>CM060918.1:183118305-188118305 GCA_030737875.1 Allium sativum
AAGATTTAGAGCAAAATCTTCGATGTCCGGATCTAGATCTAAGTGTTTTTGGGTTATTTCAGAGAATTGGTGAGTGATATGCATCTCTCACGTGGATTCAATCAAGTATATGAGTTCTATGATCTTAATTTCACCATTTTCAAGTGTTTTCTCTTAGATCTATATCATGGTAAGTCTAATTTCATATGAATCACCATAGGATCTAATTTAGCAACTTAAAACCGGTAATTCTCATACGTTTCTATATGTTTATGCAAGTTTGATCCATAATCTAGTTCATATGTTCATTTATCATGATTTTGGTGAAGCTTACATAATTTTGATGAAAATCGTCATATTCATGTTGATAGTGATATCATAACATGCTTATGGTTGTATTGGATGGATTAGATGAATAGATTTCGTCGATCTTGTCATTTGACAGAATTTTGATGAAATTTGGTGTTGAATTGAGTCGGTAGCCACGGATTGAGCGTGTAGTACAAGTGTAGTATAGTGTAGTACAACTTGTGGCCGGGTCTAGCAGCTTATGGTCGGTCGAGCAGGGTTTCTGGTCGGTCGAGCAGAGCTTGGTTAGTCGGTGCTGCATCTATTACCTGGTCGGTCGGTCGGTCAGAGTAGCAATGCAGCGGGGTCGGTCGGTCTCTGCCTTGATAGTGGGTCGGTCATGCACCAGGGGATGGGGTTGGTCGCTCAATCAAGGGTTCGGGTCGAGCAGCATGGAGTTAAAGGCTAGTCAGTCGTGCACAAAGTGATGGGCCGTGCATCAGGACCAGGGTCAGGTCGGTCATGCATCAGGACCAGGATCTGGTCAGTCGCACCCAGAAGACAGGGTCGTTTTTTAAAAAAACGGGTATGACCAAGATTTGAATGAAAGGGCCTGGAAAAAAAATTCGGGCTGAAGTGCTCGAACCCGTGCTACAGCACAGTGCGCTCTAAACGTTGTGGTTGGTGGCATGAACGTTGTGATTTATTTCATAACAAACGGATGTAACGCTATGAATTGTGTTGAACCATATGTTTACACCAAAATTGGTCTAAACACCCAAGGTACTAAAACTGTACTTCACCAATACGGTAAGAAATAAGTGGAACCGTGTTTAATCAGCAATTGAAAATGAAAAATTCGAAAATGTAAAGTAGAGACAATATTTAGAGTGGTTCAGCCGTTAATTAGGCCTACGTCCACTGTGAAGGTGATTTCCAATCTTATAATGAGGATTACAAGATACATCAATTCACTCTTTTCATACATCTCTGTATTTACTTAATATACCCTCATTTATATATTTCAATCTTGGAATTACATAAGAGAATGATAGAATTTGAGGAGAAGAAGGATGGATGAATGATTGAGAAGGAGGACGCCTTCGTTTTCCTTCATCACAAGATTGTGTTTGACGCCATGGCTGAATCAGTAGTTGAGGATAGAATTTAGCAACACTTCGTGGTTTCAAAGATTCGATCCCGTTTATGTTGGCAGCCATGGTGTATTTATACGTGAGGTCCCTTCGGAAAATGACCTAAAATCCGTTTATGCAGGCTACGGATCGCTCATTCTATAAATTACAATCATGTCATCGGCTGGCTGTAGCCAGCTGTTCAGAGCTGTATTCGGTTGTCATGCACGAGCGACTCGATGAAGCGAGTGTCTTGAATAGTTGTGTGGGTGACTTTGGTTGATGTCCTTCGGTTGCAGCTATTTCTGGCATTTGACGAGTAGATATCTGACTTAATTGACGGCGAAATGAAGGAACGACTGATCATAGTTCCTTAATGTGGTTGTGTCTGATTTGAGCGAGCGAGGTGACGATCTTCATTAGTCTAGAGGCGACCGACTAAGATTTGCGACTTTGAAATGTGAATGTGCTCTTTCTAGGAGTTGGTATACGACCTACCAATAGGTTTCTAATTCGAGTGTCAAGTGATAGGAGTTGCAATTCATGAGCAACTGTTAAATATATGTGCGACCTTGACTCCTGCCTTGATGCGTGCGACTGAACTTTAATATTAGATCAAGTGTGCTCCGTTGTTGTGAGCGGCTTTACATAATGCACAATCCTTATCTTTATTGAGCCGCATTTCTCATAGCATATCGTGCCATCTTCTTTTGTCGTACTAGTCGATTTGATTTGTCTTGGGTTTGCTCCGTGTAGTTGCGTCCTATCCATTGCGAGTCGTTTAAGTGCTTCGGATATGATTGCGCGCAACCGACCCTGATGGTGCTCATTCTGTATCCATTACTCAATGTGCGTATGGATTTTTTAGGGATTAACACTTGCCCCTCGAAGTCGGTGATTTCTTTTAGTAAGGAATTACTGGCTTCAACATATTTGATCGTACATTGCTTGGTAGATTTGTCGAGGGGTCGGTCGTATGAAAATTGGGGATTGTTCCATTGTAGTGGACTGGTACTGTCTCTCTCTGTGCGCGAGAGGCTTGATGTATCTTTTTGGTTATTGTGTGAACAGTTGAATTTCGGGATGCCAGCTGGAGCTTGATGGGACACTTTTTGAGTAATCAGGCACTTAAGCTGAAATGGCAAAATTCTCTGGATGTATGCCTTTTAATCTTCCTTATTTACTTTTAACCTACTTCATTCCACTTTTATCTTTTTCGAGAAATCCTTCGGTCATAGCTGTGCTTCCTCGAGAGTTTTACCAGGTAGCATATGTTTGACATTTCTACCTTGATGTTTCTTCGAAAGGTTTTGGCTTTCTCATTCCATCATTTCGCCAAGTATTTGCAGCAACACCTGTTTATCTTGAGTGATTTTTTTGGCTCCAAGGTACCATGATCTTTCTGGGTAAGTTTCTTTTTCTTTGTTTTGTTTTGTTTTTCTAGAATACTCATGCGTTCCCAAGTTAGGATGTTCCAAGCATGACCTGACCGAGCTGTGTATGAATTTGGGATTTGGGCAATAGCCAGGTTTTTGTGTAGCATAGATACCGTTTCTATAATCATCTTTGAAGAATATGGATCATCTGGTGGTTTTCTTTTGAAATCTTGATGTTTGGTATTTGTTTATAAATTGTTTGATGAAATGCCCCAGGGTTCTCTAGTTGAAATGTTTCTGTTTATGCCTAAGTCTGGCTAGGTTGTTCTCCTTTTTATGGTTGTTGCTTGAGTTCACATCGATCTCTTTCGAAATAGGTCGTCCGAGGATGGAATTCTTCATGTCTAGGAAGCTTAGGAAAAAGTCGACAAGGAGGGCTGGTAGCAAAAAGATGCCCCAAGGCAAGGAGATCTTGGGTGCGACCGACACTCAAAGTCATTGTTTGTTGAAAGAACTTCCTGACCCAGATATTCAGACTGCTCTTGGTCGTATGGCTTCTTCGTCCATCACTTTGGATCCTGCAACTGTCCCGGAGCCTCTTTCTATTCCCAACCCTTTCCATCCTGAACTTGATGAGGACTTTGTGGCTCAGTGTCCAGGTAGCTCACATTCCAGTGTGTATATAGACCCATCTGGCAGATGGATTATTGCAGGTAAGATGGACGCCATGAAGGATTGTATATTAGCTGAGTTCAATCAGTTGGAAGCACGTCCGTATCTAGTTGAAGGCCTTATCGCAACTGTCAGAGACTATATTATGGAGCAAATGGGTGCCTGGCATTCGTTGTTGAAGATCTTCAGTAGTCAAATAAAAAGAAATTTGAACGACTTCATGCCTTGGAAAGAGACAGGCTCAAACTTGTCGAGGCCCTTGAGACTAGGGAGAGGATCATCTCATACCTCATCTGAACACTGTGGCTTGCTAATGCTTTACCTAATTTAATATTTTGGTTTTGATTTAGAGTGGTACTTTTAGTCTGGCTTGTGTATGCGGGAGCCTGCCTCGCTTACTCTCGTTTGCTTAGTTTTGTGACTTTTATGGTTTGTTTCGGACCTCAACGCATTGCAGTTCTTATTATGTAACTCGTTTATTTTCGTGCGGATGTGTCGCATGCTGCACCTTTTTTTTCTTCTGATTTACACATTCGGCCGAGCGCTTTATTAGTCGTTCGGTTGCGCCCGATTTCTATTATTATTTTTATTATTAGTGGGATTTAGTCATCTTTTGAAGTTTCTCGCTTATCGAATGTTATTACGCATTTGTATTATTATAAGCGCGTTTGGTATCTTTTGTTTAGTAGTATTCAACCCCGTGCCTGACTGACTTGGTAATCCAAGCCCTTCGGAGACTAGTTTTGAAAACGAGCCCCCGGGGAGATCTTGGGTTATAGATTTTCTATCCATTCCAGGCCCTGTTTGATTGTTTTAGTTATTCAAAAAGGTTCTAGAATGGATACCCCCTTACGGCTAGGATTTCTGACACCCCCTTTCAGCTAGGATTTCTGACACCCCCTTTCGACTAGGATTTCTGTTTTGCGCGGGTCCTTCCTGCATGTTTAATCCTTCCCCTTTTTTATGCTTCATCCCAAGGAGCGAACACTAATTCATATCATCGAGTTTTGACTCAAAGGGATAAAATTCATGTCCTTCACCTAACAAGGTGCCCCTCGTTTTTTTTGGATTAGCAATTTTTCCGTTTTGGGATATATCGGTTTTTCCGACTTTGTGTCTTGCCCTAGGAAACAGACACTGGTTCACCTCATTGATATTTTTTTTCAAGTTGGGGAACCCGTGTCTAGCACCTAAGAAGGTGTTTCTTTGGTGGGCTCTGCGATTTTATCCGTGGGACTTTAACCGTGGGACTCTTTGAGTTGCTTTTACTCCAGCATTGAATCTTAGGAGGTGGACATCAATCCTTGCAACTGAATTTAACTCCGGAGTTTTGAGGAATTCATGTCCTGCATTTGAGAAGGCGCCTCTTTAGGAATAGCAATTTTATCTGAGGGATAGATTTGGTAATATTCCTGTACTTTCAATGAAGCCTGGCGCCAGTCCTTTGCATGGGTGTTAGCTAAGCATTCAACATATTCCATAATGAGAGGTGTGGCCTTTCGACTTGTTGTCTGTCTTAGAATAGCTTGTCCTTTTTGAGGTGATGTGTTTATTCATCCCGTTTGATCTTGTTTGATGTTCGCAATTCCCAAGCTGCTTTGTTTAATGTGTGCCCTGGGATTTTCGTCATAGTCCAGCTGTGTATGGCGAATTGCTTTTTACCATGCCTACATTCCAAGAGATTGTTTTTCTTTTAGCATGCACCAATAAGTATGTTACTCAGGTATACACGTAATCAATTATGTATGCACAAAGTTTTTGCAAGTAAACCATTACTTAATACGAATATAGTGAATAATAAAGTAAGGTAAAACAATCTTAATAACAAGATAAATCCAGGGGAGCGAAGCAAAGTAATGTGAGCTCTAGTTTAGTGCTCCATTATTGAGACATTAGTGACTGGTTCTCTTGATGAGCGTCCTCTTTGGATTGGTTCAAGCCTTTTGCTTTTAAAGGCATATTGTCCCTTGTTTGCGGAGAGTCAGGATAACTTTTATGATCTTGTACATACTGTTGCAAAGATTTTCCTAATTAACCCCTCAATCACTGACTTCAAGTGCCTACATTAGTTGGTATCATGCCCTGGCTGTTTATGGAATTGGCAGAATCTTCCTGACTTCATATCGACATATTTGACCTGTCTTTGTTTCAAGATCGGATACCTTTCAGTGTTTTTAGTTTCCATGAAGATATTTCCCACGGTACCGTTAAGGGGAGTGAACTCGGAGTTCTTGAAAAAGCGCGGCTTCTTTTTTGCTCGACTATCTTCTCCTTCATTGCTCCTTTTTTGATTATCAAGGATGCTTTACACATTTCCATTCTTCTCTATCTGTGCATTTTTCCCTTCAATACTTGCATATTTTTCAGCTTTGTTGAGCAATTGTTTGAGTGTTCTTGGTTTCTTTTTATTGAACCACCGCCCCAACTCGGTTTCTTTACATATGCTTCCCTTAAGAGCCATTAAGATTAGGCCGGGTTCGAAATTCTTGACTTTAGACACTGCCATATCAAAGCGAGTGAGAAAAGCTTTGATGGGCTCTCCTGGTCTTTGTTGCAGTCTACTTAGCCCCGTAACATCCCTAGTTTTTAGTTCCTGGGATTTAAACTGCTTATTGAATAGTTTAGCCATGGTCACAAAATTGTCCACAAACTGCAGCGACAGCTTTGTGAACCATAGGTAAGCCACACCTTCTAGATAAGTTGGGAAATATAAGCATTTGATTTCATCAGTAGCGCATGCCCCATTCATATACTGGTCATATTTACACAGAAATATATTAGCGTCGCTTGTCCCATCATAGGATTGTAATGATGGAGGTTCGAATCTTTGTAGGTATATAGTCTTTTTAACCATTTCAGTAAGCGGGGTTTTAGTTGGGAAGGACTCCCATTCTCTTCGATCATCCTTCTTCTTTAAGCTTTCCTTCACAATTTCTTGCGCCATTCCTAAGATGTATTTCCGTTCCTTGCTCGGATCCATGGACTGACCGCCTTTTTCATTACCAAATTTTGATCTAGATGTGCCCTCGTGAACTAGGGTCAAGGAATTTGGGCATTCTTTTGGAAGGGGCGTCCTTATAGCAGTGGGACTGTCTTTCCGTTTCGTGATTGCGTCGTCAAAACGACCGCGCACAGATGCTTTGTTCCCTTCATAATTTAGATTAGTGCGATGCGCAACCCCCTGAGTGGAATCCTACTGTCTTGAGCTTGAAGTGGAGAATTCTGCTTTTGGCTCGCGATTTGTTCGGGCTAGCGAGGAACAAGCGGCATTTAATGTGGCTTTTGCTGTGGCGGCTTGAATGGTGAGTATCGACTCGAGCTTCTTCATCATTGCGTAGTTTACAATAGTTATTTGACTCCTTAATCCTGTCATCACCTCTTCCAATTCATTCCTGGTTACCGTTTCTTCAACTTCAGGCAACTCCTCCGCCCCAGAATCGATGGCAGACGGCGTGATGGTGTTAACGTTGTTGTTGGGGCTGTTGACGTTGTCGATGATTCCCCTTAGCATGTTCATATTTCTAAGTACAGTTCTTCTCAAAAAATCTTCTCAATCTGAATAGGGAAAGAAGCTAACACGGCCCGACGGTGGGCGCCAAAATGTTTACACCAAAATTGGTCTAAACACCCAAGGTACTAAAACTGTACTTCGCCAATACGGTAAAAAAAAAGTGAAATCGTGTTTAATCAGCAATTGAAAATGAAATATGCGAAAAAGTAAAGTAGAGACAAGATTTAGAGTGGTTCAGCCGTTAATTAGGCCTATGTCCACTGTGAAGGCGATTTCCAATCTTATAATGAGGATAACAAGATACATCAATTCACTCTTTTCATACATCTCTGTATTCACTCAGTATACCCTCATTTATATATTTCAATCTTGGAATTACATAAGAGAATGATAGAATTTGAGGAGAAGAAGGATGGATGAATGATTGAGAAGGAGGATGCCTTCGTCTTCCTTCATCACAAGATTGTATTTGATGCCATGGCCGAATCAGTAGTTGAGGATAGAATTCAGTAACACTTCGTGATTTCAAAGATTAGATCCCCTTTATGTTGGCAGCCATGGCGTATTTATAGGTGAGCTCCCTTCGGAAAATAACCTGAAATTTGTTTATGCAGGCTACGGATCGCTCATTCTATTAATTACAATCATGCCATCGGCTAGTCGTAGTTAGCTGTCCAGAGCTGTATTCGGTTGTCATGCGCGAGCGACTCGATGAAGCGAGCGTCTTAAATAGTTGCGCGGGTGACTTTGGTTGATGTCCTTCGGTTGCGGCTATTTCTAGCATTTGACGTGTAGATATCTAACTTACTTGACGGCGAAATGAAGGAATGACCGATCATAGTCCCTTAATGTTGTTGTGTCTGATTTGAGCGAGCGAGGCGACGATCTTCATTAGTCTAGAGGCGACCGACTGAGATTTGCGACTTTAAAATGTGAATGTGTTCTTTCTAGGGTTGGTATACGACCTACCAATAGGTTTCTGATTCGAGTGTCGAGTGATAGGAGTTGCGATTCATCAGCAGCTGTTAAATATATGAGCGACCTTGGCTCCTTCCTTGATGCGTGCGACCGAACTTTGATATTAGATCAAGCGTGCTCCGTTGTTGTGAGCGGCTTTACATAATGTACGATGCTTATCTTTATTGAGCCGCATTTTTCATAGCATATCGTGCCATCTTCTTCGGTCATACTAGTCGATTTTATTTGTCTTGGGTTTTGCTCCGTGTAGTTGGGTCCTATCCATTGCGAGCCGTTTAAGTGCTTCGGATATGTTTGCATGCGACCGACCCTGATGGTGCTCGTTCCATATCCTGTACTCAATGTGCGTATGGATTTTTTAGGGATTAACACCATATATCGATGTTATTTCGCTCATTATTATAACTTCGAAGTGAATTCAAGTAGAAATATTTGAAGTGTCGAGATGTGTTCATTGATCGGTATGGAACAACGAATGAGATGACAACTCAAAGGTCGTGAGTTGGTAGATAATGGTTGCTCGAGAAGATCGCTTGAGCTATGAAAAGTCATCAGGTTGGATGACTAGAGATGTAAAGGCTGAGAAATTATTGTTGTCGTCGGTTCTAGTGGGCTCAAAGCTAGGGTACAATAGGGACACCCAAAAGACTGGAAGGTTGTTGGTCGAGTACCTTGGGTATCGTTGAAAGGCCAAGGTAAGTATCATTGAAAGGCGTATAGAGATTCTGCTAGAACCGGGGTTACTATTAGCCCTTGACATACGACAAGGTTGGCCATCATACGATTAACGATGGTTTTGAAGCAGGATTGGCGGTGATAGCCAGAGTCTATCATGGATGGTCAGTTGCCTTATTTGTACCATCTCACATAAATTGTCTAACGTCGAAGGAGATGTTTCTTCGGTGCTTCTCCGATATTAATTTAAGCCTCTGGGCTTATGCTTGAGGGTTGTTGAATTCGATTAGGATGGTTTACGTGAGATACATATAATCTGGATGATAGGAGTGCTAGTATTGTTTGCTTATGATTTTCATAAATGAATGAATGGTTGTTCTGGTTTCCATGAATGAATGGTTGAAGTGTTTAATGTAAGGGCTATCACTGTCTGATGTGGGTAAAACGGGGTTGAGTTCTTCTCTGATGTTGTGGGTAGATTAGTTATTACCTGCCTATTCTCATATACTTTGTTGATGATGTTAGATAGTTGTTTTATCGCTCACTAGACTGTTGTCTGACTCAAGGTTTTATGTTTCCCTCTTATTACCTTGAGTTGTTCATCCGGTTGTGGATGGGCAAGCTGAGTAACAGGTGATAGTATGGTGAGACGATGGTGCCAATCGATGGCGAGCTGGAGGCTTACATACTAATTTTAATACTATTTAGTATTTGTTTCCGTTGTTTGTTGATTCTTTTCTGAGTGATGTAGGGAGGCAAATTTGTATAGACTTATGTTGAAATCCTGGTGTTGGATATACTTTCTAGTTGTTATGAAAGTTTGGTGCTTTTTGCTTCACTATTATTACTATTGTATATGTTCTACAATATTTTATCCTTGCGCTGCGAGTTCCACGACAGGTTCTGTTTGTGTCATCATATCTAGATGATCGTCCATAGCTGCCTGACACGTCTTCTAGCACATCATTCCTCTAGTTTAGTGCAGAGGTTGTGGGAGGTCATCACAAATGACATCTTCAAAGAGTTGAAACTTACCTTCACAAAAAATGTAAAAGCAACCAGGAGAAGGCTGAGAGTCATTCCAACACTAGAAATTTGCATTTAAAGGTAGATCTTTTTATTACCAACAATACTTACTTGGCAACTAATCGAACATATGTTTATAAAAAATAATCATTCAAAACATGCATGACAATGTTGGATCCATCCTAATTGAATGTACAACCTAATTGATTGTACATCTATATTTATTGTAGTAAACGAAAAGAAGTACCAAACATGCTGGATCCGTCCTAATTGAGGTTGCATGACAGTCTAGTCCATTTGTCATAGGTCCAGCGACCTTTTACATGGCCACAACCATGATGATGAGCACACAATTGATATCTGATTGATATCAGACCTATTGTTTTAGTTTGATCATGTGCTACTTTCTTTGGAGAAATTATAAAGAAATGGGTTGAGAAATGTAAAAAAAGATGAAAAAGTATTATCCGATTGATATCCGATGATTTAATGTTAGATTCACATAATTGACTTGAAGCACTGAATTTATTTATTTATTTTTCCGTTTGATTAAATAAGATTTTGAATGGCCCTTATTTACTGTATGGTGGGAAATCCACTAATTAACAAAGATGCTTAAGTTGACTGAAATTTCAATTTTGAATCATCATTTGTTTGTTGGCTAGAAAAAAATTTGATGGTTCTAACTATATCAATTAATGACTGGATGTTATTTGGATAATTAGGTGGTGATGTTCAGTACTTTTGTGATGTGTGTTCTAACCCCATTGTCAAACTTGTAAAACAAGTTACATGTAGACGGATATGAAGTCTCGGAAAAGTTTGAGTTGCATAACTATACAAAAAATGAGACAATAAATCATTACATAAGATCATTTGCATGTATTGTATAAAAGAAACAAAGTTTATTTTTCAATGCAATTATCTCTAGACCCTAAAGTATTAAGCATGGCTTATGTCATACGATTAAACCAGACTATCCTTTCTTACAAATAAATACAATAAACTGCCAACAAATTATGGAGCATTCCGAATTAAATAGAATTTTCCTCATATTAAGTCCACATTTCAGTTGAAATTTGTAAAAATAAAGCAAAAAAAAGATTAAAATAATAATTGAAAAACATGCAACAAATATTAATGTACTCGCTCATATTTATGCTTACACATATGCTAGTCCCATAAAATAAATAAAGCATGTAAATGGATGAGACATACAAATTTCCAGAGGTTCATTCATTCGAGCATAAGTGTTAAGTGGGCCTCCCAAACAATCTCCATAACTTGGGTCAGCGGTAGTGCCACAACCCACTTCTTCAAATATTTGAGAGCAAGTTCCCCCTGACCTAGGAACTGGAAGAACATGTGTCCATCCATACATTTTGCGTGGCAGGGACGAGGAACATGGGAACTTTGACCTTCCCCTCCTCAACCAATTATTATTAGTATTTTCAATGACATTTGATAATTACAGTCTGTTTTACATTGATATGTTCAATGAGGATATCGTGATCAATTGAGTATAGTCTAACATAAGAAACGCATCCTTTCTCAGATCATCTGTACAACAATGCTTTGCTTCTTAGAAACATATGTAATAACTATTTAGATTATCTATTAAAGATTACTATAGAAAATATTTGTAATAGAAGATAAAAACATCCATAAATAATTATGCTTTCAAGGGAGTAAATGCTGACAACTAAGACAATGATAAGAGTTTAGCTCAATGAACTATGTTCTAAAGTAGAAAGTAGCATTAGTTCTCCTTTGTTCTTATTTCACAAATAAAGCCATTATAAGACAAATTTACTTACTGCAACTAAAAAAAGTTTGGCAGCAGCAAGAAAATCTTCCGTCTTCCCACCAATGCATGAACGTATATAAACTTGATCGATTTTCACACCCTTGCATTCTCTTGCTAAAGAACAGTCATTAGAAGAGTGTGGATGAGAAAAAAAAACACTCATTAAATGAATTATGAATATTTTATACATACAGAAAATAAAATTTATATTTATATTAATTAATTTTACATAACTTTGCAACCACTGATTCCAATTTAGAAACATCAAACTTATCATCCTAAAAAAACCTAAACAAATGTGAAGATATCTTTTAATGTTAAATAAGGAAAATCAAAATTATTCAGAAAACATCGGTTTCATTTTCTAATATCACCGCAACTTCTTTACAAGATTATATTTTTTAAACCATGAAATTATTCGTGATTGCTTAACGAAGAAAGTATCCACTACAAATTCAACACAAACCCACATAACCATTGAAAAGCAGAAAAAACTTTTCTTGTTAGGAAAATCCAAACAGTGGAAGTTCTAAACTCTCCATCAACAATAATAAATATAAGAAAATACTTGTATTCAGCAAACTTCAGATTAGACTTACCTCCCATTTTCATTACTATAAACTGGTTTATAGCCCACAGATCTCTTGCCCTGAAAAATGTCTTATGTCCAGAAAATTTGCATAAAGGGTCTTTAAGCATTAAAATGTTACAATACGACGTTAATTTCATAAACAAAAATATGCATAACGTATAAGAAAACAAATGGAAACAGGTTTACGTGGATACCTTTGGAGTTGGTGAGGCGAGTGATTTAGAAATTGAGGCGAGCGAATTAGAAACTGAGGCGAGCGATTTAGAAATTGAGGCGAGCGATTTAGTTTCAGTACTTCTGCCTGTGAGGTGGAGGTCTTGTTTCTTCCGTTCTCATGGATGGGAAAATGAAATAATCTAGGGGCGAGTGCTTTTTTTTGGGACTGACAAAGGTTTTTTTTGGGTCTTACAAAGTCAAAAAAAAGAAGAAGAAGAAGAAGGCCAGATAACCGCAAAGTGAAAAAGGAGCTGAAAATGAATCGGGCCAATTTTGACAATGTTTAGACTTTCAATTTCTTGCTAGAATGAGATATACAACAGTAACCAATGTAAAACGCTGAGTTTAGATGTTGTCAAATGTGATATTTCTTGTAGTGAGTTTGAGTGTGTATATATGAGAGCAGTTATTCGTAATTGAATATGATTTTTTTTTTGTAAAGAGGGTGAACGAGGTAATTTTACCCAAATCATATTTTCATATAGAAAAATAAATAATTCCCTCAAATTATTGATTTGATTAGCCTGGTTAATTGATTTGAATGGAATTCAAATGGGAGTATGAATTTGAATGGTTTGATATATAAATAAATAGAGGTTTTCACATAAAATTTATGAATGAGAATTTTAAAATGAAATTTAACTTAAGCTAAATAAGTCAAGTTAATAAAGGGAATTGTTTGGATTAAAGATTAACTAAAGAAATTTAAATAGAAATGTATCAATCAGAGTTTAACTCAGAGCTAAGTTAAATGAAAATAAAATGGATCAGAATGGATGATTTTTGAACTAAAATTAGAATTTGGATTATGAAATGAAAGTGAACTAATTTGGAGACCAATTAATTAATTGAATCTGAGAATGGAACCTAACTTGGCTAGGTGAATGAATGGGTACGTAAAATCGATGGTTAAATATAGATTTTGAGTAAAATGAAAATGAATTGCGACCATTAATGAATATAAGTGTTAAATGTTTGAAACGAATGGAAATGTAAAATTGATAATTGACTAGAAATCAATCAGATAGAAACCGGTCAGTATTGAGATATGTTAAACCCAAGTGAATGTAAACAAGTAAATATTAATTGGATTTAACCAACCAACTAAATTTAATAAATAATTAAACGATTTGTTTAAATTGGTTGTGCACTGTTTATTTGTTGTATGTTCGATGGTTGCATGAATTCACCAACAGTTTAATAAAAAAATTGAATTAATTGAAACCGAAGGTAATGAATTTCAGAATAATAAATTTGAATGGAACCATATATGAATTGAAACTAAATGATGTAATCCTGTAATTGCATATAACCTTCTGAATGAGTGATGCTACATGTTTGTTTATATTTGTTGATTAATAAAATGTTTTTTAAAATTTCACATAATATACATTTAAAACTGAGTTAAGTACAGGTACCAAAGACTTTAAGGATTGGTTTTGGCTACGCAAATCTCATATAAGTTGACCTAGTATGCACAATAACACTCGTGTAAGGTACACCTACGCGAAAATATAATTTTCGGGTTATGAATTTTCTTTTCCCGACCATCTTGATCGATGTATATGTATTTGTGTTCCTGCAATACTGCAAAAGTCCCTTCGTACAGAGGAGACTCTACCAAAATTTTCGAAAATTTAAAACGTTATTATATTTTTCTTAATAATAATGAATTGGTTTTTAATAAAAACTAAATGGGTTTGTTAAAACAAAAATTTCAGAAAGTAAAACAGAAGATTTTAATTGGATATATTTCTGGAAAGTTAACGGAATTGGACATATTTCCTACCTTAGTAACTTCGGGGATGAAATTCTTTTAAGGGGGAAGGAATGTAATGACCCAGATTTTTAACCGTTAAGTCAACATTTAAAATTGGTTTTAAATGTTAATTTTTAAATATAAAAGGATTTTTATGTATTAATTAAAACAAGTTTGAATGTAAAATTTATATTTAATTATAAATGAGCTCGTAATGTCGTGGTAGATCGTATTATTATGTTTTTGAACTTCAATTGAATATACAAAATCTAATATAAGTCAGAATTCTTTGAGACAAAATTTGTTTAAATCTATTGGATTATAATTTTCAAATGAAAGAGAAAAAACAAGATTTCATCTTGTATATTTTGAGTTATGTTCAAATCAATTTTTCAAGCAGTCGCTGTGGAATTGTTAATAAAACATAACGTTTTATATAATATAAATTAAAAGTTTTTTAATAAATTGAACATTGTTTTAACTTCGAATCTAATAAAAATGATTTTTGAATAGGTATATATGCTATTGTGATATAATGGAAGTTGATAGGATTTAAATAATTCAGTTTAATGTTTATTTAGCACAAATAAGAATTTTATATTAGTTTAATCAAGTTAAAAATAGCCAATTTTGAAATAGTGATAGATTTCAATGAAATTAGTTTCGTTGGATCCGTTATATTATTGCATGGAAATAAATTTCATGGTGATCCTATATTGTGTGTGACTTCGGTAGCGATAAATGAGCTGTTATTTTACATAGTGTTTAACTAAATGAATTTAATTTAATTAGAAGAAATTTGTGTATAACTTAAGCTAACGATCAAATTAAGATGCGAGACCTATTCCGCTGAATTAATATTTACGTTTGGAGTTAGGACATGTACGGTTCGTTAGCTTTGGAGACTATGAATTTTGGTGTCTAAAATAGCGTTATTTTACGTATAAAATATCATTTTGGGAAGACAGTTTTGAAATGATGAAACTTGTGCCTTTGGATCTGTATTAGTAAGCTGTTATAGGATTTCAATTTTCGTGTCGATTGGACTTAACGTTTGATCGTGCGAAGGAAAACATCTATATTTTTATTTAATCATTTTATCGATTTAACATGTAACTTAAGAATAACGAATTTTCAAATGAATTCAACGAAACTAATTTTATTAAATCCGTAGTGATTAATTATTCTAAGATTTCCTGTTTCAAGTCAATTGGTTTTATTTTGTGATCATGCTCAATTTAAATGCGTATCGATTCACGTTGTGAAATTAAAAAGGAACTTTTACAAATGAACTCAAATTTCGACGAAACGTATTTCGTCGTATCCAAAATATTTAATTATGATATGATTTCAATTTTTATCGCAATCGGAGGTCGTATAGGGTATTTTTTGCTTGAATATTAAAATAATGTTAAATTTCTTACATAATAACCTACAAACCCTCACACGCATCAATCTTTCTTCTTCGTGGTCAACGTGATCTGAGCCGCCACGTACCAATTCTAAACTACTGTAATTTTGCCATTATCTTCTCCAAAATTCCACTAATCCACTCATCGATTTCAAAAGTGTTTAACTGCAAACTTGGAAAGCTCAACGAGTACTTTGATTTCAACGGTGATGATTAGTTTTCATGGGTCAAGCAGGCCGGAATCTCTCCTAAAATGCGTAGGGTTTGAGTTCGTTTTCGAGGACATGGAGGTGACCAAGTTGGTCGATACTTAGGTCGTGGGTTGAGCTCGGTGAGGCGCGTGAAGAAATAGCGTTCGATAGGGGTTCAGTCGACCTAAGGTGGCGGGGATGGTGTAGATATCAATGTGTTGATGTCGACGGTGGTAGCTGAAAGCGAGAATGAAGAAACGGTCGGCCTAATTCTCGATTAACCAAAGTAATTAAACTAATTACTAGTTCATTAAGGAAGGTTAAGGATTTAAATAAAATCGTATGTTTATAATTGTATAACTTGCACATATGTTAACAAAATTCGACGAAACCAGTTGCATTGGGGCCATATTGCTGAGTAAGACATTAAGGAACTAATCAAGAAAAATCTGGTATCAGCAGGAATTTTTAGTAAATTGAACGCCTGTTTAGTTTAACTGAAAACCGTATCGACAAATGGAATCAAAGTGAGTTTACTCACTCTGTTTGTCCCACTTATAATTGGGTTTAATATTTATGTGTTGTGGTTTTTTAATTTTAGATGATTACTAAATAATATTTTATATATATTGACTGAACCGATTAAATTAAACGTTTGTTTAAATCAATTGAAATTAATCGTTATTTTTAACCATTGTAACCAATTAAGGTAACTTACCTTGTTAGCCAGGTTTATAATAATATAAATGTATAAAATTGATAATTGAATGCTTGGATTGCTGTTATTGGTTGATTATTGAAATTATTAGTTGAACTGTTGTAACGACCCAAAAATCCTGATATTTTTGTTTTTTTTAAAATACGTGTTTTTAAGAATTTAAAATAACTGCGCACGTTTCTGGATACGTACACTCATTTTTAAATATGATTTCAGAAAGTACAACGATCAGTTAAGTTATTTTAATCAGTTTTATCAACTTATCAGTTTAAACAATTTTCGCCAAAAATGAAAATTTGACACTATTCATCGAGATTGTAAAATTTTGAGATAAGTATTTGAATACGACTTATAAAATAGTTTGAACAAGGTTATTGGATTTTTAAAGCGATAATTAAAAAGAATGTTTTGAAATCAATAGTTTAACGTTATTTTAATAAGTTAGAAAATAAACATTTTGTAAATGATCTCGGAATTCGTTGAAACCAATTTTATGGAATTCGTAATGATAAATAATGTTAAGATTCCAAATTACAAATTAGTTGGAGTTAGTGCGTAAGCGTGCGTAATATAAACGCAGGTTAGAAAAACTAGTTAAGATTTAATGATAACATTAATAAACGCCATTTTGCAAGCAGTCTCCAAATTACACGAGACCTGGACCATTAGAATAATATCTAAAAAAATATAGAGTTTCAAATTTCATAGCCATTAGGATTAGTATGTTACTGTGTGAGTAGAAAACGAATACGTAAATTTCATAGAGAATTAATTTAAATGATTAAATTTAATTAGCTTTGAGCCAATAATTAATATTTAAAAATAAAATATAGTATCCTAATGTTCAGAAAATGTTTTTAGAACATAAATTAATATTCATAAGCATTGATAAGTCGTTATACTACGTTTAGTAGTTCAATAAGTTATATAAGTATTAATACTCAATTAGGGCTCGTTTTGATTAATAAAAATAATAAACAAAATATATTTTGATTTTTGTTTACATATTATCGAAGAACACGAAAAACCGGTGAATATGGACGGAAAATATAAAGTAGTTGTGTCAACAAGTTGCATGAAACGTTGTAAGATAATTAACTTATATGCCTTCATTATCCTAGAACTATTCATTTAGGATATAAGTTGTGTTTATTCTGAGGTGTCGCCTTCCTAAGCAACCTTTGTATGCTTCTAATGAGTTATCAAACCTCTTCTCTAGATCATCAACACCTCCTCAATCCAAACCATTTCCAAATTCCTATAATAGGAGGAGCTACCTCTTCCGTTTCACTTCCTTTCTCTCCATACTCTTCTTCCTCCTTCCCATCTCTCCCCCAACACATTAGCCCTCTCCAACAGCCACCACCTCCCACTCCTTCCAACGTCAGCGCAGCAGCCCCCTCCCCGATGGACCCAACTTCACACAAAAACCTTTTTTTCTCCCTTTCAAACCCTTCAAACCACACCTCTTCACCAAAAACCACCTCCTCCCACCCCCTACTGCCCACGCCAGCCTTTACTCGGGTCCACCCAGCCCACTGCGCACGAGCCATCCCACAGGCCTACCTTCTCGAACCTTGAGCCCCGTTCATCTCGAACCCCATTCCGTTAGCTCCTCGAAACAAAAATAGACGTCTTTTTATACACTGTCATTTTATAAACCAAAAACGCATCGAACCCTTATCTGTTTGTTTCCAAAAAAACAACGGTGACGCCGAAAGGCTGCCAGAATTTTCAAAATCAATTAGGCGGTAAAAATCCTACCTTTTAAAAGACAGACGGAGTGGAAACCAATGGTGAGTAATTCTTTACTCACATTTGAATTTAGTTTATAGTGTTTGTGGTAGTTGATATTATATGTGATTATACGCAAGTAATTACATGTTATGTGGTTAATGTTAAATATACATATGTATTATGAAAATAGATTAGTTATCTACATGCTAATGTAAGAGATTTAGTTGTTGAAACCATAAACTAAACGATTGTTTGAATTGGATTAGAACTTGATTGAATGTTGCATGGACTTTAACATAGAAAATAAATGTTTGCAAGTTAGCATTGGTTTGTTAAATAATTAAACATTTAGCAATGAGGTTTGGATAATTTACTGTATCCAAAACGACATGTATATGTAGTGTTTGCGGTTGTTTAAAACATGTACTTGAATAAACAGGTATGTAGGTGAATAGTGAAACACTGTTTATTTTGACTCAATTTTTGTTAATATAAACAATATATGGGTACAGACCCCGTTTGGTATTTGAATAAATATGTTAGTTTATGTTTGTGTATTGTCGTTAATCTGTTGATTGACATAAACATACAAGCATTAAACATTTAATGCTTACATGTTATGTACTATGCTGCGATACGTGTGCAATAAATGTTGAAATGGAGGTTGGAATGATTTATAAATGTTAATGGAATATCATTAACATATTAGATCCATATATGTTGAATTATACAGTCATCAGTTGAGTTTTATTCCAGATTGGGAATTAATTAAATATTTTAATAATATAATAATAGGTGTAAAATAAAAGTCAAAATTTGATGTTTTACTTTGGATAGATATAAAGTATAATTTATTATGATGAACATTTGCAAAAGATAGAAATGGATTTGGAGAAATTAAAAATAGGTTATAGTCAACCGAAGTTTTTATTTTAAAATGAATAGTAACTAGAAAAAGTGAACTTCGATTAGGATATCTAGGGAAGGTTTTAAAAAAAATTACAAAACTTTATTTTTATTTTTGTAATGGGTGTCAGGAAAATTTTGGTTCAAAATAATGAAATTGGAAAAATAATATTATTTCAATATTAAAATTGCTATGTAATAGAAATATTTGAATTTGAAGTAAAATATTGAAAATATGGTTTACAATAATTATTAGATAATTAATAAGCTATGTTAAAAGCAATTCGATTATATTTTAATATAAAATCAAAGTTTTGTTTGAATAGAACTCGTCACGCAAAGATAGTTAGTGAATTTCGGCCACTGACTTCAAACTAACATACTGGGAGATCCGACTGTCGGATTCTCCTGAAAAAGGAACCATTGATTTGAAACGAAAAGTGCTTTCAAATGAGTATAAGAGCTTTAAAATACAACAGTTGAATCTAGAGATAAGTTCAAATCAATTTTGAATAAAAACAGCGCCAAAAACCATTAATAACCAGAAAATAGATTTTAGAAAAAGGAGCTATTTTTAAATTATTAAAAATAGGGAAAATTATGATAAATCATAATAAAAGATTTCAAAGTGATCTGAAAAACAAATAGAAGCTTTAAACTATATTTATGGATATTTGTGTTTTCAGCCAAATTGGTTGAAAATGGTAAAACGACATTTAGTCTATTTAAGTGAAATAAACTTAAGTTGGTTGGTTTATCAAGAATAACCATGATTTGGAAGTGGTGTTTAGATAAATCTTTTGCTTTATAAAAAAAATTCCAATTTGAATAAAAATTGGATTTAGATAGAAATGATATTTGGTATTGGTTACCGTTATGTAGACATTTACTATTTTGAGAATTTGGAAGATGTTAACATCGTAATTCCACTCATAGTATTAGTTAATTACGAAAATTGGTGTTGAATATAAATTGATATAAATTTGTTTAGATTCTTATATTTAATATCAATTAGTTTGTGGTTTGTTGTGAATAGTGTCCTCATTAATATTGTACTTTTACCAGTTAAAAGAGAAGATGATTTCTTAAGATTAGTTGAAAATAAATCTTTATCTAATTTGATTATAAAGATTTGAGTAAAAGAATGATCCCAAAGTGGAATAAGACTTAGGACATCTTTTATATCTTTAACTAATTTGAAAGATGCGATAGTTATTCAGAATGACTGAGTTTCATCCCATTGTTAATAGCTAAACAACGTAATGAAAACGGCGTTGATTGTGATTGAATACCAGAGACCTTCACATCAGAAGGATTGCTCGTTGATCCCTCTGGCTAATCCCCCATTATGAGGTTATAGTGACGGCGATCCAACCGTACTTAAGTGATTCGGTTGCAAGGTGTAACGACCTGACATTTTGACCACCTCAAGCCGGTAATTAAACCTAATCAAAACGTTCAAGATGACAGATTTTTATTTGGTTTGCAGGGTTTAAACAGAATTAACACCAAAATCACAATGTACAAATAATTGCAACGGAATAAAATTTTATTTAAATATCAGAGTTATATACAATATTTTGTACAGCGGAAGAAAATAATATAATGTGTACATAAATTTTGACTGAATAAAATTTTACACTTTATTGTCGAGCTTAGCGCGCGCATGCATCTCAGTGTCTTCATGTTCCTCTCCTCTTTACGAGCTGAAATCTTTAAGCCTGGAACACTTAGGACCTGACCTGAGCGTTCCATTCAAAACGTAAAACACCCGAGTTAGGATTAAACTTATTTCAAGTTAGCAAATTCGATAAACACATAAATATAATTAGTTCAATCCCGACAATATTATTAAATAAATTGTTCACGTATAATTATTAGTGAACTGTAACGACCCAAGAATTTTCGGCCCCTAAAATCGACAAAAATACCTTTACCATAGCTCATGCCGACCTTTCGAATACCGAAAACACTGAACGCTATTATAAAGAATTTAGAGGGTGAGATAAGAAAGAAAGAAATATTATAATAGAAGAAGAAGAAGAAGAAGCACCACAACACAGAATCAAAGTCTCACATCGCAGCGGAACAAAATATAATACAAAAATAAAACTTTATTGAGAGCTTTCAAAATACTTACAATATCAGAGTACATCACACAATGGGACAGTTATAATAACCTGTTCCCATATACGACACACAGCGGAATAGTCGCTATCTAATATCATACGTCTGGACTCTTCCAGCTCGTCTCTGCCCAGCATTCGATGACCTGAACCTGTACATCCCAGGCTAACCCGAGCATTTACAAAACACCAGGTCAGTCTGGTGAACCAGAGTGAGGAAAACTAGCACAGTATTAAGGTATCACACACTTGATTTTAAAGTTAAAATCTTTTCAAAAGAAAAGGATAATCATAAGACCAAATCCACACATAAATACAGACGGTTTTTACCTTACGATAACCCAAAACATTTTTGAAATCAATATATTTTCTGATATTACAATAATGTCTAAATACAAGTAAATAACAATCTAGTGGAAAGCTTGCATCTCACGCTCCACATAAATAGCATACAATCAAAACCGCAGGCGCTTATTGGAGATTGGATTCCGACCTTGACAAGGTATGGGCCCACCTGCCGATAGTGTATCTCTAGAGGCGAATACACTTGGTTCAACAAGAACGTCTTGTAACCCGGTCCTCACATGACCGACTACTCATTTCGCTTGAGTGTGTCAAATGTATATCACAAATGGTTGGGCTCAAACCACCGTTTCCCGAAAAGGGACAACATCGAAATAGATTACAGAAGCAATAGGAATTTCTCTAGATAGGTGATTATACACCCTAATGGGAGCGACCCACATAGCCATGCTGCCTGCCCTATTTTTGTCATCTTCCGGTTGTGAGGCTAGAGGTTAAGCTTACCCTTTGGAATATCTGGTCACCATTCACTTTAAATGCCACATCGTCAGATCCGCTAGGTATCACTGAATATTGATTTCCACAAAAATACTCTGAGCGTTAAGCTAAAGAAGGTGTCCAGTCTTCTCTACCACCAACAGAGATACGTTTGTAGAAAATCAATATACGTGATCCCTTTAGAAATACTTTGTCAGACACTCATCCATACAAGTCATCCAGGAATAGGATGAACCGAAGGCACTCTCCTACTGCATCCAATGTAGGAATCACCCCATGGATCAGTAGCGAGAAGTCCTTGCAACCTGTGGATTCCAACCACGACAGAATCACAGTTTATCTCGGGCCGCTAAGCCAGAGATTATAAGTAATTCTTCCACTTATGAAGATCCACGGTCATCAATGCTCCATCTCAACCGTCTTCTGATATCTTCACGTATTTGTTGGTCAGAATGGTTTTCGAACCTAGGTTCGATCCCGGTCTTTCCATACCAACAATCGTATTGGACTGATCTGATAGTCGGTGATTTAACTATCAAAATAAACAGTGTTTCAAACATGACAACCCAATGGATTCACTGGTTCAGCATTCAGCACCACTTGGCCTTTTGATTGCAACAAATGTAAATTTAAACTTCTAAAACATCTCGAATTATAAATATAACTTTACGCTTCTTATTTATCATAAGATTTTTCTTTAAAACATGCTCATTTTAATACTTAGGAAAATCCTATATCATATCCAATTGATATATTTTCACTTTTAAAACATTAGCCAAGTTTTATCTACATTGGAAACTCCATTCCATTTATTTATCATAAAACAGTGTTACGAGATACCTTCTATCCATTACTTGAAACAAAACCCAATGTTTATTCTTAGAGAATAAAACTCAACTTTATAATTCCTTTCTAACTTGAAAATATAGTTATGTTTGCTACAACCCCTTTTCTTTCCTCTTTACCTTGGAATTCCCATTGTATATATATATATATATATATATATATATATTCCAAGTTTCACCAACATGTTGCGTTATTATTACTCCAATCAAATAATAAACTTTACTAATCTCTTTTACCATTACAACTTATATCATCCTCAGATAATTCTGAAGTCTTTCAAGTTGGGGTATTTTAGTTACCTCTCAGACCTTGATCAACAACGTTCATACCTTAAGAAAAGTATAAGTTGTAATCCACAACCAATATTTCCTTCTGATACAAATTCTATTTGATTATTTTATTTAAAATACGGTTTTGTAACCCTTATTATCATTTTGAAAATCTCTTTTCTAATATTCCATTATTTCTTCATTCGATTAAGTAACTTCTTATAATACACCACTTTTTAATCTCTACCTCTTTGAACCAATTCATTTTATGATTCGGATTTGGTTATCAAATCCTACGCCTCACTTCCTTTACAAATTCCCATTTCGTTATCCCTTTCAATTAATTAAAAAATATAATCAATTAATTTAAATAATTCCCTTAAATTATTCCTCAACAACACAATTTTCAAATTTTGACCGTTAGGTTAATTTGCTTATTCTCACATTTTCAATCTGATTAACATCAGATTCTACTATAAAATCAATTTACACTTAATTATAAACATAAATATCTATTTCCCTTTAAATAAGTTTTTATTTGAATTATTTCAAAATATATCTTTAGTTATAAAGTATATTATATAACTTTAGTTCGATCGATTTACCTGACGGTAAATTGATTAAATAAAATAATTTACTTTTAGGCCATTTACTGCCGATTACCCAACCAATACCGCCCATTGGTTAAAACACAACACAGGTTGACTTTTCAATCAATGATCAATACTCAAATCAATTACCCAAACAAGACAGTTCATATGATGATATGAAATAAATAATATATTTTGAGGAATCCGGTTGGATCCCGCCAACCTGTTCTTCCCTGTATTCAAATGGTTACCTCAAATCAGATCATTCAGTTTCATTTAACTGATAATAATAAATAACGACCATTTAATCCCAACCACAAGCAATTCATACAAGTCAACCAATTGAACACGTTTATTTTATAAACGCGACCAACAAGGTAAGTTACCTTTATTGGAACCAATCATTAGAATAACGATTTGGTATTTCACTGAAATTAAACGACGGTTTAATTTCATCAATCAAATTAACAAATATAATTAGCAAACAGTCAACCATCAGCAGGTAGAGTACACAAAATAAAAACCCAATTTATATAAAATATAAACGGGTAAAACTGAGTGAGTTTAACTCACCTTGGTTTTCCCTTGCTGATAGAAAGGTTGGTTTTACACGCTTCCAGCTGCGGTTCACTCCATCCGTTTCCATTCCAAAAATTTACGTCCGTTGATACGGATCCAACGTCCTTTTGTGTGTTTCCTTCTGTTACCGTTACAGTATGACACAGTTACAATTTTAACATGATGATTTCGTATAATATTGTAAAAATCTAAATTCTTAGTTACATTATTCTGTTTAAACGTGATTTTCCTCATCACAATCTTGTACATTAAAGGTGGAAAAAAATAAATAGTTCTATAAAACGGGATTGGTTTCATCATGGTAAACAGTTGGAAATTTTACAAATAACAATATATATGTTGAATCTAAACCCCTTACGTTCATTTGATTTGGCCCACCAGGCAACATTATTTTAATCCCTTAATCACATAAATCACCCTACATCACATACTGATTAGACACGCTGAAATTGGATTTAAGCACACTTAAGTATTTCTATAGAACCGGCTACTTATATACCCTAAATAAATACAAACCGTTATTTAAGCGTGTTGAATTAATTGGGCTCGTTAATATAAAGTTAGGCCACGCTTTTACTTACTTTCGATATGTGTAAACTTGGATTAGGCATGCAACGTAAAAATATTTGGCATCCACTATATCTTTCTTGGCCTATACGTTGATTCAGCATACATTACAAACTAAAATATCCTATCAACGAAGCATAAAAATATATGCTTATTATTAACTCACGTGATTAATACCTCATTAGGCATCCTTAAAATGGGATTAGCCACGATGTAACCCACTGCTCACCATCGTTCCCTGTTTTCTCTACTCGAAAATACTTTACTCCCCCATGCAACCTACTGGACCCGCGCTACCACCAGCATACAATCCACCTACCCATTTTCCTTCACGTCTCCTTCACTGGCAATGAAACCGCCACCCAGTTGCTACACAAGCCTGACCTCCCTTGCTTTCTCTCTCCTCCTTACTGCTGAAGCCACCGCCTTCACCCTGACACCGACCATCAGTTTCCATGTCATTTGCCGGGGAAGTCAGTCCCATCACCCAGGTTACCAGCGACCTCATCAAAACCGACCCCTTCCTTTATCTCCAGTCCCATCTCGCACCACAGACCACGCACCCATCTGCATGCTCCTCCACTCCCTTGCTCTCACTTTCTTTCCCATACTTTAGCTCCACCTTCCAACACGTGTTTGATCGCTCCCATACAATTTACACTTCAACAGCTTCGCCAACCCTCTGGCCTAGCTGTCTTGCTGCTACCAGTTCGCGTTTTTTGCGCCACAGGAAACTGGGCCCACTCCCTACGCCAGATCCCTTCCGCCCTGGCCAGAGTCCCGGGCCTACCTCGAAATGAAGAAAAACTCATTGGTTTATCACTTGCGGTTTTTTTCGAGTTTTCGTTTAAAATATACAGAGGCCAAATGGATGAAGGCATTTTTGGTTTTCGCTGAAACAGTGAGGGTTCGTTTACATTTTGCTGGGAATTTAGAGGAGGAGCTCGCTGTATATTCTGAGAAGAAAGAATGGAATAAAAGACAAGGCAGACCAAGGAAGAAAATGGGAGTGTAAATGCGTGTGTATTAATAGAAGGAGAAAGTTTGGAGAGCATGACAATATAGGGTACACAGTAGGCCTAGGGTAGATTCAGACTTGGTCGGCACAGGTTGGATAATTTGGCAGACAAGTAAAGTGTTTGTTTGCCATGCAAGGAATTAAATGTGAGGCGCAAGGAAATAGAAAACAGTGATAAACGAGAAAGGCTTATATGGTTAAATAAATTATCATACTCATTTCATCACTGTATCAGTGTTTCGTGTATTTAAGCACAAGGAATTGAAGGTTTGGGACGCGAGCAGATTGAAAGCAACACTAAATAGAGATCTAATTTGGTTAATATATATATAGAGAGAGTTTAGGTTAATAAAGTATTATTATAATTTAACGAAACTTCACGCTGAAGTAACACGTAAAACTAACCGCATTCAATTTCTTTTTTCTGATAAAAATCTAATCTTGGTGTAAAAAGATATTCCGGATCCAATGGGACAAGTTTCGTCGAAATCCGAGGTCGTATGAAAAAATTTCCTTTATAAAACCAGAAATAAACACGCGTTTAATTTTTTCACGATCACCAGATAAATCGAATGAACTTGAAACTTTGAAATCCTATAATAATTTTTCAATACGAACCCAACGGCACCAGTTTCGTCGCATTCTGAGACTGTTTCCCCGGTAGGCTACTTTTACGCGCACCGCGATGCCTTTCTGAACTCCAAATTAACCGATCTCCAATAATAATAAAATATATGCTTATCCTGACTCTAATCGACGATACAAACCCAACGGAATTGGTTTCGCGGCCTATTTCGATCGTCTGTTCAAGTTATACCCAAAAATCCCTTTATTCAATTAATTACGCTCTATAGAAATTGAACAGGCGTTTTTGGCTGCCGTGGCCACATATTACATCGGTTTTCCACGCCATTTACCATCGTGCAATAATTTAGCGCTACGGTCCCAATGAAACTGGTTTCATCGAAATCTGAGTCCGTTTGCAAAACGGCTATTTTAAAGCGTATATTTTAATAACGATTTTCCATAGCGACTATTTCAGAATTTGTTTTGGCCATAACTAACAAATTACAACACGAAATCTGGATTTTTCTCTTTCATATGAAAATTAAAATCAACACCGTTCCAACATTTCTTGTTTCATAGAAATCCGACTTATATCGTATCCTGTATATTCGATTGAAGTTCAAAACTCCATATTGCGAACTGCACGCCATTTACAAACTCGATTTATGTTATATAAACATATATCGTTCGATCTCGTTTTAAATAACGATTTAGATATTAAAAATCCACGAATATTCCAAATATAATATTTAAAATAATAAATTAAATTAAATATTTGACTGCCAAAAACACGGGTAGTTACATTCTTCCCCCCTTAAAATAATTTCATCCTCGAAATTGCTAAGGTAGGAAAGAACGTTACTAACCCATTAATTTTCAAATCCCATTTAAATTTAAATCAAAAACCATTTTAATACCATAAGTAAATATTTTTCAAAATATCGAAAAATTTCTAACACATTAAATTCCCGGAAAAATTCGGTAGAGTCTCCCTTACACGGAGTGACATCTGCGATATCGCAGGGACAGATAATATATATCCATCGACCAACGGTCCGAAAACAAAAATCAAAACCCAAAATCCAAAATTTTATATTTTCGCGTAGGCATACCTTTTTGCGATCGCTATTGAGCATATCTGCTCAACGTGTATGCGATTTACTCAACCAATATCAATCTGCCTTGCCATCTGGCACCTGTACTTAACTCAATCCACATATTAGTAACAAATATATGAAATTCTGAGATAATATTTTCCTAATCAACAATACAACTACACCAACTCCCAAAATTAATCACACAGCATCAATTCGTTATCAAATAAAGGGTTAAATCATAAATTCCAGTTCATATGCAGTTTCATTCCAGTTTAATTATACCGGAAATTTATTCTTTAGTTTGGAATTCATTTAGCTTTATTAAATTTGTTGATTATTTCCATTCAAACAACTATCATCCAATTTCACAATCAAGGCAACCAATACACAACCAAATTAATTGAATTTATATTCAATATTAATATTTTATTTTGGTTTCACAGATTTAATTATTATTTATTCACTAAATTTCCAATTTATTTAATTTAGATATCATTCTTAATTTTTTTCCACTTAACACATTTAAGTTTCAATTCAAAATTTAACCGAATTTGAATTTATCCAAATCGACAAACACATCAAATATACCAATATCTCAATAAATTGAGAAAATTATTCCTTTTCTATACAAAAATATAATTCAGGTAAAATTATTTCATTTACCCTCTTTTCAAAACAATACTGTATCCATTGCCAGTTCTATGCTTCTCAACACTTGAATTGATCAACAAACACAATACAAAACATTTGTATATAAAATTTACAAATATGCTCTCATATATATATATATACACACTCAATCTCGATCTAGGGTATTACTAACCCAATCTCTATCGAGTTACACCACCGAGCCAAGGTTATTACTAAACCAATAGCTTTGATACCACTGTAACGACCCAAGAATTTTCGGCCCTGAAAATCGACATAAATACCTTTACCGTAGCTCATGCCGACCTTTCGAATACCGAAAACATTGGACGTTATTAGAAAGAATTTAGAGAGTGAGACAAGAAAGAAAGAAAAATTAGAATAGAAGAAGAAGAAGCACCACAACACAGAATCAGAGTCTCACATCGCAGCGAAACAAAATATAATACAGAAATAAAATTTATTGAGAGCTTTCAAAATACTTACAATATCAGAGTACATCACACAATGAGACAGTTATAATAACCTGTTCCGATATATGACACACAGCGGAATAGTCGCTATCTAATATCATACGTCTGGACTCTTCTAGCTCGTCTCTGCCCAGCATTCGATGACTCAAACCTGTACATCTCGGGCTAACCCGAGCATTTACAAAACACCGGGTCAGTCTGGTGAACCAAAGTGAGGAAAACTCGCACAGTATTAAGGTATCACACACCTGATTTAAAGTTAAAATCTTTTCGAAAGAAAAGGATAATCGTAAGATCAAATCCACACATAAATACGGACGGTTTTTACCGTACGATAACCCAAAACATTTTTGAAATCAATATCTTTTCTGATATTACAATAATGTCTAAATACAAGTAAATAACAATCTAGTGGAACGCTTGCATCTCACGCTCCACATAAATAGTATACAATCAAAACCGCAGGCGCTTATTAAAGATTGGATTCCGACCTTGACAAGGTATGGGCCCACCTGTCGATAGTGTATCTCTAGAGGCAAATACATTGGGTTCAACAAGAACGTCTTGTAACCCGGCCCTTACATGACCGACTACTCATTTCGCTTGAGTGTATCAAATGTATATCACCAATGGTTGGGCTCAAACCACCGTTTCCCGAAAGGGGACAGCATCGAAATAGATTACAGAAGTAATAGGAATTTCTCTAGATAGGTGATTATACACCCTAATGGGAGCGACCCACATAGCCATGCAGCCTGCCCGATTTTTGTCATCTTCCGGTTGTGAGGCTAGAGGTTAAGCTTACCCTTTGGAATATCTGGTCACCATTCACTTTGAATGCCACATCGTCAGATCCGCCAGGTATCACTGAATATTGATTTCCACAAAAATACTCTGAGCGTTAAGCTAAAGAAGGTGTCCAGTCTTCTCTGCCACCAACAGAGATACGTTTGTAGAAAATCAATATACGTGATCCCTTTAGAAATACTTTGTCATACACACGTCCATACAAGTCATCCAGGAACAGGATGAACCGAAGGCACTCTCCTACTGCATCCAATGTAGGAATCACCCCATGGATCAGTAGCGAGAAGTCCTTGCAACCCGTGGATTCCAACCACAACAGAATCACAGTTTATCTCGGGCCGCTAAGCCAGAGATTATAAGTAATTCTTCCGCTTATGAAGATCCACGGTCATCAATGCTCCATCTCGACCGTCTTCTGATATCTTCACGTATTTGTTGGTCGGAATGGTTTTCGAACCTAGGTTCAATCCCGGTCTTTCCATACCAACAATCGTATTGGACAGATTTGATAGTCGATGATTTAACTATCAAAATAAACAGTGTTTCAAACATGACAATCCAATGGATTCACTGGCTCAGCATTCAGCATCACTTGGCCTTTTGATTGCAACAAATGAAAATTTAAACTTCTAAAACATCTCGAATTATAAATATAACTTTACGCTTCTTATTTGTCATAAGATTTTTCTTTAAAACATGTTCATTTTAATACTTAGGAAAATCCTATATCATATCCAATTGATATATTTTCACTTTTAAAACATTAGCCAAGTTTTATCTACATTGGAAACTCCATTCCATTTATTCATCATAAAACAGTGTTACGAGATACCTTCTATCCATTACTTGAAACAAAACCCAATGTTTATTCTTAGAGAATAAAAGTCAACTTTATAATTCCTTTCTAACTTGAAAATATAGTTATGTTTGCGACAACCCCTTTTCTTTCCTCTTTACCTTGGAATTCCTATTATATAAAAATATATATATTCCAAGTTTCACCAACATGTTGCGTTATTATTACTCCAATCAAATAATAAACTTTAATAATCTCTTTTACCATTACAACTTATATCATCCTCATATAATTCTGAAGTCATTCAAGTTGGGGTATTTTAGTTACCTCTCAGACCTTGATCAATAACGTTCATACCTTAAGAAAAGTATAAGTTGTAATCCACAACCAATATTTCCTTCTGATACAAATTCTATTTGACTATTTGATTTAAAGTACGGTTTTGTAACCCTTATTATTATTTTGAAAATCTCTTTTCTAATATTCCATTATTTCTTAATTCGATTAAGTAACTTCTTATAATACACCACTTTTTAATCTCTACCTCTTTGAACCAATTCATTTTATGATTCAGATTTGGTTATCAAATCCTACGCCTCACTTCCTTTACAAATTCCCATTTCGTTATCCCTTTCAATTAATTAAAAAATATAATCAATTAATTTAAATAATTCCCTTAAATTATTCCTCAACAACACAATTTTCAAATTTTGACCGTTAGGTTAATTTGCTTATTCTCACATTCTCAATCTAATTAACATCAGATTCTACTTTATAAAATCAATTTACACTTAATTATAAACATAAATATCTATTTCCCTTTAAATAAGTTTTTATTCGAATTATATATTTCAAAATATATCTTTAGTTATAAAGTATATTATATAACTTTAGTTCGATTGATTTACCTGACGGTAAATTGATTAAATAAAATAATTTACTTTTAGGCCATTTACTGCCGATTACCCAACTAATACTGCCCATTGGTTAAAACACAACACAGGTTGACTTTTCAATCAATGATCAATACTCAAATCAATTACCCAAACCAGACAGTTCATCTGATGATATGAAATAAATAATATATTTTGAGGAATCCGGTTGGATCCCTCCAACCTGTTCTTCCCTGTATTCAAATGGTTATCTCAAATCAGATCATTCAGTTTCATTTAACTGATAATAATAAATAACGACCGTTTAATCTCAACCACAAGCAATTCAAACAAGTCAACCAATTGAACACGTTTATTTTATAAACGCGACCAACAAGGTAAGTTACCTTTATTGGAATCAATCGTTAGAATAATGATTTGGTATTTCACTGAAATTAAACGATGGTTTAATTTCATCAATCAAATCAACAAATATAATTAGCAAACAGTCAACCATCAGTAGGCAGAGCACACAAAATAAAAACCCAATTTATATAAAATATAAATGGGTAAAACTGAGTGAGTTTAACTCACCTTGGTTTTCCCTTGCTGAGAGAACGGTTGGTTTTACACACTTCCAGCTGCGGTTCACTCCATCCATTTCCATTCCAAAATTTTACTTCTGTTGATACGGATCCAACGCCCTTTTGTTTGTTTCCTTCTGTTACCGTTACAGTAGGACACAGTTACAATTTTAACATGACGATTCCATATAATATTGTAAAAACTAAATTTTTAGTTACATTATTTTGTTTAAACGTGATTTTACTCATCACAATCTTGTACATTAAAGGTGGAAAAAATAAACAGTTCTATAAAACGGGATTGGTTTCATCATGGTAAACAGTTGGAAATTTATGTTGAATCTAAACCCCTTACATTCATTTTATTTGGTCCACCAGGCAACATTATTTTAATCCCTTAATCACATAAATCACCCTACGTCACATACTGATTAGATACGCTGAAATGGGGTTTAAGCACACTTAAGTATTTCTACAGAACCGGCTACTTATATACCCTAATTAAATACAAACCGTTATTTAAGCGTGTTGAATTAATTGAGCTCGTTAATATAAAGTTAGGCCACGCTTTTACTTACTTTCGATATGTATAAACTTGGATTAGGCATGCAACGTAAAAAGATTTGGCATCCACTATATCTTTCTTGGCCTATAGGTTGATTCAGCATACATTACGAACTAAAATATCCTATCAACTAAGTATAAAAATATATGCTTATTATTAAACTCACGTGATTAATACCTCATTAGGCATCCTTAAAATGGGATTAGTCACGATGTAACCCACTGCTCACCATCGTTCCCTGTTTCCTCTACTCCGAAATACTTTACTCCACCATGCAACCTCCTGGACCCGCGCTACCACCAGCATACAATCCACCTACCCATTTTCCTTCATGTATCCTTCACTGGCAATGAAACCGCTACCCAATTGCTACACAAGCCTGACCTCCCTTGTTTTCTCTCTGCTCCGTACTGCTGAAGCCACCGCCTTCACCCTGACACCGACCATCAGTTGCCATGTCATTTGCCGGCGAGGTCAGTCCCATCACCCAGGTCACCAGCGACCTCATCAAAACCGACCCCTTCCTTTATCTCCAGTCCCATCTCGCACCACAGACCACGCACCCATCTGCATGCTCCTCCACTCCCTTGCTCTCACTTTCTTTCCCATACTTTAGCTCCACCTTCCAACGCGTGTTTGATCGCTCCCATACAATTTACATTTCAACAGCTTCGCCAACTCTCTGGCATAGCTGTCTTGCTGCTACCAGTTCGCGTTTTTGGCGCCACCGGAAACTGGGCCCACTCCCTATGCCAGATCCCTTCCGCCCTGGCCAGAGTCTCGGGCCTACCTCAAAATGAAGAAAAACTCGTTGGTTTATCGCTTGCGGTTTTGTTCGAGTTTTCGTTTAAAATATACCGAGGCCAAATGGATGAAGGCATTCTTGGTTTTTGCTGAAACAGTGAGGGTTCGTTTACATTTTGCTGGGAATTTAGAGGAGGAGCTCGTTGTATATTCTGAGAAGAAAGAATGGAATAAAAGACAAGGCAGACCAAGGAAGAAAATGGGAGTGTAAATGCGTGTGTATTTATAGAAGGAGAAAGTTTGGAGAGCACGACAATATAGGGTACACAGTAGGCCTAGGGTAGATTCATACCTGGTCGGCATGGGTTGGATAATTTGGCAGACAAGTAAAGAGTTTGTTTGCCATGCAAGCAATTAAATGTGAGGCGCAAGGAAAAAGAAAGCAGTGATAACCGGGGAAGGCTTATATGGTTAAATAAATCATCATACTCATTTCATCATTGTATCAGTGTTTCGTGTATTTAAGCACAAGGAATAGAAGGTTTGGGATGCAAGCAGATTGAAAGCAACACTAGATAGAGATCTAATTTGGTTAATATATATATATAGAGAGAGAGAGTTTAGGTTAATAAAGTATTATTATAATTTAACGAAACTTCGCGCTGAAGTAACATGTAAAACTAACCACATTCAATTTCTGTTTTCTGATAAAAAACTAATTTTGGTGTAAAATATATTCCGGATCCAATGGGACAAGTTTCGTCGAAATCCGAGGTCGTATGAAAAAAATTCCTTCATAAAACCAGAAATAAACACGCGTTTAATTTTTTCACGATCACCAGATAAATCGAATCAACTTGAAACTTTGAAATCCTATAATAATTTTTCAATACGAACCCAACGGCACCAGTTTCGTCGCATTCTGAGACTGTTTCCCCGGTAGGCTACTTTTACGCGCACCTCGATGCCTTTCCGAACACCAAATTAACCAATCTCCAAAATAACAAACTATATGCTTATCCTGACCCTAATCGACGATTCAAACCCAACGGAATTGGTTTCGCGGCCTATTTCGATCGTCTGTTCAAGTTATACACAAAAACCCCTTTATTCAATTAATTACGCTCTATAGAAATTGAACGGGCGTTTTTGGCTGTCGTGGCCACATACGACATCGGTTTTCCACTCCATCTACCATCGTGCAATAATTTAACGCTACGGTCCCAATGAAACTGGTTTCGTCGAAATCTGAGTCCGTTTGCAAAACGGCTATTTTAAAGCGTATATTTTAATAACGATTTTCCATAGCGACTATTTCAAAATTTGATTTGGCCATAACTAACAAATTACAACACGAAATCTAGATTTTTCTCTTTCATATGAAAATTAAAATCAACACGGTTCCAACGTTTCTCGTTTCATAGAAATCCGACTTATATCGGATCTTGTATATTCGATTGAAGTTCAAAACTCCATATTGCGAACTGCACGCCATTTTCAAACTCGATTTATATTATATAAACATATATCGTTCGATCTCGTTTTAAATAACGATTTAAATATTAAAAATCCACGAATATTCCAAATATAATATTTAAAATAATAAATTAAATTAAATATTTGACTGCCAAAAACACGAGTCGTTACATGAACTGCCAAAATATACCAAAATGGATTGAATACTTGCATGTATCGAAATAAGACAGGTGGCAGCGCAACAGTGTCATATGACAATGGTCCAAAGTTAAGATGTTGCCATTCATATATAAACTAAAACAGACAGCAAGAACGCATGGATATATCACAAATAAATGCCTACCTACGAAAATCAAAACCAAAGGCAGGGCATGAACGAGACAGCCCTGTCCAGTAGCAAACAAGAGAAAGGACATATCAACCCTATACGTGTGTGAGAGATGTTCTCAAGTAATTCAACCCGAACAACCAGACGGGAGTGGCAAGTTCGAAAAGGGTTTACACTAGGCAAATTATGGATGTAATGCATTTGTAGGGTACAATACAACTATATGCATATTAGTCCAGTGTCTAAGCCAATGCATAAATACAAATTGGATGATGCAGCATGGCATAAATAAAGGAAAGAGGGTTCCAGTTTATTACATAGGGTAGTTTAACTATGCACGTATATACATAACTTGGCATGAATCATAAGCCAACTATGAACATGTACACACTAAAGATAGAAAGACCACTAAAAATATGCCGCAAGGATGAGAGTACATGTTCAAGGTGGGTATGTTTTCATGTCAACATATGGTAATAGTCCAGACTTGAATGAACATGGTAGTACATATGTGATGGTTCCAAGATTAAATATAGCTGCTGAACTACAAATTTAGTCTCATGCATGAGAAGTGTATTAAGGAGTGAATCAGAAAACAATTAACAAAGCAAGCATACCACAGGATAGTCATAGATACAAAGGATACATGCGCAAGTTCCGACAACAGTGCAAACCGGGTGAGGTGTATATTGTAGCAATTTTAAAGGGGTAATAACACAATTGCAAAGGCATGCATGAAGTATTTCATGCTCATAGTGCTTACTCACGTTCGTACTTTCGAACAAGCCAACAAACAGAAATTGGTGCTTCTAGTGTGCAGCTAGAGGTGTATAAGACAGTAAAGGATGGGAACGCACATATATAAAGTGACCCAGAGTTTGTGTCCATACACTTATCTCATATCTAAATTAACAGAGGCTATATATATGCTACAGTCAAACCAAGGTAGTCAACAACAACGGCAAACAACATGCCCAAACGAATTATACTTGGTGAATCCAAAGTCACGAACTTGAAATAATTTAATTGTAAGCTAAACTTATGATCGGTGGTGTTGGAGGAAGAGGCAGCGATTTCTGGTCTCGAAGTGGTTGGAGACTCGCTGGTCCTCGATTATATACATAATAACCATGCACACATATATTATTAGTTCACAAAGGCATATATTATTAATATCAAGCTACTCCTTTGACTTGAGCTACCAATTTTTGTATTTGGATGTTAAATATTGCATGAAACAATCATTTATGATTGGTACGTTAACCGTAAAAATTTAATTTTTCAACCGCTACCATTATAAATGATAGCCACGTAGATGATTGGTGTGGTTGAGCGGTCGATGTTTCGATGGTAACAGCCCTACTTTTCATTACCCATATTGAAGATTTAACAACCAACGCCCCACTCCCTTGGTCGTCAACTGTTGTAAAATTTGTTATTTGTCTGCTTACTTTGTGGCTGTTCATATCGTGTACGGATCTTATAATGATAAGGGAAAATCCAACAAAAGCATGCATTTTAGGATTTGTGAAATCCGCACCCATATTGAGCTCCAACGGAGTGTAGAAACAGCAAGGCATTCTGAAATCTGGAGGAAAACTTATGGAATCTGTAAACTCTTATAGCGCTTTTTGAACAACCGCGTGGATACAGGCATTTGTTTAACAAGCGCTTGGATTTAAGCATTTGTTAAACACGCGTCTGTATCCAGCGGATGTTTAACAAATGCGCGAATTTGTTAGAATATTTGGTTATGACGAAATTGTGTGTATTTATGTTACTTTCATTGATGTAGAAATTTAGGCATGAAGATGTAATTAAACAAAAACGATCAATGGTTACAAAAGCTTAGGATACATGATTTCATTAATAATTAATAGATACATAGTTTCAGATATTGTTTAAAGGTTACAATACACTGTTATAACCACTAAAGCAACAAAAACACAACTAAGGGTAAATAATTTTACTGACTTCCAACAAAGTTCCATCGATGATCTGTTAAATCTTTCTGGCGTCTTCGATGAATGTGAGCGTTACGGTAGGACATTTGGCTTTCGACGTGAAACTCAAGCTCTAGTTCTCTTTCAATCATATTTTCGCGCCAAATCTCAAGTGGTGGAGCAGGGCAGTCGTAATTGAAATCATCCTCCATGTCTCTTTCTTCCTCTATAATCATGTTATGTAAAATAACACAAGTATACATTATCCTAGTCATTTTAATTGGAGACCAAAGTCTGCATCGATTACTGACTATGGAAAATTTGGATTATAGAACGCCAAATGCTCTTTTTACATCCTTTCTTTGTCCTTCTTGCATTGCTGCAAACCTTACTTGTTTATTGTTTTGTGGGTTCGGTATTGTCTTGACAATGGTACTCCATTGTGGGTATATACCATTGCCTAGAAAATATCCATGGTCATACACATTACCCTCTAAAGTAAAATGATATGGATCTGATCTACTGTTCACCAAATGGTTAAACAAAGTTGAGCGTTCAACTACGTTTAAATCATTGTTCGAACCTGGCATTCCAAAAAAAGCATGCCATATCCATAAGTCGTACGATGCTACAGCTTCAAGTATAATAGTTGACGTATGAGACTTACCCTTATAAGCTCCAGCATATGCTTCTAGACAATTCTTCCACTCCCAATGCATGCAATCTAAAGATCCTAACATCCCAGGCCATCCTCTACTACCGTGCATATCCATTAACATTGCAATGTCGACTTCGTTTGGTCTACGCAAGTATTGATTACCGTAAACGTATACGATTGCTTGGCAGAAATGGTCTAAGCATTCTAGTACTGTGCTTTCTGCCATTTTCAAATTTTCGTGTTGAGCATCAGCAGGACCTCCATAGGTTATCATACGCAATGCAGTTGTCATCTTTTGAATTCTGGTGATCCCCATTATCATAGACGCATTACGTTTGTAGATAAAGTAGGAATCGTGTTGTTTAATACATTCTAGGATTCGAAGAAACATAGGATGCCTAATTCAGAATCTCCTTCTAAACTTTGTAGGTGTATACCTCGAATTTAAAAAAAAAATCTTCCATTGTCTCTCGTTGTGCCATGCATGGTGTCGATTTATATATCGATGGCCTACAACAGAACCCCCATGTTTTTTGCTAGATTCACCATCCCCTAATGCAGCTATTAGCTGTCTTTGTCGATGAAAATGATCATCCACCATAATATCAAAGTCTTCGTCAGTATCATCAAATAATAAACACTCTTCAGTGGCCGTTGTGGACTTTTGAGTTTTTGAGTGTATATACTAAAAATATAGGATTGTGTTTGATTAGTGAATGCTGTAAGTTTTCCTCGTTATATAACATAGTTTTTCTACATTCTGGTCCTCACCGGATACCAAAATGTGGCATGCATTGGTTACCGCAGTATGATTGTCATTGGATACCGCATTTTGTCATACATTAGTTACCACATTCAAATTTTGAAATAAAGCTGTAGTGGCTGTATTACTGACATAAAGCAACACTTTATTTAAAGCAACATTTGCTTTATTACCGATATAACGCAACAATTGCATTACTATTGACATAAAGCAATAATGACTTTATTGCTTACATAAAGCAACACATGCTGTAGTTCTTATATAAAACAGTTCGAGTGGACATAGACAGAGCAACATTACATTCGGCATAGAAATTTAAACTAGGATACAATAAGGTAGAAATAGCAACATATAAATTCCGAAACAGATTTAAAATCACTAAATTTAGTAAACATATAATATAAACCTACTCATCCCGATCTCGATTTAGCCAACTATAGCAAAGCTTGTAATCTTTGTGATCCACGAAATCTGTCCCGTGTTCAAACAGGTAACGAGTATCAAAAGTTGCTTGAGATGCTTGAATTATGTCTTCATCTTCCACTTTCTGGACAATCGTATGGTAGCGATCGCAAGCTTCTACAAAATGATGGTGAGCTAAATGGATGTGAGATGTTGATCTTCTAACGGGACACCTACGGTGGTTGTTATGTAATCTTGCGATCACTGCCCAAAACTCTTCATGGCTTAAACCGCCACCTCCGTTAATCAATAACGCTTCTTGACGTTCAACTTCAATATACGCTTTAACGAGGATGTATAATTCATCTGCTGAATATTCGTTAGTTGAAGCCAAGGAAGACAAGGCTCTATGGTTAGCACGAACTGGTTGAGCTTGTATGCTTCTAGTAGGTCGTGGCATTGTAGCTCGTATTTGAGGCGTAGGAACCTCTTCAGGCACTTCGTTTATTTGACTTTCTGGCACGAATCCTACCTTATTTTGATGATCTTTGGTTTGTTCCTACTCATCGAACATTTGCTCCATTTGTTCATCACTTATATACTAATCTCTCATTTAACCTAAGGAGTTATTTACGAAAGAAGAGCAATCCATTATCTAGTATTTAAATGAAAAGATCAATTCCATTTAACTTTACATGTGATGACCTCATAAATAAAGGATGTATTGCTCTTTCTTAATAAGACTAGTTAGTGCAGGGTTAAAGCAGTGCACATGGTAAAAGAGCAAATTGAAAGTGAATCTCGAATATTGTGTAATGGTAACTGGTTCAAAGTTGATATGACTGCTCAGTATGCTCATTTCAGAAATTGTCCCCTTAGGATACATTGATATGGACAACTGGAAAAGAAAGGTGTACCAGTGACCTTTCACATCATTGTTTGTTTTACCCTTTATTCACTAGTACACTACGCAGCTATATATCTCTGTCGAATTACTCACAACTTACCTTAATCCAACAATTTTGTTTCCAACTACTCTGTGCTTTACCACAACTATGCCTTCTTGGCCATCATCTCGAGACTCTGATGAACCGGCGTATGAACAGATGCGACTTCAGAAGCTTGCAGATGAAATCGAATTTCTAAACCAACTGAGACCTCAGATTGAACCACCGTCCGAACAACTGACAGTCCAACCTCCACATCAGGTCTAAGTACCAAACGTTCAACACACACATGAAAAGTCCGTCGTTCTACCATGACATGATGTTGATTCTTATCAAGTACCACATGTTCCAATTCCTTATGAACAAGAAGATGATTCTTATAGAGTTTGTTGCTACTGCGGTTATCCGGTTGACGTTGTGGTTCAAGCAGATGGAAACAATATTGGTCGTCGCATTCAGCAATGTCCATCCTATCCGAATGGATGCAATTACAAAGAATAGATAGACGAACAGCTGTGCCCAAGGGGAATTACATACGCAAACGAACTCGAAAACAAGATTAGACATCTCCAAAACGTTATTGTACAGTTGCGGTTTAACCGTAATGATTAAGCGACATAAAATCCCAAGAACGTGAATGAAGTTTTATTACCCGTAGTTTTATTATCTATTTTTGTGTTAGTATATGTTGCATCCTAAGTTTTAGTACTTATTTATATGTTACGATCTCTCGTAAGCAACTTTGTAGTCAAAATTTCGGAAACAATTATTCTCTTCGAATATGAATATAAGTTCAAATCAAATATGAAGCAGTATATAAACATATTTTTAGAAAATTAGGAATGGTTAAAATAATTACATACAATATATTAAAAATATGAAGCGGTATATAAGCATATTTTTAAACATATACATATTCTTAAATCAAATAGTTTTTTATTGAAATATTTTTGAAATTTTAAATCTAATATAATATACTAAATAGTTAAATTGGAATTTGGTCGAATAAACCACGCGCTTGTTTAACAAACGTGTGGATCCAAGCGCTTGTTTAATAAGAGCTTAAATCCACGCGTTTGTTAAACAAACGCGTGGTTTTAAACTGTTGGGTTATTTCGTTGTTTCGATTTTTCAATGTGTAGAAATTTGGATTTCTACACCTCGTAGAATAAAACAATACCCTCAATTTTATGATGGCATGCAGGTTGTATGTAGTTGGAACCAGAAAGTAGGATCTGGAGGTGCCCCCAAAAGGCGAAAGGCATTATCAATCAAGAAACAAAAATTACAAAGTGAATTTCAATAAATAAACTCTAAAAATAATAACGAAATCATGCGAACTTCATTTGATCATAACATTATGCAAAAATATAATTTCTTATAAGATGTTACTTCAAGTGAAATGTACCCGCATCATATCCTGAAATTGTATTAAGTGATTCCCTCTGTTTGACCTTTTTGTGGTTTCCTTTGGGAGGAGACCAAAGTGCTGGATTGTACATGTAACCACACATTCTTAGAAAAACCCAGAAAGAGACCACCAAAAGTACAGGATGATGTACTTATATTCTTATGTGGGTTATGTAAAATTTATCACTGTTGTATCCAATGGATGGTGCCCCTAGTCGTAGCCATACCGATGCCTCGTAGACAGGACTGCTAATGTATACCCGAAAAATTAATATTCCATCCGCATCCAAAAGCGGATAAATATCTAATACCCAAACTAACGGCTGCGCACGCGGATAGAAACATTCACATCCAGAAATTATCCACCCGTTTTTTTAATGATTATATCTTAAATTATATGTAGTTTAGCATATTGAAATACACTAATTTATTATTCAATTAAGTTGAAAATCTATATTATACATATTAAACGCATAACAATTGCTCAAAATCATTTATTATCATTATACTAGTTTATTTTTAGCATTTTAATAATCAATTGAATTGAAAAAACATTATGTTAAATTAAATTTTTCCATTTACATTACTTTCGATCGTTAGTGGATCGGATTATTATCTAATATCTTTCGTATCTGCGAATGCAAATATTCGATATCCGAAAAGGATTTCAGATGTGAATGTTGATATGACACTATCGTCATGCGTTTACATTCGAATACATCAGTTGACAGCCGTACCTGTAGAAATAATTCTAGTGTGTTGCCTTCCTTAATCAGCGTGCAACATGGAAATAGACATAACCAACATGAGAGCATATCCAGCAGCGTGTCAATTTTAGGGAGGAGGAAGAAGAGAAAAAGCGTGGAGACACCCCCACTCTTCCAGCATTAGAGTAGCTATTCACGATGTCTTTTTTTAATTTAATCAGACTGCACTAAACGAAAAATTGATTGTCGTTTAAGGGTTAAACAACAATCAGTTTGACGTTTAATGCTTTATTTTTATTTTTTTGTGTTAAATAGCAAATTGATCTCTGTTTAACCCTTAAACGACAATCAGTTTGCCGTTTAACGATCGACATTCCAAAAAAAAAGAGTGGGGCCTACTTGAATCTGCTCATTACGCTGCAACTCACACTGTTGCAGCGCGAGGAGCGTGATTTCAGTGAGGATTACCCCCCATTTTCTCAAGCACTCCCACTGCTGGGAATGCTCTAACAAATTAAGATCAAAAGACATCAGTTCCTCTTCCAATAACACCCACCATTCCCCAATAGAGAAAAGTTAGTTTTTTCCAACAAATACAAGTGAATAACATTCAGGTTTTTTTTAAAATATATGTTTTGGCAGTTAAGACAAAGTCTTCATTTATATGTATATATATATATGTTTAGCCAATGTTCTGTTAGTCTGACAATTATGATTACCAAAGCAACCCCAAGAGGGCCACTAACCCCCCCCCCCATTAAAATTGATCATATCTCAACTTACTTTTAATTTGAGATCAATCACTTATCAATCCAATACTAAATTGGGAATGCTAATAGAAGCGAGATCTTAAATAGAAAGTAAAAAAAGGAACAAAATTTAGTAATATTATAGAAATGTTATTAAAACACAACTGGGAGAAACCACAACTAGACTGGGAGCATAAAACAATAGATAAAACAAATAAAAAAACGCCTAATTGAGTTGTCATTCTAAGGTTATACTAGAACATAACGATAATTTAAAAACAAAATTTCAGATCATTTTTTTATGTGTAATAAAATTGTTAGTGTTAGTACAAAATTTTGAGTAACTATCAGATCTCTTTTTTTTACAGAAATTTAAGTACTTTTATGACTAGTAATGTTTGTAATGTATGTAGAAGTTCAAAATTATTGATACATAATATGAATAAAAATTATATAATTTTCTGGATTTCTATCAATTGTAAAAAAGGAGAAAATACATTGATAATTATTTTGATACAATAATTAATAATAAGATGTTTATTTTCATAGGTTCTATGAAACACTCTTAGGTATGATTAACTTCTACCTGACCCTAGGACCATAACCGAAGAAGGTGGTACCGGAATATAGAAATCATTATATTTTAGGTGATCAAGAAAACCAAAATAATGAGATGATTTTGGAATATAAAATTTTCTTTACATATGATAGAGAATAAGAACTCACGGATAACGGAATTGTAACAAATTTGTTATATATATACACATACAATTTTTTTTCTTTTTATAAATAAGTTGGAGTTGGTATTGTTAATCTCAATGTATCATAAAGTAGTTTAAAATAAAATAAAAATAGAAGTTGTATTCTATGAAAATATCTAAATTAAAATATGACTCCAGACCAATTATTATTTTCACTCATTTTGTTGATGACAAAGGGAGAAAATTGAATATATAGATATGCTAAATATATAAATTTACAGGAGCCAAATATGGAGCAATATAATATTATTAATTTAGAAAGTTGTATAGTTGTCATCATAAAAAAGACGGAGAATGTTGAAAACACTACTTTAATGTTTTGATGATGACAGCTATACGACAATACCACTGATATGTTTGTTGAGTGATTTTAAATTAATTATGATGGTAGATAAAACTTATGTGAACTACATTGCACTTGATTTAAAAAAGTAGAAAAAGAGCAACATATTGATCAAGAACCTCGAAAAATGGAATTAAAAACATTGGCACTATGGATACTCTAATAAAAGATCACACATGAGAAAATGGACGTAGTCGACCACTGAGCCAAAACCTCCTTTACATTTGCACAAGTCAACAATCAAATTTTTCAGTTTGACCATTGTGTTGGTAGATGGTTGGATGACCTAATAGTCCATCTCAAAATTTTGATCGTTTATCCAAAAGTTTAGGGAAACTGCATTGCCGCCTGATGCGTTTGATGTGTCGGAAGCCAACAAATAGTTTCACTAAAACAAAACCAGTGTCATTCCCTTCCTTCCTCCTCACGCTCAGTAACTCCTCTTTCAATGGAGAGCAAACCAAAATACTGCCAAAAAATATAAATTTTCTCACTCAAACGACGTCCGGTTCAGGTAATTTTTTTTCTAATATTATATTTTTTTCCACACTACAACATATGTTTTTTATTTTCTCTAACAATTTTTATTTTCCCCATTTTCCAAATATGTCTCACGATTATTCCAACTCCTCCTGGCTGATTGCCTTATGAAACGACAAGAGGACATCCATATTTATATATCTTTGCTGCATATAGAGTGGTGTCTGCTCTTTTATGTAACATGCCGCATTTTTAATTATAATAAAATAAAATTCGTAAAATCTTTTGAGTTTGGTCATGGAACAAGCGTCATTTAGTCCGTGATGGTTTTCGGATTAATTTAGACTTATGTTTTACAAAAAAAGGACTTAAAACGAAGAAGATATCATTAAATGAAGTTTCTGAACAAACACATACAAGAAGAAATAAGAGAAACACACCTATAACTAATAGTATTCAACGTCCTAACTTTTGAAAAAAACGTAATGTGGTTCAGTATTGAGCACTTGCCTCCCAAGTCATAGCATGCAAATTCGAATCCCACCAACATCATATTTTTAAATTTTAAGAGGGTCAACCTAAAAAAGATGCATGTTCTAAAAGGAAAGTATATATGTATGTACATATAAGGAAAGAGTATATATATAGGTGTATATATACATATATATATATATATGTGTGTGTGTGTGTGTGTGTGTGTATGTATGCATGTATGTGTATATATAGACATGAAATCCAAAAGTAACACGCAACTAATCCAAACAAATGAGAAATAAGTTTCTAGATAGTCGTGTTTGAATTTTGAAATAAATAGAGTTGTATGTAAATATACACATGCAAATTTAAATTAAAGATTTGAATGTATATTAAAAACGGAAAGAATCAATGAAATGGTTAGGGAATAATAACGTTTAAGAAAAAAATTATGCAACTATTAATGGTTGAAATTTTATAAGGTTCTGCATAAATATATACGCATAGATTAAATTTAAGGCATAAACTTAAAATGGAAGGCAATCAATCTATACTGAATGAAATATGCAAGAGAATAATGACGTTTGAATTTTGAGATGGATTGGCAGGAAAAATGGGAAAGAAATAAACTTAAAAACATAAAGAAATTATAACATTAAGCAAGCAGTAAATGAAGAATAAATCACGCTCAAACGTGGCACTATACATGATTTAAAAACCGTGTATGGTTCGACCCTTACTTAGAGTGGGTCAGCCCATGTCTCGACCCACCCAAGGGTTGTGTCGACCCATAGGTCGACACAGCATGGGTCTGGGTCAACCCAATCAAGGTCCAAGTGACGTGTTTTATTTCGTTTGATGAATTTGATTTGTTCTCCACTATTCCAATGGATGTGGTTCTTCTAAGCACTATAAATAAGCCAGTAGGGCCTAGCCTCAAACTCATATTTTTTTGAGGACGCTAGAGCTCTTCTATTTCTTCTTTCCTCCAAACTCTTCTAAATTATAAAATATTAGTCTAGGACTTCAGATTTGGAAATGAAAATAGTAGATTTAGGTTATAGACGCTCAGAATACTCTTCCGTAAAGGTAAGTTTCGTGAATCTGAGTTAAGATCTATTCTTTTAATTACTTTTGGAATCAGATTTGTAATCTGTCGCAATTGTAGTAGTAGATTCAATTAAGATGGTCACGGATGATGGATCTGAATAATATTCAGGAATTTGAGAGCAATCTGGTAAGTGAATTTAAATTATATTTTTCGATAATGGTATATTATCATTTGATTTCTGTAAGAATTCATAATATGTTCTGTTCTTCTTTTCCCACTTTTTTGTCAGAATATATATGGTTTATGTTAAATTTTAATTATGCGAAAAATAAATTTGAATTGTGGTCATGCGAAAATAAATTGAATTGTAGTTAGTCGCAAATTTATTGAATTATGATTATGCACAAATTAATTGAGTTGTGGTTATACACAAATTTGGTGAATTGTGGTTATGCGCTAATTAAATAGAGTTATGAGCAAAAAGAAGAAATTTGATGATTTTGCTTAAAAGATTATATTGTGTCAATATTATAAAAAAGGGAAATTTTGAGAAATTTCACACTATTTATGAGGAATCACCTGAAGTTCAATGTCAAGTGACTTAGAGTAGGACCGACTTATACAGAATATGCGGAAATGTATATGATATTCTAACTTATTTTATACAATAGTTATGCAAGTAAATATTAAATAATATAAGATATCACAAATAAGTAATGTAATAAGTAAAATGACATCAGGAATTTTTACACTAGTTCAGATCACCGTCCTGCATCCAGTCCTAGACTCCTGGAATTCAAGTATCAACACTGTCTCTTCAGCTGAAGGAATAGGTCACAACGCACCCGAGCAACCGAATGGGATTTTCCCTGCCTAAGCAAACGAACAGGGCTTTCACCAATACAAAAAGATTTTGACTTTTGATTGTTTTCTTGAATAACATTGAGTAGCCAACAGTTTGAGTACACCCTTTCAATAATCTTATCCTTGGATATATATCGTGTTTGTAAAGATTTTAAAGAAAGTAGATTGCTATTGAATCAAGATATATGAAATACATTCAAAGATTCAAAAGCAATTTGAATTTTCAGAAAGCTTTTAGTGTGTAAGAATGTTCAGAAATAAAGATCATGAACTAGAATAAGAAATCGGTGATCTATAAATCAGGTTTTTGAAGTATATATAATAGATGAAGAGTAGTAACCTTTCACAAAGAATTACTGCGAAAAGGAGCATCCATTTCTATTCAAAAATGGATAGAAATCTCTTCATGAAAGGAGATGACTTTTCATAAAAATGATCGTTGTTGTAAAGATGCACTTTTTCCATGCAGTTTAAGCCAACATCTAACAACCCATGTCAACTCAAATTTGCACAGGGAAGTAGATAGTTAATAGAAAGAAGTCAGAGGGTGAGAAAAGAAAGAAAGAAAGAAATATTAGAATAGAAGAATAAAAAGATTAGAGTCTCACAACAGAATGGACAGAATATAATATAACAATAGTACTTTATTCAAAAGGAAATTGTGTGTATATATATAACTACAATTATCAGAGTACATCATACATCGATACATCTCACACAGCGAAATATATTTATTACCAAAAAATACGAGATTTATGTCTCGACTCCATCTCCTCTTCTGAAGCTCCAAGCAATACCTAATCTGATAATATACTCGGTCTGACCCAAGCACATTTGAAGCAAAGTAAAATTCACCTGTATTAGTTTAGAATACTTTTAGTGACAAATTCACGTAACAAACAACTTTCTTAACTTTAGAAAACCATTTTGAAAGAACGAATAATGGTAAGACCAGCCCACACATAAACATGGACGGTTTTTATCTTACTATAACCCAAAACATTTTTGGATATATCAAAATCCGGTGATATTATAATAGTGTTTATCAAACCACAAATAAATAACCATCTAGTATAACGCTTGCATCTCATGCTCTACATGTTCATTATATAATCAAAAACCGCAAGGTGCTTATTGGAGAATGGATTCCAACTATGACAAGGTATGGGACCACCTTCCGATAAGTGTACTCTAGAGGGGATACACTGGTTGTTCAACAAGAACATCTTGCAACCTGGCCACACATGACCGACCACTCATTCAGCTTGAGTGTATCGAATATATTGTCACCCACGGTTGTCGGCTGTCCAACCGTGATCCGTGAGATACAGAATCGACAAAAGAAGAACAAATGAAATTTCTCAAGATCGTTGACAATACACCCCACTTGGGGGCGATACAACTAGCCATGTTGCATGCCCGATTCTTGTCATTTCCCGGTTGTGAGGTTTGAGGTCACGATTATCGTTTTAGAACATCTTGCCATCATTCACTTTGAATGCCACATCATCAGATCCATCAAAGCAATAATTGACGTCCACAAATATACTCTGGTGTTAAGCGAGAGAATTTCTCCACCACTAAACTTGGCATATTTGTGAAAATCAACGTACGTGAATTTCAGGAAATACTCTGTCAGACATTCGTCCATACCAATCATCCAGGAATAGGATGAACCGAAAGCACCCTCCTACCGCATCCTAGGAGTCATCCTATAGATCAGTAGCGAGTAGTCCTTGCAATCCATAGATTTCAACCATGACAGAAGCACACTATATCTCTCGGGATCATCTAGAGATTTTAAATAATTCTTCCGTTTTATGAAGGTTTGTAGTCTTCAATGCTCCATCTTTATACGTATCCCTACAGATTAGTTTCGAGCGCTACGTTGGATCGAAGTGGCTTTGGGCCTAGTTCCCATCCCGGTCTCTTCGAAACAACATGTCAAAAGTCCACTACCAATTCAAAACAGTATGAACTAGTATATTGGCAGCTCAGGTCTTTACTATTTGAAATTGTTCATTAAAACCATCTTTATCGTATCTTTTGGGCCATTTCATTGATTCCAAATCGAATTCAATCACTCATTATATTCTTAACTCTTACCAATCTCCTCTTTAGTTTTCTTCAGTTGGAAATATTATCTCATTTTCCATTATTGAGAAACATTGCCTTTCATTCTTAACAGCGCCTCAGTACTCCTCAAATTTGGGCATCTTGATATGTATATTATAACTTAATGGTATAAAATCAATTACCAATTCTTATACGCCCAACCATGCCAAATTATTTACTTTAAACCAAATAGTCTTATGTACATTTAAAGATCTTGACCGTATTATTTATATTTCAAGATCATGCAACTATCGTTGCAATTATATTTCCAAATTTCCAACTATCATTGCAACATCCTTGTATTGAAGTAATAACTAACTCCATCATTCCCTTTCCGTCACAGTCTACTACTATTCTTCAATAATAATGAAGTCGTCCAAGTTGGGGTATTTTATTTACCTCTTAGACCTTTATCGACAATGTTCTTATCTCAGAATAGATAGAAGTTCGTAACCCGAAAACATACTAACTACGTCTTATTTAATATTAAAATATGGTTATATAAACCATACGTTTACTTTGGAAAATTCTTGGTCAATTATACCATCTTTACTTAATCCTTGATTAAGTACATTACTTCAAACCTCTTTATATCATTATATTTATAATTTGGATTATATACGATAATCCATGTATTAGTACTTTACCCAAAATCACTTAATGTTACATCCTAAAACTTAGATTTTTAGGTTCTTATATTTAAATCCATTTAACAATCCCCTTACAAAAAAAATAAGTAATTTACATTCTTGAAACCTTTTCTTTAACCTCCATTCAATATTTAATAAAACATATACTTTAAATTAATCGCCTTATCCTTCCAAAATTTACTAATCTCATTACATCTCGATTATCTTCTTAAATAAGTTTTATTTAAGAAGAAATCACTTTAAATATAATTAACTTCGTTATTTACCAAAGTAAAGACAGTTTACTTTTCCATTAGAAAAAACAGATTAGTTGGTCAGTTTTGAAATTATTAAACATTAACCAATAAAACATTAAAAAGTCAATTACATTGAAGAATTCTTATTAAATTTAAACACTATCCATTAATAACCACTTTCGATCAAAATAGTTAACTTAGTTAGCATAAACTCATCGGTTAATTCTGAAAATCCACCTCCTCAATAATGGCGATCAAAAATGGGGATTCCATCTTCTGACTCCTCTTTTAATCTCGATTCTTCTTCCTTCCCCCCTCTTTCATCCTCTCGTCCCAATCCACCTCCTCATACCTCTTCTGATGGATCTTGCTCAAAGGCTAATCAACCTGATGTTGTTATTTTGCAATCTGGTGCGGATCCAGTACAAGCTACTTCTAATTTGAATCCACGATCTTTGGTGAATCATCAATCTACTGCTAAATCGGATTTTGCTTCCTTGTTTCGATCCGTTCGTAGGAAAGATGGTCGCTATAAGCCTATTCATTTTGATGTCAAGAAGAATAGTATCTTACCGGATCTAGTAAAGAATGAGGGTTTGAAATATTGGAGTAACAATCTGGTTGGGTTTTTTTTGATGGTACTCTTCCTTTATCTGTTGTTTCTAATTTTCTGAAAGCTTGTTGCAAACTAGTTGGAGAGTTTTGTGTTAAATCTAATGGATTAAATTTTTACATTCGTTTCACTAATGAAACTGATAGGATTAAGATCTTTCAATCAGATCCGATCTTCATTAGGGGCTTTATGTATATTATAACTATTTCGGATCCTACCATTGGTAGCTCTCAAAGACAGATTAAAAAAATTCCTGTCTGGATCCAGTTTTCTAACATTCCCTTATTACTGTGGACCTTGGTGGGAATAAACTGGTCAGCATGTCATGTAGGTAGGTTAATTTGTCTTGATCACACTACTGAGAAGTTGCAGAGGATTAGTTACGCAAAAGCTCTTATGGAGATTTCTCCTGATGAAGATTTGCCAGATGTTATACAGTTAGACTGCTTAAGTGATAAACCTAATGTTAAGCATTTGCATGTATGGAGACCAAGAATTTGTGTTAACTGTAAGTGTTTTGGTCATCGTACAGTTGAATGTGATTTAGGGGGTGAGGTTAAAGGTTTTGATGGAATGCAGTATGATGATTTCTATATTGATAATAATTTGGAGAATAATATGTATAACAAGCAATTTAGAAGTAGAGACCATACTCAAATTGGTGAGAAGGGGTGGACAAGATATGTATCCAAGAAGAAGATAAGATGGGAAAGGTAAAATGTAGCACAGAAAGATTCAACTGTGAATATCGAGGGTACTATCAATAATGTTGAGCACAACGTCAGTAATGTTGGAAGTACTGCCAATAATGTTGAGGGTACTACCAATAATGTCAGGAATAATACATCTACTGTAGTGAACGAGGATCCAAATTCTAATACAGTAAATAAGCCTGGTGGCAATAAGTGTACAGATACAGATAAAGGTCAGGCTAGTGTTACTAGCATTAGTGATAAAGGTAAAGGTAAATATATAGATAAAGTTTTTGAGAAGGACATTCATGATTCTAGCAGTATTGATTTTGAACATATTGGTGATTCTGGAATAAACTCTATGTTCAGTGATGAAGCAGCTGCTGTTATGGGTTCAAATGGTATGTCTACATCACTTGCTAATTCAATTGTTGCTAGTTCCATTACTTCTATGTCGATTTCATCTTCAAGTAGTTCTGTGGCCCCTCCTTCATCATCTAAACCATTAGTGAAGGGTTCTTCTTTTGCCAACTTAGCGCCTCCCTCGAATTTAATTCTACCTCCTGCATGTAATTCACCAGTTTCAGGTTGTGGTCTAACTTTCCCTGTTATAAAATCTTCTTTGTTATCTTCAACTGTGCCCTCTAGATCCGTTCCTTCGTCTAAATCTAAAAGCAACAAATTAAAGGGTAAATTTTGGTAAGATTTAGATGAAGGAATTGACTACAGTATGGAGGATGTGTTGTCGTTGAATAGCAATTTAAAAGCCAATTGGAGGTATACTAGGAGTAACTCGGTTTGATCTGGGATCTGGTGAAAATGTGTTGGTTGCCTTCTCATTGGATTTGAGTTGATTGGATTGACTCATTACAGTTCTTTTCAACTGATTTTGTTAAATCTGGAATTTTCTTTGAGGACATGGATGCTCGCTGGTTGGTTATTTCTAGTTCGCTTTGATTGCTCCTGTTAGTGTTCGTATGTTGTTCTTGAGGTGATTAGTATTGGTTTTCAGGTGATAAGTTGTACTTTGTTTTAGCTATGTTGTAATTGTCTTGGTTATATGTGGTTGTATAGTCTTATATAGGAGTAACATATATTGTAATTGAGTTAAGTAATAAAAAAAAATTCGCGCTTGCCTTTCAAAAACTCATCGGTTAATTCTTTAACTTGTTTTATTTCCCTTTCTTATTATATTAATAAAATTAATCTAATAATACTGCCTAATTAATTACTTAAAAATAATTATTTCCAAAATATTAACCCAAAGGTTAATTATAACTTATTTCTCTTACAAACATTTTTAAATGTTAAATAATCTTTTCATAACATTTTATAAAAATTGATTTATCAACATTGACTCATTTTTAAAACTTCACTACTATATATATAATAAAATTTAAAATCTCGTTTCAGTTATAAAATAAATTTTATAACTTAACGTCATTAATTCACCAAACAGAAAATCAACGTTTAAACAAAAACGTGTGTTTTAGGCCATTGCTGCTGATTCCTTAATCCATAATAGATATTGATTCAGATCACAACAATGTTGAATTACAATTCAACGTCAACATCCAAAGTGGTTTTACATGTCATTGGGGTTCAAACAGTTCATATATAAATTATATAAATAACAAACAACACACATATATTTGAGGGATTTGGTCGGATCCCTCCAACCTGTTCTTCTCTGCATCACATTTTATTATAACAGCATAAAAAATAGAAATTTAAATCCAATGAATGACGATAACATAATTAACGTCAACCATTAAAATCAACAATAAGCATCCAAGGCATCTAGTCAACCAGTATATATTACTAAATGATTAAATTTTAATTGTATGAATTTAATCACATCATAGCATTTTAGAAAAGTGTGCGAGTTAACTCACCTTTATTTTTAAAGATCGATTTGAGTGTTGTTCTATTTAATTTTAAATAGACATTTAAAATTAAATGAAATCCAACTGCTTCCATTCTCTTCCGAGCTAACCCAGCGGTGCAGTACCCTTCACTGTAATTCCAATGAATCTAATTCCGTGTGATTCTGATAATGTATGAACCGATTATATCCATTTCAAATTCAATGATTATTTAAAACCAAATAAATTATTAATTATTATATAATTACCATTATTAGTTCTTACTACGTCATCAACGCATATAATCTCCCCCTTAGTCGCGTGTTAGCAGAATAATCAACCCTTGATCACATGTCTTGCTCATTCTAACCACACAACTTCCATGCATGCCATGCTTCAGGTCTGTCTATTACCATTTTTTTTTTCTATTTTTCTTCTTCTTTTCTCTCTTAATCAGACTTCCGCCGAAGTCTGTCACATTCAGCCCACCATTGTTCTCACTCCCCAATGCGTCATACCCTTCCTTCTCAATTTCATAATATGTTCCGTAATACCTCCCCCTTGGATATCGCATAAGCCCATTTTTCACTCTTTTCGTTATATTTTTTTCTTGCTTTTGGACAGCCCAAGCCCACTAAAAACAAAGCCCACCTCCACTTAATCCTCTTCCTCGCGTCTATTTTTTCTGCCCTTTCAGGCTTCATGGAATAACCCGATATATGCTGCATCATCCAACGACTTCTGCAGCCACACCTCCCTCGGCGTCGTCGACTCCTAACTATCCTGTACAAATTTTTATTCTTTCCCTCCTCTAAACAATTCAAGTCTGCACACCACATCCCCACGTTGCTTCCAACTTCACCACCATTACCCAAAAGCACCGCGAGCCAATGCATCACTGAACTTTACCACACACTCTTCACGCGTGCGCCCTGACCTGCCGATTATCATGCCCACCACAGAACCGCCTCCAACTGCACCTCCATAGTTAACTCGAACCCCCCTTCTAAAATGCAAACTCAGTTAGCACGCACACCGTGGAAAAACGATTTTTTTGATCACTAATTCTCATGATATTTCATCAATTCGTTCCCGTTACCTGAACGGCTTCCTATGTCACCAGACCTCACGCAGCTCCGCCCCAGGTGCGCTGCCCCATTATTTCTAGCATCAGAAATTTTCCTTGAACCTAAAACAATACCTACTGATGTGGAGAGGAGGTTTTCGCGAGTTCAAAATGGCTGGTTTCAGTTTTTAAGGTTCTACCTTTGATACGAGTTTAAGCGATGGGTTTTGGGAGTTTAGAATTTTCTGTGATCGTATACATTTTTATGAAGGACCGAATGGTCTTTGTTTGTTAGTCTTATACGTCGAAGTAAGAAGACACAATTGAAAGGCTTAGTTGGGTTTTAAAGTTGTTGTGTGTATATACATAGGAGGGTTCCGCTACACCTCTTATGTTGCACGTGAACTCTCCCCCTTAATCTCCACCACTCATTTCTCCACTCATTCTCTCTCTTCTCATTTTCAACATTTTGTTGAGGAGCGTTCAATGACACCCCAAATGCCCCTCAATAGAAACCAAGTATTTATAGTAGTTTAAGTTAGTGGGAGGTGAGAGAATGAGTGGAGGGAGAGAGACAGAGAAACGAGATATGTGGTGGAAATCAGGGGGCATTTAGGGATGCTGCATTGTTTGGGGTGTCATTGAACGCTCGCATATATATATATATATATATATATATATATATATATATATATATATATATATATATAAGGTAGGTTCAATGGCACCCCTATTTTCTAGCCTCCCATTTGCACCTCATTTCTAGCCACACTCATTTATATTAGAATAATGTAGTGGAGGGAGAGAGAATGAGTGGAAGGAGAGAGAGGGGGAAACTTGTGGTGGAAACCAGGGGGGCTTTTGGGGTGCTGCATTATTTGGGAATTAATATTTATATACACACACGTAAAGGAACAAAGGCATAATATTTTTTGGTGAAGAGTGGAGACTTTGATTTTTCTTTGTTTGAGAAAAAGAATAGGCTGCTTTTATAAAGGAGGAGGTGTTGTTTTCATTGCAAAGATATTTTCCATCCTAGACATGTTTGTGTTCAGACGGTAGGTAACTTTAGGCTTGCCAAAATTAATGGGATAAGACCGAAGATTTTTGTTTTGATTTTTAATGATTTTTATCTGAGATGACTAAGGACATTTATCCATGTCTGTCACCATTTTCAAATGATGGTTATTAATTGCTGATGTCACATACAAAACTCCGTTCGCGACGGAAATGGATGTCATCATATAATTTGACGTTACGGTCCTAACGAAACTTGTTTTGCCGAATTCCGAGTCTGTTTGCTCAACCGGCGCTCGTTCGAATCCAAATGGTCAATTTATTTTCATTTAATTTTTTCTACGCTCACAGAATGACTCAAATTGACGCGAAACTTGAAATCTAGCAATAACAAGCTATCACGGGCTTAGCAAAATTTGTTTCGTTGAAAATATATGTCGTTTGATTAATGTCCCTTTTTAAGGGTCCAATTTAAATTAAAATAAATTAATTTTAAAATACCGCAATATTATAATTGGTCATACTTGAACAAAATTTCATGTAGTGTCAACATATAATACTCGGGGTTGAATTCCATGCTAAATCAATATTCAATATACTAAAATCCATTTATTTTGTATAATAAATCGTTATAATTTATAAATGAATTCCATAGCAACTATTGGGAAATTTGATTTGGACATAAAACAAATTATATAACATGAAAACTCGATTTTCCTCTTCCATTAAAAAATATTAACAACTAGACTCTTGCGTTTGTTGTTTCGAAGAAATCCGACTTATATTGAATTTTTTTCCAACCATTTGAAGTTCAAAACGTTATATTACAAACTATCGCGCCGCTACAACTCGTTTTATAATTAAATTCTAAATTAAATGTTCAAAAGTCGATTAATAAATGAAATCGTTAATATAACTCAAAACCAAACAACAATAAATTCTTCTTAAATTGCCCGTTCACATTATATTGCAAACCCAACTAATTCCGACCATTCCGGAATTTAAATTGTTATCTTATTATTTATATTAATAAAATATTTAAAATTATTAAATTTAGTCTAATTAAATTCTAAAACAACAATTAAAATCATTTTGAAATATTAAATAAAATGGTTTTTAATCTGGGTCGTTACATTCCTTCCCCCTTAAAATAATTTCGTCTCCAAAATTTCTAAGGTAGGAAAAATGCTGCAAACCCAGTATTCTTTTTTTCAAAAATCCAATTAACTAAAACTTCACTTCCGCTTATTAAACCAAACCAATTAGTTAAAGCGAAAAACCAACTAATTAAAACAAATTCCAAAAGTTTCCAAAATGATTTGAAATTTTTCTAACACCATAAATTATGGAAAAATTTTGGTAGAGTCTCCTCTATACAGAGGGACTTCACAATATTGCAGGAACAAAAATAAATCCATCAACCCACACAGTCTGAAAATCCAATTCAAAACCCAAATCCAAAACGCAAAAAAAATTATATTTTGCATAGGTGTACCTTTTTGCTTGCATTATTACGTGACAACAGATAAACCATACTCGAGCTTGCTTAATTATTATGCAGCTATAGGATTCAATCAGCTCCATAATTTAATAAATATTAGCTTTGCACCTGTTCTTAACTTCAATGAACTTCGTTAGCCTCATAATCATGCCAATTGGTTCAACATTCAAGTTATCCATCTCAATCTGTATCATTTGTTATTCAATTAATTGAATTTATAACTAATATCGTTGTAATATCATCATACTTGAATTTATTCATCCATCAGTTTAAAAATCCAATTCAATTTCGTATCCATCCAACTTATTCAACCATACAATCAAACTGATTCCAAAACATTTCACTTAGGATTTATTCACAAGTCAAATTCTTATTGACTTGTTTAATTTTAATCACATAAGTTAAAATTTTAAATTCAACTCAAAATAATTGAATTTTTAAATTCGCTTTCTCAAACAAATTGACATTAACAAATTTTTACAAAGGTTGTAATCCGTCACTTAGAAACTCAAAAATGAGTACTGATAATGCAGCGGTCCATTATCAGAATTATTTTCCAGTTACTGAAGTGATTTCAGTGCTTAAATTACCTTTAAAATCTATATATATTTTAAAAAAAATTGTCAAATAAACCTTCCAAAGTTATATTATATTACTTTGTAATACCTCAAAAAATATTTTCCTAAATATCCGGGATTTAAATTCTCAATACTGGTCTGAATTCAATTTTAGTTCAACTTTGTATACTTTATTCTACAAAAATTTAGTTTGGTTATATATAACCATTTCCACAGTATAATATCATTTGATTATAATAATAATAACAACCAATCACATCAATAATTTTCAAAAATTTATTCCTTTATACCAAAATTTAATTATAGGTAAAATTATTTCATTTACCCACCTTTTAAAACAATATTATGTCCATTTTCCTCGTTTAAAGGTTTAAAAATCCCTATCGACCACGTCAGCTAAACGCATCAATATGGAATTTATATACCACTCATCGGATCAACCAACACAATATAAAACCATTTTTTTATACAAATTTACAAATACACTCTCTCGTATATATATATATATACATATATATATATATATATATATATATTCTTTCAAACTCAATATAGGGTATTATTAACCCCATCTTTATTGAGTTAACCCTCAAATCCAAGGTTACTACTCAACCTTCAGCATTGATACCACCTGTAACAATCCACTTTTTCCATGCAGTTAAAGTCAACATCTAACAACCCATGTCTACTCAAATTTGCACAGGAAATCAAATAGTTAATAGAAAGAAATTACAAGGTGAGAGAAGAAAGAAAGAAAGATTAGAATAAGAGGATTAGAGTGTCACATCAGAATGGACAAAATATAATATAACAACAACACTTTATTCAAAAGGAAACTGTATATATATAATTACAATATCAGAGTACATCATAGATCGATACATCTCACATAGCGGAATATAATTATTACCAGAAAATACGAGATTTATGTCTCGACTCCATCTCCTCTTCTGAAGCTCCAAGCAATACCTAACCTGATAATATACTTGGTCTGACTCGAGCACATTTGAAGCAAAGCAAAATTCACCCAGATCAGTTTAGAATACTTTCAGTGATAAATTCACATGACAAAAAACATTCTTCACTTTAGAAAACCATTTTGAAAGAAAGGATAATAGTAAGACCAACCCACACATAAACTTGGACGATTTATACCTTACTATAACCTAAAACATTTTCTGATATATCAAAATCCAGTGATATTATAATAGTGCTTATCAAACCACGAATAAATAACCATACAGTAGAACGCTTGCATCTCACGCTCTACATATTCATTATATAATCAAAAACCGCAAGACGCTTATTGGAGAATGGATTCCAATTATGACAAGGTATGGGAGCACCTTCCGATCAGTGTACTCTAAAGGGGATACACTTGGTGTTCAACAAGAACATCTTGCAACCCGGCCACACATGACCGACCACTCATTTAGCTTGAGTGTATCGAATATATTGTCACCCACGGTTGTCGGCCATCCAACCATCTTCCGTAAGATACAAAATCGAGAAACGAAGAATAAATGAAATTTCTCTAGATCGGTGACAATACACCCTGCTTGGTGGCGACACAACTAGCCATGTTGCCAGCCCGATTTTATTCATTTCCCAGTTGTGAGGCTTGAGGTCACGATTAACTTTTTAGAACATGTTTCCATCATTCACTTTGAATGCCACATCGTCAGATCCATCAAAGTAGTAATTGACATCCACGAATATACTTTGGGTGCTAAGCAAGAGAATTTTTCCGCCATCAAACTTGGTATATTTGTAAAAATCAATGTTCGTGAGTTTCAGAAAATAATCTGTCAGGAATTCATCCATACAAGTCATCCAGGGATCGAAGGTACCCTTCTACCACATCCTAGGAATTATACTATAGATAGTAGTGAGTAGTCCTTGCAATCCATAGATTTCAACCACGACAGAACCACAGTATATCTCTTGGGATGAGCTTGATATTTTAAGAAATTCTTCCATTTTTTGAAGATATTTTTTTTTCAATGCTCCATCTTTATACGTATCCATGCAGATTAGTTTCGAGCGCTATGTTTGTTCAAAGTGGTTTTGGGTCTAGTTCCCATTCCGGCCTCTTCGAAACAACACATCAAAAGTCCACTATCAATTCAAAACAGTATGATATAGTATATTGGCATCTTAGGCTTTACAGTTTGAAATCATTCCTTAAAACCATCTTTATCATATCTTTAGGACCATTTCATCGATTCCAAAAAGGACTTCAATTACTTAACTTGATAACTATTTTCTTAAATCCTACCAATCTCCTCTTTAGCTTTCTCCAGTTGAAAATATTATCACATTTCCATAAACATTTTCCTTTATTTAGAAAAACTGCTTTTCATTCTTAACAGTGCCTTAGTATTCCTCAAATTTGGGCATCTTGATATGTATATTATTTATGGTATAAAATTAATTCCCAATTATTATACGTCAAATCATGCCAAATTATTTACTTTTAAACCAAATATTCTTATGTACATTTAAAGATCTTTGCCATATTATTTATATTTCAAATTCATGCAACTATCGTTATAATTATATTTCCAAATTTCCAGCTATCATTGCAATATCCTTGTATCAAAATAATAACTAACTCCATCAATTCCTTTCCGTCACAAACTACTAGTATTCTTCGATAGTAGTGAAGTCGTCCAAGTTGGGGTATTTTATTTACTTATCAGACCTTGATCGACAACGTTCTTATCTCAGAATTAACAGAAGTTTGTAGCCCAAAAACATATCAACTACATCTTATTTACTATTAAAATATGGTTTTATAAACCATACGTTTACTTTGGAAAATTCTTGTCAATTATACCCTCTTTACTTAATACTTGATTAAGTAAATTGCTTCAAACCTCTTATATCATTTTTATAATTTGAATTATATACGATAATCCATGTACTTAATGTTACATCTTAAAACTTGGATTTTTAGGACTTTATATTTAAATCCATTTAACAATCTCCTTACAAAACCAATAAGTAATTTACATTCTTGAAACCTTCTCTTTAACCTCCATTCAATATTTAATAAAGCGTTTATTTTAAATTAATCACCTTAACCTTCCAAAATTTACTAATCCTATTACATCTCGATTACCTTCTTAAATAAGTTTCATTTAAGAAGAAATCACTTTAAATATAATTAACTTCGTTATTTACCAAAGTAAAGACAGTTTACTTTTCCATTAGATAAAATATATCAGTTGCTCAATTTTGAAATTATTAAACATTAACTAATAAACATTAAAAAGTCAATTACATTGAAGAAATTTTATTAAATTAAAACACTATCCATTAATAACTACTTTCGATCAAAACAATTGCTTAGTCAACAATAAACTCATCGGTTAAACTGATTTTATTTACCCCTTCTTATTAGATTAATAAAATTAATCTAATAATACTGCTTAATTATTTACTTAAAAATAATTATTTCCAAAATATTAACCTGAAGGTTAGTTATAACTTATTTCTCTTACAAACATTTTTAAATGTTAAATAATCTTTTCATAATATTTTATAAAAACCGATTTATAAATATTGATTCATTTTTAAAACTTCATTACTATATATATAATATAATTTAAAATCTCGTTTTAGTTATAAAATAAATTTTATAACTTAAATTCATTAATTCGCCGAACGGCTAATCAACATTTAAATAAAAAGGTGTGTTTTAGGCCATTGCTGCCAATTCCTTAATCCATACTGTATATTGATTCATATCACAACAACGTTGAACTACAATTCAGCATCAACATCCAAGATGGTTTTTCATGTCATTGGGGTTCAAACAGTTCATATATAAATAATTTAAAAACAAACAACACACATATATTTGAGGGATCCGGTCCCCTCCAACCTGTTCTTCCCTGCATCACAGTTTATTATAACATCATATAAAATAGAAATTTAAATCCAATGAATGAAGATATCATAATTAACGTCAACCATTAAAATCAACAATAAGCATCTAAGGCATCTAGTCAACCATTATATATTACTAAATGATTAAATTTTAATTGTATGAATTTAATCACATCATAGGATTTCAGAAAAGTGTGAGAGTTAACTCACTATTATTTTTGAAGACCGATTTGAGCATTGTTTGATTTAATTTTAAACAGACGTTTAAAATTAAATGAAAATCCAACTGCTTCCAATCTCTTCCGAGCTAGCCCGGCGGTGTAGTACTCTTCACTGTGATTCTAATGAATCCAATTCCATGAGATTTTGATAACGTATGAACCGGTTATATCCATTTCAAATTCAACGATTATTTAAAACCAAATAGATTATTAATTATTATATAATTACGATTATTAGTTCTTACTCATCAGCGCATATAATCTCCCCCTTAATCACGTGTTAGCATAATAATCAACCCCTGATCACCCATCTTCCTTGTTCTCACAAACCCATGCCACACAACTTCAACCTCCCACCTACATGCATGCCATGCTTCAGGTCTGTCTATTACATTTTTTTTTCCTTTTTTCCTTTTTTTATTCTTTCCTCTCATAATCATATTTCTTCCCAAGCCCGTCACACTTCAGCCCACCTTTTCTCTACCTCCCCAACATGCCTTACCCTTCCTTCTCAACTTCATAACATGTTCCCTTATACCTCTCCCTTGGATATCGCATAAGCCCAGTTTCAATCTTTTCATTATATTTTTTTTTCTTGCTTTTGGATAGCCCAAGCTCACTAAAAATGCAGCCTACCTCTACTTAATCTTCTTCCCTGCATCTATTTTTTTCTTCTCCTTCATGGAATAACCCGATACATGTTACATCACCGAACGGCTTCAGGAGCCACACCTCCCTCGGCGTCGTCGACTCCTAACTATCCTGTACAAATTTTTATGTATCCCCTCCTCTAGAAAATTCAAGTCTACACACCACATCCCAATGTTGCTACCAACTTCATCGCCATTACCCAAAAGCACCATGACCCAAGGCATCACTGAACTTCATCACACACTCTCCACGTGTGCACCCGGACTTGCCGATCATCATTCCCACCACAAAACCGCCTCCTGTTGCACCTCTATAGTAAACTTGAACCCTCTTCCAGAAGCGAACTCAATCAGTATGCACATCACGGGAAAATGATTGTTTTGATCACTATTTCTCACGATATTTCATCAATCAGTTCCCCTCACCCTGAATGGCCTCTTACGTCACCAGATCTCATGCAACTCCACCTTAGGTGCACTGCCTCATTATTTACAACATCAGAAATTTTCCTCGAACCTAAAACAATACCTACTGATGTGGAGAGGAGGTTTTCGCGAGTTCAAAATGACTGGTTTCAGTATTTAAGGTTCTACCTTTGATACCAGTTTAAACGATGGGTTTTGGGAGTTTAGAATTTTCTTTGATCGTATACATCTTTGTGAAGGACCTGATGGTCTTCGTTTGTTTTTCCTATATGTTGAAGTAAGAAGACACAGTTGAAAGGCTTGGTTGGGTTTTAAAGTTGCTGTATAGGAATATACATGTAAAGGAACAATGGAAGAATATATTTTGAAGAAGAGTGGACACTTTGTTTTTTCTTTGTTTGAGAAGAAGAATAGGCTACTTTTATAAGGGAGGAGGTGTTGTTTTCATTTCAGAGATATTTTCCATCCTAGACATGTTCATATTCAGACGGTAGGTAGCTTTAGGCTGGCTGAAATTAATGGGATAAGACCAAAGATTTTTATTTTGATTTGATTAAAGATTTTTATTAGAGATGACTAAGGATATTTATCCGTGTTTATCACTATTTTCAAATGATGTTTATTGATTTCTGTTCACATACAAACTCTATTCGCGACAGAAATGGACATCATCATATAATTTGATGTTACAGTCCTAATGAAACTTGTTTCGTCGAACTCCGAGTCCGTTTGCTCAACCAGCGCTCATTAGAATCCAAATGGTCGATTTATTTCCATTTAATCTTTGCTACGCTCACACAATGACTCCAATGGATGCCAAACTTGAAATCTAGCAATAATTAGCTATTATGGCCTTAACAAAATTTGTTTCGTTGAAAAGGAGGCCGTTTGAATAAAGTCCCATTTTAAGGATCCAATTTAAATTAAAATAAATTAATTTTAAAATATCTCAATATAACAATAATAATAAAGTATTATAATCGGTCAAACTTGAGAAGAATTTCATGTAGTTTCAAATAAAATACTCCGGGTTGAATTCCAAGCCAAATCGATATTCAACATATTAAAATCTTTTTATTTTATGTAATAAATCATTATAATTTATAAATGAATTCCATAATAACTATTTGGAAATTTGATTTGGGCGTAAAACAAAATAAATAACATGAAAACTCGATTTTTGTCTTCTATTAGAAAAATATTATCAACTAGATTCAGACGTTTCTTGTTTCGAAGATATCCGACTTATATTGGATTATTTACAACCATTTGAAGTTCAAAATGTTATATTACGATCTACCGCACAGCTCGTTTTATAATTAAATTATAAATTAAACGTTCAAACGTCGTTTAATAAACAAAATCGTTAATACATCTCAAAACCAAACAACATTATATTCTTTTCAAATTTCCTGTTCATATTATATTTCTAACCCAACAAATCGCGACCATTCCGGAATTTAAATTGATATCTTATTATTTATATTAATAAAATATTTAAAATTATTAAATTCAGGCTAATTAAATTCTGAAAAAAAAAAATAAAGTCATTTCGAAATATTAAATAAAACGGTTAAAAATCTGGGTCGTTAATGTTATTGTCGGATGAGTGACTGGTCAAGAATTCACCAGTCAACTGGTTGATAATTTAAAATATATATATGTATTTTGAAATATACACAAAGGACCAAAACGGTAGCTTTTTGGACTTACTAGTCGATTGGTAGTTTTTCAACCAGTCGACTTGAAACGATAAGGAATTCCGCTCGATCCGAATCGATCGCTAAACTGACCAAGACCGTTCGAAACCCCTGATTATTTTGAGATGTTATGACCTGAACTTCCCCGCGAAGGAAAGCACAGATTGAATTGAGAACAAGCCACATCGGGACGCAAACAGAAGAACATTTCATTGCTTATTACAACAATTCCATCAGAATACAAGAATATACAGAGTATAAATAAATATTACACAGAAAATATCAGAGATTTAAATTACATTTAAATACATCGCAGTGGAAAAACAATACAAAGCACAACTGGAAACAGATACACGGATACAGAGCTTTCTGAATACCGCTTCAGCTGTAAATCAGGATCCTGTGAATATAAATCTGCAAAACCAAAACTACTAGTTGCCCGTGTCAAAATAAGGGCACCCAGAGTTTAGGTTAAAACAATAAACTCCAGGTCAGTCATGTGACTGGTGTGAGAACTAAAACAGTTATTAATCTTTATTTTAAAGTTAGGTAAATCAAGGGACCATGCCGTATAACACGGAACGGGTTTCCTCCCAAGAATACCAGTGCATAAAACAACAGCGCAATGTTAAATAAAGAACAATGAAGCTATTACAAGACCCAGATCCCATCACACAATGCAACACAAACCGGAGGATAGGGTTTTTACCTTATAATAGCCAAGAATGCTTGGTACGTGAAATTTCATGTTTTATTATTACTATAAGTGTATAGTGTCAAAACAATTTCAATCATAAGTATCAATCATAGACAGCATAAGTGCCCCATACCACTATGTCGCCATACTAGGCTCTACAATCAAAAACTGCAAAGTCACGTATTGGAAGTTGGGTTTCCATCTATGAACTGAGGCAAGGGATCGTCCTCTACCGAATTCGAGACACTCTAGCCCGCACATCAGGCAAGCGCGTAGGCAAGCCTTGGATCGTCAGGGCCGGTCCACCGATGTGGATTATTATGCCTGAACACTGCGTTTCCCCGCCCTTTGGGGCATAAATGAGCCAAATGACTCCATCGGCTCCACATAGTCACCGATATATCCGAGGCGCCTCACAACAGCAACAACCACACATGTGAAAATAATATAAATGTCAGGGCTGGTAGGTCACTGACACCAACCTAGCTAGAAGGAAACGCATGCCCTCCCTGAGGTCCTCTCCCATTTCTGGTTCACAACCGGGGTGTGAGGCTCGCGAATCAACGTTACACAAAGCTATGCCACACAGGCGGTGCTTTGATCATCAACCACAAGATTTTGCTTTTCAACAGAAGCCTTGATCAATTGCCACTTAGGCATGCTACACAGGCAATTCACTCCATGTGACTGATGTCCATCGATATACAACCCCTGGGCTTGTACGTCTCAGAGAAGGGTGTTAAGCAAGAGAATAAATTCTCTGCCACCAAACAGATGTATATTTAATAGAGATCAATCATCACAGAATAAAATCCAATGTCAGATACACAGTCCATTTACAAGTTCGTTCTGGGTCTGAACGAAACTGGAGGCACCTTGTACCTCGCATATCCATCGATCTCCAAGTACGTCTGGATGATCACCAACTGATTCCCTCCTCCTGGGTGTACAGCCCAATCAAGTCATCAGCAATTATCCAAACGATGTGAAGACCTCCGGTCTTCGACCACCGTCTTCATCCTCGACACATCGTCGAATCAGTCATTCAGAATGGGATAAACCTGGTCTTTCTTAATAACTCGCATATATAATAAACTAATGTTACACAAACACAACATACGCCTCATTCCAATTTAGAATATTCTTTTATTTAAATATTCTTACACTTTGGGAAATGTTCCCATTAATTTTATCAAAGATAAATTCTTTAAATTTATCCTTTAATCTTCCTTTGAATATCAATTCAAATTGGTCGGGATTAGCGAATCACACCGAAGTAAACATTTATTTTAATTTCCCAATCCCAACATATTCATCCCATGAAGTAAAACTGGTAATACTTCATATCTAACACCACGGTGTTATCGGTAAATTCAGTTACCATTTCACGTTCAAATCTAATTAAAGATTTAACTATCGCCTGGAGCAAAACTGGTGATACTCCATTCTCGATTATTTCAATCTAATTAAAGATTCATTAAAATTCCACTTGGTTTTAATCTTCCCAAAACTCACTATCAATGATTATTTAACTTGGGAAATCATATCTTGTCTTTAACTGGGTTAAATAACCAATGTCATTTGAACACGGTTCACAATAAACCCAAAATCACATTCTATTCCATCAGCCTTTAACCGTAAATTAGCTAGTGAACAATTCCCTAAGTAATAACCCCGAAGGCCGAAACCAACATCAGATCAATACCCAGGAAACCATTCAACTTAACTGGTCTTCAGTTAATTTCTGATTTCCTTAACTCCGTTGGGTCTAAGAATAGTATTATTAAAGATACCGTTCACGACAACCCAAAATCACATTCCATTAATTATCGGGTTAAAGAACAAGTGTTATTTTAAACACCGTTCACGATAAACCCAAAAATCAATTCAAATTCAATTCCAATTAAATACCATTTAATTGGTATACTTCATTAAATCTAAATAAAAATATTTAATCTTTTTCTCAATTGGGTTTAAGAACAGTGTTAATGAAGACACCATTCACGACAAACCCAAATCCCAATTGATATTAAATACAAGGCTCTGAATAGAAAATATATCGGCTTATATTCAATATCAAATTCTACGACCAACAAATATCGTATTGGAAATAACGATATAAATGTATCTTTCAAATTTCCATAACAATATCTGTATAATCACGAAATCCAACATCGAAATATTCCAAAGATAATTTCGATTCAAATCCATTCCAATTCCATTATTGGAAATCCTGGTTACTTTTAAAACCCTTTTAAATCCAATTTACTTATTTCAAAAATAAATGGATTTTAATTCTAGTTCAAAACTAGTTCATTTCGATAAAAATCTATTTTTATCTTTTCAAATATGGAGTTTTTCATCCCAATTCTTTCCAAATCATTTCTTATGATTTTACACAAATTATTACTACTTTTAATAATTTTATCAAGGCCCGTACAGTCGATTTCCATCAACGGCCATCGAACTGCACTTACAACGACCTTTTCCAAATTTGATTTGGGCATAATTCCAAATCCAATCGTTAGATTTCAAATCTCTAATATTCGTTAGAAAGCTCTTTGGATACGAACTCAATGGTTCCGGTTTTAGGAGGATCCGACGGTCGGATCTCCCGTAATGTCCATTCGAAGTTAATGGTCGAAATTCGCGAACTACCGCGGCGCGGCGCGTTCTATTCAGGCCATTCTATATATATAATATATATATTATATATATTTCTTCAATTTCCCTTTAAAACGTATTTTATAAATCGTTTAAATTCGTTTTCAAAACGATTTCAACTTCATATTCAATTCCGAATCAAAATTGAATATTCCATATCATCGATATATAAATGATAATATTTTCGAAACGTTATATTTTGAAATTTCTTCCTTTTCTATATTCATTATAAAAATGAATAAAATCGATATAAATATCGTTCACGTCAAAATGGCGTTAATCTAATCAACACGGCTTTTATTCAACACATGAATGTTTATTCTATTCAACACATGTATATTTATTTTATTCTACACATGAATATTCATTCTATTCAACACATGAATTTTTATTTTATTCAACACATGAATTTTCATTTTATTCAACACATGAATATTCATTCTATTCAACACTTGAATTTTTATTCTATTCAACACATGAATTTTCATTTTATAATATTCTTTATTTTCAAAATTAGAATGAGGCCCAATCAATTACCATATGATGTTAGTTATATGGGTTTTCTACAATACATGTATATAATAGCAACGATAAATCATCAACCATCATCCAGAGTGCACCACACAATTGCATAAGCATTAAATATAAATAATTAATGCTTACACAGTCTGTCAATCAATCGATCGACATATAGCTAATTATTGGGACTAGTGTATGTCTAATTTCATCCCAAAAACTGTGTGGGGTTTCAAACAATCAAACACAGGTTTTATTTGTGCAGTTGGGCGATGTGTAAAATTTATTGTCCCAATCCATATCAGTCAAATGTGTGTACATAAAAAAATCGTCCGATTTGTTTATAACTATTTATTTTATATACACGTTAAAAATTATATTTTTAACTATAAAATATTTATTTCCATTCCACTACACACAATCAATTTTCACAACACATCAATCAAACAAACAAGTCATCCATGGTCTGTGGACGACGGGTGTCGGGTGCTGCTAAGCACCGTCTGCATCCTAGTATATATTTCAACTAGAAATTAAATTAAAAGTGAGAAGTTCTCACCGAGGGTTCCACTCCTCCATTTTATTTCTGAAATTCGGAACAGCGCTGACTTGCCTCAAATCCCATCGCAATCTTCATCACGTTGTTCATAGTAACAATCACATCTTTATTCCAATTCTAAAAATTATATTTTTACCTCGCTAAAAATTATATTTTTACTTCGCTAAAAACTATTTTTTTATCCCATTCTTTTCATAACAAAGATTATATTTTTATATCTCCACTTCTCATATAAAGATCGAATTTTTATCGCTATTTCATATATATAAAAATCGAATTTTTATCGCTACTTCATATTTATAAAAATCGAATTTTTTACATGACTACTTCATATATCTAAAAATCATATTTTTATCATTTATAAATCATGTCTTTATGAAAATAAAAATCGTACCATTACTAAGCTAAAAATCTCAACTTTATGTTTTAAAAATCATAACTTTTTATAACACTATATATATAAAAACTGATTTTTATTTTAGGCTAAAAGAAAAGAAAAAAAACCCGATTGTTAAATTTATGAAATCAATAATAAAAAAATGAATAAAAATAAAATACAAAACTTACAGTTTTTAATCGGTAAAGGGAGGGGCTGGTGCTGTGCATTGGAGGTGGAGGAGGGGCGCTCGCTGACCGGTGTTGGCGGCAGGCAGTGGCGGCGGTGGTTGCTGAGGCCGTCGGTGGGCGGTTTTGGGCGCGGGGAGGGTTTCTTGTCGGAAAGGGAAGAGAGAGGGGGAGGGAGGAGAGAAGAAGATCGGAGAGGGGGAGTCGCCGTAGGTGCGGCGGCCAATTGAGAGGAAGCGGCGGCGCCAGCCGCGACGGCGGCCTGGAGGGAGTGGGGTGCAATCGGTTTTTGGGATTTTTTTTCTTTACTTGACTTTTGACTGTAAGGAGGGGGGTTAAGAGAAGTTATATTATATATAAATATATAATTATTTAATTCAATTTCTATAAAGTTGTTTTTTCTTCATTCGAACTCAAATTCCAACTCAACGACTGTCGTCCCTAGCTAATTACCCCCATTCCGAACACAATGGGATATGTTTCATAAGCTAATTCGACTGTTTCGATCAGTTTTCGTCAAAATTAAAATATAAATCTATTTACATTCAATTTGAACGTATATTTTAATTTACCGGGGCCACATACGGACTCTAAAAATTCCCGAAAAATTATTTCTAGCTTCGTATTGACGATACAGTCCTAACAAAACTAATTTCATCAAATTCCGAGACAGTTTGAAAAATGGCCATTTTCTGGTCGATCGAAATTGACTGAAACTGTCAAAATACGTTTTCCTGTGCCACGCTCACATATTGATTCGAAAAATCATGAATTTTGGAAGCTAGCAATAATTAGAACCTCCCGGATCCAACAAAAGTGGTTTCGTCGGAAACAGAGGTCATTTGCAAAATTTCCATTTTTAAGGGCCAAAATTCCATAGCGACTATTCTGAAGTTTCAACTGGGCATAACTTTTTATACCCGCTATGAAATTTTGATTTTTATAATTCGTTGGAAAGATATTCTCTATTAGATTCAAATATTTTTGGTTTCGTTAAAATCCGGTTTATTTTGAATCCCGTACATTCATTTGAAGTTTGAAATCGAATTTTCGAACTACCGCGCTATTTCAGGCTCGTTATATAATTAATATAAATTCTTTATATTCTAACGACGATTCAAATAAATATATACGTTCTAATTCTATTCAAAATAAATTTCTCTTCGTTATTATTTAAAATAATTCATTTTAAATATTCAAAATTCACTAAAATTGGCAAAATAAAATTTTTAAATTGGCTCGGATTTCCGGGTTATTACACGACCAGTTGAGGTTAAACAACCAGTTTTGGCACTTTGTATGCCGTTAGAACATTTTTTGTGTTTTATGTATTTGTGTTATAATATATGAGGATAGATTTTAACGACGTTCTAATACACGCACATAAATATATTTACAAACTTTTCAATTGATCTTCATTTCTTTTTTTCCGTGAATCAAAAATCTCATGAGTCAACATTCTCTCCTATTTTTGATTGATAACAACCTCTTGAAATCTTGTAGAAATTTTCATTTTTCTCCCCTTAGATGTATGCTAACATAAATTTTTCTCCTCCTGAATATAGAGCTTCTCTACAACAATTTGTTAGCATATAATATATATACTTACCATTTTTTCTTCTCTGCAACAAAGTGTTAGTGCATAATATAAATATATATATATATATATATATATATATTCATCATTTTCTTCCCTTTGTCATCGATTAAAAAGAATATATATATATATGTCATGCTGAAGTACTAATCGAGCATAATAAAGGATATAAGCAGATATTTTATAGAGTTCATGAAGCATAGATAGAGTTTAAATACAAGCAGCAAGCATAGAGTACTTAATGCATACGAGACCATTTATTATACGTCCCATAATAGTTATAGAGATACCCAAATAGCCTTCTTTTTGTTGTGGTGTACCTGCAAAAAATATGTTATATAAACTTTGGTACCCACTTACTTTGTTAGGATCCAGGGGTTAGATGGAAGGTAACCATGCCCAAGAGGTTTAATGGAACCTTTAAAGATAAAATTTCCATTATTAACTACTAAATCAAAATAATCATCGATATATTTTTCTCTATTTTTCCAATTTACAGGAACTCAAATACTTAAATAATTTCTATTGATATTTCTTTTTGTACATATAGGTTTATTATAAAAAACTCTAGTTATAGAAATATTCGAAATTCTATAAAAATTGGATCTTGAATTTACTCGTGCCTTAGTACTAGCAATGATATTTTTATTGTATGTTAAATCATATTTAGTACTATTTCTATGATTAGTATTATTATAACCTAAACCACTTTTGTCGTGTAAAGGACGAGATCTAGATAAAATCATATTTAAGTCATCTTGACCTTTATTAAATTTCACGAACTTACTTGTACATTTTCAAATTTGATTCCGAAGTCGTGATTGACATTTTCAAAACAAATTTGCTAGTTTAAATATATCAATTTCCTTATTTAATTTAGAATTCTCCCGTTTTAAAGTACCAATCTCATTTTTGAGACCAAAAATTTGAGATTTTGGATTATTTAAAGAAGATTGTAATTTTTCAAAAAAAAAATCTTGGACAGAAATTTCATTTTGCAAATATTATTATTATCTTATATCCTTTAGATAATTCTAATTTCTTTTCAGTTAAAGCTTAATTCTCTTTTTCAAGAGACAAAATTAAAGTGTTAGAATTATTTAAAGAATCTTCTAACAATGTATTTTTATTTTGTAAAACATCGATTTCTTTATTAGCCGTTCATTTTCTTTTTGAAAGAAATCCTTTTGAAAAACAAGTTCTTCTAAGGTATTTTCAAAATATTTAGTTTGTTTTACTAAAAGTTTATTTTCCTCCTTTAATTTGGAAATTTCTTGCTTACAATGTTTTGACTTAGCCAAAATAACGGTATTAATTTTACATAAAGTTTTAAAATCCCTCAATAATTTTTCATGGTCTAACAGAAGTTCTTTATATAATGAATCTACACATACCGATATTGATCTGACTTTATCCATGAGACATTTGCTTCCTTACTCTTTGATTCTGCTTTGTTGCTCCAATACCAATTGAAAAAGAATTTAGAATTATCTAAAGAATGTGAGATTTTAAAAGTTAACGGAAATATTTTGCAAAAAGCAATTTCTGAATCAAAATAAAATGTTGAAAAATTACAATCATCTTTAGATAATCCAAAATCTCAATTTTTTTGTCTCGAAAATGAGAATAGTATTTTAAAAAGGAAGGATTCTGAATTAAATAAGGATATTGAGAACAAAGCTCCTTTTGAAAATATCAATCGCGATTATGGAACCAAAATTGAAAAAATGTACAAGCAAGTTCACGTAATTTAATGAAGGTCAAAATGACTTAAATGTAATTTTATCTAGTTCTAGACCTTTACATGGCAAAATTGGTTTAGGATATAATAATACTAATCATATATATTACTAGATATGATTTTATGTACAATAAGAACATCATTTCTAGTACTAAGGCACGAGTAAATTCAAGTCCATTTTTTATAGAAAGTCGAATACGTCTCTGACTATAGATTTTAATAATAAATCTGGAAGTACGAAAAGAGATATCAATATAAATTATTTAAGTATTTGAGTTCCTGTAAATTGGAAAAACGGAGAAAAATATATCGATGATTATTTTGATTTATTAGTTAATAATAAAAAAAATTGTCAAAGGTGCCATAAACCTTCTAGGGTATGGTTACCTTCCATCTAACCCCTGGACCCTAATAGAGGAAGTGGGTACCAAAGTGTATATATAATATTTGTTGTAGGTACTCCACAACAAAAAGGAGGTTATTTCAGTATGTTCGAAAACAAAGCTCAAAACTAAATCAGAGAATCTGGTAATCTTTTATTTTTATATTTTTATAAAAATCCAACTCATCTTTATAAGTTAAAACCCTACATTACATCTATTGATATTCATCTTCCTTTTAATGGAAAGAACAAAACAATCATATCGATAGGGGGAGGTCATATCAATAAGAAAATTATATACAGAGAGAGAAGAATGCATATTTTTTGGATTTAATTTATATTCATTCGAGATATTGACTATGACATAACACTATATTATCATTTCCATGCTATCATATGGTAATATTAATATTTGTTTAAAGATAGAAATAAAATTATTACTATATGCCATGACCTTGTTGAACCCAATATAATCAAAGGTCATATAATTAATTCATGTATGCTTTAATTTTTCCTATAATTCATTCCATGAACTATGTACAAACTCCTTATTAGTTATCACGTTTTTTGTCGATAACGAAGGAAGAACTTTTATGGGACTTATAGTAGATAGTCCCCTATGAGTTTTTGAATACTCTTTATTTTGGCTTATGAACATTTAGTGGAATGAATTTATGAACTCTATGTACAATATGCTTATGTTCTCTACTATGATCGATTACTACTTTATCGTGATATATATTCTTTTTAATCGATGACAAAGGGGGAAAATGGTGAATATATATTATACATTAACATTTTGTTGCAGAGAAGCAAAAATGGTAAGTATATATATATTATACGCTAACAAATTATTGCAAAGAAGCTTTATATTCAGGGGGAGAAAAATGAAAATTTCTACAATATTGCAAGAGGTTGTCATCAATCAAAAAAGGGGGAGAACGTTGATTCGTGAGATTTTTGACTCACGACAACGAAGAAATGAAGATCGATTGAAGAGTTAGTAAATATATTTATGTGTGTGTTTAGTGTGTTAGAACTTTGCTAAAATCTATCCTTATATATTATAACATAAATACGTAAAACAAATATATATATATATATATATATATATATATGATTTAATGGCACACAAAAAGCCAAAACTGGTTGTTTAACCTCAACTAGTTGACAGGTTAAAAAACTACCAGTCGACTGGTAAGGCTAAAAAGCTACAGTTTTGGTCCTCTGTGTATATTTCAAATATATATACCTTTTAAATTCTCAAGAAAATGACTGGTGAATTTTTGACCAGTCGACTGATCCGACAATAACGGTCATTTTTATGAAAAGTCATATCCTCTCATAAAGAGATTTTTATCCATTTCTAAATAGAAATGGCTGCTCCTTTTCACTGCAATTCTTTGTGATGGGTTACTACTCTTCATCTATTATATATACATCAAAAACCTAATTTACAAATTACCGATTTCTTATTCTAAATCTTGATCTTTATTTCTGAACATTCTTGCTGTAATAACCCGGAAAATACGAGCCAATTTAAAAATTTTAAATTGGTCATTTCAAAGGAATTTGAACAATTGAAATAGAATATTTCAATAAAATAGTGAAGTAGAAATAGTGAGTCAGTTTGAAAATTTGAATTCAAACTTCTGTGCAGGGTGGAGAATATAACGGATTTTAGTGAAACTAAAAATATTTAAATCTGTTAGTCAATACCTTTCTAAAGAATCTGAAAAATCGAAGTTTCATAACGGGAATCAAAAGTTATGGCCGAATGAATTTTCAGAAAGGTCGCTATATAGAATATATAGTCCTGGAAAATTGATATTTTGCAAACGACCTCGGAATTCGACGAAACCACTTTTGTTGGGTCCGGGATGTCAAATTATTGCTAGGTTTCAAATTTCATAATTTTTGTAGCTAGTATGTGAGCGTAGCAAAAGAAAATGTGTTTGGTCAATTTTTGTTAAATTGGATCGACCAGAAAATGGCCATTTTTCAAACGATCTCAGAATTCGACGAAACTAGTCTTGTTGTGACCGTAGCGTCAAAACATAGCTAGATTTATTTTTCTGGAATTTTTCGAATCAGTTTGTGGCCCTGGCAAATTGAAATGTACGTTCAAAGTTAAAAATTAAATGGTTTATGCTTTAATTTGAAAAATAACTGACTGTAATCGTCGAATTGGCCAATGAAACATATCCCATTGTGTTCGGAATGTGGGTATTTAGCTAGGGACGACAGTCGTTGGGTTTGGATTGGGGTTCGTATGAGACAAGGGGTATTTTCGGATTTTTGAAATTAAATATATATAAAAATAAACCTGGCCAATCACATTCTCCCAAATCACTTTCTCTCTCCCCGATCATCAGGCGCGCATGGCGGAAATTGCTCCCAAACTTCTCTCTTTGATTTCTCTTCCGATTCTCAACGAAATCGAGCGTTCTTGGATCCATTTCGAAGCTCGTTCCTTCCTCTACAAATCCATACCTGTATTGGAATTTATCGTTGTGTAAATCGTGCGAACCACGTCCACAAAGGCAGCACCTTTGGACCGCCGCCGAGCTCGCCTCAGGCCGCCGCAGGGGACCCCACCGCCGGCGCCGAGAAGCCTGCACCTCCCTCTTCGACGTCGTGTAGCCCGATCCTCGCATCGCTTTGCAAATCGAAGACCTAGTTTTGAACCATCGTGAAAGGTGAGTCCTTTTTAATGTTTGAACTTTGAAAGATCATATCTTTTTGGTGTGTTGACGAAATTCGATGAAACAGGAAACATCGGGACCGCAAGGAAGCTCTCTACCACATAGAAGAAGCCACGGATTTTTCTAAGTCACCTATGATTTTTAGCACTCCGAAAACCAATGTGAGAAATCTAAATTAAAAGAATTTGAATGGAAAATGTCGTGTATAAATTATATTAGCGAAATATAAATTACACACGTGTTGTATACCTCATGTACATGCGTAGTGTAAGCTATATAAGTGAAGTATGAATTATACATGCATAGAATAATTGATATATGTGTTGAAATGCAAGTGAAATATAGCAATAATATATATATATATATATATATATATATATATACACACTCCCCTCGTCCACAAACCATGGACGATATTTATTGTTGTGAATTGATGTGAAATATTGGATGAAAAATACGAATGGTTGAATAATTGTTTATGGTTGATATTGTTTGGTTGTGGTTGAAAAATACCCATTGGTGATTGAAACGAATTGGAAATATTTGTGGAAATAAAAATAAAACATGCCGCCTGCGTGCAAATTAGATGCATGAATCCCCATTGTCAAAAACCGCGAGGTTTTAAGGTAGAGCGAGGAGCCGTACTAGGGACGGTGCCGGTTTTAACTACCCTACCGTTATGCTGCCGAAATTTTGAATAATCTTCATGTGTTAGAATTATTTTCATATGTTGAAATTATCTTCATGCGTTGAAATTTAAGCCATATGATGAAACTATATCCATGTGTGGAAATGTTCATGTGTTGAAAAGTGATGTGTGAAAATTAAATTCATTTGTGAATGAATGAAGTGTTTAAACAATAAAAATCACATTTTTATAATATATATGAAATAAGTAAAATATTCGCCTTATATATAAATAGTTTCAACAATAAAAATTCCATCTTTCTAATATGAACAATATAAATAAAATATCCATGTGTGGAAATGCTCATGTGTTGAGAAGTGTGTGTAGTGGAAAAATTCATGTGTTGAATAAAAAGATCGAACAATAAAAATTACATTTTTATTGAAACTATGAAGTGTTGAAAACATCCATTTGTCGAATAAATATTTTAAATGATAAAAATATCATTTTTATCATATATGTGATATGCTAAAGATATGCGAGTGTTGAAGTAAATATTTGTGAAGAAATATTATTTTTAACATGCATAGGAACTAAATAAAATAGTCATGTGTTGAAATATATTTTAGTTCGCCAAAATTATCATCTTTGAAATGTGAAGTGTTAAAAATAGCCACTTGTTCAAATAAAATATGCATGAGTTGAAATATACATTAATTAGCTAATGATATGATTTTAGCCTATGCATGCAACATTAGAACGAATGGTGTTTTTAAACCAAAGTAAATCGAATATGAAGTTGAATAGAAAATGATAAGTGATAAAAATTGTATATATGTACATGCATATTTATTGAAGAGGTTATAGCAAAAGGGGCTAGAGAAGAGGAATAAAATTTTGTGCCCGACAAATAGGTACACATTTACTGTTTTGTTTGGGTGATGAGCCTGTTGGCTAGCCGCTTGGCTTTTTCTTTTTCTTTTTGACATGAGACGCCCGTGTGGCTATTTGGGAATTTTCCCATCCCCTCCCGTACAAAGGAGGTTATGGCGAAATTTTCCAAAATTTAAAGGCGTTAGTGAAATAATTGAAGTGAAAACGATATTGGAATTTTTGAATGAAGTATATTTATATAAATATATAAATATAAATAAAATTAAAACGAAACGTAGCCGTGCAGTTCGTGTTTTGAAACTGTGATTTCAAATGACTAGAGCGGGAAATCTGACCATTGGATTTTCCCGAAACCGCAACCGTTGGGTTCGCCTTGGAATATCTTTCCAACGGCACCAACTTTGTGAAGATCCGACGGTTGGATTGTCTGGAATGTTTAATTCAAATCTGAGGAAAAACATCGCCAGAAACGATTATATATATATATATATATATAATTAAATTAAATCGAATAACGACGCAGCAGTTCGTAAATTGAAATCGTAACTTCAAATGGCTAGTGTGGAAGATCCGACCGTCGGATTTTCCCAAAAACTGAAACCGTTGGATTCGTTTTGAAATGATCTTTCTAATGATATAAAATTTGTGAAGATCCAACGGTTAGATTTTCAGATATGTGTAAAACAAAATTAGTGAAAAACAGCGCCAGTGCATCGGCACGACCTGAAACGTCGTTTAATTAAATATGGCCGTTTTAAAATAAATAAAAATGGCGATATATCGTTATAAAATACTATAGACGATATAGAGTGGAAATAAACCAATTTTGTTGTGTTTGCTTGATGTGTGATGGTTGAATGTATTTAACATGAAGATTATAACTAAAGAACTGAAATGTGAATGTTGAATAGTGCAACCATGTGATAAATTGATTTGAAAATCTAAATATACGTGGGTTATTTGAAAAGGCCGAGTTCATCTCATTTCAAATAATCGATCGACGTTGAGAAGTCGAAGAGTGGAAGACGGTTGAAGACCGACGATCTTCACATTGGATGGATGGGCGCTACTGATGCTCGTGATTGGAGTAGCTACCATGAAGGAACTGAAGTAGTAGCCGTCCAAACATACTGTTGATTGTACGGATATGCGAGGAATTGGTGCCTCCGGTTTCGTTCAGACCCAGAACGGACTTGTAAATGGACTGTGTGTCTGACATTGGATTTTGTTCTGTGCTGATTGATCTCTGTTAAATATATATCTGTTTGGCGGCGGAGAATTTATTCTTTTGCTTAACGCCCTTCTCTGAGACGTACGAGCTCAGAGGTTATGTATTGATAGAAATCAGTCGCATGGAGTGGATTGCCTATGTGGCACGCCTAAGTGGCATATGATCAAGGCTTCTATTGCAAAGCAAAGTCTTGTGGTTGATGATCAAAGCATGGTCTGTGTGACGTAGCTTTGTGTATAACGTGAATTCGCGAGCCTCACACCCCGGTATAAGTCAAAAACGGGAGAAGGACCCAAGGAGTGCACGACGTTTCTTTCTAGCTATGGTGGTGTCAGTGACCTCCCAGCCCTGACATTTATATCTACTTTTCACCAGTGTGGTTGTTGGAATACGAGGCACCTCGATTATAGGTCTGTAAGGACAGGGAAACTTGTGTTCAGGAATTGCCAATCCTCAAAAGTAAGAGAGGACCGGCCTTGGAGGATCCAGGGATTGCTGTGTGTGGTCCCGAGGCATTTGCTAGAGTGTCTCGAACGGAGAGGAGCTTGCCTCTTGCCTCGACTCATGAAGGAATCCAATTTCTAATACGAAATATGCGGACGTGATTGTATTACTAGTATGGCGGCATAGTAGATGGTAGCTATGCCGCCTAGGATTGATATTTATGATTGAATTTGCTTTTGAAACATATATACACTAGTAATAATAATATCAAACACTTTTGTTTTATTCGTATGAAGCATTTTTGGCCATTATAAGGTAAAACTCTATCCTCCGGCTTGCGTTGCATTGTGTGATGGGACCTGAGTCTTATAATGGCTTCATTTTATAAAAAGCATTGCGATGATTTAATCATTTACTTTATTTCATGCACTAGCACTCATTGGAGTAAACCCGTTCCGCGAAAGTGGCGTGGTCCTTCTATTTGCCTTATTATTGTTGATAATATGTTAAGTAGATTTCTCATACCAGTCCCATGACTGACTCGTGGTTTGTTTCACCTTACAAACTCGGGTGCCCTCATTTTCACACGGACAGCCTAGTTACAGGTTTCTGACGCACTTTTGGCTCATGGCGAGGCTTGACTACACTGTGCAGAATTTGACTCTTTCCGCCATTATTGTATCTATATTATGATTCCGCCATTGGCGATGTAGACTGATATTTACTTTGTGTACTCTTTATGTATGATTCTGCCTCAGGCGATGGTGACTGATTATGTATCATTATGCACTAAGTTGTATCCTGTACTGTGCTTCTCTGATGTGATGATATCTATATGATTCCGCTGTCATATGTGTGTAAATTATTCTATTTTCTGTTTATGCTATTATCTGTGATCTGCTAATGATGATTAATGTGTTATATTCCAATGATTATCTTTAACACCGTGTCACGGTGTTTTGGGATCGTCACACTTGCACTCTAAAAGCTTTCTGAAAAATTCAGACTGCTTTTTAGTCTTTGAATATATTTCATATCTTTTGATTCAGTAGCAATCTGCTTTCTTCAAAATCTTTAAAACACATTATATATTTGAGGATAAGATTATAGGAAGGGTATACTCAAACTGTTGGCTACTCGGTGTTATTCAAGAACACAATCAGAAGTCAAAATCTTGTTGTATTGGTGAAATCCTATTCGGTTGCTTAGGCAGAGAAAATCCTGTTTAGTTGCTCAGGTGCGTTGTGAACCTGTTCCTTCGGGTAAAGAGAGGGTGTTGATAGTTGAATTCCAGAAGGAGTCTGGGACTGGACGTATGACGGTGCTCCGAAACAGTATAAAAATTCCTAGTGTCATTTTACTTTACTTACTTCATTATTTATCTATGATATCTTATATTATTTAATATTTAATTGCATAACTATTGTATAAAATAAGTTAGAACATCATATACACTTCCGCATATTCCATATTAGTCGATCCTACTCTAAGTCACTTGACAGTGTACTTTCATCACCTTTCAAATTTAAAATGAAATAATTATAGAGATGGGGAAAATGGTGTAAGTCTGAATATAATCTTACTTAAGTACTTAAAATATGTTAGATCTTGGAACAACAAAAATAAAAAGACAAGAATCCATATGTATCTATAAATATGAAAGGTTTGGAATAGCCTAAATTTAATGGTTAGGTAAAAGAGGAATGTATTTACATAATTTGGTAAATAAAGAAAAATAGGAAACATGATTGCAAACTGAAATTATGAATAAATGGAGATTAATGCGAAATAGAGAGTTAACTATATTGCACACTAATTTGATGACCTCAAGAATATGAAAATAAATGTTTTGCAATCATGGGTTCCTACTATTACAATTACGTAAAACTATGAAAATGGATTTTATTACAGTTTTAGTAACTAATCAAATTGGAATGGGGTTATCTTCCTAAAAATAATAAGTTGTAAATATGAGAAAGAAGGGTAACATAACTGAAGGAGGTTACGAAAAGAAAAGGAGATATAAAAGGCTTATTTTGTAAACTTACAAAGACAGTAAGTAGATTAAGGTCTTAACTATAATGGTTATGTTAAATAGTAAGAAACCTGTGCAGTATGTAATGAATGAGGAATGCAGCCTATTATCATAAATTGTACCAGATCGGAATGTAATATAATAGGTAGACTTGTCATAGGGACAAGTATAATAATAACACACTAGTTATAATTAAAGAATGAAATGGTAAGTAAGAGGCTTATTATAAATAAACTTAGACAATGGGGGATAAGTTTAAATAAGAAAACCCACAATTGTAGCTATGGTAATATTATAACACGAGGTTATAATTAAATGGAAAAGTGTAGAGTGGGCTTATTATAAATAAACTTATTATTGAGGAATTAAGTTAAATGAATATGATAATAAGAGGTGGCCCATTCTGGCAGAGAAAGCTGATTAGTGGAAATAAGAGGCCAATAAAATGAATGGGATGTGGTCTGTTCCAGCAGCGAAGGCTAATTGGGGGAAATAAGTGGCCAACTAAAGTTAATAAACAAATAAATTGAATGTAGAATAAATAATTTAATGTTTAAGTTAATTAGCAATGCGGTGAATAAAACAAGCACGTAGTTGAAGATTTGACATAGGGTCTAATAACGTAATGATAAGATGCGCTTGGACAAATCCGTACGTATTTGGGATGAAGATCTCAACCGGGCAAATCATCGCGGGTGTTTGAAGACACGAGAGGAGAACAACCAGCTTATTATTTAATGGGACTAGAAGGAGGTGCAGGACTTCTATAGGACATGAGGGTACTCCAAGATGGCTTTCTTTGGTAGGCCTAATGAAGTTGTCCCCGCGGATCTGGTGAGTATGAATTGGCTGCGTCTTTAATGATTCAAAGCCTAAAGACTGATTGGGATGATCTTAGAATGATTCAGCGGCTGCCTCAAAGAGGGAAGGATTCATGGTTGGGGCCTAACAAAGGACAGTCGGTCATTGGATACCTATCATCATCAGTCGGAGCATGTAGTGGAAAGACTGGAGCTAAGCCAAGAGGCCAAGACCTTTTACTATCAGGTCATTGGATGAGGGACCATATGTTGGTTAAATTGGATGGTAGGGTGGTCATTTAGCTCTTTGAATAGTCTATCTTTAGTAGGGGTAGGCTGGATGGGGCCTTGGAAAGCCACCGGAGGAGACAGACTTATCTTTGGATATCTGCATTGTAGGCCTACCAAGGTTTTCCCTTTACAAATATGGAAAAAATCCCTCGATTGAGTTATGTGGAGAAACTCAGGGATTAGGGCGCCCTTATGGCGCAGCGGTAGTGGCTTATTCACTTTTGCATAGTAGACTAGTACGCTTTCGTGGCATGGCATTCGAGGTCTAGTACGTGTTCGTAGTACGACGATGGCGACCACTCGAGGAGGCTACTATGGGGAGTACCTCGATATATTAGGCAAATAGCTATACATATACTATTTATTAGGTTAATCTACTAGGGAGTAAATATGTATGATTTATGCAAAAAAATCAAAAGTATATTATGAGATAAACCCGAATAACTTAATTAATATGAATCTACGATAGAACGTTATATGTGGTGTTATTTGTGGAATATATAATTTGTACATTCACCAGAACTTTCGTTTTGACCCCCTCCTTATAAAAACCCGCAGGTTAGACAGGTGATTGAGATTCTGCAACATATACACACTTGTTACATTGTGTCATTATATCGGTAAGTGTTTACCTACTACTATATTTTTAATCCCTTCTGTTGTGAGATTTCTATTATGAGCTCTGATATATTTATCTTTGATTTTCTGCAGGATAATAGACAAACTAACTCGAGTTTTGATAGATCTGGATTTTTGAAAAAAAAATCGGGTCTATCGAAATTCGGGTTGTAACATTTGGTATCAGAGCTTAGGTTTATGATTAGTATGTAGATAGATAGTGAACGTATTTGTAATTTTATTAAATATAAATATTAAATAAATATATATATATATATACATACATGGAGGAACCCACAACTAGGTAAAGTAATACATGGAAAAAAGTTGAGGTATTGGGTACACAAAGTAAATGGTTATGGAAGTTTAAGGATTATAGATCCATGAGTGGCTAGGGTGAAAGATGTACAAAAATTTTGGAAAAAAAAAGATTCCATATGTTAAATTTTAAAAATTTTGGCATTTCAGATTGGTGAATTAGGCAGTAGAGCCGTGTTAATTGAGAAAAAATTAAGAAAGAGAAAAATAGATTAGGAATTTATATATATACATTTGGCACAAAAGTGCTGCTAGTCTTATCCTTCAATTTAGACATAGTTTGGTAGGAATTTATATGAAGGAGAAATTTAGGATGGATAAATATAATTTTGCGCAAAGAATTTGGAAAATGCAAATGCTAGAAACCACTTTGTACTTAGCCCCACAATTGGAACCTTTAAAAAGAAATTGAAATAAATGTAAATGTAGAAAAAAAGTTTTCAAGTTACAAAATTTTAAAAGTTTACAATTTTAGAAATTTATTAATTTGTAATATTAAGAATTGCGTTAAAAAAATGATTTTTGAGAAAATTGTGCAAACTTGTATTCAAAAAGTATTGAATGCATAAGCAAGTTGTGGGGTTAAGCAATAAAAGTGGTTAAGAGAAAGCATGAATAAATGAATTAGCCATATGGGATGCGTTGGTGACCGTGAGTGAAATAAAATATAGAATTTTCTTAAAGGATAGATTGTGGCACACTTTAAATTGTTAGAATAGAAAGAATTATAGATGGGTTTTTATGAATTACTAAGTTTGTAAGTAAACATGTTTTGTTAAAGTTGCAAGGAAAACGTGCAGCGAAAGAGGTGTATAAAATATAGGTGGAGCACCATATTTTGTGCTACCGATTTCAAAAAATGTTTTGAAGCTTCCTTGTCACTCTACGCAGAACACCAAAGTCCTCTCTAGAAAAGGTTCGTAGAAACTTAATCTTATTTTATTAAAAGTAATTCAGTAAGAAGGGTCCCGTTAGTGTGTATGGACAGTTAGTAAAGGTTTGAGAATTTTTTTTAAAAGATTTTTCAAGTGGTTTCTGCTAAATAGATAGAGGAAAAAAGTCAATTTAACACTTGCATTGTTTAAGGGAAGAGGATAACGAGGAAATGAATAGCAAAAAAAAAAAAAAAAAAGTTGATACTTTTATAAGTAAATTTATGACATGGTTAGTAATTAATAGAAATCCTTTTTCGCACCTCTTGAGGAAATTGAAAAGTCTCTTTTAGTGTAGATTTGCATTCTTATGTAGTGTTCTATTTCAGAAAAATAGTGTAGATGAATGGGATATTTTCTTCCTAGGTGTTTGTGGTGATCAATAGGTAAGAAAAAAAACATAAGATATTGTGAATAAGATGAAAATGAAGGTAAAAGCTGAACAATTAAAAGAAAAACAAAAAAAAGAAGACAACTGCAAAATTGAGAACGATAAAGAAAAATGAATTCTTCCAAAGTAAGTTTGGAAAACTTTCAAACCCCGCTCCAAATTCCCAACGGTCATTTTCATGGTTGCTCCATCCTCAAGCGCGCCATTGACTTCCACTTCCTTCTACTCTCTATCCAAATCGCCTTCTATACCAGAACCACCTTCTCCTATGCCTCCATCTCCTCCCAAACCATTGCCAACGGCCCTCCCAACCTTGGAAATTCACCACGCGACTACCTCAGAAAATCCCACTTTGACAATTCATCAAGCATCTCTTGCTCCAATTGGCCAACGTCATTGGAATTCGATGTTTCACTATCTACCAAGAAATGCAGGAAGATGTGAACCAGTGGAAATGATACCCACTTTCTCTGATGGAGCAATGGAGCACACACTGCAAATCATTCAGGCAGGAGAACAAGTCCGAGGTCAAACTTTGTTTGGCTTCTTTTTAGATGAACACCTCTCTTATACAGCAGTCACCAATAAAGTGAACTCTCTCTGGAACCTCAGGGGATAAATGAGGGTTAAATCTGATGGAATCCTTTTTCTTTTTCAATTCTCTAACGAAGAGGAAAGACAAAATGTAATAATGAGTGACCCCATAATCATAAAGAACAAACTGTTTATTGTGAAGCCCTATGACTCAAAAGTAAGTAATATTTGTGGATCTGTCAAAGCTGTGCTAGTTTGGGTTCAGTTATCAAATATACCCATGCCTGCATGGTCACACCCAGGCATCAGCTGGCTAGCATGTAGACTTGGCAAGCTTATATGCCTTGATGAGGTGACTGGAAAGCTTGAAAGGTTACATCATGCCAAATGTTTGATAGAAGTCAAACCTATCAAGATCTTGTAGATAATTTCTGGGTTAAAACTCCTGATGGTGGCACACAGAAGATTTATGTCACTTACCTTTGGAAGCCTTCAGTATGCAAAATTGTACAGTTTTTAGCCACAATGTGGATAATTGTGAAGGAAGAGAGGTCATGAAAGCTAAACAAGATGAAGCAGCAAGGAAGAAAATGAGTAATCAGGAAGCAAACAGAGTAAGCAACCGAGTATTTAAACCTAATGCAAGTATCCAAGTGGAAACTATTACTAACAATCACCAAAAAAGAGATGAACATGCCAGTCAGAGGAGAGTGGCAGCTCCTAAACACACTCTAAGCAAAAAATTGAAAGACACAAAAAGGCATAACTTTAAACACCATAGGATCAAACCTACCTTTGGTAACTTTTGGGCAACTGCTAATAAACCACAATGGCAGAAAAGGAAGGAAGTGGTTGCCGAGCAAAGGGAAGTTTGTATTGAAGAATGGGAGATTATCAACGACACACAGAATGGAAGTCTAAAACAACAAACTAGTAACAACAATGTGACAGTTTAGTGTTCTGTTAATGCACATGGATCCATTGGGGTGAGTTTGAACACTCACAACTAGTTTGGAAGTCTGCAAAACCAGTATACTGAGGAACAAGGCATCCAGACTGGAAAAGGTAAAACATTTATGAAGAAAGTGCAGAGGAAAATAATGAAGTCATAGAAGCTAATAACACAGTGGTGATAAGAAATAAAGAAAATGAAAACAAGGAAATGAATGAAAGTGTTGAAACTAATGTTAAGATCTCAAATGACAAAACTCATTCTATTAATACTATGGTTAAGCGGAATAAGGGTTGTAAAGAAAATATAGAGATGAGCAATACTCATATTGAACATACATTGCATGCTGAGAAACTAAAGGCTTGTCTTGCCATGGAAAAAAATGGTAACAATGAAATAAAGGATCCTATCACTCAAGTCAAAGACAAACTGGACATAAACTCTATGGATCTTTTTACATATCAAGTTAATGAGCTTGTGCTTCCAGAATTCGAGCCATCTTTGCAAGCAATTCTCCCAGCTAATTGTGACAATGCAGTCAACACTCTTGACAAACAATATGGTGAAGAATTTCAAATTACCCCTGATAAAGCTGCTGCTTCTTTGTTTGCCACTGGCATTGGTGATAAAGGAACAATTATTTAGAATAGTGAAAAAATACCAATACTGGAGGTAATAAGGAACAACCATATGACAAAATATCTCCACCACTAGGACACAAAGCTACTAATGACTCACATCTTTATGACATTTCCAAGGATATCAAAGAAAAGATAGGGACAGATTGCCTTGAACTGGTAAACAAAGTAACAAAATTTCACCACATACAAAGGCTAATGAATCAGGAGCCGATTCATTAGGGGTGATTACAAGATCCAAAGCAATTGGAATGTCTCAAAATACAGAGTTTAATAATGTTACAAAACATTTGTGTTTGGAACATTAGAGTGGCTCATTTGGATATCAAGCCGGATGAATGTAAGCACTTAATTAGGAAGCACAACCTTTCCGCTCTAGCTATTTTGGAAACGAAATTGGATGAAGCTTTAACTTTGCGAGCAGTCGGGTATATTAATTCGAATTGGCATTTTATTCATAATTTAAACAATACAATCTAAGGTAGGATCATGTTAATTTTTAATCCAGCAATACACAATTTCACCAAAATTGCTTCATCTAACCAGTACATACACCATCACAATGTACACTTTCCCACTTCAACATCATATTACTTTACCTTTTTTATGCTCTTAATTCTGCACAAGGTAGAAATATTTTGTATCCCAAAATGCTTGACTTCGGGAAAAACATACAAACCCTTGGCTAGTCTTTGGTGATTTTAGCTCACCTTTGAATACTTCTGATAGAGTGGGTAGGACACATGTTAGTCTTAATGAAATAGGGCCTTTAAACATTGCTATTTCGGACACCGATCTTCTTGTAATTAATTCCTTTGGTGTTTAATTTACTTGGAACAAGAGTAAATGGCAAGGTACTCACACATACACTAGAATAGATCATTCTTTTTGTAATTCTATTGCTTTGGATATATGGTCTGCTCTCTGTAATGAAATACCCCTTCCCATCTTATCTGATAACTCCCCGCAAGTACTCCATTTGGGTGACAATGAGAATATTAATAGAAGATCTATTTTCAAGTTCTTTAATGTCTAGGTTGAGGAATCCAATTCTTTGACATTATTAAAAAAGATTGGAATGTTCCACGCTTTGGTAATCCCGTATTCATGCTTCATAAAAAATCTCTGAAATATGTGCTTAAAACTTGGGCGTGTGATAAATTTGGAAGTGGAAGTAGTCAATACTCCCACTGGCATAGTTTACTTGAACATATACAAATGCAAACGCTATCATACCCCTCTAATCCTAATTATGCTAGTATAGAAGTAGATTTTTCAAACAAATACAGGGACGCTCTTATTTTGGAGGCCAACATGAATAAGAAAAAGGCCATATTAACATGGTTTGAGGAGGGTGACATAAATTCGGCTTTCTTTCATTCTGCATTGAAGGCAAAACAGAACAAACAAACTATTCATTCTAATACTGATTCGCATGGACATGTACACACTTCTGTTTATGACATACAGAATGCTTTTGTTAATAAATTCTCTAACCTTTTTGGCAATGTAGAAAACTTTGAACCACTAATAGACGAAATCAATCCTATGATACTCCCCACTTTAAGTTCTAAACAATACTATTATTTAGGCACTCCTGTTAGTGTCATTTAGATCAAGGAGGCAATGCACTCTCTTAGTAGAAACTCTTGTGGAGGCCTTGATGGGTTTAATGCATTTTTTTTACAAGAAATGCTAGAAAATTATGGAGAATGATGTTAGCAACGCTGTACAGCACTTCTTTAAAAAAAGGCAAAATGATGCTTTCTTTTAATAACACTATTATTGCGATTATTTCCAAAGTTCAAAATGCTGATAATGTCAACTCGTTCAGACCTATATCGTGTTGTAATACCATTTATAAATGCATTGCCAAAATTCTTGCTAATAAGTTCAAATCAGTTCTACCAACTATCATTTCTGCGAATCAGTCTGCTTTATGCCTAATAGAAACATTCTTGACAATGTGCTTTTGGCTCATGAACTTTTAAAAGGGTATAAAACTGTCAACATTTCTCCTAGAATTATGTTAAAATTTGATATTAGGAAAGCCTTTGATACACTTTAATGGAATTCCATTACCAGAGTTCTTATTTTTATCAATTTTTCGCCTTGCTTTAATGCTTGGATTTATGCTTACATTAGCACTACTAATTTCTCTATTAATGTGAATGGTAGTCTTGTTGGTTTCTTTTCTAGTAAAGAGGATATTAGGCAAGGTGACCCCATTTCGTCTTATATTTTTTATTACCATTCTGGAATTGCTTACTAGATTGCTTGATAACCTTTTCGATAATAACCAGTTTGAGCTACATCTCAAATGCAAAAATCCTAGAATTACATCCCATATGTTTGCTGACGACCTTATTATTTTTGGCAAGCCAACGCTTAGTACCCTCACTGATATAATGGATACACTTGATAAGTTTTATTTAATGACTGGCCTTTGAGTTAATAAAGATAAATATGAATTTATGGAAGCTGTAGTATCTCAAGCTATCATAAACCAGATTCAAGGCATTACTGGACTAAGACACAATAATTCAACAATTAATTATCTAGGTCTTCTTTTGGCTACTTCTAGAATCACCACTTTGCAATGTTCACCTCTCTACAGTAATAATGTTGAAAAACTGAATTGTTGGTCTACTAGGCATTTAAGCCAAGCTGGTAGGCTGATTTTAATCAAATCTGGTGTATGTGTTATGCATGTCTATTAGGCACGAGCATTTATCCTACCACAAAAATTACTTTCCATGATAAAAAAGGCTTTCATGAGATACTTCTGGAAGGGTAATATTCAATAAAAATACAATTTTCCTATTGCCATTGCAAAGCTTGAGAAATCCATCATTTATGGGGAACTTGTTATAACCAACAACATCTTTTGGAATCGAGCTGCTTTGGCTAAGCATATTGATGACATTTTAAATAAGAAAGAAAGCCTTTGGGTTACATGGTCTTACCATCATGTTCTAAAAGAGAAAAGCTTTTGGTCAAGCACTGCTCCCCAGTCGCGCAACTAGATTTGGAGGTGCATGATCAAGCTTAAACCCTTGATTCTACCGCATTTCAAGCAAGGGATGTTAGTTTTACATAGAATTAATTTCTAGACTGATCCTTGGCTGGACTATGGTATCATTGTCGGAAGAGAAAATTCTTTTTAGGAAATTTACCAAAGTGGCATTAGCCATAACTCCTGCGTGTACAGTATTTTTGATGGTAACAGGTTTCTGTTATCCTCTTGTTCGAATCAGTCCATCAGGGCTCTTTGGGTTCAGATACATAATTACACCGTCTCTAGTAATAACAACGCTGCTGCAATATGGGTGTGGAAGTGTAAGCAATTCTCCCTTAAAGCACCGTATTATGAATTTCTTTGAGTGTCAAGTTTACATGTTTGCAGGTGGCACAAGTGTGTTTGGAGGAAAGATAACCGCTCTAAGGAGAATGTATGCATGTAGAAGATTCTTACTGGCGCTGTGCACACTAAAGATAAAATGGTTGCCTTTGGAATGGTAGTGGATCAAAAATGTTTGCTTTGTGACACAATGAATGAAACACTTCAACACCTATATTTCGAATGTGTTGTTACAAGGCTATTATGGACTGATGCTCAAGCTCAAATTACTGGCAACACATTAACTGGCAACCCCTATTTTAACTGGGATGAAATCTGAAAGAAAGCAAGAGGGAAGAATAACAAAGATAGAGTTTTCAACTATGTTCTAAAGAAAATTGTCATCAAAATCTGGAAGGAAGCTTGCAAGTTTTTGATCCCACTCGCAACATCAATTATGGCCACTGGAAACAACTTGTTTGGCATGATATCTAGGAGGGCCTCAAATTCATAAAATTCACTTATGATCCTGGAACTTTTGCTAGCTTTAGCTTTTATTTTTCTTCATTTTCTTTTTTATAGCTCCTTGTAGGCATTAATATACCTCGTACTCTGCGTTTTCTTTTGTTTTTTCCTTCTTCTTTTCTATGTACTCGTCTTATGACCACTCAACCCAGCCGGCTTTGCAAAAAAAAGTTTGGAAAACTAAAAAAATTCTTATATAAATTGTACTTTGAATAGAGAATAGGAGTTTTTGTAAGATTAGCAATTAAGATTTTCAAATATGGGGGAGAAAGGTGCATAAAAGTGCATGGGAAATATGTAATTTTCCATTATCTAGCTCTTACTAACATAAGAAATTGAATTCTAAAAATTAGATTTTTCTAAAATTCGCAAATGCAAAATTGGTTGGCAGGATTTGGATGCAGAAATCGGATGAACTACGCTGTTACTTTGTAAGAATGTGGGGAAAACTGGATGAAAAGTACTTTTGTTTTTCAAAATATTGTATTCATATAGAAATTGCCAGTATATTTAAGATGTGTGCATCATGTTTTCAAAAGAATTTCAAGAAAATTTGCATTCATGTAGGTTGTACAACTTAGGCGTTCATTTCGTTCATGTATTTTTGTGTTGTTTTACACTTTGCACAAGCACACAAATGGTTGCAAAAGTTGGATGTATGCATGATGGTTGTAAATTATGTGAGGAATTACATAATTCTACCCTATCAAATTTCGAGGACAAAATTTCCTAAGGGTGGTAGAATGTAACACCCCGCATTTTTAATTAAATATCAAAATAAAATTCGTAAAATCTTTTAAATTTGCAACGGAACTAGCGTCATTGCTTCCGTGGTAATTTTCTAATTGATTCAGACCTATGGTTTGCAGGAAACGAACTTTAAACAAAGAAGATATCATTAGATGAAGTTTCAGAACAAACACAAAAAATAAGAAATAAGAGGAACACATGTAGAACTAATAGTATTCGATGTTCTAATTTTTAAACAAAAACGTTGTGTAATTCAATGGTTGAGCACTTGCCTCCCAAGTTGTAACATGCGAGTTTGAATCCCATCAACGTCATGTTTTTAAATTTTAAGAGGGTCAACCAAAAAAAGATGCATGTTCTAAAAGGGAAGTATATGTGTATGTGCATATAACAAAAGAGTATACATTTATGAGTGTGTGTGTAAATATATATATGTGTGTGTGTGTAGACATGAAATCCAAAAGTAACACCCAACTAATCAAAACAAGTAAGAAATAAGTTTCTGGATAGCATTGTTTGACTTTTGAAATAAATATAGTTGTACGTAAATATATACGCACAAATTTAAATTCGACATTTGAGCGTATATTAAAAACGAAAAGAATCAATGAAATGGTTATGAATAACAATGTTTAAGAAACAAAAATTATATAGTTATTAATGGTTGAAATTTTATGGGGTTGTGCGTAAATATATATGCATAGATTTAAAACTGAAATTTAAGCGTAAACTTAAAACAGAAGGTAATAAACGTAGAATGAATGAAAATATAGAAGAGAATAACGACATTTGAAATTTGAAATAGATTGACTGAAAAAATGGGAAAGAAATAAACTTAAAAACATTAAGAAATTATAATGTTAAGCAAGCAATAAATGAAGAATAAATCACATGCAAACGTGACCTTATACACGATTTAAAAAACGTGCATGGGTCGACCCTTACTTGGAGTGGGTCGACCCTTACTTGGAGTAGGTCGACCCATGTGTCGACCCACCTAAGGGCTGTGTCGACCCATGGGTCGATACAGTGTGGGTCTGGGTCGACCCAATCAAGGGCTAAGTGACGTGTTTTTTTTTGACGATTTGTTCTCCACAAATCTAACGGATGTGGTTCTTCTGAGTCCCAGTAAATAAGCCAGAAGGATCTTTCCTCGAGCTCATATTTTCTGAGAGAACACCAAAGCTATGCCATTAATTTTCTCCTTCAAACTCTTCTGAACTATAAAATATTAATCTAGGGCTTCCGATTTGAGATTTGGAAATGAAAATAGTATATTTATGTTGCAGACGCTCAGAATTCTCTTCCATACGAGGTAAGTTTCATGAATATGAAATAAGATATATTCTTTTAGTTTCTTTTATAATCAAATTTGTAAATCTGTGGTAATTACAGTAGAAGATTCAATTAGGAAGGTCACGAATGACGGATCTGAATCAGATTCAGGAATTGGGGAGCAATCAGGTGAGTGGATTTAAATTATATCATCCAATAATGGTATATTATCGTTCAAGTCCTGGTAGAATTCATAATACGTTCTCTTCTTCTTTTCCCCTTTTTTCTGCATCGGAATACATATTGCTTATGTTTAATTTTAATTATGCACAAAATAAATTGAATTGTGGTCATGCGCAGATTAATTGAATTGTGATTAGGCACAAATTTATTGAATGGCGGTTATGTGCAAATTAATTTAATTGCGGTTAACATAAAATTTATTGAATTGTTGTTATGTGCTAATTAATTGGAGTTATGAAAAAAGAGGAAATTTGATGATTTGGGGCTAAAAGTTATATCATGTCAATATTGTAACAAAAGGAAAATCCGAGAAATTTCATACTATTCATGAGGAATCACCATTGAGATTTAAAATGAAATAATTATAGAGATGGGGGATGGCATAAGTCTGAATCTAACTTAAGTACATAAAATATGTTAGATTTGGGAACTATAAAAAGAAGAAGACCGAAATCCATATATATCTATAAATCTGAATGGTTGGGAATAACCTAGATTGATTGGTTAGGAAAAAGAGGAATGTATTTGCATAGTTTGGAAAATAAAGAAAAATAGGAAACATGATTGCAAACTGAAATTATGAATAAATGGACATTAATGCAAAATAGGGGTTAACTATATTGCGCACTAATTTGATGACCTTAAGAATAAGAAAAGAAACGTTTTGCAATCATGGTTTCCTATTATAGCAATTAGCTGAAATTATGGAAATGGATTTTATTACACTTTTGATAACCAATCAATTTGGAATAGGCCTAACTTCATAAAAAGAATAAATTATAAATATGAGAAAGAAGGGTAATGTAACTGAAGGAGGTCGTGAAAACAAAACGAGATATAAAAGGCTTATTATGTAAGCTTACAAAGATGGTAATTAGATTAATGTCATAACTATAAGGGTTATGTTAAATAATAACAAAATTGTGAAGTATGAAATGAATGTGGAATGTAACCTATTATAATAAATTATATCAAACGTGAATGTAATATAATAGGTAGATTTGACATAGGGACAAGTAGGATAATAACACAGGTTATAATTAAAGGATGAAATAGAAGTAAGAGGCTTATTATGAATAAACTTAGACAACGGGGGATGATTTTAAATAATCAATCCCACAATTATAGCTATGGTAATATTATAACACGAGGTTATAACTAAATGAAAAAGAGTAGAATAGGCTTATTATAAGTAAACTTATAATTGAAGAATTAATTTTAATGAATATGATAATAACCGATGATCTGTTCCGGCAGAGAAAGCTAATTAGGAAAAATAAGAGGCGAATAAATTGAATGAAAAGGGGTTTGTTCCGGCAATGGGGAAAATAAGCGGCCAACTAAAGCTAATAAAAAAATTAACTTGAATGAAAATAAACAATTTAATGTTTTAGTTAATCAGCAAAGCGATGAATAACACATGCGCATAGTTAAAGATTAGACATAGGGTCTAATAAGATAATGATGAGATGCGCTTGGACCATCCCATTCGTATTTGGGATGAAGAGCTCAGCGCGGTAAATCATCGCGGTTGTTTGGAAACAGGAGAGGAGCACGTCTAGCTTATTATTTAATGGACTGGAAGGAAGTGTAGGACTTCAACGAGATGACAGGATACTCCGAGATGGCCCTCTATGGTAAGTTAATGAAGTTGTACCCATAGAGGCATGGTATTGGAAAACCGAGCGTGCACAATGTTTTCCATGTGTCGTTTATACAGAAATGTGTACATGATTCGAATGTGGTGGTATCTCCGGAACAGTACGAAGAGCTAGAAGTAGAGAATATAGCTACGAAACCTCGTAAGCCGATTCGCGTTGTGGGGAATAACACGAAACAACTTAGGTTGAAGACTGTTAAGTTAGTCAAGGTGCAATGGAGTGAGGATGATGACGATTGTACATGGGAGACGGAAGAGAGTATGAAGATGACCCATCCAGAACTCTTCGTTGGCATGACCCATAAGTGTCATGTCATCCTTACCTCATTGTAACTTGTAGTATTAATGTGTTGTTGTTGGTGATAGAATTCCATGTGTTAGGATAAGAATATGGTTGCATGGTTTGATGGCTGCTAGTCTGGATGATAGAATTGATTGTTAATGGATTATAGGCATGCGGAATTGTTGTGATTGCTTGTGTTTGGTTGGATTTCGGAGGCGAAATTCCTAAAGGGGGAGAATGTAATAGCCCGCATTTTACATATCGAAGGATCGTAAAATATTTTTACCCTGAGGGTTGAATCATTCCCATATTTTTTGATGTTGGTTATGGGGATGTGAGACATGTCCATAATTTTTACCAATTTTATTTATGACCATTTTACCCCTATCAGCCTTGTATAGGGCATAACTTTTGACTAGGATCGAATCAGGTTTTATTTACACCAAAAAATGGCTTAAACACAAAAGGTACTAAAATTGTACGTCACCAAAATGGTAGGGAAATAAATGGAGCCGTACTTAACAATAATTGAAAATGAAAATGCGAGGAAGATAAAATAGAGATAAGGTTTAGAGTGGTTCAGCCTTATATTAGGCCTACATCCACTATGAAGATAGCTTGCATTCTTATAACGGGGATTACAAAATACGTAAACTCTCTTTTTTCATACATCTCTATACCCATCAATATTTCAATCCTGGGATTTTATGAGAGAATGGTAGAGTTTGAGGAGGAGAAGGATGGGTGAATGATTGAGAAGGAAGATGTCTTTTTTCCCCTAATTACAAGGTTGTACTTGACGCCATGGCCAAATGGATGATGGAACTTTGAGTGGAGAAGATAACCATTACTGCCAAGTGTTTGAGGAATCACTGAGGATAGAATTTAGCAGCACTTTGTGGCTAGAAAAATTGGATCCTTTTTACGCTAGCAGCCATGGTGTATTTATAAGTGAGCTCCCTTGAGTAAGTGATCTGAAATATGTATATGCAGGCTATGGGTTGTTCATCCCCTTAATTACAAACATGTCATCGCCTAGCTGGAGCCAGCTGTTCGTAGCTAGTTCCAGTTGTCATGTGCGAGTGACTCTATAGGAGCGAGCGTTTTGGGTAGGCGGGCGGACGATCATGATTTTCTGATGTGGCTATGTCTGATCCTGATTGAGCAGGCAATGACCTTTTTAGTTTGGAGGTGACTGACCAAGGCTTGCAACTTGAGATGTAAGTGCGCTCTTTCTAAGAACTGGTGCACGACCGACCGGTAGGTGGTGTCTGACCAAAGTATTGGCGTTCGACTAGCAGGAGCATATGAGCGATAGGAGTTGCAATCCATGAGCGGTTGTTAATTACACGCGCGACCTTGTCTCCTTCTCTAATACGTGCGACCGAACTTTGATATTAGGTCAAGCGTCTTCCATTGTTGTGGGCGATCTTTATAAGATATACGACCTTTATCTTTATTGAGTCGCACTACTCATAATGTATTGTACCATCATTCTCGCTCGTGCTGGGCAATTGACTTGTCTTGGATTTGATGTTTGGGCCTTGTTCTACGCAGTTGCTTCCTGTCCTTCGTGAGTCGTTTAAGTGCCTCGGATAGCATTGTGTACGACCGACCGTGATGGTGTCCGTTCCATATCTTCCGCTTAGTCTTTGTAACTCAATGTGCATATGGATTTTTATGGGATCAACACTTGCCCCTCGAAGTCCGTAATTCCTTTTTAGCAAGGAATTATTGACTTCGACATGGTTGATCGCAACATTGTTTGGCAGGTCTAACTTGGCTCATCGAAGGGTCGTTCGTGCAAAACTTAGGATTGTTCCATTGTGGTGGACTGGTATCGTCCCTTTCTGTGAGCGAGAAGTCTGATGTGTCTTATCATTATTACGCGAACGGTCGAATTGTGGGACGCCAGCTGGAATTTGACGGGACACTTATTTGTGCAATCGAGTACTAAGATGACGTGGTGAGAATGCTCTGGAACCATGCCTTTTAATCTTCCCCCTTATTTACTTTTAACCTTCTTTTTTTACCTTTTCTTTTCGATAAATTCTTTCGACTATAGCCGTGCTCCCCCGAGGGTTTTACCAGGTAATCCATGTCCGTTATTCCTGCCTTGGCTCTTCTTCAAAAGGTTTTGGCTTCCTTATCTCATTATTTTGCTTAGCGCTTGCAATAACACCTGTTTACCTTGAGCAACTTCCTTTCGGATCCGAAGCATCATGATCTTTTTGGGTGAGTTTTCCCTTTATTTTGCCTCGTTTTGTTTGAGTACCTATACATTTCCGAGCTAGGATATTCTGAGTGTGGTCTGATTGAGTTAAACATGAACTTGGGATTACGAACTTGGGATTTTGGCAATAGTCAAGTTTTGTACAGCAAAGATGCTGTTTCTGTAATTATCTTCAAGAATCTGAACCGTTTGGTGATTTTATTTGAAATCTTGATGTCAGTTTTTCTTATAAGTTGTTTGATGGAATGCCCCAGGGTTCTTTGGTTGGAATGCTTCTATTCAAGTCTGAGTCTATATTGATTTTTCTTTAACATAGGTCGCCCAAGGATGGAGTTCTTCATGTCATGGAGACTTAGGAATAAGTCTATGGGAAAGGCTGGTATCAAAAAGAGGCTTCAAGGTAAAAAGGACCTGGGTACAACTGATACTCAAAGTCATCGTTCATTAAATGTACTCTCTGTCCCAGATGTTCAGATTGCTCTTGGTCGTCCACCTGCGGTTTCTTCGTCCATCACTCCAAACCCTACAACTGTCCAGAGACCTCTTTATGTTCTCAATCCTTGCCATCTTGAACTTGCTGAGCAGTTTGAGGGTTGGTGCCCTGCTAGCACGCATTTTAATGTGTATATAGATCCATTTGATAGATGGATTATTGCTGGCAAAATGGATGCAACGAAGGACTGTATATTGGTTGAGTTCAATCAGTTGGAGGCACGTCCGAATCTGGTCGAAGACCTTATCATAAATGTCAGGGATTACATTGTAAAGCAATTAGGTTCTTGGCATTCTCTTGTTGAAGATATTCATAAGGCAAATAAAGAGAATGTTGATCGACTCCATGCTTTAGAAAAAGACAGGCTCGAGCTCATCAAGGCTCCTGAATCCAAGGAGAAGATCATTTCTTATCTCATATGAATGTTGTGTCTTGGTGGTGTTTTACCTTTTGTTATTTTGGTTTTAATTTAGGCTGATAATTTTAGTCTGGCTTGTGTATGCAGGAGCCAGCCTCGCTTATTATCATACGTTTATATTAGTCACTTTTATGTCCTGCTTTGGACCTTAATGTGCTGTGGTTTTTTTATGCAACCCAGCTATCTTTGTGTTAGTGCGCCATACGCTGCACCTTTATTTTGATTTATATGTGTGGTCGGGCGCTTTGTTAATCGCACGGTTGCACACGATTTTTTTTTTGATAAGATTTACTCAAGTCATGAAGTTTGTTATTTGTCGTAGGTTATTACGCTTTTGTGTTATTATAAACGTGTTTGGTATCTTTTATTAAGTTGTATTCAACCCTGCACCTGACTGACCTGGTGGACCAAGCCCTTCGGAGACTGGTTTTGAACACGTGCCCCCCGGGGAGGTCTTGGGTTATAAATTTTCGATCCATTCTAGGCCCTGTTTGATAAGATTATTTTAGTTATTCAAAAAGATCCTAGAATGGATACCCCCTTTCGGCTAGGATTTCTGTTACCCCATTGCGGCTAGGATTTCTGTTACCCCCTTGCGCCTAGGATTTCTGATTGCGCTGGTCTTTCCAGCATGTTTGTGGGTCTTTCCAATACTAGGACTGGTGTTTTTCCGCCTAGATTTTTTTTATTGCTTTGCCCCAAGGAGGCGGACATTAGTCCTTGCTACCGAATTTGATTTCGGTTTTAAGGAGTTCTTGTCCTGCACCTGACAAGACGCCACTTTGGGACTAGCAATTTTTATCCGTGGGACAGATTTGGTAATATTCTTGCATTTCCAACGAAGCCTGATGCCAATCCCTTGAATGGATGTTTGCTAAGAATTTGGCATATTCCATAACGAGAGGTGCGGCTTTTTGACTCGCCCTTTGTCTTAGAGTAGCCTGCTCTCTTGAGGCGATGTGTCTATTCATCCTATTTGATTTTGCCTGATGTTTGTGGTTCTCAAGCTGCTTTGTTTAAGATGTGCTTTAAGGCTCTTCTCGTCACAGTTCAGCTGTATATGATCAATTGCTTTTACCATGCCTACATTCCAAGAGACGAGTTTTTTCAGCATGGACTAATAAATATGTTACTCAGATAAGCACATAATAATTTCCTTTGTACAAGGCATTTGCAAGTAGACCATCGCTAAATATGAATATAGCGAATAACAAAGCAGGGAAAAGCGATTTAAGTAATAAGATAAAACTAGAGTAGTAAAGCAAAGTAATGGGGGTTCTAGTTCAAAGCTCCCTGATCAAGACACCAGTTACTGATCTTCAAGCGAGTGTTCGCTTCAGATTGATTTAGGCCTTTTTTCTTTAAAGCTTGTTGCCCCTTGTTTAAGGAGAGCCGGAACAACATTCATGGTCTTGTACATATTGCTGTAAATGGTTTTTTCTGATTAGTCCCTCGATTACTGACTTCAAGTTCCTACAGTCGTTGGTATCGTGTCCTGGCTGTTTACGGAATTGACAAAATCTTCCAGACTTCATAGCGACATCTTTGACCTGCCTTTGTTTCAAGACCGGATATCTCCTGATGTTCTTAGTTGCCATGAAGATATTTCCAATAGTATCATTAAGGGGAGTGAACTCGGAATTCTTGAAAAGCATGGTTTCTTTTTTGCCCGACTGTCTTTCCCTTCGCTGCTCCTTTTCTGACTATTATTGCTACTTTGCGCATTTCCTTTCTTCTCTATCTGTCCGTATTTCGATTTTTCTTCAATACCTATGTATTTTTCAGCATTGTTGAGTAATTGTTTGAGTGTACTTGGTATCTTCTTCTTGATCCACCGCCCTAATTCGGTCTCTTTACATATGCCTCCTTTCAGAGCCATTAGGACTAGACGGGGCTTGAATTTCTCGACTACAGCCACTACCGCATCAAAGCGAGTGAGAAAAGCTTTGATGGACTCTCTTGGTCTTTGTTGTAATTCGCTTAGCTCCATAACATCCCGAACTCTGGGTGCCTGAGATTTGAATTGCTTGCTGAATAGTTTTGCCAGGGTAGTGAAGTCGTCCACAGACTGCGACGGCAGCTTTGCGAACCATGGGTAAGCCACCCGTTCTAGATAAGTTGGGAAATATAAGCACTTGATTTCATCGGTAGCGCATGCCCCATTCATATACTGGTCATATTTACATAGGAATATATTAGGGTCGCTTGTCTCATTATAGGACTGCAACGTTGGAGGCTCGAATTTTTATGGATATATAGTCTTCTTGATCCTTTTAGTGAGTGGGGTTTTAGTCGGGGAGGATTCCCATTCTTTTCGATCATCCTTCTTCTTCAGACTTTCCTCCACAATTGCACGCGCCATTCCTAAAATGTATTTCTGCTCCCTACTTTGATCCATGGATTGAGCGCCTTCTTCTTCACCAGTTTTTGGTCTACTTATGTTCTTGTGACCTGGAATCACGGAATTTGGGTATTCTTTTGGAAGAGACACCCTTCTAATGGTGGGACTATTTATCTGTTTCACGATTGTGTCGTCAGATGGTCATGCACAGGCGCTTTGTTCTTTCCATAATCCAGATCAGCGTGATGCGCAACTTTACGAATGGAATTATGCTGTTTTGAGCTTAAAGTAGAAAATTTTGCCCCTAACTCGCAATTCTTTCAAGCGAACGAAGAACAAGTGGCACTCAGCGTGGCTTTTGCGGTGGCGGCTTGAATAGCGAGTATTGACTCAAGTTTCTTCATCATCGCATTGTTCGCAATAGTTATTCGACTCATTAATCCTATCATTTCTTCTTCCAATTCATTCCTAGTTACAGTTTCTTCAATTTCAGGCGGCTCTTCTGCCCCGGAATGGGTAGTGGGCGACGTGATGGTGTTAACACTGTTGTTGGGGCTGTTGACTTTGTCTGTGACTCCCCTCAGCATGTTCATGACTCCAAGCACAGTTTTTCTCAGAAAATATCATTGGGCCTTAATAGGGAAAAAAGCAAATACGGCCCCACGATGAGCACCAAAATGTTTACACTAAAAAATAGTTTAAACACCAAAGGTACTAAAATTGTACTTCACCAAAATGGGAGGGAAATAAATGGAGTTGTACTTAACAATAATTGAAAATGAAAATGTGAGGAAGATAAAAAAGAGACAAGGTTTAGACTGGTTCAGCCTTATATTAGGCCTACATCCATTATGAAGATAGCTTGCATTCTTATAACGGGGATTACAAAATACACAAACTCTCTTTTTTCATATATCTCTATACCCACTCAATATACTCTCATTCATACATTTCAATCCTGGGATTTTATGAGAGAATGGTAGAGTTTGAGGAGGAGAAGGATGGGTGAATGATTGAGAAGGAAGATGTCTTTTTTTTTTCCAATTACAAGGTTGTACTTGACGCCATGGCCAAATGGATGATGGAACTTTGAGTGGAGAAGATGATCATTACTTCCAAGTGTTTGAGGAGTCATTGAGGATAGAATTTAGCAGCACTTTGTGGCTAGAAAAATTGGATCCATTTTACGCTGGCAGCCATGGTGTATTTATAGGTAAGCTCTCTTGAGCAAGTGATCTAAAATCTGTATATGCAGGTTATGGGTCGTTCATCCTCTTAATTACAAACATGCCAATGCCTAGCTCTAGCCAGCTGCTCGTAGCTGTATCCAGTTGTCATGTGCGAGCGACTCTATATGAGTGAGTGTTTTGGGTAGACAGGCGGACGATCATAATTTTCTGATGTGGCTATGTCTGATCCTGAGTGAGCAGGCGATGACCTTTTTAGTATGGAGGTGACTGACCAAGGCTTGCGAATTGAGATGTAAGTGCGCTCTTTCTAAGAACTGGTGCACGACCGACCGGTAGGTGGTGTCTGACCAAAGTATTAGCGTTCGACTAGCAAGAACATACGAGCGATAGGAGTTGCAATCCATGAGCGGTTGTTAATTGCACATGCGACCTTGAATCCTGCTCTGATACGTGCGACCGAACTTTGATATTAGGTCAAGAGTCTTCTATTGTTTTGGGCGATCTTTATAGGATATATGACCTTTATATTTATTGAGTCGCACTACTCATAATGTATTACTCCATCATTCTCGCTCGTGCTGGGCAATTGACTTGTCTTGGATATGATGTTTGGACCTTGTTCTGCGTAGTTGCATCCTGTACTTCGTGGGTCGTTTAAGTTCCTCGGATAGCATTGTGTACGACCGACCCTGATGGTGTCCATTTCATATCTTCCGCTTAGTCTTTGTAACTCAATGTGTGTATGGATTTTTATGGGATCAACGGGTTCTGAGGTCAGTTTCATTCGAAAGGAAACGGTGTTGCCAATTCCGTAGAGTGGTCACATTAAAGACTTTGATCAACTGTTTGGGAGGAAACGTTGTTTTAGTGTTTCACAATTTCTGTTCAGGTTTTGTGAGCCATTGATGGGCTGATTTGGAGTGGCCCAATAGTGGGCTGGTGTGGGGCTATAAATAGGGGGTTAGAGGCATGGAGAGTAGTTTACTTTCTTCATTCTCTCATTTGATTGAGCTCGTGATCCTCCTTGCTCAATCAAATACACATTTACACAATTAAAATTCTAGATCTACATAAGAGAATCGAAGATCTACATTGTTTGAAGCTAGATCTACGTCAAGTGAAGAGAGATCGCATCAAATCAAGATGTTTGAAGCATATTCTTTGTTGTCATGATTGAGAATTTAGCATTTTCAACTTAATTCGAAGAATTGGTAAGTGGTAAACATCTCTCACATGGATTAAATCAAGTATATAGGTTGTTTTATTTTATTTTCATCATTTTAAGTTGTATTCACCTTAGTCTACATCATGGTAAGTATATTTTCATTTGAATCACCATAGGATCTAATTTAGCAACTTAAAACAGGTGCTAATTTATATATTTACGCAAGTAAGATCCAATATATTAGTTTATTCATTGTTTTATCATGATTTGGTTAATTTTATATGACTATTGATGAACAATTGTCATTTGGATGTTGTTAATAATTTCATAAAGTGTTGATGGTTGAATTGGATGATTTGAATGAGTGGTTTGAATCGATGTTGCTGTTTCATAATGATCTGGTCAAGGTTGGAGCTATTTGGTCAGATCTAGAGTCGTTCGTTTTTGCTAGGTCATTGATGATGTGGCATGAAGCTTGGGTCGTATGTCACGTTGCTAAAGAAATGGACGGGCCAAGGGCTTAAGGTGGTTGGGGCCAAATCGTTCGTACATTGGTCGGGCCGCAGTATGGGATTCGGGTCGTTTGAAGGAGCTCAGTTCGTTCGGAGGGCATTGGGTCGTTCGAAGTTGTGTGTACTTGGCTTTGGGTCGAATGGGGTCAGGTCGACTAGAGTCAGGTCGTGAAAATTGGGTCAAATTCATCGGGTTGGCCTATGATTTGGGGAAACAGACGAAGGTTTGGGTTGTGGATAAGTCATATCATGATTGATGGTGGCAAGGGGCCACTCTGGTCGCTTTCGATGTCAGGTCATTCAAGACTTTGGGTCGGCTTTTGTGGAGAATGGTGATGGGTCGTTAGTCATAGGTCGCAGAACGACCTAAGAAGAAAGATAGCGTTTGAAAACAACGTGAATGAAGGGTTAAATTTTGTGGTTTGTTTTTCATAACGGGAAGTCTGGAAATCCTATGAATTGGAGTATCGATCAAACAGTGTATACTTTAGGCCGACGATGGTTATGGCTTCGACATGTATTCAAGTTGGAATGTTCGAAGTGATGTGATGTGTTCGTTGATCTTTGAAATGCAACGAATGGAAAGACGACTAAAGGTGGTGAGTTTGTAGATAATGGTTGCTCGAAAGGTTGCTTGAGCTATAAATAGTCATCGGGTTGGATGGCTAAGATTTACTGAAGCCCGAGGGATTATCGTTAACGTAGGTTTGCTGGCTCAAAGCAAGGGTATAATAGGGGAATCTAAAAGACTGGGAGGTTGCTAGTCGAGTACCATGGGTATCGTTGAAAGGCTTAGCTACGTATCGGTGAATGGCATATGAAGATTTTGCTAGAACCGGAGTTACCACTATTCCTTGACGTATGGCAAGTTTGGTTGTTATACGATTAACGATGGTTTCGAAGCAGGATAGGTAGTGATAGCCAGGGTCTTGGATGTTGGTTGTTTTTCTTGTATCATCTCACGTAAGTTCTCTGACGTCGAGGGAGACATTTCTTGGGCGCTTGTCTGATGTTGGTTTAGGCCTTTGGGGCTTGTTCTTGAGGGATGTTGTTCTCGATTAGGGTGGTTTGCGCGAGATATAACTGGTTGTTATGGTTACTATTGTCTAGTTACTTATGATTTCCCCGGATGAACTGTTGTTGGTAAATTCTTGTTTGTAAAGGCTATCACTGTCAGATGTAGGGAAGACGGGTTTGGGTTCTTCTCTGGTGATTTGGTAGATTGGTTGGATAACCTGCCTATCCTCATATACTTTATTGATGATTTTAGATAGTTATTTTATCGCTCACTACGACTGTTGTCTATCTCAAGGTTTTATGTTTCCTCTTATTGGGCTATTCATCCGGTTTTGGATGGGCAGACTGAGTGGCAGGTTACAGGTAGAAGAACTTAGTGAGGCGAGGATGCAGAGTGATGACAAGCAGGAGGCTTGCGTATCAGTTGTTTTACTATCTAGTATTGAATGTTTTCGCTGTATGATTGATGTTTTCTCTAAGTGTTGTAGTGTGGCAAATTTGTCCAGACACTTATGTTGTAATCCAAGGATGTATGGATACTCTTTCTAGTTGTTATGAAATTTCAAGTTTCTGCTCAGATATGCTTTACTATTATAGCCCGTTGTATATGTTCTATTATATTTTACCCTTGCATTGTGAGTTATACGACAGGTTCCGTGTTGTGTTATTCTACCCTGATGATCGTCCATAGTTGCCCGACATGTCTTTTAGCGCACTATTCCTCTTGTTTAGTGTAGGAGTTATAGGCCATCGTCACATGTTTCAAGTAGTTACTATTTAATAGAAAGAAGTAAAATTAAAACTTGCATGATTTAAGGAAAGAGAATAAAGAGGAAATGAATAGGAAGATGCAAGTTGAGATTTTTATATGTAAACTTATGACATGGTTAGTAATTAACAGAAATTGTAACACCCCGCCTCCGCCAGGGTGGCTCTTGCAAGCACTCTGACTTTGGAGGGGCGTTTGAATCAGGTAAACATGCATAATGATATATCAAGGCAGAACAAGAACATATGCATATATGTAAACAGAGTAGATAAGATAAGTAAAACAGCGGAAGATTTCAAACTATTTCAAAACAAGTCTGGTACAACATAATATCAACTTTCCAAATACACAAGTCTAGATAAAAACAACATCACTGAAAAACTGAAATACATAAGTACTATCCCCAAAATAAGTGATAACCATAGCTAGCTTCATGTCAAGACCGTACATGAGCTAAAATCCCACAAGCAAGCGATCAGAAATCCAAGCTAAGCTCCAATATTCCCACCCTGAGAACCTTGGGGGGGGGGGGAACGGAAGAAAAAGAGGCGAAAGGAAAACAGGTCAGTCAAAAAGACTGAGTAAGCCCTACTACAATCAATGTAAACTGATAAAGTTAACTGGCATAAGAAGCAGGGATGAACATAAGGATAACAACATACTAGCATGATGATTAACTAACAAGGTAGATAAAGGTGTCATCGCATAATCAGGTTTAAGGTTTTTGCACCACAGGTGTACTAGCAAACTAACATGACTTGAATAAACAAGTATTGATCCCTTGGCCCAAGATTTGGCCCAATAACATGAAGTGACCCTAATACGCAGTCCAACCAAACGGTCTAGTCGATCAGCTCCCTATAAGCTTAACTCGTCACGTGTTGGTGTCCATACGGCCCAAACATAATTGTAGTCAGACTGTGCAGGGTCTCCCGTCGGGTGTATCAAGCCCTAGGGTGTCAACCCCTGGACACCATAAACATGAGTGCACAGTCTCGATCTACTGGTACCCGTGCATGTTTTCCCCGGCTTCGGACTATATGCACGACCATAGTCCGCCCGGAACTACACCGGCGTACCCATCTGCCGTCGTTTTTGGTCACTTACCTCAAGTCCAGTAATCGTGCCCCCACCCTAGCCTAGTCCCTAGGGTCATGATGATACAAACTTGGGATTACTGCTAGAGTGGACCCCCATTGCTAGGATTTTTCTAGTGGGTTAAGTACAGTTTAACCCTCTCGCTAATCATGGATTAACTTGGTTAAGTGTAACGATGAGTTCACGACTTAACCCTGATTAATCTACCAAGCCCAAATTGGTTAAGTATTAAGTGGACCATGACTTAACCCTAATCATGAGGCATTAATTAATTTCACGTGCCTTAACCTCTCACATTAGACCTTGTTGTGGTTACTAGTTAAGCTGGGCGGGTCCGGGTAGCTTTACACCACAACTTGGTCTAACCTCGGGTTCAAGGTACCACATGGCCAACTTCTCACATTGGGTCCTATTGTTTGTAGCAACTAGTTAGGCCGGTCGGTTCCGGGTAGGTTTACGCTACAAACTCAACCCAACCTCGAGTTGGTCACACTTATATTTTCTAAGTGTCATGTCCATCATGTTTCCAAAACATATTACAAATTTTCAAGCAATTGGGTAGACCTAACTTAATAGGTAAATTCCCAATGGGTAGACCTAACTTAATAGGTAAATTCCCAATCTTATGTTTTTATGTCTTTTAAGTTTACCCAACCCCAAACGCAATCCCATCGCTTACATATCGCACTAGCGCATAAAGGATAGAAAGAGGGAACTTGGCATAATCATGACATAAGGTGTTGAAGCCACAAGTTTAACATGGTGGCATATGAAATGTACATATGTTCATATACTTGCATATTACATTTTTAGGCCTCAAAAGCATGCATAAAACCAAACTTAGCATATTGGTGATACATGGTGATAAATGACATGTAAAAATGGCCATAGGTTCGCATTTAGCCTCACATGCAAGTTATCATAAGAAATATGCTAACTTACATGTTGCCAAAATGCAACCTTTAGCATAAAGCTTGAAGCTTTATGTTCATATGCTCAAGATAAGCTTGCATAACATGATAACATGAACAAAATGATCATCCCAAACTTGCATAACATACTTGCATATCATATGACTAACTTGCATATCAAACTTGCATAACATAACATGGTAAACTTACATATCATAACATGGCATACTTGCATAACATAACATGATAAACTTACATATCATAACATGGCAAACTTGCATAGCATAACATGGTAAACTTGCATATCATAACATGACATACTTGCATAACATAACATGATAAACTTGCATATCATAACATATCAAACTTGCATAACATGACTTAGTAAACTTGCATATCATGGCAAACTTGCATATCATACATTTAACTTTAGAGTTTAAGTATGAAAGTAGAATAGGGCTTACAATGCTTATGAAGACACAAAAATATGACAAAGCCCTTATGCAATCAATTAAACCCAAAATGCAAGCTCCAATAGAAAAACCCTTGAGCAAAAATGATCAAAACCCTTGCTTTATGATGTAAATATGGAAACTTGACTTGAATGCAAGCTAATGACACTCATACAAGCTTGAAAACACTTGTATGCATGGAAAATCTCTCATAGAAATAACTTAGAAATTTTATGAAGAGAGTGGAGGCCATGAGAGGAATGATTTTTCCATAGTTTAGTTACTTGAATGAATAATGATGATTTAGGGTTAGGTTAGGGGCTTATTTATAGAGATTAGGACTAGTTCTAGCCTTAGGATTAAACCCTAGTTCCAATCTCAGCCCTTAAAACCGAATCTGGCCCCCAAACTCAACACAACTCCAAAATGGTGCACCAGGCAAGACTGCTCGGCTGAACCAAGTCGACAGCCAAGTCGACAGGGCTGTCGACTTGGGTCCAACCAAGTCGACAGGGCTATCGACTTGGGTGCTCTGGCGGGAATTTTCCCGCCTGGCCCAATCTGACCCTAATTTCCAAATTTAAACTTGAATTTGAAATCTGTTTTTACTTTGAAATTTTCTGAAAACTTCGTTGGGCCTTAATCGGGTCATACGGACTCCGATTTTCGAAAACTCGGACTCTATTTCGCGTATTTTTCCGAGACGAACGCAATGGCATAGCCCGTTTCCCTTGATTCAGATTTTAGAATTAAATTCTGTCTCGATTTACGTTATAACAGGTTATTGAAAATACAGATTGTTACATTCTCCCCTCCTTAAAGGATTTCGTCCCCGAAATCTTCAAGTTAGGAAGAACGTATCCTACCATCCAACATCCATCTACTCAAAACATCATCCACGAGCAATCATTGTCCTTACAAGATTCTAAATGTTGTATGAACATATGCAAAGGTGTGTGTATATGTACTTATCTAATGCAAATATCATCAATGCAAATTATGTTAGTGAAATGAATCCGTATGTATGCAATTCCTAACATAATGTATAACATCTATATGTGTGCACATAACATACATCCATATGCAACATCCATGTGATAACACAAAAATTTTCATCCATGAATATGCGTAAACACTCATGCATATGCAATATGAGGAGTGTGTGAGCCGATCTAGTGCCTAACGTGTATAATGCATCCACGAGTAACCACTTGCAAACACTTGCAACCACTTGCAACCACCAAGCATAACATGTTTCAAACACATGTTTCATCCAAAGGGTTTCTACCTAAGGTTCTCATGACAAGATTAACACGATATAGATAGCAAAAGAAAGACATGCTACAAAGAGATCGAGAAGATAAGCAGGATATACTCCTTTCGGATTACAAGAAATCCCTTCCTAACCCAACCCATATTCTATAAAAGCCCAAAAGGTTTAGTCAACCTAACGGACCCCTTCAAACCCTGACATGTATTACTAACCGATGAGTCATACCCCCTTATGGAGTTTACAACAGAAATGAGATCGAGTATGAGACCGAGAGGATATATGTAAAAGATAACATGCAAGTAAGTCCCACAGGAAAACAAGGATCAAGAATATACTCTTAAAAAGAGATATGATGCACGTATCTAGCCTTCAATCTTCTAAGTCACGTTTCCTTGAGCTTAACTCCACTGTGCTTTGACCGTCTTTTACCTCATGATTTCTTAGCTTCTTGACTCTTATTTCCAAATATGAGTTGGAACCCATTTCATTGTCGCCTCTCGTCTTCCTTTTTCACTTACTCTTCTATCATTCTTGGCTTAAACATAACTATGACCTCATGGTTTCATGCAATCTCTCCAAAATTCACCAGTGAATCCTGGATCTTGTTTACTTACTATAAAGTATTCCACGCAGCAGAACTTTTCTTGAAAATACCAATCCACGTTGCCAATTGCTCTTACTAACGTGATTTTCTATAACTCATGCTTGAACGAAATGAACCATCCGCCTGTGAATGATAGGCCGTACTTAGATTCAGTTGCTTGCCCATGACTTCCCGTAGACTATTCCAAAACTGGCTAGTGAAGATTGAGTCATGGTTACTAACTATACTTTAGGGAACCTCGTGCAACCGCTTTATTTCTTGAAAGTAAACTGTCGCTAGCTATGATGCAGTCCTTTCGCTCTTTACCGGAGTGAAATGAGCACTCTTCGTGAGTCTACCTACTATGACCCATATGCTCGTATTCCCTTTCCTTGTTCTAGGCAGTCCATCCATGAAATCCTTCGTGACGCTTTACTACTTCCATTCCGGGGACCTCCAATGGATGTAATAGCCCACCGGGCTTTTTATGACTCGGTCTTAATCTGTTGGCACAACATGCGCCTTGGGACAAACTCGGCCACCTCCTCGAGTGATGTGCATCTTCAAGAGCTTTCTTCCTCTCATTGCGTCTTAGCCATCCCTTGCCATCTATAGCGAGGTGCCTTAACATCTCGCCTCGAATCAACTTGTCCATGATCTCGACTAACTGCGGGTCTTCTTTCTGCGAAGTCCCTACTTGATCCAGAAGGGTAGGTCTAAACTCAAGGGACGCTAACTAACTAATTAAACTGAGAGAACTTCTTATTTCAATTGTCCTCGTCGGAGCTTTTCGGTTTTGAACCGCGACCACTTTAGCGGGATCCACCACTAAGCCTTGCTTAGAAACTATGTGCCCAAGAAATCTAACTCCTTTTTCTCCAAAATGACATTTGGAGGACTTGGCTTTCAACTGATGCGCTCTAAGCGTATCCATCACCTCCTTGAGATGTCTAGCATGTTCTTCCTCGTTCTTTAAGAAAGTCAGGATATCGTCTACAAAGACTACCACAAACTCGTTCAGGAACTCCCTAGACACCCTACTCATCAAGTCCACGAAGTAGGCGGGTGCATTAGTCAAACCGAATGGCATGACCAGCCATTCTAAGAATCCATCCGGAGTTCTGAACGCAGTCTTGTCTATACTATCTTCAGCTACTCTGAGCTGATGGAATCTAGTAGCAAGATCAAGAGGGAACAGATGTTCCTACAAGCTGAACAAATCATCGATCCTTGGTAATGGTTGTCTATTCTTCTTGTTCAACTCACGATAATCAACACACGGGCGAAGCGAACTGTCCACATTAGTAGCGCGTACTACTAGAGCACCCTCCTCGGGAATGCTTCATCGTATGAAGTTCTTCTCAAGCAACTCCTTGACTTGCTTTCTTAACTCTCATCTCACAGGACCATGTGCCTAACCGGCCACGTAACTGGCTTGGCATTATCAACCAGATAAATGCGGAAATCAATCTCTCGCTTAGGGGTAACCCCCCCTTCACTTCACCCAAGATATCATGATATTCTTGGACCACCCTCACCGATTGCAAACTATCGATAGACGAGTTGAGGGATTCAAGATAACACAACATGACGGGACCCATAGGGTTACAAGAAATTTTTATGGTATTACCGAGGCGAGTCATGCGCCTCACAACCCTATGCTCTAAAATCAAGGATGGCTCCAAAACTGGACAACCCATCCATGCCCAAAATCAACCCATACCCCATGAAACCGAGAATATAAGCATCACACGAGAACTCTACACTAAAGATAGAGATTTTCAAATCCACGTAGATAATAGAAAAATGGGCGGAAACCCCAATTGGATTTGAAACAAACACGGGATCATTAACTAGACTAGTACTTAGGTGCAAACTTTCAACAGGATCAAATGAGATAAAGCTATGCGATGCACCAGAATCAATCAAGGTACGAACTGGAAAATCAGAAATATAAACAAGACTTTTAACAGAAACACTACCTCGATCATGAGCTGGAAGAACGATGTTGAGGGGGTGAACTCGCCCTTCAGACGGTCTTGCACACTGAGTCTGACCTTGCCCTTGCTTCTTCGGGCAATCTTTGTTGAAATGTCCAAACTCACCACAACGATAGCATTCACCACTCTTCCTTTTCCTCTTCTTACAATCCTTAATAAGATGCCCAACTGAACCGCAATAATGGCACTTCCTCTTGCCGTTATTGCCCTTGTTGCCTTGACTCTTGTTCTTGTTCTGATTGCCTTGACTGCTCTGACCACTTGGATTACCCTGATTTCCTTTCCACTGGGAATCAGTCTTCTTGGCTTGAGTATCATTCATCTTGATCTCCTTCTTGTCACTCCTATTCTCTTCATTGAGTAGGGCCGTATTCACTAAACTCTCGAAAGTTTCCCCCAAGGGTATATGAGATATGGCCAAACCATGTAATGGCTCGTTTAATCCTAGAGCAAAGTATAGGGCCTTCTTCTGAGCTGTGTTAACCAAGTCTAAACCGACCCGAGCCAGTTGATTAAACTTATCTATGTATTCCCTAATAGTCATGTCCCCTTGCTTCAGTGATAGGAACCTTAGTCCAAACTTTCCCTGAAAGTCATCCCAAGTCTCGGTTGGCCTAGTAGAGGTGGTGACCACCCACCAACGTGCAGCTTCTTCCTTTAGCAACCACACTGCCAATAAAACCTTCCTACGGTCATCTATATCAAAGAAGGCGAAAAGATCTTCGGTTTCTTTCAACCAATTCCTGGCCTCTACAAAAGTCTCAGTGCCTTGAAAGTTCTTGCCACCCATCGCCTTAAAGTCTTTGCAAATCTCTGCGAAGTCAGCTTGAGGATGCGGAGGGGGAGGAGGAGGAATATCAGCGACAGGAGGAGGAGGAACATTAACTACCGGAGGAGGAGGAGGAGGAACATCTGCGGGGCCGGCTTCGGTCGCCCTAGCCTCCAAAAGTCTCCTATACCAAACAGGTACGTGTACTCCCTCCGGAATAGCGAAGTTATCGGCCATACTAAAAACGAAGAAAAGACAGATTCAGAATGGAGAAAAAAAAAACGAAGGGATTTTGCTAATGGCTTTTTGGGGAATAGCCTTTAAAATAAACTAGACTTTTCTTTGGAAAATACTTTATACTTGGTTTTGAAAATAGTTTTCCAAAAGTTTTAAAAACCTTTTTGTTCCTTCTCGTAAACCATATGCTCTGATACCAAATGTAACACCCCGCCTCCGCCAGGGTGGCTCTTGCAAGCACTCTGACTTTGGAGGGGCGTTTGAATCAGGTAAACATGCATAATGATATATCAAGGCAGAACAAGAACATATGCATATATGTAAACAGAGTAGATAAGATAAGTAAAACAGCGGAAGATTTCAAACTATTTCAAAACAAGTCTGGTACAACATAATATCAACTTTCCAAATACACAAGTCTAGATAAAAACAACATCACTGAAAAACTGAAATACATAAGTACTATCCCCAAAATAAGTGATAACCATAGCTAGCTTCATGTCAAGACCGTACATGAGCTAAAATCCCACAAGCAAGCGATCAGAAATCCAAGCTAAGCTCCAATATTCCCACCCTGAGAACCTTGGGGGGGGGGGAACGGAAGAAAAAGAGGCGAAAGGAAAACAGGTCAGTCAAAAAGACTGAGTAAGCCCTACTACAATCAATGTAAACTGATAAAGTTAACTGGCATAAGAAGCAGGGATGAACATAAGGATAACAACATACTAGCATGATGATTAACTAACAAGGTAGATAAAGGTGTCATCGCATAATCAGGTTTAAGGTTTTTGCACCACAGGTGTACTAGCAAACTAACATGACTTGAATAAACAAGTATTGATCCCTTGGCCCAAGATTTGGCCCAATAACATGAAGTGACCCTAATACGCAGTCCAACCAAACGGTCTAGTCGATCAGCTCCCTATAAGCTTAACTCGTCACGTGTTGGTGTCCATACGGCCCAAACATAATTGTAGTCAGACTGTGCAGGGTCTCCCGTCGGGTGTATCAAGCCCTAGGGTGTCAACCCCTGGACACCATAAACATGAGTGCACAGTCTCGATCTACTGGTACCCGTGCATGTTTTCCCCGGCTTCGGACTATATGCACGACCATAGTCCGCCCGGAACTACACCGGCGTACCCATCTGCCGTCGTTTTTGGTCACTTACCTCAAGTCCAGTAATCGTGCCCCCACCCTAGCCTAGTCCCTAGGGTCATGATGATACAAACTTGGGATTACTGCTAGAGTGGACCCCCATTGCTAGGATTTTTCTAGTGGGTTAAGTACGGTTTAACCCTCTCGCTAATCATGGATTAACTTGGTTAAGTGTAACGATGAGTTCACGACTTAACCCTGATTAATCTACCAAGCCCAAATTGGTTAAGTATTAAGTGGACCATGACTTAACCCTAATCATGAGGCATTAATTAATTTCACGTGCCTTAACCTCTCACATTAGACCTTGTTGTGGTTACTAGTTAAGCCGGGCGGGTCCGGGTAGCTTTACACCACAACTTGGTCTAACCTCGGGTTCAAGGTACCACATGGCCAACTTCTCACATTGGGTCCTATTGTTTGTAGCAACTAGTTAGGCCGGTCGGTTCCGGGTAGGTTTACGCTACAAACTCAACCCAACCTCGAGTTGGTCACACTTATATTTTCTAAGTGTCATGTCCATCATGTTTCCAAAACATATTACAAATTTTCAAGCAATTGGGTAGACCTAACTTAATAGGTAAATTCCCAATGGGTAGACCTAACTTAATAGGTAAATTCCCAATCTTATGTTTTTATGTCTTTTAAGTTTACCCAACCCCAAACGCAATCCCATCGCTTACATATCGTACTAGCGCATAAAGGATAGAAAGAGGGAACTTGGCATAATCATGACATAAGGTGTTGAAGCCACAAGTTTAACATGGTGGCATATGAAATGTACATATGTTCATATACTTGCATATTACATTTTTAGGCCTCAAAAGCATGCATAAAACCAAACTTAGCATATTGGTGATACATGGTGATAAATGACATGTAAAAATGGCCATAGGTTCGCATTTAGCCTCACATGCAAGTTATCATAAGAAATATGCTAACTTACATGTTGCCAAAATGCAACCTTTAGCATAAAGCTTGAAGCTTTATGTTCATATGCTCAAGATAAGCTTGCATAACATGATAACATGAACAAAATGATCATCCCAAACTTGCATAACATACTTGCATATCATATGACTAACTTGCATATCAAACTTGCATAACATAACATGGTAAACTTACATATCATAACATGGCATACTTGCATAACATAACATGATAAACTTACAGTTTAAGTATGAAAGTAGAATAGGGCTTACAATGCTTATGAAGACACAAAAATATGACAAAGCCCTTATGCAATCAATTAAACCCAAAATGTAAGCTCCAGTAGAAAAACCCTTGAGCAAAAATGATCAAAACCCTTGCTTTATGATGTAAATATGGAAACTTGACTTGAATGCAAGCTAATGACACTCATACAAGCTTGAAAACACTTGTATGCATGGAAAATCTCTCATAGAAATAACTTAGAAATTTTATGAAGAGAGTGGAGGCCATGAGAGGAATGATTTTGCCATAGTTTAGTTACTTGAATGAATAATGATGATTTAGGGTTAGGTTAGGGGCTTATTTATAGAGATTAGGACTAGTTCTAGCCTTAGGATTAAACCCTAGTTCCAATCTCAGCCCTTAAAACCGAATCTGGCCCCCAAACTCAACACAACTCCAAAATGGTGCACCAGGCAAGACTGCTCGGCTGAACCAAGTCGACAGCCAAGTCGACAGGGCTGTCGACTTGGGTCCAACCAAGTCGACTCCCAAGTCGACAGGGCTGTCGACTTGGGTGCTCTGGCGGGAATTTTCCCGCCTGGCCCAATCTGACCCTAATTTCCAAATTTAAACTTGAATTTGAAATCTGTTTTTACTTTGAAATTTTCTGAAAACTTCGTTGGGCCTTAATCGGGTCATACGGACTCTGATTTTCGAAAACTCGGACTCTATTTCGCGTATTTTTCCGAGACGAACGCAATGGCATAGCCCGTTTCCCTTAATTCAGATTTTAGAATTAAATTCTGCCTCGATTTACGTTATAACAGGTTATTGAAAATACGGGTTGTTACAGAAATCCTTTTCAGCATCCCTTGAGGAAATAGGAAAGTTTTCTTTCAGTATAGATTTGCATTCCAATGTCGTGTTCTATTTCAAAAAAATAGAATTGTTTAGTGGGATATTTTCTTCCCAGGTGTTTGGGGTGATCGCTAGTAAGAAAAAATCATAGGACAATATGAATAAAATGAAAATGAAGGTAAAAGTTGAACAACTAATAGAAAAAGAAACAAAGACGACAACTGCAAAAATGGAACACAATAAAAGAAAATGAATTCTTTCAAGTAAGTTTGGAAAACTGAAAAGAAATTTTTCTTATGTAAACTGTGCTTAGAATAGAAAATATGAACTTTTATAAGATTAGCAATTAAGATACATAAAAGTGAATGGAAAATATGAAAAATTCCATTTTCTACCTCTTTCTAAATAAGGAATCGAATTCAGAAAATTAGACTTTTTTAAATTCGCAAATTTAAAGTTGATTGGCAGGATCTGGATGAACTATGCTCTTACTCCGTAATACTGTAAATTAGATTAATATAGTACTTTTTGGTTTTCAAAGTATTGCATTCATATGGAAATTGCCAGTATATTTAGGATATGTACATCATGTTTTCAAGAAAATTTGCATTCATATAGGTGGTATCGCTTACGCATTCAAGTATTTTTATATTGTGTTACACTTTGCACAAATGCATAAATGGTTGCAAGAATTGGATGTACACATGATGGTTGTAAATTATGCGAGTAATTACATAATTCTACCCTTATCGAATTTCGGGAACGAAATTTACTAAGAATAGGATAATGCAACACCCCGCATTATTAATTAAATTATAAATTAAAATTTATAAAATTTTCTGAATTTGGTAACGAAACTAGCGTCATTGTGTCTATGGTGATTTTTTGATCAATTTAGACATATGGTTTGTAGAAAACAGACTTAAAACGAAGAAGATGTCACTAAATGAAGTTTTAGAACAAATATTTAAAAGAAGAAATAGGAGAAACACACATAAGACTAATATCTTTCAATGCTCTAATTTTCTTAACAAAAATACAATGTGGTCTAATGGTTAGGCACTTGGCTTTTAATTTGTAGTGTGTGAGTTCGAATCCTACCAACATCATGTTTTTAATTTTAAGAGGGACAGCCCAAAAAATGCATGTTCTACGAGAAAAGTATATGTGTATGTATATATAAGGAAAGATTATATACATAGATGTGTGTGTGTGTATATATGTGTGTATATATATGTATGTAAGTATATATGTATATATTGACATGAAATTCAAAAGTAACATGTAGTAAAAAATTGTCGGGATAGCGTTGTTTGAATTTTGAAAATAAATGGAGTTTTACGTAGACATATACGCGTAAGAATTCCAATTTGAAATTTGAACGTATACTAAAAACGAAAAGAATCAATGAACAGATAAAATTAATAATAACATTTAAAAACAATAATTGTGTAGCTTTAGTGGTTGAAATTTAATGAAGTTGTGCGAAAATATATATGCATAGATTCAAATTGAAGTTTAGAGAGTAAGATTAAAACGGAAGGTAATGAATGTGGAACGAATGAAAATATGCAAAAGAATATTGGCGTTTGAAACTTGAAACGGATTGGGCTGAAAAATGGGAAATAAATAAACTTAAAACATTAAAGAAATTATAACTTCAAACAAGCAATAAATGAACGGCCAAGTGACGGGTATTATTTCGTTTAATGTTTCTGATTTGTTCTCCGTGAATCTAATGGATGTGCTTCTTTTGAGCGCCTATAAATAAGACAGCAGGGCCTAGCCTCCAACTCATATTTTTTGAGAGGACGCCAGAGCTCTTCTGGATTATTAAATATTAGTTTAAGACTTCAGATTTGAGATACGGAAATGAAAATAATAGATTTAGGTTATAGATACTCAGAATTTCTTTCCTTACAAGGTAAGTTTCATGAGTCTGAATTAAGATCTATTCTTTTAATTTCTTATAAAATCGGATTTGTAAATCCACGGTAACTACAGTAGTAGATTCAATTAGGAAGGCCACAAATGACAGATCTGAATAGGATTCAGGAATTGAAGAGCAATCAAGTGAGTAGATTTAAATTATCACTACTACAAAATAGGTCTGTTGCTTCGCCTCATTTGCTTCGGTTGTTCTTATAACAGAAGCAAATAGAATCATTTGTTTCTGTTATGTTAACAACAGAAGCAAAAGTAGCAAAGCAAATGGTATTATTTGCTTCGGTTATGCCAGTAACCGGAGCAAATAGTATAATTTGCTTCTGTTGTACCATAAACTGAAGCAAATTCACCAAAGCAAATTATGTTATTTGCATCGGTAGCTTAGTAGCTGAAGCAAATGCACTGAAGCAAATAATGTATTTGCATAGTTCCATAAGAACAGAAGCAACTGCACCAAAACAACAACGAAATATTTTACCAAAGCAAATCCAAATATCAATAATCATAGACAACCTTGCATATGTCATTATTTATAATTTATTATAACGAATGATTGTTAATAAATAATTTATAGCTAAAGATTATTAAAAATAATCAATAATTTTATTTTATATTTAATAATTTACTGTAGTTAATTACTAATATTTAGTAGATTGTAGTTAACATTTATTAATTTCATTTAATAATTAATAAATGAATTAATAATTAATAATTAACAAATAATATTTAATATTAAACGTTTAACATTTATTATTAAATTAGTTAGTATTATTCAATAATTAAGAAGTAATATCTAATAATAATTGATTTTCGATAATTATTATTAAATAATTACTATTAAATATTAATAATTATATATAATTAAGACTAATATTCAGCTATCAATGTTATAATTTAATACTTATGAATAGTCATATACAACCTACATAAGTAATTATTCATAATCTATTATCATAAGCAACTCACACATGTCATTAATTACTCATAATTTATTATAATCAGTTATTGTCAATAAATTACTTATAAATATAAATTAGTCTCAATAATCAATAATTATATTTAGTAACTTGTTGTAGTTAGTTACTAATATTTAATAAATCATACTTAATTATTATTAATTTCACTTAATAATTAATAAATGAATTAATAATTAATACTTAATTTCTAATAATGATAATGTCCGCTTAACATTTAATTATCAAATAATATTAATATTAATATTAAAAATTAATAAATAATAATTTCTGTATAATAATTAATATCTATTTGATATTTAATAATTAATTTTTAATATATAATTTCAATAAACAATATGTATTAGTTAAAAATTACTATTAAACAACTACCATTAAATAATTAATAATTGAATTGTTATTATTAATAATTACTATAAATAACTAAGTAGTAAAACCAGTAACTAATTAACAGCTAGTAATAACTAATAATAAAAAACTAAGAACAATTTTTAATACTTGCTATTTGATATATAATTATAATTGGTGTGTATATGTAATCTAAAAGAAATTAAACAATATTCGTAAATTTAAAAGCAAAATTTTGTAGTTGTCATAAAATTCAAAATTTATGAATTTAATGAAATATTCAAATTTATAAAAATAATAATTTATTCTTGACATTTTATTAATAATGATTACTAACTTTAAATTAATTTTAATAATATAACCATTTACAAATGATAATAAACAATAATTAACATTTTTGAACTAGTAAAAAATGTATTATAGTTGTTCTAAACTTTATATAAGAACTCAAGATTTGTAATAATTTTCTATGTTTACTTTTTGTTGAAAATGACTACAAAATAGCATAACAAGTGATGAGCATATTACAAAAGAATCAGCCCAACTCAAATGGAGCAGCCCAAACACAAAAGAAACCGACCCGAACTAGTTAAAGACTGCATGCTTTCAGCCGGAGCCATATCCAATTCCGATCCCTAACCCTAGAGATATGTAGAAATCTTGGCGGCCATAAATTAACCAGCCGCTCTTCTCTTCTCCGATCTGGCTTTTGCATCTCGATTGATTCCCAACTGATGGACTCCAATACATCAGATTTAGATACCAAGACTCAAAATTTGCTGATCCAAAATTTAGTTTATGGATCCCTTTGCTCCTGCTGGCATCTCGCGAACGACGCTCAGATGTAATCTCGTTTTGCGCAGTGCTGGATTATTACTGTAAGTTTTCTACATATCACTTTATAATTCATTACATATTGTAAGAAATTTCATGGTTTGCATCCTCAACTTACCATAAGTTTATTGTCTGGAATTCCTGTAATATATAAAAATGAGTGTTTGTTGTACGTTTGTTAACTAGGAATTCCTATAGATATTTAAAATTGGATGTATTGGTATTGTGCTGTTTCGATTTAAATCGAAATGGTTTTATAAAAATGGGTTTTATATTTTAATGACTATATGCTACAACAATAGTTTAATTGTAAAGTTCAATATATAAATTATAATATGTGTATGTATATGTGCGTGTGATAACTGAAAATTTGTAGTTGTGAAAACTGAAAATATCTGATCAAAGTTGGAACCATGACGAACTGGACCAAGTAGTAAAAAATTATTATAGAAATATTTATCATGCAAATAGTTGACAAATAATTGACATGTAATTTTTTAACGTAAATATAGGTTCTTTATATAACACTCTTATACATTAAGTGCGAGTATTTTGCAAAGTGTAACACAATTATAAATAATTACGTTGTAATAATCTTACATGGCAAACGCTTGCCAATTTGATATTAGGCATGAATGAGCAATATTAGTGCTTCAACTATAAATGCGTATAGTATGGCTTCTATACTATATATATATATATGTGTGTGTGTGTGTGTGTGTATATATATATATATATATATCAATTTTTGGTTCATACATGCGCACAGTTGTTTGCATATTTTATAAATTTATGTATATTATGGCTTCTGCATTCCAAGCAATTTTATATTGTACTATTCATGGTTGTTTACATATTTGTTTGATGTTATACATAGTCGTTGCATGTCAAAACAATACTGTATTTGGCATGTGGTTAATTATTTACAAATTATGATAATTTTCCCCAAGTCAATCACTTAGTGAGAAGCTTGAACGATTTGCATCCACAAGCAAGAACGAGAAACATCAAAAAGAGGTAATAATCTTAAACAATTATAAATTTATGTATATTATAAATGCATTTGTGCTAGCAGAAGTTAAATTCATAAATGCATTCAGCATTATAGCAGACCTTGGCAATAAGTTGAACTTATATTCAGCGTGCTAGTAATTAAATCAGTGTATTAATAGGTCGTTTTAAATATAATTAATGCAAGCATTTTAATTGGACAAAATATATGAATTGGTTGTATGCATGTGCTAGTTAGCATGTTAAATGAAAAAAGTGTGGTTCGGTGACTGATTAAGTTGGTGTATGTAGTTTTAATATGATTTAATTAACATTAGCCAGGGTAAATGTCAATGGTACCAAAATCGATTTTAGGAACCTAATTATTTACTATGAAGTCTGAACCGACTTCTTTGTCCGGATTAAACCATTTTCTATCTGTTTCATTAAGTTAAGGGATTTTTTGATGCTATAGAGTTTTCAGATCTCCTTGGATGGTATAAAGTTAACGTTAACTTGTAATGTTTACAACTGCAATATTGTATTGCACTGATCCAACTTATTTTAAAGAAGATCTAATTTACTGGGCTATCATTGAGGTGCAAATATTACCATTTAGGTAGTCCTAGGCTTCTAATGCAGGTGTTTAAATTCTATTGTAGCTAAAGTTTTTGAGGTAGTAAAGTCACCAAATACCTTAATGCTTATGTACATACATACATGCTATCTACGTACGCGTTTTAAACAACATATTTTTTATGTATACATGATCTGGTGCACTTCTGTTTGTACAGGAACGTGTGTCTTCTGAGGCAGAAATAATCGGTGACGAGGATATTGCCAGATCTCTTCTGGCTGCCTATAAAGGTGTTCATGGGCTATTTCTATGTTTTAGATACAGAAGATGGAGTGAACTCTTGAATGAAGTTTTCAGTTATGCTGCTGAAGCTGAGATAGCTACTGAGGTAATGTTCAGTAATCTTGTTGTACATTTAACATTTTTTTTTGGGTTTAGAGCGGACTGTCAATGCATGTGATTGTATTATAGGGCCAAACATTTCAAAGTTCTTCAAATACATTATGATAATCTTTGGACCATACAAACAGCTGTAACATGTGTAGGTTGCAAAGTGTATGTAGTATAATCTCTTTTTAATTAACAAATTATTAATCCATATCTGCAAATGATTTAGCCATCTGCACATTGCATATTGTTTTTGTCATACAATTTTGTAAAAGGCACAACTGTTCAAAGTTTGATATTTCTTGTACCATACAATTTAATAGACGACACTACTGTTCAAAGTATGATGCATATTTTGCAATTATATTCACACCTATGGAACGAACGCTGTTTGCACATACTACTAAATAGTTTTTAATTTTATTTTATTAGTTTCACCCATGTAACAAACATTGTTTGTTTGTCTTGTTGCCTACAAAAAAGAAGCTACATTGTGAATTGGTGCCACTAAATATCTTGCTGCATATTTACAATAGTAAATATGTGATAAAATAATAATTCATTCTTTTTTATTTGTTTTATACTGCAGGCGCATTTGGTTTTTGAACTTGCACCAAGCTTGAGTAAGCGAGTTGCCGATGCATTTTGTTTGTTTTATACCCTGAATTTGTTTTCCTATTTTCAGCAAATAACAATGCGATGTGTGTTATGTATTGGCTGAATTTGATACTGCAATTAGTGTTATTTCACTTTGTTATACTATTTAGTTTTATTTTGTTGTGTAACATTGACATTTAGTTAGAATTCTATATTATATGTTGATGTAGTATTGATATTTAGTTGTATTACAATGTTTTATATTGATATTGCAGTCGAGTTTAGCATTATTCTTGTGCTTTCTCTTCCAATTTTAAGTGCAATTTGAGGTTGTTCCGGGTTTTAATTAAAACCTGAAGCAGTATTATTTTTTTGCTGCTTCAGCCACTTTTTTGCTTCGGTTATTTAGAGCAAATGAAGCAAAATATTGGTCATTTGCATCCACCGTAGAACAGAAGCAACAGGTGTATAACTGTTGCGTCTTTTGCATTTGCTTCTATTCTTGAACTAAAGCAACATGGGGTTAACAACCGAAGCAAAAAAATATTATTTGCTTCGGTTATTTGTCTGAAGCAACAAATTTTGGCCTGTTGCGTCATCTGCAGTTGCTTCGGTTCCAGAACAGAAGCAACAGCGGGTAAATAACTGAAGCAACAGACCTGTTTTGTAGTAGTGTATATTGTTTGATAATGGTATATTGTATCATGTTGGAATTTAAAATATGGGTTTCTTCTTCTTTTCCTCTCTTCTACGCCAGAATATACAGTTTATGAATTTTTTTAGTTAGGTGCAAATTGAATAAAATTGTGATTATGCACAAATTGAATTAAATTCTGATTATGCGTAAAATAATTAAATTTTGGTTAGGCGCAAATTAACTGAATAAGTAATTAAATTAAGGTTAGGCATAAATTAATTTAATTGTGGTTATGTGCAAATTAAAAATGGGTGTTAACATCAAAACTTGCACTGGCCAAATATAAAGAAGCAGATATCCCAAGGACGACTGGGAAAAGGGATTGGACAGTGGAACAAGGATCGTGAAGGAAAGAGCAAAGTCAAAGTATTGTCGAAAGCACTAGGCTGGTAGCCAATATCGGAAGCTAAAAGGATTCAAGTTAAACGAGCATCAATATTTGGGCATAAGAATATAGGTCCAAAACCGATAGCGGAAAAATGAAGGTAGTAAAGAGGTCGCCGAAAGGGTAACCTGACACTTAACGAGATGCAGAGAAACAATCCCGGAAGCATTCCACATAATACCGAAAGCCGGTGATAAGAGGCTGCCGAGAGGCATATGGTTTGAGACGTACCAGAAGAAGAAAGAGACCACAGGGTCGGTACTGGTATGAGAGGAAGATACCAAAAGGGGAATATATTCACCGAAGGGTTATTAAAGACATATCCCCAAAAGCAAACCACATAAAACCATAAGAAAATCAAGGTGAGCAACCGAGAGCATATAAACCGAAAGCTTAAAGCCATCGAAGGAAAGCGCTACATCAGACAAGAGAAAGCAGAGGGTTGCCGGAACTACCTAGCTCAATACCGACACTAACATTAGAAGAAAGTTTATAAGTCATTCGAAAGGGGTCACGGACGAAGTTGTCACCATATCAAGACTGAGACCAAAAGCTTAATGGTGAAGCTCCAAAAGACATATTAGTGGAACCACTCCCGAAAGCCCGAGATTGATATTCTGAAGGCCAGAAAACATCAATGAAGACATTCAATAAGAAGAAAGACAGCCCACTACAACAAAATGTCCCTATTACAACGGTGGAACACCGTTGTAATATACATTTTACAACGGTGGGCAAACCGTCATGTATTAAGAAGTTGTTATAGACTATTATCTTTTACAACTTTTTTGCACTGTTGTAATCTGTATATTTTACAACTTTTTTCCACCGTTGTAATAAACTTTCTTACAACCGTTATGCATTGTCGTAATAAAATCTACTACAACTGTTATGCACCGTTGTGATTGACATTTGGGTTTTTAAAAAATTAAACATCTTTTGCAACTGAAAAGAACCGTACACTAAATATAGCAATACTCCATAAGAAAATCCGATATTACAGTTATTTGTAAACTAATTTATTAAAATACTCAAATATTCGATATTACAAACAATAAGTTTTAGACAACATTTCGTACATTATTACATACTTGACTGTTACAAAACAACTTAGTACAAGCACAAGTTATAACTGGTCTTGAATCATCTGCCTTGTCTTCATAGTAATGAAGTTCTTCTGTCTCAGGATCAACCGTCATTAAAATTTCATCATTACCAAATCGAGATTGGTGTGTCAAAAATGAGGGTTTAGAATGGTTAATCACTGCACCATAGTCATCACAGCAAGTGGATCCCTGTCCATAACCCAACACATGTGAAAAATCATCAACAAATCCTTCGTGCTCAAAACACCCCCAACCTGTTCAATTAGGCAGAAGGAAAGATCTACTCATACTGAGTTTGAAACAACAAAAATATGCAAAATCCTAAATTCGAGTACATACACTTAATCCTAGGTAAATTTGAATGTATAATCAAATGCATGGTAAACCATACCCTCATATGAAAACACCGGAGATGAAGAGCATACATACTGATGTTAAAACACTGACAATTTAGTTGACAAGGAGTTTGACAGCAACCCTACAAACACTTTTCAGTTGCTATTCCAGATTCCAATGATATAGGAGACTAATTATTTTTCTTGCCTGACTTAGCTAACTTAATCATCCATATCTAACTTAATCATCCATATCTGACATAGCGGGTTCATTCTGTATCAATATTTTAAGAATGAATCAATATTTAATATTTCAACAAGTACAATTTAGGAAACGTCTTCATGAATCATTCTTACAAGAATTTAGGAATGAAATTGTACTGGTTGAAATATTGATTCATGCTGTACCAATATTCTGAAAATATTAATACAGAGTGAAATTGTACTTGTACATATCATAAATAAATCTTCATGACCACAATTTAGGAAACATCAACAATTTATGGATTCCAAGTACTCATCGCATGCCTTCACCTTTTCTTCCAATGCTATCTCCAGACAATGAACGACCAACTACAAGAGAGAAAAAACACCTTCTTCCACCTCCAAATGCAGACCGATAACATGCACATAATAAATAAACCATCGCCTACCACCAGGACACCACCAACGAACATGCTATCTCCTGCCGTGCACAACCCCCATGTCATCTCAAAAGTCTCCAATCTTAAATCGACAATTCAACGGAACCGTCTACGAACTCCATCATCATTTCGCAACTGAACACCCTCCCCCTACATCCCCACCTGTGAACTACGACCCCGCTATCACTACTACCAGATCTGTGACTCTCTGTTCCAGATCCACTCCTCCCTATGTTGCACTCGATATTTCCCTCTTTCTCATACGAACACCAAAAACAGCGAAAATCCCTAAAACACATTTGATGCTCTGCCTCACACAACCGGAGCTACAGCGACCTTCTCTATGGTTTCTTCCCCTTGGCTCAAGCTTGCTCCACCACCGACCATTTCATCGTTTTGGGTATCGTGAGTCATGAGCTTAATTGGGGCGGTGGTGTTAAAGGTTGGTGGAGATCGTAAGAGCTAGGTTTTTCTTTTTCTTTTTTTGAGACGGCTCTCGAGAGTTAGGGTTTATTTTGAGTTGGGTCTCGAAATTTAACTGCGTTTGCTGGTAGAGAAGCGGGCTTGTGGAGGGAAGATGAAAATTTCAGGGACATACTGAGCGGGCTTGTGGAGGGAAACAAAAATTTCGGTTTACAGTAAACATCGTTTTTATTCCGCTCTTTAAAATTGTTTATTATCAACAACGAAAATTGCAATGTAAAGGATACAACTTTACAATTTTTTATTTATTAATTACTTATTAATAATTATTGAATGTTACTTATTATTTTAATTATTGAATGGTAATTGTTAATGTTAATTATTTCATGCTTGGGTGACCTAATTGGAAAGAAGAGCAAAAATGTTTTGATTTTCGTTTTGAGCCAAAAAAAAGCGTTTTTGTTTCGGAGCAGAAGTGTTTTGATTTTCGTAGCCAAAATGTATATTAAAATAATAATTCGGGTATGGACAATATTTTAAAGAAAAAGGCCTAAAAAAAATTTCGGGGGCAATGCCCCCGAACTCGTGCCGCAGCGCAGTGACCAACAATAATCGTTCGTTAATACCCATAACTATTAAATGCTAATAATAAGTATTACCTTTTAATTATTAAAGATTTCTTATTAATCGTTCGTTATTATAAATTAATTATTAAATATAATCTTAGTTATTAATCTCTACTTCTTAATTATTAATAGCAATCATTGATTATTCATGATTAGCATTAATTATTATATTTTAATTATTAACTATTTAATAGTAATTATGTAATATAACTATATTATTTAATTATTCTTCTTAATTGCTAAGTATTAAATATTATGGATCGATTATTAATTATTACTTCCTAATTGATATTAATAGTAATTATTAGTTATTAATTATAAATAATCAATATAAATGTATTAAATATTAATTATTAGTTGTTAATTATATTAAAATATAGTCATATATTACAACAATCAAAAAATAAAAGTTGTAAGTTTTTATTACAACTGTCAAAATAGCACAGTTGTTAAAAATTAGTTTATTACAACTTTTCTGGAAAAAAGTTGTAAAAAACATTTATTACAACTGTGGTTTTACCACCGTTGTAAAATTAAAGTTGTAATATGGTGTTTTGTTGTAGTGGCCGATACTTTTCTATCGGGACCAAAAGTCACAAGAGTGCCTGAAACCTTGTTAAAGCATCTGAAAGAGGCTTCTGTTCGGCTCACAACAGAAGGGGGCCCAATTTTCCTATAAATAAAACCCCAGGGGTCTCATTTTAGGGACTTTTTCCTCATTCCATAATCTTCCTCTCATTTCTAAGAGAACTAACCCTAATTTGTAAATAAATTTCGGAATTTCCTATGTAACCTCCTCCATGAATAAAACCATCAAATCGCTTAAAGTGGGCGTAGGTTCCATCCAAACTGAACTACTATAAATTGTTTGTTCTTACTATTTTTGCATATTATATTGTTCTTTTCTATGCTTCTGAATGTGTTCTGCTAAGCTACTGAATTACCAACATACCCCTCTACAAGTCATTTAGCTTCCTAACTCCCTTATGCTTTCACCTCAATAAGAGCTTCATACGCAAGCCTTATCCTTGAACCTAGGTCTCCTAAACACCTTATGCTTTCTTCTCAACGAAATCCCTCCTGCACAAACCTTACCTACAACCTTATGTTACTAAATAACCATTTCGCAAGTTGTTTGCTTCCAAACTTGTGATGTACTTAGGGAACCCTTATCCCAAAGTAAATGTTGGTTCTTAAGTCGCGTAAGCGTGATACTCACCCCTTGAGGGAAGAGTAACTATTCTTTCAACCTTTAGACCTTGATATCTAGGAAACGGTGAGCTAACTCAAACTTGTGGGAACTGAATAATCTCATTCTATTCTTAGGTCCACTTCCTTAGACCTATCTCCAGTGTTGACGAAAAATATCGTTAACATTTTGGCGCTAGAAGGAAAGCCTGAACCTCCGACCCCTTTTCCTACATTTAACCCTTTGGATAACCTTGCCACGTTTCTAACTGTGTTGTTCCATCCCGGGTTGGACTAAGCTTTGAAGAAGCAAGATTATAGGCAAAGAGTCTCGGAAGGGAGCTTCTGAATACCAAGATACTACTTCAAAAATCGTTAATCTACGCTATTTGAAGAATAGGATAACCTTGAACCTTTGTCCTTATTAATGATTCGATTGGGGAAAAGTAGTAAAGAAACATCCAACATGTCATCCATTCCAGAAAACGACATCAATTCTGCAAAACTAGAAACTATAGGACCTTCAACTTTAACAAAAATGAGTTGGAAATATTACACTTGGCTACACAAATTGATACCAATAGGAGATTTACTGAGGCAGACTTGGTCTGAAAGTCCTCTGAAGTAGAACCCTATGACGCGGAATAAAAAATAATAGCACCTCAAGAGCTTTATAACCAAAACGACTCTTCATCAAATCTACAGAGCAATCCAGTTTCGTGGAGAAACAATCAAGCATCAAAAGAGGTGGCTAGCTCAGAAGATGACAAAAGCCTAACATGGATAGAAAACAGGAAGTTGCAAGGAATCCCCTTCTCCAAAAAGATAATGATAGTGAAAGTTCCTTCTGAAATAAAAGAGAACAAACATGCATATGATGGGGCTATAGACCCTGAAAAATACCTTTCCATTTTCGAGAAGTACATGGATACGTATAATACTTCTGAATCCCTTCAATGCAAGGTCTTCTTAACAACTCATCATGGAAGAGCTTTTAAATGGCGCAAGCATTATCATGGTCATTTCATCACAACTTGAAAGAAATTATCCACCACATTTAGCACACAATTCCACATGCAAAAGGATTCAGCAAATAGCATTTATGATTTATCTAAAATCAAACAAAAACCAGAGGAGTCGCTTAACTGCCATCTAAAGAGGTTTCACAATAAATCGCTTAAAGTGAAAGGGGAAACATAAAGAGAGAAGCTAAGAGTTGTACGATCAGCGTTGCTTGTACCATCCCCTTTTGGAAGGAGCTTATCTTAAATGAATGCGAAAGCTTGATTGATCTGTATTCCAGAGCTGATAAGTTCACTCTTATGGAGGAAATACTTAACGCAAAGAAAAGCTTGAAGCAAGAACAGAAGGAAGAAAGGCTTGGTTCCAATCCCCTTGCAGAAGGTTCTACAAAATCGAAAAAAAGGAAAGATTATTGCTCTTATCACAAGACAGAAGGACACAAAACCAGACATTGTTGTAGTTTGATAAAAAGAAATCAAGGCAAAAAGAAAAGAAAGCCTAACTAAGAAATTTGAAGTAAGACTAGTAGGAAAGCTGGTCAGAGACAACGCAACAAGGGAATGAGATCTTAATAATAAGCCTCCTGTCTCAAATGATTACTTTTAATATTTGTATCCTTTGTCTTTTTACTTATGATCAAACAAAAATTAATGTAAGTTCGAGTGGTGTTATAGGTAAAACCCAAACCTTGTTCAGGCTTATGCATACAACATGAGCTCAAAAAGAGCACCTTCTGCTTGTGTATCATCCCGTGGAAGAGAACAAGAGCTCAAAGGGAGCACCTAAAATGCACCCAACCACCACCTATGAATCATCCTGCAGAAGGGAACGAAAGCTCAAAAGGGAGCACTTAAGGAACACAATGCGATGCATAACAAAATTATCAATCAATGACAAGCTTTGGTGGAAGCTGTCCAGATAAATATGCAGCAAAGGAATAACTAAGCACATGTCCGCTTGGCTTACATAAGATTCTTCTAAATCTTATCTCCTTCAGAATTTCATGAACTTTGTCAAACATGTTATATTGACACACTTAAATGCTTCTATGAAAGGTGTGGAACCTACCCTTGATAAATGATATCAATAAAGCCTTAAAAAGGCAGGGCGAACCAATAGAGCCTATAAAAGGAAAGGCACACAAAAAAAGCTTTCGTGAAGAGAAGCACCATCAAACAAAGCTTCAAGGGAGAGAAGTAATGGCAAATAAATCCTTTAGAAGAAAAGGCACAACAAACAAAGCTTCCAGAGGCTGAAGCTACATCAAACAAATCCTCCTAGAAGAGGAGCGACAAACAATGCTTCCAAAGACAGAAACAACAACAAACAAAGCCTCTAGAAGAGGAGCAGCAAATAGAGCTTCCAAAAGGAGAAGCCATGAAGTTACATCTCCACCTAGTGGAGTTGTCTCCTAAGTGGGATAACAAACAAAGTTACATCTCCATCTTGTGGAGTTGCCTCCTAAGTGAGGCTAACAACCCCTACAAATTATAGTACCCCTATGGGGGGCTAGTACTGCCTACATCTTCCTATATAAAGGGACTAGTGTCACTCTTTTAGATTGTAATCATTCATTTGCATATCTTATAGGTTAGGATTAAGACTATATGTTAGATACCCAGTGGCTAGAAAGCTGAACAGAATATCCGCTAAACGATTAATAAATGCAGGGTGGGGTTAATTTATCTTGAAAGCATTCCTCTACATACACATCTGAGAAAGTTACTTTTCAGAATATTTAAGACTCTTTCATCCACATGTTTACTCTGTCGGGCTTCTGAGAAACCCGCCAATAATTCATAATTGCTTGATCACTTTCAATGGTGTTCGAGTTGTTTATCATTTTTCGCATGAATAACCTTTGGGTGGCGTCTAGTGCTCATATTGGATGACTTTCAATAATGTTCGATGATTCACTTGTGTTTTCATTAAGGCGATTTGTTTAACCATGAAGTTTCTCCAAAACTCCCAATTAGGGTGTAATTTGTTGATGTAATTTCTGGCTTTCTGCTTACCTGAGTGAGAGACTCCTAGTTTCTAAATGATTTCTGGCTTTTAGCTCACCCGAGTGTGAGTCTCAAGGTTTCTAAATGGTTACTGTCTTTTAGCTTACCCGAGTGTGAGTCTCGGGGTTTCCATATGATTTCTTGTTTTCAGATTACCCGAGTGTCAGTCTCGGGGTTTCTATATGATTTCTAGATTTCAGCGTACCCGAGTGTGAGTCTCGGGGTTTCTATATGATTTCTGTCTTTCAGCTTACCCGAGTGTGAGTCTCAAGGTTTCTAAATGATTTCTAGCTTTCTGCTTACCCGAGTGTGAGTCTCGGGGTTTCTATACGTTTTTTAGATTTCTGCTTACCCGAGTGTGAGTCTCGGGATTTCTATATGATTTTTGGTTTTTGCTTATCCGAATGTGAGCCTCGAGGTTTATATATGATTTTTGGCTTTCTGCTTACCTGAGTGTGAGTTTCGAGGTTTCTATATGATTTCTAATTCCTATTTTGTGAAGTATGAGTTTTGGATATCTGGTACTTTCATGTAAGGATTTTGAAATTTTTTATTTACCTGAGCATGAGTCTCGGGATTCCTATTTACACTTGCCCGAGTGTGAGTCTCGGGATTTCTATATGACTTCAGATTTACGCTTACCCGAGTGTGAGTCTCGGGATTTCCTTATGTTTTATGATCTCTAGCCGAGTATGAATCTCGGGGTTTTCTACACAACTTCTGATTTACACTTACCCGAATGTGGGTCTCTGGGATTCCATTTGATTGCTGATTTGGTACTTACCCGAGTATGAGTCTCGAGCTCTCTATAGGATTTTTGATTTCAATTTACCCAAATATTTGTCTTGGGGTTTCTGTGATTAGATGTAATATCTGACTTTTCACTTATCCAAGTGTGAGTCTTGGGGTTTCCATATGATTTCCTAATTTCCAACTAACCCGAGTGCGAGTCTCGGGGTTTCTACATGATTTCTAATTTCTTCTTGCCCAAATGTAAGTCTCATAATTTTCTATGAAATTTAGGATCCCTATTTTGCCAAGTATGCATCTTGGATACTTACTACTTTAAGATAAAGATTTTAACTTTTCTGTCTTAACCAAGTGTAAATCTTGGAACTCCTATTATGGCTTTCAAATTTTTGTTGCATAAGTTCAAGTCTTGACCCTAAACCCATTTTCTTGTTTTTCTAATAAATGTTCTAGTCTTATCATACCTTCAGGAAATAAACCATTAAGTTTTGCTTGTTTTGACAACCAAGTTTAGTTGCGAGTTGCTTATGTCTGCTTTCAAAGTGCTTATTTAAACATTCTTTTGTCAAATTCGCATATGAAGTGTGTACCTACCACATCTGTTCCAAGGTAAAGATCCCTAAGTCAGTGCACAAGTGACTACTTCGGGTCTCCCAGTCGAGGTATTCTAATAAATTTTATGATACTTCGGAACTTTACAAAGGGAAGTTTTCTAAACTCATGACATACTTACCCCTAGCATTCATTGCTCTAAATTTTGGTCGAAATGACGCTTAGCATGTCATACATTATGCAAGTCATATTACCTTTGTTTAATACGTTATATTTATCAAGGATAAACCCATGGTTTTCTATTAAGAATACTCAGGGATAAGAGTATTAATTTTCCCATTCAATGATAGAGGGGTGTTAAGCTGTAAAACTATAGCATTCCACATGGATACATGTTTGAGCCTGCACATTATTCATAACTTGATTCATAACTTGAAAGTTATATTCAAGTTCTATCCATTAATAAAGTTCCTTTAACGAACACGACGCACCGGAACCCAAAATTGAGAACTTTTCATTGCTATTACAACAATTTGCATCAAAGTACAAGAATATCGGAGTACGAGTAAATATTACATAGTGGAAAAATACAATTATCAGAGAATAAAATACACAACAGCGGAAAATAAAAATGTATAAATACAATGCACAGCGGAAGTACATCAATTATCACAACTGAAAGGAATACACAGATGCAAAGCTTTCCGAATATAGCTTCAGCTGTAAACCAGGATCATGTTACATAGAAATCTGCAAAACCAAAACTACTAACTGCCTGTGTGGAAAATATGAACAACCAGATTTTAGGCGAAAACAAAAAACTCCAGGTCGGTCATGGGATTTGTGTGAGAACTAAAGTAGTTATTAAACTTTACTTTAAAGTAGGATAAACCATGGGACCACACCGTATGACACGGAACGGGTTTACTGCACATGAATACCTTGAAATAAAACAATTTGTAAACAACACAATGCTTTTCCAAAAATGAGGCTATTATAAGACTCAGGTCCCATCACACAATGCAACACAAACCAAAGGATAGAGTTTTACCTTATAATAACCAAACAAGCTTGATACGCTTTAAAACAAACCATTTTGCTATTACTATAAGTGCATAGTGTGGCAAACAACTTCAAATATAAATGTATCAATCATAGACGGCATAGTACCCCATCCTATTATGTCGCCATATAGGTTTACTACTAAAACTGAAAAATGTCGTATTGAAAATTGGATTCCATCATGAGTCAAGGCAAGAGATGGTCTCCTTACGGATTCGGATCACCTCTAGCAAGATGACCCAGGATCACACCTATGGGCAACCCTTGGATCCTGTAGTGTCGGTCCTCTCTTACTTTTGAGGATTAGTTATTCCTGAACAATACATTTCCCGAGCCTATCGGACCTATCACTCGAGCCTTTTAGTCGGATCTATATTCGAGGCGCCTCAGAATCCAACATCCACATAAGTAAAAATTTCTGCGCTCCATACCATGACACAACATCTAGCTAGAAAGAAACGTATGCACTCACTGCGTCCCTTATCCCGTTTTTGACTCATACCGCGGTGTGAGGCTCATGAATTAATGCTACACACAAAGCTATGCTACTTAAAGTTGCGCTTTGATCATCATCCACAAGGCCCTGCTTTTCAACAAAAGCCCTGATAGCATGCCCCATTGTCTGAATAGAGAGAAGGCTCCAACGAATTGGGTTACGAAGCCCGAGGCTTTGACGGGACGTGAGGGTACTCTTGGTATCCCTCTGTGAGGCTGCAGATGATCCGCCTGGGCCCACAGAGGTTAAGGTCTGCGTAGAAGAACCAGGGGTATGCCTTGGTTGCAATACATGGCAACCTAAAGACTAGGATGGACCCGCGTGATTCGGCGAGCAAACGGTAGCCCTGTGATAGCAACTCGTCGTCTACCATCCATCTTGAGTCAATCGAGATACGTGAAGCGGAAAGGCGGAGAACTCCAAAAGACCATATACTTGCTATCTAGTTATGGTTGCGGATGGCCATAGGACAGTGGGGCACCGGGGGCCGGCGTATAGTTCTTATTTTACAAGGTGTGCCTTTCATTAGTTGAGGGAGGGGTCAAGTGGGACCATAGCCACTGGAATAAAAACAGACCTTAGCATCTGCATCGGCAGATATCTGAAAGCTCCCGACCGAGTTTTGTTTTCCTTGATTTGCCCTGACACAGGACTCGGACCGCACATTATGGGACATGTGCACCTAGACAAGCGATAACGATTCGCGATACATGCGTGGGGAAGTATAGGAACATATACCACTCTAGGTGGTGTGTCCTAGGACTTGGGGGAATCGTTCGACAGGTAGCGTAATCCCTAGTTGGACTAGGTGGCATAAACCCTGAACTCGAGAAGCATTCAGCAGATAGCGTAAAACTCTAGTTAAATCTAGAAAGCACTTGATAGAAAACCCTAGATTTGATCTAGGAAATAAATTATGAATGTATGCCGGAAGGCAATGGGAAATACAGGGATTGGGATCACGTTATCGTTACTAGATGGGACACTAGATAGGCGGTGCAGAGATATAGAAACCAGTATAACAAGGAAATAGCGAAGCGGCGAAAGTATTAGAGCATATCCAGTTTATCTTAACTTAGCATATCTTGTGACTACCTTGTCTAGTCTTGTTGACCCTATCGTCATGGTGTAATCTTGTATTCAGTTAATTCATGTCGTTTTGTTTTCCATGTTCACATGCTAGAAGTTACTGAACTTACTCAGGCTTTATGTCTGACTCTGTTTTTCTTTCATCTTCTTTTCTTCCGTTCCCCCCCCCCAAGTAGTAAAGGAGGGAATAGTTTAGCTCAGGTTAAGTTGGACTGCCACTCTTTCCCAGCTTGAAGATTTGTCGAAGTTTGCTTGGATTCTCTTTTCAGATGCTATGGCTGGCTCTTGCTAAAATCGGGGAATATAAATAATGTTTTTATGCTTCTTTATTTTGTAAGACAGATGATACTCTGATATTGTAAAGAAATCATTGTACAAACTATTTTATCAATAAAGCAAAGTTTTATTTTCCGCTGTTTAATTTCTGTCTGTCTTGTAATTTATCTGCATCTTTTACCCTAAATGCTCCACAGAACTTAGTGCATTCCCTTTGTGAGTGACACTAACGGACGTGGGGTGTTACACGTGGTATCAGAGCTGAAGGTTACCAGCTCAGATAAAGGATTTGAAAAATTATTTTCAAAACGGTTTTTAAAGAAGCATTTTCAAGAGAAAAGATTTGTTTTAAAGACATATTCCCCGAAGCCATACGCCCTATCTTCTCTTCCTCTGTTTAAATTCTTGTCTCCTTCTTTCTTGAGTCTCTGGGGCTCCTGGCTTTCTGGGAGGTAACCTCATCGAAGGGCAAAGTAGTGCCCGGCTTCCATCCATAGCCGTAGTTGTTTCATCTACGGGCAGTTTTCTTTCGAAGCTTATAGGGTTTTCCGGACGATGGAGGCAGTTTTCGAGAGATTTTTCAACATGACTACACACGGAAGGGGATGAGGAGTTTGGCTAAGGAGCACAACCTAAGGATAAGGAATTCATGGATAGGGACTTGGCTCACCAAGGAGGAAGGAATTATAAAGCGTAAGACAAGAGGAAGTAGCTTTTCTATGATATAATAGGGCATATAATTAAGGACAAGAGCAAGAACGAGGAACAAGATTTTCATAAGGGCAAGAACCAACTTTCGCCACCAAGCGTACCTAGGAGAAAGGTAGTAAAAGTTCTCTTGGAAGAGTCTAGTTTTGCTATTCGTACTATTTCCTTTGGTTTTATCGCTTCCCATTTGTTCGTATCCACTTCCATAGTTGAATCTCTGCACCATAGTACTTGTATAGTAGAAAGGTCCCACTAGAGTCTCAAATCCAATTAGTGGTCCGACCAGTTTATTTTTGGTTAGTAGGGATTTGAGAATAGCTATCGAGTCTGCTTATATCATCTCACGTAGATCGTTTAAATTCAAAGGAGATATTCCTTGGGTGCTTGTCTGATATTGGTTTAGGCCTTTGGGCCTTGTACTTGAGGAATGTCAAGTTTGACTAGGATGGTTTACGTGAGAGAGGAATAGTTGTGGCAGGCACTCCAAAAAGCACGTAGCGACCTTTTGACCCTTATAGTTATGGCATGATGGATAAGCTAGGAGGAGAGATCTCTGATCATCCTAGTATATACACTTGGTTGACATCTGTTTATTTTGGAAATGGAGGTCAGAAATTTCACAATCGTAAAGTTAAATTGGTTAGGATACAGTGGAGTAAAGCTCAAGAAGACTAGATACTTGCATCATACCCTTTTTCTTAAGGGTGTATCCTTGATTCCTTTTTGTAGGAGCTTTACACATAATTGTTTCTCTCTTTCCATAATATATCCTCTAGGTCGTATCTTCGATCTTTAGGTAGAAACTCTTTTGGGTGTAAACATGTATTTGAAACATGTTATGATTGATGGTTGCGAGTGGTTGCGAGTGGTTGCTCGTGGATGCATCTACATACGTATTAAGCACTAGATCAGTTCAGACGCTTTCATATTGCATTTACAGATATGTATTTGTTTGTAACTTGAACTTGATATGTTATCATATGGGTGTTGCATATGGATGAATGGCTGGGCACGCATATTGTATTTACATAACTAGGGATGCTTGCATACATGGTTGGACGCATGGCACTGACATGACTCGCATTAAGGAGGTCGACTGAATCAGTAGACCGCCTGATTTTACAGTAGATAAAGACATATACACACACTATGCATATGAACATGAAAGCATTAGAAATCTTTTTAGGACAATGAATGCCTGTGATTGAATGGTTGAGTAGATGGGTGATTGGATGGTAGGACACATTCTTCCTAACTTGAAGATTTCGGGGACGAAATCCTTTTAAGTGGGGGAGAATGTAACACCCCGTATTTTTAATGTAATTAAAAATGTATATATATCCACAAATAGGATTAATATGGTGATGTATAATGAAAATTAATTAATATATGAAAGAAAGAAAGGATTGGTTGCATGCGATGTAAATATGTTGCATGCACTGATTTGCAAACATAATGCATTAACATTAAAAGAAAAAGATTCATGCATTGGTTTAATTTAAGTATTGTAACTAACATGAAAAAGAGAAGTAAGCAAAGAACAATAATTATCATTGTTCTAAGACTTATTAACAAAAGACTTTGTAGCTCAGTTGGTTAAGGCATTGGATTTGTAACAGGGAGGTCGGGGGTTCGAACCCCGGCGGCAGCATAATTTTTATCTCTGTTTTAAAGATTGCCAACTGAACATGCAAATATATGTACATATACAAATTCAAAATTTGAAAGGATAAGAACTTACATATAAGGAAATAAAGAAAATATATGTATATACATGAGAATATATATATATATATATATATATGCAGAAATATATGTATACGAAAGATAAAATTTAAGATAAGGCTATAGTAAATGAAATATGGCAAGAATCAAATAATGGTGCAACATCGTTTGAATTTTGAAAATAAAATGAAAGTTGTGCGTATATATATACGCGTAAAATGGTCGTTAAAGGAATCGTATACATATAAGAATATTTCATGTGAATAAAACAGTTAAATAAATTCCAGAAATTCAAAAGTTCGAAATTCAAATTTCTGCGCCAAAACAGCTTGTGGGACCCAATGCTGACTTAGCACTGCATGTACGATAAGATTTGGCTAGATTCATCTGCGAACCTGGACTATTTTCTTAACTAGGTTCAATGCTGACTCAGCGCTGCGTGTACGATAAGGTCTTGAGCAACTATATAAATAGCCCTAGTCTCCTCCTCTATTCACAATTCTTTTCTACCCTTATGCTGTGAAGATTCTAGTTAGACATGGCTTCTTCTCCTCCTCTAAAATACATAAATAAATAATATATATAAAATAAAACAAGACGAGGAGATGCTGCTCAAAAGACTTTCAAGAAGAAGAGATTCAAGCTAGGATTCAAAAGGAGGTTCAAACGACTTCAACGAATGATTTTCTATGAATCATAGCACCGCCATCTTTCTTTTTTAATCTAAATCTCTGTAAGTCAGTTATTTCTAGATTTGAACGTTTTTCTTTGTTCATGACATGAAATTGAATGAATAAAAGAATATGCCAATTCTCTTTCTTTCTATTCGAATCTGTGCCTATCTCTTGGACCTAATTAAGAACTGCCATGATTCAAAGACAAATAAGACTGTGACTATGAAACTATGGACCTAAAAACCATATGCCTATGACTATGAACATTTGCCTATGACTATGGACATTTGCCTATGACTATGGACATTGCCTATGACTATGGACACTGCCTATGACTATGAACATTGCCTATGATTGTGACTATGACTATGAGGATTACTTCCTTGACAAAACCTATGCCTTTGATTAACATAAACTATCGCCTATGACATAACAAGGATATCTGTGATTTAACCTCCATGATTCCTGACTAGGAAAGTGTTGCTTAAGTTCTGTGATTTTGAGATTGGGGCTAAACCCAATTATTTATTCTGCTTGTCCTTGGTTTTCTTTGGTTTTAGACTATGGGAATTTACCTATTAAGTTAGGTCTACCCATGTTCTTGAACCTACTCTGTCTATTCTTGGTTTTAGACCTTGGGAATTTACTTATTAAGTTAGGTCTACCCATGTTCTTGAACCTACGTCGTTATTCAAAACCATTTTATGCCAGTTGTTATATCTATCCTTTTCATAGCAATCTTTGGTTCATTCCCTATTTGCTACGAATCTAGATTCTAGATTGAAACACGATTTTACGAACGGTGGGAATGTGATTTGGGGCAAAATATGAAATTTACTAAAACGTAATTTAACTTGGAAATTGGCATAAATTGGGAACATGTATTATGGCATGTTCATAGAAATGCAAATTGGATAAATTTGACATGAATTATAAGATGTGTAATTTGAATCTTGTATTGACGTGTAAATCTAGCATTTACATGAATAGTGAACTAGAGTAATAAGTCTTAGAATGTTAATCAGAATTGGATTAGCTAATTTGGCTCGATAAGTATATTGGCATAAATTTGAAATTGGCCATAATTGGGGGTAATTGTCAGGATTAGTAGAATCATGGTTAGTGACACTTCATTTGGTATGGTTTACATACCAAAATGCATAAACATGATATAGAGGGGGAAATGGGCCGTAAGAATAAATGTTGACAATTTACATTAAAAGAGAAATTGGGAAATAAGTAAATTAGGATTAATTTACTTATAGAATTTGTCCTAAATGAGGAAATATTAATCTAGACAAATTAAAGATTTATTAACGACATCTCTTTTAATGAAACACCAGAAAGTTCTAGGGTGACAGAGAGGATAGTGTCTAGGCTTGAGTTTGGAAAATACAAGTTTCCTGCTCTCCCTGGCTATCCCTAACTGATCCGACGGACGGGATGGTTACTTTCAAAACCTGATTTGAAAATTTATCAAAACCCTTTGAACTAGAAAACACGAATAGGCCAAACCCGAGGTTAGACTGAGTTGCGATGTAAACCTGCCTGGAACCAACCGGCACATCCAGTAATCGCAACAATATCTGTCTAATGTGAGTGGTCATGGCTTTAATTTATTTAGTTAAAGCTAGAACAAGAATGCTAGGGTTAAGTTAACTAAGACACTTAACCAACTTAACATGATAACAAGACTGGTAGGTGGGGTTAGGTTCATACAGTTAAGCTAGAATGGGAGGGTTAAGTCCATTGGAACACTTAACCAACTTAACACAGTTAAGCTAGAAAGGGAGGGTTAAGTCCATAAGAACACTTAACCAACTTAACACAGTTAAGCTAGAATGGGAGGGCTAAGTCCATAGAGACACTTAACCAAACTCAAGGTAGCAAAACGAGACTTGTAGGGGTTAAGTAAAGTTAATACACTTAGCCAAATTTGCATGTTAACTAGGCTAGAGGTTGGGGTTAAGTAAGATTTAATACACTTAGCCAATTTGATATGTTAGCTGGGCTAGACCGTAGGGTTAAGTAAACTTAAACACTTAACCATCAGATTTTGATAAAGGAATAGGGTTAAGTCTAAAACATGAAGGGATAATACTTAACCGTTAATAACAGGTTAGTTAAAACAGACGGGCAAGGTTAAGTTAAAAAGGAACACTTAACCAATATAGGGTGAATGGATAGGGTTAAGTAATAAGAAATACTGGACCAATATAACTTGGTCTATGGTGGGGTTAAGTCAACATGAATTACCAATAACACTTAACCAGTATAACAGGATGAATGAAGAGGGTTAAGTTGGCTAGAATTGACTAATGACACTTAACCAATCCAAATTGACGGGAAAGGGAACTAAGTAGTAAACCTTAGAAACAACGATTCTGGAAACTAAGTGGTAAATCTTAGTTAGTAAAACTAAGTAGTAATTCTTAGTCTAACACGGGAAGGAGCGAATGTCCGTCTGAATAGAGAGAAGGCTCCAACGAATTGGGTTACGAAGCCCGAGGCTTCGAGGGGACGTGAGGGTACTCTTGGTATCCCTCTGTGAGGCTGCAGATGATCCGCCTGGGCCCACAGAGGTTAAGGTCTGCATAGAAGAACCAAGGGTATGCCTTGGTTGCAATACATGGCAACCTAAAACTAGGATGGACCCGCGTGATTCGGCGAGCAAACGGTAGCCCTGTGATAGCAACTCGTCGTCTACCATCCATCTTGAGTCAATCGAGATACGTGAAGCGGAAAGGCGGAGAACTCCAAAAGACCATATACTTGCTATCTAGTTATGGTTGCGGATGGCCATAGGATAGTGGGGCACCGGGGGCCGGCGTATAGTTCTCATTTTACAAGGTGTGCCTTTCATTAGTTGAGGGAGGGGTCAAGTGGGACCATAGCCACTGGAATAAAAACAGACCTTAGCATCTGCATCGGCAGATATCTGAAAGCTCCCGACCGAGTTTTGTTTTCCTTGATTTGCCCTGACACAGGACTCGGACCGCACATTATGGGACATGTGCACCTAGACAAACGATAACGATTCGCGATACATGCATGGGGAAGTATAGGAACATATACCACTCTAGGTGGTGTGTCCTAGGACTTGGGGGAATCGTTCGACAGGTAGCGTAATCCCTAGTTGGACTAGGTGGCATAAACCCTGAACTCGAGAAGCATTCAGCAGATAGCGTAAAACTCTAGTTAAATCTAGAAAGCACTTGATAGAAAACCCTAGATTTGATCTAGGTAATAAATAATGAATGTATGCCGGAAGGCAATGGGAAATACAGGGATTGAGATCACGTTATCGTTACTAGATGGGACACTAGATAGGCGGTGCAGAGATATAGAAACCAGTATAACAAGGAAATAGCGAAGCGGCGAAAGTATTAGAGCATATCCAGTTTATCTTATCTTAGCATATATTGTGACTACCTTGTCTAATCTTGTTGACCCTATCGTCATGGTGTAATCTTGTATTCAGTTAATTCATGTCGTTTTTTTTTTCATGTTCACATGCTAGAAGTTACTGAACTTACTCAGGCTTTATGTCTGACTCTGTTTTTCTTTCGCCTTCTTTTCTTCCGTTCCCCCCCCAGGTAGTAAAGGAGGGAATAGTTTAGCTCAGGTTAAGTTGGACTGCCACTCTTTCCCAGCTTGAAGATTTGTCGAAGTTTGCTTGGATTCTCTTTTCAGATGCTATGGCTGGCTCTTGCTAAAATCGGGGAATATAAATGATGTTTTTATGCTTCTTTATTTTGTAAGACAGATGATACTCTGATATTGTAAAGAAATCATTGTACAAACTATTTTATCAATAAAGCAAAGTTTTATTTTCCGCTGTTTAATTTCTGTCTGTCTTGTAATTTATCTGCATCTTTTGCCCTAAATGCTCCACAGAACTTAGTGCATTCCCTTTGTGAGTGACACTAACGGACGTGGGGTGTTACACGTGGTATCAGAGCTGAAGGTTACCAGATCAGATAAAGGATTTGAAAAATTATTTTCAAAACGGTTTTTAAAGAAGCATTTTCAAGAGAAAAGATTTGTTTTAAAGACATATTCCCCGAAGCCATACACCCTATCTTCTCTTCCTCTGTTTAAATTCTTGTCTCCTTCTTTCTTGAGTCTCTGGGGCTCCTAGCTTTCTGGGAGGTAACCTCATCGAAGGGCAAAGTAGTGCCCGGCTTCCATCCATAGCCGTAGTTGTTTCATCTACGGGCAGTTTTCTTTCGAAGCTTATAGGGTTTTCCGGACGATGGAGGCAGTTTTCGAGAGATTTGTCAACATGACTACACACGGAAGGGGATGAGGAGTTTGGCTAAGGAGCACAACCCAAGGATAAGGAATTCATGGATAGGGACTTGGCTCACCAAGGAGGAAGGAATTATAAAGCGTAAGACAAGAGGAAGTAGCTTTTCTATGATATAATAGGGCATATAATTAAGGACAAGAGCAAGAACGAGGAACAAGATTTTCATAAGGGCAAGAACCTACTTTTGCCACCAAGCGTACCTAGGAGAAAGGTAGTAAAAGTTCTCTTGGAAGAGTCTAGTTTTGCTATTCGTACTATTTCCTTTGGTTTTATCGCTTCGCATTTGTTCGTATCCACTTCCACAGTTGAATCTCTGCACCATAGTACTTGTATAGTAGAAAGGTCCCACTAGAGTCTCAAATCCAATTAGTGGTCCGACCAGTTTATTTTTGGTTAGTAGGGATTTGAGAATAGCTATCAAGTCTGCTTATATCATCCCACGTAGATCGTTTAAATTCAAAGGAGATATTCCTTGGGTGCTTGTCTGATATTGGTTTAGGCCTTTGGGGCTTGTACTTGAGGAATGTCAAGTTTGACTAGGATGGTTTACGTGAGAGAGGAATAGTTGTGGCAGGCACTCCAAAAAGCACGTAGCGACCTTTTGACCCTTATAGTTATGGCATGATGGATAAGCTTGGAGGAGAGATCTCTGATCATCCTAGTATATACACTTGGTTGACATCTGATTATTTTGGAAATGGAGGTCAGAAACTTCACAATTGTAAAGTTAAATTGGTTAGGATACAGTGGAGTAAAGCTCAAGAAGACTAGATACTTGCATCATACCCTTTTTCTTAAGGGTGCATCCTTGATTCCTTTTTGTAGGAGCTTTACACATAATTGTTTCTCTCTTTCCATAATATATCCTCTAGGTCGTATCTTCGATCTTTAGGTAGAAACTCTTTTGGGTGTAAACATGTATTTGAAACATGTTATGATTGATGGTTGCGAGTGGTTGCTCGTGGATGCATCTACATACGTATTAAGCACTAGATCAGTTCAGACGCTTTCATATTGCATTTACAGATATGTATTTGTTTGTAACTTGAACTTGATATGTTATCATATGGGTGCTGCATATGGATGAATGGCTGGGCACGCATATTGTATTTACATAACTAGGGATGCTTGCATACATGGTTGGACGCATGGCACTGACATGACTCGCATTAAGGAGGTCGACTGAATCAGTAGACCGCCTGATTTTACAGTAGATAAAGACATATACACACACTATGCATATGATCATGAAAGCATTAGAAATCTTTTAAGGACAATGAATGCCTGTGATTGAATGGTTGAGTAGATGGGTGATTGGATGGTAGGACACATTCTTCCTAACTTGAAGATTTCAGGGACGAAATCCTTTTAAGTGGGGGAGAATGTAACACCCCGTATTTTTAATGTAATTAAAAATGTATATATATATCCACAGATAGGATTAATATGGTGATGTATAATGAAAATTAATTAATATATGAAAGAAAGAAAGGATTGGTTGCATGCGATGTAAATATGTTGCATGCACTGATTTGCAAACATAATGCATTAACATTAAAAGAAAAAGATTCATGCATTGGTTTAATTTAAGTATTGTAACTAACATGAAAAAGAGAAGTAAGCAAAGAACAATAATTATCATTGTTCTAAGACTTATTAACAAAAGACTTTGTAGCTCAGTTGGTTAAGGCATTGGATTTGTAACAGAGAGGTCGGGGGTTCGAACTCCGGCGATAGCATAATTTTTATCTCTGTTTTAAAGAGGGCCAACTGAACATGCAAATATATGTACATATACAAATTCAAAATTTGAAAGGATAAGAACGTACATATAAGGAAATAAAGAAAATATATGTATATACATAAGAATATATATATATATATGCAGAAATATATGTATACGAAAGATAAAATTTAAGATAAGGCTATAGTAAATGAAATATGGCAAGAATCAAATAACGGTGCAACATCGTTTGAATTTTGAAAATAAAATGAAAGTTGTGCGTATATATATACACGCGTAAAATGGTCGTTAAAGGAATCGTATACATATAAGAATATTTCATGTGAATAAAACAGTTAAATAAATTCCAGAAATTCAAAAGTTCGAAATTCAAATTTCTGCGCCAAAACAGCTTGTGGGACCCAATGCTGACTTAGCACTGCATGTACGATAAGATTTGGCTAAATTCATCTGCGAACCTGGACTATTTTCTTAACTAGGTTCAATGCTGACTCAGCGCTGCGTGTACGATAAGGTCTTGAGCAACTATATAAACAGCCCTAGTCTCCTCCTCTATTCACAATTCTTTTCTACCCTTATGCTGTGAAGATTCTATTTAGACATGACTTCTTCTCCTCCTCTAAAATATATAAATAAATAAATAATATATATAAAATAAAACAAGACGAGGAGATGCTGCTCAAAAGACTTTCAAGAAGAAGAGATTCAAGCTAGGATTCAAAAGGAGGTTCAAACGACTTCAACGAATGATTTTCTATGAATCATAGCACCGCCATCTTTCTTTTTTAATCTAAATCTCTGTAAGTCAGTTATTTCTAGATTTGAACGTTTTTCTTTGTTCATGACATGAAATTGAATGAATAAAAGAATATGCCAATTCTCTTTCTTTATATTCGAATCTGTGCCTATCTCTTGGACCTAATTAAGAACTGTCTTGATTCAAAGACAAATAAGACCGTGATTATGAAACTATGGACCTAAAAACCATATGCCTATGACTATGAACATTTGCCTATGACTATGGACATTTGCCTATGACTATGGACATTGCCTATGACTATGGACACTGCCTATGACTATGAACATTGCCTATGATTGTGACTATGACTATGAGGATTACTTCCTTGACAAAACCTATGCCTTTGATTAAAATAAACTATCGCCTATGACATAACAAGGATATCTGTGATTTAACCTCCATGATTCCTGACTAGGAAAGTGTTGCTTAAGTTCTGTGATTTTGAGATTGGGGCTAAACCCAATTATTTATTCTGCTTGTCCTTGGTTTTCTTTGGTTTTAGACTATGGGAATTTACCTATTAAGTTAGGTCTACCCATGTTCTTGAACCTACTCTGTCTATTCTTGGTTTTAGACCTTGGGAATTTACCTATTAAGTTCGGTCTATCCATGTTCTTGAACCTACGTCGTTATTCAAAACCATTTTATGCCAGTTGTTATATCTATCCTTTTCATAGCAATCTTTGGTTCATTCCCTATTTGCTACGAATCTAGAATCTAGATTGAAACACGATTTTACGAACGGTGGGAATGCGATTTGGGGCAAAATATGAAATTTACTAAAACGTAGTTTAACTTGGAAATTGGCATAAATTGGGAACATGTATTATGGCATGTTCATAGAAATGCAAATTGGATAAATTTGACATGAATTATAAGATGTGTAATTTGAATCTTGTATTGACGTGTAAATCTAGCATTTACATGAATAGTGAACTAGAGTAATAAGTCTTAGAATGTTAATCAGAATTGGATTAGCTAATTTGGCTCGATAAGTATATTGGCATAAATTTGAAATTGGCCATAATTGGTGGTAATTGTCAGGATTAGTAGAATCATGGTTAGTGACACTTCATTTGGTATGGTTTACATACCAAAAAGCATAAACATGATATAGAGGGGAAAATGGGTCGTAAGAATAAATGTTAACAATTTACATTAAAAGAGAAATTGGGAAATAAGTAAATTAGGATTAATTTACTTATAGAATTTGTCCTAAATGAGGAAATATTAATCTAGACAAATTAAAGATTTATTAACGACATCTCTTTTAATGAAACACCAGAAAGTTCTAGGGTGACAGAGAGGATAGTGTCTAGGCTTGAGTTTGGAAAATACAAGTTTCCTGCTCTCCCTGGCTATCCCTAACTGATCCGACGGACGGGATGGTTACTTTCAAAACCTGATTTGAAAATTTATCAAAACCCTTTGAACTAGAAAACACGAATAGGCCTAACCCGAGGTTAGACTGAGTTGCGATGTAAACCTGCCCGGAACCAACCGGCACATCCAGTAATCGCAACAATATCTGTCTAATGTGAGTGGTCATGGCTTTAATTTATTTAGTTAAAGCTAGAACAAGAATGCTAGGGTTAAGTTAACTAAGACACTTAACCAACTTAACATGATAACAAGACTGGTAGGTGGGGTTAGGTTCATACAGTTAAGCTAGAATGGGAGGGTTAAGTCCATAGGAACACTTAACCAACTTAACACAGTTAAGCTAGAAAGGGAGGGTTAAGTCCATTAGAACACTTAACCAACTTAACACAGTTAAGCTAGAATGGGAGGGCTAAGTCCATAGAGACACTTAACCAAACTCAAGGTAGCAAAACGAGACTTGTAGGGGTTAAGTAAAGTTAATACACTTAGCCAAATTTACATGTTAACTAGGTTAGAGGTTGGGGTTAAGTAAGATTTAATACACTTAGCCAATTTGATATGTTAGCTGGGCTAGACCGTAGGGTTAAGTAAACTTAAACACTTAACCATTAGATTTTGATAAAGGAATAGGGTTAAGTCTAAAACATGAAGGGATAATACTTAACCGTTAATAACAGGTTAGTTAAAACAGACGGGCAAGGTTAAGTTAAAAAGGAACACTTAACCAATATAGGGTGAATGGGTAGGGTTAAGTAATAAGAAATACTTGACCAATATAACTTGGTCTGTGGTGGGGTTAAGTCAACATGAATTACCAATAACACTTAACCAGTATAACAGGATGAATGAAGAGGGTTAAGTTGGCTTGAATTGACTAATGACACTTAACCAATCCAAATTGACGGGAAAGGGAACTAAGTAGTAAACCTTAGAAACAACGATTCTAGAAACTAAGTGGTAAATCTTAGTTAGTAAAACTAAGTAGTAATTCTTAGTCTAACACAGGTAGGAGCGAATGTCCGTCTAAATAGAGAGAAGGCTCCAACGAATTGGGTTACGAAGCCCGAGGCTTCGAGGGGACGTGAGGGTACTCTTGGTATCCCTCTGTGAGGCTGCAGATGATCCGCCTGGGCCCACAGAGGTTAAGGTCTGCGTAGAAGAACCAGGGGTATGCCTTGGTTGCAATACATGGCAACCTAAAGACTAGGATGGACCCGCTTTATTCGGCGAGCAAACGGTAGCCCTGTGATAGCAACTCGTCGTCTACCATCCATCTTGAGTCAATCGAGATACATGAAGCAGACAGGCGGAGAACTCCAAAAGACCATATACTTGCTATCTAGTTATGGTTGCGGATGGCCATAGGATAGTGGGGCACCGGGGGCCGGCGTATACTTCTCATTTTACAAGGTGTGCCTTTCATTAGTTGAGGGATGGGTCAAGTGGGACCATAGCCACTGGAATAAAAACAGACCTTAGCATCTGCATCGACAGATATCTGAAAGCTCCCGACCGAGTTTTGTTTTCCTTGATTTGCCCTGACACAGGACTCAGACCGCACATTATGGGACATGTGCACCTAGACAAGCGATAACGATTCGCGATACATGCGTGGGGAAGTATAGGAACAAATACCACTCTAGGTGGTGTGTCCTAGGACTTGGGGGCATCGTTCGATAGGTAGCGTAATCCCTAGTTGGACTAGGTGGCATAAACCCTGAACTCGAGAAGCATTCAGCAGATAGCGTAAAACTCTAGTTAAATCTAGAAAGCACTTGATAGAAAACCCTAGATTTGATCTAGGTAATAAATAATGAATGTATGCCGGAAGGCAATGGGAAATACAGGGATTGGGATCACGTTATCGTTACTAGATGGGACACTAGATAGGCGGTGCAGAGATATAGAAACCAGTATAACAAGGAAATAGCGAAGCGGCGAAAGTATTAGAGCATATCCAGTTTATCTTATCTTAGCATATCTTGTGACTACCTTGTCTAATCTTGTTGACCCTATCGTCATGGTGTAATCTTGTATTCAGTTAATTCATGTCGTTTTTTTTTCATGTTCACATGCTAGAAGTTACTGAACTTACTCAGGCTTTATGTCTGACTCTGTTTTTCTTTCGTCTTCTTTTCTTCCGTTCTCCCCCCCCAGGTAGTAAAGGAGGGAATAGTTTAGCTCAGGTTAAGTTGGACTGCCACTCTTTCCCAGCTTGAAGATTTGTCGAAGTTTGCTTGGATTCTCTTTTCAGATGCTATGGCTGGCTCTTGCTAAAATCGGGGAATATAAATGATGTTTTTATGCTTCTTTATTTTGTAAGACAGATGATACTCTGATATTGTAAAGAAATCATTGTACAAACTATTTTATCAATAAAGCAAAGTTTTATTTTCCGCTATTTAATTTCTGTCTGTCTTGTAATTTATCTGCATCTTTTACCCTAAATGCTCCACAGAACTTAGTGCATTCCCTTTGTGAGTGACACTAACGGACGTGGGGTGTTACAGGTTACACCCGGTCTTTTCGAATAACTCGCGCATCTTATGACCATGTGATATATATAAATAACACACATCTCATTCCAATCCATAATATTCTTTTATTCAAATATTCATTATCTTTGGGGAAAGGTTCCCATTAATTTTACCAAAGGTGGATTCTTTTAAACTTATAGTATAATTTTCCTTTGGATATCATTTTCAAAAGATTCCATTTTATCTTTTCACAACTTAGACCAAATTAAGCTTTATCAAACTAATCGGGATTATCGAACCATACCGAAGTATCCATTTTTTTTTTTCCCAATCCCAACCTATTCATCCCATGAAGCAAAACTGGTGGTACTCCATACTTAACACCCATAGTGTTATCAATAAATTAAATTACCATTTATCGTTTCAAATCTAATTAAAGATTTAACTATTGCATGGTGTAAAACTGGTAGTACTCCATCTGGATCATTTCTCTTGTTTGATAAGTTTAATTATCTCTTTCACTTTTCAATCTAATTAAAGATTTATTAAAACTCCAGCTTAGTTTTAATCTTCAAAAATCATTACTTAGTGATTTTTCAACTCTAGGAAATTTATCTCGCCTTTACTCGGGTAAAAGAACAAATGTCATTTAAAACACCGCTCGCAATAAACCCAAAATCATTTTTCCTTAATATGAAATCTTAACGAAATTCTGAACAATTTATAATCGATATAAATTTCCATATCCGACCAATACTATAAGTGGAATAACGGCAAGGCCTTTTTAAATTCCATAAATAGTATACGTCTTCCTTCACATAAATTCATCTCGATTATTATTAATCGAATTTTATTCAATTCCAAATTTAATTAAAAATTTGAAAAACTTTCTACAAACCTTAATTAAAAATTAATTCCAATTAATAACTGGTTTTAGGAACGGTATTAATGAAGATACCATTCACAACAAACCCCAAATCCAATTTACCATTTCTAAAAATCATTGGATTATTATTCTAGTTATTAACTAATTCATTCTGATAATAATATCTTTTATCTTTTCAAATGTGGAATTTTTCATGCAACATCTTTTCAAATCATTTATTATGATTTTACATAATTTATTCATATTTTTAGTAATTTAATCAAGGCCCTTACAGTTGGTTTCCAATATCGGTCACCGTATTATATCCATAGCGACCTTTTCCAAAACTAATTTGGACATATTTTAAAATTTAGCTATTCAAATTCAAATCTCATCTATTCTTGGAAAGATCTTTTCGATACGAACTCAATAGTTATGAAACTAGGATAATCCAACGGTCGGATCTCCTGTTACGTCCATTTCAAGTTAATGGTCGAAATTAGCGAATGGTCGCTGCGCGACACGTTCTATTCAAACCATTTAAATATATATAATATATATCATCGATTTCTATTCGAAACGTATTTTATAAAATGTTTATAAATTCGTTTAAAACGATTTCACTTTCATTATCAATTTAAATTAAACTTGAACATTGCATTTCGTTATGATATCAAATTGATAATAATTTCAAATGTTATATTTTGAAATTCAATCTTCTCGATTTTCTTTTTAAAAACGAATAAAATCAATATAGAAATTCGTTCAAGTTAAGATATCGTTTTCTACTTAACTCGGCTTCATATATTTTCATATTTTCGTGTCCATCCAAAATCGGACATCAAAATAAACTTCAAATTTCACTGAATATTACATTATAAAAATATTCATGTTTATTCCCGATTGGAATAAAATCTCAACCAATATCCACATAAATAAATTTACATAGATTACATTCATCATTTACGTCCAACGATAGTTGCAAACAACTATCACATCCAAAATGACATCCAATGTGCATTTTATTTTTCATGTGAGCTTCAATAAAATAATTGATGCTTACATAAATCCGTCAATCAACCGATTAACTGAAATTTCACACAAGGGAGATGTGTGAGTCAAATATCATCCCAAGACCCGTGTGGGGTTTCCAACCAACAACAATAAATTTAAATCAGTCACTGACATACTATGCATACCCCAAAGTCATAAGTAAATAAATAAATACCAAACTACCAAATGCCATTTAAGGTCGCCACAAGTGTTCATCCACGTCGTATGAAATGCAAGTGTCACATATTCACACAACGCTTCTAATGTAAGGGATTTGTGAATAATTCAAGTGTTGAACTCCAAAAGGGGGTAATATAGCTACATGATGCAATTTCTAACTTGCTATCTAGAATGCATAATTAACTAACTACTCTACTATACTAATTTAGTTTAGAGCTCTCACCTAAGCTAAACCAATAGTCATGATGCGTCTAATGCAGAAATTCTTGTCGCGTGCTCGCCATTTGTCGCTTTTCGCGCTCGAATTCGCCTCTCTTGCTCTAGAATTTTCATATGACATCCAATCTTCATCATACTTTGCCACTAGCACAAAGCGTCATTAAGAACAACTTTCTCCTAGTGGATTTTCTTTCCAAAACACTCCAATTCGCTAGAAATCGCGAATCTTCGCTCCAAAACTGCAAACTTCAAACGTGTTTTCCGAGCAAATCCGAACTCCAAAATTCAATTGTGATATGTCAAAATCGTAAAGAAAAATGTGATCTACGACTTTGGTATTGTGGAGTTTCGACCAGAAATGCACGGATCGAAAGTTATTGAGGAAAAAGGGACAGGGGGCTTTGTGCAAAACAGATTTTTGTGAAAAAGAGGGGTTTTTGTAGGAGACGGGGCCCACGACCAGAGGGAGTGGCCAGAGGCAGCGTAGGCGGCAGTCAGGCATGCAGTGGAGGGCGGTGGTGGGGACCGTAGTGGCGGTGGATGGTGGATTTAGGGGCTAGAGTTTTGCAAAGAAAGGAAGAGAGAAAGAGGAGGAAGGAGAGAGAGGAGGAGGAGTAGGAGAAGGAGGAGGGGGAGGGAGAGGCCATCGACGCGGGGGAGAGAGGGGGATGACGGCAACCATGGGGGAGGAGCTCCCCATTTTTGTGAAGAAAGGAGGAAGTGAGGAGAAGGAGGAAAATGAAGAAGGAAGAAAATAGATTTAAGTAGGAGATTTAAGTAAGAGAAGGAGGAAGTGAGGAGGAGGAAAATGAAGAAGAAGTAAGAAATCTCTGTTTGCCATGGATTTCAGATACGAGAAAGTACACGTTAAGACGAATCCAACGAACCAAGTTTCGTCAAATTCCGAGTTCTTTTAACCTTCCGTTAAAATTCTCAAAGATGCTTAAATAAGCTTCAAAAATGCGATTTAACGTACCTTTTCTTCTTGTACGCCCAAACGCTAGCTCCAAAAATTATGGCCTTTTGGATTTAACCATCATTTGACGATAAGAATCCAGACAAAAAATAAAATCGAATTCTGAGATCGTTTCAATAATGTTCCTTTGTAAATCGATCGTCAATTTTTGAACAAATGGTTTTGCTTTGCACGGTCACATACTGACTCCATTCGACGCGCATTTTAGAACTCAACAATGATTTGTCATTATAAGTCAAAAACATTTATTTCGTCGAATTCTGAGCTTCCTAGCAAAATTTCACTTTTTAAGGGCTATGCGATGATTTTCAGGATCGAATTTTCAAAATTTTCAGAAACAAAGCTTATAAATTAATGTAATAATTTTACTGAGTTTGTTTTAAGTCAAATAAAATATAAAAATAATTTTAAAATTATTCTCAAATTTTATTTAGAAAAAATAACCAAATTATATCCACAAATTCCTTAAAGTAGCTTAAATTAAATTTTAAAATTAGTTCTGAAAATCTGGGTTTAACAGTTCATGTTCCCCCCTTGCATCACTGTTTTGAAATTACACGAAACTAATGCTAAGACCTTCCTAATATGTCTTAAGTTACAGAAAAACAATACATGAATCGCAAGACTTGTCCTAAAGAACAAAGGCTTCTTTATACTAGGGGGGTTAACTGTTAACACCAAAATTTGCATTGGCCAAATATAAAGAAGCAGAGATCCCAAGGATGACAGAGAAAAGGGATTGGATAGTGGAACCAGGAACATGAAGGCAAGAGCAAAGCCAAAGTACCGCCAAAAGCAGCAGGCCAAAAGCCAATACCAGCAACAAAAAGGATTCAAGTTAAACGAGCATCAACATTTGGGTATAAGAATACCGGTCCAACATCGATAGCGGAAGTTTGAAGGTAGTAAAGAGGTCGCCGAAAGGGAAACACCAACACTTAACGAGATGCAGAGAAACAATCCCAGAAGCATCCCACGTAATTCTAGGAGCCGGTGATAAGAGGTTGCCGAGAGGCATATGGTTTGAGACCTAGCAGAAGAAGAAAAGAGACCATAGGGTCGGTACCGGTATGAGAGGAAAATACCGGCAAGGGAATATATTCACCGGAGGGTTAGTAAAGGCACATCCCCGAAAACATACCTCATAAAACCATAAGAAAATAAAGGTGGGCAACCGAGAGCATATAAACTGAAAGCTTAAAGCCATTAAAGGAAAGCACTACATCAGAAAAGAGAAGGCAGAGGGTTGCCGGCACCACCTAGCTCAATACTGACACTAACATTAGAAGAAAGATTATAATTCATCCGCAAGGGGTCACGAGTGAAGCTATCACCAGATCAAGAGCGAGATCAAAAGCCTGTCGGTGAAGCTCCGAGAGACATATCAACGGAACCACTCCAAGAAGCCCGAGATTGATATTTCGAAGGCCAGAAAACATCAATGAAGACATTCAATAAGAAGAAAGGCGACCGAGACCTTTGTACTGGGACCAAAAGTCACAAGAGCGACTGAAACCTGGTTAAAGCATCCGAAAGAGACTTCTATTAGGCTCACAACAGAAGGGGCCCCAATTTGCCTATAAATAAAACCCCAGGGGTCTTATTTTGGGGGACTTTTTCCTCATTCTACAACCTTCCTCTCATTTCTAAGAGAGCCAACCTTAATATGTAAATCAATTTGGAGATTTCTTATATAATCTCCTCCATGAACAAAATCATCAAAGCCTTTAAAGTGGATGTAGGTTCAAAATGAATCGAACCACTATAAATTGTTGTTTCTCTACTATTTTACATACTCTATAGTATATTATTGTGCTATGTAAGTTAACGCTTCACAACTTAACCCTTTCAATTGGTGCCAAGCTACCTTATGCTTTCACCTCAATAAGAGCTTCATACGCAAGCCTTATCCTTGAACCTAGGTCTTCTAAGCACCTTATGTTTTCTTCTCAACGAAAGCCCTCCCACACATACCTTAACTGCAACCTTAGATTACTATGTAACCCTTCCGCAAGTTGTTTGATTCCTAACTTGTGATGTACTTAGGGAACCCTTATCCCAAGGTAACTGTTGGTTCTTAAGTCATGTAAGTGTGATACTCACCCCTTGTGGGAAGAGTAATTCTTTCGGACTTTAGACCTCGATATCTAGGAAACGGTGAACTAACTCAAGTTGTTGGAAATGAATAATCCCATTCTATCCTTAGGTCCACTCCCTTAGACCTATCTTTGTGTTGACAAAAAATATCGTTAACAGTCGGACTGGATGGTTTGGGGCTAAATGAATGTATTATGCCAAAATTGTAGTAAAAGAGAAATTTGAAAGTAGGAAAACTTTGTAAGGCTTACTAAATTAATGTTATTAACAATAAAAATAGCCAACACCAGGATGTTTGGTTACAATAGTCAATACTCCCTTTTTGCACCCTTCAAAATATCGCTTGGTTTGATTGTCAGCTTTGAGGGCCTACTAGATTGGGCAGTGGTTAACTCTGGGCATGGAGGAATCATAGGGGATTCCTCAGTACTGTGTGCAACTATCGGTTCGTCAGGGGTGGCCTTTGATTTCTTATTTGTGCTACACTTTCTGCTACGCCTACCGTTAGACTTCGTACCACTTCTAAAAGAAGGTTTGTTATGCTCAATGGCCGAGTCACTTCTCATAATCTCTTCTTTATCAGGCACGGGATCTTGCTCTTCAATGTTCTCCTCTCCTCCTCTAGAGGAGATCATTGGGTCATCTAATTCTTGCAAAGCTGCGATCTTCTAGGAGTGTGGCCTAGGTTGAGAGGTATGGGTGGAAGCCGGAACAAGGGTTGGAAGAGAAACAGTCACTTAAGGAGTAGTAATTGCTGGCATAGGACCTGGTGAGACAAGTGTCGAAAAGTTGGATCTTGTCCCCTTAGCGTCAGATGTGGAAGGAAAGGAATCAGGAAGATCCAGGCTTATAGCAAGCTAAAAAAGAGCGAGTAAGTCATCGAACTCAAATGGAGAAAATGAGAAGTCATCTAAATCTGAAATAGTATTGGTGTTACCTATATCGAGAGAAACTCAAGCAAACATTTCTAAGTCCTACACATCGTTGGCATTGCCTTCATTGCTCGAAAGGGTTTCCTCAACAGCAGCCTCAGTAATAGTAAAATTAGGGGTAATGACAACCCCATCTAAAGTAGTAATAATGACAATGGTAACGACAACAGTAGTAATGCCAGCTTTGGAAAAAGTGGCATTATCACTCAAAGGATTCACAGAGGGAGTAATAGCATCAGAAGTAGTCTGGTCGTAATGGATCTTACTTAATGTTCCTACTCCATCTGCAGTACCACGCCCCCATTCGAGCCTGAGCTACAATTGTCCCCGACCGATAGCAACTCGACATTCGTCATTCAAATAATAGGCTTTGAGCTTATTCTTACAATATTTCTCATCTTCCACCACTCGCCTAAGGATGTAATATCACACTTCAACTAATGTGCAGGGATACCTCTCATTCAAAAACTCTAAACTACCTTTCCCCATGACGGAGAGAACATAGAATTCAAACGTTGTCGATTCAAGGCTGCTCATAGTTTCGTTATGCATTTGCTCGATATGGGACTTATCAAGAATAGCCCGTTCATGCTACATCAGCTCTTTCTCCAACTGCGCTTGGGCAACTTGCTCCTTTAGTAAAATGATTAAAAGGGCCCTGAGAGTCAACAGTCCTGTTGAGGGCCTCGACGTTATTTCAATAGTTTTCTACAGTTCTTCTCTCAATGTCAAGCTGATCTTCGGCCAGTTTCTGGGAAGCATGCGCGTCCCAAAGTTGGGAACTCATCAAGGCCTCCTTTTGCTGGTGGCACTTGATTTCCTCTACCAACTCATCTCGACTGTCTTCCTAGCAACCTCGGTCACTTCATTGGCTCTAACAATCTGTTCGATCTCTGCTTCATGTTCCATTATAGCTTTTTTTCCCACTCTACGCGACCATTTTTCATAGTAAGTTGTGCCTCATAGTTGAGTTTATTAACTCTTAGAAGCATGGAGGCTAATTTCTGTCGGTTTGACAACTTCTCCACATCACTCTTAAAGATTTTGATATTCTTTAACATTTCATCCTTATCTATCGGCTAGATATCCAGATTGAAGCGCGCTCCATGTAGAAACCATTCAGGAAATCCCTCGAAAAGCTGAGCAGACACGAGAGCGAGTGAGTATGGCTCTTTTTTTTACAATTTGACGAATGTCAAAGGAAGATGAGGTAGAATCCGGAGTAAAAAGGTCTGAAGGGCCGGCATTAGGATGATTGATGGATGACGCAACAAGGAGATTCAGACCCTAATCAATTGTAGTGCATTTCGTTGTATCTTCTCAATTGGTTGCTCTCTTCCTCTCATCTCTTTCCCTCTTCTTGTGATTATGCTCTTACCGACTCTGATTATGGTCATGACGAGCACGCTCTTCCCAATTTTTCCTATCTCGATAATCTTGGTCTCCCTTTTTTTGGTTCTCGCTCCCTCTGATCACGCTCTTCATGTGCCTTTCTCTCCCTCCTCACTACCTCAGCCTTCGTGTTGCCGGGATGGAATCTCCTTGAACCATTAGCATACCTGGACGCAACATATTTGAAACCATCATAATATTGGTGACTCATGATCAGATCTGAAATTAAAGAAAGCTGAGTTAGCGTGAGAACTGAGTGTAAGATTAAGCAAGCGGGGAAGGTGTATGTGTCAAATATCGGTGTTCCTAAGTGCATGCCAAGTGAACTCAATTTGTAACGAACCACTCGTCATTGAAGGAATCATGGTGGTTGTAATGGGTTTTGAAGTGATATGTTAAGCATGAAAAGAAAAAAAATGCAGTGGTACATGCTCTCGAGCAAGACGCCGTAGGAGTAATTGTCATCGCATCATCCTTAAAAACTCACTAGACGTCACATACAAATCACTTAAGTCCCCAAAATCTTTGTGGTTAATTATAGCTACCGATCGGGGTTAAAAGGAGAGATTGAAATGGATTGACTAGGACATCGTCAACTTTATCATGGGTAGGGCTGGTGCTAGAAGCTCCAACAGATGATTCCCTGTTAGAAGACTCTATAAATGCATAATCAGGATCGCTTTCCTCGATATTGGAATAACCACCTCCTAGAAATTTCCCTTCCTCTATCTCTACTTCAGGATCAACATAGGCTTTCCCTTCATGCTGAATAAAATCTCCTTCATCGCCTAATGGATATGGGACATCCTTGGTTAGTTATTCACTTCTACCTCAACATTTTGACCCGAACTCCCAACTAGAGGTGTTTCTCTGAAATAAACTTCAACCAAAGTATCCCCTCCAATAGTTTGAGAAGGATGAGCTTTATCCCGCACATGAATAAAAGTCAAAATCTCCCAAGGGATTACAAATTGAGAGGCATCGAGAAGTCTAAATTGATGCAAGAACTTTTTTTAAAGTAGAAAGTCCTTGTTCCTCTCCTCAACCTTGTCAACCTTCAATGTCTCGAACGTTGATAGATGCTTAGGATATTTAACACGAACATGAAATTCTACGAAAGTCAGAAAGAGAAAATTGAGTCGGGTATCGCAAGGTCACAAATGTAAAAGAGGCGAAAATTCATACTCAAGCGCTCACCTCCACATGTCCAAAACCTGGAAAACCCTTCCGGGCAACGAAGGTAGAAGAACTAATTCATGAAGGAAGGAATTTTTTCTTGAAGACCAGTAATGAGTTTTCGATTACTGTCCACTTTGACAAAGATAAGAGATGGATGATCCTAACTCCTTTTAAAGACGCAAATATAGCAGATCTCAGCAAATATGGGAACACATCGTATAGTTTTCATGAAAAGCACATATAGAACCGTCAACACGGCATAACCGTTCGGCGTAGCTGATAGAGTGCAACCCCTAGTTGTTGAAGGACTGTTCACAAGAAAAGATTAAAAGGAGGAACGACGCCACTCAGACACATTTGTTGATAACTAGCCGTGAAACTGGAAGGAATAAGGTTAGCTACTTCATCCTTCCAAGTCAACTGAACCTCATCCTATGAGATGCTAAACTGGATGAAAGCATGCTAGAGTATTCAGTGAGTCACCACAGAAGTCTATCTCTCTGATGGATTTGGGATTAGTCTGAGAACTGAGACGTAATAAGTCAACCAATAGTCACGTTACAATAATGTCTTCTCAACTGGAATATGTGCACAATTTCCTGTTTGGGCCGATAATGAACTTCATACCCGAAGTCGATTCAGCCGAAGCTTGAGAAGAGTCACCTCCTCTAGAAGTAAACATTAAGAGTGTCGTGATGCTATTCTACACAAGGAATCTAACATTCAAAACAGTTAGGTGCATGTGTTCCCTAAGTGTTAAGTGTTGTGTAATGATAATATAAAAGGACGATATTCAGAATTGGAGGTCAAATGTGTCGATCAATGAATTCCAAATGACAACAAAGGGAGAGTGCAGTGTTGTATCTTCGTCGAGTGGGTCCAGCGAGCCCTAAGATCTCAAATGGAACTGCTTCATGAAGATAGCCCACTCAAGCTTATGAGAACTTTCCGCACTTACTTTTCTTTGACTGGACTTGCACATTGTTGATTCGAGCAATCGACGACGGATTCTTCACCAAAATCAACACGAAAAGCTCTCTATTAGAGGAACGCTAGATATGCATGTGTTCTTAGAGGGATTCAGAAAGTAAGCTTAATTATGCATTATATGGATATATGGACTTAGTCAAAAACAATAAAGAGTTCAAAAGATTTATGAGCGACAAATCATGAAAGTTTGAATTATTAAAGTCAATTCAAATTACAAATTCCATTTTCTTGTTGCGAAAAGTAATGTGTGCCATTCTCGAAGATAAAATTATTCTAGTTAAAGACATAAGTCTAGTATCGTTAAGTTGTGAGTTCATTTACTGTAATATTTAAGTTCGAGTCTAGATTCATCAAGCAGTGTGATTACAAGTCAAGATTTAGTTCCAATTCATTTCTATGCTTGGATTGAGTAATTTAAAATTTTATTGTAAGTTTTAAATGGAAGTTTGTGAGTTTCTCAATCTTAAATTTAAGTTCGAAGCGCAAATGTCCGACCAAGTCCCATTCTGAAAACCCGAACCACTTCCTATCTCGTAATCACAAAGTGTAAAACCAATTCTGAGGAAAAATCCAAAGTGCAAATACAAACCCTAATTAGGATAACTAGAGCAGCAAGGAGATGACACCTAGAAAAAGCGCAACAAGCTAGAAGTAGTCGAGGATGATCATAGTTCGACGGAGGTTGCTACTACAGTGGTAGGATGGTTGGGCGTGGCTAAGTTAAGGATTTAAGAAAAAAAATTAGGCAAGTATGGATCGGATTTAGGAAAACGATGATGGGAGTTGGTCAGTGACAATGCGAGGTACCCGCGACAGTGAACTACGGTGTTGGATCAATCGGAAATGGGCTGAAATCAATGAATCAAGTGAAAAGCTCTATGGATCGGACCTTTGGATAGAGCAGTAAAGAAAAAGGAATGAAGAAAAATTGACCTAATCCTCGTACATAACTTAGATAATTTTCAGTAGAAAATTCTCTAAGTATAAGGAGTAGTGCTAGTCCATGCCCCACGGATCAGTATCTATCCATTACGGTAGGTTCCGATGTCATGAAACTCTACATATAGTTAGTTCATCTCTTCTTGAAAATCTTAGGAAATTTTTAATAAATAATATAAGGGTTTTAGATATTATATATCATGGATCAAAGACTTGAATAATCTAGATAGCAGTCAATAGTTATTTCTCAGGAAAAATCAAGGTCTAAGACAAGAGCGGTTTCATCGCCAAGCACGTCAAGTCATCGTTGAAAAGCTCATCATGTTTTCAACAAAATGTATTTTATGGAGCAAATGTTAACCTGATTCTGAACCAAATGGGGTCGTGTACAAGAAGTTCAAGTGAAATCAAGATAGCATGATTTCAAAAGTAACTCAAACTGAGCAAATAGAACCAAAATAGAAATAAGAAGTGGCCACCGAAGTTCTATGCCAAAATACGTTTATAGGGTGTGGACCGGTACCGTTCCATGCCCTATAAATGGGTACCGATCCTTAGGAGTGGGGTATCATGACACGTAACTTGCATCATTGTTATCCCGAGCCTCCCTGAAGCCTACTATCCAAGTTTCAAGCCAATCAAGCCAAGTTAAATATAGTCACTCAACGAATTGAAGAGTAGACAAGTGTTAACCCTGTTCAAAATATGGGTTAAATTTAATTAGTCAAAAACATATGTGATAAAATAATAATGTTTAAATTCTTTTTGTATGATGGATTGAATTGCTTTATGATGTGGATTGGCTACAAGTTTAAAACAATGGATCGGGCAGTTTTATCATGTATGGATCGAGAAATTTTATCATGTATGGATCTCGGGCGGTTTCATCATGTATGGATTGGGCATTTTGGTGTAGTTGGATCGGGCAAAATCGTGTATGCCAAAAAAGGTGCTGCACACGATGGAATAACTGGTTTTTGGGGCAGCGCATCGGGGGATCACAATGTTTTTGCGGATTTGCTTCGAATGTACAACCTTTTATGGATTGGACTAACAACCAGTACCAAGTACCACTTTGCAACATGAGCCACGCACGTAGAAAACAGTGGTCTGCGCGACTGCGCATCGGCAAAACACAGTATTAGTTTTATGCATTCGGCACTACCACCATCCCATGGATCGGCTAAAACAATCTTGCCTATGGATCGGGTGAAAGCCAAAGTACCAGTTTTGCCACTTTGCCACAATTGATCAACATAGCTCACACATGATAAAAGAGGTGATCCAGCTAATTGCATATCGAGGATCAGAGCAGTTCGATGGATCTGGCAGTACTAACTATATGGATCGAGCGAAATGTCAAAGTGCCAAAGTGCAAAAGTACCAGTGTCGAATACCAAAGTTCTAAATGCCAAAGTGTCAGTGCCAACCACATCAAAATAGTCGATTTCGCAAGGAGCGACATGAGGGATCACGTTACTTTGGCAAATTAAGGTGGACGAACCATTTTTTGAGCTGACGTGTCTATCATGTGCCATGTGGCATGACTCGACCAATCAATAAGCTTGCCTATGCACGTGATAATCACAATTTTGCCACTACCTCCGGATTATGCCTACAAATACCCCGCCATTTCATTTATTTGGAGGGATCCGAATTTTCAACGATGAAGTTCTGCCATTTTCATTTCTCGACAACTCGAAATCGTCTCAAACCCAATTAAAGTTCTCAAAAGCAATATTGAAGCTTCTTCATCATCAATCCATTCCAGAAAAATGTCAAAATTCATCACCGATCGCGATCAACAAAGATTCACTTTTATAATCGTCGATACTTGTAAGAATTAATCGTTTCCACTTTGGAAATAGAAAGAGATTAAAGAAGATATAGAATTCGTAAAGAAGAAAGAGAAATTCATTGTAAAAGACAGAAAATGTATAAAGTAAAATAAATTATGTACCTTGTAATGATGCAAATCATAATGAAATCCTCCATTAAAATGGACGTAGGCCAAATCTGAGACCGTACCACTATAAACACTTGTCTTTTTTTATGTTTTCCCCCTGTGCTTGCTTTTAATCTTGATTTAAGTATTTTTACGGTGTTTTCACACTACTTGGGGTGTTAGTGTTCGTTTTTGACATTAACATTTTTGGCACCCACCGTGGGGCTCGAACCCACGACCACAAGGTTATGAGCCTTGGTGTGGGACGTCGAGGATTGAAGCCTGCTTTTTACGATAAAATCACGAAGTCTAAATATCAGGTTCATTTAGAAAGTTTCTACGAAGCTTAAAAGTTTATTCGAGATTAAGGCATCAAAAAAGACTGCCAAGTTTGTGAGAGCTTCAGGCATGAGGGATGTTTCCAATGATCCTTCTAATTCGCAAACCAATCAACCTGAAGTTGGCCAAACATCAAGAGCGGGAGTTAGCATAACCAGAGGAGAGTTAGATACTCTTGTTGCTAGTTTGACTCAGCATATGGAAATTGCAAACAAAGCTATGATGTATAGGCTTGAGGCTATTTTTGCTGCTTAGGCTAATACAACAAATCATAAGGTTCATATTGATTTGGACAAAAATGCTAACTCTTCCGCCTCAGATCTTCACCCTTGGGACATTGTTGAAGAACGTGATGGTTCTTCAAGTGAGGAGGAAAGTGTAGTATCGAAGAATCCAAACCTGCTGCTAAGAACCTTTTCGTAAGAGGAACTTCTCGAACCGTGGTTAGTCTCACCAAAGGGGCACCTCCCCAAGAGGGAGGCATAGGGCCTCGGATCTCAAACCGTGATCGACCTCTTAAGTGAACATTCAGCAAAGGTGATGATGTCCAATTCTAGAGTAAACACGATGCAGAAGAACGTCTTTCAGAGATGGTGAGGCGGATTATGAAAGAGAATATGGAAAGAAATAATGACGAAAGAGAATGGGACTTCACTCCAAGAAAAACTCCACTCACTGAAAGGATTTGGAAGGACGAATTTTGAAAGAAATTTACACCTCCAACCATGATAGCTTATAGCGGGACTGGTGATCCTAACTTTTTCCTCTACAAGTATGATCAGCATTTGAACAGTGTGCGGGCTACAGATGAAATAAAGTGCTTATATTTTCCCATTTACTTAGAAGGAGTGGCATCGCTCTGGTTCACTAAACTGCAGCCAAAGTCTGTGGATAACTTCCCCAATCTGGCGAAGAAATTCAGAGAGAAGTTTAGGCTATATACTACGAAGGTCAAAGACGTGATGCCATTGAATTATATGGAGCAAAGACTGGGTGAACAATTAGAGTCTTTCTAGCACGCTTCAATCATGTTGTGACTGAAGTAGGGAATCCTGAACCTCATATGGTGTTGATGGCATTATACAATGTTGTGGATGAAAAGTCAGAGCTTGGGAGATGGATGAACATGAAGAAGTCTAACACTCTTAAGAAAATCTATAAGAAAGAGGAAGAGTTTATCAGGGTTGAAGATGACGCTGCTCAAGGTGGTCAAATGAGTAATGGGGGCAGAAGAGAGGAAACAATGGGAAGGATAATAGGAATGGCAAGAAATCCATATTCTTCGACATCTCGGAATTGACTCCTCTAATTGAAACCCCATAAAATATCTTTACCACCACCAAGGACATGGAGGACTACCCGAAACCAAAACTCCAGAAAGTTGGGGCTAAACAGATGAAGTGTAGAAGGTTTTGTCGCTTCCATAATCAGTTTGGCCACAACATGAACAAGCGTTGATATCTTCAGAGCTTGATTGAAAAATTGATAAGGAAGAATAGGTTGCAGCAGTACATGAAAAAGTCTCAGACTACAGATTCTCAGGGGCAAAGTGCACCCGCTAATCAACCTAGTTTAAGTGGTGGAAATCTAGTGCAAGCAAACCAAAGGCCGGTGATTAATACCATTTTTGGAGGTCTTTGTTTGGCCGGTAGCAAGTAGGGAGATATTGAAAGATATGCACATGCTTTAAAGTATGTGTCGAAGGAGGAGCGGTGTCTGATCTTGAGTAATACTATTCCTTTAAAGCAACAAAAGATTTCTTATGAAGACATTCTGTACAAAGAGAAAGATATAGAAGGTGTGATAACTCCTACTCTCGACCTAATGGTTGTAACAATCGGGATAGCCCCAGCGACGATTAAGAGGATACTTATTGATTGCGATGCCTCTGTTAATGTGCTGTTCTGAAACACTTTTAACCAGTTGAAGCTTTTCGTGGCTGATGTGCAAGCTTGTCAAACAAAGATACAGGGGTTCAATGGCAAACCAATGCAACTGATCGATGGTTTTGACCTACTTGTCGAAATGGGAGAAGGAGAAAGAAGAGTGCTATAATGCAAACCTTTGTGCTTATTGATGAACTTTCAACATAACGCATTCTTGGGTAGACCTGCACTAGCTGATTTCAGGATTGCCCTGGCAGCCTGGTATTTGACCATGAAGTTTCTGACTATTAAGGGTGTTGGTGTGATCAAGGGAGACCAGGAAACTGCTAGAGAATGCTATTTCACGAAACTGCATGAAGCGAAGAGAAGGATATGGACAAGAACGTGGAGGCTCCTCTTTGCATTCGTGACCCCATCTTATAGCAACTAGGGAATGGCCCCTGCACTGGAGAGCTCAACAAAGCTTGGAAAGAAATGGATTCTCGTTAAAACAGTGCAGTGGATAATCGAGCGGCGCCAGCTAAGGTCATAATTTCTATACGAGTTCATCCAAAAGATCTTGATCGAGTGTTAAAGAGGATCGCTATTGGGCCTGAAGTTGCAAAAATACTTAGTTGTTTCTCGGAATCTAATTTGGATGTGTTTGCTTGGAGCCATTTCACCATGTGCGGGATTTCACCCGAAGTGGTAGTTCACGTTTTAAACATTGATCCAAGCGTATCACCCATCAAACAGAAGAGAATGATTCAAGGCCCGAAAAGGTCGATGGCTCTCAAGGAAGAGGTGGATAAGCTAATGGAAAATAGCTTTGTACGAGAGTCAATGTATCTAAATTGGGTGTCAAATCATATGTTAGTAAATAAACCCAATGGCAAGTATGCATTGACTATTCTGATCTCAATAAATAATGCCCTAAAGATAGCTTCCCATTTCCCAGAATTGATCAGCTTGTAGATGCAACAGCGAGGAATTAGTATTATCGTTCATGGATGCTTATTCGGGCTATAACTAGATAATGGTGCATGAGCCAGACTGGGAGAACACAAGCTTCATTAAAGACGTTGGTTTGTGTTGTTACAAGGTGATGCCATTCGGGAAAAAGAAAGCTAGAGAGACTTATCAACGTCTCGTCAATGCGAAGTTCAAGTCTCAAATTGGACGGACTATGGGCGTTTATGTCGATGATATGCTGGTAAAGTCGAAAAGAGAAAATGATCATTTGGGGAATCTAGATGAGAAGTTGCATATCTTAAGAAAGTACGACATGAAGTTGTATCCTCTTAAACGTTCCTTTGGAGTCGCATTTGGGAAATTCCTTAGGTTCATGGTCAATGCGAGGGGCATTGAGGCCAATCCTACTCAGTTTTAGTTTAAGAGAGATACGGGGTCCTAAGACAAAGAAAGAGCTTCAGAGTTTGAATGGGAAGATTGAATTATTAAGTCGCTTTATCTCAAAGGCAACAAATATGTGTATTCCACTCTTTAATGCATTGAGAAAAGGGAAGAAGGACTTCTAATGGACTCCAGAGTGTCAGATGGCCTTTGAGGAGTTAGTCAAGCATATGGAAGCACCTCCGATGTTGTCAAGGCCCAAAGATCAAGAAAACTTGTTCTTGTACCTGGCTGTTTCATCCCATGCCTTAAGTGCAACTTTGGTTCAAGAGGATTCAAATATTCAAAGCCCGGTATATTACATCAGTAAAAGGCTTGTTGGGGCAGAGCTGAATTATCCGAAGCTGGAGAAGCTTGCATATTGTCTGCTCATTTCCATGAAGAAGTTCTGGCCATATTTCCCACCCCATCAAAGTGCTCATGGATCATCCACTAAAGCAAGTCCTATTTCGTCCAGAGACTTCAGGAAGGGTATTGAAGTGGAATATTGAGCTCGGTCAATATGATATCACTTACCATCCATGAAGGACGATTAATGGACAAGCTTTGGCAGACTTCGTTGCTGAGTTTACGTATAGAGGTGACGAGAAGGAAAAGCCTGTAAAATTGATCACTCAATGGAATTTGTTCGTTGATGGTGCTATGAATGAGTATCGCTTGGGGGCATGAGTAGTTCTAGAAACTCCTGAAGAACGCTCAGTTTGCTATCCTTCTAGATTGGAGTTTCCATCGACGAACAATGAAGATGAATATGAAGCATTAATCGCTGGACTAAAGATAGCAAAGGAGTTACTTTTGAAAGCCTTGCAGATATTCAACGATTCTCAATTGGTAGTGCGTCAAGTTAAACGAGAATTTGAAGCTTAGGGGAATTTTCCAGCTAATTTTTCGAAGGCTTGGAACTGCTCAACAATTTGTACTACTATACCATAACGCATATTCCTCGAGAAGAAAATATGAAGGCAGATTCGCTTGCAATGTATGCTATTTCAGGAGATGCACAGTTATTGGGATTGGTGGCGGTTGAAGTTCTCTCAAATCCCAGCATGGAAGATAATGATATAGATTGGATCATGGAAGCATTTGAAGAGCCAGACTCATGGATGACCCCGATCAAAGAATATCTCCTCGGTGACATGTGGCCAAGTGATCTGAAGAAGTGGAAGAAGTTGCTTCGAAAAGCTCCCATGTTTCTTATGCAGGATGGTAGGTTGTATATAAGGGGTTTTCCTATCTCTCTGCTAAGATGTGTTACCAAAGAGGAACACAAGGAAATTCTGGCATAATTACATGGCGGAGAGTGTGGAGGGTATTAAGGTGGATAGACATTGGCCAAGAAAACTCTACCTTATGGCTATTTTTGTCCCGACTTGAATCGAGACTCCATAGCATATGCCAGGAAAAGTGACAGGTGTTACAGATTTTCCAAAATTTTGAAAGCACATCCACAGAATTGACTCAAATGGTAAGTCCATGGCCTTTTGTTGTCTGGGGCATCGATCTGATTGGGGCACTGCCTCCCGCCAAGTCTAGCATGAAGTATGCCATTAAAGTGGTCGATGACTTCACAAAGTGGGCTAAAGCAGAGCCACTGTCCACCATTACCTCCAAAAGAAAGTCATCAATTTCATCTTGAAGAATATCATTTGCAAGTTTGATGTTCCACAGAAGATAATCACCGACAATAGGATTCAAATTGAAAGTGAAGAGTTTAAAGGTTTCTGTGCCGAGTATAAGATTCAGAAGAGTTTGCAGTTTTAGCTCATCCACAGGAAAACAGGTAGGTGGGAGCAATCAACAAAATCATCAAATCAACCATCATGAAGCTTCTTGAGAAATCCGAAGGTTGTTGGATCGATGAAATTCCTTTTGCACTATGGGTTATAGGACGACTCATAAAACTATAATCAGGCACACTCATTTTTCCTTGGCGTTTGGTTCTGAAGTGAAGATTCCGGTAGAGCTAGAGGTTCCTACTCACCGCAGAATTCATTTCAACCAATCACAGAATGATCGGCTGCAGCTTGAGGCACTCGATAAATTTGAGAAGAGAAGGAATAAAGAAGAGCTCTGAATCGCAGCGCATCAAAGAAGAGTAGACACACACTTCTACAACAAAGTTTTCCAAAGGACTTTCGAAGTTGGCAATCTAGTGCTAAAAAGGGCGATGACGGCCACAGGTGTATTCGGGCCAAACTGGGAAGAGCCATATGTAATCAGTCAGAAGCTTCTATATGGCACTTTCAAACTCTCCACCGTTGATGGAACCCCGATTCAATGAGCTAGGAACTCTGACCATGTCCGTCGTTATTTTCCATAGTTGTTTTGACCAATTTCCTGTAAAAATGATGATTGTAAATATTTATGCAATCTTGTAATTAAACAATCATCATGAATGAAAAGCTAGCCTGCTTATTCGATAATATCTTTGAAAATTCTTGTTAAATAATTCAAAATTTGCTTAAAGTTGATTTAATACTGAAGGATAGATAAAGAACGCTTTCTCAAATTTCAATGACACCTAGCGATCTCCAGAACAACTTGTCCTAGCAATGATAAGCTCAAGGATCGAGTGCTACAAACATCGATATGCGAAAAATGCAAGGATGAAAAGTACCGCATTGAAAAGCAAAAGGAAGGAGTCATTAGGAGTCAAATGGCACAAGACACGGCAAGCGGACACGGAACCAAGACGGAAGGTTGTAAGTTCCATCGAAGGGCACTTCTCTTAGTGAGAGGCACATGGCCCTGGTTCTTTAACTAGGATAGCTTGTTAAATTAAGCATCCGATGAAGGAACTGACATCCGCCCCGTGGAACGATGCAAAAAACAAAAGTGTGCAAGCTCCACCGAAGGGGCACCTCTCAAAGCGAGAGGTCCAAGGCCCTAGTTCTTTAATTAAGATATCTTGTTAAGTCAAGCGTCTGGTGAAGAAGCTGGCGTCCGCCCCATGGAACAATGCAACAATAAAGACCTTTATGAGGGCACCCAACAAGATCATCAGTGTTAAGAAGTACCTGACCCAATTACGACAAATGATGGCCCGAAGATCTCTTCGGGGTACCCATCTAATTCGGTTAGCACCAGATTTAATTGCTTACAACGAATGGTGGGATTAAACCAAAGACCTCTCGGGGGTCACCCAATAAAATTGTCAGTGTCAAGAAGTACCTGACACGATTACGATAAATGTTGGGCCGAAGACCTCTTATGGGGAACCCAATTAATTCGGTTAGCACCAAATTTAATCAGTTGTGACGAATGGTGGGCTTTAACTAAAGACCTCTCCGGGGGCACCCAATAAGCTCGCTAGTGCTAGAAAGTACCTGGTCCGATTACGAAAAATGTTAGGCTTTGACCCAAGACCTCTCTGGGGGTACCTAATCTAAGTCGTCGACGCTTAAGTTAATCAGCTGCTAGTAGACGAAAGTCTTCGACGCTTGAATTAACTAGATTGGGTAGTAGACGAACATTGGGCCCAAAATATAAGGCCTCCCATATGGGGGCATAGGTACATAAGACTTCTCCAAGAAGAAGCGTTGGATCAACCGACAAAGTCTGTTCTCCTAGACGCAATGGTAAGTTCGAAGCTTCTTTACCATTAATCCATTCCAAAAAAACGTCAAAGTCCATTACTAATCACGATTAACGAAGATTCACTTCTATAATCACCGATACTTTTGAGAATTAAACGTTTCTACTTTGGAAACAGAAAGAGATTAAAGAAGCTATGTAGATTTTGCCCTGCTATTACCCCGCCATATCCCCGCTATATCGTGTAGCGGATTTCTACCACTACGCTATTTCCAAATAGCCATTGATATAGCCTTTCCGCTTTATTCCCCGTTATACTCCGATATTCCCGATATATCCCATTATTTTAGCTATATTTTGCTATATCTTCTAAAAAGAAATGAATTGAAAACAGGCATTTTCACATTATAAAATTAGTATTTTAATAGAATTCTTATACATATATTTTTCAGAATAGAAAATACGGTAACATTCTATTAAATTTAATCAGCTAAATAAAGTTTACATTTATTTACATATATTTGCACATGCTTATATTTAAAATTAAGAATGTACTAATTATAGTTAAATTGAATATTAATTTTATGTTTATTTATCATTTGTATATTTGCAAAAGCATTAAATATGAGTTTATATGCTACTTAAGACTCATCCATTGTATCCTGCTATTTCCTCGCTTTATCCCCGGTATAATTTTTTCATCTCCACCACATTGAATCCACTGAGCGCTTTAACTGCACAGTTAAGAAGATAGAGAATTTGTAGAGAAGAAATAGAAATTCTTTGTAAAAGATAGAAAACATATAAAGTAAAAGAGATTATGTACCTTGTAATGATGCAAATCATAATCAAATCCTCCATTAAGTGGATGTAGGCCAAATTTGAGACCGAACCACTATAAACGCTTGTCTCTTTTTCTGTTTTCCCCCGTGCTTGCTTTTAACATTGATTTAAATATTTTTACGGTGTTAGTGTCCGTTTTTGGCATTAGCAGCAAGCACGACGAAAACGACGAATATCCAAGATAAAATCGATGAAGTCGAAACTGATCCAAAACTTGCATACGCACAAAAGAAGACTAAAGAAATCCAAATATGAAGTCCAATAAGCAGTATGTTGCCTCTGCATGGACCGGTACCGATCCAAAACTCATGGACCGGTACCGATCCATGGGATTGGCTCGTATGACAATGAACTTTTGGCAATGGCTTTCCTATGTGATTTGGAGCCTAACTGCAAGTGGGCTTGACCCAACTCCTTCAGCAACTCCTAAAAATACCCTGCATACTGCTACAAGAAAGGGGATTGATCTTTTGCCTATCGGGCACTCTGTTAAACTTCAGCCATAACATCTCCGCACTCTCAGGACAACAAGCTCTTGCAATGTAAACTAGTTATCGAGATTTACTCAAATAATTAATTTGTTGTATTTGTGACTCTTGTTTATTTTACTCGGGTAATCGTTGTACTCAAATCAATATCCATTGTTATCTGGTACAGAAAAGATAATAATAAAGATGTTCAAAGTGGATATAGACCTCATTAACGGTTGAACCAATATAAAACTCTATCTCTCTTTACTTTCCCTTTCTTACTTTTCATTTACTTTACTGTATTCCGTATTATTTTCCATGCAAAGAGGTGGTGCTTTCGCTATAGCTAGCTGTTAGTTCCACTTTTGGTGTTAACAATAACATACATTTTACCATAACACAAAAGAACATATAACTTAGTAACAAAAAAATCTAAAATGGATATACACAATTAATTTGACAAGCGGTTTTAAAGTAACTGAAACCAATATCAAAATAAACCATACAGTTGCTCTGGTCGAGCTAGAGGCAAACGATCCTGTGATGGAGCGCAATAAACGAGGGAAACAATATTTAATGTATGAAGCAATTGTGAACGGAGAATTCTACAATCACTCGCGCATCACGCGAGTGATGCAATACTCGCTGATTAGGCAGCGAGTTAGCGGCCAACAAGAAGATAGTGGGACCCGCACTAATTCAATGAAAAAATAATAAATTTGTACTTGCCCAATCAATGCGCAAGTACCAGATCACTCGCCTGTGCGCGAGTGATGTTAGCATTCTTCATTGTGAACAGCTATTGAACTTACGTCCATAAGCTGACACGGTCAGCGAGGTGACATCAAAAGTTGGAGATTACTCAAACTTATCGACAATCATCTCGTCAATTATGTTTGGTTGTCCACCCCCATAGTGAAACAACAACTGATTTTCCACTATATGGAGAGAAAAATATACATGAAATAATTTATTACTGAACTGTAAAAAATATACCTTCACAACACAGGTATTGATTCTTATGACTATTATCCATTTATCATGAACAACCAACCCTATAGGATTTTTTGGCCTCCTATACGTTAAACCTAGTAACATCGTAGACCAGAGACTCTTCGAACAAGTTCTCAAATTGATGTAGTATAAGCTTTCAGAGGGATGGCTCCTTTTCATTAATTTCCCTGTCGCAGTCGATGATAAATTACAATACTTGTAACAACATGGCTCAACGGGTGAGCAATGAAGGATAAAACTACATATGTGCTAAATATTTGAATAGGTGTAACAAAGAATGTAATAACTCGAAGAGCAGAAATTGCATATTCACACAATATGCATCACTTGTTCCCTGCTGACCATCTTCCATAGTCGAGGAACTCTAACTCTAATAGTATTCCAGTTAGCACCAAAAACCAGTTCTAACAGCAGCACTGTATATGCACTCATGATGGCAACAACAGCGATATTGAATGAAGTTGATATCTGAAATTCATAGCAGAAGACTGTTGATAATTATGCAGGCAGAGCGAACAAATCACTTTAGAATTCAGTTATTTTAAGAACTGATATTGCAATAGCAGGAATGAAATAGTTAGGAATTAAAGCGGTCCAGAAATAAGCAGAGCGCACACGTTTTGTCCGTTAGCCCCTAGTAATAATATGGCGCGTTCAGCAGCAAAAATTGGACTGTTACCCAACGGCTAACTAAAATTCGCCTTCCCCTAAAAATTCATTCCTCTCCCTTCATTCTTCATTAAATTTTATTCGTCTTCTCTTCGTTCTCATTATTTTTTATTTTTTTTGGCCGATTCAAACTTATTTTTAGATAATTTTCAACATCAATATATTTTTAACGTTTGTATGTACAACTTTTTTTTCGTAATTTTTTATAGTTAAATGACGCAGTCTTTTGCATCCAGTACTGCTAGATCTTCGTCCATGCCCATCGCTACTAGGACCATTGAAAGAACGGAGGTATTGATAGAAATCTACGTTAATCATTTAAATCTCGAAGTCACTGAAAGATTTTTGACCGTTATTCAAAGGGAGTTTAATGAGTGGTTCGACGATGATCTCATGCGGATGCAGATAAAGAACAAATCAGGTAATCTAAAGAGGACGTGGACATCTTGAAACGAACTGCTGAAAATTGTAAGCAGTAAATGAGACGTTCACAATTGCCTTGACGGCTCAAACAAATAGTGGAGAGGTCCTGCCCGCTTGTATCAGAGGTTTAGGAGAAATCCACATTTGAAGTTTCGAAAGAAAGATAAGACTTTTGGAGGCTGCATAGAGAAAGACACATGCAGGTGTGAGATATCCGCACCAGATAGCCCTTTACTGCGGCTGATACAACGTATCGTGACATTCTAAGTGGAGGAAGCCCACTACTAGTTTAATCTAGACACAGACTCACGTCGCGTGGTACTTCTAGCAGACGTACTACCGAGCGCACATTAGTTCAAATGGAGCGTTTCACAGACGCGATGACGCGTAGCTTTTCTGCTCTGTCTATCGTTACTAACGTTGAAAGGTGAGATATTATAAAGGTTTTTCGCACTGATCCATCAGTCTTGGATACATTGAAGATACCATCTGATGAAGACATACTTGCTTATCCAAGTTATCAAGTGAGAAATTTCCGTCATCGTCAGCAGTATGCATTATTTCTGCATTTTTTAGTTTTTGTATTATTATTGTTTAGTGACTATTAAGTTTGATTTACTGGTACTGTTCTAATTTAATGATATTGTTTTGTTTTAAACATAATTTGATTAAGTTGAAAAACAAAAATAAAATGGTCCACTTAAAATCACAAACGCATTCTCCTCTTAAATAAATGGTCCAATAAAATTCCCCGCTAAAATACCCCGCTTTCGCTTACTGCAAACAATAGCACCCCTACTTAGTTACAGTTCAAAGGTGCTTAGGTGGGTCCGGGTGAAGTCGGTTACGATATAAACGTAAACGATTGTTGACAAAATAAATGTGGTACAGTTGTAGCCATTGCACAAAAATAAATGAACGTTGACATTGATAATCATTCTAAAAGTATTGACATTGATAATCATTCTAACAGTAACCTTACCGTTTGTATATTTAACAATAACCGCCAGTTTTGGGAACATAACGCAACAATTGAATGTAAAATAATTGCATACGTATAGTTAACTTTACCATAATGTTAGAATTTATCTCAGTATATGAGGTTTGCTATGCACAATCGTGCAGGACGACAGTGAATTAGTAGATGCGGGCACTCGAGAGGAATTCAAGGGCTTTGCTCATCAGAAAAGTTTAATAAAAAATTAGGGCAGGTCCCACAATCTTCTTTCTGGTGAGATCTGCAAGTGCACAGGGACTGTCATGCACGTGACTTTCCCTAGCATTTCTATTCAGTATATAGCTTTGTACGTTTGTGATAACCGCTCATAACCCCTGCACTCTCACAACACCAAAATGACCCTTTTGAAATGGTAATAAAATTTTGCTAAAAACACTTATCAAGTGTTGCAGATTAGTATGTTGCAGATTTTTGCAACACTTATGGTGTGTTTCGAATTAACAAATTGAAACACTTAATAAGTGTTTCAGATTAAAGGTTTGAATCACTTAATGAGTGTTTCAAATTGATAAACTGGAACACTTACTGAGTGCTTCAAATTGTTAATCTGGAACACGTGTCAAGAGTTTCAATTTATCAACCTAAAACACTTGTTGAGTATTTCAAATTAACAATTTGAAACACTTACAAAATGTTTCAATTTGATAAAATGCAACTCTTACTGAGTGTTTCAAGTTAATCAATTGCAATGCTTATTAAACGTTCTGAATTGACCATCGCAATAATTGCTAGTTTCACATGATAAATTTCTACTACTGACAAAATACAGCACTAAAAAAAATATGAAAATTTATATATATGTGTACATGTGTACATTAAAAATTTATATAATCGCAATAATCATTCATCTTATATTATATATATATGTACATGTGTACATTAAAAATTTATATATACACACATATGCATAGTACACTACATTGAGGAACACTGAAATATGAAAAAGCAAAGCTACAACCTTAATTTCGAAATTACATTAAATACCAATTTCTCATCAAATTCTATCAATCATCACAACCATGATTATATCATACTGACGACAAAAAAAATAACTTAAAATACTTCATCGTCTCTGTAGCACATCTGGATATTCAGCCATTACAACCTACTGCTTCGAGTATAAAAACGAAGATGACATAGTTATTCATACTACAATAATGTAAAGGGGCAGAAACAAATTAGGGCATTATTATATTTTATAATGGAATAAAAAACAAATATGTCAAACTAGTTGTAAAATAATTGAGAGATACCGAGTTTCAATCCCTGTACCTTTTGCATGCTAAATGAGTGACCTATTAAATGAGCTACACATCCACTTCTGTTGTTAAGTTCAAGAGTGCAAAACCAATTCCAGGTATAAATATAAAACATTGAAAATCATATCATCTGGTAGTACAAACACCAAATCTACTTGAGAGAGGGCTCCAACAATCCAACTATAAGCAGCAAGTCAGCAAGCTGATCCTTGTTGAACTGATATTTTGCATTTGGAAAGTACTGCATATCCAATATCAAATCAAATTATAGGCACTATCAGCAATGATTGTATAAACATTAAGCGAAGGAAGTGAAATATACCATTAAAGAAGCCTGAAAGCCATTATCGGCATTGCGTCCAAAAAACGTAATAAGCGATGCTTGCAATAGGGTTAAGCCGCAGTTTAATCATCTCTACTTATAATTATGAAAGATAGACAATAACCATTTATAATAATCAATTATATTGCAATACGACCGCACAAGACTGTTAACCAGCTGGTTGAATCAAGCGATAATTTACACAGTAAATACGAGATCATGATTTTTTCTTCACGGAACATGGGAAAAGGGTAAAATAATTGCTTTTAAAATTTAGGAGTAGTGAAGGAAGCACACCTGTTCTTCAGAAGGCTAATCACGTCACCTAACGATGAGACTTTCTTAATAGGTAATAACTTAAGTGAGGTTAAGTCAGCTTCGAAATCACATCGTGGAATTAATGGCTGCGTGCATCCATTAACATTGTCTGACTCAACCAGGAACAATTTCATGCACACAACTGCAAGAACCGCAACTGAAGCAGATATCTGATAATGACATATTATACAAGAACAATTGTTATATAATATGAAACATTAGTAAATGACTTGTAAGTATGATGATGATAATTAGGATGGTAAGGACAAGGACCTGAAAAGTGTAAAACTAGGAAGGACGCGAGCAGTAATGGTTTCGACAAGAAATTTAGCTGTAGAATTGCCAGTAAGATTGCCAAATGTTGCTGCTCTTCTAGCTTCTAGCTTCTGTTACTTTGTCAGCCTATCTATAAATCATATATGCTACAGTTATCATGCCAACCAAAACAATGTTAAGCCTATTATAACATTTGCAATATGTCATATAACATCTAAATGACGGTCTATAAACTGTACAACTATGAGCTAGGAATTACAAATGTCAGAGGACTTTGGTTAGCTGTTGATGTACTTCTGGTATTTTCCAGTAAGACTAAAAATTTTAAGTTTATCCAAGTTTTACAGTGGAGATTTACAAGGTCTGAACTATGCCTAAAAATATTTTATAGTGGAGATCGTCATTCAAAAATATAGGAATCATATTGGTTAAATGAGTATATGACTTACTGGAATTGTTTATATATCTCACTCTACAACCGAGTTATAATCAAAAGTAAATTATTCTTCATAACTAATAAGGCTTACGGTATGAATTCCAATCTCATATATACCATCAATGACTGTTACACAAAAATACATAAATATAGTTATAAATAAATAAGAAACGCATATGACGCACAGTAAATAACTATTATGAAACTCAAGAATCCAATGAGACTGAGTTGAAATGGATAATATTATCTGTCGCTAATTAACATGACATTAGCAATACCTTTATGCAAATCTAATTCAACAGATTTGACGTGACGTAATGCCAACATCTTTTGTCGATTTTTCATTGCGAGGCATAGCCATCGTCTATTCCCAATTAAGCGTTGGTTGTAGTCCCGCCCTTTAAAACCATGCAAATAGAAGAACATATGCCATTCCATTACTATTCTGTACTCCTCGTAATTTTTAGTCATTTGCCTAATACTAGTATTATACTACACGTTGGCTTGGCTATTTACATTACCATACATTATTACTATGGAAATCATCTCTGCAAAATTTCTAATTAATTACTAGACATGCGAAATTTTGCATAAAATACAAAATGAGTATTACCTTTTTTGAGTATTAATTAATAGCCAAGCCAACGTGTAGTATAAAATAAAATGGAAATATTATTATACTAGACATGCGAAATTATCTACACAGAGATGGTAAAGGAAATACATAATTACTAGACATGCGAAATTTTTGCACAGAGATGATTTATGTAGTATAAAATAAAATGGAAATTTTTGCACAGAGATGATTTGTGTTGGAAATCATCTCTGTGTAAAGGAAATCATCTCTGTGTTGCACAGAGATGATTTATGCAAAATGGTAAAGGAAATCATCTCTGTGCAAAATTTCTAATTAATTAATAGCCAAGCCAACGTGTAGTATAAAATAAAATGGAAATCATCTCTGTGTAGATATATATGAGTATTACCTTTTTTGATGAATTATGTATTTCGGTTGCACGACTTTTGCATGTCGAGGAAGTTTGTCGACTTGATTAGTTTGCTTCCCTGGAATCATTTTCAGCCTCCTATAATGCAATTAAAATATTTACTTGCCTATAATAAGGAGTTCAATTCTTTTAATCTTCTAAAACCAAAATTGAGTTAATAGTGTAAATGACTATTAACCATAATGACATTAGTAAATAAAATATTCTGAATATATCTTCAGAGTTGATAAATGTTAATATTGATTATATCAAAAAAGCCTAGTACACAACCAGTAAATAAAAAAACAAACCTCTCCATCACACTCGGATTCTGTTGCACCTCTTAACTTTCTATTGTTATTCAATCTACCAGTAACCTGTTGTGTGTTGTTCCTACTGTAACTACACCAAAACAAAAATTGATGTATACATTTTAAGTTTTTTTTGGAGTGGCAAGATCATCGGAATACAACATATGTTTTGCTTAATGCATAGTCAGAAGGTAGGGAAAATATCCAATCATCATGTATATGAACATAACAATGATGACGACGATAAGACAGGCAGTCACCATCCAATTGAGAAGTGTTCCAAACTATGTCATATTTCAATCATGTATAGCAAAGGCTGTAAGAGTTAAACCCGAGTAATAAGACTTTGCTTGACACGGATAATAACTTATCCTCCCTTGTAAACGGATACCGTTACTAATTTATTTTCTTTAAAACACACAAAAGGGAGTGATTTTTTATATTACTGACCTTTTTAGTTAAAAAGAGAGAGAGGGGGAGAGAGAGAGAGAGAGAGAGAGAGAGAGAGAGAGAGAGAGAGAGAGAGAGAGAGAGAGAGAGAGAGACTGCAGTCGTCTAGTGGAAAATAAAGACATATATCATATATGCAGATAGAATGAACAGCTTATCTTATCTATCAGCTTTCAAACGAAAGGTGCAAATTATTCCAGTGCAAAAACTAGTAAATATAAACAGTGGGATGAAGCAATAACGAACCCTGCATCATTTATGAAAAATATGTCCATTTAAACAAAATTAATATGAGCTTTAAATTATTCAAATATCAGATGCTTACTTGATTTTGAGAGGACAAAAAGGGCAGCATCTGATTCTTCAATAAATGGCAAAGATAATACCTCGTTTTATGCATGTCATAGAAAACTTGAACTAGTAGCAACTCTGCAAAATTTCTAATTGTTTATTGATTTGTAATCATTTGAACGCAATCTAGTAATTCAGTCTACGTAATTTTTGAGTAGTTACTGAAGAAAATATCTTAGAGCTTCAATCACCTTATCTGGTGTGATAAAAGATTCTAGTAAAAAAATCTTATACTCAACATATTGTATACCGGGATACACTTGGATGAGATAAGTATTACCGGTCTTCTTGTGGCATATGACCTGCACCTTCTACTGGCTTGATTAAGATATTAGAGGGGTTTCCTTTTGGTATTCCTCAGCTTTTGATATTTTCAAGTACTTATCCAATATTCCCCATGCAGCTAGCATTGGTTTACCCCAACTGCACATTTGGCTTGTTTTACTCAAAATTACAATGAAAATGAACTTGACATACTAGAAGCATGTTTCCATACCAGGTACCAAAAAGGAACTAGCACAACTATTGATTCCTAAACACTTATAAGTTGTTACATATATTGATATTTTGTTGAAATATTAAATATGTATGTATACCTTGGATAGAAAGGAGTGTGAATAAGGAAAGAATCTCCAGGATCAGCCAGGCAAAATGCAAGCAGTTTTTGAGCTCCGGTAGCTCCATCACTCATCATATTCTTTCTGGATCAAATTTTGCACTTCCACCCCTAACTTTCTCCATAAATTTTGCCACTAGCTAGAGCAGATTATACCGGTATTAGCATTTGCAAATTCACAATAATACAATATAATGTCAATGGACATGGAATATGATGATTTCTTACTTTTTTGAAAGCAGGGAGACCATGATAGTCTTGAAAGTTAGCAGTGGACTTGAACTCGGAAGCTCCTTCTGTGGTGCAAATGGAAGCTTCCATATTGTTCTTAACCCAATCTTCTATCAAATCATGGCAAAGTTGGTTTTCAGCTAAACCCATTTGAATGAATCCACCTGCATTATTTGTCAGATGAAATGGTTTTTTTCATATGTTCTGTTATCTATGGCTATACAAAATGTTTCACAGAAAAACAGGGTTGGATGAACACAGTATCATAAAGTCCTACAGAATAAAAGTGTGATGCATGAATGAATGCACACATATGCATGATATAAGCTTTTGAGTATGAAAAACCTAACTAAACCAAAGAAAATACTTACAAGTACGTCTCTTAGTACTCTTACTACATTTCATACATGTGTTCAAGAACAAGAAAAATAACAAGGGTTGACAGTTCTGGGCAGAGGATTAAATATCCACTTCCATTATGGCTTTGGCGACCCCTGCACATTCTTGTTGATTACCAAACAAAATGGAGTATCATCAAAACAAAGATGAACACTAACAGGTGTATCAGGAAAACTTTTAGGTAGCTAAACATTAATAGGATATGATACTTGAGCATTAGCAGCATGCTCAACATGCCCAGAGCCATTAAAACAACTATTTGCATTCTCGCAAACCCCATCAACTATTAGACTGAAATCCGAACAGGGTTAGGCAACACAATTACTAAAAGCGGCTAATAGAGGAAATATTAAGGATACCTTGGTTTGAAAAATTCCAGAGACGGGGACAACATTCTATCAGCAGGAAGATCACACAAATCAGAGAGCAAGTTGCAGTTCGTAGATCCATAAAGGTGCGAACTACTAGCGCTTAGGGTTAAGCTGCAAGAACAGCCAGAGTGCGTCAACGATAAACCTAGATAAAGTGGAATAGGTGGGTTTAATGAACACGATATGAGAGGCAGAAGATGGGAAAAAAATGTTGAAGGAGGAAAGCCGGAGAGTGAGGTGAAACTGAAAAAGGTCGCTGGATTTGTGCGATTAACTAAATTAGGGCCGATAGCTGTTAATTCCAGAACAAATCGAAAATCACCAGAAAATGAAAATCGTTTCAATAGTTGACCATTAATGCATTGAAATCTGATCCCTAAACTTGCTCACTGAAATAGAATAAGGTTGAGAACGATAAAATTACCTATGTTGGAGAAGCTAGCTTGGCCTATAACCAAATGAAGCTCGAACTGATCGAGTACCTCAGGCTATTTTCCTCTTTTTCAAATCACGGTATAGAGTGGATGATAAAGGCGAAAGGATAGGAATGGTTAAGCGGCCTAACAGTTTAAGGAAAGGCATTTGGGAAGTACGGACGGAGCAGAAGAAAATTGCATTTAATTTTCATAGTTGCTAAATGCAAATCATAGTTACTCAATGCAAATCGAGAAAATTACACTATTGTCCTTTCTATTTTTGTGTGCAAACACCGTAAAAGGAATAGCTACATTTAATTCTTGAACTAAATATAGTTTGCCGCTCTTTTTTCCATCTTTTCAAGTGCCAACAATTAGTTTACATGCATGGTTTCAAGAATTAAATGTGGCTGCTAATAATTGTACAAAAATATAGAAAGGACAATAATGTAATTTTCTCGATTTGCATTGAGTAATTTTGATTTGCATTTAGCATTAATAACCTAATTAAGGAACGGTTTTGATTGACCTGAAACATTACATATCGTTTGCAAGCCTAAAAACCCTAGCGACCTGTTTCAAACCAAAAATGTTGTGCATTTCTACTTCCTCAAATTGGTGTAGTGTATACAAGAGAAAATAGTGCGCTGAAAGGTGTGCAAGGCCGCTATGGATGATCATCAAGGTATGATAACACAATCGGAACCTGTCACTCACAGCGCAAGGAGAAAATATAATAGAACATATACAACAGGTAGTGATAGTGAAGCAGAAAACACTACATTTTCATGACAACTAGACAGTATTTCCCATACACGTGGATAACAACAATAGTGTTTATACAATTTTTCTCACTACAACACTTAGAGAAATCGCAAACAGCGGAAATCCAATTATTAGATAGTAGCAAAACCAATACGTAAGCCCCCAGCTCGCCATCGATCAACATCACCGTTCCCACTAAAGCATCAGCTGTCACCTTCTACTTAGACTGTCCATCCAACAATCAGATGAACAACACAAGGTAATAAGAGGTTAACATAAAACCTTGAGCCAGATATCAGTCTTAGTAAGCGGTAAAACGGCTAACAAACTTCATCAATAAAGTATATAAGAATGAGTAAATAAACGAACTAATCTACCCAATTCTAGAGAAGAACTCTCAACTGCCTTCCCCACGCCTGACAATGATAGCCTTTACGATCCATACATCCAAAGGAATAACTATTCATCCATGGCAACCAGAACGACCATTCATACATAGCAACAACTCAACCATCATTACGACAAACATTCAAACGTTCATGACTGACTCTAGCTATCACCGCCAACTTTGCTTTGAAACCCTCGTTATCGTATGACTGGTTAATAACTTGCCATCAAATGTCAAGGGCCATTCACGACGTCCTAGTTCTAACAAAACCCCGCATGCTATACACAACACGTGTTTAGACCATACAAGACACCCAGGGCACTCGACCTACAATTGGTCTTCAATTGTACCCCATGCTTCGAGTCCGTTAGAACCTACGACAACAACAATCCCTCGGCCTTCTCATCTCGAGTTGTTATCAATTACGACTATCGATTAGCTCAGAACACTTTAGAGCAATCACTTTACACGAACTCAATACATCCTTAAGTCGTCACCACATTCGTCATATTCGACGAACAAATCACCTCACTTCGTCATTCCTCATGGAATTCACTTTGAAGTTATCACCAGTTTCGAACCGAAGAAAAACATCAATCATACGGTCCGAAACAATCCATAGCATCACCTCAACTTTCTATTAAAAACAAACCACAGCACTTAGAAGCGCTATTACAACATTAAGTACATGACCAACCGAACGCCCCTGCACGACCGACCAGCACCACACTTCCATGTTCGACCCAACTACCTAAGTGGGACCGACCCTGGTCATGCTCGACCCAAACCTTGCATGACCCACCTTGGTGAACGACCCACCCTAAACAAGGACCGACCAATCGCCACATGACCCAACGGTTTACGAGCCATACCACCTGACTTGGCCTACTGTGCTCGCTCACTCGACCGACCCATTTAGCCTGAGTCCACCACGATCGACCGTCTGGTCGCTCGACTGATCCAATCCAGATCTAGCTGTTCTGGAATACACATCCGACCAGGTAAGAACGACCGACCCGGTCGGCGCGATCGAACCAATCATTAAATCTCCAGGCTCGATCGACTGAACCTGCTGCCTGTCATGTTTCCCAAGAAATCACACTAGGATGCGCGACCTACCCTGTTCGTACGACCCAAAACCTGCAATTTTCCAATGCAAGTCAAATTCTGACCAAAACTTCGCCAATCGACATAATCGACGAAACCAACTAAACCAATCCATTCAACACAATCATAAACATGTTATGAAACCACTAACTTCATCAATTTGGCGATTTCATCAATAATTAGATATAATTCACCAAAATCACCACAGATGCAAACGTGAACAAAACCATAGAGCTAACTTGCATAATCATATGAGATAGCATAGAAATTACCAGTTTAGACTTACTAAATTGGATCCTATGATGATTCATATGAAAATGCACTTACCACTATGTAGATCTAAGAAATCGACTAGAATTTGATGAAAAACATGCACAAACACTCATATACTTCATTGGATCCGTGTGAGAGATGCAAATCGCTCACCCGTTCTCCAAAACACGCTAAAATTGATGAAATAAGAATCCGGAAAGCAAACACCTCGTACCAAATCCCTTGATCCGATAAATCCTTGTTCAGTTGATGTAGATCTGGCCTCCAACGGGGGTAGATCTATGATTTTCATCCTTGGATTTTGATTTTTAATGGTGGAAAGGTGTTAGAGGAAGGTGGAGCACAAGGCCAACAAATGAGAGAATGGGGAAGTAAACTATTTACCATACCTCTCACCCTCTATTTATAGTTTCCACTAGCCCACTAATGGGTCTCTCCCAAATCAGCCCATTAGGCTCCCAAAACCTGGACAACCAATTAAAAAATCTTAAAATAACGATTTCTTTCAAACCGCTAAACCAAATCTTTAATGTAACCACTCTACGGAAAGGCAAACATCAATTCCTTTCCAATGGCACATGTCTCACCCTTTGATTTGACCTGAGTCAAAAGTTATGCCATGTACAAGGATGATAGGGGGAAAATGGTCACAAACAAAATTGGTAAAAATTATGGACATGTCTCACATCCCCATAAGCAACTTATCAAAAGATTAGAATGATCCAACCCTTAGAGAATAAAATAAAAATATTTTATGATCTTTCGATATGTAAAATGCGGTATGTTACATTCTCCCCCCTTAAGAATTTCGCCCCCGAAATTCCTAACAAACACATGAAACCACAATAATTCTGCATGCCTAACATCCATGAGAAATCAATTATATCACCCAAACTAGCAACCATCAAGCCATACATCCATAGCCTTATCCTAGCACGCGGAATTCTATCAACAACAATAAGATAAAATGATATAATGATGATACGGTATCAAAAGTTCCTACCAATAAAGAGTTCTGGATGTGTGACGGCCCGCCCCGCACCAGCTTGCATTTCCTCCGAAGGTGCGCTGTACACATGCCCAACTAGCACGGAACGGTCGCCAAGGAAAGGAAAGAAGAGAATGAACTAACAAGGAACTTGTAGAATGTCTCACAGCGCATGGAACAAAATGTAATAATAACATAATCTTGACATAAAACAGGAGAGACAGAGCATAAGCTGAAAACTAAACCAACATAGCAGCGGAAATCCAAATACAGCTTATTACAACTTCCCAACTTACTGTCTCTAAAACAAAGGAAAGCTAAAGTAGAAGATGCACTACTAATGCCCAAGAAGTGATCTTCAACAACACAGGGAGAATACTATATATATCATACGTAAAAGCCTCTTGCTCGTCTCCGGATCAGCTACCCGTGCATACCCAGCTAACCTGTCTCTAGTCTGCTCGTGAGAGCACCCAGAGTAATAAGAAGAGACATAAAACTCTGGGTTAGATAAAAAGTCTGGTATGAGCGATAAGCAGCTAAACAGAACAATAACAGGTATACTAAACCATCCTGAACCTGGACCTGCAACCAAAGAGTTAGCACTACATACCGTACAATACTCTAAGGTGCCACTGAACAAATGGTGTAAAGATAACGGAGTGGGGGTGTGCATGTCATAATGATGGCAAACAAATCAACCATAGCAATCATCCTCACATCTCTCACTCAGTGCGTAAAGTACAATGTCCATCACTGTCAATCACTAGACCCATCGAAGTAGTGACGGAGTTCGACTTGTACAACTACTGCTACTACCAAGCTTACCACATGGAGTCATGACCAATCCTTTACAAATGACCCCCCTTCATTGGTCTATAGCTCTTTAGTCGTACCTAGGCCACTATGGCCCTGAATCCGTTCACTTACTCCCTACACATAGTGATTCAAAGTTATAGACATCTGCAACCCCTTAGCACACGTCCCGTAGCAAAGGCAAATCATGAAGCTCACTCATTGGTTCCCAACTGGATCCTGAGTCAAAGTTTCTCATTTGGACTTCCTTTGCATATCGGGTTTTGATCGAATTGGAGTTGGTCTTCAAAAGAGTCGTCGCGTGATAGTAGAAACATTTGGTCATTCGGTTCGGTTCGGATGTTCCCCCTTTAGCTCTGTTCGGTTCGGATGCCCTCTGCCTGGGTGCAGCTTGGTGGTTGCCTCCTGGTTCGGTTCGGTGGTTGCTCCCTCCTAAATATCCCAATCCGATCTGTCCCTCTTCGTTCGCCCGATCTGATCCCATCCTTCTTCATTTGCCCGATCTGATCCCATCCTTTTGGTCCCTCCGATCCGATCCCCTGCCCAGCTCCAACTCTAAGCAAATCGCCTTCCTTCTTGCCGAGTCCCTTATGCTAAGTTCCAATCCGAATCGAGTCCACTTGCCCGGTTCTCCTATCCGATCCAAGCCCAATTATCCGATCCGATCTGGTTCGAAACCCTGCATATTTCCTGCGACTTTCCAGCGACTGTTTTACGCCATATGATGGCGTTTTCGGCCAATCTAACAGTTCTAATCAATCACAAAACATACCATACAGTCATAGCAACATGTATAATCAACCACATACACCAAAACAACATTCTTAACATGTAAAATGGATCAAACATACCCAAAATCCCATATTTTCCCTCAAGCATGTTTAGGCAGAACTAACGATATGATTAGCAAAACTTAATCAAACTAAACCAAATTTCTAACAGATGTCTAAAACATCATTTTAGAATTTATAAATAATTTTTCAGAATTTATTAGTGTATAAATTCGCTAATCAACACTAATTACCCTTAATTAACCGTAATTAGTGAGGAACTATGCAAATCACTTACCTTGGCCACAAATAAGATTTTCAGAACTAAAACCTCGCTAATTTGGGCTAATACTGATGTCTAACAACAGCTCTAATACTGATTTGGTGTTATTTCTCCTTGATTTGATGTTGCTAAGCTTAATCCTTGATTAGAAAGTGATTAGAAGTTGATTTGTGTGTTGGAGGCCATTGCTAGGCTTCTAAGAATGAAAGTGGCGGCTGAAAAATGAAAATAAGATCATTCTCTAACTGATTTCAGCCTCCTCATAACCCTAATCCCGAAATGGGTTATGGGCCCTCTTCTTAATCACCCTAATTAGGCCCGGTTAAGCTATTTTTTACCATCTGAAACTTGTTTCAGCCATATCTCCCAAACGGTAAGTCCGTTTGGCTAATGTGACCACTCTACGGAATTGTAAACCATCATCCGGAGCCAATGGAAGTGGTTTCAGGTCAAAACTCCTTTCCAATCAAAAGTTATGGCCAAAATAGTATCGGCTAGGGGCAAAACGGCCATTTAAAAATCGACAAAAATCATGAACATGGGAAATGACCCCAATAGTCGTCTCCCAAAGTTACATGACCATACGACTTCGTATGTGAAAGAAATAAATATTCTACGATCCTTCGATACGTAAAATGCGGGTCGTTACATTCTCCCCCCCCCCCCCCCCTTTAAGAAATTTCGTCCTCGAAATTCCTTAATCCAAAACATACAACGGATCCCGCATTCCTACCAATCATATATAACAATCAAACATGCAAAACAAGCAAAACAAACTTATCCTAGCATGCGGAAAGACTAAATCGAAACTAAAACCTTACCAGGCGAAGAGTTCTGGATATGTCTTCCTAATGCTCTCCTCTGTCTCCTAAGTACAGTCACTCTCATTTTCGCCTCACTGGACTTTGACTAGATTCATCACTTTTCTTCGAAGCTGCTTCGTATCATTCCCAACAATACGCATAGGCTTGCGGTTCCCAACCGCCTCAGGGTCAACTTCGATATCATCCAACTGATCAGGTGAAATAGTCACATCTGGGTCGTGCACGAACTTCCTTAACTGCGAAACATGAAATACGTTGTGAACTCCTGCCATCTTCTCTGGTAATTCAACTTTGTATGCCAAATCCCCAATTTGCTCAAGAACTGGGAATGGACCAACAAATCTTGGTGCTAACTTGTCTCTCCTGCCAAATCGTATCACGCTCTTCAACGGAGAAATCTTGACAAACACCAAGTCGCCAATAGAGAACTTCAACTCTCTTCTCCTTTTATCAGCATAACTTTTCTGCCTATCTTGGGCGGCCTTCATTCGTTGTTGGATAGTCTTAATCTTAGCTGAAGTTTCTCTTATCACATCGAGTCCAAGCACAAACTTCTCACTAGTTTCTACCCAACATGACGGTGAGTTGCACGGTCTTCCGTACAAAGCTTCAAATGGAGCCATACCAATACTGGATTGATAGCTATTATTATATGCAAACTCTACTAGATGCAAATGGTCATCCCATGATCCACCAAAATCCAATATACAAGCTCTTAAGAGATCTTCTAACACTCGATTCACCCTCTCTGTCTGTCCGTCGGTTTGAGGGTGATATGCGGTACTGAGTTATAGTTCTGATCCTAGCGCCTCTTGTAAGCTCTTCCAAAATCCACTAGTGAACAATGGATCTCGGTCACTCACAATGCCTTTGGGTATTCCATGAAATCTCACTACCCACTTTATATACAGTTCCACTAATTTAGCTGCCGTCCTGTTTGACTTGACAGGTATAAATCTTGTATTTTTGGTCAATCGGTCCACAATCACCCAAATGCTATCATGGCCCGATCTAGTCCTTGGTAACCCATCAATGAAATCCATTGACACTTGTTCCCATTTCCATTCTGGAATTTCTAATGGTTGCAACAAACCACTAGGCTTCCTTTGCTCAGCTTTAACTAGCTGGCAATTTATGCATTTGGATAAATTTCCCAATGTCTCTTTTCATCCCTTCCCAGTAGTAGGTCTGCCTCATGTCTTGGTACATCTTGTTACCACCGGGGAGTATAATCAGTTTTGGGTGATGACATTCCCTAAGCACTTCATCTCTCAATCCATTGACATTGGGTACAACTAGTCTTCCATTCTTTCTAAGCCATCCATCTCGATCAAGCCCATACTTGTTCATCTCCTCATCGATACCCATCTCTAACTTGGAGATGATTTACAATAGGTTAGGATCATTCCTCTGACTGGAACCAATTCGCTCAATCAAAGTGGGTCTGATCGTCAAACTTGCTAACATTTCTGAATCCAATTCGCACTTTGGTCTGAAATCATACCCAGCGATGTACTCCAGTTGCTTCCATTCTAGAAACATAGACCCTAAACTGGCATGTCTTCTACTCAATGCATCAGCCACCGCATTGCCCTTTCCTGGTGTATATGCGATGTCGAAATCATAGGAAGCTAATAATTCTAACCATCTTTGTTGTCGGAGATTTAGATCCCTTTGAGAGAAGAGATACTTTAACGATTTATGATCGGTAAACAACTCGAATCTTTCTCCCAAGAGATAATGTCTCCACATCTTCAATGCGAACACGATCGCTGCCAATTCCAAATCGTGGGTAGGGTATCTTCTCTCGTGCGGTTTCAATTGCCGACTTGTATAAGCTACAACCCTCCCTCCTTGAATCAATACAGCACCCAGTCCGGTACCACATGCATATGTGTATACCGTCATCTCTTCATTCCCCTTAGGAATGATTAACACTGGTGCACATGTCAATTTGTCCTTTAGACTCTTGAATGCATTCTCGCACTTTTCGTCCCAGACAAAAGCTTGATTCTTCTTGGTCAACTGAGTCAACGGTGCTGCTATCCTGGAGAAGTCTTGGATAAACTTACGATAATATCCAGCTAACCCCAAGAAACTTTTTATGTCCGTTGCATTCTTGGGCGTAGACCAATCTTGTACCGTAGCCACCTTCGTAGGATCCACGGCAATACCATTCTCTGAAACAACATGGTCCAAGAATCTCACTTTCCTCCTCGGGAAGTGACACTTAGAAAACTTTGCTTTCAATTGTTGTTTTCTCAACATTTCCATCACTATCCTTAAATGTTCCTTGTGTTCTTCCTCTGTCCTCGAATAGACCAAAATGTCATCCACGAACACAAGGACAAACTTATTCAACTGATCTCTGAATACCCTATTCATAAGATCCACAAAATATGTTGGGGCATTGGTCAGCCCGAATGGCATGACCAACCACTCATAAAACCCAGACGGCGTCCGAAATGTCGTTTTAGCTATAATCTCAGCTTCCACTCTAAGCTGATGAAAACCTGTCGCGAGATCCAACTGAGAGAATACTCTCGCGCCACTCAACTGATCAAACAAATCATCTATCCATGGTAGAGGATACTTATTCTTCCTCGTCACTTTATTCAACTCGCGGTAGTCTACACACAAACGAAGGGAACCATCCGCCTTGGTAGCAAACACAACTGGTGCTCCCCATTCAGAAACGCTCCTTCTGATAAATCCCTTCTTCAAAAGATCGCTGACTTGCACCCCGAGCTCTCGTTGCTCCCTTGTGACATACGACGAAGTGGCATCACTATAGGTCTGGCATCTTTCACTAAATCAATACGGAAATCAATCTCTCGGTGTGGCGGAAGCCCGGTCACTTCCTCGAAAACGTCCGGATACTGGCCAACCACGGGCAAACCTGAAAACTCACTATGCGGAATGTCGAGGGAATTCAGAAAACTAGCTATTACCCCATCACCGGGTAGACCACCAAACACTACCCTTTGCCCATCATCCGCTCTAGCTGTCACCAAAAAGCCCTCACAGTCTACCACCACCCCGTATCTTTGGAGCCAATCGACTCCCAAAATAATGCCAAACCCAGTAAAGCCCAAAACAAAGCAATCACAAACAAATATGCATCCATGACTCGATAGGACCACATTACGACAAATCATGCTAAGGTTAGTTGAACCACCAATCGGGTTCGTCGCTACTAAAGGTCTATCGACAATCTCGGGCTCCAATCCCAACCTATCTCCAGGTCACTATATATGAAAGAACTGGAAGCCCCGGTATCAAACAAAACTCTAATAGGAACATCATAAACAGAAAGCATACCTTGAATGACGACATTCTTTCCCTTCTCCGCCGCGGTTGGGGCATTTGACAAAGAAGGAATATCATTAAAGGCATATGCTTTCACCATCTGCTTTTCTTTAAGGGGTTGCGGACACTTGTCCTTGTGATGTCCCACTTGGCCACAGTTGAAGCACTTCCTATCCGCTGGCTTGGCCCGACAATTACTAGCATAATGGCCCTTCTTACCACAACTGAAGCACTCAACTTCTTTCTTATTCTTTCTATGGCTATCCTTATTTTGGTTCTGCTTCCTCTTACTGAGAACCACTCTTGCCTCCACCACTTGCTTCTGGTTTTGGCTCCTCTGCAGATGCAACCTCAGTCTTTGACTTAGGGTAAAGACTTTCTGACCTCAATGCTTTCCCCACAATCGATTCAAACGTCTCATCGATGTGGTTAATGAGCCTTTCCCCCAAGCGCTGATCCAAACAGTTATGAACTTCTTGTTCTTCTTCTCGGCAGTATCAATAAGAGATAACCCATACTTCGACAAAGTGTCGAATTCAGCAATTTACTCCGAGATAGCTCTGCCATTCTGCTTGAGCTCCAAAAATTTCTTAAACAATACTGACTTCTGAGCAGCTGGAATGAACTTATCGCTAAAACGAACCTTAAACTGCTCCCAAGTAATCCGATCCTCGGGAGTAGCTGCCTTTATAGCATTCCACCAATTCATTGCCCGTCCTTGCAGCTGACGGGATGCTAGCCTTCTTTTCATCGCATCCTCGATACCCGAATCTTCGAAGATACGCTCGCAGTTATCCAACCAATCCTGAACATCCGTAGCTGATTCCGTTTCGTGGACGGCTTCCCACCGAGACTAGTATAAATCTTGTTCAGCTTGGCGAAATCGGCTCTAGGCGCCTACACTATTGGACCACCACCATTTCCACTATTGGGAGCTGCCCTCTGCACATCCCTAAGCATTTTCCTCATGAGGTCAGTAACATCGTCCTCATGTCAGCAGCATTCCCATTATTGGCTCCTCTACCAGCACCTCTTGCGTATCGGCTCATCGTTCAATCTGTAAAGAGAAAACGATTAACCATCTCTATAGTGGTGCTAGTGCAGTGCGACTTCATCCTTAGCTATACCAATAGTATATATATATATAGCTTTTAAAAATCAAAATAATCACAAATACGCGCTCTCATATACGTATACTATCTCTCTCTCTGATGACTTCCCTAGGTCAACTACGCAACCGAGCTCTGATACCAAATGTGACGGCCCGCCCCGCACCAGCTTGCATTTCCTCCGAAGGTGCACTGTACACATGCTCGACTAGCACGAAACGGTCTCCAAGGAAAGGAAAGAAGAGAATGAACTAACAAGGAACCTATAGAATGTCTCACAGCGCATGGAACAAAATATAATAATAACATAATCTTGGCATAAAATAGGCGAGACAGAGCATAAGCTGAAAACTAAACCAACATAGCAGCGGAAATCTAAATACAGCTTACTACAACTTCCCAATTTACTGTCTCTAAAGCAAAGGAAATCTAAAATAGAAGATGCACTACTAATGACCAAGCAGTGATCTTCAACAACACAGGGAGAATACTATATATATATATATATATATATATCATACGTGAAAGCCTCCTGCTCATCTCCGGATCAGCTACCCGTGCATACCCAGCTAACCTGTCTCTAGTCTACTCGTGAGAGCACCCAGAGTAATAAGAAGAGACATAAAACTCTGGGTCAGACAAAAAGTCTGGTATGAGCGATAAGCAGCTAAACAGAACAATAACAGGTATACTAAACCATACCTAAACCTAGACCTGCAACCAAAGAGTTAGCACTACATACCGTACAATACTCTAAGGTGCCACTGAACAAATGGTGCAAAGATAACGGAGTGGGGGTGTGCATGTCATAATGATGGCAAACAAATCAACCATTGCAATCATCCTCACATCTCTCACTCAGTGCGTAAAGTATACGATGTCCACCACTGTCAATCACTAGACCCATCGAAGTAGTGATGGAGTTCGACTTGTACAACTACTACTACCAAGCTTACCACATGGAGTCATGACCAATCCTTTACAAATGACCCCACTTCATTGGTCTATAGCTCTTTAGTCGTACCTAGGCCACTATGGCCCTGAATCCGTTCATATACTCCCTACACATAGTGATTCAAAGTTATAGACATCTGCAACCCCTTAGCACACGTCCCGCAGCAAAGCCAAATCATGAAGCTCACTCATTGGTTCCCAGCTGGATCCTGAGTCAAAGTTCCTCACGACTTCCTTTGCATATCGGGTTTTGATCGAATTGGAGTTGGTCTTCAAAAGAGTCGTCGCGTGATAGTAGAAACATTTGGTCATTCGGTTCGGTTCGGATGTTCTCCTTCTAGCTCAGTTCGGATGCCCTCTGCCTGGGTGCGGCTCGGTGGTTGCCTCCTGGTTCGGTTCGGTGGTTGCTCCCTCCTAAATATCCCGATCCGATCCGATCCCTCTTCTTTCGCCCGATCCGACCCCATCCTTCTTCATTCGCCCGATCCGATCCCATCCTTTTGGTCCCTCCGATCTGATCCCCTGCCCAACTCCAACTCTAAGCGAATGGCCTTCCTTATTGCCGAGTCCCTTATGCTAAGTTCCAATCCGAATCGAGTCCACTTGTTCGGTTCTCCTATCCGATCCAAGCCCAATTATCCGATTCGATCCGGTTCGAAACCCTGCATATTTCCTGCGACTTTCAAGCAACTGTTTTACGCCATATGACGGCGTTTTTGACCAATCTAACAGTTCTAATCAATTACAAAACATACCATACAGTCATAGCAACATGTATAATCAACCACAAACACCAAAACAACAATCTTAATATGTAAAATGGATCAAACATACACAAAATCCCATATTTTCCTTTAAGCATGTTTAAGCAAAACTAACGATATGATTAGCAAAACTTAATCAAACTAAACCAAATTTCTAACAGAGGTCTAAAACATCATTTAAGAATTTATAAATATTTTTCCAGAATTTATTAGTGTATAAATTCGCTAATCAACACTAATTACCCTTAATTAACCGTAATTAGTGAGGAACTATGCAAATCACTCACCTTGGCCACAAATAAGATTTTCAGAACTGAAACCTCGCTGATTTGGGATGATACTGATGTCTAACAACAGCTCTAATACTGATTTGGTGCTATTTCTCCTTGATTTTATGTTGCTAAGCTTAATCCTTGATTAGAAAGTGATTAGAAGTTGATTTGGGTGTTGGAGGCCATTCCTAGGGTTCTAAGAATGAAAGTGGCAGCTGAAAAATGAAAATAAGATTGTTGTCTAACTGATTTCAGCCTTCTCATAACCCTAATCCCGAAATGGGTTATGGGCCCTCTTGTTAATCACCCTAATTAGGCCCGATTAAGCTGTTTTTCACCATTTGAAACTTGTTTCAGCCATATCTCCCAAACGGTAAGTCCGTTTGGCAAATGTGATCACTCTACGGAATTGTAAACCATCATCCGGAGCTAATGGAAGTGGTTTCATGTCAAAAATCCTTTCCAATCAAAAGTTATGGCCAAAACAGTATCGGCTAGGGGCAAAATGGTCATTTAAAAATCGACAAAAATCATGAACATGGGAAATGACCCCAATAGTCGTCTCCTAAAGTTACACGACCATACAACTTTGTATGTGAAAGAAATAAATATTCTACGATTCTTCGATACGTAGAATGCGGGTCGTTACAGGATGAATCACCCTCATGCCCTCTTTCGTCTCTCATGTACAATCGTCCCCATCTTCACTCCATTATACCTTGACCAGCTTAACCATCTTCCTCCTAAGTTGCTTCGTGTCATTTCCCACAACACGAAGCGGCTTTCGAGATTTCTCAGCTACGTCATCCACCCCTTGGTCTTTGTAATGCTCTAGAGGTACCACTACATTCAAATCATGCACGGACTTCCATAGAAACGATACATGGAAAACATCATGCACACTCGATATCTTCTGGGGCAACTCCAATCTATATGTGAGCTTTCCAATTTGTTGGACTATCGGAAATGGTCCAACAAACCTTAGAGCTAATTTTCCTCTATTTCGAATCGAACCACATGCTTTATTGATGAAATCTTTATGAAAACCGTATCTCCCATGTCGAATTCCAAGTCCTTGCGATGCTTATCGGCATAACTCTTCTGATGATCTTGGGCCGCCTTCATTCGTTGTCGAACGATCTCAATACAATCTGAGGTCTCTCTAATCATCTCTGGCCCAAGCACCAATTTATCTCCAGTTTCTAACCAACAAGCTGGAGAATTGCACGGCCTCCCATACAATGCCTCATATGGTGTCATCCCAATGCTAGACTGGTAGCTATTATTATACGCAGACTCAACTAGATGTAGACGGTCCTCATATGATCCACCGAAGTCTAACATACAAGCCCTTAGGAGATCTTCCAAAACTCGAATGATCCTCTCGGTCCGACCATCCGTTTGGGGATGATATGCTATATTCAAGCACAGCTCGGTTCCCAAAGCCTCTTGCAAACTTTTCCAAAATCCACTCATAAATAATGGATCTCGGTCACTCACTATACTCTTTGGGACACCATGTAATCGAACTATCCATTTCACACAAAGTTCAGCTAGTTTCGGCACTGTCCTAATCGACTTGACATGAATGAATCTTGTACTTTTGGTCAAGCGATCCACAATGACCCAAATCCCTTCATTTCTTGCCCGGGTTCAGGGTAGTTCATCGATGAAATCCATCGATATTTGCTTCCACTTCCACGTAGGAACTTCCAATGGCTGAAGCAAACCATTCGGCTTCTTCTGTTCAGCTTTCACCAACTGACAGTTCATGCACTTAGAAATGAACTTTCCAATATCTTGGTTCATCCCCCTAGTAGTAAACTCGCTTTATGTCCTGATACAACTTATTACCACTGGGATGAATCGTCAACTTTGAGTGATGACATTCTGTCAGAACCTCATCTCTCAATCCATCAGTATCAGGAACAACTGATCGCCCTTGCTTTCAAAGACAACCTTCTCGATCGACTTTGAACTCTTTATTCTCTGGTTCTAGATTCTGGGAAAACTCAACAAGCTTCACATCTCACCTTTGGCTCTCGCCAATCCTTTTGATAGGTGTAGGTCTTATTGGTAAGTTTGCTAACATTTCAGGCTCCAACTCACATCTTGGCCTGAAATCAAATCTTTCCAAATACTCGAGGCTTTTCCGTTCCGAAAACGTTGCTCCCAAACTTGCGTATGCGTCTGCAACTACGTTACCTTTGCTCGGAGTATAGGCTATACCAAAATCATATGATGCCAGAAACTCCAACCATCGTTGCTGGCGAAGATTCAAATCCTTTTGAGAGAAAGATACTTCAATGACTTGTGATCCTTGAACAACTCGAATCGAACTCCTAATAGGTAATGTCTCCACATCTTTAGATCAAGCACAATCGCTTCCTACTCCAAATCCTGAGTTGGACAGTTCCTTTCATGCGACTTCAACTGTCGACTCGCGTAGGACACAACCTTATCCCTCTGCATTAGCACTGCTCCAAGTCTTGTACCACATGCATCAGTGTATACCACCATCTCCTCATTTCCACTTGGAATGGTCAGCACAGGTGCACTTTTCAATTTCTCCTTTAGGATTCCAAACGCTTGTTCACACTTCGCATCCCATGTGAACACTTGGTTCTTCTTCGTCAGTCATGTCAACGGTGCAACTATCTTGGAGAAATCCTTGATAAACCGTCGATAATAAGCTTCCAACCAAAGGAAATTCCGTACATCCATAGCATTCTTAGATCTATCCTGGTACTAGATTGCTGCCACTTAGCAGGATCCACGACTATCCCATTTCCAGAAACAACATGGCCTAAGAATCTCACTTCCTTCTCCCAGAAGTGAAACTTCAAGAACTTAGCCTTCAGTTGATGCTTTCGCAAGATCTCTAACACAACTCTCAAGTGCATCTTGTGTTTTTCCTCATTCGGAGAATAAACCAGAATATCACCCTGAAAACAAGCACAAACTTGTTCAGCTGATCTCTAAACACTCTATTCATAAGATCCACAAAGTATGTTGGCGCGTTAGTCAACCCGAATGGCATTACTAACCATTTGAAAAACCCGAATGGTGTCCTAAAAGCAGTCTTTGGCATCTATTCTTTGCTACCCCTAACTGGTGAAATCCCGTTGCCAAATCCATCTAAGAAAACACCTTGGTCTCATGAAGCCGATCGAACAAGTCATCAATTATTGGCAACGAATTCTTGTTCTTCTTTGTCACTTTGTTCAGCTCACGATAGTCCACACATAATCTTAACAAGTCATTCGCCTTGATTGCAAACACGACTGGTGCACCCCATTCGAAAACACTCCTCCGAATAAATCCCTTCCAAAGAAGGTCTCGAACTTGCACCTCCAACTCTTGTTGTTCCTTAGGCGCCATTCGCCTAAGAGGCGTAATGATTGGTCTAGCACCCTCGACTAGATTGATCCTAAACTCGCTCTCACGATGCGGTGACAACCCTTTGACCTCGTCAAAGACATCGTCATACTCATTAGCGATCAACACAGATGACAAGCCTTCTTGTGGAATCACAAGCGAATATAAATAGCTAACGAAAACACCCTCTTCGCGCTTACACTTTATCAACACCTTTCGCCCTTTCACATCCCTGAATCTCACCTCTAGCTTCTCGCAATTCACCTTTTTCGCATACCTCTTGACCCAATCCATGCCCAAGAAACCCAGCGAAGTTAAGAACAAAGCAATCACACACAAAAGAGAAACCATGACTCGAAAATACTAGACCACAACACAACATATACAAACTAGACGAACTTCTAACCGGATTAGTCACAATCAATGGTCTGTCACAAATCTCAGATTCCAAACCCAAGCGACACACAAGCTCATTGCAAATGAAAGAAAGCGATGCTCCCGTGTCAAACAAAACTCGAACTGAAACACCCTGAATAGAAAGAGTACCTTGCACCACGACACCCTTTGCCTTCTCCTCAGCAGTAGGAGCTTTTGAAGAAGATGGCACAACCACCAAAGCATAAGCATTAACCACTTATTTCCCTTGAGCTAATTCTGAACAATCTTTCTTCTTATGTCCCGGCTTTCCACATTTGAAGCAATTCTTCTCAGCTTCAGGATTCTTGCATTCACTAGAAAAATAGCCCTTCTACCAATAATTCAAGTAAGTCACTTCAGTCTTCTTCTTCTTCTGGCCATCCTTTCCCTTTTGTTGGTGCTTTCTCTTCTTATTATTACCACCATGATGTGGCTTCTGTTCTTCCTTAGCTGCAACAACAGACACCTTCTTAGGAAACAGACTTTCCTGCCTTAAAGACCTTTCGATGATCTTCTCAAAACTATCATCGAGGTGGTCCACAAGCTGATTCCCAAGATATTCATCCAATCCCAAGACAAACTTCTCGTTCTTTTGGTAAGGAGTATCCACATATGAACGAGCGTACTTCGACAGAGCCTCAAAGTCAGAAATATTGTCAAGAACCGGGTAATCATTCTGCTTAAGCTCCACAAATCTCTTAAGACAGAGTTGACTTTAGCACGGTGGAGATAAACTTCACTTCAAACTTGGCTTGAAACAGCTCCTATGAAATATCCACTTCAGGTGTCTCCAGTGTGACAGAGTTCCACCAGTCCATTGCCCTGCCCACTAACTTCCTTGATGCAAGCTTCCTCTTGGTTGCATCATCAATGCCCAAGTCCTTGAAAATTCGAACACAAATATCCATCCACCTCTGGACTTCTTTATCTGGTTCAGTGCCCTTAAACTGTTTTCCTCCCAATGATGAAAAGTCTTTGCATAACTTTGCAAATTCTACAGCTCTAGGCACTGGAACTCCAACATCAACCGTAGCCGCCTCTAGAGCGGGAACCCTATTCATGATTGCTGCTGCCATGGCCTCGAACATGGGTGGATAGTCTGGTTCGCCCCCATTTCCACCTCCAGTATTAGGCTATTAGCTCCCCTAGGAGCGTGTCTTGATGGTTGTCTACTCATTCTAAATATGAAATTTAGAATAATTAGCCACTTCCAAGAAAAACTACTAAAGGAAAACAACCGTTGCTACTATATATGCTAATATATATATATATACATATATATATGTGTGTATATATATATATAGTAAGCATCCAACTGAATTCTACAAGTACGTTTCTCATACGTGATTACGTCCTTGAACTTTGGCTAAAATCGTTAACCTGGGCTCTGATACCAAATGTGACAACCGCCCATAACCCCTACACTATACAAGAGAAAAGAATGCGCTGAAAGGTGTGCAAGACCGCTATGGACGATCATCAAGGTATGATAACACAATCAGAACCTGTCGTAAACTTACAACGCAAGGAGAAGATATAATAGAACATATACAACAGGTAGTGATAGTGAAGTAGAAAACACTAAACTTTCATGACAACTAGACAGTATTTCACATACACACGGACAAAAAGATAGTGTTTATACAATTTTCCTCACTACAGTACTTAGAGAAATAGCAAATAGCGGAAATACAATTATTAGATAGTAGTAAACTGATATTTAAACCTCCAGCTTGCCATCGATCAGCATCACTGTTCCCACTAAAGCATCACCTGTCACCTGCTACTTAGTCTGCCTATCCAGCAATCGAATGAATAACACAAGGTAATAAGAGGTAAACATAAAACCTTGATTTAGATAACAGTCTTAGTGAGCGATAAAACAGCTTACAAACTTCATTAATAAAGTATATGAGAATGGGTAAATAAGCAAACTAATCTACCCCGCTCTAGAGAAGAACTCTCAACTGCCTTCCCTACACCTGACAGTGACAGCCTTTACAATCCATACATCCAAAGGAATAACTATTCAGTCATGGCAACCAGAACGACCATTCATACATAGCAACAACAACTCAACCATCATTACAACAAGCATTCAGACGTTCATGACTGACTCTGGCTATCACTACCAACCTTGCTTTGAAACCCTCGTTATCATATGACTGGCTAACAACATGCCATCAAGTGTCAAGGATTATTCATGACGTCCCAGTTCTAACAAAATTTCACACGCTATACACAACACATGTTTAGGCCATACACGACATCGAGTGCATTCGACCTACAACTGGCCTTCAATTGTACCCCTTGCGTCGAGTCCGTTAGAACCTACGATAACAACAATTCCTCGGCCTTCTCATCTCTAGTCATTATCAAATAGGACTATCGATTAGCTCAGAACACTTTAGAGCAATCACCTTTACATGAACTCAATACATCCCCGAGTCGTCAACACATTTGTCACATCCGACGAACAAATCACCTCACTTCGTCATTCCCCATGGAATTCACTTTGAAGTTATCACCACTTTCGAACCGAAGAAAACCATCAATCATATGGTCCGAAACAATTCATAACTTCACCTCAACTTGTTATTGAAAACAAATCACAGCACTAAGAAGCGCTGTTGCAACTCTAGGTACATGACTGACCGAATTCCCCTGCACGACCGATCAGCACCACACTTCTATGATCGACCCAACTACCTGAGTGCGACCGACCCTGGTCATGCTCGACCCAAACCTTGCATGACACACCTTGGTGAACGACTAGCCAAAAACAAGGACCGACCAATCGCCACTCGACTCAACGGTGTACGAGCCATACAACCTAACCCGGCCTACTGTGCTTGCTCGCTTGACTGACCCATTTAGCCTGAGTCCACCATGACCGGCCTTCCATTCGCTCGACCGATCCACTCCAGATCCAGCTGTACTGGAACACACGTCTGACCAGGTAAGAACGACCGACCCAGTTGGGTGTGACCGACCCAACCATTAAATCTCTGGGCTTGCTCGACCGAACCTGCTTCCTGTCTTGTTTCCCAAGAAATCACACTAGGATGCACGACCGACCCTATTCATGCGACTTAAAACCTGCACTTCTCCAGTGCAACTCAAATTCCGACCAAAACTTCGCAAATCGATGAAACCAACTCAACCAATCCATTCAACACAATCATAAACATGTTATGAAACCACTAACATCATCAATTTGGCGATTTCATCAATAATTATGTGAAATTCACGAAAATCACCACAAATGCAAATGTGAACAAAACCATAGATCTAACTTGCATTATCATATGAGATAGCACAGAAATTACCGGTTTAAACTTACTAAATTGGATCCTATGATGATTCATATGAATATGGACTTACCAATGTGTAGATCTAAGAAATCGACTTGAATCTGATGAAAAACATGCACAAATACTCATATACTTCATTGGATCCATGTGAGAGATGCAAATAGCTCACTGATTCTCCAAAACAAGCTAAAATTGATGAAATAAGAATCCCGACAGTAAGCACCTCACACCAAATCCCTTGATCTGTTGAATCCTTGCTTCAATTGATGTAGATCTAGCCTCCAATGGGGTAGATACATGATTTCCCTCCTTAGATTTTGATTTTTATTGGTGGAAAGGTGTTAGAGGAAGGAGGAGCACCAGGCCACCAAATGGGAGATTGGGGAAGTAAACTATTTCCCATAACTCCCACCCTCTATTTAAAGTTTCCAACAGCCCACTAATGGGCATCTCCCAAATCGGCCCTTTAGGCTCCCAAAACCTGGACAGCCAAGTGAAAAACCTTAAAATAGCGATTTCTCCCAAACCGCTGAACCAAATCTTTAATGTAACCACTCTACGGAAGGAAAAACATCAATTCCTTTCCAATGGCACATGTCTCACCCTCTGATTCGACCTGAGTCAAAAGTTATTCACTGTACAAAACTGATAGGGGCAGAATGGTAAAAAAAAATGGTAAAAATTATGGACATGTCTCACATCCCCATAAGCAACATACCAAAAGATGAGAATGATCCAACCCTCAGAGAATAAAATAAAATATTTTTCGATTTTACAATACGTAAAATGTGGGATGTTGCAACGTTCCTATTAGCAGCAAATAGTAGTCCTTTTGCTTTTGTTTTAACACGCGGTCCATTTTATGAATTTAAAATTGCATGACGCATGCAATGCATTCATCAGCTAGTAAATCATTTTCAAGAAAAAACACAGATGTCCATAGGTGACTACTTTGATTTTTTAGAGAATAATACTAAACTATGTAGAGATGAACTGAATTCAACAAAGTAGACAGACTGTATAGTTTAGAGGGAGTCAGGGTGAGTTTTTGACGAATGGTAACGGGGCATTTGAGCATGGCATTTGAGTGTGGCACCATTGTAAACGAGGAATACGCCTTTTGCTACGAATAGGGTATTTAAGCGTGGTATTTAAATGGGGTATTTATTTGTTACTTTATTTGTTTTGAATTAATTAAATACTAAATGCACAAAAGAAAACTATTACATTTCATTAAACGAACAGAAATACAAACTAAAACACAACTACTACATTAGAAATAAAAAAGTACATAAAAAACTAAAAATTACGATGGTGATCCAATTTACTCAGCTCCGCTAAAATAAACTCCTGTACATCATCATCGTCTAGATCATCAGCAATCTCCACATTTCACGGATCATTGCGAAAAATCATCATAATTTCCCATCGCTTGACATTTGACACTGCTCGAATGATATTGTAGCAATAGGAAACAACCTTCTGAAGGCGGGGGTCCACAAAAGAGCGGCTTGAACTTCCACGCTCTGTGTGTCTACGCCTAGAGGGATGAGCAGAAGGCGGGTTTCATGTAGTCATCCAATTGAAATACAACCATCGTCGGCAGTGGTGAAAGAAGCAGCTGGTGCAGGTGGAGGAGCAATAGGATAAGATATAGGCAAGTAGGCATAACCAAACAATTGCCAAAAAGTATGTCCTACTCTTGAAACTTCATCGGGGCATTTCTTCCAAATTGCATATATGGTCTAGCTGCGCCAATAGCCCACCACTCATTAGGACCTTCCAAACTACCATGCATTGGATCCCATTCTCCGCTCGGTGTCCGCAACACTCTATCCCAATCACGAAAAGACTGCTTCAAATTAGCCCATTTGTCTTTAATATGGGTTTCTACGTAACACTGATTAAAACGATGGTTTAAAGCCGCTGCGGCTGTCCCATAAAAACTACTAGCGCACATGTTCACTCTGCCATAAATTAGTACAACATCAATGAAAGAAACCTTCCATTCGTCTGTCCAATTAGCAAAAGGCTGGGAAGTAGCAGAGTCAGAATCTGAAGACATACTGCAAAACAGAAAAAAATCAGAAAAATTTGCAAAAAACATATACGATATATTTAAGAAAATTAAACACAACGGTATAAAAAAACATGTTTTGCAGCTTTATTCATCCGAAATAATTCAAAAGTGGAAGAGGGACGAGGGATTTGCTGGTTAGGGATAGAGAAAATGAGATAGGGGAGGGGATATACACGGCATGGATGGGAATGCTGGAAATGAACTATTGGCGTCTAATGCGTTGGACGCCAACGGTTCATTCTCTGTTGTTATAGAAACGGTGCATTTGGCCGTTTGTAATGATGCCACGCGTCCGAGGCAATGCAAACATGGCACCATTTTACTGCGAATGACACTTAGACTGACATTTAATTACTTGATAACAATAAAATATACCTTCAGAAAATAGACTGTTTTATTTACAAAACAAATTTAGCATGAAAATACAGATTAAACATAGCAACAAAATCAATGCGTTTGTGTATAGGAACTTGAAAATATAAAATTGACAATGTAAAATGGACAACAAAATGAATACTTATCATCATATTTTCTAATAATATTGACTCTGGGTAATAAGAAAAGAGAGCAAATTTGTTCACCCTATTTTTAATAGTGTGAACAAAATATTGCCTCCCATTGGTAACCAAGGAATCCCATATGAGTCCCTCTGACTTTCACGAATCGGATGGCACAATTATGTTCACACTACTAAAAATAATGTGAACAAACTTACATGATAGGAAAACGCATGTAAATGAAAAATGTTGACAAATAAACATAATGAGTACTTGTCATCAGACGAGTCAGCTATTCCAGAAACGAAAAATGCTTGTAAATAAAGAAGAATGGATGTAGACGTAGATCCAGTATAAAAATTCATGTTGTATAATATATAGTACCAGGTGAGCATAAATATTTGTTCAAGATATACGGCGGATTGTAATGAATTCATTATTTCACACAAAACAATTTGCTTGTCTTTTAGGTTATTTATAACTAGTATTACCGTACAACGGCGGGAAAAACCGACCGTTAGTGGTCAATATGAAATAAAAATTATTTATTAAAACATTTTTCAAATTAGTTTTTATTTTAAAAATTATAGGGTAATTTAAGAGGAAATGAAAGTAACTAATAAAGTATAAATTCAATTAAACTGAATTTTACATGTAAACCAACTTGAGATGAGAATATAGTATCAATGTATTGATTCGAATTAGTCACAAAAACGTACGTGCATTTTTATTATATATCAAGTAAGATTAATATAATCTTAATGTTTAGTTATTCTACAACTATAAACCGTTAATGGAATCATGAATTAAAAAGAGAAACGAAACAAATATAAGCACAAAACGTAACATTATATCAGTGAATATTTAATTGAAATAAAAAACACAAGAGTAAGATGTAATAAATAAATCCCAAACTAGTAAACTAATTTATTTAAATAAATCACTTAAAATAAAAGTATCATTATTATTTTAAAAACTAAAACTGCTAAAATAAAAATTCTGAATATAAAACTAAATGTTAGACTCCTTCATTTTAGATATTTCTTCTAACAACAAGCTTGATTCAGCTGAATAATCGACGGCTGATGTAACACCCCGTGTATTCTATAACAGTGAAATTCACAAATTAAAGTATAACTAATTTCAAATCAAAGAATTAAGGGAAACGGGATACGCCATTGCGTTCGTCTCGGAATTTTGCTTGAGATAGAGTCCGAGTTTGCGTAAAACGGACTCCGTATGAAGAAGATATGGCCTCCGGAAGTTTCAGAATTCAATTTAAAATTCAAAACAACTCAGAAAAACCAATTCAAAATTCAAAATCGGGCCGGATTGGCCAGGGCGGGAATTTTCCCGCCCAAGGCACCCAGGTCGACTTGGTAGTCGACCCGGGGCTACCCAGGTCGACTGGGCAGTCGACCTGGGTCACCCGTGTCGACTGCCAAGTCGACACGGTGTCGACTGGCGTGTCGACCTGGCCCCTGAGCCAGGTCGAACCCAGCCCCCTGGCTGGCCTGGTCTGTGTTTGGTCGATTTTCTGAGCCTTGCCTTGTCACTAGGGCTAGGTGTCAGCTCCTGATTGGTCTCTCCTTCAAACGAACGGCTATTATTAAACCAAGCTCCATCGACGGTCTAAATCAACTCACATACTCTATAAAAAGGACCTAAGACTCACCCTAATTCACACAAACAAAAATGGAGATGAGACCGTCATGCTGCTGAGGAAAGACTAGGAATAGCCGTCAGGAATTGAGAGGCAATTCGAAAGCTTAAAGCAACGTCAATTAAATCAAAACAACGCCTACAACAAAGGATAGCATCTCCAAATTCAGAATTCAGATTCCTGAATTGAAAATTCGTCATACGTTGTAAGTAGAGTGCTATTCCGATGTGAATAAATAATTGTGTTTTGATTTGTGTAAAGTGAGAAATGGAATTGTGGCGATAATAATCTATATTTGTATGTTTCTTTGATTCTAAATGATTTGGAAATGTTATGGTATACGATTGTATATTTGCAAGTATGTGGTTTATGTTGACAACCATATGTTGTGGTATTTTATTTGGGGTTCATACAAGTATATGATTCATGTTAACAACCATGTGTTGTGGTATTTTATTTAGGATTCATACAAGTATATGATTCATGTTAACAACCATATGTTATGGTATTTTATTTGGGATTCATGCAAGTATATGATTCACTATTATGCCAATATGATGTACATACTTTTATGATCACTTTTAGTGTGTAATTGGACTCGACTAAGTATTATGGTTTATATGAATCTATGTTGGAATTGACAAATCATACTTTTGTATTAGAAACAAAAGTAAGCATTTTTATGAACATGATCAAACTATGTTTGGTGTTATGCCTAGTTGAAACCATGTTTAGGCCTATGCTGTTATAAAAAAATCATATGGTGATATATGTGACACATAATTAAGTTGGATTTACGTTCTAATTGCAAGTTTATGTGAATAGACTAAAAAACATGATTTCATGTTTAGGTATGTTTATGCCATGATTATGTGAATAGAATGGTTCATGTTTAAGTATTGTTTATGCCATGATTATATGAATAGAATGATTCATGATTAAGTATTGTTTATGCCATGATTATATGCTATTACAATGCAAATTCACATGTGCCTAATTCATGTTAATTGAATCGTTATGTTGCAAGTTCATGCGTTCACACTCCCCTTTTTATGTTACCTTATAAACACCATGTTATAAGCCCTCCCTTTTCATATGGCTAAGTTGGGTTTAAATGTTAAACCCAACATATCTTATATTGTAGTGAATGTGTAAAACGGGGGTAATGACGTTTGGGTTAAAATATAGAACATATGTGTGGCATGTTTGACGCATGCCAACAACCTTGAAAAATAATTAAGTGGCATAAATAAATTTTAACCTATAAAGAGGAATTTGAGTAATGGGCCGCAAATATTTACATATAAAAAGGAAAGAGACAAAATATGTAAATGTAGAAAATACGATGTGTTTAACCCGAGGTTGGATTGAGTTGTGATGTAAACCTGCCCGGAACCGCCCGGTTGTCCAGTAGTCACAACAACACCTATCCAATGTGGGTGGTTAAACACGGAGCCCAATAAGGACCCGAGGTTAGACTGAGTTGTGGCGTAAGACTTCCCGGACCCAACCGGCAACAGGCAGCCACAACAATACCTGTCTAATGTGGGAGGTCGAGGCTTTAATAAGACAATTAAGGCTGAGTCAGGATTGATAGGATTAAGTAAATTATATTAATACTTAATCAAAATGGAACATGCTAAACTATACGGACTGATTGGGGTTAGGCTTACAAAACACTTAACCAACTTAACATGTTGGCTAGAAATAGAAAACCTAGTAGCGGGGGACTCTTTTCAGCAGTAACCCTACAAGGTGTATCAGGATACCCTGAACTAGGCAGGGTGGTGCACGATTACTGGGCTGACTGTAAGAGGTCAAATCGACGGCGGTGGTGCAGCAGTGTAGGTTCTAACGGGGTGCGGGCGTGCACACACTCCGGCGCAGAAAAATAAGGCACTGGGCACCAGTAGCATACCTGTGCATTATAGGATTGTGTCGGGCCGCCACCATGGGACTTGATACACCCCATGGTGGGACCAGCATAGGTAACTTCAACATCGGGGGCCGTAAGACACATGTAACTATGCGAGTAGGAGCCGATCATCAGAAATGAATCACTTCACCCTGATTATAGGGTGCCGGTTGGGAACTAGTTTATATGGGTACAGAGATTAATATGGGGTACGATAGTATATTCGACTCCAGACAACTTAACTTAGTTTGTGGTGCTTTCCCATTTCCAGTTTATACTTATCATACCCAGTTCTTTATTCATAGACTGAATATCCTAGACTTACTCAGGCTTTATGTCTGACTCTACTTTTCTTTCGTCTTCTTTTCTTTCGTTTCCCCCCCAGGTCCACAGGGAGGGAATACCGCAGCTTGACCAGCTTTCACATCCAGCTTGAAGAGAAAGAATGTATTGCTTGGATCTTTTTCGTTTTGGACTATGGCTTTGGATAGCAATTATGGGACTTATGCAGTTTATTTATGTTTTCTTTATGCTTCTTTAAATAATGTAATCAAGACAGTTATGAAGATGTTATGTTTTTGGAAATATTGTAAAACAAATTATGACATGGTTTGTGTAACACGTATTTTGTTGAAATAAAAGTTGTTGTTGTTTTCCGCTGTTCAAAAATATGTGTTCTTATATCTGTCTTGTATATCTGTGACTTATACTTATAAACCTCCACCAAAATTAGGGCATTCCCTTTGAGAGTGACCCTAACGGAGGTGGGGTGTTTCACTTGGTATCAGAGCATAGGTTTACCAGATAAGATAGAAGTTTTGAAATTTTATTTTCAAAAGAAAATTTAAAGAAGCATTTTTAAAGATAAAATGTTATTTTAAAAAGGCATAGTCCCCCCCAAAGCCATAGGTACTATCTTTTATCCTTCGTTTTGAATCTATCCTTTTTGTTTCAGCATGTCCGAAGAACTTAACTTGCCAGAGGGTATACCAATACCTGGTTGGTTTAGACGATTCTTAGAAGCAAGGGCCACTCAGCCAGGTCCTACCGTTCCTCCTCCCCCAGCTGCAGGAAATCATCCAGCTGCAGCAGCACCTCTTCCTCCACCTCCTCCGCGAGGAAATACTTTTGCTAAGATATGTAAAGATTTCAAAGCTATGGGAGGGAAGGACTTTCATGGAACTGAGTCCTTCGTGGCAGCTAGGAATTGGCTAAAGGAAACCTAAGACTTATTCGTCATCTTTGAGGTAGAAGATAGGCAGAAGGTACAGCTGGCAGTATGGCTACTTAAAGGCGAGGCTTCCTACTGGTGGGAAGTCACCAATGCAGAAAGACCAGTGGAAACATGGGAGGACTTTAGGGCAAGGTTTGAGGCTAAATTTCTCTCAGACGCTGAAAGGAGTTTGCAGTTGGAAAAATTCTTATTGCTTAAGCAAGGGAATATGACAGTCAAAGAGTATGTTAATCAGTTCGATGAGCTGGCTAGGTTCGGACTGGACCTAGTCAACACCCCGCACAAGAAGGCTCTCCGTTTTGTCAAAGGGTTGAATGAGCCATTACACAGTTTAGCCATGACCCATATACCCATGGGAGCTACGTATGAAAGGTTGGTGCAAACGGCATTGCTGAACGAAGAGGATAAGAGCAAGAAGGAGACAAAGGCAGAAAACTCTCAAGGGAAGAAAGAGGGTTTGCAACCTAAGAAGACAGACTTTAAGAAGGGCGGGAAAGACAACAAAGAGAAGAGGAAGTGTAATTTCTGTGGCAAAGTGGGGCACTTAGTGAAAGATTGCCGGAAAAAGAAGGCCAAGATGAATGGTGGGTGCTTTTCTTGCGGTGAGACAGGCCACATGGCTAAAGATTGCCCAAAGAAACGAGGATAGGGGCAGAGGGCTGGATCCATCTCAAGGGCACAGGTTCATGTGCTAGAAGCGCCACCTCTGCAACAGCGAGGTATAAATACTTCTGTAGAAAGTGTAGTTTATCTTTATGATCACCCCATTCGCACTTTATTTGATTCTGGCGCATCACACTCCTTTATCTCGTCTGCTTTAGTAGAATCTTTGCACCTAGAAACTAGTATGGTAGAGGACCCTTTAATTGTTTCAAACCCAATTGGGGGCCCAGCTCATTTGTCTATGATCTGTGTGGGATTGAAAATTTCTATTCTAAGCGTAGAATTTAGATGTAGTGCCTTTGTTTTGGGCTTCTCGGGATATGGTTTGATTTTGGGCATGGATTGGCTATCCAGTAATGGTGCCGTCCTTGATTGTGAGAGAAGGGTGGTTAAGCTTCTGACCCAACTCGGTAACACTCTGGAAATTACTTGTAACCCCTCGTATGCGGTTATGCTTAGTTATCTTGAATCGTTAGATGCCTCTGTTGAAAGTTTGCAATCGGTTAGAGTGGTCCGGGAATATCCGGATGTCTTCGAAGAGGTGAAGGGCTTGCCTCCGAAGCGGGAGATAGACTTCCGCATATATCTTGTAGATAATGCAAAGCCCGTTGCGTTGCCCCTTAGACACATGGCTCCGCGGGAAAGGAAAGAGCTCAGTAAACAAAATAAAGAGCTTCTAGAGAAGGGGTTCATTAGGAGGAGCATTTTAGAATGGGGCGCTCTAGTGGTGTTCGCTACAAAGGCGGATGGTTCACTCCGTCTATGTGTTGACTATATGGAGCTCAACAAACTAACGAAAAAGAATAGGCACCCTCTCCCCAGAATTGACGATCTGTTTGATCAGCTTGTAGGAGCGTCTGTTTTCTCCCAACTCGATTTGGCGATCGGTTTTCATCAGCTAAGGGTGGCTGAAGATAGCATCGATAAAACGACATTCAGAACCCCAGACGGCTTCTTTGAATGGCTTGTCATGCCTTTTGGCTTGACAAACGCACCCGCCTACTTCGTGGACCTAATGAGTAGGGTGTTCAGAGAATTCCTCAACAAGTTCGTAGTGGTCTTCGTAGACGATATCCTTATCTTCTCAAAGAATGAAGAGGAACATGCTCAGCACTTAAGGGCAATCATGGAAACTCTGCGAGACCATCAGCTAAAAGCCAAATTCTCCAAATGCCACTTTTGGAGAGAGGAAGTAAGATTTCTTGGGCACATAGTATCCAAAGAAGGGTTAGCTGTGGACCCTGCTAAGGTAGTAGCGGTGCAGGACTGGAAGACACCAAAGAATGCAACAGAAGTCCGAAGCTTTCTTGGGCTAGCAGGCTTCTATCGGAAATTCATCAGAGACTTTGCAAAATATCAGCTCCACTCACAAGGCTGACAAAGAAGAATCTAGTGTTCAATTGGGACTTGGATTGCGAGTTTGCTTTCCAACGACTGAAAAGGGCTCTTACAACAGCCCCAGTTTTAACGTTGCCAGATGGAAGCAAGATGTTCACAGTTTATACAGATGCATGTGGGACAGGGCTAGGCGCTGTCTTAATGCAAGAAGGGAGGGTAGTAGCTTATGGTGGAAGACAATTGAAAGTGCATGAAAAGAACTACCCAACCCACGATCTTGAGTTAGCCGCCATCGTCTTTGCACTCAAGTCTTGGCGACACTATCTCCTAGGTGAGAAGTTCGAACTTTACACTGACCATAAATCGTTGAAATATTTTTTCTCGCAAAAAATCTTAACTTGAGGCAACAGAGATGGATGGAATTTCTTACCTCGTACGATTTCGAGATCTCCTACACTCCGGGCAAAGGCAACGTAGTGGCAGACGCGTTGAGACGAAAGAAACTAACCCTAAGCCCGTTGTTTGTTGAAAGACAAAGCCTAGAGTTTATAGCCAGTTTTGACTTTAGGCCCTCCTCCGATTTTGTACCAGGCTTGCTAGCATCTCTAGAAGTACGCCCGAATTTAGTGGACTCAATAGGGACAGCACAACGCGAAGACCCTCAGCTTGTGGAGACGATTGATAGGCTAATTAGGGGTGAGACTTCAAGTCACCTCAACAGATACTCCATCGACGATAAAGGTTGGCTAAGGCGAGACGGGAGATTATGCGTCCCACAGACAAGGGATTTAGTAAAGAAGGTTCTCGAGGAAGCACATCACTCCAAGATGATGATACACCCAGGCGGGGATAAAATGTGTAAGGACATAAAGAGGACTTTCTTTTGGAACGACATGAAGAAGGACGTGGCAGATTTCGTTTCTAAGTGTATGGTATGCCAACAGGTTAAGGCGGAACAGAAAAAGCCTGGCGGTCTGCTACATCCTCTAGAGGTCCCGCAGTGGAAGTGGGATAGCATCTCAATGGACTTCATTGATGGACTGCCTAGGTCTAGGAGAGGCAACACTAGCATTTGGGTAATAGTGGATAGGCTTACTAAAAGCGCCCACTTCTTACCTGTCAAGAGTAAAAGAACTGCCTCATCCCTAACATCTCTTTACCTCAAGGAAATTGTCCGACTCCATGGAATACCGTCCAACATTGTTAGTGACCGAGACCCTATCTTCACAAGTGAGTTTTGGCGGAGTCTGCAAGAAGCGGTAGGCACACAGTTATGCTTAAGCACAGCCTATCATCCCCAAACCGACGGCCAGACAGAAAGAGTGAACAGAATTTTGGAGGACCTTTTAAGACTGTGCGTCCTTGACTTCGGAGGGACATGGGAAGACCATCTTCCTTTGGTGGAATTTTCCTACAACGACATCTACCAAGCAACCATCGGAATGGCGCCCTTCGAAGCTTTATATGGAAGACCGTGCCGATCACCAACTTGTTGGTGGGAGTATACTGATAAGCTCATACTTGGACCAGATATGATCCGAGAGACTTCAGAAAAAGTAGACTTAATACGGAGAAGGATGAAGACAGCCCAAGACAGAAAAAAATCCTACGCCGACAAGAGGAGGACCGACCTTGAATTTGAGGTTGGGGACAGAGTTTTTCTCAAGGTATCTCCGCTAAGGAACGTTGTTCGTTTTGGAACCACAGGAAAGCTAGCACCAAGGTTCGTAGGGCCATTTCCTATCATCGAGAAAAGTGAGAAAATGGCCTATAGATTAGAGCTACCCGAAAAATTGGTCGGAGTTCACAACGTCTTTCATGTTTCACTTCTCCGAAAATGTCTACATGAATCTGCTGAAGTGGTAGAGCCAAATATCCTAGAAGAAGCTGAAGTGGAACGCGAAGAAACCATGAGGAAAGTTCCAACCCGCATATTAGGAACGGAAGTGAAAAAGCTACGCAACCGCGAAGTCAAGCTCGTCAAAGTTCAGTGGAGCGACGCCGAGGGAGACGCAACTTGGGAAACTGAAGCTAGAATACGCGCAGCCTACCCTTTTCTTTTCGAGGGTACATCTTTGATCTTTCTTTTTCCTTAAGTTGCGCTTTTATCTATCTTTTTAGGTATATCTCCTCGACCTTATCTCTTAGGTAGAAACCCTTTGGATGAAAACATGTAATTGAAACATGTTATGGATGATGGTTGCAAGTGGTTGCAAGTGATTGCTAGTGGTTGCTCGTGGTTGCATATACACACACAATTGAGGTTGTAGATCGGCTCAGTCACTTCATATTGCATATGCATATATGTTTGCATTCGTATATGGTTGAACTTTAGTGTGTTGTCATATGGATGTTGCATTTATATATGAATGATTGTGCAATCATGTAGAATCATGAATAGGAGAATTTGCATACATAATGGATTCATGGCACTTACATAATTCGCATTAAGGAGGTCAACTGAATCAGTAGACCGCCCGATTTTGCATTAGATAAGTACATGTACACACACACCTCGCATATGATCATGAAGCATTAGAAGTCTTTTAGGGACAATGGATGCTCGTGTTTGATGAATGAGTAGATGGATGTTTGGATGTTAGGATGTACATTCTTCCTGAACTTGAAGATTTCGGGGACGAAATCATTTTAAGTGGGGGAGAATGTAACACCACGTGTATTCTATAACAGTGAAATTCACAAATTAAAGTATAACTAATTTCAAATCAAAGAATTAAGGGAAATGGGATACGCCATTGCGTTCGTCTCGGAATTCTGCTTGAGATAGAGTCCGAGTTTGTGTAAAACGGACTCCGTATGAAGAAGATATGGCCTCCGGAAGTTTCAGAATTCAATTTAAAATTCAAAACAACTCAGAAAAACCAATTCAAAATTCAAAATCGGGCCGGATTGGCCAGGGCGGGAATTTTCCCACCCAAGGCACCCAGGTCGACTTGGTAGTCGACCTGGGGCTACCCAAGTCGACTGGGCAGTCGACCTGGGTCACCCGTGTCGACTGCCAAGTCGACACGGTGTCGACTGGCGTGTCGACCTGGCCCCTGAGCCAGGTCAAACCCAGCCCCCCTGGCTGGCCTGGTCTGTGTTTGGTCGATTTTCTGAGCCTTGCCTTGTCACTAGGGCTAGGTGTCAGCTCCTGATTGGTCTCTCCTTCAAAAGAACGACTATTATTAAACCAAGCTCCATCGACAGTCTAAATCAACTCACATACTCTATAAAAAGGACCTAAGACTCACCCTAATTCACACAAACAAAAATGGAGATGAGATCGTCATGCTGCCGAGGAAAGGCTAGGAATAGCCGTCAGGAATTGAGAGGCAATTCGAAAGCTTAAAGCAACGTCAATTAAATCAAAACAACGCCTACAACAAAGGATAGCATCTCCAAATTCAGAATTCAGATTCCTGAATTGAAGATTCGTCATACGTTGTAAGTAGAGTGCTATTCCGATGTGAATAAATAATTGTTTTTTGATTTGTGTAAAGTGAGAAATGGAATTGTGGCGATAATAATCTATATTTGTATGTTGCTTTGATTCTAAACGATTTGGAAATGTTATGGTATACGATTGGATATTTGCAAGTATGTGGTTTATGTTGACAACCATATGCTGTGGTATTTTATTTGGGGTTCATACAAGTATATGATTCATGTTAACAACCATGTGTTGTGGTATTTTATTTAGGATTCATACAAGTATATGATTCATGTTAACAACCATATGTTATGGTATTTTATTTGGGATTCATGCAAGTATATGATTCACTATTATGCCAATATGATGTACATACTTTTATGATCACTTTTAGTGTGTAATTGGACTCGACTAAGTACTATGGTTTATATGAATCTTTGTTGGAATTGACAAATCATACTTTTGTATTAGAAACAAAAGTAAGCATTTTTATGAACATGATCAAACTATGTTTGGTGTTATGCCTAGTTGAAACCATGTTTAGGCCTATGTTGTTATAAAAAAATCATATGGTGATATATGTGACACATAATTAAGTTGGATTTACGTTCTAATTGCAAGTTTACATGAATAGACTAAAAAACATGATTTCATGTTTAGGTATGTTTATGCCATGATTATATGAATAGAATGGTTCATGTTTAAGTATTGTTTATGCCATGATTATATGCTATTACAATGCAAGTTCACATGTGCCTAATTCATGTTAATTGAATCGTTATGTTGCAAGTTCATGCGTTCACACTCCCCTTTTTATGTTACCTTATAAACACCATGTTATAAGCCTTCCCTTTTCATATGGCTAAGTTGGGTTTAAATGTTAAACCCAACATATCTTATATTGTAGTGAATGTGTAAAACGGGGGTAATGACGTTTGGGTTAAAATATAGAACATATGTGTGGCATGTTTGACGCATGCCAACAACCTTGAAAAATAATTAAGTGGCATAAATAAATTTTAACCTATAAAGAGGAATTTGAATAATGGGCCGCAAATATTTACATATAAAAAGGAAAGAGACAAAATATGTAAATGTAGAAAATACGATGTGTTTAACCCGAGGTTGGATTGAGTTGTGATGTAAACCTTCCCGGAACCGCCCGGCTGTCCAGTAGTCACAACAACACCTATCCAATGTGGGTAGTTAAACATGGAGCCCAATAAGGACCCGAGGTTAGACTGAGTTGTGGCGTAAGACTGCCCGGACCCAACCGGCAACAGGCAGCCACAACAATACCTGTCTAATGTGAGAGGTCGAGGCTTTAATAAGACAATTAAGGCTGAGTCAGGATTGATTGGATTAAGTAAATTATATTAATGCTTAATCAAAATGGAACATGATAAACTATACAGACTGATTGGGGTTAGGTTTACAAAACACTAAACCAACTTAGCATGTTGGCTAGAAATAGAAAACCTAGTAGCGGGGGACCCTTTTCAGCAGTAACCCTACAAGGTGTATCAGGATACCCTGAACTAGGCAGGGTGGGGCACGATTACTGGGCTGACTGTAAGAGGTCAAATCGACGGCGGTGGTGCAGCAGTGTAGGTTCTAACGGGGTGCGGGCGTGCACACACTCCGGCGCAGAAAAATAAGGCACTGGGCACCAGTAGCATACCTGTGCATTCTAGGATTGTGTCGGGCCGCCACCATGGGACTTGATACACCCCATGGTGGGACCAGTATAGGTAACTACAACATCGGGGGCCGTAAGACACATGTAACTATGCGAGTAGGAGCCGATCATCAGAAATGAATCACTTCACCCTGATTATGGGGTGCCGGTTGGGAACTAGTTTATATGGGTACAGAGATTAATATGGGGTACGATAGTATATTCGACTCCAGACAACTTAACTTAGTTTGTGGTGCTTTCCCATTTTCAGTTTATACTTATCATACCCAGTTCTTTATTCATAGACTGAATAGTCCTAGACTTACTCAGGCTTTATGTCTGACTCTACTTTTCTTTCGCCTTCTTTTCTTTCGTTTCCCCTCCAGGTCCACAGGGAGGGAATACCGCAGCTTGACCAGCTTTCACATCCAGCTTGAAGAGAAAGAATGTATTGCTTGGATCTTTTTCATTTTGGACTATGGCTTTGGACAGCAATTATGGGACTTATGCAGTTTATTTATGTTTTCTTTATGCTTCTTTAAATAATGTAATCTAGAAAGTTATGAAGATGTTTTGTTTTTGGAAGTATTGTAAAACAAATTATGACATGGTTTGTGTAACACGTATTTTGTTGAAATAAAAGTTGTTGTTGTTTTCCCCTGTTCAAAAATATGTGTTCTTATATCTGTCTTGTATATCTGTGACTTATACTTATAAACCTCCACCAAAATTAGGGCATTCGCTTTGAGAGTGACCCTAACGGAGGTGGGGTGTTTCAGCTGATTGCGACATAACAGTAATCTTTTGCCTTTTTTCATTCATATATTCAGCTTGAGTAACAACAACTCGAAAAATGCGGGGTATCCATAGCAGTTCCTTTAGCTTTTGTTGGAATATATCTTTAGTCTCATCCTTCTTAATTTTGTAAAGATCATCTATACTACAACCTATAATTTCTTTTGCTTGTTTGTTAAAAGCAGTAATCCAAGCCTCATCGGTTGTGTCGGAAATCTTCATTCCCATAATATATCTGCGTTGTATAAATATATAATTACAAATAGTAACGTTAAACAAAAATTTGTAGCTTTAATTATTACTTTTACCTCAGATTACATGCATCTTCATTCTTTTGGCATAATTCACACCAATAGCCTAATGTTGTAGCTTCAATAACTTTTTTATTGCAACTTTTGCATGCTTCATACCACAGTATGTGACCCAACATACTGAAGAAAATAGTTTATACGTTTAAAAAAAATAACTAAATTTACATGATATTATCAATGTACATATGATATGTTAGACCCAAATGTGGTTCTAACACCCAAATTGATTATAAACAAGATAAAATAAAACAGAAATAAAAATGAGCACACAAGATTTATAGTGGTTCGGCGAAGAAATGACTACGTCCACTTAGTTATCACTATATTCAGTAATTCAGTTACAAATGCAATGCAAGATTCACTCACAACTCACTTTTGTTCACTCAAATGATTAAAACAAGAAATGAAAGATGGTTTGGATTCTCCGGGAGTAAAGGAATTCGGATGATGGAGGTACTTGGATTCTCAAAAGTGCTGAAAAAGATCCTTCTCTTTGTCTCTAGATGGGGTATTTATAGGTGTGAATTCGCTTGAGACTTCATCCGGGTCGGGCCACATGTCATTCATCGCGTTCTCTTCGGGTTCGGATGAACTATCAGGTTGTCAACACATCAAAGAGATGAACGTTAGGGGTAGGAATTAGTCATAGCCGGTCCGGTTCTCCTGGCTATTTTATAGGAGATTAACCTGGATCATGGGTGCGGGTCGGAGACATGCAGGTAAGGGGTTCGGATCGGGATAACCGATCCAACCCGGATTGGTTTGGGCGCCACTCCGTTTCTAACCTATTCCGCTCCGCTTCTGTGCTATGGCGAGCAGATGAACCTCCGATCCGTTCGAGATTCATTCGTCTTCCGTTCCGATCAGATAAGCTTTGCAAATTTATCCAGTAAGAGACATCCGATCCGAACAGAGAACTCTATCCGATCCGAACCGATATGCTGCTATCAACCTGAATTGGGGTGTTTTCTTCCGATCCGAACCAGAGTCTTATAACTTAAAATACTCTTCAATGGTTGGTTTCTTGACTTTGTGTTGTCTAGTTCACAAAGTAGGCTAACATTTTGCCCCCTCAAAGGATGCTTTCGTTGTACAAAGCGTGCTTTGATGTCGTTTAACCAGAATTGTCAGGAGTAATGCACAGATTTCTGTTCGGTTCGGCGTCCGACCCGAACACATTTTTTTCATTTCTGAGCAAATTTGGGAACTCATCTCGCCATGTAATGCTTCTTGCATGTATGCTCTTCCTTTATTCTCCTTCTCTTCAATTCGAGTCGGATGCTAAATCAACGTGTGAAATTTCCACTCGGTTCGGATTCCGATCCGAAGCGTATTCGTGGATTTAGTTCTTAAACATTGGGCCTTCAGAGAGAGTTGTGCTACTGGGCTTCCACTCCGGTCCGAGCGGGCGAGACAAAATAGGGAGACGAGGAGTCAACACCATTCTTTATATAAACCCACCACCGTCTTCATTCCTTCCTTCTTCTTTTCTGCTGCCGCTCCCAACCATAGCCTTGAAAACTTTAAAAACTCTAAAACTCCGAAATCATTCCTTGTAGATTTCTCAAATCAAGCACATAGGTAGCTTTTTAATCTCGAATAACTTCGTTGTAACCGTTTTCGATTTCGATTCGTGTTGGATTGGGATGGCTTGGCCATAAACTTCGCTTGAACCCCCCGCCGCTGCTGGTGGATGCGCCATCGCTTCGAGGCGTTGCGAGGCTGGAGAGGGCAAAATATTTTATCCTCAACGGTGGCCTTGGTGATAAAATGGACTCGTTTGCGAGAAAGGGGGGAAAGAGGAAGAAGATGAAGAGCGTGGTGACCATCTGGAGTCGGTTCGGGTAGAAGACGGAGGACCAAAAAAAAGAAGGAGAAGGAAAGGGGATCGGCTCGGATTGCACGTCTTAGAAAAATGGAAAGGAAAGAAAAAGTCGGTTCGGGTCGGAAAAGTGAATGGGAGAAGAGGTTGAAGTAAACGGACCGGTTAAGTGGTGCTGGTTCGGTTCGGATCGGGCTACCCGATCCGATCAGATCAGTTCTGCTTCCGAACCCGTTGCTTCCCTTGTCTTGAACTGGCCTTGCTTTAATGATACATCCGAACCGACCACTATCTGTGTTTGAATTGAGCCAGCCATCATATGTATATCCGAACCGAACCGAACGTATCAAACTTGGCACATAAAGACTACCCAATTAATTCAACTAACGCTTACTCTAGACGAATATGCTTCGCGGACAGTTAGGATAGTGCCTTGTGATCATAAACGAGAATTAAGAACAACTCTGACCATTACTTTCTCTTTAAAGCTTCGTCTTACATTGCTGTACTTTTATTTTGTATTTCCCACATTTGCTGCATACACTTTAGTTCACACACATACACGAAAGGGGGACACGGGATAATTTACTCTAATCCGTGCTATTGCTTCTTCAATAGTTCCATGACAATGAGGCCCAGACGCTCTTCTCGTCTAGTTGAGAGGAAAGAGGCTCCAGAATCTTCCAACAAAATCACTCTCGAGGATATATCTTCTTCATCTGACCCAGAATGGGACAGCGAGGGTCCGGATTACGGAGTTGGCCATCGGGAAAGCGTCGAAATGTCTTCAGAAAGCGAAGTTTCTCTAGGCTTTGAGGAGGAAGGAGGTATTGGTGACCATCGAGCACCCGATGAATTTGACTCAGCTATCATATTGGAGTCACCTCCAGATTCTGTAGAATCGACAATTGACAATGACCGACTTGTTCGTATTTGCTTGAAATATGGAATAATGAAGAGAGACACTTTAGTGCCCTCACGTTCTGACCGTCCCCATAACCCTCCAGAAGGATACATGACGGTTACTCGACTGATGTGCATGGTTGGCGCCATTCCTCCATTCTCGCCTTTCATAGTCGACTTCTTAAGACAAATGCGGATTGCCCCCATGCAACTGCATCCCAATTCATATGCCTATCTGCATACCTTATTCATAGCATATCGTGAAATTCTAGGCGTGGAGCTTACGTTTGACGATGTTCATTTCTTCTACAATTTCAAACATCGGACTAGAGAGACCCCTTCTTTCTGTTACTTTGAATCAGTCCCCAAGAGGAAGATAATCTCTACGCCGTTTAGCAGTAAAGCTGGAGATTCCAGACTAGAGTGGTTCTATATAAAGCAACAGTCTGGATGCGCCAGGAGATGGACAAAATCAAGTAAAGCACTGATCTTCTGATCCTGAACTCTATACACTTGAATCATCACCCTGACCTGTTTTCCTTTTAATTTGCAGTCGACAATCCCAAACAGGTATCAGACCAAGCGTTCTTTGATCGAATGCACCATCTCCTCAACGGCGACCAAAAATTCCTTACTATTGACGAGGTTCTTAAAGATGAGTACCTTCATTTTCACGGGCTGCTATCCGTTTTCCGTAGCATCGGTCATGGGACAGTCCCTTATGCATATATTCCTCCAGTGGAAACAGTTCCAGAAATAGGAGAAGGCTCGGGAATTCCTGCAGCTTCTCTTCAAACTTCACCCTCTCCCTCTTCCACTCAAGATGATGAACTGGCTAATCTGGCCAAAAAACATCGTGAAGGGTATATTGCCCCCGAGGAAACTACCTCGCTAGACAAATCAAAATCTCCCCAAGGGTCACCACTTCACGCTTCTGAAGGGGATGTTCCTAGCACCGACGAGCACATATTTCAGGGTTTGGGGGATCTCCCCTTACCCGAGACTATATATACTTCAGAAGATTTCAGAAAGGACCCTTTAGTCTTCACTTCTTCTGAAGAAACTACTCCTGCTAAGGCCAAAGAGCCTGCCCGCACCAGTCTAGCTTCAGACTCGGGTTGGTTGGGGGGGACATACACACCACATAGGATGCACTTTACACCGTAGCACTAGCATTCATCGCACTTCTTTCTCCATGGATCCGTCGATTCTAAACTTCGTTTAATTTATCGTGCAGGTACAATGTCTCGATCCTCTTATGATATAAGAAAGCTTCGCCGCAGCATGTCCAATCCTCCTCAGGATGCCGAGTATAATCGCCGGGATGACCGCGGTAGGGAGGAAAGAAGACCCTATGATCCTTATCGATCTCGATCCTCACGCTCCCGCTCACCAGTTCGACCGGAACAAGAAAAATACAAAAGCTATCAAGGTCGTAGGGAAGAGGATAGATCACAATCTAGGGATTCCACTTCCTCCCATGAAAAACGGAGTAGAGAGAAAACTCCTCCAAAGGAAACTGGGTCTAGAAGTAAGCAAAAAGTCCCTGCTACTAAGCGACCTCGAACAGACAAGGGTTCTACAGAATCTTCTTCAGGAAGGGACACTGAACTAACAGTCCTCGCTCCTCCTCCACCAGATGCGGGAACTGTAGTAAGGCTGGCATATTTAAAGGAGCAATTTCCCGAGCACTACTTCGAGACTCTGACCTTCCTACCTTCCCTTGAACCTATCTCTTCTAATTGGGCAGAGGAGGCCAGAGCAAAGATTGATTTGGTGGAAAAGCAATATACCGAGATGTTCAAGTATTCCCGCACTCTTTCTAGAATCATCCGCACTCTAATGACAAATGCTGACTCAATGCAAAAGACCGCAGAGGAGGATGCTAAGGCCTTAAAAACCTTAGGAAAAAACTTAGAAGACACTCAAGCTCAACTAGCTGTCGCTCAAAAGAACGCTTCTAACTTCAAACAACAGTTTGAGGACATGCAAAAGCGCTATCATGATTTGCTAGAATCCCACACTCAGGAGCGTTCTGAGTTGAAGAAACAAGCTGACGAGGCTAAATCAGAGGCTGCGAAGACACGTCTTGCTTATGCTGAGCTTGAGCAGAAAAACGCCGAGTTAGCGAAAAGGAGTGCTGAGTTAGAAAAGAAAAACGCTGACTTGGCTTCAAAATTGTTAGAGGCGGAAAACAGGGCTGCTCTGGCTGAAGGCAATGTGGAATGCGCTATTAAATCTGCGGAGGAAACCCGCAAACAACTATCAGAGGCGGAGGCCGATATTCAGGGCTTCGGCGAGCTAATGATCGAATTCTTCGCGCACATTATTCGTCGTCGAAACATTTCCTGGATCGAGGACTATCCATCCACTTTGGTTCATGTGTGGAATCAAATCGTCGAGTGGGAAAAAGAAGAGCTTAAGGTCGATTCCCTCGATGAAGATAAGCTGATGGAGAAATATTTGAGAGACGACGAACCGGAGCGCCTAGCTGAAGGGCGCCGCCTAATTGCTGAGGCTATGGAAGAAGAGAGGCGGAAGTCTAAACAGAAAACCATTCCTGAAGCTGGTTCCTCTTCTTCTGCTCCTGTAACTCCCGAAGTAGAAGGGTATGATCCCGAAAACCCGGGAATTCCCCGAACAACTTTGCTATCTCCTATTCCTGAAATAACTCCAGAGGTAGTAGTCACCCCCGCTGAAAAGTCTTCAGAAGGTATCCCTATCTTTTCTCCTCAATTTGTCAAGGCTACTACTACCTTTGGCTACATAACCGGACGTTCGATGAGAGATCCTTTGCTCTCGCCTGAGTTGATAACCAATGTTTCTCATTTTGTAGGCGTTGAATCATCCACGAAGACAGATGTAGCTCAAGGAGCTACCGCTGGGACACAACCCGCTGATAGGGTCAAAGAAGGGGAAGACAAGGCTGCTTCAACAGACCTGGGGGAAAGAAGTGAGCCAACTAAGGTCACTACTCCCCATGATGAAGAAATGATTGCAGCTTTAAAAGACGACGGAGGAGACGAGGGGCATGATGAGGAACCGGAGGTTACAATAACCGGGGAGTCAAAAAGCGCCGATGACATTACCTTGGCGGCCATGAAGGCCGATCAAGACAAGCGCTTGCAATTAAAGACTGAAGAATTAGATCCTGAGGTCCTCAAACCCCTCGCAGTTGTGGATGCAGGTTCAAGGTTAGTTGTTAAGCTCTCAACTAGATCTATTACCGAAGAACTTGCTAAAAAATCTTCTCTTGATTCCAGTGCCCAGCCCTCCGGGAAGAAGTCTGCCGGCTCCAGTACTACACCTTCAGGGAAAAAGAAATCAAAGCGAATCTTGACTGAAGCCGAGAGGGAAGCAAAAGATGCGGAAAAAGCTGCCAAGAAATCGAAGGCTCATCCCAAACCCAAATAGTGGGTTCTCCTGTGTCCTTTTAGCATCTTTGTAAATCAATAAGTGCTGCCACAACAGCAGCTCCCGCACTTTCTTTTTTAGTTATTTCCCTGTACAAATTCATTCATTTGTAAATAAAAATAATTCACTTTCTGCAATGTTTATCTGTTAGCAGTTCTGCACTTATGTAAAAATGCATATCTATAGTTATGAAACAAAGTTGTGGAGAGGGGAGATATGTGTATGTGTATGTGTCCCCAGTCAATCTCCATAAGTTATTCAGTGCTTAACCATGCAATCTGAATGCTCCCGATTCTCTAACGGGATAGCATTTCCTGCGTCATCAACACCTGTTGTTTTTCCTGGCATTTCTTTTATACTCTCTCTCATTCTCTCGAGAGTTAGAGTTCGAGTTCAGTTATTTGTTTATTCCCCGGTCGTTCAACGGGAAAAGATTTCTTTCTCGGCGCTCGATCGGAGACGCCTTTATACTCTCTTTCTCTCTGGAAAGTTAGAGTTCGGAGTTGAACCTCTTTCTCAGCGCTCAGTCGGAGACGCTTTTATACTCTCTCTCTTTCTCTGGAGAGTTAGAGTTCAGAATAGAATTTCTTTTTCAGCGCTCAGTCTGAGACGCTTTTATACTCTCTCTCTCTTTCTCTGGAGAGTTAGAGTTCAGAATGTCGTTTTCTCATTCTTTTATGTCTTATTGCACAAATAATCATTGTGCTTCTTTTTATGTCCAAACCGTTTCAACCTTTTTAGGCTCTCAGTTATCCTGTATTTTATAATCACAACAGAACAACTAACGAATGTAAATGCATAAAAGTAAATAACACACAATATTTTATAGTGGTTCAGCTAAGTCATAGCCTACATCCACTTTATAGACCTTTATTCATATCGTCATATTTTCCCAAGGCAAGTCGTGCCTTATTACAGAGTTTACAGGAAGAACAGCAAAAAGTATAGCATTTCTAATCCAAATATCGCATTAAGTGTTGGGCATTCCATGCTCGAGGGACTTCTTCGCCATCTACGGTCGTTAACCTGAATGTTCCTTTATCAAGTTTCCGTTGGATGACAAAGGGTCCTTCCCATTTTGGGCCGAGGTGAGGAAGAGATGGAAAAACTCTCTTTAGCACCAAATCTCCTGGTTCAAAAGTTCTGAGGCGAACTTTTTTGTCATAATAGCGTGCCATCTGACGCCGATGTCTTGCTGCACGCAAGTCTGCTTCGTCCCTTTTCTCTTCGACTTCATCAAGAGACTCAAGTAAAAGTGCCCGATTCGTCATCGGGTCATAATACGTAACCCTGTGGGAAGGAACTTCCAGTTCAACTGGAATTACTGCTTCTGAGCCAAAGGAGAGAGAGAAAGGGGTATGACCGGTAGCCGTTTTAAACGTTGTTCGATATGCCCACAAAGCTAGGGGTAATTCATCAACCCATTTTGCCTTTGCACACTCTAATCGCTTCTTGAGGATGGATTTTATTACCTTGTTTATTGCCTCTACTTGCCCATTAGATTGTGGATAGGCAACTGCAGTATATCGTTTGTCTATCTTATATTTCTGGCAAAAGTTTCTGAACTCAGTGCTATCAAATTGGGTCCCGTTGTCGGTAATAATCGTCCTTGGGATCCCGAATCGGCATATAATATTTCGGACCACAAAACTTATCACCTTTCTTGTGGTGATCTTAGTCAAGGGTTCAGCTTCCACCCACTTTGTGAAATAATCCACGGCTACTATGGCATACTTAGCTCCCCCTTTAGCAATCGGTAAAACTCCAATGATATCGATTCCCCATGTGGCAAATGGCCAAGGACTCACCATCGATTTAAGCTGGGTTGATGGTGCCCTGGGGATTTTGGCGAATCTCTGGCACTTATCGCAGCGTCGTGAATAATCAGCTGCATCCTTGTTGATCGTAGGCCAGAAGTATCCGTACCGCAATATTTTCTTTGCTAAAGTTTGACCTCCTGTATGATCTCCACACTCACCTTCGTGCACTTCTCTCAGTACACGCTTGATGTCGTCGTGTGCGATACATCGTAACAGGGGCATAGAAAATCCTTGTCTATAGAGGGTATCGTCTTGCATAACATATCTGGCAGCTTTGCGAACTATAGCTCTTTTCTCACTTTTCTTCGATGGGAGAGTCCCATTCTTAAGAAAACTCTTGATTGGAGTCATCCATGACTCCTTCTCTGGTTCCGCTTCATGAACGAATTCAATTTCCATTGACTCAAAGCTTGGCGATTCCAACGTTTCAATTGGAATTACCTCAGTCTCTTCTGGATTGTCGGAACTAGCCAACTTTGCTAGTCTATCCGCTTTCTGGTTTTCTACTCTGGGAATATGTGTTATGTTGTACCGCTCTAAGCTATTCAATAGCTCTTTCACTTTCTTGAGGTAAGCGACAAGTCGAGGTCCCCGAGCCGCGAATTCCTCTCGCACTTGACAAACAACAATCTTAGAGTCACAAAATATGTCCATCATTTTTACTCCGAGGTCTTTAGCGAGTTTCAGCCCGGCAATCAGGGCTTCATACTCAGAGTCATTGTTTGTTGCCGAAAATTCTAATCGCAGGGCGTAATATAACGACCGTCCCTCCGGAGTGACTAAGACAATTCCGGCTCCGGATCTTCGGTCATTTTTAGCTCCATCTGTATATAATTTCCACGGATTCATCTCTAGCTTATCCTCGGATTTGACCACTCGGTCATTGATTATTTCTTCGTCTGGAATGGTGAACTCCGCAATAAAGTCTGCTAGAGCTTGCCCCCTGATTGACTTTCGTGGTTGAAAATTCAAATCAAACTGGCTTAGTTCTATGTTCCATTTAATCAACCTTCCCGACGCTTCGGGTCTCTGCAACACCTGTCTTAACGGCTGATCGGTGTATATAGTTATTGGATGGGCTTGGAAGTAGTGACGAAGTTTTCGGGATGCAATCAGGAGGCTGTAAGCGAGCTTCTCGATCTTTGGGTAGTTGCGCTCTGCCGCTGCTAATTTCTTACTCACATAGTATACTGGCCTTTGTACTTTGTCTTCTTCTCGAACCAGAACTGTGCTGACAGCGTGAGCCGAGACTGCTAGATAAACAAATAGTTCTTCGTGATCTATGGGCTTTGATAAGATTGGAGGTTTCTCTAACAGCTCTAACAGATTTTGAAAAGCCTCGACACAATCGGGGGTCCACTGGAAGTTCTTCTTTCCCCTTTTTATCAAATCAAAAAATGGAACACATTTATCGGTGGCTTTGGAGATGAATCTACTTAGCGCCGCTACCTTCCCTGCCAGGCTTTGGACGTCTTTAATTCTCCTTGGTTCTTTGATATTTCTAATCGCCGCTATCTGGCTAGGGTTGATCTCAATTCCTCGGGAACTCACAATGAAGCCAAGGAACTTTCCCGACGCCACTCCAAATGAACATTTTAAAGGATTCAATTTCATACGGTATTTTCGCAAGATACCAAACATTTCTGCTAAGTCTTGCGTATGACTGGAGAATTGCTTTGATTTAACAAGCATATCATCCACATAAACTTCCATAGTTTTTCCTATTTGATCATAAAACATTCTATTTACCAACCGCTGATAAGTAGCTCCAGCGTTTTTTAATCCGAACGGCATTACAACATAACAATATAATCCCAAATTCGTAATGAAACTTGTATGCTCTTGGTCTGGTACATGCATAGGAATTTGATTGTATCCAGAGTATGCATCCATGAAAGAGAGAAGTTCATGACCTGCTGTCGAGTCTACAAGCTGGTCAATCCTGGGAAGTGGGAAACTATCTTTTGGGCAAGCCTTATTTAAATCTGAAAAGTCAATACAAGTTCGCCACTTTCCGTTTGGCTTCTTTACCAAGACAGGATTCGATATCCAGTCGGGATAAGTCGAATCTCGAATAAATCCATTTTGCTTCAATTTCTCTACTTCTTCTTTGAGAGCAGCCGACCTCTCTGGGCCCAGCATGCGTCTCTTTTGCTTCACAGGCGGATGCTTCGGATTTACATTTAATTTGTGACTGATAATGGAAGGTGATATCCCACACATGTCAGCGTGGGTCCAGGCGAACACATCTAAGTTTGCCTTCAAGAAGTCTGTCAGCTCTTCAGCACGACGTGGATCCAATTGGGAACCAATCTTCAAAACTTTCGTCGGATCAGCTTTATCAACAGGAATTTCCACTGTTGCTTCATTAGGAGTTGCATTCCTAGCCTCTGGTTCCTCGTCTTTTCTAGGATCCAGGTCTTCAGGCGTTCCTTTGGGCAACTCCCTTGGGTTCAATCTCTCTAATTGCTATGCCGAGTCCCCATTTGAGGGAGATGAGGCATCCTTACTTTCAGCATTAACTCCTTTCATCAACATCTTCAGTTCGGCCACATAGCAGGCCCGTCCAGAAACCTGATCCCCTCTTATTACTCCAGTCCCGGCTTCGGTTGGGAACTTTAGTAACAAGCACCAAGGGGCGATACAAATTCTAAACTCAGCGAGGGCAGGTCTCCCTAAAAATGCGTTATATGGCGAATCTACGTCCAGTACTACAAACTGAAGCATTCTCACTCTTCTACGTTCTCCTTGCCCTAGGGTCACGGGCAACTCTATATATCCCATGGGAGCTGTCGTCGCTCCGTTGAAGCCTCTAATCCATCCTTCACAAGGTTTCAGATCTTCGGGCTCAAGCTTCATCTGATCAAATGACTTCTTGAACAAAATATTAACGGAACTTCCGTTGTCTACTAATACCTTATGGACCAAGGCCGGCCCAATAGTGGTAGTAATAACCAACGGATCGTTGGTGGGAGATTGTATCCCCGTGTTGTCTCGGCTGCGAAATACTACGTCGTCGAACATGGTTTTTTGTTGTTTTATGGGGGTGACATCTTCCAAATCGTCACCTTCATTCACATCTAGATGCTTGGCAGCATTCACATATTGGTCCATTGACCTAAAACTTCGGATTGCCGGGTGAGGTCCGCCTACTATGGAGTTGATGACGATCCCTTTACCTTTCTGCTGCGTGGTAGGCTTAGGAGCAGGTAGAATCTGTTTTGGAGCCTGCTCTCCTTGCCCCCTGTCCCTCGGGGCAACCTTGTACTCATCCAACTTTCCTTCACGCAGCAGCTTTTCAATTACATCCCTCAAATGTCGACACTCATTGGTCGAATGCCCATGTGTTCCGTGAAATAAGCAAAATTTCCCTGTCGCCATTTCTTTCTCGGTCGAATCACGAGGTGGCGGTCTTTTGTACTGCAACACGTTGTACGTATCCAGGTAAATATTTTCCAGGGTGTCATTCAATGGTGTATAGTTCTCGTAGTTCTGGAATCGGGGCCTTTTGTTAGGGTCGCTTCCCCTATTTCTGTTTCTCCTGTTACCGTTCGAATTACGGTTGTTGTTGTTTCCCCCGTTTCCAGTATTGCTGTTTCCACCCTTGTTTCCTACATTTACTTCGACCTTGCCAGAACTTTCCCCAGACTGCTTCACGGCAATATTACTCTGCACATTCTCCTTTGAAGCTGTCTCAGACTTTCTCTTCCGGTTTGCCCGGGCCTCTTCTCGTCTTAGATAAATATCGGCTTTTTCGTAGAATATCGCCCTTGTGGGGGGTGTCTTCCCAGAAAGGTAGTCTCCAAACTCAGATTCAGGATCGACTCCTTCCTTCAATGCCATCAGAATAGTGGGCTCATGCGGGTCACTGACCTCAGTTACAGCTTGGTTAAAACGATCTAAATATGCCCTTAAAGACTCTCCCGGTGCCTGTTTGATCCTCGACAATTCAATAACACTCTTGGACTTTCGGGCATGTAGTCGGAACTGGTTCATGAAACGCTCGCTTAATTCTTTGTAATTAGAAATTGAACGAGGAGGAAGTCGGGTAAACCAGAATAATGCCACATCTTCTAGATAGATTGGGAATGCCTTGCACTTCACTTCGTCGGGGGCAGCAGCGGCGTTCATGAGCCACGAATACCGCATCAAATGCTGTCCCGGATCAGTCCTTCCGTTGTATTTGTCCATCTGTGGCAAGTTAAAGCGTCGGGGAAACTGGAAATCTAGGATATCGTCAGTGAACGGGGTATGGCTTCGCTCAATGCCATAGTCTTCATTCGTATAATTCCGGCTCTCGGACATAATTCGGCGAACCATTGCCTGCACATCGGCACTAGTTAGGGGCTGCTCAGGTTCCCTGGCCCTAGTGTCCGAGTTCCTTCGGGGCTCTTGCTCTGGAGATGCCCTTCTTCTTCGAGCTGCCTCTACTCGATTCCTTTCCCTGTGTTCCCGGTCGATCTCGGGAAGAGGGGACTGGAGTCTTTGCCCCCGAGTAGGGCTATCGTTTCCCAATGCTCGTGCGATATCCTCGCGAGATCCCAAAGATCCAAACGTTAGCTGCTCCACGTTCTGAGGTCGTTCGAGTGGCCTTCGTTCACGGGGCCTCTCTTCCTCGGAAGATGAAGATTGATCTACGGGTGCATGACGAACCGGTGATGGAGTTCTTTGCCGGCAGAGCTCATTGATTTCCCGACTCATGAGCCTCATATTTTCCTGCATCATAAGATTGGTGCGCTCATGAACTCTCATAGCTTCCCTCGTGCTCTCAAGCATATCAAGCAAGCGCGAGAAATCTCCTTGAGTGATGGGAGCAGATGGATTGACCTGGTCTCCAACCCTGGCAGCTGGAATTGGAGCATTCGCGGGGACTCGAGTAGATGTTCCAGCTTCACCAAGCATCGGGTTGGATCGGAGGTAGGAAGTCGGGTCGGATCGGAGCTGGGGTGCCTGGTCGGATCGGTGTGCAGCGAGCAACTCGGGTCGGTTCAGATTGGGCGAGTGCACTGCTTCAGAGTCTCCTACCCGGATCGGATCGGAGCTCTCTCCTTGCAGTTGGTTCGGATTTCCTGCATGGACTCTTCCTGCCGCTGAACTCTGCCCCCGAGACCTTGTTACAACAGCATGTTGCTGATCTTCGCTAGCTCCATTTCCTTGAGCAGACTGAACTTCCTTGCCTTTTCCTTTGGCCATGAGTTTTTGACAATTACTTCAACGAATGCAAGAAAGCGGAGAAACTTAAGGATTCACTTCTTTGAACTCAACGGTCCAAAAAGTAGAAAGAGATCCCGGAAAATAAAGAATTTAGATGAGGATTCTAAGTGAAAGCACCAAAATGTTAGACCCAAATGTGGTTCTAACACCCAAATTGATTAGAAACAAGATAAAATAAAACAGAAATAAAAATGAGCACACAAGATTTATAGTGGTTCGGCGAAGAAATGCCTACGTCCACTTAGTTATCACTATATTCAGTAATTCAGTTACAAATGCAATGCAAGATTCACTCACAACTCACTTTTGTTCACTCAAATGATTAAAACAAGAAATGAAAGATGGTTTGGATTCTCCGGGAGTAAAGGAATTCGGATGATGGAGGTACTTGGATTCTCAAAAGTGCTGAAAAAGATCCTTCTCTTTGTCTCTAGATGGGGTATTTATAGGTGTGAATTCGCTTGAGACTTCATCCGGGTCGGGCCACATGTCATTCATCGCGTTCTCTTCGGGTTCGGATGAACTATCAGGTTGACAACACATCAAAGAGATGAACGTTAGGGGTAGGAATTAGTCATAGCCGGTCTGGTTCTCCTGGCTATTTTATAGGAGATTAACCTGGATCATGGGTGCGGGTCGGAGACATGCAGGTAAGGGGTTCGGATCGGGATAACCGATCCGACCCGGATTGGTTTGGGCGCCACTCCGTTTCTAACCTATTCCGCTCCGCTTCTGTGCTATGGCGAGCAGATGAACCTCCGATCCGTTCGAGATTCATTCGTCTTCCGTTCCGATCAGATAAGCTTTGCAAATTTATCCAGTAAGAGACATCCGATCCGAACAGAGAACTCTATCCGATCCGAACCGATATGCTGCTATCAACCTGAATTGGGGTGTTTTCTTCCGATCCGAACCGGAGTCTTATAACTTAAAATACTCTTCAATGGTTGGTTTCTTGACTTTGTGTTGTCTAGTTCACAAAGTAGGCTAACATGATATAAATTGAAATGATTAGTAGTACTAACCTTGTCAAGACCCAAACTCGGATTATTTGTTATATGGGAAAGCGTCACTCTGTCATAAGTAGTAGATTTTATTTGTGCATTTCTACCTTCGGTATCATACCAAATTCCAAGCTTTTTAGCTTCTGGTATGTTTGGATTTATAGCATTAATGCTACTAGTCAGTGTGGACAAAGACAAACCTGGAGGAGTAATACAAAATTTTAAAAAGATGGTTACAAGCTAAAATAAACTAAAGAAAATAAAAGTTTTTTTTACCCTTAAAATCTCCAACTTTAACATATTTAATGGCTATTATAAAAGCTTTATCAACCATTTCCATTAGTTCGGATCCTACCCTGCTAGCAAGTTCTCCCCATAACGCAACATTAATTGTCTTGGTTCTATAATTTAAATCCACATCAAAATGTATACATTACAAAAATAAATTTATTTACTATATTTACTTACGAATCATCTGCAATAGTTAAATCATGTTCTAGAATGGTCTGATTGTTGGATTTTCTTTTAACATATTTGATTGCTGAGACGCTTTTAACAAGACCGATCACATCTAAAGAAAAAAAACTGTTAATAAATCAGATGATGATTTAAAAACAAAATTATAATGCAAATGCATTACCTACTACTTCTTTTTCTGCAACATATTTTTGAAGTTGGTCAATAATTACAAAATTGTAAACGGTGTTAGGTATACGGAAGCACACATCGTCCACTTTTTCAACCAATGAAAATTCACTTATATTCAACTCATAATCATTTTTTACGGTGCTGAATTCCTTTTTCGCAGATCTAACACTTCCCTTGGAGATATAATAAATTTTTCCATACTCAAATATGGGATAATATTTGTCTGCAGCTTTGTTAAACATGGTAGCTTGAATTTGGGTACCCTGTTAATTTGAAGGCATTATAATAATAAATTAATTGTTGAAAAAATGAAAAAAACAATATTATTCAAATATAAAAACTTACATGTTCATCTGTGACTATTATACTAAAGACACATCCCTCTCCTTTACTATTTTTATAAGATCGCAAATTCCCTTTGTTTGTTAGGCGGACTTTAATCACCCAATTACGCTGATGTGGATTAAGCAATGCAAGAGGAATAACATTTCTAGTCAAATCCATTTGAATAGCAAGATTTTTTGTCAAGCTTTAAATGCAAGTTAAATAAATCATAAGTAAATGTAAATCATAAGCAATTTGAATAAAAAATAAAGAATTGAACTCATGCAAAAGACAGAGAAACCATTTCGTTGTAATATCTTCTCATGATTATTGACGATAAGTGCACAATATATAACACATAACTGAAAAAAGCATGTATCAACGCAGAAGTTTTGCAAATATTATGGACCAAAATCATCACTGATGAATTTTTTATAATGTTTGGGTCTACATATAAATAATTTAAATCTTGTATATCTTTTATATCAATTATCATTTTTTTTCTTTCATATTAAAACAATAAAATAATTACTGAAATACCAAATTATTCAACTACTGTTCATGTTTCAAAATAATTTTAAAAACTAATTACTAAATATTGTTGTTTTTGTTTTTGGCAGAGAATATAATTTTAAACACTTAAAATACTTTATTCTAGCCTTGTACTGATAAGTAGAGATTTTTATAGTTTGTTCACATATTGTTGTAGTGCATATTTGCAAACATATTTATGTATGCTCATTAACCAAGTGCATACAATTGCAGTAACATGCACGGACAAGATATACGTCTGCAGGCAAGACACAAAAGGGGTATGAAATCCAGACAATGCTGAAAGTCTGTGGCCTTATGTACTTGTAGTGCTTGGTGTGTTCACAATGGTAACTATGTGGACTGTTCTGGTGAAGATCAACTTAAATTAGTGTGCATTCAATCTTACTATTCAAAATATGCTTTGGTATAGTCACCTTTCAACTTTGAAATTTCGATGATCACAAATTATTTGGGTGTAATAATTCCAGGTCGCAGCCTTCAAAATAACAACATCAATAAGAAATAAAACATTGGAAGAAAAGATGTTTTCACAGAAATTTTTAAAGTTTTAACTAGTTAAACCTTTGCACAGTATTCTTAATAGACTAATAGAAAAAAAAACACTTTTTATTTATTTATTTTTAGAATCGTGAAAAAACGCTATATACATTAACATTTATTGAATATTGAAAGAAGAAAGCCTTTTCTCGATAATGAAAATACTTATAAATTAATCGAAGGGGTAAAATAGTAAAGATCACAATCAGTAAAGCAAATTAAGTAGTACTAAAGATCAGTCAAAGATAAATGATGTAAAATGTCCGTACCTGTTGAAGTTGGTATGAAGAAGATTGATTGAAAATTAGAATATAATTTTGTTCATTTTACTCCAAAAAAGTCTGCGTGAGTTTTAGTTTAATTGGATAGGAGTTTATATAGGCTCGGCTGTTGAGAAGATAATGCAAAGAAATACTTTTCAAACTATGTTATCCCTAAAAATATTCATTGACTGGTTTTTATATTAAAATACCGAAATATTTGTGGGTAAATGTAATTTTATATGGGTATGATATAAATAAAGTATGGATCAGCTCAAGTATTTGACCATTTCATATGAAGGGAAATCAAATTTAGCTTTCAGGTATTAAAAATCAAATTCTGAGAGAATCATGCTTGCAAGTGTTGTCATTAGTATCAAATAAAATTAAGTTGTTCTGTTCGTATGAAAAGGTCAAATACAATTGTTCAGGCAGACAAACAACTTCTTACAGTCAATTTTCTAGATGGCTCAGATGGTCTACATTTATCGTTGGTATCAGTTTTATTATTTTCCCGATATTTTATATTAAATGTGATTTTGGTAGGGTGATATTTCAGATGAATTGCAAGATTGGACAATAGCATTGGAAGGTGCTTAGGCACAGGCACCTAATACACACGGTTACACATTGCAACTCAAAAAGCAAGATCCCGGTGTGGCCTTTTCTAGTGCTTTCATGCTTTGGTGGTGCATATGCTTTCATTCCATACTTTGTGCTCTGGAAACCGCCCCCTCCTCCTATTGGAGAAGATGAAATTACCAAATGGCCTCTCAGTTTCCTTGAATCAAAGATAACTGCCGAAATAAGTACCATTTGTATTCAAAATCACTACACTATAGTACTATACTGAAAGATGAATCACACTACTTAGTACGATGGTAACTCTATTGCAAAATCAGGTAACTTTTGCTGCAGGTTTGGGATTGATCACATATGCTGTGTTTGCAAATGCTGATGCATGGAAAGAGTTTTACCAATATTTCCGAGAAAGCAAATTAGTAAGTACTTCATTAACACCATTCCATGCTCAAACTATATCTTCTCTATCAAAGACGACTAATGCTTTAAGGTAACATGTTGGTAGATTCACGCCACTTGTGTGGATTTTTCACTACTGTCGGCCTTCGCTCCATTTTGGGTGTACAATGACATAACTGCTAGGAAATGGTGAGATGATCTCCATACCCAAAAATTCAGGCATATTCAAATGTCCTTTACTATTGTTAATATCCAAATATTGATTGATATATTTTTGTGGAGAATCACAATGTTTTGAGTATATTATAACAGGATCGGCAAAGGCTCTTGGCTTCTGCCTGTCTCGTTAATATCGTTTGCGGGTCCATCCTTATATCTTTTGCTAAGACCATCACTCTCGGCTTTGCCAGCGAGCACAGCATCGGTTACAACAGAGAACAAATGACTATTTCAGCTCATTTCGATTCAAAAATTTTCATTAACTAGTACATTCAAGGTGGATAGACAGTGTGGGACTAAGCTCAATGCAAGTCCTTTATTTTTTTTTGTACATTCATTTTGCTGCAACATATAATCACTTTATTTCAAAAATCTTTAGATGTAATTCAGCTACTTGAGTAAAGTGTACAACATATATTTACGAGCACAACATTCTGTTTACTGTAGTTGTCAATATAGCACCTTTTCCTTTGGAGGAAGTTATTATATTACTAATGCTATCTGATAAAACAATTAACAGTTGTGTTACTAATGTTATCCATGCTACTTTACGGGAAGCAATATAAAATGTAGAATAGTTTCATAACCAAGTACATTAAACAATATAGAATGTATAGTTCTAAGCAAAATAACAGCAGACGCATTATCGATGAAAATAAGTATACATAAGTTCATACATTCAATTTATTGAATCCAAAAAACACATAAAAACAAAGCAAAATTATAAGCCATAATCGTCGAGAAGCTTCTGAATTTCGTTCAGGGACTGAACCGCCGTCCTGACATACACGCTAAGAGAAGCAACAAAAGTATCTTGCGGCAAATTTGCAGAAGGCTACAATGGACAAACGATCATCACTGCCGACTTTTCAGATCAGAAATAACAACGGCAAAGATAATTGACTTTTAACACACACGTGTGGAACAAGCAACTAGAGATTGAAAGCCAACCCTTGTAATTGTTTCTGGTGAGGGGGTTCCAAGAAGATCAGTAATAAGATCCAATTGATGCACTGCATTGTTTCCAGGAAATAAAGGTCTTATAATCAATAGTTCTGCAAATATGCATCCTATACTCCACATATCAATTCCTGGAGTATACTGGAAAAAATAATAAGTATTAGATAAGAGATTATAGGATGCCAGGTTATAATAGCCCATAAAAAGTAAACTAATAAAGAGAAAATTATGATATTCCAGACTGTATAATATCATGCTTTTGAACAGCACTGTTATGTATGACCGATAAATTCGGATGGCGACTGTAGTAGAAAAACAATGAAATCATAACCAATGCTGAAATATTGAAACCTGATATTCCAGTTTTAGAATATTTACTATGTTAGCTCAGGCACTACAAAAAACTAAAGTATGAACCATTTAGTTCATCATTAGAGTTTAAAACAGCACGTATAGTATATATTCAAGGTTATTCATGCGTCAAAAAATAACAGTTATAAAAGATTATGCAAATGTAAAAACTGTGAAGGCTAATTTGTAAATCACCAACCTTTACACAACTCCAAAGCAAATAACATCAATCTCGGCTCGGTTCTTCAAAAAAATCATCAGTCCAAAGAGGTTGGTTTGTAAATGTAAAGATAGAGTATCTGTCCTTATGACAAACAATTACACTCCTAGGCATCATAGTAGTTTCCTGCAGCACCCTAATTCTCAAGGCAATCATGGCTCAATCCACCTGGAAGTAGCTTATATTAAAATAATAATGCAATAGTTGGGAAATATGCTTTAAGAGGCTGAGACAACTATGTATGCATAATACAATAATAAAATGGCCACAACATGTTATCCTATGAGAGTTGATAATTAACCGTCTATGATACTTAGCCATCAATATACTACTTGTTGAAGTGATAATGAATACAATTAATATTTTTACAGTATGCTATTTGTTTTATACATGGAAAACGAGGAGACATTAAAAGTAATTTGACATTGTCATGATACTTAGAAAACATGTACCAAGTATTTATAAACATCAATGTCATCTAAGAAATATAAGTAGATTGCAGGTTAATTCATAAATTAAAACATCAATCGACCAGACACTTGTTTTGAACATATAGCCAATTTAATTTATTGTTACAAGATTATACTGATACTATAAAAATCTGTAAAGGCATACCTCCACCTTATATTTTCCATCCCACGGGTCAAGGACTGCTATAACTTATTCTTTTGTCGTAATCTTCAACAGTGTACAATCTCCTATTTATACATACAAACCAAAGAACTGTTATTAAGAAATTGTGTGCACTGAGAGATTATTACATCAAAAAAACTAAATATACCTTGAGTACTTTCTGAAACATTATTTGGAAGCATATAGAAATCTTGCATTTTATATAAAGTTCAGTAAATTATGTGTGTGTGTATATATATATATGTAAGAGAAAAAAACTTAATACACCTTTGTGATAGATTCTTGAGTACCTTTTGAACTGAGATAGATTCTTGAGTACCTTTTGAACTGAGTAAGAAACTTAAATCAGGCACTTGGCATCACTTTATGTAGGAGAGAAAGGAGGGGGAGCTTGTCTGCATGACATATGCCAAACAAACATAGACTAATTTATATTTCATCACATCAAGGTGGCCTCGATCCAGTCATTGCTCCTTCCGTTCCATTTCTGCGCTCTCTGCTTTCTAATCATATATGCACCATAATCCATGTTAGCTTTTTAAACTCAAAGTTCAAATATATATAATATATTGTCATGAGGCAAAATTATTACACTATCGATGCTTAACTTAGTGCAAAGGAGTAGGCAGTACTTAAGGGGAAAACATAATTTGTATTGTAAGCAAAAGTTAAGAGCAAATTCTTGATATTTTGAAGTAATGTGGCCAAGTTAAAGCGTTTACATGTTATCTTTTTTTAGAAAGGTAGCATCAAAATTTTATTACACAACAAACAAAGTTTACAATATGTATAATAGTACCAATATAAACGTTCTAAAATGACAGCAAAATCTCAACAAGTGACTCAACAGTATCAAATATATCAAGATAACATGAATGACACCATCTAGAAACAAAATCTCTTATCAAAAGCCCTTTAAAACCAGAATGCAGAACCATCATATGGTCCAACGTTAAGCCATCTTTGCAAAGAACAACATCAACTTTGGATAGTTAAATCTCCAACATAAAGCCATAAGAATAAAACCATAATAACCTACTAGAATTCACCAAATCTTCATATGTCATGAATATATAGTCCATCATGTACTGAACAACTTTGCAAAACAGAAGCATCATACGTTTACATGTTACTTCAGTTAAAAGCAGATAAAATAAGCAGACGATAGGAAAAGAAATTACCTTAAAAAATTTGAAGACTTAACCAGTAATTGTATACAACCTAAAGTAATGAAAAATGGTGTTAGACAACAGATCAAATATATAAACTTTACAGAACATTATAAACTTTGCCTTTAGCAGAGTATTTCTATAGGGAAGAGCTTACAAGCAGCAACAATAAGAAGAAGAAAAGCCGAGCCATTGTGAAAAGGAAATCGAGACTGAATGTTATGGATATAAAATCAAAGGGAGGGTTGAAAGCTGAACATTAGAAATATATAAAGAAGAAAAAAAAAATAAGGACTTAAATGCAGCAACGATAATGACTGCAGTGGAAGGTAAGTTGAGAATTAATATGGCTCCCTGCGATAAGTGGAGAGAAAATCATAAAAGGATACAACAGTTGGATACAGAGATATCATATTACAGTAAAAACAAGTGGAAGACCAAGTACAACCAGTAGATAGCTCGATCTGAATGGTTCAAATTAAAAGTGATGCGAGGACACAGACTTAGCCAGTGATGAATAAAAAGCCACATTCCACATTATGCGGCATCTATAAAAACATATATTTGATTTAAAAAATAAGACACAAACTATTGAAGTCCCACTATAATTGTATACTGCACTATTATGGTTATTCACATTAAAAAATACAATTAAGTTTATAAGTGAGTTTATTGCCAAAAAAAAAATACGCCATTGAAGGTACTTGTGATGTTGGCATTTCTTGCATATTACCAACACAGCCGATGAGTGATTGCTCCTTATTGTTCAAAAGGTGACTTTTACCTTTAATTCGTGTCCTTTCGGAAGTTTCTTTTGATGCTATATCATTTTCAAGTGATCTTTGCTTCTGTATAATAAATGGTTTAATTATTGGTTCAAAGGAATCTAAATGTTCAATGCAAACATCGTTAAGAGCATTATTTTAAGAATGTCAAATAATAATTTTGCATTGTTGATTTGAACTGAAAAATGATTTTGACATAAAAACAAACACATCTGAATTAGTAGAAAATTTACCGTTTCGACGAATGATTGCGATGTTGGAAGCACTTGAACAAGATCAGAATGATCTTCAGATAATTGCTCATCATCGCTAGGAATTGGTGTTGTATTCAAATCAATAGGGCATTCACGATGTATCCTATTTTCCTTGAACATGCATAAGAAAATAGTGTGCATAATTAATCATAATGTTATTTATTGTCATAGAAAAACTATATTTTCATCCATTATTTTGCATGTCAAGCATATATTTTTATGGCAACAAATTCGTAAATACATAATAAATCTATTAATGTTCAAAATATAATTTATCAATTATTATTCATGTACAATTTATGTTGTATTACATTTTAAAAATAAAGTATGCAAGTAAGAAAATTTACCATTTGGAAGACCGTTGGTGATGATGGTAGCACTTGCATATTATCAACATCATCTTCATATATTTGTTCATAATTACCAGGCGACGGCGATGCATTTAAATCAATCGGACATGCATGACGTATCCCATTTTTATGAACATGCAAAAGAAATTAGTATGCATAATTTGTTTACATACATATTTCATTGTATTACATATCTAAGAATACAAAATGCAACTAATAAAAGTTGATAAGGAAAATGATTACCATATTAAAGGTTGATGGTGTTTCCATATGCGTAATATCAATATGATCTTCAAGTGGATTTTGGTCATTGTTTGATATGGGTAGAGTATTCAAATCAATAAGATACATATTATTTTTCATATATATATCTGAAAATGGAAAATGTTAGTAAGCAAAACATATACATCCATATGTACATTGAGACGACTACAATGACAATGAAATGCTGGTATATCATAACCCCATCTAATCAATGCTATTCAAGTTAACTTATGCAAACTTGGTTCATACTGAAAAGATAGATCATAGCAACGGATCTATAGTTCTATTCGCTTAATAATAAATCAGTGGATCTCTAGTTCTATTTCATAACAGTGCAAATTATATGAAGCAAGTTTGATTACGACATAAATTTGCATACTCCATATAAGCGAAAGATAATATGCACAAACAAGTAAGTGTTAAAATATCTTTTTTTGCACTTCTAAAAAAATGATCATTTAAAATTGCAAACTACCAATAGAAAGGTAGAATTAAAAAAAAATCAATTTTTTTATGAAAAGATTAAGCTTTGTCACACAAAAATATGCAGATAACCCACAACTCCATAATAGTTTCATCTTTTTTTATAGGAATTGTCAAAGGGAAAACATTTTTGATAACGGAAAGACTTCGAAATAGTGTTTTAAGGCAAAACTGAACTAATTATGGGAATGAACAAAATAGGTTATTCCCCTAAAATAAACTAATATGGAAATGAACAAAATATGTTTTTTCACCTTAGTTAAAATAATTAATATTGCATTTTCATACTTTTAGCAAATAACACAGAAAATACAAATCTAAAGAAGAAGAAAAATCGGTTTTTGCAAGTTTTAGAAGGTTCAAATGTTCAAGACTCTGAAGTTGTAAACTGCTTTAAGTTTACCTTTTTTTTTTTTTGGAAAATATTATACTACTGAAACCTATAACTTATGAAAATTTTAATTTTCTAAACTTCAGACCTAAATTTTAATTTTAATTTTGAAACATTAATCTTGATTAAAAATTATTACAATAACAATACAACCACCGTAGCATTTTCGCTATTATATCTTCCATAGCCAATAATGCTGATATGCACAAACAAGGAAGTGTTAAAATATCTTTTTTTGCACTTCTAACAAAATATGTTTTTTTACCTTAGTTAAAATAATTAATATTGTATTTTCATACTTTTAGCAAATAACACAGAAAATACAAATCTGAAGAAGAAGAAAAATCGATTTTTGCAAGTTTTAGAAGGTTCAAATGTTTAAGACTAACATTATGAAGTTGTAAATTGCTTTAAGTTTACCCTTTTTTTTTTTGGAAATATTATACTACTGAAACCTATAACTTATTGAAAACTTAATTTTCTAAACTTCAGACCTAAATTATAAATTTTCTTTTGAAACATTAATCTTGATTAAAAATTATTACAATAACAATATAACCACCGTAGCATTTTCACTGTTATATCTTCCATAGCCAATAAAGCTAATATGCACAATCAAGGAAGTGTTAAAATATCTTTTTTTGCACTTCTAGAAAAAAATGATAATTTAAAATTGCAAACTACCAGTAGAAAGGTAGAATTAAAAAAATCAATTTTTTTGTGAAAAGATTAAGCTTTGTCACACAAAAATATGTAGATAAACCACAACTCCATTAGTTGTTATATCTTTCAACTTTTTACAATATGAAATAATTAGAATCAACTGTAAATTATATTATTTGTTCAGGACTCAACATTAAATACAAATTCAACGCAAAATCATAACGTTCGGTGTTAGAAAGGAAAAGGGATGATAAAAGAGATAATAAACCAACTCAAAATATAATATATTACCTCTCCTGTTACCAAATCGTAAGTCTCCTTGACAGGCTTAATCGTAGATCTGGCAATCGGATACTTGATCGTTGGCGACTTACGTTCTAGAAGGTAAACGAGAGGATAAATCGGATTTGGAGTGGATAGTGGATTCGAAGATAAATCGGATTTAGAGCGATAGTTGATTTGAGGAGAAGCAGGAAAAAACGAATAAAAGGAAGGAAAACAAGAAGAAACAGGGATTACAGAGAAGAATAGGAATACGAGAAGAAAGAGGAATACGTGAGAAATAAAATAAGAAGAGAATGCGCATATGTTTTGGCCTCAGAGAATTCCTTTTTGGGCAGTAGCTGTAAGCAAACCTCCCTAACGGTCGGTTTGATAACATAATGCTTCTCTAGTGGGAATTTCATTGCATTTTTGAGCCTATATCATGAACTTGTTGTGTTTCCAGTAGTAGTTTGTTGACACCACTTTTTGTGGTGTCAACGTGACACTATTGTCTTGTTGGTGGAAATAAAGGGGCCCTATATTGGGTCCCCTGAATTCCACCAATACGGCCTGAGTGTTTGGTGACACCATTGAAAGTGGTGTCAACAAACTCGGATTCTCGTGTTTCCATTATCGTAGGGGTACTGATTAGTTTAATATAGAGTAAACATGACGCTATTTAGTACGGTGTGTTGTAAATGTAAAATCACGTTACAACAATCATTTGATGGAAAATAGCAGGAAACCCAGTTGAAACTTAAAACATATGTACCCAACTTAGATTGAGTGACGTCCTACGCCTTCACTGATATTTTATAATTTTGGTATAACATATAACCCAATGAATTGATTTTGAAAATCGATTGTACTTTTAATATGAGAAATGCATATTTAAGGATTTTGTGCAAATTAGTAAAACACAAAATCAAAATTCACATAATAGTTTTCATATCAAGGAAGAACAAAAGGAACCATTTAATATGAATTGAAATAAGAAGTTGTATAGTTTAACTGCATTTTTCTTAGCAAATGAACACTTTGATATTTCCAAGTATATTCACAAGTTATCTAATTGAAGCTTGTAAATTTTCATTCAAGTACTTTTGCTTTTAGCATTCTCCATTAGCTTTGTTCTATTGATGAGTAGGTACAAAATAAAAAACAACCTTTATGATGTGACGGCCCGCCCGACACCAGCTGTCATTTCTGATGAAATGCGCTGTGCCGATGTCCAACCAGTACGGGACGTTCGTCAGAGAAAGGGGTTTTGAAGCTAAGAATCATCAAAGAACCTGTAGTGTATCTCACAACACATGGAACAAAATATAATAATAACATAACTGGATATAAAACAGGCGAGACAGTGCATAAGCTGAAAACCAAACTATAACCATTAGAGTAGCGAAAATCAAGGTACAACTTATTACAACTTCATAATACTGTCTCTAAAACAAAAGAAAGAGGTACACTACTAATGCCAAAAGTAGTGACCAGCAACAACACAAGGAGAATATATGGGAGTAATTTGTGTAAGCCTCCCGCTCGTCTCCGGACAGCTACTCGTGCACAAACTGCTAACCTGTCTCTAGTCTACTCATTTAGGATCACCCAGAGTGAGTAATAAGAAGAGACATAAAACTTTGGGTTAGAAAAAAGTCTGGTATGAGCGATAAGCATCAAAACAAAACAATAACAAGAATAATCTAATAATACTTGAACCTAGACCTGCAACCAAAGAGCTAACACAATAAGATGTACAGTACTACAAGGTAAAACTAACATAAAGTTTAAATATGGGAGTGTACATGACATGGTGATAGCAAACATCAAACATAGCAACCATCCTCACATCTCTCACTCAGTACGTAAAGCATACGATATCCAGTGCTTTGATCACCATAAATATCGGGGCCATGAGGAGTCCAACTCCATACAGCCATCACTACGATCACTTTGCCTATAATCCGACTCTCAGTGGTGAACCAAAATTATGGATATCGATAACCCCTTTGCAGACGTCCCGCAACAAAGTCCAACTCATGAAGTTAACTCGTTGGTTCCCATATGGATCCTGAGTTCTACTTCCTGTGTGGACTACCTTTGCATCTCGGGTTTTGGTCATCATCTTGGTTCGTGATCATCACTTGGGTTCGGGTCGTGAATACCCCTCCAGTTCGTGGGTCCTCCATCAAGTTGTGGCGGTTCAGACTCCAGGCTCCTTCATTCGGTTCGGTTCATGGTCACCGATCCGGTTCGGATCGGGTTGCATCCTTCCACCAGTTCGTGGCTCCTCCTAGCATCGGTTTGCGGTTCATGCTATGCCACTCGGTTCGGTTCATGAGCCCGCACCTTGGACGGTTCGTGGTGGCTCTAGTTCGGGCGACTGTGGTACCTTCTCATGAGTGCAAGCACGGTTCGGTTCGGGATGCATCGTCTCGTAGAAGGAGGTTCAGAGGAGGTGCTTCGGGTCGTGGTGTCCATACCACGAGCGGTTCAGCTCGTGGAGATACTTCCTGGTCGGTTCGGTTTTGATGAGCACGAGTGGGATCGGATCGTGACACCTTGGTCATGAACGGGTCGGTTCGGGGGTCACGAACCCGATCCAGTCCCCTTTCCTGCGCCTATTTCCAGCAACTATTTACGTCACATGATGGCGTTTTCAGCCATTCTAGTTTTTCTATGCAAACTCAAACCATTCCAAATAGTAATAACATCATATAGAACCAATCATAAACATCAATAGTGTGTGTTATATAGGATCAAACATACCAAAAACCCATGTTTTCCCCTTAATCTTCTTAATCTTGATTTAGCCATACGATCAACAAAACATGTCCAAATTAACCCAAATCTAACAGTGGCCTAAAATAATGTTTAAGAATTTCTAAATAATTTTCCAGAATTTTAACATGCATAATTTCGCTAATTATCACTAATCACCCCTAACTGGCCGCAATTAGTGAAAAATAATGCAAATCACTCACCTTAGCTACAAATAAGACCTTAGATCTGAAACTCTACTATTTTGAGTCGAATTCCTATGCAACACAGCAGCTCCAACTCTGATTTGATGTTGATTTGCCTTGATTTGATGTAGCCTAACTTAATCTTCGATTAGAAAGCGATTAGGAGTTGTTTAGAAGAGATTTAGAAGATGGAAGCCATTGTTAGGGCTGAAGAGAAAGTTTATGGCGGCTGGAAAATGACATAAGAGGGTTTCTCTAACCCGATCAGCCCTTTTGCAACCCTAATCCCAAATTACCGAATGGGCCTAGATGCTAATCACCCGGTTAAGCCTAATTATGTTGTTTTTCACCTTCTAAACCTTATTCCAGACATATCTCCCAAACGGTAAGTCCGTTTGGTTAATTGACCACTCTACGGAAAGGTAAACCATCATTCGAATCCAAAGGAAGTGGTTTTAGGTCAAAACTCCTTACCAATCAAAAGTTATAGGCGAAACAAGATTTGCCAAGGGCAAAACGGTCATTTAAAAATTGGCAAAAATCGTGAACATGGGAAATGACCCCAATAATCGCTCCCCAAAGTTACACGAACATACGACTTAGTATGTAAATGAAATAAATATTCTGCGATCCTCTGATGCATAGAATACGGGTCGTTACATTCTCCCACCCTTAAGAAATTTCACCCCCGAAATTCCTTAACTAAGAAAACACACAATAGGGTCCCGCATGCCCACCAACCATTTACAAACAATCAACCATACATAACAAGCTTATCCTAGCATGTGGTTTATTAACAAGGGAATAACAACATTACAATAAAAATCTTGCCAAGTAAAGTGCTATGGATACGACTTCTTCATGCTCTCCTTGGTTTCCCATGTGCAGTCATTCTCATTATCGCCCCATTGGACTTTAACCAGTTTCACCCGCTTTCTTCAAAGTTGTTTCGTATTGTGTTTGACAATAAAAATCGGTCTTGCAATTCCCAACCACCTCGGGTTCTACTTCGATATCATCCAACTAATATGGCAATATAGCTAAATCAAAATCATGCACGAACTTCCTTAACCGAGAAACATGAACTACGTCATGCACTCCTGCCATCTTGTTAGATAATCCAACTTTTATACGTCAAATTCGCACCTACATTCCAAATGTCTTTTCAAGTCCAACCCGAGTCTTTCCTACGTTCGTACTGCCCATCCAACGTATATTCACCTCCAAGAGATAAACTAGACCCATCCAATGAATCTAGGTGCCCAACCTATATTCGTACTGCACGTCCAACATACATTCACCTACCAAAGGTAAACTAGACCCATCAAATGAATCTAGGTACTCTACCTACGAGTCCAAGTCCAACTTGAAGCTCTCCTATATTCGCTGAATCACTAAAATAAACGAAAACCCCACGATGATTCAAACATACTTCAAATCAAATGTGGAGTATCTTCACATTCGTTATATCACCATGACTAACGAACTCGCCCCATTTCCATTCTAAAATTTCCAATGGTTGTAAGAATCCACTAGGCTTCTTTTGCTCGTCTTTAACTAACTGGAAGTTCATGCACTTGGATATAAATTTCCCAATGTCCTCTCTCATCCCTTCCTAGTAGTAGGTCTATTTCATATCTCGACACGTTTTGTTACCTCCAGGATGTATAGTCAGTTTTTGAGTGATGACATTCTTTGAGCACTTCATCTCTCAATCCATTGACATTGGGTACAACTAGTCTCCCAATCTTTCTAAGCCATCTATCTCAATCAAGCCCATACTTGTTCATCTCTTTACCGTCGATATCCATTTTCTTAGGAGATGACTTCCAATAGATTAGGATCGTCTCTCTGACTGGAACCGATCCACTCAATCAAAGTTGGCTTGATCGTCAAACTTGCTAACATCTCTGGATCCAATCCACACTTAGGTCTGAATTCATATCCCGTGACATATTCCAGTTGCATCCATTCAAGAAACATATCATCTAAACTGGCATGTCTCCTACTCAATGCATCAGCTATCACACCTAGTCCGGTAGCACAGATATCCATGTTTACCGTCATCTCTTTACTTCCCATCGCCAGAATCCTACAGGTGATAGTCTACTCAAGAGAAGAAAATAGGAACAAACATAGCAACCATGGCATCCATCAATCAAGTCCTATCCATCACCTGCTAAATCCATGACTACGTCGATACCCATAAGACTGGTCTAACTAATCCCAAGGGCTAATGGGAGCCCCGGCTCCAAACGGACTACCGCGCGTCCAACGTACATTTATCCTCCAAGGATAACTAGATCATGTCCAACAGATCCAAGGTAAATGGGCATCCCCAGATACCCCTGCTTCGAGTCCGCCTAGAACACTCCAAACTATCGACGATTCCTTGGCACTCTCATCAGAAGATCTATTCATAACTCCGTCTTCAACTCGAGTCCAACCTAAGTCAATCCATTATCTTGCAACCTTCTCGAGTCCAACTCGAGTCATCTTATAGCCCTATCGAGTCAAACTCGGGGTAGTCCATATCATCGAACAGTCTTATCACATCACGCCGTACATCACTCCTCGAGTGAACCAAGATACCATCCAATGGAATTCATAACAACTTCTTATATCTTCACGCAAAACATCCTAACCGAACTCGACACTCCCCAAGCACAAGCCCCAAAGGCTTAAACCAATATCAGACAAGCACCCAAGGAATATCTCCTCCGAATTTTGACAATCTACGTGAGATGATACAATCAAAACAACTAAACATTCGAACACCCATAATTGACTCTGGATATCCTCGCCAATCCCGCTTCAAAACTATCCTTGATCGCATGACGGCACATGCCATATGTCAAGGGTTAATGAAAACCCCAGTCCTAACCAGACAACTGTACGTCCAACGTACACAACTTCTCATATCATCACACAGACCATCCTAACCAAACTCGACATTCCCCAAGCACAAGCCCCAAAGACCTAAACCAATATCAGACAAGCACCCAAGGAATATCTCCTCCGAATTCTAACAATCTACGTGAGATGATACGATCAAAACAACCAAACATTCGAACACCCATAATTGACTCTGGCTATCCTCGCCAATCCTAATTCGAAACTATCCTTGATCGAACGAAGGCACATGCCATATATCATGGGTTAATGAAAACCCCAGTTCTAACCAGGCAACTGTACGTCCAACGTACACTTGCCTCCCTAACTCCCATAATCTTCTTCATCACTAGGTAGGTAATACAATACCACCTTCCGTCCATTATCCACTCTAATGGTCACCAAAGACCCTTCACAGTCTACCATTACCTTTGGAGCTAATCGACTCCTCAAAATCAAACCAAACCCAGTAAAGCTCAAAACAAAACAATCACGAGCAAACATGCATCTGTGACTCGATCAGACCAAATTACGACAAATCATACAAAGGCTAGTCGAACCACCAATCGGGTTCGTCACAACCAAATGCCTATCGGCAGCCTTGGGTTCCAATTCCAACCTATCTATCAGGTCGCTAGATATAAAGGGATGGGAAAATACGGCATCAAACAAAACTTGAACAAGAACATCATAAATAGAAAGCATATCTCGAATGACAACACTTTTTCCTTTCTCCACCGCAGTTGGGGCATTGACATGGAAGGAACAACGTTAATAGAATATGCTTTCACGATCTGCTTCTCTTTAGGATGTTGCGGACATTTTTCCTTGTGATGTCGCGCTTGGCCACAGTTGAAGCACTTCCTGTCCCCAGGTCTTTCCTGACAATCTCTGGCATAGCAGTCCTTCTTCCCACAGCTAAAGCACTCGCCATCTTTCTTGTCTTTCTTTCTCTGACCATCCTTGGTCTGGTTCTGCTTCCTCTTATTCTGAGAATTATTCTTACCTCCACTGCTTTATTACGGCTTTCGCTCCTCTGTAGATACAATAACAACATCGGCCTTTGACTTAGGGTAAAGGCTCTCTGATCTCAATGCTTTTCCCATAATAGACTCAAACGTCTCATCAATGTGGTTTATAAGCCTTTCTCCTAAGTACTCATCTAATCCAGTTATGAACTTCTCGTTTTTCTTCTTAGCAGTATCGATAAGGGACAATCCATACTTTGATAAAGTATCGAACTCAGCAATATATTCGAGATGCCCTACCATTCTGCTTAAGCTCCAAAAAAAATCTGAGCAATTCGGATTTCTGAGCAGTAGGAATAAACTTTTTGCTAAAGTGAGTTTTAATCTGATTCCAAGTAGCCTGGTCCTCAGGAGTAGCTACTTTAATAGCATTCCACTAATTTATCCCCCGTCCTTAAAGCTGATGTGATGCTAGCTTTCTCTTTGTTGACGGCAAAAAATGTCGTAAACTCCAAAGATTCCTATTACTAGGAATAGTTAATTTGGTCACAAGACTAAGTAAGAGAAAGGGGTAAATGACACGAGAATTTATAGTGGTTTGGCCGCGGATTAAGCCTACGTCCACTTTGGAAGGATGTTGAACTTTTATTTTTCACTAAAGAGTTACAAGGTAGAGCCATGCTCATTACATTCACTTTTATAATTTCCATATGCTAGGTATTTGGGAAAAAGAATATTTAATTATCCTTCATCCTCAAATAGGAGATGCCATTAATGGAGTTCATGGAGCTCTAGCAAGGTCTAAAGTAAAGAAAATCCAACCCCTTTGAAGTGTGAGGCCATGGGCTATTTATAGGAGTGGAAGTAGGTAGGATTAGGTAGAAATAGGGATCACATGTAGGAAATTCATGCCCACCACCAGCGTTCCTCGAAATTTCGAACCCGGGCAGGGGTTCGAATTTTCGAGTCCCTTGGGTTCGAAATTTCGAACCTGCTGAGTTCAAAATTTTGAACCCAGGCGCGGGTGAGACATCTCGCTCCCGCTGGGTTTGGAATCTCGAACCCAGCCATGGGTGCGAGATTTCGCACCCGCTGGGCTTTGAATCTTTAACCGAGCCATGGGTGCGAGATTTCACACCCGCTGGGCTCGAGACCTCGCACCCACTGGGTTCGAAAATTTGAACCTAGGCATGGGTTCAAAATTTCGAACCAAGGTATGTGTGCGAGATTTTGCACCTGGCTGGGTGCGAATTCCGCGTCATGCCTGGCGTGAAGTCCTTCAAAGGGATGCGCGGATCGTGGGACCGGGTAGTCGAGGCTCATAACTCCTTCGGGGTCCGAGGCCTTGGTTCGCGGATGTCTTCTGGATGTCGTGAGGTTAAAAGCGATGTAATCCCTTCTTGATCCTATTTCCTTCACTCTTTTGTGTCCATTTTCGGCCTCAGCTTTACGTGGTTCGCTGGGCTGAGCATATCTGATACTCTCCTGGGAACCGGACCAAAAAGCCGGCTAACATTTGCCACCCAAAGTAAGTCTTGTCTTTCACATGATGTGCTTTGTGTAGGATGAAGTAGTGGCATAGCTCTTAATTTTTCCTATAATTCAAAAGGTAAATAGGAGTTAGCTGTGGGGCTCATTACCCCTGGCGGTGTAGATGAGCCGTCGTTCGGAGGGTGCGCCGCGCTTAAATCGTTAAGTGTCTATAGCACGTAGCCCCCATGGATGTACGGTAGTCGGCACACACACACGTGGAGCACGCGCATGAGAAAGCGTGTCACGGTGCTTTCGACCCTAGAGGTGTGACCATCATCGCCATTTCATCATTTTTTTTGGGGGGTCGGAAATTTTAAGCCCAGCGGGATCAGAATTTCGAACCCAGGGCTCGAAAATTCGACTCTAGGGGTTCGAGTTTTCAAGCCCAGGGGGATAGAAATTTTGAGCCCAGGGGGATCGAAATTTCGAACCCTGGGGCTCAAAAATACGTTACCCCGGGCTTGAAATTTCGAGCCCAGGGGAACGAAATTTCAATCCCAAGGCTTCGAAAATCCGATCCCCTGGGGTTCGAAATTTCAAACCCATGAGGTTCAAAAATTCAAACCCCGTGGGTTCGAAAATCTCGAATCCGCACTAGAATGCAAAGAGACACGCTTTTCTTTTACAAATAGGCCACCCTTCCCTTTTTTCCTTCTAATATTTCTTTCTCTAGCCTCCATTGCCGAAAGCTTTGAACCCGATAATTTCGAGCCCGATAATTTCGAACCGAGCTAGGTGAGGCATCGAATTGAGGAGTTGAGAATGGGAGGAGGTCGAAGGGCCACGGTTGAAACCTCGAAACCTCATGGATTCGATTTTTCGAACCCAACTATCTTTGAATTTTCGGACCCACGTGGGTTCGAATTTTCGAACCCCAGTGGGTTCGAAGTCTCGAACCCTCATGGGTTTTCGAACCCAGGGGGTTCGAACCATTGACCCTTCTGGGTTCGGATTTTCAAACCCCGTGGGTTCAAATTCTCGAGCACCCTGTCTGGGTTTGAAATTTCGATCCAGAAGGGCTTGAGTTTTCGAACCCAGGTTGGTTCAGAACTTCGAGCCCTTCTGGGTTCGAAATTTCGAACCTAGAGCTCGAAGTTTCGAGCCCGACATGGTTCGGGACATGGCCGTTGCCGGTTTTCCAAATTGTCATGCTGATGGACATTGACTTCTGAATATTCGCCTCTGGATTAGCATGTGTAGCATTGATGCATATATTGCTAACCGCGCGAGCGGGGCTTTAGGGTTGTTCACATATTGTAGAACATACAAGCGGACTGGGACTTGGACTGTTATGAATCGTTCTGAACTTTCTTTATGTAGCTTGTTTTTGCATAGCATATCATGCACATTTTAGTTGTCACCAGCACGAGGGATACAGGTCACTATACTGCCCATTCTAACACTGATGCGATAAAGTATAGCTAGAGATGCAGACCAGATCATGGACCTGAAAGACTATGGAATCCGAGGCTTCCCAGCTCATCTCACATACACCCGAAACTACCCCTAGGGGTAGCTCGTCTGGCAGCGAGCATGGGACCACCGAAGGATCGACTTCTTCTCATTCGACCAGCTCACCCGAAACGTCTGAGCACGAGGAGCAACTTGAGCGACAATATTCGTTGGTCGTAATTGAAGAGGCTGAGAATGTAGATATCATGGGCAAGGATGAGCCCGTACCTCTAGTATCTCCGGACATGCTGCCTGATGCGGTGATTTTGGAGAATTCCATCGATTCAGTACCATCGTGCCTGGATGCTACTGCGATCAGGAAAATGGCAGTGCGATTTAACATACCGGTGGATGATGCCCCTGCCCTCAGGAGAGATGATAGAGCCTATATGCCACCTGAGGGTGTCACGGCCTGGAACCGACAAGTTTGCCTTGCGGGTGCGTGCCCCCGACTAAAGACTTCATTCGGGATATGCTGTTTTACTTCCGTCTCGCGCTATCACAACTACACCCTAATGCTTATGCTTCTCTCTTTGGTACTTACGTTCTCTTCTGCAAGTTTTTGAACATGGAGCCCACTAGGGAAGATATTCAATACTTCTTCCACTTAAGGAAAACGAGCGCGGCCTCTCCCTCTCAATGGTCTTTGGAAGCGATAGCTGGTACAAAATTCTTTGTTCGGACATTGCCCAGGCTTAAGCGTGAGTGGTTTTTCGTTAGCTGCCCTCCTGGATTTGCCAGAAGGTGAATTGAGGGAAGTAAGTATTTCTATAACTCCGTTCCTTGGCGTAATTTTAGGATTCCTTCCTTTATTCATGGTTTTAAATGGAATATGACAGGAAATCCAAAGGCGCCTACTAGAGACGAATACCGGCAATTCCTCAATGCTTTGTGGGCGATACCAGAGAATCTCCGCGATACCAGCACCGCGATAAGTCAGGATTGCCTCCACCGCACTGGGTTGCTGCCGAACAACCGGGCTGTGATCAGGGTTGCTGTTTCCATTAGTGTGCCAAAGGAAGGAGTTGTGGAGGGTTCTACCCCTATTAGGAGGAAGAGGAAAATGCCCCCAGCGGGAGGTAAATCGCAAAAGACTGCTCCGCCTCAAGGAGATGTGCGCAGAGGCGAGGTTCATGGTCAAGAGGAGGTTGCCGGAGATGAGGGGTTGCTGACCACTCCCATCTCGCCTCCGACAGGGGATGGGGAAGGAGTGCCGTCTAGACCGCAGTCTCCCGCGACTCACTCAAGAGCCACTGCCTCGCTCGAACCCACAGGCCAGTTTGATGGATTAAAGGGACTTGCTTTAGTTGTGACCCAGGGCTAAATACGACGAGCTGGAAGAACATTCCTACGCTGCTGGGGGGTTAACTCCCTCGATCAGACCACAATCTGGTCTGTTGAGAGAATACTTAGGGCATGCATCCATAACACTGCATAGCATAAACGTTTGCCTATGTAAGTTACTTGACAAACTTCGGTTTGTTCCATTGGTAGGTGTCATGGCAGGAGGACGTGGCGGATGAAGTTATGGGCGCGGGGATCACCAGCCTCCCCAGAGTTCTTCCTTCGAAAGATTTCGAAGATCCGCCAGCTTGTACAGCGCCCCACCTCTGTTAGAACAAGGCACCGGTCATCGGGACCAGGACCGATCTAGGCGATCTCCAACACCTCCTCCTCATCCTCCTATTCGCGTATCCGTAGGAGATACTCGGCTCAACATAGGTGGGTCTCGATCTTTGCCTTCGACAACTTCCCCGTCGGCCGCTCCTCCGACCCCCGTTCATCTTGTTAGGGAGGAGGAAGCGCATCTTGGCTAGTCGAGGTCGGAGAGAGAAACTGAGATATAGGTTCCAGACTTGATAGAACCCCTGTTTCGAGGGATATCGATAGAGGAGCGAAGGGCATTCCTGAAATACCATTTCCCCCAGCACTATTTTGATGAGTTGAGATTCGTCCCCAACCTCCGTCCAGCTCCTGACAGAGAGTCTGGGGAGGTGTGGATGCATGTGAAAGCTTCATATCACCAAACCAACGAGTTTACCAAGTAATCCCTCTGGCTTTCAGAGCTGATCAAAAAGAAGAACCTGCATCTTGCTACCGAGAAGGCCATCGTCAAAGCTTTGAATAAGAAGATAGGTACGCCCGTTCCCCGCATCGTAAGTTCTCTTTTATGCATTGTTAGACCCTTTAACATTAGATCTGCTGTTGCAGCTGAGATGATGCAGGCTTATGATACACTGAAGAGGGAGTCGTGGCATACCATCTCGAATTATAAAGCCACCGTGGTTGATCTAACTACCAAGACCATGGCTCTAAAAATGGACAAAGCCGATCTAAAGCGAGCATGTGATGTTTTGGAAAAATACAATGCGAGGGTCACTGAACTCCAGAATAACAACGCCGCTTTGAGGGAGGAAAATGAGAGGTTGCGGCTTGAGAATGCCGAAGTCACCGAGTTAAAGAGATAGATCGAGGTGATGAGTAAGGCGAAGGAGGATGCCGAAGCTGGCAACAGGGACGTGCTGAGTGAGTCTGAGGGTATAAACGCTGAATATTTAAGAGAGATAGAGCTACTGAGGGGACAGCTGGAGGACACAGAGTTTTGCATTGGGTCCTCCTTCAAGGAGAGTATCCATAATATGTATGTCAAGGCTTCAAGATTTCGAGGGATTTCGTGGGTCAAAGACTATCCCTGTGAGCTTTCTAGAACTTGCGAGAGGTTAATCCCTTATGAGGCCTTCTTGCGTCGAGTGGACGTAAGCACTTTAGATGAGCTCCAGCTTGCAAATGTTCTTCTGGACAGTGCTGAACGTGAGAAGCTGGAGGATGGGAGGAGATTGATGCGAGAGGATGTTGAGAATGATAGGTTGGCGAGGATCGCTAAGGAGAAGGGGAAGTTTATGCCAACTGACAGCGTGGTGGTGACAGAAACATTTGCAGGGGGGAGCTCCTATCGGCCCTGGATACCGGGTATGCCATGTTGAGTGGTCCTTAGGTTTCGGCTCAAACTGCTACAGAGTACAATCCTAACTTCCTAGCCCTAGGGGATACCCGTCTTACCTTACCTATTGCCGCAAGCACCCTTCCTATCATTCCTACGCCACCCTTGACCATATGTAAACTCCTTTTTCCCTGAATCCCTAAGAATAAAGTGATTACTGAATTTATGGACTAAAAAGGTTGTGTCTTTGCTATGCAATTCCTCCTGAGTCTACAACAACAGCGGACCCTACCCCTGTGACCCCCCAAGTAACTGAAACTAGGCCGAGCCTCATAGGGACACAGGCTGGAGATGGCAGTGACCATGTTGACACCTTTTCTGACATAAGAGTAACTCCTAGTATTGTGGACATTCTCAACGAGGAAGGAGAGGTGGTCGATGGACAGAGTGCCCTGGCGAGAGGTCCAGTGGGTACCGATGTGTCTGTGATGAGGGACGCGGAGATCTTCGAGAAAACCAAGGCTGCTAACATCATACCGCACAAGTCTCGGAAGCTTGCCGAGCGTCCGACCGCTAGAGATGCCAAAAAGAAAGCTGAGCGGGAAGGAAAAGAGCTCCCAAATAGGAGCGAGACCGTGGTTGGTCCTGCTACCGGGAGTGACCCCGTGTCTGCACCACTTGTTGTTACCACTGATGTCACGGAGATCTCCAGCGGTGATGGTGCTAGGGGTTGTCGCCTTTCTGTCACTCATGAATCAATCACTCCTCTGAAGGGTCGGTCAAGCAAGAGTGGGTCGAGCAGGAAGAGGTCTTGTGCTGGTGCGAGGGAAGAGATATCAAGCACCAAATCTACAAAAAAGAACAAACATAAGAACAAGAGGAAGAAACATGATTAGAGTCAACAACCTAAGTAGGAGTTACCATAATTTTGGTAGTGTAGGCCGATAGTTTACGCAAGTACGACCCTCGCTTTTGGTTTTTCAAGACACGGTGTGGTTCTTATGTACACCCTGTCATTAGAAAGTAAAAGTGTTAGACACATAGTTTGTTTAGTGTGTGTGTGTGAAAAGGAAATATGAATTAGTAAAGATCGTTGTTTATGTCAAGTGTTTGGATGTTCTTTTTATATTTTCCAGCGTCCTGTACTTGCATAAACTTACTTATCATTCTACTTGTCACCAAAGCGATTAGGGATCGTCTCTGGGTGAATTATTCCAGAGAGGTGAGGTAGAGCGCTGGTTTCAGTAAGTTCCCTTCAGCTCAGGGAAGCTGTAGTTTGCGAAACCAGGCTGTGCACCTACTATTTTGGGTCTCCTGGGGATAAACCCAAGTATAGCGTAGGCTTAGGGCATCGCATTGTGCGGTCCGCCAGGTGGGTGGCTCTCCCATCATTCATCGGGTTGAGGCGAGCCGCCAGACGTCGTTTATTTATCGGCGTAGTTTTTAGCCTCGATCATCAGCTCGTAAATTCTTATTATGGCCATGGGCTGCCGCTAGCCTTGAGAGATAAGGGGAAGAAACAATTTAAGGTCGGTCTTGGTGCTGCGCCAAGATTCGACCGCCACCCGCAACCGGCAAAGAGTGATTTGCGTCGATCTTAGTAGGTCGCGGAGTGGTGCCAAGTTGCCTAGACTAGGACGCAGAATGATTTATCCTCGGCCCCGGCACTTGGCCAAGGTTCGAGTTAGAGGTTTTTTATACTCGGTTGCGCCGCGGGCCGGCGATTCGAGTAGCGTTACCGGCTCCCGTGCTCGGGGTGCCAGGCATAGCCATGTGTCCCAGACTCGATGTTGCCTAGAAATTGAAATGGATGTGCCAGCTCCCGTGCTGGAGCAGCCGATGCAGCGGTCGTTGGCATGAATTGAGCTAGTTGTTGGAACTAACAAGACGCATTACGTAAGAAGAAAACAACAAGGAGATAGGAAATTGAACATCATTTCCACTGATAACTTTGGCAGTAATAGCCTGTACAATGCTTTGGATTTTTGAAAAAATAGAATATCGTTTGAAAAGCATAAACAACCGTAAACTAAGTTACGTAAAGTGGCGGCGGAGATGTTCGCTGCTCCATGCCCTTGGGACTTCGGCTCTGTCGATGGTGGCGAGCCTGAAGGTTTCATCGCTGAGATTTCAATGTATGGTGTACGGGCCTTCCCAACGAGGCGCAAGGCCTGTTGGCAGGGCAAAAATCCGCTTAAGGACGAGGTCGTCGATGTTAAGGTCCTTGTGGCAGACCCCGGAATTGAAGTATCGGGCCAATCGTTGTCATTGGGCGACGGGTCTGATATCGGCCTCGTTCCTTTGTTCTACCAGCAAGTTGAGTGATCTCAGAAGTAAGACTTGATTCGTCTTTGGATCGAAGTACGTGACTCAATGGGGTTGCAACTTGAGCTCAATGGGAATGGCGGCCTCAAATCCGTATGCAATGGCGAAAGGAGTATGGCTGGTTGTTGTCTTGTGGGGTAAGCCCATAGAGCTAGAGGAAGTTTGTCTGCCCACATGACCCCAGCCTTTTCCAGACGCTTCTTGATGATGGATTTGATGACCTTGTTCACTGCCTTGACTTGCCCATTGGCTTGAGGATGAGCAACCGCTGAGAATCTTTTATCGATGCCGTGGCGCTGACAGAAGGCTTTAAACTCGGTGCTCTCGAATTGAGTTCCGTTGTCGTAGATGATAGCTTGAGGCACTCCATAGCGGGTAATGATGTTGCGGACAACAAAGTTGATCATCTTCTTTGTGGTAATGATGGCGAGAGCTTCAGCTTCTGCCCACTTGGTGAAATAGTCCACTATGACGACGACGTATCATGCCCCACCTCTGGCCATTGGAAGAGTTCTAATGATGTCAATTCCCCGCATGGCGAACGACCATGGGATGACCATTTGAGATAGTTTGGTAGGCGGGGCTCTTGGAATCTTGGAGAAGTGCTGGCACTTATCGCACTTGCGAGCGTAGTCCGTGGCGTCTTGATCAAGCATGGTCCAGTAGTAACCATGTCTGAGAATCTTTTTGGCTAGGGTCTACCCCCCAGTGTGATCACCACATTCGCCTTCATTCACACTACTTAGCACTTGGAGGGCATCCACGTGAGCTATGCACTGGAGAAATGGAACGGAAATACCTCTGCGGTAGAGTACCCCGTCCATAAGAAGGTAACGGGCTGACTGGTGAGTGAGCGCGCGCCTTTCCTTGTAGTGCTTTGGTAGGATCCCTTGCTGCAGGTAATTTTTGATCAGCATCATCCATGACTCGGGCTTGGGTTCGGTGCTCATAATCGTCTTGCCCTTGCTTGATGCTTGGGGAGTTGAGGATTTCAACCGGGGAGAATCCATTAAGTTGCGGATCTTCAGAGCTTGCCATCCTGGCGAGTGAATCCACTTTTTCATTTTGCTCGCGTGGGATATGGGTGATGGTGAAATGCTCGAGGTAGGCGAGTAGCCCCTGAACCCGGGCCGGGCACTGGGCAAGCCGTCCCTCTTTCGCTTGATATTGTCCCAATACTTGTCGGATGATAAACTGTTAATCAGAGAAGTTGTGGACGACCTCTAGCTTGAGTTCGATTGCGACTCTAAGCCCGGCGATTAAGGCCTGGTACTCCACGTCGTTGTTAGTAGCAAGGAAATTTAGCCTTAACATGTAATACATCGGGCGTTCTTCAGGGGTGATGAGCACGACTCCGACCCCGGAGCATTTTCTGTTAGAGGATCCGTCTACGAATAATTTCCACTGGGCGTCAGGAGTTCCAGCGTTCTCTGTGGGATCCTCCTCGAGGGCTGTGAACTCCACGATGAAATCTATGAGAACTTGGCTGAGGATGGCTTGTCGGGGGATGAAGGTTTTCTCGAACTGGCTTAACTCTATGCTCCACTTTAATAATCGTCCGGACCCCTCGGGTCGCTGTAGGACCGGACGCAGTGGTTGGTCAGTAAAAACTTTTATGGGATGCGACTGGAAGTATAGTCGGAGCTTTCTAGAGGAAATCAATAAGCAGAATGCCAGCTTCTCTAGCTTCGGGTAGTTCTTCTCTGCCCACTTCAACCGCTTGCTGATATAGTAGACGGGCTGTTAAGTGTTCGAGGCGTATTAGTGCCGAGCTGATTGCCTGCACAGAAACAGCCTTGTAAATATATAAGTCCTCATGGTCTATAGGGTTAGACAGGATAGGTTGTTGCTCTAAGTGATTCAGAAGTTCCTTGAGCACGGAGATGCATTAGGGGGTCCACTGAAAGCTTCGTTTCCCTTTTCAGAGTAAATTGAAGAAGAGGATGCATTTGTCGGTGGACTTAGAGATGAACTGACTTTGAGCGACGACCTTTCCGTTAGACTCTAGATATCCCTAATGTTCTCGGGGACTTGGATGTCCCGAATAGCTTGTATTTTTTCTGGGTTAGCTTCAATGCCCCAGGAATTGACAATGAAATCCAAGAATTTTCCTGAGGTGACTCTGAAGGAGCATTTCACGAGGTTGAGTTTCATGTCATACTGGCGAAGGACACCGAACATTTCGGAGAGGTCATGGACGTGATCGCTTGATATTTTAGATTTCATCCGCATGTCTTCTACGTACACCTCCGTGTACTTTCCAATTTGTTTTTTAAAGAGTCGATAAACCATTCATTGGTAAGTGGCGACGGCATTTTTGAGGCCAAAAGGCATAACATGGTAGTAGTAGATCCGAGGTCGGTTATGAAAGAAGTATGATCTTAGTCATGGAGGCTCATTGGGATCTGGTTGTAGCCTGAGTAGGCGTCCATGAAGGATAGTAGATGGTATCTAGCGGTCGAGTCGACTAATCGGTCGATCTTCGGGAGCGGGAAGCTGTCCTTGGGGCATGCCTTGTTTAGATCGTAGAAATCGATGCTTGTTCGCCATTTACCGTCAGCTTTCTTAACCAGAACTAGGTTGGAAACCCATTTGGGATTGTCAGCTCTGGGATGAAGTTATTGTTGAGAAGACGGTCCACCTCTTCTTTGAGGGCCTTGGACCTCTCGGGCCCTAAAAAGCGGCACTTCTGTTTAAATGGAGGCATTCTGGGATCTAAGCAAAGGGAATGGCAAATTATTGCGGGGTCGATGCGCTTCATGACAGAGTGATTCCATGCAAACAAATTCAAATTGGCTTTCAAGAAGCATATGATATCTCCTTTAGTTGTTGGGTGGAGTTGTGACCTACCTTCAACACCCTTGTTGGGTCGTCGAGCTTGATGGGAACGTCCACTATGGATTCGACCGGGGTAGCCCTCGCGTATTCGGGCTCTTCGTCTTTCCGTGGGTCGAGGTCATCGGAAAGACAGGAGTGGCGCTTGAGCCAGGGCCCAGACGCCGCTGATTGCTATGCTGAGACGTTCTTGGTGCAAGAAGGCACGGGCACGGCTTTGCCCTTGTTCTTGTTGCACGCATTCTTCCATTGTATTGCGTAACGTTCCCTGGCACTTACTTGGTTGCCCTTAACGGTTCTGATCCCATTTTATATCGGGAATTTAATTACGAGAGACCATGGTGCCATGTAAACTCAGAATTTGGTGAGAAAGGTGCGTCCTAGGAAAGCGTTGTAGGGGGAGTCGATGTCTATGACCATGAAGGTGAGAATTCGGACTCAGCTTCGGTCCCCCTCGCCCAGTTCTACTGGTAGGTCGATCATCCCTACGGGGAACTAGAGGCCTCGTTGAAGCCGTGGATTGCAGCATGACACAGCTTCAAGTCATTCATTTCCAATTTCATTTGGTCGTAGGCGTCCTTGAAGATGATGTTGACTGAACTCCCTGAGTCAATTAAAACCTTTCGAACGGAAGCACCACCAATATGGGCAGTGACGACTAATGGATTAGTGGTCGGGATTTCCACCCCCGTTGATTCTCTTTCTCGGAAGGCGATGTCATCCTACATGATCTTTTGTAGCTTGGATGGGATGGACTCAAGGAGAGCGGAGCAGGCTTCGCAAGTAGCATATTTTATGGAACTCACATATTCCTCCATTTATCGAAAGCTGTCATGTGTGGGGTAGGGTCCACCACATATGGTGTTGATCACGATTCCTTGTCTTGGGTTAGATGGTCCCGCAGCTCCCTTGGTGGCTGCCTGTGGAGCTGGCACTAGAGGCTGCGAGTTTGCTTCATGGGGAAAGGGCTCTTGGACATATTGCTCGAGCCGTTTCTCACGAATAAGTTTCTCGATTGCAACCCTAAGTTAGCGACATTCATTGGTGTCGTGCCCGTACACGTCGTGGTACCGACAATACCTCCCAGTGTTCTTCTCGCGGTCAGTTGATTCTCTGACGCGCGGCTTCTTGTACGGAAAGGTGTTACATGTTTCCAAGTAGATTGTCTCTATGTCTTCATTAAATGTAGTGAGGTCTCGAAAGCTTGGCGAGGGCCGGGCTTTCTTAATTCTGCTGGGGCTTGCCCATTATTTCGTCCATCCGACCTGCCATTGTTTGGTTTTTGCCTTTGGGGACTGCCCCCATGTTTTTGCCGAAGGGCTCTCTGCCGCGCCTACCCCTGAAGTGGTTATTAGCGGTATCCGCTTGGGGATCATTGGGACGACTTGTGGTGGAGAGCCGATTCCGTCTGGCCTCTTCTTGGCAAAGGTATTGATCTGCCTTCTCATAGAAGGCGTCGAGGCTCTTAGGCTATTTCGATCGATCCAGGCCCCAAACTCTGAAGTAGGGAGGACACTTTTATCTAGTTGAAAGAGTATGGTGCGAGGAACTGGATCCTCGACCTTCCCGAGAACTGTGTTGAACCTGGAAAGGTAGCTTCTAAGCGACTCGGCCGCCCCTAGTATAGGTTGGATAAAGTGAGGGCATTCTTCGGAGTTGGGATGTGCACCCTGAATTGCTTGACTCGCTCTGTTGCTAGTTGTCCGAAGTTGTTAATGAATCAAGAGGGAGGCACGAGAACCAAAGTAAAGTGGTACCGGATAGGAAGACTGGGAAGCATTTACATTTGGGTGGATCGTCACCCCAGCTCGAGTCCATTTGCCATTCATAGCGATTCAAGTAGGCACAATGATCGGTGGTACCATCGTACAGTGGCATTTGTGGCATGCTAAAGCGCCTGGCCATTCGACCTCATTTACTCTTCTCGTGAAGGGGTTACGCCTAATGTGGGCTTCCCATGCACCGTGTGCAATCCCTTGCATTTCCCTCATGACCCTTCGTATCATGTCGGGAAGATAAGTTGGATAGGGATCCGCCATTGGGATCCACGGATTTTGACGCGGCTCCGGAGTCCTGTTGCGAGGCCATCTTCTATGATAGATGTCTGGATCGTCTTCCTCTATGTCCTCGACATCTATGATTGGGTCTTGGTGTGGATGGTGAGGTGGAGAGGGGTGATGCGGATCCTGTTCTGGAGGAGCGCGAGCCATTGGAATAGCAGGCCCTTCACCCTGCTTTGCGACCATTGGGTTATGTCAAGGAAGAGGTTGTATTATAGGATTGGGTCCGTCATTGATAATTAGGCGATAGCGGTCTCGGTACTGCACCCCCTCGTTGTATGTGACTGTAGTTCGGTCGTCGTTGCCGTTCCCATTCCCATTGGCACGGTCGTTACCATTATCGTGGGCGCTGGTACGAGCGGCGACATTGTTGATGAGGGTGGTCCTCCTCCTTTGGTGTGGGCCGCTTGACTCGGAAGAGGTAGTTTCCGATGTAGTTGGTTGGGGTTGAGCATTGTTCCGAGTTAATTGAAGTCAGGCGACGATGCGTTGACTTTCTTGGAGTTGCCATATAAGGCCGATGTTATCCCTTAATGCTTGGTTGAGCTCGACCGCAGTGTTATCATATCTTTCATTAAGAGCGCGAATTTGAGCTTGGGTAACGGGTGCTTTGGGGTCCACAACAGGAGGGACAGTTTCATTAGGGGCCGGGACATCTACCAGTTGAGGTTGTTGGGATGTACCGGCCTCAGCTACAGCTGAAGAGCCGACCATTGCGTTCTTTGACTTCTTTACCATCATAAACGGACTCGACAGCAGGTTGAGCATGGAACCTTAAGCTCGTCGAACTCGAGATGATAATATGGAAGAAAGATGCTAATCCTAAGTTCAATTCTCAGTGAAAGCACCAAATGTGGACGGCAAAAAATGTCGTAAACACCAAAGATTCTTATTACTAGGAATAGTTAATTTGGTCGCAAGACTAAGTAAGTGAAAGCGGTAAATGGCACGAGAATTTATAGTGGTTCGGCCGCGGATTAGGCCTACGTCCACTTTGGAAGGATGTTGAACTTTTATTAATCACTCAAGTGTTACAAGGTAGAGCCATGCTCATTACATTCACTTTCATAATTGCCATATGCTAGGTATTTAGGAAAATGAATATTTAATTCTCCTTCTTCCTCAAATAGGAGATGCCATTAATGGAGTTCATGGAGCTCTAGGAAGGTCTCAACTGAAGAAAATCCAACCCCTTTGAAGTGTGAGGCCATGGGCTATTTATAGGAGTGGGAGTAGGTAGGATTAGGTAGAAATAAGGACCACATGAAGGAAATTCGAGCCCCACCACCTGCGCGCCTCGAAATTTCAAACCCGGGCATGTGTTCTTAATTTCGAGTCCCCTGGGTTCGAAATTTTGAACCCAAGCGCGGGTGAGACATCTCTCTCCCGCTGGGTTCGGAATCTCGAACCTAGCCATGGGTGCAAGATTTCGCACCCGTTGGGCTCGGAATCTCGAACCCAGCCATGAGTGCGAGATTCGCACCTGCTGAGCTCGAGACCTCGCACCCATTGGGTTTGAAATTTCAAACCCAAGCATGGGTTTGAAATTTTGAACCCAAGTGTGGGTGCAAGCTTTCGCACCCGGCTGGGTCCGAGTTCCACGTCATGCCTGGTGTGAAGTCCTTCCGAGGGGTGCGAGGATCCCGGGACCGGGTGGTCGAGGCTTATAACTCCTTCCGGGTCCGAAGCTTGGTTCACGGATGTCTTCTGGATGCCATGAGGTTACAAGCGGTGTAATCCCTTCTTGATCATGTTTCCTTCACTATTGTGTGTCCCTTTTTGGCCTCAGATTTATGTGGTTCGTTGGGTTGAGCGTATCTGATACTCTCCTGGGAACCACACTAAAAAGCCAGTTAAATCTCTTCATCGCATCATCGATTCCCAAATTCTTGAAGATGCGCTCACAACTATCAAGCCAATCTTGAACATCCGTAGCCAATTCCGTTCCGTGGAACAGCTTCCCACCAAGACTAGTATAATCCTTGTTAAGCTTGGCGAAATCGGCCCTAGGCGCTTGCACCTCTGGAACACCACCGTTAGCAGCATTAGGAATTGCCCCCTGAACATCCCTAAGCATCTCTCTCATGAAGGTAGTAAACATTGTCCTCATGTCAGGGACATTCCTATTGTTGGCTCCTAAACCCGTACCCCTCGTATATCGGTTCATCGTCCAATCTGTAAAGAGAAAACGATTAACCATCTCCATAATGGTGCTAGTGCAGTGCGACTTCAATCTTAGGTATACTAATAGTGTATGTATATATATAGCTTTTGAAAACCAAAATATCACAAATATGCGCTCTCATATACGTATACTATCTCTCCCTGATGTCTTCCCCTAGGTTAGCTACGCAACTTAGGCACTGATACCAAATACTGATGGCCTACCCCGTACCAGCCGTCATTTCTAATGAAATGCGCTGTGTCAATGTCCAACCAGTACGGGACGGTCGTCAGAGATATGGGTTTTGAAGCTAAGAATCATCAAAGAACCTGTAGTGTATCTCACAGAACATGGAACAAAATATAATAATAACATAATTGGATATAAAACAGGTGAGACAGTGCATAAGATGAAAACTAAACCATAACAATCAGAGTAGCGGAAATCAAGGGACAACCTATTACAACTTCATAATACTGTCTCTAAAGCAAAAGAAAGAGGTACACTATTAATGGCCAAAGTAGTGACCAACAACAACACATGGAGAATATATGGGAGTAATATGTGTAAGCCTCCTGCTCGTCTCCGGACAGCTACTTGTGAACAAACAGCTAACCTATCTCTAATCTGCTCGTTTAGTAGCACCAAGATTAATAAGAAGAGACATAAAACTCCGGGTCAGACAAAAGTCTGGTATGAGGGATAAGTATCAAAATAAAACAATAACAGGTATAATCTAATCATACCTGAACCTGGACCTGCAACCAAAGAGTTAGCACAACAAGATGTACAGTACTACAAGGTAACACTAACATAAAGTGTAAATATGGGAGTGTGCATGACATGGTGATAGCAAACATCAAATATAGCAACCATCCTCACATATCTCACTCAGCGCGAAAAGAATACGATATCCACTGCTTTGATCACCAGAACTATCGGGGCCATGACGGAGTCCAACTCCGTACAACCATCACTACGATCACTTTTCCTATAATCCGGCTTTCATTGTTGAACCAAAATCATGGATACCTATAACCCCTTTGCACACATCCCGCAGCAAAGTCCAACTCATGAAGTTAAATCATTGGTTCCCATAGGATCCTGAGTTCTACTTCCTATTTGGACTACCTTTGCATCTTGGGTTTTAGTCATCATCTTGGTTCGTGATCATCACTTGGGTTCGGGTCGTGAATACTCCTCCGGTTCGTGGGTCCTCCATCAAGTCGTGGCGGTTCAGACTCCAGGCTCCTTCATTCGGTTCGGTTCATGGTCACCGATCCGGTTCAGATTGGGTTGCATCCTTCCACCAATTCGTGGCTCCTCCAAGCATTGGTTCGCGGTTCGTGCTATGCCTCTCGGTTCGGTTCGTGAGCCTTCACCTTGGATGGTTCGTGGTGGCTCCGTTTCGAGCGACTTGTGGCACCTGCTCATGAGTGCAAGCACGGTTCAGATTGGGGTGCATCGGCTCGTAGAAGGTGGTTCAGAGGAGGTGCTTCGGGTCATGGTGTCCATACTACAAGCGGTTCGGTTCGTGGAGATACTTCCTGGTCGGTTCGGTTTTGATGAGCACGAGTGGGATCAGATCGTGACCTTGCTCACGAACGGGTCGGTTCGGGGGTCAGGAACCCGATCCGGTCCCATTTCCTGCACCTATCTCTAACAATTATTTACGCCACACAATAGCGTTTTCGACCATCCTAGCTTTTCTCTCAAAAAATTCCAAACAGTAATAACATCATATAGAACCAATCATAAACATCAAAACGTCAATAGTGTGTGTTATATAGGATCAAAGATACCCAAAACCCATGTTTTCCCCTTAATCATGATTTAACCATACGATTAGCAAAACATGTCCAAATTAACCCAAATTTCTAACAGAGGCCTAAAATAATATTTAAGAATTTCTAAATATTTTCTAGAATTTTAACATACATAATTTTGCTAATTATCACTAATCACCCCTAACTAGCTGTAATTAGTGAAAAACAGTGCAAATCACTCACCTTAGCCACAAATAAGAACTTAAATCTGAAACTCTACTATTTTGGGTCGAATTCCTATGCAACACAACAACTCCAACACTGATTTGGTATTGATTGCCTTGATTTGATGTAGCCTAGCTTAATCTTCGATTAGAAAGCGATTAGGAGTTGTTTAATAGAGATTTAGAAGGTGGAAGCCATTGTTAGGGTTGAAGAGAAAGTTTGTGGTGGGTGGAAAATGACAAAGGAGGGTTTCTCCAACCCCTATCAGCCCTTATGCAACCCTAATCCTGGAATACCTAATGGGCCTTGCTGCTAATCACCCGGTTAAGCCCAATTATGCTGTTTTTCACCTTCTAAACCTTATTTCAGCCATATCTCCCGAACGGTATGTCCGTTTGGTTAATGTGACCACTCTACGGAAAGGTAGACCATCATTTGAATCCAATGGAAGTAGTTTCGGATCAAATGTATTTACCAATCAAAAGTTACAGGAGATGCTAGGGGTAAAATGGTCATTTAAAAATCAGCAAAAATTGTGAATATGGGAAATGACCATAATAGTCGTTCCCCAAAGTTACACGACCATACGACTTCGTATTTAAATGAAATAAATATTCTGCGATCCTCCAATGCGTAGAATACGGGTTGTTACATACGATTAAATTAATGCTCGGGATTCTCACGAGTTTTTCACTATTTTTCTTTGATAAGAATTAGTATCACAGTCACATTGAAATATTTTTTATCATGATATAATATACATATGACGAATTTAAATAACATTTTGTAATCTACCCTTAAGTATATTTATATCAATTGGAGTAATAACATAACTAAAGTTGTAGATAAAAAATTTGATATATATTTTATGCGTGTTTATTTCATGCAGCGATAGTTTTTTTCATGAATCATCTTACTTTTTATATTACAAGTTTGTATGTATATACTAGTATACTACTAATATGAAATTTTACAATTTTGCAATTTATGTTCTTTGCACCCACTCTTTAGGATTTCTGCATATGCCGCTTTATATAGAAAATGACATCAAGATAGAAGTGTACATTACAATTTCTACACTCACGTAGAGAAATTTAAAATAGTAAATAAATAAGAAAGATTCCTCTCACTTATTAAACCACTTTTATCAAGTGTGCGATTCCAGGTAGAATTGCTTAAATTATTTCCCTAAAGAGATCAAATTTTGTTGATCATCGACTCAGGTACAAAATGAATAATTGTCCAATGACATCTAGCTAAGCATGCGAGTTAATCATCCATTTCTACAATTAGGCAATAGCAGTTAAAAAAATAATATTGCGACACAAGCATGTCAGAGAGACTTAATGTCACTACTTTTAATTCTTAAATTAAAGCAGCTGCAATTAGTCATATGTAAACACCCCACCTCCGTTAAGGTCACTCACAAAGGGAATACCTTAACGTTGGTGGAGTATTATGGATAAAAGGTACAAGTAATTAACAAGACATGCATATAAACAGCAGAAAGACAAAATTTTATTACATAAACACGTGGTCCAGTCAAAACATTATAATAACTGTCTTAAAAACCAACTTCCAAATCATTACAGTAAAGCCTCTATCTTGACTAAAACATAAAGAAGCATAAACAATAATAAAGCAGCATAAATCCCAAATTAAAAGTGTAACCACAGCCATAACCCAAGAAAAGAGAGTCCAAGCAATACGTCCACTTTCTTCAAGCTGGAAAAGGTCTGGACTAAGTTGAAATATTCCCTCCTTGCGGACCTGGGGGCGGATGGAAGACAAGATGATGAAAGAAAACGGGTCAGACATAAGCCAGGTAAGTCCAATGATTATTTAGCATGTAAACAGGTAAAAGGATCATGATATGAATAAATTGAACCTAGGACAATACCCTAGAAATAAGATAACAATAAATAAGGCAAGATAAACTGAATGGACTCATTTCTATTTCTCTACACCTACTAACAAGTGTTTTTAACTAGCACCATGTGTTCATGATAAAATGATCCCTTTTATCGATCGGCTTCTACTCGCATGCATTTATGACTTGTGTCATTCGGCCCTGCTCGATTGTAGATACCTGTACTGGTCCCACCAGGGGTGTATCAATTCCTATGGTTGCAAACCGACACAAATTCAAGATGCACAATGTATACTACTGATGCCCAGTGCTTGATTTGTCCATGCCGGAGTACGTGCACGCCCATACTCCATCGGAACCTACACTGCTGCACTATCCACCGTTATTTTGACCGCTTATGATCAACCCAGTAATCGTGCCTCACCCTGCCTAGTTCAGGGTACCATGATACATCTATGTAGGTTACTGCTGAAGTGGGTCACCGTAACTAGGGTTTCCTAATCAACATGTTAAAATTGGTTAAGTGTTCTCAAGTTAACCTAACCCCACCCATCAGTTTAGTTAACATGTTGTATTGGTTAAGTGTTGCCTTAATTAACTTAACCCTACCATTCTGAGCCTATCTTCGCTTTAATTCATTCATCAAAGCACCAACCACTCACATTAGATATGTATTGTTGCAGTCGCTGGATGTGCCAGGCGGTTCCGGGCAGTCTTACACTGCAACTCAATCTAACATCGGGTTTTCCGGGCTTGATGCGCTAACCTCTCACATTAGATCTATATTGCTACGGTTGCTGGATGTGCCGGGCGGTTCCGGGAAATCTTGCACCGTAACTCAATCTAACCTCGGGTTAGGCACAATCATCTTTTAATTAATTTACAAATTTACTATTTATGTTTATATGTAAATTATCCACCAATGTTGTCAACTCAAGTCATCTCCCATTTACCCTTCTAAATTTTGTCCATAATTCTTAGGTATAGAAATTATACCATTTCATCTCATTTATCATTTACATGATTATGAGCCAACCTATGCCAATAACATATAATTTAATATTTTTCCCAACGTATCCCCGTTATTCGTTCGCATAAATTACATGGAACGTTAGGCTCGCAAATTAACCTATCTCATAAACAAAGAGGGAAAAAGAAATTGGACATGTAACATTCCAACGGCATAAAACTGTTTAGATCAACTAAGCATGTGTAATATAAATTTGGCATAGTACTACACAAATTTAATTAAGCATGTAAATGTCAACTTGCATTTTTGTTGGATCAAATTAACACAGATCTAAACATCTAAGCATGTAGATCTAGACATGTAAGCATATATGAACATGACTTAGATTATGATCTTGCATATAACACAACATAAGGAATTACCAAATTTATATACAATATGATAGGTTCATCACCAATTCAACATACAACATGATAAGTCCATCTCCAATTTAATATACAACATGATAGGTTCATCACCAACATACAACATGATAAGTCCATCTCCAATTTAATATACAACATGATAGGTTCATCACCAAATTTATATACAACATGATTAGTTCATCACCAAATTAATATACAACATGATAGGTTGTATAAATCGCAATAGTCTTGTAGACAAAGGTAATTTCAGAATCAATATGATTATCTTACAACTAGGCACAGTTCTAGTTTCTCTTCATTACAAGTCATGACTTTTATTTGTTCAAATCTAAAGAATAACTGAACTTACAAACAAAGAACAAATATTGTTTTTCTGGGATTTGATTTCTAAAACTGAAAAGCTATCCTTTGATGTAGACTACTGATTCTCTAGTTTTGATTTGATTTGGAACTTCCTAACTTGACTTGTAGTTTAGAGAAAAATGGAGGCTACGCTAGTTAGGACATGGACAACATGACGACTTCAGAGAGCAATTTTATGTGATTTTATGGTTGAGTGTTGGGGTTGTTTATATAGAAGTTTAGATTAATGAGAGCCGTTAGATCATCCTAGGAGAAAGCAGAGCCATCCAGACCAAATAGAGCCAACCAGAAGTCGCCACATATGACCTAATGACTCAGATCCAGATCTGGGCGAGGGGATCTACCCCTATGGGGAGGGGGGGTCGACACCCCTCTTAGGGGGTCGACACCTGTGTCGACCCCCCTGGGGGGGATCGACCCCTATAGGCGGGAATTTTCCTGCCCAGCCTCTTCTCTCAGAATTTTGATTTTGAACTGTTTTTTTAATTTAATTTCCATTTAAACTTGAAATCTTCTGAACTCCATAACTTCTTCATACGAAGTCCGATTCACACAAACTTGGACTCTATCTCAAGCAGAATTTCGGGACGAACGCAATGGCGTAACCCATTTCCCCTGATTCCCACTTTTAAAATTAAGTATTCTTTAATTTGTTACTTTAATATTCACAGAAAATACATGGTGTTAAATTCTCCCCTCCTTAAAGGATTTCGTCCCTTAAATCTCTAAGTCAAGAGGAATGTATGTCCTACCATCCAATCGTCCATCTACTCAACCATCAAACATAGATATCCATTGTCCTTAAACAGATTTCTAATGCTTTCATGACTACATGCATAGTGTGTGTGTATGTCCTTATCTAATGCAAAATCAGGTGGTCTACTGATTCAGTTGACCTCCTTAATGCAAATCATGATAGTGCCATGAGTCCATTATGTGTGCAATTATTCCTAATCATTCTTTCTATATGAGCGCACAATCATTTATACAAATGCAACGTCCATATGATAACATATCAAGTTTCAATCCACGAGCAACCACTAGCATTATGAAAGTGACTGAGCCGATCTAGTACCTAATATGTGTGTATATGCATCCACGAGCAACCACTAGCAATCACTTGCAACCATTAATCATAACATGTTTCAAACACATGTTTACATCCATTGGTTTCCACCTAAGAGTCAAGAATAGGACCGAGGAGATATACTTAAAAGATAGATATAAACATGTATAAACTTATGGAAAAGAGATCAAGGATGTACCCTCAAAAAGAAAAGGGTAGGCTGTGTTTATCTTGTCCTCAGTCTCCCAAGTCGCGTCTTCCTCAGCGTTACTCCATTGAACTTTAACAAACTTGACTTCAAGGTTGCGAAGCTTTTTGACTTTTGTCCCTAAGACACGAGTTGAAACTCTCCTCACCGTCGCTTCTCGTTCCACTTCTACTTCCTTTAGTATGCTTGGCTCCACAACTTCCGCAGACTCATGTAAGCACTTTCGTAGAAGAGAGACATGAAAAACGTTATGAACTCCCGCCAATATTTCGGGCAGCTCTACTTTATAAGCCATCTTCCCAATCCTTTCAATGATAGGAAATGACCCTACAAATCTTGGTGCAAATTTTTCTGTAGACCCAAAGCGAACAACATTCCTTAAAGGAGATACTTTAAGGATAATCCTGTCTCCAACCTCAAACTCAAGGTCGGTCCTTCTTTTATCAACGTAGGACTTCTGTCTATCTTGTGCAGTCTTCATTTGTATTCGTATCAAGTCCGCCTTCTCTGATGTTTCTCTAATCATGTCCGGCCGAAGTACGAGCTTGTTTGTAGACTCCCACCAGGTGATCGACATGGTCCTCCATATAAAGCCTCGAAGGGTGCCATGCCTGTGGTGGCTTGGTAGCTATTGTTGTAGGCGAACTCCACCAAATGAAGATGATCCTCCCATGTCCCTCCAAAATCAAGAATGCACAATCTCAAAAGATCTTCTAATACTCTGTTCACCCTTTCCGTTTGACCATTGGTTTGAGGTGATAGGCAGTGCTTAAGTATAGCTGTGTGCCTACAGATTCCTACAAACTCTTCAAAAACTCGCTCGTAAAGATAGGATCTTGATCACTTACTATGCTAGAGGGTATTCCATGCAATCGAACCACCTCTTTAAGATAAATGGATGCTAACGATGAGGTAGTCCTCCTACTCTTAACAAGTATGAAGTGAGCGCTTTTAGTGAGCCTGTCCACTAATACCCAAATACTGGTATTGCCCCTTCTTGACCTAGGCAACCCATCAACAAAGTCCATAGAAATGCTATCCCATTTCCACAGTGGGACTTCTAGAGGATGAAGCAGACCACCAGGCTTCTTCTGCTTCTTTTTGACTTGTTGGCATATCAAGCATTTAGAGACAAACTCAGCTACATCCTTCTTCATCTCATTCCAAAAGAAAACCCTTTTTATATCTTTATACATCTTGTCCCCGCCTGGGTGTATGGTCAATTTAGAATGGCGTGCTTCTTCGAGAACGATTTTCACCAAATTTCTTGCTTGTGGGACGCATAGTCTTCCATCCCGTCTCAAACAACCCTTGTCATCGATGGAGTATCTATTGAGGTGACTAGAAGTCTCACCTCTCATTAGCTTATCCATCACATCAACTAGCTGAGGGTCTTCACATTGCGCGGTTCCTATTGAGTCCAAAAGCGTAGGTCGCACCTCTAGTGTTGATAACAAGCCAGGTACAAAATCAAAGGAAGGTCTAAAGTCAAAGTTTGCTATGTACTCCAAGCTTTGCCTTTCTACAAAGAGAGGACTTACGGTCAGCTTTTTCCTACTCAAGGCGTCTGCCACCACATTGCTCTTGCCAGGGGTATAAGCAATCTCAAAATCGTATGAGGCTAGAAATTTCATCCACCTTTGTTGTCTTAAGTTAAGATCCTTCTTTGAGAAAAGGTACTTTAACGATTTATGGTCAGTGACTTAAGAGCGAAACAATGGCAGCTAGTTCTAAATCATGAGTTGGGTAGTTTTTCTCATGTACCTTCAACTGCCTTCCTCCATAACAAACTACTTTGCCCTCTTGCATCAAGACATCGCCCAATCCTGTTTTACATGCATCTGTGTATACTGTTAACATCTTACTCCTATCAGGCAATGCCAGAACTGGGGTTGTTGTCAGAGCCCTTTTTAGTCGTTGGAAAGCAACATCGCAATCCAAATACCAAGAAAAAGTTAGGTTCTTCTTCGTCAATCTAGTAAGTAGGGCTGAGATATTTGCAAAGTCTTTAATGAACATTCGGTAAAAGCCAGCTAGTCCGAGAAAACTTCGTACTTCGGTTGCGTTCCGGGGGACCTTCCAATCTTGCACCGCAACTATTTTGCGGGATCCACAGCTATCCCCTCTTTGGACACCACATGTCCAAGAAACCTTACTCCTTGTGTCCAAAAATGGCATTTGGAGAATTTTGCTTTTAGCTGGTGTGCACGAAGAGTATCCATGACTTCCCTTAAATGCAAAGAATGCTCTTCCTCACTTTTCGAGAAGATCAAAATGTCGTCCATGAAGACCACCACAAATTTATTAAGGAACTCCCTGAACACCCGACTCATCAAGTCAACGAAATAAGCAAGTGCGTTTGTCAAGCCGAAAGGCATGACAAACCATTCGAAGAAACCATTCGGGGTCCTGAATGCGGTCTTATCAATGCCGTCCTCAGCTACTCTTAGCTGATGAAACCCGGTAGCCAAATCTAGTTGGGAGAAAACCGATGCACCTACAAGGTGATCGAACAAGTCATCTATTCTTGGAAGTGGGTGCCTATTCTTCTTGATCATCTTGTTTAGCTCCCTATAGTCAACGCATAGGCGACGTGAACCATCTGCTTTGGTTGTAAACACCACTATAGCACCCCATTCAGAAATACTCCGCCTTATAAACCCCTTTTCAAGCAACTCTTTAACTTGCTTGCTGAGCTCTTTCCTTCCCCTTGGAGCCATGTGTCTAACGGGTAGAGCAATGGGTTTAGCATTATCAGCAAGTTATATGCGGAAGTTTATCTCTCGCTTCGGAGGTAAACCCTTCACCTCTTCAAAGACAATCGAGTATTCATAGACTACTCTAACAGATTTCACGTTCTTAACAGATGCATCAATAGATTCTAGGTAACTAAGCATAACAGAGTTCATGGGATTATAAGAGATTTCGAGAGTGTTACCGAGGCGAGTCGTAAGTCTAACCACTCTCTTTTCACAATCTAGGACGACACCATTACTGGATAGCCAATCCATGCCTAGAGTCAACCCATAGCCCGTGAAGCCCAAAACATAAGCATTACATCTAAACCCAATGCTTAGTACAAAAATTTCCAAATTCAAGCAAATAATTGATAAATAAGCCGAACCCCCAATTGGTTTTGAAACAACCAAGGGATCCTCTACTATACTGGTGTCTAGGTGTAGAGATTCAACTAAAGCAGTAGATATAAAAGAGTGCAATGCGCCAGAATCAAAGAGAGTACGAACAGGATGATCAAAAAGATAAACTAAACTCTCAACAGAAATATTTCTACCTCGTTCTTGCGGAGGTGCTATGAGAGCGTGAACCTGCCCTCTAGAAGTAGATCCAGTCCTCTGCCCTTACCCTTGCTTTCTTAGGAAGTCCTTAGCCATGTGTCTTGTCTCACCGCACTGAAAACAACCACCCATCTTCCTCTTCTTCTTTCTGTAGTCCTTAATCATATGTCCATGTATGCCACAAAAATTACACTTCCTCTTGTCACGGGGTTTGTTATTCTTCCCGCCTTTCTTGGAATCCATCTTCTTGTTCTGTGATCCCTCCACTTTCTTGTCTTGAGGTACTTCCACCTTTGTCTCTTTCTCGCCATCCTTAACTTCCTCCTGTAACAGTGCCATTTCCACTAGTCTCTCATAAGTCGCACCCATAGGTATATGGGTTATAGCTAGGCTGTGCAGTGGCTCGTTCAATCCTTTAATGAAACGGAGAGCCTTCTTATGTGGAGTGTTCACTAATTCTAATCTAAATCTAGCCAGCTAGTTGAACTGGTTGATGTATTCCTTGACTGATAGGCTTCCCTGTTTGAGGGCTAAGAACTTCTCCATCTGTAGGCTTCGTCCAACTTGCGAGAGGAACTTCGTTTCAAATATCATTCTGAAATCCTCCCAGGTTTCAACTGGTCTCTCAGCATCAGTAACTTCCCACCAATAAGAGACTTCGTCCTTAAGTAACCACACAACCAATAGTATCTTCTGCCTATCATCCACTTCGAAGATAACGAACAAATCTTTTGTTTCCTTGAGCCATATTCTGGCTTCCACAAATGACTCAGTCCCATTAAGTTCTTTCCACCCATGGCTCGAAAGTCTCTACATATCTTCGAGAAAGCATTTGCACGAGGAGGAGGAGGAAGAACAGCTGCAATTGGGGGAGGAGGAACGTCTACTGGGTCTACGTCATTAGCCCTAGCCTCCAGGTACCTTCTGAAACATCCAGGTACCAGCACGCCCTCCGGAAGATTAAGATCCCCAGACATGCTGAAATAAAAAGAAAAGGTTCAAAATAAAGGAAAGAAAGATAGTGCATATGGCTTTGGGGATTATTCTCTTTAAAATAAAACAACATTTTCCTTCAAAATGCTTCTTTAAACTTCTTTTTGAAAAATAGTTTTCAAAAACTTTTATCTGATCTGGTAAACCTTTGCTCTGATACCAAGTGTAAACACCCCACCTCCGTTAATGTCACTCACAAAGGGAATGCCTTAACGTTGGTGGAGTATTATAGGTAAAAGGTACAAGTAATTTACAAGACAGACATATAAACTACGGAAAGACTAAATTTTATTTCATAAGCACGTGGTCCAGTCAAAACATTACAATAACCGTCTTAAAAACCAACTTCCAAAATCATTACAGTAAAGCCTCTGTCTTGACTAAAACATAAAGAAGCATAAACAATAATAAAGCAGCATAAATCCCCAATTAAGAGTGTAACCACAGCCATAGCCCAAGAAAAGAGAGTCCAAGTAATACGCCTACTTTCTTCAAGCTGGAAAAGGTCTGGACTAAGTTGAAGTATTCCCTCCATGAAGACCGGGGGGAGGGGGACGAAAGACAAGAAGACGAAAGAAAACGGGTCAAACATAAGCCTGGTAAGTCCAGTGATTATTTAGCATGTAAACAGGTAAAAGGATCATGACATGAATAAACTGAACCTAGGACAATACCCCTAGAAATAAGATAACAATAAATAAGGCAAGATAAACTGAATGCACTCATTTCTATTTCTCTGGACCTACTAACAAGTGTTTTCAACTAGCACCATGTGTTCATGATAAAATGATCCCTTTTATCGATCGACTTCTTCTCACATGCATTTATGACTTGTGTCATTCGGCCCCGCTCGATTGTAGATACCTGTGCTGGTCCCACCATGGGTGTATCAATTCTTATGGTGGCAACCCGACACAAATTCAAGATGCACAGTGTATACTACAAATTCCCAGTGCCTGATTTTTCCATGACAGAGTACGTGCACACCCATACTCCGTCGGAACCTACACTGCTGCACCACCCGCCGTTATTTTGACCGCTTATAATCAGCCCAGTTTTCGTGCCCCACCTTGCCTAGTTCAGGTACCATGATACATCTATGTGAGTTACTGCTGAAATGGGTCCCCGTTATTAGGGTTTCCTAATCAACATGTTAAAAATGGTTAAGTGTTTTAAAATTAACCTAACCCCACCCATCAGTTTAGTTAACATGTTGTATTGGTTAAGTGTTTCCTTAATTAACTTAACCCTACCATTCTTAGCCTGTCTTAGCTTTAATTCATCCATTAAAGCACCAACCAATCACATTAGATAGGTATTGTTATGGTCGCTGGATGTGCCGGGCACTTCTGGGAAGTCTTACACCGCAGCTCAATCTAACCTCCTGTTTTTCGGGCTTGATGCGCTAAACTCTCACATTAGATCTATGTTGCTACGATTGCTGGATGTACCGAGCGGTTCCAGGCAGTCTTACACCATAACTCAATCTAACCTCGGGTTAGGCACAATCATCTTTTAATTAATTTACATATTTACTATTTATGTTTATATAAATTATCCACTAATGTTGTCAACTCAAGTCATGTCCCATTTACCCTTCTAAATTTGGTCCATAATTCTTAGGTATACAGATTATACCATTTCATATCATTAATCATTTACATGATTATGAGTCAACCAATGCCGATAGCATATAATTTAATATTTTTCCCGACGTATCCCCCATTATTTGTTTGCATAAATTACATAGAACGTTAGGCTCGCAAATCAGCCTAGCTCATAAACAAAGAGGGAAAAAGAAAAGGGACATGTAACATTCCAACGACATAAAACAGTTTAGATCAACTAAGCATGTGTAATATAAATTTGGCATAGTACTACACAAATTTAATTAAGCATGTAAATGTCAACTTGCATTTGAGTTGGATCAAATTAACATAGGTCTAAACATCTAAGCATGTAGATCTTGACATGTAAGCATATATGAACATGACTTAGCTTATGATCTTGCATATAACATAACATAAGGAATTACCAAATTTATATACAACATGATAGGTTCATCACCAATTCAACATATAACATGATAAGTCCATCTCCAATTTAATATACAACATGATAGGTTCATCACCAAATTTATATACAACATGATTGGTTCATCACCAAATTAATATAAAACGTGATAGGTTATATTAATCAAAATTGTCACGTAGACATAGGTAATTTCAGAATCAGAATATGATTATCTTACAACTAGACACAGTTCTAGTTTCTCTTCATTACAAGTCATGACTTTTATTTGTTTAAATCTAAAGAATATCTGAACTTACAAACAAAAGAACAAATCTTGTTTTCTGGGATCTGATTTCGGAAACCGAAAAGCTATCCTTTGATGTAGACTACTAATTCTCTAGTTTTGATTTGATTTAGGACTTCCTAAATTGACTTGTAGTTTAGAGAAAAATGGAGGCTACGCTAGTTTGTCCATGGATAACATGACGACTTCAGAGAGCAATTTTATGTGGTTTTAGGGTTGAGGGTTGGGATTGTTTATATATAAGTTTAGATTAATGAGAACCGTTAGATCATCCTAGGAGAAATCAGAGCCATCCACACCAAATAGAGCCAACCGGAAGTTGCCATATATGCCATAATGACTAAGAAAATGTCACTGGACAAAACAGTCCAGATCTAGGCGAGGGGGTCGACCCCTAAAGGGGAGGGTCGACACCCCAGTCGACACCCCTCTTGGGGGTGGACACCTATGTCGACCCCCCTGGGGAGAGTCGATCCATATGGGCGGGAATTTTCCTGCCCAGCCTCTTCTCTCGGAATTTTGATTTTGAACTGTTTTTTTTTATTTAATTTCCATTTAAACATGAAATCTTTTGAACTCCATAACTTCTTCATACGGAGTCCGATTCATGCAAACCTAGACTCTATCTCAAGCAGAATTCCAAGATGAACGCAATGGAGTAACCCGTTTCCCCTAATTCCCACTTTTAAAATTAAGTATTCTTTAATTCATTACTTTAATTTTCACAGAAAATACGGGGTGTTACATCATACCTTAATTAAAAATTGTGTTAATAAGAAGTTCAACTTTTAATGACAGTGACTACCAATTCTACATTAACCCAGTCAACATAACTCAAGTATAAGCAATTTTATCAAGATTCAGTAACCCCCAATACATCAAGTTCCATCACTACACCAAAACAGAGGATTTCCAGAAGTATATAAGTTACAAAAGACTTCATTAACACATATAAGTGTCACTATTAGGGCGTCAACATTTATTTGTAACACTTATAAGCATAAAAGATAATTTTACAAACGGATATAAGCATTGGTAGATATTTTTGTTTAACTGATATAAGCGTTGGTAGATATATTTTCCCAACGGATATAGATAGATATTTTATCCCTGCGGATATAAGCATTACAACATGTTTTTCCCCATAGGATATAATTCTGAGTAATATACGTTGTGCAAAAATGTTGCACAAATTACTCTGATACTAATGTACTGTGAAAAAATGGTGCACAAATGTAGAAGTGCAATAAGCAGGATCTAGATTTGTCAATTGAACATTAATCATTCTAACAATGATTATTCTATTACTTAAAACATGTAGTAAATAATTATAAAGAAGAAAATGAAGACACACAATATTTATACTGGTTCAACTATCATCAGTTAGATAGTGTACGTCCAGTCCAATGGAGAGAGATTTTATTCCACATAAGAGAGAGAGAGATACAAGATAAGACTTTAGATAACTGCTTCTGTCAGCACTAAACAAGAATAGCTTTTGTCGGCCCAATTCCATGATTGAAGAGACACTTTGTTTGGGGATCTCTAGCTCGATACTAGAATGGGTTTACAGTGAAGTGTACCCCTAATATACAGCCAATGAAATATATGTGAGCCATCAATCAAATTATCAAGATATGGTAAGTAATAATGAGGACCAGTTGCAGAGGAAACAAATGGCGCAAACATAGCAGATAAATTAATCAATTCTTTTCCTTAGCAAGATGGAAGAAACCAATCCTTCATTTATTTCTTCTCATCTCATGCAAAATGAAATCAATAATTTTTTTCATATCCATTTTAAAAATAATTACTTTCCATTTTGCATATTTATTTCCAACTATTTGTGATTTTGTATTACCAAACTTAAGACTCCATCTCCATGCAAAATCACATATCTCCAGCACCTCATCTCGAGTCAAATTCTCTTTACAACATAAAACTCTTCAAAAAAGAACTTCACCTCAGGCCAAAATCTCATAGTGAGAAAAATTGAATATTTACCAAATGGATTACAACAAGGTTGCCCCTTCCCCCCCATCACGCCATGTCAATGACCTCAGACTATGTCCCGCCCGCCAACAAATGTTGTAAATATCCAAAATCCAAAAGGGTAGATTCCAAATTAATCCCAATACCACTAAGGTCAACAAATCCTCTTAATTACTATTCTAAATACAGAGCTAGAAACTAAAGCCAATTCTCAACAAAGAAAGCTAATTCAAATCTATGTACATACAAAAAGTTTCTCTCCAGCCACTTAACTCAATTAACATTATTAAAAACTTCACCCACTTTCTGCAAAAGATGTTTATTCCAAATGAGATGCACCTCGCAAAAACAAACGGTCTAAAAAAAATTTGTAGTACCACAAAGAAATCTGTCTCGACATTCGTCTATCACTTAACCTGAGCTCCTATCCTGATCATCTGGGTCCCTTGAGCATCATCAACATGAAGACCCCTGTCTGAAACATGAGAAAAAGTACCCAAATCCAATGGTCCCTTCAACACACTAAACTTCTTATAACGTCAAAGTTCCAAGACTGGAACGCTCTTCTCTCTCAACATAATCTCTTCCACCAAAGTATTCCTTTTCCCTAAAATAGTAGTATTATAATTATCAACAAATTTGCCTCCATTTTTCGAATCCCATTGATGCACAATCTAAATAAATACCCTTGCTTTGATACCAACGCATTGTGCAAAAATTGAACAAATTGCTCTGATACCAATTGGTTGTGCGAAAATGGTTGCATAGACTGTCTGATACTAATCTATTGTGCAAAAATGGTTGCATAGATGAGAAAGCACAATAATCCAGATCTGTATTTGCCAATTGAACATCAATCAATCTACCAATGTTTATTCTATTACTCTAAACAAATAGTAAATAACTATAGAGAAGGAAATAAAGACATATAATATGTGACGGCCCGCCCCGCAGCAGCCGACATTTCCTCGAAACACACTGTGCCCATGCCCGACCACCACGGAATCATCAACAGAAAGGGTTGAAAAGATGAACCAACAAAAAACCTGTAGAATGTCTCACAGCGCAAGGAGTCAAATATAATAGTAACATATCTTGACAAAAAACAGCGAGACAATGCATAAGTTGAAAACTAAACCATCATAGCAGCGGAAATCCAAAACACAACTTATGATCCAATACTATTATTACAGCTTCAAAATACTATCTCTAAAGAAAATAGGAAAGGTACACTACTAATGCCCAAAGCGGTGACCAGTAACAACACAGGGAGAATAAATAGATATATCATACGTGGATGCCTCCTGCTCGTCTCTAATACAGATACTCGTGCAACCACCTAACCTATCTCTATTCTGCTCGTGTTAGCACCTAGAGTAATAAGAAGAACATAAAACTCTGGGTCAGACAACAGTCTGGTATGAGTGGTAGCAAGTATACATCTTGAAGATGAAGAATAACAGGTATAAGAACCATACCTGAACCTACAACCAAAGAGTTAGCACACAGGATGTACATTACTCTAAGGTGACACTAACACATGGTGTGAAAATGACGGGGAGGGGGTGTGCATGTCGTGGTGATAGCAAAACATCAAACATAGCAATCATCCACACATCTCTCACTCAGTGCGTAAAGCATACGATATCTACCACTTTGATCACTAGACCCATCGAGGTAGTGACAGAGTCCGACTTGTATAACTATTTTGACCACCAAGCTTGCCCCATGGAGTCATGACTAAATCCTTACAAATGAACCCACTTCATTGGTCCATAGCCAATAAACCTACCTAGGCCACTGTGGCCTTGGATTCGTCCACATACCCCCCTACTCCACGGTGATCCAAAGTTATAGACATCGATAACCCCTTAGCACACGTCCTGCAGCAAAGCCCAACTCATGAATTTTACTCATAGGTTCCCGTCTGGATCCTGAGCTACAACCTCTCATTTGGACTACCTTTGCATCTCGGGTTTTGGTTGAATTAGAGTTGTCTTCAGAAAAGTCATCGCATAGTGGTAATAGCACACATCCAGTTCGGTTAAAATATGCATAGTGCTCCAGTCATCATCGGTTCGGTTCGGTCAAATGCTTCCTAGTATCCTCCTGGGTGCGGTTCGGTGCTCCCCTTCTAGCTCGGTTCAGTGCTCCTAAAGCTGTTCGGTTCGGTGCTACTCCGGTTCAGTGCTCTATCCAAACACCAATCCTACTCCAATCCGATCCGATCCGGCCTTCCTTGTTGCCCTAGAATTTTTAAGCTGCTGAAGATGCCATCACCTTGGTTCAGTTCGGCTATCCGACCCGATCCCCTAATCCGATCCGATCTGGATCGCTGTAGCATTTCCAACAAGCTATTTTTCGTCCATTCTCGCCATACGACAGCGTTTTCAACCATTCTAATCTTAATAGTCAATCATAAAACATTCCAAACAGTAGTAGCAACATATAGAATCAATTAACAAGGTCAAAACATCAAGAATATAGGTTATTTAGATCAAAACATACCCCAAAAGCATGATTTTCCCCTTAATCCCCTTAATCATGGTTTAATAATACAATTAGCAAGACATGTACAAATTAACCCAAATTTCTAACAAAGGTATAAAATGACATTTAAGAATTTCTACATATTTTTCCAGATTTTTATAATGCATAATTTCGTTAATTAACACTAATCACTCCTAATTAGCCATAATTAGTGTAAAAAGATGCTAATCACTCACCTTAGCCACAAATAAACTCAGATCTGAAATTTTTGGACATTATGGTTCAGATTCCAATACAGTCCAGTAGATCTACCTCGATTTTGGTGCTAAACCGCCTTGATTTGATGTAGATTTGGCTTAATTAGTGATTAGAAGGTGATTTGGGGTGTTTTAGAAAGTGGAGGCCATTGCTAGGGTTCAAAGGTTGTAAGTGGCGGCTAGGAAGTGAATAAAACTAATTTACTAACTCAACTCAGCCCTCCCATAACCCTAATTCCGAAATGGGTCATGGGCCTAGCTGCTAATCACCCGGTTAAGTCCAATTAGTGCTCTTTTTCGTCTTCCAAACTTTATTTCAGCCATATTTCCCAAACGGTAAGTCCGTTTGATCAATATGACCACTCTACGGAAAGGTAAACCATCATTCAAATCCAGTGGAAGTGGTTTCAGATCAAAACTCCTTACCAATCAAAAGTTATAGGAGAAAAAAGATTCACCCAGGGCAAAAGGTCATTTAAAATTTAGCAAAAATCGTGAACATGGGAAATGACCCCAATAGTCATTCCCCAAAGTTACACGACTATACGACTTCTTATGAAAGCAAAATAAATATTGTACTATCGTCTGATGCGTAGAATGCAGGTCGTTACATTCTCCCCCCTTAAGAAATTTCACCCCCGAAATTCCTTAACCAAAACATACAAAGGTGTCCCGCATGCCTATCAGCCATTCATAAACAATCAAACATACATAACACAACCCAACAAGCTTATCCTAGCATGCGGTTTTACTAACAAGGGAAAAATAACTATATCACTATTAAAACCTTACCAGACAAAGAGTTCTGGATACAAATTCCTTATTTTCTTCTCTGTTTCCCAAGTATAGTCATTCTCGTCATCACTCCACTGGACTTTTAACTAATTTCACCATCTTTCTTTGAAGCTGCTTCATATCGTACTCGACAATATGCATCGGTCGGCGGTTCCCAACCACCTCAGTTTCTACTTCGATGTCATCCAACTGATCCGGTGAAATAGTCATACCAGGATCGTACATAAACTTCCTTAGTTGGGAAACATGAAATACGTTGCGAACTCCCGCCATCTTGTTAGGCAACTCAACTTTATATGCCAAATTTCCAACTTATTCAAGAACAGGAAATGGGCCAACAAACCTTGGCGCTAACTTACCTCTCCGACCAAATCGAATCACTCTTTTCAACGGAGAGATCCTGACAAATACCAAGTCGCCAATGGAGAACTTCAAATCTCTTCATCTTTTATCAACATAACTCTTCTGCCTATCTTGGGCAGCCTTCATTCGTTGTTTAATAACCTTGATCTTGTCAGAAGTTTCCCTTATTACATCCGGCTCAAGCACAAATTTCTCACCGGTTTCTAACCAACATGAAGGTGAGTTGCACGGTCTTCCGTATAAAGCTTCAAATGGAGCCATTCCAATACTATATTGATAACTATTATTGTATGCAAACTCAACTAGATGCAAATGGTCATCCCATGACCCACCAAAGCCCAATATGCAGGCTCTCAAGAGATCCTCTAACACCCGATTCACCATTTCTGTCTGACCGTCGGTTTGAGGATGGTATGCGGTGCTGAGATGTAACTCTATCCCTAACGCCTCTTGTAAGCTCGTCCAAAACCCACTAGTGAATAACAGATCTCAGTCACTCACAATGCCTTTAGGTACTCTATAAAATCTCACCACCCATTTCATATACAGTTCTACTAACTTAGCCGCCGTCCTATTCGACTTGACAAGTATAAACCTTGCACTCTTGGTCAAACGATCTACAATCACCTACATACTATCATGACCTAGTCTAGTCCTTGGTAAACCGTCAACGAAATCCATTGAGACTTGTTCCCATTTCCATTCGGGAATTTCCAATGGATGTAACAAACCACTAGGCTTCTTTTGCTTAGCTTTAACTAACTGGCAATTCTTGCATTTGGATATAAACTTCCCAATGTCTCTCTTCATCCCTTCCCAGTAGTTTGTCTGCTTCATGTCTCAGTACATTTTGTTATCACCGGGATGTATAGTCAGTCTCGAGTGATGACATTCTCTAAGCACTTCATCTCTCAATCCATTTACGTTGGGTACTACTAATCTTAGGGAGCGATAAAACAACTAACTAATATCACCAATAAGGTATATGAGAATAGGCAGATCAACCATCAATCTACAAATCATCTTGCTAAAGGAGAACTCCAAGCCCTACTCCGTACACTCGACAGTGACAGCCTTTACAATAAAACATTTCATCCCTACTTCAGGATGAAATCGAAATGACTCATTCAACCCTAGCAGTCAAAAGCAACCAAATAATAGCACTCATAACATCCAGTTTATACATCTCGCGTGAACCATCCTAATCGAACTCAACATCCCTCAAGTACAAGCCCCAGAGGCCTAAACCAATATCAGACAAGCACCCAAGAAACGTCTCCTTCAACATTGGACAATTCATGTGAGACGGTTCAACAAAGAAACCAATCACTCATGACCGACTTTGGCTATCCTCGCTAATCCTGCTTTGAAACTATTGTTGATCGTATGACTAGCTATGTCACCACATCATCCGTCAAAGGCTAATGATAACCCCAGTTCTAATTAGGCTACTGTACGTCCAATGTACATTTACCTCCCAGAGACAACTAGGCTCATCTAATAGGTCCAGGATATTCGACCAGTCCACCTTGCCTTTTTAAGTGCCCCTACTATACCCTCGCTTTAAGCTCGTTAGAACTTACAACAACGATGATCCCCTCATAAATCGTTGATTTCGCCGGTGACTATTCATACCTCAGACCCAGTCTCGAGTATCCATTACCCGCAACCACAACTCAAGTCCAACATGAGTCGTCTCCCTACTGGTTGCGTCTCCAAAATCAACGAACACACCTTATCGCTTTGAGATTTCCCCATTGAATTAACTCCAAAGTTATTACCATTTTTGAACCAAAGAGAACATCAATATAAGATCCTAAAAAATCCACAGCATTCATCGAACAAGTCCTGTCTATCACCCGCTAAAACCATGAACACGTCGACACCCGAATGACTGGTCCAACTAGTATCTAGGTCTAATGGAAGCCCCGGCTACAAACGGACTACCGCACGTCCAATAGACATTTATCCTGCAAGGTAACTAGATCACATCCAATGGATCCAAGTTAAGTTGGCGTCCCCAGATATCCCTGCTTCGAGTCCACCTATAACACTCCAAACTGTCGACGATTCTTGGCACTATATCAGAAGAGCTACCCTTAACTCCGTTTTTAACTTGAGCCCACACGTAAGCGAAGGGACCCATCGGCCTTAATGGCAAATATAACTGGTGCATCCCACTCGGAGATGCTTCTTTGGATAAATCCCTTCTTCAAAAGATCATTTACTTGCACCCCGAGCTCTAGCTGCTCCCTTGGCACCATGCGACGAAGTGGCATCACTATAGGCCTAGCATCTTTCACTAAATCTATTCGAAACTCGATCTGTCGGTGTGGTGGAAGTTCAGTCACTTCCTCGAAGACGTCCGGGCATTGGCCAACAATGGGCACATCTGACAACTCATCATGCGGGATGTTGAAGGAATCTATAAAACTAGCCATCACCCCATCACTAGGTAGGCTACCAAACAGTATAGAAAACTAGCCATTACCTCATCACTGGTTAGGCTACCAAACAATATCCTCCGCCCATTATCCGCCTTAATGGTCACCGAAGACCCCTTACAGTCTACCACCACCCCATACCTTTGAAGCCAATCGACTCCCAAAATAATGCCAAACCTAGTAAAGCCCAAAACAAAGCAATCACAAGCAAACATACATCCATGACTCAATAGGACTACATTATGATAAGTCATACTAAGGCTAATCAAACCACCGATCGTGAGACGGCTCGAACTTCCCCATGAAGGAAATCCCGGATTGCTTTGAGAACACGACAAATCAAAACACAAACAGAAGAACATTTCATTGCTTATTACAATAACTTCATCAGAATACAAGAATATACAGAGTATGAATAAATATTACACATTTACTAAATATCAGAGATTTACAAATTACAATGCAGCGGAAAATAATACAAAACACAACTGAAAAGAATAATCGGATGCAGAGCTTCCCGAATATCATTCCAGCTGTAAACCAGTATCCTGTGAATGTAAATCTGCAAAACCAAAACTACTAGCTGCCCGTGCGGAAAATAGGGGCACCCAGAGTTTAGGTTTAAACAATAAACCCCAGGTCAGTCATGTGACTGGTGTGAGAACTAAAATAGTTATTAATCTTTATTTTAAAGTTACGTAAATCTAGGGACCACGCCGTATAACACGGAACGGGTTTCCTTCCAAGAATACCAGTGCACAAAACAAACAGCGTAATGCTAAATAAACAACAATGAAGCTATTATAAGACTCAGGTCCCATCACACAATGCAACGCAAGCCGGAGGATAGAGTTTTTACCTTATAATAGCCAAAAATGCTTGGTACGTGAAATTTTATCCTTTATTATTACTATAAGTTTATAGTACTAAAACAATTTCAATCATAAGTATCAATCATAGACGGCATAAGTGGTTCATACCACTATGCCGCCATACTAGGTTCTACGATCAAAACCGTAAAATGTTGTATTGGAAGTTGGATTTCCATCTGTGAACCAAGGCAAGGGATTGTCCTTAACGCTTCGAGACTCTCTAGCTCGAGCCTCAGGCAAGTACTCTGTCAAGCCTTTAGATCGTCAGGGCCGGTCCACTCGATGTGGATTAAAATGCCTGAACACTGCGTTTCCCCACCCCATGGGGCGTAAATTGGTCATATCTTGACCAAAATATCAACCCCGGAATGACTGATAAAACCGAGGCGCCTCACTATCCATCATCCACATAAGTAAAATGTCAGGGCATGCAAAACACTGACACTACTCCTAGCTGGAAAGAAACGCATGTCCTCCCTGAAGTCCTCTCCTGTTTCTGGTCCACATCGGGGTGTGAGGCTCGCGAATTAATGCTACACAAAACTACGCTATATTAAAGCCATTCTTTAACCATCAACCACAAGACTCGGCTTTTCAACAGAAGCCTTGATCATTTGCATCTCAGCATGCCACACAGGAAATTCACGCTATGCAACCGACATATATCAATCACACAGAATGAAATCCGATGTCAGACGCACATCCATTTACAAGTTCGTTCTGGGTCTGAACGAAACTGGAGGCACCTTATTCCTCCCCCATATGTCCACTATAGGGGAAAGGTCCTCACATATCAGGTCGATCTCCAAGTACGTCTGGACGATCACCACTTATTACCTTGTCTTGGGTGTACGGCCCAATCAAGACCTCAGTAATCATCCAAACGATGTGAAGACCTCTGGTCTTCAACCACCGTCTTCATCCTCGGCATATAGTCGAATAAGTTATTCAGAATGGGATAAACCTGGTTTTTTCGAATAACTTGCGTATATAATAAACAAGTGCTACAAAAAAACACAACACACGCCTTATTCCAATCCAAAATATTCCTTCATTAAAATATTCTTATACTTTGGGAAACGTTACCATTAATTTTATCATAGATAAATTCTTTAAATTTATTCTTTAATCTTCCTTTGGATATCATTCCAATCAAATTAAAGATGTATTAAAACTCCACTTGGTTTTAATCTTCCCAAAAATCAATATTAACGATTGTTTAACTTGGGAAACCATATCCTGTCTTTAACTGGGTTAAAGAACCAATGTCATTTAGAACACAGTTCATGATAAACCCAAAATCACATTCCATTCCGTCAGCCTTTAACCGTAAATTAGCAAGTGAATATTTCCCTAAGTATTAACCCCGAAGGCTAAAACCAACATCAGATCAATGTCTAGGAAACCATTCAACTTAACAAATCTCCAGTTAGTTTCTGATTTTCTTAACTCCATTGGGTCTTAGAATAGTATTATTAAGGATACCATTCACGACAACCCAAAATCTTATTACTGTCCTTAACTGGGTTAAAGAACCAATGTCTTTTAAAAAACGGTTCATGATAAACCCAAAATCACATTCCATTTCATCAGCCTTTAACCGTAAATTAGCAAATGAACAATTCCCTAAGTATTAACACCGAAGGCCAAAACCAACATCATATCAATACCCAGGAAACCATTCAACTTAACTAATCTCTAGTTAGTTTCTGATTTTCTTAACTCCATTGGGTCTAAGAACAATATTGTTAAAGATACCATTCACGAAAACCCAAAATCTTATTCTTGTCTTTAACTGGGTTAAAGAACCAATGTCCTTTAAAACACGATTCACGATAAACCCAAAATAACATTCCATTCCATCAGTCTTTTACCGTAAATTAGCAAGTGAACAGTTCCCTAAGTATTAAGCCCGAAAGCCGAAACCAACATCTGAACAATACCCAGGAAACCAATCGACTTAACTAATCTCTGGTTAGTTTATGATTTTCTAAACTCCATTGGGTCTAAGAACAGTATTATTAAAGATACCATTCACGTCAACCCAAAATCTTATTCTTGTCTTTAATTGGGTTAAAGAACCAATGTCCTTTAAAATACGGTTCACGATAAACCCAAAATCACATTCCATTCCATCAGCCTTTTACCGTAAATTAGCAAGTGAACAGTTCCCTAAGTATTAAGCCCGAAGGCCGAAACCAACATCAGATCAATACCCAGGAAACCATTCGACTTAACTAATCTCTGGTTAGTTTATGATTTTCTAAGCTCCATTGGGTCTAAGAACAGTATTATTAAAGATACCATTCCCGAAAACCCAAAATATTATTCCATTGTTAATCGGGTTAAAGAAAAGAACAAGTGCTATTTAAAACACCGTATATACCCAAAGACCAATTTCAATTCCATTCCAATTAAATATCAATTAATTGGTATACTTCATTAAATCTAAATAAAAAGATTTAATCTTTTCTCAATTGGGTTCAAGAGCAGTGTTATTTAAGACACCATTCACGACAAACCCAAAATCACATTTAATATTAAATACAAGGCTCTGAATAGAAAATATATCGGCTTATATTCAATATCAAATTCTGGAATCAACAAATACCGTATTGGAATAATGATATATATACCTTCCAAATTCCACCACAATATCCGTATTATCACGGAATCCAATATCGAAATATTCCAAATATAATTTCGATTCATATCCATTCCAATTCATATATTGGAAATTCCGGTTATTTTTAAAACCATTTCAAATCCAATTTATTTATTTTAAAAATATTGGATTTATTATTCTAATTCAAAACTAGTTCATTTTGATAAAATTCTATTTTTCTTTTCCAAAATGGAATTTTTCATTCCAATTCTTTCCAAATCATTTCTTATGATTTTACACTAATTATTGATATTTTTAATAATTTTATCAAGGCCCGTATAGTCGATTTCCATAAACGACCATCGAACTGCAATTACAACGACTTTTCCAAATTTGATTTGGACATAATTCCAAATCCAACCATGAGATTTCAAATCTCCAATATTCGTTGGGAAGCTCTTTTCGATACTAACCCAATGTTCTGGTTTTAGGAGAATCCCACGGTCGGATCTCCCGTAATTTCCGTTCGAAGTCAATGATCGAAATTCACGAACTGCCGCGGAGCGACGCGTTCTATTCAGGCCATTATATATATATATATATAATATATATATATATTATATATTTCGTCGATTTACATTTAAAACGTATTTTATAAATCGTTTTAAATTCGTTTTCAAAATGATTTCAACTTCATATTCAATTTCAAATCAAAATTGAATATTCCATATCATCGATATATAAATGATAGTATTTTCAAAACATTAGATTTCAAAATAATTTTATTTTCAATATTCATTATAAAAATGAATAAAATCGATATAAATATCGTTCACATCAAAATGGAGTTAATCTAATCACACGACTTTATATATTTAAATATATTCGTGTCCATCCCAAATCGGACATCAAAATCAGATTTTGATTCTTTACTTAATATTATTTTAAAATATTCATTATTTTAAAATAATCGTTATTTTAAAATATTCATTCTTTCTGAACTGGAATCAGACACAGTCAATTACCGAATAATGTTATTTATATGGATTTCATTCACACATGTATACAACAGTAATCAAACACAGTCAACCATCATCCAGAGTGCATTCTTACACTGCCTGAGCATTAAATATAAATATTTAATGATTACACAGCTTGTCAACCAATCGATTGACATACAACTAATTATTGGGACAATTGTATGTCATATATCATCCCAATACCTGTGGGGGTTTCAATCAACAAAAAATGAATTTATTTGTGCAGTTGGGCGACGTGTAAAATTTATCGTCCCAATCAGTATCAGCCAAATGTGTGTACATAAAAAAATCGTCCGATTTGTTTATAAATATTTATTTTATTCATATACACGTTAAAAATTATATTTTTAACTATAAAATATTTTTAACTATAATTTTTTTAATTCCATTCCATATCACCTAATCAATTTTCGCAACAAAATCAAACAAACAAACATGTCTTCCATGGTCTGTGGACGACAGGTGTCGGGTGCTGCTAAGCACCATCTTCATCCTAGTATATAATTTAACTAGAAAATAAATTAAAAGTGAGAAATTCTCACCTTTGGGTTCCACTCCGCCGTGCTTTGATTGTCGATCTATGTAGTATACCTACGTTAAAAATTATTTTTTAACCAATCAATAATTATTTCTTTGTATGATTATTTTATATATAACATACATAGGCTAAAAATTATATTTTTATCTTTCTAAATATAATTTCATATTTTCATAACCGCGCTACATAGATAAAAATCACATTTTTATGCCGCTATTATATAAATAAAAATCAAATCGTTCTATCGCTAATGAATATATAAAAATCACATTTTTACATTGCCATTCAAACGATAAATATCGTATTTTTACTTTGCTGCATATATGATAAAAACCACATTTTTATGTCTTCATATATAAAAATCATATTTTTATCCTATCGCTACATAAGATCAAAATTTTATTATCTATGTATTATAAAAATCATACTTTTATTATTTCTATAATATAAAAATCATATTTTTATATCGCTAGTATATATATAAAAATCACATCTTTTCTAGATATAAAAATTCAGTCTTTCTACTTGTAAAAATTCAATCCTTCTCCGCTAACATCATATATAAAAATCCAACCTTTCTTCAAAATAAAAATCTAATCTTTTATATCGCTAAATTCACAATAAAAATCTCATTTTTATATTGCTAATTATATAGTAAAATTCCAAGCTTTATACCTTTCTACCAAATTTTTATCCTACGTTATTTAAATTAAAATAAAAAGATTACCTTACTAATATTATCACCGTCGATTTCATACGTACGATTGCTGAACTTCATCATCATAAGACGCAAAACACCATCACTCGCTGTTTTGAATGGGTTTAAACGGTTTGGAGGGGTTATGGCTTCGGATTGGAGGAGGGGGTGGAGCAGCAAGGAGTGGAGGGGTTGCGATTGGGTCCATCGGAGAAAGAAGAGGGCGTAGGAAGGGATAGGCCTGAGGAGGGGGGAGGCGCGGCCAACGTGGGGGAGGATGGCGGCGCCGCCATCGACTGCGAGGGGACTGGAGCAGCGGTGGCTCCTCCTCTTTCTATTTTTTTGTTATTTCTGGTTTGATCGAGATCTGAGGGGAGAAAGGGAATGGGGGGTTTAAATGAATATATATATATATATTATATTATTTAATTTCCATTTAATTCCAAAAAGAGTTGACTTTCCATTTGAACTCCAAACAAGGCCCCACGACTGTCGCACCTAGCTAATTACCCTCATTCCGAACATAATGGGATATGTTTCATCAGCAGTTTCAGCTATTTCAATCACTTTTCGTTTAAATTAAAATATAAATCTACATATTCAAATTTACGTACATTTGAATTTACCGGGGCCACATACGAACTCTGAAAATTCCCAAAAAATATTTTCTAGCTTCGTATTGATGATACGGTTGTAATAAAACTAATTTCGTCAAATTTGGAGACCGTTTGAAAAATGGCCATTTTCTGGTCGTTCCAAATTGACTAAAACTGTCAAAACACATTTTCTTTTGCCACACTCACATATTGATTCAGAAAATTACGATTTTTGGAATCTAGCAATGATTCGACATCTTGGATTCAACAAAAGTGGTTTCGTCGAAAATGGAGGTTGTTTGCAAAACTTCCATTTTTCAGGGCTATATTTCCATAGCGACTATTCTAAATTTTCAACTGGACATAACTTTTTATTCCCGCTATGAAATTTTGATTTTTTAGATTCGTTGGAAATATATTCTCAAATAGATTCTAATATTTTTGGTTTCGCTAAAATCTGGTTTATTTCGAATCCTATACATTTAGTTAAAATTTGAAATCGAATTTTCAAACTACCGCGCCATTTTCAATTCCTTTTATAATTAAAATAATTATTCATATTATAACGTCAATTCGAATAAATATATACGTTCTAATCCTAATCAAAATAAATTTCTTGTCGTAATTATTTAAAATAATCCATTTCAAATATTCAAAATTCATTAAAATTGCCAAAATAAATTTTTTAAATTGGTTCGGATTTTCCGGGTTGTTACAGATCGGGTTCGTCCCAACTAAAGGTCAATCGACAATCTCAAGTTCCAATCCCAACCTATCTACCAGGTCACTAGATACGAAGGAATAGGAAACCCCGATATCAAACAAAACTAGAACTAGAACCTCATAAATGGAAAGCATATCTTAAATAACAACACCCTTTCCCTTCTCCGCCGTAATTGGGGGCATTCGACGAAGAAGGAACAGCGTTGATAGCATACACTTCCACACTCCGCTTCTTCTTAGGGGGTTGCAGACATTTTTTCTTGAGATGTACCACTTGGCTGCGATTGAAGCACTTACTTTCCCCTTGCTTCGCTCGACATTCTTTGGCGTAGTGGCCCTTCTTGCTCCAGCTAAAGCACTCTACATCTTTCTTGTTCTTCTTTTTCTGGCCATCCTTAGCATGGTTCTGTTTCCTCTTTTTCTGGGACTCCTCTTTAATCTTGGCAAGATCGGCTCTAGGCGCCTGCACTACTGCACCACCACCATTAGTAGCATTAGGAACTGCTCCCAGAGCATCCCTAAGCATCTCTCGTATGAAAGCAGTAAACATCTCCCTTATGTTAGGGACATTCCCAATGTTGGTCCCTGAACCTGCTTCTTCTTAAACTCCAGATGCGGAGTTCCTCACCTCCTTTCCCGTATTTCGATTCATCGTTCAATCTGAAAAAAGAGAAAACGATTTACCATCTCCTTAGTGGTGCCAATGCAGTGCCACTTCATCCTTATCTATACTAATAGTATATATATATAGCTTTTGAAACCAAAATATCAAAAATACGTGCTCTCATATACGTACATTATCTCTCCTTGGTGTCTTTCCCTAGGTTAACTATGCAACCTAGAGCTCTGATACCAAATGTGATGGCCCGCCCCACACCAGCTGACATTTCATCGAAATGCGTTGTGCCCATGCCCGACCAGCACAGAACGGTCGTCCAAAGAAAGGGTTGAAAAGATGAACTAACAAAGAACCTATAGAATGTCTCACAGCGCAAGGAATAAAATATAATAGTAACACATCTTGACATAAAACAGGCGAGACAGTGCATAAGCAGAAAACTAAACCATCAAAGCAGCTGAAACACCCCACCTCCGTTAAGGTCACTCACAAAGGGAATGCCTTAACTTTGGTGGAGGTTTATAAGTAAAAGGCCACAGATAAACTCAAGACAGATATAAATACACATATTTTAAGCAGCGAAAACCAAACAGACTTTTATTTCATCAATATGTGTTCCAGCAAAACATTTCCATATTTGTCTCAAAATACTTCCATCATTACAACCTCATAACTGTCTTGATTATTAAAGAAGCATAAAACATAAATAAAGTGACAAAAATCCCCAAAGTGATATCCAAAGCCATAATCCGAGCAAAAGAGATCCAAATCATACATCTACGTTCTTGGAGCTGGTAAAGAGCCTGAATGAGCTGAGTTGTTTCCTCCCTGTGGACCTGTGGGGAGGGGGGGGGGACGAAAGAAAAGAAGACGAAAAGAAAATAGGATCAGACATAAAGCCTCAGTAAATCTAGTAACTCTTTAGTATGTGAATAAGAAAAGGGCATGATAGATATATACTGAAAATAGGAAGGTGTCACAAGCTAAGGAAGTGTCGCTTAGAACCGAATATACTATCACACCCACATTATATCTCTGCACCTACTTGAGTTTATTCTAACTGGCACCCCATGGTGAGGGTGAAGTGATCCCCATTTTCGAAAGATCGGCTCCTACTCGCGTTAACATGTGTCATACGGCCCCCAAGAATTGTAGATACCTATGTTGGTCCCACCATGGGGTGTATCAAGACCCATGGTGGCGGCCCCGACACAAATTCTAGAAGGCATAGGTTACACTACTGGTGTCCCCAGTGCCCTGGTTGTCTGCTCCAGAGTGTGTGCACGCCCGCACCCCATTAGACCTACATTGTGCACCCACCGCCGTTGTTTTGACCACTTACAATCAGCCCAGTAATCGTGCCCCACCCTGCCTAGTTTCAGGGTACCGTTGATACCTAACTTGAGTTACTGCTGAAATGTGTCCCTCGTTACCAGGATTTTCTAGTCAAACATGTTAAATGGTTAAGTGTCTGTATTTACCTAACCCCACCCATCAATTCTTGTTAACATGTTGAATTCGGTTAAGTGTTATAGTTGACTTAACCCTACCATCTGTCCTTAGCCTCTTAGGAGCACCAGACCACTCACATTAGACAGGTATTGCTACGGTTACTGGATGTGCCGGTCGGTTCCGGGCAGGTTTACACCGTAGCTCAGTCTAACCTCGGGTCATTATTGGGCTTAATGCTTAACCACCCACATTGGATAGGTATTGTTGTGACTACTGGATAGCCGGGCGGTTCCGGGCAGGTTTACATCACAACTCAATCCAACCTCGGGTTAAGCATATCGTGTTTTCTAAATTTACATATTTTATTACTTCTCAATTATATATGTAATTGTCATGTCTTTTATTCTTGGGTATAACAATTCATACCGCTTTAAATGTCATTGTCGTTGGCATGTGCCAAACATGCCAACATATATTTTCAAGTTTTACACCCAACATTATTACCCCCATTTATACGTTCGCAACGTTATAACAAATATTGGGCTCGACACAATTTAGCCCAACTTTATAAGCGTAAGAAAAGGGGAAATCAAGAACATATAATATTTTACAACATATAAGGGTGTGTGGTGCAAGAACTTGCAATTTAGCGATACTAACATAAATGATGGGTCATGTGAACTTGCATTCAAATCAAAGTATAACTAAGTAGATGACATATGAAATGGCATAGTTTAAGCTAATACAAACTTGTATTTAAACATGTTGAACTTGGCATAATGTCAACCACAAAACTAGCATGTTGTATATTCACCAAAATGTCCAATCTAATCACATAGCCTATTTCAACATGAACTTGCATGGTTTATGAAACCCAAACAATACTTAACATAGATCCAATTATACTTGCAAATAAACATGAACTTGCATAGTTTATGAAACCCAAACGATACTTAACATATATCCAATTATACTTGCAAATAGACATGAAAATTATATCATAGGTTTTGGGTCATGTAGATGTTTATATAAGCCTTAATTTAGACTTAGTGAATGTATATAATCCATGCCATAGGCATAAACAAAAAGGGATCAATTTTTAGTTTTTGCCACAAACTTACAAGTGCCATTGTTTTCATATACAATTGTTCAATAGGCTTGCATCAATCAATTTAAGCCACAAACATCAATACACAAGTCATGATAGAACCATTACAATACACAGAATTTATACAATACAATAACACAATTCTATTTTCATTTACATCGAATCACATCACAATTTTTATTCATATTCTGAAAGGTCACTATACTTACAACGAATGCAGAATCTTGAATTCTGGATTCTGAATTCTGAAATTGAGATGCGCTCCTTTGGGTAGACTAACGTTGCGTTGATTAATTTGATTAAACTTTAATCTTCTTCTTAATTTGATTCGTCTCTAGGCTTTTCTCTCTTGATGACTATGTTCAATTCCTCCCTAGCAGCATGACGAATCCTTTCTTATTTTTTTTGTGTGAATTTTAAGTTGAGACTTAGGGTGTATTTATAGATTTTTAATTTGTTTTGAGCCGTCAAATGAAGACAGGAGGAATCTAGGCCATCCAAAGTTCAAAGAGCCAATCAAGAGGTGACACGTCAGTCCTAGTGACACACAGAGCCACATAAGTTCGAGCCAGAGCCAGACCTAGCCAGCCAGGTCGACCAGGCAGGTTGACTGGCAGGTCGACACCCAGGTCGACACTATGGTTGACCTGGGGGGGCCAGGTCGACACTATGGTCGACCTGGGGAGGCCAGGTCGACACCATGGTCGACCCTATGGTCGACCTGGTCTCTGGGTGGGAATTTTCCCATCCAGCCCAGTTTGAACTTGAAATTCGAATTTTGAATTTTAAACTGAGCTATTTGAATTTAAATTTTATTCTGAAACTTCCGAAGGCCATAACTCCTTCATACGGAGTCCGATTCACGCAAACTCGGACTCTATCTCAAGTAGAATTTCGAGACGAACGCAATGGCATAACCCATTTCCCTTAATTCTTTCATTTAGAATTAATTATACTTTAATTTGTGAAGCTTAACGTTATAGAATTCACGGGGTGTTACATTCTCCCCCCTTAAAAGGATTTCGTCCCTGAAATCTTCAAGTTAGGAAGAATGTATATCCTACCATCCAACAGTCCATCTACTCAACCAACAAACACAGGCATCCACTGTCCTTAAAAGACTTCTAATGCTTCGTGATTATATGCATAGTGTGTGTATATGTCCTTATCTAATGCAGAAATCAGGCGGTTTACTGATTCAGTTGACCTCCTTAATGCGAATCATGTAAGTGTCATGAATCAATCATGTATGCAAAATTTTCCTACTCATAATTCTGCATGAGTACACAACTTATTCATACAAATGCGACAACCATATGACAGCATATCAAGTTTCAACCATATACAAATGAGAATACATATATATATATATGCATATGCAATATGAAGTGACTGAGCCGATCTATAACCTAGGGCGTGTGTGTATATGCATCCACGAGCAACCACTAGCAATCACTAGCAACCATTTGCAGCCATCATCCATAACATGTTTTCAAATACATGTTTACATCCATTTGTTTTCTACCTAAGGAGTTAGGAAAAGGACCAAGGAGATATACCTAAAAAGATAGATAAAGCATAACTTAAGGAAAAAGAGAGATCAAAGATGTACCCTCAAAAAGAAGAGGGTAGGCAGCGTGTATTCTGTCCTTAGTTTCCCAAGTCGCGTCTTCCTCGGAGTCGCTCCACTGAACTTTAACGAGTTTGACTTCGCGGTTGCGTAGATTTTTCACTTCAGTTCCTAAGATGTGGGTTGGAACTCTCCTCATAGTTGCTTCACGTTTCACTTCGGCTTCTTCCAGAAAGTTAGGTTCCACCACTTCCGCAGACTCATGCAAACACTTCCGGAGGTGAGAAACATGAAAGACGTTGTGAACTCTGGCCAGTCTCTCGGGTAGCTCTAATCTATAAGCCATCTTCCCAACCTTCTCGATGATAGGAAACAGTCCTACAAATCTTGGTGCTAGCTTTCCTGCGGATCCAAAACGAACGATGTTCCTTAAAGGTGATACCTTAAGGAAAACCCTGTCCCTAACCTCAAACTCAAGGTCGGTCCTTCTTTTGTCGGCGTAGGATTTTTGTCTGTCTTGGGCTGTCTTCGTCCTCCTACGTATCAAGTCCACTTTCTCCGAAGTCTCTCGAACCATGTTTGGCCCAAGTATAAGCTTATCTGTAGACTCCCACCAACAAGTTGGTGATTTGCACGGTCTTCCGTACAAGGGTTCGAAGGGTGCCATACCGATGGTAGCTTGGTAGCTGTTGTTATAGGCAAATTCCACAAAAGGAAGGTGATCCTCCCATGTCCCTCCAAAGTCAGGAGCACAAAGTCTCAAAAGATCCTCTAAAACTCTATTCACCCTTTCCGTCTGACCATCAGTTTTGGGGTTATAGGCCGTGCTCAAACATAACTGTGTGCCTACAGCTTCTTGCAGACTCCGCCAAAACTCGCTTGTGAAGATAGGGTCTCGGTCATTAACAATGCTAGAGGGTATCCCATGGAGTCGAACTATTTCGTTGAGATAAAGAGATGCTAGAGATGAGGCAGTCCTTCTACTCTTGATAGGTATAAAGTGAGCGCTTTTAGTAAGCCTATCCACTATTACCCAAATGGTAGTGTTGCCTCTTCTCGACCTAGGTAGTCCATCAATGAAGTCCATTGAAATGCTATCCCACTTCCACTGTGGGACCTCTAAAGGATGAAGTAGTCCTCCAGGTTTCTTCTGTTCCGCCTTGACCCGTTGGAAGGTCATGCACTTAGAGACAAAATCTGCCACGTCTTGCTTCATGCCGCTCCAAAAGAAAGTCCTTTTTATATCCTTGTACATCTTATCACTGCCAGGGTGTATAGTCATCTTGGAATGATGCGCTTCCTCGAGAACCTTCTTTGTCAACTCCCTTGCTTGTGGGACGCATAATCTTCCATCTCGCCTCAACCAACCTTTATCATCGATGGCGTATCTACTGAGGTGACTAGAAGTCTCACCCTAATAAGTTTATCAATCACATCCACAAGCTGAGGGTCTTCACGTTGTGCAGCCCCTATTGAGTCTAAGAGAGTAGGGCGTACTTCGAGAGATGCGAACAAACCCGGTACAAAATCCGAGGAGGGCCTGGCTATATAATCCAAGCTTTGCCTTTCCACAAAGAGCGAGCTTAAGGTTAGTTTCTTTTGGCTCAACGCCTCTGCTACTACGTTGCCTTTTCCGGGAGTATAGGATATTTCAAAGTCATATGAGGCAAGAAACTCCATCCATCTTTGCTGCCTCAAGTTAAGATACTTCTACGAGAAGAGATATTTCAACGATTTATGGTCAGTGTACAATTCAAACTTCTCACCTAGGAGATAATGGCGCCAAGACTTAAGCGCAAAGACGATGGCGGGTAACTCAAGATCGTGGGTTGGGTAGTTCTTTTCATGAACTTTCAATTGTCTTCCGCCATAAGCTACTACCCTTCCTTCTTGCATTAGAACAGCGCCTAGTCCCGTTCCACATGCATCCGTGTATACTGTGAACATTTTGCTTCCATCTGGCAAAGTCAGAACTGGGGCTGTTGTGAGAGCCCTTTTTAATCGTTGGAAATCAAACTCGCAATCCAAATCCCAAGTGAACGCCAGATTCTTCTTTGTTAGCCTTGTGAGTGGGGCTGAGATTTTCGCGAAATCCCTAATAAACTTTCAGTAAAAACCGGCTAGCCCAAGAAAGCTTTGAACTTTGGTTGCATTTCTTGGTGTCTTCCAATCTTGCACTGCCACCACTTTCGCGGGTTCCACGGCCAACCCCTCTTTGGACACTATATGCCCCAGAAATCTTACTTCTTTTCTCCAGAAGTGACACTTGGAGAATTTGGGTTTTAGTTGATGGGCTCAAAGAGTTTCCATGATTTCTTTCAGATGCTGAGCATGCTCTTTCTCACTCTTTGAGAAGATTAAGATATCATCTACGAAGACAACCACAAATTTGTTGAGGAATTCTCTGAACACCCTGCTCATTAGGTCTACGAAATAAGCGGGTGTGTTTGTCAAGCCGAAAGGCATGACAAGCCACTCGAAGAAACCGTCTGGGGTTCTGAACGCCATTTTATCAATACTATCTTCAACTACTCTTAGCTGATGGGACCCAGTTGCCAGATCAAGTTTGGAGAAGACCGTCGGACAAACAAGCTGATCAAAAAAATCATTGATTCGGGGAAGAGGGTGCCTATTTTTCTTGGTCAATTTGTTTAACTCCCTATAGTCGACGCAAAGGCGAAGCGAACCGTCCGCTTTGGTTGTGAACACCACTGGAGCACCCCATTCCGAAATGCTCCGTCTAATGAACCCCTTTTCGAGAAGTTCTTTAATCTGCTTACTGAGCTCCTTTCTCTCCCTTGGAGCCATATGTCTGGAAGGTAAAGCTACAGGCTTTGCGTTATCCACAAGATATTTGCGGAAGTCTATTTCCCGCCTCGGAGGTAAGCCTTTCACCTCCTCAAAGACATCCGGATATCCCCGGACTACTCTTACTGATTGCAAGTTCTCATCAGAAGCATCAACCGACTTTAGATGACTAAGCATAACAACATTCAAGGGATTATAAGTAATTTCTAGAGTGTTACCAAGTCGAGTTACGAGTCTTACTACTCTTTTCTCACAATCAAGAATGGCACTATTACTGGATAACCAGTCCATGCCTAAGATCAAACCATATCCCGAGAAGCCCAAGACAAAAGCATTACAACTAAACTCAACACTGAGAATAGCGATTTTCAAAACCAAACAAACCATTGACAAGTAAGCGGAGCCCCCAATTGGATTTGAAACTACTAAGGGATCTTCTACCATACTAGTGTCTAGATGCAGAGATTCTACTAAGGCAGATGAAATAAAAGAGTGTGAGGCGCCAGAGTCAAAAAGTGTACGAACTGGATGATCATAAAGATAGACGACACTTTCTACAGAAATATTACTACCTAAAGTTCTCAAGATAGGATTGAGAAGATAAGCAGGATAAATCAAAGCATCTAGGAGAAGAGGTTAAAGTGGTACCTCCAGAAGGTCCTGCTTGCGGGCCTTGCCCTTTCTTCTTAGGGCAGTCCTTAGCCATGTGTCCAGCCTCACCGCAATAGAAGCAAGTAGCACTAATCTTCCTCTTCTTCTTTCTGCAGTCATTCACCACATGTCCAACAATGCCACAGAAATAGCATTTCCTTTTCTCACGTGTCTTGTTATTATTGTTGTGGTCCTTTCCTCCTTGACTATTATCTGTCTTCTTGTTAGGCGATTCTCCCGTTTGCTGGTTCACGTAGAGGAGGAGGAGGAGGAGTAAAAGCCTCTGTAGCTGAGAAGTAGGGGGCCCAAACATGCTGAAACAGAAAGTAAAAATTCAAAACGAAGGATAGAGAGAGAGATATGGCACATGGCTTTGGGGGATTTTGTCTTCTTATAAACATAACACATTTTTTTCTTGAAAAATGCTTCTTTAAACTTTCTTTTTGAAAACAATTTGAAAAACTTTTATCTTATCTGGTAAACCTAGGCTCTGATACCAAGTGAAACACCCCACCTCCGTTAAGGTCACTCACAAAGGGAATGCCTTAACTTTGGTGGAGGTTTATAAGTAAAAGGCCACAGATAAACTCAAGACATATATAAATACACATATTTTATACAGCGGAAACAAACCGACTTTTATTTCATCAATATGTGTTCCAACAAAACATTTCCATATTTGTCTCAAAATACTTCCATCATTACAACCTCATAACTGTCTTGATTATTAAAGAAGCATAAAACATAAATAAAGTGAGAAAAATCTCCAAAGTGATATCCAAAGCCATAATCCGAGCAAAAGAGATCCAAATCATACATCTACGTTCTTGGAACTTGTAAAGAGCTTGACTGAGCTGAGCTGTTTCCTCCCTGTGGACCTGGAGGGAGGGGGGAAAACAGAAGAAAAGAAGACGAAAAGAAAATAGGGTCAGACATAAAGCCTGAGTAAATTTAGTAACTCTTCAGTATGTGAATAAGAAAAGGGCATGATAGATATATACTAAAAATAGGAAGGTGTCACAAGCTAAGGAAGTGTCGCTTAGAACAGAATATACTATCGCACCCACATTATATCTCTGCACATACTAGAGTTTATTCTAACTGGCACCCCATGGTGAGGGTGAAGTGATCCCCATTTTCGAAAGATCGGCTCCTACTCACATTAACATGTGTCATACGGCCCCCAAGAATTGTAGATACTTATGCTGGTCCCACCATGGGGTGTATCAAGACCTATGGTGGCGGCCCCGACACAAATTCTAGAAGGCATAGGTTATACTACTGGTGTCCCCAGTACCCTTGTTGTCTGCTCCGGAGTGTGTGCACGCCCGCACCCCGTTAGACCTACACTCTGCACCAACCGCCGTCGTTTTGACCGCTTACAATCATCCCAGCAATCGTGCCCCACCCTGCCTAGTTTCAGGGTACCGTTGATACCTAACTTGGGTTACTGCTGAAACGGGTCCCTCGTTACCAGGATTTTCTACTCAAACATGTTAAGTGGTTTAGTGTTTGTATTTACCTAACCCCACCCATCAATTCTTGTTAATATGTTGAATTTGGTTAAGTGTTATAGTTGACTTAACCCTACCATCTGTCCTTAGCCTCTTAGGAGCACCAGAACACTCACATTAGACAGGTATTGCTACAGTTACTGGATGTGCTGGTCGGTTCCGGGCAGGTTTATACCGTAGCTCAGTCTAACCTCTGGTCATTATTGGGCTCAATGCTTAACCACCCACATTAGATAGGTATTGTTGTGACTACTGGACAGCCGGGCGGTTCCGGGCAGGTTTACATCACAACTCAATCCAACCTCGGGTTAAGCACATCGTGTTTTCTAAATTTACATATTTTATTACTTCTCAATTATATATGTAAATGTCATGTCTTTTATTCTTGGGTATAACAATTCATGCTGCTTTAAATGTCATTGTCGTTGGCATGTGCCAAACATGCCAACATATATTTTCATGTTTTACACCCAACGTTATTACCCCCGTTTATACGTTCGCAACGTTATAACAAATGTTGGGCTCGACACAATTTAGCCTAACTTTATAAGCGTAAGAAAAGGGGAAATCAAGAACATATAATATTTTACAACATATAAGGGTGTTTGGCGCACGAACTTGCAATTTAGCGATACTAACATAAATGATGGGTCATGTGAACTTGCATTCAAATCAAAGTATAACTAATTAGGTGACATATGAAATGGCATAGTTTAGGCTAATACAAACTTGTGTTTAAACATATTGAACTTGGCATAATGTCAACCACAAAACTAGCATGTTGTATATTCACCAAAATGTCCAATCTAATCACATAGCCTATTTCAACATGAACTTGCATGGTTTATGAAACCCAAACAGTACTTAACATAGATCCAATTATACTTGCAAATAAACATGAACTTGCATAGTTTATGAAACCCAAACGATACTTAACATAGATCCAATTATACTTGAAAATAGACATGAAAATGTTATCATAGGTTTTGGGTCTTGTAGATGTTTATATAAGCCTTAATTTAGACTTAGTGAATGTATATATTCCATGCCATAGGCATAAACAAAAAGGGATCAATTTTTAGTTTTTGCCACAAACTTACAAGTGCCATTGTTTTCATATACAATTGTTCAATAGGCTTGCATCAATCAATTTATGCCACAAACAACAATACACAAGTCATGATAGAACCATTACAATACACAGAATTTATACAATACAATAACACAATTCTATTTTCATTTACATCGAATCATATCACAATTTTTATTCATATTCTGAAAGGTCACTATACTTACAACAAATGCAGAATCTTGAATTCTGGATTCTGAATTCTGAAATTGAGATGCGCTCCTTTGGGTAGACTAATGTTGCGTCGATTAATTTGATTAAACTTTAATCTTCTTCTTAATTTGATTCGTCTCTAGGCTTTTCTCTCTTGACGGCTATGTTCAATTCCTCCCTAGCAGCATGACGACACCTTTCTTATTTTTTTTGTGTGAATTTTCAGTTGAGACTTAGGGTGTATTTATAGATTTTTAATTTGTTTTGAGCCTTCAGATGAAGACAGGAGGAATCTAGGCCATACAAAGTTCAAAGAACCAATCAAGAGGTGACACGTCAGCCTTAGTGACACACAAAGCCACAGAAATTCGAGCCAGAGCCAGACCTAGCCAGCCAGGTCGATTGGCAAGTCGACACCCAGGTCGACACTATGGTCGACCTGGGGGGGCCAGGTCGACACTATGGTTGACCTGGGGAGGCCAGGTCGACACCATGGTCGACCCTATGGTCGACCTGGTCTCTAGGCGGGAATTTTCCCGCCCAACCATGTTTGAACTTGAAATTCGAATTTTGAATTTTAAACTGAGCTGTTTGAATTTAAATTTTATTCTGAAACTTCCGAAGGCCATAACTCCTTCATACGGAGTCCGATTCGTGCAAACTCAGACTCTATCTCAAGCAGAATTCCGAGACGATCGCAATGGCATAACCAAATTCCCTTAATTCTTTCATTTAGAATTAATTATACTTTAATTTGTGAAGCTTAACGTTATAGAATTCACGGGGTGTTACAGCAGCGGAAATCCAAAACACAGCTTATGATCCAATACTATTATTACAACTTCAAAATAATGTCTCTAAAGCAAAACAGGAAAGGTGCACTACTAAAGTCCAAAGCAGTGACCAGTAACAACACAGGGAGAATAAACATATATATCATACGTGGATGCCTCCTGCTCGTCTCCTGTATAGCTACTCGTGCAACCACCTAACCTCTCTCTAGTCTGCTCGTGTGAGCACCCAGAGTAATAAGAAGAACATAAAACTCTGGGTCAGACAACAGTCTGGTATAAGTGGTAGCAAGTATACATCTCGAAGATGAAGAATAATAGGTATAAGAACCATACCTGAACCTGGACCTGCAACCAAAGAGTTAGCACAAAAGATGTACAATACTCTAAGGTGACATTAACACATTGTGTGAAAATGACGGGGAGGGCGTGCGAATGTCATGGTGATAGCAAAACATCAAACATAGCAGTCATCCTCACATCTCTCACTCAGTGCGTAAAGCATACGATATCTACCAATTTGATCACTAGACACATCGAGGTAGTGACAGATTCCAACTTGTATAACTATTGCTACCACCAAGCTTGCCCCATGGAGTCATGACTAAATTCTTACAAATGACCCCACTTCATTGTTCCATAGCCAATAGTCCTACCTAGGCCACTATGGCCCTGAATCCGTCCACATACCCCCTACTCCATAGTGATCCAAAGTTACAAATATCGATAACCCCTTAGCACATGTCCCGCAGCAAAGCCCAACTCATGAAGTTAACTCATTGGTTCCCATCTGGATCCTGAGCTACAACCTCTCATTTGGACTGCCTTTGCATCTCGAGTTTTGGTCGAATTAGATTTGGTCTTCAAAAAAGTCGTCGCGTATTAGTAATAACACACGTCCGGTTCAATTCGAATAAGCATAGTGCTCTAGTCATCATCGGTTCGGTTTGGTCCAAAGCTTCATAGTATGCTCCTGGGTGCGGTTCGGTTCGGTGCTCCCCTTCGGGTTCGGTTCGATGCTCCTGGAGCGGTTCAGTTCGGTGCTACTCCAATTCTGTGCTCTATTCAAACTCCAGTCCTACTACAATCCGATCCGATCCAGCCTTCCTTGTTTCCCTAGCATTTGTACGCTGCTAAAGATGTCATCGCCTCGGTTCGGTTCTGCTATCCGACCCGATCCCCTAATCCGATCCGATTCGGATCCCTATAACATTTCCAACAAGCTATTTTTCGTCCATTCTCTCCATACGACGGCGTTTTCAACCATTCTAACCTTACTAATCAATCATAAAACATTACAAAGAGTAGTAATAACATATAGAATCAATCAACATGGTCAAAACATCAAGCATATAGGTTATTCAGACCAAAACGTACCCCAAAAGCATGATTTTCCCCTTAATCCCCTTTATCATGGTTTAACAATACGATTATAAAAACATGTACAAATTAACCCAAATTTCTAACAGAGGTATAAAATGACATTCAAGAATTTCTACATATTTTTCCATATTTTTCTAATGCATAATTTCGTTAACTTACACTAATCACTCCTAAATGGACGTAATTAGTGTAAAAAGATGCTAATCACTCACCTTAGCCCCAAACAAACTCAGATCTGAAATTTTTGGACAATATGGTTCAGATTCCAATACACTCTAGTAGCTTTACCTCGATTTTGGTGCTAATCCGCCTTGAAGTGATGCAGATTTGGCTTAATTAGTGATTAGAAGGTGATTAGGGGTGTTTTAGAAAGTTGAGGTCATTGCGAGGGTTCAAAGGTTGTAAGTGGTGGCTGGGAAATGAATAAAAACTGATTTACTAACTCATCTCAGCCCTCTCATAACCCTGATCCCAAAATGGGTTATGGGCCTAGCTGCTAATCACCAGGTTAAGTCCAATTAGTGTTGTTTTTCATCTTCCAAACCTTATTTTAGCCATATCTCCCAAACGGTAAATCCGTTTGATCAACGTTACCACTTTACGGAAAGGTAAACCATCATTCGAATCCAATGGAAGTGGTTGTAGATCAAAACTCCTTACCAATCAAAAGTTATAGGCGAAACAATATTTTCCAAGGGCAAAACGGTCATTTAAAATTCGGCAAAAATCGTGAACATGGGAAATCACCCCAATAGTCGTTCCCCGAAGTTACACGACTGTATGAATTCTCATGAAAGGAAAATAAATATTCTACGATCTTCTGATGCATAGAATGCAGGTTGTTACATAATATTTATACTAGTTCCACTTTAATCAATAAGATAGTGTACGTCCAATTCAAAGAAGAGGGATTGCATTCCACATAAGAGAGAGATACAAGAGATTACAATAAAAGAGTTTACATAATTGCTTCTACCAACACTAAATAGGAATAACTTCTGTCAGCCCAATTCCATGATTTAAGAGACACTCTATTTGGGGAACTCTTACTCCATGCCGGGATGGGTTTATAGTGAAGTCTACCCCATATGTATAGCCAATGAAATATATGTGAGCTATCAATCAAATACCAAGATATGGTAAGAAATAATGGAGACCAATTCTAGAGGAAACAAATTGCGCGAACATTGCAAGTAAATCAGTCAATTCTTTTTCTTAGCAAAGATGGAAGGAAATAATTCTACATTTATTTATTGTTATCTCATGCAGAATGCAATCAATAATTTATGCATATCCATATTAAAATTATTTACTTTCCATTTGCATATTTATTTCCACCTTTTTGTGATTTTGTATTACCAAATTTAACAATCTATACTATACTATTAAAGATGAGTTTTATTTCCATAGCTCAGAAGCCCTCTCCGATCTCTCAGTGAAAATAGCTCTCGTGTTGACACGTGTACTCAAAATCTGAAGCGTCTCCATTTCCACTGCAAACATTGATGCCATTTTGTTTTCGTTTTAGATTATACGGTTTCCATTCTCCATCGCAAAATGTTATGCCTCGATTTGTTTTCCCGATCATTGGAAAATAACCCTAAACCTTATTCCACCCATTTCTAATTTCATATTATTGAACATCCGTCATTTCGCCCTTTGGTAAAATAGCCTTATGCATGCATAGCTGACAGATCGATCCAACGGGTTGGAGATTGTAACATTTTTACTCGACTTCATCTCAAATCGAGAATTTGGTCAATAATTTTGGCGATCTTCCTATTCTGCATCAAAAATATTTTGATGCTTCTATTTCTACTATGGATTCAAACTTTCTTCTACAACTTTGTTGTGATTCTACCTCGCCCAAATCAGGTATTAAGCGATCTTTATATTTGTTTCGGTCATGCATGTCATTTTGTGTTGTTAACTAGGATTTTGGTTTCAGAATTATGGATTTGTGCTTTGGAATTTTTTTCAATTAAGTTTTAAATTTTGATTACAGTTTACTGTGAATTATTTAATCTTATATCTGTTGGGGTAAATGCTTTTCAAAATTGATTGTTTCAAATCCAGTGCCCTTCTAAACTGGTGATTCTTAAACCATTGCTATTGATTACACTTTTATCTCTACCACATGTTAGTATATTCTTAAATCATTGCTACTATCAATGTGACCTCTCTTTCCTTATCATCCTCTTCATATATGAGCCACCGCACAGTCGACTGACAGATGTCTTTTCCACGCCATCTTTTTCGCTATTCCACCTTATTTTCCCTCTTCATTCATCAGAGTGGTTGTGGAAAAGGGATCGTCTATAAGTTCTCATTAGCCATGTCGAATCCTCTTGCGTTGTGTTTGCCGGAGACCCCCTGTTATGGTTGTTTTATCACAAAGAAGGTACTAACACTTATTTGTTTTGTAATTCCAATTTTACCTTTTGCTTTTACCAAGAGACCTTTTTCTATTCTTTTGATTGACATTTCTTTGATACTTGAATTTGCTTGCTCCTTTGACGTCAAATTAACGAATTGGTCCATTAACAAAATAAGATTAAATATTTATATGTAAAATTAATGATTGTTAATATTTTAAATACATAATCTGATTAGTTTGGATATATTGAATTGTTATGAGATATAAACACTACCTCAAAAATGCTTTATGACTATTAACAATCTCCTTAGGTATCAAATCTAAGTCAAAAAATACATAAGCTATAATTATACCTGCATAATTTAAATTAAAATGATACCATGGTAAATGTGTTAGTGAAATAGTGAAGGTGCCCATACAGAAAGGCTAATGCAAGACCATTTGTTTCTAATTAATGCCGAAGAGATTGATATACATATATACATATATACATATATATATATATATATATATATACACATACATACTATTAGATTCAAAATTGGCTCTAACACCCAAACGAGTATTGATTCTACTGAAATGAAATCAAAAAAGGGAGAAAACACACAATTTATAGTTGTTCGGCATTAAATAGCCTACGTCCACTTTCTACTCTTTGAATGGATGTCTTGAATGCAAGTACAACAACGAATATCACTCAATTTTCACTTATACAATACACTGATTCACTCAATTTCCTTCACAATATGATTCAAAAGATGATTCTATTCTGAATAAGTTGATGAAATTCGGATAGCAAAGGAGTTTGAGTTCTGAAAATGCCAAAAGATCCTTCCAAATGCCTCTTAATGGTGTATTTATAGGTGAAAAAAGCTCCTGGGATGGCTTCGGTTCGGATCCACGTGGCCTCCATCCCATCACATTCGGGTTCGTATGGGATATGTGAGTGACATCACATCAGTTTAGTGGCAAACATGGGTAGAACGTGGGCATAACCGCTCCGGATTTCAAGGTAGCATGGGTGAAACTATTTTGACTCCGGGTTTGGATCGGGGGTGCTAGCAATCAGGGGATCGGATCGGTTTTGGTGGAAGAATGGAAGGATGGATTGAGTTTGCAAAGAGAAAGGAGCGGATCGGGTCTTTCCACTCTGAACCGGTTATGCCCCCGTGGCTTTGTCTTCTGCTTCACAATCATCTTGGCTTGACAACTGGGATCTGATTCAAACCGGACTTCGAAAGGGTGCATTTCTTGGTTAATATTCTTCACTTAAACAATCCTTTAACTTTGTGCAGCCTAGTTCATAAAGTAGGCTAACACATACATAGACACACACACACTCATGCGTGTGCGCACGCGCGCACACACACACACACACACACATATATATATATATATATATATATATATATATATATATATATATAAAAAATAAATGCGAAGGAGTAGTAGTACATTACCATATAGGCATGAAAGAGATTATTGGATTGCTCTGTATACTAAAGAGTGCCCCTATTCATGAAACAATAAAGCTATTGTGTTGTTTGTGTAGTCAAATGCCAAACCAATTTTATAGTACGCAAGATCAGTTCATAATGTAAATAAATATTTGATAATTTGTTACAGTTCAGAATCCTTGGTTTGAACAAGAAAAAAAATTGAATAGCATGTTGTGGTTAAAATATTATAATTAGTGTTGTTAGGGTTCATTCAATTTCCATGTATTCATATTTATACTTTGTATTCCAAAGATAATTTAATATGTTAAATATTTTTATTTCTATCAGACCTATAACTTTAACAACGTATTTTAAGTTGTCGTATCATTAATGTTTATACAATTAGTTTCATCTTATCATTAGATTGGTGTATCATTAATATTTATACAAATAGTTTCATCTTATCATTAGATTGATATATCATTAATATTTATATAATTAGGTTCATCTTATTATAATTTGCAGTTTAATACTTATATATCTAATGTCGGCAACAACTAACAACATCTAACCAATGTTGGAATTTCAATCAAAAAGAATGCGACAACTTAATGCACATGTTATTTTGATTAGATGGATATAAAAGATAATGGATTGTAATATAGTGCACCTAACATGATCAATAATTAAGTAAATATATTTATTAGTTTCAATGCCAAACAATTCTTTCCTAAATTTGGGCTTTTTCGTTCACCTTATGTCAATTATTTCACATTTATTTGTTTATATCAAGAGAACATCAAAAATATATAAATGCTAATGTAACGACCCGATAGATTTTCGACCCCGAAAATCGATACAAATACACCATGTCGACTATTCAAGCATCGAAAACACTGGAACGTTAGTAGAAAGAGAACATAGGGTGAGATAAGAAAGAAAGAAATATTAGAATAGAAGAAGAAGGAACACACAACACAGAGTCTCACATCACAGCGGAACAAAATATATTATGGAATTAAATCTTTATTGAGAGTTTTAAAAATACTTACAAATATCAGAGTACATCAACACATCTGGACAGTTATAATAATCTGTCCTCATACACAACACACAATGGAACCCCAACAATACAAATATCATACGTCTGAACTCTTCCAGCTGTCTCTTCACAACATCTGATAAAATGAACGTATACAATCTGGTCTAACCCGAGCATTTACAAACACCAGGTCAATCTGGTGAACTAGTGCAATAACCCAAAAATCCCTACCCTTTGAATCGACCATAAACCACACAGGTCTAATCCAAAAGTTGGAAATCCTCGAATGCACCAACTCTGGGCATACAACACTTCTGAACAGATAACAGAAGACTTTTATAAACATTCACATCAGAGTACAAAATATTAGAGTACATCAACATAATAATACAACAACGAGAGATAATTTACAATGAATTTAATACATTGCAGCGGAACCAATAATCTGATACAGCGGATGCTCTAGACACAGCTTTAAGCTTTGATCCAGAATCATGCTCAATATATCGGCAAAATAAGCCACTCGACTGCCCGTGTGGAAAATATGGGCACCTGAGTTTGCAAGTGAAACAAACTACAGGTCAGTCATGGGACTGGTGCGAGAAATCTACTTAACTTATCTAATAATAAGGCAAATCACAGGTCAACGCCGCTAACGCGAAACGGGTTTACTCCATTGGATTTCCAGTGCATAAAAAAAGTAAATCGTTAAACAACGCAATGCTTGTTAGAAAAATGAAACCATTATAAGACTCAAGTTCCATCACAAAATGCAACGCAAACCATAGCATAGAGTTTTACCTTATAATGGTAAAAAATGCTTGATATGATAAAACGGATTTGATATTATTATTAGTGTATGTATATTTCAACAACAATTTCTGTCATAATGTACCAATCATAGACGGCATAGTACCCCATCCTACTATGTCGCCATACTAGTTCTACAATCAAAACCGCATGATGTCGTATTGGAAGTTGGATATCCATCATGAACCAAGGCAAGGGATCGTCCTTACCGAATTCGAGACTCTCTAACACGAGCCTCAGGCAAGTACTTAGTCAAGCCTTAGGAGCCACAGGGCCGGTCACACATATATTAGTTGATTATATATAATTCCTGAACAATACATCTCCCCGCTCTATGGGGCGTAAAATAGAGCTATTAGGGACTCAAATACTGAGGCGCCTCGCAATCCATCATCCACATAAGTAAAAATGTCTGGGCTTGTAAAGCCCTAACACCACTTCTAGCTAAAAAGAAACACATGTTCTCCCTGGATCCTTCTCCCATTTCTGGTTCATACCGAGATTTGAGGCTCGCGAAGTAACGCTACAGACAAAGCTATGCCTAAGTTAGCTGTGCTTTGATCACCAACCACAAGGCTCTGCTTTTCGACAAATGCCTTGAACATTTGCATCTTAGCATGCCACATTATCAGTCCATACCAAACCATTGATTTCTACCAATATATAACCTCTAAGCTCGTACATCTCAGAGAAGGGTGTTAAGCAAGAGAATAAATTCTCCGCCACCAAACAAATATATATTTAGCAGAGATCAACGAATATATCATAAAGGAATACAACGTCAGGCATACCATCCATTTACCAGTTCGTTCTGAGTCTGAACGAAACCGGAGCCACTTTATTCCTCGTCCCATATGTCCAATACAAGAGAGAGGTGCTTGCATATCCCGACAATCAACAAGTACGTCCGGACAACTACCACTGTAACCCTTTCAAGGCAGCAACACCAATCAAAGGCATCAGTAGCCGTCCATTCGATGTGAAGATCGCCGGTCTTCAACCACCGTCTTCATCTTCGACTTTTATTCATCGTAGTAATTATTCAGAATGGGTTAGACCTGGTCTTTTCGAATAACTCGCATATTTTATAATCAAAAAATCAAGTGCTATAAAAACACATCATACGCCACATTCCAACTCAGAATATTCTTTTAATAAAATATCCACATTATTAGGGAAAGGTTCCCATTAATTTTATCAAAGATAAATCCTTTAAAATTTATTCTTTTAATCTTCCTTTTTAAAGATTCATTAAAACTCAAATTGGGTTTTAATATCAAAAATCATTTTAATGATTATTCCAATTTAAAAACTAATCTTACCTTAACAAGGTTAAAGAATTGATGTCCTTCAAAAATATTGTTCACGATAAACCCAAAATCATATTCCATTAAATATGGAATTTCACAGAAATCCAATCAATACATAATCGATATAAATTTCTGTATCAGACTAATAATATAAATGGAATAACGGCAAAGCCTTTTAAATTCCATATATAGTAACGGTCTTCTTTTACAGAATCTCACCTCGATTGTTATTAAATCGAATTCCATTCAATTTCAATTTAATATATTAAATTGGAAAACTTTACTTTGGAAAATTTCCATTTAAATCTTAATAAAAGATTTATAAATTCCAAATTATATTTCACTGTTAATTGGGTTAAAGAACAAATGTCGTAAAAAACAGTTTACAATAAACCCAATTCACATTTCATTTTATTCCAATTACTAAATATAAATGGGAAACTTTAATAATCTTAATTAAAAGATTTATTCTCGATAGGGTTTAAGAATAGTATTATTGAAGACACCATTCACGACAACCCAAAATCCAATTTATTTATTTAATTCCAATTAAATATTAATTCATGGGAAAACATCACTAAATCTTAAAAAGATTTATTCTTTTCTCAATTGGGTTTAAGAACAGTGTTATTTAAGACACCGTTCACGACAACCCAAAATCCAAATTATTTATTTAATTCCAATTAAATATTAATTAATTGTAAAACTTCATTAAATCTTAATTTAAAGATTTATTCTAGTTAATAACTAGTTCATTTTGATAAAAATATATTTTTATCTTTTCCAAAAATGGAATTTTTCTTCCAAAATCATTTCAAATCAATTTTTATGATTTTACATAAATTTTCCATTTTTTAAATAATTTTCTAAAGGTTATTTCGGTCGATTTCCATAAACGGTCATCGAACTGCACTTGTAGCGACCTTTTCGGAAATTGATTTGGACATAACTCCAAATCTAACAATTATATTTCAAAACTCTTATATTCATCGGAAAGATCTTCTTGATACGAACCCAACGGTTTCGGTTTTAGGAGAATCCGACGCCCAGATCTCCCATTACGCCAATTTGAAGTTAATGGTCGAAATTCGCGAATGGTCGCTGAGCGGCGTGTTCTATTCAGGCCATTAAATATATATATATATATATATATATATATATATAATATACTATAAATATTTCATCGATTTCCATTTTAAAACATATTTTATAAATCATTTTAAATGATTTGAACTTCATTTTAAATTTTAAAGCAAAATTGAATATTCTATGTTTTTATCATGATAATATTTCAAAATATTAGATTTCGGAATCACTACTTTTCGATGTTCATTATAAAGTGAATAAAATCAATCGATAAACTCGTTTCGGTTAAAAATGGCTTTTCTACTTAATTCTGCTCCACATGTCAATATTTTATTCTTCACCGAATATTATTTTCATTATTTTAAAATATTCTATATTTTTAAAATATTCTTTATTTTAAATTATTCTTTATATAAAAGATATTTTGAATTTGAATGCAACTCAAGCAACTACCATCTAATTTCAGTTATATGGATTTCGTACATCACATGTATACAACAATAATGAAAAATAATCATTAAACAATCCATTCACATCCATAGTGAAATTTACAATTGGGTGAGCATTAAAATGAATAAATAAATAATGCTCATCACAGACTGTCAATCCATCGATTGACATACAACTAAATATTGGGATTAGTGTATGAAAAATATCATCCCAATACACGGGTGGGGTTTTCAAATAACAACAGTTCATTTAAATAAATCATTGGTTAATGAATTTAACCAATTCTAATTCCGCTAATCATGTTAATGATAATGAACAAAACATATGATTATTTTTCAATCATCGCTAACATGTTAATGTTAATGATCAAAACATATTATTATATTTCCAACTTCGCTAACATGTAAATGTTAATATCTAGCAAATGAACACTTTCTACTTCTCTAACATGTAAATGCTAATATTTAACAAATGTACAATCCCTATAACATATTAGTGTTAATATTAAACAACTGAACATTTCCTGTAACATGCTAATGTTAATTAATTAATTAATAGAAGTACATTTCTACTGTTAAAACATTTTATTTTGTTAAAACATTTTAACAAACTTGAATCCTTTAAATGATCCATTTATTCATTAAAAATGTGATTTTTAACGAAAACATATTATAGTCCAAGTTTAGTCTTTTTATTTAATCCTTTACACATTGAAAATGTAAATTTTAATGTAAAACATATTCTTATCAAAATTAAATCTTTTAATGATTCATAATTAACATTAAAATATAAATTTAAATGTTAAAACACTTTTATCATCATTGAATCTTTTTAATGATTCATCCTATACATTAAACTGTAAATTTTAATGATTCCAACTTACATTAAAAATGTGATTTTTAATGTAAAAAACATTTTTAGCAAACAATGCATATTTTAATGATTCCTACTTACATTAAAAATTTAATTTTTAATTTAAACATTTTTATCAAACGATGCATATTTTAATGATTCCTACTTACATTAAAAATGTAATTTTTAATGTAAAAATATTTTAATCAAACAATGCATATTTTAATGATTCCTACTTACGTTAAAAATGTAATTTTTAATGTATAACATTTTTATCAAACATGCATATTTTAATGATTCGTAGTTACATTAAAAATGTGATTTTTAATGTAAAAACATTTTTATCAAACAATAATATTTTTGTTGAATCCTTTTACTACATTAAAAATGAGCTTTTTAATGTAAACATATTATAATCAAACTTTAATACTTTTATATAACCATTTGTACATTAATATTGTACTTTCTTATGTTAAGACATTTTTACCAAAGTTTTAATCTTTCTAATCAATCCTTTATTACATTAAAGATGCAATTTTAATGCTAACACATTCTTATCAAAGTGTGATCTATTTAATAAATCTTTATTACATTAAAAATGTTATTTTAATGTTAACATCTTCTTACCACTTTTGAATCCTTTTTAACCTTTCTATCTTACATAAAAAATGTAATCTTTTAATTTCAAACAATGATCATTTTTATGTATACAATAAAAATGGAATTTCTACTGGAAACATATTTTTCATTTCAAACAATGAGTATTTTACATATTTTATAAATGTAATAATAATGTGATTTTTTTACGGGTCAAATAATTTTCATTTCAAATATGAATATTTTTAATGATCCTTACATGTGAATAAAAATGTAATTTTTATTGTTGAAATATTTTATTTCAACAAAACATAAGCCTTAACAAATAATTATTCTTGTTCTTATCTACCATGATAAAGATGACATTTTCAATAACAAGATGACATTTATATTTTAACATAACATTAACTAACAAAATGACATTTTTATTTAAACAAAACATGATTCTAAATAAATGACATTTTTATTTAAACAAAACATTATCTAAAAATGACATTTCTAATATAATGACATTTCTAATATAATGACATCTCTAATATACTGACATTTCTGTTTCAACAAGTGGATATTTTATATACACAATAAAAATGTAATTTTTATTGTCAACATGTTTTTATTATCGAATGATAATTTTATTATTCATGAACATGCTAAGGATGACAAATTTTGACAAACAAAAATATAATTAGCCCATGAATATTTTTATTCTAAACTAAATTTGTAAAGACAATATTTTAACGAATAACATATATTTTGATCTAACAATTCATCACAACCAAAATAAATCAATCTCAATTTTACACAACGTCTATATGTGTTTTGTATAGCATGTATATAACAATATAACCATCACAATCAATTTAAATATATATTTTTACATATCTATATATTTATTTATTTTTATTTTAAATCAAGAAATCTCACACATCACATACGTGAATCTTTATAGCGAATACATGTAAATTTCACATCGCAAATCAACAATTAAATTTGATTTGAATTAGAGATCTCACCTTGATCGATTTCAGGAATTTTTTATACAACAATTGGTTTTAATAAAATTAAACTTGTGTTAAATTTTATCAAAAATCCAACAGTCTCTGTTTCAGTCCTGGTCAGTTCCAAATTGTAGATCTCATCGTCATGATTCTAACGCTTCTGAAATCGTCTGATTTCAGCGCTGTTTGAAAGAGTTATGATAATCAATACATTTCGATATAAATTTAATTTAATTACATCATTATTTAATAGAATTTCCTTAGTTACCCTCTTATTGAAATTAGTCCGTATATACTGCTTCTTCAACTTGAAGCATCTAACGATAAAGCTTCATCCTTCCATTTGAAATCGCTCCTCCCAACGGCCCACTGCTGGCCGATCAACGACCACCGCTCCGACCACCGTGAGCTGCTCCACCTTCCGCCTCGACCTCAATCAACTCACCATCCACCTCGCGCTTGAAACAGGGTGTGACTTCCAACTATTTGAGCCCTAAATCTGAGAACAATACTCCATTAAACTCCATCTTATTGGTACCAACTCGATGAGCGTTCGAATCTCTACAGTGTTTGTTCTTGAGTTCTATGAGTTTTGTGATTGGATTAGGAATGATTTAGGCAAGAATTTGGGATGATGGTAGCCATCGGTTTGTTTCTGGCAGCTGCTTCATTAGTGAATTAGGGTTTCCATTTCGTCGGGTATTTATAATATTAAATTATTTAATTCATCAATAAAAAAACCGTTATCTCATATTGACTCCGAATCAAACCCAACTAAAGTTGCCTCCAGCCAAATACGCCTATTCTGGGCACAATGAACTAGGTCCCATCAGCCCGTTTGATCGTCTCAGCCCACTTTTCTTTATTTTAAAATATAAAACATTTAATTATTTAATTTGATCATACATTTTAATTTACTGGGGCCACATATTGACTCTAAAAATTACAGAAAAAAATATTTCTAGTTATGACGATACAATTCTAACAAAATTAATTTCGTCAAATTTGGAGACCGTTTGAAAAGTAGCCATTTTCTGGTCGATCCAATTTGACTGAAATTGACAAAACACATTTATATTTACTATGCTCACAAATTAATTCCAAAAATTATGAAAATTTAAACCTAGCAATAATTTGACATTGCGAATCCAACAAAAGTGGTTTCGTCGAAAACAGAGGTCGTTTGTAAAATGATTATTTTTAATGGTTTTTTTATTATTTAAAATGGAATTTTTAAATTCTGACACATTTTCTGTTAAAATTTCTGAAAATAAAATTTTGAAATTGGTTTTGATTTTCAAGGTTGTTACAATCTCCCCTACTTAAAATCTTTTCGTCCTAAAAAAGGAATAGAGTTGAAAGTTGTTTAACTAATCAACTCAACTTTCATTTTTCTATTGTTTTTAATAATTTTATTACTTGAACTAATAATCACACAACACAATCATCAATCAATTATTTGATTAGCTTTAAAAATATATATGACTTTTATATATTCAAAAATCATATTTTCTAAGATCGGATTATACATATAATCACAAATACGTTAATTATAAACTTGTCACTCTTAACTCATTCTACGACATTACTAACCCCATCTCTAACGAGTATCTCATTCTAGGATGCTACTGATCCTATCTCTAATGAGTATTCCTTTATAGGATATTACTAATACTACCTCTGATGAGTCTTTTATTCAGTCCTAATGAGTTGTACCCAAAGATTTGAGCTAACCAAAGCTTTGATACCACATGTAATAACCCGAAAATCCCCGCCCTTTGAATCGACCATAAACCGCACAAGTCTGATCCAAAAGTTGGAAATCCTCGAATGCACTAACTCTGGGCATACAACACATTAGAACAGATAACAGAAGACTTTTATAAACATTATAATAATGTTACATCAGAGCACAGAATATCAGAGTACATCGATACAATAATACAACAACGAAAGATAATTTACATTGAATCTAAAACATTACAGCAGAACAACAATCTGATACAGCGGAGCTTTATCAATGCTCTAGACACAACTTTAAGCTTCGATCTAGAATCCTGCTCAATATATCTGCAAAATAAGCTACTCGACTGCCCGTGTGGAAAATATGGGCACCCGAGTTTACAAATGTAACAAAGTACAAGTCAGTCATGGGACTGGTGTGAGAAATCTACTTAACTTATCTAATAATAAGGCAAATCACAGAACCACGCCACTAACGCGGAACAGGTTTACTCCATTGGATCGCCAGTGCATAAATAAAGTATATCGTTAAACAACACAATGCTTTTCAGAAGAATGAAACCGTTATAAGACTCTAGTCCCATCACACAATGCAAAACAAACCGGAGGATTGAGTTTTACCTTATAGTGGTCAAAAATGCTTGATAAGATAAAACGGATTTGATATTATATTAGTGTATATATATTTCAAAAACAATTTCAATTGTAATGTATCAATCATAGACGACATAGTACCCCATCCTACTATGTCGCCATACTAGTTCTATAATCAAAACCGCATGATGTCGTATTGGAAGTTGGATTTCCATTGTGAATCAGGGGAAGGGATCGTCCTTATCGAATTCGAGACTCTCTAACCCAAGCCTCAGGTAAGTACTCAGTCAAGCCTTAGGCAGGGCCAGTCCACACATATATTAGTGGATTATATATAATTCCTGAACAATACGTCTCCCTGTCCTATGGGGCGTAAAATAGAGCCACTAGGGACTCAAATACCGAGGTGCCTCGCAGTCCATTATCCACATAAGTAAAATTATCTAGGCTTGTAAAACGCTAACAACACTTCTAGATAGAAAGAAATGCATGTTCTCCCTGGATCCATCTCTCGTTTCTGGTTCATACCAGGGTGTGAGCTTGCGAAGTAACACTAAACACAAAGCTATGCCTAAATTAGTTGTGCTTTGATCATCAACCACAAGGCTCCGCTTTTCAACAAAATCCTTAATCATTTGCATCTTAGCATGCCACATTGTCAGTCCATATCATACCATTGATGTCTGCCAATATATATCCTCTAAGCTCGTACGTCTCCGAAAAGGGTGTTAAGCAAGAGAATAAATTCTCCGCCACCAAACAGATATGTATTTACCAGAGATCAACGAATACAGCATAAAGGAATATAACGTCAGGCATACCATCCATTTACAATTTTGTTCTGGGTCAGAACGAAACCGGAGGCACCTTATTCCTTATCCTATATGTCTAACACAGGAGTGTGGTGCCCGCATATTCGAACAATCAACAAGTACGTCCGGACAAATACCACTGTAACCCTTTCAAGGTAGCAACTCCAATCAAAGGCATCAGTTGTCGTCCATTCAATGTGAAATTCATCGGTCTTCAACCACCGTCTTCATCTTCAACTTTTAATCGTCATAGTAATTATTTAGAATGGGATAGACCCGGTCTTTCCGACTAACTCGCGTATTTTATAATAAAAAAAATCAAGTGCTATAAAAACACATCATACACCACATTCCAACTCAAGTATTCTTTTAATAAAATACTCACTTTATTAGGGAAAGGTTCCTATTAATTTTTTCAAAGATAAATCCTTAAAAATTTATTCTTTTAATATTCCTTTTTAAAGATTCATTAAAACTCAAATTGGGTTTTAATATCAAAAATCATTACTTAATGATTATTTCAATTTAAGAAATTAATCTTACCTTAACTAGGTTAAAGAATTAATGTCCTTTAAAAACATTGTTCACGATAAACCCAAAATCATCTTCCGCTAAATATGGAATTTCATAGAAATCCAGTCAATACATAATTGATATAAATTTCCGTATCAGACTAATAATATAAATGGAATAACGGCAAAGCCTTTTAAATTCCATATATAGTAATAGTCTTCTTTTATAGAATCTCACCTCGATTATTATTTAATCGAATTCCATTCAATTTCAATTTAATATACTAAATTGGAAAACTTTACTATGGAAAATTTCCATTTAAATCTTAATAAAAGATTTATAAATTCTGAATTATATTTCACTGTTAATTGGGTTAAAGAACAAATGTCGTAAAAAACATAGTTCACAATAGACCCAATTCCCATTTCACTTTATTCCAATTACTAAATATAAATGGGAAACTCTAATAATCATAATTAAAAGATTTATTCTCAAGTAGGTTTAAGAACAGTGTTATTGAAGACACCATTCACGACAACCCAAAACCAATTTATTTATTTATTTCCAATTAAATATTAATTCATGGGAAAACTTCACTAAATCTTAAATTAAAGACTTATTCAACTGGGTTTAAAAACAATGTTATTTAAGACACCGTTCACGACAACCCAAAATCCAAATTATTTATTTAATTCCAATTAAATATTAATTAATTGGAAAACTTCATTAAATATTAATTTAAAGATTTATTCTAGTTAATAACTAGTTGATTTTGATAAAAATATATTTTTATCTTTTCCAAAAATGGATTTTTTTTTCATCTAAAATCATTTCAAATCATTTTTTATGATTTTACATTATTTTTCCATATTTTTAGCAATTTTCTTAAGGCCATTTCAGTCGATTTCCATAAACGGTCATCGAACTGCAAATACAACGACCTTTTCTAAAATTGATTTGGATAGAACTCAAAATCTAACCATTAGATTTCAAAAACTTATATTCATTGGAAAGCTCTTCTCGATACGAACCCAATTGTTCCAGTTTTAGAAGAATCTGACGGTCGGATCTCCCATTACGCCAATTTGAAGTTAATGGTCGAAATTCGCGAACAGTCGTTGCGCGGCGCGTTCTATTCAGGACATTAAATAAATAAATATATATATATATATATATATATAATATGATGTATATTTCATCGATTTCCATTTTAAAACATATTTTATAAATCATTTTAAATGATTGTAAATTCATTTTAAATTTTAAAGAAAAACTGAATATTCTATATTTTTATCATGATAATATTTTCAAAATATTAGATTTTGAAATCACTACTTTTCGATGTTCATTACAAAGTGAATAAAAGCGATCGATAAACCCGTTTGGGTTAAAAATGGCGTTTCTACTTAATTCGGCTCCACATGTCAATATTTTATTCTTCACTGAATATTATTTTAAAATATTCATTATTCTAAAATATTCTTTATTTTTGAAAGATTCTTTATTTTAAAATATTCTTTATGTAAAAGATATTCTGAATCGGAATACGACTCAAACAATTACTATATAATTTCATTTATATGGATTTCATACATATCGTGTATATAACAATAATGATAAATAATCATTAAACAATCCATTCACATCCATAGTAAAATTTACAATTGGGTGAGCCTTAAAATGAATAAATAAATAACGCTCATCACAGACCGTCAATCCATCGATTGACATACAACTAAATATTGGGATTAGTGTATGACAAACATTATCCCAATACAGGTGTGGTGTTTTCGAACAACAACAGTTCATCTAAATAAATCATTGGTTAATGAATTTAACCAACTCTAATTCCGCTAATCATGTTAATGATAATGAACAAAACATATGATTATTTTTCTATCATCGCTAACATGTTAAAGTTAATGATCAAAACATATTATTATATTTCCAACTTCGCTAACATGTAAATGTTAATATCAAGCAAACGAACACTTTCTACTTCTCTAACACGTAAATGTTAACATTTGACAAATGTACAATTCCTATAACATATTAGTGTTAATATTAAACAAATGAACATGTGAAAACCTGTAACTTCCCCGTAAAGGAAAGCGCGGATAGTTCGAGAACAAGCCACAAAACAGAACGCAGACGGAAGAACATTTCATTGTATATTACAACAATGCACCAGAATTCAAGAATATACAGAGTACAAATGAAAATTACACAGAAATATCAGAGGTTTAAATTACATTTAAATACATAGCAGCGGAAAATAATACAATACACAACTAGAAGAAATATACGGATACAAAGCTTTCCGGATATCTTTCCAGCTGTAAACCAGGATCCTGTGAATATAAATCTGCAAAACCAAAACTACTAGCTGCCCGTGTCGAAATAAAGGCACCCAGAGTTTAGGTCAAAACAATAAACTCCAGGTCAGTCATGTGACTGGTGTGAGAACTAAAACAGTTATTAATCTTTGTTTTTAAAGTTAGGTAAATCAAGGGACCACGCCGTATAACACGGAACGGGTTTCCTCCCAAGAATACCAGTGCATAAAACAAACAGCGCAATGCTAAATAAAGAAGAATGAAGCTGTTATAAGACCCAGGTCCTATCACACAATGCAATGCAAGCCGAGGGATAGGGTTTTCCCTTATAACAGCCAAAGAATGCCTGATACGTTTAAAACAAATCATTTGATACTATTATAAGTGCATAGTGTATAAAACAACTTCAAATCATAAGTATCAATCATAGACGGCATAAGCGCCCCATCCCACTATGTCGCCATATATAGGATTACAACTAAAATCGAAACATCACTTATTTGGAAATTGGATTTCCATCTATGAACCGAGGCCAGGGATCGTCCTCAACCGATTCGAGACAATCTAGCCCATGTCTCAGGCAAGCGCGCAGGCAAGCCTTGGATCGTCAGGGACGGTCCACCGATGTGGATTATTATGCCTGAACACTACGTTTCCCCGCCCTTTGGGGCGTAAATGAGCCAACGAATGACTCCATCGGACCCGGATCGTCCGATCAAACCGAGGCGCCTCGCAACAGCAACAACCACACAGGTGAAAAGTATATAAATGTCAGGGCTGGTAGGTCACTGACACCACCCTAGCTAGAAGGAAACGCATGCCCTCCCTGAGGTCCTCTCCCGTTTTTGGTTCACAACCGGGGTGCGAGGCTCGCGAATTCACGTTACACAAAGCTATGCCACACGGGCTGTGCTTTGATCATCACCACAAGACGTTGCTTTTCAACAGAAGCCTCGATCAATTGCATCTTAGCATGCCACACAGGCAAACCACTCTATGCAACCGATATCAGTCACACAGAATGAAATCCAATGTCAGACACACAGTCCATTTACAAGTCCGTTCTGGGTTTGAACGAAACCGGAGGCACCTAGTACCCCGCATATCCATCGATCTCCAAGCACGTCTGGACGATCACCAACTGTTTCCATCTTCCTGGGTGGACAACCCAATCAAGATCATCGGTAATCACCTAAACGACGTGAAGACCTCCGGTCTTCGACCATCGTCTTCATCTTCGACTTATCGTCGTATCGGTTATTCAGAATGGGATAAACCCGGTCTTTCCGAATAACTCGCGTATATTTTAAATAAGTGTTACACAAACACAACATATGCCTCATTCCAATTTATCAGTCACTAACCGTAAATTAATCAAGAGAATAATTCCCCAAATATTAACCCCGAAGGCCGAAACCAACATCAGATCAATATCCAGAAAACCATTCTGCTTGGCTAACCGACAGTTAGTTTCTAAATTTCACATTCATAGGGAAAGGTTCCCATTAATTTTATCCAGGATAAATTCCTTGAATTTATTCTTTAATCTTCTTTTGAATTTCGATTCAACTAGTCGGGATTAACGAACCTTACCGAAGTAATCATTTGTTTTAATTTCCCAACCCCGACCTATTCATCCCATGAAGTAAAACTGGTAATACTTCATATCTAACACCACGGTGTTATCGGTAAATTCAATTACCATTTCACGTTCAAATCTAATTAAAGATTTAACTATCGCCTGGAGCAAAACTGGTGATACTCCATTCTCGATCTTTTCAATCTAATTAAAGATTCATTAAAACTCCACTTAGTTTTAATCGTTAACTGGGTTAAAAATCAGTGTCAGTTAAAAACACGGTTCACGATAAACCCAAAATCACATTCCATTAATTATCGGGTTAAAGAACGAGTGTTATTTAAAACACTGTCCACAATAAACCCAAATATCAATTCAATTCCAATTAAATATCATTTAATTGATACACTTCATTAAATCTAAATAAAAAGATTTAATCTTTTCTCAACCGGGTTCAAGAAAAGTGTTAATGAAGACACCATTCACGACAAACCCAAATCACATTTTATATTCAATAAAAGGCTCGGAATAGAAAATATATCGGCTTATATTCAATATCAAATTCTACGATTAACAAATGTCGTATTGGAAATAACGATATAAATATATATCTTTCAAATTTCCATAACAACATCTGTATAATCACGAATTCCAACATCGAAATATTCCGAAGACAATTTCGATTCGAATCCACTCCAATGCAATCATTGGAAATTCTGGTTATTTTTAAAACCCTCTTCAAATTCAATTTATTTATTTAAAAATAAATAGAATTATAATTCTAGTTCAAAACTAGTTCATTTCGATAAAAATCTATTTTTATCTTTTCAAATATGGAGTTTTTCATCCTAATTCTTTCTAAATCATTTCTTATGATTTTACACTAATTATAACTATTTTTAATAATTTTATCAAGGCCCGTACAGTCGACTTCCATCAACGGCCATCGAACTGCACTTACAGCGACCTTTTCCAAATTTTATTTGGACGTATCTCCAAATCCAACCGTTAGATTTCAAATTTCCAATATTCGTTAGAAAGCTCTTTTTGATACGAACCCAACGGTTTCGGTTTCAGGAGAATCCGACGGTCGGATGTCCCGTAATATCTGTTCGAAGTCAATGGTCGAAATTCACGAACTATCGCGGCGTGGCGCTTTCTATTCAGGCCATTATATTATATATATAATATATACTTCGTCGATTTCTATTCAAAACGTGCTTTATAAATCGTTTTAAATTCGTTTTCAAAATGGTTTCAACTTCGTATTCAATTTCAAATCAAAATTGAATATTCCAATATAAATTCGTTTTAAATTCATTTCAAATCGATTTCAATTCAAATTGATTTCTAATTCAATTTCAGTTCGTTTTCAATTAAATTTCGATTTGTATTCAATTTAATTCGAATTCATTTCTATTCAAATTCAGTTCGAATTCATTTATATTCAATTTCTATTCGAATTCATTTCTATGCAAATTCAAATCATTTCAGTGTATTTCGAATTTCAAATCAATTCAGTTTAATTCGAATTTCAATTCACTTTAAATATTATTCGAATTTCAATATATTTCAATATAGTTCGAATTTCAAATCCATTCAATATTCATTGAAGAAAGAATAAAATCGATATAAATATCGTTCACGTCAAAATGGCGTCAATCTAACCAAAACGGCTTCATATGTTTCTATTTTCAAATATTCTATTTCAAATATTTCTATTTCAAAATATTTTTATTTCAAATATTTCTATTATCAAAATGTCTCGTTCAACACATGACTAATCTCAACGGATGAGTACTGTCAACACATGAACCTTTATTTTATATTAATAAAGATGTAAATTTTATTATTAAAATATTTCGTTCAACACATGACTAATCTCAACGGATGAGTACTGTCAACACATGAACCTTTATTTTATAATATTCTTTATTTTTCCGATTGGAATGAGGCCCAATCAATTACCATATAAAGTTAATTATATGGATTCCATACAACAAATGTATATAATAGCAACGATAAATAATCAACCATCATCCAAAGTGCACTACACTGTATAGGCATCAAATATAGATATCTAACGCTTATAACAGCCTGTCGATCCATCGACCGACATATTTAATCAATCAGGATGAGTGAACTTCAAATTTCATCCCAACACCCGTGTGGGGTTTCAAATCAACAAACACAGATTTTATTTGTGCAGTTGGGCGATGTGTAAAATTTATCGTCCCAAACAATGTCCTTCAAATAGGTGTACATAAACAAACCGTCCGGTTTGTAAATGAATATTTATTTATTCACATTCACGTTAAAAATTATATTTTTAACGATAAAATATTTTATTTCAACACATGAATTTCTATTCGGTTCATTTATAAAATAAAATGATATCTTTATTTTTCTAACTTATTTTTAGAAAATTTCGGCGGCATAACGGCACGATACTAGAAACGGGACAAGGCCTAGCCTTATCCCCGGTCTAGTGAAGGCCCACGCCATTCACACAATCAATCCAATCAATTTCATTTCACCAAACAATTCAATTCAAACCAAATAATCTAACCAACTACACAACCAAACAATTTAACAAACAAGCCATCCATGGTCTGTGGACGACGGGTGTCGGGTGCTACTAAACACCGTCTGCATCCTAGTATATATATATAACTAGAAAAAGAAATTGAAAGGTGAGAAATTCTCACCAATAGCTATCCAATACCACGACTCTTCTTTGATAGAAATCTTCATCGTTATCGCATTTTTGTCATCTTCGTTGCTGTAGCCACTACATATGTAAAAATCGAATTTTTACTTCGCTATATGGATAAAAATTATATTTTCACAACGATGTTATATAGATAAAAAATTATATTTTTATCACGCTAATTTTCATATAACGATTTCGCCTTTTCACATATAAAGATCTCGCCTTTTCACATATAAAGATCTCGCCTTTTTACATATAAAGATCTCGCCTTTTTATATATAAAGATCTCGCCTTTTCAAGAATCAAAGCTTTCGCCTTTAAAAATCAAAGCTTTCGTATGCTAATTTACATTCAAACAAAACTAAATTCTTTCCTATGTAAATTATCCTTAAACTTCAGTTTCACATATATAAATTCGTCTTAAAAATTCAGTTTTAAAATCAAACAAATTTCAGTTCTTTATGCTATAAAAGAAAATCAGTAAACAAACTAAAATACTTACGGATTTTAGAAGAGGGAGGGGCTGCTTCTGGTGCGAAGTCGATCGGTGGAGGGGTTTCAGCAGGTCGGGGTGGTCTTGGGGGAGGTGCGGATCTGCAATGGAGTAGGAGGAGGTGAGCTAGAAGGGGGATCAGGGGGGGGGGGTGCGCTGGAGTTGGCGCCGGAGGTGGGTTACGCGCCATCCAAGGCGGCGGCGGAAAACCTGGGTGGGCTGCTAGGGCTTAGGAGGCTTGGGGTTATGGGATTCGAGGGGTGAGAGGGTACAGTGGCGCAAGGTGGGCCCTAGGGCAGGCGGAGGCGTCAGCGGTCGAGCATCCCCAGGCGGCGACGAACGAGGGAGGAGCGCGATCCCCCTTTCTCTTTTTTTTTTAATTTTAAATCGTTCTGAAGTGAGAGAGAAAAGGGAGTGAGAGAAATAGAGGGGATTATATTATATATTTATTTAATTAAATTATTCTCACCAAAAAGCAACTTTTATTTTTGACCTCAAAACGAGGCCCACCGCCTGTCGTCCATAGCGTTTCACCCCCATTCTGAACACAATGGGATATGTATCGTAGGCTGATTCGATAGTTACAATCAGTTTCCGTCAAAATCAACATATAACTCTATATATTGAATTTGAACGCGCATTTCAATTTACCGGGGTCACATACTAACTAGAAAAATTCCCGAAAAATTATTTTCTAGCTTCGTATTGACGATACGGTCCTAACAAAACTAGTTTCGTCGGATTCTGAGACCGTTTGAAAAATGGCCAATTTCCAGTCGATTAAAATCAATTGAAACTGGTCAAACGCGTTTTCCTATGCCACGCTCACATATTGAATCGAAAAATTATGAAATTTGAAACCTAGCAATAATTTGACATCACAGACCCAACAAAAGTGGTTTCGTCGAAATTCGAGGTCGTTTGCAAAATGCCCATTTTTAAGGGCCTGAATTCCATAGCGACTATTCAGAATTTTCAACTGGACATATCTTTTGATCCCCGCTATGAAATTTTGATTTTTCGGATTCGTTGGAAAGATATTATCAATTAGATCCCACTATTTTTGGTTTCACTAAAATCCGGTTTATTTTGCACCCGGTACATTCAATTGAAGTTTGAAATCGAATTATCGAACTACCGCGCCATTTTCAATTCTATTTATAATTATATATAATTATTTATATTCTAACGACGACGTATATAATATATACGTTCGAATTATATTCAGAATAAATTTTCGTCGATATTATTTAAAATAATCTATTTTAAATAATCAAAATTCGCTAAAATTGCCAAAATAAAATTTTTAAACTGGCCCAGATTTTCGGGTTGTTACAGAACATTTCCTACAACACGTTAATGTTAATTGATTAACAAAAGTACATTTCTACTATTAAAACATTTTTATTTTGTTAAAATATTTTATCAAACTTGAATCTTTTAAATGATGCATTTATTCATTAAAAAAATTGATTTTCAATGTAAACGTATTCTAGTCCAAGTTTAATCTTTTTATTTAATCCTTCATACATTGAAAATATAAATTTTAATGTAAAACATATTCTTATCAAAGTTAAATCTTTTAATGATTCATAGTTAACATTAAAATATAAATTTAAATGTTGAAACACTTTTATCATCATTGAATCTTTTTAATGATTCATCCTATACATTAAAATCTAAATTTGAATGATTCCTACTTACATTAAAAATGTGATTTTTAATGTAAAAACATTTTTATCAAGCAATGCATATTTTAATGATTCCTACTTACATTAAAAATGTAACTTTTAATGTAAAAACATTTTTATCAAACAATGTATATTTTAATGAATCCTACTTACATTAAAAATGTAATTTTTAATGTAAAAACAGTTTTATCAAACAATGCATATTTTAATGATTCCTACTTACATTAAAAAATGTAATTTTTAATGTAAAAATATTTTTATCAAACAATAATCTTTTTTATTGAATCCTTTTATACATTAAAAATGAGCTTTTTAATGTAAACACATTATTATCAAACTTTAATCTTTTTATACAACCATTTGTACATTAAAATTGTACTTTCTTATATTAACAAATTTTTACCAAAGTTCTAATCTTTCTAATCAATCCTTTTTTACATTAAAGATGTAATTTTAATGCTAACACATTCTTATCAAAATTAATGTGATCTTTTTAATAAATTTTTATTACATTAAAAATGCAATTTAATGTTAACATCTTCTTACCACTTTTGAATCCTTTTTAATCTTTCTATCTTGCATTGAAAATGTAATCTTTTAATTTCAAACAATGATCATTTTTATGTATACAATAAAAATGGAATTTCTATTGGAAACCTTATTTTCATTTCAAACAATGAGTATTTTACATATTTTGTAAATGTAATAATAATGTGAATTTTTTATGGGTCGAATAATTTTCATTTCAAATATGAATATTTTTAATGATCCTTACATGTGATAAAAAAGTAATTTTTATTGTTGAAATATTTTATTTCAACAAAACATAAGCCTTAACAAATAATTATTCTTGTTATTTTCTACCATGATAAAGGTGACATTTTCTCTAACAAGATGACATTTATATTTTAACGTAACATTTTCTAACAAAATGGCAATTTTTTTAACAAAACGTGAATAAAAATAAATGACATTTTTATTTAAACAAAACATTATCTAAAAATGACATTTCTAATATAATGACATTTCTATTATATTGACATTTCTAACATAATGACATTTCTAGTAATGACATTTCTAATATAATGACATTTCTAATATATTGACAATTCTATTTCAACAAGTGGATATTTTATATACACAATAAAAATGTAATTTTTATTGTCAACATGCTTTTATTATCGAATGATTATTTTATTGTTCATGAACATGCTAATGATGACAAATTTTGACTAACAAAAATGTAATTAACACGTGAATATTTTTATTCTAAACTAAATTGGTAAAGACAATATTTTAACAAATAACATATATTTTGATCTAACAATTCATCACAACCAAAATAAATCAATCTCAATTTTACACAATGTCTATATGTGTTTTATATAGCAAGTATATAACAATATAACAATCCAAATCAATTTAAATATGTATATATTTCTACATATGTATATATATATATTTATTTATTTATTTTTATTTTAAATCGAGAAATCTCACACATCACATACATGAATCTTTATAGCGAATACATGTAAATTTCACATCGCAAATCAACAATTAAATTTGATTTGAATTAGGGATCTCACCTTGATCGGTTTCAGGAATTGTTTATACAACAATTGGTTTTCATAAAATTAAACATGCATTAAATTTTATCAAAAATCCAATAGTCTCTGTTTTAGTCCTGGCCAGTTCCTAATTGTAAATCTCATCGTCGTGATTCTAACGCTTCTGAAATCTTCTGATTTCATCGCTGTTTGAAAGAGTTATGATAATCAATACATTTCGATATACATTAAATTTAAGTACGTCATTAATTAATTGAATTTCCTTAGTTACTTCTAATTAAAATTAGGCCGTATATACTGCTTCTTCAACCTGAATCATCCGACGATAAAGCTCCATCCTTCCATTTGAAATCACACCGCCAAATGTTCCACTGCTGGTCGATCAACGACCACCGCTCCGACCACCGTGAGATGCTCCACCTTTCGCCTCTACCTCGGCCGACTCGCCCTCCGCCTCGTGCCTGAAACAGGGTGCGATTTCCGACTGTTTGAGCCCCAAATCTGAGAACAGTACTCCATTAAACTCCATCTTCTTGGTATCAACTCGAAGAGCGTATGAATCTCTACAATGTTTGTTCTTGAGGTCTATGAATTTAGTGATTGGATTAGGAATGATTTAGGCAAGAATTTGGGACGATGGTAGCCATTGGTTTGTTTCTGGAAGCTGCTTCATTAGTGAATTAGGGTTTCCATTTGGTTGGTTATTTATAATATTAAAATATTAAATTATTTAATCCATTAATCAAAAAAACCGGTTATCTCATAACAACTCCGAATCCAGCCCAACGAATATTGCCCCTAGCCAAATAACCTATTCCGGACACAATGGACTAGGTCCCGTCAGCCCGTTTGATCGTTTCAGGCCCATTTTTCTTTAGTTTAAAATATAAAACATTTAATTATTTAATTTGATCGTACATTTTAATTTACCTGGGCCACATACTAACTCTACAAATTATAAAAAATATATTTCTAGTTATGTTTTGATGATACGCTTCTCACAAAATTGATTTCGTTGAATTTGGAGACCGTTTGAAAAATGACCATTTTCCGGTCGATCCAATTTGACTAAAATTGACAAAACACATTTATATTTACTGTGCTCACATATTAATTCCAAAAATTATGAAAATTTAATCTAGCAATAATTTGACTAGGGCTGTCAACGGATACTTTCGGATACGGATAGTGCCATATCCGTATCCGCATCCGGAACCATTTTCGGATATCGGATATCCGCATCCACGGATATGGACGGATATCGGATAATTATCCGCTCCGCCAACAATCGATAAATCAATGAACATTAATGAATTCTTTTAGCTTAATATTAAGCTTTTTCAATCTAATTAATTACTAAAGTGCAGAAAATAAATAAATATGATGATAATATATTATTTTTAGCAATTAACATGCATTTAGTAGACTTTTAATTTTGCAAAATAGTAAATTAGTATATTTAGTTATGCTAAAATACACATAATTTAAGTTGTAATCGTGAAAAAAACTGGACGGATAATTTTTGGATGTGGATATGCGTATATCCGCATCCGCATCCGCATCCGCTTTCCCGGATATCGGATATTTATCCGCTTTTCAGATGCGGATGCAGACGGATTTCGGATTTTTCGGATATCCATTGACATCCCTAAATTTGACATTCTGAATCCAACAAAAGTGGTTTCATCGAAAATAGAGGTCGTTTGTAAAATGATTATTTTTAATGGTTTTATAATTATTTAAAAATGAAAATTTTAAATTCTAACACATTTTCTGTAAAAATTTCTTAAAATAAATTTTTTAAATTGGTTCTGATTTTTAGGGTTGTTACAACTAGATTGAAAAAACACACTAAGTTTAAAAGCATCATCTAACTTGATTTTAAAGTCAAAATCCCTTTGAAAGAAAAGGAAAATCATAAGAATAAATTCTCACATAAATACAGGCACTTTTTATCTTACGATAACCCAAAACGTTTTTGAAATCATTATCTTTTCTTATATTATAATAGTGTCTAAATACAAGTAAATATCAATCTAGTAGAACGCTTGCATCTCATGCTCTACATATATAGTATACAATCAAAACCGCGAGCTCTTATTGGAGAATGAATTTCCATGGCAAGTTATAGGAACCACCTTTTCGACAATGTACCCCTGGATATGAATACATTGGGGTTCAACAAGAACATCTTGCAACCCATGCTAAACATGATCGGCCCCTCACTTCGCTTAAGAGTACCGAATAGATTATTACCACGGTTGGGGGCCAGCCAACCGAACTGGTAGCATACAAAAATAAAGGAACAATCGAAGGCATTTAATTTCACCTGATCAGGTATTGATATACCCTTTTGTTCGGTGCGACCTACATAGCCATGCGACCAACCCGATTTTTTCAATTTCCCAGTTGATGAGGCTTGAGATTTAATCTTCTTTAAAACATCTGCTCACCATTCACTTTGAATGTCACATTGTCAAATCCTTCAACTCACTAATTGACGTCCACAAAAATATCTAGTTGTTAAGCTAAGAGAAGTGTACCCTTCTCCGCCATCAACAAAAATACGTTTGAAGAAATCAACGTACGTGACTCCTTTGGAAATACTCTATCAGACACTCGTCCATACAAGTCATTGAGGAATAGGATGAATCGAAGGCACCCTCCCACAACATCCTAGGAGTCAACCCATGGATCAGTAGCGATAGTCCATGCAAACCTGTAAAATCTCACTCATGTCCGAATCATGTCAGAATATCTCTGGTTGTACATCCAGAGAATGTTCGACAAGTAACCCTTCTGCTTTTGAAGATCTACGGTCTTCAATTTCTCCATCTTGAATCAGCATCTTTAAATATTTGCTGGTTCGGAATGGTTTTCGAATATAAATTTGGTCCCGGTCTTTCCTTATCAATAATCAAATGGGCCAATTTTGATAGTTGGTTATTTAACTGTCAAGTAAATAATCATGAGGACAAAATGAGTTTACTAGCTTAGTACCAGCATACATGGCCTTTTTAATTTAAAACCAATTAACGAATGTTAATTTAAACTCTTGAATCTTTTAACATAAAGAATGTAGCTTTTCGTTTATTATTTAACATACGATTATTTCAAAACTATTTTAATTTAGTACTTAGAAAAATATCCTATAATCATATCCCATTTCTATTCTACTACCATTATCAAACATTTTCTATATCATTACTCACTGTCTGTGTGTGTGTGTGTGTATATATATATATATAAACTCGTTGATCAACTTTAATTCGTCTCTTTTTTAAATTAATTAATAATGTAAATAATCTCATTTACACCTATTATTGTTAAATAAATAATAACAATATCCATTTTAATCATTTCTTAAAAACAATTAATCTTCGTTATTAATCATTACATTTATCCTTGCTCACTTGCTTATCTATCTTAGTTGAAACGACCCGAAATTCCCCTTTCGGGAAATCACGGATGGAGTTGAGAACATGACAAATCAGAACACAAACAGAAGGACAATTCATTGCTTATTACAACAATTCCATCTGAATACAAGAGTATACAAAGTATGAATAAATTAAATACATTCGGTAAATATCAGATATTACACTAAATAACATAGCAGCGGAAAATAATACATAAACACAACTGAAAGAGATAAATGGATACAGAGCTTTCCGAATATCATACCATCTGTAAACCAGGATCCTGTGAATATAAATCTGCAAAACCAAAACTACTAGCTGCCCGTGTGGAAAATAGGGGCACCCAGAGTTTAGGTTAAAACAATAAACTCCAGGTCAGTCATGTGACTGGTGTGAGAACTAAAACAGTTATTAATCGTTATTTTAAAGTTAGGTAAATCAAGGGACCACGCCATATAGCACGGAACGGATTTCCGACCAAGTATACCAGTGCATAAAACAACAACGCAATGCTAAATTAAGAACAATGAAGCTATTATAAGACTCAGGTCCCATCACATAATGCAACACAAGCCGGAGGATAGAGTTTTACCTTTTAATAGCAAAAAATGCTTGGTACGTGAAATATCATCTTTTATTATTACTATAAGTGTATAGTGTCAAAACAATTTCAATTATAAGTATCAATCATAGATGGCATAAATGCCCCATACCACTATTTCGCCATATATAGGATTACAACTAAAACTGAAATGTCTTGTATTGGAAATTGGATTTCCATCTGTGAACAAAGGCAAGGGATCGTCCTTACTGCTTTGAGACCGTCTATCCCGAGCCTTAGGAACAGCCGCAACTACACCTTAGATCTTCAGAGCTGGTCCATATGGAGTGGATTAAAATGCCTGAACAATGCGTTTCCCCGCCCTATGGGGTTAAAATGGTCATATCCCGACCAAACTTTCGGCATCGGAACGACCGATATAATCGAGGCGCCTTGCTATCCATCATCCACATAAGTAAAATGTCAGGTCTTATAAAACGCTGATACCACTCCTAGCTAGAAAGAAACGCATGTCCTCCCTGCAGTCCTCTCCCGTTTCTGGTTCACACCAATGTGCGAGGCTCACGAATTAACGCTACACAAAGCAATGCTATATTAAAGTTTTTCTTTGGCCATCAACCACAAGACTCTGCTTTTCAACAGAAGCCTTAATCATTTGCATCTCAGCATGCAACATAGGCAATGGACGCAATGCAACCGATGTCTATCAATCATAGAGAATGAAATCCGATGTCAGACACACATCCATTTACAAGTTCGTTCTAGGTCTGAACGAAATCGGAGGCACCTTATTCCTACCCCATATGTCCAAATAGAGGAGTGGTCCTCGCATATCCGGTCGATCTCCAAGTACGTATGGACGATCACCACTTATTACCTTATCTTGGGTGTACATCCCAATCAAGACATCAGTAATCATCCAAACGAAGTGAAGACCTCCGGTCTTCAACCACCGTCTTCATCCTCAATATATCGTCGAATCATTTATTCAGAATGGGATAAACCCGGTCTTTCTGAATAAGTCGCGTTATAGTAAACAAGTTCTATAAAAACACAACATACGCCTCATTCCAATCCAGAATATTCCTTTATTCAAATATTCTTATACTTTGGGGAAAGGTTCCAATTAATTTTATCAAAGATAAATTCTTTAAATTTATTCTTCAATCTTCCTTTGGATATCATTTCAATCTAATTAAAGATGCATTAAAACTCCCCTTGGTTTTAATATCCCAAAAATCAATATTAACGATTGTTTAACTTGGGAAATCATATCCTTCCTTTAACTGGGTTAAAGAACCAATGTCATTTAAAATCATGGTTCACGATAAACCCAAAATCACATTTCATTCAACCAGCCTTTAACTGTAGATTAGCAAGTGAGAAATCCCCTAAGTATTAACCCCGAAGGCCGAAACCAACATCAGATCAATACCCAAGAAACCATTCAACATGTCTAGTTAGTTTCTGATTTTCTTGACTCCATTGGGTCTAAGAACAATATTATAAAGATACCATTCACGACAACCCAAAATATTATTCCTGTCTTTAACTTGGTTAAAGAACCAATGTCCTTTAAAACACGGTTCACGATAAACCCAAAATTACATTCCATTCAATTAGCCTTTAACCGTAAATTAGCAAGTGAACAATTCCTAAAGTATTAACCGCGAAGGCCGAAACCAACATCAGATCAATACCTAGGAAACCATTCAACTTAACTAATCTCTAGTTAGTTTCTGATTTTCTTAACTCCATTGGGTCTAAGAACAATATTATTAAAGATACCATTCACAACAAATCAAAATCTTATTCAGTTGTTAATCGGGTTAAAGAACAAGAGTTATTAAAAACACCGTTCACGATAAACCCAAAGACCAATTTCAATTCCATTCCAATTAAATATCAATTAATTGGTATACTTCATTAAATCTAAATAAAAAGATTTAATCTTTTCTTAACTGGATCCAAGAAGAGTGTTAATGAAGACACCGTTCACGACGAACCCAAAATCACATTTAATATTAAATACAAGGTACTGAATAGAAAATATATCGGCTTATATTCAATATCAAATTCTGGAATCAACAAATACCTTATTGGAATAACGATATATATATCTTCCAAATTCCTCCACAATATCCGTATAATCTTGGAATCCAATATCGAAATATTCCAAAGATAATTTCGATTCAAATCCATTCCAATTCATATAATGGAATTTTTGGTTATTTTTAAAACCATTTCAAGTCCAATTTAATTATTTAAAAATATTGGATTATAATTCTAGTTCATAACTAGTTCATTTTGATAAAAATACATTTTTATCTTTTCAAATATGGAATTTTTCAACCCAATTCATTCCAAATCATTTCTTATGATTTTACACTAATTGTAGATATAGTTTTTGTAATTTTATCAAGGCCTCTACAGTCGATTTCCACAAACGACCATCGAACTGCACTTACATAAACCTTTTCCAAATTTGATTTGGACATAATTCCAAATCCAACCGTTAGATTTCCAATCTCTAATATTCATTAGAAAGCTCTTCTCGATACGAACCTAACGGTTCCGGTTTTGCGAGAATCCGACGGTCGGATCTCCTGTAAGGTCCGTTCGAAGTCATTGGTCGAAATTCGCGAACTACCGCAGCGCGGCGCGTTCTATTCAGGCCATTATATATATATATATATAATACATATTATATATATTTCATCGATTTCCATTTAAAACGTATTTTATAAATCGTTTTAAATTTGTTTTCAAAACGATTCCCACTTCATGTTCAATTTAAAATCAAAATTGAATATTCCATATCATCGATATATACATAAATGATAATATTTTCTAAGCATTCGATTTTGAAATCACTTCATTTTCAATATTCATTACAAAATCAATATAAATATCGTCCACATCAAAATGGCGTTAATCTAATCAACACGACTTTGTATATTTAAATATATCTTGTCCATCCCAAATCGGACATCAAAATCATATTTTGGTTCTTTTCTGAATATTATTTTAAAATATTAATTATTTTAAAATATTTGTTATTTTAAAATATTCATTCTTTCTGAACTGGAACCAGACATAGTCAATTACTATATAATTTGATTTATATGGATTTCATAAACACATGTACACAACAACAATCAAACATAGTCAACCATCATCCAAATTGCATTCTACACTGCATAAGCATTAAATATAAATATTCAATGCTTATAACAGTCTGTCAACCAATCGATTGACATACAACTAATTATTGGGACTAATGTATGTCATATATCATCCCAATACCCGTGTGGGGTTTCAATCAACAAATAATGAATTTCATTTGTGTAGTCGGGCGATGTGTAAAATTTATCGTCCCAATCAATATCAGTTAAATGTGTGTACATAAACAAATTGTCCGATTTATTTATGAATATTTATTCTATTCATATACACGTTAAAAAATATATTTTTAACTATAAAATATTTTACTCCATTCCACATCACACAATCAATTTTCACCACACAATCAATCAAACAAACAAGCCGTCCATGGTCTGTGGACGACGGGTGTCGGGGGCTGCTAAGCACTGTCTACATCCTAGTATATATTTTAACCAGAAATAAAATAAAAGTGAGGAGTTCTCATCTTTGGGATCCACACCTCCATTATATTTTTGAATTTCTAAACCGTTTGAATTCGCCTGTTATTTCCAACGCTATCTTTTTCACGTTGTTCATAATAAAAATTACATTTTTATTATTTTGTTTTATATATAAAAATCATATTTTTACATCGCCACTTCGTTATAAAAATTATATTTTTATATCGCCACTTCATATATAAAAATCGTATTTTTATATCGTTATTAATATAATAAAAATCGTATTTTTGTTATATCGCTACATATATAAAGATAAAATTTTTATCACTTCGTTATATAAATAAAAATCGTATCTTCAAAATGATGTTCGCATAATAAAGATCAAAACTTTATTCTAATGTCTGTATAATAAAGACCAAAACTTTATCATGTTCTTCATAGAACAAAAATCGATTTTTTAACATGCTTTTCATACATCAAAAATCAAATTTTTATAAAGCTAAAAATCATATTTTTATACAAAGAATTTTCATAGAAAAATCACCTTTTTATTTTCATAAATAAATAAAATTTAAAAATAAAAACTCACTTTTAATATTCTTGCTTTTTTAAAAAGTCAAATCTTTCCTATAAAAAAATTAAACCTTTCCTATATAAAAAAAATTTAAATCTTTTCTATACGATGTCATAATTCATAAAACTGGTTTTTTCTATTTTTAAAACAAGTTACTTAAAATAAAAATAAAATAAAATAAAACACTCACTATTTCTTTTTGCAGAGGGGTTTTGCTCGTGCTCAAGGAGGAGGAGGGGCTGCGATTGCTTAGTGGCGCGTCGGTGGGCCCCAAGGAGACGGGTTTGGGATTTTCCAACGGGTTTGGGTTTATTCGAGAAGGGGGTGGTGGTGGAGAAAGGGAGGAGGTTCAGAGGCAAGGGGTGGGGATCGCAAGTGGGTGCGGCGCATTGTGGAGGGTCTGGTGGTCGTCGCGTCGTCGGGGCTCACGAGCGGTGAGTGGATTCTTTCGCGATGGGGGAAGAGAGTGAAACGAGGGTGGAGTGAGGAGATGGAGGCGGAGGGTCAAGGGTTGGAGCTGCAGTGGGCGTGCTGATGGAGGTGATGGCGAACAAAGGTCACCATTTTCGATTTGGGGGAGGGGGTATCGGGGTTTGTGAAAATGGGAAAAGGAATTGGGGGGGTGAGTTTAAATGGAAAGAATTTTATATTATATATATTTTAATTTATTTTCTTTTCTATAAAAGTTGACTTTTCATATGAACTCTTAACGAGGCCCAATGACTGTCGCGCCTAACTAATTACCCCCATTCCGAACACATTGGGTTATGTTTCGTAACCCAATTCAGTTGTTACGATCAGTTTCCATTTAAATCAAAATATAAATCTTTATATTTTAAATTCAAATGCCCATTTTAATTTACCAGGGCCACATACTGACTCTGAAAATTCTAGAAAAATTATTTCTTGCTTCGTATTGACAATACGGTCTAACAAAACTAATTTCGTCAAATTTGGAGACCGTTTGAAAAATGGTCATTTTCTGGTCGATCCTAATTGACTGAAACTATCAAAACACGTTTTACTTTGCCTCGCTCACATATTGATCCCAAAAATCATGAATTTTGGAATATAGCAATAATTTGACATCCCGGATCCAACAAAAGTACTTTCGTCGAAAACGGAGGTCATTTGCAAAATTTTCATTTTTAAGAGCCAAAATCCCATAGCGACTATTCTGAATTTTCAACTAGGCATAACTTTTTATTCCCGTTATGAAATTTCAAATTTTTGGATTCGTTGGAAATATATTTTCAAATAGATTCTAATATTTTTGGTTTCGCTAAAATCCAGTTTATTTTGAATCCTGTACATACATTGAAATTTGAAATCGAATTTTCAAACTACCGCAACATTTTCAGTTCCTTTTATAATTAAAAATAGATATTTATATTCTAACATCGATCTATATAAATATATACGTTCTAATTCTATTCAAAATAAATTTCTCGTTGCTATTATTTAAAATAATTCATTTTAAATATCCAAAATTCAATAAAATTGCCAAAATAAAAATTTTAAATTAGTTCGGATTTTCCGGGTTGTTACAATAATATAAGAATTAGCTTTATAAATCATTTAATAATTAAGATGAGGCACGTGCTTCGCACACGAAAGATTTTGGTACAAAAATGGTGATTGGTGGCTAAAATTATATATATATATACATACATACATACATATATATATATTGTTGGCTAGCTTTTTGACCAAGCCACCAAGGTTCACACATAAGAAGAAAATATGAAGTCTCATCCCTCTAGTTCACGAAAAATCAGATCACAGTCGTTCAACCATCCACAGGTTGGATCGTCCCCCCTTCGGGTCGCCCTATCGGTTCGCTACGAGCCCATACGAACTGATCCATCCCTGTAAGCTCATTCCGATCCGATTCCTAAAGATGCAGTGAAGACTTTGACCCATTCTATCACGATCCGAGATGCATGGATCTTGCGACACCTGTCCACAACTGTCATATTGACCAATTCTTCCTCAAGCTACGATCTGATCCGATATTCTCGGGATTTGCGCCACGTGTGACCACGATCCGCCTGACAGAATCAGCTATAAATAGCCCAGAGATTGGCGTTTTTCAGGATCTTTGGACAGTATGGAGTATAATTTCCACCATTACTGTCATACCATTTTTTCTTATCAGTTTTATTTCGAGATTACTGAGAGAAATCATAATTGTAAGAGTGAGTTCGAGAGAAATCATTGGTTGTGCTAGCGTTCAAAGTATAATCAATAGCATATAAAGTGGACGTAGGCTCGTCAACGCCGAACCACTATAAACCTTGTGTGTTCTCTGCCTTTCCCTTTTTTTTTCAGTCATATAATTTTCTACGAATCAGAACAATTTGGGTGTTAGAGCCAAATTTTGATCTAACATTTTGGTGCTTTCATTGAGAGTTGAACTCAGGATATTGGATTGTTTCTCCGTTTTTTGGATATTCAAGTCCAAAGAAAATAGTCCCGAAACCTCACTGTTCAGACTTTTGGAGATTTCAACAATACCTGATATCATGGCTGGAAAGAAGTCTAAGGAAGTGCGAGCTTCACAGGCGAGTGAAGCTGCGAATGAAGCGATTGAAGAGAGCGTGCATGAACAGGTCAACGAAGGACCCTCGGATCGCGGAACGGAGATGGCGAACCGAACCGTGGAGGGCGATGCGAACCGAACAGTTGAAGGGGTCGTCACCCGTTCCCACGATAACACCACGAACCCCCTCCCAATGTTACCAAGATCCGATCCCAGGGGGGTGCTGCGAGCCACCGACACCGATCCACCACGATCCGAGGTGATGACCGGATTACAACTCGACCTGGAAAGGAGCCTATGGCTCGCTCTTCCCGTGCCGGTCCCTATTTTCGACCTAGCTCAAGCTCTCTGCGCATAAGGGAAAATGTTGATGATCAGTATGAACCGTCTGCTCCAGTTACTGAAGGAGATCTCTCTCGCTTCGTTGAAATGTGGGATAGGCTGTTTGATGAAATAGCTGCTCAAAGGCAGGAAAACTCCATGTTGCGACAGAATTTGACTGCTATGGATAGACGTCTGGATGATCTTGTAAGGAAAGGAACGCCTCCTCTAGTCTATCCGCTCACCCAGAGTACTCTTCTTCATCGGAGGAATTGTCAAGACCTCCGCGGCGACCGTATGAGCGGGCTGAAAACATAGAACAGCTCCGATTTGGAACCTTGCCATCACGGGAGGAAGAGACACTTGGTGAAGGACCCTCAAACTGCAACTTGAATAATCATGTCACAACTCCTAGAGCTCGAGTTGTGAATAATCATGTTGAGAATAGACCACCTCAGCCCCTCCGCCATGCAAATACATAGTAATAGGGGCAGCGAAGCCCAATCCGAGCTCCGGACTTTGTGGATGTTCCTAGAAGAGAGATCGGAGAATTCCACCCAGCTAGAAGCACTGACCCCGAGCCTCCGATGACCAGTGCAAATGTTGCAGCTATGGTCCATCAAATCCTGGCAGATAGCCGTGGACAAAGGAATGAAGACTGGGGAATTGATCGCAGCTACACCCCTTTTATCGACGACATTCTAGATGTAACATTCCAGAGGCGCTTCAACATGCCTCAAATGAACTGTTACGCGGGTAGATCTGATCCAATCCAACATCTAATGGGATATTCTTGGTCAATGACTGCTACCGCAGCTTCCGACGCTGTAAATTGCAAAGCATTCCCTATATTCCTGGAGGATGTAGCGTTATTATTGTTTACTCGCTTACCAGCAAGATCAATTTCCAGTTTCAGGGAATTGAGTGAAAAGTTCGTAGAACAGTTCCGCATTTATGCACAAAGGTCGAAAAGTGTGATTGACCTGTTCCTTGTCAAACAATGACCAGGTGAGAGCTTGAGGGGGTATCTGAATTGAAGTGAAGGATCCCCATGAGCCGACCGCTGTGGCAGCCCTAATTGATGGGGTAGATAAAGATACTGAATTTGGGAGATACCTGGCCGGCAAACCACCTCATACTAGAGAATTGTTTTACGAGAAAGCAAACGTATGCTTACGTCAGGAAGAGGTATATGCTAACCGGGAGATGAAAAAGGCAAATAAGGAGGAAATCCAAAGTAATGTCACCATCAAACAAACCGGAGACAGCTCGGGAAAGGTTGAAGTCAACGTTGGAAACCAAAACCAGGGTGGCGGCCGCCAGTCAGGAAACAATGGTAACAACAGTAATGGCAATAATCGGAAGAGAAATCGGGGGAACGACTCCCAGAGAAGGACCCGTCCTAGGTCTTTCGAAAATTATACGCCAATAAATGATACTTTGGAGAATATATTCGTCGACTCGTGCAATGTTCTCCAGCATAAAAGGTTTCCTCCAAGAGATTCGATGGAGAAAGAACGTGAGACGGGGAAGTTTTGTCTCTTCCATCAGACTCACGGCCACTCTACAAATGAATGTCGTCATCTGAGAGACGTAGTTGAGAGGTTGCTCTGAGAAGGGAAGTTGGATGAGTACCGGGTGACTCCTAGAGACAGGGGGCAAGCTATTCAGACCCCGAACCAAAACCAGAATCAACCTACCGCCAGGCCAACTGTCCAGCAAAAAGGAAAGGATCTTGTTATCAATACCATAATCGGAGGCCTTCAACCTAGCCGGGCATAGTTTCAAGGCGATGGACCAGTACGTAAACGCAGCAAAGCATCATCTTGAGGAAGGAGAGTGCAGCAATCCTGAGGACAACATCCCGAAAAAACAACAAAAGATGATGACAGATGACATCATTTTCCGCAACCGAGAGAGTATTGGAGTCCACGCTCCGACCGAAGATCCATTTGTAATCACAGTTCCTATTGGCCCGGCCACTGTCCATAAAGTTTTAGTGGATAACGGGAGTTCAGTCAACATTCTATTGAAAAAAGACGTTCGATCTGATGAACCTTGAATTGAAAGATTTAAAGCAGGTTGAGGAAGGCCTCGCGGATCGCGGTGACATAGGGGCGGACCGATCCGTACGCAGCGCCACGATCCGAACTGAAGGGGTCGTCACTCGATCCCACGACAACGCCGCGAACTCTCCCCCTGATGTTACCACGATCCGACCCCAGGGGGTGCTACGAGCCACAAACACAGGTCCACTGCGATCCGAAGTGATGACTAGGCTACAACTCGACCTGGAAAGGAGGTTATGGCTCACTCTTCCCGTCCCGGTACCTCTGTTCGACCTGGCTCAAGTTCTCTGCGCATAAGAGAAAATGTTGATGATCAATATGACCCCTCTGCTCCGGTCACTGAAGGAGATCTCTCTCGCTTCTCCGAAATGTGGGATAGGCTGTTTGATGAATTAGTTGCTCAAAGGCAGCAAAGCTCTGTGCTGCAGCAGAACTTAACTGCTATGGATAGAAGGATCGATGATCTCGCAAGACAAAGAACACTCCCAGTTCACCCACTCACCCCAGAGTACTCTTCTTTGTCGGAGGAATCGCCAAGACCTCCGCGGCGACCGTATGAGAGGGATGAAAACATAGAGAAGCTCCGATTTGGAACCTTTCCATCACGAGAGGAAGAGACACTTGGTGTAGGACCCTCAAACTGCAACTTGAATAATCGTGCCGCAACTCCTAGAGCTCGAGTTGTGGACAATCCTGTTGAGAATAGACCACCTCAGCCCCTTCGTCGTACAAATACTCATGGTAACAGGGGGTAACCAAGCCCAATCCGAGCTCCGGACTTCGTGGCTATTCCTAGAAGAGAGATCGGAGAATTCCACCGAGCGAGAAGCGCTGATCCCGAGCCTCCGATGACCAGTGCAAATGTTGCAGCTATGGTCCATCAAATACTGGCGGATAGCCATGGACAATGGAATGAAGATTGGGGAATTGACCGCAGTCACACCCCTTTTACTGATGACATTCTAGACGTAACATTCCCGAGGTGCTTCAACATGCCTCAGATGAACCGTTACGCGGAGAGATCTAATTCAATCCAACATCTAATGAGATATTCTTGGTCAATGACCGCTGCCGCAGCCTCTGACGCTGTAAAGTGCAAAGCATTCCCTATATTCCTAGAGGATGTAGCGTTATTATGGTTTACTCACTTACCAGCAAGATCAATTTCCAGTTTCAGGGAGTTGAGTGAAAGGTTCGTGGAACAGTTCCGCATTTATGCACAGAGGTCAAAGAGTGTGATTGATCTGTTCCTTGTCAAACAACGACCAGGCGAGAGCTTGAGGGTGTATCTGGATCGTTTCAACCTAGCCGCCACCGAAGTCAAGGATCCCCATGAGCCAACTGTGGTGGCAGCCCTGATTGATGGGGTAAACAAAGATACTGAATTTGGGAGATACCTGGCCGGCAAGCCACCTCATACTAGAGAATTGTTCTACGAGAAATCAAACGTACACTTACGTCAGGAGGAGGTATATGCTAACCGGAAGATGAAAATGGCAAATGAGGAGGAAATCCAAAGTAATGTGGCCATCAAGCAAACCGAAGACAGCTCGGGAAAGGTTGAAGTCAATGTTGGAAACAGAAACCAGGGCGGCGGCCACCAGTCAGGAAACAATGGTAACAACAGTAATGGCAATAATCGGAAGAGAAATCCGGGGAACGACTCCTAGAGAAGGACCCGTCCCAGGTCTTTCGAAAATTATACGCCAATAAATGATACTTTGGAGAATATATTCGTAGACTCGTACAACGTTCTCCAACATAAAAGGCCTCCTCCAAGAGATTCGACGGAGAAAGAACGTGAGACGGGGAAGTTTTGTCTCTTCCATCAGACTCACGACCACTCTACAAATGAATGCCGTCATCTGAGAGACGTAGTTGAGAGGCTGCTCCGGGAAGGGAAGTTGGATGAGTACCGGGTGACTCCTAGAGACAGGGGCAAGCTATTCAGACCTCGAACCAAAACCAGAATCAACCTACTGCCAGGCCAACTGTCCAGCAAAAAGGAAAGGATCTTGTTATCAATACCATAATCGGAGGGCTTCACCTAGCCAGGCATAGTTTCAAGGCGATGGATCAATACGTAAACGCAACAAAGCAGCATCTTGAGGCAGGAGAGTGTAGCAACCCTGAGGACAATGTCCCGGTAAAACAACAAAAGATGATGTCATATGACGTCATTTTCCGCAACCGAGAGAGTATTGGAGTCCACGCTCCGACCGAAGATCCATTTGTAATCACAGTTCCTATTGGCCCGGCCACTGTCCATAAAGTTTTAGTGGATAATGGGAGTTCAGTCAACATTCTATTCAAAAAAGACGTTCGATCTGATGAACCTTGAATTGAAAGATTCAAAGCCGTGTGAAGGATGGATCCGTGGATTTAACGGGGCTTCAACTGCTCCGATGGGATATGTAGAGCTGCCGGTAACACTTGGGGAAGGAGAACGCCAGAGAGTGAGAATTCTTCCCTTCGTAGTTTTGGATATTGGATCACCTTATAATGCCTTCTTGGGCCGACCGGCCCTAGCAAAGTTTAGAGCTTGTATAGCCCCCTGGTGCTTGTTACTGAAGTTTCCTACGGAAGCTGGCGTTGGCATAGTCAGAGGAGATCAGGTTGCTGCACGTGCATGTTACATTACAGAGCTAAAGCTACTCCGTAAAGGAAAAGATATTGCGATTAAGGACGCTTCTTCCCCCACGAGGGAGGAGACGTCATAGCAATTAAAGAGAATCGCTATAGGTGAGTCGCCCAGAGAACTGCCCGAGGATATAGATCTCAGAGAGGACGAAGAGACTGGGGGAAGAATGGCGGCTCCCAACGAAATGACTGTGGATGTACCAATCGATGATAGCGACCCAGAGAAGGTCCTGAAGATTGGATCCCAGTTGGATCCAGTTCGAGCTAAATAACTGACGGATTTCCTAAAAGATAACTTGGATGTATTTGCTTGGACCCACGCGGACATGTGTGGGATATCTCCATCAATCATGAGCCATTCATTGAACATTAACCCAAAGCACCCCCTTGTAAAACAAAAAAGGCGAATGCTGGGCCCAGAGAGGTCCGCAGCCTTGAAAGAAGAAGTTGAAAAGTTAAGGAGTAACGGGTTCATCAGAGACTCAACCTACCCAGATTGGATTTCAAATCCAGTTTTGGTAAAGAAGGCCAATGGGAAGTGGCGTACGTGTATTGATTTTTCGGATTTGAATAAAGCCTGCCCAAAAGATAGCTTTCCGTTACCCAGAATTGATCAGTTGTTAGATTCAACGGCAGGTCATGAGCTTCTCTCTTTCATGGATGCTTATTCAGGATATAACCAGATTCCTATGCATGTTCCAGATCAAGAACACACTAGCTTCATTACTGATCTGGGATTATACTGCTATGTGGTAATGCCTTTTGGTTTGAAGAACGCAGGCGCTACATATCAACGGTTAGTGAACAGAATGTTCTATAACCAGATTGGGAAAACGATGGAGGTGTACGCTGACGACATGTTGGTTAAGTCCAGACAATCGTCTGATCACACTACAAACTTGGCAGAGATGTTTGGTATTATTCGAAAGTATGGGATGAAACTCAACCCAACGAAATGCTCATTTGGGGTTGCATCCGGGAAGTTCTTGGGATTCATTGTCAGCTCGCGTGGGATTGAAATTAATCCAGACTAGATTGCAGCAATCAGAGACATTCAGGAGCCTAGACAAATCAAAGATGTGCAGAGCCTTGCGGGGAAAGTAGCGGCATTAAGCAGATTCATCTCTAGAGCGACAGACAAATGCATTCCGTTCTTCGAATTGATAAAGCGAGGAAAACGCAATTTTAAGTGGACCCCTGATTGCATTAAAGCATTTCAGAACCTGCTGAATCATCTGGAGAGACCTCCGATACTGTCTAAGCCGGTGGATCACGAGGATTTATTCGTGTACTTAGAAGTGTCATCCCACGCGATCAGCTCAGCGTTAGTGAGAGAAGAAGACAAGGTTCAAAGGCCAGTGTACTACGTGAGTAAAAAATTGGCGGCAGCTGAACGCAATTATCCGAGGATCGAAAAGCTGGCGTACAGTTTATTGATTGCTTCTAGGAAACTTCGACATTATTTCCAAGCTCATCCTATCACCGTGTACACAGATCATCCGCTCAAGCAAGTTCTACAGAGACCAGAAGCTTCTGGGAGGTTGCTCAAGTGGAACATTGAACTGAGTCAATTTGATTTAAATTTTCAGCCCCGACGGTCAATACGGGGGCAAGTGCTGGCAGATTTCATAGCAGAATTTACTGCCTCGGGGGACGACATGGTAAACGAGGAGACTGACCCACCAAAGTTACTTCTCGATCCTAGTGCATGGAAACTGTATATTGATGGTGCTAGGAATGATAAGCGATCTGGTGCCGGAGTGGTGTTTGAAACTCCTGAGAAAAGATTGATATCCTATGCTATCCGGTTGGAATTTCACGCCACTAACAACGACTCCGAATACGAAGCCCTGATAGCCGGGTTGAGGATAGCAAAGGAATTAAAGATCCCGAAGCTGGACATATTCTGCGACTCCAAGTTTGTTGTAAATCAGGTTTTTGGAAAATTTCGAGCTAAGAGCCCAAGATTGATTTCGTATTTGGAGAAAGTAAAGGAGTTGCTGATAGGTTTTGATCACTACAGTATCTCTCATATTCCGCGGTCAGAGAACCAACAGGCAGATAAATTAGCCAAGATGGCTAGTTCCGACGATCCTGAAAAGATCGGGCTAGCCCCAGTTGAAGTGCTTCGGTTCCCTAGTATAGACCAGATGGGAATTGATTTGGTACTAGAAACTGAGCCAGAAAGCGAGTCATGGATGACCCCACTAAAGAATTTCCTAATGAATGGAACGCTTCCGACCAAGAAGAGCGAGAGGCGTAAAGTAATTCGTAAAGCTTCCCGATATGTTCTGCAAGACGGAGTCCTGTACAGACAGGGATTTTCGATGCCTCTCCTTCAGTGTATAGCCCATGACGACATCAAACGTGTACTGCAGGAAGTGCACGAAGGTGAATGTGGCGATCACACTGGAGGACAAACTCTGGCAAAAAAGGTGTTACGGTATGGTTATTTCTGGCCTACCATAAACAAAGACGCTACAAAGTACGTGTGACGTTGTGATGCTTGCCAAATATTTTCAAGGATTCCCAGGGCACCTCCTGGTCAGTTAAAAACAATGACAAGTCCGTGGCCTTTTGCTATGTGGCGAATTGATATCATTGGAACCCTCCCTATAGCAAAAGGCGGAGCAAAGTTCTCCATTGTAGCTGTAGACTACTTCACCAAGTGGGTTGAGGCCGAACTGTTGACTGCAATTACAACCAAGCGAGTGATCAATTTCGTTGTTAGGAACATTATTTGCCGGTTCGGGATTCCGAAGATCGTCGTAACTGATAATGGAACCTAATTTGACAGCAGCGAATTTAGGAACTTCTGCCAGAAATACCACATTGAGAAACGGTACACCTCTGTGGCACATCCGCAGTCGAACGGACAAATCGAAGTAGCAAATAAAGTGATTAAGTCCATTATCAAAAGAAGATTGAAGCGGGACAAAGCTATGTGGGTCGATGAGTTACCCTTGGCATTATGGGCCTATAGGACGACATATAAATCGGCAACAGGCCATACGCCCTTCTCCCTTGCTTTTGGAGCAGAAGCGGTCATCCCGGTTGAGCTAAAAGTACCATCTCACCGAGTTACTTATTACGATCCGATGACTAATAACGAGTTGCTCCTTGAATCCCTAGATTCAGTAGAAGAGAAGAGGGATGAAGCAGACTTGCATGCCTTGAGACACAAGCAACACGTCGCTCGATACTACAACAAAAAGGTTCGAGCCCGAACCTTTGAACCCGGAGACTTGGTTCTGAAGCATGTCTTTCCTCCCCCGACTCATATGGGTGCGAAGTGGGAAGGACCGTACTCCATTCTACGAAGGCTTGATAATAGAACCTTCAAGCTAGCTACAGTGGATGGAGAAGAAATCCCCAGAGTGTGGAATGCCCAACATTTGCAGCCTTATCTGACATAAAGATGTCGGATTTATTCTTTTGTTTCATAGGACCATGTAAAAGGCACGACTTGCCTAGAATAGTCCAATTTTTTAAGCAAAAGATTATAAAGTGGACGTAGGTTACGATTTGACCGAACCACTATAAAAATACCATGTGTCGTTTACCTTTATTGCACTATTATTTATCCGTTTTTCTATCTTTATGAAATTTGCTGTGAACTATGCAGAAATCACAGGAAGATGTGACTCCGGGTGCCTTCCATTAGAATGGAGAGCAATCCGCAACTAGAACTTTAAAGGTACCATGGAGTGAATCACGTCATTGACAGAACTCTAACCTTGGCGACCGCCAGGAGAGTATAAAAGCGTCCATGATTGAGCGCTGAGACAGAGCTCTTACCCCGCTGAAGGATCGGGGGGCGACTGAACAGCCGAGCTCGAACTCTAACCTTGGCGACCGCCTGGAGAGTATAAAAGCGTCCATGATTGAGCGCTGAGAAAGAGCTCCTACCCCGTTGAAGGATCGGGGGGGCGACTGAACAGTCGAGCTCGAGCTCTAACCTTGGTGACCGCTAGGAGAGTATAAAAACATCTGCAATTAAGCGCTGACAAGGATGCTGGAGACTCAGCGTCCCCAGAATGCCTGCCCCGTTAAAGGATCGGTGAGCAGATCATGATACGAGTTCAAACTTTAACCCGCTGATGGATCGGGAAAGTATAGAGGCACCGGAGATTCGGCGCCTCAAGAACTATAATTCTACTAAAAAATTCCAAGTCCCCCATATTCAAATATAGGGGGCAACATGCATAGAAATTGTTAAATTCTTTCTGTTGCTTGAATGATTTGTGATATAATTTTAGTTTGGTTGTAGCCAAATGACTTGTGACTAAATATGATGAGTTTATTGACTGCAGGTACACGATGACGCAAAAGAAATAAACTTTCATTCATAAACTTCAAACCTACAAGATAAAGAGGAACCTAAACAAAAGTGAGGGCCATTCTCACAATTACATTTCATGGCCAGTGGAAAGCCTAAAAATCCTAAGGACAAAATATGAACTAATATCTGCATCCTACTTATGCTGGGGGGATGGGGCTATGTAGGCTTCTTGCTCTTTTTATGCTTCCCCGACTCCTCCTTGTCAACATCCGAACGACCACCTTTTTTTTTCTCTTCCTCTTATCAACAAGAGGCTCTGGTGAAGAACTAGAGGATTGAGAGGCTAGTTGTGAAGTTATTGATCGGGAGGAAAATCTTACGACCAACCCAGTTTTGGGGTCGATCTCGGAAATAGGGGGCACATATACTGGATCCTGTCCCCCTCTCATAAGGAGCAACTGCTCCTCCTCTTCGGCCGGTTGTTCAGCCATTGTTTCCTCATCATCGCCTCTGCTTTCTTTGGTAATGGCGACTTCCTCTTCATCGCCGTCGTGGCGTCCGTCCATGTCTCTCAAAGCCTCGATGGTTTCAGCATCTGGGGGGACATCAGCACCAACACTTGGCAGGATGTCAATCTTCTCCGCCTCTGCCTTCTTTTCAACATCCTTGTCAACTGGCCCGCCACCTGAATCATGAGAAACAAATGTTATTTTGGGAGAGAATGCGGTTTGCTCAGTTGATGGTCCGACAAGACGACGACAAGTGACAATTGCTTTGGCAAGTTGCGGAGAAAATATAGAGATACCTTCCGCCGATCCTCCATCCAAGCTAGCAGCAGAACCCCCGACAGCTGGAGGAGTTGGACCCAGAGGAATCAATGGATAATCTGGATTGTATTCCTCAATTTCGGAGGCCTTGGGCTCTGCAGCTGAGCTCGGGCCTTCTTCCATTTTTTCTTTGCCCTTCGCCTGAGTTTTCTCTTTTTCAATTTCTTCTTGGAGTAGGCGTCTGCCTTTCTCTAAATCCTCAGGTTCATTATCCCTAAGAATGGTCCGCATCAACTCATTCTCATCAATCTCATCAACTCCTAATCGCTGTTTCTCGCTCTCAACGATTGCGTTTCATATGTTGGCTAGAGTGACATGGTAGTCTGGGATCCAGGAGATGTTACGGGTCTTGATGACCTGACCAAGGAAGTCGAACAACATTTCTTCAAATCCTTCGATCTCCTTCTCTCTCTCAAGGAGCATTTCATTAGAAACAGTAGCCATTTCAATGGCACTCTCCACATTATTTTCAGCAAGAATAGTGCGCTTCTCTGCACGCGCGAGTTGATCATTCAGAATCGCCTTCTCCTTTTCGGCCAGAGCTAAGCTATCTTTCAAACTTGCCTTTTATTTCTCCCAAGCAGCTCTTTCAGCCTCGAAATGATCCTGTGCTGTTTTCATTTCGGTGTTGGCCATCCTGAGATCTTCCACCTCTTTCTTCAATAACGCTCGCTCTTTGCTGTTAGAATCGAGCTCATTATGAAAACGTTGCCTGGCCTCCTCCAGCTCTGTTTTGTAAGTTTTAGCATCTCGTTGAGCCAAGGCAAGCAAAGATTGTGCATCTTCTAAGTCCTTATCCATTTTTGCCCTGGCCCTTTCATTGTTATCTATCTTCACTTTGGACCTATGCGCTTCCATCTCAAGCGTTCGGATGACGTCTGAAAGATTGACAACATGTTTCTTCATCGCCTCATACTTCTTGGCTACATGGCGAACATGTCCGATGACTTCGTTATCCCAATTCCTAGGGACTGGTTCCAAGGCTGGAACGAACATCATCCTTTCGAAGAAGATATCGGGGAATTGTTCTCGTAACTTTTCCAGCTTGGCCTGAGTCTCAGGACCATGGATATAATCTCGTGACCTGGGGGCACTCAAACTCTGTTGGCTGGAAGGGACAATGTCAATTTTCTCCCTCTCAGAATCCTTGTTGGGATCCTTCCTTTTATCCTTAGGCTCATGGCGCTTTTTGGATGATCTGCTGTGAGAGGGTGCACTCTTCGGAGAGGTTAAGTCTTTGGGAAGTTGTTTTCCCCCTGTAGGTGGCACCGGATGGCTGGGAGGCTTTCCAGAGGTTTGCTTAGACGGAGATCTGGACTATGAAGAAGTAGGCTTATGAGAATCCCGGGGCTAATGACTATCTACCCCTCGGCTGCTGCTACGAGCCCGCTCAGGATTTGGATGAAGACTAGGTGTGCCTTCATGAAGAGAACGATAGGAATAAGATCGTTTGCGAGACATCTTTCCTGCAAAGGAAACAAGTACATATTAAAACCTTGAATACTGTTGATATAAAAGTGTGGGGTCAGACAGTGCATGTGATTTGTGCATCCCATATAATTCCCCCTAACAGACCAGGGACCGAAGTCAGGCTCATCTGAGTAGTCTCTCGTTCTCCAACTGGAACAGTTGTTTCCTCAGAAACAGGAAAAAATGGCTCCCCTTCGAAGTCTCCCTGTGTATATACATCATCAGGTAAAGGAATCTTGCTCAGTTCTTTAAATAACTTCTCCTTTGTTAAATCATCGGGAGCAGCAGGTTCAACCGGTAGAGAGGCCCTTGAGGGGAAACCCCCCGGAGAGATTGGGATTTCCTTAGACTTGTCAGCACGAGCCTCATCTCCTCTATATACGTTTAGGTCTTCGTCGTCCTGAATGATTATCGGGGAAGGACTCTTACAAAATTTAGTTATTTCTGCTGCCCGTGACGTTCCTTCTCCCTCAGTCGGGGGCACGTATTTGTAGGGTTTGCCGCCCGCACCAAGTCCAAACCTTATATCCAGAAGGTGGTGCTTGTGAAGATTCTCGTCAGTAATACATTTCTTGATCTTTAGGAAGTCGGATTTGCTTTGCAGAAGAAGGGACAGTCGATTATTGTACACCGAGCCTTCCGTCTTTGGAAAGGCATGATCTGCTTATAGAAAATAAGCATGTTAGCGCTTCGATTTCTTAAACAAGTTATTCATTCAAAGGTTTAAAATTTACTTGATTTAAGTCATCTTCTTGAACACCCGGCCTGTCTCTTTATATAGAACCAATCGGCTTTGGGATCCCCTATGTTGCTGTACCCGTCAGACAAAACCTTTCTATTCGCTACCGATTCTAAGAAAGAAAAATTTGGGGTTGCCGTGGAGCGATGCTTAAAAAGGTAAAAAAAATTCAAATCTTTAAACGTGAGCTCAGTTTGCAGGATTTCCGCATATGCGATGTATAGGGTGTATAGGGCTGCGTAGGCATTGGGATGGAGCTGCATTGGAGCAATACCCAATCGTTTTAGGGTCTCAATGACGATTGGAGGAAACGGAGGAATAGCACGTACCCATCACATAAGTCGGCTAATTGTCATATACCCCTCCGGAGCCAAATGAGGTCTATCTTCGCTGCCAGGTGTCCTCACATCATCCCAGGGGATCCCGTGTCTCATGCAAATTCTCTTAAGCTTTATGTCATCAAGTTTGGAAGCTAAAGAGTCAGTGAATTTCTCTATTTCTATTGCACCAGGAATTTCGTCGGGAGCTCGGTCGTCTACTTCGGATTCCTCATCAAGCGAGGTGCTCTCGGACGGATCCGATTCTGTTTCTGTCTCATATTCGGATCCAGAATCTGCACCCTCTGGATTAATTGGAAGAACATCGGGGTTGTGGTGCTCATACACCTCGGGATCCGTCTCTGTATCAGATCTTGAAGGAGAACGGTTATCCGACATTACTGTTTAGGCGAGTAAACATGAGAAATAAGAATATAATTACCCGTCCCCCATGTGTGCAAGTGCAAGTGTGTGCCCGTGCATGTCTAAAAGAAAAAACGTAAAGGTTATCAAGATCATCGAAGTATTAGTCATATGCGGTCAAGTTATGCATTTGGTCATTCCAGAAAGTCCGTCTTGAAGGCTCTAACCTAACTGTCCATTGATGTACTGGAATTAAGTTGCGCTCCTTATTTTACAAGTTCGTTGGATAGTTCATTATTTGGTTCGTGATACCCTTTTGGATCGCGAGTTGGGGTTCGGATCGTGGCGTGTTCCTGGATTCGCGAGGCAAGTATGGATCCGCAACGGAAGGGCAAACTCATGGGAGTGTATCGGTACGGATCGCCATGAGCTCATAGCGAATCGTGCTCCTGCCATTACCGTGATCCGCCACCTGCTCTTCCTTTTTCCCTTTTTACTTTCACCACGATTCGCTCCCAGATCTCGGACACGATCCGATCCAATAGCTGAATCCATGCTTCATCATTATATCCTCTCCCGTCACCTCGCACACGAACCGAACCGACCATCCCTTTCCCTTCCTTCACCTTCTCCTTCTTCCTCCCCTCAAGCGACTGAAACCCATCAGCCATGGCGTCTCCACGATCTCCAACACCTCAAAAAACCATCAAATTCCGCCCTTTCCTTCCTCAAATCAGCAAAAAACTCAGAGAAAATGAGGGAGGGAGTCTTTAATGAGATTACCTTTCTTAAAAATGGAGAAAACGAGTAAGTATTGCCTCAAAGAACGAAGATTAGGGTCTGAATCGAAAAGAGAGGCGATAGCGAAGGAAAAAGAAGGGGAAGAATGGAGTGGGTTCGGGTTTATATAGCCAAACCCGTGACCGTTAGTCTCCCCGTTTTTATCTTATACGAACCGTGGGCTTCGGTGGATCGTGGATACAAGCCAACCGGGCCCAACAAAGAAGAAAAGGCCGATCCCTGGGTTGGCTCGCTACGAAGGATGGCCCACCATGCATAAAGCCCACACGAAGGTTGTAATGAAACGAGCACCTCGTATCGCTGGACCGTGACAAGGGGCGCTCCCATGAATCGCGAAACGCTGGGGCGATCCGAACCATCGAGCAATGTACCGAAGTGAAAATTCAGAAATGTTTGCAAAAAATTCAGAAATTTACTTGGTAAATTCGACAACGAAGTCTCCAAAAAATTCCAGAGATAAGAATTATCCGAAAAGAAGGGAAATGATTGAAGATTTAACCAATATTTATACTTGTCAAAGGATACGACTCTTTGAAGAAACATGACATTTCAGATGGATGTGACCATTGATTTGCATCTCCATATGAAAAGACGTCCCTGCAGCTTCGAAGCATGTTCCATTCTCGATAAAACATACTTCGAGGGGGCAAAATGTTGGCTAGCTTTTTGACCAATCCACCAAGGTTCACACATAAGAAGAAAATATGAAGTCTCATCCCTCTAGTTCACAAAAAATCAGATCACGGTCGTTCAACCATCCACAGGTCGGATCGCCCCCCCTTCGGGTCGCCCTATCGGTTCGCTACGAGCCCATACGAACCGATCCATCCCTGTAAGCTCGTTCCGATCCGATTCCTAAAGATGCAGTGAAGACTTTGACCCATTCTATCACGATCCGAGATGGATGGATCTCGCGACACATGTCCACAACTGTCATATTGACCAATTCTTCCTCAAGCTACGATCCGATATTCTCGGGATTTGCGCCACGTGTGACCGCGATCCGCCTGACAGAATCAGCTATAAATAGCCCAGAGATTGGCATTTTTCAGGATCTTTGGACAGTATTGAGTATAATTTCCACCATTACTGTCATACCATTTTTTCTTATCAGTTTTATTTCGAGATTACAGAGAGAAATCATAATTGTAAGAGTGAGTTCGAGAGAAATCATTGGTTGTACTAGCGTTCAAAGTATAATCAATAGCATATAAAGTGGACGTAGGCTCATTAACGCCGAACTACTATAAACCTTGTGTGTTCTCTGCCTTTCCCTCGTTTTTCAGTCATATAATTTTCTACGAATCAGAACAATTTGGGTGTTAGAGCCAAATTTTGATCTAACATATATATATATATATATGGTTAGTTAAATCTCTTTTGTATCATTATTCGAAAACAAAACCCAACACTTATCGTTTTAGAATAAACTAATTCCAACACTTCACTTTTCATTTCCTTTTACTTCGGAGAATTCATTATATATATATATATATATATGCATCCTCAAATCTTCAATTCCGTTACTTTGGAAATCTCATTATGTATTTTCAAATCCTTTTTATTTACGTTGTGTTATTATTTCTCATATGGAAATAATAAATTAGTCTTAACCTTTCCCATTACAAACTAATATCATCCTCAAATAATCCTGAAGTCATTCAAGTTGTGGAATTAATTTACCTCCCATACCTTGATCGAAAAAGTTCTTATCTTAAGATAGATATGAGTTGTAATTCTAAAACCTGTACTCTTTCTAATATTCAACAAACCTCATTAACTGTTTTATTAAAAATATGGTTTATAAAATCCCCTTACTTTTGAAAGTGACTCTTTATAACTGGTTGTTACTTAATATGTTAATTAAGTAATTTCTTAATAAAAATCACTTCTTAACCTTGGCCCCTTTTAAGAATTCGCTTTATAACTCGAATTATTATTACCAAATCCTATTTCTAAATCCTTTATCAAATTAAATCACAAACCTCTTTTAATTGTTTCTTTTTTAAAAATCTCATTTTGATTCCATTCATTTTCTCTCAATTCTACCCTTCAACAATGTTAATATAAAATTAACCCTTTTTATTTCACATCTCTTTTATAAACCTGGTTTATAAACTCAGGTTTAATACAAAACTCCTTTTAACTTTATTCCCTTTTACACAATTAAATATTAAGTAAATAGTCATTTTAAGCTATCGTATTCAATTAAAAATCTTTTTTATAACTTCTTGTGAAACTCGGGTTATAAAAACCGTTTATTTCTCCTTTCACAATACCATTAGATTTCATTTCAACTACAATCACTTTTTAAATGAATTTCAAATAAAAATTAGTCTTTTATATTGTTATTAATTAAAACAATAATTTACTTCAACCTTCAACTACTGTAGCATTAGTTAATTTCTTAATTAACTAAAATAAATAGTAAATTCCTTTTTAACACCTTATTAAAATTAAAAAAATATATTCATTAAAGTATTTCATTATATTAATCCAATAGCCAATTCCAATTATTTTCTTTGACTTAGTCAACTCAAAACATGATTAATTTGTTAAACAATTCCAATTATAGTCTTTTCTTTAAATTAGTTAATAATATAATTAATTCAAATAATTTCATATTATTTGTTTATTAAAAAAATGTCCTAACTCTTAACCGTTAGGTTAATTTCTACACCATTGCTTTTAAATCTGATTAACATCAGATTTTTTTTATAAAATCATTTAATTAGTACTTAAAACTTAAATAATAAATATTTATTTTCTTTAATAAACTTTTATTCAAAATAACAGATTAAAAAATCTATCTTCAGTTACAAAATAAATTTTATAACTCCAGTTTTATCGAATCACCTGACAGTAAATCAATATTTAGAAAACGATTGATTTACAGGCCATATACTGCCGATTACTCAAACAATATCACCTATTGGTTTAAATAAATGTTGAATTTAGGCCAATGGTCACTAACCAAATCAATTGTCCCATCAGAACCGTTCATATGATGATAATATGAGAATAAATAACATCTAATATATTTGAGGAATCTAGTTGGATCCCTCCAACCTGTTCTTCCCTGCATTAAAATAGATTATTTCAAATAATATTATTCAATTCAATTTAACCGATTATTCCTATAGCAGTAATAATGACTATTTAACATCAACCAAATAACAAAACAATTCAAACAATTTAACATGTTTATTTTATAAACGTGACCAATAAGGTAAGTTACCTCCATTGGTCCCAATCATTAAAATAACGATTTGGTATTTCACTGAAATTAAACAACGTTTAATTTCGTTGGTTCAATCCTTATATGAATATATATATATATATATAATTAACAACAAACAAACAGTCAACCATTAGCAACCATAGCACATAATTATTAAAAAAAAACCCGACTTATATAACATATAAGTGGGAAGAACTGAGTGACGTTAAGTCACATTGATTCCGTTGTCGCTAAAGCGATTCGGGTTCTAGTTAAATTAAACAGGCGTTTAGTTTAACTGAAAAAATTCACTCGGTTCCAGCTTTACCTAGAAATTTCCAAATTTAATACTCGTCAACAAGGTCCCAGCGTAGCTTGCTTGGTTCAATTCTGTTCACAATTGCACAAGATATAACCATTTTAACATACGATCTAATTTAAACAAATTAATTCCTTAATTAACTAATTATTAAATTAATTACGTTTGCTTAACCAAATCACATCGATAATTTATTTCCGTTCCTGCTATTTCATTGCTCTCTTTTTGTTCGAAACAACCTATACGAAATATAAGTGATATAACTTAAGTTAAATATTTTCTTAATTTAGTAATGGATTAAAATGAATTACACTCAGTCCCCATTTTTCCTATTGCCAGTGATTCCTGCGGCAGCAACATTAATTTAGTTAATTAATTCAGTGATATATAAGTTTACATAATCACCTTACAAATATAATAACTATGTTTTGAAATTTTGGGGCCGGTTCTTTTGTCTGTAACTCCTCACCGCACAAGCCAATCCATTCATCACTATGGGTGCGTTCGCAGTCAATTGGTGGCACGCTGGAAATTTTTGTCGCGTCCGACGCGTCGGACGCGAGCACTAATTTCCACTGCCACATGGAACACTGAGTGGAAGTTGAAAATCAAGCCGTTAGCGTCCGACGCGTCGGACGCATCGGACGCCAACGGCTTGATTTTCAACTCCCCTTCCTCTTTATAATCACCTCCTCTACCCTTAACACCTTCACAATACTCCTTCAACAACTTCTTCAACTCTTTCTACTTTTTCGAGTAATGTCTAGCTCCGATTCATCCTCCGATTACGGCGATATGATTGATCTCTACGGGGTATATCTGATTCGGGCTGAAACGAGAAATCATATGACGCGGATTAATAATTTGGAGTTCAATGGCTTATCTTGGATTAACGAAATTTTGAATGGTCATCAAAACCGATGTCAAAATAATTTCCGGATGAAAAGACTTTGCTTTCATGCATTATGTGAAAAACTGCAACATCATGGTCTCGCTTCCAGACCAGAAATTTGTGTCGTCGAAATGGTTGGAATTTTCATTTATACAATGGCTACTGGGCTTTCAAATATACAACTTCAAGAAGATTTCAATGATCAGGTAGCACAATTTCCATTTGTTTTCATGATGTCCTAAATGCTTTTCAAATACTCGCTGCGGATGTAATAAAGCCAGGAGAACAACAATTTACTACTGTTCCACCTCACATCAGAAATTCAACCCGGCATTATCCATATTTCGGAAACTGTATTGGCGCTATAGATGGTACACACATATCTGCACATTTACTCGCTGATCAAGTTATCCCTTATATCGGATGAAAGGGTTTTGCAACTCAAAATATATTAGCGGTTTGTGATTCCGATTTATAGTTTACGTACGTTATGGCGGGTTTGGAAGGGACTGCACATGATAGTAGAATTTCTAATGCTGTTACAAACAATAGAAGCTCTAACTTTCCTAGCCATCCAACTGGACAGTATTATTTGGTTGATTCGGGCTATCCCCTTCAGACTGGATATTTACCGCCATACCGAAATATGCGGTACCATATTCCGCATTTCCGTGATACCACGAATCAACCAAAGTCAGCTAATGAAGTGTTTAATTACTACCATTTGAGTCTAGGGATGGCCGTCGAAAGAACATTTGGCATTTGGAAAAAGAAATTTACCATTCTCAACAAGATGCCTACGTTTCGGTTCAACACTCAAGTGAAAGTTGTCGTATCTACAATGGCCTTACACAATTTCATACGCAAATATAATAGCGGTGACCCTGATTTTATGGCGTTTGATGATAATCCTGAACTAATCCCCGATCACTACATGGCGGAATATTATAGTATCAGAAATACAACGAATAGAGGCACTGAACGTGTACACCCAGATAGAAACCAAGAAATGGCATTAGTTCGAGATAACATTAGAGATCGGTTGGTTTCTGCTGGTCTGCGCTAATTTGTCTTTGTATCTGTAACTGTACTTGTACTTGTATTTGTATTAGAAACTGTATCTGTATTTGTAGTCGTATTTGTCTAATCAAATTATTTATATCTTATTTTAAAAATACCACGCTCAAATACCACGCTCAAATACCACGTTCGCCGCTAAAAACACATTCCCCGTTCGCTACAGTACCATGCTCAAATACCCTGCTCAAATGCCCCGTTCGCGTTGGTTAAGAACGCACCCTATGCCTTCATTCACTCGATTCCTGTACCCATACCAATGTCTTTGTTCTCCAGTATAACACCACTGATTCAAATAATTTCGCCCCTCTTCATTTTTGATTGAAGAGTAAGGGACCGTCCCTTCTAATTTTTCCTTTTTGAATCAGTAGCTCACTTTGATTTCGGTTAAACACTGCATCTTTGAAAACTCCATCCTTGTTCCAGTATATCCATACATCTGACTCCCAGCGCCTCCATCGATTGTCGTGTCACCTAGGTCGACCGGCCTCGATCAACAAACACCAAACGATGCACCACGATAACCTCTACGAATACCCCAATTTTCATTCAGATCGAACTCCTCCCTTGCCTGGAAAAGCCTTCGAACTGCTCCACCTTCGTGAACCATTTTCGATCACAAAAATGCCTAGAATCCAATCTCCACCGGTCATTTAGGAGATCTCGTGTAGCTCAAGAATTTTACAGATGAGAGTGTTTGATTTTGGTTAGAGGATTTCAAGTTGAGATCAATGAAATAATTAAAGCTTCCTGGCCATTCATGAATTTTAGTGGCAGCTTGTAAAATGGTTGACCGCGCACCAAAATTTGACCAAAAACAAGGGTTTCATAGCCCTTTATATAAGAGAATGGATGGATTTATTATTATTATATTATATATGAAACTTAACGACGAATTAACATTTTAAACCACCACAAATTATCTCCAAATCGAGATGTAATACCTATTCTTAACATAAAAAAATATTCTGAACCCGATGGGATAGGTTTCGTTGAATTCGGAGATCGTCTGTGAAAAGTCCTTTCTAATTATCGATGAAAAATTACGCGTTTAAAATTCCTATAATTATAGAAAAAATCCAATAAATTTGAGGCCCTGACATTTTACTAGAACTTTTCTTAATAGATCCAATGAAATTCATTTAGTTAAATTTGGAGTTCGTTTAGCAATCCGTTTATTCCTTTAAAGTTACCCCTGTCGAAAAAAATATAAACGATTAAATAAAAACAATGACGTTTTTGGCCACCGAAGTCACATATGACATCGGTTTGCCACGAAACTTGATTTTCTTACAATAAAACGATACGGTTCCAATGAAACTAATTTCATCAAAAACAGAGACCGTTTGAAAAATGGCTATTTTTAACTCTTACATAAAAATGAATAAAATATTAAATAAATTCTCAAATACATCAATTAAATACTAATAAATTATTATTTTATAATAAATATCCAAACATAATATATATACAACTGCAAGTATAAACTATATAAATTGATATCGTCAATTTCAACCTAAACAGTATTCAGATTGCATTAAAATCCTATTATATTAATTAATAAATGTTATATTTTAATAACGATTTCCATAGCGACTATTTTAAAAATTGAATTCGACGTAACTAACAATCTATAACACGAAATCAAGATTTTTCTCTTTCATTAGAAAATTATTATCAACAAGATTCAAATATTTCTTGTTTCACATAAATCCGACTTATATCGGATTCTGTATGTTGAATTGAAGCTCAAAATTCAATATTACGAACTACCCGCCATTTCGAGCTCGTTTAAAGTAATATATGAATTTAACGTTAAAATTTTGTTCTAAATAAACGAATTAAATATTAAAATCTATTAATATTCCAAATATAATATTTTAAAAAATAAATTGAAATAAATATTAGACTACCAAAAATACGGGAAATTACATTCTTCTCCCTTAAAAAAAAAATTCGTCCCCGACATTACTAAGGTAAGAAAGATGTTACGAACCCATTCATTATTCAAAAATCAAATTTATATGAAATCGAAAACCAATTATTATGGTAAAATAAAATTTCCGAAAATATCGAAAATCTTCTAACACTTTAAGTTCCTGGAAAAATTCGATAGAGTCTCCCCGGTACGGAGTGACATATGCGGTATTGCAGGAATAGATAATGTATATACATCGACCCACACGGTCAGAAAACAAAAATCAAAACCCAAATTTATATTTTCGTGTAAGTGTACCTTTTACAAGTGCTGTTGAGCATACTTCCTCAATTTACGTGCAATATATTCAACCAAAACCAATTCTCTAGCCTTCTGGCACCTGTACTTTTCTCAATTCAACACATAAGTAACATATGTATGAGTTTTCAATTAATACTTCATTGATTAACAAGCCAACTATACCAGTTCTCAAAATCAAACATGAATTATCACTTCATTTCAAAATAAGGGGTTAAATCATTAATTTCAATTCATGTGCGGTTTTATTATAGTTTATAATACCGGAATTTATTTATATTTCTTTCATCTCCATTACATTGTTGACTATTTTTATTTAAACGATCTACCAAACAATCAATAACTAATACACAACCAACTCAATCAGTCAGTTGAATTTACACTTAATTTAATATTTATTTTGACTTAACATATTTGAACATCAATCGATTAATATACGATTGATATCTATTTAATTATTATTCATTAAAATTCCAAATTTATTTATTTTAATTCCAATATTATTTCTTAATTTAATTCTACTTAACTAAGTTAAGTTCCAATTCAAATTTTTAATCCAATTTGAATTCCGTTTAAATCAACCAAACACATCGATATCTCAACAATTTAATACAAAATATATTTTGGGTAAATTTATTTCATTTACCCTCTTTACGAAACTATATTGTCTCCATTGCCAGTTCAAAGGCTTTTCAATACTTGAACTGATCAAACAACATAATACAAAACAATTGTATATAAAATCTACAAATATGCTCTCTCTATATATACTCAAACTGAATCTATGGTGTTACTAACCCCATATCTATCAAGTTATACCATAGAGCCAAGGTTATTACTAAACCAATTTCTCTTATACCATTGTAATGACCCAGCAGATTTTCGACCCTGAAAATCGGTACAAATACACCATGTCGACTATTCAAGCATTGAAAACACTAGAACGTTAGTAGAAAGAAAACAGAGGTGAGATAAGATAGAAATATAAAAATAGAAGAAGAAGGAACACACAACACAGAGTCTCACATCACAACGGAACAAAATATAATATGGAATTAAATCTTTACTGAGAGTTTAAAAATACTTACAATAATCATAGTACAACAACACATCTAGACAGTTATAGTAATCCGTCGGTCCTCATATACAACACACAGCGAAAACACAACTATATAAATATCATAAGTCTGAACTCTTCCAACTCGTCTCTTCACAGAATCTGATAAACTAAACCTGTACAACCCGGTCTAACCAGAGCATTTACAAACACCGGTTCAGTCTGGTGAACCAGAGTGAGAAAACCACATTAAGTTTAAAAGCAGCATCCAACTTTATTTTAAAGTCAAAGTCCCTTTGAAGGAAAAGGGTAATCGTAAGACCAAATCCACACATATGTACGGACGGTTTCTACCTTACGATAACCCAAAACATTTTTGAAATCAATATCTTTTCTGATATTATAATAGTGTCTAAATACAAGTAATTATCAATCTAGCATAACGCTTGCATCTCACGATCTACATATATAGTATACAATCAAAACCGGGGGCTCTTATTGGAAAATGAATTTCCAGGGCAAGGTATGGGTAACCACCTTTTCGATAATGTACCTCTGGAGATGAATACATTAGGGTTCAACAATAACATCTTGCAACCCAGGCTAAACATGACCGACCCTTCACTTCTCTTGAGAGTACCGAATATATCATTACCACGGTTGGGGTGAAGCCAACCGAACTGATAGCAGACAAAATAAAGGAACAACCGAAGGTATTTAATTTCACCCGATCAGGTAACGATATACACTTTTGATGGGTGCTGAAAGGGCCCGTACTTGCCCTTAAGGGAGAGCCCGGATTGAATTGAGAACACGACAAATCAGAACACGAACAATAGAACATTTCATTGCTTATTACAACAATTACATCATAGTACGAGAATATATCATAGTATGATTGCACAGAAAAATATCAGAGATTAAAATACAAAGAAGTGGAAAAAAATGTATAAATACAATGCATAGAAGAAAATAACTATTGAAAGAGATATACATATACAAAGCTTTCCGAATATAGCCACAGTTATAATCCAGGATCCCGTGAAAAGAAATATATGCAAAAACCAAAACTACTAGCTGCCCATGTGGAAAATATAGGCACCCAGAGTTTAGGTTAAAACAATAAACCCTGAGCCAGTCATGGGACTAGTGTGAGAACTAAAATAGTTATTTAAAACATTACTTTTAGAATGGGGTAAATCAAGGGACCACGTCGTATAACACGGAACGGGTTTACCCCCAAGAATACCTGTGCATAAAACAAACAACGTAATGCTAAATAAAGAAAAATGAAGCTATTATAAGACTCAGGTCCCACCACACAATGAATGCAGTCGAGGATAGAGTTTTACCTTATAATAGCCAAATATGGTTGGTATGTTTTTAAAACAAATCTTTTATTATTAATGTAAATGTATAATGTCAAAAACAGCTTCAGATATAAGTGTATCAATCATAAATGGCATGAGCACCCTATCCCACTATGTCACCATATATAGGTTTACAATTAAAACCACAAAATGTCGTATTGGAAGTTTGGATTTCCATACTGATGGCTCCTGATTAGAAAGATCTATCGCGTAGTGCAATTCCCAACGGCTTACTTTCCATGCATGAGAAAACGTCGTAATGCACATCCTCACTATATCCAGGAAACAAGTTATTGTGGCTTACGTCCAAGCATTGGAAAACACGGCTAACTCTATCCATCTGGAATGGGGGGTGTGCCCTATCCCTACTGGTGTGGGATGACCACACCCAGTATCACCTCGGTTGACTGAATCCATGACAACCCGTAAGATGTTTATCCTCATCTCTAAAGTATACTGATCTAACCATCAGTTTACTACCATACCGGTGTGTGATGCTCGCGAATTAACGCTACACAAAGTTGTGATATTTAAAGTTTTTCTTTGATCATCATCCATCAAGATCTACTTTTCAACAAAAGCTTGGATCACTGCATCTCAGCATGTCACACTGTCAATCCATACTGTACCACTGATTTCTGCCGATATATAACCTCTAAGCTCATACGTCTCAGAGAAGGGCGTTAAGCAAGAGAATAAATTCTCCGCCACCAAACAGATATATATTTAGCAGTGATCAACGAATACAGTATAAAGGAATACAACGTCAGACATATCATCCATTTACATGTCCGTTCTGGTTCTGAACGAAACCAGAGGAACCTTATTCCTCGTCCCGTATGTCCATTATAGGAGAGAGGCCCTGGCTTATCTGTACACTCAACAAGTACGTCTGGACGGCTACCACTGTAGCCCCTTCAAGGTAGCTAGTCCAATCATGGGCATCAGTAGCAACCCATCCATTCGATATGAAGATTGTCGGTCTTACACCGTCTTCAATCTATTCAACTTTTCGTCGTATCAATTATTCAGAATTGGTTAAATCCGGCCTTTCTGAATAACTCACATATTTTATAATCAAGTGCTATAACAGCACGTCATATGCCTCGTTCCAATCCAAAATATTCTTTTTATTCAAATATTATTTTCATAATTCAAACCAAAATAAGGTTTTCGAAACTAGTCGGGATTGCGAACCATACCGAGGTAATCATTAGTTTATTTTCCTAATCCTAACATAGTCATCCCATGGAGCAAAACTTGTAATACTCCATATCTAACACCACGGTGTTTTCAGTAAAAATTAATTACCATTTCACGTTCAAATATAATTAAAGATTTAAATATCGCTTGGAGTAAAACTGGTGATACTTCATTCTAGATCATTTTTCCAAATTTGATAATTTAAATTATCACATTCACATTTCTATCTAATTAAAGATTCATTAAAACCCCACTTGTTTTTAGTATTCCCAAAAATCATTATTAAAGATTATTTAATTTTGGAAACACAAAAATGTCACATCGACAATCTACACCGTACCACTGATTTTTGTCAATATATAACATCTGAGCTCGTACGTCTCAGAGAAGGGTTTAAGTAAGAGAATAAATTCTCCGCCACTAAACAGATATATATTTAGCAGAGATCAACAAATACAACTCGAAATACAATGTCAGACATGAAATCCTGTCTTTAACTGGGTTAAAGAACCAATGTCATTTAAAACACGATTCACGATAAACCCAAAATCACATTCCATTAACCATCGAATCTTCACGGAACACAGATCAATATACAATCGATACCAATTTCCTTATCTGAGTACTAATATAAATGGAATAACGACAAAGCCTTTTAAAATCCATATATATTAATAGTCTTCCTTCACAGAAGATCTTCTCGATTATTACTAAATCGAATTCCATTCAATTCCAATTTAATATATTAAATTGGAAATTTTCACTTGGGAAAATTCCATTAATCTTAATTAAAAGATTATAAATTCCAAATCATATTTTTCACTGTTAATTGGGTTAAAGAGCAAGTGTTATTTAAAACACCGTTCACAATTAATCCAAAAATCCAATTCTTTTATTCAATTCCAATTAAATATTAATTAATTGGAAAACTTCACTAAATCTTAATTTAAAGATTTATTCTTTTCTCAATTGGGTTTAAGAACAGTGTTAATGAAGACACCATTCACGACAAACCCAAAATCTAATTCTTTTATTCAATTCCAATTAAATATTAATTAATTGGTAAAATTCCCTAAATCTTAATTAAAAGATTTATTTTTTTCTCAATTGGGTTTAAGAACAGTGTTAATGAAGACACCGTTCACGACAAACCCAAAATCCAATTCTTTTATTCAATTCCAATTAAATATTAATTAATTGGTAAAATTCCCTATATCATAATTAAAAGATTTATTCTTTTCTCAAGTTGGTTTAAGAATAGTGTTAATGAAGACACCATTCATAACAAACCCAAAATCCAATTTGATATCAGAATACAAGGCTCTGAATAGAAATTATATCGACTTATATTCAATATCAAATTCTTAAACCAACAAATATCATGTTGGCAATAAAGATATATATATATATCTTCCAAATTCCTCAACAATATCCGTATAATCACAAAATCCAATATCAAAATACTCCGAAGATTATTTCCCTTCCGAATCCATTCCAATTTATTCATTGGAAAATTTTGGTTATTTTGAAACCATTTTTCAAATCCAATTTATTTATTTTTAAAAATAATTGGATTATTATTCTAGTTATTAACTAGTTCATTTCGATAAAAATATATTTTCATCTTTTCAAACTTGGAATTTTTCATCCATAATCATTCCAAATCATTTACTATGATTTTACATAATTTTTTCAGACTTTTAATAATTTTATTATCGCCCGTACAGTCGGTTTCCAGTAACGGCCACCGAACTACATCCATACCGACCTTTTCCATAACTGATTTGGAAATATCTTAAAATCCCGCTATTAGATTTCAAATCTCTTGTATTCATTGGAAAGCCCTTTTCGATACGAACCTAACGGTTTTGGTTTTAGGAGAATCCGACAACCGGATCTCCCGTAACATCAATTTGAAGTTAATGGTCGAAATTCGCAAACGGTCGCTGCGCGGCGTGTTCTATTCAGGCAATTAATACACACACACATGCACACACACACACACACACACACACACACACACATATATATATATATATATCGTCGATTTCCATTTAAAATGTATTTTATAAATCACTTTAAAAATGATTTACACTTCCATTTCAATTTTAAATTAAAATTGAATATTCCATTATAAATTCATTTTAAATTAATTTCAATTCCATTTCAATTTCAAATTTAAATCAAAATTGAATATTCAATTATAAATTCATTTTAAATTCATTTCAATTCTGTTTCAACTTTAAATTTAAATCAAAATTGAATATTCTGTTATAAATTCGTTTTAAATTCATCTCAATTCCATTTCAATTTAAATTTAAATCAAAATTGAATATTCCATTATAAATTCATTTTAAATTGATTTTAATTTTATTTTCAAATTTAAATCAAAGTTGAATATACCATTATAAATTCGTTTTAAATTCATTTCAATTTTCATTTCAAAATTGAATATTACACTATAAATTCGTTTTAACTTCATTTTAGAACGATTTCAATTTCATTTTCAAATTTAAATCAAAATTGAATATTCCATTATAAATTCGTTTTAAATTCACTTCAATTTTCAAATCAAATTTGAATATTCCTTATCATTATAATATTAAAATGATAATATTTTCAAAATATTAGATTTTGAAATCACTTTTCGATATTTAGTATAAAATGAATAAAATTGACAAAAAAATCCGTTCGTGTTAAAAATGGCATTTAACTGCTTAACACGGCTTCACATTTCAATATTTACTAAATATTATTTTAAAATATTCGTTAATTCTGAACTGGAATCAGACTTAATCAATTATCATATAATTTTATTTATATGAATTTCAATATCGCATGTATACAACAACAACGATAAACAATCATTAAAAATTCAAACCACATGAAGAGTGCATTTTACAACTGTATAAGCATTAAATAAATAAATAACGCTTATACAGTCTGTCAACCCATCGATTGACATACCACTAATTATTGGGATCAGTATATGTCAAATATTATCCCAATACCCGTGTGGGGTTTTCAAACAACAATTACTGTTTATTATTTGTGCAGTTGGGTGATGTGTAAAATTTATCGTCCCAATCAATGTCAGTTAAATAGGTGTACATAAACAAACCGTCCAATTTGTAAATGAATATTTATTTTATTCTCATTTAATGACAATTTATATATTTATTTTATATAAATAATTTTATGCATAACAATATCAAACAATAACAGTCCAAATTACAATCCAAACAAACAATCAACTGGTTTGTACAAAACGATAGTGTCAGGGGCTTATATGCCCCATCTGCATTCTAGCATATAGTAACCATAAAATAGTTTGAGTGTGAGAGTGTTCTCACAGTGGTCGGTTTTGAAATCGTTGAATAACGGTTATTTTTACTTAATTAAACTGTACGTTCAATTCAGTCAAAATTTCCAACTGCTTCAAAATTTGTTCTAGTCAGTTCCGTTGCCCAGATCTCGATTTTTTGGTTCCAATGGTTCCAACCTCGTGAAATTCCGTTGCTATTTGAATAAGATATTAAGCTTTAAACATTAATCACTTTATTTAATAATAATTAAAGTACTTAAGGTAACTAATTACATTCTTAAACTAATCCCCTTTGTTAAAGCTTTCTTTCATCGTTCCTTGATTATCTGGAGCGGAACAAACCATCCTTCGAAAGAGAAATCATCACATGGAACTCTCTAGAATTGGCTGGAATTCGATCACGCCCCCTCACGTAATTGGTTTACGCGAGAACCCCCAACCACCATCATCAGCTCGAAGTTCGAGCCCTTTATCCCGCCTGAAAATGGCCTTGAACTCCGGAGCTTTAGAGCAGAAATTTGCACAATCCTGGTGATAAGAAATCATCCAAGCCATATGGTTTAAAAGTTTATAAGAATTTCCACAACATTCATTTGATAACTTTTGCGAATTACTTCTGGGATTGGAGGAATTTTCAGGGAGAACGGAGGAACGACAATCACCCTTGATTATTAAAATGCGGTGGCTTTCTGAAAATTAGGGTTATGGGGTTTTTGGTTGGCCCAATATATATATATATATATATATATTGTATTTAATAATATTTAATTCCATAATTACTTGCTTATCGTCATGAACTCCAAATCAAACCCAACGAATGTCGCCCCTAGCTAAATGCCCCATTTCGGACACAATGGGATATGTTCTGTAAGCCAATTCTTTCGTTTTGATCAGTTTTTCTTTAATTTAAAATATAGATCAATATTATTGAATTTAAATGTACATTTTAATTTACCGGGGCCACATAATGACACCGAAAATTCCCAAAATATAAATCTAGCTATGTTTTGACGATATGGTCCTAACAAAACTAATTTCGTCGAATTTGGAGAACATTTGAAAAATGGACTTTTTCTTGTCGATCCAATTCAAATTTAAATTATCAAACACATTTAAATATACTGTGCTCACATATTAATTCCAAAAATTATGAAATTTGAAACCTAACAATAATTGACATTCTGAATCCAACAAAAGTGGTTTCTTCAAAAACGGAGGTCATTTGCGAAATGGTTATTTTTAAGGGCTATATATTATATTAAATTCCATAGCGACTATTTTAAATTTTAAACTGGACATAACTTTCATTTCCTGTTATGAAATCTGGATATTTCACATTCGTTATAAAGATATAATTACACAGATTCAAATATATTTGGTTTTACTGAAATTTGATTTATTTTGAATTCTGTACATTCATTTGAAATTTAAAATCGAATTTTCAAACTAACGCGCCATTTCGAGTTCGTTTAACAATTAAAATAAATTTGTTAATTCTAACTTCGATTTAAATAAATTTTTAGTCGTTATTATTTAAAATAATTCATTTTAAATATTCAAAATTAATTAAAATTGGTAAAATAAAATTTTTAAATTGGTTCTAATTTTCCTTATTGTTACAATCTCCCCCACTTAAAATCTTTTCGTCCTCGAAAAGGAACGGAGCTAAAAGTTGTTTAACCAACCAACTCAACTTTCATTCTGGCTTTTATTCTTCAACTTTTCAGTTTCTAATAATTTTCTAGTTTCTAAAAAATTTGGCTAATACCCTAAATTTTTGAAGAATTTCGCCATAACCTCCTTTGTACGGGTTGATATTTAAAACCGCAACTAACCTCACAGGGCCCTCACCAATCCAAAATAAAATGAAAAAGCCAATCGGCTCATAAAATCATCAAAACCCAGAAAATATTAAACATGTACCAATTTGCTAGGCATACAATTTTATTCCTCTTCTCTAGCCTCTTCGATTTGACCTGTTCAATATATATGCATGTTGTGATGACCCTAAACTCCCATGCCATGGAAGCAAGGATAATCATTGGAATGTAACACATAAACAATCACAGCAGAACAGAAATATATCATTACACCAGATAATTTACAACAAATTACACTAGGACAGATATAATTATCAGAGTTACACAGCATAACAGGATCACACTTAGTACAAAATACAGTTTCATCTTTATATAAAATGTCTACAGTGGAATCAAACATAATATACACAACAAAATCCGAACAACATAATAGAAATGATAGAATCCATCTTCATCTCCATAGCTATCCAGAATGAGCCTGCTAAAACATGAATACAAGGCTGCCCGTATAGAAAATAGGGGCATCCGAATTTTCAAAGTGAAACAAACTATGAGTCAGTCATGGGACTGGTATAAGAAATCTTACTTAACCTATTTAACAATAAGGCCAATCACAGGACCACGCCACTGACGCGGAAGGGGTTTACTCCATTGGACTGCCAGTGCATAAATAAAGTAAATCATTTAAACAACGCAGTGCTTTTCATAGAAAACGAAGCCATTATAAGACTCATGTCCCATCACATAATGCAACGCAAGACGGAGGATAGAATTTTACCTTATAATGGCTAAAATATGCTTGATACATATAAATCAAAATCATTTGATAGTATTACTAGTGCATATATGTTTCAAAAACAATTTCAATCATAATCTATCAATCATAGACGGCAGTAACATATATCATGTCGTCATATATAGGTTTACAATCATAACTGCACAGTCGTATTGGAATTTGGATTTCCATCATGAACCAAGGCAAGGGATCGTCCTTACCGACTTCAAGACTCTCTAGCCCGAATATCAATGGGTTAACTCTAACTGATTAACTCTAACTGGTTAACTCTAACTCTAATCGATTAACTCTAACTCTAATCGATTAACTCTTCTAACTCGTTTTGATTAACACATTTTGATTAACTACTTTGATTAACTCTATGTCCATATTCAGTTTCAAATATCGATGATGAAATCGATTCTGACTTCTCTATATAAGTCCTGACTTGTATATTCTATTTATCCAATGATAAGTATTTTACTTAATTTATGAAATATTATTTATAAATTAATCTTCCCAATTTATCTGTTAAAATAGATTTCTATTTAATTCCACTTTAGATTAATCTTTTCCATTTATCTGTTAAAAATAGATTTCCATTTTCTATTCATTTTCTAAATATTCCTTTGATTTAATTCTATTTATTCTCCAAATAAATATTCCTTTGATTTAATCCTATTTATTTAACAAATAAATATTTACTTTCAATTCTATTTATTTAACCAATAAAAATTTCCTTTTTATCTTTCTATTTATTTTCTAAATAAATATCTCATTTATAACATTCTATTTATTTCCTATAAATAAATATTTCCATTTAATCTATTTGTAAATGTTTTACAAATATTTCCTTTTTCTATACTATTTGTAAATGTTTTACAAATATTTCTCTTTCTATTTTATTTGTAAATGGTTTACAAACATTCCTCTTTCTATTTTATTTGTAAATGGTTTACAAACATTTCTCTTTCTATTTTATTCGTAAACGGTTTACAAACATTTCTCTTTCTATTTTATTTGTAAATGGTTTACAAACATTTCCTTTTCAAATTCTATTTGTAAATGTTTTGCAAATAATTCCTTTTCTATATAAAATCCATTGATTTTATATAAATAATTCATTTTCAAAATATACTTTGAAAATCCCCTTTTCTACATTCCAGTGTTTCTTACGGTATTTAAAATACCGAATAACAATGATCAATATCATTCTAACACACATCATCAGCAACAAATTGTATATCACATCATATATCATCATGTATGAAAAACAATAAAATAAATGTTGAGGAATCCAGTTGGATTCCTCCGACCTGTTTCCCTGCATCACAGATGTTAAACAATATAATTAACTCTGATTTCATTTCAATATGAAATATTCTACTAAACGGAATTAATGTTTGATTAACGATTTATATATATATATATATATCATTATCTATAATTTCAACCAATACACAAGCAATTCAACCAAACAGTTAACACACAACAATCAACAGATAATTATCTGTTCTAAGAATACGTTATAAAAATATAACTATTCAGAGTTGGTGAGTTTTACTCACTTTTCGCGTTAACTGTTAAATAACGATTTGTGTCTGTTGATTCAGACAGACAATTTATTGTCCAATAAATTGTAACGAGCTCGAATCCACTCCTAGATAGTTCCATGTTGTATCCGCCATCTATGTGATCCTAACGGATCTTGTTTCGCTGAATTTCGATATCGTATGAGGAAGTTACGTCATTTACAAGTTGGTACATTATAAATTAAAGTAAATTGAATTTCATTTAATTTATATTGGGCCTTTGCCTTATACTTGGCCCATCTCCCTTCCCTGAGAACCCAAACTCACCGAAGTCTCCTTCCTCCATATGTCGTGAGCTCCCTGTTGCCAAACATGGCCATTTCCGTTCTTTTGAATCCACCGAACTCCCTCTTCATCACATGAGAACCCAATCCGTTGCCACCACCCTTCTTCTCGTCCATTCCTCTTCAAGCTGAGCACCATTTGAAAGCACTTGAACCACCCCCAGTGATCGCTTCGTTCAAGCCATTCATCGCTACTGTGCATAGACATCGACACTTTTGTTTCTCGATTACCACCAAGTTATGCCAATCTCGCTCATTTCTTGCCAGATTCCAAATCCACCTTCCAATCGAACTCCGGCTACCCCCAAGACCATTGCACAATAATCACCGTCCACGACAGTGAAATGTTGAGCTCCCTTAACAACCGTCGTACCATAAACTACCCCGAATTTTCTGTTAACTGTAAATTAACAAATTAAAGTATAATTAATTCTAATTAAAGAATTAAGGGAAACGGGTTACGCCATTGCGCTCGTCTCGGAATTCGACCTAAGATAGAGTCCGAGTTTGCGTGAATCGGACTCCGTATGAAGGAGTTATGACCTCCAGAAGTTTCAGAATTCAATTTAAAATTCAAACAGTTCAAATTCAGTTCGAAATTCGAAAAACAGACCCAAACTGGGCTGGGTGGGAAAATCCCCGCCCAAGCACCAGGTCGACCTGGGGGTCGACCTGCCCAGTCGACCTGGTTTGGCCCTGGTTGGCCTGGTCGGTCTTTGGTCGAATTTTTGAGCTTGGCTGTGTCACTAGGACTGATTTGTCACTTTCTGATTAGCTTCTCTTGGTGTGTATGGTCTGGATTCATTCTATGATCATCTGACGGCTCAAATCATTCTGAAATTCTATAAATACAACTCAACACTCAACCTAAATTCACACAAATAATATAGAACTAGAGCCGTCATGCTGCTGGGAGTAAACTAAGAGTAGCCGTTAGTTAGAGAAAGCTTAGAGACGAGCCAAAACTAAATTAAAACAAGAATCAATCAATGTTTGTCTACCCAAAGGAAAGCATTGCAAATTCAGAACTCAGAAATCAGAAAACAAGACCATCGTTTGTTGTGAGTATAGTTATATTTTCGATGTGAATAAAATTAAGACTTGATTCAATGTTAAATGGAAATGGAATTGTGCTATTATATAGCGACGATGTTAATTCATATCTATGTAGTGAAATGATTGTGTTGTGAATGGTATTTGGATGTTTGTGGTATAGTTGAGTTGATGTTGATCCTATTGTACATTTCGAATGAAAACAATATCACATGCAAGTTGCATAGTTCATGTTATAATCTACACCTATATGTTTATGTGATTATATAAGTTGAATGTGATATGTCCAAGTTAATATCCCATGTATATACTTTATGCTAAAACCTCTATGCCTAAATGATTAAGTTTATATTCATGCTCATATGTTTAAACAAAAGTTGCAAGTTCATAATTGGATCCATGCCAAGACCCATTTTAATGCAAGTTTCATGTTATAGTAGTAAACATGATTGGATCTAGTTCACACATGCGATGAAATTATACATACTTGATGGACATGTCATATTCTTGTCATATGCTAGTGATGTTCGATGTTATGCCTAGATCTAAACATGTTTAGGCTTATGTTGTCTAAATCATATGCTAATTCATGTGACACCTATTTGGTTAGATCCCTATTTCAATGCAAGTTCACATGTATGTAAGTTGATTTAGCCTATGATGCAAATACACATATATGTATGTTGATCTAGTCTACTTTGCAAGTTCACGCCTATGATATTCGTGTTGACTATTTTGCAAGTTCACACCTATGATGTTCATATTGACTATGCCGATAATGCCAAGTTTACACCTATGTCATGTTAATGTTAATGAATTTCTTTATGCCAATTTTGTGTACGCTAAATTAGGCTAAGTTTTTAGCCTAATATTATATGTTAAAAATCATGCGGACGAAAAATTAGGCTAAGATTGTTAGCCTAATATTTAGATGGGGTAACATTGGGATAAATTGGTAATTATAGGAAACTTGACATAAATTGGTGAAAATATATGAAATTGGCATGTTTGTCACATGCCAAAATTGGTGGCACTTGAATGGTATAAATTCTTATACCAAAAATGATGAACTTGGAAAGTGGGCCATAACATTTAATTGTTAACAAATTTACATATAACAAGTAATAGAGACAAATATGCAAATTTAGAAAATACGAGTATGCTTAACACGAGGTTGGATTGAGTTGTGATGTAAACCTGCCCGGACCCGCCCGACTATCCAGTAGTCACAACAATACCTATCAATGTGGATGGTTGAGCATTGAGCCCAATAAGGACCCGAGGTTAGACCAAGTTACGGTGTAAACCTGCCCGGAACCGACCGGCACATCCAATAACTGTAATAATACCTGTCTAATGTGAGTGGTTGGAGCTTTAAAAAGCTAAGGACAGACAAGTCAGGATGGTAGGGTTAAGTATACTAAAACACTTAACCAATTCAACATGTTAATTAAACTGATGGGTGGGGTTAGGTAAATATGGACACTTAACCACATAACATGATTGACTAGAATACCCTAGTAACAGGGACCCATTTCAGCACTAACCCAATTAGGTATCATGGTACCCTGAAACTAGGCAGGGTGGGGCACGATTACTGGGCTGATTGTAAGCGGTCAAAAGCGATGGCGGTGGGTGCAACAGTGTGGGTTCTAACGGAGTGCGGGCAAGCACACACTTCGGAGCAGACAAATCGGGCGCTGGGGGCACCAGTAGTATAACCTAGTCATGCTAGTATTGTGTCGGGTCGCCACCATGGGACTTGATACACCCCATGGTGGGACCAACGTAGGTATCTACAATCTTTGGGGGCCGTAAGACACAGATGATTATGCGAGTAGGAGCCAATCTTTAGAAAGGGGATCACTTCACCCCGATCATGGGGTGCCAGTTGAGACAATGCATGTAGGTGCAGAGATGTAGTGTGGGGTGCGATAGTATTCGATTCAAACTGCTTTATCTTAGTTTATGGTACTTTCCTATTTCCTGTTTATACCTATCATGCCCTTTTTCTTATTCTCATACTGAAGATTCACTAGACTTACAGGGCTTTATGTCTTACCCTATTTTCTTTCATCTTCTTTTCTTCCGTCCCCCCAAGGTCCACAGGGAGGAAACAACCCAGCTTAGTCAGACTCTTTGCAAGCTTCAAGATAGTAGATGTACGGTTTGGACTCTCTTTCCTTGGCTATGGCTGTTGGACACATTCTATGGGGATTTATGCAGTTTTAATTAATTTTTATGCTTCTTTATTTAATAACCAAGACAGAAATGATGATGTAATGTTTTGGAAGTTATTATGTGACAGTGATGGAAATGTTTTGTATGAACACGTATTTATGAAATAAAAAAGTCTGTTTGTTTCCCCCTGCTTATATATATGTGTTTATATCTGTCTTGTGTTTTATATGTGACTTTTACTTACAAACCTCCACCAAAGTAAAGGCATTCCCTTTGTGAGTGGCCTTAATGGAGGTGGGGTGTTTCACTTGGTATCAGAGCACAGATTTACCAGATTAGATAAAAGTTTTTGAAACTATTTTCAAAAAGAAGTTTAAAGAAGCATTTTGTTAAAAGAAAAGCGTTGTTTTTAAAAGGCATAATTCCCCAAAGCCATATGCACTATCTCTCTATCCTTTTGTCTTGAATACTTTCCTTTTTGTTCCAGCATGTCTAGAGATCTTAACCTTCCAGAAGGAGTACCGATCCCTGGCTGGTTCCGAAGGTACCTAGAGGCTAGGGCCAATGGTGCGGGCTTAGCAGACATTCCTCCTCCCACAATGGCAGCGGATCCTCCTCCTCCTCGTGGAAATACTTTCGCTAAGACGTGTAGAGACTTCAAGGCTATGGGTGGAAAGGACTTTTATGGAACTGAATCATTTGTGGCAGCAAGGAACTGGCTGAAGGAGACCGAAGATTTGTTCGTCATCTTCGAAGTTGACGACAGGAAAAAGATACAACTAGCAGTGTGGTTGCTTAAAGATAAAGCTTCCTATTGGTGGGAAGTTACCCATGCTGAGAGGCCAGTGGAGACTTGGGAAGATTTCAGGATGAGGTTTGAGATGAAATTCCTCTCCCAAGTTGAAAGAAGCCTGCAAATGGAGAAGTTCCTAACTCTTAAACAAGGAAATATGACAATCAAGGAGTACGTCAATCAGTTTAATCAGTAGGCCAAATTTGGGCTGGATTTAGTATACACCCAACACAAGAAGGCCCTTCGCTTCGTCAAAGGTCTGAATGTGCCTCTACACAGCCTTGCTATGACCCATATACCCATGGGAGCGACCTATGAAAGCTTGTGGACATGGCGCTGCTTCACGAGGAAGATAAAGGCAAGAAAGAGGCAAAGGTGGAAGTGCCTCAAGAAAAGAAAGAGGATTTACAGGCTAAGAAAACATACTTCAAGAAAGGCAGGAAGAACAACAAATCCCATGAAAAGAGAAAGTGCAATTTCTGTGGCTTTATTGGACATATAGCAAAAGACTGCAGGAAGAAGAAGGCAAAGATGAATGGGGGTTGTTTCAATTGCGGCGAAACTGGACACTTGGCTAAGGACTGCACAAAGAAGCGGGGGCAGGGACAGAGGACTGGATCCACCTCAGGGGGACAGGTTCGCGCGCTGGTGGCACCTCCACAGGAACGAGGTAGAAATATTTCTGTATAAAGCTTAGTTTATCTCTATGATCATCCAGTTCGCACTCTCTTTGATTCTGGTGCATCACACTCCTTTATTTCATCTGCTTTAGTAGAATCTCTGCACCTAGACACTAGTATGATAGAAGATCCCTTGGTTGTTTCAAATCCAATTGGAGGCCCAGCTTATTTGTCGATGGTTTGCATGGATTTGAAAATCTCTATTCTAAGTGTTGAATTTAGATGTAGCGCCTTTGTTTTGGGCTTCTCAGGATATGGACTGATCTTAGGCACGGACTGGTTATCCAGTAATGGTGCCATTCTTGATTGTGAGAAAAGAGTGGTTAGACTCTTGACTCGGCTCGGTAACACTGTAGAAATTTCTTGTAATCCTTAAATGCTGTTATGCTTAGTTATCTAGAGTCACTTGAAGCTTTTGTTGAGAATTTGCAGTCGGTTAGAGTGGTCCGGGAATATCCGGATGTCTTTGAAGAGGTGAAAGGCTTACATTTGAAGCGGAAAATAGACTTTCGCATATATCTTGTTGATAATGCAAAGCCCGTAGCTCTGCCTGTTAGACACATGGCTCCAAAGTAGAGAAAGGAGCTCAGTAAGCAAGTTAAGGAGCTTCTCGAGAAGGGATTTATAAGGCAAAGTATCCCGGAATGGGGTGCTCCAGTGGTGTTCGCCACCAAAGCAAATGGCTCATTGCGTCTTTGTGTGGACTATAGAGAGCTAAACAAGCTGACTAAAAAGAATAGAAACCCACTTCCCAGAACAGACGATTTGTTTGATCAGCTTGTAGGTGCGTCAATCTTCTCCCAACTTGATCTGGCTACTGGGTTCCATCAGCTAAGGGTAGCTAAAGAAAGCATTGATAAAACGGCATTCAAAACCCCAGACGGTTTCTTCGAGTGGATTGTCTTGCCTTTCGGCTTGACAAACTCACTTGCTTATTTCGTGGACTTAATGAGCAGGGTGTTCAGAGAATTCCTCAACAAGTTCGTGGTGGTCTTCGTAGATGATATTTTGATCTTCTCAAAGAATGAGGAAGAACATGCTCAGCATCTGAAGGAGATCATGGAAACTCGTCGAGTTCATCAGCTAAAAGCCAAATTCTCCAAGTGCCACTTTTGGAGAGAAGAAGTAAGATTTCTTGGACATATAGTGTCCAAAGAGGGGTTAGCTGTAGACCCCGCGAAAGTAGTGGCAGTGCAAGATTGGAAGACACCAAGAAATGCAACCGAAGTTCAAAGCTTTCTTGGGCTAGCCGGTTTTTAGCGAAAGTTCATTAGGGATTTCACGAAAATCTCAACTCCACTCACAAGGGTTACAAAGAAGAATCTAGCATTCGCTTGGGATTTGGATTGTGATATTACTTTCCAACGCTTAAAAAGGGCTTTACAACAGCCCTAGTTCTGACTTTCCCGGATGGAAGCAAGATGTCCACAGTATATATGGATGCTTGTGGTACGGGGCTAGGCGTTGTTCTGATGCAAGAAGGGAGGGTAGTAGCTTATGGTGGAAGACAATTGAAAGTTCATGAAAAGAACTACCCAACCCACGAACTTGAGTTAGCCGCCTGATCGACGCTAGAAAAGCGCGATATTTGTAATAAAATTCTGCAAGCGCACAGGTGTGTAGCATACAGGTCGAACACAGGGAGGTAAATTAAAATCAAATTATTTATTTAATCTCTTGGGCGAGTTAGACGATTTTCGAGGTTGGTTTTTAAAAATAATAAAAATTGAAACTGTGATCCAACTCAAAACAAATCTAATTGACCCGACAGCCAAATCACAATTATCAATTGGGAATTAAAATGCAAAACAGAAATAAAATGCAGAAAGTAAAATTGCAGGAAAAGAAGAACAACAAAAAGTAAATTAGGATTGTCGTTGAAACTAATCAAACGACTAATCACTAACAAAAAGTGTAAAATACAATTGGTGTTCTACCGAATCTAATCGTGTAGACAACACTAATCGCTAAGAAAATAGAAAAATGCTAGAAAATAAAAGAAGAAAAAGAACTTTTATTAATGGAGTGATGGAATAGAAAATAAGATGGTGGCTACAAGGTTATTACAGGGGTATATATAGGGTAGATAGCCAAACCCTAACCCTAACCCTAATGATAAATGGGCCTGGTCATTACATCACTAATTAGTTTACAATGAAAAATATAAATGGGCCTTTGATAATTAAAGCAATTTTGGCCCTTTTCTCTTTTTCCTCTTGCTTCCTTGACATTTCTTCATTGATTTGTGATGTTCAAAGCCTTTTTATCAATCCTTTTCTTGTCCAACAGCAACTAGATGTGAGATCTTCATCTACAATTCTTCAAACTGCAAATACACAGCAAATTGATCTCTATTTCTCTACATTTCTGGTTGCATGCGGGCTGGGTTGGAATATCTGTAAAAGTAACAAAACAATACCCAAGTAATATTTATTTATATACAAAAGATAAGATATAAGAGCATAAAATAAACACATTTCTATGTCAATCACCGCCATCGTATTTGCGCTTAAGTCTTGGCGCCATTATCTCCTAGGTGAGAAGTTAGAATTATATACTGACCATAAATCGTTGAAGTATCTTTTCTCGTAGAATGATCTTAACTTGAGGCAGCAAAGGTGGATGGAGTTCCTTGCCTCGTATGATTTTGAGATTTCCTATACTCCTAGCAGATACAACATAGTAGCAGACGCATTAAGCAGAAAGAAGCTGGCCTTAAGCCCTCTCTTTGCAGAAAGGAAAAGCTTGAAGTATATATCCAGTTTTGACTTTAGGCCCTCCTCTGATTTTATACCTGGTTTATTGGCATCTCTAGAAGTACGGCCCACTCTTTTAGACTCAATAGGGACCGCACAACGCAAAGACCCTCAGCTTGTTGATGTGATTGATAAACTAATTAGGGGTAAAACTTCCAGTCACCTCAATAGGTACTCCATCGATGATAGGGGTTGGCTGAGATGGGATGGAAGACTATGCATCCCACAAGCAAGGGATTTAGTAAAGATGGTTCTCGAGGAAACACATCATTCCCAGATGACAATACACCCAGGTGGGGACAAGATGTACAAGGACGTAAAGTGAGTTTTCTATTGGAGCGGCATGAAGAAAGACGTGGCAGATTTCGTTTCTAAGTGCATGACATGCCAACAGGTCAAGGCGGAACAAAAGAATCCTGGAGGACTGCTTCATCCTCTAGAAGTCCCGCAATGTAAGTGGGATAGCATTTCAATGGACTTCATTGACGGGTTGCCTAGGTCAAGAAAGGGCAATACTTGCATTTGGGTAATAGTGGACAGGCTCACAAAAAGTGCCCACTTTATACCTATCAAGAGTATAAGGACTGCCTCGTCTCTAGCTTCTCTTTATATCAAGGAAATAGTTCGACTCCATGGAATACCCTCCAGCATAGTGAGTGAACGAGATCCCATCTTTACGAGCGAGTTTTGGCGAAGTCTGCAAGAAGCTGTAGGCACACAGTTATGCTTGAGCACGGCCTATCACCCCAAAACTGATGGTCAGACGGAAAGGGTGAACAGAGTACTAGAAGATCTTCTAAGACTGTGTGTTCTTGACTTCGGAGGGACATGGGAGGATCATCTTCCATTAGTGGAATTCGTCTACAACAACAGCTACCAAGCCACCATCGGCATGGCGCCCTTCGAAGCTCTATATAGAAGACCGTGCCGATCACCAACTTGTTGGTGGGAGTCTATTGATAAGCTTATACTTGGGCCAGACATGATTAGAGAGACTTCAGAAAAAGTGGACTTGATACGAAGGAGAATGAAGATCGCCCAAGATAGACAGACATCCTACGCAGACAAAAGAAGGACCGACCTTGAGTTTGAGGTTGGGGACAGGGTTTTCCTTAAGGTATCTCCTTTAAGGAACGTCTTTCGCTTTGGATCCACAGGAAAGCTAGCACCAAGATTTGTAGGACCGTTCCCTATCATCGAGAAGATTGGGAAAATGGCTTATAGAGTAGAGCTGCCCGAAAGGTTGGCCGGAATTCACAATGTCTTTCATGTTTCTCATCTCCGAAAATGTCTACATGAATCTGCGGAAGTGGTGGAGCCAAGCATTCTAGAAGAAGCCGAAGTGGAACACGAAGCAACTATGAGGAGAGTTCCAACTCGAATCGTAGGAACTGAAATTGAAAAGCTATGCAACCGCGAAGTCAAGCTCGTTAAGGTTCAGTGGAGTGACGCCGAGGAAGACACGACTTAGGAAACTGAGGACAGAATACGCGCTGCCTACCCTTTTCTTTTCAAGGGTACATCTTTGACCTCTCTTTTCCTTAAGTTGTGCTTGTATATATCTTTTTAGGTATAATCTCCTCGATATTATCCTTAGGTAGAAACCCCTTTGGATGTAAACATGTATTTGAAACATGTTATGGTTGATGGCTGCAAGTGGTTGTAAGTGGATGCATATACACACACAACCTAGGTTTTAGATTGGTTCAGTCACTTCATATTGCATATGCATATATATTTGTATGTGGTTGAAACTTGATATGTTGTCATATGGATGTCGCATTTGTATGGATGGTTGCGCACTCATGTAGAATTATGAGTAGGGAAAAATTTGCATACATAATGGATTCATGACACTTATACGATTCGCATTAAGGAGGTCAACTAAATTAGTAGACCGCCTGATTTTGCATTAGATAAGGACATGTACACACACTATGCATATGAACATGAAGCATTAGAAGTCTTTTAAGGACAATGGACGCCTGTGTTTGTTGGTTGAGTAGATGGACGATTGGATGTTAGGATCTACGTTCTCCTAGAATTGAAGATTTCGAGGACGAAATCCTTCAAGGAGGGGAGAATGTAACACCCCGAATTTTCTGTTAACTGTAAATTAACAAATTAAAGTATAATTAATTCTAAATGAAAGAATTAAGGGAAACTGGTTATGCCATTGCGCTCGTCTCGGAATTCTGCCTAAGATAGAGTCCGAGTTTGCAAGAATCGGACTCCGTATGAAGGAGTTATGACCTCCAGAAGTTTCAGAATTCAATTTAAAATTTAAACAGTTCAAATTCAGTTCGAAATTCGAAAAACAAACCAAAGCTGGGCTGGGCGGGAAAATTCCCGCCCAGGCACCAGGTCGACTGGGGGTCGACCTAGGGGTCGACCTGGGTAACTAGGTCGACCTGGGGGTCGACCTGCCCAGTCGACCTGGTTTGGCCCTGGCTGGCCTGGTCGGTCTCTGGTCGAGTTTCTGAGCTTGGCTATGTCACTAGGGCTGATTTGTCACTTTCTGATCTGCTTCTCTTGGTGTGTATTGTATGGATTCATTCTATGATCATCTGACGGCTCAAATCAATCTGAAATTCTATAAATACAACTCAACACTCAACCTAAATTCACACAAACAATATAGAACTAGAGCCGTCATGCTGTTGGGAGGAAACTAAGAGTAGCCATCAGTTAGAGAAAGCTTAGAGACGAGCCAAAACTAAAGTAAAACAAGAATCAATTAACATTTGTCTACCAAAAGGAAAGCATTACAAATTCAGAACTCAGAAATCAGAAAACAAGACCATCGTTTATTGCAAGTATAGTGATTTTTCCGATATGAATAAAATTAAGACTTGATTCAATGTAAATTGGTAATGGAATTGTGCTATTGTATAGCGACGTTGTTAATTCATATCTATGTATTGAAATAATTGTGCTGTGAATGGTATTAGGATGTTTTTGGTATAGTTGAGTTGATGTTGATCCAATTGTACATTTAGAATGAAAACAACATCACATGCAAGTTTTATAGTTCATGTTATAATCTACACCTATATGTTTATGTGATTATATAAGTTATATGTGATATGTCCAAGTTAAGATCCCATGTATAAACTTTATGCTAAAACCTCTAAGCCTAAATGATTAAGTTCATATACATGCTCATATGTTTATACAAAAGTTGCAAGTTTTTAATTGGATCCATGCCAAGACCCATTTTAATGCAAGTTTCATGTTATAGTAGTAAACATGATTGGATCTAGTTCACACATGCGATGAAATTTTACATACTTGATGGACATGTCATATTCTTGTCATATGCTAGTGATGTTCGATGTTATGCCTAGATCTAAACATGTTTAGGCTTATGTTGTCTAAATCATATGTTAATTCATGTGACACCTATTTGGTTAGATCCCTATTTCAATGCAAGTTCACATGTATGTAAGTTGATTTAGCCTATGTTGTAAATACACATATATGTAAGTTGATCTAGTCTACGTTGCAAGTTCACGCCTATGATATTCATGTTGACTATTTTGCAAGTTCACACCTATGATGTTCATATTGACTATGCCGATAATGCCAAGTTTACACCTATGTCATGTTTATGTTAATGAATTTCTTTATGCCAATTTTGTGTACACTAAATTAGGCTAAGTTTTTAGCCCAATATTATATGTTAAAAATCATGCGGACGAAAAATTAGGCTAAGATTGTTAGCCTAATATTTAGACGGGGTAACGTTGGGATAAATTGGTAATTATAGGAAACTTGACATAAATTGGTGAAAATATATGAAATTGGCATGTTTGTCACATGCCAAAATTGGTGGCACTTGAATGGTACAAATTCTTATACCAAAAATGATGAACTTGAAAAGTGGACCATAACATTTAATTGTTAACAAATTTACATATAACAAGTAATAGATACAAATATGTAAATTTAGAAAATATGAGTATGTTTAACACGAGGTTGGATTGAGTTGTGATGTAAACCTGCACGGACCCGCCCGGCTGTCCAGTAGTCACAACAATACCTATCCAATGTGGGTGGTTAAGCATTGAGCCTAATAAGGACCCGAAGTTAAACTGAGTTACGGTGTAGACCTGCCCGGAACCGACCGGCACATCCAGTAACTGTAATAATACCTGTCTAATGTGAGTGGTCGGTGCTTTAAAAAGCTAAGGACAGACAAGTCAGGATGGTAGGGTTAAGTTAACTAAAACACTTAACCAATTCAACATGTTAATTAAACTGATGGGTGGGGTTAGTTAAATACAAACACTTAACCACTTAACATGTTTGACTAGAAAACCTTAGTAATGGGGACCCATTTCAGCAGTAACCCAATTAGGTATCATGGTACCCTGAAATTAGGCAGGGTGGGGCAAGATTACGGGGCTGATTGTAAGCGATCAAAAGCGACGGCGGTGGGTGCAACAGTGTGGGTTCTAACGGAGTGCGGACGTGCACACACTTCGGAGCAGACAAACAGGGCACTGAGGGCACCAGTAGTGTAACCTATGCATGCTAGTATTGTGTCGGGTCGCCACCATGGGACTTGATACACCCCATGGTGGGACCAGCATAGGTATCTACAATCTTTGGGGGCCGTAAGACACAGATGATTATGGAGTTGGAGCCGATCTTTAGAAAGGGGATCACTTCACCCCGATCATGGGGTGCCAGTTGAGACAATGCATGTAGGTGCAGAGATATTGTGTGGGGTGGGATAGTATTCGATTCAAACTGCTTTATCTTAGTTTATGATACTTTCCTATTTCCAATTTATACCTACCATGCCCTTTTTCTTATTCTCATACTGAAGAGTCATTAGACTTACCAGGCTTTATGTCTGACCCTATTTTCTTTCGTCTTCTTTTCTTCTGTTCCCCCCCTCAAGGTCCACAGGGAGGAAACAACCCAGCTTAGTCAGACTCTTTGCAAGCTTCAAGATAGTAGATGTACGGTTTGGACTCTCTTTCCTTGGCTATGGCTGATGGACACATTCTATGGGGATTTATGTAGTTTTAATTATGTTTTTATGCTTCTTTATTTAATAACCAAGATAGAAATGATGATGTAATGTTTTGGAAGTTATTGTGTGACAGTGATGGAAATGTTTTGTATGAACATGTATTTATGAAATAAAAAAGTCTGTTTGTTTTCCGCTGCTTATATATACGTGTTTATATCTGTCTTGTGTTTCATCTGTGACTTTTACTTACAAACCTCCACCAAAGTTAAGGCATTCACTTTGTGAGTGAACTTAATGGAGGCGGGGTGTTTCACTGTGCATATCCCTTTGAAGCTCTCCCTCACGCGAACTCAAAGGACCCAAACATGCTCGATTTCATTGAGTATTGGAGGTGTTTTAATTATTTGTATGATTAAGGAAAGTTGCGGCTCCTTTTTTTGTTTACAGAAGAAGCGAATTTGGTTGTAAGGATGAGAGTCGCGTACTTATGTATTCTTTCTAGTGCGTTAGGTAAGTCATGTGTTAATGAACACTCCACGTACCAAATGGGAAATGTATGGACAAAATAAATATATTTTTATTTACATCACTATTTACTTATTAAGGGTACTTCATTTCATGAAATTTCGTTTGTTTACGCATTGCAACAGACAGAATTAAACATACCGTTGTGATCAGTAAGGTACCACGATTTCAAAAATATAAAAAATACCGGTAGATTAACTCATATTGTGAAACCCCAAAATCGCTGATTAAGGGTGCAAAATACTCCAAGTAAAAAGTTGCTTATTTAATTAATTAAAAATTACAGTAAAATTCTAAAAAATAAATTATCACTACGTCTCAAAGGGCTTGTCTAAATTCGATGCCAATATTTATTTATAATTAAATATATCGTCATGGTTGATAACGATTCCATAGCGATTATTCGAAAATTTGATTTGGACACAACTCACAATTTACACGACGAAATCTCGATTTTTCTCTTCCACTAGAAAAATATACTTCACCAGCCTCGAACGTTTCTTATTTCACAGAAATCCGACTTAAAAGGGCTTCTTTATATTTAATTGAAGTTCGAATCGCCAAATAACGAACTACAGCGCCATTTCGAGGTCGATTATAATTATAATATAATTATATGTTCAAACTTCATTTGTATAATATTTTGGTAAATATAATTCAACTCTAAACTGAATTATATATTATAAATTGTCTAGTTCACATTATATTGTGAATTCCACTAATTATGATTTTTTCAGAATTAAATATATTATTTAATTATTATTTTAATTAAATATTCTAAGTTATTTAATTTAAACGACCATTTAAATTACCAAACCATATTTTAAATAATTAAATAAATTAATTATTCCACCAAAAATATGGGACGTTACATTCTTCCCCCCTTAAAATAATTTCATCCTCTAAATTGTTAATGGTAGAAAACAAACCTTATCGACTGGGTTACAAATTATTCGTTCACTTCTTAACTTCAGTTTCAACTAAACCAATTTAATTTCAATTAAAATATTAATTAATTCTTATCAACGAAAAATTTCAAAAATCCTGAAAATTTTCTAATGCCTTAACTCTTCTAAAAATTTCGCCAGCACCTCCTTTATACGGCTCAATCGGTACAACCACAACTCACCTCTCTAGGCCTTCTCCAACCCAAAAGAAAATCAAACGGCCAAGCGGCTTGCCAATCAGGCTCATATATCACCAAACTCATATGAAATATAAACTTGTACCTTTTTGTCGGGCATATCATTATATCACTCCATCTGCTGTCAATTCAGCATATACTAGTGTCAACCCAATCAAACCCAAATCACTTTTATCTTCAACACAACCATTCGCTTATATACAAGTCGAATTCCATTCTCAATCTCAAGTACCATCCTTGATTTTCAAATTCTTAACTCACCAATCCAATATACTTAACCTCGTTAAGTTCTATCCACATATTTCCTTAACTGGTTAATTTCATTAATCAGTTATCTTTATCTCACAACTCAAATCGGATTTTTATTTCAAAAATCAATCCATTTACTCAACCGAGTCTAATTATATACCAAATTCCAGTTCGACTCGATATTACTCAATTTCAATATGGTTTCCACTTTACTGGCTTTAACTCAATTTTAATTTGTTTCCGCAAATTTCTATTTAATTTGCTTTTAATTCGAATAGTTTCTTCCTGGGAGTTTTAAACAGCTTTGCTTTTCTCAAAAGTCAATCTTTCCTTTACAGGATTCAAAACAACTTGTTTTTGTCAAAACAATTCAAAACAAAATCTTTGGTTGTAATCCGTCACTTACACACTCGAAAATGAACACTGATGATGTCATGATCATCATCGGAATCTATTTCCAGCTTTCGAAGTGAGTTTAATACTATTTCCCTTTTCAAAACCATTTCTAACATTTCCACTTTGAAATTTATTTCAAAATATTCTTCCAATGTTTGTAAAACAATTTAAAATCTCCTAGGATTTTAAAATTATCATATACTTAATTTAACTCCATTTATAAATTCCTTTCAAATTCCAGGGTTTAAATTTCAACTCTGATTTTAATTTTAGATTTAATTCAATTCATTATGCTTATCTGAATTCTAATGGGTTATTTACATAACAATTTCACATTTTTATAATCTTATTTGTTTATAATAACAACCAATATATCCAATATATATATTCATTCCAATATATATATCTTCTCTATATCAAAATATAATTTGGGTAAAATTATTGTCCTTACCCTCTTTTCAGTCGGTTCATCGTATTCGAGTGTTTATAAAACCCTACCGATACAGTGGATCAAACTGATCGACCAGAACTCATAAACAACTCAATCAATAAATATCCACAATATAAAACAAATTTTATATCAAATAACAAATATGTTCACTCGTATATATACACTCAACTCAATCTAGGGTGTTACTAACCCCATATCTACTGAGTTACGCCACAGAGCCAAGGTAATTCACTTAATCTTAAGCTATGACACCACTGTAACGTACCGAAAATTTTCGACTTAGAAAATTTGACATACAACACCATGTCGAGTATTCAAACTTCGAAAACGCCGGATAGTCCATGAAAAAAATTAGAGGGTGAGAATAGATAAGATAGAAACTTAGAATAGAAGAAGAAGAAGAAGAACACAACATCAGAGTAACACGAACCTCATAACGGAACGAATAACATATAATATATATTATAACTTTGAAATATAAATCTATACTTGAATATACATATCATTTCCAAAGTACAACACTTACAACACAGCGGAAATAAACAATAGCTATATGATCCTGAAGCCTCTTGCTCTTCAAGTATCTGTAAATCCCGACTACTTGACTGCCCGTATAAAATTGGGCACCCAAGAGTTTAGGGGAAAAAACAAAATAAACTCCGGGTTAGTCATGGGACTGGTATGAGTAAAATAGTTTGAAACAGTTTGAGCCATTAAACGATATCTCATAAGACCACGCTGTATAACGGAACGGGTTTTTCCCTTGTGAGAATCCAAAATAAACTTTATATCAAAACTCATTGATATTATAATAGTGTCTATCAATCACAATATGATAATCATCTAGCAGAAAAGCTTTCATGTAACGTTCTACATATACAGTATACAATCAAAACCACGAGCGCTTATTGGATAATGGATTTCCAACTATGATAAGGTATGGAACCACCTTTCGCTAGTGTACCTCTAGAGAGGAATACACTGGGTTCAACAAGAACATCTTGCAAGCCGGCCACACATGACCGACCACTCATTTCGCTTGAGTGTATCGAATGTATATCACTAGCGGTTGGGATCAGCAACCGTTTCCCGAATGGGACAGCATCGACAATAGATTTTTAGAAGTAAATGAAACTCTAAATCAGGTGATTATACACCCTAATAGGTGCGACCTACATATCCATGCTTCCTACCCGATTTTTTTCATTTCCCAGTTGTGAGGCTAGAGGCCACGCTTATCTCTGACAGATCACACATTTATTCACTTTGAATGTCACATCGTCATATCCGCCAAATCACAAATTGATTTCCCCAAAAATACCACGGGTATACAGCTAAGAGAAACGAATTCCTCTGCCACCAAACGTAAATATGTTTGAAGAGATTAACTTACGCGATCTATTAAATATACTCTGTCATACATTCGTCCATAAAAGTTGTCCTGGGACTGGACAAACCGAAGGCACTATTTCGTACACCCATTCTAGGCAATCTTTACCTAGGACTTATACAACAGTCCTTGCACTTTACTCCGTCTTCAATTTGTCTTCGATCTATTTGATTCGAAAAGCTAACGCCCATACGGAGTGGTTCTTTGGATAAGAATACAACCGGTCTCTCCGTATTGACGACGAAAAAATGGTCAAAAACTTCGATAGTCGGTGGGTTAACTATCAAAGAAAAACAAGTGTGCAAATAACGATATTATTTCCAAATGGAAATTATATCGATCAATCATCATTCATCATTTATCTCTTAAATTAATGTAACAACCTGCACCTCCGTTCATGCAAGATATTGTCCCCAACTTAGCCACCGTATAGGTGTGGGGTTTTGTTCCTCAAAAGGCCTCGGCGTTAGTAAGAGATGGGCTCTACTATATAAGTACCTACTTCACACAGTCTTCCACGATGTGGGACTTAGGGGTGTTACATTCTCCCCTCCTACAGAGCCCAACGTCCCCGTTGGCTCACAATCGCCTCACCTAGGCGTTGTTGTCCACACACGGGCCACAATTCCGGCTGAGTATTGGCTCCGATACCACTGTAACAACCCGCACCTCCATTCACGCAAGATATTGTCCCCAACTTAGCCACCGTATAAATGTGGGGTTTTGTTCCTCAAAAGGCTTCGGCGTTAGTAAGAGATGGGCTCTACTATATAACTACCTACTTCACACAGTCTTCCACGATGTGGGACTTAGGGGTGTTACAATTAATTTATCATTAATTTATTCATTCTCCATTTCCTGTTTCCATATATATACAGAAATTCTTGTTTTCTACATTTAGAAAATATACGTTATTAATCATTGGAAAACATTTCCATCTCCTTTCCATGTATCACTGTTATTCCAATATTCTTTACTATCCAACATTTCATTTTCTATGATTATAAAATTTCTCTGATTATATTTGGAAAACATTTCCAAAACTCATTCCTTGGATTTAAACAGATGTTTAAATAAAACATCGCTATGCCAATTCACCATTACCTTCATTAAATTTATTCACTTAACCAACCTTCACTATCAAACCTTACCATTCCTTAGTTAAGAAGGAAGTCAATCAAGTTGGGGTGTAATTACCTCTCAGACCTTAACTGAACAACGTTTTAACTTCGAAATAGTCAAAGTTTAACTTTTAAATCTTTAACAAACTTCTTTATGTAACTCTCTTTCGAATAAATCTCTATTCGATAACTCTCTCCTTCGAATAAACTATATTCGATAATCTCTCTTCTTCGAATAACCTATATTCGAATAACTCTATTCAATTAACACTATTCGATTAACTCTAATCGATTTACTCTTATCAGTTAGCTCTATTTGATTAACTTAATTCTATTAACTCTATTTGACTAACTCTATTGGATTGACTCTATTCAATTAACTCTAACTAATTTACTCTTATCAATTAACTCCTTTCAAATAAACTATATTCGATTAACTCCTTTCGAATAACTAATGTTCAATTAACTCCTTTCGAATAACTAATATTTGATAACTCCTTTCGAATAACTAATATTCGATTAACTCCTTTTGAATAACTAATATTCGATAACTCTTTTTGAATAACCAATATTCGATAACTCCTTTCGAATAACTAATGTTCGATTAACTCTTTTCGAATATCTAATATCCGATCAACTCCTTTCGAATATCTAATATTCGATCAGCTCCTTTCGATCTAATATTCGATTAACTCCTTTCGAATATCTAATATTCGATAATTCTAATCCGACTAACTCTAATTCAATTAACTCTATTCGATATAACAAATATTCGACTAACTCTTGTTCGAATAACTGTAGTTCGATTTGACTCTAATCGATTAACTCTAACTGATTAACTCTAACTGGTTATGTAATAACCCGGAAATGCGAACCAGTTTAAAATTTTTATTTTGGCAATTTTAGCGAATTTTGATATTTAAAATAGATTATTTTAAATAATATCGATGAGAAATTTATTTTGAATATGAATAGAACGTATATATTATATACGTCGTCGTTAGAATATAAATAATTATATATAATTATAAATAGAATTGGAAATGGCGCGGTAGTTCGATAATTCGATTTCAAACTTCAATTGAATGTACCGGGTACAAAACAATCCGGATTTTAGTGAAACCAAACACATTAGGATCTAATTGGGAATATCTTTCCAACGAATTCGAAAAATCAAAATTTCATAGCGGGAATCAAAAGATATGTCCAAATGAAAATTCTGAATAGTCGCTATGGAATTCAGGCCCTTAAAAATGGAAATTTTGCAAACGACCTTGGATTTCGACGAAACCACTTTTGTTGGATCCGCAATGTCAGGTTATTGCTAGATTCCAAATTTCATAATTTTTCGAATCAATATGTGAGCGTGGCAAAGGAAAACGCGTTTGACCAGTTTCAGTTGATTTTAATCGACTGGAAAATGACCATTTTTCAAACGGTCTCAGAATTCGACGAAACTAGTTTTATTAGGACCGTATCATCAATATGAAGCTAGAAAATATTTTTCTGCAATTTATAGAGTTCATATGTGACCCTGGTAAATTGAAATGTATGTTTAAAATAGAATATATAGATTTAATTGTAAATTCAACGGAAACTGATTGTAACGATCAAATCAGCTTGCGATACATATCCCATTGTGTTCGGAATCGGGGTAAAACGCTATGGACGACAGGCGGTGGGCCTCGTTTTGAGGTCGAAAATAAAAGTTGCTTTTTGCGGTGAAATTAAATAATTAAATAAAAAAAATATATCCCCCCTCCCTTCATTTTCGATTCATCAGAAAAAATTAAATAAAAAAAAGGGAGGGGCACGTCGGAGAAGCCGACGCCTACCTCGACAGTCGCGCCCACGTCAGCCTCTTCCGTCGGCCCCCTTCTCTGGCGCCTCCCTTCCGTCCAAACTCCGCCCCGATCCTCTCCCCATCGATCCAAACCCCACCACGACAGAACCCCCAAATCGACCACCCAAGCCAGTCGCTCCCCTCCTCCATCGCTCGCCGAGCCAACGCTCCTCTAACCAAACCTCCGACGCCTGGCGCAGCCCTGAAGCCCTCCTCTTCCATCGCAGAACCCCCTGACCCACATCAGACGCCGAGACCCCCTTCGCTTCCTCCTTCCTCTCTTCCCTCTCCACCCTCTCCGATTTGGAAGAACCCCCGACTCCAGCGACGCCCTCTTCGACCCCCATTCCTCCTCCTCTTCTTCGATTTAAAACCGTGAGTCTTCTTACTTTATTTTCTAATCTGATTTTTTTTTGTAACTTAGATCAGTTTTGTTCGATGAAAAGACGATATTTTTAAAAGTGGAAAGACGATATTTTTAAAAGTGAAAAACGATATTTTTAAAAGTGAAAAGACGATATTTTTAAAAGTGAAAAGACGATATTTTTAAAAGTGAAAAGACGATATTTTTAAAAGTGAAAAGACGATATTTTTAAAGGTGAAAAGACGATATTTTTAAAATGGAAAAGATTAGATTTTAAAAATAGAAAAGGCGAGATTTTTATATATTGAATAGCGAAGTAAAAATTCGATTTTTATATATTGAATAACATAGAAAAAATTCGATTTTTATATATTGAATAGCATAGTAAAAATTCGATTTTTATATATTGAATAGCATAGTAAAAATTTGATTTTTACATATGTAGAGAATACGGGCAACGAAGATGACAAAGATGCGATGACGACGGAGATTGCTTCATAGGAAGAGTTGGGGAATTGGGATAACTATCGGTGAGAACTTCTCATTCTAAATTTCTTTTTCTAGTTATATATATATACTAGGATGCAGACGGTGTTTAGTAGCACCCGACACAATCGTCCACAGACCATGGACTTGTTTGTTTGGTTGTGTAGTTAGTTAGATTATTTGTTTGAAATTTGACTGTTGGGTGAATTGAAATTGATTTGATTGATGTGTGAATGGCGCGGGCCTTCACTAGACCGGGGATAAGGCTAGGCCTCGTCCCGTTTCTAGTATCGTGTCGTTATGCCACCGAAATTTTCTAAAATATGTTAGAAAAATAAAAATATCATTTTTATTGTGTAAATGAACTGAATAGAAATTCATGTGTTAAAATAAAATGTATTATCGTTAAAAATATAATTTTTAACGTGAATGTGAATAAATAAATATTCATTCACAAACCGGACGGTTTGTTTATGTACACCTATTTGAAGGACATTGATTGGGACGATAAATTTTACACATCGCCCAACTGCACAAATAAAATATGTGTTTGATTGTTTGAAACCCCACACGGGTGTTGGGATGAAATTTGAAGTTCACTCATCCTGATTGATTAAATATGTCGATCGATTGATTGACAGGCTGTTATAAGCGTTAGATATCTATATTTGATGCTTATACAGTGTAGTGCACTTTGGTTGATGGTTGATTATTTTTCAATGCTATTATATACGTGTGATGTATGAAAATCCATATAATTAATATTATATGGTGATTGATTGGGCCTCATTCCAATTTAGAAAATAAAAAATATTATAAAATAAAGGTTCATGTGTTGACCGTACTCATCCATTGAGATTAGTCATGTGTTGAACGAAATATGTTAATAATAAAATTTACATCTTTATAATTATAAAATAATGGTTCATGTGTCGACGGTACTCATCCGTTGAGATTAGTCATGGGTTGAACGAAATATTTTGAAATAGAAATGTTTTGAAATAGAAATATTTGAAAATAGAAATATTTTGAAAAATAAATATTTGAAATAGAATATTTTGAAAATAGAAATATATGAAGCCGTGTTGATTAGATTGACGCCATTTTGACGTGAACGATATTTATATCGATTTTACTCATTTTAAAATGAATATTGAAAAGTGATTTTGAAATCGAATATTTTGAAATGAAATTTGAATTGAATCGAATAGAAAACCAATTTAAATTGAATCGAATAGAAAACCAATTTGAATTGAATCGAATAGAAAACCAATTTGAATTGAATCGAATAGAAAACCAATTTGAATTGAATCGAATAGAAAACCAATTTGAATTGAATCAAATAGAATACCACTTTGAATTTAATAGAATAGAAAATCAATTGAATAGAATAGAAAATCAATTGAATTTGAATAGAATAGAAAACGAATCGAATTTGAATTGAATAGAGAACGAATTGAAATTGAATTGAATATAAAACCAATTCGAATTGAATTGAAAACCAATTCAAATTGAATTGAAAACGAATTCAAATTGAATTGAAATTTGAATTGAATAGAAATGGATTTTAAAACGAATTTTTAAGGAAGAATTCAATTTTGATTTGAATTGAAATGGAAGTTGAAATTGTTTTTGAAACGAATTTAAAACTATTTATATAATTCGTTTTAAATAGAAATCGACGAAATATATATTATATATATAATATATAATGGCCTGAATAGAACGCGCCGCGCCGCGGCAGTTCGCGAATTTCGACCATTTATTTCAAACGGACATTACGGGAGATCCGACCGTCAGATTCTCCTAAAACCGGAACCGTTGGGTTCGTATCGAAAAGAACTTTCTAACGAATATTAGAAATTTGAAATCTAACGGTTGGATTTGGAGATACGTCCAAATCAAATTTGAAAAAGGTCGCTGTAAGTGCAGTTCAATGGCCGTTGATGGAAATCGACTGTATGGGCCTTGATAAAATTATTAAAAATAGTAATAATTTGTGTAAAATCATAAGAAATGATTTGGGAAAAAATGTGATGAAAAACTCCATATTTGAAAAGATAAAAATAGATTTTTATCGAAATGAACTAGTTTTGAACTGAAATTAAAACCCATTTATTTTTAAATAAATAAATTGGATTTGAAATGGGTTTAAATAGAATTGATTCATGGGTTTATTGTGAACTTTGTTTTAAATAACACTAGTTCTTTAACCCGATAATAAATAAAAAGTGATTTGGGTTTGTCGTGAACTGTGTTTTAAATGACACTAGTTCTTTAACCCAGTAAAAGGAGTTTTAATGAATCTGCAATTAAATTGAAATGTGAATTGATAATTTAAATTATAAATCTAGAAATTGAGCGAGAATGGAGTATCACCAGTTTAGCTCCAAAGCGATAGTTAAATCTTTAATCAGATTTGAACGTGAAATGGTAATTAATTTTACCGATAACACTGTGGTGTTAGATGTGGAGTATTACCAGTTTTGCTTCATGGGATGAATAGGTTGGGATTGGGAAATAAAATAAATAATTACTTCGGTGTGGTTCGCTAATCCCGACTAGTTTGGAAAACCATAATTTGGTTTGAAATGACATCCAAAGGAAGATTAAAGGTTAAATTTTAAAGAATTTATCTTGGATAAAATAAATGGGAACCTTTCCCTAAGAATTGGAATGAGGCGTATGTTGTGTTTGTGTAACATTTGTTTTTAATATACGCGGGTTGTTCGAAAAGGCCGGGTTTATACCCATTCTGAATAACCGATTCGACGATATGTCGAAGATGAAGACGGTGGTTGAAGACCGGAAGTCTTCACAACGTTTGGGTGATTACTGATGATCTTGATTGGGCTGTACACCCAAGATGAGGGAATCAGTTGGTGGTCGTCCAGACGTACTTGGAGATCGATGGATATGCGAGGAAAGTGCCTCCGGTTTCGTTAAGACCCTGAACGAACTTGTAAATGGATTGTGTGTCTGACATTGGATTTTATTCTGTGTTGATTGATTTCTGTTAAATATATATCTGTTTGGCGGCGGAGAATTTATTCTCTTGCTTAACGCCCTTCTCTGAGACGTACGAGCTTAGAGGTTATATATCGATAGATATCAATCGCATGGCATGAATTGCCTGTGTGGCACGCTGAGTTGCATGGATCAAGGCTTCTGTTGAAAAGCAAAGTCTTGTGGTTGATGATCAAAGCATGGCCTACGTGGCGTAGCTTTTTGTATAGCGTGGATTCGCGAGCCTCACACCTCGGTATGAGTCAAAAACGGGATAAGGACCCAAGGAGTGCATGACGTTTCTTTCTAGCTATGGTGGTGTCAGTGACTTACCAGCCCTGACATTTATATACTTTTCACCTATGTGGTTGTTGGAATGCGAGGCGCCTCGATTATAGGTCTGTAAGGACCGGGAAACGTGTGTTCAGGCATAATTAATCCTCTAACGTAAGTGAGGACCGGCCTTGGAGGATCCAGGGTTGCCCAGAGTGCGTAGCCCTGAGACATTTGCTAGAGTGTCTCGAACGCGGAGAGGAGCTTGCCCCTTGCCTCGACTCATGACGGAAATCCAATTTCCAATACGAGATGTTTCGGCTTTATTTGTAGAGCCTAGTATGGCGACATAGTAGCATGGGATGCTATGCCGTCTATGATTTATATTTATGATTGAAATTGTTTTGACACTATACACTTATTATAGTATCAAATGATTTGTTTTAAACGTACCAAGCATGTTTGGCTATTATAAGGGAAAACCCTATCCTCCGGCTTGCGTTGCATTGTGTGATGGGACCTAGGTCTTATAATAGCTTCATTTTTCGAAAAAGAATTGCGCTGTTTATTCTATGCACTGGTATTCTTGGGAGGAAACCCGTTCCGTGTTATACGGCGTGGTCCCTTGAATTACTCTATTTTAAAGTAAAGTTTTAAATAACTGTTTTAGTTCTCACACCAATCACATGACTGACCTGGAGTTTATTGTTTTAACCTAAACTCTGGGTGCCCTTATTTTCCGCACGGGCAGCTAGTAGTTTTGGTTTTGCAGATTTATATTCATAGGATCCTGATTTACAGCTGGAACGATGCTCGGAAAGCTCTGTATCCGTGTATTACTTTCAGTTGTGTTTTGTATATTTTTCCGCTGCTATGTAATTTATTGTAATCTCTGATATTTGTCGAATGTAATTTATTCATTTATACTCTGTATATTCTTGTATTCTGATGGAATTGTTGTAATAGCAATGAAATGTTCTCCCGTCTGCGTTCTGTTTTGTCTTGTTCTCAAAACGATTAGGGGTTTCGAACAGTCTAGATCGGTTTAACGACTGATTCAGATCGACCGAAATTCCCGGCCGTCACATTTGGTATCAGAGCTTTGGTTTACAGAGCTCGTGAACAAGACACATTAGAACCATACGAAAGAATTCATCAGATATTGGATTAGTAATATCCAATTAGAATGACTCGTTAGAGATAGGATCAGTAGTATCCTAGAACAGGTGTGAAGAGTTTATTTTTCAAATGAAAACAATTTGGTTTTGAAAATTTAAATCGTTTTATATGTATATGAATATTTTATTTATATTGAATATGGACAATCTAGTATATAAAGGTTTTGCATATACGCGTCATGAACGTATATTCGAAGTTTTAGTATATTAGATAGATATAGAATCACACTCTAGTCGCCCGGACATGATTCTGATGATGGCGCACCATCACCAGTATTTATTTTCGTGTTTCGAAGGTGTGACATCTATATATTTTTATTAGACTGGTGTGAGAACCAAAACCAATGTAGCTAGAACACATTTGTTTTGAATTGGCATCAAAAACCTGATTTTCTGTATATATATCAAAATTATGAATTTGAAACGTTAATCCACTAATTGATTGATGTTTGTGTTGTTCGTTTAGTTGTTTGATAATTTTTGAACCATTTTGCCTAATTGCATCAAATATTGAATTGTATTGGAAATTAGTCGCATTTTCTTGCATATACATATACTTACAATTGAACAGGTCATAGCAAGGAGGCTAGAGCCAAAGAATAAAATTTGTTTGCCCGACAAATAGGTACATGTTTACTATAATTTACTGTTTTGTTTGGGTGATGATGATTTTATGAGCCTATTGGCTAGACGCTTGGCTTTTTCTTTTTCTTTTTGAGATCAGAAGGCCTGTATGGCAATTTCGGGATTTTCCCGTGGCTCCCGGTGCAGGAGAGGTTATGGCGAAATTTTTCGAAAATTTAGGGTGTTAGCCAAATTTTTGGAAATTTGAAAATTCTCAGAAACTGAAAAATTGGAGAATGGAAGCCAGATCGAACGTAGAGTTGATTAATTAAACCACTTTCGACTTTGATCCTTTTCGGGGATGAAAAGTTTTAAGTGGGGGAGATTGTAATAACCCGGAAATGCGAACCAGTTTAAAATTTTTATTTTGGCAATTTTAGCGAATTTTGATATTTAAAATAGATTATTTTAAATAATATCGATGAGAAATTTATTTTGAATATGAATAGAACGTATATATTATATACGTCGTCGTTAGAATATAAATAATTATATATAATTATAAATAGAATTGGAAATGGCGCGGTAGTTCGATAATTCGATTTCAAACTTCAATTGAATGTACCGGGTGCAAAACAATCTAGATTTTAGTGAAACCAAACACAATAGGATCTAATTGGGAATATCTTTCCAACGAATCCGAAAAATCAAAATTTCATAGCGGGAATCAAAAGATATGTCCAAATGAAAATTCTGAATAGTCGCTATGGAATTCAGGCCCTTAAAAATGGAAATTTTGCAAACGACCTCGGATTTCGACGAAACCACTTTTGTTGGATCCGCAATGTCAGGTTATTGCTAGATTCCAAATTTCATAATTTTTCGAATCAATATGTGAGCGTGGCAAAGGAAAACGCGTTTGACCAGTTTCAGTTGATTTTAATTGACTGGAAAATGACCATTTTTCAAACGGTCTCAGAATTCGACGAAACTAGTTTTATTAGGACCGTATCGTCAATACGAAGCTAGAAAATATTTTTCTGCAATTTATAGAGTTCGTATGTGACCCTGGTAAATTGAAATGTATGTTTAAAATAGAATATATAGATTTAAATGTAAATTCAACGGAAACTGATTGTAACGATCAAATCAGCTTGCGATACATATCCCATTATGTTCGGAATGGGGGTAAAACGCTATGGACGACAGGCGGTGGGCCTCGTTTTGAGGTCAAAAATAAAAGTTGCTTTTTGCGGTGAAATTAAATAATTAAATAATAAAAATAAAAAAAATATCCCCCCTCCCTTCATTTTCGATTCATCAGAAAAAATTAAATAAAAAAAAGGGGGGGCACGATCGGAGAAGTCGACGCCTACCTCGACAGTCGCGCCCACGTCAGCCTCTTCCGTCGGCCCCCTTCTCTGGCGCCTCCCCTCCGTCCAAACTCCGCCCCGATCCTCTCTCCGTCGATCCAAACCCCACCGCGACAGAACCCCCAAATCGACCACCTAAGCCAGTCGCTCCCCTCCTCCATCGCTCGCCGAGCCACCGCGCTCCTCTGACCAGACCTCCGACGCCTGGCGCAACCCTGAAGCCCTCGTCTTCCATCGCAGAACCCCCTGACCCACATCAGACGCCGAGACCCCCTTCGCTTCCTCCTTCCTCTCTTCCCTCTCCACCCTCTCCGATTTGGAAGAACCCCCGACTCCAGCGACGCCCTCTTCGACCCCCATTCCTCCTCCTCTTCTTCGATTTAAAACCGTGAGTCTTCTTACTTTATTTTCTAATCTGATTTTTTTTTATAACTTAAATCAGTTTTGTTCGATGAAAAGACGATATTTTTAAAAGTGAAAAGACGATATTTTTAAAAGTGAAAAGACGATATTTTTAAAAGTGAAAAGACTATATTTTTAAAAGTGAAAAGACGATATTTTTAAAGGTGAAAAGACGATATTTTTAAAATGGAAAAGATTAGATTTTAAAAATAGAAAAGGCGAGATTTTTATATATTGAATAGCGAAGTAAAAATTCGATTTTTATATATTGAATAACATAGAAAAAATTCGATTTTTATATATTGAATAGCATAGTAAAAATTCGATTTTTATATATTGAATAGCATAGTAAAAATTTGATTTTTACATATGTAGAGAATACGGGCAACGAAGATGACAAAGATGCGATGACGACGGAGATTGCTTCATAGGAAGAGTCGTGGAATTGGGATAACTATCGGTGAGAACTTCTCACTCTAAATTTCTTTTTCTAGTTATATATATATATATATATATATATATATATATATATATATATATATATATATACGGATGCAGACGGTGTTTAGTAGCACCCGACACAATCGTCCACAGACCATGGACTTGTTTGTTTGGTTGTGTAGTTAGTTAGATTATTTGATTGAAATTTGACTGTTGGGTGAATTGAAATTGATTTGATTGATGTGTGAATGGCGCGGGCTTTCACTAGACCGGGAATAAGGCTAGGCCTTGTCCCGTTTCTAGTATCGTGCCGTTATGCCGCCGAAATTTTCTAAAATATGTTAGAAAAATAAAAATATTATTTTTATCGTGTAAATGAACTGAATAAAAATTCATGTGTTAAAATAAAATGTATTATCGTTAAAAATATAATTTTTAACGTGAATGTGAATAAATAAATATTCATTCACAAACCGGACGGTTTGTTTATGTACACCTATTTGAAGGACATTGATTAGGACGATAAATTTTACACATCGCCCAACTGCACAAATAAAATATGTGTTTGATTGTTTGAAACCCCACACGGGTGTTGGGATGAAATTTGAAGTTCACTCATCCTGATTGATTAAATATGTCGATCGATTGATTGACAGGCTGTTATAAGCGTTAGATATCTATATTTGATGCTTATACAGTGTAGTGCACTTTGGTTGATGGTTGATTATTTTTCAATGCTATTATATACGTGTGATGTATGAAAATCCATATAATTAATATTATATGGTGATTGATTGGGCCTCATTCCAATTTAGAAAATAAAGAATATTATAAAATAAAGGTTCATGTGTTGACCGTACTCATCCGTTGAGATTAGTCATGTGTTGAACGAAATATTTTAATAATAAAATTTACATCTTTATCAATATAAAATAAAGGTTCATGTGTTGACAGTACTCATCCGTTGAGATTAGTCATGGGTTGAACGAAATATTTTGAAATAGAAATGTTTTGAAATAGAAATATTTGAAAATAGAAATATTTTGAAAAATAAATATTTGAAATAGAATATTTTGAAAATAGAAATATATGAAGCCGTGTTGATTAGATTGACGCCATTTTGACGTGAACGATATTTATATCGATTTTACTCATTTTAAAATGAATATTGAAAAGTGATTTCGAAATCGAATATTTTGAAATGAAATTTGAATTGAATCGAATAGAAAACCAATTTGAATTGAATCGAATAGAAAACCAATTTGAATTAAATCGAATAGAAAACCAATTTGAATTGAATCGAATAGAATACCACTTTGAATTGAATAGAATAGAAAATCAATTGAATAGAATAGAAAATCAATTGAATAGAATAGAAAATCAATTGAATTTGAATAGAATAGAAAACGAATTGAATTTGAATTGAATAGAGAACGAATTGAAATTGAATTGAATATAAAACCAATTCGAATTGAATTGAAAACCAATTCGAATTGAATTGAAAACGAATTCAAATTGAATTGAAATTTGAATTGAATAGAAACGGATTTTAAAACGAATTTTTAAGCAAGAATTCAATTTTGATTTGAATTGAAATGGAAGTTGAAATTGTTTTTGAAACGAATTTAAAACTATTTATATAATTCGTTTTAAATAGAAATCGACGAAATATATATTATATATATAATATAATGGCCTGAATACAACGCGCCGCGTCGCTGCAGTTCGCGAATTTCGACCATTTATTTCAAACGGACATTACGGGAGATCCGACCGTCGGATTCTCCTAAAACCGGAATCGTTGGGTTCGTACCGAAAAGAACTTTCTAACGAATATTAGAAATTTGAAATCTAACGGTTGGATTTGGAGATACGTCCAAATCAAATTTGAAAAAGGTCGCTGTAAGTGCAGTTCAATGGCCGTTGATGGAAATCGACTGTATGGGCCTTGATAAAATTATTAAAAATAGTAATAATTTGTGTAAAATCATAAGAAATGATTTGGGAAAAAATGTGATGAAAAACTCCATATTTGAAAAGATAAAAATAGATTTTTATCGAAATGAACTAGTTTTGAACTGAAATTAAAACCCATTTATTTTTAAATAAATAAACTGGATTTGAAATGGGTTTAAATAGAATTGATTCATGGGTTTATCGTGAACTGTGTTTTAAATAACACTAGTTCTTTAACCCGATAATAAATAAAAAGTGATATGGGTTTGTCGTGAACTGTGTTTTAAATGACACTAGTTCTTTAACCCAATAAAAGGAGTTTTAATGAATCTGCAATTAAATTGAAATGTGAATTGATAATTTAAATTATCAAATCTAGAAATTCAGCGAGAATGGAGTATCACCAGTTTAGCTCCAAAGCGATAGTTAAATCTTTAATCAGATTTGAACGTGAAATGGTAATTAATTTTACCGATAACACTGTGCTGTTAGATGTGGAGTATTACCAGTTTTGCTTCATGGGATGAATAGGTTGGGATTGGGAAATAAAATAAATAATTACTTCGGTGTGGTTCGCTAATCCCGACTAGTTTGGAAAACCATAATTTGGTTTGAAATGACATCCAAAGGAAGATTAAAGGATAAATATTAAAGAATTTAACTTGGATAAAATTAATGGGAACCTTTCCCTAAGAATTGGAATGAGGCGTATGTTGTGTTTGTGTAACATTTGATTTTAATATATGCGGGTTGTTCGGAAAGGCCGGGTTTATACCCATTCTGAATAACCGATTCGACGATATGTCGAAGATGAAGACGGTGGTTGAAGACCGGAAGTCTTCACATCGTTTGGGTGATTACTGATGATCTTGATTGGGCTGTACACCCAAGATGGGGGAATCAGTTGGTTGTCGTCCAGACGTACTTGGAGATCGATGAATATGCGAGGAAAGTGCCTCCGGTTTCGTTCAGACCCAGAACGAACTTGTAAATGGATTGTGTGTCTGACATTGGATTTTATTCTGTGTTGATTGATTTCTGTTAAATATATATCTGTTTGGCAGCCGAGAATTTATTCTCTTGCTTAACGCCCTTCTCTGAGACGTACGAGCTTAGAGGTTATATATCGATAGATATCAATCGCATGGCATGAATTGCCTGTGTGGCACGCTGAGTTGCATGGATCAAGGCTTCTGTTGAAAAGCAAAGTCTTGTGGTTGATGATCAAAGCACGGGTTATGTGGCGTAGCTTTGTGTATAGCGTGGATTCGCGAGCCTCACACCTCGGTATGAGTCAAAAACGGGATAAGGACCCAAGGAGTGCATGACGTTTCTTTCTAGCTATGGTGGTGTCAGTGACTTACCAGCCCTGACATTTATATACTTTTCACCTATGTGGTTGTTGGAATGCGAGGCGCCTCGATTATAGGTCTGTAAGGACCGGGAAACGTGTGTTCAGGCATAATTAATCCTCAAACGTAAGTGAGGACCGGCCTTGGAGGATCCAGGGTTGCCCAGAGTGCGTAGCCCTGAGACATTTGCTAGTGTGTCTCGAACGCGGAGAGGAGCTTGCCCCTTGCCTCGACTCATGACGGAAATCCAATTTCCAATACGAGATGTTTCGGCTTTATTTGTAGAGCCTAGTATGGCGACATAGTAGCATGGGATGCTATGCCGTCTATGATTTATATTTATGATTGAAATTGTTTTGACACTATACACTTATTATAGTATCAAATGATTTGTTTTAAACGTACCAAGCATGTTTGGCTATTATAAGGGAAAACCCTATCCTCCGGCTTGCGTTGCATTGTGTGATGGGACCTGGGTCTTATAATAGCTTCATTTTTCGAAAAAGCATTGCACTGTTTATTCTATGCACTGGTATTCTTGGGAGGAAACCCGTTCCGTGTTATACGGCGTGGTCCCTTGAATTACTCTATTTTAAAGTAAAGTTTTAAGTAACTGATTTAGTTCTCACACCAGTCACATGACTGACCTGGAGTTTATTGTTTTAACCTAAACTCTGGGTGCCCTTATTTTCCGCACGGGCAGCTAGTAGTTTTGGTTTTGCAGATTTATATTCACAGGATCCTGATTTACAGCTGGAACGATGCTCGAAAAGCTCTGTATCCGTGTATTACTTTCAGTTTTGTTTTGTATATTTTTCCGCTGCTATGTAATTTATTGTAATCTCTGATATTTGTCGAATGTAATTTATTCATTTATACTCTGTATATTCTTGTATTCTGATGGAATTGTTGTAATAGCAATGAAATGTTGTCCCGTCTGCGTTTATTTGTGTGTTGTTCTCAAAGTATCCGCGCTTTCCTTTACGGGGAAGTTACGGGTACTTACAGGTTAACTCTAACTGATTAACTGTAACTTCTTAACTCTAACTGATTAACTCTAACTGATTAACTCTAACTGGTTAACTCTAACTGGTTAACTCTGGTTAACTCTAAATGGTTAATTCTAATTGGTTAACTCTAACTCTAATCGATTAACTCTTCTAACTCGTTTTGATTAACACATTTTGAGTAACTCCTTTGATTAACTCTACGTCCATATTCAGTATCAAATATCGATGTTGAAATCGATTCTTACTTCTCTATATAAGTCCTGACTTATATATTCTATTTATCCAATGATAAATATTTTACTTAATTTATAAATATTATTTATAAATTAATCTTCCCAATTTATCTGTTAAAACATATTTCTACTTAATTCCATTTTAGATAAAAAAATTCCATTTATCTGTTAAATACAGATTTCCATTTTCTATTCATTTTCTAAATATTCCTTTGATTTAATTCTATTTATTCTCCAAATAAATATTCCTTTGATTTAATCCTATTTATTTAACAAATAAATATTTACTTTTAATTCTATTTATTTAACCAATAAATATTTCCTTTTTATCTTTCTATTTATTTTCTAAATAAATATCTCATTTATAACATTCTATTTATTTCCTATAAATAAATATTTCCATTTAATCTTTCTGTAAATATTTTACAAATATTTCCTTTTTCTATTCTATTTGTAAATGTTTTACAAATATTTCTCTTTCTATTTTATTTGTAAATGGTTTATAAACATTTCTCTTTCGATTTTATTTGTAAATGGTTTACAAACATTTCTCTTTCTATTTTATTTATAAATGGTTTACAAATATTTCCTTTTCAAATTCTATTTGTAAATGTTTTACAAATAATTCCCTTTCTATATAAAATCCATTGATTTTATATAAATAATTCATTTTCAAAATATACTTTGAAAATCCCCTTTTCTACATTCTAGTATTTCTTACGGTATTTAAAATACCGAATAACAATGATCAATAACATTTTAACACACATCATCAACAACAGATTATATATCACATCACATATCATCATATATGAAAAACGATAAAATAAATGTTGAGGAATCCAATTGGATTCCTCCAACCTGTTTCTCTGCATCACAGATGTTAAACAATATAATTAACATCTATTTCATTTCAATATGAAATATTCTGCTAAACAGAATCAATGTTTGATAAACGATTTATATATATATATATCATTATCTATAATTTCAACCAATACACAAGAAATTCAACCAAACAGTTAACAAATAGCAATCAACAGATAATTATCAGTTCTAAGAATACGTTATAAAAGTATAACTGTTCAGAGTTGGTGAGTTTTACTCACTTTCGCGTTAACTGTTAAATAACGATTCTCGTCTGTTGATTCAGACGGACAATTCATTCCGCAATAAATTGTAACAAGCTCGAATCCACTCCAGGTCAGTTCCAGTTGTAGCCGCCATCCATACGATCCTAACGGATCTTGTTTCGCTGAATTTCGATATCGTATGAGGAAGTTACGTCATTTACAAGCTGGTACGTTATAAATTAAAATAAATTGAATTGCTTTTAATTTATATTGGGCCTTTACCTTATACTTGGCCCATCTCCCTTCCCTTAGAACCAAAACGCACCGAAGTTTCCTTCCTCCATATGCTGTGAGCTCCCTGTTGCCAAACATGGCCATTTTCGTTCTTTTGAATCCACTGAACTCCCTCTTCATCACACGAGAACCCAATCCGTTGCCACAACCCTTCTTCTCGTCCATTCCTATTCAAGTTGAGCACTATTTGAATGCACTCAAACCAGCACCAGCGATCGCGTCGTTCAAGCCATTCTGTTACCGTGCACATACGTCGACACTTTTATTTCTCGATTACCACCAAGTTATGCCAATCTCGCTCATTTCTTGCCACGATTCCAAATCCACCTTCCAATCGAACTCCGGCTACCCCCAAGACCATTGCGCAACCATCACCATCCACGAAAGTGAAATGTCGAGCTCCCTTAACAACCGTCGTACCATAAATTGTGCATATCCCTTTGAAGCTCTCCCTCACGCGAACTCAACGGACCCAAACATGCTCGATTTCATTGAGTATTGTAGGTGTTTTAATTACTTGTATGATTAAGGAAAGTGGTGACTCCTTTTTCTATTTACAGAAGAAGCGATTTTGGTTGTAAGGGTGAGAGTTGCATACTTATGTATTCTTTCTAGTGCGTTAGGTAAGTCATGTGTTAATGAACACTCCACGTACCAAATAGGAAATGTATGGCCAAAATAAATATATTTTTATTTAAATCACTATTTACTTATTAAGGGTACTTCATCTCGTGAAATTTCGTTTGTTTACGAACTGCTGTAGACAGAAATAAACATGCCGTTGTGATCAGCAAGGTACCATGATTTCAAAGATATAAAATACCGGTAGATTAACTCATATTGTGAAACCCCAAAAATTGCTGATTAAGGATGCAAAATAATCCAACTAAAAAGTTGCTTATTTAATTAATCAAAAAATTACAGTAAAATTCTAAAAATCAAATTATCACTACGTCTCAAAGGGCTTGTCTAAATTCGAGGCCAATATTTAATTATAATTAAGTATATCGTTATGGTTGATAATGATTCCATGGCGATTATTCGAATATTTGATTTGGACATAACTCACAATCTACATGAAGAAATCTCGATTTTTCTCTTCCATTGGAAAAATATACTTCACCAGCCCCGATTCTTTCTTGTTTCACAGAAATCCGACTTAAAACAGCTTCTGTATATTCAATTGAAGTTCGAATAGCCAAATAACGAACTGTAGCGCCATTTCGAGGTCGATTATGATTATAATATAATTATACGTTCAGACTTCGTATACATAATATTTTCGTTAATATAATTCAACTCTAAACTGAATTATATAATATAAATTGTCCAGTTCACATTATATTGTGAACTCCACTAATTCTGATAATTCTGATTATTTCAGAATTAAATATATTATTTAATTATTATTTTAATTAAATATTCTAAGTTATTTACTTTAAACGACCATTTAAATTACCAAACCATATTTTAAATAATTAAATAAACTAATTATTCCGCCAAAAATACGGGACATTACAACATCCAACCATCAAAATATCTGATAAACCAAGTAAAATCGGTTTATCTCTATTCCACGTCATTTATAATATTTTAAAATGATTTTTCACTATTTTTATTTATTTAAAAATAGTCCATTTCCATCGAACAACGTTTCAATTCATTCGATGGCCCTGGCGCTACTCTTGTCCAAATTTGATTTAAACATTTCGAAATATCTAACCGTTGGATCTTAACGATTTTATATATCAGAAAGATCTTTCCTAACCGAACCCAACAGTTCTGGTTTAGGGAAAGCACGATGTTCGGATCTCTCGTAATAATCGTTTAAAATAATAATTTCAAAACGCGAACTACAACATTGTTATTTGTTTTATTCTAATTATATTTATATATATAAATATAATTTAATCAATGATTTCTAAACCGTTTTTACTTCAAAATTTTGGCTAACGCCTTTAAATTTCGAAAATTTTCGCTATATCCTGCTTTGTATGGGGATGGGTTTGGAAATTTATTGGGCCGTATTAGGCACCCAATAAATCCAGAATAAGCATACACAATTTTTAGTCTCCTATCTATGCCCGAGGGAATGTGTAAAATTACTCCAGAGATAAATCTCGTCACCTCGTCCAGTGTTTGAAAATAAATAATCCATGTGTCGTATCTAATAACTAGAGAGACGTGATTTTTGTCAACTCTACACCTGTGTGGGGTTTTTATTTAATTTAGCAATTTACCATTATATTTATTTAATCCGTATCAGTCCTTAGTTTAACCTGCAATTTAATCATCGCCATACGAGAGCCTTTCCCGTATGGTAATCTCAACCTCGTCATACAAGCTCCAAATGCTTATATGGAATATGATATACTATGAAATCAATAGATCGGTTCACCTGAAATCCAGTCATCTCCATACAAGCATCTCGCTTGTATGGTAATTCCAACCTCGTCACATAAGCTCCAAATTCTTATGTAGTATATGATAGAGTATGCTATCTTCACGAAGTATGCCACGTAGCGTAGTTCAAAATTAGTTGTTACTGTCCCATGGCGTAGTTTATAATCTCACAATGAATAACCAGCACACCGCATCCAATGGCATTCATAGGAGTTGATATATATAAATAAAATTGTAAAGTCAACTCATTAAGATTTATCTATTTGTCGGGCACACAAATAAATTATTTACTCAACAGCAAATCCATTTACCTGTTCACCACATGTATATATGTGCATATCTTAGTTAAAAATAATATTTTTAGCGAATTAATATTTATTTCTATACATGATAATTTTTAACACTTCATACACATGTTAAAAATATTATTTTCGATCAATAAATATTTATTTCAACCTATGGTTATTTTTAACAGTTCATATACATGTTAAAAATATTATTTTCAATCAATGAATATTTATTACAACCTATGGTTATTTTTAACAGTTCATACTCTTGTTAAAAATATTATTTTAAATCAACAAATATTTATTTCAACTTATGGTATTTTTAACAGTTCATATTCATGTTAAAAATATTAGTTTCAATGATCGAATATTTATTTCAACCTTCGACTATATTTAAAAGTTCCTACATACAAAAAAATGTGATTTTATTGTTAAGGCATTTTATTTCCAACATGAATATTTTATATACTTCATACATATAATAAAAACAACAAAAAAGTTATTTTTATCATTTAAACAATTTATTTCTAACATGAATATTTTATATACTTCATACGTATAATAAAAATGTTATTTTTATCGTTCAAACAATTTATTTCAAACATGAATATTTTTTATGCTTTATACATATAATAAAAATGCTATTTTTATCGTTCATTCAATTTATTTCAAACATGAATATTTTATATACTTCATACATATAATAAAAATGTTATTTTTATCGTTCATACAATTTATTTCAAACATGAATATTTTGTATACTTCATACATATAACAAAAATGTTATTTTTTATCATTCAAACAATTTATTTCAAACATTAATATTTTATATACTTCATACATATAATAAAAATGTTATTTTTATCGTTCCAAAAATTTATTTCAAACCTGAATATTTTATATACTTTAATATTTCAGAAAATTTCGGCATTACAACGTAGGGTATTTAGCACTGTCACCGTGTCCAGCATGGCCCCTCTGTTATCCTAGGCCTTGTAGCATTACAATACTTTCATTTCAATAATTTTCTACAATATCATTCATTTTCACAACACAATGAATATGCCACAAACACAACAAAATTTGTTGCAACCACGGTCAATCATTCACAATCACAACCCAAATAATTTATATCGTCCATGGTCTGTGGATGAGGGGAGTATGTATGTGTATATATATATATATATATTTATGGATATAAGTATATTTATTTCCATTTCAATTTTATTTCAATTCCATTCAACGCATATATGATTGATACAATGCATGTATAATTTATACATCACTTATTTAATTTATACAATGCCAGTATATGAGATATACAACGCGTATATAATTTATACATCACTTATATAATTTATACAGCACGTATACATTCCAATTTGAATTTAGATTGCTCACATTGGGTTCCACTCCTCCAGAAATTGTAGGAAGCTCCAAAAATTCTCCGGTCTCTTCTAGAATGTAGAAGACGTCGTCACAAGTCCAATGTCTCTTGTTTTACTGGATTTCGACAACAAACAAAAAAGATACGATTTTTATACGATAATCATATTTTGCAATGCTTTTAAATGTTAAAACAGTTTAATATATATAAACCGTATACCTTTAACCTAGATTCAAAACTAGGTTTCCGATTTTCGCTCAAACCGTGAAGCTTCACGTCGATTAGAAGGTACTGGGTCGAAGAGCTCCGAGAGAACTTCCAGGCGCCACCAATCACCTCCAGTTTGACGGCGTTATCAGGGTGCGACAGCGGTTAGAAGTTGCTGACTTCGTGGAGGTGGATCTCTTCCAATACTGAATGATAGGAGGCAAAGTTGTTATGGAATTGAAGCTTGGAGGTATCTCTACAAAATCCTCAATTGGAGCTTCGAATTTTATTGAGTGGTTTAGGAGTTAGGGTGGAGAGAAGAAGGGAGCAACCATCGTCGTTCGTGTTTCGGGTTTACGGGATGTTTTGGAAAAATGAAAATAATAAAGGAATTTTCTGATTGGCCATATATTTATAATTAAATTATTTTATTTATTTATTTCCAAAAATGTTTGTTAACCCATACGAACTCCAAATATAACCCCCAGACTGATGCCGCTAGCTAAATACCCCCATTCCGGACACAATGGAATATGTTTCGTAAGCCCATGTGACTGTTACAGTTAGTTTTTCTTCAAATTAAAATATAAAACATTCAAATTTGTATTTGAACGTACATTTTAATTTTCCGAGGCCACATACTGATTCCAAAAATTCCTAAAAAATAAATATAGCTATGTTGGGATGGTATAGTCCCAAAAAAATTAATTTCATCGAATTTGGACACCGTTTGAAAAATGGACTTTTCCTGATCGATCCAATTCAAACTGAAATTACCAAACGTGTTTTCATTTGCCACGCTCACATATTAATTCCAAAAATTATGGAATTTGAAACCTAGAAATAATTTGACAATCCGGATTCAACCAAAGTGTTCTCGTCAAAAACATAGGTTGTTTTCAAATGTCTATTTTTAAGGGCTACATTTACATTAAATTTCATAGCGACTATTCTGAATATTCAACTGGCCATAACTTTTGATTCCCGCTATGAAATTTTGTGTTTTCAGATTCATTATAAAGATATTTTTAAACAGATTTAAATATTTTTTGTTTCACAGAAATCCAATTTCTTTTGAATTATGTACATTCAGTCAAAGTTCAAAGTTGAAGTTTCAAACTGCCACGCCATTTCAGGCTCATTATATAATTAAAATAAATTTATTCTTTCTAACTTCGGTTCAAATAAATTTTTAGTCGTTATTATTTGAAATAAATTATTCTAAATTCATTAAAATAGCCAAAATAAAAATTTTAAATTGGTTCTGATTTTCTGGGTTGTTGCAGTCTCCCCCACATAGAACTTTTCGTCCCCAAAAAGGAAAAAACAATAAAGTAGGAAAGAAAACGGAAAATAAAATATGCTGCAAATGTACCATGCACTAGAACTAATTAGAGATTTCCACTCTGCACTTGGGGTAAGCCTGTTTGATGCTATCTTCCGTCTCCTATGTACAGTCTCTTGGAAAACCGTTCCACCGCACTTTGACTAAGTGAACCTTCTTGTTCCTCAGAACCTTGGTTTCTTTGCCAAAAAAATTTTACTAGCTTTTTTCTCACAGCTAGTTCTGAAGTAATATCCAAATCCTGCTGCGCTTCTTCTTCTACAAATAGATCTGGATCATACACATGCTTTCGAGGTTAAGACACGTGAAATACATCATGCACTCCGGGCAACCAGTCGGGTAATTGAACCCTATAAGCAAGAGTTCCAATCCTTTCAAGTATAGGAAATGGACCAATAAATCTAGGCACCAACTTCCCTGTTTTCACGAATCGGACTACTCCTCTCATTGGAGAAACTCTCAAATAAACATAATCACCAACAACAAAGGCTAAATCTCTTCTTCTAGAGTCTACATAACTCTTCTATCCGCTTTGACCTGTTTGCAGTCACTTCATAATGAAATCAACTTTATCCGAAGCTTCACGAATCATGTCGGGACCCAATACTAATCGATTACCTGATTCTACCCACCATGCGAGAGATCTACATTGTCGACCATACAATGCTTCGAACGGTGACATTCCCAATCTCGCTTGGTAGTTGTTATTATATGAGAACTCAGCCAAATGCAAATGCTCTTCCCATGATCCACCAAAATCAATAATACATGCCCATAATAAAATTTCTAGTATATGATTCACCCTCTCAGTTTGGCCATTTGTTTGAGGATGATATGCGGTGCTAAGTTTTAACTTTGTTTCCAGCTCTGTTAGGAATGCTTCCAAGAATTTACTAGCGAATATCGGATCACGATCACTAACAATACTAATGGGAAATCCATGGAGTCTAACGATCCCTTTGAAATAAATCTGCACCAGGTTCTAAGCCATTCTTTGATCTGACAGGTATAAAATGGGCGGTCTTTGCAAATGATCTACGATCACCCATATACTATCATTTCCTTTCTTAGTTCTGGGACAACCATCTACGAAGCCTTTGGAAATTTGCTCCCACTTCCAATTTGGAATCTCCAATGGTTTTAACAATCCGGCGAGTTTCTGTTGATCGCTTTTGACTTGTTGACAAGTAGTACACCTGCTAACGTATAAGGAAATGTCTCTTTTCATAGATCTCCACCGGAAGGTGCGTTTGATATCATTATACATTTTACTCATTCCTGGACGGATACTAAGTTTAGATTTGTGACATTCATCCAGTACTTCTCTCCGGAGCTCAGGAATGTTTGGAACACAAATTCGGCCCTTTAACCTCAGAATCTCATTGTTATCAATTTGAAAACTCGAGGGTTCTCCTTTTTGAGTTCTCTTTCTGATCCTCTGAACGTAGTGATCATCCTTTTCAAGAACATATATCCTGTCTATCAATGAAGGTGTGATAATAAGACTGGCGATGATTAAGTTCTTTCTGCTAAGCGCATTAGCTATAACATTGGCTTTCCCCGGAGTATGCAATATATCTAGATCGTACACTGCAAGAAATTTTAGTCAATGCTGTTGTCTCAGATTTAAATCCTTCTGGGTGAACAAATACTATAACGACTTGTGATCTGTATATAACTCACACTTCTCACCCAATTGATAATTCCTCTAGATTTTCAAAGCAATCATGATGGCTAACAACTCAAGATCATGAGTAGCTTATCTCTTCTTATGTGGTTTCAACTGACGGCTAGCATAAGCAACTACTTGGCCTCTTTGCATTAATACTGCACCAGCACCTTGAATAGAAGCATCTGTATAGACTATCAAATCTTGATTGCCATGAATAATAGTCAACAATAGAGCTGTAGTCAACCTTAATTTTAGCTCTAGGAAATATGCCTCAAATTCTAGAGTCCAATTAAATCTTGCGTGCTTCTTAGTAAGCTACATTTATGGACTAGATAGCTTCGAAGAATTTCCGATAATAACTAGCCAATCCAAGAAAACTTCTGAGTTCTGTGGGTGTACTAGGCTGCTTCCAATCTTAAATAGGTGTAATTTTGCTTGGATCAACCGAAATTTCTTCCTTTGATGCAACATGACCAAGGAACTTGACTTCTTCTTGCTAGAATATACATTTGGAAAATTTGGCCTTTAAAACGTTCTTTCTGAGAATTTTCAACACTTGTTCCAAATGTTTAGCTGCTCTCTCTGACTTAGAGAAGATTAGAATATCATCAATGAAGTCTAGTACGAATTTATTCAAGACTTCTCTGAATACCATGTTCATTAGATCAACAAAATAAGATAGAGCGTTACATAAACCGAAAGGCATTACTAACCACTCATAGAATAAGTCTGGACCTTTGATTGTTGTCAAAGGAACACATTTTTTGGCAACTCGCAACTGATGGAAACCTGTAGCAAGGTCCATGCATGAAAATACTCCCGCTCCATTCAAACGATCCAACAAATCATCAATTCGTGGTAATGGATATTTATTCTTTAATGTTTGCTTATTCAAGTCACGATAATCCACGCATAGTCTGAGAGTACTGTCTGACTTTGGGACAAACACCACCGTTGCTCCCCAATTAGAGGAACTTGGCCAGATCAGACCTTTTCATAAAAATTGTCGAGTCTGGTCCCCTAATTCTTCTTTCTCCTTTAAAGTCATTCTCCGAGTAGGGTGCACTACTGGCCTTGCATTCAGAATTAGAATGATTCTAAAATCAATTTCTCTACACTGAGGTAAACTATCCACTTCTTAAAACACATCCGCATAATTTTTGATGATAGGAATTTTTCTGTGACAACAAGATTATTTTCTATTGGAGTAGGAGGAACATTAAGAGCTGACCAAAATTTTGTTCTATCCGAATTTGGACCTTCACATGGTATGGTTATGTACCCTTGATTTAGTATTTGCGTTAACAAATTTATCGGTGCATATAACCTCAACTTAATATTTGGTTAACCAATCAAATTCGGTAAAATTCATGACAATCGAATGGTAAGGAACCGATAACGGGAAAAAGAGACAGACACGCCACAAATCCACCAAGATTGAGGGAACCTCCAATCGGATTATGGACACTGATGGGTTCTTTGAGCTTTTTCAGTTTCAAATCCAATTTCTTAACCACATTACTTGCAATAAAGCTTCGTGACACGCCTGTATTAAATAGTACTTTAACTAGAATATCTTTGACAGTAAGTGTGCCTTCCAAAACATCTGGCCTTACTTGACTGGCTGAGGGTGTAGGAACTTCTGCCACTTCATTTACTTGAGCCACTTTGGTCGCTTTCAACAGCCGGTAGTCTCGCTTTATATGACCATCCTGGTGGCATTGATTGCATTTTCTATTCTCTTGAAACTTCTTCTTGGATTTAAATCCACTCTTTATTCGTTTCTACAAAGATTTTCAATTTATCGGCAGATGTCCTTGTGTATTGCAGTTAGAGCATGTGGCAGTCATTATCGGTTCTTTCTCAGATTTAACCCTTTTCCTTTTAACTTTAGGATTCTTACTGACCTCAGGCGTCGTGCTTGCCTCCGGGCTATCAATTTCAGACTTCCTTTTGTTGCTAAAACCGACTTCCTCTTCGTCCTCCAAAAGACATTGCTTGTAAAGATCCTCATAGTGATAAGCCATGTATATCATTTCATAAAAAGGAAGTTTCACATGTGCCGTTACGTAATTTTTGTACCTTCTTTGAAGCCCGTCAATAAACCTCAGATTCTTCCTCAAATGATTTTCAATTAGCTTCTGGGAAAAACGAGAAAGTTGCTGAATTTATTCTGATACTCCTGAATGGTCATATCTCCTTGTTTCAGATAGTAGAACTCATCGTATAGTCGCTCAGTTTCTTCTAGAGGAATAAATCTTTCTTTGAAAATTTCTTTAAATCTATCCCAGGTAATATTACCTTCTGGATTATTCTTAGTAACTGTTTCCCACTAAATTAAAGCTTCGTCTTTAAGTGCCCAAGATGCCAGTAATCTTTTTTGGTCATTTCTCAGCTTTAAGCCTTCAAATATTCTCTCAAACGAATGTATCCATGCTTGTGTTTCAATAATGGATTCTTTGCCCAAGAATGGTACTCCACCCAGATTTCGATACTTCTTTAATACAACTTCTATATCTGATTGTGACCGCGGGAGCACAATTGGCTCATTAGATTGTTGAACCATAGGATTTCTCCTTCTGCTTCTTCCACTCATTTTCTACTATGTCTACAAATAGCAAACAAAGCATCAAGCCAACAGAAAAGATGCTGTAAAGCATAGCTACATATATTTAAATGTATATGCATCTATTGGGGTGTATTTTATTCTACTATACTCACTCTAGGATATTATTGATCCTATCTATAATGAGTTATTCGTCTTAGAATTCTACTGAATCTATTTCTGATGAGTTCGTTAATATGTCATATTCCAGAACTAAGAATAACCAAAGCTCTGATACCAGATGTGATGACCCTAAACTCCCATGCCACAGAAGCAAGGTAATCATTGGAATATAACACACAAACAATAATAGCAGAACAAAAATATATCATTACACCAGACAATGTACAGCAAATTGTACTGGAATAAATATAATCATCAGAGTTACACAGCATGACAGGATCACACTTAGTACAAAATACAGTTTCAGCTTTATATAAAATGTCTACAGTAGAATCTAACATAATATACGTAACAAATTCTTAACAGCATAATAGAAACAATAGAATCCATCTTCAGCTCCATAGCTATCCAGAATGAGCTTGCTAAAACCTGAATACAAGGTTGCCCGTGTAGAAAATAGGGCCACCCGAGTTTGCAAAGTGAAACAAACTACGAGTCAGTCATGGGACTGTTATGAGAAATATTGCTTAACCTATTTAACAATAAGGCCAATCACAGGACCACGCCGCGGACGCGAAACAGGTTTACTCCATTGTATTGCCAATGCATAAATAAAGTAAACCATTTAAACAACACAATGCTTTTCATAGAAAATGAAGCCATTATAAGACTCAAGTCCCATCACACAATGCAATGCAAGCTAGAGGATAGAGTTTTACCTTATAATGGGCAAAATATCCTTGATACGTATAAATCAAAACCATTTGATATTATTACTAGCACATGTATGTTTCAAAAACAATTTCAATCATAATCTATCAATAATAGACGACATGGGTTCCATATATCATGTCGCCATATATAGGTTTACAATCAAAACCGCACAATTCATGTTGAAAGTTGGATTTCCGTCATGAACCAAGGGATCGTCCTTACCGACTTCGAGACTCTCTAGCCCGAGCCTCAAGCAAGCGCGCGGACAATCCTTGGATCATCAGGGCCAATCCACACGAAGTGGATTAAATTGCCTGAACAATACGTTTCCCTGCCCTATGGGGCATAAACTAGTCATATATCGACCAAACCATCCTTCGCCTCCGTACAGACTGATATAAACGAGGCACCTCGCTTTCCATAATCCACATAAGTAAAAATGTCTGGGCTCCATACCATGACATCACTACTAGCTAGAAGGAAACGCATGTCCTCCCTGAAGTCCTCTCCCGTTTCTGGTTCATACCCGGGGTGTGAGGCTCGTGAATTAATGCCATACACAAAGCTATGCTATATTAAAGTCGTGCTTTGATCATCAACCACAAGACTCTGCTTTTCAACAAAAGCCCTGATCACTGCATCTCATCATGCCACATTGACATTCCATGCCATGCGACTAATGTCTATCAATATATAACCTCTAAGCTCGTACGTCTTAGATAGGGGTGTTAAGCAAGAGAATAAATTCTCCGCCACCAAACAGATATATATTTAATAGAAATCAATCAGCACAGAATAAAATCCAATGTCAGACACACATCCATTTACTAGTTCGTTTTGGGTCTGAACGAAATCGGAGCATCTTATTCCCCGTCCCATATGTCCAATAAAGGAGAGAGGCCCTCGCACATCCGAACAATCAACAAATACGTCCGAACAACCACCACTGTAACCCTTTCAAGGCAGCAACTCCAATCAGAGGCATTATTAGCCATCCATTCGATGTGAAGATTATCGATCTTGCACCGTCTTCATATCTTCGACTTTTTCATCATCGATCAATTATTTGAAATGAGAATTAATTCGGCCTTTTCAAATAATTCACGCATGTATAGAATTCAAATCAATTCTTTTTATGGTTAAACTATTCGACATCCACATTTCCATTCATTAGTATAATTTTCATGTCAAATACATCCAACCATCAAAATATCTGGTAAACCAAGTAAAATCGGTTTATCTCCATTCCACATCATTTGTAATATTTTAAAACGATTTTTCACTATTTTTATTTATTTAAAAATAGTTCATTTCCATCGAACAACGTTTCAGGTCATTTGATGGTTGTGGCGCTGCTCTTGTCCAAATTTGATTTAAACATTTCAAAAAATCTAACCGTTGGATCTTAATGAATTTTATACAGTTGGAAAGATATTTCCAAAGCAAACCCAATGGTTCTGGTTTCAGGAAAATCCGACGGTCGGATCTCCCGTAATAATCGTTTAAAATCATGACTTCAAAACGCGAACTGCAGCGTCGTTATTCTTTTTATTTTAATGACAATTTCTAAACCGTTTTTACTTCAAAAATTTGGCTAACGCCTTTAATATTCGAGAAATTTCACCACAGGGAGGAGTTTGGAAATTTATTGGGCCGTATTAGACACCCAATAAATCCTGTATAAGAACACACAATTTTTAGTGTCCAATCTATGCACGATAAAGCGTGTAAAATTACTCCAAAGATAAATATCATCACCTCGTCCAGTGTTGGAAAATAAAGAATCCATGTGCTATATCTAATAACTAGAGAGACGTGATTATTGTCAACTCTACACCCACGTGGGGTTTTTATTTAATCTGCCAATTTACCGTTATATTAATTTAATCCATATCATTCCTCAGTTCAACCTGTAATTCAATCATCGCCATACGAGCGTCTTACCCATATGGTAATCTCAACCTCGTCATACATGCTCCAAATTCTTATATGGAATATGATATGCTATGAAATCAATAGTTCGTCTTCGGTTCAACTTGAAATGCAGTCATCTCCATACAAGCGTCTCGCTTGTATGGTAATTCCAACCTCATCACATAAGCTCCAAATGCTTATGTGACATATGATAGAGTATTCTATATTCACGAAGTATACCATGTAGTGTAGTTCAAAATTAATTGTTACTATCCTATGGCGTTTTTTATAATCTCACACAGAATAACCAGCACACCGCATCTAATGACATTCAAAGGAGTTGATATATATAAATAAAATTGCGTAGCCAACTCATTAAGGTTTACCTATTTGTCGGGCATGCAAATAAATTCTTTACTCAACAGAAAATCCATTTACCTTTTCAACACATGTATATATGTGCATATCTAAGCTAAAAATATTATTTTTAGTGAACTAATATTTATTTCTATACATGATAATTTTTAACACTTCATATACATGTTAAAAATATTATTTTTGATCAATAAATATTTATTTCAACCTATGGTTATTTTTAATAGTTCATATATATATTAAAAACATTATTTTCAATCAACATATATTTGTATCAACCCATGGTTATTTTTAACAGTTCACATTCAGGTTAAAAATATTATTTTCTATCAACAAATATTTTTTTCAACCTATGGTTATTTTTAACAGTTCATATTCATGTTAAAAATATTATTTTCAATCAACAAATATTTATTTCAACCTTCGACTATATTTAAAGGTTCCTACATACAATAAAAATGTGATTTTATTGTTAAGGCATTTTATTTCCAAAATGAATATTTTATATACTTCATACATACAATAAAAATGTTATTTTTATCATTCAAACAACTTATTTCAAACATGAATATTTTATATACTTCATACATATAACAAAAATGTTATTTTTATCGTTCAAACAATTTATTTCAAATATGAATATTTTATATACTTCATGCATATAATAAAAAATTTATTGTTATCGTTCAAACAATTTATTTCAAACATGAATATTTTATATACTTCATGCATATAATAAAAATGTTATTTTTATCGTTCAAACAATTTATTTCAAACATGAATATTTTATATGGTTCAATATTTCAGAAAATTTTCGCATTACAACGGCAGGGTCTTTATCACCGGCACCGTGTCCAGCACAGCTCCTCTGCTATCCTAAGCCCGGCAGCATTACAATACTTTCATTTCAATGATTTTCCACAATATCATTCATTTTCACAACACAATGAATATACCACAAACACAACCAAATTTGTTGCAACCACAATCAACCATTCACAATCACAACCCAAACAATTTATGTCGTCCATGGTCTGTGGACGAGGGGAGTATATATATATATGTATGTATATATATTTATTTTCATTTCAATTTCATTTCAATTCCATTCAACACATATATGATTTATACAACGCATGTATAATTTTTACATCGCTTATATAATTTATACCACGCCCATATATGAGATATACAACGCATAAATAATTTATACATCACTTATATAATTTATACAGCACGTATACATTCCAATTTGAATTTAGATTGCTCACATTGGGTTCAATCATCCAAAAATTGTAGGAAGCTCCAAAAATTCTCCGGTCTCTTCTAGAATGTAGAAGACGTCGTCACGAGTCCAAAGTCTCTTGTTTCACTGGATTTCAACAAATCATGAAAAAGATATGATTTTTATACGATAATCATATTTTGCAATGCTTTTAAATGTTAAAACAGTTTTACATATATAAACCGTATACCTTCAACTTAGATTCAAAACTAGGTTTCTGATTTTCGCTCAAAACGTGAAGCTTTGCGTCGATCAGAAAGGTACTGCGTCAAAGAGCTCCGAGAGAGCTTCTAGGCGCCACCAATCACCTCCAGTTTGATGGCGTTATCAGGGTGCAGCGGTGGTTTGAAGTCCCTGACTTCGTGGAAGTGGATCTCTTCCAATACTGAACGATAGGAGGCAAAGTTGGTATGGATTTGAAGCTCGGAGGAATCTCTACAAAATTCTCAACTGGAGCTTCGAATTTTATTGATTGGTTTAGGAGTTAGGGAGTAGAGAAGAAGGGAGAAAACACCGTTGTTCGTGTTTGAGGTTTACGGGGTGTTTTTCAAAAACAAAAATAATAAAGGAATTTTTTGATTGGTCGTATATTTATATTTAAATTATTTAATTTATTTAATTCCAAAAATGTCCGTTAACCCATACGAACTCCGAATCCAACCCAACGACTGATGCTCCTAGCTAAATACCCCCATTCCGGACATAGTGGAATATGTTTCATAAGCCCATTCGACTGTTACTGTCAGTTTTCCTTCAAATTAATATATAAAACATTCAAATTTGGATTTGAATGTACATTTGAATTTGCTGGGGCCACAAACTGATTCCAAAAATTCCTGAAAAATAAATCTAGCTATTTGGGTTGATATGGTCCTAACAAAATTAATTTCATCAAACTTGGAGGCCGTTTGAAAAATGGACTTTTCCTAGTCGATCCAATTCAAACTAAAATTACCAAACGCGTTTTCCTTTGCCACGCTCACATATTAATTCCAAAAATTATGGAATTTGAAACCTAGCAATAATTTGACTTTACGGATCCAACCAAAGTGATCTCTTCGAAAATGGAGGTCGTTTGCAAAATGTATATTTTTAAGGGCTATATTTATATTAAATTTCATAGCGACGATTCTGAATATTCAACTGGCCATAACTTTTGATTCCCTCTATGAAATTTCGATTTTTCAGATTCTTTTGAAAGATATTTTTAAATAGATTTAAATATTTTTGGTTTCACTGAAATCTGATTTATTTTGAATCTTGCACACTCGGTCAAAGTTAAAGAAGTTGAATTTTCAAACTGCCGTGCCATTTTAGGCTCATTGTATAATTAAAATAAATTTATTCGTTCTAACTTCGATTTAAATAAATTTTTAGTCATTATTATTTGAAATAAATTATTTTAAATATTCTAAATTCATTAAAATAGCAAAAATAAAAAATTTAAATTGATTTCGATTTTCCGGGTTGTTACACATGTACATGTATGCAATTCTAATCAATTTTTAGTTCAGTTCAATATTTGATTCTATTTGGCTTAATTTACCTTTCCATTACATATTGGTTTGGATTTGGTTCAATTCAACTTTTCATTCTCATATTGGATTTATTATTCCAATATTTTTATTAGTTAAATTAATAATCAAACAACACAACCAGCAATCAATTTATGAATTTAATTTCCAGAACATATAACTTTTGTATATATATATATATATATTCAAAAATCATATTTCTAGTGTCAAATCACAAATAATAAACCATATCTAAGTTTTGGTTCTCACATCGGCCAATTGGAAATATATAGATATCCCACTTTCGATACTCGAACATAAATATTGATGATGAGATCTCAATCATGAGAATCATCTCCAGGCGACTAGAGTGTTATTCTATATCTACCCAGTATATTTAAGACTTCGAATACCAACTTGCAAGGCATATATGCAAAGTCTAATTATACCCGATTGTCCAAAATCAATTTAAAATAAAATACTCAAATACGTATAATAAGGTTTAAATTTTCAAAACAAAATTTGTTTTCATTTTTATTTTAAAAATAACACTCTTCCAACTCATTCTAGGATACTGTTGATCCCATCTCTAATGAGTCATTCTCATTGGATATTACTAATCCAATCCCTGATGAAATCTTTCATTTGGTTCTAATGTGTCCTGTTCACCAGCTCTGTAAACTAAAGCTTTGATACCAACTGAGACGACCCAAACTCGCCCTTACGCGAAAGCCCAGATTGAATTGAGAACAAGACAAATCATAATACGAATAACATAACATTTCATTGCTTGTTACAACAATTACATCAGAGTACAGGAATATATCAGAGTATGAATAAATATTACACAGAAAAATATCAGAGATTAAAATACAAAGCAGAGGAAATAAAATGTATAAATACAATGCGTAGCAGAAAATAACTACTGAAACAACTAAAAGAGATATACAGATACAAAGATTTCCAAATATAGCCCTATTTGTAATCCAGGATCCTCTGAAAAGAAATATCTGCAAAAACCAAAACTACTAGCCGCCCGTGCGGAAAATGCGGGCACCCAAAGTTTAGGTTAAAATAATAAATCCCGAGTTAGTCATGGGACTTGTGTTAGAACTAAAACAGTTATTTAAAACTTTACTTTTAAAATGAGGTAAATTAAGGGACCACGCCATATAACACGGAACGGGTTTACCCCCAAGAATACTAGTGCATAAAACAAACAATGCAATACTAAATAAAGAAAAATGATGCTATTATAAGACTCAGGTTCCATCACATAATGAATGCAGTCGAGGATAGAGTTTTACCTTATAATAGCCAAATATGCTTGGTATGTTTTTAAAACAAATTTTTTATTATTACTATAAGTGTATAGTGTCAAAAACAACTTCAGATATATATGTATCAATCACAGATGGTATGAGCGCCCCATCCCACTATGTCGCCATATATAGGTTTACAATTAAAACCGCAAAATGTCATATTGGAAGTTTGGATTTCCATACTGATGGCTCCTGATTTGAAAGATCTATCGCGTAGTGCAATTCCCAATGGCTTATGTCCTGTGAATGAGAAAACGCCGTAATGCACATCCGCACTATATCCAGGAAACAAGTTACCGCGGCTAACGTTCAAGCATTAGTAAACACCGCTAACTCTATCCATTTGGGAATCGGGGGTGTGCCCTATCCTTACTGGTGTGGGGCGACCACATGCAGTATTGCCTCGGTCAACCGAATCCATGACAACCCGTAGGATGTCTATCCTCATCTCTAAAGTATACCAATCTAACCATCAGTTTACCACCATACCGGTGTGTGAGGCTCACGAATTAACGCTCCACAAAGCTGTTCTATTAAAGTTGTGCTTTGATCATCATCCACCAAGCTCTGCTTTTCAACAACATCTTGGATCACTGCATCTCAGTAGGTCACACTGCCAATCCATACCGTACCACTGATTTCTGCCAATATATAACATCTGAGCTCATACATCTCAGAGAAGGGTGTTAAGAAAGAGGATAAATTCTCTGCCACCAAATAGATATATATTTAGCAGAGATTAACGAATACAGTATAAAGTTATACAACATCAGACATATCATCCATTTGCAAGTCCGTTCTGGGTCTGAACGAAACCAAAGGCACCTTATTCCTCGTCCCGTATGTCCAATACAGGAGAGAGGCCCTCGCATATCCGTATAATCAACAAGTATGCCCGGCCTTCAAGATAGCTACTCCAATCATGGGCATCAGTAGCAACCCATCTATTTGATGTGAAGATTGTCGGTCTTGCACCATCTTTAATTTCTTCGACTTTCCGTCGTATCAATTATTCAGAATGGGTTAAACCTGGCCTTTCCAAATAACTCGTGTATCTTATAATCAAATGTTATAACAACACATCATACGCCTCGTTCTTCCAGGATATTCTTTTTATTCAAATATTCTTTTCACAATTTAAACCAAATTAAGTTTTTCCAAACTATTCGGGATTAGCGAACCTTACCAAAGTAATCATTTGTTTACTTTCCCAATCCCAACCTATTCATCCTATGGAGAAAAACTAGTAATACTACATATCTAACACCACGGTGTTATCGGTAAAAATTAATTGCCATTTTACGTTCAAATCTAATTAAAGATTTAACTATAGCTTGGAGTAAAACTGGTGATACTCCATTTTCGATCATTTTTCCAAATTTGATAATTTAAATTATCACATTCACATTTCGAACAAATTAAAGATTCATTAAAACTCCACTTAGTTTTAATCTTCCCAAAAATCATTATTAATGATTATTTGATTTTGGAAACACAAACATGTCACATCGACAATCTACACCGTACCACTAATTTCTGCCAATATATAACCTCTGAGCTCGTACGTCTTAGAGAAGGTTGTTATGCAAGAGAATAAATTCTCTACCACCAAAAAGATATATATTTAGTAGAGACCAACAAATATGACTCGAAATACAATGTCATACATGAAATCCTGTCTTTAACTGGGTTAAAGAACCAATGTCATTTAAAACATGGTTCACGATAAACCCAAAATCACATTCCATTAACCTTGGAATCTTCACGGAAAACAGATTAATATAAAATCGATATCAATTTCTGTGTCCACTAATAATATGAATGGAATAACGACAAAACCTTTTAAATTCCATATATATTAATAATCTTCCTTCACAGAAGCTCATCTCGATTATTACAAAATCGAATTCCATTAAATTCTAATTTAATATATTAAATTGGAAATCTTTACTTAGGAAAATTCCATTAATCTAAACTAAAAGATTATAAATTCCAAATCATATTATTCACTATTAATTGGGTTAAAGAACAAATGTTATTTAAAACTCCGTTCACGATAAACCCAAAAATCCAATTCTTTTATTCAATTCTAATTAAATATTAATTAATTTGAAAACTTCACTAAATCTTAATTTAAAGATTTATTCTTTTCTCAACTGGATTTAAGAACTGTGTTAATGAAGACACCATTCGCGACAAACCCAAAATCCAATTCTTTTACTCAATTCCAATTAAATATTAATTAATCGGTAAAATTCTCTAAATCTTAATTAAAAGACTTCTTCTTTTCTCAACTGTGTTTAAGAACAGTGTTAATGAAGACACAGTTCACGATAAACCCAAAATCCAATTTTTTTTATTCAATTCCAATTAAATATTAATTAATTGGTAAAATTCCTTAAATCTTAATTAAAAGATTTATTCTTTTCTCAACTGGGTTTAAGAACAGTGTTAATGAAGACACCATTCACAACAAACCCAAAATCCAATTTGATATCAAATACAAGGCTCTGAATAGAAATTATATCGGCTTATATTCAATATCAAATTCTGAAATCAACAAATATCGTATTAGGAATAACGATATATATATATCTTCCAAATTCCTCAACAATATCCGTATAATCACGGAATCCAATTTCAAAATTCTCCGAAGATTATTTCCCTTCCGAATCCATTCCAACTTTTCTATTGGAAAATTCTGGTTATTTTAAAACCATTTTTCAAATCCAATTTATTAATTTTTAAAATAATTGGATTATTATTCTAGTTATTAACTAGTTCATTTCGATAAAAATATATTTTCATCTTTTCAAACTAGGAATTTTTCATCCATAATCTTTCCAAATCATTTATTATGATTTTACATAATTTTTCCATATTTTTAATAATTTTATTATCGGGCGTACAGTCCGTTTCCAATAACGGCCACCGAAGTGCATCCATAGCGACCCTTTCCATAACTGATTTGGACATATCATAAAATCCAAAAGTTAGATCTGAAATCTCTTGCATTCATTGGTCAGATCTTTTCGATACGAATCCAACAGTTCCGATTTTATGAGAATCTGACGGTCAGATCTCCCTAACATCAAGTTGAAGTTAATGGTCGAAATTCGCGAACAGTCGTTGCGCGACGCGTTCTATTCAAGCCATTAGTATACATATATATATATATATATATATAATATTATATATATTTCATCGATTTCCATTTAAAACGTATTTTATAAACCGTTTTAAATTCGTTTTAAAAACGATTTCCACTTCCATTTCAATTTTAAATCAAAATTGAATATTCCATTATAAATTCTTTCAATTCCATTTCAATTTCAAATTTAAATCAAAATTGAATATTCCATTATAAATTCATTTTAAATTCATTTCAATTCCATTTCAATCTCAAACTTAAATCAAAATTGAATATTCGATTATGAATTCGTTTTAAATTCATTTCAATTCCATTTCAATTTCAAATTTAAATCAAAATTGAATATTCCATTATAAATTCATTTTAAAATAATTTCAATTTCATTTCCAAATTTAAATCAAAATTGAAAATTACATTATACATCCGTTTTAAATTTATTTCAATTTTCATTTCAATTTCAAATAATATCAAAATTGAATATTACATTTTAAATTTGTTTTAAATTTATTTTAAAACGATTTCAATTTCATTTTCAAATTTAAATCAAAATTGAATATTCCATTATAAATTCGTTTAAATTCATTTCAATTTTCAAATCGAATTTGAGTATTCCTTATCATTTTAATATTAAAATGATAATATTTTCAAAACATCAGATTTTGAAATCACTTTTTGATAATCATTATAAAATGAATAAAATTGACTGAAAAATCTCGTTTGTGTTAAAAATGGCGTTTAACTGCTTCACATGGCTTCACATTTCAATATTTACTGAATATTCTTTTAAAGTATTCGTTAATTACGACCTGGAATCAGAATTAATCAATTACCATATAATTTTGTTTATATGGATTTCAACATCGCATGTATACAACAACAACGATAAACAATCACTAAAAATTCAAACAACATGCAGAGTGCATTTTACAACTGTATAAGCATTAAAATAAATAAATAACACTTATACAGTCTTACAACCCATCGATTGACATACCACTAATTATTGGGATCAGTGTATGTCAAATATTATCATAATACCTGTGTGGGGTTTTCAAACAACAAATACTGTTTATTATTTGTGTAGTTTGGCGATATGTATAATATATCGTCCCAATCAATGTCAGTTAAATAGGTATATATAAACAAACAATCCGATCTATAAATGAATATTTATTTTATTTTCATTTCATGATAATTTATAAACATATATAAATTATATAAATAAATTTATGTACAACAATATCAAATAATAACAGTCCAAATCACAATCCAAACAAACAATCAACTAGTTTGTACAAAAAGATAGTGTCGGGGGTTTTTATGCCCCCTCTGCTTCCTACTATATATTAACTATAAAATAATTTGAGTGTGAGAGAGTTCTCATAGTGGTCGTTTTTGAAATTGTTGAATAATGATTATTTTAATTGAATTAAACTGTACGTACAATTCAGTCAAAATTGCCAACTGCTTCCAAATTTTTTCTAATCAGTTCCATTGCCCCGATCTCGATTTTTCGGTTCCAACGGTGCCAACCTCATCAAATTCTGTCGTTATTTGAATAAGATATTAAGTTTTAAACATTAATCACTTCATCTAATAATAATTAAAGTAATGAACGTGACTAATTACATTCTTAAGCTAATCCCCTCTGTTAAAGCTTTCTACCATCGTTCCTTCATTATCTAGAGCGGAAAAACCCAACCTTCGAAAGAGAAATCACCACGTCGAACTCTCCAAACCTGGCTGGAATTCGATCGCGCCTCCTTATGTGATTGATCTATGCGAGAAACCCCAACCGCCATCATCAGCTCGAAGTTCGAGCCCTTAATCGCGCCTGAAAACGTCCTTGAACTCCTTAGCTTTGGAGCAGAAATTTGCACAATCCGGGTGATGAGAAATCATCAAAGCTGTATGGATTAAAAGTTTATAAGAATCTCCACAACATTCGTTTAATAACTTTAAAGAATTACTTCTGGGATTGGAGGAATTTTGAGGGAGAACGATAATCGCCCTTGATTTTTAAAACGCTGTGGCTTTTTGAAAATATGGGGTTTTTGGTTGGCCCAAAATACATACATACATACATACATATATATATATATATTATATTTAATAATATTTAATTCCGTAAATACTTGCTTATGGTCACGAACTCCAAATCAAACCCAACGAATGTCGCCTCCAGCTAAATACCCCCATTCCGAACACAATGGGATATGTTTCGTAAGCCAATTCTACCGTTTTGATCAATTTTTCTTTAATTTAAAATATATATTAAATTTAAACGTACATTTTAATTTACTTGGGCCACATACAAACTCCAAAATTTCTCGAAAAATAAATCTAGCTATGTTTTGACGATACGGTCCCAACAAAACTAATTTCGTTTAATTTGGAGATCGTTTGAAAAATGGAATTTTTCTGGTTGATCCAATTCAAATTTAAATTACCAAACACATTTAAATTTACTGTGCTCACATATTAGTTCCAAAAATTATGAAATTTGAAACAATTTGACTTTCCGATCCAACAAAAGTGGTTTCGTCGAAAACAGAGGTTATTTGCAAAATGGTTATTTTTAAGGGCTATATATTATATTAAATTCCATAGCGACTATTTTAAATTTTAAAATGGACATATCTTTCAATTCTCGTTATAAATTCTGGATTTTTCACATTCGTTAGAAAGATATAATTACACAGATTTAAATATTTTTGGCTTTACCGAAATCTGATTTATTTTGAATCCTATACATTCATTTGAAATTTAAAATCGAATTTTCAAACTACCGCGATATTTTGAGTTCGTTTTATTATTAAAATTAATTTATTTGTTCTAACTTCAATTTAAATAAATTTTTAGTCGTTATTATTTAAAATAATTCATTTTAAATGTTCAAAATCCGTTAAAATTGCTAAAATAAAAATTTAAAATTAGTTATGATTTTCCAAGTTGTTATAGGTACGACCCGCATAGCCATGCGGCCTACTCGATTTTTGCCATTTCACGGTTGATGAGGCTTGAGGTTTAATCTTCTTTGAAACATCTAGTCACCATTCACTTTGAATGTCACATCGTCAGATCCGTCAAATCACTATTTAATGTCCACAAAAATATTTAGTTGTTAAGCTAAGAGAAGTGTACCCTTCTCCGCCATAAAAAAAATACATTTGAAGAAATCAACGCACGTGACTCCTTTGGAAATACTCTTTAAGACACCCGTCCATACAAGTCATCCGGGAACAGGATGAATCGAAGGCACACTCCTACCACATCCTAGGAGTCAACCCGTGGATCAGTAGCGAGCAGTCCTTGCAAACCTGTAGAATCTCACTCAAGATTGAATCACGTTAGAATATCTCTGGCTATACATCCAGAGAATATTCAACAAGCAATCCTTCCGCTTATGAAGATCCACGGTCTTCAATTTCTCTTTCTTGAATCAACATCTTTAGGTATTTGCTAGTTCATAATGGTTTTCGAATATGAATTCGATCCCGGTCTTTCCGTATCAACAATCGTATAGGCCAGATTTTGATATTCGGTTATTTAACTATCAAATAAATAATCATGAGGATAAAATGAGTTTACTGTCTCAGTACCAATATACATGGCCTTTTTAATTTAAAACCAATTAATGAATGTTAATTTAAAAGTCTTAAATCTTTTAATATAAAGAATATATCTTTTCATTTCTTATTTAACATAAGATTATTTCAAAACTATTTTAATTTAATACTTGGAAAAATTTCCTATAATAATATCCCATTTCTATTCTACTATCATTATCAAACATTTCTATATCACTACTCACTGTCTATATATATATATATATATATATATATATATATATATATATATAAATTCGTTGATCAACTTTAACTTGTCTCTTTATTTAAATTAATTAATAATAAAAATAATCTCATTCACACCTATTATTATTAAATAAATAATAATAATATCCATTTTAATCGTTTCTCAAAAATAATTAATCTTTGATATTAATCGTTACATTAATCCTTGCTCACTTGCTTATCCATCTTAGTAATATAAGAATTGACTTTATAAATCATTTAATAATTAAGATGAGGCACGTGCTTTGCACATGGCAGATTTTAGTACGAAAATGGTGATTGGTGGGTAAAACAATACACACACACACACACACACACACACACATATATATATATATATATATATATATATATATATATATATATATATATATGGTTGGTTAAATCTATTTTGTATCGTTATTCGAAAACAAAACCCAACACTTATCGTTTTAAAATAAACTCATTCCAACACTTTCACTTTTCATTTCCTTTTACTTCGGAGAATTCATTATATATATATATATATATATATATATATATATATATATATATATATATATATATATATATATATGTATGTATGTACATATGTGCGTCCTCAAATTTTCCGTTTCGTTACTTTGGAAATCTCGTTATATATTCTCGAGTCCTTTTTATTTACGTGGTTTTATTATTTCTCATGTGGAATTAATAAATTATTCTTAACCTCTTTCCTATTGCAAACTAATATCATCCTCAAATAATCCTGAAGTCATTCAAGTTAGGGTATTTGTTTATCTCTCAGACCATGAACAACAACGTTCTTATCTTAAGATAGATATGAGTTGTAATTCTAAAATCGATACTCATTCTAATATTCGGAAATCACATCAACTATTTTATTAAATATATGGTTTATAAAACCCTCTTACTTTTGAAAATATCTCTTTATAACTGATTATTACTTCATATGTTAATTAAGTAATTTCTTAATAAAAATCACTTCTTAACCTTCGTCCCTTTTAAGAATTCGCTTTATAACTCGAATTATTATTACCAAATCTAATTTCTAAATCCTTTATCAAATTAAATCATAAATCACTTTTAATCGTTTCTTTTCAAAAATCGCATTTCGATTCCATTTACTTTCTCTCAGTTCTACCCTTCAATAACGTTAATGTAAAATTAACCCTTTTTATTTTACATCTCTTTTATAAATCTTGTTTATAGACCCAAGTTTAATACAAAACTCCTTTTAACTTATTCCCTTTTATTTAATTAAATATTAAGTAAATAGTTATTTTAAGCTATCGTATTCTCTTAAAAAATTGTTTTTTTTACTTTGTTATGAAACTAGGGTTATAAAAACCGTTCATTTCTCCTTTCACAATTACATTAGATTCCATTTTAACTGCAATCACTTTTTAAATGAATTTCAAATAAAAAGTAGTCTCTTATATTATTATTAATTAAAACAATTATTTACTTCAACCTTCAACTACTGTAGCATTATTTAATTTCTTAATTACCTAAAATAAATAGTAAATTCCTTTTTAACATCTTATTAAAATTAAAACAAATATTTGTTAAATTATTTCGTTAGATTAATCAAATAGCCAATTCCAATTAATTTATTTGACTTAATCAACTCAAACCATGGTTAATTTGTTAATCAATTCCAATTATAGTCTTTTCTTTAAATTAATTAATAATATAATTAATTCAAATAATTTCATATTAATTGTTTATTAAAAATAATTTCCTAACTCTTAACCGCTAGGTTAATTTCTACACCATTGCTTATAAATTTGATTAACATCAGAAATTTTCTTTATAAAATCATTTAATAATTACTTAAAATTTAAATAATAAATATTTATTTTCTTTAATAAACTTTTATTGAAAATAATATATTTAAAAATCTATATTAGTTATTAAATAAATTTTATAACCCTAGTTTTATCTATTCACCTGACGGTAAATCAATATTTAGAAAACGATTGATTTATAGGCCATATACTGCCAATTACTCAACCAATATCACCCATTGGTTTAAAAAAATGTTGAATTTCAGGTCAATGTCACTATCCAAATCAATCGTCCAATCAGATCCGTTCATATGATGATAATATGAGAATAATTAACGTCTAATATATTTGAGGAATCCAGTTGGATCCCTCCGACCTGTTCTTCCTTGTATTAAAATAGATTATTTCAAATAATATTGTTCATTTCAATTTAACTGATTATTTCTATCGCAGTAATAACGACTATTTAAGATCAACCAAATAACAAAACAATTCAAACAATTTAACACATTTATTTTATAAATGTCCCAACAAGGTAAGTTACCTCCATTGGCTCCAATCGTTAAAATAATGATTTGGTATTTCACTGAAATTAAACAACGTCTAATTTCATTGGTTCAATCCATATATGAATATATATAATTAACAACAAACAAACAGTCAACTATTAGCAACCATAGCACACAATTATAGAAAAAACCCGACTTATATAACATATAAGTGGGAAGAACAGAGTGAGTTTAACTCACATTGATTTTGTTGTCGCTAAAGCGGTTCGGGTTTTATTTAAATTAAACCGACGTTTGATGTTACTGAAAATTTTCACTGGGTTCCAGCTTTCCCCGAAATTTCCAAATGTAATATTCGTCAACAAGGTCCTAGCGTAGCTTGCTTGGTTCAATCATGTTCACAATTGCACAAGATATAAACATTTTAACATACAATCTATTTTAAACAAATTAATTCCTTAATTAATTAATTAATTATTAACTTAATTACGTTTGCTTAACCAAACCACGTCGATAATTTATTTATGTTCCTTCTATTTCATTATTCCCTTCTTGTTCGAAACAACTTGTACCAAATATAAGTGATATGACTTAAGTTAAATATTTTCTTAATTTAATAATGGGTTAAAATGAATTACACTGTTAAACTAATTACTTAGATCATCAATAAGGCCAAACCAATTCCTAGCTCATCTTCTTTGAATTATACTCGATCCCCTTTTTTCCTATTGTCGTTGATTCATTCTGTGGAAAAATTATTTAGTTAATTAATTTAGTGACATATTAGTTTACATAATCACCATATAAATATAATAATTACGTTTTGAAATTTTGGGGTCGGTTCTTCTGTCTGTAACTCCTCACCGCACATGCCAAACCATTCATCACTATGCCTTCATTCACGTGATTCTTGTACCGACACCAATGTCATTGTTCTCCAGTATAACACCAGTGATTCAAATAACTCTGCCCCCCTTCATTTTTGATTGAAGAGTAAGGGACCATCCCTTTTAATTTTTCCCTTTTGAATCAACAGCTCACTTTGATTTTTGTTAAACACTGCATCTTTGAAAACTCCATCCTCGTTCTAGTATACCCACGCATCTGACTCCTACCGCCTCCATCGATTGTCGCGTCATCTAGGTTGACAAGGCCTCCATCAACAAACACCAGACGATGTGCCACGATCAGCTCTACGAACGCCCCAAGTTTCATTCAGATTGAACTCCTCCCTTTCCCAGAAAAGCCTTCGAACCGCCCCACCTTCGTGAACCATTTCCAATCACAAAAATGCATAGAATCCGATCTTAACCAGTCAATTAGGAGATTCCTTGTAGCTCAAGAATTTTATAGAAGAGTGTTTGATTTTGGTTAGAGGATTTTGAGTTGAGATTAATGAAATAATTGAAGCTTCCTGGCCGTTCGTGAATTTTAGTGGCGGCTTGTAAAATGGTCGACCGCGCACCAAAATTTGACCTAAAACAAGGGTTTCGTGGCTCTTTACATAGGAGAATGGATGGATTTATTATTATTATATTACATATGAAATTTAATGACGAATTAACGTTTTAAACCACCACAAATTATCTTCAAATCGGGATGTAATACCTATTCCTAGCATAAAAAAATATTCTGGACCCGATGAGACAGGTTTCGTCGAATTCTGAGGTTGTTTGTGAAAAGTCCTTTCTAATTATCGATGAAAAATCACGCTTTTAAAATTCCTCTAATTACAGAAAAAATCCAATAAATTTGAGGTCTTGACATTTTACTAGATCTTTTCCTAACATATCCAGTGAAGATGGTTTCGTTCAATTTGGAGTTCGTTTGGCTATCCATTTATTCCTTTAAAGTTAACCCCGTCAAAAAAATATAAACGATTAAATAAAAACAAGGACGTTTTTGGCCACTGAAGTCACATATGACATCGGTTTGCCACGAAACTTGATTTTCTTACAATAATTTAACAATACGGTTCCAATTGAAATTAATTTCATCGAAAACGGAGACCGTTTGAAAAATGACTATTTTTAAAGCTTATATAATAACGAATAAAATATTAAATAAATTCTCAAATAAATACTAATAAATTACCTTTTTATCATAAATATCCAAGCATAATATATATACAACTTCAAATTTAATTTGATATCGTCAATTTTGAGCTAAACGGTATTCAAATTATATCAAAACCCTATTATATTAATTAATAAACGTTATATTTTAATAACGATTTCCATAGCGACTATTTTAAAAATTGAATTGGACATAACTAACAATCTATAATGCAAAATCTAGATTTTTCTCTTTCATTAGAAAATTATCATCAACAAGATTCAAACGTTTACTTTTTCATAGAAATCTGACTTATATTGGATTCTGTATGTTGAATTGAAGTTCAAAATTCAATAGAACGAACTGCCGTGCCATTTCGAGCTCATTTAAAGTTATATAATTTGACGTTCAAACTTTATTTTAAATAAATGAATTAAATATTAAAATATATTAATATTCCAAATATAATATTTAAATAATAAATTAAATTAAATATTAGACTACCAAAAATACGAGACATTACAGCTAAAATTTCCATGGAAAAACAATTCTTCTTTGAGTTCGAGCTTTTTCGCTCATCTTATGTTATTTGTTCATATCTATTTGTTTATATGATAAATTTTATATAATATATATACCTATAAATTGAATATTATCTATGTATTTATATAAGAATGTAGGAAATCAGCCTAGCACTACTTTTAGGTATTTTATGAATCTTATATGTAATTTTGGCAATTTGCCAAGTTAATTTAATATTCTACATATAGAAAGTACATATTATATTTCTACTAACATTTATATGTAGGTTGTATGTCTCATGTAGTTTATTTTAAATTTACTTTGCAATTTTACATACATTGGTCTTCCTTTGGAAAACAACAAAATTAATATTTCTTACATGGTAATGTATTATTCAAGAATCTTCTTTCCAATGGCACAGTACGTGTAACAACCCCAAATTTTCAATTGTTCAAAACTGTCAAATTTAATATTATTTATGGGAATTACAGTTAAAATAATTGAACTAGTAATCTCATGGTTTAAATTTATGCAAAATAGTTGGTTTGAGCAGTTAACAGTGAATTTGCAACAACTGTAATGATAATAGATCTATAGTTTGTAAAGAAAATGAGAAGTGTTGTTATATTAATTTTGAAATGGAAATTTACTTGAAATCAATTAAAAGAGATATGTACATTTTGTAAGGATTGAATATAATTAATTTTTGTGATAATTAATTTGTACTTAACTTGTTATTTTTATTTAATGTGTTTAAGTGAATTTTGAGTACTAGCCTAGTTTAATAACTGAACAGTAAATCATTGATTTTGGGTGTTATTTTTATTAATAATTAATTTTTAGTATTTCTCCAAAAATTTAGTTGAGTTTTAAATAATTTTATAAACATTTAAAAATTTAATTTAATTGAAGAAAATCAATTATTTTAACATTTTAGCTTGCACGTTAAAATAGCAACAAAAAAAAAAAAAAATCAAATTAGCTCGGATTGTGATGATTGTTTTTTATTGGATTCATAGCTACATTTTATTGTACCGTTTAAAAATTCATAGCAATCAGATTTATGATTTGTTTGTACGGATTCAAAACGCGCTGCATTTTGTATAGTGTTCACATGAAATAATACTCTGTTAAAATGGGCATGTTGTAGACAGTGGAATTGGCTTCCTAAATTATTCCATTGCGTTCAGAATGAGTTAAAACATATAGTTTAATTATTTGTTCGACCTAGAACTATATAAACACGCTAACCTCTGAAAATAATATTATTTTAATATGCTAAACCTAATTTACAATTTCTAGCCGGTCCTAATATTCATCGCCAAAAATTGTCCAATTTCAAATGCTAATATCTTTCAATCTACTCAATAAAATTCAAAAATTTATGAACCAAAGTTGAAGATCTTCGCGAGACATTTCCATCCATATGGATGATTGATACTATTTCTGCACAGATTTAGCAGGATTTGTCAAGAAAGGCAGCGTGGTTTGTGGGCTACAGGGGACGGCGGAGGCGATCGGACGGGCGCATGGTTGGGGCATAGGCGGACCTCGATGCAGCAGTCGTCGTGCTAGTGTTAGATCGACTGATGGTGGGCTGATGTGTAGTGCGTGGGTCATGGAATTCAAGGCCGAAATGGGTAATGGTGTTCAGCTGAGAAGTTGCACGATGAAGCCTGGAGGAGAAGGGCAAGAAGCTGCTAACATAGCAAGTTTGGCTTTATTTTATGCCATTTTCATTTTTTTTTATTTAAATTTTAATCGCGTTGACTTGAATAACTTTCTCATGCGAACTCAGATTTATGCATGGTTAGATCCGTTGGGATCGTAGCGAAATTCTGGACAACATGGATCTATCGCCAATTGATTCTGAGACTGCTGATTTTTGTGCAAAATTTGGATTTCAGTCTTGTTTGAAAGTAAAGGTGGGTGATTAAACCTACTCACACCTAACTAAAATATTTGATTGTTACTTAAATTAAATTCGTGATATGATATGATTGTATTGTTTCTTGTTTGACTGTTTAAACTTATTTTTTATGTTAATTTTCATAGACAATATAATTTATTTTAACTGTTAATATAAATTGTACAGTTACAATTTAATTACCAGTTTTGTAACAACCCGTATTTTCTATAAACATAAAGTAACAAAACAAAGTATACTTAATTTTTAAAAGAAGAATTAAGGGAAACGGGTTGCGCCATTGCGTTCGGCTCAGAATTCTGCTTGAGATAGAGTCCGAATTTGCGTAAATCGGACTTCGTACGAAGAAGTTATGGCACTTAGAAGTTTCAGGAACTTAAAATAAAAACCAGCCCGAATTCAAAATTTAAAAGTTCGAAATTCAAAACAAACACCAGGGCTAGGCGAGAAATTTCCTACCCAGGACCCAGGTCGACCAGGGGGTCGACTTGGGTCACATAGGTCGACATGGGGGTCGACCTTCCCCTATTTCCAGATCCGTGGATAGGTTCGTTTTTCTGCATTTGTACGCCCGTTCTGACCAGATTCGTTGATCCCTATGCTGTATAAACACTCCTAAGGCTACAGTTTTCTCTACACAACTTCATTACGCCTATACTTTACCCTTATTCATATTAAAATAAATCAATGGCGTCGCTACTCTACTGAAACTTAAGCTAGAACTAGTGCTCCTTCTTCTTCCAATCTGAATACGATTAAAAGAGAACAACTACAACCCTTTTTCTTTTAGAATCCAACCAAGGTGAGTATAGTGTTTTCAGATATGAAATTTAATTATGATCGTGACATGGCCATAAATCTGAATTTGGGATTATGCATATTCTTGTTTATCAGATCTGTTTTTCTGTGTAGATCTATCTTATTCATATTATAGTAACTATTCCGTATCTCTTCCTTCCTTCTTTTCTATAGCCAGGCTACCACGAGCCTGAGCCGAATCTCATAGGAGATTGACGCGTGAACGCTAAATTTGGGAAGAATAGTGAATGATGCATAATTAGACATGACTGATTTGTGACTGATTTGAGAAAAGAACATATGTTGTAATTTAAGATATGGATCTGGGCATACTATATATGATAGTCTGTGATTTGGAAGAAGGAGAATTATTATGTATATGACTTAGGCGCAAAGATCTATATTATAATAGTATAACTATTAAATGTGAATACGCCTAAATGGGGATTTTGGATATTTGGCATACGCTGAAATCAAAGGCTATAATTTGGCATAATTCGTATTTTATATCATGATTTGGGTTTTTGGAGAATATTCTGTACTGTGTAAATTTAACTAAAATTTTGGGGTGTATGTTATATTGTGAATTATGACCGCAAGTTGGGCATGTAAAATTAGGCTTAATTTTTTGATTAGGCGATGTATGTCAATGGAATTTTAAGGGATGATTAAATCTATTAAATTGCCTAATCTGCTAAATCTGTTGAAAACTGAATACGGTAATTTGAGTATGAAAATCTGTAGGCTTGATCTAAAATTAATCAAAACAAGTTAATAGAACTTTGAATAATCTGCTATAACCTGTAAAGAAGTTTAATTTGTTGAATTGATAATTAATCTGATATTGGCATAATTTGTGAATGGATACTTTAGCTAAAATCAAGAATGCTGAGACACGAGGTTAGACCTTGTTTGCGGAAGAAGCCTGCCCGGACCCAACCAACTTAGCCAGCAACCGCAAACTGTCAGTCTAATGTGAGAGGTCGTAGGCATAACAAAAAGGTGCTTAGACACGAGGTTAGGTCCAGCTTGTGGCAGAAGTCTGCCCGAAACCGCCCGGCACATCCAGCGGCCACAAGCTACCGACCTAATGTGAGAGGTCTGTGCATTAGTGATTAATTAATGCAAATCTAGGATAAATATGATGCCTAAAAAGTGTTGGGTGGATAAGGTTAAATCAACTGGGCGGATGAATCTAATAAACCCGTCTCGTAAATCTGTAGGCCCAATACAAGGTTAGATGAAACAATCTGTAAGTCTTTTAATCTGTATATCTGATCCGTTAGTCTAAAAACTAGTTAACCTATATGTTTGATCTGATAACTAGTTAATCTGAACTTTGTACATCGGAAATCTATAAGAAAGTTAATTTGAAATCTGTTGGTCTGGGGACACAAGGTTAGGAGGGGAGATTACTTGTGTCATATGTTGTGTGGGACCCATATTACTCAGTAATCCTTTTCCGGTATCAAAACTATGACCCAACACTAAGAGGGGTCCAGGGCACGCTTACTGAACTAATTGTTAGAGGTTCACTCTGATAATGGCGAGGGGTGTCGATGGCGCATTCCAACCGGGTCATGTGCATGCATGGATCCGGTCTGGTCTTAGAATGTAAGACACTGTGACATCTGTAAATAGGTCTATGTCAATAGGTTGCCACTTTAGGGAATGATACACCCTTCTATGGGGCCGACATAGGGTATTTATGTATTAGGGAGCCGATTGCTTGGGGTAGAATTTAGGGTACACCTAGTTCTGTTTGTTTCTGTTGGTGTACTGTCTGTTTCTGTTGCGTTGGTAAAGTCCCATTATTAGCATTCTGTTTCTGTACCTTCTTTCTCTGTTGGGGTGGTAAAGGCCCATTAATTGGGGTGGTAAAGGCCCATTATTTGCATTCTGTTTCTGTGCCTTCTGTCTTTGTTGGGGTGATAAAGGCCCATTAGTTGGGGTGGTAAAGGCCCATTATTAGCATTCTGTTTCTGTACCTTCTGTCTCTGTTAGGGTGGTAAAGGCCCATTACTAGCATTCTGTTTCTGTAGAGATTATTCTGTTTCTGTTTCATTTTAGACATTACGGTGAAACCTAGTCCGGTTATACTAAGTATTAGTGAAGAGAAGTAAGATATAGGTAAGAAGCATATCTTGCTCTATATCGTTCTGTTTTCTTCTGTTTAACTTAAGCATACCTGCTATTCCTGTTGCTGTAATCTCTCATCCAGCTTTACTTACATGTCATGATACTGTTATCTTTTTATATGCTGAAAATCACTGGACTTGCCAGACTTTGTGTCTGACCTCGTTTGTTTTCGCCCCTTTTCTTTTCGTCCCTCCCTCAGGTGCTCAGGGTGGAAACATTGGAGCTTGATTCAGATTTTCTCTGCTTGAAGTGCTTAAACTATTGCTTGGCTTTGGCTCTATCTTGTCATGGTAGTTTATGTTGGGGATTATGGCTTTAAAATTATGCATTCTGAAGGATTTTGTACAAGACTGATATTTGTGTACTTTGGTTTTGGTATTATGATTTTGAAGGATGTAGCCAAACTCATTTCTGTTTCTATTGTAATAAAGTTATAAATTTTTCAAGTACAACTTTACATACCTGCCTTGTGATATTCTATTCTGTTTACTTATAATGCTTCATGGAAGTTAATGCATTCCCTTTTGTGAGTGACATTAACGGACATGGGGTGTTACACTTGGTATCAGAGCTGAACGTTACCAGATTTGATAAAAAAAATTTGAAAACTATTTTCAAAAAAGGTTTTAAAAAGGAAGTAGTTTCAAAGTAAAGTTTATTTTGAAAAACATAATCCCCAAAAGCCATATATCTGTCTTTCGATTCTCCACTTTGAATCACTTCCTTTTTCTTTTCAGCATGTCTGGGGTACCCGAAATACCCAAGGGCATACCAATACCAATCTGGTTCAGAAGGTATCTGGAGGCTAGGGCCACCGCCGCAGGCCCAGCAGACGTTCGTCCTTTCCCAGCTGCAGCCGCTCCTCCTCCTCCCCCTCCCCACATTGATACTTTTGCGAAGATATGCAAAGACTTTTGGGCAAAGGGCGGGAAACCTTTTCACGGGTTAGAGACGTTTGTTGAAGCTCGAAATTAGCTTAAGGAAGTGGAAGATTTGTTTGGTATCTTCGAGATAGAAGATGGAAGGAAGGTCCAATTAGCTTCTTGGTTAATGTAGGACGAAGCCTCGTTTTGGTGGGAGGACACGAATGGAGAGCGTCCAGTGGAGACATGGATGGACTTCAGGCATAGGTTCGAGATGAAATTTCTCTCACGAGCAGAAGAGAATTTATACATGGAGAGGTTCTTGGCGTTGAAGCAGGGGAATTTATCAGTAAAGGAGTACATTAACAAGTTCAATCAGTTGGCGAGATTTGGCTTATACTTGATGAATACACATCAAAAGAAGGCCCTGAGATTCGTTAATGGTTTGAATGAGCCGCTACACGGGTTAGCTATGACCCATATTCTTATGGGGGCTACCTTCGAGAAATTGGTTGACATGGCATTGATGCATGAAGAGGAAGCCAAAAGTGAGAAAAAGAGGAAAAGCTTGAAGGACCACAGAACAAGAAAGCGTGGCCCAAAAAGGAAACATAAAAGAAGGATGAAAAGTCAGAAGATAAGAAGGTGAAAAAGTGCTTTACTTGTGGAAGCTTGACTCATCTGAGAAAGGATTGCAGAAAGAGGAAGGGCACTTTCTACAACTGTGGTGAGATGGGACACTTCACTAGGGACTGCCCGAAGAAACGAGGGCAAGGGCAGAGGACATGACCTACTTTTGAAGGGCAGGTGAATGCTCACGTGGCTGGTGGATAGGATAGAGATAGGAAATTTTTTGTAGAAGGTTTAATTTCCTTATCTTATTATTGAGTAAAACTCTTTTTGATTCTGGCACTTTGATTCTGTAATTGAGACTCTGCACTTTAATACTAGTCTTGTTTCTGATCCCGCTATAGTCTTAACCCCCATAATGGTTACGAATCATCTATTTGTGATAAGTTGGGGGTATCTGTGTTGGGCGTTAAGTTGACTATGATGCATACATTTTGGGTTTTGATAATCTGATCTATACCAGTAGTCTGTAAGTATCTGAATATTTCTGAAAAGGATAGGGGTTTTTACTCGAAGCGTGAAGTAGATTTCCGGTTTTGACATCGTTTAATTGGAGTAATTCTGTAAGTGTCAATCTGATGTTGATTTCGGTCTTCGGGGTTGAAACTTAGAGATTTATTCTCTTAACCGATGTCTAATAGGAACAAAACTTTTGTTTTAATTGTACTTGCTTCTATCACTCGGCTGTATCCTATCGATCGAGTCTTCGACCTTTACGTAGAAACTAATGGGTGTAAACATGTGTTTGAGACATGTTATGTTTGATGGTTGCAAGTGGATGCTAGTGGTTGCTCATGGATGCATATACATACACTAGGCACTAGATCGGCTCAAAAGCACTCTCATTCTATATATGGATGTGTGCGCATTTTTCAATTTTTGTAGACGCAAAATGATTGACTCATCACGTTGCATTTGTATGAATGGTTATGCACTCATATAGAAATGATTTGTATCAAATAGGAATTCTTACATACATAATTGGACTCATGGCACTAACATAATTCGCATAGAGGTCAACTGAATCACTAGACCGCCTGATCTTTGCATTAGACAAGGGACATATACACACACTTTTGCATATGTTCATACAAAATTAGAAGATTTCTAAGGACAATGGATGCTTGTGGATGATGGTTGAGTAGATGGGTGATTGGATGGTAGGACACATTCTTCTTAACTTGAAGATTTCGGGGACGAAATCCTCTAAGGAGGGGAGAAGTAACACTCTGTATTTTCTGTAAACATAAAGTACCAAAACAAAGTATACTTAATTTTTAAATGAGGAATTAAGGGAAACAAATTGCGCCATTGTGTTGGCTCGGAATTCTGCTTGAGATAGAGTCCGTATTTGCGTAAATCGGACTTCGTATGAAGAAGTTATGACACTTAGAAGTTCCAGGAATTTAAAACAAAAACCAGCCCAAATTCAAAATTTAAAAGTTTGAAATTCAAAACACACACCCAGGCTGGGCGGCAAATTTTCTGCCCAGGACCCAGGTCGACCAGGAGGTGGACCTAGGTCATATAGGTCGACCAGGGGGTCGACCTCCCCCCTATTTCCAAATCCTTGGACATGTTCGTTTTTCTGCATTTGGACGCCCGTTCTGACCAGATTCGTTGATCCCTATGCTATATAAACACCCCTAAGGCTACAATTTTCTCTGCACAACTTCATTGTGCCTATACTCTACCCTAATTCATATTAAAACAAATCAATGCCCTCGCTACTCTGCTGAAACTTAAGCTAGAACTAGTGCTCCTTCTTCTTCCAATCTGAATAGGATTAAAAGAGAACAACTACAACCCTTTTTCTTTTAGAATTCAACCAAGGTGAGTACAATACTTTCAGATATGAAATTTAATTATGATCTTGACATGGCCATAAATCTGAATTTGGGATTACGCATATTCTTGTTTATCAGATCTATTTTTCTGTGTAGATCTATCTTATTCATATTATAGTAACTATTCCGCATCTCTTCCTTCCTTCTGTTTTATAGCCAGGCTACCACGAGCCTGAGCCAAATCTCATAAGAGATTGACGCACGAACGCTAAATTTGGGAAGAATAGTGAATGATGCATAATTAGACATGACTGATTTGTGATTGATTTGAGAAAAGAATATATGTTGTAATTTAAGATCTGGATCTGGGCATACTATATACGATAGTCTGTGATTTGGAAGAAGGAGAATTATTGTGTATATGACTTAGGCGAAAGATCAATATTATAATAGGATAACTATTAAATGTGAATACGCCTAAATGGGGATTTTGGATATTTGGCATACGCTGAAATCAAAGGCTATAATTTGGCATAATTCCTATTCTATATCATGATTTGGGGTTTTTGGAAAATATTCTGTACTGTGTAAATTTAACTAAAATTTTGGGGCATATGTTATATTGTGAATTATGACTGTAATTTGGGCATGTAAAATTAGGCTTAATTTTCTGACTAGGCGAGGTATGTCAACGGAATTTTAAGGGATGAATAAATCTGTTAAATTGCCTAATCTGCTAAATCTATTGAAAACTGAATACGGTAATTTTGGGTATGAAAATATGTAGGCTCGATCTAAAATTGATCAAAACAAGTTAATAGGACTTTGAATAATCTGCTGTAACTTGTAAAGAAGTTTAATTTGTTGAATTATCACAATTAGTCTTATATTGGCATAATCTGTGAATGAATACTTTAGCTAAAATCAAGAATGCTGAGACACGAGGTTAGACCTTGTTTGCGGTAGAAGCCTGCCTGGACCCAACCGGCTTCACCAGCAACTGCAAACTGTCAGTCTAATATGAGAGGTCGTAGGCATAACAAAAAGGTGCTTTGACACGAGGTTAGATCTAGCTTGTGGCAGAAGTATGCCTGGAACCGCCCGGCACGTCCAGCGGCCACAAGCTACCAACCTAATGTGAGAGGTCTGTGCATTAGTGATTAATTAATGCAAATCTAGGATAAATATGATTCCTAAAACGTGCTGGGTGGATAAGGTTAAATCAACAAGGCGGATGAATCAAATAAACTCGTTTCGTAAATCTGTAGGCCCAATACAAGGTTAGGTGAAACAATCTGTAAGTCTGTTAATTGCGATATCTGATCCGTTAGTCTGAAAACTGGTTAACCTATATGTCTGATCTGAGAACGGGTTAATCTAAACTTTGTACATCTGAAATTTGTAAGCAAGTTAATCTGAAATCTGTTGGTTTGGGGACATAAGGTTAGGAGGGGAAATTACTTGTGTCATCTGTTGTGTGGGACCCATATTAGTTAGTAACCCTTTTCTGGTATCAAAACTATGACCCAACACTAGGAGGGGTCCGGGGCATGCTTACTGAACTAATTGTTATATGTTCACTCTGATAGTGGCGAGGGGCGTCGATAGCGCATTCCAACTGGGTCATGTGCGTGCATGGATCTGGTCTTCTCTTAGGATGTAAGACACCGTGACATCTGTAAATAGGTCTGTGTCTATAGGTTTCCACTTTAGGGAATGATACACCCTTCTGTGGGGCCGGCAGAGGGTATTTATGTATTAGGGATCCTATCGCTTGGGGTAGAATTTAGGGTACACCTAGTTCTGTTTGTTTCTGTTGGTGTACTGTCTGTTTCTGTTGGGGGTGGTAAAGGCCCATTAGTTGGGGTGGTAAAGCCCATTATTAGCATTCTATTTCTATACCTTCTGTCTCTGTTGGGGTGGTAAAGGCCCATTAGTTGGGGTGGTAAAGGCCCATTATTAGCATTCTGTTTCTGTACCTTCTGTCTCTGTTGGGGTGGTAAAGGCCCATTAGTTGGGTGGGAAAAGCCCATTATTAGCATTCTGTTTCTGTACCTTCTGTCTCTGTTGGGGTGGTAAAGGCCCATTACTAGCATTATGTTTCTGTAGAGATTATTCTGTTTCCGTTTCTGTTTCAGTTTAGACATTAGGGTGACACCTAATCCTGTTATACTAAGTATTAGTGCAAAGAAGTAAGATATAGGTAAGAAGCGTATCTTGGTCTATATCATTCTGTTTTCTTCTGTTTAACTTAAGCATACCTGTTATTCCTGTTACCGTAATCTCTATCCATCTTTACTTACATGTCATGATACTGTTATCTGTTTATATGCTGAAAATCACTGGACTTACCAGACTTTATGTCTGACCTCATTTGTTTTCGCCCCTTTTCTTTCTGTTCCCCCCCAGGTGCTCTGGGTGGAAATATAGGAGCTTGATTCAGATTTTCTCTGCTTGAAGTACTTGAAGTATTGCTCGGCTTTGACTCTATCTTTTCATTGCAGTTTATGTTGGGGATAATGGCTTTAAAATTATGCATTCTGAAGGATTTTGTATAAGACTGATATTTGTATACTTGGGTTTTGGTATTTTGATTTTGAAGGATGTAACCAAACTCATTTCTATTTCTGTTGTAATAAAGTTATAAAATTTTCAAGTACTACTTTACGTATCTGTCTTGTGATATTCCTTTCTGTTTACTTATAATGCTTCATGGAAGTTAATGCATTCCCTTTTGTGAGTGACATTAACGGACTTGGGGTGTTATAAGTTTAAAAACCTTATACCTAATGACTAGTAAACTGATATCACATTGAACTGTTTAGATGTAGTGATTTTGAAGGATTCCATGGATTTATATATTTAATGTATTGATATGTAATTCATCTTGTTATCGACATTGTTTATATATGCTTATTGATTTTTATTGATTAATCCCAACTTTTACCCTATATGTTACAGGCATCAAATAAACCTGGGATTAATCACTAAAATGAATTAAGAACGTAGGTTGAAATGATAAATACCTATGACCCTGATTTGGATTGAATTGATATATATATATCCTATAACAACCCGGAAAATCAGAACCAATTTATAATTTTTAATTTGGTTATTTTAACGAATTTGGGGTACTTGAAATAATTTATTTTAATCAAATAATGAGTTAGAAATAGCGTGGTAGTTTAAAAATTTGAATTCGAACTTTGATTGAACGTACAGGATGCAAAATAAAAGGGAGTTTAGCGAAACCAAAAATATTTAAATCTGTTTAAGAATATCTTTCTAATGAATCTGAAAAATCGAAATTTCATAGCGGGAACCAAAAGTTATGGCCAGTTGAATATTCAGAATGGTCGCTATGGAATGAATATAGCCCTTGAAAATTGGTATTTTGCAAACGACCTCCGTTTTCAATGAAACCACTTTTTTTGGATCCGGGATGTCAATTTATTGCTCGGTTTCAAATTCCATAATTTTTGGAATTAATATGTGAGCATGGCAAAGGAAAACGTGTCTGGATGATTTCATTCAAATTGGATCGACCGGAAAATGGCCATTTTTCAAACGGCCTCAAAATTCAACGAAATCTGTTTTGTCGGGACCGTATCGTCCCAACATAGCAAGATTTATTTTTCGGGGATTTTTATAATCAGTATGCGGCCCCGACAAATTAAAATGTACGTTCAAAACAGAATTTGAATGTTTTATATTTTTATTTGAAAAATAACTGACTGTAACAGTTGAATGGGCTTACGAAACATATTCCATTGTATCCGAAATGGGGGTAATTAGCTCGAAGCGACAGTCGTTGGGTTTGAATTGGAGTTCATTTGGAAAAAACCTTAATTTTTGAATTAATATAAATATCGGCGAATAGAATAATTCTATTCATTAATTAAAATTATAAAAAAAATGAAAAAACCCCCGTAACCTACTCTCAACGGCGCCATGAGCTCTTCCGTTCCCGACCAATTTCCGGCCAATCCACTTCGAATTAGACCTGCCCCTTTTGAACTTTTTGAAGCTCTCCTCCTCCTCTTCAAATCCGTATAAGGTTCACCACCCCTCCTCGCTTCATCATCGAGAATCACCTCCCTGAAGTTGCGCACTTCGCAGCGCCGCCATGCTCTACAGCTGCCACCGAGTGGGTCCGCTCCCCCACACGCCTGAGCGTCGTTCCATGCTCTTCGAGGTGGTGTACTCCGATCCCGTCCAAGTGCAGCAGATTTGCCGCGAAATCAAAACCTAATTTGGAACTAATTTGCTGAGGCAACGGCCTGGGTTTTTAATTAAAGGTTATAACACTTTTAAGTGTTGCAAATCATGATTTTCAAATAAAAATCACATCTCTTTGCTATGTTGACGAAATTCGATGAAACGGGAAGCATCGGACTCGTAGCGACATCATCTACATTCCAGAAGAAGCTAGAACGTATTCCGAGCTCGCTACAAATTTCAGAAGGATTAAAATCAATGTGAGACTTATAAATTCAAATATGGAATGGGAATGCATTGTATAAATTATATGAGCGAAGTATAAATTACATATGCATTGTACACCTCATGTGTATGCGTTGTATAAGTTATATGAGTGATGTATAAATTATACATGCGTTATAAAAATCATATATGTGTTGAAATGGAAATAAAATATATTTATATACATATATACTCCCCTCGCCCACAGACCATGGACGATATGAATTGATTGTTATTGACGTGAAATTGGTTGATAATACGAATGGTTGAAAATTAGTTGTTTGTGGTTGAAAGAAATTTTTTGTGGTTGAAACAAATGGGAATTGTTTTGGAAAATTCATATGATATAAAATTGATCTTAGATCATTTAGATAAGCCCCTTATGCAACGCCGCAAGGCCTAAGGTAGTGCGAGGAACCGTACACGGGACGGTGCCAGTTTTTAACCCCCTACCGTTATGCTGCCGAAATTTTCAGTAATATCTATGTGTTTGAATTATTTTCATGCGTTGAATTATATTCATGTGTCGAATAAATTGTTTAGATAATAAAAATCACATTTTTATTATGCGTATGAAGTATACGAAATATTCGTGTGTTGAGTAACATTCATGTGTTAAATAAATTCTTTGTAAGATAAAAATCACATTTTTATCATATATATGGACTATATAAAATAATATTGTTTTAAATAAATTGTTTTAACACCAAAAATATCATTTTTATTATACGTATGAAGTATATAAAATATTCGTGTTTCAAATAAATTGTTTTAACGATAAAAATATCATTTTTATTATATGTATGAACTATTTAAAATGTTCATATGTTGAAAAGGATTCATGTGTTGAGTAAAAGGATTCAACAATAAAATTAACATTTTTATTGTGAATATGAAGTGCTAAAAACATTCATGTGTGGAATAAATTTTTTAAATGATAAAAATATCATTTTTATCATGTATAGGACTCGCTAAAAATACACATGTGTTGTAACATATTTTTGTTCACCAAAAATATTATTTTTATCCTATGTATGAAGATGTGTTGAAATAAACATTTGTTCGCTAGAAATATTATATTTAGCTTGGTTCTGCATATATATCCATAAATTGAACATGAATATGGATTAGCTGTTAAGTAAAGAATATATTTGCGTGCCCGACAAATAGGTAAGCCTTAATGCGTTGGCCACGCGATTTTATTATTATATAAACTCTTTTGAATGCCATTAGATGCAGAGTGTTGGTTGTTTTGTGTGAAATAATAAATGTCGCCATAGGATAGTAACAATTAATTTTGAACTACACTACATGGCAAACTTCTTGAAGATAGCATACCATATCATATACCACATAAGCATTTGGAGCTTATGTGACGAGGTTGAAGATATACCATACAAGCGAGAGGCTTGCATGGCAATGACTATATTTCAGGTTGAACTGAAGACTGATATGGATTATATAAAATATAACAGTAAATTGTCAGATTAATAAAAACCCCACACGGGTCTGGAGATGACAATAAACACATCTCTCTAGTCATTAAGGCACAAAAACCATTTATAGGGTGACGAGAATTTATTCTCTGGAGTTATGATCTATACACACTCCCCTGTGGACACTGGAATATATCACTATAAATATGTGCATGCTTTTTAGGATTTATTGGGTGCCTAATACGGCCCAATAAATTTCCAAACACCTCCCCGTACAAAGGAGGTTATGGAGAAATTTACTGAAATTTAAAGGCATTAGTGAAATATTTGAGTGAAAAACAACATGGAAATCGTCGAATGAATTCTATTTATATATATATATATATATATATAAATTAAAAACAATGAATAACGACGCTACAATTCGTGTTTTGGAATCGTAACTTTAAACGATAATATCGAGAGATCCGACCATCGGATTTCCCCGAAACCGGAACCGTTGGATTCGCTTTGGAAAAATATTTCCAACGATATAAAATTTGTTAAAATCCAACGGTTGGATTGTGTGAAATGTTTAATTCAAATCTGAATAAAAACAGCGCCAAATGAGTTATATATATGTATGTATGTATATATATATATATATATATATCTAGATCAAATAAAACGAATAACGACGCTGCAGTTCGTGTTTTGGAATTGTAACTTTAAACGATTATATCAAGAGATCCGACCATCGGATTTTCCCGAAACCAGAACCGTTGGGTTCGCCTTGGAGAGATCTTCCCAACGGACTTGTTAAGATCCGATAGTTAGATTTTGAGAAATGTGTAAATCAAAACTAGAGAAAAACAGCGCCAATGCCACGTTATGGCCTGAAATGTCGTTTAATTAAATTGCGCTATTTTTAAATAAATAAAAATAGCAATATATCGTTATAAAATATTATAGGCAATATGAAATGGAAATAAACCGATGCTACTTGGTTTGCTTGATATTTGATGGTTGAATGTGTTTGACATGAAAATTATATAGAGAACTGAAATGTGTATGTTGAATAATTTAACCATGGACAGAATTGATTTGAATTCTAATATATGTGAATTATTTGAGAAGGCTGAGTTCATTCTCATTTCAAATAATTGATCGACGAATAAATGTCGAAGATAGGAAGACGGTGCAAGACTGGTGATCTTCACATCGTGTAGATTACTACTGATGCCTTTGAGATGGGTAGCTCCCTTAACGAGGTTACAATGGTAGTGGTCTGGATGTACTTGTTGATCGTCCGGATGTGCGAAGGCCTCTCTCCTGTATTGGACATATGGGATGAGGAATAAGGTGCCTCCGGTTTTGTTCAGACCCAGAACGGACTTGTAAATGGATGTGTGTCTGACATTGGATTTTATTCTGTATTGATTGATCTTTATTAAATATATATCTATTTGGCGGCGGAGAATTTATTCTCTTGCTTAACGCCTTTCTCTGAGACATACGAGCTCAGAGGTTATATATCGATAGAAATCAGTCGCATTGAGTGAATTGCATGTGTGGCATGCGGAGATGCAGTGATCAAGGCTTTTGTTGAAAAGCAGAGTCTTGTGGTTGATGATCAAAGCACGACTTTGATACAATGTAGCTTTGTGTATAGCGATGACTCGCGAGCCTCGCACCTCGGTATGAGCTAAAAACGGGATAAGGGACCCAAGGAGGACATGATGTTTCTTTCTAGCTATGGGTGGTGTCAGTGTTTTACAAACCCTGACATGTATATTATCTTTACCTTTGTGGATGTTGGAATGCGAGGCGCCCTAGTTATATCGGTCTCTGCGGAGCCGATGGATAGGTCTGATAGGACTGGAAAACGTGTGTTTAGGAATAATTAATCCTCAAACATAAGGAAGGACCGGCCTTGGATGATCCAAGGGCTACCCAGAGTGTGTTGTCCTGGGCATTTGCTAGATTGTCTTGAAGCCGGCGAGGAGTATATCCCTTGCCTCGACTCATGATGGAATCCAATTTTCCAATACAAGATTACGGATTTGATTGTAACTTATATATGGCGACATAGTGGTATGGGGGCACTTATGCCTTCAATCAAACTAACCATACATTATGTACAAAATTAAATATCATTTTCGATGAATTTTTATAAAACATAAACTTAATTATTTCCATTTCCTCTAAACATTTTCGATAAATTAAATATCGTTTTCAATGAACTGGGCCTCAATTAATTAAACTTATACATAGATTAATTATCAAAAATATACATACAATACTATACATGCACATATACATACAACATAAACTAATTAACCCTAGATTAGCAACATAATTAATCAACCTATTGTGACAACTCGGATTCCGACAGACCAATTTTTTTTTCAAAAATCCAATCTATCGAAACCCGAGTTGGGTGCTCTGGTATCCTGCAGAAAAAGACAGAGATAAAGAAACATGTCAGAACTCGTAAAGCATCTCACATCGGAAGGAAATAAAGTATAATATTCAAATATTGCTTTACCTTATTAACAATACTGCTAAACCAGTATCCAAAGCTATACTATCTCTGTCGTGAACCTAACTTGGAAGTATGTAGCGAGGAGGGGGTCATAACATAAGTTTTGTGTGAGTGGACTGAGAATAAACTTCTGTATAATCCTACATATACCGTTCAGTTACATTTTTTTGTTTATTAGGTTGTTAACAATGTTATCTCTTTAAGCTATACTCATGTCCCACTAGTAGGTTAACCTAATACAACGTATATGTAAATACCCCCAACTCGTCAAATCCTTTCCATGTATATACACAGTCCCTTGTCGAATGTCGTACGGGCTTCATCATGTAAATCTATACTACTTTAGTGTAGTGCCACCATTCTCGAAATCGTTTGGACAGCAACTCCCGATCTTGCTAGATTCTGTGTATCATCTAGATCTAATCTAAGGTTACTCTCGAGCGCTTCCTAGATTCAACCAGGGTTTACGCTACCCAGGACCACTGGGGTTTATGCTACCTATTGAACGCTTCTCAAATTCAGGGTTTACGCGACCAAGGTCCAACTAGGGATTATGCTACCTTTCGAACGATGCCCCCTAGTCTAGGACACACTACCCAAAGCGATATATGTTCCTAGACTTTCCCCACGTACGTGTCGTGAATCGTTATCGATGTCTAGTTGCACATGTCCTCTATACGTGCAGCCCGAGTCCCGTGGAAGGGGTAATCAAGAAACACGGAACTCGGTCGGGAGCTTTAAGTTATCTGCCGATGCAGATGCTAAGGTCTGTTTTTATCTATGTGTGGCTATGGTCCCACTTGACCCCTCCCTCAACTAATGAAAGGCACCCAAGAAAATCAAGAATGAGAACTAATCACAGGCCACCTATGCCCCACAAACCTATTGGCCAAACCACACCCATAACTATATAGCAAGTATATCGTCTGTTGGAGTTCTTCGCCTTTCCGCTTTACGTACTCGATTGACTCAAGATGGTGGGTAGACAACGACGTGCTATCGCAGGGCCTAACAAGATATCGCCGCCTCACGCTGACCAATCCTAGTCTTTAGGTTGCTTATATTGCAGCCAAGGCATACCCTTGGCTCTTCTAACGCAGACCTTAACTTCTGCGAGCCCAGGAGGATCATCTGGAACCTCACAGAGGGATACCAAGAGTACCCTCACATCCCCTCGAAGCCTGTGCTTCGTAACCCAGTTTGTTGGAGCCTTCTTCATGATCAGATGGACGTTCGCTCCTCCTCGTGTTCTACTTGGCTTTCTTGACTATGGTTTACTTCTTAGTTCCCTTATCTAAGGTTTACTACTTAGTTTCCTGAATTGTTAGCTTTCTTAACTAGGGTTTACTACTTAGTCCTCTTAACTAAGGTTTACTACTTAGTTTTCTTTCTCGTTACTTACTTAGTTCTCTTAACTAAGGGTTATTAATTGGTTCTATTAACCAAGGTTTGATAATTAGTTTCTGTTACTTAGTTCTCTTTAACTAAGGTTTGTTACTTAGTTCCTTTTAAATAAGGTTTACCAATGAATTCAAGCATGACTTAAGTTCTCTTTATCAAAAGATAGCGTACGGGTGTTTTCCTACATTTCCAGCTTAGATTAACTTATTTCATGGTATAAGTCGTCCAACCCTTCGAGTCTTGTATTACATCTTAAGTCATATTCATTTGTTATCCCTAGGATAAGTTTATCTATTATTTAATCTTATTATTCCCCACTTTTCCTTGCTTTGATACTGTTATATTGGTTAAGTTTGCCCATGTGTCCAAGTTGACTTAACCCCCAATCACGTATTCAATTCAACCCATATACCATGCCAAATTGGTTAAGTGTTCTCTATCAGTTCATGTTGACTTAACCCACCCATATATCATGTCAAATTGGTTAAGTGTTATCTCATCCTCCTTATCGTTTCCTATAACTTATCTTGTCCCATAAGTTATAATTTCCGCCTATTATCCTTTCTTGCCTTATTCAAGTTTATTCATAATAGGTTATTTATCATTCCCCATTTCTTGCCACTAATTTTAAATTTGACTTAACCCTTCCATTTACTTAACCCGTTACTTAAACTTTACCCAATTCAATTAATTTATGATAACGTTACGGGTCCCATTTGGTTAAGCATATCTAAATTTTTATTTCACATGTCACCCGTCCCCCTTTATTATAGTTTCCGTGTCTTACACATGTCTTACTACGGTTAAGTCTACCTTTGTCATGTTTTACATGTCATTTATATCACACACTTAACCCTCTAACCATACCCGTGTCACCCACATGTCTTATTATGGTTAGTATTTCTTAATTTATTTATTATGCCATAACGATGTATGTCCTCTCACATTTGACGTCCGTTCATGGCTGTTGGATTTACCAGGCGGTTCCAGGCAGTTTTACGCCACAAACGCACCTAACCTCGTGTCATAAACCGTTACGTCTCTAGTTCTTGACGTTGACCTCTCACATTAGACATCCTCTTATGGTTGCTAGATTTGCCAGGCGGTTCCGGGCAGTTTTACACCACAAACGCGCCTAACCTCGTGTCATAGGCATTCATTAACAATCGTCTTTCATCCAAACCCCAATTTCATGTCATGTGTTCAACTTAATTACAATTCATTTTTATGCCCATTTCCAATTTGTCATTAACTACACCAATTACATAATAGTTAGCCAAATTTCATATTACCCAAATTATCCAATTATAGCCAAATTCACCAATTACATGTTATTCATACCCAAACATGCCAATTTCCAATATCCAATTATACCCAATTTCATATAATCAATATTTTTCCGATATATATATATATATATATATCCCAACATTCCCACGTTCATGCATATAATCTAGTTCACCCTCTAGGCTTATTTTCCAAGTCACAAATAAATTTCACCAACTCATGTTATCCAATTACATGTTGTTAAATTACACCAATTCCATATCCAATGACAATTATGCCAGACTTACATAAATTCAACATTACAGATTATATTCCTCGACTGCATAAAATAGATTATGCTTAATATATGCAATAACAATTGTTATGTCACAAACCCCAAAATTACAGATTGTATTCCTCGATCGCATAAAATAGATTATGCTCAATATTCCCATATTCCAATCGTGCGTATTGTATAATAAGATTTCGTCTAGGTTCGAGATAACCTAGATCCAAAAATAAAAAGGGGAAGGAGAATAAAAGAGCAATTATTAATCATGAATCTTGCATTGAATTAATAACTAGGGAATGATAAACGATAATAATACTATTATACAACAAATTCATTATAATTCCAGTCACAGTGTTTTTGCGCTCCAATTCGTAGATCTTTGATTTTCTTGTTCAATTCATGGATTAGATTAATCTCTGATTGATTTTCCCCCTTTTTGTTGTGTAGCTTGAATTACAGATTTGAATCTCATTTCTGTTCTTGCGTAGTACTTTAGATCTGAATCTCTCCTTTGTTTTAATCGCGGTAGTTGAATTCCTAAATCTAATTATTTTTAATTTAGGAATAGATTTATAGAGAGAGAGTGGAGAGAAGATATATCTAAGATCTTGGGGAGAAGAAGAAGATAAGAGCAACACAGAAGCATCAGAGAGTTGTGCGGAGAAAATATGAGGCCTAGGGGTTGTTTATATAGGTGCTCAAGACCTTATCGTGCACGCAGCGTTGAGTCAGCATTGAACCCAATTAATAAAATAGTCCAGGTTCGCAGATGAATCTAGCCAAATCTTATCGTACACGCAGCGCTGAGTCAGCATTGGGTCCCGCAAGCTGATTTGGCGCAGAAATTTGAATTTTGAACTTTTAAATTTCTGAAATTTAATTAACTGTTTTATTCACATGAAATATTCTTATATGTATACAATTCCTCTAACGACCATTTTACGCATATATATATATATACGCACAACTTTCGTTTTATTTTCAAAATTCAAACGGTGTTGCACCGTTATTTGATTCTTGCCATATTTCATTGTCTGTAGCCTTATCTTGAAATTTTATCTTTCATATACATATATTTTCTGCATATATATATATATATTCTCATATATATACATATATTTTTCTTTATTTCCTTATATGTATGCTCTTATCCTTTAAATTTTGAATTTGTATACGTACATATATTTGCATGTTCAGTTGGCCCTCTCTAAAACAAAGATAAAAATTATGCCGCCGCCGGGGTTCGAACCCCTGACCTTTATGTAACAAATCCAATGCCTTAACCAACTGAGCTATAAAGTCTTTTGTTAATAAGTATTAGAACAATGATAATTATTGTTCTCTCCTTACTTCTCTTTTTCATGTTTAGTTACAATACTTAAATTAAACCATTGCATGAATCTTTTTCTTTTATTTTATTATCTCTTCTAATACATATATCGTTAACGTATTAATTTTTCTGTTTCTTCCAATAATTTAAATTGCACATCACCATTATTTATATATCCATGCATATATATATACACACATTTTTAATTATCTTATAAATGCAGGGTTTTACATTCTCCCACCCTTAAAGAATTTCGTCCCCGAAATTCGATAAGAGTAAAATAGAAAATCCCTCGCAATATCCATCCATCAAGTGTGCATCCAATTGTTGCAAACATTGAGCACATGTGCAAAGTGAATTACATCATGGCAAATCATGTATGCCTAATTTGGATCCACCTATATGTATGCAAACTTTAAAAACCCTTTCAAAACATGATGCTCACATCCTAAATATACTTGCAGTTCTATATGAATGCAATATTTTTGAAAAATCAAAAGTTTTTCATCCAAAATTTCCTACACTCTTACAGAGTAAGAGCATAGTTCATCCAATTTTCGCATCCAAAACCCTACCAATCATCATTAAATTTCGAAATTTAGAAAAATATAATTTTCCAAATTCGATTTCTTATTTATGAAAACGAAAAACTCACATCCTCCGTTTTTCTTTTCTAATTGTACTTGGATTTTTACGTAATTATTCTATAAAGATTTCCTATTTTCCTGTCCAAGTACAATCACATAAGAAAGCTTTCTTTTCTGTTTCATCTGATCTTGGAGTAATTTCATATTTATTCATCTTTTTCTTAAGATTTTCATTTTCTTTTCCCGTTACGTTTTATTGCTTGATTGATTAAGTTGTTTTCTTGTTAGTTAGGTTGGTCTTCTTCTTAAGTTTATTTTTCAACCAAGCTCTTCTGTTTTCAACTCAAACTACATCCTACACAGCTACAACTATGGGCCACGAATCTTAGGACTATGTCACGAGTCCACTCAATAGGATCTATACTCTTGCTTGCCCTTCACTACCTAGTAGTCACCACTAGTCCATGCTGTGTATTACTAGGCTATACTTCTCTTTCAAGCAACAATCCCTTTTCTTTTTCTCAAGCAACAAACCTAGGTTTTTTAATGCTTATGCATTCTACGGGAAATTTTCCATTAGTTCAATATTATCTAATCCCTGACTGTAAATGGGCAAGAAAATAACTCCCTAAGTATCAACCCCGAAGACCAAAATCAACATCAGATTGATCCTCAGAGAATTACTCAATTCAACCAAACCCCAGTTGGTTCTAATAGCTTTAACTTTGTCTTGTTCTTTCTAGGCCTTAATCCTTAACTACTCCATTTTTAAAACATAGTTTGGCCTTCTTTCTTTTTATTACATTCTTCTTCCAAAAACTAAAAGTGGTAAAACTGCTATTCTTTTCTCAAAAGCTTGATTGTTTATTATTTCCCCCCTTTTTGTTGTGTAGCTTGAATTACAGATCTGAATCTCTTTTCTGTTCTTGCGTAGTACTTTAGATCTGAATCTCTCCTTTGTTTTAATCGCGGTAGTTGAATTCCTGAATCTAATTATTTTTAATTTAGGAATAGATTTATAGAGAGAGAGTGGAGAGAAGATATATCTAAGATCTAGGGGAGAAGAAGAAGAAAGGAGCAACACAGAAGCATCAGAGAGTTGTGCGGAGAAAATATGAGGCCTAGGGGTTGTTTATATAGGTGCTCAAGACCTTATCGTACACGCAGCGTAGAGTCAGCATTGAACCCAGTTAAGAAAGTAGTCCAGGTTCGCAGATGGATCTAGCCAAATCTTATCGTACACGCAGCGCTGAGTCAGCATTGGGTCCCGCAAGCTGTTTTGGCACAGAAATTTGAATTTCGAACTTTTGAATTTCTGAAATTTTATTAACTGTTTTTTTCACATGAAATATTCTTATATGTATACAATTCCTCTAACAACCATTTTACACATATGTATACGCACAACTTTCATTTTATTTTCAAAATTCAAACGATGTTGCACCGTTATTTGATTTTTGCCATATTTCATTGACTGTAGCCTTACCTTGAAATTTTATCTTTCATATACATATATTTTCTGCATATATATATATTCTCATATATATGCATATATTTTTCTTTATTTCCTTATATGTACGCTCTTATCCTTTCAAATTTTGAATTTGTATACGTACATATATTTGCATGTTCAGTTGGCCCTATCTAAAACAAAGATAAAAATTATGCCGCCGCCGGGGTTCGAACCCCTGACCTCTATGTTACAAATCCAATGCCTTAAACAACTGAGCTATGAAGTCTTTTGTCAATAAGTCTTAGAACAATGATAATTATTGTTCTATCCTTACTTCTCTTTTTCATGTTTAGTTACAATACTTAAATTAAACCATTGCATGAATCTTTTTATTTTATTTTATTATCTCTTCTAATACATATATCGTTAACGTATTAATTTTTCTGTTTCTTCCAATAATTTAAATTGCACATCACCATTATTTATATATCCATGCATATATATATATACACACATTTTTAATTATCTTAAAAATGCGGGGTGTTACACCTATATATGCACATATTAACAACACTACACATACATACAATCTAACAAACAAATTAAGCTTAAATTAGAAAACCTAGGGTATTAAATAAAATTAGGGCTTTATACCTTGAAAATTGGGGAAGAATTGGAGCCTAGAGAGAATAAGAGAGAGCCTTGAAGGGGTCGGAGAGAGAAGCGGCAACTATGGAGGTGGCGATGGCCAATTTCGTAAAATGGGAGGAAAGAAATGGGGAAAGTAAAAATTTGGGGGAGAAAACCGAATGGAGGAGGAAGAGAGCAGGTCGATTATTTTCTTCTTGACTAAGCAATGGCTACCAACGGTCGCCAATGTCATTAAACCAACGATTTCACACGGTTTTTTTTATACGTAAAGAAAAATCCAGAATTCAGCTTTCGTTGGAAGCCAAATGAAGCTGTGGAAGGGGGGTTAGTGGAGGTTGCCTGCTCTGTTTGTTCGATGTCTAATATTCTATGAATTAAAAATATGTCGCATGTGATAATAAACCGCAAGCGCACGACGTACGATTGTTAGTACGTGGTGAATACGAGTCGATCCGCAGGGAAAGAAATAATTTCAATCTTATTCAATCAAATTAAACCAAAATTCCGATTGATTTAACTAACAAAGACATTAACACTAGAACTAAGTTGAGAGCTAAGTATGAAATGAAAGCAATTTAGAGGTAAATCCCCTCTCATATTTATGCAAATTAACAAACGTATGATCTATGATCTCCATTAAGTGACAAAAATGCAACATTTAAGCCACTTATGATTCTCATGAAAATGAAACTAAAGAGTAAAATTATTTTAAGTATGGCTTATGAACAATTAATAGAACTATAAACCATCAAATTTTATTCTTACTTTCAATTCAAAATCAATAATCACTTAGCAAACATAGATGTAAATTGTGTTTAGATTGACTAAGCGTAGCCTATTTTGTTGTCAACAAACATAGACTATCAAAATCAATTTACAAACATACATCAACATCCACTAACATGAAGCACAAATAAGAGATCATAAATCATACAAATGTTGGACTTGCATAAAGTTAGAGAGCTTCCTTACCCCCAAATCAAAGGGATTAGCTACTTATATGTGTTATCGAATCAACACATGTAAGTTTCAACATAAATATGAACAAAACAAAAGAAAGAACTAATTAACAACAATAGAGTATATCTAAACTACTTGCATAAAACTGAGATTACATAAGAAAAATGGCGAAGAAGCCATGGAAGAAAAAAAAATAGAGGTTTTGATTTCAGCCCCCACACTAAACTAAATAAAATCCCAGATGATTTTTTCATCAACATACAGGGGTTATTTATACATGTATAAAACACTAATTCAACTTTACCACGCTACCAAGAATGTCCTTTAGGAATTGTGGCCACCAATTAATCATCATGCTTTAATTACTCCATCATCAAATTTGCCTAAAGCTTTATCATCAACTAATTTGTCCATTAGCTTTTAAGTGTAGTAAGTGTGGTCCTCCATGATTATGTATGGGAATTATTTCTTCATTCCTTTGTATGCATATAAATCTTCATAAAGCCCTCTTTCGTATGCACCAATATTTCTACAAAAACAATGAGAAATGTCCAAGTAAAAAAATTCTCAAAAAAACATAAGCACAAAAATGACCATTCTTTCTTTTTATGATGATGAATATGTGATATTTTGAAATCAATTGAATTATGGTTTAATCACGATAAAATACCCACATATGACATTTATTTAAACAAAAAGAAGAATAAATGTGCAAACAAATATGCATATTTACATGCACATCAAATAACCCTACACTTATCTTTTTATTTGTCCTCGAATAATGTAAAAAAAAAACTAAGATAAATCTATTTTCGTACGCATGATTGCATTGAGCATATGCAACAAGCCTTTAAACCTCTGGTTGTCCCCAGTAGGACGAGTGTTGTCTCGTGAGCATTTCCAGTGGATACTGCCCATAAAATCCAAAAGTTGAATGCAAAAAATATTTACAAAATGCAAGACTAGAAAATATTTACAAGATGAATGCAAGCTTTTAAAGGAATATTTACAAATGGTTAATCTACTTTTAAATATTACACGAGTAAGTTAACACAAATTTGGGTCGTCACTATGAAATTTAAGTCTGTTACTAATCAAAACTTCAAACAAAAGTCATGTTATCATCACAAACTCCTCCAGCTTGGCCAGTTGTTTTGGTAGAAACATAGTGCAAATATGAAATGAATTCTGTAATCGATATCAACAGTCGTATAACGGCATCTCAACTTCCTTTTTATTAACAATTTAGGTCGAATAAGTGAAGAGTGTGCTTGGACTTTAAGTGCTAATCTCCCTTTATTACAAAATATTCACAATATTATTATTTACAAATACCTAGGTATACCACCCCTACACTGCACTACGACTTACATGAGGGTCAGTAAGCCTAAGATGTCCAATGTCATGAAATGAGACCAAGATATACCGACGCTGACTTTGTCAACAAGGTGTCGGAAAGAGCTTGGCGGGTTTGCACACCAACGCGAGGTGAACTAGCAATGTTGGATACCCTTGTATTTTTATTATATATATACATTCTTTTTTTTTCTTCTTTTTTTTAACAAAAGAGAGAGCTTTAAGCGAGGATATCTTAGAACAACCTCACTTAAAAGATCTAAAATGTTATCATAAGTAGTCTAAATCAACCATTCATTTAATCGGATTACAATTCAGAATACATTTCATACTCATCACCTACGAATTTCCCAATATACCAATTACACCAAATTTTCTCATAATTCAAACTTTCCTTTTCATTATCCGCTAAGAGAAGTGAATCTCTAAACATTTTAATCAAACGACCAGAATTGTATGCTAACTCCATCATGTCTTATGTAAAAGTAAATAGAAATGCGAAATCCTTTTTTTATTTTTATTTTTTTTGACTGACAGAAAAGAAAGGGAAATTCTATTCAAAACCAACATAAATATGAAGCTCCCCCACACTTGATTTGGACTGTGTCCCCACAATCAAAGCATCATAATGAGTGAACAGAAGAGAAATATTTACATATTTCCAAAAGAGGGTTAAATTTATCTTTCTTACTTCATGTAGCATAGCTCATGAAGAATCATAAGCACCTCCCCTTGATCAGTGGGAAACTCCAAGAATGGTTTTTAGATGTTGACCATTGACTTTGAATATGGATCCATCGCTCGGATTTTCTATTTCAATAGCGCCATATGGAAAAATAGTTCAAACAACATATGGCCCGATCAATCTCGATTCCCAGGGAATAAATGAAGTCGTGAGTCATACAATAGAAATTTTTGGTCTTGCGAAAACTTTTTTCTTAAGATTTACTTGTCATGAAAAACTTTGACTTTTTCCTTGTAAATTTTCGCATTTTCGTATGCGCCATTCCTAATTTCTTCTAATTCGTTGAGTTGCAATTTTCGGTTTTCGCCAGCTTGTTCAAGATAAAAGTTTAAGTTCTTTATTGCCCAAAGCACTTTATGTCAAGTTCAACGTGTAAATGACACTCTTTACCGTAAATCAGTCCGAAAGGGGACATTCAAATATTAGTTTTAAAAGCAGTACAGTAAGCCTAAAGTGTGTTGGTCAATTTTTGTGACTAATCTTTTTTGTTTTTGTTTAAATTTTCTCAAAAATCTGTTTTATTTGACGATTCGATACTTCGACTTGACCACAAGTTTGCGATGATAAGGAGTGGATAACTTGTGGGTTATTGAGTATTTCTTCATTAAGGATTCAAAAGATTGATTACGAAATACGTTCCATTGTTGCTTATTATTGTGCGAGGTATGCCGAACCTCGAAAAGATGTTCTCTTTTACAAATTTCACAACAATTTTATGATTATTTATTTTACATGGAACGGTTTCGAACCATTTAGAAACGTAGTCAATGGCGAGAAGAATGTACAAGTTTCCAAATGAGTTTGGGAAAGGTCCCATAAAGTCAATACCCCAAACATCAAAGATTTTAATCGTAAGAATGGGGTTCAAAGGCGTTATATTCCATCGAGAAATCTTTCAGATAACATTTGGCAACGATTGTAAGTTTTACAAAATTTCGAACGAGTCTTCGAAGAGAGTAAGCCAATAAAAATCATACTGAAGCACCTTTTCAGCGGTTTTCCTAGGACCAAAATGTCCACCGCACGCATGATCATGGCAGAATGAGAGAACACTCCTAGTTTCGCTATCAGAAACGCATCGATGAATGATTTGGTCTGGACAATATTTAAACAAGTATGGGTCATCCCAACAGAAGTATTTCACTTAGGAAAGAAATCTGTGTTTATCTTGTTTGAACCAAAATGAGGGGGTTTCCTTAGTGACTAGATATTTCTCTATGTAGGTGAACTAAGGATCGATTAAAACAAAAAGAAGTTGTTCGTCAGCAATGTTTTCATTAATTGACAACGAAGATGGCACGTTTGGAAGATGAGATAAGTGATCAGCTATGACGTTATCGGATCCTTTTTTGCCTTTTATTGTAAGATCAAATTCTTGAAGCAAAAGGATCCATCGAATTTAGCGTGACTTAGCATTGTTTTTAGAAAAAAAGTGCCGAAGAGCAGAATGGTGTGTGTAGACCGTGACATGGGAACCAATCAAGTAAGATCAAAACTTCTCGAGTGCAAAAATGACAGCTAAAAGTACTTTTTCGGTGGTCGTATAATTCAGTTGAGCGTCTTTCAAGGTCATACTTGCATAGTTAGTGACGTAAAGAATTTTGTTGATGCGTTGTCCTAAGACAGCACCAACCATGAAGTTAGAAGCGTCACACATAATTTCAAAAGGAAGTTCCCAATTGGGCGAACAGATTATCGGGGCTGAAACGAGTTCATTTTCGTTCAAAAGAAGGGACACATTCAGAGTTAAATTCGAACGGGATGTCCTTTCCTGACGAGCGATTTTGCTAAAATCTTTCATAAAGCGTCAATAAAAAACAGCATGCCTAAGAAATGAACGAATGTCCTTAACGCATTTTGGAATGGGTAGTTTTGAAATAACGTCAACTTTCACTTTATCTACCTCAGTGCCATTATTTGAAATTATATGTCCAAGGACAATGCCTTGTTTGACCACAAAGTGGCATTTTTCCCAATTCAACGTTAAGTGTTTTTCTTTACATCGATTTAAAACAAGTTTAAGATGATGTAAGCAAGAGGAAAAAAAATCGCCAAAGATCGAAAAATCATCCATAAAGACTTCAAGAAAGCGTTCGATCATATCAGAATAATTTCTACCATACATCGTTGGAAAATTGCAGGAGCATTGCAAAGACCGAAAGGCATACGTCGGTAAGCAAAGATACTGAATGGACATGTGAAAGTCATTTTTTCTTGATCTTCGGGAGCGATTGGAATTTGGTTATAACCGGAATAACCATCAAAAAATCAGTAGAATTCATGACCAGCTAAACGTTCGAGCATTTGATCGATGAAGGGAAAGGGAATGTGGTCTTTACGCGTTGCAGCATTCAATTTTCGATAAGCAATGCAAACACGCCAACCTATTTGAGTACTAGTTGGAAGAAGTTCGTTTTGGTCATTTGCAACAATAGTGAGTTCGGACTTTTTAGGAACAACGTGAATGGGACTAACCCATAAGCTATCAAAAATGGGGTAAATGATACCGTTGTCAAGAAGTTTAATAATTTCTTCGCGAACTACCTCTTTCATCTTAGGGTTAAGCCTACGTTGCGCTTCACGAGTGGGTTTGTCTTCATCAGTTAAGTGAATACGATGTTGAACGATTGCAGGGCTAATTCCCTTGATGTCAGAAATGGACAAACCGATTGCATCTTTGTTTTTAGAAAGAATCGAGAGAAGAAAATTTTCTTTATCATGAGTTAAATTTGAAGAAATTATGATAGGACAAGTTTCGTTATCACCTAAGTATACATACTTAAGGTGATCGGGAAGAGGTTTAAGATCCAACTTCGGTGGTTTCTCGATCAAAGAACTTGGTTGAGATTTGGACTCAACTGAAAAGCGATTCAAATGAAAGCGTATGTTCGACTTTGTTAGGAGCATCTTGGAACATTTTTTGGTACTCGGCCTCACGCTCATCATTAAGATCAATGGATTCGTTTTTAGAGTTTTTGTGGATGGCATTACTTCCAAGGTTTGGTAACATGATTCATACGAATGACTTTCAAGATTGAAAATGTTAAGATCTAGAGTCATGTTTCCAATAGAGATTTTCATTAAACCATTGCGACAATTTATTAAAGCTTTTGAAGTAGCCAAAAAGGGTCGACCGAAAATCAATGGAATTTGACTCATTGGATTATTGAAAAGTTGCATTTCCAAAACAGCGGAATCGACAGAGAAAATGAATTGACCAACTTTGATGAGTACTTCGTCAATTTCTCCAACAGGTTCCTTAATTGAACGATCAACAAACTGAAGAGTTATTTTCGTTGGTTTAAGTTCACCCAAACCAAGTTGTTGATAAACAGAATATGGAATCAAATTGACACTCGCAACCATATCAACTAGGCATTTGTTAATTGTTTTATCTCTTATCGTGCATGAGATCGTAGGTTATCTAGGATTTTTATATTTGATTGGGATCGATTGGGTTAAGACTTCGCTAAGTCCGGTGGCTAAGAAGACTTTCTTGGGTACATGAGTGTGCCATTTTTGGGTACACAAGTCTTTGAGAAATTTAGCGTAGGTGGGGACTTGTTGAATGATGTCAAGAAGACGGATGTTAACTTTCACTTGTTTGAAAATTTCCAACATCTTTTCCATTTGGTCAGAATGTTTCTTTGGTCGAAGACGATTAGGAAATGGAATGCGAAACTCATTAGGTCAGTCTACTTGGGTTGGAGCAGGACTAGACTCAGAATTTGGATCGGGATCATTCATGGTTTTAAAAGAGTCGAGAGGAACACTCGGTAAGTTATTTAGATTTTCAACCTGATTAACAATTTTCTTATCGGATCATAAAGTTGTGATAGCATTTAACTGAGTTTGATTGCTATCCTAGATGACATGAGCTTGGTTTGTATTAGGATTTTGACTCTGGGGTTTGGAATGGGTTGACTCCGGAAAGTGCCTCTTTCCCATTCACTTATGGAAGTGGCTAACCGACTCATTTGCATTTTAAGTTTAGAGATTGACTAACTCGTGTTTTGCATGTGCGAAGTCAACAAATTTTGCAGATTGCTATTTGATTGAAGATTTTCAGTGGTTGCTTTAGTCAATTCTTCGAGATTTTTCTTAAGTGATGTCAATTGTTTATCATCCCAGGGAACAAAAGATTGTTGCGCTTGATTTTGAGGCGACGCAAGATTTTGGAATTGAGTTTGTTGAAAGGGAGGATTCGAAAAGGGGGTCGAACCAAATTCAAATTTGCATTGTTTTCGGTCCAAGAGAAGTTAGGATGGTTTCTCCATCTCGGATTGTATGTTGGGTAGAATGGGTCATTTCTAGCTTTGATAAATGCGTTGATTTGTTCTAACAAATGTGGGCATTGATCGGCAATGTGGTTAGGATCGTTACATTTGTAACATGAAAGCTGAGACGCTTGAGCTTCATTTATTTGAGTTGATGAAAGGACATTATCAGATTTGGTTAACATCGTGTCTACTTTCGCTTCTAAAGCCCTTGAGGATCCTACTGAATGAGCATTTGATTGAGAATAAATTGATTTTTCGTTAGATCTTTCCTATTGAGCTGATTTTTCAGCCAAATTTTTGAGAAATTTCCAAGCGACATTGTGATTTTGGACTAGAAAGTTTCCTTGGCGCATCGATTCGAGCATGGTTCAAGAGTTATTTTCGAGTCCATCATATAAAATTTGACAAAGAGTCCATTATTCGAATTTGTGATATGGACATTTGACTAGAAGTTCTTTAAATAATTCGAAATATTTTGCAAAGGATTCATTCCAAAATTTATGAAAATGAACTATTTCGGCTCGAATTTCGGATGTTTTTCCAAGGGGTAAAATTTCTTTAATAAAACATTCACAAATTCATTCCAAGTTCCAATCGTATTTGAAGGACAGCTATACAACCATTTTTCAGCATAATCGGTAAGTGCAAATGGAATTAACCTAAGTTTAATTCCATCATCACTTAGTTGTTGAAATTTCATGGTTGCACAAACTTGTTCAAATTTGGGTAGTAGAATTTAAGGATCATCATGTTCAAGATTGCCGAATTTTAGAAGAGTATTTATGTGATTCGAATGAATTTCAAAGTGGTTACCCGTTGGGGCGGCCAACATGATGCAAGAAGGAATAGAAACCCGATTGGGGAAGTACCTATCCATAAGAGTTCGAGGGGGATTTTCTTCGGCCATCGTAGAAAAAATGTTAGTTTGAATTAAACAATTAGTTGAAGAATCATGAGTCCAACTGCGCATACACTAGCATAAAGAATAAGAGAAAACGAGAAAGAACAAATTTGAGAAGAGAATAGAAGCGAATTTTTTTACAAAACGAAAATTATTTTGAAAATCTCTCTGTTTTTTTAGAGAGAAAAAGAAATGATCACAAAAGAAGATTGCCCTTTTTTGTTGTTTTTTTAATTATGGATGAACCTAATGCAAACTACTTATTTACAATTTTTCTAGAATTATATATTGACGGTTAGATTTATTTCAGCAAAAGATTTCTCAGCAAGTTAACAGACATGAGTTATCAATGCACCAAGAATCACCCTAGCAATGCAGCCGAAGGTTTAAGTACCTTCAGAGGAACAACCAATATAATATTTACGAATCACCATAATATTTATAAGTGGTTATTACTCTGTCGTAGTCTAGACATCGAGAAATAATCCGTTAAAATAAACCAATTTATTTATCAAACATAATGAAGTCCTTAGAAAATAAAAACAAAAATAAGGTGAATGCAATTTTTTTTTGGGAATATTTTAATCAATCATAGAAAGAATAGTCTTAGAACAGTCATAGAACAAGAAGTTGCAGAAATAATTTTTTTTACAAGCAAGCCATGACACCTGCACAAAATCTTTACAAGCAATTTTTTTTTTTCAAGCAGCAGTAGTCCCTGTAGAGTTTATAAATTTCTCACTAGATCGGTAGTCCTTCCAGTGCAACCGAGTAGCGCTAGTGCGTTCACACCCTACTTGGTGAACAACCACTCCAACAATTGAAATTGATTGACCTCTTGAATCTCTTATTGCTTGTTTGAACTCTTTATGTTGGTCTAATCAGACTGTTTGCAATTCGCTTGATTTCTAAATTCCTTATTTACCGCTTGAATTAGTCACTTCGATCTTTGATTATTTTTTTAAAAACAAAAGAAACTATCAAAGAAATCGAACTTTTTTTTGAAGAAAAGAAAAAAATGACAAGAAAAATGAAAGGTATTTGAGAAAACAAAACTAAGCTAAATGAAAACAAACCAAGAAACAAACTTCTTGTCGGATCTAGATTAACCCCAGAGGGGGCGAATACAGTTAATTACAGATTATCAGATATTTTAAAAACATTCACAGCATAGAAATTAGCAAAGAAATAAATACAGTAAATAAATAACACACAATTATACCCAGCTTCGGCAGACTCTGCCTACTGCTGCATTCACTAAGGTTTCTACTAGGTGTTAATAACAGATCCCGCTTACAGACCCTGTAAACTCGCACTCCCTGCTCCTGTACTAACCCTACACTCAAAACCCTATACTGACCGATATCCCCTCGACCAGATTTTCCCGAAATAAAACCCGCAATCCGTAACCCTAGATTCTACAGACTCTAGTAAATTGCCAGTTAAACACCTAACTGGTTTCCCCTAGATTTTTACAGAATTATGAAACTATTTCAGATGATTTACAAGACAAATTAAAAACAATACAAAAATAAACAAATAAAAAACCCTATAAAATTAAAATAAAGGTCATCCCCTTTGCAAACTTGGCTGGCTAACATAAGAAATGGTTCCACCCCTTTGTTATTTTCTTTGACCCGATCTCTTTACTTTGTTGAGAAAAAATATGGCGGCTGCTCTCTAAGGTTTCAATGAAATCGTCCCTAAATCGATTGTAATTGATGATGTATTCTGGAAGATGATCTTTGCTGCTTGATAGCATCGTTGCTCCTGTTATCTGATTGATTTGAGGAAGGGCATATGATCGGAACTCGTGAGTTTTCTGAAATTAGTAGCTTTGAAAAAACTTGACTTGATTCTGTTGGTTTCTCGATGGTTTTGTTGCCCGTGATGAGTTGGTGTAAAAATAGGATTATTGGAATCCTATAACATGCTCTGATTCCGTGAAGTGATTTTATCTGATAATTCCCATTTCCGCTTTTAAAATTCTTGGCTTTTATTGAGATTGAATGTATTGCTTGTATGAATTGTGTGATTGAATAAACCCTTGATTTTTTTGTCCCTCTTGATCATGTCTTTGACACTGTGAATGAATTTCCAAATATGACTTGCCAAAACAAAATTAACTGTCATTTCTGAAACTTGTATATTAATTTCTGAAATTTAGACTTGCTCAAAATCGTCGTCTAAAACTGGAAACATATTGAGACTAAGAAATTTGTCCAGGATTAATTTCATGAAAACTTCTGGAAACAGTTGCATGCCTGAATTTCTTATCCCAAAATATAAGCATTGATTTATGCTCATCTGAATTCCAATTAATCCATAAATCACACTTGACAAACTTGAGTTTCTGGAAAAGTTTTTTGGAATAAATAATTGCATTGACACCTTGCCAAAAAGAATTTATTTTCCAAAAGCTCTTCCATAATAAATTCAAAACGTTTCCCAAAATTGGGTCACTGAATATCTGGAAATTAGTTGAACACCTTCCATATATGTATTTTGATTTTCTGGAAATTGTTTTGAGCTTCCATATATGTTTTACTGAAAATGTATTCATCCTACTTACCATGCATTTTTATGGTGTCTGCACCACCTATGCTTGTTCATCATAAAAGCTGTTGAACCATGCAATTGTTCACCTCTCCATTCATGTTTCCTGTATGAATTGAAACATTTCCCTAGCACACTCGGACTTGATTTGCTTTGACAATCTCACTTTGACTTGTGACATGTAGTTGCCCCATGCTTGACCAGGCATATGTTTAGCTGCACCATCTGTTTTCATATGTTTGTGGCATGTATTTTTATACTAACTTGTTACATGCGCCTCTTCATTTGTTTGAGCTTCATTAACTTGGTGTTGTGTACATCTGGCACCATTTGGTTTGAACTTCATGTTATTATTCAATTTGTTGCTGCAAGTATATGCTTTGTCCCCTTTCTGTTTTTGCCTGTGTATGAAATGCTCCATGCACAAAAAAAACTGCCGCTCCATTTTGTAGTTGTGTTCAACCAGTTTTGACTTGAGTTGTTGCCTTGCCACTACTTAAGCCATGCATCATATTTCTATCTGATTTGTGTCTTACAATTCTTGCTTGATCATGCTCGAGCATGTGCGGTACCATGACCATGTTGTTGTATACTAGCTCGACCACTTTTACACTGTATTTTGTCACACTATCTTGATAAATTACATCCATCATGCTATTGTTCATTCACTATTGCTATGAGCACCATTTATGCTGTGTTTAACTTGGTTCTAGCTTCACCACTGTCGTGTAATTGTGACCTTGCTGTATTTGGTGCACTGCACCCTCTTGTACAAACTGATTTGAACCTGTTTTCACACAAATATGATAATGTCGAACCATGTCATGTTCGCTGACCAGTTTCATGTTGCTCCATATACTTTGACTTGCTGTGTTGTACTCATGCTAACTTGTACTTGACTAGATTGGTTTGCACTGTTTGACATTTTGACTTTGTATATTGCTTGCCTCGGCCATGAGCTGTGTGCTACCTTGACCACTTTGACTTGAGTTGACTATGTTGACCATGCTGCACTGAGTCGAGATGGTCCACATGGCTACTCCTCAGTTGCACACTGAATTGGCGAGGTCGTGTACATGTGTATATTCATGCACGTGTGTACATGCAGCCATCCAAAATAATTTTTCCTGTACCTGCACAATAATATGTGTATATACATACACATGTGTGTGTATACATATATCGTGCATGCTATATTCACATATCAGATCAAGTCATGAAAGATGATGAGAAGCACACCGAAATCTGAGGCAAATAAAATTTTAAAATTAAAATTTATATTCGCATACATTCAGTTTTAATTCTATTGCAGTGTACTGTGAGTGTGTTTCATTGTGACAGGTAAGAAGATAATGACTGGACTGACTGAAAGCTACGAAGACAGAAGACGGAAGAGACAGTGTTGGTGAATGTATAAAAGTCTGTATGAATGTGTCAATAAAAAAATGTATGTTGAAATGTAAACTGAGTTAATGTATGAGTGTTGTAGTGAGGAGCCGTATATATATAAATTGTACTGATGTTTGTAATAAACAAGTTTGATTGAAATAAAATATTATTTTATTGTTGTCCAACAAACTTGTCTATTTTATTCAGTTTATTTACAAGTACAGTATTCACTGAATGTTTAAATAGTGGAGTTACAAATAGTTGTATTGTTTGAATGTTTGAAATATAATATCCAATTTAAAAAAATACTATATGAATATATGAATGTCTGTTCAGTCGTATTCTATTTAAATATAAATATTATATTCTTTTCTGTAATGTATATATAGAACAGTACAGTAACTAACACATTTAAAATAATATTTATTTGGTTGTTATCATCAAACAAAAATCATATAATTGTGTACGCAACTATGTTATATACAACACTTCTGACCCCACCCCAAAATAAAGGTGATAGCACGTCAACAAGATGGAACAAATCAAGGAACAAACAATGAAACAAACTTGTCAACCAAAATTCTAGACCCTTTCTTACAAATAAACCAACGCCAAAAGGATGGAACAAATATCGCCAAAATAATTATAGTACACCGCACCCAGTTAAACACAGACAGATTCACGCACCAGAGAAAATTCAGCCTTTTCCTTGCTACTACTTCTAACTGTAAAGAAAGCTTACGCCCACACTTATATTTTATAATAAAATCACAACACTCTATTTCGCAGCAACCAAAAGAATCTAGGGCCAAATAGAAATAAATATGGGCTTGCGCCTCTTCCCTTTTTTTTTTTTTACTTCAGGTGCGGATTCGAACTTTACGAATTAGGGTATGACGTCTTAAAGTCGGTGGCGGGTTTATGGCTGGCGGCGTTATGATTGGTGAAGGCGGTTTGGGGTTCAGTGGTTTGAAATGCTATTTGAGGAAGGCGCAAGAGGGTTTTGGTAGAAAGGGATTTGCGGTTTGTTGAGATGGAACACTATAGCAAGTTGGCAGAACTGATGCTCTTTGTTTTTTGTTTTTTTTTTGTTTTTTTTTCTATTTTTTGTTATTTTTGTGAGGCAGTTTGTGATGGATAGTATTTGTGATGTGGGTTAGAGGTTGAATGAGGAAGAAATAAGAAGATGGTGTGGTGTAGTGATGGGTGGAATTAGATGGTTTCTTATGCTTCGTCGAAGGTGCACGATGGCAGCTCACGGTAGTGTTGGGTGATGAGGCGTGCTGTTGGAACTTCGGATTTGAGGATGAAGGGGGAGGTGAAAAGGTTTGCTGAGGCAATCTATAGGTAGTTTCTGACTGAATTGGTGATGTAGGGTTGCGTAGAATTGTTTGTATAGGTTATGAAAGATGGGCATGGAGTTGTGTAATTTTTATGGAGATAGTTGGTCAGGTATTGAAGAAGACGGAAAAGGATTTTGGAAGATTGGTAGAGAAGAAGGTGTTGAAGTGGATGATATGGGATCTGAGTTATGGAAATTGTGGTGTATAACTAAGGAAGAGGTAGAGAAGGGAAAGTTATGGCAATGGACGTGATTCAAGGTGAAGACAAAAAATAAATGGAGAAAGAAATCAAAAGAAATTTGTATATTTTTTATTTTGTTTTGTTTTGGAAAAAAGAAAGTAATTATGAAGAGAATTTGGGAAAGAAACCATAGAAGGGAAAGAAAATTAGAGAGGGAGTAAAAGGGCAGCAATTTATTTATTTTTATTTATTTATTTTAAAAAAAGTAAATCATAAATGGAAACACCAAAAACAAATGCACGATTGAATACACACAAACACCAAAAAACAAAATAAAACACAAGTTATTTTTTTTATGAAGACTAAAACAAGTACTCAAAATACATACAAATGCACAATTTTTTTTTAAGAACAACAAAATTAATTCTAAGAATAAAATCAAAATCAAATTCAATCCCCGGCAATAGCGCCAAAAACTTGTTCGGCGACGAATATTCTATGAATTAGAAATACATCGCACGAAATATCGTGATAACAAACCGCAAGCGCATGGTGTACAATTGTTAGTACGTGTTGAATACGAGTCGATCCGCAGGGAAAGAAGTAAATTCGATCTTATTCAATCAAATTAAACCAAAATTCAGATCGATTTAACTAACAAAGAGTAATTAACACCAGAACTAAGTTGAGAGCTAAGTATGAAATGAAAGCAATTTAGATGTAAATCCCCTCTCATATTTATGCAAGTTAACAAATGTACGATCTATGATCTCCATTGAGTGATAGAAATGCAACATTTAAACCACTTATGATTCTCACAAAAATGAAACTAAGGAGAAAAACTATTTTAAGTATGGCTTATGAACAATTAATAGAACTATAAACCATCAAATTTTATTCTTACTTTCATTTCAAAATCAATAATCACTTAGCAAATATTGATGTAATTTGTGTTTAGATTGACTAAGCATAGCCTATTTTGTTGTCAACAAACATAGACTATCAAAATCCATTCAACATCCACTAACACGAAGCACAAATTAGAGATCATAAATCATACAAATGTCGGACTTACATAAAGTTAGAGAGCTTCATTACCCCCAAATCAAAGGGATTAGCTACTCATATGTGTTATCGAATCAACACATGTAAGTTTCAACATAAGTATGAACAAAACAAAAGAAATAACTAATTAACAACAATTGAATATATCTAAACTGCTTGCATATTGTTCGAATCACCTCCTAGAAGTTCTGCCGTTCACCATCGGATTTCTCCACCAGGCTGCGTGCGAGTTCAGCCAGTGCGGGACCCCAGGCGTGCCTCTCCAAGCTCTCCGACATGGCATCATCTGATCGACCTATAGCTACACGAATTGAGCACGATTTGAAGACCTAGTTTTGAACGAATTACTGAAGGTAACGACTTTTATAATTTTAATGGTTTACAACATTTAAAAGCGTTGCAAAATTAAATTTATTTATAAAATTCATATCTTCTTGACACGATGTCGAAATCCGTTGAAACAAGACGCATTGGGACCGTGACATCGTACACTACATTCTAGAAGTGACATGAAATTTTTTAGAGCTAGCCGTCCATTAAGAAGGAGTGGAACCTAATGTGAGATTTATAAATTCAATAAAATGAAGAAATATGTAATAGGTTGTAGATGGGGTTTAGTAGCTCCTCACACTACATTTTGTTAAACCATGGATGATTGTGTGATGATTGTGGTGTGAAGTTGATTGTGATTGTGATTGTGAATGATTGATTGTGGTTGTAACAAAATTGATTGTGTTTGTGGTAAATTCATTGTATTGTGAAAATGAATGATACTGTGGAAATTATGGAATTGAAATTATTGTAAGATTGCAGGGCCTAGGTCAGTAGAGGAGCAGTGCTCAGACACTGTGTCGGTGCTACAACACCCTGTCATTGTGATGCCAGAATTTTCTAAAATGAACTATATAAAAAATATTAATATTTGAAATAAATTGTTTAAACAATAAAAATAACATTTTTGTTGTATGTATAAACCACTAAAAATAACCATGTGCTGATTAAAATGTTTATTCATTAAAAATATTATTTTTAACATGTATATGAAGTGTTAAAAATAACTATGTGTTTAAATTAATATTTGTTCATTGAAAATATTATTTTTAACATGTATATGAAGTGTTAAAAATAACAATGTGTTTAAATTAATATTTTTTCATTGCAAATATTATTTTTAACATGTATATGAAGTGTTGAAAATAACTATGTGTTTAAATAAATATTTTTTCATTGAAAATATTATTTTTAACATGTATATGAAGTGTTAAAAATAACTATATGTTTAGATAACTATTTGTTAATTGAAAATATTATTTTTAACATGTATATGAAGTGTTAAAAATAACTATGTGTTTAAATAAGTATTTGTTCATTGGAAATATTATTTTTAATATGTATATGAAGTGTTAAAAATAACTATGTGTTTAAAAAAATATTTGTTCATTGAAAATATTATTTTTAACATGTATATGAAGTGTTAAAAATAACCGTGTGTTGATTAAAATGTTTATTCATTGAAAATATTATTTTTAACATGTATATGAAGTGTTAAAAATAACCGTGTGTTGATTAGAATGTTTTTTCATTGAAAATATTTTTTTAACATGTATATGAAGTGTTAAAAATTACCATGTGTTGATTAAATTGTTTGTTCATTGAAAATATTATTTTTAACATGTATATGAAGTGTTAAAAATAACCATGTGTAGATTAAAATGTTTGTTCAATGAAAGTATTATTTTTAACATGTATATGAGGTGTTAAAAATAGTCATGTATGGAAATAGATATTTGTTCGCTTAAAATATTATTTTTAACTTAGATATGCATATATATACACACACACACACACATGCTAAACAGGTAAATGGATTTGCTGTTCAGTAAAGAATTTATTTGTGTGCCCGACAAATAGTTAAACCTTAATGAGTTGGTTGCGCAACTTTATTTATTATATAAACTCCTGTGAATGATATTGGATGCAGTGTGCTAGTTGTTCTGTGTGAGATTATAAACGTCGCCATAGGATAGCAACAATTAATTTTGAACTACACTACATGACATACTACGTGAAGATAGCATACTCTATCATATTCCGTATAAGCATTTGAAGCTTGTATGACGAGGTTGGAATTACCATACAAGTGAGAGGCTTGTATGGCGATGACTACATTTCAGGTTGAACCGAAGACGAACTATTAATGTCACAGCATACCATATTCCATACAAGTAATAGGTGCTTATGCGACGAGGTTGAGAATACCATACGAGCGAGACACTTGTATGGAGATGATTGAATTACAGGTTGAACTAAGGACTGATATGGACTAAATAAAATATAACGGTAAATGGCAACATTAATAAAAATCCGGCACGGGTTTGGAGATGACAATAATTCACGTCTCTCTTGATTTTAGATACGTCACATGGATTATTTATTTTCCAACACTAGATAAGGTGACGAGATTTATTCTCTGGGGATATGATCTGTACACTCTCCCTTGGGCATATAATAGGCCACAAAAAGTTGTGTATGTTGTTTCTGGATTTATTAGGTGCCTAATACGGCCCAATAAATTTCCAAAACGCTCTCCGAACAAAGGAGGCTTTGGCGAAATTTTCCAAAATTTAAGGGCATTAGCCAAAATTTTGAAATAAAAATGGTTTGGAAATCCCAGAATGAATTATATATATATATATATATATTAAAATATAAGGAATCGCGCGCGGTAATTCGCGTTTTGGTATCGTAACTTTAAACGATTATACTGAGAGATCTGACCGTCCGATTTTCCAAAAATTGGAACCTTTGGGTTCGCTTTGGAAAGATATTTCCAATGATATTAAATTTGTTAAGATCTAACGGTTAGATTTTGAGAAATGTGTAATTCAAAACTAAATAAAAATAGCACCAGGGCCATGTAACGACCTGAAGCATCGTTTAATTAAAATAAGCTATTTTTATATAAATAAAAATAGCAATAAATCGTTTTAAATATTATGGAATGCAAATAAACCAATTTTACTTGGTTTATCGGATATTTTTGATGGTTAGATGTATTTGACATTAAATTATAATATTGGATTGAAACGTGAATGTCAAATAATTTAACCATGAAAGGAATTGATTTGAATTCTATATAAACATGAATTATTTGGAAAGGCCAAGTTAATTCTCATTTCAAATAATTGAACGGTGACTAAAAGTCGAAGATAATGAAGACGGTACTAGATCGGTGATCGTCACATCGAATGGATTACTACTGATGCCTGGTAGCTTCCATGAACGGGTTATAGTGGTAGTGGTCCTGACGTATTTGTTGATTGTCTGGATATGCGAGGGCCTCTCTTCTGTACTGGACATATGGAATGAGGAATAAGGTGCCTCCGGTTTTGTTTAGACCCAGAACGAACTATTAAATGGATGTGTGTTTGACATTGGATTTCATTCTATGTTGATTGATCTCTATTAAATATATATCTGTTTGGTGGCGGAGAATTTATTCTCTTTCTTAATACCCTTCTCTAAGAAGTACGAGCTTATATGTTATATATCGATAGACATCAGTCACATGGCGTGGAATGTCAATGTGGCATGCTTAAATGCAAGTGATCAAGGCTTTTGTTGAAAAGCAGAGTCTTGTGGAGATGATCAAACCACAACTTCAAATAGCATAGCTTTGTGTATAACATTAATTCGCGAGCCTCACACCCGGTATGAGTCAAAAATGGGATAAGGGACGCAGGGAGGACATGACGTTTCCTTCTAGCTATGGTGGTGTCATGGTATGGATCCCAGACATTTATTTATTTTTACCTATGTGGATGATGGATTGCGAGGCGCCTCAGATATATCGGTCACTATGGGGCCGATGGATAGGCCGACAAGATCGGAAAACGTGTGTTCAGGAATAATTAATCCTCAAAAGTAAGCGAGGACCGGCCCTTCAGGATCCAAGGGTTGCCCGTAGGTGTGATCCTGAGGCATTTACTAGAGCGTCTCGAAGCCAGCGAGGAGTATATCCCTTGCCTAGACTCATGATAGAATCCAATTTCCAATATGTGACTTTTCGGTTTTGATTGTATACTTATATGGTCGCACGGTAGCATGGGAGTCTCATGTCATCTGTGACTGATACATTATGATTCAAATTGTGTTTGAAACATATATTTACTAATAATAATATCAAATGATTTTTTTATACGTATAGGCTGAAGGCGAAGACCAGCTTTTATCTATATTTTGGACTATTAACATTACCTCCTGTACTATGTTGTGTATATATACCGTTGATTGCGATGTAGACTGGTTATTTCTATTATGTACTATCTTAAGTATATGTACTATTGGTCTCGATTTAGACTAATCGTTTCTTTTATGCACTAAGTTGTATCCTATAACTGTGCAACTCTGATGTTTATTACATTTTATGATTCCGCTGTCATATTGATGTAAATTATTCTATTTCATGTTTATGCTATTATCTGTATCCTACTGTTGTAATTAATGTACTATATTCCAATGATTATCCTTGCCACCGTGGTATGGGGGTTTAGGTTTTCACATAAGATGAAGGTTTGATTATTAGCAACTTAACAACAACACTAAGGTCATATTTATATGCTTGAAAATCAATTATAAATGATTAAATCATTTATTTTATCAATTATATGTATATGTAAATAAATTCAGTATAAAAAATTAATATATAATCACACATGTATGAAAGTTTTCATACCCATACCATTTTACTAAATGTTGAATAAAAGGACGCATAAATATTTCATTATAGGTACTAACAAATATCCAGTTAAATAGTACTAATGATAAACATTACATTTGTAATAGCTAAACCTTTATTGTTCATATTACAAAAAAATCATAGCGAAAGAAATATACAGAAAACCGTTAGAAAACCATAAAAATAAATAAGCGAAAAACAGACACAGAATATATGTAATAGACCTAAGCACTTTTAAGTACATTGGGCTCACAATAAATAATAACTATGTGCATACGAAGATATCATAAAATAGTACATAAATAGATGTTATGGAAAGAATTTAACTATCTGCATGGTCTAGTATATGTGTCATTTCTATCATCGAAGGACTAAAGAATATCTACAAAGATGATTTTAAATTCCATTTCTGTCATTCATACATCAATAAAGGAATATTTAGTTTAATTGAAATATGTAATAATAAAAACATGTAAATTATAATCACAAAATAATGCAAACTGTGGACGCCTGGAATGAACAACCAACGAAAATGAACTGAAGACTGGATAAGAGAAAAAAAAGAGGACAGTAACTTACAACGTTTAGATCAGTAGATTGGTTGTGTACATCGATGGAACACGAAGCAGAGAGAGCCATGACCACGGGATGGTTGATGGTAGAAGGGGAGAAGGCGAAGATCAAGCAAGACCAAATCAAGCTAAGGTTTAAAGAGCGGAGCTTCTGGGGGCGTGAGAGAGGATGGGGAGGGGGAATGCCGATTGCAGGCTTTGGGAAAATGACAGGGAGGTAGTTAGGCGATAGGATAAGATAGGGGAACGCAAGCAGGAAGACGGGAGAGAGGTTAGATAGATGAGAAGGGCGATGGAACTACGCGATTGAAAAGAGAGACGTGTAGAAAAGCGAGACAATTGGGTAAATGTTCCAGGTGTCGCGCTCATGTTAAATGGTAATAATAATTTGGGGGAGCTTGTAAGCCATCTAAAATCAACTCAACTTTAATAGTATAGTATGGATGAACATGAAAATAATTATAAAAAATTGTATGCTTCTTTCTTTAGTTGTTTGGTCTAAGAAAAATAATTAACAGCTTGTTACGTTTGATATATCAGTTCGGTATGTATCCTAGTGTAGACAAACAGTGGATGAACGAATGCGATCGTAGAACTCTACGATATGTGGAAGGAGTGCAGAATTCATTAAATTCGTTGAAGAAAATGGTGATAACATGGAAACATATTCTTATCCTTGCACCCAATGTCAAAATATGAAGAAGAAGATTAAATTAGATGACGTTCATTTTCCTTTGCTTAGACGGGGGATTGATCAATCGTATACCATTTGGCATTTTCGTAGAGAAGAATTGACGAGAAAGGAAAAACAACCCATTAGTCAAGACATGCAAGTCGATGATGGCGAATATCCCAGAATGGAAGACCTAATCAATGATGCCGATAAATTAAATCATTTTCAACTGATGAATCAATTCCCCGTTAATATTAACGAATCGCCAATCATTGATGTTGGCTGGCAGGCCGATCCAAGTAAGAAGTATAAATCACTTTTTGATATTGCAAAAGTTCCATTTTATCCTTATGTCTAAAAGGGATAACAAAATTGTATTTCATTGTAAAGCTAATTGGTTTGAAAGCCCAATATGGTTTTTCCAAATAGGCTGTGATAGCACTCCTCGAATTTAAAAACGAGTTAATTCCAGAAGGTAACAATCTACCAGCAAAATATTCGGACATGAAGAAGATAATTAAACTAGTTGGGATGGATATTAAATCTTATGATGCTTGCATTAATGATTGCATTTATATTGGAAAGATGATGAAAACAGAGTTACTTGCAGAATTTGCAACGAACCAAGATACAAGACAACATTAAATGAAGAAAAAAGAGCCACCAAGGTACCACAAAAGATGCTAAGACATTTCCCTTAAATTCCTAGATTGAGGAGACTTTATACAATATCATGGATAGCAGAAGCTATGACTTGGCATAGTTGTGCAAAGTCAAATCCAGTTGTAATACGTCACTTATGCGGCACTTAACAGTGGTGAATTGTAGATTCTTTTGATAAAACATTTGTTGTTGAACCCCACGAAATGTTACGCTTGGAATAGCAACAGATGGTTTCAATCCACATGCATGTCTAGGTACCCGTTATAGTTGTTGGCCAGTAATTGTAGTACCATATAATCTTCCTCCATTAATGTGCATGAAAAGGGAGTTTTCAATGTTGACACTGTTTATTGCTGGACCAAAACAACCAGGGAAGGATACTGATGTTTATTTGCAACCGTTGATAGACAAGTTAAAGCAGCTATGGGAAAGAGTAATGACTTTTGACTCGTTTAACAAAAATGAGTTCACAATAAGAGCTAGGCTGTTGTGGGAAATTCACAATTATCCTGCGTTTGGGACATTATCGGGGTGTACAACTCATGGCTACTTTGTGTGTCCTACATATGGAGAAGAAACTTGTTCTTATTATCTTTCTGCTAGTAAGAAGATATGTTACATGGATCATCGAAGGTTTCTTCCTTCCAAACACAAGTTTCGAGATGAAAAATCAAATTTTAATAATAAAAAAGGGCACTGTCATCCTCCAATGTCATTGAATGGTTATCAAGTTGAAAAGAAGGTAGCGAATATCAAGATGAAAGTTGGTAAAGACAAATCTAAAATCAGTCAAAAATGAAAAAAGAATGTCGAAGAAGACGAATATGAAAATATTCCTGCATGGTACAGGAGGTCCATTCTCTTGGATTTGCTGTATTGGAAAGCAAATTTGATCTGACATAATATTGATTATATGCACACAGAAAAGAATGTCACTGAACATCTCATTAGCACAATTTCAGGCCATAAAACAAGTCAAAAGATTGCTTAAATGCACTTATGGATTTGAAAAACATAGGTATAAACAAAAATTGTTGGTGAAGGAAGATCCCAAAAGAAATAAAATAGCTATATCAGAAGCAACTTTCACCTTATCCAAGGAAGAAAAGTTACGATTTTGCACCATTTTGAGAAACTTGAAAGTACCTAGCAAATTCTTTTCGAACATCCACAATAATGTGAGCATCAATTGTCTTGAACTAACAAATATGAAATCGCATGATTATCACATCATAATACAACTATTACTTCCTGTACTGCCTCGCAATTATTATCCACAGCATAAGGATCTAGGTAATGCTATAAATGGCATGAGTCTATTCTTTTACATTTTATGCTCAAAGGTGATAAATTGGGAACATCTATTAAAAGCAAAGGCTAGTTTGGTAGAAGCCATGTGTGTTTTTGAGAAACATTTTTCACCTGCATTTTTTGATATCAACATCCATCTAATGTTCATTTAGCTGATAAAGCATTGGCTTGTGGTCCTGTTTGATATAGGTGGATGTCTCCTTTTGAACTATTAGCTCTTTGTTCCATTTGCATTTTGCACTTGACAGCATTGATTTTAAAATAGTTTTGTTTTGTAATAAATTTACACTTTTCGATTTGCACCTCATGAGGTTTCTTTGGGTATCACTCGGTATAAAAGTCTTGCTTGACATGTCTTGTACCAGGATAGTGTAAAATTTCCCCATATCTTATTTTGTTTAATCTTGGACTGGGTTAACTACTTAAATATCAACAGAATTACCCGTGGTTCCTCTAAATGCGTAATGTTTGCAGAAACAACTGAAAGATTAACCAAATTCTTTGACCTCCCACTGAAGTGTACAATGAAGTTGGATTGTTTCATTAACATAACCTCTAACTGGTCGAATGTATTGTTTTTTATTAACAGAACCCAAAGTAACCTGCAAAAGTTTCAATCCTGAATGCCATAATGACATTAAAACTTCATCATTAACTCCTTCATGACCAGTTAAAAGCTCTAGCTCTGAACCACTTATTTTTACAGTATCTGCTTCATTCCAAATACTATTATTTGCTTCTTTGCTTCTTTCTCTTTGGGCCAAAGAGCAAGACGCAAGTTTGGTTCATAAGACCATAGTGACCCAACTTTTTTTGCCACTAACATTGCTTTTGTATGAACTAATCGACATGGCTCTGAGATTAGGCTTATCGATCCATAGTGAAATATTTTAGCCTTGATATGTATCATGAGAATGAACATAAGTATCAAAATAGTATTCAAAAACAATAAAAACTTAAAGTTATTAGTTGATGCACTATTTTATGAAATCACATCATAGACTGTCATATATCAAAGATAAAAGGATAATCCTGAAATGTTGGGTTTCTACAACTAACATGAGAGTACGTTGTAACATACGTGATATGCCTCAAGTTAAGTCATATGACTTAAGTCTATGCTGCAATGTTACCAAAAAAATGAACTTTACCAGATGACAATTGTTACAGATATCTCTGTGTCAGGGTTCAATGAAATTGTTAGAAAATTTTCAATTCAGCTCTAACCCTAATCAATTCAAGAGAAATCAAAACCATAAACAAATAGAGATTGTGGTAGCGTACTGAATCAATTGATTCAATTTGTATGAATTTGTGATCTCCTAAGAATACCATTCCTTCTGTTTTTAATATTTCTTTCTGGTGGGGAAAAAAGAAAATGAGAAGCGTACGTATTCTCAGGGACCCAACGGCTTTTTATTAATTGATAAAAATTTGTTATTTTATTGTTACAATTTAATCCCTCAATAAATTGTAAATATCATTTACTGTTTATACCTTAATTATAATAGCAATGTACATTTAACATATGTGCCCATAAATGAAATCTAATCCAAAAATTAGAATAGTTTTCAGTTCATCCCTGACCCTAATCAATTCAAGAGAAATCAAAACCATAAACAAATAGAGATTGCAAAAGCATAGTGGAATCAACTGCTTCAATTTGTATGAAGTTGTGATCTTCCAAGAATATCATTCCTTCTATTTTCAGTATTTATTTATGATGGGGAAGAAAGAAAATGAGAACCGTACGTATTCTCGAGGACCCAACGACTTTTTATTAACTAATAAAAATTATTTATTTTACATTTACAATTTAGCCCCTCATTAAATTGTAAATATCATACTGTACATTAAACATATGTGCCCACAATAGAAATCTAATCCAACAATTAGAATAATTTTCAGTTCATCCCTAACCCTAATCAATTTAAGAGAAATAAAAACCATAAACAAATAGAGATTGCGAAAATGTACTGGAACCAATTGATTCAGTTTGTATGAAGTTGTAATCTTCAAAGAATACCATTCCTTTTGTTTTCAGTATTTCTTTCTGATGGGGAAGAAAGAAAATGAGAAGCTCACGTATTCTCGGGGACCTAACGACATTTTATTAACTAATAAAAATTACATATTTTATATTTACAATTTAGCCCCTTATTAAATTTTAAATATCATTTATTATTTGTACCTTAATTATAATAGCAATATACATCTAACATATGTGCCCACAATAGAAATCTAATCCAACAATCTGCCACTTGGGCAACACATGTTTCCTTATAATATAACCTTGTGAGCTCAAAATTTGCTATAAAATAAAGGTAATCTTTAACAATCTCATCCATCAACCATATTTATATAAGATCATAGTGGTTTTTGCCATATTAATCATGACTAAACCCATCAATGGTCACATACTAATATATAGTTAAATGGCATAGATTAATCATGAATACGTAGATTGAAAATCACATGTGATGTGAATCAAGCACGTATATATTTCAATTGGTCCTCCTTAACTTAAGTGAGGTCAAAATCAAAATAGTAAGCAGAGTGAATGAACTGAATACTTGACTTCCAATCAATAAAACAAATACATAAATGTCTCAAGGTAAATATAAAGCATAGAAATACAAACTCCCACTAAACCATGATATCCTCTAACAGTACAACACCCATATGAGCAGTGTGCTCATGAAACACCTTGGGTGGTAAACGTTTTATGGGCGGATCCGCTATCATGAAGTTTATTACAATACGCTCTATAGAAATCTGTCCACTCTACACTCGCTCTTTCACAAACTAAAATTTTTATGTCAATATGCTTTGACTTTGTTTAGCTTCTATTATTATTTGAATATGGTATTACTGATTTATTATCACAATTTAGCTTCAATGTTCTTTCTACATTTTCCATAATATGCTGCCTTATGTTTTCCTTGCCCTTGAAATTCATAGAAATAAGTTTCTTTAAAAGAGTACTTGTTTCCGCCTTATCGCTTCTTGCAAAGTGTTTCTCAATTCAGCAAGGAAAACAGTGGCATCGGTGATCTACACAAAAGTGATCGCTTTGGCGATATTTTGTTTCAATTAACCTATTTGAAATATCAAATTTCCACATAAACCACATTTGAATACATACAAATTTAAATACAAATATTTGATCTTTAAAATGTCACATACTGTATTTAATTAGTAGTTACCTTATAGGATCATAACTATTTGTATTTAAATTTGTGGCATTATACTGCATACTATCATTAGTGATTAATAACCTTTTTTTCAATCAAGCCATTATTGTGAAGAGTTTTACTGGACAATAATCCAGTTATTCATAGGCATGAATCATATGAGACTTGTGCAATACTGGATAATACAACTAATAGTTGCCGGAACAATATTGTATTTATATGCATCACTAATGACAATAATATTGTATTCAAAGGAATGAATTAAATGAGATAGTCATCGCTAATCCCATGCAAAAGATAAAGTACCGATGTTTGATAAAAGGCATCATGCTTTGAAAAAATGACTTTTACTTTTAATAAAAGACCATTAAAATGCAAAAGGCAGCACATCCGTATGTACCAAACATTAACAAATGCATGCAATTCTAGCCATCCTGGATTTCCATTGATACAAACTTTTACCATATATTATCTTTATGTCATGTACTATTGAAAATGCATACATAACCCATTTCTAGTGGATAGCATGTCGAACATATTTTTTTAGAAATCCAAGGTTCAACAAGATATGAACGCACCAATAAATCATTAGCAAATTAATTTTGTTTGAATCATCTTCGGTAAAGAAAGAAAAAAGACACAAAATTAATTTCAGTGCATGGCCAGCATATTAAAATGCAAAATAGATAGGGCTGTCAATGCTTACCCTAAAAATCTGAAATCTGTCTGCATCTATGTCCAAAAAACGAATAAATATCCGTTATCCGGAAAAGAGGACGTGGATGCGGATATAGGCATATCCGCATCCAAAAATTTTCCTTCCTTTTTTTCATGATTATAGCCTAAATTATTTGTATTTTAACAGCGGTGGGGTTCAAAACCCGGAATGGCATGCTAAGAGCTTACCATGTGCATACGATAAGATAAGCCACTTACGTGGTGCTCGTGGGCCGGGATAGGTGCACTAGAGAGGGTTTTACGACTCCGGTCGGTTTATCTCTTGAACAAATTATAAAAAAACATAATTAAATAAACTAGTGCATTATTTTGCAAAATGAAAGTCTACTAAACGCATGCTAATAGCTCAAAATAATATGTTATCATCATATATATTTATTTTTGTCATTTTAGTAATCAGTTTGGTTGAAAAATCTTAATATTATGCTTAAAAAATCATTAATTTTCATTGAATCGACCGTTCGGATAATAATTACCCGATATCCGTCTGTATCCGCTGATGCAGATATCCGATATTCGAAAATGGTTTCGAATACAGATGCAGATATGGAACTATCTGATTCTGAAAGTATCCATTTACAGCCCTAAAAATTAGAATGCTAACTTTAATGCTTACCAAGTCTTGAATACAGAATTACAATACCCAATATTATGGAAATGGGAAGGCGTATGGAAACATACAGAAACAAAATTCCAAAACTTAAATAATCATACGGAAGGCGTACATTATTTATATCCTCAAGAATTAATTTACGGTTACTCTTATACCATTGTTAGAATAATTTTCACTTCATCCCTAACCCTAATCAATTCGAGAGAAATCAAAACCATAGATAAATAGAGATTGCAGAAGCGTACTGGAATTAATTGATTCAATTAGTATGAAGTTGTGATCTTCCAAGATTACCATTTCTTTTGTTTTCAATATTTCTTTCTGACGGGAAAGAAAGAAAATGAGAAGCGTATGTATTCTCAGGAACCCAACGGCTTTTTATTAAATGATAAAAATCAGTTATTTTTTATTCACTGTTTAGCCCCTCATTGAATTGTAAATATCATTTATTGTTTATAGCTTAATTATAATAGCAATGTACATTTAACTTATGTGCCCACAATATAAATCTAATCCAACACTTTAATGCATTGATGGCCTAAATTTCATTAACTAGCATAGTATTAATTTGGGAAATTGAATTTAAAAATAGTACATTTATGACCTAGAGATGAAAGCCTGTAATCGTTTTTAGATTTTAGATCCACGTTTGATATGTCTATAAAATATAACAAGTAAGAATGAACTCTAGAACATGCAAGAACAGTTGTAAAATTGCAAAAATATTCAATTTTGCATGATCATGGTAGCTGGTTCTGCTTGAAATGTAACAACTAAGTAAGCTATCCAAGAAAAATATACAAACGATGATGATACCGAGTTAAAATTAAAATAGTGCATGTTTAACATATCATGTGATTACAAAAAAATTTCTACACAACTAATATAGTATAATATTATCATTCAAAACCATTTCAGTAAACAATCAAATAAAAATAAAAGAAAGAAAAAAAACTAACTGGTTTTTGCCACATAAGCACTATTAGAATTTGGTAATACACTTAAAGGTGGTTACAAAATCTTTTCGTATGCGGTTGGCATCTCCGATTAAGTTATTATTATTATTTTTCAGGGAAGTGCTTGAAGGTTGTTTAAGCAAGTGATATGCGTCCATCTAACTCACTTGCATAGGTAGGCAATACAACTGACACTGCACGCCCTTGAAGAAACAAACAATTACCTAGGGCTGTCAACGGATACTTTCGGATACGGATAGTGCCATATCCGTATCCGCATCCGAAACCATTTTCGGATATCGGATATCCGCATCCACGGATACGGACAGATATCGGATAATTATCCGCTCCGCCAATGGCTGATAAATCAGTGAACATAAATGAATTTTTTAAGCTTAATATTAAGCTTTTTCAACCCAATTGATTACAAAATGCTAAAAATAAATAAATATGATGATAATATATAATTTTGAGCGACTAGCGTGCGTTTAGTAGACTTTTAATTTTGCAAAATAATAAATTAGCATATTCAATTATGTTAAAATACACATAATTTAAGCTATAATCGTAAGAAAAAGCGGACGGATAATTTTCGGATGCGGATATGCCTATATCTGCATCCGCATCCGCTTTTTCGGATATCGGATATTTATCCGCTTTTCGGATGCAGATGCGGACGGATTTCGGATTTTTCGGGTATCCATTGACGGCCCTACAATTACCCAAATGTTTATTAGACTAGAAGAAAAGAATGCTGAAGGTTGTTAGAAGGTTGCTGACAAAGTTTTTCTACTTTTTTTTCAATTTAGCTATTGTAGTAATGCTAGAAAAAGTAGTGTGTACCGCATTAATCTCAGCCATCCACGTGTAAAGGTTAGTAGGGAGAATTGCTTTATATGTACGTGCTGCGATAGTAATGGATATGCAGAAAATATTGTGAACTCTCTCTCATGTCTTCTTCTTCTTCCCTCTAATGCTCTCTGTTTCTCTTCCTCCATCCCCTTAACCTTCTATGCCATATCAACTGGTGCTTTCAACGATTTACTTCTCCTCCCCTCTCCTAAACTTTACCTCTTTCCCAAATCGAAATGACCCGAGTAGATGATGCAAGCAGCTTGCTGACCACCAAAACACCATTGCAACCATCCAAGTCAACCAAAACTCCCACAGCACCATGCTCGAAACATTAATCGCTGATAACATAGACATTAAAACAGCCCTCCGGGACCTTACCAAACAACTTCCTGACATCCACAAAAAAGTGAACAACCAACAAATACAATCACCAACAAACCAAACCCTAACCACATTTCGCTCATCGCCTAATAACCGACAGCCACCCCTATTACCAACACCAGCACCCACACGAACACCCAAATTCTCACTAACTTCCTTTGATGGCTCCAATCCGCATGATTGGATATTTCAAACGGATAAATTTTTCGCTAATTACTCTACTCTGGAGGACCAACAAGTAGATCTTGCTAGTTTTCACATGCAAGGCCAAGCCCTGTCTTGGTTCCAATGGATGCATTGTAACAATCAAATCTCCACATGGGATGCGTTAATTAAAGCAATCGAGAAGCGTTTCGGTCCTCCCACATTCCTCTATCCACAAGCAACCTTGTTCAAACTCAAACAAATTACCTCCATTGAAAACTTCCAAGCCACCTTTGAAAACCTTTGCAATCGTATCACTACCCTTTCCAACGAATCTATACTCCACGGCTTCTTCTCCGGCCTTAAAATAAACATCCAAAACGAACTCCACATTCTTAAACCTACAACCATTTCTGATGCCACTGATGGAGCCAGACTCATTGAAAGAAAGCTAAAAGATCTAAACAAATTCCCGTTCACAAAAACCAACCCTCTCTTTCAGAAAACCAACCCCAGTACCCCCAAACCACTCAATCATTTCCATAAACACCTAACACGCAAACACAGAAGCCTTCTATTCCCATCAAACAGCTTTCCAAACTGAAATGAATAATCGCAAACAACAAGGCTTATGCTTCAACTATGATGAAAAATATCACTTCGGCCACCGCTGCAAACCCACCTACATCCTTATGAGCACCCCTGACACAAACCCCGATGGGCAACCAACCTTAGTCGACTTTGAACCGGAACCGCCAACTATCACCGAACTACCCAATAATCCTGACACAAATGAAGATTCACCCCAAGAGATTTCATTTCATGCCTTAACTGGTTCCGCATGCCATTCGATTACCAGCATCCATCAACAAGAAATCCATCTCCATTTTAGTCGACTCCGGATCCACACATACTACATACACCCGAAATCGGCAAGATAATTAGGCTTGGAAATCGACAACATTAATATGTTTGTAGTGATGTAGGAAATGGCGAAAAGCTACAAAGTTCTGGTTGTTGCAAAAATGTAAGCATTGAAATTCAGGGGCACACATTTTTTTATTGATTTTTACTTACTCAACATTGTGGGTTCAGACGTGGTTTGCGGCATCCATTGGTTACAACATCTAGGCCCGATAACAATGGACCATAGAGAATTAACAATGAAGTTTATCTTAAACGGTAGGCCCATTTTTTTAACTGGCATGAGCCCATTAACCAATACAACACCTATATCGGTCCAGCAACTTAAGCGCTTGAACTCAACCACTTCAATTACTAAATTTTTGTACCTGCATCCAACTTACTATTTTGCTGCTACACAACCATCCCACCAAAATGACACACAACTTCAAAAGCTACTATCCTCCATATTTTCCTAGCCAAACAAACTACCTTCGACACGCGCACTTAACCATCATATCAATCTCAGTCCCAACTCAAAGCCAATCAACACTAAACCATATTGTTATCCCTATTTTCAAAAAATGAAATCGAAAGACAAATCCAAGACGTTCTCTAAACCAAAATTATCCGACCATCCACTAGCTTATTCTCGTCCCCCGTCCTCTTGGTAAAAAAAGAGATGGCTTGTGGCGATTTTGCATAGATTATTGGGTACTTAATGCAATCACCATCAAAGACCGCTTCCCGATTCCGACAGTCGATGAGTTATTAGATGAGCTTTACAGTGATTTTTTTTTCTCAAAGCTTGATCTACATAGTGGCCACTTCCAAATCTGTGTTAACCCACCCGACATACCAAAAACCGCCTTTCGGACTCATGAAGGCCACTATGAATTCTTGGTCAAGCCATTCGGCTTAAGCAACGCACCATCCACTTTTCAAGCAACAATGAATAATATATTTCGCCCGCATTTAAGAAAGTTCGTACTCGTTTTTTTATGACATTCTCGTGTATAGCTCGTCTTGAGAAGAACACTTAAACCATCTACAAATGACACTGCAAATTTTGGACCATCATCAATTCTTCGCCAATGATAGCAAATGTAGTTTCGGCCTCAACGAATTGAATTACTTGGGCCATGTTATTTCAAACAAAGGCATGAAACTGGATCAGTCCAAAATTGAAGCAATGCTTACGTGTGGCCAATTCCGGATTCACTCACGGCTGTCAGATGGTTTCTAGGCTTAACAGGTTACAATCGATGTTTTATTAAAAACTATGCTTCCATAGCTAGCCCCCTTACTGATTTACTTGAACACAATTCATTCATGTGGAACCAAAAAGCCCAGGCGGCATTTGAAGAACTAAAGCAAGCTATCACGAAAACCACTGTTCTATCCATCCCCAATTTCAACCAACCCTTCACCATTGCCACGGATGCGTCAGCGACAACCATGGGTGTAGTTTTAGCATAGTCCGGTCACCCAATTGCGTACTTCAACCTAAAACTACCACGCAACCTCCAAAAAGCTTCCACCTACTTGAGAGAGAAGTTTGCAATAACTTCATCAACAAAAAATGGCGACATTATTTATTGGGTAGGCCATTTCAGATCTACACCGACCACCAGAGTTTACAGGAACTAATGTCGCAAGCTATTCAATGCCAGCAATATCTGGACCGACTTTTCCCTTATTGGCGGATATTCAGTCAGCACTTCAACATGATCAGATGGCACAGAGACTCATAGGACAGCTACGTGAAGGTACATGTTTGAACCCAAAATTTCATTTACGCAATGATTTGTTGTTTTGGGACAATAGATTATATGTCCCCCATAATGATGAACTAAAGAAAAAGACTGTTACTAAGTTTCATGCATCAAAAATGGGGGGGGCATTCTGGTGTTAAGGGTACTATAGCAAGGGTGGCAAGCAATTTTTATTAGCCGAAACTAGCTGCGACAGTCCAAGACCTTGTTAAACACTATTCTACCTGCCTTCAAACAAAACCATACAATACACCATACAAGGGACTCCTGCAGCCTCTTCCAATACCAAATCAGATATGGGAAGACACTGCAATGGATTTCATCACACACCTTCCACCGTCAATAGGCAAAGCTTCAATTTGGGTCATTATCGACCGTCTTTCCAAGTATGCTCATTTTTGCGCGTTGCCTACCTCTGTTTCAGCTGCACAACTTGCATCCTATTTCTTACAGGAATACATGTGACTACAAGGATTCCCTCGCTCAATAATATCCGATAGAGACCATCTATTTACAAGCCAGTTCCGGAAAGAATTGTTTCAACTACATGGCACAAAGATACAATTGAGCAGCGCTTACCATCCTCAAATCAATGGACAATCCAAAGTTGTGAATCGCTTCCTTGAAACATACTTACGAGCCATAGTCAGCGACATACCGACAAAATGGGCCAAATGCCTTTCGTGGATGGAGTGGTGGTACAACACTACAAAGCACACCTCCATCGGCATGTCGCCGTTCCAAGCAGTTTATGGGAGACCACCACCAATCTAGCAAGCTACATCACCTCCTCAACAACAATGCCGAAACGGACCACATGGGCTACTTCTAGGGACATGCTCCTACACATCATCAAAACAAATCTGCAGAAGGCCAAGACCCGCATGAAGAATCATGCAGACCAGTGCCGTAGCGACAAACAATTTGAAGTCGGCTCGTGGGTCTTTGTAAAGCTACAACCCTATTGACAAACCACCTTATGCAACAATCACCACAAGCTATCAAAAAAGAACTATGGAACGTTCGAAATCATGGAACGCATCGGGCCAGTTGCGTAACTTCTAGAGACACGCTCCTATACATCAGCAAAACAAATCTGCAGAAGGCCCAGACCCGCATGAAGAATCATGTAGACCAGTGCCGTAGCAACAAAGAATTTGAAGTCGGTTCGTGGGTCTTTGTAAAGCTACAACCCTATCGACAAACCACCTTACGCAACAATCACCACAAGCAATCAAAAAAGTACTATGGAACCTTCGAAATCATGGAACGCATCGGGCCAGTCGCATACAAACTGAAACTGCCAGTGGAAACCCGCATCCACCCTGTTTTCCACGTCTCCTTGCTCAAGCTCTGCCCACACCCAGTTGAAGCCATACCACAACAGCCACCACCAGATATTGTACTAACCGACCTCGAGGATGAGGTCTATCTTGAAGGGATGAGTGTTGATATGCGTCCAACTAACTTACTTGCAAAGGTAGGCAATACAACTGACACTGCACGCCCTTCAAGAAACAAAGAATTACCCAAACGTTTATTAGACTAGAAGAAAAGAATGTTGAAGGTTGTTAGAAGGTGGCAGACAAAGTTTTTCTACTTTTTTTCAAATTCAGCTACTGTAGTAATGTTAGAAGAAGTAGTGTGTACCGCATTAATCTCATCCATCCACGTGTAAAGGTTGATTAGGGAGAATTGCTTTATATGTATGTGCCTGTGATAGTAATGGATGTGCAGAAAAATATTGTGAACTCTCTCTCAGAGCATCTCCAATAGACTAACAGGTCGTAACATTACGACCCGTAAGATTTAGGGGGGATTGGGGAGATTGCACCAACAGGGACGAGCCGATTTTATTGGCTCGCCACATGGCGAGCCGATTAAATTGGCTCATCGCCTCCTCCTTTTCCAACCCAATAGACAATACAATCAATGATGACTTAGTAATAATCACATGGAAACAAGTGGTTTTGATCAAAATGATTTAACTAGTATTTCGCATAACAATAAGCTTACAGATACAACCAGTCATTAAAGATACAATAACTAATAACAGTACATGCCAACTAACACATCAAAGCAAACATCAAAGTAAAGTACATGTCACACGTTCAATCTCAAGGGAGTCTCATTGCATTTAGTCGCAACTATTCAATATTATTTTTCAAGACGCCTAATCTCTCGTTCGAGTTCATTTGCATACATTATTCCCCTAGGGCACAACGGTTCATCAATCCATTCCCTGTAACTGCGTCCATTTGGATAGGATGGACATTTCTGCAAGCCCCGACCAATATTGTTGCCTTCTGCTCGAACCGCAACTTCAACCGCACGGCCGCAATAGCAAAGTATAAGATAAGATTCAACTTCATGTTCATACGATGGCACTTGATAGAACTCTACTTCTTGTTGTGGTTGAGCGAGAGCCTGTTCGTTCGATAGTTGAACATGTTGTACTTGAACTTCTTGTGGAAGATGTATGTTCCCCTGTTCATGCGATTGTTCATCCTGGGGTTTAATTTGGATTAGAAATTGGAATTCGTCTTCGAGCTGCTGAAGTCTCATCGGTTCGTATGCCTGTTCATCAGAGTCAGTATTTGATGGCCAAGAAGGCATTTTGAGCGAGTGATAAAAGGAGGAGGAAGTACTAAAATGAGAACGAAGTTGTATAAGTGATGTATTATGTGAGTAAATTGAAAGAAATATATAGCTGTGTAGTGTACAAATCAATAAAATAAATAATGATGCTACCGATCACTGTTATGACTGTTCTTTACGTACAGCCCGACACTGTTTCGCATGACGTAATATTGTAAGGAATCTTCTTTTCTTACTCTCATGATGTGAATGATCACTGGTTCCACTTTCCTTTACGTGATGCGGTTTCCACATCAATAGTTAGCACTAATGCTCAAGTAAATGCGAACATCCCTATTTTTTAGTTCCTTTGTGTGTTGAAATGTTTAATTTAAACGGGGATGACCCGAGTTGTTTGAGGGAGATAAGTTGTGGTTCAGTTGACAGAAATCCTTTTTGAAGGGGTCCATAAAGTGGATGAACACGATCCAATTCTTTAACTCCTTTTTGTATTGAAATGTTTTATTTAAACGGGGATGGGTCGAGTTTTTAAATATTTTGCAGTCATAAATATATATAATACCTTTTAACTTGCATACAAACTACATTCAATATATAAAATGCAAAGATACATGCATGTAGTGGAAATTTGACACAACATACAACTATGATATAGTGCCACATAACATGAAACACAATACAGAGAAATAAGACATAGTACGATATAGCTAAACCCTAATTTCCGGATGCATGGGGAACCCACACAATATTTCAGCCTTTGCTGCAACAATCACCCTTTCAAGGTGACCTACCTCTGCTTGCATCTCTAGAGCGTATGTGACACCCATCTCCGTCAGTGGTGGATCGATCCATGAGAAAAAATTACAACGTTCCACCCCTTGTCGATTAAGTGCAGTAATGTACGCTTTGCAACCGTAAAAGCGTCGACCTGCGTTGCTTTGGCTATTAGAAACAACCGAATTATATTCTACTCCATAGTAGCAAAGTACTGAATGGCTGGAGCTTGACCTATGTGGGCTCCCCCGAGCAATTACTTCCTTTAACCGAGCATTTTTTTGAAGAGGTCTAATATGTTGGACGTCAACGTTCGGTTGCGTGGCACTGAAGGGCTCAGACTCCACTTCTCCAGCAAATCACTTGATCATCCAATTGCGTTTCAGGCACAAGCTCGACTGGTTGCTTATTTCTTTCATACTGCTCGTACATTTGGACCATGGTTTCATCATAATATTCCTAAGAAGACACATTAAACTACTAGAAAAGTGGTAGGGAGATAAATAAATAATTTGAAAGCCTTAGCCTTCGAGAGTGCTGGATTTAAAGGTAGAGGGCTAAGTGGTCGTAAAGATTGACAAGTCCTCGGATATCGTGTTTTGCTTTATTGAAGTAGTTCACATGTCAGGTTTTTAAAGGTTGCAGCGTAAAGTAAAATCAACTGTTTTACGTTAGAGGCAGAGCAACTCAACTGTTGAGGTCATAGTGTAGTCATGTCATATGTCTCGATGCTACAACTCGAGTAATGATGACAGAGCTTTATCAATAATCACCTCCACTTGTTTCAATAGCTCATACTTTGTCTCCCAACCATAAATATTATTTGTGCTTTCTACATCAACCATGATATTAAAGTGAGAAACCACTAATCTTTTTATTTCTACGTGTTCAAGTACTTGTTTGTATTAGACAATACTTTTTTGTTTCCGTGTAGCTTATATGGACGATGGGGAAATTAGTGATGAACTAATGAATAAAATGTTTGATGAGTACAAATGGAACAAGGAGGAGGAGAAAGAGGGTGGAAGTAGTTGAAGTTAATAAACCCAAAACACGTCCAAGAAAAAACAAGTGAGGCAAAGGGTTAACCATAATCGTCACAATCGAAGTAATGCTAGCTTCAGTGCTACTACAGCTGAATTCTCCCCTAAGGACTTACGTATACTCGTGAAATCCTATATCAAAGTTGATAAAATAGATTTTCTACTGATGCAAAATGAAGGAGGGCTTACCCACGAAGAATTCTGGTCTATGATAGCAAGATTACATAACAACTATCGTACACGCACTATTACGCGAACATCTGCTGAAATTCATATGGCTCATCGACGGTTCGTTGAAGCTTATGAATGATACCAGAAGATTATACAGACGGTTGAAGATGAAAACATATTTAAAACGACTAAGGCAACTTTTGATTCTCGTTACCATGTAGAGTACGTGTAACAACCCGAATTTTTATAACATGTTAATACAAGAATCAAGGCAGAATTAAATTTTAAAATAAGAATCAAGGGAAACGGGTTGCGCCATTGCGTTCGTCTCGAAATTCTGCTTGAAAACGAGTTCGAGTTTGCGAGAATCGGAGTCCGTATGAGAGAGATATGACCCTCTGAAGTTTCAGGATTTTCAGAATCGAAAACAGCTCGAATTAGAATTCAAATTTCGAATTCAAAACCCAGAAAAGGCTGGGCGGGAAATTTCCTGCCTAGTACCCAGATCGACTGGGGAGTCGACCCCCCCCCAGACCAGGTCGACTTGGCAGTCGACCTGGGTGTCGACCTGGTCCCCGAGCCCACTTTGGGCCTGGGTGCATTCTGATGTTTCTAGTCTCGTTTTCTGTCCAGATTCGTCTACCTAATCCTATATAAACCCCCTGATGCCTAAACCCTAATTCACTACAACATGTCTAGCCACCGTTATACTATTAAAATCCCTCTTGGTCACGGCCGCCGTCTCTAATCTTCTTCTTAAGCTTTCATACGCAATCCAATGCAAAGATGAAGACTTCTACAACAATTCAAGGAGATGAATCAACAACTCTACAACGTTTCTACATCGATTTCAGTTCTTAATTCGCTAGCCATGCCATGTAAGTTCTAGTTACTTTTTAGATTAAAATACTTAATTTTAATATGGCTATGGAATAAAGTGCAATTGGATATAAGCATGTTCATCAATTCAGATCTATTCCTGTTTACCTTTGAACCTTGGGTTTTGAGACTTGTTCATCTCCATTCTTATGTCTAGTTCATGCTCTATTCAGTCGTTGTAAATCAGATTCTTGGATTCATGTTGATATTATTATCAAGATCTAATCTTTATGCCTATCATGATGATTTATGCTGTTTTCTCTCTGATCTTGTTTTATTGCTAAATTCTACCTTTCCCCTATTTATTTTCTTTTGATGAACCTAGATCAATTTCGGATCTAGGCTTAAACCACGATTTTGCGTACGATTGAATACGGGGAAAAGTATGGGAATATTACCTATTTGGATATATGTGATTGGTAGAATTGATGGCATAACATGAAAATTGGATATATGGGTATTATTGCCATTAAAATGAAATTTGATAATTGGGTATTGCCATTAAAATGGTAATTGCAAGAATTGGGATTGGCATATGTAATTTGGCTAGAACTTGATAGGTGTAAATTGGCATAAATTTGGCATACATATAAAATGGCATGAACTGAACATATGTAAATTTGGTATGAATTAGGTATATGTAAAACGGACATGTAATCTAGAACTTGGGCATATGTTAATTAGGTGAGATTTGTAGTTGAAACACATATGATAATTTATGTCTTGAAAAGGGGCTAATATGAACACGCCTAAGTGGGTTTTGGGTAGTTGGAATGTAATAGCCTTAAAGGAGGGATAAATATAAATTGAGATAAGTTGCCTTTAATGGCATAAGATAAATTGTGGTAAAATTGGTATGATTTTGCATACCATTAATTGATGAACATAATTGAGTCAATTATGGACATCGTTAAATTAGGAATTAATTAATAATTTGAATAGGGAAATTATTAAGACCGGGATAAATGATTATAAGTGATAATTAATGCTTAGGACACGAGGTTGGACTCATTTGTGACGTAAAACTGCCCAGACCCGCCCGGCGAATCCAGTAGTCACAAATGGTAGCCCAATGTGAGAGGTCCTAGGCCCAAATTAAAAGCGTAACAGTTGTAAAGACACGAGGTTAGACTCTTTTATGGTGTAAGACTGCCCGGACCCGCCCTGCAAATCCAGCTGCCATAAATGTCAGTTTAATGTGAGAGGTCTTTATAGGGTTACGGCCTTAATGAATTAAGAAATACTTAACCAGATAAACATGTGGTGGGACATGGGGGTTAAGTGGGTGACATGTGGGTGACATGTGGAAATACGAATAGTGATACTTAACCAACATAACATGGTAATTAGATTAGTGGGTAGGGTTAAGTAAACTAAGGACACTTAACCAATAAGTTATGAATGGGTGGGTTAAGTAATATGACCAGGCTAATGACACTTAACTGTTATGACATGAATGGTTGAGTTAAGTAAATCTTAATTAATGCCTAGGTGGGAATGATAACTTATGGAATAAAGTAAGTTAGGCGGAACAATAGATAAGACGAGATAACTTACGTAATAAGGAAAGATGTGCTTCATTGTAGATTAAGAAATACGTAAAGACAAGAATGAATTTACAATTGAAGGTGGCATAAATTATATTATAAGAAGGAGCAAAACATTGGTTAGGTTGGATAATACTCTGAGTACCAATCTGATGTTGATTCCGGTCTTCGGGGTTGGTATTTAGGGAATTATCCTCTCTCTCCAGTGTGTTTGTAAGTTAAGGGGTACTTGGTTGTAAAGATTGAATAAGAACATGTTATTGTACCATAACGGGGGTTAATGTATGAATCATAGGAATAACATGTTGTGGGCTTATTAATGAACTTAATATAGTGCAAGTTAAGAATTGAATTAATAAGCAAAGTTGAAGGTTGGTATGAATGGAAATAACCAAGTTAAATGATAAGACTGATGAGGTAGCACAAGCGCATAATTAATGGATAGACATAGGGTCTAATGGCAGATAAAGCCAAGGCGCTTGGTTAAACCCAGACGTTGGGGGTAATATGAATGACATGTAAAATATAACCTATAAGCACTTTACCAAGATAAAGCATGTATTAAGACATGAGGATGATCTAGGGGTTAAGTGGAGGACATGGGTAACATGTGAGACATAACTGGTGTATACTTAACCAAAATTTAAGCATGTAAGTGTACATGAATAAGAAGGGGTTAAGTAAGAATTACTAGAGGGGACCAAGCATAGGTGGGAAGCTTGTGTCGAGGAAAGGGGACCCTTTTCAGACCAGTAGCCCATTACGTATCTTTGTGAGCTCGACCCATGTCGAGGACGGGACACGCATACTGGGTTTGATCGTAAGAGGTCAAAACGGGTTAAGCGGTGGCAACGCAAGTCCAACGGGTTTCATGTGCGTGTGTGGGCCTGGGCTGGTAGGTAAGACGTTGTTGCATCGTGTAGGTATAAGCCGTGCATCTCCGTTGTATCGGGTTGCCACTTTGGGGAATGATACACCCCACTGTGGGGCCAGCATGGGTATCTACGAGTTAGGGAGCCGATCGCATGGGGATTGGTGGGTACACCTAGTGGAGATAGGGGCAGGCGGCACCTATGTAGTCAGCTAGGGGTACATAAGACTAGTATTATGATTTCTAAGTAGTGGGTGGGATCACCTTATTATATAACACGGGCTACTAGTTGGGACACTAGTAGGGGGTAAGGATCCTTGTTACATAGGACACTAGTTGGAGTACTAGTAAGAATACAGATCATTCCGTGTAAGACACTTGTGAGGATGCTAGTTAGGTGGTGCAGAGCAAATAGATGTCACAGAAATCTTTTAATGGCGAAGCAGAGGAATCGTGATATGCTTGATAGGAATCTTACGAAATTATACTTAGTTTATCTTGAATGGGAACCTTGCGATGTTACCTGACAAAAATCACTTCATGTTATCCTTAGTTATCTTGCCTGTTACTTATCTTGTCATCATGCTTATGTTCAATTTCAGTTTACTCATGCCATATTACCTTTAACTGTTTTTATGCTGAAAGTCACTAGGACTTATTCAGTCTTTATGACTGACCCGTTTTGTTTCGCCTCTTTTTCTTCTGTTTCCCCCCCAGGTTCGCACGGTGGGAATACAGCTTAGCTCGGACCTTATCAAGCTCCAAGGCTCTTTCATGCAAGGCTTGGATTTTTCTTGGCTATGGCTTGCTTTGCTTTATTGGGGAATACTATAACTTATTTTTATGCTTCTTTGTTTTTGAGAAAGACAGATATTTTAATTATGTAATTGGGTATTGGAAGTTGATGGGCTTTTATTGTAAACAATCATATTTAATAAATGATTTGAAGTACTTCCACTTTACTTTCCACTGTTTTATATATGTCTATCTTGTAATATTTCTGTTCCAGTACCCATAATGCTCCATTGAAGTTAAGGCATTCCCTTTGTGAGTGACCTTAACGGATGTGGGGTGTTACATTTGGTATCAGAGCAGAAGGTTTCCAGACTGGGCAAAAGTTTTCAAAAACCTTCAGAAACTAGTTTTTAAAATGTTTACAAAGAAGCAAATTTTCAAGAAAACTTTGTTTTGATTAAAAGGCATATTCCCCAAATCCATATGCACTATCTTTTGATTCTCTCTTGAAATCTCTTCTCTCTCTTTTCACCATAGTTTCGTAGGCATCCGACATATGTCAGAGGGCAAAGAACTATCTGTAGCCGCAGTAGTTCCATCTACGTCTAATCTTATTTCAAGCTGTGTAGAGTTGTCGTGCGTTGGAGGTAGCTTTCGAGAGACTTGTCAACAAGCTTTACAAGGATAGTAAGAAAGAGGAAAAAGGTGAAAGGAAAGAGGCCAAAGTGAAAGCATAGTAAAACCCATGACAAGAGAGAGTATCTTTAGTTTGGTGAGAAGGGACGTGTAGTTAAGTATTGTAGGACAAGGACAAGGGCAAATGATAAGATCGTCGAGAGGAAAATTGTATGCTCTCACTACTAGCGTACCTAAGGGAGGTGGTAACGTTTCTGTTAAAGGTTTAGCTTTTCTTTCTATCATCCCGCTAGAACTTTGTTTTTGTACATCGCATCCTTTTAATTCTGCTTCAATAGATGAGTCTCTGCACCTTAGTACTAGCGTAGAAGAGGATCCCATTTTTGTCTCAAATCCTGTTGGGGAATCGGCTCATTTATTCATGACTTGTTAGGATTTGAGAATGTCTATGCTAAGTGTTGAGTTTAGAAGGAATGCTCATGTTTTTGTGAGCTATGGGTTGATTCTAGGGATGAAGTGGTTATCCAATAAGGGTGCCATTCTCGGTTTCGAAAGGAGGGTAGTTAGACTTTTGACTTGCCTCGGTAATACCCTCGAAGTCGCGTGTAACCTTTAGGGTTCTATTAGGATTAGTTACCTAGAATCTCTTGATACATTAGTTGATCCGTTCGAGTAGTGTTCGGCACTAAAGGGATGGGTCATTTCGCTTGTACATGAGTTGTAGAGTCACCTAAGTAAGTACATTGGGCAACATGGTTGACATTTGTTTATTTTCAAGAGATAATTCATCTATGTGGAATACTTTCTAGTAAGTGAACGAGATCCAAGATTTACTAGTGAATTTTTGGAGAGCTTGTGTGAAACCATGAGTACGCTGTTATGTGTAAGCCGAGCATACTAAAAGGAGAATAAGTGAAAGTGGAACGAGAGGCAATAGTGAAATAAGTTCCAACTCATATTTTGGAAACAAGAATTAAGAAGCTACGAAATTGTGAAGTTAAAGATGGTCAAAGCACAATGGAGTTAAGCTCAAGGGAATGTGGCTTAGAAGATTGAAGACTATATTCGTGCATCATATCTCTTTTTAAGAGTATATCCTTGATCCCTCTTTTCCTGTAGAGCTTACTCGCATGCTATCTTTTGTGTATATCCTCTCGGTCCTATTCTCAATCCAATTTCTGTTGCAAACCCCATAGGGAGTATGACTCATCTGTTAGTTTTACATGTTGGGGCTTGAAGGTGTCCATTGGGTTGATTAAACCTTTTGGGTTTTATAGGATATGGGTTGGTTTTAGGAAGGGATTTCTTGTGACCTAAAAGGAGTCCATCATGCTTAGTTTCCTAAGAAACATATATATTGGTTGGGTTGAGTAATTCTTTGGGTGTTAGTCTCATGTTGATTTCGGTCTTCGGGGCTGATGCTTAGGGAGTTCTTCTCCTAATCAATATATATGTGGCGTAGATTTCCGGTTTTGACGTTGCCTAACGGGCATAAAGTTTTTACTTGCTTCTATCATTCGATTTTATCCTTAGATAGGAACAATTGGGTGTAAACATGTGTTTGAGACATGTTATGATTGATGGTTGCAATTGGTTGGTAGTGGTTGCTCGTGGATGCATTCACACACATTAGGCACTAGATCGGCTCAGTCACCTTTCATATTGCATATGCATGAGTGTTTACACTTGTTTATGGATGGAATTGAATGTGTTATCATGTGGATGTTGCATATGGATGGATGTTTAAGCACACATATAGTGTTTATGTGATTAGGACTATTTGCATACATGTTGGACTCATGGCACTAAACATATTTTGCATCTAGAAGGTCAATCAGGCCTGATCATTTGCATTAGACAAGGGACATATACACACAATTCTTGCATATGTTCATACAGTATTAGAAATTTCTTAAGGACAATGAATGCCTGTGATTGATGATTGAGTAGATGGATGATTGATGGTAGGACGCATTCTTCTTAACTTGAAGATTTCGGGGACGAAATCCTTTAAGGAGGGGAGAATGTAACAACCCGAATTTTTATAACATGTTAATACAAGAATCAAGGCAGAATTAAATTTTAAAATAAGAATTAAGGGAAACGGGTTGCGCCATTGCTTCATCTCGAAATTCTGCTTGAAAACGAGTCCGAGTTTGCGAGAATCGGAGTCCGTATGAGAGAGATATGACCCTCTGAAGTTTCAGGATATTCAGAATCGAAAACAGCTCGAATTCGAATTCAAATTTGGAATTCAAAACCCAAAAAAGGCTGGGCGGGAAATTTCCCGCCCAGTACCCAGGTCGACTGGGGAGTCGACTGGGTAGTCGACCCCCCCCCCCCCCCGACCAGGTCGACTGGGCAGTCGACCTGGGTGTCGACCTGGTCCTCGAGCCCACTTTTGGGCCTGGGTGCATTCTGATGTTTCTAGTCTCGTTTTCTGTCCAGATTCGTCTACCTAATCCTATATAAACCCCCTGATGCCTAAACCCTAATTCACTACAACATGTCTAGCCACCGTTATACTGTTAAAATCCCTCTTGGTCATGGCCGCCGTCTCTAATCTTCTTCTTAAGCTTTCATACGCAATCCAATGCAAAGATGGAGACTTCTACAACAATTCAAGGAGATGAATCAACAACTCTACAACGTTTCTACATCGATTTCAGTTCTTAATTCGCTAGCCATGCTATGTAAGTTCTAGTTACTTTTTAGATTAAAATACTTCATTTTAGTATGGCTATGGAATAAAGTGTAATTGGATATAAGGATGTTCATCAATTCAGATCTATTCCTGTTTACCTTTGAACCTTGGGTTTTGAGACTTGTTCATCTCCATTCTTATGTCTAGTTCATGCTCTATTCAGTCGTTGTAAATCAGTTTCTTGGATTCATGTTGATATTATTATCATGATCTAATCTTTATGCCTATCATGATGATTTATGTTGTTTTCTCTCTGATCTTGTTTTATTGCAAAATTCTACCTTTCCCCTATTTATTTTCTTTTGATGAACCTAGATCAATTTCGGATCTAGGCCTAAACCACGATTTTGCGTACGATTGAATACGGGGAAAAGTATGGGAATATTACCTATTTGGATATATGTGATTGGTAGAATTGATGGCATAACATGAAAATTGGATATATGGGTATTATTGCCATTAAAATGAAATTTGATAATTGGGTGTTGCCATTAAAATGGTAATTGCAAGAATTGGGATTGGCATATGTAATTTGGCTAGAACTTGATAGGTGTAAATTGGCATAAATTTGGCATACATATAAAATGGCATGAACTGAACATATGTAAATTTGGTATGAATTAGGCATATGTAAAACGGACATGTAATCTAGAACTTGGGCATATGTTAATTAGGTGAGATTTGTAGTTGAAACACATATGATAATTTATGTCTTAAAAAGGGGCTAATATGAACACGCCTAAGTGGGTTTTGGGTAGTTGGAATGTAATAGCCTTAAAGGAGGGATAAATATAAATTGAGATAAGTTGCCTTTAATGACATAAGATAAATTGTGCTAAAATTGGTATGATTTTGCATACCATTAATTGATGAACATAATTGAGTCAATTATGGACATCGTTAAATTAGGAATTAATAATTTGAATAGGGAAATTATTAAGACTGGGGTAAATGATTATAAGTGATAATCAATGCTTAGGACACGAGGTTGGACTCATTTGTGACGTAAAACTGCCCGGACCCGCCCGGAGAATCCAGTAGTCACAAATCTTAGCCCAATGTGAGAGGTCCTAGGCCCAAATTAAAAGTGTAACAGTTGTAAAGACACGAGGTTAGACTCTTTTATGGTGTAAGACTGCCTGGACCCGCCCGGCAAATCCAGCTGCCATAAATGTCAGTCTAATGTGAGAGGTCTTTATAGGGTTACGACCTTAATGAATTAAGAAATACTTAACCAGATAAACATGTGGTGGGACATGGGGGTTAAGTGGGTGACATGTGGGTGACATGTGGAAATACGAATAGTAATACTTAACCAACATAACATGGTAATTAGACCAGTGGGTAGGGTTAAGTAAACTAAGGACACTTAACCAATAAGTTATGAATGGGTGGGTTAAGTAATATAACCAGGCTAGTGACACTTAACTGTTATGACATGAATGGTTGAGTTAAGTAAATCTTAATTAATGCCTAGGTGGGAATGATAACTTATGGAATAAACTAAGTTAGGCAGAACAATAGATAAGACGAGATAACTTACGTAATAAGGAAAGATGTGCTTCATTGTAGATTAAGAAATACGTAAAGACAAGAATGAATTTACAATTGAAGGCGACATAAGTTATATTATAAGAAGGAACAAAACATTGGTTTGGTTGGATAATACTCTGAGTACCAATCTGATGTTGATTCCGGTCTTTGGGGTTGGTATTTAGGGAATTATCCTCTCTCTCCAGTGTGTTTGTAAGTTAAGGGGTACTTGGTTGTAAAGATTGAATAAGAACATGTTATTGTACCATAACGGGGGTTAATGTATGAATCATAGGAATAACATGTTGTGGGCTTATTAATGAACTTAATATAGTGCAAGTTAAGAATTGAATTAATAAGAAAAGTTGAAGGTTGGTATGAATGGAAATAACCAAGTTAAATGATAAGACTGATGAGGTAGCACAAGCGCATAATTAATGGATAGACATAGGGTCTAATGGCAAATAAAGCCAAGGCGCTTGGTTAAACCCAGACGTTGGGGGTAATATGAATGACATGTAAAATATAACCTATATGCACTTAACCAAGATAAAGCATGTATTAAGACATGAGGATGATGTAGGGGTTAAGTGGAGGACATGGGTAACATGTAAGACATAACTGGTGTATACTTTACCAAAATTTAAGCATGTAAGTGGACATGAATAAGAAGGGGTTAAGTAAGAATTACTAAAGGGGACCAAGCATAGGTGGGAAGCTTGTGTCGAGGAAAGGGGACCCTTTTCAGACCAGTAGCCCATTACGTATCTTTGTGAGCTCGACCCATGTCGAGGACGGGACATGCATACTGGGTTTGATCGTAAGAGGTCAAAACGGGTTAAGCGGTGGCAACGCAAGTCCAACGGGTTTCATGTGCGTGTGTGGGCCCGGGCTGGTTGGTAAGATGTTGTTGCATCGTGTAGGTATAAGCCGTGCATCTCCATTGTATCGGGTTGCCACTTTGGGGAATGATACACCCCATTGTGGGGCCAGCACGGGTATCTACGAGTTAGGGAGCCGATCGCATGGGGATTGGTGGGTACACCTAGTGGAGATAGGGGCAGGCGGCACCTATGTAGTCAGCTACGGGTACATAAGACTAGTATTATGATTTCTAAGTAGTGGGAGGGATCACCTTATTGTATAACACGGGCTACTAGTTGGGACACTAGTAGGGGGTAAGGATCCTTGTTACATAGGACACTAGTTGGAGTACTAGTAAGAATACGCATCATTCCGTGTAAGACACTTGTGATGATGCTAGTTAGGTGGTGCAGAGCAAATAGATGTCACAGAAATCTTTTAATGGCGAAGCAGAGGAATCGTGATATGCTTGATAGGAATCTTATGAAATTATACTTAGTTTATCTTGAATGGGAACCTTGCGATGTTACTTGACAAAAATCACTTCATGTTATCCTTAGTTATCTTGCTTGTTGCTTATCTTGTCATCATGCTTATGTTTACTTTCAGTTTACTCATGCCATATTTTCTTTAACTGTTTTTATGCTGAAAGTCACTAGGACTTACTCAGTCTTTATGACTGCCCTGTTTTGTTTCGCCTCTTTTTCTTCCGTTTCCCCCCCAGGTTCGCAAGGTGGGAATACAGCTTAGCTCGGACCTTATCAAGCTCCAAGGCTCTTTCATGCAAGGCTTGGATTTTTCTTGGCTATGGCTTGCTTTGCTTTATTAGGGAATACTATAACTTATTTTTATGCTTCTTTGTTTTTGAGCAAGACAGATATTTTAACTATGTAGTTAGGTATTGGAAGTTGATCGGCTTTTATTGTAAACAATCATATTTAATAAATGATTTGAAGTACTTCCACTTTACTTTCCACTGTTTTATATATGTCTATCTTGTAATATTTCAGTTCCAGTACCCATAATGCTCCATTGAAGTTAAGGCATTCCCTTTGTGAGTGACCTTAACGGAAGTGGGGTGTTACAGTACGGCACTGATTTTGTTGGCCATAAGGTGTATAAACTACGTTGTAATTGGCTAACTTGATGATCCTTCATTTACTTGTTGTTGAATCTTTCGTTTATTTAATGATCCTTCAAAAAATAGTATAAAGTTCTTCTAATTTTTTACTATTGTACAAAGTGTAAAATGATTAGACTAAGATACCAATAGCAAAATAAATAAAGCACACATTGCATTAATAAGAAAACGGTCGGTACAACAGGAAATAAAACGTTACTACATCAACATAATAAAAGCAACTACTCTACTAATACATATAGTGGTCAGTTATCTACTTATAACTGCGGAAATCTTGGCATTAAAATACGATGTTTCATCCCTATCCAAAATTCCATCTCCAATGTAGACATTCCAGTCAGACCTTTGTCCATGATAGCATTCTCTTTTTGTTCTTTCTTATACGCATCTTGCTCTTTCTTGTGCGCTATGTCATCCGCAAGAATTTGTAGCTTCTTCTCTTCCAGATCATCGATCCTTTTCAAAACTTCTGTTCTTTCCTTAGCTGCTACAAGTATTTTTTCCGCTTTACGACTGTGTTCTTCGCGGTCTGCGTTCACTTTTTCCTCAAGCTCAACCGTTCTTTTGCCCTTCTTTTCACCGCTTTGGCTCCCTCAGGTCTAAAATCTTCGTCAATAGTGGCTTTGAATTCATCAAGTCGATTTTCCCCTTCACATTGAGAAATATTGGCGATTGACCCGCTTGGACTAGAAGAATACCCAGATTTTGAACTTTTTTCTTGCTCTTGCTAGCACTTTGAACATCGCGGAGTGAAACACCCCACCTCCGTTAAGGTCACTCACAAAGGGAATGCCTTAATTTTGGTGGAGGTTTATAAGTAAAAGACACAGATAAAACACAAGATAGATAAAAACACATATAAATAAGCAGCGGAAAAACCAACAGACTTTTATTATCATAAATACGTGTTCATACAGAACATTTCCAACATTGTCTCAAAACAAACTTCCAATTATTACAACCATAATACTGTCTTGGTTTTAAAATTTAAAGAAGCATGAAACATAAATAAAGCTGCATAATCCCCATAAATGATATCCAAAGCCATGGTCCAAATGAAAGAAATCAAAGCAATACATTCTCTCTCTTCAAGCTGGATGAAAAACTGACTAAGCTACGGTGTTTCCTCCCTGTGGACCTGGGGGGGGGGGGAAGAAAAGAAGACAAAAGGAAAATGGGTCAGACATAAGTCTGGTAAGTCTAGCTATATTCCTAGAATGTTAATAGTAAAAAGATCATGACTTGCATAAAGTGAGAACAGGACGATATCAGGATAATAGACTATCCTAGAACTAGATAAGGTGTCCTAAAACGAACATCCCTTCGCACCATATTTTAAATCTCTATCCCTGCACCTACTAATTCTTATACCAATAGGCACCCCGTGATTGCGGAGAAGTGATCCCTTTCTCTTTCTTTAAAAGATCGGCTCCTACTCGTATATTCACATGTGTCCTACGGCCCTATATGGTAAATACCTATGCTGGTCCCACCATGGGGTGTATCATGTCCCATGGTGGCGGCCTCGACACAATTCTAGCATGCATAGGGTATACTACTGATGCTCCAGTGCCCTGACTTGTCTGCTCCAGAGTGTGTGCACGCCCGCACTCTGTTAGAACCCACACTGTGCACCAACCGCCGTCGCTTTTGACCGCTTACAATCAGCCCAGTAATCATGCCCCACCCTGCCTAGTTCAGGGTACCATGATACCTAATTGGGTTACTGCTGAAACGGGTCCCCGTTACTAGGTTTTCTAGTCAAACATAGTAAGTGGTTAAGTGTCTGAATGAACCTAACCCCCACCCATCCAAATTATTTAACATGTTGAATTTGGTTAAGTATTTATTAAATTGACTTAACCCTATCAGTCCTAACTCAGCTCTAATTATCTTATTTGAGCACGAACCTCTCAGATTAGACAGATATTGTTGTGGCTGCCTGTATGCCGGTTGGGTCCGGGCAGTCTTATGACACAACTCAGTTTAACCTCGGGTCTTTATTGGGCCCCATGCCTTAAGCTCTCACATTGGATAGCTATTGTTGTGACAACTGGACAGCCGGGCGGGTCCGGGCAGGTTTACGTCACAACTCAATCCAACCTCGGGTTAAGCGCGTTCGTATCTTCTAATTTACATTTTAATTATGTAAATTATTCAAATTCAAATTACTTTCACATTCATTTCCAATTAATCTCATTAATTAAGGTAATTAATGCCTTTTTATGCCATAAATCACTTATGTGATTAATGACCAATTTATGGCAAGTTTTCCTAAAATTATCATTTTAACCCAACGTTACCCCGTCCAATATTAGGCTAACCATCTCAGCCTAATTTACGTTCGCATGATTTTTGGTGTAAAGTATTAGGCTAAAAACTTAGCCTAATTTAATATACGCAAATTGGCATAAATTAGCATAAACATGACAAGGGTATAACTTTGGTATTGATGGCATAATCAATATGAACATAATAGGGTGTACTTGCAAAATAACTAACATGAACATTTTAGGGGTGAACTTGCAAAATAACTAACATGAACATTATAATGTCATAGGTACAAACTTGCAAAAAGACTAACATAAACATTATAATGTCATAGGTATGAACTTGCACTTATAGGCTAACTCAACATATATGTGTTTTTAACATAGGCCATATTAACAACATACATGAGAATTAGCAATATGAACTAATCCATATACATATGTTAATTTGCAACATAGGCAAATCAACATACGTATATGTGAGTTAGCAACATAGGCTAATCAACATACACATGTGTTAATTAGTAACATAGATTTAAACATACTTGCAAATTAATCCCAACATACGATAAGTGTGAACATGGCATAAGTTTTGCATAAACATGAACATATAAATTTGACAATTGGTCGCATAACTTCACTACACAAACTTGCATAATAAACTGCACAATTATCATAAGATGTTACAATCCAAGTCCATGCTTATACAAATAATCTAATCCAATAATCCCAAATTTAACATGATAATAGAATCAAGTCACTGGCATAGATTAATATTATAAAACATAATAAACATCATACTTAATAATTCTCAATTCAACATGATAATAGAATCAAATCACAAACGTTTATTAATAACATAACGAGTATCGTACTATTATCATTTCATTGCAACACATGATATTCATATTAATTCGCATTCTAAAAATGTAGCTAAGCTTACAATCGTAGACGATCTTGTTTTCTGAGTTCTGAAATTCTGAATTTGCAAAGCTTTCCTTTGGGAAGACGTTGCTTTGATTCTAATTTGTTGTTGCTTTTTAATCTTTTAGTTTGTATTCGCTATGTTGTCCGTCTCTTTCAAGTGGAGGCTCCCTCTAGTTCTCAGCAGACAGAATGGTGGCTCCAATTCTTATTTTTTTTGTGAATTTTTAGTTTGAGACCTAGGGTCTTTTTATAGAGTTGCAAGTTAATTTGAGCCATCGATGAAGCTAGGGTTAACCAGAGCCGTCTGTTGTAAAGAGAGCCAATTATGTTCACCATTTCATTCTTAATGTACATTTATTATTATTTTTGTATGCACATTAGATACATCTCCCCTTTACACATTTATTATTATTCTTGTATGCACATTAGATACATCTCCCCTTTACACATTTATTATTATTCTTGTATGCACATTAGATACATCTCTCCTTTACACATTTATTATTATTCTTGTATGCACGTTAGTTACATCTCCCCTTTACACATTTTTTTTTTGTATTAGCAACTTTAGTGTTAACAGAAATGCGGGGTGTTACATTCTTCCCTCCTTAAAGGATTTCGTCCCCGAAATCTCCAAGTCTAGGAGAACATATATCCTACCATCCAAATGTCCATCTACTCAATCATCAAACACGGACGTCCATTGTCCTTAAAAGACTTCTAATGCTTCATGATCATATGCATCGTGTGTGTACATGTCCTTGTCTAATGCAAAAATCAGGCGGTCTACTGATTCAGTCGCCCTCCTTAATGCAAATTATGTAAGTGTCATGAATCCATTATGTATGCAAACTTTTTCCTATTCATAATTCTACATGAGTGCGCAATCATTCAAACAAATGCGACATCCATATAACAACATATTATGCTTCAACCATATACAAACATAAACACATATATGCGTATGCAATATGAATTGACTGAGCCGATCTAAAACCCTAGATTGTGTGTGTATATGCATCCACGAGCAACCACTATCAAACATTTGCAACCACTTGCAACTATCATCCATAACATGTTTCAATTACATGTTTACATCCAAAGGGGTTTCCACCTAAGGATAAAAGGGTAAGGTCGGGGAGATATACCTAAAAAGATAGATACTAACATGACTTTAAGGAAAAAGAGAGATCAAAAATGTACCCTCAAAAAGAAAAGGGTAGGCTGCGCGTATTCTATCCTCAGTTTCCCAAGTCGCGTCTTCCTTGGCGTCGCTCCACTGAACTTTGACGAGTTTGACTTCGCGGTTGCGTAGCTTTTTCACTTCAGTTCCTAAGATGCGAGTTGGAACTTTCCTCACAGTTGCTTCCGTTCTACTTCAGCTTCTTCTAGAATGTTTGGCTCTACCACTTCTGCTGACTCATGTAGATACTTCCGGAGGTGAGAAACATGAAAGACGTTGTGAACTCCGGCCAGTCTCTCGGGTAACTCTAACCTGTAGGCCATCTTCCCAATTTTCTCAATGATAGTAAACGGCCCTAAAAATCTTGGTGCTAGCTTCCCTGTGGATCCAAAGCGAACGACGTTCCTTAAAGGAGATACCTTAAGGAAAACCCTGTCCCCAACCTCAAATTCAAGGTCGGTCCTTCTTTTGTCTGCGTAGGATTTTTGTCTGTCTTGGGCTGTCTTCATTTTTCTACGTATTAAGTTTACTTTCTCTGAAGTCTCTCAGATCATATCTGGTCCAAGTATGAGCTTGTCAGTAGACTCCCACCAACAAGTGGCGATCGGCACGGTCTTCCATATAAAGCTTCGAAGGGCGCCATTCCGATGGTGGCTTGGTAGCTGTTGTTGTAGGCAAATTCCACCAAAGGAAGATGGTCCTCCCAAGTCCCTCCAAAGTCAAGGACGCAAAGTCTCAAAAGGTCTTCCAAAATCCTGTTCACCCTTTCCGTCTGACCATCGGTTTGGGGGTGTTAGGCCGTGCTCAAACATAACTGTGTGCCTACAGCTTCTTGCAGACTCCGCTAAAACTCGCTTGTGAAGATAGGATCTCTGTCACTAATAATGCTGGAAAGTATTCCATGGAGTCGAACTATCTCCTTAAGATAAAGAGATGCTAGAGACGAGGCAGTCCTTCTACTCTTGACAGGTAAAAAGTGGGCGCTTTAGTAAGCCTATCCACTATTACCCAAATGCTAGTGTTGCCTCTTCTAGACCTAGGCAACCCATCAATGAAGTCCACTGAAATGTTATCCCATTTCCACTGTGGGACCTTTAGAGGATGGAGCAGACCGCCAGGCTTCTTCTGCTCCGCCTTGACTTGTTGGAAAATCATGCACTTAGAAACAAAATCTGCCACGTCCTTCTTCATGCCACCCCAAAAGAAAACTGTCTTTAAGTCCTTGTACATTTTGTCCCCGCCTGGATGTATTGTCATCTTGGAATGATGTGCCTCCTCAAGAACTTTCTTCACCAACTCCTTTGCCTGTGGGACGCATAGTCTTCCATCCCGTCTTAACCACCCTTTGTCGTCGATGGTGTATCTATCGAGGTGACTAGAAGTCTCACCCCTAACGAGCTTATCAACCACTTCTACAAGCTGAGGGTCTTCTCATTGTGCAGTCCCTATTGAGTCTAAGAGAGTAGGCCGCACTTCTAGCGATGCTAACAGACCGGGTACAAAATCAGAGGAGGGCCTAAAGTCAAAACTGGCTATAAACTCTAGGCTTCGCCTTTCATCAAATAGCGGGCTCAACGTTAGCTTCTTTCTACTCAAGGCATCTGCGACTACGTTGCCCTTGCCTGGAGTGTAGGAAATCTCGAAGTCATACGAGGCAAGAAACTCCATCCACCTTTGTTGCCTTAAGTTAAGGTCCTTCTGCGAGAAGAGATACTTCAAAGATTTATGGTCAGTATACAGTTCAAATTTCTCACCTAGGAGATAGTGGCGCTAAGACTTAAGCGCAAAGACGATGGCGGCCAACTCAAGGTCGTGGGTTGGGTAGTTCCTCTCATGAACTTTCAACTGTCTTCCGCCATAAGCTACCACCCTTCCTTCTTGCATTAGGACAGCGCCTAGTCCTGTCCCGCATGCATCCGTGTATACTATAAACATTTTGCTTCCATCCGGCAAGGTCAGAACTGGGGCTGTTGTAAGAGCCCTTTTGAAGCATTGGAAAGCAAACTCGCAATCCAAATCCCAAGAGAAAACTAGATTCTTCTTTGTTAGCCTTGTAAGAGGAGCTGAGATTTTTGCAAAATCTATGATGAACTTCCGATAAAAGCCTGCAAGCCCGAGGAAGCTTCGGACCTCGGTTGCATTCCTTGGTGCCTTCCAATCTTGCACCGCTACTACTTTTGTGGGGTCTACAGCTAACCCCTCTTTGGACACTATATGCCCAAGAAATCTCACTTCTTCTCTCCAAAAGTGGCACTTGGAGAATTTAGCTTTTAACTAATGTGTTCTAAGAGTCTCCATGATTGCCTTTAGGTGCTGAGCATGCTCTTCCTCATTTTTTGAGAAGATCAAAATATCGTCTACGAAGACCACCACGAATTTATTGAGGAAATCTCTGAACACCCTACTCATTAGGTCCACGAAGTAAGTGGGTGCGTTTGTTAAGACAAAAGGCATGACAAGCCACTCAAAGAATCCGTCTGGGGTTCTGAAAGCTGTCTTATCGATGCTATCATCAGCTACCCTTAGCTGATGAAATCCAGTCGCCAAATCAAGTTGGGAGAAAACCGACGCTCCTACAAGCTGGTCAAACAAATTGTCAATTCTGGGGAGAGGGTGCCTATTCTTTTTAGTCAGCTTGTTTAGCTCCCTATAGTCAACACATAGACGGAGTGAACAATCCGCCTTTGTAGCGAACACCACTGTAGTGCCCCATTCTGAAATGCTCCGCCTAATGAACCCCTTTTCTAAAAGCTCTTTAATATGCTTACTGAGCTCTTTCCTTTCCCTAGGAGCCATGTGCCTAACAGGAAAAGCAACGGGCTTCGCATTGTCAACAAGATAGATGCGGAAGTCTATTTCCCGTTTCGGAGGTAAGCTCTTCACCTCATCAAAGACATCCGAATATTCTCGGACCACCTTAACTGACTGCAAATTCTCAACAGAAGCGTCAAGCGATTCAAGATAACTAAGCATAACCACATTCGAGGGATTACAAGTAATTTCTAGAGTGTTACCGAGTTGGGTTAAGAGCCTAACCACTCTTTTCTCACAATCAAGGATGGCACCATTACTGGATAGCCAGTCCATGCACAAAATCAATCCATACCCCGAGAAGCCCAAAACAAAGGTACTACATCTAAATTCTACACTTAGAATAGAGATTTTCAAATTCATACAGATCATTGACAAATAAGCTAGGCCTCCAATTGGATTGGAGACAACCAAGGGATCCTCTACCATACTAGTTTCTAGGTGCAGAGATTCTACTAAAGCAGATGAAATAAAGGAGTGCGATGCACCCGAATCAAATAAAGTGCGAACTGGTGATCATAAAGATAAACTACACTTTCTACGGAAGTATTTCTACCTCGCTGTTGCAGAGGAGGTGCCTCCAGTGCATGAACTTGTCCACCTGAAGTGGATGCAGCTTTCTGCGCCTGGCCTCGCCTCATAGGGCAGTCCTTAGCTATGTGTCCTGTTTCTCCACAATGAAAGCAACCACTATTCATCTTTGCCTTCTTCTTCCTGCAGTCTTTCACCACATGTCCAACCACACCACAGAAATTACACTTTCTTGTTTCGCGAGCTTTATTGTTTTTCCCGCCGTTCTTAAAGCCTGTTTTCTTAGGCTGTAAAGCTTCTTTCTTTCCCTGCGACCCTTCCGCCTTTGTCTCCTTCTTGCCTTTATCCTCCTCATGTAGTAACGCCATATGTACCAGCCTTTCATATGTAGCTCCCATAGGTATATGGGTCATGGCCAGGCTATGAAGCGGCTCATTCAGTCCCTTGACAAAGCGGAGAGCCTTCTTGTGTTGGGTGTTGACTAGGTCCAGTCCAAACCTAGCCAGCTGATCAAACTGGTTGACGTACTCTTTGACGGTCATACTCCCTTGCTTAAGGGATAGGAACCTCTCCATTTGAAGACATCTCTCAGCTTCTGAAAGGAACTTCAGCTCAAATCTAAATCTGAAATCTTCCCACGTTTCTACTGGTCTTTCTGCATTGGTGACTTCCCACCAGTAGGAAGCCTCTCCTTTGAGCAACCACACTGCCAGTCTTACCTTCTGCCTGTCTTCTACCTCGAAGATAACGAAAAGATCTTCGGTCTCTTTCAGCCAGTTCCTGGCTGCTACGAAGGACTCGGTTCCATGAAAGTCTTTCCCACCCATAGCTTTAAAATCTCTACAAGTCTTGGCAAAAGCATTTCCTCTCGGAGGAGGAGGAGGAGGAGGGGGAATTTCAGCAACTGGGGGAGGAGGAGGAGGAGGAATTGCTGTAGCTGGGGGGGAAGATTCGCTGGGCCCGCCTCATTGGCCCTAGCTTCCATGTACCTTCTAAACCAACCAGGTACAGTCACACCTTCTGGAAGGTTAAATTCTCCCGACATGCTGAAACGAAAAAGGAAAGATTCAAAACGAAGGATAGATAATTCACATGGCTTTGGGGGATTATGCCTTTCTAAAACTATAAAACAATTCTTTTTCTTGAAAAATGCTTCTTTAAATTTTAATTTGAATATAGTTTCAAATTTTTTTTATCTGGTCTGGTAAACCTATGCTCTGATACCAAGTGAAACACCCCACCTCCGTTAAGGTCACTCACAAAGGGAATGCCTTAATTTTGGTGGAGCTTTATAAGTAAAAGACACAGATAAAACACATGTAACGACCCAGAAAATCTGAACCAATTTAAAATTTTTAAATTGGCTAAAAAAAATGGATTTTAAATATTTAAAATAAATATTTTAAATAATGGCGATGAAAATGAGTTTGAATCGACATTTGAAAACCAATATAATTAATTATAATTATATATAGAATTGAAAATGGCGCGGTAGTTCGATAATTCGATTTCAAACTTCAATTGAATATACCGGGTGCAAAACAATCTGGATTTTAGTGAAACCAAAAACATTAGTATCTAATTGATGATATCTTTCTAACGAATCTGACCAATCGAAATTTGATAGCGGGAATCAAAAGATATGTCCAGTTGAAAATTCTGAATAGTCGCTGTGGAATTCAGGCCCTTAAAAATGGACATTTTGCAAACGACCTCGGATTTAGACGAAACCACTTTTGTTAGATCCGCAGTGTCAAGTTATTGCTAGGTTTCAAATTTCATAATTTTTCGAATCAATATGTGAGCGTGGCAAAAGAAAACGCGTTTGACCAGTTTCCGTTGATTTTAATCGACTGGAAATTGGCCATTTTTCAAACGGTCTCAGAACTCGACGAAACTAGTTTTGTTAGGACCGTATCGTCAATACGAAGCTAGAAAATATTTTTCAAGAATTTTTCTAGTTAGTATGTGGCCCCGGTAATTTGAAATGTACGTTTAAAATTCAATATAATGATTTAAATGAAAATTCAAAAGGAAACTGATTGTAACGATCAAATCAGCTTGCGATACATATCCCATTGTGTTCGGAATGGGGGTAAAACGCTATGGACGACAGGCGGTGGGCCTCGTTTCGAGGTCGTGTGTAAAATTCAACCCTTTTTGCAAATTTAAATAATAAAATAATAATAATAAAAAAAAAATTTAATTCCTCCCTCCCCTTTATCTTCTTCCTGCCCCCCCCCCCCGATTTCATTCTTCATTCAACAGAAAAAAAAAAAAAAAACCAAAACCTAAATCAAATCGCCAGCCCCCCCCCCCCCCCCCCGGTCGCACGAACTCCGACGAAGCCCCCCCATCGCACGATCACCGACGAAGCAGCCCCCCCTTCCCCGACCGCACGAGCGCGACGAAGCAACCCCCCCGAGATCGCACCGACGAAGAAGCCGCGCCCCCCGCCTTGAAGCCCTCGACGCCGACGAAGAAACCGCCCTCCTCCACAAGCCCCGCCACCACCAGTGAAACCCCCCCCCCCTTCCTCGATCCGTGAACGCGAAGCAACCCCTCCCTCTGTAAGTTTTCTTTTCTTCGTTTTGCTATTTTTTTTTATTTTATGATTTAAATACTGATTTTAAAACTGAAAAAAAAATATGAAAAACTGATTTTTCTGAAAATATAAAAACTGATTTGTTTTTTTTTTAGAAAGTAAAACTGTTTTTTTTATTAAAGGTTTAAAAACTGAATTTTTAAAAGCAGTAAAAACTGGATTTCATTTTAAAAGTAAAACTGGATTTTTAAAAAGAAAGTAAAACTGTTTTTTTTAAAAGATTTTAAAGAACTGAATTTTTAAAAGATTTTAAAAACTGTTTTTTTTTAAAAGAAACTAAAAACTGCATTTTTATAAAAGAATTAAAAATATTTAAAAACTGGTTTTCTTGAAAAGTTAAAAACTGAAATTTTAAAGAATATAAAAACTGATTTTAAAATGATTTGTAAACTAGAAAACGGATTTTGTTAAAAGTAGAAATCATATTTTTATATGTTGAAAGCAAAAGTAGAAATCATATTTTTATATGTTGAAAGCAAAAGTAAAAATCATATTTTTATATGTTGAAAGCAAAAGTAAAAATCATATTTTTATATGTTGAAAGCAAAGGTAAAAATCATATTTTTATGTGTTGAAAGTCGAAATAAAAATCATATTTTTATGTGTTGAAAGTCGAAATAAAAATCATATTTTTATATGTTGAAAGTCAAAGAAAAAAATCATATTTTTATATATTGAATAGCGAAGTCAAAATTCGATTTTTACATATTGAATAGCATAGTAAAAATTCTATTTTTACTTAGGCAGAGAATACGGGTGAAAGCGACAAATAGGCGAAGATTTCTATTAAGAAGAGTCTTGCAGTTGGATAGCTATTGGTGAGATTTCTGATTTAAAAATTATATATATATGTGTTGAAATTGAATGTGAATAGCTATATATAAATTGCTATATATAAATATATATATATATATATATATATACGCCCCCTCGTCCACAAACCATGGACGATATTTATTGGTTGAAATTGTGGTGAAAATTGAATGATTGTTTGGGATTGTTTGTGATTGATATTGGATTGATTGTGGTTGAAAAATACCCATTTGTGGTTGAGAAATATTTGGTTGAAACCACATAGGATAGTTTGTGGAAATGAAATAAATATATATACATGCCGCCTGCGTGCGAACTAGATGCATGTTTCCCATTGTCAAAAACCGCGAGGTTTTAAGGTAGAGCGAGGAGCCGTACTAGGGACGGTGCCGGTGTAACTACCCTGCCGTTATGCTGCCGAAATTTTGAATAATATTTGTGTGTTTGAATTATTTTCATATGCATAAGCTATATTTATTCATTGTATTGAAAACATTCATGTGTTGAATTGATATTCATCCGTTGTTTAGAAATTCATGTGTTGAATGGTATTCATATTTTGAAATAAATTGTTCGATAATAAAAATCACATTTTTATCTATATATAAAAACTATTGAAAACATTCATGTGTTGAATTGATATTCATCCGTTGTTTAGAAATTCATGTGTTGAATGGTATTCATATTTTGAAATAAATTGTTCGATAATAAAAATCACATTTTTATCTATATATAAAAACTATTGAAAACATTCATGTGTTGAATTGATATTCATCCGTTGTTTAGAAATTCATGTGTTGAATGGTATTCATATTTTGAAATAAATTGTTCGATAATAAAAATCACATTTTTATCTATATATAAAAACTATTGAAAACATTCATGTGTTGAATTGATATTCATCTGTTGTTTAGAAATTCATGTGTTGAATGGTATTCATATTTTGAAATAAATTGTTCGATAATAAAAATCACATTTTTATCTATATATAAAAACTATTGAAAACATTCATGTGTTGAATTGATATTCATTCGTTGTTTAGAAATTCATGTGTTGAATGGTATTCATATTTTGAAATAAATTGTTCGATAATAAAAATCACATTTTTATCTATATATAAAAACTATTGAAAACATTCATGTGTTGAATTGATATTCATTCGTTGTTTAGAAATTCATGTGTTGAATGGTATTCATATTTTGAAATAAATCGTTCGATAATAAAAATCACATTTTTATCTATATATAAAAAACTATTGAAAACATTCATGTGTTGAATTGATATTCATTCGTTGTTTAGAAATTCATGTGTTGAATGGTATTCATATTTTGAAATAAATCGTTTGATAATAAAAATCACCTTTTATCGACTATATGAACTATATAGAAAAATAGTGTTTTGAAATGAATTGTTTTACAATAAAAATCACATTTTTATTGTATGCAAAAATCGTTGAAATGTGAAATGTTAAAAATAGCCACTTGTTCAAAATAAACATGTATGAGTTGAAATATTCATTAATTAGCTAATGAAATGATTTGCACCTATTTATGTAACATTAGAATGAATGGAGTTTTTAAACCAAATAGAAATCAAATATGAAGTTGAATAGAAAATGAAAAATGATATGAACTGTATATATATGTACATGCATATTCATTGAACAGGTTATAGCAAAGGGGCTAGAGAAGAGGAATAAAATTTTGTGCCCGACAAATAGGTACACATTTACTGATTTGTTTGGGTGATGATTTTGAGCCTGATTGGCTAGCCGCTTGGCTTTTTCTTTTTCTTTTTGAGATTAGAAGGACCGGGACGCTATTTGCGATTTCCCGACGCTCCCGGTGCAGGGGAGGTTATGGCGAAATTTTTCCAAAATTTAAGGAGTTAGAAAAATATTTGAAGTGAAAACGATATAGAAATCATTGAATGAACTATATTTATATAAATATATAAATATAAATAAAATTAAAACGAAACGAAGCCGTGCAGTTCGTATTTCGAAACCGTGATTTCAAACGACTAGTACGGGAAATCCGACCTTTGGATTTTCCCGAAACCTCAACCGTCGGGTTCGCTTTGGAATAATCTTTCCAACGGCACCAACCTTGTAAAAATCCAACGGTTGAATTGTCTGGAATGTTTAATTCAAATCTGAAGAAAAACAGCGCCAGAAACGATTATATTTATTTATATATATAAATATAATTATATTTAATCGAATAACGACGCTGCAGTTCGTATTTTGAAATCGAAACTTCAAACGATTGTACCGGGAGATCCGACCGTCGGATTTCCCCGAAACTGGAACCGTTGGATTCGTTTTGAAAAGACCTTTCTAATGATGTAAATTTTGTGAAGATCCATCGGTTAGATTTTCAGATATGTGTAAATCAAATCTGAAGAAAAACAGCGCCACGGCCACGTTATGGCCCGAAACGTCGTTTTGAATATATTAGCTATTTTAAAATAAATAAAAATAGCGATAAATAGTTATAAAATATCGTAAGCGATATGGAATGGAAATAAACTGAATTTGCTTGATTTATGTGATGTTTGATGGTTGAATGTGTTTGGTGTGAAAACTATATAAAGAACACAATTGGTGTTGTCGAATAATTTAACCATTGAAATAAATCGATTTGAAATTCTAAATATACGTGAATTATTTGAAAAGGCCGAGTTAATTCTCATTTCGAATAATCGACCGACGATTGAAATTCGAAGATGAAGACGATGGTCGAAGACCGGAGATCTTCACCTCGTTTGGATGGTAACCGAGGTCCTGATTGGGAGGCATCCCGAAATATGGATAATGAGTGGTGATCGTTCAGACGTACGTGTTGATCGAAGGGTTTGCGAGGTATTTAGTGCCTCCGGTTTCGTTCAGACCCAGAACGGACTTGTAAATGGACTGTGTGTCTGACATAGGATTTATTCTGTGTGGCATGCTAAGATGCAGTGATCAAGGCTTCTGTTGAAAAGCAAAGTCTTGTGGTGATGATCAAAGCACCGCCTGTGTGGCGTAGCTTTGTGTATAACGTGAATTCGCGAGCCTCACACCCCGGTATGAACCAGAAACGGGAGAAAGGACCTCAGGGAGGGCCTGCGTTTCCTCCTAGCTAAAAGTGGCGTCAGTGGTTTTACACGCCCTGACGAGTTTGACTTATGTGGTTGTTGCTGTTGCGAGGCGCCTCGGTTTGATCGGACGATCCGGGTCCAATGGAGTCATTCGTTGGCTCGTTTACGCCCCAAAGGGCGGGGAAACGTATGGTTCAGGCATTTTAATCCACAATCGGTGGACCGGCCCTGACGATCCAAGGATCACTCGAGCTCTGATCCTGAGACTCGGGCTAGGCAGTCTCGAATGCGGTAAGGACTATCTTTTGCCTTGGTTCATGACGGAAATCCAATTTCCAAATACGACATCGTGCGGTTTTGATTGTATACCTATATATGGCGACATAGTGGTATGGGGCATTAATGCCGTCTAGGATTGATAGTTATGATTTGAAATTGTTTTCAAAACATATAAACACTAGCAATAATATCAAATGCCTTTGTTTTATTCGTATCAAGCATATCTTGGCCGTTATAAGGTAAAAACTCTATCCTCCGGTTTGCGTTGCATTGTGTGATGGGAACTGAGTCTTATAACGGCTTCATTTTTATAAAAAGCATAGCGATGTTTAAAAGAAAGATTTGTTTTTAAAGCACTGGCAATCCAATGGAGTAAACCCGTTCCACGAAAGTGGCGTGGTCCTGTGATTGGCCAATTATATATATGTGTTGAGTGGATTTCTCATACCAGTCCCATGACTGACTCGTAGTTTGTTTCACTCTCAAACTCGGGTGTCCCTTTTTCTACACGGGCAGCCTTGTATTCAGGTTTAGCTGGTTCTTTCTGGATAGCTGGAGCTGAAGATGGATTCTATCATTTATTTCTTTTTATGCTGTTCAGCTCCTATTGTACATATTTTGTTTATTTCCGCTGTAGACATTTATGTATAGCTGAACTGTATTTGTACTAAGTAAGATCCTGTATACTGTGTAACTCTGATGATTACTTTTATCCAGTATATTTTGTTGTTCATTCTGGTGTATTTATTTAATTCTGTTCTGCTATTATCTGTTTCTGTGTTATATTCCAAAAAGATAACCTTGTTTCCGTGAGAACGGGAAATCGGGTCGTCTCAACACAAGACAGATAAAAACATATATAAATAAGCAGCGAACAAAACCAACAGACTTTTATTATCATAAATACGTGTTCATACAGAACATTTCCAACATTGTCTCAAAACAAACTTCCAATTATTACAACCATAATACTGTCTTGATTTTAAAAGTTAAAGAAGCATGAAACATAAATAAAGCTTCATAATCCCCATAAATGATATCCAAAGCCATGGTCCAAATGAAAGAAATCCAAGCAATACATTCTCTCTCTTCAAGCTGGATGAAAAACTGACAAAGCTGCGGTGTTTCCTCCCTGTGGACCTGGGGGGGGGGGAACGGAAGAAAAGTAGACGAAAGGAAAATGGTTCAGACATAAGTCTGGTAAGTCTAGCTATATTCCTAGAATGTTAATAATAAAAAGATCATGACTTGCATAAAGTGAGAACAGGACGATATCAGGATAATAGACTATCCTAGAACTAGATAAGGTATCCTAAAACGAACATCCCTTCGCACCCTATTTTAAATCTCTATCTCTGCACCTACTAATTCTTATACCAACAGGCACCCCGTGATTGGGGTGAAGTGATCCCTTTCTCTTTCTTTAAAAGATCGGCTCCTACTCGTATATTCACATGTGTCCTACGGCCCAATATGGTAGATACCTATGCTGGTCCCACCATGGGGTGTATCAAGTCCCATGGTGGCGGCCCCGACACAATTCTAGCATGCATAGGGTATACTGTTGATGCTCCAGTGCCCTGACTTGTCTGCTCCAGAGTGTGTGCACGCCCGCACTCTGTTAGAACCCACACTGTGCACCAACCGCCGTCGCTTTTGACAGCTTACAATCAGCCCAGTAATCGTGCCCCACCCTGCCTAGTTCAGGGTACCATGATACCTAATTGGGTTACTGCTGAAACGGGTCTCCGTTACTAGGTTTTCTAGTCAAACATATTAAGTGGTTAAGTGTCTAAATGAACCTAACCCCCACCCATCCAAATTATTTAACATGTTGAATTTGGTTAAGTATTTATTAAATTGACTTAACCCTATCAGTCCTAACTCAGCTCTAATTGTCTTATTTGAGCACCAACCTCTCAGATTAGACAGATATTATTGTGGCTGCCTGTATGCCGGTTGGGTCCGGGCAGTCTTACGCCACAACTCAGTTTAGACTCGGGTCTTTATTGGGCCCCATGCCTTAAGCTCTCACATTGGATAGCTATTGTTGTGACAACTGGACAGCCGGGCGGGTCCGGGCAGGTTTACGTCACAACTCAATCCAACCTCGGGTTAAGCGCGTTCGTATCTTCTAATTTACATTTTAATTATGTAAATTATTCAAATTCAAATTACTGTCACATTCATTTCCAATTAATCTCATTAATTAAGGTAATTAATGCCTTTTTATGCCATAAATCACTTATGTGATTAATGACCAATTTATGGCAAGTTTTCCTAAAATTATCATTTTAACCCAACGTTACCCCGTCCAATATTAGGCTAACCTTCTCAGCCTAATTTACGTTCGCATGATTTTTGGTGTAAAGTATTAGGCTAAAAACTTAGCCTAATTTAATATACGCAAATTGGCATAAATTAGCATAAACATGACAAGGGTATAACTTTGGTATTGATGGCATAATCAATATGAACATAATAGGGTGTACTTGCAAAATAACTAACATGAACATTTTAGGGGTGAACTTGCAAAATAACTAACATGAACATTATAATGTCATAGGTACAAACTTGCAAAAGACTAACATAAACATTGTAATGTCATAGGTATGAACTTGCACTTATAGGCTAACTCAACATATATGTGTTTTTAACATAGGCCATATTAACAACATACATGAGAATTAGCAATATGAACTAATCCATATACATATGTTAATTTGCAACATAGGCAAATCAACATACGTATATGTGAGTTAGCAACATAGGCTAATCAACATACACATGTGTTAATTAGTAACATAGATTTAAACATACTTGCAAATTAATCCCAACATACGATAAGTGTGAACATGTCATAAGTTTTGCATAAACATGAACATATAGATTTGACAATTGGTCGCATAACTTCACTACACAAACTTGCATAATAAACTACACAATTCTCATAAGATGTTACAATCCAAGTCCATGCTTATACAAATAATCTAATCCAATAATCCCAAATTTAACATGATAATAGAATCAAGTCACTGACATAGATTAATATTATAAAACATAATAAACATCATACTTAATAATTCTCAATTCAACATGATAATAGAATCAAATCACAAACGTATATTAATAACATAACAAGTATCGTACTATTATCATTTCATCGCAACACATGATGTTCATATTAATTCGCATTCTAAAAATGTAGCTAAGCTTACAATCGTAGACGGCCTTGTTTTCTGAGTTCTGAAATTCTGAATTTACAAAGCTTTCCTTTGGGAAGACGTTGCTTTGATTCTAATTTGTTGTTGCTTTTTAATCTTTTAGTTTGTATTCGCTATGTTGTTCGTCTCTTTCAGGTGGAGGCTCCCTCTAGTTCTCAGCAGACAGCATGGTGGGTCCAATTTTAATTTTTTTTTGTGAATTTTTAGTTTGAGACCTAGGGTCTTTTTATAGAGTTGCAAGTTAATTTGAGCTGTCGATGAAGCTAGGGTTAACCAGAGCCGTCCGTTGTAAAGAGAGCCAATTATGTTCATCATTTCTTTCTTAATGTACATTTATTATTATTTTTGTATGCACATTAGATACATCTCCCCTTTACACATTTATTATTATTCTTGTATGCACATTAGATACATCTCCCCTTTGCACATTTATTATTATTCTTGTATGCACATTAGATACATCTCCCTTTTACACATTTATTATTATTCTTGTATGCACATTAGATACATCTCCCCTTTACACATTTATTTTTTTGTATTATCAACTTTAGTGTTAACAGAAATACGAGGTGTTACACGGAGGCTTAGCAAGTCCTGAGTTCCACTTTGGTTGACTAGTAAGCAGATCATAACAATGCATAAACTGGTACTAGTGTGGCCTTTTCGTCCCATTCTCTCTAGGAAAAAGCTTCTTGAACTCCTCGTTTGTCAGTCGTTTCTAATTACAAAGAAAGTAATATGTATCAAAAAACATGCTAACAACCACTAACGTGCGTACAAATAAAAATATACTAAATTATCTTCCCCCTAATGCCGCTTGGATTCGTTATCTTTAATTTGTACACTTGTGGGTCATAATATTGGGTTTGATGACTTATTTTCCCAAAACGGCCTTGAATCGCCGATAACATCCTTAGGCATTCTGGATGCTTCTGAACAAAGGCGTTTTAACTTTTTTCCAAAACGTGACGGCTATTTTGTCGTTCCCCGTTGCCAAATCTTGCGAGAAATGACAATAGATGTTGCATAGATCGATGTCCTCTTTGTCTGTCCACGAACTGGTTCCTTGCCTGCTTAACAGAGTTTCAAATAAGTTGCCCGTGTTGCCTTGGGAAAACTGGCTTCCATCTATCGTCGGATGTGAAAAATCTCCGAATGGTGAAGACATTATATAGCAAGAGTTTGTTTACAGTAAAGAGACATGGAAAGAAATTGTGAATATGTTGTGATGTACAATGGAGAATTGGGTAGCTGTTGGAGATGCTCTCATGACTTCTTCTTCCCTCTAATGCTTTCTGTTTCTCTTCCTCCATCCCCTTAACCTTCTGTGCCATTTCATCACGCCTCTTATCTAAAGCTAAAACAATTTCACATCAAAGAATCCGATTGAGAATGGTCACAATTTTGTCATAATTGATGACTGTTAGTTACTGTGTCTTTGGCTGGCTGTAAGTTTGTCTAAATTCTAGCATTTGTTGCCTAGAAGAAAATAGTTTTTCTAAATATTGGCTGACCAAAACAATCTACTTTCGTAAACCTATGTTTATATTTGTTAATATTCCTTGATTGTTATCGCATTCTTTACAAACCCGTTTATATTTTTTATCCCTAGAAGGTAAGTGAATTTGTTAAAAAAAAATTGGTATAACTCATAATATAAGTGTATGAGACATTTCATTGGATATTTACTACTACTGCGGTTTTGAACAATGTATGGAACTAATTTTATGTCGCTAAGAGGTTTCACCATCTTTGATTCAGTAATCTTGCAATGTCTACACCAACAAGTTTGTACGAGTACTAACATTGTTTCTGCTTGTCTATTTTAAGGCACTATTTCTTCTTATAGTTTTGTTTGGTGCTACTGTTTACACATGTTTTAGTGGGAATAATGTAACTGATTAATGTTCGTCTACTCGGTTTTTCTTCCTCTAGAAGAGTTGTTCAGGCTATCAACATATTTTCGGGTTTAACAATTAGCTCTTTATTCCATTTTGCAATTCGAACTTGATAGCATTGATTTTTGAAGAGTTTTGTTTGTAATAAATTCAGCCATTTCGTTTAGTTATTTTGGCTATACGTAAATTTCTGTGATTTTCGAATGTTTCTTCTTTCTCAATCTACATTGTGTACGTGTAATACACAGCCTTTGTGTTTACTATTTACCTGATAATTCATCTGTATGACATTCAACAAAATCTTACTCGCACGTCTAGTACTATTAGTAAAAGAATTAATATCCCTGTGAATGTGATTTAACTTTCATTTTGAAACAAGATGGCTTACAACATCTTTTCTTCTATTATTTTAAATATAAAATGGTGTCACTTGTTTATTACATAATGACATACATGAATATTTTTGAGATGGTTGTACTAATTTGGATATGGAAAAAACAAAGCTCCTAAAATGTCATCATTAGGTTGCTTTTGCAAACAGAGGATTAGAATGTCTTTGGCTTATCATTTCACGAGAGAATGTGTATGCTCTTTTTCCCACCTCTATAACATTCCATGGCTTGAAAGCATCGGATCTAGAGAAACAGAGAAACTCGAATTTCAAAGAGACATAGAATTGGCTATGAAAGCTCAATAATCCCTAGAGACTCCAGAGCTGTAACACCCTGAATTTTTGAATAATCGAATCAACTAAATTAAAGAATAATTAATCTCAGATGTGAGAATTAAGGGAAATGCGTTGCGCCATTGTGTTCGTCTCAGAATTCTGGTTGAGATAGAGTCCGAGTATGCGTAAATTGGATTTCGTATGAAAAAGATATCTTTAAATTAAATATTGCAGCAAAATGTGAAAAAAAAAGAATGAGAAAAGAATAAATGTTTAGCATTGTTCTAAGGTTTGTAAGCAAAAGACTTAGTAGCTCATTTGGTCGGATCATGTGACTTGCATACAATGGGTACAGAGTTCGATCCCCGGCAGCGCCATATTTTTGTTTTAGGGGAATGGCTTAAAATGGCTTAGTGTGAACATAGTTCAAAAAGTGGTTTAGTGTGAAAATGGGTAATTGGGAAGATAGATAAAAAGAAAAAGAAAATATACATATAGAAAATATATATACACACATACATATATACATACATACATACATATATATATATATATATATATGACGTGTACACATCAGGTGGCGTACGTGGCGCATTTTTGGTTGACAATGTTTGTTTTTTTATGTGGCCTTCTTTGATTGGCTTTTATGACAATTAAAGGTAAGAAAGATTTATGCATGTATAAATGGATATTTGTATATGGGTGATTAATGTATACGGTAAAAAGGAGAATATGTAATTAACAATAATAAATTTATAATTTACATATAAATATGAAGGATAAACATGAAAATTACATGGCATAGATTGGTTCATGAAATGGTATATTTAGTATACCATTAATTATAAGCATAATTAAAAATATAGTTATGGAATAATTAAAATGGGAATAATTACATATGGAATTTGTCATAAATAAGAAATATGTAAATTATAGAAAAAAAATGAACATTTAATACACTGTGCTGAGTCATTAGGGCTGAGGTGTCACCCTATCTTGTTTGGATGGTTCAGATTGCTTCTAGGTTGATCGGATGGCCTAAATTAATCCTAAACTCTATAAAAACACCTCTAGACTCAAACCCTAAAATCAAAACAAAATTAGATTCATGGCCTCCATGCCATCACCTAGCAACTCAACAGAGCCAGCACCAATTAGAGAGGAAGAAAGCTAGTCTAAATCAATCCTTTTCAACTTTAACAACGAATCTTCTTCAAGGGAAAGCTATTACAACTTCAGAACTCAGAATTCAGAATTCAAGACCTTCTCTAAATTGTGAGTTCGGTAATTTTATTAAAATAATTAGCAAATTAGTTGGATTGAGTTATGATGTGGGATATGATGTGAATTACTGACTGCATGTTATTATTCATGTAGTAAAATTGTGATGTTTATGTTGTAAATTCTATGATGCTATCTTGTAAAGTTGTGATCATCTATGTTGTAATTTTATGATTGGCTTATGTATAATCGAATCACCATGTTGTTCATATGTTAGTTTGGGTATGTTGATTCATATGATAAATCATAAGTAGGTATGCAAGTTTAGATTTTTTTTAATTTAAGACATGAATCATATGCAAGTTGGGGAAAATTATATGTATAACCTTATATGCTTCATGGCATCTGTTTTAGATCTAAAGTTAGGCTATGACATGTGCGAGTTATATGCCAAATTCTACATGCTAATTTACATGTTTAGATGTAAGTTTATACCATTGTTATGTTGCATAAATCACATATGCAAGTTTATATGAATACATGTGTTTGAAAATGAATCATGTTATGCAAGTTTGTGGTTACTTCCTATGCAAGTTTACACCTTTAGATGTAGATCTATGACATACATGATTTATGCAAGTTTGTGACCATTATCTAAACAAGTTCACACCTTTAGATTTGGATTTATGATGTATGTTATTTTATGCAAGTTGTAACTTTGGCCTACGCAAGTTTTAGACGTAGAACATCATTCACACATGCAAGTTCACCCCTTATGTTTAGATCTAGTTTTAATTATATGTATGTTGTGATGTTTTCTCTTTATTCCATGAGTTAGACTATACGAGTTTAACGTATATTTTACGTTAAACAAACGAACGAACGAACGTACAACGTGGGGTAAAGGGGATAATATTAAAAGATTTAATTGGCATAAATGCCCTAAAAGACATAAAATAAATTTGTGATGAAAATTGGTATGATTTTATATACCACAAATGGATGGACATAATTGAGTCAATTATGGACATCGTTAAATTTGGAATTGATTGATAATTTGAATAGGGAAAGTAATTCAAATTGGGTAATGATTAATTAGGAGTAATTAATCATCTAAGACACAAGATTAGGCTCTTTTGTGGTGTAAGACTGCCCGGACCCGCCCGGCAAATCCAGCTGCCACAAATGCCAGTCTAATGTGAGAGGTCTTAGGCATAAATTAAATACGTAACAATTGTAATGACACGAGGTTAGGCTCGTTTTGTGGTGTAAGACTGCCCGGACCCGCCCGACAAATAAAGCTTCCACAAATGCCAGTCTAATGTGAGTGGTCTTTATGAGGTTACGGTCTTAATGAATTAAGAAACACTTAACCAGATAAACATGTAGTGGGACATGAGGGGGTTAAGTGGGTGCCTTGGGTGGCATGTGTAATCTAGTGGGTGCCTTGGGTGGCATTTGAAATACGATTAGAAATACTTAACCAAAATTGAAACATGTAATTGAAACATGAATAAGAAGTTGGTTAAGTGGGAAATACAAGAGGGGACCAAGCTTAGGTGGAGGTCAAGTCATGGGGCCCCATTTCAACCAGTAACCCATACGTATCTTTGTGGGCTCGACCCAAGTCGAGGAAGGGACACGCATACTGGGCTTGACTATAAGAGGCCAAACCGGGTTAGCGGTGGCAACGCAAGTCCAACGGGTTCATATGCGTGTGTGGACCCGGGGTAGTAGGTAAGACGTTGTTGCATCGTGTTGGTATAAGCCGTGCATCTCTGGTAGTATTGGGTTGCCACTTTGGGGAGTGATACACCCCACTGTGGGACCAGCACGGGTATCTACGAGTTAGGGAGCCGATCAAATGGGGAAGGTAGTGGATACGACTAGTGGAGATAGAAGCAGGCGGAACCTATGACAGCAGCTAGGAGTACAGCTACCATATTATGAATATTGTAATTAGAATGGGTAGGGCAGTGGGTACCACTAGTAGAGATAGGAGCAGACGGCACCTATGACAGCAGCTAGGGGTACACGAAACTACCATTATTATTATCACTTATGTTTAGTAGGCAGGATCAACCTTAGGGTGACTAGTGGTGGTGCAGTATACTAGTGGTGGTGTAGTATAGCAATTATCTCATAGTGTTGGTGTAATTTAGTAATTATCTTACAGTGGGTTAGGTGCGCTTTAACGATATCGTTGTTCATCCTGTTTCCTTGTTTACTCTGCCATACTCAATGGTTCATGGTCATTTCCTCATTTTCCAACTTATGCCTTAGCCTAGTTACTTTGGTGATTATACTGTTAAAGTTATCGCACTCGCTAGACTTTATGTCTAACCCCCTTTGTTTCCCCCTCTTTTCTTCCTTCCCCCCTAGGTGCTCAGGTTGGAACTAGCACCAGTGGAGCTTGATTTTGGACAGCTATGCTTCTTGCTTTTAGAAGATTGCTTGGATCGCTGAAGTAAAGTTCAGCCTCTCTTTTATTTATGGCTATTTTGTATTGGGGATTATGTCTTTCAATTTATGTACTTTGATTTAGTCAAGACGGATATTATGTACTTGGCTCTGGTTTTGATGATGTAATCAAACATATGTATTTTCCGCTGCAATGAAATAAAGTTTTTAATTTTTCAAGTACTGTTTATATCTGTCTTGTTGTTAAGTTTCTGTTCTATACTCACTTAAAACGCTCCATAGAAGTTAATGCATTCCCTTTGTGAGTGACATTAATGGACGTGGGGTGTTACAAGATCTGACGAATCAAAGGCTATTGGAGCTAAAAATAGGGTTAGAACTGACTCTTCGAACCCTAGCATCTCCAAAGAGACAAATAAGAGTGAAGATTACATCTGGGAACCACAATGAAGTGTTTCTTTGTCACTAAAGCTAGATGATTCTCCTTCTCGTCTGCCATTTTTAGGAGAATTGGTTTTCTATAGTTCAGCTGCTTGTCGGCTAGGGTTTGTGTTTATAGAAGACAATAGTTGAATGACGCCTTTTGTATTGTGGGAGTTGGGTTTTACCCGTGTCATTTGTTACCCAATTTGGTATTGGGCCTTGCGTCGGTTGGAATGTTTTTTATCAACTTAAAAAAAATAACATTTCATGGCTTGTATTTTCTTAGAGCTAATCCTCTGTACCCATAATTATTCATCCCTCTATACCCAACAAATCAAGATCTCCGATTTTCACTTTTTTACAGTTAAGCCAAAGGAAAAAAGCGGGTTTAATTGCAAAATGGTGGAATTCAGGGGTGCTGATTAGTTGGGTATAGAGGGACAAACAATTTTGGGTATAGGTGACTTTATTTGGCATTTTCTAGTCTAACACTTATGTTTGATGAATTTTCATTCTTTAGCATCACACGCAAAACACTTACTAATAAGTCTGGTATTTTTCACCAAGTTAGAAGTTGTGTTTGCAAAATTTTAACAAATTTTGTAATTTACGTCCGCATAATCTGAAAGTGATTAAGCATAATTTATTATATGTATAAATAAATTATTGTGCTCGTTCAGTTTCAGAAAGTGAGAAAGTACAAACCACAGATCTAGATAGTTGAAAAATAGGTACACTGTATAACATGTTTGCAACAGGGCCTATAGCTAACTTGTGGGTGTGGGGCTTTCAACTAAAATTTGTCCTATTTGTATCTAGCACATTTTACAGTCTTATATTTCTGAATGAATTATCAAAAATGCTAAATGAATTTCAAAACTTTTTTGGGGCATTTCTAGGATACACATGCAGGGTAGATGTAATTTTCTTTCGTAGCTACATTTGACCTCATGTAGAAAAGAGATCAAATCAAAATGTTGACATATTGGCTATAATGTTAATTCAAGAACTTTTGCTGTAAATATTTAATATCGATTACAATTCATAATCATTTTCAATATTATATACAAGCAAAACATACAACTCATAACAAATTTACTAGCAAAACCTGTTTCTTTGAACATCTAATCAATTATGGTCATTATACAATTACGACCTAGTCAAAAAAAGAATGTTAGAACCCCGAGAAGCTTCAAACTATTCAAATTATCAACTACACAACCTGAGAAGGTTGACATAAATGTATATGGAGTTCCTATTTCAAAAACTACGAAAAATGCAGCCGAATTGGTAAACTTATGTGGATCCATCTGCCAATTTCCTACGAAAGCTGGTATAAAGTACCTACAAAAATTAAAAAAGAAGTGTGGGCTGCACTGTAATGAGGAGTTGAAGAGAAGGATTGCAATTTGTTTATTCATGAATCACAAATATATATAATTACAAATACAAGCAATCAATCCTTATCATGATATTTATTTTAATCCAATGGCATACCATATATGCAAAGATTGACATAGATTATGTCAATCCTTATCATGATATTTATTATATTTCAATGGCATGCCATATATGAAAATATTGACATAGATTATGTCAATCCTTATCACACCCCCTCAAAACGGGCGGCCAAGATGAAAGACCGATTTTGCTAATCAATGTTGTGAAGGAGGTACGTGGTAATGGCTTGGTGAGAGCATCTGCAAGCTGGTCATTAGTGGAGATGTAAGATACCCTCAAATTTCTGCTTTGCACATTTTCTCTGACAAAATGGTAATCCAATTCCAGATGCTTCATTTTAGAATGAAAAACTGGATTAGCACTCACATATGTAGCTCCAGCTTATCACAATAGATGACTGGCGCGAGAATGAGGTTATGACCAAGCTCCTTGAATAAATTTCCTACCCAAAGAATTTTGGCAGTAACATTTTCCATTTCCTTGTACTCGGCCTCGATAGATGATCTAGCTCTTGTACGTTGCTTCTTTGACGTCCAGGAGATAGGATTCTTTCCCAAATAGACTATATATGTTGTTGTAGAAATGTAGTCGTCTTTATCATGAGCACAATCCGCATCAGAATAAGCTCACGGAGAGTGAGCGGTGAATCTTTGTGTATAATTAAACCCATATTAGGTGTACCACTTAGATACCCAAGAAGATGATGTAGAGATTGCAAGTGTTCCTCAGTTGGACGCTGCATGTATTGAGCTAACTTGTTCAATGTGAATGCAACATCAGGCCTTGTAAGACATAAATATTTTAAACTTCCTATCAAAGTACGATACTCAGTAAGATTGTTGAGAAGGTTTCCATGTATAGTTAACGAAGGATGAGTTGTTGAGGGTGTTGCAGTTGGTTTTGCATTGTCCATATTAGGTTTGCATAAAATATCATAAATATACCTCTTTTGAGTCAAGAAAATACCTTTGGATGAGGCATTACTTCCACTTCCAAGAAGTAAGACAATTCTCCCAGGTGTTTGAGTGAGAAATGTGTTGCTAAATATTTTTTTATAAAAGCTTCCAGTGCATGAGTTGCATTACTTGTAACAATAATATCATCCACATATACCAACAAATAAATGATGTCACCGTTTTTGTGCAATGTGAAAAAGGATGAATCAAAGACTGTGTTCTAGAAGCCCAACTCAATTAAATATTGCCACAGTTCTTTATAATAAGCTCTTGGAGCTTGTTTTAACCCATACAGTGCCTTGTTTAATTTACATACATGTATTGGATGTATAGGATCTGTGTAGCCAGGAGGTTGTATAGTGTATACATCTTCAGTGAGTGTGCCCTGTAGAAAAGCATTGTTTATGTCAAGTTGGCGCAATGACCAAACTTGACTAACCGTAAGTGAGAGCACAAGCCGAACCGTGGCGAGTTTAATTACAGGGCTGAAAGTCTCACCATAGTCAATGCCAACTCTCTGATTAAAACCTCTTGCAACATAGCTAGCCTTATGCTAAATAATGTTACCATCCTTTTTTTTTAACTTGAAAAATCCATTTGCATCCCACTATATTTTGTGACATAGATGAAGGTACAAGATCCAAAGTTCTATTTTTCATAAATGCATTAATCTCTGTATCCATAGCTTTGCGCCAAACTGGGCTTTTTAGTGCTTGGGTGATATTTTTTGGGATCTCCATCTCATGGACCTCCACATTTAAATTCAGTTTACTTATTGGTTTCCTAATGCCATGTTGAAGTCTTATGGTCAATTGAGGAGAATGTACAGGATTGTTGGGTGTTGAATTGTAGATGTGGATATATTGAGGTTTGACTGAGATGAAGAAGTGGAAAGCTCAGTAGTGGTATTAGGAGGTTGAGATGAGTTTGTTGCGGACAAAGAAGATAAAAGAGGTAAAATGGGGAATGAGGTAGGAGGTGTGCTGGAATGTGAGTTAGTTTGCAATGAATGAGAGGAGGAAGAATGAGTGTTTGATAATATAGATAATGTGAGAGGTGCCTATTGTTCCACTAGGTCTGAAAAGGAGGCAGTTGAATTTTTGAGTTTAGTAAAAGGAAAAATGTTCTCTTTAAAGTGAACACGACGAGAAACATAAACACGATTAGTGTTCAATTCAAGACAATAATATGCACTTTGAGTAAGTGAATAACCAACAAAAATACATCGTTACATTTGAGTTCAAGTTTGAGAGAATTGTAGGGTTTAAGCCATGGGTAGCAAAAACATCCAAAACTTTGAAGCTTGGAATAATTAGGATGTTGTCCGAATAATTTAAAGTATTGTGACACATTGTTTAGAGTTGGCGTCGGAAGTCGATTAATCAAGTAAACCGCTATTGAGCAAGCATTTGTCAAATATTCAAGGGGAATTTTAGCATGAGTTAAGAGAGATAGAAATGTCTCAACAATGTGGTGATGTCGTCGCTCCAAATAGCCATTGTGTTGAGGGGTGTAGGGTGGAGTTATGAGGTGCAAAATTCCATCGATGGACATGTAGTTACGTAGGCTTTCATACTCACCACCGTTGTCTGAGTAAAGAGTTTAGAGAGGCAGTTGAAATTATTTTTCAACTAGAGCTTTATAGCGAATGAATATATGTTGTGCATCTGATTTTTGTTTCAAATTATACAACCAAATGTATTTAGAAAAATGATCAACGAAAATAAGTTAAGCCATCATGAGAGTAAATCGGTGATGTCCAAAGATCAGAATAAACATACTCAAGTGGGGCAGTAGACACAATAGAGGAAGTAGAAAAAGGAAGTTTATGACTTTATTGCAAGCATGAATCACAATCTAAAGTGTAAGTTCATTTTTGGAAACAATTTGCCTAAAAACATTATGAGACGGATGCCCTAAATGATGATGCCAATCAAGTGAACTAGTCGTACTTGCGTAGACTATAGGGGTTGTGGATTGAGCTGGTAAATGCCTGTTGCAACCAGCCTCTGGAATAGAGATTTGGCCGTTTTGAGATCCTTCATATGAAAAGAGGTGGAAGAAAAGACAATTGAGATATTGTTATCATGACAAAGTTGAGAAACAGAAATTATATTTCTGGACATCGCAGGAACAACTAAGACATTATTTAGTTTGAGTGATGATAAAGAACAAGAACCAACGTGAGTGATTTTAAGGCCTTTGCCATCATCGACGATCAACTCTTCGGTTCCATCATAATGAGCATGGAGGGATAAATTGTTCAAATTTGTCATGACGTGGTGGGAAGCACCACTATCAAGAAGCCATGTTGAAGAGGATGAAGAGGCAGAGGAATTTACAATGTTTGCTTGAGGTTTTGGTGTGAATAGGTTTGACGGAGGTTGAGAATTTGAAGAAGGAAGAATGGAATTAGGAAACTTTTGCGTAAATAAAGGGCAATGAGCAATCACATGTCCTTGTTCTCGGCACCATTGACATTTTCCTAGAAAAGTGTAGGTCTGTGGGATTACTGTCATGAAGAATCTGATATGATGAAGTTTGGTTAATGAGAGCCATTAAAGAAGAGAAAGTTGAACTGTTTTGGATCAAGGCTCTAATACCATAATGAGGAGTAGAAGAGAAGGATTGCAATTTGTTTATTCATGAATCACAAATATATATAATTACAAATACATGCAATCAATCCTTATCATGATATTTATTTTATTTCAATGGCATATCATATATGCAAAGATTGACACAGATAATGTCAATCCTTATCATGATATTTATTATATTTCAGTGGCACGCCATATATGAAAAGATTGACATATATTATGTCAATCCTTATCAAATTGTTGGTAAGTGGAAATATTAAAATATCTATTTTTATGTGTAAATATTTTTCAATCACAATGCCTTTATAAGTAATTCGTAATTTTTGCATAAACATTTTGAACTTGATCCAAATACAAAAGAATTTTGTTTCAGAAAAAAAGTGTGAGTCATTTAGGAGACATAAGAGTGAGTTGAGGACAAACTTCTATGACAAATTCTAAAATTATGATGAAAGATTGAAAAATTATCCACCCACTATTAGTCAAGATGATTGGGAGGGGTTTTTGAAGAACGAAGAGAAACCCGGTGTGAGCGATCGAAGAGAGCTAGGTAAAAAAAAAACAGATTAGCATACAACTTTGGCCACCACACCGGTCGAACATGTCATGCTATCGTACAACATGATATGGTATGTTTTTCACTTTTAGTTGATATGGTATGTTTTTTGTAGAACATGTCAGTTTGTATTAAGGGTAAAAAAAAGTCCTCGGATTTTAATTGGATGCATGCATTCTAAAAGGAAAAAATGTCCTCAGATTTAATTGGATTTAAATAGAATTTAGTAATCATAGTGGTGTAAAGTCATCATTTTCTCTACTTATAGTTTTTCACATAAATTTTTGTATTAGAAACCCTTTTTTAACTATCATATTAGGAAGGACAAATTTCCAAATTAGTCCTCCAAAAGAACCTATTCTAGCTTTAGGCCTCCTATACCTTTAGCTATATTAGATTTTAATGTTGGCAATGTAATATGAATCAAAATATAGTACTAGTATTTTTGTATTTGATGAACCTGAAAGAGGAAATTTTATTATTTCTTTTGATAATTGTTAAACTATCAAGGAGTTAAGGGTATTTATACACAAATATAACTAACATACAGTAAAAATAAACCCGTCTCAGTTAGCAAAGAAAAACAAAAGATAAAACGAGTAACAGGTAGGTACCACTAATACACCTAAATACTCTTTTAACATATACATTATAGTCTCCTCATTCTCCTGGCATATCTAATAATCATTGACCATTTGTTATCTTTCAGTATATAAAGATGCAATTTTATACATGCTTTTTATTTTGACATTTTCAATTCGGAAAATGAGAGAAAACTATCAGAGCAGCAGCGCCTGTAGGATGTCGCAGTGTGTAGCAGCAGAAAAAGCTGTTGTTTAGAGGCAAAGTCATTAGCCGACCACCATTTGGATTGCCTTAATTAATTTTCCTTCCAGCGAACATTGGACGTTAAGTGTAGTTATGTGCATTTGTGTGGGTTGGTATGTCTAGTTAGTGTGAGTGTACGCATACGTGTGCGTGTTTCCATGTGTGTATAGTTGCATGTGAGTTTCTATGTTTGCGGGTACCTATATATGCATGTGAGTTACCATGCATATGACAATTATTACGAGCGACTGATAAAAAAATATTTGTTGTTTGATTGCAGGCCATTGCCAATCCACAAAAAGAAATAACACGTTGTGAATTATAGGAGAAAACTCATACAAAAAAAGATGGAAGCATTTCTAATTCAACTTCTCCATACTTTGTAAGTTAGCCAAATAGTTACTTACTTCAATTTATACAATTGTCAAGTTGTGTGTAGTTTTCTTTTTTGGGTTTGCAATTTAAAAAGTCATTCTAACTATATATATTTATGCTCCGTGCATAGGATAAAATTGCAAAGGCAAAGGAAGTAATCAAAGACTGTAACGAAGATGACTAGCCTATGGATGAAGACATCCTGTCACATTTTTTTGGAAAGGATAAAAGGGGTCGTACTCGTAGCCTTTAGGCCAAGGTATCAAGGACCCAAGTTAAGGCCTCCAATATTTCACGCAAACAACTTAAAATTGCTCAAGATGGGTCAAAAAACATGTAAGATAGAATGGCCAATGTATAGGGTACATTGAAGACTTTTATGGAATTGGTTAAGGGATAATATTCAAAGCAAATACTGGAAAATGCTTCGAATGAAGGAGGAAGTAATGAAGGTCATGATGTAATTGAAATCGTATGATAGTGACAACGACAATCCACATAATTCTTTCGATTCGGTAAGTTTGAAGTGTGAAATCTTAAACTTTAATCTAGAGGTCATTGCGAAAGGTTCATTATGCAGAGGTGAGATGAGTTCAATTATACATGGAAAAGTTGTAGCGGCAACACATAAGAAGTTGGTTGTAGACAACATACTGCTACCAGATGAAAACACAGCCAAGCAAAACCATCCTCTTGCTACGACTTTTGAAGAAGTTGGTAGCTTTTTGTTCCTTCCGAAGAGTCTTATTCGATATATTTAGACGTAGGAGCACAAGTATTTATTTATATTATAATTTAATTGAAGGAAATGATGTTGCTAAATGTTTCTTAGTTGTGCGCTTAAACTTCTTCAATGCTTAAACAACCATTTATATTACTTTTACATTCTTTGATTTAATTTGGTCTCCCGTTAGGTTATTATTGAAATGGAGACCTTCTTGTTCTTTTATATATTCTCGTTAACTATGTAACTGCTTTAATGTTAGTCTCATATTAAGTTATTATTTATATGGAGACTTGCTTATTGATTTATATGTTAGTCTCCCATTAAGTATGTAACTTCTTTAATGTTAGTCTCCCATTAAGTTATTATTGATATGGAGACCTGCTTATTTATTTATATGAGACAATTATGTATATGGCTAAGAAGGTCGAATAATTTTCTGGGAATGATGTCGAAATAGTTATCTGTGATGCTAAGTTAGAATGTGATTTGTGTAACAAATGGGAAATTTGCGACCTTGGTAATTGACATAAACACAGTGTCGATTATTTAAGCATCGGAAATACCGGATAGTTAATAGAAAGAAGTTAGAGGGTGAGAATAGATAAGATAGAAAATTAGAATAGAAGAAGAAGAAGAACATACAATATCATAGTAAACACGAATCTCACAGCGGAATGAAAGAAATATACTATATAACATAACTTTGAAATACAAATCTGTACTTGAATATACATATCATTATCAAAGTACAGCACTTACAACACAGCGGGAATAAACAATTTCTATATAATCCTGAATCCTCCTAGCCCAAGCTCTCGGTCTCTGTAAAATCCCGACTACTTGACTACACGTACAAAATTGGGCCCCCAAGAGTTTAGGGAAAACGAAACAAAATAAACTTTGGGTCAGTCATGTGACTGGTGTGAGTAAACCCTTTAAGACAGTTTGAGAAAATAAACGATATCTCATAAGACCATGCCGTATAACACAGAACGGGTTTTTCCCTTACGAGAAATCCAAAGCACTTGATTCGACTTTCAAAATCCTTTTGAAAGAAACGATAATCTTTATACCTGTAACACCCCACCTCCGTTAAGGTCACTCGCAAAGGGAATGCCTTTATTTTGGTGGAGCGTTTTTAGTAGACAGAACAGAAATTTACAAGACAGATAAAGTAGTACTTGAAAATTTTATAACTTTGTTCACAACAAAAATAGAAATAAGTTTGGTTACATCTTTCAAAATACAATATCGGAATTCAAGTACATAAATATCATTCTCGTACAAAATCCTTCAGAATGCATAGTTTTTGAAGCCATAATCCCAATATAAACTGCCATGGAAAGATAGAGCCAAAGCCAAGCAATACTTCAAACACTTCCAGCAGAGAGAATCTGAATCAAGCTCCTATGTTTCCACCTTGAAAACCTGGGGGGGAACGGAAAGAAAAGAGGCGAAACAAACTAGGTCAGACATAAGTCTAGTGAGTCCAGTGACCTTCAGCATATAAACAGATAATAGTATCATGGCATGTAAATAAAACTGGATGAGAGATAACTGTAACAGGAATAGCAGGTTAACAGAAGGAATGGAATGATATAGGCTAAGCTAAGCATTTCACCTCTCTGCACTAATACTAGTATAACAGGATTAGGTGTTAACCTAATATCTAAACTGAAACAGAAACGGAAACAGAATAATCTCTACAGAAACAGAATGCTAGTAATGGGCCTTTACCACCCGAATAGAGGCAGATGGTACAGAAACAGAATGTTAATAATGGGCTTTTACCACCCCCAACAGACAGAAGGTACGGAAACAGAATACAAATAATGGGCGTTTACCACCCAAGTAATGGGCCTTTACCACCCCAATAGACAGAAGGTACGGAAACAAAATCGAAAACGGAGTCAGAGACGGAAACAGAATAATCCCTACGGAAACAGAATGTTACAATTAGGTGTACATTAGTAATGGGCCTTTACCACCCGAGCAAACGGTACCACGCAGAAACAGACAGGTGTTACCACCCAACAAAAACAGACGGTACCAACAGAGACAGACAGAACTAAGTGTACCCTAAGTCCTATCCCCAAGCGATCGGCTCCCTAATACATAAATACCCTGTGTCGGCCCCACGGTAGGGTTTATTAGATTCATCAGTCCAGTTGGTTTAACCCTATCCTCCCAACACATTTTTAGACACCACATTTCTCTTAAATTTGCATTAATTAAATGTTAATGCATAGGCCTCTCACATTAGGTCGGTAGCTTGTGGCCGCTGGATGTGTCGGGCGGTTCCGGGCAGACTTCTGCCATAAGCCAGACCTGACCTCGTGCGTAAGCATATTTTAGTTATGCCTATGACCTCTCATATTAGACTGACAGTTTGCGGTTGCTGGTTAAGCTGGTTGGTTCCGGGCCGGCTTCTACCGCAAATAGGGTCTAACCTCGTGTCATAGCCAATTCATTCCAATACAGATTATACAGATATCAGTCTAATTCTATTAGTTTAACAGATTAAGCTTCTTTATAGGTTACAATAGATTAATCAAATTTCCATGTTTTACTCAATCCTAGATCGAGCCTACGGATTTTCGTACCCAAATTACAATTATTTAGCTTTCTACAGATTAGGAAATTCAATAAATAACAGATCTAGCAGTTTAGGTGATTCAACAGATTTTGCAGATAACAGATTTAGCAGATTAGGCAATTCAACAGATTTAGCAGGTTAGGTAATTCAACAGATTTAGCAGATAACAGATTTAACAGATTAGGCAAATCAACAAATTATATATTTCTAAAACTCTATTTACATATCTTGCCTAATCATAAATTTAGCCTAAACTTACATGCCTAAATCATGGTCATAATTCATAATACAATATATGCCCAAATCTTTAGTTAAACTTTGCATAGTACAGAATATTCTCTAAAAGCCCCAATCATGATATACCATATGAATTATGCAAAATTATAGACTTTAATGCAAAATATCCAAAAATCCACTTTTAGGCGTATTCACATTGATACTTATCCTATTATAATATAGGCTCTCTGCCCAAGTCACATATTCCTTTTTCAAGTCATGAATCATTACATAAAATTTACCCCAAAAGTCTAGATCTTTAAATTATAACATCACAAAATCAGATCTTAATTTTTATATGCATTATGTCCCCAAATTTCAAGTCACATGTTATCATACCATGATTCCTCTTCTTCCAAATTACAAAGTATACATAGATGTAGACCTAATTTACGTCATATGTCCATTTCTCAAATCAGTCAAAGATCATTCATATCCAATTATGCATTATCCGTTATTTGTCCCAAAATTTAGCGTTCGTGCATTAATCTCTTATGAGATTTGATGCAGGCTCGTGGTAGCCTGGCTATAAACAAAAAGGAAGAAAAGAGGGAACAGATACAGAACAATCACAATCAAGATAGATCCACAGGAAAGTATGCATAATCTCAGATCCAGATTCACAAAAATGTCAAGATAATTATTAAATTTCGTATCTGAAAACAACTGTACTAACAAAAAGGTACGATTCTTGTATTCTGGAATCTGTGTTCTGAAACTGAAATGCTTGCCTTTGATGTAGACTAATCGTTTTAGATTTGATTCTCTTTTAATTCTATTCAGATTGGAAGAAGATGTATTAATCCTAGTTTTGATTCCAACAGAGTAGCGACGCCATTTTTATTTTTAATTAGAACAGAGGAAGAGTATAGGTAGAATGAAATTGTGTGGAGAGAAATCAAGGTTTGGGGTGTTTAAATAGGTTAGAGCTCACGAATCCGGTCAGAAAGGCGTCCAGGTGCAGAAAAATGGATCTGTCTCCAGATCTGGAAAAACGGGGGGGGGGGGGGGAGGTCGACTCTAAGGTTGACCCTAGTATCGACCTGTTTACCCAGGTTGACCCTAGTGTCGACCTGGGTCCTGGGCGGGAATTTTGCCGCCCAGCCCGGGTGTTTGTTTTGAATTTTGAAATCTAAATTTTTGAATTTCGGGCTTGTTTTTACTGAAACTTCTGAAGGCCATATCTTCTTCATACGGAGTACGATTTACGCAAACTTGGACTCTATTCCAAGCAAAATTTCAAGACGAACGAAATTGTGTAACTTGTTTCCTTTAATTATTTTGTTACAATTTAATTATTCTCTGGTTTGTCATTCTATGTTCATAGAAAATACGGGGTGTTACATTCTCCCATACTTAAATGATTTCATCCCCGAAATCTTCAAGTTAAGAAGAATTTGTCCTACCATCAAATCACCCATCTACTCAACCATCATTCGCAAGTTTCCATTGTCCTTAGAAACTTCTAACGTTGTATGAACATATGAAAAAGTGTGTGTATATGTTCCTCATCTAATGCAAATATCAGGCGGTCCACTGATTCAGTTGACCTCCTTAATGTGAATTTTGTCAGTGCCATGAGTCCAACATGTATGCAATTTTCCTATTTGATACATATCATTTCTATATGAGTGCACAACCATTCATTCATATGCAGCATCCATGTGCTGAGTCAACCATTTTGCATGCATAAATTTTTTTAAAAATGCACACACATCCATATGCAGTATGAGAGTATTTTTGAGCCGATCTAGTGCCTAGTGTGTGTATATGCATGCATGAGCAACCACTTGCATCCACTTGCAACCATCAAACATAACATGTCTCAAACACATGTTTACACCCATTAGTTTCTATCTAAAGGTCGAAGATTCGATCGATATGATATAACTGAGTGACAGAAGCAAATATAATTAAAACAAAAGCTTTGTTCCTATTAGGCATCGATTTAAGAGAATAACCCCCTAAGTATCAACCACGAAGATCGAAATCAATATCAGATTGACACTCAGAGAATCACTCCCATTAAAAAAATGTCCAAATGGAAATCTACTTCATGATTTGAGTAAAAACCCCTACCCTTTTCAGAAATATTCAGATACCTACAGACTACTGGTACAGATCAGATTACCAAATGATTCTTAGGAAACTAAGCATGATAAAAACCCAGAATATATGCGTCGTAGTCAACTTAACGCCCAACACAGATACCCTCAAACCCAACTTATCACAAACAGATGAGTTATAACCCATATGGGTCTGAGTCTACAGCGGGATCAGAAACAAGACTATTATTAAAGTGCAGAGTTTCAATTACAGAATCAAAATGCCAGAATCAGAAAGAGTTTTAACTCCACAATCAGATAAGGAAATTAAACCTTCTACAGAAAGTTTTCCCATTTCTATCCTATCCACCAGCCTCGAGGGTATTCGCCTGCCCTCCAAAAGTAGGTCCTGCCCTCTACCCTTGTCCTCGTTTCTTTGGGCATTCCCTAGTGAAGTGCCCCATTTCTCCATAGTTGAAGCAAGTGCCCTTCCTTCTGCAATCCTTGTTCAGATGGGTCGAGCTTCCACAAGTAAAGCACTTCTTCTCCTTCTTATCATCAGACTTCTCATCCTTCTTTTGTGTTTCCTTTTTGGGCCCCGCCTTCTTGTTCTGTAGTCCTTCAAGCTTTTCTTCTTTCTTCTCACTTTTGGTTTCCTCTTCATGCATCAATGCCATGTCAACTAATTTCTCGAAGGTAGCCCCCATAGGAATGTGGGACATTGCCAATCCGTGTAGCATTTCGTTCAAACGTTTAGCAAACATTAGTGCCTTCTTATGTAGTGTATTTACCAAATCTAAGCCGAATCTCGCCAACTGATTAAACTTGTTGACGTACACTCTTACTGATAAATTCCCCTGCTTCAACGCCAAGAACCTCTCTATGTATAGACTCTCTTCCACTTGTGAGAGAAATTTCATCTCGAACCTATGCCTGAAATCCATCCATCTCTCTACCGAATGTTTTCCATTTGTGACCTCCCACCAAAAAGAAGCTTCGTCCTTAAGGAACCATACCGCCAACTGTATCTTCTGCCTATCGTCCACCTCGAAGATAACGAACAAATCCTTAGTTTCTTTGAGCCAGTTCCTTGCCTCCACGAAGGATTCAGTTCCATTAAAGTACTTCCCACCCATGGCTCGAAAGTCTTTACATATCTTCGGGAAAGTATTCACGCGCGGAGGAGTAGGAGGAGGAACCGCTACAGCTGGGGGAGGAGGGACGTCTACTGGGCCCGCATCATTAGCCATAGCTTCTAGGTACCTCCTGAACCAGCCAGGTATCGGTACGCCCTCCGTAAGGTTATGATCCCCAGACATGTTGAAACAAAAGAAAAGGAAAGATTCAAAACAAAGGATAGAAAGATAGGCATATGGCTTTGGGGATTATGTTTTTCAAAAATAAACTCTACTTTTGAAAATACTTCCTTTTTAAAACCCTTTTGAAAATAGTTTTCAAAAACTTTTTATCGAATCTGGTAACCTTCAGCTCTGATACCAAGTGTAACACCCCACCTCCGTTAAGGTCACTCGCAAAGGGAATGCCTTAATTTTGGTGGAGCATTTTTAGTAGTCAGAACAAAAATTTACAAGACAGATAAAGTAGTACTTGAAAATTTTGTAACTTTATTTACTACAGAAACAAAAATAAGTTTGGTTACATCTTTCAAAATCACCATATCAGAATTCAAGTACATAAATATCGGTCTCGTACAAAAGCCTTCAGAATGCATAGTTTTTAAAGCCATAATCCCCAATATAAACTTCCATGGAAAGATAGAGCCAAAGCCAAGCAATACTTCAAACACTTCCAGTAGAGAAAATCTGAATCAAGCTCCTATGTTTCCACCCTAAAAACCGGGGGGGGGGGGGGGGGACGGAAAGAAAAGAGGCGAAACAAACTAGGTCAGACATAAGTCTGGTGAGTCCAGTGACTTTCAACATATAAACAGATAATAGTATCATGGCATGTAAATAAAACTGGATGAGAGATATCCGTAACAGAAATAGCAGGCTAACAGAAGAAATGGAATGATATAGGCTAAGCTAAGCTTTTCACTTCTCTGCACTAATACTAGTATAAAAGGATTAGGTGTTACCCTAATATCTAAACTGAAACAGAAACGGAAACAGAATAATCTCTACAAAAATAGAATGTTAGTAATGGGCCTTTACCACCCCAACAGAGGCAGACGGTACAGAAACAGAATGCTAATAATGGGCTTTTACCACCCCAACAGACAAAAGGTACAGAAACAGAATACTAATAATGGGCCTTTACCACCCAACTAATGGGCCTTTACCACCCCAACAAACAGAAGGTACAGAAATAGAATGGGAAACGGAATCAGAGACAGAAACAAAATAATCCCTATGGAAACAAAATGATAGAATTAGGTGTACACTAGTAATGGGCCTTTACCACCCGAACGGACGGTACCACGCAGAAACAGACAGGTGTTACCACCCAACAGAAACAGACGGTACCAACAGAAACATACAGAACTAAGTGTACCCTAAGTCCTACCCCCAACCGATCAGCTCCCTAACACATAAATACTCTGTGTCGGCCCGACAGTAGGGTGTATCACTCCCTAAAGTGGCAACCTATTGGCACAGACCTATTTCTCATGGTGTCTTACATCCTCAGAGCAGACCAGATCCGTCCATGCACACGACCCGGTTGGAACGTGCCATCAACATCCCTTGCCATTATCAGAATTAACCGCTTATAATTAGTTCAGTAAGCGTGCCCGGACCCCTACATAGTGTGGGGTCAAAGTTTTGATACCAGAAAGGGTTACTGACTAATATGGGTCCCAAACAACAGATGACACAAGTATTTCCCCTCCTAACCTTGTGTCCCCAGACTAGCAGATTTCAGATTAACTTGTTTACAAGTTTTAGACAAAGTTCAGATTGCTATTTCACAGATCAAACAATCAAGTTAACAAGTTTTCAGATTTACATATCAGATGTACGGATTTAGCAGACTTACAGATTGTCTAACTTTGTATTGGGCCTACAGATTCACGAAACGGATTTATTAGATTCATTAGTCCAGTTGGTTTAACCCAATCCTCCCAACACATTTTTAGACACCACATTTCTCTTAAATTTGCATTAATTAAATATTAATGCATAGACCTCTCACATTAGGTCGGTAGCTTGTGGCCATTGGATGTGCCAGGCGGTTCCGGGCAAAATTCTGCTACAAGCCAGACCTAACCTCGTGCCTAAGCATATTTTAGTTATGCCTAAGACCTTTCACATTAGACTAACAGTTTGCGGTTGCTGGTTAAGCCGGTTGGTTCCGGGCAAGCTTCTACCGCAAATAGAGTCTAACCTCGTGTCATAGCAAATTCATTCCAATACAGATTATACAAATATCAGACTGATTTTGTTCATTTAACAGATTAATCTTCTTTATAGGTTACAACAGATTAATAAAATTTCCATGTTTTACTCAATCTTAGATCGAGCCTATGGATTTTCATACCCAAATTACAATTATTTAGCTTTCAACAGATTAGGTAGTTCAACAAATAACAGATCTAGCAGTTTAGGTGATTCAACAGATTTAGCAGATAACAGATTTAGCATATTAGGCAATTGAATAGATTTATCAGATAATAGAATTAGCAGGTTAGATAATTCAACAGATTTAGCAGATAACAGATTTAGCAGATTAGGCAATTCAACAGATTATATATTTCTTAAACTCTATTTACATATCTTGCCTAATCATAAATTTAGCCTAAACTTACATGCCTAACTCATGGTCATAATTTATAATACAACATATGCCCAAATCTTTAGTTAAACTTTGCACATTACAGAATATTCTCTAAAAGCCTAAATCATGATATACCATATGAATTATGCCAAATTATAGCCTATAATGCCAAATATCCAAAAATCCACTTTTAAGCGTATTCACATTGATAGTTATCCTATTATAATATAGGTCTCTATGCCTAAGTCACATATTCCTTTTTCAAGTCATGAATCGTTACATAAAATTTACCCCAAAAGTCTAGATCTTTAAATTATAACATCTCAAAATCAGATCTTAATTTTTATATGCATTATGTCCCCAAGTTTCAGGTCACATGTTATCGTACCATGATTCCTCTTCTTCCAAATTACAGAGTATACACAGATCTAGATCTAATTTACAACATATGTCCATTTATCAAATCAGTCAAAGATCAGTCATGTCCAATTATGCATTATCCATTATTTGTCCCAAAATTTAGTGTTCGTGCATTAATCTCTTATGAGATTTGGTGCAGGCTCGTGGTAGCCTGGCTATAAACAAAAAGGAAGAAAAGAGGGAACATATACATAACAGTCACAATCAAGATAGATCCACAGAAAAGTATGCATAACCTCAGATCCAGATTCACAAAAATGTCAAGACAATTATTAAATTTCATATCTGAAAATAACTATACTCACAAAAATGAACGATTCTTGTATTCTGGAATCTGTGTTCTGAAACTGAAATGCTCGCCTTTGATGTAGACTAATCATTTTAGATTTGATTCTCTTTTAATTCTATTCAGATTGGAAGAGGATGTATTAATCCTAGTTTTGATTCCAACAGAGTAGCGACGCCATTTTTATTTTTAATTAGAACAGAGGCAGAGTATAGGCGAAATGAAATTGTGTGGAGAGAAACCTAGGTTTGGGGGTATTTAAATAGGTTAGAGCTCACGAATCCGGTCCGAAAGGCGTCCACGTGCATAAAAATGGATTTGTCTCCAGATCTGGAAAAAAGGGGGTGGAGGTCGACTCTAAGGTGTAACAACCCTGATTTTTGGGGCCAATTTAAAATTTTATTTTAAGTGATTTTAATGAGTTTTTGATATTTAAAATAATTTATTTAAAATAAAAATGATTGAAAGTTGATTTAAATCGAAGTTAGAATGAATAATTTAATTTTAATAATAAAAAGAGTTAGAAATAGCGCGGTAGTTTGAAAAGTCAAACTTGAACTTTGACTGACCATACAGGATGCAAAATTTAACGGATTTTAGTGAAACCAAAAATATTAGAATCTATTTAAAAATATGATTCTAATGAATCTGAAAAATTGAAATTTCATAGCAGGAATCAAAAGTTATGTCAAAATTAAAATGTAGAAAGGTCGCTGTAGAATTTATATATATATTATATATGGTCTGAAAGGCTACTTTTCACATATGAAGGAATTTTGACTCGAAACCACTTCCATTGAGTTTGGAATGACGTTTCTGCATTGAAAAATAGTAAACACTTATATATTTCGAGTTTCGAAAATTATTTGTTTAAAAATGTATTTTTAATATTAAATATATACGCCTTGAAAATTGCCATTTTTCAAATAGACTCAGAATTCAACGAAAATAATTTTGTTGGGTTTGTATTGTCAAAACAAAGCTAAAAATGATTTTTCGGTAATTTTTAGAATTAATATATAATTATAATTGATTTTTTAGTGTAAACGAACAATTTTTGACTTTAAAAATTCATTAAAAATTCATACGGGGTCAGAACTGAATGAAATTAATTTTTCTACGTCCGCAGCATCAAAATATAGCTAAATATATTTTTAGGGAATTTTTGAAATTAATATGTGGGCCCGGTGAATTTTTATATACGTTTGAATTTTAAATAAATGAATTACATTTTAAAACTGAGAAACGGGGGTCAAGACGATCATTTGGGCCTAAGGGAAATATCCAGATGAGTCCGGAACAGGGGTTATTTGGTATGAACGACACTAGTTGGGCTTGAATTGGAGGAAGTGGCTTAACGGGCCTTTTTAGTGATTATAATAATATAAAAATACCTCCTTTTCACAAATCACGAGACAAACCCTTCTTCCCCGATCATATAGCAGCCGCCTCCCCTTTCAATCCTTCCTCCCCAAAATTCTCCCTCTCTAGCAAGTATTAACCTATGCTCCTTTGGAGTTTTCCTTAGAGATTTTCCTCCTCTCCATCAACTTCCCCCGTGACCCCTACCTCGAGAACCGCGCTCCCCAACTCACGGCATTCAGACCGCCACCTCCACACGCCACCGCACCCTCCACCGTGCTAGGCGAGAGTGCGCCTCTCCTCCCCGCTCCACCTCCAACAAACGGCTCCTAATTCCGTTGATCCTAGCTCAAGATATCCTGATCCAAAGTTTTGAAGCAAATGGGGTTTATTTCGGCCTTGGTTATCTACTGTAGGAAGAAGGATTAGTTAATCCTAATCAAAGGTTAATTAATTTTAATTATGTTTAATTAATAAATAAATTATCCAATGTTTAAATTAATATAACTTTGTCATATTAAATCAGAATAGAACGAAATCAGTTGCGTTGGACTCGCAGCAAAGAATACAACATAGAACTGACCGGGACCAAAACAGAGACTATTGAAAATTCAGACAAAATCAAATCGAGGTGAGAATTCTATTTCCTCTTTAATAATTAATAATAAATTAATTATTGCTGTGTTATATTTCAATTGTATGCTGCTTGAATGTTCGTGATTTGAATTTAACTATACGATGTTGTTCATTGACCTGTTTATTCGATAGAATATTTTTGTTGTATATGAAATGAAAATCGGAAATAACCAGATCTAGTGAGATTTCTATTTTTAAAAAAAAATCAAATTTAATTATTTATTTCAGATATGAAATTATATTTATTTCATGTTTATGTTGTATGTATAATCGTTGAAATGTTGTTTTGTGTTGTAATTGCATGAATCGTTGAACTGAATCGTGTGTAATCATGTTTGACATGACTTTGTGTGTATGACGAAACAACATTTTATTGTATGTATAAAATATACAATATTCATGTTGTCAAAAATTTGCGTACGAAATAAAAACAACATTTTTATTTGAAATGTGTTATGCCAATCAAAATAACATTTTTGATTAGAAATTTGCTAGAAAAATATGAGCGAACATTTTTATCTCATTTTGTTGAACTAGTTTTTCAACAAAATATGTATACATATTTTTGTGTAATATTGTTTACGTTTAAAAAAAAAAAAAAAAGAACCGCTTTGTTAGCAAATATGATATGAGAATAAAAATGCACATTTTGTTAGTAACGTCATATGAGAATAAAAATGCACATTTTGTTGGTAGCGTCATATGAGAATATCATTTTTATGTCAACATGTTAGAATATCATTTTTATGTCGACATGTTAGAATTATCATGTTAATGTTAACATAGTAGAATTTGGCATTTTAAGGTTGATATAACAGAATTGTCATTTTATGAAATGCCAACATAAAATATTCATTTTAGGTTATGTTGGAACTGCCAACATAAAATATTCATTTTAGGTTATGTTGGAACCGTCAATGTAAAATATTCATTTTATGTTATGTTAGAACCGTCAATACAAAAATCACAATTTGAATATTTTTGTGTAGAGAAAAAGTACATTTTTAATATAAAGTGTTGCATTAGATAATAACGTCATGTTATGTTATTTAGAAATGAATAATTTCACCGTCATGTTATATTATTTAGAAATGAATATTTTCACCGTTATGTTGTGTTAATTAGAAAAACAATATTTTTACCGTCACGTTATGCTAGGTAGAAATGAACATTTTTGCCAATGTAAAGTAGTAGTGACAAAAATCATATTTTTGTCAATGTAAAATGGTAGCAAATGAAATTTACATTTTTATTATGCAAACAAAAGTATGAATTTGCATTGTAAACAAAATTTACATTTTTCTATGTAACTATGTTATGAAATTTGCTATGCGAACAAAATTTACATTTTTCTATATAACTATGATATAAAATTAATAAAGAATGACAAAATATACATTTTTATCAAATGTAAAAAAAATCTTTTTGTCAAATGTGAAAGAATGATAAAATATACATTTTTATCGAATGTAAAAGAATGACAAATATATTCATTTTGTCAAATATGAAAGAATGATAAAAATATACATTGTTATCAAATGTAAATGGAGGACAAAAATATTTATTTTGTCAAATGCAAAGAATGAAATAAAACACATTCATTTTTGTTCGTAATAAAAAGAAAACATTCATTTTGTTTGTGTTTTGAAAGTTAACACACAATTTTCATTTTTGTTGAAAGTTAAAAAGAATATTTTTAATATTCTTTTGTTAAAAATGAAAGGTCATATTGTTTATCACCGTTTTTGTCAAATTAAAAGATTTAACTTTTGTTTATACTTAAAAAGGTGAAAGTTACATTTTTGATTGAAGCGACCCGAACTTCCCCGGTCTTCGAAGAGGTGAGAAAGAACGAATTACTGTGAGGACAAGACAAATCAGAACGCAGACGGGAGAACATTTCATTTTTATTTTACAGCAATTCATCAGAATACAAGAATATACAGAGCATGAATAAATATTACACAGAAATATCAGAGATTTAAATTACATTTAAATACATCGCAGCGGAAAATAATACAATACACAACTGAAGGAGATATACGGATACAAAGCTTTCCGGATATCGTTCCAGCTGTAAACCAGGATCCTATGAATATAAATCTGCAAAACCAAAACAACTAGCTGCCCGTGTCAAAATAAGGGCACCCAGAGTTTAGGTTAAAACAATAAACTCTAGGTCAGTCATGTGACTGGTGTGAGAACTAAAACAGTTATTAATCTTTATTTTCAAAGTTAGGTAAATCAAGGGACCACGCCGTATAACACGGAACGGGTTTCCTCCCTAAAATATCAGTGCATAAAACAACAGCGCAATGCTAAATAAAGAAAAATGAAGCTATTATAAGACCCAGGTCCTATCATACAATGCAACGCAAGCCGGGGGATAGGGTTTTCCCTTATAATAGCCAAACATGCTTGGTACGTTTAAAACAAATCATTTGATACTATTATAAGTGTATAGTGTCAAAACAATTTCAAATCATAAGTATCAATCCTAGACGGCATGGGTACCATATATCATGTCGCCATACTAGGCTCTACAATCAAAACCGCAAATGTCACGTATTTGGAAATTGGATTTCCATCTATGAACCGAGGCAAAAGATAGTCCTCAACCGATTCGAGACAATCTAGCCTACCATGTCTCAGGATCAGAGCTCGAGTGACCCTTGGATCGTCAGGGCCGGTCCACCGATGTGGATTAAAATGCCTGAACACTACGTTTCCCCGCCCTTTGGGGTGCAAATGAGCCATCAAATGACTCCATCGGACCCGGATCGTCCGATCAAACCGAGGCGCCTCGCAATAGCAACAACCACATAAGTCAAACTTGTTAGGGCATGTAAAACCACTGACGCCACTTTTAGCTAGAAAGAAAGGCAAGTCCTCCCTGAGGTCCGTCTCCCATTTTTGGTTCATACCGGGTGTGAAACTCGCGAAGTAAACGTTACACAAAGCTACGCCATAAAGGCTGTGCTTCGATCATCAACCACAAGACTTTGCTTTTCAACGGAAGCCTTGATCATTCGCCATTTAGGCATGCCACACAGGCAATTCACTCTATGCGTTTGATATCCATCAGTATATAACCCCTGAACTCGTACGTCTCAGAGAAGGGCGTTAAGCAAGAGAATAAATTCTCCGCCGCCAAACAGATATATATTTAATAGAAATCAATCACACAAACTGAAATCCAATGTCAGACACACAGTCCATTTACAAGTCCGTTTTGGGTCTGAACGAAACCGGAGGCACCTAGTACCCCGCATATCCATCGATCTCCAAGTACGTCTGGACGATCACCAACTGTTTCCATCTTCTTGGGTGTACAGCCCAATCAAGATCATCAGTAATCACCCAAACAACGTGAAGACTTCCGGTCTTCGACCACCGTCTTCATCTTTGACTTATCGTCGTATCAGTTATTCAGAATGGGATAAACCCGGTCTTTCCGAATAACTCGCGTATATTATAAACAAGTGTTACACAAACACAACATACGCCTCATTCTAATTCATCAGTCACTAACCGTAAATTAACAAGAGAATAATTCCCCAAATATTAACCCTGAAGGCCGAAACCAACATCAGATCAATATCCAGAAAACCATTCTGCTTAGCTAACCGACAGTTAGTTTCTAAATTTACATTTATAGGGAAAGGTTCCCATTAATTTTATCAAAGATAAATCCTTTAAATTTATTCTTTAATCTATTTTTGAATATCAATTCAAACTAGTCGGGATTAGCGAACCTTACCGAAGTAATCATTTGTTTTAATTTCCCAATCCCAACCTATTCATCCCATGAAGTAAAACTGGTTATACTTCATATCTAACACCACGGTGTTATCGGTAAATTCAATTACCATTTCACGTTCAAATCTAATTAAAGATTTAACTATCGCCTGGAGCAAAATTGGTGATACTCCATTTTCGATCATTTCAATCTAATTAAAGATTCATTAAAACTCCACTTAGTTTTAATCTTTGACTGGGTTAAAGAATCAGTGTCGTTTAAAACACGGTTCACGATAAACCCAAAATCACAACACATTTCAATCAGTACCTAACCGTAAATTACCGAGTGAGAAATTCCCTAAGTTTTAACCCCGAAGGCCGAAACCAACATCAGATCAATACCCAAGAAACCATTCATCTTAACTAACCTCCAGTTAGTTTCTGATTTTCTGAACTCCTTTGGGTCAAAGAACAGTATTATTGAAGATACCGTTCACGAAAACCCAAAAATCAATATCAACACAATTCCAATTAAATATTATTTAATTGGTACACTTCATTAAATCTAAATAAAAAGATTTAATCTTTTCTCAACTGGGTTCAAGAACAGTGTTAATGAAGACACCATTCACGACAAACCCAAATCACATTTGATATTAAATACAAGGCTCTGAATAGAAAATATACCGGCTTACATTCAATATCAAATTCTACGACCAACAAATATCGTATTGGAAATAACGATATATATATCTATATCTTTCAAATTCCCATAACAATATCTGTATCATCACGAAATCCAACATCGAAATATTCCGAAGACAATTTCGATTCAAATCCATTCCAATATAATTATTGGAAATTCTGGTTATTTTCAAAACCATTTCAAATCCAATTTATTTATTTAAAAATAAATAGAATTATAACTCTAGTTCAAAACTAGTTCATTTCGATAAAAAATCTATTTTTTTATCTTTTCAAATATGGAGTTTTTTCATCCCAATTCTTTACAAATCATGTCTTATGATTTTACGCAAATTATTGATATTTTTAATAATTTTATCAAGCCCGTACAGTCGATTTCCATCAATGGCTATCGAACCGTTAGATTTCTAATTTCTAATATTCGTTAGAAAGCACTTTTCGATACGAACCCAACGGTTCCGGTTTCAGTAGAATCCGACGGTCGAATCTCCCGTAATATCCGTTCGAAGTCAATGGTCGAAATTCGCGAACTGTCGCGGCGCGGCGCGTTCTATTCAGGCCATTATATTATATATATATATAATATATATAATATATACTTCATCGATTTCCTTTTCAAAACGATTTTTAATTCAATTTCAATTCTATTTGAATTCATTTCAAAACGATTTCAATTCTATTTCAATTCTATTTGAATTCATTTCAAAACGATTTCAATTCTATTCGAATTCATTTCAAAACGATTTCAATTCTATTTCAATTCTATTCGAATTCATTTCAAAACGATTTCAATTCTATTTCAATTCAATTTGAATTCATTTCAAAATGATTTCAATTCTATTTCAATTCTATTTGAATTCATTTCAAAACGATTTCAATTCTATTTCAATTCTATTTGAATTCATTTCAAAACGATTTCAATTCTATTTCAATTCTATTTGAATTCTATTTGAATTCATTTCAAAACGATTTCAATTCTATTTCAATTCTATTTGAATTCATTTCAAAACGATTTCAATTCTATTCGAATTCATTTCAAAACGATTTCAATTCTATTTGAATTCATTTCAAAACGATTTCAATTCTATTTCAATTCTATTTGAATTCCAAACCATTTCAGTTTATTTCGAATTTCAACTCAGTTCAATTAAATTCGAATTTCAATTACTTTAATATTCACTTCAATTTGAATAAAATCGATATAAATATCGTTTACGTCAAAATGGCGTCAAGCTATCAACGCGGCTTCATATATTTCGATTTTCAAATATTCTATTTCAAATATTTATATTTCAAATATTTCTATTTTTCAAAACTGGAATGAGGCCCAATCAATTACCATATAATGTTAATTATATGGATTTTCTACAACACATGTATACAATGACAACGATGAATAATCAACCATCATTCAAAGTGCATTATATACTGTATAAGCATCAAATATAAATATTCAACGCTTATAACAGCCTATCAATCAATCGATCGATATACAACTAAACAATCGGGATTAGTGTACGTCAAATATCATCCCAATACCCGTGTGGGGTTTCAAATAATCAAACACAGATTTTATTTGTGCAGTTGGGCGATGTGTAAAATTTATCGTCCCAATTTATATCAGTCAAATGTGTGTATATAAACAAATCGCCTGATTTGTTTATTTTTATTTCATTTCATATACACGTTAAAAATTCTATTTTTAACTATAAAATATTTTTAACTATATAAATATTTTATTTCATTTCACAACACACAATCAACTACACATCAAAATCATACAAATAAGCATACAAGCCGTCCATGGTCTGTGGACGACGGGTGTCGGGCGCTACTAAACACCGTCTGCATCCTAGTATATATTATTAACTAGAAAACAAAATAAAAAGGTGAGAAGTTCTCACAGATTTGCTAATCCAACGCCACGACTCTTCTTAGGTAGAAATCTTCGTCGTTTCTTGCCTCTTGTCACTTTCATCGTCCGTAGCCACTACATATACAAAAATCGAATTTTTACTTTGTTATTCAATATATAAAAATCGAATTTTTACTTTGCTATTCAATATATAAAAATCGAATTTTTACTTTGCTGTTCAATATATAAAAATCGAATTTTTACTTTGCTATTCAATATATAAAAATCAAATTTTTACTTGATAAAAATCTAAACTTTATGCTAAATTTAAAATCAGTTTTAATGTTAAACAAAAAATCCATTTTAATTGTAAATAAAAATCAGTTTTAAATGTAAATAAAAATCATAGAAACTCACAGTGATTTGCAGAGAGGGGGGGGGGTTCGCAGCGTCGCCGAGGTTAGGGGGGTTGTACCGCGTGTCGCGGAGAGGCAGGGGGGTTGTACCGCGCGTCGCGGAGAGGCGGGGGGGGGGGGGTGTTGTACCGCGTGTCGCGGAGAGGCAGAGGGGGTTTCGCAGCGTCGCGCGGCGCCTGGGGGGGTTTCGTCGATCGCGACAGAGGATTTGGGGGGGGGGGGGTCGGTCGCGCGGTGGCGCGCCGCCTGTGGGGGCTCGGCGGTTTTTTTATTATTTCTGAACTGAATTGAATGAGATAATTAAAGGGAGGGGGTTGACTTCTAAGAGGAAGGTATAGCGGGTTATAAATAATTATATTATTTTTAAATTCTATAAAGTAACTTTTTACAATGAACTCAAAATCGAACCCACTGACTGTCGTTCCTAGCAATATACCCCCATTTGGAACACAATGGGTTATGTATCGTAGGCTGATTCGATCGTCTCGATCAGCTTTCGTCAAAATCAACATATAACTCTATATATTGAATTTGAATGCACATTTCAATTTGCTGGGGTCACACACTAACTCAAAAAATTCCAGAAAAATATTTTCTAGTTTCGTATTGACGATACGATCCTAACAAAACTAGTTTCGTCGAATTCTGAGACCGTTTGAAAAATGGCCATTTTCCAGTCGATTAAAATCAACTGAAACTGGTCAAACGCGTTATCCTTTGCCACGCTCACATATTGATTCGAAAAATTATGAAATTTGGAATTTAGCAATAATTTGACATCACGGGCCCAACAAAAGTGGTTTCGTCGAAATCCGAGGTCGTTTGCAAAATTTCCATTTTTAAGGGCCTGAATTCCATAGCGACTATTCAGAATTTTCAACTTGACATATCTTTTGATTCCCGCTATGAAATTTCAATTTTTCGGATTCGTTGGAAAGATATTCACAATTAGATTCCATTATTTTTGGTTTCACTAAAATCCGGTTTATTTTGCACCCGGTACATTCATTTGAAGTTTGAAATCGAATTATCGAACTACCACGCCATTTTCAATTCCTTTTATAAATATATATAATTATTTATATTCCAACGACGATCTATATATCTATATACGTTTGAATTCTATTTAAAATAAATTTCTCTTCTTTTTTATTTAAAATAATTCATTTTAAATAATCACAATTCGCTAAAATTGCCAAAATAAAAATTTTAAACTGGCCCAAATTTTCGGGTTATTACAATCTCCTCCACTTAAAACTTTTTGTCCCCGAAAAGGAACGAAGCCGAAAGTTGTTTTAAATACCAACTCAACTTTTATTATTATGCTTACGGCTTAAGTTCTTCAACTTTTCAGTTTCTAAGAACTTTTCAAATTTTTCAAAAATTTGGCTAACACCCTAAATTTTCGAAAAATTTCGCCATAACCTCCCCTGCACCGGGAGCCACGGGAAAATCCCGAAATTGCCATACAGGCCTTCTGATCTCAAAAAGAAAAAGAAAACGCCAAGCGGCTAGCCAATCGGCTCATAAAATCATCATCACCCAAACAAAACAGTAAATTATAGTAAACATGTACCTATTTGTCGGGCAAACAAATTTTATTCTTCTGCTCTAGCCTCCTTATTATGACCTGTTCAATGTAAGTACATGTATATGCAAAAAAAAATGTGACCAAATTTCAATACAATTCAATATTTGATTCAATTTGGCTATATAATACAAATTTTAATTAATCAACCAATAATCAACAACACAACCATCAATCAATTAGTTGATTAGCTTTTGAAATTCATAACTTCGATACATAGTCAAAAACCAGATTTTTGATGCCAAATCACAACAAAAAGCCCTATCTAGTTTTGGTTCTCACACCAGTCAATTGGAAATATATAGAAATTTCACCTTCGAAACTCGAACATAAATGTTGATGATGCGATCGCTATCATCAATATCATCTCCGGGCGACTAGAGTGTGATGCTATATCTATCCAATATATTAAAACTTTGAATATACGTTTGCAAGGCGTACATGCAAATTCTTTATATACTGGATTGTCCAAAATCAATACAAATTAATAATCAAATACGAATAATTGATTTAAATTTTCAAACCAAAAAATTGTTTTCTTTTTAAAAATATACTCTTCACACTCGTTCTAGGATACTACTGATCCCATCTCTAACGAGTCATTCTCATTGGATTTTACTAGTCCAATATCTGATGAATTCTTTCGTATGGTTCTAATGTGTCTTGTTCTCTAGCTTTGTAAACCAAAGCTCTGATACCAACTGAAGCGACCCGAACTTCCCCGGTCTTCGAAGAGGTGAGAAAGAACGAATTACTGTGAGGACAAGACAAATCAGAACGTAGACGGGAGAACATTTCATTGTTATTTTACAACAATTCATCAGAATACAAGAATATACAGAGCATGAATAAATATTACACAGAAATATCAGAGATTTAAATTACATTTAAATACATCTCAGCGGAAAATAATACAATACACAACTGAAGGAGATATACGGATACAAAGCTTTCCGGATATCGTTCCAGCTGTAAACCAGGATCCTGTGAATATAAATCTGCAAAACCAAAACTACTAGCTGCCCATGTAAAAATAAGGGCACCCAGAGTTTAGGTTAAAACAATAAACACTAGGTCAGTCATGTGACTGGTGTGAGAACTAAAACAGTTATCAATCTTTATTTTCAAAGTTAGGTAAATCAAGGGACCACGCCGTATAACACGGAACGGGTTTCCTCTCCAGAATACCAGTGCATAAAACAACAGCGCAATGCTAAATAAAGAAAAATGAAGCTATTATAAGACCCAGGTCCTATCACACAATGCAACGCAAGCCGGGGGATAGGGTTTTCCCTTATAATAGCCAAACATGCTTGGTACGTTTAAAACAAATCATTTGATACTATTATAAGTGTATAGTGTCAAAACAATTTCAGATCATAAGTATCAATCCTAGATGGCATGGGTACCATATATCATGTCGCCATACTAGGCTCTACAATCAAAACCGCAAATGTCACGTATTTGGAAATTGGATTTCCATCTACGAACCGAGGCAAAAGATAGTCCTCAACCGATTCGAGACAATCTAACCTACCATGTCTCAGGATCAGAGCTCGAGTGACCCTTGGATCGTCAGGGCCGGTCCACCAATGTGGATTAAAATGCCTGAACACTACGTTTCCCCGCCCTTTGGGGCGCAAATGAGCCATCAAATGACTCCATCGAACCCGGATCGTCCGATCAAACCGAGGCGCCTCGCAACAGCAACAACCACATAAGTCAAACTCGTCAGGGCGTGTAAAACCACTGACGCCACTTTTAGCTAGAAAGAAACGCAAGTCCTCCCTGAGGTCCGTCTCCCGTTTTTGGTTCATACCGGGTGTGAAACTCGCGAAGTAAACGTTACACAAAGCTACGCCACAAAGGCCGTGCTTCGATCATCAACCACAAGACTTTTCTTTTCAACAGAAGCCTTGATCATTCGCCACTTAGGCATGCCACACAGGCAATTCACTCTATGCGTTTGATATCCATCAGTATATAACCCCTGAACTCGTACGTCTCAGAGAAGGGCGTTAAGCAAGAGAATAAATTCTCCGCCGCCAAACAGATATATATTTAATAGAAATTAATCACACAAACTGAAATCCAATGTCAGACACACAGTCCATTTACAAGTCCGTTCTGGGTCTGAACGAAACCGGAGGCACCTAGTACCCCGCATATCCATCGATCTCCAAGTATGTCTGGACGATCACCAACTGTTTCCATCTTCTTGGGTGTACAGCCCAATCAAGATCATCAGTAATCACCCAAACAACGTGAAGACTTCCGGTCTTCGACCACCGTCTTCATCTTCGACTTATCGTCGTATCAGTTATTCAGAATGGGATAAACCCGGTCTTTCCGAATAACTCGCATATATTATAAACAAGTGTTACACAAACACAACATACGCCTCATTCCAATTCATCAGTCACTAACCGTAAATTAACAAGAGAATAATTCCCCAAATATTAACCCCGAAGGCCGAAACCAACATCAGATCAATATCCAGAAAACCATTCTGCTTAGCTAACCGACAGTTAGTTTCTAAATTTCACATTTATAGGGAAAGGTTCCCATTAATTTTATCAAAGATAAATCCTTTAAATTAATTCTTCAATCAATTTTTGAATATCAATTCAAACTAGTCGGGATTAGCGAACCTTACCGAAGTAATCATTTGTTTTAATTTCCCAATCCCAACCTATTCATCCCATGAAGTAAAACTGGTTATACTTCATATCTAACACCACGGTGTTATCGGTAAATTCAATTACCATTTCACGTTCAAATCTAATTAAAGATTTAACTATCGCCTGGAGCAAAATTGGTGATACTCCATTTTCGATCATTTCAATCTAATTAAAGATTCATTAAAACTCCACTTAGTTTTAATCTTGACTGGGTTAAAGAATCAGTGTCGTTTAAAACACGGTTCACGATAAACCCAAAATCACAACACATTTCAATAAGTCCCTAACCGTAAATTAGCAAGTGAGCAATTCCCTAAGTATTAACCCCGAAGGACGAAACCAACATCAGATCAATACCCAAGAAACCATTCATCTTAACTAACATCCTGTTAGTTTCTGATTTTCTGAACTCCTTTGGGTCTAAGAACAGTATTATTGAAGATACCGTTCACGAAAACCCAAAAATCAATATCAATTTAATTCCAATTAAATATTATTTAATTGGTACACTTCATTAAATCTAAATAAAAAGATTTAATCTTTTCTCAACTAGGTTCAAGAACAGTGTTAATGAAGACACCATTCACGACAAACCCAAATCACATTTGATATTAAATACAAGGCTCTGAATAGAAAATATACCTGCTTACATTCAATATCAAATTCTACGACCAACAAATATCGTATTGGAAATAACGATATATATATCTATATCTTTCAAATTCCCATAACAATATCTGTATCATCACGAAATCCAACATCGAAATATTCCGAAGACAATTTTGATTCAAATCCACTCCAATATAATTATTGGAAATTCTGGTTATTTTCAAAACCATTTCAAATCCAATTTATTTATTTAAAAATAAATAGAATTATAACTCTAGTTCAAAACTAGTTCATTTTGATAAAAAATCTATTTTTTATCTTTTCAAATATGGAGTTTTTTCATCCCAATTCTTCACAAATCATGTCTTATGATTTTACACAAATTATTGATATTTTTAATAATTTTATCAAGGACCGTACAGTCGATTTCCATCAACGGCTATCGAACCGTTAGATTTCTAATTTCTAATATTCGTTAGAAAGCTCTTTTCGATACGAACCCAACGGTTCCTGTTTCAGGAGAATCCGACGGTCGGATCTCCCGTAATATCCGTTCGAAGTCAATGGTCGAAATTCGCGAACTGTCGCGGCGCGGCGCGTTCTATTCAGGCCATTATATTATATATATATATAATATATATAATATATACTTCATCGATTTCCTTTTCAAAACGATTTTTAATTCAATTTTAATTCTATTTGAATTCATTTCAAAACGATTTCAATTCTATTTCAATTCTATTTGAATTCATTTCAAAACGATTTCAATTCTATTCGAATTCATTTCAAAACGATTTCAATTCTATTTCAATTCTATTTGAATTCATTTCAAAACGATTTCAATTCTATTTCAATTCAATTTGAATTCATTTCAAAATGATTTCAATTCTATTTCAATTCTATTTGAATTCATTTCAAAACGATTTCAATTCTATTTCAATTCTATTTGAATTCATTTCAAAACGATTTCAATTCTATTTCAATTCTATTCGAATTCATTTCAAAACGATTTCAATTCTATTTCAATTCTATTCGAATTCATTTCAAAACGATTTCAATTCTATTTCAATTCTATTTGAATTCCAAACCATTTCAGTTTATTTCGAATTTCAACTCAGTTCAATTAAATTCGAATTTCAATTACTTTAATATTCACTTCAATTTGAATAAAATCGATATAAATATCGTTCACGTCAAAATGGCGTCAATCTATCAACGCGGCTTCATATATTTCGATTTTCAAATATTCTATTTCAAATATTTCTGTTTCAAATATTTCTATTTTTCAAAACAGGAATGAGGCCCAATCAATTACCATATAATGTTAATTATATGGATTTTCTACAACACATGTATACAATGACAACGATGAATAATCAACCATCATTCAAAGTGCATTCTATACTGTATAAGCATCAAATATAAATATTCAACGCTTATAACAGCCTATCAATCAATCGATCGATATACAACTAAACAATCGGGATTAGTGTATGTCAAATATCATCCCAATACCCGTGTGGGGTTTCAAACAATCAAACACAGAATTTATTTGTGTAGTTGGGCGATGAGTAAAATTTATCGTCCCAATCTATATCAGTCAAATGTGTGTATATAAACAAATCGTCTGATTTGTTTATTTTTATTTCATTTCATATACACGTTAAAAATTCTATTTTTAACTATAAAATATTTTTAACTATATAAATATTTTATTTCATTTCACATCACAACACACAGTCAACTACACATCAAAATCATACAAACATGCATACAAGCCGTCCATGGTCTGTGGACGACGGGTGTCGGGTGCTACTAAACACCGTCTGCATCCTAGTATATATTATTAACTAGAAAACAAAATAAAAAGGTGAGAAGTTCTCACAGATTTGCTAATCCAACGCCACGACTCTTCTTAGGTAGAAATCTTCGTCGTTTCTTGCCTCTTGTCACTTTCATCGTCCGTAGCCACTACATACACAAAAATCGAATTTTTACTTTGCTATTCAATATATGAAAATCGAATTTTTACTTTGCTATTTAATATATAAAAATCAAATTTTTACTTTGCTATTCAATATATAAAAATCGAATTTTTACTTTGCTATTCAATATATAAAAATCAAATTTTTACTTGATAAATATCTAAACTTTATGCTAAATTAAAAATCAGTTTTAATGTTAAACAAAAAAATCCGTTTTAAATGTAAATAAAAATCAGTTTTAAATGTAAATAAAAATCATAGAAACTCACAGTGATTTGCAGAGAGAGAGGGGGGGTTTCGCAGCGTCGCTGAGGTTAGGGGGGTTGTACCGTGATCGACGCTTTCCTATGAATTAGAAAAGCGCAATATTTAAATTAAATTACTGCAAGCATACAGGTGTGTAGCATACAGGTCGAACACAGGGAGGCAAATTCAATCAAATTATTTAAATAATCTCTTGGGCGAGTTAGACAAATCTTTGAGGTTGGTTTTGAAAGCAAATGAAATTGAAACTGCGATCCGATTCAGAACAAATCTAATTGAACCGACGATAAAATCACAATTATCAATTGGAAATTAAAATGCAAAACAGAAATAAAATGCAGAAATTAAAATTGCAGGAAAAGAAGAACAACAAAAAGTAAATTAGGATTGTCGACGAAACTAATCAACGACTAATCACTAATAAGCAATAGAAATAACAATAACAATTTCTGTCTACCAAAACTAATTGAGTAGAACACAAATTGTTATGAAAGTAAAGCAAATAAACTAGACGAAGAAGAGCTTTATTAAAACTAAAAGAGAGTACAGAAGAACAATGGATATCTTACAATGGTTACAAGGTATATTTATAGAGGAGATAGGAAAAATCCTAATTAAGTCTATGAATAAATGGGTCTCTTTTCCCAAGAAGTAATATCATATCTCTTGCCTTCCTTGACTAGGCTTGTTTGGAAATAATTCTTTTAAGAATATCTGATGCATATCTTGGTGAATATCTTCCAAATCCTCCGTATGGCTAGTTGATTGGTAGTTAGATTGCATGCGATTAATTATTCCAAACAAAGATGCTCATCAAACTCCAAAGGCAACAAAGGATGAAATCTTCAAAATTGATCTTTTCTTGGCAATAAATCAATCAGAAATTCTTCTAATTGGAAATTGAAAAATGAATGTTCTGAATTGATTTCCATGACTACTCCTGAAATGTCTATTAGTGAATATCATACATACACATGAATATGTATATATATAATATAACACTAATTAATATATTCTTCATAGCAAAGGGGCAGTGTGAACGCGTTCTGTTCTTTGGCAAAAAGTGAGCTCGACAGGGATCGAACTCAGGTCTCTCAGTACAAATCTCTATGCATTTACCAGTGAGCTACAACGTCTTTTGTAATTGAGATGGCTTTAATACGGGGAAGTAGCTTTTTATCTGTAATTGGCCTTTAATTTGAAACGAAGGAGGCATTTCTTGACAACCTGTAAAAACGCACAAAAGTACCCAAAGTATCATTTATTTATTTACAAAAGATAAAATATAAGAGCATAAAATAAACACATTTCTATGTTAATTAAATACCCCCACACTTATCTTTTACTCGTCCTCGAGTAAAAAGAAAATGAAAAACTAACTAGATAGGTCGCACTTTCGTAGGAAACACGATTGCATTGAGCGTATGCAACAAGCCGTTAAACCTCTAGGTGTCCCTTGTAGGACGAGTGGTGTCTCGTGAGGGTTTTCAGCGGATACTACCCACAAAATCCAAATGTAGTATGCTATGATTCTAATGAACTACATGAATGCAATGGACATATGCAAATAAAAATGACAAATGAAAACACGACTTATTTCAGGAAAGTGGTACAACAAATTAAGTTAATAATTTCTAACCAGTTGATTTTATTTTAGATACCTCAACTTGTCACAAATTTTCAATATAAATCAAGTTTTCAAATGTTAAATTCCAGTTTGGCCAGTTAGTTTGGTCGATAACATAGTGCAGCCATGAAATAGATTCTTAGTTTGCTTGGCATAGTTTGTAAAGTGGTATTCTAATTTTCTCATGTATGGCTAGTCAAATCAATAAGGTCAAGAAGTGTTTGGGCATCATCGCTTATTCTTTATTCTATAAAATTTTAAAATTTATGATTAAGTACATACACCTAACTTAGAAGACCAAGGTTTACCACCCATGCACTGCCTCGCGGACTAACGGAGAGTGGGTAAAGAGCTTGGCGGATTGTGCAGGTCGACTTTGACTTTGTCAACAACGTGTCGGTAATCCTTAGGTGTCCAATCTCATAAAATGAGACCAAGATATTCCAACGCTGACTTTGTCAACAACGTGTCGGATAGAGCTTGGCGGGTTTGCACACCAACGCTCGATATACAAGCAATGTTGGATACCCCTGGATTACTATTATTATTATTGAATTTATAAGCACAAAAAGAGAGTTACGCGAATTCAACTTAACACAACTTAGTTTTAAAGATTTGACAAGCCATTATAAGTATTTTAAGTCCTCCACTTATTTAAACAAAGTCTACAATATAGAATAGATTTCATGGCCATCACCTAAGAATCTCCCTATGTACCGGTTACACTATTATCCCTCAAAATTAAACTTTTCATTATATTTCAAATTCAAATTTAGCTGAGAGAGAAAAATACTATCAACTGGCTAAAAATTGTAAACTTATTTTGTTGTATCAATTGAAAATGAGTCGTATTTCAAAAAAAAAAAGCATGTTAGTACAGTCTAAAATGCATGATGGTCCTATTTAAGTGGCTGAAATTAAAAAGAAAGAAAAATAAAGAAAAAAACGAAAATGAGTGAAATGCAGACTCCCCCCCCACACTAGAACTAAACAGTGTCCACACTGTGAACGTTTCCTAAATTTGAAAGATCGTACCCAAAGGTGAATGAGATGCAAAATTATTTGTAGAATGAAATGCAATCTAACTATATGTAAGAATGGATCATATACACAATGATATATGTGTTTGCGGTGCACGCGATGCAAAGAATACCACCATCTTTTTCCCCCACACTTGGTTCTAGCCCTATGAGTCCCATTCCCACTAAGTCTAGGCATGTTTTCTAACAAGCAAAAGTTTTTGAAAACCATCTCGTCTTTATACCTCGATTTATAGTCCAGTAAATGAATATTCAGGGTCGTCCTAACACGAAGTTTTTCAACAAAGCTAACATTCCAAAAATAGTTCATGTGTTCAACAAATTTGTCAGTGTAATTTTTCAAGAATTTGTGATCGTATATAAATTCAGTGAAATTTGAATTCTGAGTGTTGTTCAAGAGTATGTGATCACCTTTCTCAATTGTCAAGGTATTTTCGACACTGACAATTTCATGTTCGTTTGAAATTTCAAAATCGAATTTTCCGAACTTGTGATGTGAATCTACTTCTTTATTTGGCAACTCATCCTCATACAATCCAAAGAATTCATGTTCATTAATACCCTTTTCCAAATTTGAATTGAAAAATTCAACATCTTTATTTTGTTCAATTTCTAAAATTTCAAGTTTTTCACAACCTGAAAGAGGAAGATCAAAATTTGAGCTTAAATCTTTTTCTTGAAAAGAATTGAAGTCTAAATCATTTGCTGAATTGTGAACAACTTCATTTAGATCGTCATTTTCAATTTCCAAAGTTGTAATCTGAAAATTTTCAATGTCAGCAAAGAATGGATTATTTCCTGATTCATCGCATTGAATTTGATTTTGTTGCTCTCGTTGTTCTTTCAAAGATGTCAATAAACAAAGAAGTTCATCAGCCTTTTTATTTAGTCTTTCTTCCCTCTCTCTAAGAATGTTAAGACGATCGTTGACTTGAGAGATTTCGCTTTGGATTTCTTGATTTTCAAAATAGTTTGAATTTTCAGAAAATTGAAATTGACATTGGAAATCATTTTGATTTTGAAAATTAGGTTCGTAATCAAAATTGTTAAAATTGGGGGGAAAATTCCAATTTTGGTCATTCTCGAGATGTGGATATGGGTTGTAGTTTTGAAAATTTTGATCGATTTGAAAATCATTTTCAAAATTATTTTCAAATTGGTTTCCAACCCCATATTGATGTTGATCAAAGGTACGTTGCGATCCAAAACCGTTTTGACGTGGATGTGGCCCATAATCGAAGTTATCGAAATTTAAATTGAAATCGTCGTTTCGATTATATCTATGATTTTGAAAATGTTGGTCAGTTGGAAAATTTTGAAAATTGTTGACATTGGGCTCACAAAATTTTGGAAAATCTTGTTTCATGAGTTGCAATTCATACTCATACTCTTCAAGAGGACGTCTACTCCGATTATTATCCCACAATTCTCTCAAGGATTTTTTTGAATCAGACATTTGAAATGAAATCAAGGGAAGACAGAACTTATTTTTAGTTCAAAATAATATAAAATACTGAGTTGTGATCTATTAATTAACTGACTCAATTAGAAGGGGGAAGAGGGTCTTATGGCCGTTCACGTATAGTATAGATACTAAGGGATACGACCAATGTTTTACGGGTAGTATGCAACCTCTTTTGCTAATAGTTCAATAAATTGAACTACTATATATCCGCGATCCAATTATATGAGACAGTTGACTTCACAAAGCACCACTTTTCAATTATATTATTTTGCAAATCAAATCAAGCGTTAAAATTGACAATCGACGAGAGTGATTTGTTATGGAAATTCGTTTCTCCCAAACAGATTCAGAAATATCAGTCACAGAACAGTCACAGAATAATAACAGAAAATTAAAATATTGTACAAGCAAGCCGCTGCCCCTGCAGAAGATTTTTACAAGCAATTGCTATATATTTTTCTTTTCAGCAGAGCACCTATAGAGTTAAAGAAATTTTACAGCGGTGTATGGCAGTCCGTCCAGAGAATATTGAGTAGTGGTGACAATTCAACTTCACTGTTTTGCTTTGCTTTGCTCGCCTTTGAAGTGTGGGGGTATTTGATCAGAGGGAAGAAATGAAGTAGGGAAAAATAATTGAAAAACAAAAGAATGAATATTTTTATGACCTTCCCCTTTTTTATTATTATTGAAAAAGTGGACAAATAGGAAAGAAACAAATGACAAAAAAAAGGGAAGAGAGATTTCAGGAAAAAAAAGAGAATTGTAAAGGAAGGAAAGTAATTGTAAAAGATTTGGAAAAGAAATTGAGAAGGGAAAGCAATAAAAGAGAAGACAAAAACAGAAAGAATTTTTTTTCTTTTGTTTATTGTTGTAAAATTAGAAGAGGATTTTTTTTTTGAAAAGAAAGGGAATTTGTAAGAGAAGAAAAGAAATCAAATGTATTGAGAACAAGAAAGACAAAAGAAGAAAGGAAAAAAAATTGCAGAAGAGGAATCTTTTTTTTTTTTTGAAATTTGTAAAAAGAAAAAGAATGTAGATGATTGGAAAGAAAGTGGAAAGATGGAAAGAATAAAGGAAAATTGAAAGTTATTTTTTTTAATGAAGGAGAGAGACGGGAAGAAATAAATGGAAAGAGAGATTGTAGGAGGTGAATGTGAAATGCAATTGGAAAGAAATAAATAAACAAAATGCAAGTTTTTTTTTATGAAAATTTGAACAAGAAGAAAGGGAAAGAAATGAATGGGAAAAACCAAAACGAAAAAGGAAAAAAAATTAAAAGAGGAAGGAAATAAGAGAAAAAAAGCAAGGTTTTTTGAGTAGAGAGGAAGGGTAGAAGGAATTGAGGAAAGAAATAAAAGAAGACAAAAACAAGAAAGAAATCAAAGTAGACAGAGAAGAAATTGCAAAAGTTTTTTTTTTAGAAAGTTGTAGACAAAAGATGGAAACAAATAAAATGAAAGGAAAGGAAAAAGAAAAATGTGAAAATCAACAAGGTGGTAGAAAGATGGAAAGAAATTAAAGAAAAATTAGCAAGTTTCTTTTTTTGTATATATTTTTTCCTTTTTTAAGAAGGAATTAGATTGGAAGAAATGCAAACAAAAGAAAGAAATAAATGAAAATAAAAAGAAGGAAAATTAAAAGAAAAAAGGGCAAGATTTTTTTCCTTGTTTTTGGGAGATTGTAATATCATTAACTAATATCAAATCTGCCAATCAAGTTTTTTTTTTTTTTTTTTTTTTTGAAGATTGACGGCAGAAGTATAAAAAGGAAAAACAATTTAGAAAGGGAAGAAAATCAAGGCAGGCTAGAAACAACAATAGAGAATTGTCTTTTTTTTGTAATTAAATTATTGAAAAGAGGGAAAGAATTGTGCGAAGGAATGAAACAAAAGAAAATTGGCAACCTTTTTTTCTCTCATGTGTAGAAGATTACGGTATGAACAATCAATACCAAATCATCTAATTGAGAATATTTTCTATATATATAAGAAAACAAAAATGAGAAAATAAAAAAAATGAAAACTAACACGAATCAGAAATTAAATAAATAATAAAATTTAATCGTTACCTCCCCGGCAACGGCGCCAAAAACTTGATCGATGCTTTCCTATGAATTAGAAAAGCGCGATATTTAAATTAAATTACTGCAAGCATACAGGTGTGTAGCATACAGGTCGAACACAGGGAGGCAAATTCAATCAAATTATTTAAATAATCTCTTGGGCGAGTTAGACAAATCTTTGAGGTTGGTTTTGAAAGCAAACGAAATTGAAACTACGATCCGATTCAGAACAAATCTAATTGAACTAACGATCAAATCACAATTATCAATTGGAAAATAATATGCAAAACAGAAATAAAATGCAGAAATTAAAATTGCAGGAAAAGAAGAACAACAAAAAGTAAATTAGGATTGTCGATGAAACTAATCAACGACTAATCACTAATAAGCAATAGAAATAACAATAACAATTTCTGTCTACCAAAACTAATTGAGTAGAACACAAATTGTTATGAAAGTAAAGCAAATAAACTAGACGAAGAAGAGCTTTATTAAAACTAAAAGAGAGTACAGAAGAATAATGGATATCTTACAATGGTTACAACGTATATTTATAGAGGAGATAGGAAAAATCCTAATTAAGTCTATGAATAAATGGGTCTCTTTTCCCAAGAAGTAATATCATATCTCTTGCCATCCTTGACTAGGCTTGTTTGGAAATAATTCTTTTAAGAATATCTGATGCATATCTTGGTGAATATCTTCCAAATCCTCCGTATGGCTAGTTGATTGGTAATTAGATTGCATGCGATTAATTATTCCAAACAAAGATGCTCATCAAACTCCAAAGGCAACAAAGGATGAAATCTTCAAAATTGATCTTTTCTTGACAATAAATCAATCAGAAATTCTTCTAATTGGAAATTGAAAAATGAATGTTCTGAATTGATTTCCATGACTACTCCTGAAATGTCTATTAGTGAATATCATACATACACATGAATATGTATATATATAATATAACACTAATTAATATATTCTTCATAGCAAAGGGGCAGTGTGAACGCGTTCTGTTCTTTAGCAAAAAGTGAGCTCGACAGGGATCGAACTCAGGTCTCTCAGTACAAATCTCTATGCATTTACCAGTGAGCTACAACGTCTTTTGTAATTGAGATGACTTTAATATGGGGAAGTAGCTTTTTATCTGTAGTTGGCCTTTAATTTGAAACGAAGGAGGCATTTCTTGACAACCTGTAAAAACGCACAAAAGTACCCAAAGTATCATTTATTTATTTACAAAAGATAAAATATAAGAGCATAAAATAAACACATTTCTATGTTAATCATACCGCGTGTCGCGGAGAGGCAGGGGGGTTGTACCGCGTGTCGCGGAGAGGCAGGGGGGTTTCGCAGCGTTGCGCGGCGCCTGGGAGGCGGGGTTTCGTCGATCGCGGCAGAGGATTTGGGGGGGGGGGTCGGTGGCGCGGTGGCGCGCCGCCTGGGGGGGCTCGACGGTTTTTTTATTTTTTTATTTCAGAACTGAATTGAACGAGATAATGAAAGGGAGGGGGTTGACTTCAAAGAGGAAGGTATAGGGTGTTATAAATAATTATATTATTTTTAAATTCTATAAAGTAACTTTTTACAACGAACTCAAAATCGAACCCACTGACTGTCGTCCTTAGCGTTATACCCCCATTCCGAACACAATGGGATATGTATCGTAGGCTGATTCGATCGTCTCGATCAGCTTTCGTCGAAATCAACATATTACTCTATATATTGAATTTGAACGCACATTTCAATTTACTAGGGTCACACACTAACTCGAAAAATTCCAGAAAAATATTTTCTAGCTTCGTATTGACGATACGGTCCTAACAAAACTAGTTTCGTCGAATTCTGAGACCGTTTGAAAAATGGCCATTTTCCAGTCGATTAAAATCAACTGAAACTGGTCAAACGCGTTTTCCTTTTCCACGCTCACATATTGATTCGAAAAATTATGAAATTTGGAATCTAGCAATAATTTGATATCACGGGCCCAACAAAAGTGGTTTCGTCGAAATCCGAGGTTGTTTGCAAAATTTCCATTTTTAAGGGCCTGAATTCCATAGCGACTATTCAGAATTTTCAATTGACATATCTTTTGATTCCCGCTATGAAATTTCAATTTTTCGGATTCGTTGGAAAGATATTCACAATTAGATTCCATTATTTTTGGTTTCACTAAAATCCGGTTTATTTTGCACCCGGTACATTCATTTGAAGTTTGAAATCGAATTATCGAACTACCGCGCCATTTTCAATTCCTTTTATAAATATATATAATTATTTATATTCCAACGACGATCTATATATCTATATACGTTTGAATTCTATTCAAAATAAATTTCTCGTCGTTTTTATTTAAAATAATTCATTTTAAATAATCATAATTCGCTAAAATTGCCAAAATAAAATTTTTAAACTGACCCAGATTTCCGGGTTATTACATTGATGTAAAAAGAAAAGTATACATTTTAATGTGAATAAAAGAAGGAAAATTACACTTTCATGTAAATGGAACTTAAAGTAAGAGATTTACGTTTTAATCAATTGAACTTTTATTAAAAAGGATAACGGTATGAAATTTACATACCCATGTAAAAGAATTTCAGTAAAGATTATAAGATGAAATTTATATGTTAATGAATTAGATTTTCATTAAAAAGATTAAAGATATGGAAATTTCATTTTCATGTAAATAGATTAGCACACAAAGTTATCGTTTTGTTTGTAATGTAAAATTATTACTTTTGGTTTGCATTGAAAAGATAATAAAATTATCAATTTTGTTACATTGAAATAAAGAAACAAAAATACTCATTTTTGTAGAAGTAAAAGTGGATGAACAAAAATATTCGTTTGTTGAAATTGAAATGAAACACAAGAATGCCTATTTTTGTTGGAATTGGTATGATAAACAAAATATACATTTTGTGTAATTCGAAGGATGAAACAAGAAAATGTACATTGTTATGTATAAGATGTGTATGGGTATGAAAATAAAAATAAACATTATGGTGTGTACATTGTACGTTAATATTGTATATACGAATAGGAATGTTTTTCGTTAGCAAAAGGTAATGAAATAAAATACATTTCATTACACATTATAAACATTTCGATAGGTTGTGAAACAAAACATTCACTACTTGTTATGTAAATACGTTAATGAAATGGATATAGAAATTATATAGAAATTGTAAAAAATTATATTTATATATATATAATGAATATTTATCGAATCGAGCGTGGTAGTTCACATTTTAGAATTGTACTTTTAATTGATTATACCGAAATAACCGACCGTCGGATTTTCCCAAAACTGAAACCGTTAGGTTCGCCTTGGGAAGATCTTTCTAACGATATGAATTACGTTATAGTCCAACGGTTAGATTTAGAGAAATATGTAAAACAAATTTGGATGAAAACAGCGCCAAGGTCGCTTATTGACTTGAAGTGTCGTTGAAATGGAATTAAATTATATATATATATATATATATAAAGATAAATCGTTACAAATTACTAATAACAATATGAAATGATTTCCAACTTATATATATACGAGAATTATTTGGAAAGTTTGAGTCTATCTCATTCCAAATAATTTGAACGACGTTTAAAATTCAAGAGTTGAAGACGGCGATTGAAGACCGACGATCTTCATAACGAATGGACGACGACCGCTAATGCCCGTGATTGGAGTAGCTACCTTGAAGGGGCTACAGTGGTGGCCGTCCGGACGTAGTGTTGATTTGTACGGATTTGGCTTTCGCTCAGACCCAGAGCATAAGCTTATAAATGTATTGTGTGTCTGACATCGTATTCCATTAAATATCATGTTATTAATCTTCTGTCGAATGTATGGATGTTTGGTGGCGGAGAATTTATTCTCTTGCTTAACACCCGTTCATATATTTCGGCAAAGGATTGGTAGTGTGATATGGAGTGACGATATGGCATGCTAAGACGCATATGATCAAGGCTTTGTTGAAAAGCAGACCTTGTGGGATGATCAAAGCATAGCCTGTTTAGGCATAGCTTTGTGTATAGCGTGACTTCGCGAGCCTCACACACCGGCGGAGTCTAAAACGGGAGAAGGGAACGCAGGGAGAGCAGCACGTTTCTTTCTAGCTAGAAGTGGTGTCTGGGCTTTAACACGGCCCGACATTTTACTTATGTGGATGATGGAATAAGGCGCCTCGGATGATAGGTTCTATAGGACCGGGAAACGTGTGTTCAGGAATAACTAATCCGCAACTTGTATGGTGGACCGGCCCTGCAGCTATCCAAGGGTTCACTGCGGGGGATCCTGAGACATTAGCTAGAGTGTCTCAAATCGGTAAGGAGCTCCTCCCTAGACTTGACTCATGATGGAAACCAAAATCCAAATACGACCCTACGAATTTGATTGTATTACTAGTATGGAGGCATGGTAGTATGGGATACTATTCTTCCTAGGATTTATACATTTACTTGGAAATGTTTTGATATATACTAATAATAATATTAAACTCGTATTTGTCGTATTTAGCATGTTTAATCACTATAAGGTAAAACCCTATCCTCTGGTTTGTGTTGCATTGTGTGATGGGACCTGGGTCTTATGGTGATTCCATTTTTCTCAAAAGCATGACGTTGTTGTACGATTTACTTATTATTTGTTCTGACACATTTATGCACGGCAGCCCATTGGAGTAAACCCGTTCCGCGTTAGCGGCGTGGTCCTTGGATTTGCCTTATTACCATTAGTTAAATTAGTTAAGAATTCTCACACCAGTCCAATGACTGACCCGTTGTTTGTTTCCACCTTTGTAAACTCGGGTGCCCTCTTTTCCACACGGGCAGTCGAGCAGTTTGTCTACAGGTTTATCTCTTTAGCAGGATCCTGGATTGAAGCTTAAAGCTATGTCCAGAACATTGGAAGTCTTCCGCTGCCTTAGTTATTTTGTTTCTGCTGCAATGTATTAAAATCATGTAAAATTATCTTCCGCTGTAATTATTAGTCAATATACTCTGATATTTTGTACTCTGATGTAACATTTATTATTGATGTTATAAAAGTCTGCTATTGTTGTTCTGATGTGTTGTATTCCCAAAGTTAACGTAGGCGGGATTTGAACGGTCTTGGTCGATTTTGCGATCGATTAAGGCCGGGCAAAATCCGACTTGTTACAGTTGGTATCAGAGCTTTGGTTTGCTCAAATTTTTGGGGTACAACTCATTGGAACTGAACAAAAGGCTCATCAGAGATTGGATTAATAATATCCAATAAGAATACTCATTAGAGATAGGATCAGCAGTATCCTAGAATGAGAAAACTCATTAGAGATGGGGTTAGTAATGCCCTAGAATGACTTGAGAGTAGCAAGCCTATAATATACGTATTTTTAATTATACTCTATTTTGGAAAATATGATTTGTGAATATATAAAAAATTATATATTTGAAAGTTAATCAAGTAATAAAATTATTTAAACCAATGGAGAAAATATATATATAAATTAGTTAGTTAATTAATCAACTTTTAGCTTCGTTCCTTTTCGAGGACGAAAAGTTTTTAAGTGGGGGAGACTGTAACAACCCTGATTTTTGGGGCCAATTTAAAATTTTATTTTAAGTGATTTTAATGAGTTTTCGATATTTAAAATAATTTATTTAAAATAAAAATGATTGAAAGTTGATTTAAATCGAAGTTAGAATGAATAATTTAATTTTAATTATAAAAGGAGTTAGAAATAGCACGGTAGTTTGAAAAGTCGAATTTGAACTTTGACTGACCATACAGGATGCAAAATTTAACGGATTTAAGTGAAACCAAAAATATTAGAATCTATTTAAAAATATCTTTCTAACGAATCTGAAAAATTGAAATTTCATAGCAGGAATCAAAAGTTATGTCAAAATTAAAATGTAGAAAGGTCGCTGTAGAATTTATATATATATTATATATGGCCCGAAAGGCTACTTTTCACATATGAAGGAATTTCGACTCGAAACCACTTCCATTGAGTTCGGAATGATGTTTCTGCATTGAAAAACAGTAAACACTTATATATTTCGAGTTTCGAAAATTATTTTTTTTAAAATGTATTTTTAATATCAAATATATACGCCTTGAAATTAGCCCTTTTCAAATAGACTCAGAATTCAACGAAAATAATTTTGTCGGGTTCGTATCGTCAAAACAAAGCAAAAAATGATTTTTCGGTAATTTTTAGAATTAATATATAATTATAATTGATTTTTCAGTGTAAACGGATAATTTTTGACTTCAAAAATTCATTAAAAATTCATACTGGCTCAGAACTGAACAAAATTATTTTTTCTAGGTCCGCAACGTCAAAACATAGCTAAATATATTTTTCACGAATTTTTCGAATTAATTTGTGGGCCCAGTGAATTTTTATTTACGTTTGAATTTTAAATAAATGAATTACATTTTAAAACTGAGAAACGGGGGTCAAAACGATCATTTGGGCCTGAGGGACATATCCACATGAGTCCGGAACAGGGGTTATTTGGTGTGAACGACACTAGTTGGGCTTGAATTGGAGGAAGTGGCTTAACGGGCCTTTTTAGTGATTATAATAATATAAAAATACCTCCTTTTCACAAATCACGAGACAAACCCTTCTTCCCCGGTCGTATAGCAGCCGCCTCCCCTTTCAATCCTTCCTCCCCAAAATTCTCCCTTTCTAGCAAGTATTAACCTATGCTCCTTTGGAGTTTTCCTTAGAGATTTTCCTTCTCTCCATTTCTGTACCTGAATCGACTTCCCCCGTGACCCCTACCTCGAGAACCGTGCTCCCCAACTCACGGTATTCAGACCGCTGCCGCCACCTCCATACGCCACCGCACCCTCCACCGTGCTAGGCGCGCGTGCACCTCTCCTCCCCGCTCCACCTCCAACAAACGACTCCTAATTCCGTTGATCCTAGCTCAAGATATCCTGATCCAAAGTTTTGAAGCAAATGGGGTTTATTTCGGCCTTGGTTATCTGCTGTAGGAAGAAGGATTACTTAATCCTAATCAAAGGTTAATTAATTTTAATTATGTTTAATTAATAAATAAATTATCCAATGTTTAAATTAATATAACTTTGTCATATTTAATCAGAATCAAACGAAATCAGTTGCGTTGGACTCGCAGCAAAGAATACTACAACATAGAACTGACCGGGACCAAAACAGAGGCTGTTGAAAATTCAAACAAAATCAAATTGAGGTGAGAATTCTATTTCCTCTTTAATAAATAATAATAAATTAATTATTACCGTGTTATATTTTAACTGTATGCTGCTTGAATGTTTGTGATTTGAATTTAACTATATGATGCTGTTCATTGACTTGTTTATTCAAAAGAATATTTTTGTTGTATATGAAATGAAAATCGGAAATAACCAGATCTAGTGAGATTTCTATTTTTTTTTAAAATCAAATTTAATTATTTATTTCAGATATGAAATTATATTTATTTCATGTTTATGTTGTATGTATAATCGTTGGAATGTTGATTTGTGTTGTAATTGCTTGAATCGTTGAACTGAATTGTGTGTAATCATGTTTGACATGACTTTGTGTGTACGACGAAACAACATTTTATTGTATGTATAAAATACACAATATTCATGTTGTCAAAAATTTGCGTACGAAATAAAAACAACATTTTTATTTGAAATGTGTTATGCCAATCAAAATAACATTTTTGATTAGAAATTTGCTAGAAAAATATGAGTGAACATTTTTATCTCATTTTGTTGAAATAGTTTTTCAACAAAATATGTATACATATTTTTGTGTAATATTGTTTACGTTTAAAAAAGAAAAAGAGAACCGCTTTGTTAGCAAATATGATATGAGAATAAAAATGCACATTTTGTTAGTAACGTCATATGAGAATAAAAATTCACATTTTGTTGGTAGCGTCATATGAGAATATCATTTTTATGTCAACATGTTAGAATATCATTTTTATGTCGACATATTAGAATTATCATGTTAATGTTAACATAGTAGAATTTGGCATTTTAATGTTGATATAATAGAATTGTCATTTTATGAAATGCCAACATAAAATATTCATTTTAGGTTATGTTGGAACTGCCAACATAAAATATTCATTTTAGGTTATGTTGGAACCGTCAACGTAAAATATTCATTTTATGTTATGTTAGAACCGTCAATACAAAAATCACAATTTAGTTAGAATATTTTTGTGTAGAGAAAAAGTACATTTTTAATATAAAATGTTGCATTAGATAATAACGTCATGTTATGTTATTTAGAAATGAATAATTTCACCGTCATGTTATATTATTTAGAAATGAATATTTTCACCGTTAACTTGTGTTAATTAGAAAAACAATATTTTTACCGTCACGTTATGTCAGGTAGAGATGAACATTTTTGCCAATGTAAAGTAGTAGCCTCACGTTATGTCAGGTAGAGATGAACATTTTTGCCAATGTAAAGTAGTAGCGACAAAAATCATATTTTTGTCAATGTAAAATGGTAGCAAATGAAATTTACATTTTTATTATGTAAACAAAAGTATGAATTTACATTGTAAACAAATTTACATTTTTCTATGTAACTATGTTATGAAATTTGCTATGCGAACAAAATTTACATTTTTCTATGTAACTATGATATAAAATTAATAAAGAATGACAAAATATACATTTTTATCGAATGTAAAAAATCTTTTTGTCAAATGTGAAAGAATGATAAAATTTACATTTTTATCGAGTGTAAAAGAATGACAAAAATATTCATTTTGTCAAATGTGAAAGAATGATAAAAATATACATTGTTATCAAATGTAAATGGAGGACAAAAATATTTATTCTGTCAAATGCAAAGAATGAAATAAAACACATTCATTTTTGTTCGTAATAAAAAGAAAACATTCATTTTGTTTGTGTTTTGAAAGTGAACACACAATTTTCATTTTTGGTGAAAGTTAAAAAGAATATTTTTAATATTCTTTTGTTAAAAATGAAAGGTCATATTGTTTATCACCGTTTTTGTCAAATTAAAAGATTTAACTTTTGTTTATACTTAAAAAGGTGAAAGTTACATTTTTGATGTAAAAAGAAAAGTATACATTTTAATGTGAATAAAAGAAGGAAAATTACACTTTCATGTAAATGGAACTTAAAGTAAGAGATTTACATTTTAATCAATTGAATTTTTATTAAAAAGGATAACGGTATGAAATTTACATACCCATGTAAAAGAATTCCAGTAAAGATTATAACGATGAAATTTATATGTTAATGAATTAGATTTTCATTAAAAAGATTAAAGATATGGAAATTTCATTTTCATGTAAATAGATTAGCACATAAAATTATCGTTTTGTTTGTAATGTAAAATTATTACTTTTGGTTTGCATTGAAAAGATAATAAAATTATCAATTTTGTTACATTGAAATAAAGAAACAAAAATACTCATTTTTGTAGAAGTAAAAGTGGATGAACAAAAATATTCGTTTGTTGAAATTGAAATGAAATACAAGAATGCCTATTTTTGTTGGAATTGGTATGATAAACAAAATATACATTTTGTGTAATTCGAAGGATGAAACAAGAAAATGTACATTGTTATGTATAAGATGTGTATGGGTATGAAAATAAAAATAAACATTATGGTGTGTACATTGTACGTTAATATTGTATATACGAATAGGAATGTTTTTCGTTAGCAAAAGGTAATGAAATAAAATACATTTCATTACACATTATAAACATTTCGATAGGTTGTGAAACAAAACATTCACTACTTGTAATGTAAATACGTTAATGAAATGGATATAGAAATTATATAGAAATTGTATAAAATTGTATTTATATATATATATAATGAAAATTTATCGAATCGAGCGTGGTAGTTCACATTTTAGAATTGTACTTTTAATTGATTATACCGAAATATCCAACCGTCGGATTTTCCCAAAACTGAAACCGTTAGGTTCGCCTTAGGAAGATCTTTCCAACGATATGAATTATGTTATAGTCCAATGGTTAGATTTAGAGAAATATGTAAAACAAATTTGGATGAAAACAGCGCCAAGGTCGCCTATTGACTTGAAGTGTCGTTGAAATGGAATTTAATTATTTATATATATATATATATATATATATATATATATAAATAAAGATAAATCGTTACAAATTACTAATAACGATATGAAATAATTTCCAACTTATATATATACGAGAATTATTTGGAAAGTCCGAGTCTATCTTATTCCAAATAATTTGAACGACGTTTAAAATTCAAGAGTTGAAGACGGCGATTGAAGACCGACGATCTTCATATCGAATGGACGATGACTGCTGATGCCCGTGATTGGAGTAGCTACCTTGAAGGGGCTACAGTAGTGGTCGTCCGGACGTAGTGTTGATTTGTACAGATTTGGCTTTCGCACAGACCCAGAGCATAAGCTTATAAATGGATTGTGTGTCTGACATCGTATTCCATTAAATATCATGTTATTAATCTTCTATCGAATGTATGGATGTTTGGTGGCGGAGAATTTATTCTCTTGCTTAACACCCATTCATATATTTCGGCAAAGGATTGGTAGTGTGATATAGAGTGACGATGTGGCATGCTAAGATGCATATGATCAAGGCTTTGTTGAAAAGCAGGCCTTGTGGGATGATCAAAGCATAGCCTGTTTAGGCATAGCTTTGTGTATAGCGTGACTTCGCGAGCCTTACACACTAGCGGAGTCTAAAACGGGAGAAGGGAACGCAGGGAGAGCAGAACGTTTCTTTCTAGCTAGAAGTGGTGTTTGGGCTTTAACACGGCCGGACATTTTACTTATGTGGATGATGGAATGAGGCGCCTCGGATGATAGGTTCTATAGGACCGGGAAACGTGTGTTCAGGAATAACTAATCCGCAACTCGTATGGTGGACCGGCCCTGCAGCTATCCAAGGGTTCACTGCGGGGGATCCCCAGACATTAGCTAAGGTGTCTCGAATCGGTAAGGAGCTCCTCCCTAGCCTTGACTCATGATGGAAACCGAAATCCAAATACGACCCTACGAATTTGATTGTATTACTAGTATGGAGGCATAGTAGTATGGGATACTATTCTTCCTAGGATTTATACATTTACTTTGAAATGTTTTGATATATACTAATAATAATATTAAACTCGTATTTGTCGTATTTAGCATGTTTAATCACTATAAGGTAAAACCCTATCCTCTGGTTTGTGTTGCATTGTGTGATGGGACCTGGGTCTTATGGTGATTCCATTTTTCTCAAAACCATGACGTTGTTGTACGATTTACTTATTATTTATTCTGACACATTTATGCAGGGCAGCCCATTGGAGTAAACCCGTTCCGCGTTAGCGACGTGGTCCTTGGATTTGCCTTATTACCATTAGTTAAATTAGTTAAGAATTCTCACACCAGTCCCATGACGGACCCGTTGATTGTTTCCACCTTAAACTTGGGTGCCCTCTTTTCCACCCGGGCAGTCGAGCAGTTTGTCTACAGGTTTATCTCTTTAGCAGGATCCTGGATTGAAGCTTAAAGCTGTGTCCAGAACATTGGAAGTCTTCCGCTGCCTTAGTTATTTTGTTTCCGCTGCAATGTATTAAAATCATGTATAATTATCTTCCGCTGTAATTATTAGTCAATATACTCTGATATTCTGTACTCTGATGTAACATTTATTATTGATGTTATAAAAGTCTGTTGTTGTTGTTCTGATGTGTTGTATTCCCAAAGTTAACGTAGGCGGGATTTGAACGGTCTTGGTCGATTTTGCGATCGATTAAGGCCGGGCAAAATTTGACTCGTTACATAAGGTCAACCCTAGTGTCAACTTATTTACCCCAATCAACCCCCAGTTCGACCCTAGTGTCGACCAGGTCCTGGGCGGGAATTTTGCCGCCCAGCCCGGGTGTCTGTTTTGAATCTCGAAATCTAAATTTTTGAATTTCGGGCTAGTTTTTATTGAAATTTCTGAAGGCTATATCTTCTTCATACGGAGTCCGATTTACGCAAACTTGGATCTATTCCATGCAGAATTTCGAGATGAACGCAATGGCGTAACCCGTTTCCCTTAATTATTCTATTACAATTTAATTGTTCTCTGGTTTGTCATCTTATGTTCACAGAAAATACGGGGTGTTACAATACCTAAACATAATTTGATATTATAATAGTGTCTATCAACCATAACTAAATGATCACTAGTAGAACGCTTTCATCCCATGTTCCACATACATAATATATAATCAAAAACCATGGGCACTTGTTGGGTAATGAATTCCAACTGGTAAGGTATGGGACCACCTTTCGACAATATATCTCAAGAGAGGAATACACCGGGTTCAACAAGAACATCTTGCAACCCAGTCTAAACTTGAGCGGTCACTCTTTTCGCTTGGGTGTACCGAATGTATTATCACTAACGGTTGGGATCAGCAACCGTTTCCCGAAAGGGACAGCACCGAAATAGAATATAGAAGTAAATGGAATTTCTCTAGATCAGGTGACAATACACCATAATTGGCAGCTAACCACTTAGCCATGCGACCTACTTGTTTTTATACCATTTCTTGGTTGTGAGGCTAGAGGCCATGACTCATTGATAACACCTTTATTTACTTTGAATGTCACATCATCATACCAGCCAAATCACAAATTTATTTCCCTAAAAATATTATGGGTATACAACTAAGAGAAATGAATTCCTCCACTGCTAAATGTAAATACGTTTGAAGAGATCAACTTACGCGATCCATTAAATATCTTTGTCAGACATTCTTCCATACAGGTTGTCCTAGGACTGGACAAACTGAAGGCACTATTATGTAAACCCATCTTAGGCAATTTCTACCTAGGATTTGCCAGAGTAGCCCTTGCACAAACTCCATCTTCAATTATCTTCATCAAATTTGATTCGCAACGCTAATGCCCATACGGATTGGTTTCTAAATAATAAATCTAATCCCGGTCTCTCCGTATTGACAAAAGAAATGGTCAAAAACTTTGATAGTCGGTTATTTAACTATCAAAGGAAAACATGTGTACAAACAACGGTAGTATTTCCAAATGAAAATCATACCAAGCTAATCGTCAATCAACACTGATCCCCTTTAATTTAATTTGTCATTCAATTATCCATTTCCATATATTCGTAAATTCTTATTTTCTAAATTTAAAAAATGTACGTTATTAATTATTGGAAAACATTTCCATATTTAGTCTCATTTCTATTTTTTTATATTAGAAAACATTTCTAATTTTTATTTGGAAAACATTTCCAAAACCTCTTCATTGGATTTAAACAGATGTTTAAATAAAACATTGCTATGCCAACCCAAACTATTACACTCATTAACTACATTCACTTAGCCAACCTTCACTATTGAACCTTAACCACTCCTTAGTTAAAAATGAAGTCTATCAAGTTGGGGGTATAACTACCTCTCAGACCTTAACTGAACTACATTTCTAACCTCGAAATAGACAAAGTACGCTTTTAAATCTTTAACGAACTTTCTTACGTAACTCTTGGATTCTATTTAAGAATCCACTTCTTTTACAGAAATCATTTGATTATAACAATAGTGTTATAATCCCATGCTTCCGAAATATAATAACTTAAATATAACTTTTATTTATTAACTTGGATAAATTAACAAGCAACTAATTTATTAATAAATAAATAAATCTTGATTAAAAACGGAAAGTGAATAGTACTTTCCGGAATTCGATATAATCGAATTTCAACGTATAACTCTCTTTTGAATAATCTCTATTTGATTTAACTCTCTTTTGAATAACTTATATTCGATTTAACCCTGTTTCGAATAAATTATAGGATTAATTGACAGGAATAATCCGAAGTTTGACGTGTCTTCCTATATTAATCCGAAGTTTGGATTATTATTAAATAATCCTAAGTTTAGGGGATTCCTTCCCATATTGATCCCGATGACTTATTAACTTGTTATAGCCGGTTATCAAACTTAAATTCGTCTTCCCAAAATGATATTTCTGGAGTGGGAAACTAGTTTGGGGAAGACGAATTTAAGTTTGATAACCGACTACAACAAGTTAATAAGTCATCGGGATCAATATGGGAAGGGGCCCCCCAAACTTGGGATTAATTAAAAATAATCCAAACTTCGGATTAATATGGGAACATACGTCAAACTTCGGATTATTCCTGTCAATTTTCGATTAACACTCTTCGACTAAACTATATTCGACTAACTCTCTTCGACTAAACTATTTTGGATTAACTCTCTTCGACTAAACTGTGTTCGATTACTCTCTTCGAATAAACTAGTTTGGATTAGCTCTCTTCGACTAAACCATATTCAATTAACTCTCTTCGAGTAAACTATATTTAACTAACTCTCTTCGGCTAAACTATTTTCGACAAACTCTCTTTGACTAAACTATTTTGGATCAACTCTCTTCGACTAAACAATATTGGATTAACTCTCTTCGACTAAACTATATTCGATTAACTCTTTTCGAATAACCAATATTCGTTTAGCTCTCATCGAATGACCAATCTTCGACTAATTCTCTTTTGAATGACCAATATTCGATTAACTCTTTTTCGAATAACCAATATTCGATAACTCCCTTTTTCGAATAACCAATATTCGATAACTCTCATTCGAATAACTATATTCGATTATAAAATATCAGTTTCAAACCGAATATTAGTTATGTTGTCAAATCCCGATTTATTCAATATATAATTTCTTAAAATAAATTATTTTATAACATTTGGTCTAGTCAAATTCTAATTACAAATCTTTATGGATTTTATTTTAATTCTATTCATATTTCGAACATCGAAATAAATTCCATCCTTTCCTTTTTAAACAACTCCCAATTTCCCATTTCCATATACTTACTGTTGAATTTACAATCCAAACTATCCACTGATAATTATTTTTATTTCATTTATAAACATTGTTTATAAATAACATTACTTGATTTCATTATTAAACAAATTATTTATTTCTGGCCCATTTGAAATTCCATTTCTATTTTATAAATAGATTTTCCCCTTTTTGAATTTCATATTTCATCCTTTATAATTCCCTGTATAAAAGTTAAGTTTACATTCCATTTTCAAATGTCGATGTTAAAACCGATTTCCACTTCTCTATATAAAATCAGACATATATATTAAATTTATCCAATGATAAATATTTTACTTAATTTATAAAATATTATTTATAAATTAATCTTCCCAATTTATCTGTTAAAACAGATTTCTGTTTAATTCTACTTTAAATTAATCTTCCCATAATTCTTTTATATCCTGCCAATTTCCTTTTTATTTTATTTGTTTTCCAAATATTCCCTTTATATAATTCCAAATAAATTACTTTTATAATTCTATTTTTTTTCAAATAGTTCCCTTTATAATTTTATTTATTTTCCAAATAAATATTCCTTTTAAATAATTCTATTTATTTTCTAAATAAATATTCCTTTTACCATTTATAAAATCCTTTGATTTTATACATATTTTCTTTTGTAAAACCCTTTGATTTCATAAATATTTTCTTTTCAATATACACATTAAAAATTCCCATTTTACATCCCAGTATTACTTATGGTATTTTAGAAATACCAAATCACAGTGCCAATGTCATCCACACATAGAAAATCAATCACAAAAAATATACCACAACATATGTCACAATATATGAAAATAAACAGTAATAATATTTGAGGAATCCAGTTGGATCCCTCAAACCTGTTTCCCTGCATCCACAAATGTTAAACAATATAAATAACATTGGTTTCATTTCAATATGAAATATTCTGATAAACAGAATCAATATTGGATTAACGATATATATATACATCATTATCTATAATAACAACCACTAAATCAGCAATTCAACCAAACAATCATCACACAACAATCAATCATCATTTATAAATACTAGATTATATTTATAAAAATATAAACTGGCAGATTTAGTGAGTTTTACTCACTTTGGATGTTTATCATTAAATAACGATAACTGTCGTTGATTCAAATCAGGCAATTTATTTTGCTATAAATTGTAATGAGCTCCAATTCACTCCGAGTCAGTTCCATTATGCAGCCCTCGTGCATGTGATTCCAACGGGTCTGACCATTCGTGATTCTTACAAAGGAATAGTTATGATATTACGAAGTTAATATACAATTAAATTAAATAAAAACTTGGAATTTCAATTCTATTGGGCCTTACCCTCAAATTTTCTTGGCCCACCTACACTTAAAACACGTTGGACATCTTTCTTCTTCCCCTGAACTGTTGAAACTTGTTGGAATCACTTCCCCCATTGACGCAACTTCCAACTCCAAAATCTCATCCAACACTTCACGAATTTGCAATCTAGTTTCACCATTAAACTATCATCCTCGCGCACAACACTTCCATCGCCAAAATCTTGACTTCGCTGTCATAAAAAATTATGCGACAACAGCTCCTTCTGCGCGAGCTACGGGAAAGACGTGACATCTACATTCATGGAATTTCACCACAACTATAACGCCACAAGATCTTCAACGATTTGAAAATATGAATTAATTTGGATTAATATTTAAGAAATTGATTCTGTTTATAATTTGAATTCTAGTCTATTTTATTTCGATTTAAATTGATTTTTGTAAGTTTGAATTTAAAATTTTATCTTTAAATCTAAAATTTGTTTTATTTTAACAATATTTACATCTTAAAGTGGTGGAATATGTTGACTTAGAAATGATATTTGCTTTCAAATTTAATGAGAAAATTTAATTGAATTTAAGTAAATTTACTTATGTTTGAAATTGGTTATAAATCTTTGAATTTGAATTGTTGAGTTAAATTTCAAACCTTGTTGGTTCGTCATTGTGAGTTAGTATTAAAAGCACAGTAAAGCTGTAGCTGGTGTTGTCGGTTCACGGTATTTCTTCCCTACATTAGCATACCCGCATATGTTCATAAAATAGTGTAGATATGCCTACCGAAAGTAAATAAATAAATTAAAGTAGATATCATTCACGGAATATGGGGAAATTTGATTTGAATATCTCGCAGGGGAGACACTTGTAATACATGCGTTTTAAATAGCCAACGCGTGTAAAACTCTTCCTCGAACAAATCTCCTCGTTTCTTTTGCAGCCTTCTTCCAAAAGAAAGTATATTTACATGCACCACGTGTTAAACACGTTCCTGTCCTCTGAACATTTAAGGCTTCCCATTTCATTTCCTGTAGGTGACTTCCCACCTTATCATTTTACTGCTTTCGGTCTCCTTCTCCACTTCAACCGCCATCACCGTACTCCCGCAACCACCTCGCCTTATCGTACAACTTCTGCTTCCAGCGTTCACTACAAACCAAACCCGCATGTCCTACTGACCTCTTTTCTCTCCCCTTTTCTAGAAAATACGATCGGCCTTCCCATGTATATGCAAAGCTCAGCCTGCGCCTTTCACCCTTCCATGCAACAGTCCGCCTTCCTCGGTAGCAGCCCGCTCCGCCACTGTTCCGAGCATGTCACCACCCACCCACTCAACCATGCTACCCTGTGCGTCAGTCCAATGAGATGTCGTTCTAATTAAACCATGCATCAACGCTGCCAGCTCCACATGCAAGGTGTTGGCCCTCCTCAAACCACTTATGGCGGTTTTATTATTATTATTAAAAAATGAAAATGAATGAGAAAAAAAATAAAGACGTGAGCAGTAGGAGTATTAGATGTGCACGTGTGTCATACGCATGACAGTGGGAGGGGAGGCAACATGTTTATGAGTGTCTGTAGAGAGAGGAAGAGAGATGACCAACTTGTGGGGGGTGATGGTGCTTGTACAGGGAGTAGCAACGGGTTTTTCTATTGAGAGAAGGAGGATTAAGTCTTAATTTAAGGCGACCCTCGTGATTGTACTGCAATTATGTAATTATGGAATTAGTTGCTTTAGGATCGAGAAAAAAAATTTGATTAATGTCGAACGCTGTTTGGAATAGAAGAAAGTCAAATTTTGGAAATGACTATTGAAACAAAATTGGCAAAAGAAGCACAGTGTGGCGTCCATGAAAGGTGTACGGGATTGTCCAGAATGTTGTTCGCAATGTATACAGTGCGTTGACGTTAAGGAAATATTGGATATCATCAGGTGAGAACATCTAATTTAATTACAGGAAAATCGGTTGAAAATCGGTTGAAGGAAATACTTGTTGCGTTTTTTAGTTTATAGCACGCGCTAATTATTTTTATAAAAGAAGGACATGCATATTTTAATATTTGGCTGAAGGAAAATTTTCACAGAAAATTAAATCGTGCGTTTCTTCTTCACCCTCCATTCTAAATTCTGCCGATCAAAAGGCAAAAACAAATCAATCTTTAATTTCAAATCGTGCGCTACAATATAAAGCCGACACCTTTAAATCCAAATCGATATGAAGTTGTGTTTTTTTCATTGTCGAATCTGGAGAAGACTTCAATTTGAAGACGGCGGTTGTAGGTTGAGCTTGTTGCAAATTTGATCGATCGATCTCGAATCAATCAAGCGACTACTTTGCAGATCTATGACAACTTGAGCGATGATGTTGACGGACGATTTCAGATGAACAACGGAGGTGGATATGAGCTATTTTACCCTGATATGCTATTTGTGTATTGCATTTTCTGTTTTGTTAATAATAACTGTATTACCTTTGTGAATCAACAAGCTTGCTATCGTTTGTGAATGTTCCACTTGTCTTAGAACAGACTCTTCTTTATTTGAAGTTAATCATGAAATTTGTGAATGTTGGTCGCATCAAGGTATGATTATCATCTTAAATATGGTTTTTAAATTTTGTTGTTATTTGTATTCAAATGGTAGATTTAGTTATCATTTTCTATGTATATTATCATTTAACAGCAGTGGATTGGAGTTGTTTTACCCTGATATACTATGTGTGTATAGCATTTTTTATTTTGTTAATAATAACTATACACATTTGTTTTGCAGTGATGATATTACCTCTGTGAATCAACAAGCATGCTAGTTGTTTTTTCGTATAATGGTAATTCATATTCCACATGTCATATCATGGACTCTTCTTTATTTGAAGTTAAGCATGAAATTTGTGAATGTTGGTCGTATTAAGGAATGATTATGATCTTAAATATGGTTTTTAAATTTTATTGTTATTTGTTTCAAATGGTATGTTTAACTATCATTTTCTGTTTATATTGTCATTTAACGGCGGTGGATTGGAGCTATTTTACCCTGATATGCTATGTGGATTTAACATTTTCTGTTTTGTTAATAATAACTGTACACATTTGTTTTGCAATGATGATGTTACCCCTGTGATTCAATAAGCTTGCTAGTTGTTTTTGAGTATAATGATATTTCATATTCCACCTGTCCTAGCATGAACTCTTTTTTATATGAAGTTAAGCATGAAATTCGCGAATGTTGGTCGCATTAAGGTATGATTATTATCTTAAATATGTTTTTTAAATTTTATTGTCATTTGTATTCGAATGATATGTTTAACTATCATTTTAGTCCATGATATTAAATAATGAAGAGTCCATGATATTGTCATTTAGTTTGACAGTTGTTTATTTCTTTTAGTCTGATGATTATATAATTATTGTTGCATAATGGTAGTTGTATATATCATTTCATACAGTAAAATTATGGAGCAAATTGGTAGAAGGGGGGAGAAATGTGCGTTATGGAAAATAGTTTTTTGTCCTATAATGGAGGACCATTTATCAAAATTAGTTGATGATGGTTTTGGTTGGGATGTTTTCAAATCATCAGAGTTTCTTTTTGAAGTTAAGTCGTGGAAGTCACAAGTTGTTGATCTTCAAAATCATTCATGTAGTTGTAATCAATGGAGAATTACTGGTTTTCCAGGTTCTCCTGCAGTTTAATGTATTATACATTTTGCCATGTAATTCGATTTTTTCAATTGTTTAAATACCATGCAAATATCGTCTAATTTGTATTCTACTTGATTTTCTCTATTGATTATGTTTGTGGTTATATTATCATTTGTTACAGTATAATTCTAGTTGTATATATCATTTCATTTATACTTTATATTGATTGTACAATGCATGTTGTGTGATTTATTTCTGTTTGATTACTCTATTGATTGTATTTGTGGTTTTATTATTCTTTATTTGAGTATGATGTTGATTGTACATATCTTTTTAGTTATATGGTTTCATATTTGTATAGTGCATGATGGTATATATTTGAGAGGCGTACTAAATGGTTTTTCACATTTGACAACACTTATTATACAACTATGATATGTATAGACAAATCCGGTTTTGTATTTGCATTTGGATTTAAAGCATTAGTTGTACATGATGCTCCAACATAAAAGTATAGAAACCATAATGCATTTCAGCTAGGGGAGCATATGGAATTTTACAACGGCATCAAGGGATAATCAGCATGCACACCTAATATTAAGATATTAAACATCATTTTTTATATATAATGATAGTTGTATATAGAATTTTAGTATAATACAAACTATCAACATCAATTTTTCCAATTTTCATTCTACTATGATAGTTGAATATAGCATTCTTTCCCTTTCATAATTTTCATACCATGTTGTGTACAGATTTTACTTACCACAAATGAAGCTTGTTTGAAGCTAGGAGTTGATGCTTGTGTTGATCTGGTGATTGGTTTATTGTGTACGGATGTCTTTTACATGTCATCAGTACCCGCTCGGTTAATCAATCCCTACTGGGTGCAGATTCGTTGTCTAAGTACCCGATTAGGTCTTGCGTCCGGACGTCTTTTACGTGTCATAGTTACCCGATTAGGCATTGCGTCCGGATGGCTTTTACGTGTCACAGGTACCAGCTCGGTTAATCAATTCCTACTGGGTGCAGATTCGTTACTGAAGTACCCAATTAAATTTTGCGTCCAGACATCTTTTACGTGTCATAGGTACCTGATTAGGCCTTGCATCCGGATGTCTTTTACGTGTCACCGGTAGGCGCTCGGTTAATTAATCCCTATTGGGTGCAGATTCGTTGCTGAAGTACCCGATTAGGCCTTGTGTCCGGACATCTTTTACGTGTCATGGGTACTCGATTATGCCTTGCGTACGGAAGTCTTTGACGTGTCACCGTACCTGCTCGGTTAACTAATTCCTACTGGGTGCAGAATCGTTGTTGGAGTACCCGATTAGACCTTCTGGGCGGAAGTCTTTTACATTTCATAGGTACCTGATTAGGTCTTGCGTGCGGAAGTCTTTTACTTTTCACGGGTACCCGCTCGGTTAACTAATTCCTACTGAGTGTAGAATCGTTGCTGGAGTGCCCGATTAGTCCTTGCGTACAAAAGTCTTTTACGTGTCATAGGTACCCGATTAGGCCTTGCGTGCGGAAGTCTTTTACGTGTCACGGTTACCCGCTCGGTTAACTAATTCCTACTGATTGTAGAATCATCGTTGGAGTAGCCGATTAGGCCTTTCGTGCTGAAGTCTTTTACGTGTCATGGGTACCCGATTAGGCATTGCGTGCGGAATACTTTTACGTGTCATGGGTACTCGCTCGGTTAACTAATTCCTACTGGGCGTAGAATCGTTGCATCATTACCCGATTAGGCCTTACGTCCGGACGTCTTTTACATGTCATAGGTACCCGATTAGACCTTGCATCCAGATGTCTTTTATGTGTCACCGGTAGCCGCTCGGTTAACTATTCCCTACTGGGTGCAGATTCGTTGCTGGAGTACCCGATTAGGCCTTGCGTGCGGAAGTCCTTTATGTGCTATATGTAACCAATTAGGCCTTGCATGTTCCGTGTCATGGGTATCCGCTCGGTTAACTAATTTCTACTGGGTGTAGAATCGTTGATGGAGTAACCGATTAGGCCTTGCGTGCGAAAGTCTTTTACGTGTCACGGGTACCCGATTAGGCCTTGTGTGCGGAAATCTCTTTTACGTGTAATGGGTACCTGGTCGGTTAACTAATTGCTACTGGGTGTAGAATCGTTGCTGGAGTACCCGATTAGGCCTTGTATGCGGAAGTCTTTTACATGTCATAGGTACCCGATTAGACCTTTGCGTGGGGAAATCTTTTACGTGTCGCGAACACCCGCTCGGTTAATTAATCTAACTAGGTGCAGATCATTGATTGAGTACCCGATTAGTCCTTATGTGCAGAAGTGTTTTACGTGTCATAGGTACCCGATTAGGCCTTGCGTGCGGAAGCCTTTTACGCGTCATGGGTACCCGCTCAGTTAACTAATTCCTACTGGGTACAAAATCGTTGCTGGAGTACCCAATTAGGCCTTGCGTGCGGAAGTCTTTTACGTGGCATAGGTACCCGATCAGGCCATGCGTGTGGAAGTCTTTTACATGTTACGGGTACCCGCTCGGTTAACTAATTCCTACTAGATGTAGAATTTCACTGGAGTACCCGATTAGGCCTTGTGGGTGGAAGTATTTACGCGTCATAGGTATCTGATTAGGCATTGCGTGCAGAAGTCTTTTACGTGTCACGGGTACTCACTTGGTTAACAAATTCCTACTGGGTGCAGAATCGTTGGATCAGTACCCGATTAGGCCTTATGTCCGGACGTATTTTACGCGTCATAGGTACCCGATTAGGCCTTGCGTCCGGATGTCTTTTACGTGTCACCGGTAGCCGCTCGGTTAACTAATCCCTACTATGTGCAGATTCTTTCCTGGAGTACCCAATTAGGCCTTGCGTGCGGAAGTCCTTTACGTGTCATATGTACCAGATTATGCCTTGCATGCAGAAGTCTTTTACGTGTCACGGGTACCCGCTCGGTTAACTAATTTCTACTGGGTGCAGAATCGTTATTGGAGTACCCGATTAGGCCTTGCGTGCGAAAGTCTTTTATGTGGCACAGGTACCCGATTAGGCCTTGCGTGCGCAAGTCTCTTTTATGTGTTACGGGTACCCGATCGGTTAACTAATTCCTACTTGATGTAGAATCGTTGTTGGAGTACCCGATTAGTCCTTGTGTGCGGATGTCTTTTACGTGTCATCGATACCCGATTAGGCCTTACGTGCGGAAGTCTTTTACGTGCCGCGGGCACATGCTCAAATAACTAATCCGACTGGGTGCAGAATCGTTGCTTGAACCCGATTAGGCCTTGTGTGTACCCGCTCGGTTAACTAATTCATCTTGCTTTTGTTATATTTTGTCGATCTTATTTCCTTATCAATTTACAGGTTATTTGCGTTAATATGTCTGACTTGGTTTCAATCAGTAGAGAAGAATAAGGGTATGATTTTAGATACATTGTTATGATTTATTTATTTTTAGATTTTAATGCTATGAGCATTTAGCATTTTCTTCCTGTTTAATATTTACTCATATAAAGAGCTATTATTTTTTCTGCAATATAATGCTAGATTAATCTAGCATTTTCATACATTTGTCAAGGGCTCGATCATGTCCTGTAATGCTAGGTTAACCTAGCATTTTCCATACACCGTTGAAGGGCTCGGTCATGTGCCATAATGGTAAGTTAAGCTAGAATTTTCATACATTGTTCAAGGGCTCGATCATTCAGTATAATGGTAGGTTAACCTGGCATTTTCATATACTAGTTAAGGGCTCGGTCATGCCCTATAATGCTATGTTTACCTAGCATTTTCATACAATTTTCAAGGACTCAGTCATTCGCTATAATGCTAGGTTAACCTGGCATTTTCATATATAGGTTAAGGGATCGGTCATGCCCTATAATGCTAGGTTAACCTAGCATTTTCATATAATTTTCAAGAGCTCGGTCATTCGCTATAGTGCTAGGTTACCTTGGCATTTTCATACACTAAATAAAGATGGATGATAAATTAATGCTATAAATATAAATCAATCCATTAAATACAGATCAATGCTATATTGCTAAATTCATCTAGAATATTCTGCACTTAATTAACCTAGCATATTCTGCACTAATTACAATGGATGCTAAATTAATGATATGTATGTCTGTCATTACTCAAATGTTATATTAAAATGACTAACATTATAAAATATGATAAATGATAGATAAATATATCGTTACGTTTTCAAAGTGAACTAGCCTGTATATAATATGATGAATGATATTTGAATATAGCATTATATTTTTAAAGTGGTAAATGATAGTTGAATTTAGCATTGTACTTTTTAAAGTGAAATAGAATATGTACAATATGCTAAATGATAGATGAATATAGCATTGTATTTTTAAAGTGAGCTACCATGGATAAAATATAGTAAATGATAGTTGAATTTATCATTTATATTTTTGAAGTGAGTTAGCACGTGTAGGGTTTGCAAAATAATGTTTGAGTATAATATTTATTAGTAAAATGAACTATCATGTATAGAATATAATAAACGATAGTTGAATTTAGCATTGTATCTTTTAAAAGGAAGTAGAACGTTTAAATTTGCTAAATGATAATTGAATATAGCATTGTATTTTAAAGTAAACTAGAATGTACAAAACATAATAAATGACAATTGATTTCAACATCACATTTTTAAAGTGAACTAGCGTGTATAAAATATGTTAAATGATAGCTAAATATAGCAATACATTTTTAAAGCGAACTAGCATATATAGTATTGTGTTTCATAAAGAGAAATAACATGTATAAATATGATAAATGATAGTTGAATTTAGCATTGTATTTTTGAAAGTGACCTAGCATGTGTATAACATTCTAAATGATAGTTAAATATATCATTGTATTTTTAAGATTCTATAAGATATATTGCATACACGAAATGATAGTTGAATTTAGCATTTTTGATGCTGTTATAAAGTAGAATGATCCTTCATAAATTGGAACTCAAGAATTCTAGAGCGTCCTTCGTGCATATGAATTACTTTTGAATAGACTGCACATCACTGATAGATTGATGAATCAGGAAATAAACTATCAACGTTTGTGCATGTTGTGCAATGCAAAAAATGAATCAAGAGGTCATATTTCCTTCGATTAGTACGGCATTATCAACGATTGTACAATTTAGTATTTTTGAACTGTAGAAAAACTAATATGACCTTATCATGATTTAATGCTAAGTTGATTTAGCATTTTTGGTATCAATGATTTTTTGTAAAATTCAGATCATTGATGATTGAGTAGTGGACGTGGTACTGATTTTTTTTAAATTCAGATCAACGATGATGAGGGTGCGGACTGCTTCAAAAACGACGACGATTGGGGATTCAATTAGCTTAAGGCAACGACAGCTTTAGGCTCAGGCGATGGTGACTTCAGACGACGGCGACAGCAGCGGCTTGAAGAGGCGGCGGCTTGGAAGGCGACAGCTAATTTTGGGGGTGCGATGACTTGGCTGTTGATAATCGAGAGCGACGGCGGCTGTTGATAATCGACGGTGGAGGAAATAAAAGAAGAAGGTGAGGACTGTCCTTCCGCCTAAAATCTTAAAGTTGCATCTTAATTTTAAAAGTTTATTATATGTTTGTCCTTTAAACTAATTTGCTCACTTAATTATTATTTAAATTAGCAGTTGTTGGATAAATTTAATTTATTGGATATGAATGTTGTATGAAGTGTTTGAATGGATGCACATGTAGATTGACACACACACAGTATACTTACAAGCGTTATTAACCGTGACGCTTGTGCACAAGTTGAATGTTTGTTTTGGCTGTGTTTGTAACAGATGTACTCATGCCATTATATATGGTTGGATGATTTTGATTGCATGAAATCGCACACACCATAGTTATGGAATCATACGGATGATTAATTTAAATTCTCCTTCCATTAAAATAAAGAGCTGTTATTATTATTCGTTGTAAATTTATTTTGAATTTAACTTTCCAAACTGTTTGCAAATTAAAACTGTATAAGCGATTTTCGTATGAAATAAAAAGGGTTTTGAAATAATTTCAACCACTTGTAGGTTACATTTGAATTTGGTTTGAAATTTGAATTGGGAATGATCTAAATCTTATATTGATGTTATGAACAAATTAAATAAACCATTATTTTATATTAAGTTTAATTTGATTCAAAGAGGAGATTTGGAAATTTGAACGCGGTTTTGAAATTTAATATATGTTTTAAATAATAGTAAAATACTAAACGTCTACGACGACAGTGAAAATGGTGTCTAGGCTTGGGTTTGGAAAATACAGTTTCCTGCTCTCCCTAGCCGTCCCTAACTGGTCCAACGAACGAAATATTAAAATCTAAGTTTGAAATTTTATTTGAAAACTATTTTGAATTTAAATTATATTGGAATATGATTTCAAATTTTATAAAGATTTAATTTTGAATTTAAGAGGATTGAATAATTTTAAATTCGGTAAATCAAACGCGTCGTGTAGCGATAGTTCGTTATTATCGTTTTTTTTTCAAATGTTTATAACTTAAAGGTTTTGAATTGGATTAACGTAAAAAAAAAACGTCAGAATTATATTAATGATGAGGTTTGAATGGAAAGGAAAATTTCAAATTCTAATATACGATTTCCAAGTTTGGTTCAAATTAAATTTGGAAAGGTCGCTGTACGCGCAGTTCGGCGACCGTAAAGGAAAGTCGAACAAATAGACGTATATAAATTATTAAAAATTTAGAAAAATTATGATGAATCTTATTTTTATAATTAGATTTGAAATAACTGAATTTCAAATGATTTTGAGTCTATTTGATTCGAGTAGCTATTTACAGCATTTTAGTAACGTTTCCAAACGTTATTCCCTTTCCAAAGAAAATGTGGTTTTGAAGTTATAAGTCGTGAACCAGATTTTAAACGACAAAAGGAATTGTAAAATATTCTGGATGATTTAAGTGATCAAATATGTATACGGAATTATTTACCAATCCTAAGATATTGTAAGTTGAAATTAAAAAAAAGAAAAAAAAGAAAGAACTATGCTTGAAATGTAAGTATCGAAGGATTATTATTTGAAATATAAGGTTGGCAAACGAATATGTGAATTCAAAGAAGATGGTAATGGAAGTAATGAAATTCGAAGTAAAGCCTACCTTGATTTGTAAATGAATTGGTAATGATTGGAAGGAGATTTGAACTGAGAATTCCGTGTGGTCCGTAACTATTGTTTTAAGTAGAGATGTCAAAAATTTAAATAACCCTTTTACCCTACCATTTTGACCCTATTTTTAATGTGAACGGATCCACCCAAGTTAGTAAATATTTTATATCGGCTCAGACTAATTCTACACATCAAAACACGCTTTCAAACTGCCAACCCGTTCAAAAGGAAAAAAAAACTAAATCGACTTTGGAGATTCTAAATTCTTCAGCCGAACCCTAAATCACGGTGATTCTCTCTCAAATTAATCCGATTATCCATCTCTAAAATTACTTCAAGTTTAAAATCGAAAAGCCTTTTGTCAGCTGAACCCTGAAAATGAAAGATACGAAGGTTTGAGTTTTTACTTTGTTAGTTTCTGGATTTTTAGTAGGATTTGTTTCATTTTTATTTCTGGTTAGGCTCTAATCAGTTCTAACAATCTTCGACTATCTGATTTTTTTCAGAATCTCGATTTAAAATCAAAATCAAACTGAATCATCTTCAGCTATCAACCAAACATCTGCAGCATTGCTTTGAGGTAGTAAAACCCTTGTAGTTATTGTGGTGCCTGGGCTTAGTAGTTACGAGTGATTCTGTCTCTCCTGTAAGTTGCCAATATTTATTTATTTATTAAGTATATTCTTTTGTAATATGAGGCTGTTGTTGAGTATTTTGGAATGCATGTTCATGCTCCATAATTGGGCATCACACAAAAAATGCATCGAGCTTAGAGTTCAGAAATGCATCTGATAATGAATCATTTTGCACTATTTTAAGTTGAGTATGGATTTGAACCCAAAACTATGGTTGTTGAGCTGGTTTAGAAAATGAGAACCATACATCATTTTCAACTACTATTTCTGATTTTCTTATGCCGAGATGGGATGGGTACCAATAATAGTATGGATAAATATTGGTATGCATACATGACATTATTTGTGAGTTATGTAGGGAAACATCTTATGTAAGTGCGTTAAGATATACTAATGTATGTATGTATCAATTATAAAGTTGTCATCACAAAAAATACATTTTACCTTTCAGGTTGTTCTGTGCAGTTTAGGAGTACTAGTTTTGATATCATGATTAAGAGAACAACTTATTTGTCTTTATGTATTAAAAATGATAGTAACCAGTCCATTTCATCTTCTTATCAGGGTCGAGAAAAAGACATCGCCATATTTTCATGCGTAAGATCAAACGAGGGGAAGGGAATCGGTTTTGCTTCTAATTTCCGGAGAATGAACGTCGGAATCACTAGAGCGAGATAATCTACGCTGGTAAATACCTTTTTTGAGAAAACCTTTTTAATTCTGACTCTGAGTTGTCTTATCATATGTAGTCTGCGTATATAAGGATATCCATTTTCCTTATGGGGGAACGCATTCCCCTAACATTCCACACTAGAAACGACATTAACAATTAGATTTGAAATCTTGCCCACTATTCGGGTTAGTATGGGAAGAACTCACTTTACTTTTCTTGAAATGTCTATTTTTGGAATTCATGTGATTAGCAAGCTCTTTCCATGTGGGATTACCGATCACCCCATCTGACTCTTCTGCTTTAAACTCTAAATTACCCATTTTTTGTTTAATTCTAAGCTCAGCATTACTGTCCCTAGCTATATTATGTTTGTGCTCATTTACAGATTTATTAAAAGGCCATTTGTGAGACGTGTCACAAACTTTGTGCATAATTTTGGGCATGTTAGTAATTTTTTGGATTTTATTGATTATTATCATCAGACTTTGAGTTAATGTGACCTGCCTGAATCCTATTTTTGTCAAAAAAAAAGAAACGGGTGTAGTGATATAGAACTCTAACTCTTAAGTATCAGAGTATAGCACACTACATTTAAATAGTTGAGAACTTTAGTGTTCTTGTCCTTGGGTTGTCCAATGAAATCGGAGTGCTTTAGTGTCATAATATTTATAGAGCAACATGTTTCCAAATACTGCATATAAATTTTAATGGATCATTCTAGAAACCCATCACGGCTCAAAAGCAGGTAGTAGTAAACACTTCTGTTCTTTTGGGTTAGAAAGTGAAAAAATTTATCAAATAATCAACAAACCTTTGGTCCAAAATAATACCGCAACTATTTGCAGTATTTCAAAATATCAGAAGGTTTCCGTCATAGACACATACTATTAAGTTCATACTGAATATTATTTTACCAAAAATAAGAATAAAGGTGTAATTTAATACATATTTTTGAACAAGATTTTCTGCTTATGAAACTTAAAAATAAGGTCCACTAGTTTTAGTATTTTGACGCTAGATTAATGTATGCTTAACTTTTCTAAACTTCATTTTTTTATCATTTCTTGTTTTGTAGATTTTTCTTTAAGAATTAGTAAATGTCTAACATCTTTCATTTTTTACCTTATGAATAGTATTATAACTCTCTTCTACCTTTGGTTTTCTATAATTTTTATGGTTTTGGAAATAACGTGTGTGCATGCATTAAGTCTTTTTTTCCTATGTGAAAAATATACCACTACCGCTCAACTCTCACTATTTCGAATAACATACTAGATATTTGTATTAAAAGTTTGAAAGCCAAACTAAAAAAGCTACTGCACAAAAATATGGTGCTAATATATTTAAACAGTTTGAGAACGCATCCGATGCTTTTTTAAACAGTTGAGAACACAAAAATATGGTCCAGATATATGTGACTGTCTATTTTTTTCAACAATTGAAGACCTTGTAGAGGATATTACTGTTGTTCTTGATCACAAAGAGCATGCTACACTACCCTCTAACTCTTTGGCTAATTGATACTTAGTTTTTAAAGGTATGTTTCTTTGGCTAATTGATACGTCGTAAGAACAGAGTTTTCATATATATATATATATATATATATATATATATATATATATACACACACACACCCTTTATAGCAGCATATTATGTCTCAAAAACAAAATAAGGGTGAATTTTTCAATAGTTCTGTTACAAGTGACAGAGTTAAAAAGAGCAGTCTTTGAATATATCTTCATCCAGCATTATTAATGTGCTAACTATTTGCATTGTTCGAGATAGCAATAGGTCAGTAAGTGAATATTAGTACAAGAATACACTGTTTAGTGTTGGGATGCTCTAACTAGCGCACGACTCACGGGCCTGTTAAAACTTGAAATTATGTAACACGCTACACAAAACACAATTGTACAGGCATCCATTACTGTGGATAAATCCATAACCATCTGTCCCTATAGCAAAATTATTATATTCTCATTTCAAATTAATTATCAATTCAGTGCTGGAGTGTATTTGTATCTTTCCCTATTCATAAACAAGTGGGAATGGAGACATTTCAGTGAGAATCTACAATAAATGAAAAGTGACGCTAGTCTTTTTTATTCAGTGAGGTCGAAAGTTAATTACGTAATTTTTTATTTTCAGTCTGTTCAGACTAATTTGTCTAACCCTCTGGCTTAACCTCTATTATTTTAATCATGCATGGCTTATTTTATATATGCATCTGTTATCTTAACTGTTCTTATCTTAATTAGAACATCAAACTGATTACTAGTATTGCATCAATGATTTATCTTCACTAATGTTTTTACCAAGTGTTCTTCCTGAAAATTCAAATTGGAGATCAGGTATTGCCTGTGCATTTTCTACAATTATGGGTTCTGCAAAATTTTGTTAAAATTAGGTTTTGTTAAATGCATCAACCTCATCTTAAATAAAAACAACAAAAAAATGATACCAGCTACATCAGGGAGAATTTCAATAGTTTTCAGTTTTCATGTGACAGAACTTGACAAACATATATTTTCTAAAATTATTATGAATATGCAGCATTAATTATGAGACTAAAACTATGTGTTCACTAAATTTTTCTCATTCAGAAGTTGGTGAATTCGTATGTCGTACATATGTCATGCTTACAATTTTGAAATTGTTAGACTAAATTTTTCTCTGTCCCAAGTTTCATGTGCCTAGACTAGCCCAAAATCATACTAAAAATTGTTACATTTTGAAAGCAGGTTAGGTGACTATAGTCTGTATGTATTATTGACATTATTGGCTACTTGAATGGACATACTTCTCATATATTCTGTATGTATCATCGACCATAGAAGGTTTCACAAGCAGTTCCTTCTCTTTACGTATTACGGACGTTATTTTTCACTTATGACTTCATGTAAATTATTAAAATGAACCAAGCTACTGAATTATGAAAATGAAGATGATGCAGCATATTTTTGAGCTTGTATTATTGTTTTATTTACATGCTTTGAGACTTATGGGTTGTAATTCAAGAATTATTAGTTGTTGTTTCCAGTTTCAAGAAATATTTAACAACCATTAGCATTTTAGTGCTGTAGCATGTACTTTTGTTTTTTCAGTTTCCAGTTATGTGATGAGAAGTAACATTTTGATATGATTTATTTGAAATAACCGACAGTAAGTGACATTTCAGAATTCATAGTTCATAAGGGTCATAAGGGTTGTACCGGATTGACCCTTTAATCAAGAAAGTTAAAGTGTTGAGTTATTATATATAGTGAAAGGGTCGGGTCAAAATTTTCATGACCCTTATATGATCCTACATTACCCTTTTTACACGTCTAGTTTTAAGTATGCTTGTTACTTGGAAAGACCGGGATCGAATATATGTTCGTAAACCATTCCAAGTAATAATACGACATTATTCAAGACTTGGTAAATGGCGAATGAAGACTGGGAATCTTTGGATTATTTGGATTGATTATTGATGTCTCGGTTGGGCTAATCCCCCGATACGAGGTTATAAGTGGCATGAGGTCAGAGTATATTCGGAGATTTTTGGATTTGTTCCGTTCAGACCCATAATGGACATGTATGGATTGTGAGCCTGACATTGTAATTGACGACATAACACTAATTTCCGTTGATATGTTTCTGCTTGTGACGTACAAGCTCATAGTGGTTATGTAATAATGGAAATCAGTGGTCATTTGTGAATGGACAATGCGACATTATTAAGATATGAAATGAGCTTATATGATCAGGGCATTGCTTATCTAGGCATGCTTTATGTATGACGTGACATCTACAACCTCAAACCCTGGATTGATGAGAAACTGACGGTTAGGTTGTATACTTATATATGATTGATGATGAAGCTACAGCAGTGGGAAACCACTTATGAACTTAGGGAAATTGGGTATGTTCGCGGGGGGCCGTGTCTGGTCGAAAACCGTCGATCTGCCATGTGATTTGTTTTTGGTGTCCGAGATGGACGAACAAGCTGTGTTACACTTCGCTTCGTATCCCTGATGGATCTTTCATGCCAAGAACCGTCAAGTTGGAAACCCAAATCTCCAATACGAGCCATACAGATTTTGATTGTATACATATATGTCAATATAACCAATTGTGGTTGTGGGGGCTATGATTCCATATTTATTTGCGAAATGGTTTTCAACATTTTATTATAGTATTGAAAGAGAAGTTTACTTATGAAAGCATGTTTGGTTATCGTAAGATAAAACTCGCTCATTTGGTGTGCGCTTGCATTATGTGATGTAGGACGAGCTTATGATAGCTTCATTTTTTTCAAAAGTCATTGCGAATTTATATGCATGGGCATTTACATGGAGTAAACCTGTTCCGCGTTAGCGGCGTGGTCCGGTGAATTTCCCAACTTTAAAATAAATCCTACAAACAACTGTTTTATGTTTATGTTCTCACACCAGTCCCATAACTGACTTGGAGTTTATTGTTCCTTCCTAAACTCTAGGTGCCCACAAATTTTTACACGGGTAGCTAGTAGTTTAGTTTTGCAGTTATAGATCGTTGAAGCAGGATTCAGAGCGCTTTTAGAGTTGGAGTTCACGCTAGAGTTTGGAGCTTCCGCTATACCATATGGTTTCTTCCGCTGAGGGTATATATTCTATCCTTCCTCTGTATACGTTATAACTTTGATATTCTATGTAACTCTGATGTAATATTGTATTATGCAACGAAAAGTTCTATGATTTTGTTCAATATATGTATGTACCCATAACAATTCATCTTTGTAAACAGTTTTAGTTGGTTTAATTACTGAAACACCCCACCTCTGTTAAGGTCACTCACAAAGGGAATGCCTTTACTTTGGTGGAGGTTTATAAGTAAAAGCCACAGATAAACTCAAGACAGATATAAATACACGTATTTTAAACACCGGAAACCAAACAAACTTTTATTTCATCAATACGCGTTCAAACAAAACATTTCCATAATTGTCTCAAAATACTTCCAACATTACAACCTCATTAATGTCTTGATTATTGAAGAAGCATAAAACATAAATAAAGTGACAAAAATCCCCATAGTGATATCCAAAGCCATAATCCGAGCAAAAGAGATCCAAATCATACATCTACGGTCTTGGAGCTTGTAAAGAGTCTGACTGAGCTGAGTTGTTTCCTCCCTGTGGACCTGCGGGGGGGGGGGGGGGGGGACGAAAGAAAAGAAGACGAAAAGAAAATAGAGTCAGACATAAAGCCTGAGTAAATCTAGTAACTCTTCAGTTTGTGAATAAGAAAAGGGCATGATAGATATAAACTGAAAAGAGGAAAGTGTCACCAGATAAGGAAGTGTCGTTTAGAATCGAATGTACTATCGCACCCATACTATATCTCTGCACCTACTTGAGCTTATTTTAACTGGCACCCCATGCTGAGGGTGAAGTGATCCCCATTTTCTAAAGATCGGCTCCTACTCGCGTTAACATGTGTCATACGGCTCCCAAGAATTTGTAGATACCTATGCTGGTCCCACCATGGGGTGTATCAAGACCCATGGTGGCGGACCCGACACAATTTCTAGAAGGCATAGGTTATACTATTGGTGCCCCCAGTGCCCTGTTTGTCTGCTCCGGAGTGTGTGCACGCCCGCACCCCGTTAGAACCTACACTGTTGCACCCACCGCCGTCGCTTTGACAGCTTACAATCATCCCAGTAATCGTGCCCCACTCTGCCTAGTTTCAGGGTACCATGATACCTAACTTGGGTTACTGCTGAAACGGGTCCCTCGTTACCAGGGTTTTCTAGTCAAACATGTTAAGTGGTTAAGTGTCTGTATTTACCTAACCCCACCCATTAATTCTTGTTAACATGTTGAATTTGGTTAAGTGTTTATAGTTGACTTAACCCTACCATCTGTCCTTAGCCTCTTAGAGCACCTGACCACTCACATTAGACAGGTATTGCTATGGTTACTAGATGTGCTGGTCGGCTCCGGGCAGGTTTACACCGTAGCTCAGTCTAACCTCGGGTCCTTATTGGGCTCAATGCTTAACCACCCACATTGGATTGGTATTGTTGTGACTACTGGACAGCCGGGCGGGTCCGGGAAGGTTTACATCACAACTCAATCCAACCTCGGGTTAAGCATGTCGTGTTTTCTAAATTTACATATTTTATTATTTCTCAATTATATATGTAAATGTCATATCTTTTATTCTTGGGTATATCAATTCATACCATTTAAACGTCATTGTCGTTGGCATGTGCCAACCATGCCAACATATATTTTTCATCTCTTACACCCAACGTTATTACCCCCGTTTGTACGTTCGCAACATTATAACAAATGTTGGGCTTGACACAATTCAGCCCAGCTTTATAACGTGAGAAAAAGGGGAAACCAAGAACATGTAATATTTCACATAAAGGTGTGTGGCGCATGAACTTGCAATTTAGCGATTCAACATAAATTATGGGTCATGTGAACTTGCATTCAAATCAATGTATAACTAAGTTGGTGACATATGAAATGGCATAGTTTAGGCTTATACAAACATATGTTCAAACATCTTTAACTTGGCATAATGTCAACCACAAAACTAGCATGTTGTATATTCACCAAAATGTCCAATTTTAGCATCTAATCATATAGCCTATTTCAACATGAACTTGCACAGTTTATGAAACCCAAACGATACTTAACATAGATCCAATTATAATTGCAAATAAACATAAGAATGATATCATAGGTTTTGGGTCATGTAGGCATAAAAGGTCTCAAATCTATAACATGTTTACATAAGCCTTAATTTAGACTTAGTGAATGTATATAGTCCATGCCATAGGCATAAACATAAAGGGATCAAATTCTAGTTTTTGACACAACTTGCTATTGTTATTACTTTCATATACAAATGTCCAATAGGCTTGCATCAATCAATTTAGGCCACAAATATCAATACACAAGTCATAACAGAATCATTACTATACACAGAATTCATATCATACAATAACACAATTCTATTTTCATTTACATCGAATCACGTCACAGTTCTTATTCATATTTTGAAAGGTCACTATACTTACAACGAATGCAGAATCTTGAATTTTGGATTCTGAATTCTGAAATTGAGATGCACTCCTTTGGGTAAATTAATGTTGCATTGATTAATTTGATTAAACTTTTATCTTCTTCTTAATTTGATTCGTCTCTAAGCTTTTCTCTCTTGACGGCTATGCTCAATTCCTCCCTGGCAGCATGACGACTCCCATCTTATTTTTTGTGTGAATTTTCAGTTGAGACTTAGGGTGTATTTTTAGATTTTTAAATTGTTTTGAGCCGTCAGATGAAGACATGAGGAATCTAGACCATACAAAGTTCAAAGAGCCAATCAAGAGGTGACATGTCAGCCCTAGTGACACACCGAACCGTAGAAATTCGAGCCAGAGCCAGACCTAGCCAGCCATGTCGACCAGGCAGGTCGACTGGCAGGTCGACACCCAGGTCGACACTATGGTCGACCTGGGGTGGCCAGGTCGACACCATTGTCGACCCTATGGTCGACCTGGTCTCTGGGCGGGAATTTTCCCGCCCAGCCCGGTTTGAACCTGTTTTTCGAATTTCGAATTTTAAACTGAGCTGTTTGAATTTAAATTTTATTCTGAAACTTCCGAAGGTCATAACTCCTTCATACAGAGTCCGTTTCGCGCAAACTCGGACTCTATCTCAAGCAGAAATCCGAGACGAACGCAATGGCATAACCCATTTCCCTTAATTCTTTCATTTAGAATTAACTACACTTTAATTTGTGAAGCTTAATGCCATAGAATTCACGGGGTGTTACATTCTCCCCCCTTAAAAGGATTTCGTCCCCGAAATCTTCAAGTTAGGAAGAATGTATATCCTACCATCCAACAGTCCATCTACTCAACCAACAAACACAGGCATCCACTGTCCTTAAAAGACTTCTAATTCTTTGTGATCATATGCATAGTGTGTGTACATGTCCTTATCTAATGCAGAAATTAGGCGATCTACTGATTCAGTTGACCTCCTTAATGCGAATCATGTAAGTGTCATGAATCCATTATGTATGCAAATTTTTCCTACTCATAATTCTATATGAGTGCACAACTATTCATGCAAATGCGACGACCATATGACAGCATATCAAGTTTCAACCATATACAAACGAGAATACATATATGCATATGCAATATGAAGTGACTGAGCCGATCTATAACCTAGGGTGTGTGTGTATATGCATCCACAAGCAACCACTAGCAATCACTAGCAACCATTTGCAGCCATCATTCATAACATGTTTTCAAATACATGTTTGCATCCATTTGTTTTCTACCTAAGGAGTTAGGAAAAGGACCAAGGAGATATACCTAAAAAGATAGATAAAGCATAACTTAAGGAAAAAGAGAGATCGAAGATGTACCCTAAAAAAGAAGAGGGTAGACAGCGCGTATTCTGTCCTCAGTTTCCCAGGTCGCGTCTTCCTCGGCGTCGCTCCACTGAACTTTAAGGAGTTTGACTTCGCGGTTGCATAGCTTTTTCACTTCAATTCCTAAGATGCGGGTTGGAACTCTCCTCACAGTTGCTTCACGTTCCACTTCGGCCTCTTCTAGAATGTTAGGTTCCACCACTTCCGCAGACTCATGCAAACACTTCCGGACGTGAGAAACATGAAAGACGTTGTGAACTCCGGCCAGTCTCTCGGGTAGCTCTAATCTATAGGCCATCTTCCCAACCTTCTCGATGATAGGAAACGGTCCTACAAATCTTGGTGCTAGCTTTCCTGCGGATCCAAAGCGAACGACGTTCCTTAAAGGAGATACCTTAAGGAAAAACCTGTCCCCAACCTCAAACTCAAGGTCGGTCCTTCTTTTGTCGGCGTAGGATTTTTGTCTGTCTTGGGCTGTCTTCATCCTTCTCCGTATCAAGTCCACTTTCTCTGAAGTCTCTCTAATCATGTCTGGCCCAAGTATAAGCTTATCTGTAGACTCCCACTAACAAGTTGGTGATTTGCACGGTCTTCCATACAAGGCTTCGAAGGGTGCTATGCCGATGGTAGCTTGGTAGCTGTTGTTGTAGGCAAATTCCACTAAAGGAAGGTGATCCTCCCAAGTCCCTCCAAAGTCAAGAACGCAAAGTCTCAAAAGATCCTCTAAAACTCTATTCACCCTTTCCGTCTGGCCATCGGTTTGGGGGTGATAGGTCGTGCTCAAACATAACTGTGTGCCTACAACTTCTTGCAGACTCCGCCAAAACTCGCTTGTGAAGATAGGGTCTCAGTCGCTAACAATGCTGGAGGGTATCCCATGGAGTCGAACTATTTCCTTGAGATAAAGAGATGCTAGAGATGAGGCAGTCCGTCTAATCTTGATAGGTATGAAGTGGCACTCTTAGTAAGCCTATCCACTATTACCCAAATGCTAGTATTGCCTCTTCTCGACCTAGGTAGTCCATCAATGAAGTCCATTGAAATGCTATCCCACTTTCACTGTGGGACCTCTAAAGGGTGAAGTAGTCCTCTAGGCTTCTTCTGTTCTGCCTTGACCTGTTGGCAGGTCATGCACTTAGAAACGAAATCTGCCACGTCTTGCTTCATGCCGCTCCAAAAGAAAGTCCTTTTTATATCCTTGTACATCTTATCACCGCCAGGGTGTATAGTCATCTTGGAATGATGCGCTTCCTCGAGAACTTTTTTGTCAACTCCCTTGCTTGTGGGACGCATAATCTTCCATCTTGCCTCAGCCAACCCTTATCATCGATGGCATATCTACTGAGGTGACTAGAAGTCTCACCCTTAATAAGTTTATCAATCACATCAACAAGCTGAGGGTCTTCACGTTGTGCAGCCCCTATTGAGTCTAAGAGAGTAGGGCGTACTTCGAGAGATGCCAACAAACCCGGTACTAAATCAGAGGAGGGCCTAAAGTTAAAATTGGCTATATACTCCAAGCTTTTCCTTTCCACAAAGAGCGGGCTTAAGGTCAGTTTCTTTCGGCTCAACGCGTCTGCTACTACGTTGCCTTTGCCGGGAGTATAGGAAATTTCAAAGTCATACGAGGCAAGAAACTCCATCCATCTTTGCTGCCTCAAGTTAAGATCCTTCTACGAGAAGAGATATTTCAACGATTTATGGTCAGTGTATAATTCGAACTTCTCACCTAGGAGATAATGGCGCCAAGACTTAAGCGCAAAGACAATGGCGGCTAACTCAAGATCGTGGGTTGGGTAGTTCTTTTCATGAACTTTCAATTGTCTTCCGCCATAAGCTACTACCCTTCCTTCTTGCATTAGAACAGCGCCTAATCCCGTTCCACATGCATCTGTGTATACTGTGAACATTTTGCTTCCATCTGGCAAAGTCAGAACTGGGGTTGTTGTGAGAGCCCTTTTTAATCGTTGGAAAGCAAACTCGCAGTCCTAATCCCAAGTGAACGCCAGATTCTTCTTTGTTAGCCTTGTGAGTGGGGCTGAGATTTTTGCGAAATCCCTAATAAACTTTCGGTAGAAACCGACTAGCCCAAGAAAGCTTCGAACTTCGGTTGCATTTCTTGGTGTCTTCCAATCTTGTACTGCCACCACTTTCACGGGGTCCACAGCCAACCCTTCTTTGGACACTATATGCCCCAGAAATCTTACCTCCTTTCTCCAAAAGTGTCATTTGGAGAATTTGGCTTTTAGCTGATGTGTACGGAGAGTTTCCATGATTTCTTTCAGATGCTGAGCATGCTCTTCCTCATTCTTTGAGAAGATTAAGATATCATCTACGAAGACAACCACAAATTCGTTAAAACGGTGTTCAGAACCCCAGACGGTTTCTTCGAGTGGCTTGTCATGCCTTTCGGCTTGACAAACGCATCCGCTTATTTCTCCTCCTCAAAGACATCCGGATATTCCCGGACTACTCTAACTGATTGCAAATTCTCATCAGAAGCATCAAGCGACTCTAGATAACTAAGCATAACAACATTCAAGGGATTACAAGAAATTTCTAGAGTGTTACCAAGCCGAGTCAAGATTCTAACTACTCTTTTCTCACAATCAAGGATGGCACCATTACTGGATAACTAGTCCATGCCTAAGATCAAACCATATCCAGAGAAGCCCAAAACAAAGGCATTACAACTAAACTCAACGCTGAGAATAGAGATTTTCAAACCCAAACAAACCATTGACAAGTAAGCGGAGCCCCCGATTGGATTTGAAACTACTAAGGTATCTTCTACCATACTAGTGTCTAGATGCAGAGATTCTACAAAGGCAGATGAAATAAAAGAGTGTGATGCGCTAGACTCAAAAAGTGTGCGAACTGGATGATCATAAAGATAAACTACACTTTCTACAGAAATATTACTACCTCGTTCCTGCTGAGGTGCCACTAGCGCATGAACCTGACTCCCTGAAGTGGATCCGGCTTTCTGTCCCCGCCCTTTCTTCTTTGGGCAGTCCTTAGCTTGGTGCCTAGTTTCTCCACAATGGAAGCAACCACCCATCTTTGCCTTCCTTTTTCGGCAGTCTTTTGATATATGTCCCACAATGCCACAGAAATTGCACCTTCTCCTCTCACGGGGTTTATTGTTCTTCCCTCCTTTCTTGAAGTCTGTTTTCTTTGCTTGTTGACCCTCTTTCTTCTCTTCCACCTTAGTTTCTTTCTTGCCGTGGTCTTCCTCGTGTAGCAACGCCATGTCCACCAAGCTTTCATACGTCGCTCCCGTGGATACATGGGTCATAGCAAGGTTGTGTAGAGGCTCATTCAAACCTTTGACGAAGCGAAGCGCCTTCTTGTGTTGGGTGTTTAATAAGTCCAACCCAAATCTGGCCAGCTGATTAAACTGATTAACATACTCCATGATTGTCATACTTCCATGTTTCAGAGTTAGAAACTTCTCCATTTGCAGGCTTCTTTCAGCTTGGGAGAGGAATTTCATCTCAAACCATTTCCTGAAGTCTTACCATGTTTCCACCGCCCTCTGAGCATTGGTAATTTCCCACCAATAGGAAGCTTCATCTTTAAGTAACCATACTGCTAGCTGTATCTTTTGCCTGTCATCAACTCCGAAGATGACAAACAGATCCTCAGTCTCCTTTAGCCGGTTTCTTGCTCCTACAAAGGATTCTGTCCCATAAAAGTCTTTTCCACCCATAGCCTTGAAGTCTCTACATGTTTTTGCGAAGGTATTTCCACGAGGAGGTGGAGGAGGAGGAGGAACCGCGGCCAATGGAGGAGGGATGTCTGTTGGGCCCGCGCCATTGGCCCTTGCTTCTAAGTACCTCCTAAACCAGCCGGGTATCAGCACTCCTTCCGGGAGGTTAAGGTCTCCAGACATGCTGAAACAAAAAGGAAAAATTCAAAACGAAGGACAGAGAGAGATAGATAGGGCACATGGCTTTGGGGGATTTTGTCTTTTTTATAAATATAACACTTTTTCTTGAAAAATGCTTCTATAACTTTCTTTTTGAAAACAATTTCAAAAACTTTTATTTTATCTGGTAAACCTATGCTCCGATACCAAGTGAAACACCCCACCTCTGTTAAGGTCACTCACAAAGGGAATGCCTTAACTTTGGTGGAGGTTTATAAGTAAAAGCCACAGATAAACTCAAGACAAATATAAATACACATATTTTAAACAGCGGAAACCAAACAAACTTTTATTTCATCAATACGTGTTCAAACAAAACATTTCCATAATTGTCTCAAAATACTTCCAACATTACAACCTCATTACAGTCTTGATTATTAAAGAAGAATAAAACATAAATAAAGTGACAAAAATCCCCATAGTGATATCCAAAGCCATAATCCGAGCAAAAGAGATCCAAATCATACATCTACGGTCTTGGAGCTTGTAAAGAGTCTGAATGAGCTGAGTTGTTTCCTCCCTGTGGACCTGGGGGAAACGAAAGAAAATAAGACGAAAAGAAAATAGAGTCAGACATAAAGCCTGAGTAAATCTAGTAACTCTTCAGTATGTGAATAAGAAAAGGGCATGATAGATATAAACTGAAAACAGGAAAGTGTCACCAGCTAAGGAAGTGTCATTTAGAATCGAATGTACTATCGCACCCATACTATATCTCTGCACCTACTTGAGCTTATTTTAACTGGCACCCCATGCTGAGGGTGAAGTGATCCCCATTTTCTAAAGATCGGCTCCTACTCGCGTTAACATGTGTTATACGGCCCCCAAGAATTTGTAGATACCTATGCTAGTCCTACCATGGGGTGTATCAAGACCCATGGTGGCGGCCCCGACACAATTTCTAGAAGGCATAGGTTATACTACTGGTGCCCCCAGTGCCCTGTTTGTCTGCTTCGGAGTGTGTGCACACCTGCACCCCGTTAGAACCTACATTGCTGCACCCACCGCCGTCACTTTGACCGCTTACAATCAGCCCAGTAATCATGCCCCACCCTGCCTAGTTTCAGGGTACCATGATACCTAACTTGGGTTACTGCTGAAACGGGTCCCTCGTTACCAGGGTTTTCTAGTCAAACATGTTAAGTGGTTTAGTGTCTGTATTTACCTAACCCCCACCCATCAATTCTTGTTAACACGTTGAATTTGGTTAAGTGTTTATAGTTGACTTAACCCTAACATCTGTCCTTAGCCTCTTAGAGCACCTGACCACTCACATTAGACAGGTATTGCTATGGTTACTGGATGTGCCGGTCGGTTCCGGGCAGGTTTACACCGTAGCTCAGTCTAACCTCGGGTCCTTATTGGGCTCAATTCTTAACCACCTACATTGGATAGGTATTGTTGTGACTACTGGACAGTCGGGCGGGTCCGGGCAGGTTTACATCACAACTCAATCCAACCTCGGGTTAAGCATATCGTGTTTTCTAAATTTACATATTTTATTACTTCTCAATTATATATGTAAATGTCATATCTTTTATTCTTGGGTATATCAATTCATACCGCTTAAATGTCATTGTCGTGGGCATGTGCCAACAGTGCCAACATATATTTTTCATGTCTTACACCCAATGTTATTACCCCTGTTTGTACGTTCGCAACATTATAACAAATGTTGGGCTTGACACAATTCAACCCAGCTTTATAATGTGAGAAAAAGGGGAAACCAAGAACATGTAATATTTCACATAAAGGTGTGTGGCGCATGAACTTGCAATTTAGCGATTCAACATAAATTATGGGTCATGCGAACTTGCATTCAAATCAATGTATAACTAAGTAGGTGACATATGAAATGGCATAGTTTAGGCTTATACAAACTTGGGTTCAAACATGTTTAACTTGGCATAATGTCAACCACAAAACTAGCATGTTGTATATTCACCAAAATGTCCAATTTTAACATCTAATCATATAGCCTATTTCAACATGAACTAGCATAGTTTATGAAACCCAAACAATACTTAACATAGATCCAATTATACTTGCAAATAAACATAAGAATGATATCATAGGTTTTGAGTCATGTAGGCATAAAAGGTCTCAAATCTATAACATGTTTACATAAGCCTTAATTTAGACTTAGTGAATATATATAGTCCATGCCATAGGCATAAACATAAAGGGATCAAATTCTAGTTCTTGCCACAACTTGCTATTGTTATTATTTTCATATACAAATGTCCAATAGGCTTGCATCAATCAATTTAGGCCACAAATATCAATACACAAGTCATAACATAATCATTACAATACACAGAATTCATATTATACAATAACACAATTCTATTTTCATTTACATCGAATCACATCACAGTTCTTATCCATATTCTGAAAGGTCACTATACTTACAACGAATGCAGAATCTTGAATTCTGGATTCTGAATTTTGAAATTGAGATGCACTCCTTTGGGTAGATTAACGTTGCGTTGATTAATTTGATTAAACTTTTATCTTCATCTTAATTTGATTCGTCTCTAAGCTTTTCTCTCTTGACGGCTATGCTCAATTCCTCCCTGGCAGCATGATGACTCCCATCTTATTTTTTTGTGTGAATTTTCAGTTGAGACTTACGGTGTATTTATAGATTTTTAAATTGTTTTGAGTCGTCAAATGAAGACAGGAGGAATCTAGACCATACCAAGTTCAAAGAGCCAATCAAGAGGTGACATGTCAGCCCTATTGACACACCGAGCCACCGAAATTCGAGCCAAAGCCAGACCTAGCCAGCCAGGTTGACCAGGTAGGTCGATTCCCAGGTCAACACTATGGTCGACCTGGGGTGGCCAGGTCGACACCATGGTCGACCTGGTCTCTGGGCGGGAATTTTCCCGCCCAGCCCAGTTTGAACCTGTTTTTCGAATTTCGAATTTCGAATTTTAATCTGAGCTGTTTGAATTTAAATTTTATTCTGAAACTTCCGAAGGTCATAACTCCTTCATACGGAGTCCGTTTCGCGTAAACTCGGACTCTATCTCAAGCAGAATTCCGAGACGAACGCAATGGCGTAACCCATTTCCCTAAATTCTTTCATTTAGAATTAATTAAACTTTAATTTGTGAAGCTTAATGCTATAGAATTCACGGGGTATTACAATTACCGATGAAAATCGGGCAAAAAGACAGGTCGTTACAACAACTCGCCACAAGGTGTTAAACTCCTCTATAAATACAAATATACCTATGAAAACTTGAATCGATGCTTTTTCACACTTTCCTCAACCCTAGAACCATACACGAACTGCTAGCAATTCGCAGCGAACAACAATTGTTCGAACCTCACCAAATACATACCAGAATGATGAGCATACCATGGGGAATCTAAATATACATGAAACTTGATTTATAGATTTTTATATGAATTTATTACGATTTTCCAAAGTTGCATTTTGGGTTTCTAGAAGAAGTGGGTGGCGGCTTATAATTATTGACCAGAGTAAAATAACTTTAGGGTTAGTATAGTTGAGGGTTATATATATGAAAATTTTAAATATTTTTATATTGATTATTTTATTAATTAATAACCAATCGTTATCTTCGTTTACCGTTTAAAAAAATCCTATGATCACGTATAATATCCAAATTAGATAAAAATGGACAAGCAGCTATAGTTCGACATTGCGGATCCAACGAAACTCGTTTCATCAAATTCCGACTCCGTTTGCTCACACAGTGTATTTTTAAAATTAAATTATTGGCAGTTTTTCACATTAAAAACTCGTACAGCCACATACTGACTCCAAAAATCAAGAAAATTGGAATCTAACAATTATTTAATATTCCGAATTCAACAAAATTAGATTCGTAGAAAACGGAGGTCGTTTGCAAAAATGGCTATTTTTAAAGCTCTAAATAAACCCATTTAAATATAGATATATTTAAAAATAATTAAGTTTAATATTAATAAATTAATATTATCGCATATATTCACATAGAATATAATACAGCTCTAAAATATTCCTATCTGAATTTATAACTCGACATTTCAAATCCAGATTAAATCAGTATTCAATTTATATTGAAAATCCATTTATAATATAAACAAATCGTTATAAATTATAAAGGAATTCCATAGCGACTTTTCAAAAATTTGATTTGGACACAACTCACAATCTACACGATGAAATCTCGATTTTACTTTTCCATTAGAATATTTTACTTCACCAGCTCCGAACGTTTCTTGTTTCACGGAAATCCGATTTAAAACGGATTCATTAAATTCAATTGAAGTTCAAAACTCTATATTACGAACTGTCACACCATTTCGAGCTCGATTATAATTATAATATAATTTATACATTCTAACGTAGTTTATTAAATAGAATAGTCATTATAATTCAACTCTAAACTGAATTAAATTAGTTAAATCATCTGATTCACACAACATTGCGAATTCTACTATTTCCGACTATTTCGAAAATAAGTATAATATTCTATTATTTATATTAATTAAATATTAAATATTATTAAATTAAACAACCATTTAATTCTCTAAATCACTATTTAAATAATTAAATAAATTAACTATTATACCGTAAAAATACGGGACGCTACATTCTTCCCCCCTTAAAATAATTTCGTCCTTGAAATTGCTAAGGTAGAAAACAAACCCTATTAACTAGGTTAAAAATTATTCATTTACCCTTTTAACTTCAGTTTCAAATGAATTAATTTATTTCAATTAAATTACTAATTTATTTCGATTAACGAATAATTTCAAAAATCCTGAAAATTTTCTAACACCCGAAATTTTCGAAAAATTTCGCTAGCGTCTCGTTTGTACGGCTCAATCGGTACAACTACAACTTGCCTCTCTAAGCCTTCTCCAACCCAAAAGAAAATCAAACAACCAAGCGGCTTGCCAAATCGGTCCATAAATCGCCAAACCATATAAAAATAAACTTGTACCCGTTTATCGGGCATTCAAACTGTTCTCTTTCACTTGCTACCAAATCAGCATATACCACTATCATTCCAACTTAATCTCCAATCAATTCATTCTCAAACCCAAATCATCTGCTTATATTCAAGCCAAATTTCATTTCAAACCAAAATTCTATTCTTGATTCCAAGCTCTTATCTCACCAATCCTCTACCATTTCAAATTTCTGTCTTACAAATCCAATGTCTCAATACAATTCTAGTCCAATTCAATTTCAATTACCACTTAACTGGCTTTATTTCAATTCAAATTTGCTTTCTCGGATTTCTGTTTAATTTCCACTTCTGGCTTTAATTCAATTTCAATTTGCTTTCGCAAATTTTCTTTAAATTTGTTTTTAATTCAAAACAATCTTCGTGGGAGTTTTAAACAATTTAGCTTTTCAAAATCAAATTTCCCCTTTCGGGATTCAAAACAACTTCCTTTTCCCAAATAATTTGAAACAATATATTTGGTAGTAATCCATCACTTAGAACTCGAAAATCAATACTTATGATGTGGCCAGCATCATCAGGGTTATTTCTCTGCTACTGAAGTGAGTTCAATACTATATCACCTTTCAGCCTCATATTTTAACAATTTCATTTTGAAATCAATTCAAAATGTCATGCACGATGCTTGTAAAACAATTTAAAATCTCATAGGATTTAAAATTACCTTATACTTAATCCAAAACCACTTATAAACACTTTCCCAGTTTCCAGAATTGTAATTTCAATTCTGATTTAAATTAACGTTTAATTCACTTCAGAACACTTATCTGAATTCTTATTGGTTATTTACATAACAATTTCACTTTTTATAATCTTACTCGATATAATAACAACCAATATATCCAACATATTATAATAGTTCCAATATAAATGCTTTATGCCAAAATATAAATTGGGTATAATTATTTCGTTTACCCTCTTTTCAAAAGATACTATGTCGGTTCATCATGTTCTGTTTAGAAATTCCTACATATACAGTGGATCAAATTGATCGACCAGAACTCATAAACAACTCAACCAATAAATCTCCATAATATAAACAATTTTTATATCATATAACAAATATGCGCTCACATATATACACAAACTCAATCTAGGGTATTAGTAACCCCATCTCTACTGAGCCATGCCACAGAGCCAAGTTAATCACTTAACCTTCAACTTTGATACCACTGTAACGAACGGGAAATTTGCGACCTTGGTAATCGACATAAACTCAATGTCGACTATTCAAGTATCGGAAATACCAGATAGTTAATAGAAAGAAGTTAGAGGGTGAGAATAGATAAAATAGAAAATTAGAATAGAAGAAGAAGAACATACAATATCATAGTAAACATGAATCTCACAGCGGAATGAAATAAATATACTATATAACACAACTTTGAAATACAAATATGTACTTGAATATACATATAATTATCAAAGTACAACACTTACAACACAGCAGAAATAAACAATTGCTATATAATCCTGAATCCTCCTGCCCCAATCTCTCAGTATCTGTAAAATTCAGACTACTTGACTTCTCGTACAAAATTGGGCACCAAAGAGTTTAGGGAAAACAAAACAAAATAAACACTGGGTCAGTCATGTGACTGGCGTGAGTAAACCGTTTAAAACAGTTTGAGAAAATAAACGATATCTCATAAGACCACACCGTATAACATGGAACAGGTTTTCCCCTTATGAGAAATCCAAAACACTTGATTCGACTTTCAAAATCCTTTTGAAAGAAACGATAATCTTTATATCAAAACATAATTTGATATTATAATAGTGTCTATCAACCACAACTAAATAATCATTAGCAGAAAGCTTTCATCTCACATTCCACATACATAATATGTAATCAAAAACCATGGGCGCTTATTGGGTAATGAATTCCAACCGGTAAGGTATGGGACCACCTTCCGACAGTGTATCTCTAGTGAGGAATACACCAGGTTCAACAAGAACATCTTGCAACCCAGTCTAAACATGATCGGTCACTCATTTCGCTTGAGTGTACCGAATGTATTATCACCAACGATTGGGATCAACAACCATTTCCCGAAAAGGAAAGCATCGAAATAGATTATAGAAGTAAATGGAATTTCTCTAAATCAGCTGACAATACACCCTACTTGGCAGCTAACCACTTAGCCATGCGACCTACCCAATTTTATACCATTTCCTGATTGTGAGGCTAGAGGCCATAACGTATAAATCACACCTTTATTTACTTTGAATGTCACATCGTCATACCCGCCAAATCACAAATTGATTTCCCCAAAAATACTACGGGTATACAGCTAAGAAAATGAATTTCTCCTCCCCCAAATGTAAATACGTTTGAAGAGATCAACTTACGCGATCTATTAAATATACTCTGTCAGACATTCTTCCATACAAGTTGTCCTAGGACTGGACAAACTGAAGTCACTATTATATAAACCCATTTTAGGCAATTTCTACCTAGGATTTGCAAGAATAACCCTTGCACAAACTCCATCTTCAATTATCTTCATCATATTTGATTCGCAACGCTAACGCCCATATGGAGTGGTTTTTAGATAATAAATCTGATCCCGATCTCTCCATATTGACAATGGAAATGGTCAAAAACTTTGATAGTTGGTTATTTAACTATCAAAGGAAAACATGTGTACAAACAATGGTCGTATTTCCAAATGGAAATTTTACCAAGCTGATCATCAATCAACACTGATCCTCTTTAATTTAATTTTCATTCAATTATCCATTTCCATATTCCCATTTCCATATATTCGTAAATTCTTATTTTCTAAATTTATAAAATATACGTTATTAATCATTGGAAGACGTTTCCATATTTACTCACATTTCTATTTTTTTATATTAGAAAACAATTCTAGTTTTTTTTGGAAAACATTTCCAAAACTCCTTCATTGGATTTAAATAGATGTTTAAATAAAACATTGCTATGCCAACTCAAACCATTACACTCATTAGCTAAATTCACTTAACCAATCTTCATTATCGAACCTTAACCATTCCTTAGTTAAAATTGAAATCAATCAAGTTGGGGTATAACTACCTCTCAGACCTTAACTGAACAACATTTCTAACCTCGAAATAGACAAAGTACCTCGAAATAACAGTACTTGATTTCATTATTAAACAAATTATTTATTTCTAGCCCATTCAAAATTACATTTCTGTTTTATAAATAGATTTTCCCTTTTCAAATTTCATATTCCATCCTTTATAATTCCCTGTATAAAGGTTAAGTTTACATTCCATTTTCAAATGTCGGTGCTAAAACCGATTTCCACTTCTCTATATAAATTCAGATTTATATATTAAATTTATCCAATGATAAATATTTTACTTAATTTATAAAACATTATTTATAAATTAATCTTCCCAATTTATCTGTTAAAACAGATTTCTGTTTAATTTTACTTTAAATTAATCTTCCCATAATTCTTTTATGACGGCCCGCCCCACACCACCTGACATATCCAATGAAAATGCGTTGCGCCAATGCCTGACTAGCATGAGACGGTCGCCAAAAAAAGGAAAAGAAAGGAATTTGAACTAGCAAGGAACCTTTAGAATGTCTCATAGTGCATGGAATAAAATATAATAATAACATACTTGACATAAAACAGGCGAGACAGTGCGTAAGCAGAAAACTAAACCATGATAGCAGCGGAGAATTCAAAATACATCTTATGTTCCACATCATCATTATTACAACTTTTCAAACTGTCTCTAAAGAAAAATAAGAAAGGTACACTACTAATGCCCAAAGTAGTGACCACCAGCGACACATGGAGAATATCTACATATATCATACGTGGAAGCCCCCAGCTCGTCTCCGGTACAGCTACTCGTGCATACCACCTACCCTGTCTCTAGTCTTCCCGTCTAAGAGTACCCATAGTAATAAGAAGAGACATAAAACTCTGGGTCAGACAAAAGTCTGGTATGAGCGATAAGCAGCAAAACAGAACAATAACAGGTATACTAAACCATACCTGCACCTGGACCTGCAACCAAAGAGTTAGCACTACATACTGTATAATACTCTAAGGAGCCACTAACATATGGTGTAAAGAATACGGGGGTGGGGGTGTGCATGTCATAGTGATGTTAAACAATCAAACATAGCAACCATTCTCACATCTCTCACTCAGCGCGTAAAGCATACGATATCCATCACTTTGATCACTAGACCCATCGAGGTAGTGACGGAGTCCGACTTATATAACTATTGCTACCACCAGGTTTGCCCCATGGAGTCATGACTCAATTCTTACAAATGACCCCACCTCATTGGTCCATAGCCAATAGTCCTACCTAGGCCACTGTGGCTCTGAATTCGTCCACATACCCCCATACACCATAGTGATCCAAAGTTATAGACATCGATAACCCCTTAGCACACGTCCCGCAGCAAAGCCCAACTCATGAAGTTAACTCATTTGTTCCCATTTGGATCCTGAGTAATAACCTCTCATCTGGACTTCCTTTGCATCTTGGATTTTGGTCGAATTGGAGTTGGTCTTCAGAAAGAGTCGTCGCGTAAAAGTAGCTTAAGTCTGGTTCGGTTCGGCTATACATCATCTTCAGATTTCTTGTTCGGTTCGGGTTCGCTGGTTCGGCTTGGGTCTCCACATCCGGTTCGGTTTGGATTCTCCATCGTGGTTTGGATCAGCTCCTTCATTTCCTGCTCCACTTACGTTGATCCGTTCCCACTCCCTAGCTTTAGTCCGATCTGATCTCCATGTCCTTGTTTCCGATCCGATCTCCACGCCCTTACTTCCAATCCGAACTCAACTCCAACTCTGATGAAAATGGCCTTTCTTCTTTCCAAGCCTCTTGTGCCCAGTTCCGATCCAAATCGAATCCCCTTGCTCAGTTCCCTTATCCGATCCGAGCCCCATACCCGATCCGATCTGGTCCGAAACTCTGCACATTTCCTGCAATTTTTTCAGCGACTGTTTACGCTATACGACAGCGTTTTCGACCACTCTAACTTCTCTAGTCAATCACAAAGCATATCATACAGTCATAGCAACATGTATAATCAACCACAAATACCAAAACAACAATATGATGTATTAAAATGGATCAAACATAGCCAAAAACCCATATTTTCCCCTTAAGCATGTTTAAGCAAACCTAATGATAGAATTAGCAAAACTAAACTAAATTAAACAAATTTTCTAACAAAGGCCTAAAATAATTTTTTGAAATTTATAAATATTTTTCCAGAATTTAATCATGTTTAACTTCACTAATTAACACTAATTACCCTTAATTAACCATAATTAGTGAGGAACTATGCAAATCACTCACCTAGGCCACAAACAAACTATAGATCTGAAATATTATCTGATTTGGGTTGAATCTCTATGCAACACAGCAGCTCTATTCCCAATTTGATGCTAATTTTCCATGATTTGATGTAGCTTGGCTTAATCTTCAATTAGAAAGTGATTAGGAGCGATTTGGGATGAAATTAGAAGGTTGAGGCCATGGCTAGGGTTAGAGAAATGTTTGAGGCAGCTAAAAAATGAAATAAAATTCGTTTTCCTACTGTTCTCAGCCTCCCCATAACCGTAATCCCGAAATGGGTTATGGGTCCTCTTGCTAATCACCCTAATTAGGCCCGGTTAAGATGTCTTTCACCTTCTAAACCTTGTTTCAGCCATATCTTCCAAACGTTGAGTCCATTTGGCTAATGTGACTACTCTACGGAAAGGTAAACCATCATCCGAATCTGATGGAAGTGGTTTCAGGTCAAAAATCCTTACCAGTCAATAGTTACGTCCAAAACAAGACCAATAAGGGGCAAAATGGTCATTTAAAAATCGGCAAAAATCATGGACATAGGAAATGACCCCTATAGTCGTCCCCCAAAGTTACATGACTATACGACTTCGTATGAGAAAGAAATAAATATTCTATGATCCTTCGATGTGTAGAATGCGGGTCATAACATTCTCCCCCCTTAAGAAATTCCGCCCCCGAAATTCCTTAACTAAGAAACAAACAAAGGATCCCGCATGCCTATAAGCCATATACAATAATCAAACATACAAAACAAACAAACAAGTCTATCCTAGCATGCGGAAAACTAAGTTGTAATTAAAATCTTACCAGGCAAAGAGTTCTAGATACGTCTTCCTAATGCTCTCCTCTGTCTCCCAAGTACATTCATTCTCATTCTCGCCCCACTAAATCTTGACTAGATTCACCGCTTTCCTTCGAAGTTTCTTCGTATCGTGCTCGACAATACGAATCGGCTTGCGGTTCCCAACTGCCTCGGGTTCTACTTCGATATCATCCAACTGATCAGGTGAGATAGCCATATCGGGGTCGTGCACGAATTTCCTTAACTGGGAAACATGAAATACGTTATGAACTCCTGCTATCTTATCTAATAATTCAACTTTATATGCCAAATTCCCAATTTGGTCGAGAACTGGGAATGGTCCAACAAATCTTGGTGTTAACTTGTCTCTCCTGCCAAGTCGTATCATGCTCTTTAACGGAGAAATTTTGATAAACACCAAGTCGCCAATGGAGAACTTTAAATCTCTTCTCCTCTTATCAGCATAACTCTTTTGTCTATCTTGAGCAGCCTTCATTCGTTGTTGGATAACCTTAATCTTATCTGATGTTTCTCTTATCACATCTGGTCCAAGCACAAACTTCTCACCAGTTTCTAACCAACAAGATGGTGAGTTGTACGGTCTTCCGTACAAAGCTTCAAATGGAGCCATACCAATACTGGATTGATAATTATTATTATATGCAAACTCTACTAGATGTAAATGGTCATCCCGTGATCCACCAAAATCCAATATGCAAGCTGTCAAGAGATCTTCTAACACTCGATTCACCCTCTCTGTATGACCGTCGGTTTGAGGATGATACGCGGTACTCCATGAAATCTCACTACCCATTTCATATATAGCTCAGCTAACTTAGCTTTTGTTCTATTCGACTTGACGGGTATAAATCTTGCACTCTTGGTCAATCGGTCCACAATCACCCAAATGCTATCATGGCACGACCTAGTCCTTAGTAACCCATCAATGAAATCTATTGAGACTTGTTCCCATTTCCATTATGGAACTTCTAATGGTTGCAACAAACCACTAGGCTTCTTTTGCTCAGCTTTAACTAGCTGGAATTCATGCATTTGGATATAAACTTCCCAATATCTCTTTTCATCCCTTCCCAGTAGTAGGTCTGGTTCATGTCTCGATACATCTTGTTACCACCGGGGTGTATAGTCAGTTTTGAGTGATGACATTCTCTAAGCATTTCATCTCTCAATCCATTGACATTGGGCACAACTAGTCTTCCATTCTTTCTAAGCCATCTATCTCGATTAAGCCCATACTTGTTCATTTCCTCGCCGATACCCATCTGTAAGATGATTTCCATTAGGTTAGGATCGTCTCTCTGACTGGAACCAATCCGCTCAATCAAAGTGGGTCTGATTGTCAAACTTGCTAATACTTCTGGATCCAATTCGCACTTTGGTCTAAAATCATACTCAGCGATGTATTCTAGTTGCTTCCATTCTAGAAACATAGCCCCTAAACTGGCATGTCTCCTACTCAATGCATCAGCTACTGCATTGCTCTTTCCTGGTGTATATGCGATATCGAAATCATAGGAAGCCAAGAATTCTAACCATCTTTGCTATTGGAAATTTAGACCCTTCTGAGAGAAAAGATACTTTAACGATTTATGATCGGTAAACAACTCGAATCTTTCTCCCAAGAGATAATGTCTCCATATCTTCAATGCGACACGATCGCTTCCAATTCCAAATCATGGGTAGGATATCTTTTCTCATGTAGTTTCAGTTGCCGACTAGCATAAGCTACAACCCTACCACCTTGCATCAATACAGCACCTAGCTCGGTCCCACATGCATTTGTGTATACCGTCATCTCTTCATTCCCCTTAGGAATGACAAACACTGGTGCACATGTCAACTTTTCCTTTAGACTCTTTAATGCATTCTCACACTTTTCGTCCCAAACAAAAGCTTGATTCTACTTGGTCAACTGAGTCAACGGTGCTGCTATCATGGAGAAGTCTTGGATAAACTTACGATAATATCCAGCTAATCCCAAGAAACTTCTTATGTCTGTTTCATTCTTGGGCATAGATCAATCTTGTATCGTAGCCACCTTTGCAGGGTCCACGACAATACCATTATCTGAAACAACATGGCCCAAGAATCTCGCTTCGAAGTTATTACCATTTTTGAACCAAAGAGATCATCAACGTAAGGTCCTAAACAATCCATAACATTCATCGAACAAGTCCTGTCTATCATCCGCTAAAACCATGAATATGTCGATAACCGAATGATTGGTCCAACCAATATCAAGGGCTAACGGAAGCCCCGGCTCCAAACAGACTACCGCACGTCCAACGCACGTTTATCCTCCAAGGATAACTAGATCACGTCCAACGGATCCAAGGTAAGTGGTCGTCCCCAGATACCCCTGCTGCGAGACCGCCTAGAACACTCCAAACTATCGACGACTCCTTGGCACTCCATCAGAAGAACTACCCTTAACTCCATCTTTAACTCGAGTCCACACATAAGCGAAGGGATCCATCGGCCTTAATGGCGAATATAACTCATGCTCCCCACTCGGAGACGCTTTTCTGCATAAATCCCTTCTTCAAAAGATTGCTTACTTGCACCCCGAGCTCTCGCTGCTCCCGTGGCGCCATACGACGAAGTGGCATCACTATAGGTCTAGCATATTTAACTAAACCAATACGAAACTCAATCTCTCGGTGTGGTGGAAGTCCGGTCACTTACTTGAAGACCTCCGGATACTGGCCAGCCACAGGCAAATCTGACAACTCATCATGCGGGATGTCAAGGGAATTTAGAAAACTAGCCATTACCCCATCACTAGGTAGACCACCAAACACTACCCTCCGCCCATCATCCGCTCTAACTGTCATCAAAAAGCCATCACAGTCTACCACTACCCCATACCTTTGGAGCCAAACGACTCCTAAAATAATGCCAAACCCAGTAAAGCCCAAAACAAAGCAATCACAAGCAAACATACATCCATGACTCGATAGGACTGCATTATGATAAGTCATACTAAGGCTAATCGAACCACCGATCGGGTTCGTCACCACTAAAGATCTATCGATAATCTTAGGTTCCAATCCCAATCTGTCTACCTGGTCACTTGATACGAAGGAATAGGAAACCCCGATATAAAAAAAACTAGAACTGGAACCTCATAAATGGAAAGCATACCTTGAATAACAATACCCTTTCCCTTCTCCACCGCAGTTGGGGCATTCGACGAAGAAGGAACAACGTTGATAGCATGCACTTCCACACTCTGCTTTTTCTTACGGGGTTGCGGACATTCTTTCTTGAGATGTCCCACTTTGTCGCAATTGAAGCACTTCCCTTCCCCTGGCTTCGCTTGACATTCCTTGGCATAGTGGCCCTTCTTGCCACAGCTAAAGAGCTCTACATCTTTCCTGTTCTTATTTTTCTGGCCATCCTTAGCTTGGTTCTGTTTCCCCTTTTTCTGGGACTCCTCGTTAATCTTGGCAAGACCGACTTTAGGCACCTGCACTACTACACCACCACCATTAGTAGCATTAGGAACTGCTCCCAGAGCATCCCTAACCATCTCTCGTATGAAGGCAGTAAACATCTGTAAAATCCCGTGTTTTCTGTTAACATTAAACTAACGAATTTAGGAATAATTAATTTTAAATGTGATAATCAAGGGAAACGGTTATGCCATTATGTTCGTCTCGGAATTCTGGTTGAGATAGAGTCCGAGTTTGCGTAAATTGGACTTCGTATGAAGAAGTTATGGCTGTTGGAAGTTTCCAGAAATTCAAATTTAAATTCATAAACGAATTCAGACTCAGAACTAGGCAGGGCGGGAAATTTCCCTCCCAAGGACCGGTCGACCAGGGGGTCGACCTTACTGTCGACCTAACCTATAGGTCGACCTACCCCCCTCGGGCAGATTTGAATTAAGCCCAATTCTGAGCTGCTGCTGAGTCATTAAGGCTGAGTTGTCTTTTTGGATGGTTCTGGTTGCTTCTAGGTTGATCGGATGGCCTAAAATTAATCCTAATCTCTATATAAACACATGTAGACTCAAACCCTAAAACCTAATAAAAAATTAGAACCATGGCCGTCATGCTATCAACCTGTAACCTAGAGTAGCCGCCAACAACTAGGACCAAAGAAAAGCTAATCAACTCAATTCAACTCAAGTCCATAACAACAACAACAAAAAATTTGTCTACTTCAAAGGCGAGCTAAATCAATTTCAGAACACAGATCCTAGAACTCAAGACCTTCTTTGAGTTGTGAGTTCAATTTCTTTAATAAGATAATAAACAAGTTAATTAGGTTGAGTTATAATTTGGGTTATATGGCTATGTTTGTGGAACATTGGGAAAAATGTGATATTTTGTGAATATATGCTAGTTGTTCATAATGATAGTTTTTGTTGTGGATCCCTTTGTATATGCCCAATCACCTATGTTCAACTTGATTCATGTTTGACATCATTTTATATGCAAGTTTGGGTGCAGATTATATGCTAGTTTCTATGTGAATTGTACACAAGTTTACATGTGAACCAAGTAAAGTGACTATATGCATGTTTAGGTGGAAATTGGATTCACATATATGCAAGTTTACACCTTTAGATTTAGATCAATGGCATACATAGTTTTATGCAAGTTTGTGACTATGGCCTATGAAAGTTTGGGTGAAAACTATGTTCATACCTGCAAGTTCACACCTTAAGGTCTATGTTTAGATTCATGACAATACAAAGTTTATGCAAGATATGTCGTAATCCTTATTCGTAAGTTAGATCCATTTTGTGTGTTATGCAAATTTGCGATGTTTCTTTCCTTTTATGTCATTAGACCAATTGCCAGTCTAATATATATATATATATATATATATATGTCATGATAAGCGAACGAAGAACGTGGGGACGACGGGGGTAATTTTGAATATACACATATTGAGAATTGGCACAAATGGCCTTAAAAAGGCATATAATTAATTTAAGACATTATTTGGAAAAATTGGTATTTATGGACATAATTTTAAGAGACAATTATGGACATAAATAAACTGGGAATTTATTTTGCAAATTTGAATAGGGATATTAAGCCAATTTGGGGTTAAATAAAGATGTGTAATAATAAACCGCGTAAGACATGAGGTTGGACTCTTTTGTGGTGTAAGACTGCCCGGACCCGCCCGGCAAATCCAGCAGCCACAAATGCCAGTCTAATGTGAGAGGTCAAAGGCATGAATTAAATGCGTAACAGCTGTAAAGACACCAGGCTAGGCTCGTTTGAAGTGTAGGACTGCCCGGACCCGCCCGACAAATCCAGCAATCACAAATGCCAGTCTAATGTGGGAAGTCTTTACATGGTTACGGTTTTAATGAATTAAGAAACACTTAACCATATAAACATGTGGTGGGACATGGGGGGTTATGTGGGTGCCTTGGGTGGCATGTGAAATTAAGAGGGTGCCTTGGGTGGCATGTGAAATACTATTAGATGCACTTAACCAAAATTGAAACATGTAAGAAGACATGAATAAGAATGGGGTTAAGTAGGGAAAATCTTAGAGGGGACCAAGCATAGGTGGAAAGCTTGTGTCATACATGGGGGTTATTTTCAAACCAGTAACCCATTAAGTATCTTTGTGGGCTCGACCCAAGTCGAGGACAGGACACGCGTACTAGGTTTGATTGTAAGAGGTCAAAACAGGTAGCGGTGGCAACGCAAGTCCAATGGGGTCATGTGCGTGTGTGGCCCCGGGCTGGTAGGTAAGACATTGTTGCATCGTGTAGATATAAGCCATGCATTTTTGGTGGTATCGGGTTGCCACTTTGGGGAGTGATACACCCCACTGTGGGGCCAGCACGGGTATCTACGAGTTAGGGAGCCGATCGAATGAGGGTAGTGGGTACACCTAGTGGAGATAAGGGAAGACAACACCTATGAAGGCAGCTAGGGGTACACGAAACTACCATTATTACCATTAAGTTTTTTAGGTGGAATCAACTTTTAGGGTGTTTAGTGTGGTGCAATGTAGTAATTATCTTATAGTGATTAGGTGTGCCTTTAATGTTATCTTTGTTCATCTTATTTCCTTTCTTTGCTCTGTCATGCCCATTTATTCACAGTCATTTCCTTATTTTCCAGCTTATGCCTTATCCTGGTTACTTTAATGATTATATTGTTAAAGTTATTGCACTCACCAGACTTTATGTCTGACCCCCTTTTTTTCCACCTCTTTTCTTCCTTCCCCCCAGGTGCTCAGGGTAGGACGAGTACTAGTGGAGCTTGATTTGGACAGCTTTATCTCTTTCTTTTGGAAGTTGCTTGGATTGCTGAAGTAAAGTTCAACCTATCTTATTTATGGCTATTTTATGTTTGGGTTATGTCTTTTATTTTATGTACTCAGAACTTATTTGTCAAGATTGATAATAAGTGTATTTGGTTTTGTAGTTGATTTTTAATGTGATGTAACCAAACTATTTCTCCGCTGCAATAAAAGTGGTTTTTATTTTCCAAGTACCAATATATTTATCTGTCTTGTTTACTTTTCTGTTCTATTCACAATAAACACTCCACCAAAATTAAGGCATTCCCTTTGTGAGTGAACTTAATGGAGATGGGGTGTCACACGTGGTATCAGAGCTGAAGATTACCAGAACAGATAAGATATTTTGAAAAACTATTTTTCCAAAAAGCATTTTCATAAAGGATACCTTCGAAAATATGTTTTAAGGAGAGTATTTTCAAGAGAAAAGTTTATTTTAAAAGCATAATTCCCAAGAGTCATATAGCTTTCTTTCGAATTCTCCGTTTGAATCTCTTCATTTTCTTTCCAGCATGTCTGGAATACTCGAGATACCCGAAGGGATACGAATACCAGGATGGTTTAGAAGGTATCTAGAAGCTAGGGACAATGTCGTAGGCCCAGCAAATCCTACTCCTCCTCCTCCTCCCCATGTTGATACTATCACAAAGATATGCAAGGACTTTCAGGCAATGGGCGGAAAACCTTTTCACAGGTCGGAGACGTTTGTTGAAGCTCGAAATTGGCTAAAGGAGGTGGAAGAATTGTTTGGAATCTTTGAGGTAGAAGATGGAAGAAAGGTCCAATTAGCTGCCTGGTTAATGAAGGATGAGGCCTCGTTTTGGTGGGAGGTCACTAATAGAGAGCGTCCAGTTGATACATGGCCGGATTTCAGGCGTAGGTTTGAGGCAAAGTTTCTCTCAAGGGTCAAAGAGAATCTATACATGGAAAGGTTTTTGGCATTGAGGTGGGGAAATCTATCATTGAAAGAATACGTCAACAAGTTCAATCAGTTGGTGAGATTTGGCTTGGACTTGGTGAATACATCCGAAAAGAAGGCCTTGAGATTTGTTAAGGGTTTGAACGAGCCGCTACATGGGTTAGCTATGACCCACATCCCTATGGGGGCCACCTTTGAAAGACTGGTTGACATGGCGCTTATGCATGAAGAGGAGAAAGGTGCCAATGCTAATAAGGCACCTGAGAAGAAAGGTGATCAAAAGAAACCACAATAGCAACAATAGAACAAGAAGAGTGGTAAAGACAACAATGGAAAGGGAAAGAAAAGATGCTTCAACTGTGGGACACCAGGCCATATGAGCAAAGACTGTAGGAAGAAGAAGACTGGTTGTTTCCACTGTGGTGAGGCAGGACATCTGATTAAGGACTTCCCAAAGAAAGGGCAGAGGGCAGGGCCTACCTCTGGAGGGCAGATTCAAGCTCTCTTGGCACCAGGGCAGGCAAGGGGGCAGGTCCAGGCTCTCGTAGCCCCACCGCTGCAAGAACGAGGTAGAATGATTTTCGTTGAAAGTTTAGTTTATATATTCGACCATCTTGTTCGCACACTCTTTGGTTCTGGTGCATCACACTCTTTTATATCTACTACTTTAGTTGAGTCACTACACCTAAACACTAGTATAGTAGAGGATCCCTTAGTTGTTTCAAATCCAATTGGGGGCTCAGCCTATTTGTCGATGATTTGTTTGGATTTGGAAATTTCTATACTTAGCGTTGGGTTTAAATGTGATGCTTATGTTTTGGGCTTCACGCGCTATGGCTTAATTCTGGGCATGGATTGGTTATCCAGTAATGGAGCCGTCCTAGATTGTGAAAAGAGAGAGGTTAGGCTTATGACTCGCATGGGCAACACTCTCGAAATCTCTTGTAATCCCATGAATTCGGTAATGCTAAGTTATCTAGAATCGCTTGACGCGTCTGTTGAGAATTTGCGATCTGTTAGAGTGGTCCGTGAATACTCGGATATCTTTGAGGAAGTAGAGGGCTTGCCTCTGAAGTGGGAGATAGACTTCCGCATATACCTAGTTGATAACGCAAAACCCATTGCTTTACCCATTAGACACATGGCTCCAAGGGAGAGAAAGGAGCTTAGCAAGCAAGTTAAGGAGATGCTAGAAAAAGGGCTTATAAGGCGGAGTATTTCTGAATGGGGTGCTCCAGTGGTGTTCGCAACCAAAGCGGACGGTTCACTTCGCCTATGCGTTGATTATAGGGAGCTAAACAAGCTGACCAAGAAGAATAAGCACCCACTGCCAATAATAGATGATTTGTTCGATTAGCTTGCAGGTGCAACAGTTTTCTCCCAATTAGATCTGGCTACCGGATTTCATCAGCTAAGAGTGGTTGATGATAGTATTGATAAGACCGCGTTCAGAACCCCGGACGGTTTCTTCGAATGGCTCGTCATGCCTTTCGGCTTGACAAATGCACCTACTTATTTCGTCGATTTGATGAATAGAGTGTTCCGGGAATTTCTCAATAAATTTGTGGTGGTCTTCGTAGATGATATTCTGATTTTCTCGAAGAATGAGGAAGAGCATGCTTTGCATTTAAGGGAAGTCATGGATACTCTCCGTGCACATCAATTAAAAGCAAAATTCTCCAAGTGCCACTTCTGTAGGGAAGAAGTAAGATTTCTTTGGCATGGGTGTTCAAAGAAGGATTAGCTGTGGACCCCACAAAAGTAGTTGCGGTCCAGGACTGGAAGGTTCCAAAGAATGCAATCGAAGTCCAAAGTTTTCTTGGACTAGCAGGCTTTTATCGCAAGTTCATTAAAGACTTTGCGAAAATTTCAGCTCCACTTACAAGGTTAATGAAGAAAAACCTGACTTTCACTTGGGATTTGGATTGCGAAGTCGCTTTCCAACGGTTGAAGAGGGACCTGACAACGGCCCCAGTTTTGACATTACCAGATGGGAGCAAGATGTTTACGGTATACACAAATGCATGCGGTATGGGACTAGGCACTGTTTTGATGCAAGAGGGGAAGGTAGTAGCTTATGGTGGGAGGCAGTTAAAAGTGCATGAGAAAAACTACACAACCTACAAACTAGAGTTAGCAGCCATCGTTTTTGCGCTCAAGTCTTGGAGCCACTATCTCTTAGGTGAGAAATTTGAGTTGTATACTGACCATAAATCATTAAAGTACCTTTTCTCGCAGAAAGACCTCAATCTAAGGCAGCAAAGACGGATGGAGTTTCTCGTCTCATACGACTTTGAGATCTACTATACTCCTGGCAAGGGCAATGTAGTAGCAGACGCCTTAAGTAGAAAGAAGCTGACCTTAAGTCCTCTCTCTGTGGAAAGGCAAAGTTTGGAGTACATAGCAATTTTTGATTTTAGAGCCTTTGTTGATTATGTGACTGGCTTGATGGCAATGTTAGAGGTGTGACCTACTTTGTTGGACTCAATAGGAACCACGCAATGTGAGGACCCTCAGCTAGTTGATGTAATAGATAAGTTGATTAGTGGAGAGACTTCTAGTCACCTTAATAGACACTCCATTGATGATAAGGGTTGGTTAAGACGGGATGGAAGACTATGCGTCTCGCAAGCAAGAGATTTGGTGAAAATGGTTCTGGAAGAAGCACACCATTCCAAGATGACCATACACCCCGGTGGAGACAAGATGTATAAAGATATCAAAAGAGTTTTCTTTTGGAATGGCATAAAGAGGGATGTAGCTGAATTTGTTTCGAAATGCATGATATGCCAGCAAGTCAAGGCGGAGCAGAAGAAGCCTGGCGGTTTGCTTCATCCTCTATAACTTCTGCAATGGAAATGGGAAAGCATCTCGATGGACTTTGTTGATGGGTTACTAAGGTCAAGAAGGGGCAATACCAGTATTTGGGTAATAGTGGACAGGCTCACGAAAAGCACTCATTTTATACCTGTTAAGAGTAGGAGGACCGCCTCGTCTTTAGCCTCCATTTATCTTAAAGAGATAGTTCGACTCCATGGGATACCCTCCAGCATAGTGAGTGATCGATACCATATCTTTACAAGCGAGTGCTGGAGGAGTTTGCAAGAGGCTGTAGGCACACAGCTATGTTTAAGCACAACCTATCACCCTCAAACCAATGGTCAGACGGAAAGGGTGAACAGAGTACTGGAAGATCTTTTGAGACTATGCATTCTTGAATTTGGAGGTTCTTGGGAGGATCATCTCCCTTTGGTGGAATTCACTTATAACAATAGCTACCAAGCCACTATAGGCATGATACCCTTCGAAGCTTTATATGGAAGGCCATGTCGATCACACACTTGTTGGTGGGAGTCCGCAGATAAACTTATACTTGGGCCGGACATGATTAGAGAGACTTCAGAGAAAGTGGACTTGATATGAAGGAGAATGAAGACTGCCCAAGATAGACAGAAATCCTACGCAGACAAGAGAAGGACCGACCTTGTAACACCCCGAATTTCGGTTAATGCTAAAATTCACTAATTACGGAATATATAATCTCAGATGTGAGAATTGGGGGAAACGGGCTGCGTCATTGCGTTCGTCTCGGAAAAATACGCGAAATAGAGTCCGAGTTTTCGAAAATCGGAGTCCGTATGGCCCAGTTATGGCCCGATGAAGTTTGCAGAAAATTTGAAACTAAAAACAGATTTATAATTTAAATTCAGATTTTAAAATAGAGCAGGCAGGGCCAGGCGGGAAGATTCCCGCCCTACCCATGTCGACAGGGCTGTCGACTTGCCTGTCGACAGGGGGGGGGGGGGTGACGCCCAGTGAAACTGGGTGCACCAGTTTGGGTTCTTGGGCTGGCTTGGAGGGCTGGTTCTGGAAGCTTCTTGGATCTAACGGGTCTAAATTAATCTAGGGTTAATCTAAGGGTCTAAAATGCAACCTAATCCTATAAATAAGACCCTAATCCTACCCTAATTCATTCATAATTAAATCTTGTAACTAAACTATGGCAAAATGAAACTTGATCATGGCCTCCACAAATCAATGAAGAGGAAAGCAAGCTAATCAACCTCTCTAATCAACTTCTAATCCATTCTAAGCATCTTAATCTTCTTCATTTGGAGTGCAAATTGCTAGTGGTGAGTTTCTATCACTTTGATGATCAATTGTTAAGATAAGTAGATTAGGTGTAATGAGACTTATGGTCTTGAATGCGGATTTGTGAGTTTGAATCATTTGTAATGATATGCTAATCTATGTATAATATTAATCCTATGTTGAATATGTAAGTTTATGCAAGTTGAATATGTGAGTTTATGCATGTTGAATATGTAAGTTTATGTTGAATATGAGAGTTTATGCAAGTTGGATATGTGGGTTTATGCATAATAAGTAATTGATTTTATGCAAGTTAAGTATGTGGTTTTATGCATGATGAGTATGTGATTCTATGCATGCTAAGTAGGTGATATTATGCATGATGAGTATGTGATTCTATGCATGATAAGTATATGATATTATGCAAGTTGAGTATGTGATTCTATGCATGTTAAGTATATGATATTATGCAAGTTTAGTATGTGATTCTATGCATGATAAGTATATGATATTATGCAAGTTGAATATGTGATTCTATGCATGCTAAGTATGTGATAATATGCATGATTAATAAGTTGTTTTATGCATATTTAACAAGTGGGTTTATGCATGTTTAACAAGTTACATGTATGATAATATATGCTATGCAAGTTACATGTATGTTAATATGCAAGATATGCTATGCAAGTTACATGTATGTTAATATGCAAGATATGCTATGCAAGTTACATGTATGTTAATATGCAAGATATGCTATGCAAGTTACATGTTTGTTAATATGCAAGTATGTGAATGCTTATGCAAGAATGTGAATGCTTATGCAAGTTATGTGTATGCTTAAATGCATGTTTAACATGTTATGCAAGTTATGTGTATGCTTATATGCAAGTTCAACATGTTATGCAAGATATGTGTATGATAATATGCAAGTTCATATGCAATATGTTATGCAAGTCATGTGCGATAATATGCAAGTTTGGGTTAAATGTAGTTGGGTTAATATATGCTCATATATGCAAGTTGACATCCTCTTAACCCATGACAAAGTTATATGCTAAGATTTGGATAAACCCATGATGTTTGTGATGGATCTTCCCTTTTATTATGTCGTGAAATGAGAACGATTTGCGTGGGATACGATGGGGTTAATAAATATGTTAATTAAAGTATGGTTGGGTATGATTAAGCATACCATAAAAATAGATTAACATAAGAGGGAATTTACCTATTGAGTTAGGTCTACCCCATGGGAATTTACCTATTGAGTTAGGTCTACCCATGTTATGAAAAACTTGATATTAATTAGGGATAATTAATATAAATTATGAGGGTGATTAATTAGGTGTAATTAATCGACTAAGACACGAGGTTGGACTCAGTTGTAGCGTAAAACTGCCCGGACCCAACCGGCCTAACCAGTTGCTACAAATGTTAGCCCAATGTGAGAGGTCTTAGGCACAAACTAAATACGTGATTAATGTAAAGGCACGAGGTTAGACTCGGTTATGACATAAGGCTGCCCGGACCCAACCGGCTTAACCAGCGGTCATAAAAGATAGTCTAATGTGAGAGGTCTTTATGAGGATCACGGTCTGAATTAATTAAGAAACACTTAACCATATAAGCATGTAGTGGGGCATGAGGGTTAAGTGGGTGCCTTAGGTGGCTTGTAGTAACTAGTAGGGTGCCTTGGGTGGCATGAGGAAACTAGTGGGTTGCCTTGGGTAGCAATAGAAAATACGATTAGAATACTTAACCAAAGTGGAACATGGAATTAAACATGATTAAAGGGTTAAGTAAGTGCCTCGGGTGGCATGTGGGAATTAAGTAAATGACTTGGGTGGCATGTGGAAATCTAGTGGGTGCCTTGAAGGGTAATTAAAATATGATTAAGGACTTAACCAGGATTTATAACATGAAGGTAGTCATGATTATTAAAAAGGGTTAAGTGGGATACACTAGATAAAATAACAAGCTTAAGTGGTAGCTTGTGGGGGCCCATCTCAACCAATATCCCAAACGTATCTTTGTGGGCTCGACCCAAGTCGAGTGACGGGACACGCATATTGGGTTTGACTATAAGAGGCCAAAACGGGTTAGCGGTGGCAACGTAGGACCAACGGGTTTCATATGCGTGTGTGGACCCGGGCTGGTTAGTAAATCGTTGTTGCATCGTGTAGGTATAAAGCCGTGCACCGTTGATACTATCAGGTTGCCACTTTGGGGAAACGATACACCCCATTGTGGGACCAGCACGGGTATCTACGTTAGGGAGCCGATCGCTTGGGAGTAGTGGGTACACCTAGTAAAGATAGGGGCAGACGGCACTTATGTAGGGGTAAAAGAAACTACTGGCTAAAAATTACTAAGTACATTTAGTGGGATCAACCTTTAAGTAGGAACTAATCTTGGGTAGGTAGAACTGGTGTGGTGCAGTGTAGGAATTACTCTTGGGTGGATAAGTCTGGGGCGGTGTAATCTAGTAATTATCCTTGGGTGGATAAATGCGTCTTTACGGTGATCTTAGTTTATCCTAAGTTTACCAAGCTGCTTAGTGTAGCCATTCATCCCCAGTCGTTACCGTATATCAACTTATGTCTTCTCTGGTTATTTTAATGATTGTATTGTTAGGGTTATAGGACTCACTCAGACTTATGTCTGACCCCGTTGTTTTTATCTTTTTTTCCCCCAACCCCAGGTTATTAGAGTGGGCCTGGTGCTAGTGGACTTTGATCTGATTGCTGTATCTATCCTATGGAGCTTGGACCTCTGAAGTGAAGCCAAGCTTATCTTTCCTTTTATGGCTATTAGTTATGTAGTGGGATTATGTACTTCTATTTTATCAAGATGGATATTATGTACTTGACTCTGGTTTATGGTTTTGTGATGTAACCAAACATGTATTACTTTCCGTTGCAATGAAATGATGATTTAAATTTTCAAGTATTACTTATATCTGTCTTGCTGTAATTTTACTGTTCTATATTCACTTAAAATACTTCACCGAAACTAAGGCATTCCCCTATTATGAGTGACCTTAGCGGACGTGGGGTGTTACACGTGGTATCAGAGCCAGGTTACCAGAACAGATAAAATCTTTAGAAAAACTATTTTTCTAAGAAAATTTTTGAAGGAGTATTTTCAAAAACATGTCTTTTAAGAGAAAAGCATAATCCCCGATAGCCATATCGATATCTTTCGAATTCTCCGTTTGAATCTCTTTCTCTCTCGGTTTGAGTTTCCCCTCCGTGTGTAGATGATCTTTCTAAGATAGATAAGGATGGAAAACCGCTTCAAGGGAATTAGACGTAAATCAGATTAGAAGTTGGTTCAAGAAGGAGGAGGACTTGTAAGTACTTATTGGATGGACGATGGGAGGAAGGCTCTAATAGTTGTTTGGTTAATGAAGGACAAAACCTCGTTAATGGGAGGTTACGAGTGGAGAATGGGAAGGAGAAGGCTAGTAGTTATCCTTTTGGGAGGAATAGGACACCTTATTAGGATTGTCCAAAGAAGCAAGGGCAAGGTAGGGAATCTTCGTGAGGATAGTTGTATTTCCTCACGACTAGGGTGCCAGATGGGAATAAGACCGTCTAGGTTGGAATTTGGATTTCTTTATTATCCGATCCAAACTTTATTTGATTCTGATGTATCGAGTTCGTTTATCTCATCATTGTTAGTTGAGTCACTGCACTTAGACACCAGTTTGGTAGATGATCCCTTAGTTGTTTCAAACCCAATTGGGCTCCATGATGTGTTTGGGTTTGGAAGTTTCTATACTTAGCGTTGAGTTTGGATGTGATGCTTGTTGGGCTTCACGGGCTATGGGTTAGTTTTGGGGCATGGACTGGTTATCCAGTAGGGGTGCCGTTCTTGATTCTGAAGGGAGAGTTGTTAGGCTTATGACCCGCTTGGGTAACACTCTCGAGATCTCTTGTAATCCCATAGAATCTGTTATGCTAAGTTATCTAGAATCGCTTGACACGTCGGTCGAGAGGTTGCGATCTGTTAGAAGTAGTCCGGGAAAACTCGGATGTGTTTGAGAAGGGGAAGGGCTTACCTCCGGAGCGGGAGATTGACTTCCGAATATATCTGGTAAACAATGCCAAACCAGTGACTTGGCCAGTGTGCCACAAGGCTCCTCGTGAGAGGAGGGAACTCATAAGTAAGTAGGCGATTGCTTGAGAAGGGGTTCATAAGAAGAAGTATATCGGAATGGGGTGCTCCAGTAGTTTTTGCCACGAAGGCGGATGGGTCCCTCAGACTTTGTGTAGGCTAAAGAGAACTAAATAAACTCAAAAAGAAGAATAGACACCCATTGCCGAAGATTGATGATCTCTTTGATCAGTTGGTTGGCGCCTCAGTATTTTCGCAGTTGGACTAAGCCACATGGTTTCGTCAGTTGGGAGTGGCTGACGATAGTATAGAGAAGATTGCCTTTAGGACTCCGGATGGTTTTATGAGTGGCTGGTGAAGCTATTTGGTTTGACGAACGCTTCCGCATACTTTGTTGATTTGATGAGAAGGGTGTTCAGAGAGTACCTAAATAAGTTTGTGATGGTCTTTGTGGATGACATCTTGGTCTTTCCTAGGAGCGAAATAAGTTTTCATATGTGCTCAATAGGTTGAGCAAAGCCAGTTATGGGATAAAACGGTGGTTTTGGAGCGAGACTGGCAAGGACATCCAAAGTTGGTCAAAGGCTTAATTGTTTAGCCATTATTATTACTATTTTTTTTAGTATCATCTCACGTAGGTTGCCTGAACTCGAAGAAGATATCCCTTGGGTGTTTGTCTGATATTGGTTTCGGCCTTTGGGGCTTGCATTTGGGGGATGTCGAATTCGACTAGGGTGGTCTGCGTGAGAGATGGACAGTTGTGACGATTTTGGATAGGATTCTTAGCATCTTATGAGTTGAGAGAGCGTATACCCCTAACAAGGGAAGCATGGTAGCAGACGCCTTAAGAAGAAAAAGGTTGTCCTTGAGTTCATTGATCGATTAAACGACGGAGCTTAGGGTTTATTTCTATGTTTGACTTTAGACCTTCCGTTGACTTTGTACCCGGTTTGCTAGCCTCCTTGGAGGTTAGGCCTACTCTTTTGGGACGGGGTGGCGAGGCAGCAAGACGACCCACAGTTGGTTGAGCTATGAGAGAAGCTCACAAGGGGGAGGAGTCGTCCAGCCATTTGAGTAGGTACACCCTAGATAGTAAGGGGTGGTTGTGTAGAGACGGTAGACTTTGTGTACCGCAAGATGAAAGTTTGAGGAAGGCTATACTTGATGATACACATCGGTCGAAGATAACCATTCATCCCGGTAGGGACAAGATGTACCAAGACATAAAGCGAATTTTCTTTTTGGCCAATCTGAAGAAAGATGCGGCCAAGTATGTCGCTAGATGCTTGGTGTGCTAACAAGTGGAAGCGGAGCAGAAGAAACCCGGAGGGTTGCTTCACCCGTTAGAAGTTCCGTAATAGGAAGTGGGATAGTGTCTCATTGGATTACCGAAATCAAGGAAGGGTAATACGGGGATTGGGCTTATGGTAGATAGACTTACTAAGTGTGCCCATTTCATACCCGTGAAGAGCAAGAGGACTGTTACATGTCTAGCTTCAGTTTACCTTCGAAAGATTATTAGATTGCATGGTGTACCTTCCAGCATTGTGAGTGATCAAGATCCTATCTTCACTAGTGAGTTTTGGAAGATTTTGCAAGAGGCGGTAGGGACTCAGTTGTGTTTGAGCACCGCATATCATCCTCAGATGGACGGTTAGACCGAGAGGGTGAACCGTATCTTAGAATATCTTTTGAGGTTATGTATTTTGGATTTTGGAGGTACATGGGACGAGCATCTTCCATTGGTGGAGTTCGCATATAATAGCAGCTTTCAGTCCAGTAGTGGTATGGCTCCTTTTGAAGCTCTTTATGGAAGGCCTTGTTGATCACCTACATGTTAGTGGGAATCTACGGATAAGATCTTGGTTGGGCCGATGTGATTAGAGAGTCTTCAGAGAAGATTGACTTGATTCAAAGAAGGATGAAAGCAGCACAGGATAGGTAAAAATCTTATGCGGACAAGAGAAGGACGGATCTTGAGTTTGAAGTTGGGGACATGGTTTTATCAAAGTATCTCCGTTAACGGAATGTGGTTCACTTTGGATCTGTTAGGAAGTGAGTACCAGGGTTTGTAGGGCCATTTCCCATTAAGGAAAGAATTGGACGGATGGCATATAGAGTGGAGTTGCCTGACAAACTTAGTGGTGTACCGGGTGTATTTCATGTGTCCCATTTGAGGAAGTGCTTACATGAAACCGCTGAGGTGGTAGAGCCGAGTTTGCTTAAAGAAGCAGAGTTAGAGCGCGATGAGACGATTCGACGAGCTCCTACTCGCATCATTGGGTCAGAGACTAGGAAGTTGAGGAACAAAGAAGTTCAGCTAGCTAGAGTGCAATGGGGAGATGACGAAAGAAATGCTACTTGGGAGACGGAAGCGAAGATGCGTTCTTTGTATCCATTTCTTTTTGGAGAGTATGTCTTTTAACTTCTCCTTTATCGCTTGCCTAGTACTTACCTTATCTTTAGTATGTCCTCTCGATTAGTGCTGTTTGACCTTTAGATAGGGAAAACCTATGGTTGAAACATGTGTTTGAGACATGTTATGGTTGATGGATGCAAGTGGATGCAAGTGTTTGCTAGTGGTTGCTCGTGGATGCATATATACACACTCTAGGCACTAGATCGGCTCAATCACTTCATATTGCATATTGCATAAAATTGTGTGTAGTTAGCTATATTTATGGATGTATAATGATTGTGTTATCATATGGATGATGCATTTTGGTGAATGATTGTGCACTCATATAGATATTGTATGTGTCGATAGGGTTATCTCGCATACATATTGGATGCATGGCACTATCATGGTTTGCATATGTTCGTACATTAGATAGGGAACATATACACACACTTTTCGCATATGCTCATACATCATTAGAAATTGTTTAAAGACAATGGATGCTCGTGTTTGATGGATTGAGTAGATGGTTGTTTGGATGGTAGGATATGCATTCTCCTTAGCTTAGAGATTTCGGGGACGAAATCCTTTAAGGAGGGGAGAATGTAACACCCCGAATTTCGGTTAATGCTAAAATTCACTAATTACGGAATATATAATCTCAGATGTGAGAATTGGGGGAAACGGGCTGCGTCATTGCGTTCGTCTCGGAAAAATACGCGAAATAGAGTCCGAGTTTTCGAAAATCGGAGTCCGTATGGCCCAGTTATGGCCCGATGAAGTTTGCAGAAAATTTGAAACTAAAAACAGATTTATAATTTAAATTCAGATTTTAAAATAGAGCAGGCAGGGCCAGGCGGGAAGATTCCCGCCCTACCCATGTCGACAGGGCTGTCGACAGGGCTGTCGACAGGGGTGTCGACTTGCCTGTCGACTTGCCTGTCGACAGGGGGGGGGGGGTGACGCCCAGTGAAACTGGGTGCACCAGTTTGGGTTCTTGGGCTGGCTTGGAGGGCTGGTTCTGGAAGCTTCTTGGATCTAACGGGTCTAAATTAATCTAGGGTTAATCTAAGGGTCTAAAATGCAACCTAATCCTATAAATAAGACCCTAATCCTACCCTAATTCATTCATAATTAAATCTTGTAACTAAACTATGGCAAAATGAAACTTGATCATGGCCTCCACAAATCAATGAAGAGGAAAGCAAGCTAATCAACCTCTCTAATCAACTTCTAATCCATTCTAAGCATCTTAATCTTCTTCATTTGGAGTGCAAATTGCTAGTGGTGAGTTTCTATCACTTTGATGATCAATTGTTAAGATAAGTAGATTAGGTGTAATGAGACTTATGGTCTTGAATGCGGATTTGTGAGTTTGAATCATTTGTAATGATATGCTAATCTATGTATAATATTAATCCTATGTTGAATATGTAAGTTTATGCAAGTTGAATATGTGAGTTTATGCATGTTGAATATGTAAGTTTATGTTGAATATGAGAGTTTATGCAAGTTGGATATGTGGGTTTATGCATAATAAGTAATTGATTTTATGCAAGTTAAGTATGTGGTTTTATGCATGATGAGTATGTGATTCTATGCATGCTAAGTAGGTGATATTATGCATGATGAGTATGTGATTCTATGCATGATAAGTATATGATATTATGCAAGTTGAGTATGTGATTCTATGCATGCTAAGTATATGATATTATGCAAGTTTAGTATGTGATTCTATGCATGATAAGTATATGATATTATGCAAGTTGAATATGTGATTCTATGCATGCTAAGTATGTGATAATATGCATGATTAATAAGTTGTTTTATGCATATTTAACAAGTGGGTTTATGCATGTTTAACAAGTTACATGTATGATAATATATGCTATGCAAGTTACATGTATGTTAATATGCAAGATATGCTATGCAAGTTACATGTATGTTAATATGCAAGATATGCTATGCAAGTTACATGTATGTTAATATGCAAGATATGCTATGCAAGTTACATGTTTGTTAATATGCAAGTATGTGAATGCTTATGCAAGAATGTGAATGCTTATGCAAGTTATGTGTATGCTTAAATGCATGTTTAACATGTTATGCAAGTTATGTGTATGCTTATATGCAAGTTCAACATGTTATGCAAGATATGTGTATGATAATATGCAAGTTCATATGCAATATGTTATGCAAGTCATGTGCGATAATATGCAAGTTTGGGTTAAATGTAGTTGGGTTAATATATGCTCATATATGCAAGTTGACATCCTCTTAACCCATGACAAAGTTATATGCTAAGATTTGGATAAACCCATGATGTTTGTGATGGATCTTCCCTTTTATTATGTCGTGAAATGAGAACGATTTGCGTGGGATACGATGGGGTTAATAAATATGTTAATTAAAGTATGGTTGGGTATGATTAAGCATACCATAAAAATAGATTAACATAAGAGGGAATTTACCTATTGAGTTAGGTCTACCCCATGGGAATTTACCTATTGAGTTAGGTCTACCCATGTTATGAAAAACTTGATATTAATTAGGGATAATTAATATAAATTATGAGGGTGATTAATTAGGTGTAATTAATCGACTAAGACACGAGGTTGGACTCAGTTGTAGCGTAAAACTGCCCGGACCCAACCGGCCTAACCAGTTGCTACAAATGTTAGCCCAATGTGAGAGGTCTTAGGCACAAACTAAATACGTGATTAATGTAAAGGCACGAGGTTAGACTCGGTTATGACATAAGGCTGCCCGGACCCAACCGGCTTAACCAGCGGTCATAAAAGATAGTCTAATGTGAGAGGTCTTTATGAGGATCACGGTCTGAATTAATTAAGAAACACTTAACCATATAAGCATGTAGTGGGGCATGAGGGTTAAGTGGGTGCCTTAGGTGGCTTGTAGTAACTAGTAGGGTGCCTTGGGTGGCATGAGGAAACTAGTGGGTTGCCTTGGGTAGCAATAGAAAATACGATTAGAATACTTAACCAAAGTGGAACATGGAATTAAACATGATTAAAGGGTTAAGTAAGTGCCTCGGGTGGCATGTGGGAATTAAGTAAATGACTTGGGTGGCATGTGGAAATCTAGTGGGTGCCTTGAAGGGTAATTAAAATATGATTAAGGACTTAACCAGGATTTATAACATGAAGGTAGTCATGATTATTAAAAAGGGTTAAGTGGGATACACTAGATAAAATAACAAGCTTAAGTGGTAGCTTGTGGGGGCCCATCTCAACCAATATCCCAAACGTATCTTTGTGGGCTCGACCCAAGTCGAGTGACGGGACACGCATATTGGGTTTGACTATAAGAGGCCAAAACGGGTTAGCGGTGGCAACGTAGGACCAACGGGTTTCATATGCGTGTGTGGACCCGGGCTGGTTAGTAAATCGTTGTTGCATCGTGTAGGTATAAAGCCGTGCACCGTTGATACTATCAGGTTGCCACTTTGGGGAAACGATACACCCCATTGTGGGACCAGCACGGGTATCTACGTTAGGGAGCCGATCGCTTGGGAGTAGTGGGTACACCTAGTAAAGATAGGGGCAGACGGCACCTATGTAGGGGTAAAAGAAACTACTGGCTAAAAATTACTAAGTACATTTAGTGGGATCAACCTTTAAGTAGGAACTAATCTTGGGTAGGTAGAACTGGTGTGGTGCAGTGTAGGAATTACTCTTGGGTGGATAAGTCTGGGGCGGTGTAATCTAGTAATTATCCTTGGGTGGATAAATGCGTCTTTACGGTGATCTTAGTTTATCCTAAGTTTACCAAGCTGCTTAGTGTAGCCATTCATCCCCAGTCGTTACCGTATATCAACTTATGTCTTCTCTGGTTATTTTAATGATTGTATTGTTAGGGTTATAGGACTCACTCAGACTTATGTCTGACCCCGTTGTTTTTATCTTTTTTTCCCCCAACCCCAGGTTATTAGAGTGGGCCTGGTGCTAGTGGACTTTGATCTGATTGCTGTATCTATCCTATGGAGCTTGGACCTCTGAAGTGAAGCCAAGCTTATCTTTCCTTTTATGGCTATTAGTTATGTAGTGGGATTATGTACTTCTATTTTATCAAGATGGATATTATGTACTTGACTCTGGTTTATGGTTTTGTGATGTAACCAAACATGTATTACTTTCCGTTGCAATGAAATGATGATTTAAATTTTCAAGTATTACTTATATCTGTCTTGCTGTAATTTTACTGTTCTATATTCACTTAAAATACTTCACCGAAACTAAGGCATTCCCCTATTATGAGTGACCTTAGCGGACGTGGGGTGTTACAGACCTTGAGTTTGAGGTTGGGGATAAGGTGTTCCTTAAAGTATCTCCTTTGAGGAATGTTATCTGCTTTGGGTCCGTAGGAAAGTTGGCACCACGGTTTTTAGGATCATTTCCTATCATCGAAAGGATTGGGAAAATAGCCTACAGAGTAGAGCTACCTGAAAGACTGGCTGGGGTTCATAATGTTTTTCATGTCTCTCAGCTACGAAAGTGCTTACATGAGTCGAAAGAAGTTTTGGAGCCAAGCATACTAGAGGAAGTCGAAGTGGAACGAGAAGCGAATGTGAGGAGAGTTCCAACTCATATCCTCGGGATGGAAGTCAAAAAGCTACGCAATCGTGAAGTTAAGCTTGTCAAAGTTCAACGGAGCAATGCCAAGGAAGACACAACTTGGGAGACTGAGGCCAAAATACGTGCATCCTACCCCTTCCTTTTTGAGGGTACATCTTTGACCTCTTTTTCCTTAAGTTTATTCAAGCTTGTTTCTACCTTTTAGTGTATCTCCTCGGTCATATTCTTTATCCTTAGGTAGAGGCCAATGGATGTAAACATATATTTGAAACATGTTATGATTGATGGATGCTAGTGGATGCAAGTGTTTGCTAGTGGTTGCTTGTGGATACATATACACACACGTTAGGCACTAGATCGGCTCAATCACCTTCATACTGCATATAAATGTGTGCTTATTTAGATTAATGGATGTATAATGGTTGTGTTATCATGTGGATGCAGCATTAGGATGAATGGTTGTGCACGCATGTAGAAATAATATGTATCATTAGGGATCTTCTGCATACATAACGGACGCATGGCACTATCATAATTTGCATTAAGGAGGTCAGCTGAATCAGTAGACTGCCTGATTTTGCATTAGATACGAACATGTACACACACTGTGCATATAAACATGAAAGCATTAGAAGACTTTTAAGGACAATGGATGCCTGTGTTTGATGGTTGAGTAGATGGACGATTGGATGATAGGATATGTATTCTTCGTAACTTGAAGATTTTGGGGTCGAAATCCTTTAAGGAGGGGAGAATGTAACATCCCATGTTGTCTGTTAACATTAAACTAACAAATTTAGGAATAATTAATTTTAAATGTGAGAATCAAGGGAAACGGTTAAGCCATTGTGTTCGTCTCGGAATTCTGGTTGAGATAGAGTCTGAGTTTGCGTAAATTGGACTTCGTATGAAGAAGTTATGGCTGTCAGAAGTTTCCAGAAATTCAAATTTAAATTCAAAAACGAATTCAGACTGAGAACTGGGCAAGGTGGGAAATTTCCCGCCCAAGGCCAGGTCGACTAGGGGGTCGACCTTAGTGTCGACCTACCCTATAGGTCGACCTGGGGGTCGACCAACCCCCTTCGGGCAGATTTGAATTAAGCCCAATTCTGAGCTACTGCTGAGTCATTAGGGCTAAGTTGTCTTTTTGGATGGTTTAGGTCGCTTCTAGGTTGATCGGATGGCCTAAAATTAATCCTAATCTCTATATAAAAACATGTAGACTCAAACCCTAAAACCAAATAAAAATTAGAACCATGGCCGTCTTGCTATCACCCTGCAACCTAGAGTAGCCGCCACTAACTAGGAGCAAAGAAAAGCTAATCAACTCAACTCAAGTCTATAACAACAACAGCAACAAATTTGCCTTCTACAAAGGCAGGCTAAATAAATTTCAGAACACAGATCCCATAACTCAAGACCTTCTTTGAGTTGTGAGTTCAATTTCTTTAATAAGATAATTAACAAGTTAATTAGGTTGAGTTATAATTTGGGTTATATAGCTATGTTTGTGGAACATTAGGAAAAATGTGATATTTTGCGAATATATGCTAGTTGTTCATAATGATAGTTTTTGTTGTTGATCCCTTTGTATATGCCCAATCACCTATGTTCAACTTGATTCATGTTTGACATCATTTTATATGCAAGTTTGGGTGCAGATTATATGCTAGTTTCTATGTGAATTGTACACAAGTTTACGCGTGAACCAAGTAAAGTGGCTACATGCAAGTTTAGGTGGAAATTGGATTCACATATATGCAAGTTTACACCTTTAGATTTAGATCTATGACATACATAGTTTTATGCAAGTTTGTGACTATGGCCTATGCAAGTTTGGGTGAAAACTATGTTCATACCTACAAGTTCACACCTTAAGGTATATGTTTAGATTCATGACAATGCAAAGTTTATGCAAGATATGTTGTAATCCTTATTCGTAAGTTATATCCATTTTGTGTGTTATGCAAATTTGCGATGTTTCTTCCCTTTTATGTCGTTAGACTAATTGCTAGTCTAATATATATATATATATATATATATATATATATGTATGTCATGATAAACGAACGAACAACATGGGGATGACGGAGGTAATTTTGAATATACACATATTGAGAATTGGCATAAATGGCCTTAAAAAGGCATATAATTAATTTAAGACATTAATTGGAAAAATTGGTATTTATGGACATAATTTTAAGAGACAATTATGGACATAAATAAATTGGGAATTTATTTTACAAATTTGAATAGGGATATTAATCCAATTTGGGGTTAAATAAAGATGCGTAATAATAAACCGCCTAAGACACGAGGTTAGACTCTTTTGTGCTATAAGACTGCCCGGACACGCCTGGCAAATCCGACAACCACAAATGCCAGTCTAATGTGAGAGGTCAAAGGCATGAATTAAATGCTTAACAGTTGTAAAGACAGAGGTTTGGATTGTTTGTGGTGTAAGACTGCCCGGACCCGCCCGACAAATCCAGAAGCCACAAATGCCAGTCTAATGTGGGAGGTCTTTACAAGGTTACAGTTTTAATGAATTAAGAAACACATAACCAGATAAACATGTGGTGGGACATGGGGGGTTAAGTGTGTGCCTTTGGTGGCATGTGAAATTAAGAGGGTGGCTTGGGTGGCATGTGAAATACGATTAGATGCACTTAACCATGATTGAAACATGTAAGAAGACATGAATAAGAATTGGGTTAAGTGGGGGAAACCTTAGAGGGGACCAAGCATAGGTGGAAAGCTTATGTCATACATGGGGGCCTTTTTCAAACTAGCAACCCATTAAGTATCTTTGTGGGCTCGACCCAAGTCGAGGACGGGACACACATAATGGGTTTGATTGTAAGAGGTCAAAATGGGTTAGCGGTGGCAACGCAAGTCCAATAGGGTCATGTGCGTGTGTGGCCCCGGGCTGGTAGGTAAGACGTTGCTGCATCGTGTAGATATAAGCCGTGCATTTTTGGTGGTATCGGGTTGCCACTTTGGGGAGTGATACACCCCACTGTAGGGACATCACGGGTATCTACGAGTTAGGAAGCCGATCGAATGAGGGTAGTGGGTAGACCTAGTGAAGATAGGGGCAGGCGGCACCTATGAAGGCAGCTAGGGGTACATGAAACTACCATTATTATTATTAGGTTTTGTAGGTGGGATCAACTTTTAGGGTGTTTGGTGTGGTGCAATGTAGTAATTATCTTATAGTGATTAGGTGCGCCTTTAACGTTATCTTTGTTCAACTTATTTCCTTTGTTTTCTCTGTCATGCCCATTTGTTCACAGTCATTTCCTTATTTTCCAGCTTATGCCTTATCCTAGTTACTTTAATGGTTATATTGTTAAAGTTATTGCGCTCGCCAGACTTTATGTCTGACCCCCTTTGTTTCCACCTCTTTTCTTCCTTCCCCCCCTAAGGTGCTCAGGGTGGGACTAGTACTAGTGGAGCTTGATTTGGACAACTTTATCTCTTTCTTTTGGAAGTTGCTTGGATTGCTGAAGTAAAGTTCAGCCTATCTTATTTATGGCTATTTTATGTTGGGGTTATGTCTTTTATTTTATGTACTCAGAACTTATTTGTCAAGATGGATAATAAGTGTATTTGGTTTTGTAGTTGGTTTTTGATGTGGTGTAATCAAACTATTTCTCCGCTGCAATAAAAGTGGTTTTTATTTTCCGAGTACCAATATATTTATTTGTCTTGCTTACTTTTCTGTTCTATACACAATAAACGCTCCAACAAAATTAAGGCATTCCCTTTGTGAGTGACCTTAATGGAGAAGGGGTGTCATAACATCTCCCTTATGTAAGGGACATTCCCATTGTTGTTCCCTGAACCCGCTTCTTCTTCAACTCCTGATGCGGACTTCCTCACCACCTTTCCCGTATTTCGAACCTACACTGACGTACCTCCTACCGCTATTTTGACCGCTTATAATCAGCCTAGTAATCGTGTCCCACCCTGCCTAGTTTCAGGGTACCTTAACACATCTATGTGGGTTACTGCTGAAACGGGTCCCCGTTACTGGGGTTTCTTACTAGTTATGTTTGTGGGCCTATATTTACTAATATTACCCACCAACCGGATATGTACTTAACCCTCCGACTGATTCAAACATGTTTACTTGATGGTTAAGTTTGTGGGCCTATATTTACTAATATTACCCACTAACCCGATATGTACTAAACCCCCCACCCACATATTATGTAATATTGGTTAACTGTTGTCCATTCATGTTAACTTAACCTACCCACTGACCATGTCATGTTGGTTAAGTGTTTCTTATTAACCCTTCTCACTCGTCATGTTGGATTGGTTAAGTGTTTCTTATTAAATTAACCCTGTTCATTCCTCATGTTATATTGGTTAAGTATTTCTCATTAACTTAACCCCATTCATTCATCAAGCTACATTGGTTAAGTATTTCTTGTTAACTTAACCCCATGCGTTCATCATGCTGTATTGGTTAAGTGTCATCAATCAATTCAAGTTAACTTAACCCACCCACTTGTCGTGTTACATTGATTAAGTGTTGCCTTCTTATGTTAACTTAACCCTCCATATTCATCATGTTATATTGGTTAAGTGTTTCTTATTAACTTAACCCTTCTCATTCATCATGTTGTACTGGTTAACTTAACCTTGCTCACTTGTCTAATTAACATGTTATAATGGTTAAGTGTTCTAAATTTACTTAACCCCACCTTCTTGTCTAATTAACATGTTATAACGGTTAAGTGTTCTAAATTTACTTAACCCCACCTTCTTGTCTAATTAACATGTTATAACAGTTAAGTGTTCTAAATTTTACTTAACCTTACCATTCTTAGCATGTCTGTTTGTTGGCATTAATTAATTTATTAATGCCCCAACCTCTCACATTAGAACTATTGTTTGCGGTTGCTGGATGTATTGGGCGGTTCCGGGCCAACTTCTACCGCAAACTCATTCTAACCTCGGGTTTTTGGGCAAAATGTGCTAACCTCTCACATTAGATCTATGTTGTTGCGGTACTATATATGCTGGGCGGTTCCGGGTAGTTTTACACCGCAACTCAATCTAACCTCGGGTTAGGCATGTTTATCTTTTAGCATATTTACCATACATGTCCAAGTCTAGATTTTATATGCTAATTATCCCAAATTCACAAAACTAGTCATGTTCCAATTCTCAAGTTATACCCCAACAAAGCTGATTGCAAGTTATGCACCCCAAATTCAAGTTATTACTCAAAATAGGTTACACCCAATTTTCCTAAATTTGCAATAATAGTCATGCACCAAAATCACAATATACATTATGCTTGGTGTCCTGACCCATAGTTATGCCAAATCTATATTAATATTCCAGATTATAGCTTACTCCCAATCTAGATTTAATATTTCAATTTACCTCAAGTTCGCAACAATAACAATTATGCCCCAAATCACAAGTTACAAATTATGTTCCATTATTACAAAATAGATTATTCCCCAATACCCCCGTATTCCAATCACACGTATAACCGAGTTTAGTCTAGGTTCCGAATGAACCTAGTATTCATAAATAAAAACAAGGAAGAGGAAGAAAGAAGGAACATAAATGAGAGTAGGCATAAAACAGGTGTTACAATGATAGATCTGTCAAATATAACATTATGGACCTAAGAGGATTACAGATCCGTTAGAATTGAGGTATAACAAAGATGGATCTGAAATAAACTGATAAAAAAATAACATCGTGGGCATATAGAATCATGGACTTGACAATATCATGAACATAAATAAGATTATAGATGAAACGTCCCAACTCCGTTATGGTCACTCATAAAGAAAATGCCTTAACTTTGGCAGAGCATTTTAGGTAAAAGATGCAGACAAATTACAAGATAGACAAATAAAGCAGCGAAAAATAAAGTCATTTTATAAACAACTTAATTCAGTCAAGCTTTTACAAACAATTTTCTCAATCATACTTAAATGTAATACATAGAACTTCTGTCTTGATTTTAAAACTTCCAAGTATAAAAGAAGCATAAAAACAAAAATGATATTCCCCAATAAAGCATGAACCAACCATAGCAGTGGAAGAGAGAGTCCAAAGCAATACATCGACTATCTTCGAGCTTGGAAAGAAAACTGAGCTAAATGGTAACATTTCCTCCCTGTGAACCTGGGAGGGGGGGAACGGAAGAAAAGAGGCGAAACAAAACTAGGTCAGACATAAGTCTGGTAAGTCCAGTGACTTTCAGCATATAAACAGGCAAAGTATCATGACATGAATAATTTGGATATAAGACAATACAATGATAACAGGGATAACAAGATAACACAGGATAAGCATAAGGTATGATAAGGCAAGATAAACTGAATGCTCTTCTGCTCTTTCTCTGCTTCGCTACTACCCTGTTATTCTGATTTTTATATCTCTGCAAAACCTAACTAGTGTCCCAACAAGTAATCTATATAAAATGATCATATGATAACGTGATCCCAATCCCCGTAATTGTGTTAGCCTTCAGGTGTACATCTATCGTGAGGATTCCACCTCAATCTGCCTAATTTCCATGAACATGTTAGATGTACCCTTACTACCCTATCGATCGGCTCCTTAATTGCATAAATGTTCCATGTGTCTGAGTCAATCGGCCCTCTCTTGCATGTAGATACCCTGTGCTGGTCCTACCATAAGGTGTATCAATCCTTATGATAGCGACCCGACACGATTCAAGATGCACGGTGTATAACTACTGGTACCCAGTGCCTGCTTTTTCCCACTCCGGAGTATGTGCATGACCGTAATCCATCGGAACCTACACTGACGTACCCCCTGCCGATATTTTGACCGCTTATAATCACCCTCGTAATCGTGCCCCACCTTGCCTAGTTTCAGGGTACCATGATACATCTATGTGGGTTACTGCTGAAATGGGTCCCCGTTACTAGAGTTTCCTGCTTGTTAAGTTTGTGGACCTATATATACAAATATTGCCCACCTACACGAGATGTACTTAACCCTCCCACCGATTCTAGCATGTTTTCTTAACGGTTAAGTTTGTGGGTCTATATGTACTAATATTACCCACCTACACGAGATGTACTTAACCCTCCCATCGATTCAAGCATGTTTATTTAACGGTTAAGTTAGTGGGCCTATATTTCCTAATATTACCCACCAACCCGATGTGTACTTAACCCCCCCCCCCCACCCCCGCACATTATGTCATATTGGCAAAGTGTTGTCCATTTATGTTAACTTAACCCACCCAGTCATCGTGTCATGTTGGTTAAGTGTTTCTTATTAACTTAACCCCGTTCGTTCATTAAGATATATTGGTTAAGTGTTTTCTTGTTAACTTAACCCCATGTGTTCATCATGTTGTATTGGTTAAGTGTCATCAATCAATTCAAGTTAACTTAACCCACCTACTTGTCCTGTTACTTTGGTTAAGTGTTTCCTTCTTGTGTCAACTTAACCCTACCACAAATCAAGTTATATTGGTTAAGTGTTAACTTAACCCTTTCCATTTATCATGCTATACCGGTTAAGTGTTTTCCTATTAACTTAACCCTAGTCATCTATCTTGTTATATTGGTTAAGTGTTTCTCATTACTTAACCCTACTCATTCATCTTGTTCATTAGCATTAATTGATTTATTAATGCACCAACCTCTCACATTAGATATGTGTTGTTGCGGTTACTGGATGTGCCGGGCGGTTCCGGGCAGTTTTACACCACAACTCAATGTAACCTCGAGTTTTTCTTGGGCAGGATGCACTAAGCTCTCACATTAGATAGGTGTTGTTGTGGTTACTGGATGTGCCGGGCGGTTCCGGGCAGTTTTACAGCACAACTCAATCTAACCTCGGGTTAGGCATATTCATCTTTTCACTAATTTGCATATTTATAGATTATATGCGAATTATTCACAATTTTTGTCAATTTCAGATTATGCCACATTTTCCATAAATGTCCAAGTCTAGATTTATATGCTAATTATCCCAACCATTCATATTCCAATTCTCAAGTTATGCCCAACAAAACTAATTGCAGGTTATGGCTCCCAAATTCAATTTCGAGTTATTACTCAAAATAGGCTACACCTAATCTTCCCAAGTTTATACTAATAGCCATTCCCAATACCCCAATATACATTATTCTTTGGCGTCTCAGCCAATGGTTATGCCCAATCTAGATTAATATTCCAATTTACAGTTTGTGCCAAATCTAGATTTAATATTTCAGTTTACCCCAAGTTTGCAACAAAGACAAATTATGCCCCAAATCATAAGTTACAAAATTATGTTCCACCATTACCAAATAGATTATTCCCCATTACCCCCGCATTCCAATCGCACGTATAATAAGTTTCATTCTAGATTCGAGGTTAATCTTGATTCATAAAATAAAGGGGACGAAAGAGGAACATAAACGAGAGTAGGTATAAAACAGGCATTATAATAGTAGATCTGTCAAACATTTTGGACCTAAGAGGATTACAGATCTGTTAGAGTTGGGGTATAACAAGGATAGATCTGAAACAAAGTGACAGAAATAACATCATAGACATATAGATTTGATATAAATAATATCATGAACCTAGAAGGATTATATATCAGATGTCCAACAAAGACAGGCATGATTGAATAATAACTTCCTAGGCATGTAAATCATTGATTCAATAGAAAGATAGGAATTAATCTAAAAGATTTGTCTTATCATCAGTCATGGACTTAGATCCATTTCATTATATTCCAAAATCACTATTAGGTGTTTAAATCTGAAAATAACTTGAACTTACATGTTTACATTTCAATTTACGCCCCAAATCCCAAGTTATATGTCCAATATGTTTTATGCCTCAAATCTCAAGTCATATGTCCAATACTTTATGCCTCAAATCTCAAGTCATACGACTAATACTTTATGCCTCAAATCTCAAGTCATATGTCCAATACTTTATGTTTTGAATACAACACGTGTTATGTCCTCAAATCAGTTACAACTCAATTATGCCCAATTATACAAAATTTAATATTTTTCCCAAATTTTAGCGTTGTTCATGTCCAAATCATATATTATGCCCAATTTTATTTTCAATGTACGTTCATCTCTTATGTGATCCGGCTCAGGCTCGTAGTAGCCTGGCTATAAAAAAAAGGGAAGAAGGAAAGAAGAGGCAAATAATGGACATAATATTATCAATGAGATAGATATAATGGATATAGAAAGACAGATAGAAATAGGCATAATCTCAGATCTAGATTTATTACAATGTCAGAATCACAATTAACTTTTATTTCTGAAAGTAACGTGAACTTACAAATTACAGAACGGTCTTGAATTCTGGGATCTGTATTCTGAAACTGAATGGCTCTCCCTCGAAGTAGACTATTTGTTCTTTTAATTTGGATTTGATTTGATGTTCTTCTTAATCGATTACTAGTTTGGATTTGATTTTCTAGTTTGGAGAGAAAGAATGGAGGCTTAGGCTAGATAGTAGACGAACATCATGACGGCAACATAGTTTTAGGGTTATGATGTTATGGTTTAGGTTTAGCTACGTATATATAGATGTCTAGGATTATTAAGAGCCCTTAGATGAACTAGGAGTCCATCAGAACCACCCAGCTCAAGTACACATCATCCGGCCACTCAGAAGAAGACACATCATCATAGAACACTCCAGAATTCTATTCTGGATCAGTATGGGCTCACTTGGTAGGTGCGCCAGTGTATTTTTTACTGGCGCACTTGTGAAGTGCGCTAGTGCATTTTGGTCGACTTCCGGTTTTTCTGCCTAACTTCGTTCGTCCATATCTTCTTCACGGTATCCGTTTTATGCAAACTCTGACTCTATCTCAAGCAGAATTCCGAGATGAACGCAATGTCGTAACCCATTTCATTTATTTCTTCTTTTAATAATTAGTTATTCTTTAATTGTCTCTTATTTCCTGTTTTAAAATTACGGGGTGTTACATTCCCCCCTACTTAAAGGATTTCATCCCCGAAATTTTCAAGTCAAGAAGAATGTATGTCCTACCATCCAACATCCATCTACTCAACCATTCAATCACAGACATCCATTGTCCTTAAAAAGGTTTCTAATGTTTTTCATGAACATATGAATAGTATGTGTATATGTCCTTACCCAAATGCAAAATCAGGCGGTCTACTGATTCAGTTGACCTCCTTAATGCGAATCATGTCAGTGCCAAGAGTCCATCATGTATGCAATTATTCCTAATCGTACTTTATAACTTCTACAAAAGTGCACAATCATTCATAAAAATGCAACATCCATATGATAACACATCAAGTTTCAATTCATATGTATAAAAATTCACTCATGCATATGCAATATGAAAGTGACTGAGCCGATCTAGTGCCTAATGCGTGTATATGCATCCACGAGCAACCACTAGCAAACACTTGCAACCACTTGCATCCACCAAACATAACATGTCTCAAACACATGTTTACATCCATTAGCTTCTACCTAAGGATCGAGGATAGTACTGAGAGGATATACTTAAAAGATAAAGAGTAGCATGCAAATAAACTTAACAGAAAAAGAGGAATCAAGGATATACCCTCAAAAAGGGTATGATGCGCGTATCTAGTCTTCCGTCTTCTAAGATGCATCTTCTTGAGCTTCACTCCACCTTACCTTAACTAATCTAACCTCATGATTGAGAAGCTTCTTGACCTCCATTTCCAAAACCACTAGTAAAGATAGGACCTCGATCACTTACTATGATATAGGTTATCCAATGTAGTCGATCCAAGATAAACAGATGTTAACCATGATACCAAGTGTATATACTAAGATGACTAGAGGTCTCTCTTCTACTTAGCTTATCCATCATGTCACAAATCTGAGGGTCTATGTCTCTCACGCAAACCATTCTAATCGAACTTGACATCCCTCAAGTACGAGCCCCAAAGGCCTAAACCAATATCAGACAAGCACCCAAGGAATAACTCCTCCGAATTTGGATGATTTATGTGAGATGATACTACCAAAGCAACCAAACAATTGAGCACTTAACCGACTCTGGCTATCCTCGCCAATCTTGCTCCAAAACTATCGTTGATCGCATAACTGACTTTGCATTGTCATCTAGATATATGCGGCAGTCTGTCCCGAGTTTTAGGGGGAAAACCCCTACCCTAAACAAAACATCTTGCGTACTCATGGACTACTCCAATGGATCGAAAATCGTCGATAGATACATAAAGTGATTCTAGGTAGCTAAGACAAACTGATCCCTTAGGATCGCACGAAATCTCGAGGCTATTCCCGAGGCAAGTCGAAAGTCTAACTACCGTCCTTTCACAATTACTAGCTAACCAATCCATGCCTATAATCAACCCATGGCCCATGAAACCCGGAAACATAAGCATCTCAAATCCAGAGATAAATGAGCCGAATCACAAATTGGATTTGATACAATAATGTGATCTTCTACTATACAAGTACTAAGGTGTAGAGACTCAACTATGGAAGCAGATATAAACGAATGTGAAGAGCTAAAATAAAAAAAGTACTAACAGGATGATCAAGAAGAAAAACTAAACTTTTTCAATAGAAACCTTACTCCCTCTCTCTCAGGTACGCTGGTGGTGAGAGCATGGATTTTCCCTCCTGAAAATCCTTTCATTTGTTCTTGCCCTTGCCCTTAATTATACGACCTATTATACCATAATAAGGATACATCCTCTTATTTTTAGGTTTTACTATTCTTTCCTCCCCTCCTTTGTGAACCAAGTCTATATCCATGAGTTCTTCATCCTTGGGTTGTGCTCCTTAACCAAACTCCCTCATTCTCATCTTTGCCATCCTTGTGTAACTTGTTGACAGGTCTCTTGAAACCTGCCTCCATTGCACGGAAAATCCTACACAACTCGAAAGAAAATTAGCTGTAGGTGAAACTACAACGGCTATAGATGGAAGTTGGGCACTTCTCCGCCCTTTGACAGGTGTCGTAGTCTCATCAAGCCTACGGAACCATGCCACGATGAGGTTACCTCCTAGAAAGCCAGGAGCCCTGGAGACTCAGGAAAGAAGAAAACAAGGATTTAAACAGAGGATTAAAAGGTAGTGCATATGGTTTTTGGGGAATATGCCTTTAAAAAAAAAATCTTTTGAAAATGCTTCTTTTAAAACCATTTTGAAAATAATTTTCCAAATCTTTTATCTGATCCGGTAACCTTCGGCTCTGATACCAAGTGAAACACCCTACCTCTATTAAGGTCACTCACAAAGAGAACGCCTTAACTTTAGCGGAGCATTTTAGGTAAACGATGCAGATAAATTACAAGACAGACAAATAAAGCAGCGGAAAATAAAGTCATTTTATAAACAACTTAATTCAGTCAAGCTTTTACAAACAAATTTCTCAATCATACTTAAATGTAATACATAGAAATTCTGTCTTGATTTAAAAACTTTCAAGTATAAAAGAAGCATAAAAAAATGATATTCCCCAATAAAGCATGAACCAACCATAGCAGTGGAAGAGAGAGTCTAAAGTAATACATCGACTATCTTCGAGCTTGGAAAGAAAACTGAGCTAAGTGGTAACATTTCCTCCCTGTGAACCTCGAGGGGGAGGGACCGGAAGAAAAGAGGCAAAACAAAACTAGGTCAGACATAAGTCTGGTAAGTCCAGTGACTTTCAGCATATAAACAGAAAAAAGTATCATGACATGAATAAACTGAATATAAGACAATACCATGATAACATGGATAACAAGATAACATAGGATAAGCATAAGGTATGATAAGGCAAGATAAACTGAATGCGCTTCTGCTCTTTCTCTACTTCGCTATTACCCTATTATTCTGATTTTTATATCTGTGCACAACCTAACTATTGTCTCAACTAGTAATATATATAAAATGATCATATGATAACGTGATCCCAATCCTTGTAATTGTGGTAGCCTTCAGGTGTACATCTATCATGAGGATTCCACCTCAGTCAGCCTAATTGCCATGAACATGTTAGATGTACCCTTACTACCCTATCGATTGGCTCCTTACTTGCATAAATGTTCCATGTGTCTGTGTCAATCGGCACTCTCTTACGTGTAGATACCCTGTGCTGGTCCCACGATGTGGTGTATCAATCCTTATGATAGCGACCCGACACGATTCAAGATGCACAGTGTATAACTACTGGTACCCAATGCATGCTTTTTCCCACTCCGTAGTACATGCATGCCCGTAATCCAACGGAACCTCCATTGACGTACCCCCTGCCGCTATTTTGACTGCTTATAATCAGTCCAGTAATCGTGCCACACCCAGCCTAGTTTCAGGGTACCATGATACATCTATGTGGGTTACTACTGACATGGTTCCCCGTTACTAGAGTTTCCTGCTGGTTAAGTTTGTGGGCATATATATATATACAAATATTACCCACCCATACGAGATGTACTTAACCCTCCCACCGATTCTAGCATGTTTTCTTAACGGTTAAGTTTGTTGGTCTATATGTACTAATATTAGCCACCTACACAAGATGTACTTAATCCTCCCATCGATTCAAGCATGTTTATTTAACGGTCAAGTTTGTGAGCCTATATTTCCTAATATTATGCACCAACCCGATGTGTACTTAACCCCTCCCGCACATTATGTCATATTGGTTTAGTGTTGTCCATTCATGTTAACTTAACCCATCCAGTCATCGTGCAATGTTGGTTAAGTGTATCCTATTAACTTACCCCGTTCGTTCATCATGTTATATTGGTTAAGTGTTTTCTTGTTAACCTAACCCCACGTGTTCATCGTGTTGTATTGGTTAAGTGTCATCAATCAATTCAAGTTAACTTAACCCACCACTTGTCATGTTACTCTGGTTAACTGTTTCCTTCTTATGTCAACTTAACCCTACCACAAATCAAGTTATATTGGTTAAGTGTTAACTTAACCCTTTCCATTTATCATGCTATACCGGTTAAGTGTTTCCTATTAACTTAACCCTAGTCATCTATCATGTTATATTGGTTAAGTGTTTCTCATTACTTAACCCTAATCATTCATCTTGTTCATTAGCACTAATTTATTTATTAATGCATCAACCTCTCACATTAGATATGTGTAGTTGCGGTTACTGGATGTGCCGGGCGGTTCCGGGTAGTTTTGCACCACAACTCAATCTAATCTCCAGTTTTTCTTGGGCAGGATACACTAACCTCTCACATTAGATAGGCGTTGTTGTGGTTACTGGATGTGCCGGGCGGTTCCGGGCAGTTTTACAACACAACTCAATCTAACCTCGGTATAGGCATATTCATCCTTTCACTAACTTACATATATACAGATTATATGTAAATTATTCACAATTGTAGTCAATTTCAGATTATGCCACATTTTCCATAAATGTCCAAGTCTAGATTTATATGCTAATTATCCCAACCAGTCATATTCCAATTCTCAAGTTATGCCCAACAAAGCTAATTGCAGGTTATGGCTCCCAAATTCAATTTCGAGTTATTACTCAAAATAGGCTACACCTAATCTTCCCAAATTTATACTAATAGCCACGCCCCAATACCCCAATATACATTATTCTTTGGCGTCTTAACCAATGGTTATGCCTAATCCAGACTAATATTCCAATTTATAGTTTGCGTCAAATCTAGATTTAATATTTCAATTTACCTCAAGTTTGCAACAAAGACAAATTATCCCCCACATCATAAGTTACAAAATTATGTTCCACCATTACCAAATAGACTATTCCCCATTACCCCCCCATTCCAATCGCACATATATTAAGTTTCAGTCTAGATTCGAGGGTAATCTATATTCATAAAATAAAGGGGATTAAAGAGGGACATAAACGAGAGTAGGTATAAAATAGGCATTAAAATAGTAGATCTGTTAAATATTTTGGCCCTGAGAGGATTACAGATCTGTTAGAGTTGGGTTATAACAAAAATAGATCTGAAAAAAGTGACAGAAATAACCTCATAGACATATAGATCTGATATAAATAACATCATGAACCTAGAATAGAAGGATTATATATCCGATGTCCAACAAAGATAGACATGATTGAATAAAAACTTCCTAGGCATGTAAATCATTGATTCAATAGAAAGATAGGAATTAATCTAAAAGATTTGTCTTATCATCAAGCATGGACTTAGATCCATTTCATTATATGCCAAAATCACTATTAGGTGTTTAAATCCGAAAATAACTTGAACTTACATGTTTATAGTTCAATTTACGCCCCAAATCTCTAGTTATATGTCCAATATGTTTTATGCCTCAAATCTCAAGTCATATGTCCAATGCTTTATGCCTCAAATCTCGAGTCATATGTCCAATACTTTATGTTTTGAATACAACATGTGTTATGTCCTCAAATCAGTTACAACTCAATTATGCCCAATTATACACAATTTAATATTTTTTCCCAAATTTTAGCGCTGTTCATGTCCAAATCATATTTTATGCCTAATTTTATTTCCAACGTACGTTCATCTCTTATGAGATCCGGCTCAGGCTCGTAGTAGCCTAGCTATAAATCAAAAAGGGAAGAAGGAAAGAAGAGGCAAAAATGGACATAATATTATCAATGAGATAGATCTAATGGATACAAAATGACAAATAGAAATAGGCATAATCTTGGATCCAGATTTATTACAATGTCAGAATCACAATTAACTTTTATTTCTGAAAGTAACATGTACTTACAAATTACAGGACGGTCTTGAATTCTAGGATATGTATTCTGAAACTGAATATCTCTCCCTTGAAGTAGACAATTTGTTCTTCAAATTTAGATTTGATTTTATGTTCTTCTTAATCGATTACTAGTTTAGATTTGATTTTCTAGTTTGGAGAGATTGAATGGAGGCTTAGGCTAGCTTATAGACGAACATCATGACGGCACCATAGTTTAGAGTTATGATGTTAGGGTTTAGGTTTAGCTACGTATATATAGACGTCTAGGATTATTAAGAGCCCTTAGATGAACTAGGAGTCCATAAGAACCACCCAGCTCAAATACACATCATCCGGCCACTCAGAAGTAGACACATCATCACAGAACACTCCATTATTCTGTGCTGGATCAGTATGGGCGCAGTTTGCAAGTGCGATAGTGCATTTTTCTACTGGCGCACTTGTGAAGTGCGCCAGTGCATTCTGGTCGACTTCCGGTTTTTCTGCCTAACTTCATTCGTCTATATCTTCTTCTTACGGTATCCATTTTACGCAAACTCGGACTCTATCTCAAGCATAATTCCGAGACGAACGCAATGGCGTAACCCATTTCATTTATTTCTTCTTCTAATAATTAGTTATTATTTAATTGTCTCTTATGTCCAGTTTTAAAATAACGGGGTGTTACAATAGATCTGATAGATCTAACAAAATAACAACATAGACATGAGATGACTACAGATTCGATGTACAATAAAAGATAGTTCTGAATAAGTAGATAAAATAACATCTCAGGCATAGATCTGATAAAAGGGAAGGAACAAATCTGAAAGGATTAACTTATAATCAAGCATAGATCTAGATTCACTATATTTCATGTCAGGATAACAATTAGGTATTGAAATCTAAAGAATAACTGAGCTTACATTGCTAGGATTAAGAAAAGGTAATTGAATCGTTGTTGTTGTTGCAAAACTAATCTTCTAATTTGATGTTGATTAAACCTCAAAGGTGATTATTGATGAAGAACTTCATGATTTAATATTTAGAGGCGGTGGCTAAGAGAATTGAGAGTTCAGCAGCATATGGGCGTCATAAGGAATTATTATGAATTAGGGTTAGATCTAGGCACTAATTTATAGGTGTAGAGAGTGTTTTAGAGCCTTTAGATCAACATAGAAGCCATCAGGTCCGTCTAGCACATCAAAAATCATCACTGCCCAGATCTGGTCGATGGGGTCGACCCCTACAAGGGGGGGTCGACACCTATGTCGACCCAGTGGGTCTCGTGTCGACACTCCAAACATGGTCGGCTCCGTGTTTCCTTCTTCCGCCATAGCTGTTTGAATATTTTTGATTTTTAATTGATTTTATTTTATTTATTTATACAAACTTCCAACCTCAATAACTTCTTCATACTGTCTGTTTTATGCAAACTCGGACTCTATCTCAAGCGGAATTCTGAGACGAATGCAACGGCATAACCCATTTCCCTTAATTCCTAATTTTAAAATTAAGTATTCTTTAATTCGTTACTTTAATATCCACAGGAAATACGGGTTGTTACATTCTCCCCTCCTTTAAAGGATTTCGTCCCCGAAATCTCTAAGTCAAGGAGAATGTATCCTAACATCCAACATCCATCTATTCAACCATTCAATCACAGGCGTCCATTGTCCTTAAAAAGATTTCTAATTCTTTCATGATCATATGTATAATGTGTGTACATGTCCTTATCTAATGCAAAATCAGGCGGTCTACTAATTCAGTTGACCTCCTTAATGCGAATTATGTCAGTGCTATGAGTCCATCATGTATGCTATTATTCCTAATCGTACTTTATAACTTCTACATGAGTTCTCTATCATTCATAAAAATGCAACATCCATATGACAACACATCAAGTTTCAATCCACATATATACACATATAAGCATATGCAATATGAAAGTGACTGAGCCGATCTAGTACCTAGTGTGTATGTGTATATGCATCCACGAGCAACCACTATCAACCACTTGCAACCATCAATCATAACATGTTTCAAATACATGTTTACATCCATTGGTTTCTACCTAAGGATCGAGGATCGGACCAAGAGGATATACTTAAAAGATAAAGACTAGCAAATAAACTTTACAGAAAAGAGAGATCAAGGATATACCCTCAAAAAGGGTATGATGCGCGTATCTAGTATTCAGTCTTCGAAGTCGCATCTTCTTGAGCTTCCCTCCATTGTGCTCTGACTATCTTAATTTCACGATTTCATAGCTTCTTAATTTCTGTTTCTCAAATATAAGTTGGGACTCATTTCACTGTCGCCTCTCGTTCCACCTCTTCTCCTTCTAGTATACTCGACACTACAACTTCTGCTGTGTCATGCTAACATTCCCAGAACTATCTCTTGAAAATAAACAGATGTTAACCATGTTACCAAGTTTATATACTAAGATGATTAGATTCTTCTTCGTCAATCTAGTAAGTGGGGCCGATACCTTGATAAAGTCCTTAATTAACTTCCTATATTAGCTCGCTAGTCCAAGAAAGCTTCTTACTTCTGTTGTATTCCTTGGGACCTTCCAGTCTTGCACCGCTACTACTTTTGCGGGATCTACTGCTATCCATTCTTTGGGCACCACATGTCCTAGAAGTCTTACTTCTTCTCTCTAAAAATGACATTTTTGGAGAACTTCGCCTTAAGTTGATGCACTTGTAGGGTATCCCAGACTTCCCTTAGATGCAAAGCACGTTCTTCCTCACTCCAAAATATCATATATGCACAAGCGAAGTGAACCATCTGCCATTGTAATGAAAATAACTGGAGCACCCCATTTAGAAGTACTTCGCCTTATGAACCCTTTCTCAAGTAACACTTTTACTTCTTTACTGAGCCCTTCCTTTCCCTTGGAGTCATGTGTCGTATAGGTAATGCAACTGGCTTTGCATTGTCAACTAGATATATGCGGAAGTCTATCTTGCGTTTTAGGGGATAAACCCCTAACCTGATCAAAAACATCTATGTACTCAAGGACTACTCTAACAGATCGCAAATCATCGATTGATGCACCAAGTGATTCTAGGTAGCTAAGCCTAACTGATCCTTTGAGATCGCACGAAATCTCGAGGGTATTCCCGAAACATGTCAAAAGTCTAACTACCCTCCTTTCATAATTACTAGCTAACCAATCCATGCCTAGAATCAACCCATAGCCCATGAAACTAAAAACATAAGCATTACACTTAAACTCAATACTTAACATAGTTATTCTCAAATCCTTACAAACCAAAGATAAACGAGCCGAACCACCAACCGGATTCGAGGCAATAATGGGATCTTCTATTATACAAGTACTAAGGTGCAGAGACTCAACTATGGAAGCAGATAGAAAAGAATGTGAAGTGCCAGAATCAAACAAAGTTCTAACAGGATGGTTGAAAAGAAAGACTAAACTTTCAACAGAAATGTTCCTACCTCTCTTAGGTACACTATCAATGATAGCATGCAATTGCCTTTTAGAAGTTGTCCTTTGCTCTTGTCCTTGTCCTTCGGGCAATCCTTGATAAGATGTCCTTCTTCATCATACTGAAAACAATAACCTGTCTTCTTCTTCCTACAGTTAAATGACCCACTATACCACAGAAAAGACATTTCCTCTTGTCACGGGATCTATTATTTCTTCCACCCTTCTTATATTACAATCCCTTGTGTAACATGTTGGCAAGTCTCTCGAAAGTTGCCTCCATCGCACGGAAAAACCCTACAAAGCTTGAAAGTAAAATTAGCAGCAGGTGGAACTACTGCGGCTATAGATGGAAGTTGGGCACTTCTTCGCCCTTTGACAAGTGTCGTAGTCTCATCAAGCCTACGGAACCATGCCGCGACGAGGTTACCTCCCAAAAAGCCAGGAGCCCCGAAGACTCGGGAAAGAAGGAAACAAGGATTCAAACAGAGGATCAAAAGACAGTGCATATGGCTTTGGGGAATATGCCTTTAAAACAAAACTTTTCTTTTGAAAATGCTTCTTTTAAAACTGTTTTTGAAAATATTTTTTCAAATATTTTATCTGATCCGGTAACCTTTAGCTCTGATACCAAGTGAAACACCCCACGTCCATTAAGGTCACTCACCAAGGGAATGCATTAACTTCGGTGGAGCGTTTTATGTAAAAGATACAGGTAAATTACAAGACAGACAAATAAAACTATGGAAAATAAATTCATTTTATTAATAATGTGGTTCAGTCAAGCTTTTACAACAATTGTCTCAATCGTACTTAACAGTAATACATAGAACTTCTCTCTTGATTCAAAAACTTCCAAGTATAAAAGAAGCATAAAAATAACAATGATATTCCCCAATAAAACATGAACCAGACATAGAAGTGGAAGAGAGAGTCCAAAGCAATACATCGACTATCTTCGAGCTTGGAAAGAAAACTGAGCTAAGAGGTAATATTTCCTCCCTGTGAACCTAGGGGGGACGGAAGAAAAGAAGCGAAACAAACTAGGTCAGATATAAGTCTGGTAAGTCCAGTGACTTTCAGCATGTAAATAGGCAAAAGCATCATGACATGAATAAACTGAATATAAGACAATACCGTGATAACATGGATAATAAGATAACCAAAGATTTGTATAAGATATGATAATCCAAGATAAACTGAATGCACATCTACTCTTTCTCTGCTTCACTACTACCTTTTTATTCTTATTTATATATCTCTGCACCACCTAACTAGTGTCCCAATTAGTAATTGTATAAAATGATCTTATGATAATGTGATCCCAATCCCTGCAATTGTGGTAGCCTTCAGGTGTAGATCTATTGTGAGGATTCCACCTCAATCTGCCTAATTGCCATGAATATGTTAGATGTACCCTTACTACCCTACCGATCGGCTCCCTACTTATATTAATGTTCCATGCGTCAGTTTCAATCGGTCGTCTCTTTCATGTAGATACCCTGTTGTGGTCCCACCATAAGGTGTATCAATCCTTAAGATAGCAACCCGACACGATTCAAGATGCACAGTGTATAACTACTGGTGCCCAGTGCCTGCTTTTTCCTACTTCGGAGTACGTGCACTCCCGTTATCCGTCGGAACCTACACTGACGTACCCTGCTGCTATTTTGACTGCTTAGCCCAGTAATCGTGTCCCTACCCTGCCTAGTTTCAGAGTACCTTGATACGTCTATGTGGGTTACTGCGGAAATGGGTCCCCGTTACTAGGGTTTCTTACTGGTTAAGTTTGTGGGCCTATATTTACTAATATTGCCCATCAACCCAATATGTACTTAACCCTCCCACTGATTCAAACATGTTTACTTGATGGTTACGTTTGTGGGCCTATATTTACTAATGTTACCCTCCAACACGATATGTATTTAACCCTCCCACACGTTATGTCATATTGGTTAAGTGTTGTCCATTCATGTTAATTTAACCCACCTACTCATCATGTCATGTTGGTTAAGTGTTTCTTATTAACCCCTCTCACTCGCCATGTTGGATTGGTTAAGTGTTTCTTATTAACTTAACCCCGTTCATTCATCATGTTATATTGGTAAAGTATTTCCCATTAACTTAACCCCGTTCGTTCATCAAGTTACATTGGTTAAGTGTTTCTTATTAACTTAACCCCACGCGTTCATCTTGCTGTATTGGTTAAGTGTCATCAATCAATTCAAGTTAACTTAACCCACCCACTTATCGTGTTACGTTGGTTAAGTGTTGCCTTCTTGTGTTAACTTAACCCTCCCCATTCATCATGTTATATTGGTTAAGTGTTTCTTATTAATTTAACCCTTCTCATTCATCATGTTGCACTCGTTAACTTAACCCTGCTCACTTGTCTAATTAACATGTTATAACGGCTAAGTGTTCTAAATTTACTTAACCCACCTTCTTGTCTAATTAACATGTTATAACGGTTAAGTGTTCTAAATTTACTTAACCCCACCTTCTTGTCTAATTAACATGTTACAATGGTTAAGTGTTCTAAATTTACTTAACCCTACCTTCTTGTCTAATTAACATGTTATAACGGTTAAGTGTTCTAAATTTTACTTAACCTTACCATTCTTAGCATGTCTGTTTATTGGCATTAATTAATTTATTAATGCTCCAACCTCTCACATTAAAACTGTTGTTTGCGGTAACTGGATGTGCCGGGCGGTTCCGGGCAGACTTCTACCGCAAACTCATTCTAACCTCAGATTTTTGGGCTAAATGCGCTGACCTCTCACATTAGATCTGTGTTGTTGTGGTTATTGGATATGTCGGGCAGTTCCAGGCAGTTTTACACCGCAACTCAATCTAACCTCGGGTTAGGCATGTTTATCTTTTAGCATATTTACCATACATGTCCAAGTCTAGATTTTAAATGCTAATCGTCCCAAATTCACAAACTAGTCATGTTCCAATTTTCAAGTTATACCCCAACAAAGCTGATTGCAAGTTATGCCCCCAAATTCAAATTCAAGTTATTACTCAAAATAGGTTACACCCCTTTTTCCCAAATTTGCAACATTATTCATGCCCGAAAATCACAAAATACATTATGCTTGGTGTCCTGACCCATAATTATGCCCAGTCTAGATTAATATTCCAATTTACAGCTTACGCTCAATCTAGATTTAATATTTCAATTTACGCTAAGTTCGCAACAATGACAATTATGCCCCAAATCACAAGTTACAAATTATGTTCCATTATTACCAAATAGATTATTCCCCAATACCCCCGTATTCCAATCGCACGTATAACCAAGTTTAGTCTAGGTTCCGAATGAACCTAGTATTCATAAAATAAAAACAAGAAAGGGGAAGAAATAAGGAACATAAATGAGAGTAGGCATAAAACAGGTGTTACAATGATAGATTTGTCAAATATAACATTTTGGACCTAAGAGGATTACAGATCTATTAGAATTCAGGTATAATAAAGATGGATCAGAAATAAACTGATAAAAAAATAACATCGTGGGCATATAGAATCATGGACTTGACAATATCATGAACATAAAAAAGATTATAGATCTGATAGATCTAACAAAATAACAACATGGACATCAAAAGACTACAGATTCAATGTACAACAAAAGATATGTCTGAATAAGTAGATAAAATAACATCTCAGGCATAGATCTGATAAAAGGGAAGGAACAAATCTGAAAGGATTAACTTATAATCAAGCATAGATCTAGATTCACTTTATTACATGTCAGGATAACAATTCGGTATTTAAATCTAAAGAGTAACTGAACTTACATTGCTTGGATTAAGAAAAGGTAATGGAATTATTGTTGTAGTTGCAAAACTAATCTTCTAATTTGATGTTGATTAAACCTCAAAGGTGATTGTTGATGAAGAACTTCATGATTTAAGTTTTAGAGGCGGCGGCTAAGAGAATTGTGAGTTCAACGGCATATAGGCATCATAAGGAATTATTTTGAGTTAGGGTTAGGTCTAGGCACTAATTTATAGGTGTAGAGAGTGTTTTAGAGCCTTTAGATCACCATAGAAGCCATCAGGTCCGTCCAGCACATCAAAAATCGTCACTGCCCAGATCTGCCCGATGGGGTCGACCCCTACAAAGGGGGTCGACACCTATGTTGACCCCAAACTGTCTGGGTAGTGTCGACCCAGCAGGCCTCGGGTCGACACCTCAAACGTGGTTGGTTCTGTGTTTCCTCCTTCCGCCTTGGCTATTTGAATATTTTTGAAATTAAATTGATTTTATTTTATTTATTTATACGAACTTCCGAACTCAATAACTTCTTCATACGTTATCCGTTTTACGCAAACCCGGACTCTATCTCAAGCGGAATTCCGAGACGAATGCAATGGCATAACCCGTTTCCCTTAATTTCTACTTTTATAATTAAGTATTCTTTAATTCGTTACTTTAATATCCACAGGAAATACGGGGTGTTACAATTGGCGACATGATAGATGTTACCCATGCCGTCTATGATTGATACATTTATATTTGAAGTTGTTTGTACATTATGCACTTATAATAGTTTTAAATGATTTGTTTTAAATGTACCGAGCATGTTTGGCTATTATAAGGGAAAACCCTATCCTCCGGCTTGCAGTGCATTGTGTGATGGGACCTGCATCTTATAATAGCTTCATATTTCCAAGAAGCATTGCGTTGTTTGTTTTATGCAATGGCATTCTTGGGAGGAAACCCGTTCCGTGCTATACGGCATGGTCCCTTGATTTAATTTATTTTTTCGTAAAGATTTAATAACTATTTTAGTTCTCACACCAGTCACATGACTGACCTGGAGTTTATTATTTTAATCTAAAGTCTGGGTGCCCCTATTTTCCACACGGGTAGCTAGTAGTTTTGGTTTTGCGGATTTATATTCACAGGATCCTGGTTTACAGCTGGAATGATATTCGGAAAGCTCTGTATCCATGTATTTGTTTCAGTTGTGTTCTGTATTATTTCTCCGCTGCATTGTAATTTGTAAATATCTGATATTTGTCAAATGTATAATATTTATTCATACTCTTTTATATTCTTGTACTCTGATGTTATTGTTGTAATAAGCAATGAAATGTTCTTCTCTTTGTATTCTGATTTGTCGTGTTCTCAACTCAATCCGGGCTTTCCTTTACGGGGAAGTTTGGGTCGTCTCATAAATGCTATAACATGATAAATAATAATTTATGCATATTTTTTTTATAATTTTTAAAGGTGGTTTATCACTAATAACCCTAATTAGCGAGGGATGAAGCTAATTACTCGCCTTAAGTTCCCCAAAATGATTAGATCTAAAATTAATGTTGATTAGGCTAGGATTCCCATGCTATGCTGCAGGTCAAAGCTTGGTTTGATGTTGAGGTGATTAGATCTTTGCTAATCTTAGGTTTATGCTAATTAAGGAAAGGATTAGTAGGTGTTTTAGAGGGTGGAAGCCATTGAAGGTTGACAAGATCTATTATGGGAGTTGTGAAAGTATAAATGAATTATTCACCTACCCTATTCATCCTTCACATAACCCTAATCCCGAATTAGACCTTGGGATCTCCCACTAATGACCTTATCCAGCCCAACTAAGTTGCCTAAACTAGTCTAAGACTTAATTCAGCCATTTCTCTAAAATGGATGGTCTGTTTGGCTAGTGTGACCACTTTACTGAATGGGAAATGATCTTCTGAATCTTATAGAAGTGGTTTAAGGTCAATATCTCTTATGAATCAAATGTTGTGGGAACAAAAGATTCATCAAGGGTAAAAAAGTCACTTTAAAATTCAAAAATGGTGAATGTAGGGAATGACCCTAATAGTCATTTCCTAAAGTTACATAATCAATCCTTAAGAAATTTCACCACCGAAATTCTGTAAGAAACTATTAAAAATTTCCTGCACACCTATCAATCATTCACAAGCAATCAAACATACATAGCAAACATGATACCAAAAAAATTTAAACTTATCCAAGCATGCGGGATACTAAATGTGAAAGCTGGTAATATCACGAAAGGAAATTTAAAAGTGGTGCATTTAACAAGTGAAAAAATATGGATAAGATGTCCTCATGTCTTCCTTCGTCTCCCAAGTACAATCACTCTCATATTAGCTCCACTGAACTTTAATAAGCGTCACAATCTTCCTGCAAAGCTGCTTTGTATCATGCCCAACGATACGAATAGGTCTATAGGGTCTAACGACTCCTAGTTCCACCTCAATATCATTGAACTAATCTAGCGACACAATTATACTGGAATCATGTATGAACTTCTTCAAGTGTGATAGATGAAACACATTGTGTTTAGTCATCTTTTGTTGTAGCTCAATTCGATATGCTAAATTCTTATCCGTTCGAGGATCGGAATAGGTCTACCAAATCCGGGTGCTAATTTTACTGTACTATTAAACCAAATCACATTCTTCAATGGATACATCCTGACAAATACCAAATCACCGACAGAGAATTCCATATCTATACGCCTATTATTGGCGTAACTCCTTTGTCTATCTTGAGCAGCCTTAATTCTCTATCGTACAATCTCAATTTTCTCGGAGGATTCTCTAATCATATCAAGTCCAATTATTAGTTTTTCGCTTGCCTCAAACCAACATGAAGGGGCATTTCATGGCCTCCCTACAAAGCTTTATATGGAGTCATTCCAATGCTCGACTGATAGCAATTATTGCCGAGATGTAAATGGTCATCCAACAACCCTCCAAGACACAAGCCTGCAAGAGATCTTCCAATATACAGTTTATCCTCTCGGTCTGCCATTGGTTTGAGGATGGTGAGCAGTATTGAGATGCAACTCAGATCCCAATACCTCTTATAAGCTTTTCCAAATCCCACTAGTAAACAGTGGATCTCGGTCACTTACACTTCCCTTTGGAATCTCATGGAATGGTACAATCCATTTAACGTACAACTTGGCTAACATAGTTGCCATTCTATTCGACTTGACCGGTATTAATCTGGTACTCTTAATCAACCAATCCACATGACCTAAATACTATCATTACCTGCCAGAGTCCTTGGCAGCCCCCATCAATAAAGTCTATTGAAACTTGTTCCAACTTCCACTCAGGTACCTCTAGCGGTTGCAGAAAACCACTAAGCTTTCTCTGCTCTTCTTTTAGTAACTGGAAATTCTTGCACTTAGAAATTTATTTCCAATACCTTTCTTCATACCTTCCCAGTAGCAGGTTCTTTCATATCAGGGCAAATCTTGTTGCCACTGGGATGTATAGTCAACTTTGAGTGATGACACTCCCGAAGTACTTCTTCCTTTACTATGTTGATGTCGAGTAACACTATTCTTCCATTTTTTGAAGCCAACCATCACGACCGAGCTCATAAAATTTCACATTCTCCACATCAATACCTTCTTCAACATTGGTAATGGTCTGTGTTAACTTAGGATCAACTCTCTGGCCAGAACCGATCCGCTCAATCGATGTAGGTTTGATTGTCAAACTTACATACATTTTTTGTTCTAGTTTACACCTAGGGATGAAATCGTTACCCACATTATACTCTAGTTTCTTCCGCTTTAGAACCATAGCCCCTAAGTTGGCATGCCTCCTACTTAATGCATCAACAACTGCATTACCCTTCCTCAGGGTGCCTGCGACATTAAAATCATAGTAAGCTAAGAATTCCAACCATCATTGTTGACAGAGATTAAAATCTTTCTGAGAGAAAAGATACCTCAGTGAACTGTGGTTGATAAACAATTAAAATCTTTCCCCTAGAAGATAATGTCTCCATGTCTTTAATTCAAACACAATCTCATCTAATTCCAAATCATATGTGGGGTATCTCTTCTCATGTGGTTTTAGTCACCGACTAGCATAAGCGATGACTTCATCCCATTGCATTAATATTTCACCTAATCTAGTACCACAAGCATCAATGTATACAGTCATCTCCTCATTCCCTTTTGGAATAACTAGCACTGGAGCATACGTCAACCTTTCCTTTAGACTCACAAATGCACGCTCGCATATCTCATCCCAAACAAAAGCCTGAATCTTCTTAGTCAATTGAGTTAACGATGCTGCTACCTTGGGGAAGTCCTAGATAATTTTATGATAATAGCCAGCTAGCCCCAAGAAATTTCTCACATCAGTTGCATTTTTATGCATAAACCCATTGTTGAACTGTTTCTACCTTCGCAATGTCTACATCAATAACATTCACAAAAACAACATGGCCCAAGTACTTGACTTATCTCCCTCATAAGTGAAATTTAAAAAACTTATCCTTAAGTCGGTGTTTCCTCAACAATTCCATCATGATTTTCAAATGTTCCTTGTGTTCCTCCTCAGTCTAGCAGTATACAAAAATATCATTAACATTCACAAGTACAAACTTATTAAGTTGATACTTGAAGACTGGGTTCATAAGATCCATGAAGTATGTCAGTGCGTTAGTCAACCCAAATGGCATAACGAACCACTCATAGAAACCTGACGGCATTCGAAATGCCATTTTGGGTATACTATCTTTGCTACCCCTAACTGATGGAAACTCGTCGCAAGGTAAAGCTGCGAAAATATCTTAACACCATTGAGCTGATCAAACAAATCATCAATACACGGAAGAGAGTACTTGTTTTTCCTAGTTACCTTATTTAGCTCATGGTAATCAACACACAACCGAAGGGAACCATCTGCTTTGGTGGTGAGCACTACCGGTGTTTCCCACTCGGATATACTTCTCTAAATCCATCCCTTCTTCAAAAGGTCATTGATTTTCACTTCGAGTTCCCGCTATTCTCTTGGTGCCATCCTCCTAAGAGGCATCAAAACTTGTTTACATCTTTTACTAAATCGATATGAAGCTCAATCTCTCTATATGGTGGAAGTCCTGTACTTCCTCGAAGATGTTCGGATACTCCCTCGCAATAGGTGCACTGGATAACTCATCGTGTGGAGTATCACGAGATATAAAAAACTGTCCATCACCTCAACAACATGTAGAAAGATCAACACCCCCAACACCACTCTCCGCCCATCATCATTCCAGTAGTCACGAAAGGCTTCTTACAGTCCACCATAACCCCGTATCTTTGGATCCAATCGACTCTAAGAATAATGCAAAACCCCATAAAGATGAAACAAAACGATCACAATCAAACATGCGTACATGACTCGATAAGACCAACCCATGACAAATCATACTAAGACTTGTCAACCCACCAAGTGGATTTGTCACAACCAATGGTCGATCAATTATTTTGGGTTCCAGTCCTAACCTATATACAAGGTCACTAGATATGAAGGAATGGGAAGCCCCAGTATCAAACAATACTCGAATAGGAATATCATAAATGGTAAGTCTACCTTGAATGATGATTCCCTTTCCCTTCTCTGCAATTGTTCGGGAATTTGACGAAGAAAGAACAACATTGATAGCATATGCCTTCACCACTTGCTTGTTTCTAGGAGGTTTTGGGAAGTCCATTCTAAGGTGTCCCTGATTAATACAATTGAAACACTTCCTCCCTCCATCCATGGACTTACGGTATCTGATATAGTGGCCCTTCTTGCCATCGAATTCACCATTTGCCTTCTTCTTCTGTCCATCTTTAGGTAGAAATCACTACACCATAAGTGGCCATATTCGGCACTTTTTGTGGGCATTGCAAGCAAAGCTTTGCAAAATCTATGCTTCCTTTTAATATTCTACAACAATACTCAAATGTCATTGCACTAAACGTGGATGCACTGTTGCAGTGGGAATTCTAGTACTATGACGTGCAACAACAGTTAAAAGCGTTGCGTTACATATATACAATTCAGCTCATCTATCCACGTTATTAGCATAAATAATGCCACAACCGTAGATGTAGTATTAATCCAACGATTCAAACCAGTCTATGATTCCACTATGGGAAATTTTGGCATGACGTTTCCCCCTTCATGAAATACATCCCCGTAGAAGAAATCTCTCCCTCTCTACTCTACTCTCTCACTCTTGACAAACTCACTGCAAACTCTCTCCACAAACCCCTCTAAAACACCTCAGATTGCTTCTGTACCTTCGGTTATAAAGTTTATACCTCATATTGTTTCTATTTTACAAACTCTATACCTTTGATTTGAATCATTTATGACAATACCAGGCATTTAAGGCTTTTCTTTTGGGTTTCATTTAGATAATTTCATCTCTAACTTATTTTGGTTTACATTCAAAGTCTATGTGTGATTTGGGTATACCGATTGCCTTAAATAAGGGATTTTCTGCTTATTTTTTATTTGAAAGTTTATATGTTGGTGGTTTTAGTTTATTTGAAACTTTCGGGTTTTTATACCTGAAGTTTTGTATTTATATGTTTGGATGTGTTGAAATTGTGCAAGTTTTGTATATTTATGTTTGCCAAACCATTGATGTCTTGGTAAATAAATTAACACTGACTAAATATGTTCAAATATCAAAATGCAAATAGTGGAAAAAATTTAGAGGACAAATGAAAAAAAATTCTAATTTAAAACAACTTTAAAAATTAACTTACTAAAAGCAAAAGAACTTTTATAATTTAAAACAATGTCTATTTCTGTTTGTAGTGAAACAATGCCTATTTCTCTTCCTACTTCATACGACTATAAAGATGCCTTGAGCATGGATCATCCAGAACCGTCAAACCCATGATCACCAAAAAATCCTACTGATTTCTATATAGAGATGCAAGAAAGCAATACGAAAACTTAAGTGAGTACGAACTAGAGTAAGAAGAACCCCAATGACAAAAAAAAGAACAATGACGATGTGAAGAAAGGCTACATCAATGGCAAAGTCGTGTTGCCTTGTGTCGTCGGCATCAAAACAACCAAGTGGAAAACGAACAACAAGTTGACTCACCAATTATAATATGTGAGTATGGGTATGCCGCTGTAGAAGATGTTTTTTAGATTGGAGTTAACATTGATCATCGTTATTTTAGGTGTCATGTTTGTCCCAAGGGTGTACCTTTTGATAGCGGATTGACCATCCATTTCCAAGTCGAGCAGATAACTACGCAAATGAGTTACAACATCAACTTATAACACTGCAAACTCGATTAGTGGGTTTTAAAAATGAAATTAGTATCTTACTAACTTGCTTCACGGGCTAAACATTAGAAGACAGAATTAAATTATTATATCATTCTTTATATCCAACTGTATCGTCTTTGTATCCGTATTGTTTTGTTTTGGTTTAGCCATGAAATGTTATGAATTTTGTTTAGTATCCTTAGTTTCTTTTTTAATGTATTCTTCTGATAATTCAATTCTAGAATTTAGTGATAATTCAAATCAAAGAAATCGTTGATTTTGCCACACATTGATTTGACCACACTAATTATGTATATATATAATTATAATTTGATTGCTTCTTGTATATATTCAACTTGTTGTGTTTTTATTTTCTAAATTAATTAAATCTTATAGGGTAGCCTCTGTTTGTGTCTTGAAACTGTTATTGGTATCAAATTTAGTCTTACTATGCCATTGTTAGATTGTGGTAATGAGTGTTACATATGGATAGGACTTCCGAGATCGAGTGCAGAATATGTAAAAGGTATAAATGCTTTTCAAAGAAATGCATTTTCCATTTATAAAGTGGTGATGAGATTAAGTGCCCCTGCAAAAAATGTATAGAATGTAATTGGTATTGTGAAAATGTAATATACGATCATCTTATTTTTAATGGCCCTTCTCCATTTCATGCCGGGCGGATTTGTGAGGCTTTACAGGTGAAATTAATAGGTGTTTATGACCTTATGGATTGAGAAACAGAGATGGATTTTTAGGATAATTTAGATGTGATGTTCAAGTGTGTGGGATACAATTTTCAAAATCCAGGGGACTTTGAAGTAGAACAAAATCCACAGGTTGATAAATTTTATTAGCATGTTAAAGAAGGAAAACATACGTTATAACCTGGTGTATTAAATTTTCTCAACTAAGTTTCTCGATCATGCTTTATCATTTAAAGTGTACTTATGGAACTAATGAATCTGCGTTTGGGGAAATACTAAAGCTGATAAAAGAAGCCTTTCCTGATGCCCAGCCGCCTTTGTCTTCCAACATTGCAAAGAGTGTCATTAATGATTTAGGTCTTGATTACCATAAAATACACGCATTCCCAAACAATTGCATGTTATATTGGGTAGAGAATAACGATAAATAGATCTGTGAAACTTTTGGTTTTTCGAGGTGGATTGTAAAAGAAAAACAAGACATCGCTGATATTAATTGATCCACCAAAGTTGATTCCCAAAGTGCTGGAAAATGTTATGAGGTACTTTCCACTAAGATGAAGGTTACAAAGGATGTTTATGTGTAAAGAATTTTCCAAACTTAAGAGATGGCACGTAGTGGAACGAAAACAAGATGGTAAACTAAGACATCCGGTTGATGGTGTGGCAAGGAAAACGATGGATGCTTGCTATCCTGAATTTTCATTAGAAAATCAAAATATTATATTGGGTGTAGCAAATAATGGATTTAATCCATATTGTCCAATGAATTTAAGTCATAATACATGGCCAATTGTGTTAGTAAACTACAATCTTCCGCCTTGGTTATGTGTGAAACAAGATAACTTTTTCTCTAACATTAATATCTTGACTAGATTCTCCTAAGAATAGTATTTATGTATATATGCAGCCTTTAATTGTGGAATTGTAAGCATTATGGAATGTTGGCGTCGAAACTTATGATTCCTTGATTGATGGGAATTTTAATTTACGGGCAAGCATCTTATGGACCATTAGTGATTCTCTAGGATATGACATGTTGTCAAATTAGAGCACGAAGGGGAAACTAATGTGTCATGTATGCCATTATGAAACTTCTTCAAATTATTTGAAGCATAGCAAAAAAATGTGTTTTATGAACCATAGATAGTTTCTTAATCCGACACATAAGCGGAGGATGGATAAGAGTAGATTTAATTGTGAAATTGAAATGGGAAGTAGCCCAGAAATATTATTAGGAACAAATATTGAAGAGTTATTGTGGGGGTACAAAAATCTGTTTGTGGATAAGACCAATAAAACGGGTAAAAGTATTGGCCCTTTTAAAAAAAAGTCAATACATTTTGACTTACCATGTTGGCGTCATAATCCGCTTCGACATAAGCTGGATGCCATGCACATAGAGAAGAATATATGCAACAATATATTAGGTACTTTACTTAATATAGGTCACATGTTGAAGGATCACCTAAACGCTCATTTGGATTTACAGGAGTTGGGCATAAGTAAGGCCCTTCATCCTGTTGAATGTGGTGATGGAAACCATGTTGAAATTAGAGCTGCAAAATTTGATATAATAAATAAAAAAAAAGAAATATTTTGCTCTGTATTAAAGAATGCCAAACTTATGCAGTTCATTATTTGTTACAATTTTCCGTGAAGAAAACGTCAAAACTCGTGGTTGCGTTACCAGTGACCAGATTTAGTGCATTCCTTAGAGGACTATGGAGCAAGGTTATCAAATTGGATGATATCAAGAGGCTGCAAAAAGAAATTGCCGAGATACTTTGTCAATTTAAAATGGTTTTTCGTAGGCTTTTTTCGATATATTGGTACATTGCCTATTCATTTATGTAGAGAAATTGAATATGGTGGGCCTGCATACCTTGGATACATGTTTCCAATTGAGCAATATCTAGGAAAGTTGAAATCTTATGTTTGAAACAGAAGCAGACTGGAAGTTTCCATTGTAGAAGGTTACTTGACAAAAGAGTGTGAGACCTTATGTTCAAGATTTTTAAGCGCTGATGGAGGAATCGAAAATATTTCGATTGATTTAGGAATATGTTCAACATATTTGGAATATCGTATTGGAACAAGGAAGAATACAATATGGAAAGATATTCAATTTGAAAGATGCAGATTAGAACCCAATGCATTGCTATCCTGTTCAATTCCGGTAATATGGAAATTGAGAGTTTGATCGAGTAAGTTCTTAAGTTCCTATTTCATTTTCCTCAACTATAAATTAATGTCTGCATTTCTTAGGTTTTTGACCATAATAATTGTTTAGGGAGCATCGATATTTTGTGGATGGTCTCGCAAATCCGAGAAGATACAACAGGGAACGAACACATATTGAAGAGTTTATTTCAAGAGATTTAGAGGTGTTTGCATTAGGTCCTAATCGAGTAGCTGGTAGTTGATGTTGGATGACAAGGACGTAAATGGATCTTTAGATGGTTGCAATAATGAAGAAGAAGTTGATTTTTACATTGACAACACCGTTGACAAAAACATTGAGTCGTTGAGTCAAATGAAGCCACATGTAACCATACAACCAAGGAAAAACATAATTCAATACATATATGTATATGTAATATAGATTCATTCTCTTATACACACACACACATATATATATATATATGTATGTATATATATGTGTGTGTGTGTCTATGTGTGCGCGCGTGCGTAAAGAAATATAAAGGCCACCGTCATTATTTTTATTGTAATAGGTTCTGCTAAGAAATTTACAAAGCTCAAGTATACTATAGTGCATAGACTTCAGCAGCAACACAAAATGATGAGAAACAAGCACCTCAAGTGGGTAAGAAGAAACTTTCACTGGTACCTAATATAAATAATGGTAAAGAAGATGTTGGTGTGATAGACAAATGAACCAAGAGAAAACTAAATGTAGAAAACGGAACAGATAATGATGATGATACCCAAGAGAATGAAGCTGATTGTAATAAACCGGAAAATCTGAACCAATTTAAAAAAATTATTTTGGAATTTTAATGAATTTTGGATATTTAAAATGAATTATTTTAAATAATAACGACGAGAAATTTATTTCGAATAGAAATAGATTGTATATATTTATTTGAATCGACGTTAGAATATAAATATATATTTTAATTTTAAAAGGAATTGAAAATGGCGCGGTAGTTTGGAAATTCGATTTCAAATTTCAAATGAATGTACAGGATTCAAAATAAACTAGATTTTAGCGAAACCATAAATATTAGAATCTATTTTAAAATATATTACCAACGAATCCGAAAAATTAAAATTTCATAGCGGGGATATAAAGTTATGCCCAGTTGAAAATTCAGAATAGTCACTACGGAAATATAGCCCTTAAAGATAGCGATTTTGCAAACGACCTCCGTTTTCGATGAAACCACTTTTGTTGGATCCGGGATGTCTATTTATTGCTAGATTCCAAAATTCATAATTTTTTGAATCAATATGTGAGCGTGGGAAAAGAAAACGTGTTTTGACAGTTTCAGTCAATTTCGATCGACCAGAAAATGGCCATTTTTCAAACGGTCTGAGACGACCCCAAACCCCGATGAGACGGTGCAAGGGTAATCTTTGGAATATAACACATAAACATATAATAGCAGAACAGAAATAAATAAATACACTAGATAATGTACAATAAAATACACTGGATAAATAAAATCATCAGAGTTACACAGTATATAGGATCATACTTAGTACAAATACAGTTCAGCAATACATAAATGTCTACAACGGAAAAGAAAACATAATATGTACAACAGGAGCTGAACAGCATAAAAAGAGATAAATGATAGAATCCATCTCCAGCTCCAACTATCCAGAAAGAGCCTGCTAAAACCTGAATACAAGGCTGCCCGTGTAGAAATAGGGGCACCCGAGTTTGCAAGTGAAACAAACTACGAGTCAGTCATGGGACTGGTATGAGAAATCTACTTAACACATTTTACAATATGGCTAATCACAGGACCACGCCACTTTCGCAGAACGGGTTTACTCCATTGGATTGCCAGTGCTTTAAAACAAATAAATCTTTTAGACATCGCAATGCTTTTTATAAAAATGAAGCCATTATAAGACTCAGTTCCCATCACACAATGCAACACAAACCGGAGAATAGAGTTTTACCTTATAATGGCCAAAATATGCTTGATACGAGGAAAACAAATCATTTGATATTATTACCAGTGTATATATGTTTCAAAAACAATTTCAATCATAACTATCAATCATAGACGGCATGGGTACCATATATCACGTCGCCAAATATATATACAATCAAAACCGCACGATGTCGTATTTGGAAATTAGATTTCGTCATGAACTGAGGCCAGGGATCGTCCTCGCCGCTTCGAGACATTCTTGCCTACCATGTCTCAGGCAAGTACTCTGTCAAGCCTTGGTTCGTCAAGGCCGGTCCACTCGATGTGGATTAAACTTTAACCCTGAACACTGTGTTTCCCCTCCCTTTGGGGTGTAAATGAGTCCAATGACTCCATCAGTCCCGGATCGACCGATATATTTGAGGCGCCTCGCAACAGCAACAACCACACAGGTGAAAATAATATAAATATCAGGCTAGTAGGTCACTGACACCACCCTAGCTAGAAAGAAACGCATGTCCTCCCTGATGTCCTCTCCCATTTCTGGTTCATACCGGGGTGTGAGGCTCGCGAATTCACGTTATACACAAAGCTATGCCACACAGGTCGTGCTTTGATCATCAACCACAAGACTTTGCTTTTCAACAGAAGCCTTGATCATCTGCCACTTAGGCATGCCACACAGGCAATTCACTCCATGCGACTGATTTCTATCGATATATAACATCTGAGCTCGTACGTCTCAGAGAAGGGCGTTAAGCAAGAGAATAAATCCTCCGACGGCAAACAGATATATATTTAATAGAGATCAATCAGCACAGAACAAAATCCAATGTTAGACACACAGTCCATTTACACGTTCGTTCTGGGTCTGAACGAAACCGGAGGCACTCAATACCTCGCATATCCGTACAATCAACAAGTATGTCCGGATGGCTACTACTTCAGCCCCGTCAAGGTAGCTACTCCCATCATGAGCATCAGTAGCACCCCTCCATTTGACGTGAAGATCATCGGTCTTGCACCGTCTTCATATCTTCGACTTTGACTCGTCGATCAATTATTGGAAATGAGAATTAACTCGGCCTTTTCAAATAATTCACGTATATTTAGAATTTCAAATCAATTCATTTCAATGGTTAAATTATTCGATATCACTAATTCTGTTCTTTAATGTAGTTTTGACGCCAAACACATTCAACCATCAAATATCACATAAACCGAGCAAATTCAGTTTATTTCCATTCCATATCGTTTATAATATTTTATCACGATTTATCGCTATTTTTATTTATTTAAAAATAGCCAATTCATTCAAACGACACTTCGGGCCATAACGCGGTCGTGGCGCTGTTTTTCTTTAGATTTGATTTACACATATCTAAAAATCTAACCGTTGGATCTTCACAAATTTTATATCATTAGAAAGATCTTTTCAAAACGAATCCAATGGCTCCAGTTTCGGGAAAATCCGACGGTCGGATCTCCCGCACTAATCGTTTGAAGTTACGATTTCAAAATGTGAACTGCAGCGTCGTTATTCGATTTAATTTAATTATATATATATATATATATATATATATATATTATCGATTCTGGCACTGTTTTTCTTCAGATTTGAATTAAACATTCTAGACAATCCAACCATTAGATCTTTACAAAGTTTGTGCCATTGGATTCCCAAGGCGAACCCAACGGTTGTGGTTTCGGGAAAATCCGATGGTCGGATCTCCCGCACTAATCGTTTGAAATCTCGATTTCAAAATACGAGCCGCAGCATCGTTATTCACTATATTTTAATTATATTTATATAAATATATATAAATATAATTCTATCTACGATTTCAAAACCATATCCACTTTATATATTTGATAAAAATGATATTTTTATCATCAAAAATATTTATTTCACACATCACCCTTTTTAACACTTCATATTCACAATAAAAATGTAGATTTTATTGTTCAATCTATATATTCAACACAGGAATGTTTTCGACTTCACACACACGATAAAAATATTATTTTTATCGTTCTAGTCCTTTATTCAACACATGAATATTTTCTATAGTTTATATATACAATAAAAATGTGACTTTTATTGTAAAACAATTTATTTCAAAACACGATTATTTTGTATAGTCTATACATAAGGTAAAATTATTATTTTTGGTGTTAAAACAATTTATTTAAAATACTAATATTTTATATAGGCTATATATATAATAAAAATGTGATTTTTATCTCTCAAATAATTCATCAACACATGAACTCATTCAACACACAAATTCCTATTCAACACATGAATTTTTATTCAACACACGAATATAGTTTCAACACATGAAAATAATTCTAATACATGAATATTATTGAAAATTTCGGCAGCATAATGGCAGGGTAGTTAAAACCGGGACCGTCCCTAGTACGGCTCCTCGCTCTACCTTTAAACCTCGCGGTTTTTGACAATGAGGATTTCATGCATCTAATTCGCATGCAGGCGAGCATGTTTTCTTTCATTTCCACAACCTATTCTAATTTTGTTTTCAACCACAAATGGGTATTTTTCAACCACGGTCAATCATTCTCAACCACAAAAAATTCTATCAACCATTCACATTATTCACTAAATTTCACATCCCCAAATAATCCAAACAATATCACAACCAATAAATATCGTCCATGGTCTGTGGACGAGGGGAGTATATATATATATTCGTACATAAATATATTTCAATTCACTTCAATTCATTTCAACGCACATATAATTTTTACAACACATATATAACATATACATCGACAATACAACTTATACAACGCTTATACATAAGGTGTACAACGCTTATATAACTCATGCATCGACTATATAATTTATACATCGTTGTTTTCCATATCGTTTATAAATTAGAAATCTCACATTGGGTTCCACTCCACCAAAAATAGTAGAAGGCTCAGAAAAATATGCGGTCTCTTCTAGAATGTAGAAGACGTCCATACGAGTCCATTATCTCTTGTTTCACTGGATTTCGACAAGAAACAAAAAAGATATGATTTTTAATGTAAAATCATAAACCGTAGCGCTTTAAAGTGCTATAGAATAGTTTAAATAATATCAGTCGTATACCTCTCTATTTTCTTCAAAACTAGGTTTGAAGATTTCTCGTTATCCGTAGCACGAGGTGATGATTTGGCGGTGCCACCTTGGAGTGCTTAGAGAGGTGCGTCGACGGCTGGTGGAGACGTCAGACTCGGCGGCGGATCTGAAGCACGGCGGTGAGATGAAGTTCGTCACTTTGGGGGCTCGATCCGGCCAGGATACACGACGACTGGGGGTGCCACTGGTATGGATTTGTAGAGCTCGACGAGGGCTACAAAATCTTCAACTGGGTCGAGGTCTAATCGCGCGTGTAGGAGGAGGAATCGAGGGAGGAAGGATTGAACCTCTTTCCGTCGTTCGTCGAGAGGGTTACGGGGAGAGAGAATTTATGAGGGCCAATCAAGGTTTTTTATTTTATTTATATATTTTTAAATTTCTAAAATACCCCTTATCTCCTACGAACTCCAATCCATACCCAACGACTGTCGTTCCTAGCCAAATACCCTCATTCCGAACACAATGGGATATGTTTCGAAAGCCCATTCGACTGTTTCAGTCAGTTTTCCTTCAAACGAAAATATAAAACATTCAATATTCGATTTGAACGTACATTTCAATTTGCCAAAGCCATGAACTGATTTGAAAAATTCCAGAAAAATAAATCTAGCAATGTTTTGACGATACGCTCCTAACAAAACTAGTTTCGTCGAATTCTGACACCATTTGAAAAATGGTCATTTTCTGGTCGATCCAATTTAACTGTAATTGACCAAAACACATTTTCCTTTGCCACACTCACATATTAGCTTCAAAAATTATGAAATTTGAAACCTAGCAATAATTTGACATCCCGGATCCAATAAAAGTGGTTTCATCGAATTCCGAGGTCGTTTGCAAAATGTCTATTTTCACGGGCTATATAAATTCTATAGCGGCCTTTCTGAAAATTCATTTGGCCATAACTTTTGACTCCTGCTACAAAACTTCGATTTTTCAGATTCTTAGAAAGATATTCACTAACATATTTAAATACTTTTGGTTTCACTAAAATCCGTTCTATTTTGCACCCGGTACAGTCAGTCAAAGTTTGAATTGAAATTTTGAAACAGCCGCGCCATTTTAGGCCTTGTTTATAGTTCAAAGTAATTATATTCATTTTCAAACATCGATTCAAACACACTTTTCATCATTTTTATTTAAAATATTTATTTTAAATATTTAAAAATTCACTAAAATAGCCAATTTAAAATTTTTAAATTGGTTCAGATTTTCCGGGTTGTCACAATCTCCCCCACTTAAAACTTTTCATTCCCGAAAAGGAACAAAGTTGAAAGTGGTTTGATTTATCAACTCTACTTTCAATCTGGCTTCCATTCTTCAACTTTTCATTTTCTAAGAATTTCCAAATTCTTCAAAAATTTGGCTAATACCCTAAATTTTCGATTTTTTTTGCCATAACCTCCTTTGTACGGGGAGGGGTTTTGAAATTTATTGGGCCGTATTAGGTACCCAATAAATCCTAATAAGCATGCACATATTTATAGTGATATATTCCGGTGTCCACAGGGGAATGTGTATAGATCATAACTCCAGAGAATAAATTCTCATCACCCTATAAATGGTTTTTGTGCCTTAATGACCAGAGAGACGTGTTTATTGTCATCTCCAGACCCGTGTGGGTTTTTTATTAATCTGGCGATTTACCGTTATATTTTATATGGTCCATATCAGTCATCTGTTCAATCTGTAATATATAGTCATCGCCATACAAGCCTCTCGCTCGTATGGTAAATCTTCAACCTCGTCACACAAGCTCCAAATGCTTATGTGGTATATGATGAAGTATGCCTATCTTCAAGAAGTATGCCATGTAGTGTAGTTCAAAATTAATTGTTACTATTCTATGGAGACATTTATTATTACACACAGAACAACCAGCACTCCGCATCCAATGGCATTCACAGGAGTTGATATAATAATAAAATTGCGCATCCAACTCATTCAGGTTTACCTATTTGTCGGGCACGCAAATAAATTCTTTACTCAACAGCTAATCCATTTACCTGTTCAAACATATAAAATGCACATGTATGTATTTTTATCTATTTTTAACTCAGTTCAATGTGTGATTTAATCGAATAAATTCTACCATTCATTCTCTTATTGATTAAATTAACTATCTTTCTAATAATTTAATTAATCAAATCCATTATCACACAACAGAAACAACAATCAATTTTATTTTTAACTTTTCAAATATATATCTTTTATATATTCAAAAATCCTATTTCTAAAACCAGACTATATATATAATCACAAATACGTTATTTATAAACATATAACTCTCAACCCGTTCTGGGGCATTTCTGACCCCATCTCTAACGAGTTATTGTGATTCTGCTATACTCATACTAGGATATTACTAATCCAATCTGTAATGAGATATTCTCCCTAGAACACCACTGGTTCTATTTTTGACGAGTTCGTTAATATGTTATATTCCAGAGCTAAGCTTAACCAAAGATCTGATACCACGTTTGAGACGACCTTAAACCCCGATGAGACGGTGCAAGGTTAATCTTTGGAATATAACACATAAACAGATAATAGCAGAACAGAAATAAATAAATACACCAGATAATGTACAATAGAATACACTGGATAAATAAAATCATCAGAGGTACACAGTATATCGGATCATACTTAGTACAAATACAGTTCAGCAATACATAAATGTCTACAACGGAAAAGAAAACATCATATGTACAGCAGAAGCTGAACAGCATAAAAAGAGATAAATGATAGAATCCATCTCCAGCTCCAACTATCCAGAAAGAGCCTGCTAAAACCTGAATACAAGGTTGCCCGTGTAGAAATAGGGGCACCCGAGTTTGCAAGTGAAACAAACTACGAGTCAGTCATGGGACTGGTATGAGAAATCTACTTAACACATTTTACAATATGGCTAATCACAGGACCACGCCACTTTCGCGGAACGGGTTTACTCCATTGGATTGCTAGTGCTTTAAAACAAATAAATCTTTTAGACATCGCAATGATTTTTATAAAACTACAAACCGGAGGATAGAGTTTTATTTCATAATGGCCAAAATATACTTGATACGAGGAAAACAAATCATTTGATATTATTACCAGTGTATATATGTTTCAAAAACAATTTCAATCATAATTTTCAATCATAGACGGCATGGGAACCATATATCATGTCGCCAAATATATATACAATCAAAACAGCACGATGTCGTATTTGGAAATTGGATTTCCGTCATGAACCGAGGCCAAGGATCATCCTCACCGCTTCGAGACAATCTCGCCTACCATGTCTCAGGCAAGTACTCTGTCAAGCCTTGGTTTGTCAGGGTCGCGATGTAGATTAAACTTAAACCCTGAACACTGCGTTTCCCCGCCCTTTGGGGCCTAAATGAGCCCAATGACTCCATCGGTCCCGGATGGACCGATATATCTGAGGCGCCTCGCAATAGCAACAACCACACAGGTGAAAATAATATAAATGTCAGGGTTGGTAAGTCACTGGCACCACCCAAGCTACAAAGAAACGCATGTCCTCCCTGAGGTCCTCTCCCGTTTCTGGTTCATACCATGGTGTGAGGCTCGCAAATTCACGTTATACACAAAGCTATGCCACACAGGTCGTGCTTTGATCATCAACCACAAGACTTTGCTTTTCAACAGAAGCCTTGATCATCTACCACTTAAGCATGCCACATAGGCAATTCACTCCATGCGACTGATTTCTATCGATATATAACCTGTGAGCTCGTACATCTTAGAGAAGGGCGTCAAGCAAGAGAATAAATCCTCCGCCGCCAAACATATATATTTAATAGAGATCAATCAGCACAGAACAAAATCCAATGTCAGACATACAGTCCATTTACACGTTCGTTCTGGGTCTGAACGAAACCGGAGGCACTCAATACCTCGCATATCCGTACAATCAACTAGTACGTCCAGACGGCTACTACTTCAGCCCCGTCATGGTAGCTACTCCCATCATGAGCATCAGTATCTCCCCTCCATTCGACGTGAAGATCATCGGTCTTGCATCATCTTCATATCTTCGACTTTCACTCGTCGATCAATTATTTGAAATGAGAATTAACTCGGCCTTTTCAAATAATTCACGTATATTTAGAATTTCAAATCAATTCATTTCAATGGTTAAATTATTCGATATCACTAATTATGTTCTTTAATGTAGTTTTCACGCCAAACACATTCAACCATCAAATGTCACATAAACCGAGAAAATTCAGTTTATTTCCATTCCATATCGTTTATAATATTTTATCACAATTTATTGCTTTTTTATTTATTTAAAAATAGCCAATTCATTCAAACGACGCTTCGGGCCATAACGCAGCCGTAGCGCTGTTTTTCTTCAGATTTCATTTATACATATCTGAAAATCTAACTGTTGGATCTTCACAAATTTTATATCATTCGAAAGATCTTTTCAAAATGAATCCAACGGTTCCAGTTTCGGGAAAATCCGATGGTCGGATCTCCCGCACTAATCATTTGAAGTTACGATTTCGAAATGCGAACTGCAGCGTCGTTATTCGATTTAATTATATATATATATATAAATATAATCGATTCTGGTTCTGTTTTTCTTCAGATTTGAATTAAACATTCTAGACAATCCAACCGTTGGATCTTTACAAAGTTGGTACCGTTGGAAAGATATTCCCAAGGCGAACCCAACGTTTGTGGTTTCGGTAAAATCCGATGGTCGGATCTCCCACACTAATCGTTTGAAATCACGATTTCAAAATACGAACTGCAGCGTCGTTATTCACTATATTTTAATTATATTTATATAAATATATATAAATATAATTCTTTCTTCGATTTCAAAACCATATCCACTTTATATATTTGATAAAAATGACATTTTTATCATCAAAAATATTTATTTCACACATCACCCTTTTTAACACTTCATATTCACAATAAAAATGTAGATTTTGTTGTTCAATCTATATATTCAACACAGGAATGTTTTCGACTTCACACACACGATACAAATATGATTTTTATCGTTTTAGTCCTTTATTCAACACATGAATATTTTCTATAGTTTATATATATAATAAAAATGTGACTTTTATTGTAAAACAATTTATTTCAAAGCACGATTATTTTGTATAGTCTATACATAAGGTAAAAATATTTTTTTTTTGATGTTAAAACAATTTATTTAAAATACTAATATTTTATATAGGCTATATATATATAATAAAAATGTGATTTTTATCTTTCAAATAATTTACTCAACACAAGAACTCATTCAACACATGAATTTCTATTCAACACACGAATATAGTTTCAACACATGAAAATAATTCTAATACATGAATATTATTGAAAATTTCGGCAGCATAACGGCAGGGTAGTTAAAACCGGGACCGTCCCTAGTACGACTCCTCGCTTTACCTTAAAACCTCGCGTTTTTTGACAATGGGGATTTCATGCATCTAATTCGCACGCAGGCGAGCATGTTTTCTTTCATTTCCACAACCTACTCTAATTTTGTTTTCAACCACAAATGGGTATTTTTCAACCACGGTCAATCATTCTCAACCACAAACAATTCTATCAACCATACGCATTATTCACCAAATTTCACATCAACCAAATAATCCAAACAATATCACAACCAATAAATATCGTCCATGGTCTGTGGACGAGGGGAGTGTGTATATATATATATATATGTATGTATGTATGTATGTATGTATGTATGTATGTATTCGTATATAAATATATTTCAATTCATTTCAACACACATATAATTTTTACAACGCATATATAACTTATACATCGACAATACAACTTATACAACGCTTATACATGAGGTGCACAACGCTTATATAATCATACATCGACTATATAATTTATACATCATTGTTTTCCATATCTTTTATAAATTAGAAATATCACATTGGGTTCCACTCCACCAAAAATAGCAGAAGGCTCAGAAAAATATGCGGTCTCTTCTAGAATGTACAAGACGACCACACGAGTCCACTGTCTCTTGTTTCATTGGATTTCGACAAGATGCGAAAATGATATGATTTTTATTGTAAAATCATAAACCGTAGCGCTTTAAAGTACTATAGAATAGTTTAAATAATATCAGTCGTATACCTCTATGTTTTCTTCAAAACTAGTTTGAAGATTTCTCGTTATCCGCAGCATGAGGTGACGATCGGGCGGTGCCATCTTGGAGTGCTTGGAGAGGCGCGTTGGCGGCTGGTGGAGGCGTTAGACTCGGCGATGGATCTGAAGCACGGCGGCGAGATGAAGTTCGTCACTTTGGGGGCTCGATCCGGCCAGGACACAGGACGACAGAGGGTGCGACTGGTACAGATTTGTAGAGCTCGACGAGGGCTACAAAATCCTCAACTGGGTCGAGGTCTAATGGTGCGTGTAGGAGGAGGAATCGAAGGAGGAAGGATTGAACCTCTTTCCGTCGTTCGTCGAGAGGGTTACGGGACAGAGAATTTATGAGGGCCAATCAGGGTTTTTTATTTTATTTATATATTTTTAAATTTCTAAAATACCCCTTATGTCCTACGAACTCCAATCAAAACCCAATGACTATCGTCCCTAGCCAAATACCCCAATTCCGAACACAATGGGATATGTTTTGAAGGCCTATTCGACTGTTTCAGTCAGTTTTCCATCAAACGAAAATGTAAAACATTCAATATTCGATTTGAACGTACATTTCAATTTGCCGGGGCCCCAAAATGATTCGAAAAATTCCAGAAAAATAAATCTAGCAATGTTTTGACGATACGGTCCCAACAAAACTAGTTTCGTTGAATTCTGAGACAGTTTGAAAAATGGCCATTTTCTGGTCGATCCAATTTAACTGTAATTGACCAAAACACATTTTCCTTTGCCACGCTCACATATTAGCTTCAAAAATTATGAATTTTGAAAGCTAGCAAAAATTTGACATCACGGATCCAACAAAAGTGGTTTCGTCGAATTCTGAGGTCGTTTGCAAAATGTCTATTTTCACGGGCTATATAAATTCTATAGCAACCTTTCTGAAAATTTATCTGGCCATAACTTTTGACTCCTGCTACGAAACTTCGATTTTTCAGATTCCTTAGAAAGATATTCACTAACAGATTTAAATACTTTTGGTTTCACTAAAATCCGTTTTATTTTGCACCCGGTACAATTAGTCAAAGTTAGAATTGAAATTTTGAATCTGCCGCGCCATTTCAGGCCTTGTTTATAATTCAAAGTAATTATATTCATTTTCAAACATCGATTCAAACACACTTTTCATCGTTATTATTTAAAATATTTATTTTAAATATTTAAAAATTCACTAAAATAGCCAATTTAAAATTTTTAAATTGGTTCGGATTTTCCGGGTTGTTACACGGTCTTAGAATTCAACGAAATTGGTTTTGTTAGGACTATATCATCAAAACATAGCCAGATTTATTTCTTTGGAATTTTTAAAGTCTGTATGCGGCCCCAGTAAATTAAAATGTGCATTTGAATTTGAAATATAATGATTTATATTTTAGATTTAGCGGAAACGAATCGTAACATCTGAATTGGGTTAGGAAACATATCCTATTGTGTTCGGAATGGGGGTAATTAGCTAGGGGCTATGGTCGTTGGGTCTGATTTGACGTTCAAATGGAAAAGCACCTTTTTGGGAAATAATTAAATAATATATATATATATATATTAATATATTTTCCCTCTCTCCTCTCCCACTCTCTCCACCCTCCATTCAGTTTTCAAAGAAAAAAACAAAATGAAATCATGCTCGTGCCCTAGCCCTACGTGCGCCGCCGCCTCTGGCGATGGCCCCCTCTCGCCTGGCGCCTCTCTCCGATCCCCTTCGTCGTTCCCCTTCCCTCCCCTCACTCCATCGAAGAACCTGCACCCCCCTAAGCCCCAATACCCATCGCAAAAACTCCCAACCCATTTCTCCCACCAGACCACAACCTCCAGGCCTATAGGGACCCGCCGCCGGCCACCTGCCATCGTCCACCGCGAGCCTCCTCCGCCTGAGTACCGCTGATAGCCCCCCTTTCCAATTCAACTGTAAGCTTTTTTTGTTTATTTATTTTATTTAGTTATTTATTTAAATTAATTAGTTTAAGTTAATTAAAATCGGTTTTTAAAGTTCGGATCTTTGTAAATCAATATGGAATCGTTTTTAAAGATAAAAATTCAATTTTTACATTAAATGGCAAGGAAAAGATTTGATTTTTATCATGAACAAGATTTGATTTTTAAAGATGAACATGATTTACAAATATAAGTAAAATCGTTTAGATAAAAATATAATCTTTACTAAGTAAAAAATATAATTTTTATTTATGTAGTGAAGTAAAAATATATTTTTTATTTAAAGTAGCGACGTAAAAATATGATCTTTATCGTATAAAAGAATATATTTTTAGTCGTATAAAAATATAATTTTTATCGCAAAGGAAATATTTTTGGTTAGTTAAAATAAGATTTTATCATGTGTATGAAAATATTTTTAGAAATATAAAAATATGATTTTCATAATATATATGTAGCGATATAAAAGTATAATCTTCTTTGTACATGATTTCATATTGAAAGTGTGATCTTTATGTATATAGTTTCGATATAAAAATTAGATTTTTTATATATGAAGGGACAGTGTAAAAATATTATTTTTATATGAGTAGCATAATAAAAATGTGATTTTTATTATATATGAAGCGAAATAAAAATTTGATCTTTATATAAGAAGTAGAGATATAAAAATATAATTTTTATACAGAAAGAAGCATTGTAAAAATATATGATTTTTATATATGAAGTGCCATTATAAAAATGTGATTTTTACTATGAACAGCGGGAAAAGTTCGCATTGGAATTTTGGGCAAATCCGAACCGTTCAAAAATAGAGAACGGCGGAGTGGAACCCAAAGGTGAGAACTCCTCACTTTTATTTTATTTTATAGTTAGAAATATATACTAGGATGCAGACGGTGCTTAGCAGCACCTGACACCCATCGTCCACAGACCATGGACGACTTGTTTGTTTGATTGATTGAGTTATGAAAACTGATTATGTGATGTGGAATGGAATAAAATATTTTATAGTTAAAAATAGAATTTTTAATGTGTATATGAATAAAATAAATATACATAAACAAATCGGATGATTTGTTTATGTATACACATTTGACTAATATTGATTGGGACGATAAATTTCACATATCGCCCAACTGCACAAATAAAATTCATTATTTGTTGATTGGAACCCCACACGGGTATTGGGATGATATATGACATACACTAATCCCAATAATTAGCTGTATGTCGATTGGTTGATTGACAAGCTGTGTAAGCATTGAATATTTATATTTAATGCTTATATAGTGTAGAATGCACTTTGGATGATGGTTGATTGTTTATTATTGTTGTGATATACATGTGCAGTATGAAACCTATATAATCAACATTATATGGTAATTGACTATGTCTGATTCTAGTTCAGAAAGAATGAATATTTTAAAATAATGAATATTTCCGAATATTTTAAAATAATGAATATTTTAAACAAATATTCGATAATGGATCAAAAATGTGATTTTGATGTCCGATTTGGGATGGACATGAATATATTCAAATGTATAAAGCTATGTTGATTAGATTAACGCCATTTTGACATGAATGATATTTATATCAATTTATTCATTTTTATAATGAATATCGAAAAGTAATGGATTTCAAAATCGAATGTTTTAAAAATATTATTATTTATATATCGATGATATGGAATATTCAATTTTGATTAGAATTTGAATATGAAGTTTAAATCGTTTTGAAAACGAATTTAAAACAATTTATAAAATAAGTTTTAAATGGAAATCAATGAAATATATATTATATATATAATATAATGGCCTATATAAAACGCATCGCGCTGCGGTAGTTCGCGAATTTCGACCATTGACATCGAATGGACATTACGAGAGATCAGGCCGTCGGATTCTCCTAAATCCGGAACCGTTGGGTTCGTATCGAAAAGAGATTTTTAAGAATATTAGAGATTTGAAATCTAACGGATGGATTTGGAATTATGTCCAAATAAAATTTGGAAAAGGTCGTTGTAAGTGCAGTTCGATGGCTGTTTATGGAAATCGACGGTACGGGTCTTGATAAAATTATTAAAAATATCAATAATTTGTGTAAAATCATAACGAACGATTTGGAAAGAATTGGGATGAAAAATTCCATATTTGAAAAGATAAAAATAGATTTCTATCGAAATGAACTAGTTCTGAACTAGAATTATATTCCAATATTTTCAAATAAATAAATTAGATTTGTAATGGTTTTAAAAATAACTAGAATTTCCAATATATAAATTGGAAATGGATTTGAATCGAAACTGTCTTCGGGATATTTCAATGTTGGATTTCGTGATTATACAGATATTGTTATGGAAATTTGAAAGATATATTTATATCGTTATTTCCAATATGATATTTGTTGGTTGTGGTATTTGATATTGAATATAAGCCGATATATTTTCTATTCGGAGCCTTGTATTTAATATCAAATGGGATTTGGGTTTGTCGTGAATGGTGCCTTCATTAACACTGTTCTTAAACCCAGTTGAGAAAAGATTAAATCTTTTTATTTAGATTTGATGAAGTATACCAATTAATTGATATTTAAATGGGATGGAATTGAAATTGGTCTTTGGGTTTATCGTGAACGGTGTTCTAAATAACACTTGTTCTTTAACCCGATTAATAAAGGAATAAGATTTTGGGTTGTTGTGAATGGTGTCTTTAATAATACTGTTCTTAGACCCAATGGAATTAAGCAAATCAGAAACTAACTGGAGATTAGTTAAGTTGAATGGTTTCCTGGGTATTGATCTGATGTTGGTTTCGGCCTTCGGGGTTAATACTTAGGGAATTTTTCGCATGCTAATTTACGGTTAAAGGCTGATGGAATGGAATGTGATTTTGGATTTACCGTGAACCGTGTGTTAAATGACATTGGTTCTTTAACCCCGTTAAAGACAGGAATAAGATTTTGGGTTGTCGTAAATGGCGCCTTTAATAATATTGTTCTTATACCCAATGGAGTTATGCAAATCAGAAACTAGTTAAGTTGAATGGTTTCATGGGTATTGATCTGATGTTGGTTTCAGCCTTCGGGGTTAATACTTAGGGAATTGTTCACTTGCTAATTTACAGTTAAAGGCTGATGGAATGGAATGTTATTTTGGGTTTATCGTGAACCGTGTTTTAAATGACGTTGGTTCTTTAACCCAGTTAAAGGCAGGATATGATTTCCCCAGTTAAACAATTGTTAATATTGATTTTTGGGAAGATTAAAACCAAGTGGAGTTTTAATGCATCTTTAATTAGATTGAAATGGTATCCAAAGGAAGATTAAAGAATAAATTTAAAGAATTTATCTTTGATAAAATTAACGGGAACCTTTCCCAAAGTATAAGAATATTTGAATAAAGGAATATTCTAGATGGAATGAGGTGTATGTTGTGTTTTTATAGCACTTGTTTATTATATATGCGAGTTATTCAGAAAGATCGGGTTTATCCCATTCTAAATAACTGATTCGACGATATGTCGAGGATGAAGACAGTGGTTAACGACCGGAGGTCATCACATCGTTTGGATGATTACTGATGTCTTGATTGGGCTGTACACCCAAGACATGGTAATAAGTGGTGATCGTCCAGACGTACTTGGAGATCGATCGGATATGCGAGGATCTCTCCCCTATGTTGGATATATGGGGAAGGAATAAGGTGCCTCTGGTTTTGTTCAGACCCAAAACGAACTTGTAAATGGATGTGTGTCTGACATCAAATTTCATTCTGTGTGATTGATAGACATCGGTTGCATAGCGTGAATTGATTGTGTGGCATGCTGAGAAGCAAATGACTAAGGCTTCTGTTGAAAAGCAGAGTCTTGTGGTTGATGATCAAAGCACGGATTTAGTATAGCATAGCTTTGTGTAGCGTTAATTCGCAAGCCTCACACCCCGGTGTGAACCAGAAACGGGAGAGAACATCAGGGAGGGCAAGCGTTTCCTTCTAGCTAGGAGCGGTTTCACCGTTTTGCTAGCCATGACATTTTACTTATGTGGATGATGGATTGTGAGACACCTCGGTTATATCGGTCATTCCGGGGCCGGTAGCTTGGTCGGGATATGACCAGTTTACACTCCATAGGGCGGGAAACGCATTGTTCAGGCATTTTAATCCACTCCGTGTGGACCGGCCTTGACGATCCAAAGGCTTGACATAATATTTGCCTTAGACATGGGCTAGATTGTCTCGAAGCGGTAAGGACGATCCCTTGCCTTGGTTTACAGATGGAAATCCAACTTCCAATACGACATTTTGAAGTTTTGATTGTAGAGCCTAGTATGGCGACATAGTGGGATGGGGCACTCATGCCGTCTATGATTGATACATTTATATTTGAAATTGTTTTAACACTATACACGTATAGTAATAGTAAAATATAAAATTTCACGTACCAAACATTTTTGGCTATTATAAGGTAAAAACTCTATCCTCCGGCTTTTGTTGCATTGTGTGTTGGGACCTGAGCTTCATTGTTCTTTACTTAGCATTGTGCTGTTTGTTTTACGCACTGGTATTCTTGGTGGTAAACCCGTTCCGTGTTATACGGCATGGTCCCTGGATTTACCAAACTTTAAAATCAGATAAATAATTGTTTTAGTTCTCACACCAGTCACATGACTGACCTGGAGTTTATTGTTTTAACCTAAACTCTGGGTGGCCCTATTTTCCACATGGGCAGCTAGTAGTTTTGGTTTTGCAGATTTGTATTCACAGAATCCTGGTTTATAGCTGGAATGATATTCAGAAAGCTCTGTAACCGTTTATTCCTTTCAGTTGTGTTTGTATTAGTTTTACGCTGCTAAGTATTTATATGTAATTTGTAAATCTCTGATATTTTTCTTCTGTATATTATTCATGTATACTTTGGAATATTCTTGTATTTTGATGGAATTGTTGTAATAAGCAATGAAATGTTCTTCTGTTTGTGTTCTGATTCATCTTGTCCTCAAAGCAATCCGGTCTTCCTCTTCTCCTATGAGACCGGAGAAGTTTTGGGTTCTTACAGTGGTATCAGAGCTTGGAGAACAAGACACGTTAGAACCAAACAAAAGAATTCATCAGAGATTGGATTAGTAATATCCAATGAGAGTGACTCGTTAGAGATGGGATCAGTAGTTTCCTAGAACGAGTGTAGAGAGTATATTTTTAAAATAAAAGTGAAAACAGATTTTCGTTTGAAAATTTAAACCTTGTTATTCTTATTTGAATATTATTTATATTGATTTGGACAATCAAGTATATAAAGATTTTGCATATACGTCTGATCCATGTGTATACGAAGTTGTAATATACTAGGTAGATATAAAATAACAATCTAGTCGTCAGGAGATGATTCTGATGATTGACTAGTTGTCATCAGCATTTGTGTTCGAGTTTCGAAAGTGGGATGTCTGTACGATTCCAATTGACTGGTGTGAGAACCAAAATATAGTTAGAATATATTGTTATGAATTGGCATCAAAAATATGAATTTTGACTCTGTATTAAAATTATGAATTTGAAACGTTAATTCACTAATTGATTAATGGTTGTGTTGAATGATTATTTGTTATCTAATAAAACCATTATATGAAAGAACGGTACATATATCCAAATTGTATCAAATGTTGAACTGTATTGAAAATTGTTTGAAATTGCATGCATATACGTGCACATATATTGAACAGGTCGTAGCAAGGAGGCTAGAAAGACAAATAAAATTGTATGCCTAACAAATAGGTACATGTTTAATAATTTCTTGGGGTTTTGGGTGATTTTATGAGCCGCTTGGCTTTTTCTTTTTCTTTTTGATTGGAGAGGCCTGTGTGGCAGTTTGGGATTTTCCCGGTGCTCTCGTACAAAGAAGGCTATGGCGAATTTTTTCGAAAATTTAGGGTGTTAGTCAAATTTTTGAAAAAATGGAAAATTCTTAGAAACTGAAAAGTTGAAGAATTAAAGCCAAACTGAAAGTTGAGTTGGTTTATAAAGCAATTTTCAGCTTCGTTCCTTTTCAGGGACGAAAAGATTTTAAGTGGGGGAGATTGTGATAACCCGGAAAATCCGAACCTATTTAAAATTTTGATTTTGGCAATTTTAGTGAATTTTGGATATTTAAAATGAATTATTTTAAATAATAATGACAAGAAATTTATTTCGAATAGAAATAGAACATATATATTTATTTGAATCGACATTAGAATATAAATATATATTTTAATTTTAAAAGGAATTGAAAATGGCGCGGTAGTTTGAAAATTCGATTTCAAATTTCAAATGAATGTACAGGACTCAAAATAAATTGAATTTTAGCGAAACCAAAAATATTTGAATCTATTTGAAAATATCTTTCCAACGAATCCGAAAAATTGAAATTTCATAGCGGTGATAAAAAGTTATGCCCAATTGAAAATTCAGAATAGTCGTTATGGAAAAAATAGCGATTTTGCAAACGACCTCCGTTTTCGATGAAACCACATTTGTTGGATCCGGGATGTCTAGCTATTGCTAGATTCCAAAATTCATAATTTTTCGAATCAATATGTGAGCATGGCAAAAGAAAACGTGTTTTGACAGTTTCAATCAATTTCGATCGACCAGAAAATGGCCATTTTTCAAACGGTCTCAGAATTTAACGAAATTAGTTTCGTTAGGACTGTATCGTCAAAACATAGCCAGAATTATTTTTCTGGAATCTTTAAAGTCTGTTTGCGGCCCTAGTAATTTAAAATGTGCATTTGAATTTAAAATATAATGATTTATATTTTAGATTTAGCGGAAACTGATCGTAACAGCCGAATTGGGTTACGAAACATATCCCATTGTGTTCGGAATGGGGGTAATTACCTAGGGGTGACAGAATGGGGGTAATAGCTATGGGTGACAGTCGTTGGGTCCGATTTGAGGTTCAAATGGAAAAGCACCTTTTTGGGAAATAATTAAATAATATATATATATATATATATTAATATATTTTCCCTCTCTTTATACCCTCCGTTCAGTTTTCGAAGAAAAAACAAAATGAAATCGCGCTCGTTCCCTAGCCTATCGCGCGCCGCCGCCTCCAGCGATGGCCCCCTCTCTCGCCTGGCGCCTCTCTTCGATCCCCTCCGTCGTTCCCCTTCCCTCTCCTCACTCCATCGAAGAACCCACACCCCCCTAAGCCGCAAAACCCATTGCAAAAACTCCTAACCCTTTTCTCCCTCTTGACCGCAGCCTCTAGCCCTAGAGGGCCCTCCGCCGGCCACCTGCCATCGTCCACCGCGAGCCTCCTCCGCCTGAGTGCCGCAGACAGCCCCCCTTTCCAATTCAACTATAAGCTTATTTGTTTATTTATTTTATTTAGTTATTTATTTAAATTAATTATTTTAAGTTAATTAAAATCGGTTTTTAAAGTACAGATCTTTGTAAATGAATATGGAATCGTTTTTTATGATTAAAATTCGATTTTTACATTAGATGGCAAGGAAAAGGTTTGATTTTTGTCATGAACAAGATTTGATTTTTAAAGATGAACATGATTTATAAATATAAGTAACATCGTTTAGATAAAAACATAATCTTTACAAGGTAAAAATATAATTTTTATTTAAGTAGTAAAGTAAAAATATAATTTTTATTTAAAGTAGAGACGTAAAAATACGATTTTTATCATATAAAAGAATATATTTTTAGTTGTATAAAAATATAATTTTTATCACAAAGGAAATATTTTTGGTTAGATAAAATAGGATTTTATCGTATGTATGAAAATATTTTTAGAGATATAAAAATATGATTTTTATAATATATATGTAGTGATATAAAAGTATAATCTTCTCTGTACATGATTTCATATTGAAAGTGTGATCTTTATGTATATGGTTTCGATATAAAAATTAGATTTTTTATATATAAAGGGACAGTGTAAAAAGAATATTTTTATATGAGTAGCATAATAAAATTGTGATTTTTATTATATATGAAGCGAAATTAAAATTCGATCTTTATATAAGAAGTAGATATATAAAAATATAATTTTTATATAGAAAGAAGCGTTGTAAAATATATGATTATTATATATGAAGTGCCATTATAAAAATGTGATTTTTACTATGAACAATGAGAAAAGTTCGCATTGGAATTTTGGGAAAATCCGAACCGTTCAGAAATAGAGAATGGCGGAGTGGAACCCAAAGGTGAGAACTCCTCACTTTTATTTTATTTTCTAGTTAGAAATATATACTAGGATGCAGACGGTGCTTAGCAGCACCTGACACCCATCGTCCACAGACCATAAACGACTTGTTTGTTTGATTGATTAAGTTGTGAAAACTGATTATGTGATGTGGAATGGAATAAAATATTTTATAGTTAAAAATATAATTTTTAACGTGTATATGAATAAAATAAATATTTATAAACAAATCGGACGATTTGTTTATGTATACACATTTGACTGATAATGATTGGGACGATAAATTTTACACATCGTCAAGTGCACAAATAAAATTCATTATCTGTTGATTGAAACCCCACACGGGTATTGGGATGATATATGACATACACTAATCCCAATAATTAGCTGTATGTCGATCGATTGATTGATAAGCTGTGTAAGCGTTGAATATTTATATTTAATGGTTATACAGTGTAGAATGCACTCTGGATGGTGGTTGATTGTTTATTATTATTGTGATATATAAGTGTTGTATGAAATCCATATAATCAACATTATATGGTAATTGACTGTGTCTAATTTCAGTTCAGAAAGAATGAATATTTTAAAATAACGAATATTTTAAAATAACGAATATTTTAAAATAACGAATATTTTAAAATAATGAATATTTTAAAATAATATTCAGTAATGGATCAAAAATGTGATTTTGATGTCCGATTTGGGATGGACACGAATATATTCAAATATATAAAGCCGAGTTGATTAGATTAACGGCAATTTGACGTAAACGATATTTATATGGATTTTATTCATTTTTATAATGAATATCGAAAAGGAATGGATTTCAAAATCTAATGTTTTGAAAATATTTTCATTTATATATCGATGATATGGAATATTCAATTTTGATTAGAAATTGAATATGAAGTTAAAATCGTTTTTGAAACGAATTTAAAATAATTTATAAAATACGTTTTAAATTGAAATCGACGAAATATATATTATATATATAATATAATGGCTTGAGTAGAACGCGCCGCGCTGCGGTAGTTCGCGAATTTCGACCATTGACTTCGAACAGACATTACGGGAGATCCGACAGTTGGTATCTCCTAAAACCGGAACTGTTGGGTTCATATTGAAAAGGGCTTTCTAACGAGTATTAGAGATTTGAAATCTAACGGTTGGATTTGGAATTATGTCCAAATCAAATTTGAAAAAGATCGCTGTAAGTGCAGTTCGATGGCCGTTTATGGAAATCGACTGTACGGGCCTTGATAAAATTATTAAAAATATCAATAATTTGTGTAAAATCATAACAAATGATTTGGAAAGAATTGGGATGAAAAATTCCATATTTGAAAAGATAAAAATAGATTTCTATCGAAATGAACTAGTTCTGAACTAGAATTATATTCCAGTATTTTTAAATAAATTGGATTTGAAATGGTTTTAAAAATAACCAGAATTTTCAATATATAAATTGGAAATAGATTTGAATCGAAATTGTCTTCTGAATACATCGATGTTGGATTTCGTGATTATATAGATATTTTTATGGAAATTTGAAAGATATATTTATATCATTATTTCCAATACGATAATTGTTGGTTGTGGTATTTGATATTGAATATAAGCCGATATATTTTCTATTCAGAGCCTTGTATTTAATATCAAATGGGATTTGGGTTTGTCATGAATGGTGTCTTCATTAACACCGTTCTTAAACCTAGTTGAGAAAAGATTAAATCTTTTTATTTAGATTTAATGAAGTATACCAATTAATTGATATTTAATTGGGATGGAATTGAAATTGGTCTTTGGGTTTATCGTGAACGGTGTTTTAAATAAAATTTGTTTTTAACCCGATTAACAATGGAATAAGATTTTGGGTTTTCGTGAATGGTATCTTTAATAATACTGTTCTTAGACCCAATGGAGTTAAGCAAATCAGAAATTAACTAGAGATTAGTTATGTTGAATGATTTCATGGGTATTGATCTGATGTTGGTTTCGGCCTTCGGGGTTAATACTTAAGGAATTGTTCACTTGCTAATTTATGGTGAAAGGCTGATGGAATGGAATGTGATTTGGGGTTTATCGTGAACCATGTTTTAAATGACATCGGATCTTTAGCCCAGTTAAAGACAAGAATAAGATTTTGGGTTGTCGCGAATGGTATCTTTAATAATACTGTGTTGAGATCCAATGGAGTTAAGCAAATCAGAAACTAACTGGAGATTAGTTAAGTTGAATGGTTTCTTGTGTGTTGATCTGATGTTGGTTTCGGCCTTCGGGGTTAATACCTAAGGAATTATTCACTTGCTAATTTACGGTTAAAGGCTGATGGAATGGAATGTGATTTTGGGTTTATCGTGAACTGTGTTTTAAATGACATTGGTTCTTTAACCCAGTTAAAGACAGGATATGATTTCCCTAGTTAAACAATCATTAATATTGACTTTTGGGAATATTAAAACCAAGTGGAGTTTTAATGCATCTTTAATTAGATTGAAATGATATCCAAAGGAATATTAAAGAATAAATTTAAAGAATTTATCTTTGATAACATTAATGGGAACCTTTCCCAAAGTATAAGAATATTTGAATAAAGGAATATTCTGGATTTGAATGAGGCGTATGTTGTGTTTTTATAGAACTTGTTTACTATATACGCGAGTTATTCAGAAAGACCGAGTTTATCCCATTCTGAATAACTGATTAGACGATATGTCGAGGATGAAGACGGTGGTCGAAGACCGGAGGTCTTCACACCGTTTGGATGATTATTGATGGCTTGATTGGGCTGTACACCAAAGACAAGGTAATAAGTGGTGATCGTCCAGACATACTTGGAGATCGACCGGATATGCAAGGACCTCTCCCCGTATTGTACATATGGGGAAGGAATAAGGTGCCTTTGGTTTCGCTCAGACCCAGAATGAACTTGTAAATGGATGTGTGTCTGACATCGGATTTCATTCTGTGAGGTTGATAGACATCGGTTGCATAGCGTGAATTGCCTGTGTGGCATGGTGAGAAGCAAATGATCAAGGCTTCTGTTGAAAAGCAAAGTCTTGTGGTTGATGATCAAATCACGGCTTTAATATAGCGTAGCTTTGTGTTGTGTTAATTCGCGAGCCTCACACCCCGGTGTGAACCAGAAACGGGAGAGGACGTCAGTGCAGGCATGCGTTTCCTTCTAGCTAGGAGTGGTGTCACCGTTTTACTAGCCCTGACATTTTACTTATGTGGATGATGGATTGCGAGACGCTTCAGTTATATCGGTCATTCCGGGGCCGATAATTTGGTCGGGATATGACCAGTTTACGCCCCAAAGGGCAGGGAAACGCATTGTTCAGGAATTTTAATCCACTCCATGTGGACCGGCCTTGACGATCCAAAGGCTTGACAGAGTACTTGCTTGAGACATGGGCTAGATTGTCTCGAAGCGGTAAGAATGATCCCTTGCCTTGGTTTACAGATGGAAATCCAACTTCCAATACGACATTTTGTGGTTTTGATTGTAGAGCCTAGTATGGCGACATAGTGGGATGGGGCACTCATGCCGTCTATGATTGATATATTTATATTTGAAATTGTTTTGACACTATACATGCATAGTAATAGTAAAATATGAAATTTCGCGTACCAAGCATTTTTGGCTATTTTAAGATAAAAACTCTATCCTCCGGCTTGCGTTGCATTGTGTGAGGGGACCTGAGTCTTATAATAGCTTCATTATTCTTTATTTAGCATTGCGCTGTTTGTTTTGTGCACTGGTATTCTTGGGGGTAAACCCGTTCCGTGTTATACAGCGTGGTCCCTTGATTTACCTAACTTTAAAATTAGATTAATAACTGTTTCAGTTCTCACATCAGTCACATGACTGACCTGGAGTTTATTATTTTGACCTAAACTCTAGGTGTCCCTATTTTCCACAGGGGCAGCTAGTAGTTTTGGTTTTGCAGATATTATTCACAGGATCCTGGTTTACAGCTGGAATGATATTCGGAAAGCTCTATATTTGTATATTCCTTTCAGTTGTGCTTGTATTATTTTTCTGCTGCTATGTATTTATATGTAATTTATAAATCTCTGATATTTTTCTTCTATATATTATTCATGTATATTCTTGTATTCTGATGGAATTGTTGTAATAAGCAATGAAATGTTCTTCTGTTTGTGTTCTGATTCGTCTTGTCCTCAAAGCAATTCGGTATTCCTCTTCTCCTCGGAGACCGGGGAAATTATGGGTTCTTACGCTGATGTTGAGGTACTTTTAACTTATCATTTCATTTTTATTAATCAGATTGAAATCTTGTGTTTCAAACGACTTTTTATTAAAAATAATACACATAAAAGAGAGAAAAATTATAAACTAAAGGGTACGTAATTAGTCCTGTTGACTTTAGTGTTTTCTATTACGGTGTCGATTTCCAGGGATGCATTTCTATTTGAAAATTTGTATAGAAAAGCAGGATAATTTCACACTGTAGAATAATCTACGATCATTCCGATTATGAAAGCTACAGCTAATTCAAGTAACTATCGGTTATATGGGCCTGCATTCTATGTTGTACTGGGATTCCAAGGGCCACAACATTCTATCATATTCCATCGAAAATGCAAGGAATGTTTATACGTCGACTCTATTTGGTTAACTAGCATAAATTTATCATCGACGATGAATAATAATGCTAATCTGCTTGCAGTTGTCACCACCACCAGTGCTGACAAAGTATAAAGAAGGCAGAATCACGCGTTTGTAAGAAAATACTGCAGTTAGTAAATCACTTGGGGTGCCTTCATTGTTTACTAGTACGAGAGAGGCTGCAATATGAAATAGGAAAGGAAAAGGTAAAGTTATTAAGGAATGTGATGAATACATCATGAAAATGGTGGTGAAGATGACAACGATGATTCATCGGTAGTATACAAAAGTTATTTGTTTACTACTTATTGTCTTTCCTTTATAAACGTAAAAAATCTAAAACTAATAATCTTGAACTTTGAATAAATTGTATAGAATCAAAGTTGTTAAGTCAAAGAAATCTCTATCTGGACCGAGAAGTCCTTCGCGAGCCAATGCAGCGCTTGAAATTGAGAAGGAAGCGACATCCACTGTTGTAATTTTTGTACCCATCTAAACTTCTCCAAAGAAGTCTGGCTCTAACAAGGAAGTGATGATAAACACTCCCACTCCAAAAGAAAGTAGAGATAAAGCTGTAGAAACAATGAGGAAATTTTTGAAACCTACAATCCACCAGTTTTAAAAAAAAAACTACTTGTAGCAAAATGTTCAAACAATCAAGCAGCTGTGAAGCTACTGTTCAATCGTTGCTTATTTAGCGATGCGAGAACGTCAAAAGCGGAATGTTGTTGCTCCAACAATGGAAAATGTTATTGAATTAGACCATGATGGGATTACAAAGGAAGTTGATGCAGGTAAAATGTTTCTTTATCTGTGCACTGCACTACCTTATTTAGTATGATCAAAGCTTTAAAACTTGTTACTTTCTTGCATTTGGGTATTGCTTTAATTTTTTACTCATTTTTTGGAACCTGGTATACAAAGTATAAGCTCCGAAAAAAGTAGGAGGGAAGCTAAAGATGATTAAGATGCATATTAGAGGCCAGATGATAAAGTACATTACTTTGAATGAAGATGGTCAGCTAGTTTCTGATTATATTACAGAGTTAAGTAATTTTCTTGGGGCACTAGCAAAGGATAATGTGTCTCTTACTTACATCAATTGGCATGTTATTCATGATCAATTAAAGTGGTAAATGTTGGAATATACTCTGGTAAAATCTATAACCCTAAACCATAGTTCAACTGACTTCCTAAATGTATGGTTTTAATTAATTAGTTTGTTTCTTGAATATTTTGTTTGATGTATTGTAGGCTAAGTATGTCATTTCGGATAAAGGACAAAAGTGGGTCTTGAACACACTTAATGACTCTTGGAGGTAGTACAAGTCTCATATGAAGGCAAGGTATTATAAAAATATTGAACTGATGAGAAAAGGCTTGCGGATAGGCCGAATACAATTCCGTTAGAGGATTTCAGAATGCTCTTGAAATACTGAGGAGATGAATCAGTACAATTACGACTTTAATGTGACCACAAAGTAAACTAGTTTGTATAATTCTAATTTAGTAATCATACAACAGATGGAAAAAAGAAATAAATTAAATTAATGATATTCACATAATTTAATGTATAACAAATTGATATGCTTAGTTAATTAGTAATTCACATTATCTTGTTTAGTGCTAACCTTTTTTTTTTGATTTCCAGGCACTGGCTGAGAATAATTCAGCATGTCGTAATTCATTAAGTCAGATGCATACCATGGGACCAACACTCATGCACTAGCTAAAGAAAAGATAATATGTGTTTTCTTGAACTTTAAGTTAATTTTTTTGTGATTGAGTTGAATTGGCCACATGATAATTTTAATTTGTTATAATTACTATAATTGCTTCCTTTAGATTGGTATACAATGTTTTAGACAGTGTGGTACTAGTAAATTAATTATATTTTATATCATTGTCACAATGTTCATAGGCAGCAGTTGGATTTTAAATTCCTAAGATTGAACGTTAAAATTTTTGTTTAACATTGATAATCCTAATACTTGACAGAGAAAAAAAGGACTAGGAAAAAGCCAACCCATCTGGTGCATTGGTTTATTTAGAAACCTATAAACGAGAACCAGGGAGAACTTACAAGATAAATACGGATGAACTAGAATCCAAATATGTAAGTGCATTACATAATGAAACAACAATTTAATTGTCAGTTTGAAAGATAACCACATTACAGCTGAAACTTCCATATTTCAATAGTTAGTTTGAAAGATAACCAATTCCGTTAATGAATTTTCTCGAGTAGCTTATATAAAGTATTTCACCCAAGATGAATTATAAATCAATACCTGTGTCAGCTTAGTAGGCACATTTTATGTTTGCTAGAGCTTTTTATTACATCGAACAAATAAGAGATCGCTAAGGCATTGATGCTCCATAGAGTTCATTCTATGATTGTGAATTTGTTCCAATGGAATGTGATTTTACAAAAATTCATCCTCTAGAATGGCAAATAAAAAGGCTAACCTGGCATGATGATTTTATAAAACATAACAAAAACTTCTCATGCCAAAATCTTCTACTATAGTCCAAATTTCAAAGTGCTCTTCCCCTTTCTAATAAAAACAAACAATTTGTTCACTTCCCTTTATTCATTTACCTGCAATCATCCACAACTCACCAGTTCCACAAGGACCATAACCACATTGCAATAGCCGATCCAGTCACATATACACATAAGTAATGGTAGATAATAAAATAGCAAGTATTCTTGATTCTCATTCTCATTTCTATGACAACTGAGAATAGCAAGTATATCCAAGCAATGGTATATAATGAAATAGCAAGTATTCTCAGTTCTGTGGTGTAACAAGTATTCTCAGTTGTCATTAGATAATGAAATAGCAATTTGTAGGCAAAGATCCAATCAATGGTAGATGCAGGAAATATTGTTGAGGCATGTGCAATTATCTTTGGTGGGAAAACTCATGGACCGAACTAGCTTGTGGGAAGGCGAGGTAAAATGTCTGAAAAAATCCAACTCCTGCTCCAACATATAGTTATGTGCAAGAGCTGACCACAAAAATAAGGCAAGAGCTTCAGGATGATTTGGAAGCAAACATATAGTTATGTGCAAGAGCTGACCACAAAAATAAGGCAAGAGCTTCAGGCTGATTTGGAAGCAAAGGTGAACAGAAATGTGAAGGAGAACGTGTCAAGGGTGTTGAAAAAGTTAGGTGAAGCTAATCAAAATCTTAATTTAGATGTTGGAGACTTTTGTGTCACCACAACAAGTGATGAAGATGATACTGGTAATCCTGCAATCGATGAATGAATATTTTGGATGGTATTCGTTGGCACTTGTGTTATGTAGAATATTTGAATTGTAATTTTAAATTATGTACTTGATCGTATGTGTTGGAACTTGTGGTAAATTTGAAGAATTGTTTTGGTATGTAGAACGATTGAATGTGATGATGAACGTTTTGGATGAGTTTCTTCTATGTTCAAAATTGGTATTGCAAAATTTTTAATTAAAGCATTGTATTTGCTTTCTTCTAATGTAGAATTTGCCTTTTTATACTGTTGCATTTGCTTTTTTTCTGATGTTGTTGTTACTACCAAAATAAAACATCTGGGATAGGCTGGCGGTGAAGGCGTAGAAGACCAACATGAACATAAAAAAATCTTCCATCGGCAAAGGCTTAACACAAGAAGAAGCCGACAACACAAGGGAGTGATCCGGGAGCTGCACAACCAACACCATTAATAGAGCTCAAAGTCTATACAAAGAAGGGATACTAGAAGGATGGACCTGACATGGTGGAAAAGCGGTGGAAGGTCACCTATGACCGAAAGCCAATGAAGAGAAAAATTAGTGATCCATAACCCGGGACAAAGAAGAACGAAAGGGCTATCGATATTAATTTTCTTAATACCAATACATATGGAGACAGAAGCACTGAAGTAACGAAGGTTAAAGAACAAGGAGGTTATCCAGGGGCCAAGACAGGGACCTCTATTAATTGGTTTCTGAAAAGATACCCTAATAAAAAAACTAGCAAAACATCAGAAGAAACATCTCAGAAAGGAGAGGATGTGCTTCAGAAGTCTACCGAAAGGCTAACCAAAACCACGAAGAGAGACAAGCTATCCACACTAACCTACTTAGTGTTGAAACTGACAGGGGTGGCGGACCCTACAAACTTTCACTTGAATCACTAAGACAAGCTCCATAAAATGTAAGGAACAAGAACAAGAGTCCACATCCGGAAGCTTACATCCGGAGGCCTACATTCGGGAGCCAAAGCCATTCGCACCGTCAAACTCGAGACCAATACAAAATGGATGGTCAAGTAATCAAAAAGTAGTTCCGCAGACCGGAACCCTCTCCTTCTGAAAGCGTGAGCCGGCACCTCAGAGAAGCCGTGGGAAAAGCCTTCAAAATCTAAAGAGAAAGCGGCCGAGATCCAATACTTCCGGAACCACAGGGAAAAGTGGCTAACAGGGTTACTGCTGGCCTAATAGCAAAAGGGGCCCAAATTCGTCTATAAATAAGACACAAGGGGTCTCGCTTTCAGCATGACTTTCTCATTTTTATTCTTGTACTCTTTTCTCTAGAGTAAACCCTAATTCCTAAATCAACTTGGGGATTTTGGTTGTAATCACTTGTATATCTTAAATCAAAGATCAATAAAGAGTGGATCAATAATTAGAACATTTTCTTATGGGTCTCTCATGTAATTTGTTAGTTATTGCCGGTGCCATATGTTGTGTGCATTCTACGTGCTTACAAGCCCTTACACAATCCTAAACCCTTCCGCAAAATCAATGCGGAACCCCTTCCTACCATCCATTTAGCCTTACTGAGGGATGTGCTTAGGAAACCCTTATTCCAAGTTAATTATTGGTTCTTGAGTCGATTAAGCGTGATGCTCACCCCATTGAGGGAAGAGTAACTAATCTTTTAGGCCCAAAACCTTGATATCTAGGAAACAGTTAACTCACTGTAACAACCCCGAAAAGCAGAACCAATTTAAAATTTTAATTTTGGCTATTTCAATGAATTCAGAATATTTAAAATAATTTATTTTATATAATAACGACTAAAAATTTATTTAAATCGAAGTTAGAACGAATATAATTATTTTAAATATGAAAGGAATTAGAAATAGCGCTGTAGTTTGAAAATTGATATTTGAACTTTGATTGAATGTACAGGATACAAAATAAATCGGATTTTAGTGAAACCAAAAATATTTAAATCTGTTTAGAAATATCTTTCTAACGAATCTGAAAAATCAAAATTTCGTAGTGGGAATCAAAAGTTATGGCTAGTTGAATATTCAGAATAGTCACTATGAAATTTAATATAAATATAGCCCTTCAAAATAGATATTTTTCAAACGACCTCCGTTTTCGACGAAACCACTTTGGTTGAATCCAGAGTGTCAAATTATTGCTAGGTTTCAAATTCCATATTCTTTGGAATTAATATATGAGCGTGGCAAAGGAAAACACATTTGGTAATTTCAGTTTGAATTGGATCGACCAGAAAAAGTCCATTTTTCAAACGGTCTCCAAATTCGATGAAATCAGTTTTGTTGGGACTATATCATCCCAACATAGCTAGATTTATTTTTTTGGAATTTTTAGAATCAGTATGTAGCCTCGGCAAATTAAAATGTATGTTCAAATCTAAAATTGAATGTTTTATATTTTAATTTGAAGATTAACTAACTGAAATATTCGGATAAGATTACGAAACATATTCCGTTGTGTCCAGAATGGGGGTGTTTAGCAAGGGGCGACAGTCGTTGGGTTTGATTTGGAGTTCGTATGGACTAAAGGGTATTTTTGGAGTTAAAGAATTAAAAATGTATATATATATAATCCCTTGGCCAATCAAAAAGAGGCATAGACCTCGTTCATTTCTCTAGGGCCCATAACCCTCTCAAAGCGATGGCGGTTGTTCTTCAAATCTTCACCCTTCGATTTCTTCAATTCCGCTCAAAGAAATTAGGTGCTTCTGTAACACCCCGTAATTCTGTGACATTAAGATTCATAAATTAAAGTACAATTAATTTTTAAAAGAAAAAAAAAGATCCATGCAGTTGTTTAGTTTAAGTATCGTAACTAACATGAAAAAGAGAAGTAAGGAGAGAACAATAATTATTATTGTTCTAAGACTTATTAACAAAAGCCTCTGTAGCTCAGTTGGTTGAGGCATTGGATTTGTAGCATAGAGGTCGGGGGTTCGAACCCCGGCGGCGGCATAATTTTTTTATCATTGTTTTAGAGAGGGCCAACTAAACATGCAAATATATGTACGTATAAAAATTCAAAATTTGAAAGGATAAGAACGTACGTATAAGAAAATAAAGAAAAAAATATATATATACATATGAGAAATATAAATATATATATATACAAAAATATATGTATACGAAAGATAAAATTCAAGATAAGGCTACAGTCAATGAAATATGGCAACATCATTTGAATTTTGAAAATAAAATGAAAGTTGTGCGTATATATATACGCGTAAAATGGTCGTTAGAGGAATTGTATACATATAAGAATATTTCATGTGAATAAAACAGTTAAATAAATTCCAGAAATTCAAAAGTTTGAAAATCAAACTTTTACGCCAAAATAGCTTGTGGGACCCAATGCTGACTCAGCACTGCGTGTATGATAAGGTTTGGCTAGATTCATCTACGTACCTGGACTATTTTCTTAACTAGGTTCAATGCTGACTCAGCGCTGCGTGTACGATAAGGTCTTGAGCAGCTATATAAACAGCCCTAGTCTTCATTCTCTTTGCACCAATTCTCTTCTATCCTTATGCTGCTAAGATTCATGGCTTCTTCCCCTCCTCTAAATTTTCTTAAATAAATAAAATAAAATATGATTCAAGACGAGAGATGCTGCTAAAAGACTTTTAAGGAGGGATTCAAATCAAAGTTTCAAGTGAAGAATTCAAAGGCTAGCTCAAACAAGTTTCAAGCAACGACGCACAAATCATAGCCATGCTTTCCTTCTTTTCTAGATCTATTTTCTGTAAGTTGGTTATTTCTAGATCTGAATATTTTGTTTTATTCGTGACATGAAATTAAAGGAATAAAGGAATATGCCAAATCTCTCTCTCTCTCTCTTCGAATATGTGTTTATACTCTTGGACTGAATTAAGAACTGTTACGATTCGAGGACAAATAAGACTGTAACCGTGACTATGACTATAGAACTGTGGCCTTTGAAAGCATATGCCTTTGGACTATGACATAAGCCTTTGATTTTGGGACATATAAACATTGCCTATGACAATGACTTATGACTATGGGGATTATTTTCCCTTTTGGACTATGAACATCGCATATGACTATGGACATTTCCTATGACTGTGACTGTGACTACAAGGATTATTTCCTTGACTAGGCCTATACCTTTGATTTGGACATAAACTATTACTTATGACATAATGAGGACAACTGTGATTTTGACACCCATGATTTATGATTAGGAAAATATTGCTTTAGTTTTGTGATTGAGAAGTTGGGTCTAAACCCAATTATTTATTCTACCTGTTCCTTGGTTTTTCTTTGGTTTTAAGACAGTGGGAATTTACCTATTAAGTTAGGTCTACCCACGTTCTTGAACCTATTTTGCCCATTCTTTGGTTTTAAGACAGTGGGAATTTACCTATTTAGTTAGGTCTACCCATATTCTTGAACCTACATTGTTATCCAAACCTTTTTATGCCAATTATTCCTTCTTGTCATTTTGGTTCATTCCCTTTTTATCTACGAATCTAGATTTATTTATAATCTAGGTTGAATCACGATTATTCGAACGGTGGGAATGCGATTTAGGGAAAAACATGGAAATGAATATGAACGTAATTGTAAACTTGGAAATTGGCATAATTTGGAATATGTATTATGACATGCATATTAAAATGAAAACGGGGAAATTGACATGGATTAGGGAATATGTGATTTTGACATATTAAATTTAGCGTTAGTAAGTAAGCTAAATTTTAGGCATAAAATGTAAACTAGAAAAATAATTCTAGTTTTGCCATAAATTGTGAATTAGGATGTTAAACCAAGATTGGGTTAATTAAGGTTGATTTGGAATAAGTATATTAGCACAATTTTGAATTTATTCATAATTGTGAGCAATTGTCATGTTTAGAATAAATTATGGTTAGCGACACTAAATTTGGTATAATTTACATACCAAAAAGTATAAATATGATAAATAAGAGAGAATGGGCCATAATAATAAATGTGACAATGTACATTAAAAGAGTAGTAATGAAATAAGTAAATTAGGAGTAATTTACTTATAGAATTCGTCATAAATGTTAAATTGTTCATTTACCACAAAATATGTAACTTGGTTAAGTTTTGGCCATAAATTATAAACTAGGATATTTAATCTAGTTTCGGCAATGAAATAGGAAATGGCCTAAACTGCATGTTGGGTTAGGACTTGGGCCTAGAATATAAGTATACTAGTAGGCTTGACAAATAAATATAGGCCAAATTTGTCTAAAAAGGGGAAATGGGCTTTTGAAATAAATTGTTAACAATTTATAAACAAAAGAAAAGTATTTTGATAACATCCCTTTTTATAACACATAGACCAGAAGGTTCTAGGGTGACAGAGAGGATAGTGTCTAGGCTTGGGTCTGGAAAATACAAGTTTCCTGCCCTCCCTGACTATCCCTAACTGATCCGAAGGACGGGATGGTTGTTTTCAAAACCAGATTTGGAAATTAATCAAAACCCTTTGAACTTAGAAAACATGAATATGCCTAACCCGAGGTTAGACTGAGTTGCGGTGTAAACCTGCCCGGAACCGACCGGCACATCCAGTAACCGCAGCAATATCTGTCTAATGTGAGAGGTTGCGGCTTTAATTTATTAATTAAAGCTAGAACAAGAATGGGAGAGTTAAGTCCATAGAAACACTTAACCAATTTAACACAGTTAAGCAAGAATGGGTGGGTTAAGTCCATAGGAACACTTAACCGACTTAACAAAGTTAAGCTAGAATGGGAAGGTTAAGTCCATAGGAACACTTAACCAACCTAACACGGTTAAGCTAGAATGGGAAGGTTAAGGAACACTTAACCAACTTAGCACAGTTAAAGCTAGAATGGGAGGGTTAAGTCCATGGGAATACTTAGCCAAATTAACATGTTGACTAGACTAGAAGGTGGGGTTAAGTAAAGTTAATACACTTAGCCAATTTAACATGTTAATTAGACTAGAGGTTGGGGTTAAGTAATACACTTAGCCAAATTAATATGTTAGCTGGACTAGACCATAGGGTTAAGTAAACTTGAATGCTTAACCATCAGAATATGATAAATGAATAGGGTTAAGTAAAAAGCATAAAGGGATAACACTTAACCAGTGTAATAGGATAAGGGAAGAGGGTTAAGATAGCTTCAATCGACTAAAGACACTTAACCAACCCAACCTGGCGAGAAAGAAAACTAAATAGTAAACCTCAGTTGAAAAAGGGACTAAGTAGTAAAACTTAGTTAAGAAAACAAGGAATTTGGAAACTAAGTGGTAAACCTTAGTTAGTAGAACTAAGTAGTAATTCTTAGTATAACACGAAGGAGCGGACATCCATATGGTTTTAAGAAGGCTCCAACGAATTGGGTTACGAAGCCCGAGGCTTCGAGGGGACGTGAGGGTACTCTTGGTATCCCTCTGTGAGGCTGCAGATGATCATCCTGGGCTCACAGAGGTTAAGGTCTGCGTTAGAAGAACCGAGGGTATGCCTTGGTTGCAATATATATATGTGGCAACCTAAAGACTAGGATGGACCAGCGTGATTCGGCGAGAAGACGGTAGCCCTGTGATAGCAACTCGTCGTCTACCATCCATCTTGAGTCAATCGAGATACGTGAAGCGGAAAGGCGGAGAACTCCAAAAGACCATAATTGCTATCTGGTTATGGGTGAGGATGGCCATAGGATAGTGGGGCACCAGGGGCCGGCGTATAGTTCCCATTTTACAAAGGGTGCCTTTCATTAGTTGAGGGAGGGGTCAAGTGGGACCATAGCCACTGGAATAAAAACAGACCTTAGCATCTGCATCGGCAGATATCGGAAAGCTCCCGACCGAGTTCTGTATTCCTTGATTTGCCCTGTCACGGGACTCGGACTGCACATTACAGGACATGTGCATCTAGACAAGCGATAACGATTCACGATACATGCGTGGGGAAGTATAGGAACATATACCACTCTAGGTAGTGTGTCCTAGACTTGGGGGCATTGTTCGACAGGTAGTGTAATCCCTAGTTCGACTAGGTGGCATAAACCCTGAACTCGAGAAGCATTCAGCAGATAGCGTAAAACTCTAGTTAAATCTAGAAAGCACTTGATAGGAAAACCCTAGATTTGATCTAGGTAATAAATAATGAATGTATGCCGGAAGGCAATGGAAGATACAGGGATTGGGATCACATTATCGTTACTACTTGGGACACTAGATAGGCGGTGCAGAGATATAAAAACCAGTATAACAAGGAAATAGCGAAGCGGCGAAAGTATTAGACCATATCCAGTTTATCTTATCTTAGCATATCTTGTGATTACCTTGTCTAATCTTGTTGACCCTATCGTCATGGTGTAATCTTGTATTCAGTTAATTCATGTCGTTTTGTTTTTCCATGTTCACATGCTAGAAGTTACTGAACTTACTCAGGCTTTATGTCTGACTCTGTTTTTCTTTCGTCTTCTTTTCTTCCGTTCCCCCCCCCCCAGGTAGTAAAGGCGGGAATAGTTTAGCTCAGGTTAAGTTGGACTGCCACTCTTTCCCAGCTTGAAGATTCGTCGAAGTTTGCTTGGACTCTCTTTTCAGATGCTATGGCTGGCTCTTGCTAAAATCGGGGAATATAAATGTTGTTTTTATGCTTCTTTATTTTGTAAGACAGATGATACTCTGATATTGTAAAGAAACCATTGTACAAACTATTTTATCAATAAAGCAAAGTTTTATTTTCCGCTGTTTAATTTCTGTCTGTCTTGTAATTTATCTGCATCTTTTACCCTAAATGCTCCACGGAACTTAGTGCATTCCCTTTGTGAGTGACACTAACGGATGTGGGGTGTTACACCTTCTTTTGAAGATTTTGTAGAGAATCTTCTGATCTACGAATCTTGGGTGGTTTGGAATTTTATCATAAAGTATTTGGAGAGATCCATCGTCGTGAAGTCACCAACTTTCCGCAGCCACTGTGACCTCTTGGGACCGTCGATCTGACTAGCACTGGTGGCGCATGAAAGTTGGCTCCAAGCTCTTCGACGCTGTACCGTCTGATCGACGCATCACTACACCATTTGATTGAAAAATTCAAACCCTAGTTTGAACGGTTTAGCTGAAAGTACAGTGTTTAATTTCTAAACTGATTTTAACAATTAAAAACGATCGCAAAGTTGATTAAACTTATAAAAATCATATCTTTTTGCCATGTGGTCGAAATCCAGTGAAATAAGAGATATTGGACTCGTGACAATGTCTTCTACATTGTAGAAGAGACCGGAGAATTTTTGGAGCTTCGTACGATTTTTGGAGGAGTGGAACCCAATGCGAGTAATCAAAATTCAAATTAGAATATAATGGTGATGTACAAATTATATAAGCGAAGTATAAATTATATACACATTTGTATATCTCATATATGGGCGTTGTATAAATTATATAAGCGATGTATAAGCTGTACATGCGTTGTATAAATCATATATTTGTTGAATGGAATTGAAATGAAATTGAAATGGAAATAAGCATATATATATATATATATATATATACTCACCTCGTCCATAAATCACGGGCGATATAAATTGTTTGGATTGTGATTGTTTGGACTGTGGTTTGGAATGATTGATTGTGGTTGAAACAAAGTGTTTGGTTTGTGGTAAATTCACATTGTTGTGAAAATAGATTGCATAGTGAAAAGAAATTTCATTAGGCAAATGAGACCCCTTATAGACGCCGCGAGGCCAAAGGTAGCGCGAGGAGCCATACTCAGGACGGTGCCGGTTTTAATTACCCTGCCGTTATAATGTCGAAATTTTCTGAAATATTCATGTGTTTGAATTTCATTCATGTGTTGAAATATATTCATGTGTTGATAATGTATCCATGATTGAAATAAACTGTTTAAATAATAAAAATCACATTGTTTTATAATGCATATGAAGTATATAAAATATTGGAATAATAAAATTCACATATTTATCATGTATACGAAGTTCTAAAAATTTCCATGTGTTGAATAAATCGCTTGAAAAATAAAATTAACATTTTTATTGTGTATATGAAGTGTGAAAAACATTCATATGTTAAATAATTTTTTTGAACAATAAAATCACATTTTTATTGTATGTATGAACCTTTAAAATAGTCATTGGTTGAAATAAATATTAGAACACTAAAAAAAATCATTTTTAATGTGTTAACGAACTATATAAAATAGTCGTGGGTTGAAATAAATATTTGTTCGTTGAAATAATATTTTTAACATGTATATGAAGTGTTAAAAATAATGATGTGTTGAAATAAATATTTGTTCATTGAAAATAATATTTCTAACATGTATATTTTTGAGGAAAATTTCTAACATGTATATGAAGTGTTAAAAATAAAGATTTGTTGAAATAAATATTTGTTCATTGAAAATAATATTTTTAACATGTATAGGAAGTGTTGAAAGTAGCCATGTATAGAAATAAATAATTTTTTGCTAAAAAAATTATTTTTAGCTTAGATGTACATATATATATATATAAACATTGTTAAACAGGTAAAAGGATTGGCTGTTGAGTAAAGAATAAAATTTTATGCCCGACAAATAGGTACGTGTTTACTAATTTTCTTTTTCTATTAAAGAGTTTATGAGCCTAAGGCTGGCCGTTTGGCATTTTCTTTTTCTTTTAAAGAGTTTATGAGCCTAAGGCTGGCCGCTTGGCATTTTCTTTTTCTTTTAAAGATTTTATGAGCCTAAGGTTGGCCGCTTGCCATTTTCCTTTTCTTCTAAAGAATTTATGAGCCTAAGGCTTGTCGCTTGGCATTTTCTTTTTCTTTTAAAGAGTTTATGAGCCTAAGGCTGGCCGCTTGCCAGTTTCCTTTTCTTCTAAAGATTTTATGAGCCTAAGGCTTGCCGCTTGGCATTCTCTTTTTCATTTGGATTGATGAGAGACCTGCGAGGCGAGTTACGGTTTCAAACCCCTCCCGGACAAAGGAGACTATGGCGAATTTTTTCGGAATTTAGAGGCGTTAGCCAAATTTTTGAAGTAAAAACGATTTAGAAATCGTCGAATGAATTAAATTTATATATATATATGAATAAATATAGATTAAAGTAAAATGAATAACGACGCTAGAGTTCGTGTTTTGGAATTATGATTTTGTACGATTATACTGAGAAATTCTACCATCGGATTTCCCCGAAACTGAAACCGTTGGGTTCGCTTTGAAAATATCTTTCCAACGATATAAAATTTGTTGAGATCCAACGATTAGATTGTGTGAACTGTTCAAATCAAATCTGAGTAAAAACAGCGCCATAATGAATTATATATATATATATAATTAAAATAAAACGAATAACGACGCTGTAGTTCGCGTTTTGAAATCGTAAATTTAAACGATAATTACGGGAGATCCGACCGTCAAATTTTCCTAAAACCGGAACCGTTAGGTTCGCTTTGGAAAGATCTTTCCAACGATATAAAATTCATTAAGATCCAACGGTTAGATTTTTTGAATGTTTAAATCAAATCTGGACGAGAGCAGCACTAAGGCCATCGAATGACCTGAAACCTCGTTCGACGGAAATGGGCTATTTTTAAATAAATAGGAATAGTGAAAAATCGTTTTAAAATATTTTAAACAATGTGGAACGAAGATAAACTGATTTTACTTGGTTTATCAGAAATTTTGATGGTTGGATGTATTTGACATGAACATCATACTAAGGAACTGAAATTTGGATAACGAATATTTTAACCATTGAAAGAACTGATTTGAATTCTATATATGCGTGAATTATTTGAAAAGGCCGATTTAATTCTCATTTCAAATAATTGATCGATGATAAAAAGTCAAAGAATGAAGTCGGTGGTTGAGGACCGGAGATCTTCACATCGTTTGGAGGATTACTGATGTCTTGATTAGGAGGCATCCCAAAACAAGGTAATAAGTGGTGATCGTCCAGACGTACTTGGAGATCAACCGGAAATGAGAGGGCATCTCTCCTGTATTGGACATACGAGACGAGGAATAAGGTTCCTCCGGTTTCGTTCAGGCCCAGATCGAACTAGTAAATGGATGTGTGTCTGACATTGGATTTTATTCTGTGTTGATTGATATCTATTAAATATATATCTGTTTGGTGGCGGAGAACTTATTCTTTTGCTTAACACCCCTCTCTGAGACGTACGAGCTCAGAGGTTATATATTGATAGACATCAGTCGCATGGTGTGGAATGTCAATCTTGCATGTTGAGATGCAATGATCAAGGCTTTTGTTGAAAAGCAGAGCCATGTGGTTGATGATCAAAGCACGGCTTTATTATAGCATGGCTTTGTGTATAGCGTTAATTTGCAAGCCTCACACCCCGGTATGAACCAGAAACGGGAGAGGACTTCAGGGAGGACATGCGTTTTTTCTAGCTAGGAGTGGTGTCAGGGTTTTGCAAACCCTGGCGTTTTACTTATGTGGATGATGAAAAGGGAGGCGCCTCAGTTATATCGGTTTCTGTAGAGCGTATGTATGGTTTGGTCGATATATGACCAATTTACGCCCCATAGGGCGGGGAAACAAATTGTTCAGGCATTTTAATCCACTTCTTGTGGACCAACCCTGACGATCCAAGGGTCACTCGAGCTCTGATCCTGAGGCTCGGGCGAGAGAGTCTCAAAGTCGGTAAGGACGATCCCTTGCCTTGGTTCATGGTGGAAATCCAACTTCCAAGTACGACATCGTCCGGTTTTGATTGTAGAACTAGTATGGCGACATAGTATTATGGGGTACTATGTCGTCTATGATTGATATTATGATTGAAATGGTTTTTGAAACATATATGCACTAGTAATAATATCAAATGATTTTGATTTATACGTATCAAGCATATTTTGGCCATTATAAGGTAAAACTCTATCTTCCAGCTTGCATAACATTGTGTGATGAGACCTGAGTCTTATAATGGCTACATTTTCTATAAAAAGCATTGCGATGTTTAAATGATTTCTTTATTTTAAGCACTGGCAATACAATGGAGTAAACCCGTTCCATGTTAGCGTCGTGGTCCTGTGATTGACCTTATTGTTGAATAGGTTATGTAGGATTTCTCATACCAGTCCCAGACCGACTCATAGTTTGTTTCACTTTGCACACTCGGGTGCCCTATTTCTACACGGGAAGACTTGTATTTAGGTTTTAGCAGGCTCATTTTGGATAGCTATGGAGCTGAAGATGGATTCTATCATTTCTATTATGCTTTTCAGACTTTGTTATGTATATTATGTTTGGTTCCGCTGCACACATTTTATATAAAGCTGAAACTGTATTTTGTACTAAGTATGATCCTGTTATACTGTGTAACTCTGATGATTATATTTGTTCTAGTGTAATTTATTGTACATTATCTGGTGTAATGATATATTTCTGTCCTGTTATTATTGTTTATGTGTTATATTCCAAAGATTATCCTTGCTTCCATGGCACGGGAGTTTAGGGTCATCATATCTGGTATCGGAGCTTAGGTTAATCTTAGTTCCGGAATATAACATATTAACGAACTCGTCAGAAATAGAATCAGAAGTATTCTATGACGAATAACTCATTATAGATAGGATCACTAATATCCTAGAATGAGTTTCACAGAATAAAATACACCCCAATAGATGCATATAAATTTAAATATATGTCTCTATGCTTTACAGTATCTTTTCTGTTGGCCTGACTCTTTGTCTGCTATTTGCAGACGTAGTAGAAAATGAGTGGTAGAAGCAGAAGAAGTAATTCTATGGTTCAACAATCTAATGAGTCAATTTCTCTCCCACAGCGAGAAGCAGATATAGAAGTTCTATTAAAGAAGCATTGAAATCTGGGTGGAGTACCATTCTTGGACAGAGAATCTATTATTGAAACACAAGCATAGATGCATTCTGCTGAGAGAATTTTAGAAGGTTTAAAGCTGAGAGATGACCAAAAAAGATTACTGACATCCTGTACACTCAAAGACGAAGCTTTAATCTAGTGGAAAACAGTTATTAAGGATAATCCAAAAGGTAATACTACCTAGGATATATTTAAAGAAATTTTCATGAAAGATTTATTCCTCCAGAAGCAAGTGATCGGTTATATGATGAGTTCTACTATCTGAAACAGAGAGATATGACCATTTAGGAGTATCAGGATAAATTCAGCAGAATTTCTCATTTTGCCCCTAAGCTAATTGAAAATCCTTTGAAGAAGAATATGAGTTTTATTAATGGGCTTCAAAGAAGGTACAAAAATTGCGTAACTGTACATGTGAAGCTTCCTTTTTCTGAAATGTTATACATGGTTTATCGCTATGACGATCTTGACAAGCAAGGCCTTTTGGAGGATGAAGAGGAAGTCGGTTATAGCAACAAAAGGAAGTCTGAAACTGATAAACCAGAGGGAAGTACGACATCTGGGGTCAATAGAAGGCCTAATGCAAATAACAGACGGGTTAAATCGGAGAAAGAACCAGTAATGACTGCCATATGCAATAACTGCAATAAGCAAGGACATTTTTCGATAAGTTGCAAATCTTTGAAGAAAGAAAGATAGAAGGGATTTGAACGCGATAAGAGGTTCCAAGAGAATAGAAAATGCAAACAATGCCATTAGACTGGTCATATTTCAGAAGTTTGCCAGTTATCAAAGAAACCTGAAGTAGTACAGGTAAATGAAGCGGCAAAAGTTCCTTCACTCTCAGCTAGTCAGGGAAGGCCAAATGTTTTGGAAGGCACACTTACTGTCAAATATATTCCACTTAAAGTACTATTTGATACAGGCCTGTCGCGAAGCTTTATTGCAAGTAATGTGGTTAAGAATCTGGATTTAAAATTGAAAAAGCTCAAAGAACCCATCACTGTCCATAATCTGGTTGGAGGTTCCCTCAATCTTAGTTGGATTTTTGGGGTGCCTGTCTCTTTTTCCCATTATCGGTTCCATACCCTCTCTATTGTCATGAATTTTACCGAATTCGATCTTATTTTAGGATTGGATTGGTAAACCAAATATGAAGCTGAGGTGAAATGCGCTGAGAGAGTTGTTGAGGCAAAGATCAAATCAGGGGACTTTATAACCATACCATGTGAAGGTCCAAATTCAGATAGAAAAGTCTTTTGGTCAGCTCTCGATGTTTCTCCTACTCAAATAGAAAATATTCCTATCATCAAAATTTATGCGGATGTGTTTGAAGAAGTGGATAGCTTACCTTCGCGTAGAGAAATTAATTTCAGAATCGATCTAATTCCGAATGCAAGACTAGTAATGCACCCTATTCGGAGAATGACTTTAAAGGAGAAAGAACAATTGGGAGACCAGACTCGACAATTATTATGGAAATGTCCGATCAGGCCTAGTTTCTCTAATTGGGGAGTGGCAATGGTGTTTGTCCCAAAGTCAGATGGTACTCTCAGATTAAGCATGGATTATCGTGACTTGAATAAGCAGACGTTGAAGAATAAATATCCATTGCCGCGAATCGATAATTTGTTGGATCGATTGAATAGAGCGCAAGTATTTTCTAGAATGGACCTAGCTACAGGTTTCCATCAGTTGTGTGTTACCAAAGAATGTGTTCCTTTGAAAATATTCAGAGGTCCAAACTTATTTTATGAGTGGTTAGTAATGTTGTTCGGCTTATGTAACGCTCCAGCTTATTTTGTCGAACCAATGAACAGGGTATTCAGAGAAGTTTTGAATAAATTCGTACTGGTTTTCATTGATGACATATTGATCTTCTCTAAGTCAGAGAGCGAGCACGCTCAACATTTTGGAGCAAGTTTTGGAAATCCTCAGAAAGAATGTTTTAAAAGCTAAATTTTCTTAAGTGTATGTTCTGGCAAGAAGAAGTGAAGTTCTTTGGTCACGTTGTGCTAAAGGAAGGAATCTCAGTAGATCCAAGTAAAATTTCAGATATACAAGATTGGAAACAGCCTAGTACACCCAAAGAACCCCGAAGTTTTCTATCATTAACCAGTTATTATCAGAAAATTCGTTAAAAAAATTTCGAAGCTATCTAGTCCGTTAACGCAGCTTACTAAGAAGCACGCAAGACTTAATTAGACTCCAGAATGTGAGGCGGTTTTCCATGATCTAAAATTAAGATTAACTACTGCTCCAGTGTTAACTATTATCGATGATAATCAAGATTTGAAAGTCTATACAGATGCTTCTATTGAAGGTGCTGGTGCAATATTAATGCAAAGAGGCCAAGTAGTTGCTTATGCTAGCCGTTAGTTAAAGCCGCCTGAGAAGAAATATGCTACTCATGATCTTTAGTTGTTAGCCATCATGTTTGCTTTGAAAATCTGGTGGCACTATCAATTGGGTGAGAAGATCGAATTATATACAGATCACAAGTCGTTGCAGTATTTGTTCGCCCAGAAGAATCTAAATCTGAGACAGCAGCGTTGGCTAGAATTCTTGTAGCGTATGATCTAGATATATTGTATACTCCGGGGAAAGCCAATGTTGTAGCTGATGCGCCTAGCCGAAAGAACTTAATCATCGCTAGTGTTATTATTAAGCCTTCGTTGATTGACAAGATCACTGTTCTTCAGAAGGACGATAACATTATTAAGGAGATGGTCAAAAGAATTCAAAAGGGCGAAGTCTCCAATTCCCAAGTGGATAGCCAAGGGGTTCTCAGATTGAAAGGACGAACCTGTGTTCCAGAAGATCCAGAAGTTCCAGAACTCAGAAGAGAGGTACTGGATGAATGTCACAAATCTAAGCTCAGTATCCATCCTGGTGTTAGTAAGATGTATAATGATCTCAAGCGAACATTCGGGTGGAAGGCGATGAAAAGAGACATTTCAATATATGTTGGTCGATGTTCTACTTGTCAGCATGTTAAAAGCGATCAACAGAAACTTGCTGGATTGTTACAACTGCTGGAGATTCCAAATTGGAAGTGGAAGCAAATTTCCATGGATTTCATAAATGGGCTGCCCCGAACCAAGAAAGGAAAGGACAATATATGGGTGATCGTAGATTGCTTCACGTAGATTGCCCATTTTGTACCTATCAGATCAAATAGAGCCGCCCAAAGTCTGGCGCTGATTTATTTCAAAGAGATAGTTAAACTGGATGGAGTTTCCAGTAGTATTGTTAGTGATCGTGATCCGATATTCGCTAGTAAATTCGGGGAAGCATTCCAGGCAGAGTTGGGAACAAAGTTAAACCTTAGTACCGTATATCATCCCCAAACAGATGGCCAAACTGAGAGGGTGAATCGTATATTAGAAGACTTATTGCAAGCTTGTATTATTGATTTTGGCGGATCGTGGGAAGATCATCTGCATTTGGCTGAGTTCCTATATAGCAACAGCTACCAAGCGAGCTTGGGAATGGCAATATTCGAAGCATTGTACCGTCGACTAAGTCGATTTCATTAAGAAACAACTGAAAACAGCTCAAAGCTAACAGAAGAGTTATGCAGATTCTAAGAGAAGAGATTTAGCATTCGTTGTTGGTGACTATATATATTTGAGAGTTTCTCCGATGAGAGGAGTAGTCCGATTCGGGAAAACAGGGAAGTTGATGATGAGATTTATTGGTCCATTTCCTTTACTTGAAAGGATTTGAACTCTTGCTTATAGGGTTCAATTACCTGACTGGTTGCCTGATGTGCAAGTTGTATTTCACGTGTCTCAACTTTGGAAGCATGTGCATGATCCGGATCTAGTTATAGAAGAAGCAGCGCAACAGGATTTGGATGTTATTCTAGAATTTGCTGTGACGAGAGAGCCTATAAAGATTGTTGGTAAAGAAACCAAAGAGCTAAGGAACAATAAGGGTCATTTAGTCAAATTGCAGTGGAGTGGTGATCCTAGAGACTATATATGGGAGACAGAAGATAGCATCAAACAGGCTTATCCAAAGTGCAGAGTGGACATCTCTGATTAGATCTGGTGCAAGGTACATTTACAGTTTATCCTATTTTCCATTTTGTTTCCTACTTTACTGTTGTTTCCTTTTCGGGGACGAAAAGTTTTAAGTGGGGAAGATTGTAACAACCCGGAAAATTAGAACCAGTTATATTTTTTTATTTTGGCTATCTCAATGAATTTAGAATATTTAAAATAATTTATTTTAAATAATAACAACTAAAAATTTATTTAAATCGAAGTTAGAACAAATATAATTATTTTAAATATAGAAGGAGTTAGAAATAGCGCTGTAGTTTGAAAATTCAACTTTGAATTTTGACTGAATGTACAGGATTCAAAATAAACTAGATTTTAGTGAAACCGAAAATATTTAAATATGTTTAGAAATATCTTTCTAACGAATCTGAAAAATCGAAATTTCATAGCGGGAATCAAAAGTTATGGCCCGTTGAATAATCAGAATAGTCGCTATGAAATTTAATATAAATATAGCCCTTAAAAATAGATATTTTGCAAACTACCTCCGTTTTCGATGAAACCACTTTGGCTGGATCCGGAGTGTCAAATTATTGCTAGGTTTCAAATTCCATAATTTTTGGACTTAATATGTGAACGTGGAAAAGGAAAATGCGTTTGGTAATTTTAGTTTGAATTGGATCGACCAGAAAAAGTCCATTTTTCAAATGGTCTCCAAATTCGACAAAACCAGTTTTGTTGGGACCGTATCATCCCAACATAGCCAGATTTTTTTTTCTGGAATTTTTAGAATCAGTAGGTGGCCTCGACAAATTAATATGTACGTTCAAAACTGAAATTGAATGTTTTATATTTTAATTTGAAGAATAACTAGCTGAAATAGTTGGATGGGCTTACGAAACATATTCCATTGTGTCCGGAATGTGATGTTTAGCTAGGGGTGACAGTCGTTGGGTTTGATTTGGAGTTCGTATGGACTAAGGGGTATTTTTGGATTTACAGAATATAAAAAAAAATCCCGTGGCCAATCAAAAAGGGGCATTGACCTCGCTCATTTCTCTAGGGCCCATAACCCTCTCAAAGTGATGGCAATTGTTCTTCAAATCTTCCCCCTTCGATTTCTTCAATTCCTCTCAACGAAATTAAGTGCTTCTTTTGAAGATTTTGTAGAGAATCTTCTGATCTACGAATCTAGGGTGGTTTGGAATTTTATCGCAAAGTATTTGGAGGGATCCATCGTCGTGAAGTCACCAACTTTCAGCCGCAGCCGTGACATCTTGGGACCATCAATCTGACTACCACTAGTGGTGCAGGGAAGCTTGCTCCAAGCTCTTCGACGCTGTACCCTCTAATCGACGCATCACTACACCATTTGATCGGAAAATTCAAACCCTAGTTTGAACGTTTTAGCTGAAGGTACAGTGTTTAATTTCTAAACTAACTTTAACACTTTAAAACCGTCACAAAGTTGATTAAACTTATAAAAATCATATCTTTTTGCTATGTGGTCGAAATCCAATTAAACAGGAGACATTGGACTCGTGACGACGTCTTGTACATTCTAGAAGAGACTAGAGAATTTTTGGAGCTTCATACGATTTTTGGAGGAGTGGAACCCAATGTGAGCAATCTAAATTCAAATTGGAATAAAATGGCGATGTATAAATTATATAAGCGAAGTATAAATCATATACGCATTGTATATGTCATATATGGGTGTTGTATAAATTATATAAGCGATGTATAAGTTGTACATGCGTTGTATAAATCATATATGCATTGTATGGTATTGAAATGAAATTGAAATGGTAATAAATATATGTATATACATATATATATGTATATATATACTCCCTTCGTTCACAAACCTTGGGCGATATATATTGTTTGGATTGTGATTGTTTGGACTGTGGTTTGGAATGATTGATTGTGGTTGAAACAAAGTTGTTTGGTTTGTGGTAAATTCACATTGTTGTGAAAATAGATTGTATAGTGAAAAGAAATTGCATTAGGCAAATGAAACCCCTTGTAACGCCGCGAGGCCTAAGGTAGCATGAGGAGCCGTACTCGGGACGGTGCAGGTTTTAATTACCAGTCGTTATAATGCCGAAATTTTCTGAAATATTCATGTGTTGAAACATATTCAAGTGTTGATAATGTATCCATGATCGAAATAAACCGTTTAGATAATAAAAATCACATTTTTTTATTATGCATATAAAGTATATAAAATATTGGAATGATAAAATTCACATATTTATCATGTATATGAAGTTCTAAAAATATCCATATGTTGAATAAATCGCTTGAAAAATAAAATTAACATTTTTATTGTGTATATGAAGTGTTAAAAACATTCATATGTTAAATAAATTATCCGAACAATAAAAGTCACATTTTTATTATATATGTGAACCTTTAAAAATAGTCATTGGTTGAAATAAATATTAGAACATTAAAAACATCATTTTCAATGTGTTAACGAACTATATAAAATAGTTGTAGGTTGAAATAAATATTTGTTCATTGAAATAATATTTTTAACAAGTACGTGAAGTGTTAAAAATAACGATGTGTTGAAATAAATATTTGTTCATTGAAAATAATATTTTTAACATGTATATGAAGTGTTAAAAATAACGATGTGTTGAAGTAAATATTTGTTCATTAAAATTAATATTTTTATCATGTATAGGAAGTGTTAAAATAGCCATATATAGAAATAAATATTTGTTCGCTAAAAATATTATTTTTAGCTTAGATGTGCATATATATATATATATTGTAACACCCTGTATTTTCTATGTTTATTAAAGTAGCGAATTAAAGAATACTAAATTGTAAAAGTGAGAATTAAGGGAAACGGGTTATGCCATTACATTTGTCTCGGAATTTTGCTTGAGATAGAGTCCGAGTTTGCATGAATCGGACTCCATATGAAGAAGTTATGGAGTTCAAAAGATTTCATGTTTAAACTAGAAAATTTAATAATTAAATAAACAAAAGCAGTTCGAATTTCAAAATCACGTGAATCAACTGGGCGGGAAAATTCCCGCCCATACGGGTCGACTCCCCCCGGGGGGGTCGACATAGATGTCGACCCCTCAAGAGGGGTGTCGACTGGGGTGTCGACCCCCTTGTAGGGGTTGAGTCCCTTGCCCAGATCCAAACAGTGACGATTTCTGACTTGTTGATGAGTCACTAGGGCATAGGTGGCGGTTTCTAGATAGCTGTATCTTTTCTGGATGGTTATGATTTCTCCTAGGTTGATCTAATGGCTCACATAAATCTAAACCACTATATAAACAACCCCAACCCTCAACCCTAAACCACAAAAATTACATTCCAAGGAGCCGTCATGCTGCCCATGGTCAATCTAGCATAGCCACCATTCTTCTCCAACTAGGAAGCAAACTAGAAAGCAAGTTAGAAGCTACAAATCAAATCTAAAATTAGAGAATCGATAGTCTACATAAAGGGATAGCTTTTTAGTTTCAAAAAACAAATCCTAGAAAACAAGATTTTTCATTTGTTTGTAAGTTCAGTTATTCTTTAGATGTGAACAAATAAAAGTCATGATTTGTAATAAAGCGAAACTACACTACAACAAAATGACCCTATTACAACGGTGAAACACCGTTGTAATATACATTTTACAATGGTGGGCAAACCGTCGTGTATTAAGGAGTTGTAATAGACTCATATCTTTTACAACGTTTTTACACTGTTGCAACACCGTTGTAATATGTATATTTTACAACTTTTTTCCACCGTTGTAGGAATACATATTAAACATTTTTGCACTGTTGTAGTAGTACATATTACAACTTTTTTTCACTGTTGTAGTAATTCCTGCAACAATTAATTATAACAATACGATTTTTGTTTCGTTATACATTACATTTCATATAAAAATAAATATTTATATTGAATAAAATGATACTACACTGATCTGAAATAATCAATTAAATATTTTATTTCAATATTTGAATTAGTACAACTTTCTGATCCACTATCGTACAACTCACTTTTACATAATATAGTCATAACAATACATACATTCCTCACTACAAACTGATCACTCAATACACTCAGTTACATACACACTTTCGTATAAATATACATACACACTAACATGCACCGAGTCTTTATGCTCCAGCATCCCCAATCGATCATCCATTTCAACATCATGCTCATCGTCAAATATCCTTATTACTCTGTGCATTCATTCATGAGTACAGTGATGCCCAAATGCATATATATTTTGCATTTCTTTTTTTTTTGTTGAAAAAAAATCAATTTTTTTATAAGATGTATGTATAATATTATAACTTGCGTATTATAGTTGTCGTATTTGTTTTGAAAGAATCTGACGTGTCTTTCATTCCAGAGCAAACGACCCAATCACAAGTCTTATTCATAGCTAGGAAAATCTGTCATTTTTTTTCAAACCAACAAAAAATTTAAAAGGAAAAAAACCAACAATGCTTCGTAAATCCTCAACATAAAAACATCCTTAGCACGAAACATACATGCGCTATTTTGTGATAGTAATCCAAAGACAAAGCAAAGAAATGCTTATCGAATATTAAATTTTGCTTCATGGTAACGATAGAAATGTTTTTATATTTTAGACTGTTTCCTTTCATGGTTCCTAGCAGCAACTATTACTTTCTTTCAACTAAGCATGCACTTAAATATTTAAAAATATTATCTCTCCATAATTTTCATTTATTCCTAAGAACTTTTTTTGTCAAAATTGAGTTCCCTTCAGATTCAACAATGCAAATCTATATGTAAACGCTCTGCAAGGTTGAATTATTGGACACTGTGTTATTCTCCATCTGTGTTCATGTATCCTTACATTAATAAACTTATGTTCTACTACTTTTTTTTTAATTCAGACTGACTTTTTACGCAAAAGGTAAAGGATAGCGAAAGGTGTGAACAATTACATAGCTCAAAGATACACGGTTACACACTGTAGCAGACAGTGACAAGAGACATGGCATACCTGATAGGATAACTTCATCCTCCATAGATAGATTCTCAGACATGTACCAATAGAAACAAGATTTAACTGAACAACAAAGCAAGAGAACCGAAACTGCCAATGAACAATAAGACTGCCAATGAACAAAACTGCCAATGAACAAAACTGCCAGGCATAGATGGCAGAAGCACATCCCAAAATTGCATTGCGTCTTTGACACCAATGAAAAAACTGCCAATGAACAATAAGACACATCAGAGACACCAATGAACAAAACTGCCACCATAGCTTATAGCTATCGCTGTGGCAGTACGATGATAGGTAAGCTGAACCATGATGTACCCATACCAATGGCATAAGCATATTACATAAGCTCAACAAAAGCATGACTTAGAATCACAGACAAGTGCTCCAGAGAGCAGCATCACTACCAGACACACTAACAGCAACAACCACCTTAAACCAAATGATAACAGATCCAAAGAACATAAACAAAAATGCTATTCACCCTCAAGGGGACGCAAACCACTGAACATCCACCTCACAGACAATTTTGAAACCCAAAAATTACTGCGAAAATCAACATTACCTCGCCAGCACGATGAAAAGAATCCACTGCAAACAACCACCAGACAAAGCAGAATCCAAATAACTAGCAGTCGATCAAAGTCGTTTGAAGATCTGGACCGCGCCGAGCCGCTCCAATAGATGGAGATCAAAGCCGCTCCGATAGATCTGGATCAAAACAGATCTAAGAGAAATCACGCCCGAGAAAGGAAGAAGAGCAACTAGGGTAGAGTGATAGGACCAGTAAAAGCTTGGAGAGGTTTGAAGAGAAGAATCGATTTAAGTAGAGGAGCAAAGCGGATAATGGAACTGAAGCGATGAGGGAGGAGGCGGCTAGAAGAAGATGGGGATCGATGTTAAGGCGTAATTATTTTTCAGAGGAATGAAATTGGGGATCGATGTGAGAGAAGAGCAAGAGAAGTCGGCCCACGTGAGGAGAAATACGAAAGTGAGTAGCTTTGGAGCCAAAATTTCGGTCGCCCGCCCAAATTTCATCATTTGTGTTAAGTGGGCAACAGATTTTTGTTTTTTTAATTGTTTTATTCTTTGCAAGGAAAAGCCAATTTTTTATTGGTTATAATTAAAGTTTCATCTAAATTTATAAAATCAAATGTAATAATTCAGAATTAACAGGTAGAAAATAGATCCGTTGGAAATAAGTTCTTATAATTTCTAATAAAAACATTTTAATTACTAATTATCAAGAATTAATTGCTAAATATTAGATATTTCTTCTTCATTATTACTTCTTAATTATTAATATTAATGGTTAGTTCTTAATTATTTATTATTAAAAATTAATTATTAAACTTGGAATGATCTTGACAAATAATGGAAAAAAAAACTTTCTAATTTAACTATAAGTTGTTATTAATATTTAATAGGTTTCTAATACATGAAATAGAAAAAATAGTTGTTATTAATATTATAAATTACAGCATTAAATAGTGGATTATTTAGAAATTATAAATTATAATGAAAATTTCATCCAAATATATAAATTCAAATATAATAAGTCAGAACTAATAAGTAAAAATTATATTAAATAATTTGAACTTTTGAGAATTATATTTTATTTAAACATTAAATATTACTTATAATAATAACTATTACTAGAAAGTACTTATTTCTTCTTAGTTATAATTGAATATCAATTATTAAAAATCATTTACTATGTACATGTTACTAGTTATTTTGTATTTAAAATTATTAATACTATTTATTAGTTATTATTATTATATCTGTTATTAATTATTGATTGTTAGTTATTCCGTATTTAAAATTAATTATTAATTATTATTAAATATTAATATAATTAGTTATTAAATATAGATATTATAAACATGAAGTTTGTAATGGGCATCTATTACAACTAACAAAATAAAAAGTTGTTAAAAATACGTTTATTACAACTTTAGGGAATTGACAGTTGTAAAAAACCATTTATTACAACGGTGCTTTTACCACCGTTGTATAAAACGATTTATTACAACAGTGCTTTTACCACCGTTGTAAAAAAACCTTTTATTACAACAGTGCTTTTACCACCGTTGTAAAAAACAATTTATTACAACGGTGCTTTTACCACCGTTGTAAAATTAAAGTTGTAATATGGTGTTTTTGTTGTAGTGCTAGAACTGTGCCTAGTTGTAAGAAATTGGTGATGCTGATTCATGTCTATTCTTTTGACTATTCTATCATATATGCCTATGAGACTATTGTGGTTTATTCGACTTATCATGTTGTATGTTAAACCAATCATGTATTATATGAATTTGGTGATTCTTTCATTTTATGTTACATGCAAGTTTTGTAGGCTAAGTCATATATGTCTATTATGTCTAGATCTACTTCTCATTTGTTTAGATCTATGTTAATTTGATCCAACTCAAATGCAAGTTCACATTTACATGCCTAATTGGATTTGTGTAATTCTATGTAAGTCCCCGTTCATATGCTTAAGATTCATGTTAATTGGATCCAAAATGCAAGTTCATTGTTTTATGCCAAATTTATATGACACATGTTTAGTTAAATCCTTATTATTTTATGTTGTGGGAATGGTACATGCTCCTTTCTTTTCCCTTTTGTTTATAAGTTAGGCTAAGTTGCGAGCCTAACGTTCTATGTGAATTATGCGAATGTATAATGGGGGTAACATTGGGAAAAACCCTTAAATTTCATATTATTGGCATAGTTTGGCCTATAATCATATAAATGATTAGTGGCATAAAATGGTATAATTTATATACCTAAAAAATTATGAACATGATTTAGAGTGTAAATGGGGCATGACTTGAATTGCAATAATTGTGGATAATTTACATATAAATATGTAAATTAAGTAAAAGGCGAATATGCCTAACCCGAGGTTAGACTGAGTTGCGGTGTAAGACTGACCGGAACCGCCCGGCACATCCATCAACCGTAACAATATAGATCTAATGTGAGAGGTTAGCGCATTAAGCCCAAAAGAACCCGAGGCTAGATTGAGTTGCGGTGTAAGACTGCCCGGAACCGACCAGCACATCCAGCGACTACAACAATACATATCTAGTGTGAGTGGTCGGTGCTTTAATGAATGAATTAAAGAAAAGACATGAATGGTAGGGTTAAGTTAATTAAGGCAACACTTAACCAATACAACATATTAACTAAACTGATGGGTGGGGTTAGGTTAATTTGAGAACACTTAACCATTTTAAAATGTTGATTAGTAAACCCTAGTAATGGGGACCCATTTCAGCATTAAGCCACGTAGATGTATCATGGTACCCTGAACTAGGCAGGGTGGGGAAGGATTACTGGGCTGATTATAAGTGGTCAAAACAACGGTGGGTGGTGCGTCAGTGTAGGTTCCTATGGATTGCGGGCGTGCACGTACTCGGGAGTGGAAAAAGCAGGTACTGGGCATCAGTAGTTATACATTGTGCATCTTGAAATTGTGTCGGGTTGCAACCATAGGATTTGATACACCCCATGGTGGGACCAGCACAGGTATCTAAAATCAAGCGGGGACGAATGACACAAGTGGTAAACGTATACGAGTAGGAGCCGATCGATAAAGGAATCATTTATCTTGAACACACGGTGATAGTTGAAATGCTTGTAAGTGGGTGCAGAGAAATAGTAATGAGTGCGATAGCATATTCAATTTTATTATCTTATTTCTAAGGTGTTGTCCTAGGTTCAGTTTATTCATGTCATGATCCTTTTTCCTGTTTACATGTTAAATAATCACTGGACTTACCAGACTCATGTCTAACCCATTTCTTTCGTCTTATTTTCTTCCCCCCACCCCCCCAAGGTCCGCAGGGAGGGAATACTTTAGCTTAGTTCGGACCATTTCCAGCTTGAAGAGAGTAGATGGTAGATGTATTGCTTGGATTCTCTTTCCTTGGGCTATGGCTTTGGATACATTCTTATTGGGGATTTACATTGCCTTATTGTTATTTTATGCTTCTTTATGTTTTAATCAAGACAGAGATTTTGTTTTAATGATTAGGAAGTTGGTTTGAGAAAGTTGTTGTAATGTTTTGATTGAACCACGTACTCATGAAATAAATTTTGTTTTTCCGCTGTTTATATGTCTGTCTTGTAAATTATCTGTATCTTTTACCTATAATGCTCCACCAAAGTTAAGGGATTCCCTTTGTGAGTGACCTTAACGAAGGTGGGGTGTTTCACTTGGTATCAGAGCTGATGGTTGCCAGATCAAATAAAAATTTTGGAAACTAATTTTCAAAAAGAATATTAAAGAAGCATTTTCAAGAAAAAGTGTTGTTTTTATTTTGAAAGGCATAATCCCTAAAGCCATATGCATTACCTTTCTATCCTTTGTTTTGAATCTTTTTTGTTTCAGCATGTCGGGGGGATCTTAACCTTTCAGAAGGCGTACTGGTACCTGGCTGGTTCAGAAGGTACCTAGAGGCTAGGGCCAATGATGCAGGCCCAACAGACGTTCCTCCTCCCCCAGCTGCAGCCGTTCCTCCTCCTCCACGTGAAAATGCTTTCTCAAAGATATGTAGATACTTTCGAGCCATTGGTGGAAAGAAATTTAATGGAACCGAATCATTCGTGGAAGCAAGAAATTAGCTCAAAGAAACCGAGGATTTGTTTGTTATCTTCGAAGTGGACGACAGGTAGAAGATACAGTTGGCTGTATGGTTGCTTAAAGACGAAGCCTCTTATTGGTGGGAAGTTATTAATGCTGAAAGACCAGTTGAAACTTGGGTGCATTTCAGAATAAGGTTTGAAATGAAATTCCTCTCACAAGCTGAACGAAGCCTACAGATGGAGAAGTTCTTAGCTCTCAAATAGGGAAGTATGTCGGTCAAGGAATACGTCAACCAGTTCAACCTACAGGCTAGATTCGGACTGGATTTAGTGAACACTCCACATAAGAAGGCTCTCCGTAAATGGTTGAATGAACCATTGCATAGCCTAGCTATGTCCCATATACCTATGGGTGCGTCTTATGAGTGACTGGTGGATATGGCACTGTTACAGGAGGAAGACAAGTGTTAGATAAAAATTTGGATCTAACACCCAAATTGTTCTGATTCGTAGGGAATTATTACTGAAAAATGAGAAAAAAAAGCAGAAAACACACACGGTTTATAGTGGTTCGGCGTTAATGAGCCTACGTCCACTTTATATGCTATTGATTATACTTCGGATGCTAGTACAACCAATGATTTCTCTCAAACTCACTCTTACAATTACGATTTCTCTCAGTTATCTCAAAGTAAACCAGGTATGAAATAGTGGTACGACAGTAATGGTGGAATCAATCCTTAAAACTGCCAAAAGATCCTGAAAAATGCCAAGCTCTGGGCTATTTATAGCTGATTTCTGGTGACGGATCGCGGTCATACGTGGCCCATATCCCGAAGATCTCGGACCGGTTCGTAGCTTGATGAAGAATTAGTCAAATTAGCCGTTGTGGACAGGTGTCGCGATCTCCTTAACATCGGATTGTGGTTGACCAAGTCCGTGGCCATCATCGTGTCTTCCAGCTCGGATCGGATCGTAGCTTCATGAAGATTTGGTCAATTTGACAGTTGTGGACAGGTGTCGCAAGATCCATACATCTCGGATCGTGGTTGAACAGGTCTTGGTTATAATTCATCAGCTTCAGGGATCAGATCGAGCTGGTGTTGGGCGAGTCGGATCGCGAGGTATGGGGGCGATCGCGATCGTGGTGAGGCAGGGCGATCCGATCAACTCTTCGACGGATAGAGGCGTGTAATTCCATATTTTCTTCGTGTGTTAACTTTGGTGGCTTGGTCAAAAAGCTAGCCAACATTTTTCCCCCTCGAAGCATGTTTTATCGAAGATGGAACATGCTACGAAACTACTGAGCGACATTTTCATGAAGCGATATGTATCAGAGGTCATGTCTGTCTGTAACATCATATAACTTCGGGAAGTCGTGTCCTTTGACTAGTATAAATGTCAGATTAAGCCATCAACCATTTCCTTGTCCATCAAATGGCTTTCATTTCTTGAGTCCCTGGGGATACTGCTATCAAATCATCGAGTAAGTTTCAATACTCCATGTATGAAGTAGTATTTAATAACTTTTGTATTTCTGCAAATTTGGAACTTCTCCTTTCCAATCCACTAATCATGTTGGGGCTCGGATCGTCGTCTTACATCGCGGATCGTGGTGAACTATGCAACACGTATGGATGGGATCGCCTCATGCGCCAAGGGCCATCGCCTGGAAGGGTCCATACTCGAATCGTAGCGGGCTTCTCTGGCGGTTCGGGGCCCACCAGGCCCTGCGGATCGAATAAGACAAAAAAGAGAATACCAAGAGTTTTTCTTTTATCTATATAAGCTGATTTACCCCCCCTCCCCTTTCTACCTTTTACTTTTCCCTTTACATGTCGCCATTCTTCTTCCCTATTGCCTCCAGAAAACCCTAATTTTGATTGCCATCAGATTTCAACGCTCTCAAAATCAACTAGTTAAATTGAAAAGGTAATGAGAACTATAGTTTCACGTGTTATTCATCTCTTCTTATTGAATATCGATTCGGATTCGATCTTTGTGGGTAATGGCGGAGCTAGTGGTGGTGAGTCCTGAGAATGGCGGTGATAATGAGTTCATTGATGGAAGGAGAGGAGGAGTGAGAAGGAAAGAGGAGCAGTTTTGGGCTGGTTCGTAGGCGGGGCTTTGGACCGAATCGCATTGTGGTGATGGAGAAATGATGGGAGAAGAAACGAAGATGGAGTGTTAATCTGACCAGCGGATCGGATCGCTAGGACGAAGGAGAATCGGCTCGTGGAAGTGGGAATCAAAGTGGATCGTGGGGGGCTTGTCGCGATCCGTCGAGGTTAGACATGATGGTACAAGTGCTAGAGCGTCTCATGATATGAGGTTCCATCACAATCCGAGACTTTCCCACGATCCGGTTCATACTTCACGACCCACCAACACCTAGCGATCCGGACTCTGTCTCACGAACCCATCCAATTAACGATCCGATGCATATGTTGACTAATAAACACAATATAACTTCTGATATATCGATGGATAGTTAGGTTAGAGCCCTTAATATGATTCCTCTAGACTAAATGACATCGTAACTTGATAGCGTATTACGACCAATACCTTGCTTATGTAGCTAATATTTATGCTTTTCTCCTATGTATGCACAAGCACACACTTGCACTTACACACACGGGGGACGGGTAATTATATTCTTATTCCTCATGTTTACTCGCCTAAACAGTAATGTCAGATAACCGTTCCCCTTCAAGATCTGATACAGAGATGGATCCCGAGATGTCTGAGCACCACAACCCCGAGGTTCTTCCAATTAATCCATAGGGTGAGGATTCTGGATCCGAATATGAGGCAGAAACGGAATCGGATCCATCTGAGAGTACCTCGCTTGATGAGAAGTCTGAAGTAGACGACCGATCTCCCGACGAGATTCCTGGTGCACTAGAAATAGAGAAATTCACTGACTCTTTAGCTTCCAAACTTGATGACATAAAGCTTAAGAAAATTTGCTTGAAACACGGGATCCCCTGGGATGATGTGAGGACACCTGGTAGCGAAGATAGACCTCATCTGGCTCCGGAGGGGTATATGACAGTTAGCCGACTCATGTGCTGGGTAGGCGCTATTCCTCCGTTTCCTCCAATCGTCATTGAAACCTTAAAAAAATTGGGTATTGCTCCGATGCAGCTTCACCCCAATGCCTACGCAGCCCTATACACTCTATACATCGCATATGCGGAAATCCTGCAAACTGAGCTCACGTTTAAAGATTTGAAATTCTATTACCTTTTCAAGCATCGCTCTACGGCAACCCCAAATTTTTCTTTCTTCGAATCGGTAGCAAATAGGAAGGTCTTATATGACAGTTACAGCAATATAGGGGATCCCAAGGCCGATTGGTTCTATATAAAGAGACAGGCTGGGTGTGCAAGAAGATGGCTTAAGTCAAGTAAATTTTAAACCTTTAATGAATAACCTGTTTAAGAAATCGAAGCGCTAACATGCTTCTTTTCTTTATGCAAATCACACCTTTCCAAAGACGGAAGGCTCGGTGTACAGTAATCGACTATCCCTTCTTCTGAAAAGCAAATCCAACTTCCTAAAGATCAAGAAATGTATTACTGACGAGAATCTTCACAAGCACCGCCCTCTGGATATAAGGTTTGGACTTGGCGCGGGTGGCAAACCTTACAAATATGTGCCCCCGACCGAGGGAGAAGGAACGTCACAGGCAGTAGAGACAACTAAACTTCATAAGAGTCCTTCGTCGATAATTAACCAGGACGACGAAGATTTAAATGTATATAGAGGAGATGAGGCCCGTGCTGGCGAGTCTAAGGAAATCCCAGCCTCTCTGAGGGTTTCCCCTCAAGGGCCTCTCTACCGGTTGAACCTGCCGCTCCCGATGATTTAACAGAGGAGCAGTTATTTAAAGAATTAAGCAAGATTCCTATAACCGACGATGTATATACACAGGAAGACTTCGAAGGGGAGCCATTTTTTTCTATCTCTGAGGAAACAACTGTTCCAGTTGAAGAACGAGAGACTACCTAGACGAGCCTAACTTCGGGCCCTGGTCTGTTAGGGGGAATTATATGGGATGCACAAATCACATGCACTGTCTGACCCCACACTTTTATACCAACAGTATTCTAGGTTTTAATATGTACTTGTTTCTTTTGCAGGAAAGATGTCTCGCAAACGATCTTATTCCTATCGCTCTCTTCGTGAAGGCACACCTAGTTATCATCCAAATCCTGAGCGTGCTCGTAGCAGCAGCCGAGGGGGAGACAGCCATTGGTCCCGGGATTCTCACAAGCCTCCTTCTTCATGATCCAGATCTCCGTCAAAACAAACCTCTTGAGAGCCTCATAGTCATCCAGTCCCACCTACAGGGGGAAAACAACTTCCCAAAGACTTAACTCCTCCGAAGAGCGCGCCATCTCACAGCAGATCATCTAAAAAACACCACGAGCCTAAGGATAAAAACAAAGATCCAAACAAGGATTCTGAGTAGGAGAAAACTGACATCGTCCCCTCCAGTCAACAAAGTTTAAGTGCCCCCGGGGCGCGAGACTATATCCATGGTCCTGAGGCTCAAGCTAAACTGGGGAAATTACGAGAACAATTCCCCAATATCTTCTTCGAGAGGATGAAGTTTGTTCCAGCTCTGGAACCAGTTCCTAGGAATTGGGATACTGGAATCATCGGACATGTTCGCCATGTAGCCAAGCAATATGAGGCGATGAAGAAACACGCTGTCAACCTTCCAGACGTCATCCGAACGCTAGAGATGGAAGCGCAACGGTCCAAAGTGAGGATAGATAACAATGAAAGGGCCAGGGTGAAAATGGAAAAGGACTTGGAAGATGCACAATCTTTGCTTGCCTTGGCTCAACGAGATGCTAAAAATTACAAGACATAGCTGGAGGAGGCCAGGCAACGTTTTCATAATGAGCTCGATTCTAACAGCAAAGAGCGTGCATCATTGAAGAAGGAGGTGGAAGATCTCAAGATGGCCAACACCGAACTGAAAACAGCACAGGATCATTTCGAAGCTGAAAAAGCTACTTGGGAGAAAGAAAAGGCAAGCTTGAAAGATAGTTTAGCTCTAGCCGAAAAAGAGAGGGCGATTCTGAATGATCAACTCGTGCGTGTAGAGAAGCGCGCGGTTCTTGCTGAAAATAATGTGGAAAGTGCCATTGAAATGGCTACTGTTTCTAATGAAAATCTCCTCGAGAGAGAGAAAGATATTGAAGGATTTGAAGAAATGCTGTTTGACTTCCTTGGCCAGGTCATCAAGACCCGTAACATCTCCTGGATCCCGGACTACCATGTCACTTTAGCCAACATATGGGATGCAATCGTCCAGAGCGAGAAAAAGCGATTAGGAGTCGATGAGATTGATGAGAATGAGTTGATGCGGACCATTCTTAAGGATAATGAACCCGAGGATTTAGAGAAAGGGAGACGCCTACTCCAAGAAGAGATGGATAAGGAGAAAACTCTGGCCAAGGGCAAAAATAAAATTGAAAAAGGCTCGAGCTCAGCTGCAGAGCCCAAGGCCTCCGAAATTGAGGAATACAATCCCGATGATCCATTGATTCCTCTGGGTCTGACTTCTCCAGTTGTCAGAGCTTCTGCTGCTAGCTTGGATGGAGGATTAGCGGAAGGTATCTCTATATTCTCTCCGCAATTTGTCAAAGCAATCGTCACTTGTCGCCGTCTTGCCGAACAATCAACTGAGCAAACCGCATTCTCTCCTGAAATATCATTTGTTTCTCATGTTACAGGTGGCAGGACAGCCGATAAGGACGCTGAGAAGAAGACAGAGGCGGAGAAGGTTGTCATCCCGCCAAGTGCTAGTACTGACGCTCCCAAGCAGTCCGAAGGTGCGACGATGGAGAAAGTCATTCTCGCACCCAGTGCTGATATTTCCCGAGATGCCGAGCCCATCGAGGCTTTGAGAGATATGGACGGGCACCACGAAGACGATGAAGAGGAAGTTGCCATTAGCAAAGAAATTAGAGGCGGTGATGAGGAAACCTTGGCTGAACAACAGGCTGAAGAGGAGAGGCAGTTGCTCCTTATGAAAGGGGAACAGGATCCAGTATATGTGCCCCCTATTTCCGAGATCGATCCCAAAACTGGGTTGGTCATAAGATTTTCCTCCCGATCAATAACTTCACAACTAGCCTCTCAATCCTCTAGTTCTTCGCCAGAGCCTCTTGTTGATAAGAGGAAGAGGAAAAAAGGTGATCGTTCGGATGTTGATAAGGGGGAGTCGGTGAAGCAGAAGAAGAGCAAGAAGCCAACATAGCCCCCCCCCCAGCATGAGTAGGATGCAGATATTAGTTCATATTTTGTCCTTAGGATTTTTAGGCTTTCCACTGGCCATGAAATGTAATTGTGAGAATGGCCCTCACTTTTGTTTAGGTTCCTCTTTATCTTGTAGGCTTGTAGTTTATGAATGAAAGATTATTTCTTTTGCATCATCGTGTACCTGCATCGAATAAACTCTTCACACTTAGTTACAAATCATTTGACCATAACCAAGCTGAAATTACACTAAAAATCATTCAAGCGACAGAAAAAAATTTAAAAATTTCTATGCATGTTGCCCCCTATCTTTGAATACGGGGGACTTGGAATTTTTAGTAGGATTATGGTCCTTGAGGCGCCAAATCTCCGGTACCTCTATACTTTCCCGATCCATCAACGGGTTAGAATTCGAACTTGTATCATGATCTGCTCACCGATCCTTCAGCGGGGCAGAAATTCTGGGGGTGCTGAGTCTCCAGCATCCTTCTCAGTGCTTAATCATAGACGCTTTTATACTCTCCTGGCAGTCGCCAAGGTTAGACTTCGAGCTAAGCCGTTCGGTCGCTCCTCGATCCTTCAGTGGGGTAAGAGCTCTTTCTCAGCGCTTAATCACAGACGCTTTTATACTCTCCTGGTGGTCGCCAAGGTTACAGTTCGAGCTCAGCTGTTCAGTCGCCCCCCGATCCTTCAGCGGGGTAAGAGCTCTTTCTCAGTGCTTAATCACAGACGCTTTTATACTCTCCTGGCGGTCGCCCAAGGTTAGAGTTCGGTCAAGGCGGTTCTTATAATGGTGCATTGCCTTGCCATGTGGACGTTATTTTCGCGTCCTTTACGTTTTCTCTCGGCTCTAGAGAGTTAGAGTGCAATCAATGGTGTGATTCACTTTATTGCACCTTCATCGTTCTAGCTGCGGATTACTCTCCATTCTGATGGAAGGCACCTAGAATTACACGTTTCTGTTATCGCTGTATGATTTTACAGCAAACTTTATAAAGATAGAAGAGCAGATAAATAATAGTGCAAATAAAGGTAAACGACACACAATATTTTTATAGTGGTTCGGTCAAATCGTGACCTACGTCCACTTTATAATCCATTTCTCAAGACATTGGACTATTCTAGGCAAGTCATGCCTTTTACATGGTCATATGAAACAAAAGGATAAATCTGATGACTTTACGTTAGATAAGGCCGCAAATGTTGGGCATTCCACACTCTGGGGATTTCTTCTCCATCTACGGTTGCTAGCTTGATGGTTCCATTCTCAAGCCTTCGTAGAACGGAGTATGGTCCTTCCCACTTCGCACCCATATGAATTGGGGGTGGAAAGACATGCTTCAGAACCAAGTCTCCGGATTCAAAGGTTCGGGCTCGAACTCTTTTGTTGTAGTATCTAGCGACCTGTTGCTTATGTCTCAAGGCACGCAGGTCTTCTTCATCCTTCTTCTCCTCTATTGTATCTAGGGATTCAAGGAGCAACTCGTTATTAGTCATTGGATCGTAGTAAGTGACTCAGTGAGATGGTACTTTTAGCTCAACCGGGATGACTGCCTCTGCTCCAAAAGCGAGAGAGAAGGGAGTATGGTCTGTCGTCGATTTATGCGTTGTCCTGTAGGCCGATAATGCCAAGGGTAATTCATCGACCCACATGGCTTTGGCCCGCTTCAACCTTCTTTTGATAATGGACTTAATCACTTTATTTGCTGCTTCGACCTGTCCGTTCGACTGCGGATGTGCCACAGAGGTGTACCGTTTCTCAATGTGGTACTTCTGGCAGAAGTCCCTGAACTCGTTGCTATCAAACCGGGTTCCATTGTCAGTTATGACGATCTTCGGGATCCCAAACCGGCAATGTTCCTAACAACAAAATTAATCACTCGCTTGGTTGTGATTGTAGTTAACGGCTCAGCCTCGACCCATTAGGTGAAGTAGTCTACAGCTACAATAACGAACTTTGCTCCGCCCTTTGCTATAGGGAGGCTTCCGATGATATCAATTCCCCACATAGCAAAAGGCCATGGACTCGCCATTGTCTTTAACTGGCCAGGAGGTGCCCTGGGAAATTTTGAAAATCTTTGGCATGCATCACAACGTCGTGCGTATTTTGCCGCATCTTTGTTTATGGTAGGCCAGAAGTAACCATATCGCAACACCTTTTTTGCCAATGTTTGTCCTCCAGTATGGTCACCACATTCACCCTCATGTACTTCCTGCAGTACACGCTTGATATCGTCATGGGCTATACACCGGAGAAGAGGCATCGAAAATCCCTGTCTGTACAGGACTCCGCCTTGCAGAACGTATCGGGAAGCTTTACGGATTATTTTATGCCTCTCGCTCTTCTTGGTCGGAAGCGTTCCATTCATCAAGAAATTCTTTAGAGGGGTCATCCATGACTCCCTTTCTGGCTCAGTCTCTAGTATCGGATCAATTTGCATCTGACCTATGCTAGGGAACTGAAGTACTTCAACTGGGGCTAGCCCGGCTTCTTTAGGATCGTCAGGAACTAACCATCTTCGCTAACTTGTCCGCCTGTTGGTTCTCTGACCGCGGAATATGAGATATACTGTAGTGATCAAAGCCAGTCAGCAACTCCTTCACTTTCTCCAAATACGAAATCAATCTTGGGCTCTTAGCTCGTAACTTTCCAGTGAACTGGTTTACAACCAACTTGGAATCACAAAATATGTCCAGCTTCACGATCTCTAATTCCTTTGCGATCCTCAGCCCGGCTATCAGGGCTACATATTCAGAGTCGTTGTTAGTGGCGTGAAATTCCAACCAGATAGCATAGGATATCAGTCGTTTCTCAGGGGTTTCAAGCACCACTCCGGCACCAGATCGTTTATCATTCCTAGCACCATCAATATACAATTTCCATGCACTAGGATCGAGAAGTAATTTTGGTGGGTCAGCCTCTTCGTTTACTATGTCATCCTCCGGGACAGTAAATTCTGCTATGAAATCTGCTAGCACTTGCCCCCGTATCGATTGTCGGGGCTGAAAATTCAGATCAAATTGACTTAATACAATGTTCCATTTGAGCAGTCTTCCAGAAGCTTCTGGTCTCTGTAGAACTTGCTTGAGCGGATGATCAGTGTACATGGTGATAGGATGAGCTTGGAAATAATGTCGAAGCTTCCTAGATGCAATCAATAAACTGTACGCCAGCTTTTCTATCCTCGGATAATGGCGCTCAGCTGCCGCCAATTTTTTACTCATGTAGTACACTGGCCTTTGAACCTTGTCTTCTTCTCTCACTAATGCTGAGCTGATCGCGTGGGACGACACTGCTAAGTACACGAATAAATCCTCGTGGTCCACTGGCTTAGACAGTATCGGAGGCCTCTCCAGATGATTCAACAGGTTCTAAAATGCTTCTATGCAATCAGGAGTCCATTTAAAATTGCGTTTTCCTCGCTTTATCAATTCAAAGAATGGAATGCATTTGTTTGTCGCTCTAGAGATGAATCTGCTTAATGCTGCCACTTTCCCTGTAAGGCTTCGCACATCTTTGATTTGTCTTGGCTCCTGAATGCCTCTGATTGTTGCGATCTGGTCTGGATTAATCTCAATCCCGCGCGACCTGACAATGAATCCCAAGAATTTCCTGGAGGCAACCCCAAATGAGCATTTCGTTGGGTTGAGTTTCATCCAATACTTTCGAAGGATACCAAACATCTCTGCCAAGTCTATAGTGTGATTGGATGGTTGTCTGGACTTAACCAACATGTCGTCAATGTACACCTCCATCGTTTTCCCAATCTGGTTATAGAACATTCTGTTCACTAACCGTTGATATGTAGCGCCTGTATTCTTCAAACCAAAAGGCATTACCACGTAGCAGTATAATCCCAGATCCGTAATGAAGCTAGTGCGCTCTTGATCTGGAACATGCATAGGGATCTAGTTACATCCTAATAAGAACCCATGAAAGAGAGAAGCTCATGACCCGCCGTTGAATCTACCAACTGATCAATTCTGGGTAACGGAAAGCTATCTTTTGGGCAGGCTTTATTCAAATCTGAAAAATCAATACACGTACGCCACTTCCCATTGGCCTTCTTTACCAAAACTGGATTTGAAATCCAATCTGGGTAAGTTGAGACTCTGATGAATCCGTTACTTCTTTACTTTTCAACTTCTTCTTTCAAGGCTACGGACCTCTCTGGGCCCAGCATTCGCCTTTTTTGTTTTACAGGGGGATGCTTTGGGTTAATGCTCAATGAGTGGCTCATGATTGATGGAGATATCCCACACATGTCCGCGTGGGTCCAAGCAAATACATCCAAGTTATCTTTCAGGAAATCTGTCAGTTCTTTTGCTCGAACTGGATCCAACTGGGATCCAATCTTCATTACCTTCTCTGGGTCACTATCATCGATCGGTACATCCACAGTCATTTCGTTGGGAGCCGCCATTCTGCCCCCAGTCTCTTCGTCCTCTCTGGGATCTATATCCTCGGGCAGTTCTCTAGGCGACTCACCCATAGTCATTCTCTTTAATTGCTATGACGTCTCCTCCCTTGTGGGGGAAGAAGCGTCTTTAGTTTCTATATCTCTTCCTTTACATAGTAGCTTTAGCTCTGCAATGTAACATGCTCGTGCAGCAACCTGATTTCCTCTGACTATGCCAACACCAGCTTCCGTAGGAAACTTCAATAACAAGCACCAGGGGGCTATACAAGCTCTAAACTTAGCTAGGGCCAGTCGGCCCAAGAAGGCATTATAAGGCGATTCAATACCCAAAACCACGAAGGGAAGAATTCTCACTCTCTAGCGTTCTCCTTCCCCAAGTGTTACTGGCAGCTCCACATATCCCATTGGAGCAGTTGAAGCTCCGTTAAATCCACGGATCCATCCTTCACACGGCTTTAAATCTTTCAATTCAAGGCTCATTTGATCGAATGTCTTTTTGAATAGAATGTTGACTGAACTCCCGTTATCCACTAAAACTTTATGAACAGTGGCCGGGCCAATAGGAACTGTGATTACAAATGGATCTTCGGTCGGAGCGTGGACTCCAATACTCTCTCGGTTGCGGAAAATGACGTCATCTGACATAATCTTTTGTTGTTTTACCGGGACATTGTCCTCAGGGTTGCTACACTCTCCTGCCTCAAGATGCTGCTTTGCTGCGTTTACGTACTGATCCATCGCCTTGAAACTATGCCTGGCTAGGTGAAGCCCTCCGATTATGGTATTGATAACAAGATCCTTTCCTTTTTGCTGGACAATTGGCCTGGCAGTAGGTTGATTCTGGTTTTGGTTCGAGGTCTGAATAGCTTGCCCCTGTCTCTAGGAGTCACCCGGTACTCATCCAACTTCCCTTCCCGGAGCAGCCTCTCAACTACGTCTCTCAGATGACGGCATTCATTTGTAGAGTGGTCGTGAGTCTGATGGAAGAGACAAAACTTCCCCGTCTCACGTTCTTTCTCCGTCGAATCTCTTGGAGGAAGCCTTTTATGTTGGAGAACGTTGTACGAGTCTACGAATATATTCTCCAAAGTATCATTTATTGGCGTATAATTTTCGAAAGACCTAGGACGGGTTCTTCTCTGGGAGTCGTTCCCCCGATTTCTCTTCCGATTATTGCCATTACTGTTGTTACCATTGTTTCCTGACTGGTGACCGCCGCCCTGGTTTCTGTTTCCAACATTGACTTCAACCTTTCCCGAGCTGTCTTCGGTTTGCTTGATGGCCACATTACTTTGGATTTCCTCCTCATTTGCCATTTTCATCTTCCGGTTAGCATATACCTCCTCCTGACGTAAGTGTACGTTTGCTTTCTCGTAGAACAATTCTCTAGTATGAGGTGGCTTGCCGGCCAGGTATCTCCCAAATTCAGTATCTTTGTCTACCCCATCAATCAAGGCTGCCACCACAGTTGGCTCATGGGGATCCTTGACTTCGGTGGCGGCTAGGTTGAAACGATCCAGATACACCCTCAAGCTCTCGCCTGGTCGTTGTTTGACAAGGAACAGATCAATCACACTCTTTGACCTCTGTGCATAAATGCGGAACTGTTCCACGAACCTTTCACTCAACTCCCTGAAACTGGAAATTGATCTTGCTGGTAAGTGAGTAAACCATAATAACGCTACATCCTCTAGGAATATAGGGAATGCTTTGCACTTTAAAACGTCAGAGGCTGCGGCAGCGGTCATTGACCAAGAATATCTCATTAGATGTTGGATTGGATTAGATCTCTCCGCGTAACGGTTCATCTGAGGCATGTTGAAGCACCTCGGGAATGTTACGTCTAGAATGTCATCAGTAAAAGGGGTGTGACTGCGGTCAATTCCCCAATCTTCATTCCATTGTCCATGGCTATCCGCCAGGATTTGATGGACCATAGCTGCAACATTTGCACTGGTCATCGGAGGCTCGGGATCAGCGCTTCTCTCTCGGTGGAATTCTCCGATCTCTCTTCTAGGAATAGCCACGACGTCCGGAGATCGGATTGGGCTTTGTTACCCCCTGTTACCATGAGTATTTGTACGGCGAAGGGGCTGAGGTGGTCTATTCTCAACAGGATTGTCCACAACTCGAGCTCTAGGAGTTGTGGCACGATTATTCAAGTTGCAGTTTGAGGGTCCTACACCAAGTGTCTCTTCCTCTCGTGATGGCAAGGTTCCAAATCGGAGCTGCTCTATGTTTTCATCCCTCTCATACGGTCGCCGCGGAGGTCTTGGCGATTCCTCCGACAAAGAAGACTACTCTGGGGTGAGTGGGTGAACTGGGAGTGTACTTTGTCTTGCGAGATCATCGATCCTTCTATCCATAGCAGTTAAGTTCTGCTGTAGCACAGAGCTTTGCTGCCTTTGAGCAACTAATTCATCAAACAGCCTATCCCACATTTCAGAGAAGCGAGAGAGATCTCCTTTAGTGACCGGAGCAGAGGGGTCATATTGATCATCAACATTTTCTCTTATGCGCAGAGAACTTGAGCCAGGTCGAACAGAGGTACCGGGACGGGAAGAGTGAGCCATAACCTCCTTTCCAGGTCGAGTTGAAGCCTGGTCATCACTTCGGATCGCAGTGGACCTGTGTTTGTGGCTCGTAGCGCCCCCCTGGGGTCGGATCGTGGTAACATCAGGGGGAGGGTTCGCGGCGTTGTCGTGGGATCGAGTGACGACCCCTTCAGTTCGGATCGTGGCGCTGCGTACGGATCGGTCCGCCCCTATGTCACCGCGATCCGCGAGGCCTTCCTCAACCTGCTCATGTACACTTTCTTCAACTGCTTCATTCGCGACTTCAATCGCCTGCGAAGCTCGTACTTCCTTAGACTTCTTTCCAGCCATGATATCAGATGCCGTTGAAATCTTCAAAAATCTGAACAGTGAAGTTTCGGGACTGTTTCCTTCGGACTTGAATATCCAACCAACGGAGCAACAATCCAATATGCCGAGAAATCAATTCTCAGTGAAAGCACCAAAATGTTAGATCAAAATTTGGCTCTAACACCCAAATTTTTCTGATTCGTAGGGAATTATAACTGAAAAATGAGAAAAAAAGTAGAAAACACACACGGTTTATAGTGCTTCGGCGTTAATGAGCCTACGTCCACTTTATATGCTATTGATTATACTTTGGATGCTAGTACAACCAATGATTTCTCTCAAACTCACTCTTACAATTATGATTTCTCTCAGTTATCTCGAAGTAAATCTGGTATGAAATAGTGGTACGACGGTAATGGTGGAATCAATCCTTAAAATTGCCAAAAGATCCTGAAAAATGCCAAGCTCTGGGCTATTTATAGCTGATTTCTGGTGACGAATCACGGTCATACGTTGCCCACATCCCGAAGATCTTGGACCGGTTCGTAGCTTGATGAAGAATTAGTCAAATTAGCCGTTGTGGACAGGTGTCGCGATCTCCTTAAACATCGGATCGTGGATGACCAAGTCTGTGGCCATCATCGTGTCTTCCAGCTTGGATCAGATCGTAGCTTCATGAATAATTGGTCAATATGACAATTGTGGATAGGTGTCGCAAGATCCATACATCTCGGATCGTGGTTGAACAGGTCTTGGTCATAATTCATCAGCTTCAGGGATCGGATCGAGCTGGTGTTGGGCGAGTCGGATCGCGAGGTATGGGGGCGGTCGCGATCGTGGTGAGGCAGGGTGATCCGATCAAGTCTCCGATGGATAGAGGCGTGAAATTCCATATTTTCTTCGTGTGTGAACTTTGGTGGCTTGGTCAAAAAGCTAGCCAACAACAAGGATGGCAAGAAAGAGGCAAAGGTGGAAGTGCCTCAAGATAAGAAAGTGGAGGGATCACAGAATAAGAAGACGGATTCCAAGAAGGGCGGGAAGAATAACAAACCCTATGACAAGAGGAAGTGTAATTTTTGTGGCATTCCTAGACATCTGATTAAGGACTGCATAAAGAAAAAGAGGAAGATGGGTGGTTGTTTTCAGTGCGGCGAGACAGGATACATATCTAAGGACTGCCCAAGAAAGCAAGGACAAGGGAAGAGGACTAGATCTACTTCTGGGGGGCAGGTTCACGCTCTCATAGCACATCTGCAAGAACGAGGTAGCAACATTTCTGTTGAGAGTTTAGTTTATCTTTTTGATCATCTATTTCGTACACTCTTTGATTCTGGCGCATCGCACTCTTTTATATCTACCGCTTTGGTTGAATCTCTGCACCTAGACACCAGTATAGTAGAGGATCCCTTGTTGTTTCAAATCCAATTGGGGGCTCGGCTTATTTGTCAATGATTTGTTTGGATTTGGAAATTTCTATACTAAGCGTTGGGTTTAGATGTAACGCCTATGTTTTGGGCTTCACGGGCTATCGGTTGATTCTAGGCGTGGATTGGTTATCTAGTAATGGTGCCATCCTTGACTGTGAAAAGAGAGTGGTAAGACTTATGACTCGCCTTGGTAACACTCTCGAAATCTCTTGTAATCCCATGAATTCTGTTATGCTTAGCGACCTAGAATCTCTTGATGCGTCTGTTGAAAACTTGCAGTCTGTTAGACTAGTCCTTGAATACTCAGGTGTATTTGAAGAGGTGAAGGGCTTACCTACGAAGCGGGAGATAGACTTCCGCATATACCTTGTTGATAATGCAAAACCCGTAGCTCTACCCGTTAGACACGAGGCTCCAAGGGAGAGGAAAGAGCTCAGCAAGCAAGTTAAAGAGCTACCCGAAAAACGGTTTATAAGGCAGAGAATTTCTGAATGGGGTGCTCCAGTAGTATTCCTAACCAAAGCGGATGGTTCACTTCGCCTATGCGTTGACTATAGGGAGCTAAACAAGCTGACCAAGAAGAATAGGCACCCACTTCCAAGAATAGACGACTTGTTTGATCAGCTTGTAGGTGCATCGGTTTTCTCCCAACTAGATCTGGCTACCGGGTTTCATCAGCTAAGGGTGACTGAAGACAGCATTGATAAGACCGCGTTCAGAACCCCGGATGGTTTCTTCGAATGGCTTGTCATGCCTTTCAGCTTGACAAACACACCCGCTTATTTTGTTGACTTGATGAGCAGGGTGTTCAGGGAGTTCCTTAATAACTTTGTGGTGGTCTTCATAGATGACATTTTGATTTTCTCGAAGAATGAAGAAAAGAATGCTTTGCATTTAAGGGAAGTCATGGATACTCTTCGTGCACATCAGCTGAAGGCAAAATTCTCCAAATGCCATTTCTGGAGAGAAGAAGCAATGTTTTTTGGACATGTGCTGTCCAAAGAGGGGATAGCTGTGGACCCCACAAAAGTAGTTGCGGTGCAAGATTGGAAGGTTCCACGGAATGCAACCGAAGTCCGAAGTTTTCTCGGGCTAGCGAGCTTTTACCGAAAATTCATTAAAGACATTGTGAAAATCTCAGCCCCACTCACAAGATTGACAAAGAAGAACCTAACTTTCGCTTGGGATTTGTATTGCGATGTTGCTTTCCAACGTTTGAAAAGGGTTCTAACAACATCCCCAGTTCTGACATTGCCTGATGGGAGCAAAATGTTTACCGTATACACAGACGCATGTGGTACAGGATTAGGCGCTGTCTTGATGCAAGAAGGCAAGCTAGTTTGTTATGGGGGAAGGCAGTTGAAGGTACATGAGAAGAACTACCCAACTCATGATTTGGAGCTAGCTGCCATTGTTTTCGCTCTTAAGTCATGGCATCATTATCTACTAGGAGAAAGATTTGAATTGTTTACTGACCATAAATCGTTAAAGTATCTTTTCTCATAGAAAGATCTTAATTTAAGACAACAAAGGTGGATGGAATTTCTGGCCTCATACGATTTTGAGATTTAGTATACCCCTGCCAAGGGCAATGTAGTAGTCGATGCCTTGAGTAGAAAGAAGCTGACCTTAAGTCCTCTCTTTGTAGAAAGGCAAAGCTTGGAGTACATAGCGTACTTTGACTTTAGACCCTCCTCTGAATTTGTACCCGGTTTGCTAGCATCACTAGAGGTGCGGCCTACTCTTTTAGACTCAATAGGAACCGCGCAATGTGAAGATCCTCAGCTAATTTATATGATGAATAAGCTAATTAGGGGTGAGACTTCTAGTCACCTCAATAGATACTCCATCGATGATAAGGGTTGGTTGAGACGGGATGGAAGGCTATGCGTCCCACAAGCAAGGCATTTGGTGAAAACGGTTCTCGAAGAAGCACACCATTCTAAGCCGACTATACACCCAGGTGGAGACAAGATGTATAAAGACATAAAAAGGGTTTTATTTTGGAATGGCATAAAGAGGGATGTAGTTGAGTTCATCACTAAGTTTTTGATATGCCAGCAAGTCAAAGCGAAGCAGAACAAGCTTGGTGGTCTGCTTCATCCTCTAGAAGTCCCACAATGGAAATGGGATAGCATTTCGTTGGACTTTGTTGATGGGTTTCCTAGGTCAAGAAGGGGCAATACTAGTATTTGGGTAATAGTGGACAGGCTCACTAAAAGCGCTCATTTTATACCTGTTAATAGTAGAAGGACTGCCTCATCTTTAGTATCCATTTATCTTCAAGAGATAGTTCGACTCCATGGGATACCCTCCAGCATAGTTAGTGATCGAGATCCAATCTTTCCGAGCGAGTTTCGGAGGTGTTTGCAAGAGGCTACAGGCAAACAGCTATGCTTAAGCACGGCCTATCACCCCCAAACTGATGGTTAGACGGAAAGGGTGAACAAAGTATTAGAATACCTATTGAGCTTGTGCATTCTTGACTTTGGAGGAACATGGGAGGATCATCTTCCTTTGGTGGAATTCGCTTACAACAATAGCTACCAAGCCACCATATGCATGGCACCTTTCGAAGCTTTATATGAAAGACCATACCGATCACCAACTTGTTGGTGGGAGTCTACAGACAAGCTCCTACTTGGACCAGACATGATCAGAGGAACTTCAGAAAAGGTGGACTTGATACAAAGATGAATGAAAAATGCCCAAGGTAGACAAAAGTCCTACGTAGACAAAAGAAGGACTGACCTTGAGTTTGAGGTTGAAGATAGGGTGTTCCTTAAAGTATCACCTTCGAGGAATGTCACTCGCTTTGGGTCCATAGGAAAGCTGGCACTAAGATTTGTAGGACCATTTCCTATCATTGAAAGGATTGGGACGATGGCTTACAAAGTAGAGCTACCCAAAAGATTGGCTGGAGTTAATAATGTTTTTCATGTTTCTCAACTACGAAAGTGCTTACATAAGTCTACGGAAGTTGTGGAGCCAAGTATACTAGAGGAAGTAGAAGTGGAACGAGAAGCGACTGTGAGAAGAGTTCCGACTCGTATCTTGGGTACGGAAGTCAAAAAGCTACGCAACCGTGAAGTCAAGCTTGTTGAAGTTGAATGGAGCAACACTGAAGAGGACGCGACTTGGGAGACCGAGTACAAGATACGCGCCGCCTACGCTTTTCTTTTTGAGGGTACATCCTTGATCTCTTTTCCATAATTTTATGCATGCTTATATCTATCTTTTAAGTATATCTCCTCGGTCCTATTCTTCATCCTTAGGTAGAAACCAATGGATTTAAACATGTATTTGAAACATGTTATGGTTGATGGTTGCAAGTGGTTGCTCGTGGATGCATATATACACACACATTAGGTACTAGATCGGCCCAGTCACTTTCATATTGCATATGCATATATGTATTTGTATATGGATTGAAACTTGGTGTGTTATCATATGGACGTTACATTTGTATGAATGATTGTGCACTCATGTAGAAAGTATGATTAGGATTTATTGCATGCATAATGGACTCCTGGCGCTGACATAATTTGCATTAAGGAGGTCAACTGAATTAGTAGACTGCTTGATTTTGCATTAGAAAAGGGCATATACACACACTATGCATACAGTCATGAAAGCATTAGAAATCTTTTTAAGGACAATGGGTGCCGGTGTTTGATGGTTGAGTAGATGGACGATTGGACGGTAGGATATACATTCTTCTTGACTTGAAGATTTTGGGGACGAAATCCTTTAAGGAGGGGAGAATGTAACACCCTATATTTTCTATGTTTATTAAAGTAGTGAATTAAAGAATACTAAATTGTATAATTGAGAATTAAGGGAAACGGGCTACACCATTGCATTCGTCTTGGAATTTTGCTTGAGATAGAGTCCGAGTTTGCGTGAATCGGACTTCGTATGAAGAAGTTATGGAGTTTAGAAGATTTCATGTTTAAACAGAAAATTTAATAATTAAATAAACAAAAGCAGTTCGAATTTCAAAATCACATGAATCAGTTGGGCAGGAAAATTCCCGCCCATAGGGTCAACTCCCCCTAGGGGGTCGACATAGGTGTTGACCCCCTAAGAGGGGCGTCGACTGGGGTGTCGACCCCCCCTGTAGGGGTCGACCCCCTCCCCGAGATCCAAACAGTGACGATTTCTAACTTGTTGCTGAGTCACTAGGGCCTAGGTGGTGGTTTCTGGATAGCTCTGTCTTATCTGGATGGTTCTGATTTCTCCTAGGTTGATCTAACGGCTCACATAAATCTAAACCTCTAAATAAACAACCCAACCCTCAACCCTAAACCACACAAATTTCATTCTAAGGAGCCGTCATGATGTCCATGGTCAACCTGGCATAGCCACCATTCTTCTCCAACTATGAAGCAAACTAGAAAGCAAGTTAGAAGCTACAAATCAAATCTAAAATTAGAGAATCGATAGTCAAGGGATTGCTTTTCAGATTCAGAAAACAGATCCCAGAAAACGAGAATTTTTTTTGTTTGTAAGTTCAGTTATTCTTTAGATGTGAACAAATAAAAGTCATGATTTGTAATAAATAAAAACTAGAACTGTGCCTAGTTGTAGAAAATTGGTGATGCTGATTCATTTCTATTCTTGTGACAATTATATCATATATGCCTATGAGACTATTGTGGTTTATTGGACTTATCATGTTGTATGTTAAACCAATCATGTATTATTTGAGCTTGGTGATTCTTTCATTTTATGTTAGATGCAAGTTTTGTAGGCTAAGTCATATATGCCTATTATGTTTAGATCTACATTCTTATATGTTTAGATCTATGTTAATTTGATCCAACTGAAATGCAAGTTAACATTTACATGCCTAATTGGATTTGTGTAATTCTATGTAAGTACCTATTCATATGCTTAAGATTCATGTTAATTGGATCCAAAATGCATGTTCATTGTTTTATGCCAAATTTATATGACACATATTTAGTTAAATCCTTATTATTTTATGTGGTGGGAATGGTATATGCTCCTTTCTTTCCCCTTTTGTTTATAAATTGGGCTAAATTGCGAGCCTAACGTTCTATGTGAATTATGCGAACGTATAACGGGGGTAACGTTGAGAAAAACATTAAATTTCATATTATTGGCATAGTTTGTCCCATAATAATATAAATGATTAGTGGCATAAAATGGTATAATTTATATACCTAAAAAATTATGAATATGATTTAGAGGGTAAATGGGGCATGACTTGAATGGCAATAATTGTGGATAACTTACATATAAATATGAAGGGTAAATATGTAAATAAAGTAAAAGACGAATATGCCTAACCCGAGGTTAGATTGAGTTACGGTGTAAGACTGCCTGGAATCGCCTGACACATCCAGTAACTATAACAATACAGATCTAATGTGAGAGGTTAGCGCATTAAGCCTAAAAGAACCCGAGGTTAGATTGAGTTGCGGTGTAAGATTGTCTGGAACGGACCGGCACATCCAGCGACCGCAACAATACATAGCTAATGTGAGTGGTTGGTGCTTTAATGAATGAATTAAAGTTAAGACAGGAATGGTAGGGTTAAGTTAATTAAGGCAACACTTAACAAATATAACATGTTAACTAAACTAATGGGTGAGGTTGGATTAATTTGAGAACACTTAACCATTTTAACATGTTGATTAGGAAACCCTAGTAACGGGGACCCATTTCAGCAGTAACCCATATAGATGTATCATGGTACCCTGAACTAGGCAGGGTAGGGCACGATTACTGGGTTGATTATAAGCGGTCAAAATAACGGTGGGTGGTGCGTCGGTGTAGGTTCCGACAGACTGCAGGCGTGCACGTACTCCGGAGTGGAAAAAGCAGGCACTGGGCATCAGTAGTTATATACTGTGCATCTTGAAATTGTGTCGGGTTGCCACCATAGGATTTGATACACCCCATGGTGGGACCAGCACAGGTATCTATAATCAAGCAGGGCCGGATGACACAAATGGTAAACGTATACAAGTAGGAGCCGATCGATAAAAGAGATCATTTATCTTGAACACATGGTGATAGTTGAAACACTTGTAAGTGGGTGTAGAGAAATAGTAATGAGTGCGAAAGCATATTCAGCTTTATATCTTATTTCTAGGGTGCTGTCCTAGGTTCAGTTTATTCATGTCATGATCCTTTTTCCTGTTTACATGTTAAATAATCACTGGACTTACCAGACTCATGTCTGACCCATTTTCTTTCATCTTCTTTTCTTCTGTCCCCCCTCCCCTGAAGGTCCATAGGGAGGGAATACTTCAGCTTAGTTCGGATCATTTCCAGCTTAAAGAGAGTAGATGTATTGGTTGGATTCTCTTTCCTTGGGCTATGGCTTTGGATACATTCTTATTGGGGATTTATGCTTCCTTATTGTTATTTTATGCTTCTTTATGTTTATTCAAGACAGTGATTTTGTTGTAATGATTATGAAGTTGGTTTGAGACAGTTGATGTAATGTTTTGATTGAACGACGGACTTATGAAATAAATTTAGTTTTTCCGCTGTTTATATGTCTGTCTGGTAAATTATCTGTATCTTTTACCTATAATGCTCCATCGAAGTTAAGGCATTCTCTTTGTGAGTGACCTTAACGAAGGTAGGGTGTTTCATATATACACATTGTTAAACAGGTAAAAGGATTGGCTGTTGAGTAAAGAATAAAATTTTATTCCCAACAAATAGGTACGTGTTTACTAATTTTCTTTTTCTTTTAAAGAGTTTATGAGCCTAAGGTTGGCCGCTTGGCATTTTCTTTTTCTTTTAAAGAGTTTATGAGCCTAAGGCCGGCCGCTTGGCATTTTCTTTTTCTTTTAAAGAGTTTATGAGCCTAAGGCTGGCCGCTCGGCATTTTCCTTTTCTTTTAACGATTTTTTGAGCCTAAGGCGGGTAGCTTGACATTCTCCTTTTCTTTTGGATTGATGAGGGCCCTACGACGCGAGTTATGGTTTTCAAACCCCTCCCCCATACAAAGGAGATTATAGTGAATTTTTTCGAAATTTAAAGGCATGAGCCAAATATTTGAAGTGAAAACGATTTAGAAATCGTCGAATGAATTATATATATATGTATATATATATATATATATAAACTAAAATAAAATAAAACGAATAACGACGCTGCAGCTCGTATTTTGGAATCGTGATTTTAAACGATTATACCGAGAAATCCGACCATCGGATTTCCCCGAAACTGAAACTGTTGGGTTCGCTTTGAAAATATCTTACCAACGACATAAAATTTGTTGAGATCCAACGTTAGATTGTTTGAAATGTTCAAATCAAATCTGAGGAAAATCAGTGCCAGAACGAATTATATATATATATATATATAATTAAAATAAAACGAATAACGACGCTGTAGTTTGCATTTTGAAATCGTAACTTCAAACGATTATTACGGGAGATCCAACCATCGGATTTTCTCGAGATCAAAACCGTTGGGTTCACTTTGGAAAGATCTTTCCAACGATATAGAATTCGTTAAGATCCAACGGTTAGATTTTTCGAAATGTTTAAATCAAATTTGGATGAGAGCAGCGCCAGGACCATCGAATGACCTGAAACGTTGTTCGATGGAAATTGACAATTTTTAAATAAATAAAAATAGGTGAAAATTGTTTTAAATTATTCTAAACGATATGGAATGAAGATAAACCGATTTTACTTGGTTTATCAGATATTTTTATGGTTGGACGTATTTGACATGAACATTATACTAAGGAACTGAAATGTGTATGTCAAATAGTTTAACCATTAAAAGAATTGATCTGAATTCTATATATGCGTGAATTATTTGAAAAGGCTAGGTTAATTCTCATTTCAAATAATTGATCGACGATAAAACGTCAAAGAATGAAGATTGTGGTTGAAGACCGGAGATCTTCACATCGCTTGGAGGATTACTGATGTCTTGATTGGGAGGCATCCCAAGACAAGGTTATAAGTGGTGATCGTCCAGACGTACTTGGAGATCGACCTGATATGAGAGGGCCTCTCTTCTGTATTGGACATACGGGACGAGTAATAAGGTTCCTCCAGTTTCGTTCACAACCAGAACGAACTAGTAAATGGATGTGTGTCTGATATTGGATTTTATTCTGTGTTGATTGATCTCTATTAAATATATATCTGTTTGGTGGCGGAGAATTTATTCACTTGTTTAACACCCCTCTCTGAGAATTACGAGCTCAGAGGTTATATATTGATAGACATCAGTCGCATGGTTTGGAATGTCAATGTGGCATGCTGAGATGCAGTGATCAAGGCTTTTGTTGAAAAACAGAGCCTTGTGGTTGATGATCAAAGCACGGCTTTAATATAGCATAGCTTTGTGTATAGCGTTAATTCGCGAGCCTCACACCCCGTTATGAACCAGAAACGGGAGAGGACCTCAGGGAGCACATGTGTTTCTTTCTAGTTAGGAGTGGTGTCAGGGTTTTGCAAGCCCTGCGTTTTACTTATGTAGATGATGGAAAGCGAGGCGCCTCGGTTATATCGGTCTCTGCGGAGCCGATGGATGGTTTGGTCGATATATGACCAGTTTACGTCCCAAATGGCAGGGAAACGTATTTTTCAGGCATTTTAATCCACTTCGGGTTGACCGACCCTGACAATCCAAGGGTCACTCGAGCTCTGACCATAAGGCTCGGGCTAGAGAGCCTTAAAGTCGGTAAGGACGATCCCTTGCCTTGGTTCATGGTGGAAATCCAACTTCCAAATACGACATTGTGCGGTGTTGATTGTAGAACTAGTATGGCGACATGGTAGTTTGGGGTACTATGTCGTCTATGATTGATATTATGATTGAAATGGTTTTTGAAACACATATGCAGTAGTAATAACATCAAATGATTTTGATTTATACGTATCAACCATATTTTGGCCATTATCAGGTAAAACTCTATCCTCCGGCTTGCGTTGCATTGTGTGATGGGGCCTGAGTCTTATAATGGCTACATTTTCCATAAAAAGCATTGCGATGTTTAAATGATTTCTTTGTTTTAAACACTGGCAATCCAATGGAGTAAACCCGTTCCGCGTTTGCAGCGTGGTCCTGTGATTGGCCTTATTATTGAATATGTTAAGTAAGATTTCACATACCAGTCCCATGACTGACTCGTAGTTTGTTTCACTTTGCAATCTCGAGTGCCCTATTTCTACATGGGCAGCCTTGTATTCAGGTTATAGCAGGCTCATTCTGGATAGCTTTGGAGCTGAAGATGGATTCTATCGTTTCTATTATGCTGTTCAGACTTTGTTATGTTATACTGTGTAACTCTGATGATTATATTTTTTCAAGGGTAATTTATTGTACATTAACTGGTGTAATGATATATTTTTGTTCTGCTGTTATTGTTTATGTGTTATATTCAAATATTATCCTTGCTTCTGTGGCACTGGAGTTTAGGGTCATCGCACTAACTCAAACTCGTGAAAGCTAAATAAACCTATTTTTCCCTTGGGTCCACTTCCGTAGACCTATCTTCAGTGTTGGCGAAAAATATCATTAACATTTTTGCACTAAAAGGAGGTCCTGAACCTCCTACCTTGTGGTTAACCTTCCCTCGTATCTAACTGTGTTGTTCCGTCTGAGGTTGGACTAAGCTTTGAAGAAGCAAGACCATGGGAAAGAGGTCCCAACGAGAGTCTTCTGGATCTCAAATGGATATGTTAGGCCCTACTAACCCAAGAGTAATGGAAGAACAAAGGTTAAGAAAGGAAGCTGTATGAGTAATTAAGCGGAAACAAAAAGTAGAGCAATATGATTCTAGTAATTGGAGTAGTAGCCCTTTCTACCTGAAACAAACCCTAACCCTTCCTCTAAACGACTCTTCATCAAAGAGTTATAACATCTTTTCTCCTATAAGGAAGGCTCTCCATAAGCAAATCAAAGTAATGGTGTTCAAGGAAAAAATAACAGTCGATTTTGACCACTTCGCTTCTAGATGGTCTGAAAGGGTGCTCTCCAATCCCAACTTATCTTGGAAAGAGAAAAGAAGAGTATGGATGGAGCAATAAGGTTCGGTAACAAAAGAGCTAATTCTCTGCAACAAGAGAGGAAGTTGACACTAAGGCCACCTAAAGGATACTTCTTTACTACATCAATAGAAAATATCTATCTTCTAACTCGACACGAGTTCAATTATCGGCCATCTACAAAAAAGAAGCCCAAATACGAAAGAAAATTGGGAGGGCCTTATTGTCACTATCACATGAAGAATGGATAAATGAGGGTTGGTTCGGGCCTTTTTGTAGATGGCCGATAATTTTGGTCTTCAATCTTTAAATGCCTGAATGAGGGTTGGTTCGGGGCTTCTAGTAATACCAAAAGTGGAATTCTGGTCTTTAATCTTTAAATGCCGGAGTAAGGCTTGGTTCGGGGATTCTGTCAATACCAAAAGTGGAATTTTGGTCTTCAATCGCTAAATTCCCTAATAAGGGTTGGTTCGAGGCTTCTATTAATACCAGAAGTGCGTTTTTGGTCCCGAATCTTTAAATACCCGAATTTGGGTTAATTCGGGACTTCTATTGAATACCCAAATCTGGGTTGATTCAGATCTCAATCAATGTTGGAAAGGGTTTTCCGGCCTATCTTAAATAGCCGATTCCGGTTCGGTTTGGAAGCTTAGCTATGGTTAAAAAAAGGATATTTGGTTTTCTTAATAATCTAAATCTGGTTGGGAACTAGATTTTCATTACGATCGGAAGCAGATTTCTAGGCTTGCACCCCAATCCGGGAAGTGAAATAAAATCCTATCACTATTAGGAGGTGATTTTTGGGAACCTATTCTTAATACCTTAATCTAGATTGCAAAGCTCTAATCCTTGGGAAGGGGATTTACAATCGACCCAATGGATGAAGCTCGATTACCTAAGAAGGTCTCCAAGCAAGGGCAGAAACCTTCTATATTACTCAGGGAAGTTCCTCAAACCCCATACATTTAGCTTACTATTATTTATATAAAACATAGGAGACAGTCATATATCACGTAGATATGCATCCCATTTATAAGTTAAGTCATGAAGTGATGTTATTAGCTACTCGAAAGGAAATCGAACAATTAAAGGAAACTTAATACATTTTGCTAAAGCTCCATGCCCTCAGGTAAAGGGAGAAGTGTGAGCATGACGAATCACAATACATAAAAGTTCATTAATCTTCTGCCACTTGTCCATAATTTTACACGGATCGTCTAAGGGCTTAAGTTGTAGCTTCAAGGCCCGATTGTAGGCCTTACCCATGGCGCGCAAAATTTTAGTTTCCCTTTCCAAACTACGAGCATCCTTTCTTAAGGCATGTTTCTCCTTTCATAGTTGTTTGACTTTGGAGGTATAAAAGTCAATGCTGTTGGAGAATGGAGTTTTTATGACAACAACCTTATTTCAATATTAATTGATTATAAAATTATCTAGAATATATATATATATACACACATATGCAGTATTTGTACATAGGAATTAATATTAATGACTGTATAGTTTAAGAGCTTTTAGAGATTCAGAATTCAGAGTAGATTCATGAACCATGAGTAATCAAGATTTCAAGAGTACAAGATATATATAGTAATAGAGTCTAGTTTATGTAAGACTCCACATAGCACTCCAGGTTCAAACTTTGTTTTTTAAATTATCTCTTTTCAAATTCAAAATTATTTTCAAATTGGTTTCAAACTTCTCTTAAAATAATTTTTAATCATCCAAGAAATTCAAACTTATGATTTCAAATATATTTCCTAATTTATTAGTATTCTTATTATTATAGTTTTTATTAAATATATTTTACTAAGTTTATATTCGATTAAAATATTCTTATTTAAACTCTAAGTTTTCAGATAACCTTTTTTGTTTATATATAGTTTATAAATATCTCTTTATAAATTCCTATATATATGTTTATAATTATATTATATATAGTTTTATATCGCATATATATAAAGTTTTTAATTATATGTTTAAATAATATTTTCATATGTTTTATACTTGAAAAATAATGTTTTAGCAACTAGTTTTCTTTCAGGAGTTTCCAGAAATTAAATATTGTTTTAATACTTAAAAAATGGTTCAGAAACCATAAAAATGATGGATATATCGACATACATTCATGGCTATGTCGACATATAACTGTCAGAAATTTAAATTTGAAAGAAAGTGTCTTTTCACTATTTGTGATGCTCCAAAAACATTGAAACCTTTCAAATGTTATAAATAGGGGCTGATTTTGAATTTTTTTTATCATTCTTCTTCTCCGTCTTCATCTCCTTTCATTACACCATTATTCTTTCTCATTTTTATGATTTCTACACTTATACTCTGTTGAATTCAATTCTATTTTCATAAAACTTCTTCTCTTCTTGCTCTCTACTCATTAGTCTCTGAATCAAGTGTTATTGAAGAGGTTAGGGTTGTTTGTAATTGTTAGGGTTGTGTAAGTAATCGGTGGTATCTCTTGTAGCCGTGAAATCAAGGACGGGTAATCAGTGGTATCCCTTGTAACCGTGAAATCAAGGAAGATATACTAGATCAAGTGTGTGTGGAATCGGTGGTATCCCTTGTAGTCGTGAAATCAAGGAGGATTGTAATTGGATATTGATATAGTAATAAAACTCTGCACAATCCAGCGTTGCGTGGGACTGGACGTAGGAGCAATTCTGAACCAGTATAAAATCCGGTGTGTTCTTTCCTTTTCTGCACTTTATTTTTGTTTATCTTTTTTTTATTCTGTGTCTATTATAGTTTTTGTAGTGTTTGATTCATATAGTATAACATATAAGTTTCAGATTTTGTTTACACTCACAAAAACACTATTCACCCTCTAGTGTTAGTTTTTCTTTAATGGTCCATTCCGCAATCCTAACAATTCGTATCCGAGCAAGGTATTTCAAAATGTTCATAATATGATTTTTTAATGTTAAATGGCAAATTTTGAACACTACTTTATATTTAGGCATTGCATCAGTATTAGATGAGTCTGCATTCAATTTTATTGAAAAATCAAGATATCATGATATGATTTCTTGAACGGTTTAAATGGATAGATCACAAGATCATCATGATGTCATTATCTCTAATTACAAATAGTTATTTTGAAAACTTACTTGATTCTTTCAAAAGGTTTGTTGTTTTGCAGGAAAGAAGTTATATCTAATGACTGTTGGCCCAAAGACACCAAGATAATCATTCATCATTCAAAAAAAGAAGAGTTTATGAAGGTATATGACTTTTGGGCTTACTTTATTTGAAGTTTCTGTTCATTCAAAATTCAAATTCAAGTTCAAAATTTTGACGCCAAGTTGACTGGGCCATATAAAAAGGATGTGTTCTTATTAAGAACGATTCAGATTCATCATCAAGCAATGAAGAGTAAGAAATCAGAAATTCGATTATGTGTTTCACACCAATTCAGAATTCAGAAAATATCAAAGAAATGGATCTAAAACCTGGGTACGCTTCAATTAATTTTTAAATTCTTTTTTGGTTGAATGGATCTTTTATTTGCTTTGTTTTTTGCCTAATTTTGAATTTGAAATAAAACTTTAAAATTCAAACTTGAAATTTAAAATTGAAATTTGAAATTTGAACTTTAAAATTCAAAATAATAATATTATAATAATAAATGTAATAATAAATTTTGAATGTTTGTTAGGATTAATATTATTTCAGGAGATAGTTAAACCTAAAATATAAATAGATATTATAATAAAATGAAGTAAGTCAAAACAATATGTTTTTTATTTTCTACATGTATGTCGACACATAAATGGTCACGTCGACATAATGAAATTCAAATTATGAATTTCAAAAGTTTGAACTTTCAAACTTCCCTCTATTTTTTTAGAAATGCCAGTTCAAACTCTAGTTATTAACTTTGGTTGTCTACTTATATTCTTATATCTTGTTTAAAAACATATTTATTAAAACTATATAAATAAATAAAATTATATAAACATGTTAATATGATATACAAAGTTAATACAACTTTTGTATATTGTTATAAAATATAAATTTATTCATCTTTTATATAGTTTAAACATGCATAGTTTAACTCATATATTATTCATATGATTTCATAACAATTTTGGGTTACATTATCATAAATACTATTTGTAACTTAAATATTTATTTTGATTTCTTATTAAGATTTATAAAAGTTTAAATATTTAGCCTAATATTTTGGTATAAAAATAATAATATGATTTTATGTCTTAAATATGTAGTATACACATAAGAAGTTATGGCTTTATAGTTTAATTTTTTATTCAGATTTCATAATTTTTTTATGACTATAGAATTCTTTTTAAACTTTTAACATATAAATGTTTCCTTAACAAATTAATATATTTTAATTTCTAAAAGTTTAAATTTAAAATTGATTCATATCAAAAGATTGATTTATATTTCTAATAGTTTAATTTATATGATATATAATTCTATATTTTCTTTAAATAAATGATCAACATTTACTATAGTGTTTTTAAAAGAAGCACCCTATTAAGATTATTTAACTCCACATTTCTCATAGAATTATTCTAAAAAAATTATTATCTATTATGTATACCATAAAACTTTTCATCCTTACTATTCTTTAAATCTCTTTCATAAGTATCATTAACCTAAGTCTAGATAACTATCATTACACATATTATTTAATATCATTCATCATCTCAAATTAAAATCATTCACATCACAAGTTGCATTCAATATATCACTTCATATAGTCTTGCAAATGCCCTACTGCATTATAACCAACACACTGCATTACATGTTAAATTTAACTCCATACATAACAAGTATACAATATGAGAAGTTTTTACCTAATTAGAAACATAGGATTATCAATCAAATACATAACATATTTACTCTATCTTGATTGACTTTTTTGGCTTGGTTGAATTGATTGACTTATTTGGTTTGTTTGATTTTTTTGACTTGAATAACTTGATTGACTTACTTAACATGGTTAAATTTCATTAGTGGTTGTTAGATTTGTTTTTAAAAAAATACTTATGCATTTGTAGTCGATAGGAGCTTTATAGGTTTTTAGGAAAAATAGAAGTTACAAGAAATGTATGAGTTTATGTTTTGACAACAAAACTTAAATTGGTTGATTGATTGTTTTAAATTTCTTGAATATTGACTTATCATTACTTAAAATATATAACCTAAATTTGTATCATAGTCTTAAGGATTTCTTATCAGAGTTATTTCTTAGACTAGATTATAGTCTTATTATAGTTTTAAGGGTATTAGAGTATATGCTAGGTTTAGTCTTGTACTAGATTAAGGGGGAGTTTTATAGTTTCTAGGATTAAATGAAGGTTCAAGAAGTGTTTATTAACACATATTAATTAATTTTGTTGATTGCTTAAATTGATTTCTTGAACTAGTTGCTCGAATTGATTGCTTGAATTGATTGCTTGAATTGATTGCTTGAGTTGATTGCGTGAATTGTTTGTTTGAATTACTTGTTTGAATTGCTTATTTGAATTGACTTGCTTGTTTGAATTGATTATAAATATTGATTGGGTGGCTTAATTTATTATCCTTCTATTTAGTTTATTAGAATAGTATATTCATAATTTTAGGGGGAGTTATAATCTTTTAGGATTAGAATCAAAATCAGCGATAGTTATATTTAATCATTAGGATCATTTATAACATGAATTTAGGGTGAGCATTTTATGCTAGGATATATAAATAGATTTAAGATTCAAAGGGTGTTATTTATATATCTTGGAAATTTAGTATAGATTTAATTTTAGAATATGTTTGGATAGTTATACAATTTAGCGGGAGTATCTATAGAATTTCATTTTGATAATGCCAAAAGGGGAGAAATTAAAATATATAGACTTAGTTTATAGGATACATATAGACAGGGAGAGTATTAGAATGATCATCATCAACAGGTACGTACATATATGATATTTTATAAACTAAGGTTGTCATCATCAAAAATTGGAGAGATTGTTGGAGAATGGGGTTTTGATGACAACAACCTTATTTCAATATTAATTGATTATTACTAACAACTTTATTGTAACGACTCGCATTCTACGCATCAAGGGATCGTAGAATATTTATTTCTTTCTCATGTGAAGTCGTATAGCCATGTAACTATGCGAGACGACTATTGGGCTCATTTCCCATGTTCATGATTTTTGCCGATTTTTAAATGACCGTTTTACCCCTAATTGATCTTGTTTTGGCCATAACTTTTGATGGGAAGGAGTTTTGACCTAAAACTATTTCCATTAGATCCAAATGATGATTTACCTTCCTGTAGAGTGGTCATCTGTGAAAAACGGAATTACCGCTTGGGAGATAAGGCTGAAAGTAAGGTTTAGAAAGCGAAAAACTGCTTAACCGGGCCAAATGAGGTGATTAGTGAATGGGCCCATAACCCATTTCGGGATTAGGGTTATGGGGAGGCTGAAATGAGTTAGGTTTTCATTCTATTTCAGTTTTCTAGCCGCCATTTACCTCTTTGAAACCATAATAATGGCCTCCACCTTCTAATTTCATCCCTAGTCACTCTCTAATCAAGGATTAAGCTTAGCAACATCAAATCAAGGAGAAATAGCGCCATTTCAGAGTTAGAGCTGCTGTTAGACATTGGTATTCGCCGAAATCAGAGGAGTTTCAGTTCTGAAAGTTTTAATTGTGGAGAAAGCGAGTGATTTGCATTGTTATACACTAATTATGGTTGATTAAGGGTAGTTAGTGTTAATTAGTGAAATTATAACTTAGAAAAATCTGGAAGAATTTGTAAAATTATAAAACATCATTTTACGTCTCTGTTATAAATTTGGGTTAGTTTGGTTAAGTTTTGTTAATCCTATCATTGGTTATGCTTGAACATGATTAAGGGGAAAACATGGGTTTTGGGTATGTTTGATCCGTTTTAACATATCATATTGTTGTTTTGGTGTTTGTGGTTGATTATACATGTTGCTATGACTGTGTGGTACGCTTTGTGATTGTTTAGAACAGTTAGAATGGTTGAAAATGTCGTAGTGTGGCGTAAAATAGTCGCTGGAAAAGTTGCAGGAATTTGTGCAGAACCGGATAGGATCGCCCCTCTCTGAACCAACTCCACTTGTGAAGCATGTGTCACGAACTGAAACCATCTCCGACCTGCGCGCATGAAGTGTATCACGAGTCGGTTGCATCTGACCTGGAGAAGGAGCCCGAACCGATGCCATCCCCGAACCCGCTCGTGAAGTGTCTTCTCCGAACCGACCTGCTCGCGTCTAGGACTCTGAACCACTTGGTGGCCACGAACCGAACTGATGAAGAGTCGACCATGAGCAAATGGAGGACCCCGATCCGAAGAGACTCACGACCCGACTCGGAGGATCTTCCACGAACCGATCCGACTTCGAGAAGATGGTACGACTCGAACAAGAGTGATTATCACTCACGAAACAGTGGGGCATCACGAACCGAACCGATTGGAGATCATGACCAGGAGGAGACCAAAACCCGAGATGCAAAGGTAGTCCAAATGGGAAGTAGAACTCAGGATCTAGTTGGGAATCAACGAGTTAACTTCATGAGTTTGGCTTTGCTGCGGGACGTATGCTGAGGGGTTATCGACGTCCATAACTTTGATTCACCACTAAAACGGATGTTAGGCTACGGATCAGTGCAGTGGGGTAGTTATTACCCCATGGGGAAGAGTGATCGTAGCATGGCTAGGAGCCAGTGCAGTGGAGTCGTTATGACTTCATGGGGCAGATTGACATAGCAAGGACTAGTAGCTATTGATCAGTGCAGTGGAGTCGCCACGACTCCATGGGGTAGAGTGACCATAGCAAGGATTTGGGTGATCAAAGTGGTGGATATCGTATGCTTTACGCACTGAGTGAGAGATGTGAGGATGGTTGCTATGCTTGATTTTTTACCATCACTATGACATGCACACCCCCACCCCCGTTATCTTGACACCTTATGTTAGTGTTACCTTAGAGCATTGTACATCTTATTGTGCTGACTCTTTGGTTGCAGGTCCACGTTCAGGTATGGTTTAGTATAGCAGTTATTGTTCTGTTTTGCTGCTTATCGCTCACACCAGACTTTTGTCTGACCCATAGTTTTATGTCTCTTCTTATTACTCTGGGTGCTTTTAAACGGGCAGACTAGAGACAGGTCAGTTGACTATGCACGAGTAGCTGTGCCAGAGATGAGTAAGAGGCTTCCACGTAAGATATATATAGATATTATCCCTGTGTCACTGTTAGTCGCTACTTTGGGCATTAGTAGTGTACCTCCCTTATTTTGCATTAGAGACAGTTTTTAAAAAGTTGTAATAACGATGATGTGGAACATAAGCTGTATTTGGATTTTCCGCTGCTATGATGGTTTAGTTTTCAGCTTATGCACTGTCTCGCTTGTTTTATGTGAAGTATGTTATTATTATATTCTTTTCCATGCGCTGTGAGACATTCTATAGGTTCCTTGCTAGTTCAAATTCCCTTCTTTCCTTTCTTTGGCGACCGTCCCGTGCTGGTTGGGCATTGGCACAACGCACTTCCATTGAAATGTCGGCTGCTGCGGGGCGGGCCGTCACATTTGGTATCAGAGCTCTAGGTTGCGTAGTTAACCTAAGGAAGACACCAGAGAGAGATAGTACATATATGAGAGCGCGTATTTGTTATATTTTGGTTTTCAAAAGTTATGTATATATATATGCTATTTGTGTATTTAAGGATGAAGTCACATTGCACTGACACCACTGAAGAGATGGTTAATCGTTTTCTCCTTACAGTTTAAACGATGAGCCGATATACTAGGGGTACTTGTATAGGAGCTAATAATGGGAATGCTCTGGATATGAGGACGATGTTCACTGACCTCATGAGAGAGATGCTTTGGGATATTCAGAGGGCAGTTCCTAATGCTGCAAATGGTGGTGGTGTAGCGGTGCAGGCGCCTAGAGCCGATTTCGCCAAGCTATGCAAGGATTACACTAGTCTTGGTGGGAAGCCATTCCACGGAACGGAATCAGCTACAGAAGTTCAGGATTGGTTGGATAGCTGCGAGCGTATCTTCGAAGACTTGGGTATCGAGGATGCGACGAAGAGAAAGCTTGCATCTCGTCAGCTGCAAGGGCAGGCGATGAATTAGTGGAATGTTATTAAGGCAGTACTCCAGAGGATTAAGTTACTTGGGATCAGTTCAAGGCCCGATTCAGTGATAAGTTTATCCCAACTGCTCAGAAATCAGAATTGTTTAAGAAATTTCTGGAGCATAAGCAGAATGGTACGGCAGTCTCGGAGTATATTGCTGAGTTCGATACTTTATCGAAGTATGGATTATCCCTTATCGACACTTCTAAGAAGAAGAATGAGAAGTTTATAATAGGCTTAGATCAGTACTTGGGGGAAAGGCTTATAAACCATATCGATGAGACGTTTGAATCAATTATGGAGAAAGCATTGAGGTCAAAGAGCCTTTATCCTAAACCCAAGACTAAAGTCGTTGTCGCATCTGCAGAAGGGCCAAAGCTGCAAGCAAGCGGTGGAGGCAAGAATAATTCTCAAAATAAAAGGAAGCAGAGTTAGAACCAAGCTAAGGATGGTCAAAAAAAGAGCATGAAATATGTTGAGTGCTTTAGATGTGGCAAGAAGGGCCATTATGCTATAGAATGTCGAGAAAAGCCAGCGGACAGGAAGTGCTTTAACTGTGTCCAAGTGGGACATCACAAAGATAAGTGTCTGCAACCACCTAAAGAAAAGCAGATTGTGAAAGAATATGCTATCAATGCTTTTCCCTTCTTCGTCTAATGCCCCAACCGCGGTGGAGAAAGGAAAGAATGCCGTCATTCAAGGTATTCTTTCTGTTTATGATATTCCTGTTCGAGTATTGTTTGATACCGAAGCTTCCCGTTCCTTCATATCTAGTGACCTGGTAGATAGGTTGGGATTGGAACCCGAGATAGTCGATAGACCTTTAGCAGTGACGAACCCGATTGGTGGTTCAACTAGCCTTAGCATGATTTGTCGTAATGTGGTCTTATCAAGTCATGGATGTATGTTTTCTTGTGGTTGCTTTGTTTTGGGATTTACTAGGTTTGGCATTATTTTGGGAGTCGATTGGCTCCAAAGATACGGGGTGGTGGTAGACTGTGAGGACTTTTTGGTGCAGTTAGAGCAGATGATGGGCGGAGGGTAGTGTTTGGTGGTCTACCTAGTGATGGGGTAATGGCTAGTTTTCTAAATTCCCTCGACATCCTGCACGACGAGTTGTCAGATGTACCCGTGGCTGGCCACTCTCCAGACGTCTTCGAGGAAGTGACCGGACTTCCACCACACCGAGAGATTGAGTTTCGTATTTATTTAGCGAAAGATGCCAGGCCTATAGTGTTGCCACTTTGTCGTATGACACTAAGGGAGCAGCGAGAGCTCGGGGTGCAAGTAAGCGATCTGTTGAAGAAGAGATTTATCAGAAGAAGTGTTTCTGAGTGGGGAGCACCAGTTGTGTTTGCTACCAAGGCAGATGGTTCCCTTCGATTGTGTGTGGACTACCGCAAGTTGAATAAGGTAATGAGGAAGAATAAGTATCCTCTTCCGCGGATAGATGATTTTTTTGATCAGTTGAGTGGCGCAAGAGTGTTCTCCCAGTTGGATCTCGCGACAGATTTTCATCAGCTTAGAGTGAAAGCTAAGAGTATAGCTAAAACGGCATTTCGGACGCCGTCAGGATTTTATGAATGGTTGGTCATGCCATTCAGGTTGACCAATGCACCAGCATATTTTGTGGATCTTATGAATAGGGTATTCAGAGATCAGTTGAATAAGTTTGTTCTTGTGTTCGTAGACGATACCTTGGTTTATTCGAGGACAGAGGAAGAATGCAAGGAACACTTGAGGATTGTGATGGAGGTATTGAGAAAACACCAATTGAAAGCAAAGTTTTCTAAGTGTCACTTCTGGAGGAGGGAAGTGAGATTCTTGGGCCATGTTGTTTCAGAGAATGTTATTGCCATGGACTCTGCGAAGGTGGCTATGGTACAGGATTGGTCTACGCCCAAGAATGCAACAGACATAAGAAGTTTCTTTGGATTGGATGGATATTATCATATGTTTATCCAAGACTTCTCCAAGATAGCGGCACCATTGACTCAGTTTACCAAGAAAAATCAATCTTTCATTTTGGATGAAAAGTGCGAGAATGCATTCAAGAGTCTAAAGGAAAAGTTAACATGTGCACCAGTGTTAGTCATTCCTAAAGGGAATGAAGAGATGACGGTATACATAGATGCCTGTGGTACCGGACTGGGTGCTGTATTGATGCAAGGAGGTAGGGTTGTAGCTTATGCAAGTCGGCAACTGAAACCGCATGAGAAAAGATATCCAACCCATGATTTGGAATTGGCAGTGATCGAGTTTGCATTGAAGACGTGAAGACATTATCTCTTTGGAGAAAGATTCGGGTTGTTTACCGATCATAAATCATTAAAGTATCTTTTCTCTCAAAAGGATCTAAATCTCCGATAGCAAAGATGGTTAGAATTCTTGGCTTCCTATGATTTCGATATCGCATATACACGAGGAAAAGGCAATGCGGTAGCTGATGCGTTGAGTAGGAGACATGCCAATTTAGGGGCTACGTTTCTAGAATGGAAGCAACTGGAGTACATCACTGGGCATGATTTCAGACCAAAGTGCGAATTGGATCCAGAAGTATTAGCAAGTTTGACGATCAGACTCACTTTGATTCAGCTGATTGGTTCCAATCAGAGGTACGATCCTAATCTATTGGAAATCATCTCCAAGTTAGAGATGGGTATCGATGAGGAGATGAATAAGTATGGGCTTGATCGAGATGCATGGCTTAGAAAGAATGGAAGACTAGTTGTACCCAATGTCAATAGCTTCAGAGATGAAGTGCTTAGAGAATGTCATCACTCAAAACTGACCATACATCCGGTGGTAACATGATGTATCGAGACATGAAGCAGACTTACTACTAGGAAGGAATGAAGAGAGATGTTGGGAAGTTTATATCCAAGTGCATGAATTGCCAGCTAGTTAAAGCTGAGCAAAAGAAGCCTAATGGTTTGTTACAGCCATTAGAAATTCCCGAATGGAAATGGGAAAAAGTCTCAATGGATTTCATGGATGGGTTACCAAGTACCAGATCGGGCGATGACAGCATTTGGGTGATTGTGGACCGATTGACCAAGAGTGCAAAGTTTATACCTGTCAAGTCGAATAGAACAACAGCTAAGTTAGCAGAACTGTAAATGAAGTGGGTAATGAGATTTCATGGAATACCCAAAGGAATTGTGATCGACCGAGATCCGTTATTTACTAGTGGATTCTGGAAGAGCTTACAAGAGGCGTTAGGATCAGAATTATATCTCAGTACCGCGTACCACCCTCAAACCAACGGTCAGACAGAAAGGGTGAATCGAGTATTAGAAGATCTCTTGAGAGCTTGCATATTGGATTTTGTTGGATCATGGGATGACCATTTGTATCTAGTAGAGTTTGCATATAATAATAGTTATCAATCCAGTATTGGTATGGCTCCATTTGAAGCTTTGTACGGAAGACCGTGCAACTCACCGTCATGTTGGTTAGAAACCAGTGAGAAGTTTGTGCTTGGACCATTGTGATAAGAGAAACCTCAGATAAGATTAATATCATCCGACAATGAATGAAGGTGCCCAAGATAGGCAGAAGAGTTATGCTGATAATAGGAGAAGAGATTTAAAATTCTCCACTGGCGACTTGGTGTTTATCAAGATTTCTCCATTAAAGAGCGTGATACGATTTGGTAGGTGAGGCAAGTTAACACCAAGATTTGTTGGTCCATTCCCAATCCTTGAGCAAGTTGGAAATTTGGCATATAAAGTTGAATTACCAGAGAAGATGGCAGGAGTTCATAACGTATTTCATGTTTCCCAGTTAAGGAAATTCGTGCACGACCCCGATATGACTATTTCACCTGATCAGTTAGATGATATCGAAGTAGAACCCGAGGCGGTTGGGAATCGCAAGCCAATTTGTACTGTCGAGCACGATACGAAGCAACTTCGAAGGGAAGCGGTGAATCTAGTAAAAGTTCAGTGGGGCGAGAATGAGAATGACTGTACTAGGGAGACAGAGGAGAGCATTAAGAAGGCGTATCAAAAACTCTTTGCCTGGTAAGATTTTAATTGCGACTTAGTTTTCCACATGCTAGGATAGACTTGTTTGTTTGTTTTTGTATGTTTGATTATTGTGAATGGTTGGTAGGCATGCACAATCCTTTGCTTGTTTCTTAGTTAAGGAATTTTGGGGGCGCAATTTCTTAAGGGAGGAGAACGTAACAACCCGCATTCTACGCATCAGGGGATCGTAGAATATTAATTTCATTCCCATGCGAAGTAGTATAGCCATGTAATTTTGGGAGATGACTATTGGGGTCATTTCCCATGTTCATGATTTTTGCCGATTTTTAAATGAACATTTTGCCCCTAGCTGATCTTGTTTCGTCCATATCTTTTGATTCAAAAGGAGTTTTGACCTAAAACCACTTCCATTAGATCCGGATGATGGTTTAGCTTTCCGTAGAGTGGTCATATGTGAAAAACGGACTTACCGTTTGGGAGATATGGCTGAAATAAGGTTTAGAAGGTGAAAAACTGCTTAACCGGGCCAAATGAGGTGATTAGTGAATGGGCCCATAACCCATTTCGGGATTAGGGTTATGGGGAAGCTGAAATGATTTAGGTTTTCATTCTATTTCAGTTTACTAGCCGATATTTACCTCTTAGAAACCCTAATAATGGCCCCCACCTTCTAATTTCATCCCAAATTGCTCTCTAATCAAGGATTAAGCTTAGCAACATCAAATCAAGGAGAAATAACACCATTTCAGAGTTAGAGATGCTTTTAGACATTGGCATTCGCCTAAATCAGAGGAGTTTCAGTTCTGAAAGTTTTAATTGTGGCAAAAGTGAGTGATTTGCATTGTTTTACACTAATTACGGTTGATTAGGGGTAATTAGTGTTAATTAGCGAAATTATAACTCAGAAAAATCTAGAAAAATTTGTAAAATTCTAAAACATCATTTTATGTCTCTATTATAAATTTGGTTAAGTTTTATTAATCCTATCATTAGTTTTGCTTGAACATGATTAAGGGGAAAACATGGGTTTTGGGTATGTTTGTTCCATTTTAACATATTATATTGTTGTTTTGGTGTTTGTGGTTGATTATACATGTTGCTATGACTGTATGGTATGCTTTGTGATTGCTTAGAACAGTTAGAATGATCGAAAATGCCGTCGTGTGGCGTAAAACAGTCGCTGGAAAAGTTGCAGGAATTTGTACAGAACCAGATCGGATCGCCCCCTCTCCGAACCAACTCCAATCGTGAAGCATGTGTCACGAACTGAAACCATCTCCGACCTGCTCGCATGAAGTGTATCACGAGGAGCTTGCATCTGACCTGGAGAAGGAGACCGAACCGATGCCATCCTTGAAACCGCTCGTGAAGTGTGTTCTCCGAACCGACCTGCTCGCGTCTAGGACTCTGAACCACTTGGTGGCCACGAACCGAACCGATGAAGATTTGACCATGAGCAAATGGAGGATCCTGATCTGAAGAGACTCACGACCCGACTCGTAGGATCTTCCATGAACTGATCCAAATTAGAGAAGATGGCACGACTCGAACAAGAGTGATTAACACTCACGAACCAGAGGGGCATCACGAACCAAACCGATTTGAGATCACGACCAGAAGGAGACCGAAACCCTAGATGCAAAGGTAGTCCAAATGGGAAGTAGAACTCAGGATCCAGTTGGGAACCAACGAGTTAACTTCATGAGTTGGGCTTTGCTGCAGGACGTGTGTTAAGGGGTTATCGACGTCCATAACTTTGATTTACCACTAAGACGCATGTTAGGCTACGGATCAGTGCAGTGGGGTAGTTATTACCCCATGGGGTAGAGTGATCCTAGCATGGCTATGAGCCAGTGCAGTGGAGTCATTATAACTTCATGGGACAGAGTGGACATAGCAAGGACTAGTGTCTATGGATAAGTGCAGTGGAGTTGCCACGACTCCATGGGGCAGAGTGATCATAGCAAGGATTTGGGTGATCAAAGCGGTGGATATCGTATGCTTTACGCACTGAGTGAGAGATGTGAGGATGGTTTCTATGCTTGATTGTTTGCCATCACTATGACATGCACACCCCCACCCCGTTATCTTGACACCTTATGTTAGTGTTACCTTATAGTATTGTACATCTTGTTGTGCTGACTCTTTGGTTGCAGGTCCAAGTTCAGGTATGGTTTAGTATACCTGTTATTGTTCTGTTTTGCTGCTTTTCGCTTATACCAAACTTTTGTCTGACCCAAAGTTTTATGTCTCTTCTTATTACTTTGGGTGCTCTTAAATGGGAAGACTAGAGACAGGTCAGGTGACTATGCACGAGTAGCTGTGCCGGAGACGAGCAGGAGGCTTCCATGTATGATATATATAGATATTCTCCATGTGTCGCTGCTGGTCACTACTTTGGGCATTGGTAGTGTGCCTTCCTTATTTTGCTTTAGAGATAGTTTTAAAAAGTTGTAATAACGATGATGTGGAACGTAAGCTGTATTTGGATTTTCCGCTGCTATGAAGGTTTAGTTTTCAGCTCATGCAGTGTCTCGCCTGTTTTATGTCAAGTATGTTATTATTATATTTTATTCCATGTGCTGTGAGACATTCTACAGGTTCCTTGCTAGTTCAAATTCCCTTCTTTTCTTTCTTTGGCGACCGTCCCGTGCTGGTTGGACATTGGTACAACGCACTTTCATTGAAATGTCGGCTGGTGCTGGGGGGTCGTCACATTTATCTAGAATATATATATATATACATAAGCAGGATTTGTACATGGGAATTAATACTGAAGACTGTACAGTTTAAGAGCTTTTAGAGATTCAGAATTCAGAGTAGATTCAAGACTCATGAGTAATCAAGATTTCAAGAGTTCAAGATAAATGTAGTAGTAGAGTCTAGTTTATGTAAGACTCCGAATAGCACTCCAGGTTTAAATTCTGTTTTTCAAATTATCTCTTTTCAAATTCAAAATTATTTTCAAATTGATTTCAGACTTCTCTCAAAATAATTTTTAATCATACAAGAAATTTAAACTTATGATTTCAAATATATTTCTTAATTTATAAGTATCTTATTTTTATAGTTTTTATTAAATATATACTAAGTTTATATTTGATTATAATATTCTTATTTAAACTCTAAGTTTTCATATAACCATTTTTGTTTATATATAGTTTATAAATATCTCTTTATAAATTCCTATATATATGTTTATAATTATATTATATTATATTTAGTTTTATATCACATATATAAAAAGTTAATCATATGTTTATATAATATTTTCTTATGTTTTTATACTTGAAAAATAATGTTCTAGTAACTAGCTTTGTTTTAGGAATTTCCGAAAATTAAATAGTATTATTACTTTAAAAATGGTTCAAAAATAATAAAAATAATGGATATGTCAACATACATTCATAACTATGTCGACATATAACTGTTAGAAAATTAAATTTGAAAGGAAGTGTCTTTTCACTATTTGTGATGCTCCAGAAACGTTGCAACCTTTCAGATGTTATAAATAGAGGCTGATTTCGAATTTTGTATCATAGTTCTTCTCCATCTTCGTCTCCTTTCATTACACCATTATTCTTTTTCATTTTTATGATTTATACACTTGTACTCTGCCGAATTCAATTCTATTTTCATAAAATTTCTTCTCTTCTCACTCTCTACTCATTACTCTCGGAATCAAGTGTTATTGAAGAGTTATAGGGTTGTTTGTAATTGTTTGAGTTGTGTAAGTAATCGGCGTTATTCCTTGTAGCCGTGAAGTCATGGATGGGTAATCGGAGGTATCCCTTGTAGATGTAAAATTAAGAAGGATATACTTAATCAAGTGTGTGTGGAACGGGTGGTATCCCTTGTAGCCATAAAATCAAAGAGGATTATAATTGGATATTGATATAGTAATAAAATTCTGCGCAATCCAGCGTTGTGTAGGACTGAAAATATGAGCAATTCCAAACTAGTATAAAATATGATGTGTTTTTTCATTTTCTGCACTTTATTTTTGTTTATCTTTGTGTTTGTGTTTGATTTTGTGTCTGTGATTGTTTCTGTGGTATTTGATTCATATAGTGTCATATAAGTTTTAGATTTTGTTTAAATTCACAAAAACACTATTCACCTCCCTTTAGTGTTAATTTTTCCTTAACGATCCATTCTGCAATCCCTAACAGATGCATCGGAGTGTGTCCTCGCTACACCTTTTGTCATAGAGACCTTTTATGTGGGCATTAACTCGTCGATACCACCTATAGCTATTGAATCGTTTTACACAGTGGGAAGGTTCCTCATTGACGGTTTATTTCAATTTCTGGAACTTTAAACTCTATTGAGGCTCGCAGAGAATCAGATATAGAAGTTTCAATGATCCATCCAAAAGTGGATTCCCGTGCTTTACATTCGGTTAATGCATGGTCGCATTCGATTTCTAAATCAACAATTTGACGATGTGACTCGTCCTTTCCTTGATCAAAATCAATGGATGGACTTGTCTTTGCCTCACTCTTTAGCGTGCGAACAATTTTATCTTTCTGCTTTAGTAGATCTTCTAAGACACTTATTTGTTCATTCAAGTGCTCTATAGATAATTCTCCGGGTAGAGCAGGTCGTCATCAGCACCAACAGGGTGGTTCTTTGAAAATTCTTCATGGCTCATGTTTAGTTGCGTATTCCTCTGGGAAAAAGAGGGAAGGTCCTTTGACGATTCCTCCTGTTTTAACGAATATATAAGAAAATACTAATATGGATTATTTCCAGAAAATAGATAATAATAGTACATCATAACACTATTCGTCCAAAAAGGTTTGTATAGACGTCACCCAACATTCATACAGACTAACACTAATTACAGAAATCATAGTGGTTTAATCAATCCCTCCATTACATTTTATGTTCATATTGAATATCAACTACGCATGGTGAGCCCTAAGTCTCTTTAGTATCAACTCCCTCTTATCTCCCAAGAAATTAAAGGAGAGTTGAGGATACTTCATATAGATAAGCTTACGTTCTTTTCAAAATTGTTCCTAGCTGGACTTAAACAGAGATGTTGTGTGAAATTCCCTCCTCAACCTAGAGAAAGAACGTAAATCATTCTTGAAAGTAGCGTCATTAGTAAGAACAAGGTTTTTACCCTGGTAATGATAGATAACAAGAAATCACTTCTGAAAATACATACCGTGATGTTTAGAAAATATCAATGAATTTCAAGACAAAGCTACCTAACCCAATGCAGGGAAAAGGAGTCGATCGAGGGCTAAAATTCGTACTTGAGAAATAGGGGAGATGGGCTGCAATACTCACTCCCTTTCGAAAAATTCTTAGAAAACCATCCCTTTAGCAGATTCATCATCCCTATAAAGAGTAATGGGGGCACACAAAGAATCAGCATTTGTATCTCTAAATCCCAAGGTATCGCCCATGGGAAGATAAAATGTGCCATCTACTTTGCTGTCCGGGCAGCCTCTACTCTGAGGAATAAATCTGTTACTACAGTCGTCTCTGTCATCGCCACCAACAACCAGCACCAATTCTACCTCACCACCAATTTCTGGGTTTTCTGGCGGTTCCTCAACAAATAGAAATCCTCGAGCCTCACCACATCTTTCCTAGAGACCTCAATACCCTGTTTGGCCAAAATCTATTCTTTTCATAACTCTGCTTCGGATAGAAGGGTGAATAAAAGGAAAATCCATGTCCAGAAACTTTTCAAAATTGTCACGATAAGCTATGAATAGAGCCTTCTCGTAATATCCTACCACCACATTCGGGAGATGCATTTTCAAAAATGTGGAAATCCTATCTGAAGCTTCATAAATTATCCGTTTAGCAACATCAAGTGTTTTTCCTTTACCCCTAACTCCTTTGCATACTCGGCGAACAAATCAGCCTGCTCACTTTCAGAAGCCTAAACCTCGACGGCAAAAGAACGGTTATGCTCTCTTTCTTTTTCTAAAGATGTCCTTAATTGCTCGTATACCTCCACGCTTTTGCTCTTCGCCATAGTTAAAACACGGAACTGTAATGTCAGCCCAACATTTTCTATTTTGAGGTCATTAGCCTCTAGAGAGGATGAGGTAACCATCGCTTGAGAAATATGCCTATCTTTAAATATCTGAAAGAAAATCAAAGAAATGTTAACTCTCATGGGAATATGATTGACCAGAAATTAGAAAGCCGAAGGATATACAGAAAGCTCTTGCTTAATGTGACGAAGGAAGAAATCCAAGCAATCTGAAGGAGTTGACTCTGACATATTGGAGACATCAACAAAAGGAAGAATAGATTTAATGATACCATCGAAGTCGGAAGTTGACAAAGGGGATAAAAAGGATTGCCATAATGATAATAAGGAAGTAAGGTTGACTCGCGTCCTCTCAAATCTGAGATGTCTTGAGAACTAGACACTAGAAAGTCTGCAATGAAGTCACTTCCTATTGTCTTAGTTGGGGAAAAATCCACATTGGATATATTGTCAAAAGAAGAGACAATAGGACTAAATGACAGTTGACTATCATACACTGCAACAGTCCCTCTATCAATGGAACAAGATCCAAAATTCGCATCTTTATGCCTCTTAAAGGGACCATCATCAACGAAAGAAGTTGGCCTTTTCTCGAACAAGGCCGAATCGCGGCTTGCATCAGCATCTCTAGCAACTGGGGCATCAGAGCTTTGAAAAAAAAGAAGCCTTCTTCAGATGAGATTCAATGGACCTTCCTGGCTTGGATTTAGCAAATTGTCGAGCTTCAGATATGATCCTGCCAGGTAAAATCATACCATAGTATACAACTTAGTTCCATTTTATTTGAATAAAAACATATACAAACTACATATAGATGAGTAGATAACATGGGAATTTTCTAGTAATACTTATGAGAGTTAATATTAGCTAGGCTTATGCGTAAACCACTCATAATTGAAGGAAAATTAGGCCTTTGGAACGAAACGGTTAGCTGAATCATTACCAAAAGTCTAGCTCGTCCTGAAGCTCGATACGAGCGGACTGCTATACTTAAAAAAAAGGAAGGGAAAGAAGAATTAACTTCAAATTTGGTCGACACCGGGATAAAGAAGAAATGGAATTCGCAATAGCACTTCCGCTACTAACCAACACCCATTGGGTCGGAAGTTAAAATCCCCCTGATGTCGGCTAAATCAAGAAGTTAATCAAGTAAACAATAGGAATATGGAGTTCACTCATACCGGCATCCCAGTATATTGTTTATTAGCAAAATAGTCATCTACATGTAATTTTGCATTTTTTAACCATGGTAGTAATATATATATACACACACACAGTTTGCGAGATTCGCCATTAGGCATCATCCCAATAATCATCAAAGGATTGAACTATGTTAGATACACCAGGCTACGTTTAAATTCCCTTGGCAAATCTGAAAAATGGTGCAAGCTTGCATCTATGTTGAGTTTGAAATACTTACAAAGTATTGAGTTTAAAAATCATAATTTTTTTTAAAGAATTGCGATAAACAGTTATCTTGCTTGAGAAATGTATTATGCAGGAAAGAAGAAGGAAGAATCTTTGACATAAGAAACTAGATTTTAATCTCAACCACACAAGTAAGAACAAGTTAACAGACCGATCCACCCTGAAAAGGCGAAAAAGCGGGATCCTACATAATCAGAATTTTACAAAATCAAATTCAAGAAAGGTTTGACTTGAAAAGTCAAAATTACGCCTTCACAAGGGCTGAAATGTTACTGCCAAAATAAAGCATCCGGAACAGGATGATAGTGAAGGGGTAGAAGACTGACATAAACATAAAAAAATCTTTTGTCAGCAAAGGCTCAACACAAGAAGAAGTCGACAATACAAGGGAGCGATCCGGGAGCTGCACAACCGACACCATCAGTAGAGCTCAAAGTTTGTACAAAGAAGGGGTACTAGAAGGATGGACTCGACATGATGGAAAAGCGGTGGATGGTCACCAAAGACAGGAAGCCAATGAAGAGAAAAATCAGTGATCCATTAACTGGGACCAAGAAGAACAAAAGGGCTATCGATATTAATTTGCTTAATATCGGTACATAAGGAGACAGAAGCACTAAAGTAACAAAGGTTAAAGCACACGGAGGTTATCCGGGGGCCAAATAAAGGGACCTTCATTAGTTGGTCTTCGACAAGCTACCCTAATAAACAACTTGCAAAACACCGGAAGCAACATCCTAGAAAGGTGAGGATATGCTTCAAAAGCCTACGGAAAGGCTAAACAGAACCCTAAAGAGAGACAAGCTATCCACACTAATCTGCCTAATGTTTATGCCAACAGGGGTGGAAGACTCGGCAACCTTTCACTTGAGTCACAATGACAAGCTCCACAAAATGTTAGTAACAAGACCGAGAGTCCACATCTGGAAGCATACATGCGGAGGCCTACGTTCAGGAGCTAAAGACTTCTGAAAGCTCACACCGATAAACTCAGAACCAATAAAAAATGGGTGGTAAGCAATCAAAAAGGAGTTCCGCAGATTAGAACCCTCCCACTGAAAGCATGAGCCGGCACCTTAGAGAAGTCGTGGTCAAAGTCTTCAGAATCTAAAGAGAAAGCGGTCGAGAGACAATACTTCTGGAACCACTAGGAAAAGCGGCCGACTAGGGTAGTACTGGCCCAACAGCAAAAGGGGCCCTAATTTGTCTACAAATAAGACCTCAGGGGTCTCATTTTCGGGACGATTTTCTCATTCTCATTCTTGTACTCTTTGCTGTAGAGTAAACCCTAATTCCTAAATCAAATTGTGGTTTTTGGTTGTAATCACTTGTATATTCTAAATCAAAGATCAATAAAGGGTGGATCAATACTTAGAACATTTTCTTATGAGTCTCTCATGTAATTTGTTAGTTATTGTCGATGTTGTACATTGTTTGCTTTCTACATGCTTACAAGCTCTTGCCCAAGCCTTAACCCTTCCGCAAAATCAGTACAGAACCCCTTCCTACCAACCATATTGCCCTTTCCGAGGAAAGTGCTTAGGAAACCCTTATCCCAAGATAACCGCTGGTTCTTGAGTTGCTTAAGCATGATGCTCACCCGATAGAGGGACAAGTAACTAATCATTCAGGATCAAAACCTTGATATATAGGAAATGGTGAACTAACTCAAACTCGTGAAAGCTAAATAAACCTATTTTTTCCTTAGGTCCATTTCCATAGACTTTTCTCTGGTGTTGGCGAAAAATACCGTTAACAATTGCATTTCAAGATAATGGTGTTGCATTACATGACACAGTGATGTTGCATCAAACAAAACATTATTAATTCTACTGCGATATGGCACGTGGGCCCTACAGCTGATGTGGTGTGTGACTATAGGGAGTTGACATGGCATGTGACACATGAATATGATGTGTGACGTGGGCCCTACAGTTGACATGGCATGTGGTGTGTGACGTGGGCCCTACAGTTGACATGGCACGGACGCGGATGCCATGCCCCTCTAATGTTACCTATTTGAAAAAGTGGCTTAAAGTAACACTATTCTGACCTACGGCCACATTAGAGAAGTGTCGAATATGCCAACTTATGGCATAGTGAATGACTACCACTTATTCTTTTTAGGACACTTCTTCTTGCTTACACCACTCACCAATAGCATTGGCTCTTCCTTGGAGCCAGCAATAGCTTTAGAAACGGCCACTTTCTTCTTTCGCTTGGGATAGAGACTTTCCAACCTTAAAGCTTTTCCAATGATGAACTCAACGGTCTCATTGATATGGTTTATAAGCCTCTCCCCTAAGTAATCATCCAACCCGGTGATGGATTTTTCATTTTTCTTCTCAGCGGTATCAATAAAAGACCTTTAATATTTTGACAAATCGTCAAACTCAGCAACGTACTCAGAAATAGTCTTACTATTTTACCTAAGTTCTGCAAACTTACAAAACAATTTTGACTTCTGAGCGACCAAAATAGAATTCCCATAGAATTGGGGCTTGAATTGATCCCAAGTAAACTGGTCCTCGAGAGTAACAACTTTAACAGCATTCCACTAATTCATGACCTGCTCTAAAGCGGGCGTGAAGCCAACCTCCTTATCTAGCATCATCGAGCCTAAGATCATCAAAGATACATTCACAAGTATTAACCCAGTCTTGAACCTCCATAGCCGACTCCGTTCCTTGGAATGGTTTACCACCAAAACTAGTGAAATCCATGTTTAACTTAGCAAAATAGGCTTTAGGGCCTGCACCAGTGCACCACCGCCCTTAACAGCATTTGGCGAATCTCCTTGAGCATTTCTAAGCATTTCCCTTACGAAAGTAGTAAATATCGTCTGCATATCAGGGGGATTAGCATTGTTGGCTCCTGATCCTGGTCCCTCTTCTACTCCAGAAGTGAAATTTTCCCAATGAGTGTAAGCTGCTTGCTCCTGACGAGTCTGGTCTCCTAGCAGTGTTCCTTGTTTGACGACTCGTCATTCATCTGTAAAAAAGTCGATTAATGGTTATTCCAAGTAATCCAACTTAGTGGTGCTTGTGTAATGCGACTTCCCATAAATATACTAATAGTATACATATAGGTATAGTTTTGAAGGCAAAAATACCACAAATACGCTCTCTCGTATATGTATATTCTTCCACTGGCACCACCCACTTAGGTTAAAATACGCAACCTAAAATCCGATATTAAATGTGGCGACCGCCTGTACCAGCTGACATCTATACAAATTGCACGGTGGTGCTGCTCGACTAATATAACATGCTCATCAAGGTTGAAATAATGAAACCTAAGTAACCTATCATATATATTAAAATGCATAAAATAAAACATAATAATAACATAGGACAATTATAAAACAAGGGAGATAGTATAAGCTATAGTAAACCATAATCATCAGAGTAATGAACCCATGTCACTGCATAATATCACGTGTTCAAATACAAGTACATCTCCAACATTATTACACACTCTATCCAAATGCACTACTAATGCCCAAAGTAGAGATCATAAAGATAAACATGGATAATAACGTGTGTACATAATACGTAGGAGCCTCCTGCACATCTCAAGACAACTACTCAAGCACACCAACCTGTCTCTAGTCTGTTCATTTAATAGCACCTAGAGTAATAAGAAGCAAAGCATAAAACCCTGAGTTAGACAAAGTCTGGTGTGAGCGGTAAACATTAAAATTACTAAGTAAACAACATAGGTACGAAAGGAATCATACCTGACTTGCCCCTGCATCCAAAGAGTTAGCACAAAATAATAATGTACTTCTAATCTATGGTCATTATACCAAAGTAAGAGTGGAAGGTGTGCATGACAATTTGGAAACAAACATCCAAGCATAACACCATTCCTCACAGCACTTAGTATGTTGACTGTATGATAATCATTACTTAGGTTACCAAAACTCTCGAGGCCATTAGTAGTTACCACTGCAGCGATATCTACCCAACTGCCTTACCTAGTCCATACAGAAAATGGCGTAGTAGTCCAGGCTGAATCAATCCATACTACGATTGGGGCCGAATCACTCTTGTGCCCCTCCCTATAAGGTGTACCAGAGCCATAAGTATCGATAATCCCTTATCACGCGCACCTATAGTGAAGCCTACTTTGGAAATCCCCACAATGGTTCCCACTTGGATCCTTCATAGTCAACTTCCACATAGACTTTCTTCGCGTCTCAATTGAGGCTAGTCATTTGGAGGTTTTCTTTACATAATAAGAATTGTCAGAGAAAAGAGGTCACTTGTCCACGCTAGAATCCCCAAAGTCATTTCTTCCTTCCCGGATCAATTAACCTGACTCAATTAGTCAATTTTGACAACTTTAGTGTTCACGGGTTGATTAGATCGACTCGAGTACATTTGTGGTCTTGGGTCGACTTGGTTGACCCGACCTAAACTATCCAATCCTGGCTGACTAGGTCGACCCAGACCTAATTAGCGCACCCTAGGTGGACTAGGTTGACAAGGGCTCTGTTCAATCCTCGGCATGCTCTCAAGTGAGCTGCGTGTGGCCATCCCCTTGTAGCTGCCACCCCTTCTCTCCTATTCGACCTGGACTAGTTTAAGTCAAAACTTGACCTTCCTTAACTTCAAAAATTAGAAATTTTCACCTAACATTCCTAGGACCTTCCTTGCCATCCCTATAAAGTTCAATACAAATCCAGTGAAATTTGCCTGGCTCGATCGAGCTGAATCTACATTGGTTGACTCAGGAGCTGAGGCAATCCCAAAGGAATTTCTACCAACATATTTCACCATTCGACGACGATTTCATTCAATCTATGGTTCCTAGACATCATTCAAACATGCAAAATACATACGAGCAATATCTAGGCCTATAAACAAGGAAGAATCATCAAAACAAGGTTAGGGAAGCATTGTTGTTTTGGCTTCCCTAATTTATAGCTTTAGAAAATCTTATCCAATCAAATTCGAATTCATATATATGCTATAACAAGACAAATAAGAATTTATGCATAATGTTCTTTAATTTTTTATGGTAATATATGACTAATAAACCCTAATTAGTGAGGGATGAAGCTAATCACTCACCTTAAGCCCCCAAAATGGTTAGTTCTAAAATTAATGTTGATTAGGCCTGGATCCCCATGCTATGCAGTAGCTCAAAGCTTTTTTGATGTTGAGATGATTATATCTTCGCTAATTTTAGGCTTAGGCTAATTAAGGGAGGGATTAGAAGGTGCTTTAAAGGGTGGAAGCAATTAGAGGTTGACAAGATCTAATTTTTGGAGTTGTGAAAGTGAAAATGAATGATTCACCTATCCCTCTCATCCCCAGTCTGACGACTGCCCATAACCCCTACACTATACAAGAGGAATAATGTGTTGAAAGGTGTGCATGACAACTATGGACGATCATCAAATTAGGTAAACACAAGAGGAACCTGTCATAAACTCACTATGCGAGGATAAAATATAATAGAACATATACAACATGCATTATTAGTGAAGTAGAGAGACACTAGACTTCTATAACGACTAGAAAATAGTATCCATACATTTGGATTCAGCAATAGTATTTATACAAATTTGCCTCACTACAACATTCAAATAGAGGAAAACAAAGGTACTAGATAGTAGTAAAAATAGTACACCAGCCCCCTGCTCGCCTTCGAACAATAACATCGCCTTCACTAAGCAATCATCTGTCACCTGCCACCTAGTCAACCCATCCAAACAATCAGATGAACAACCCAAGGTGATAAGAGGAAACATAAAACCTTGAGTTAGACAATAGTCTAAATGAGCGATAAACTAGCTAACAAACATCATCAATAAAGTATATAAGAATAGGTAGATAAACGAACTAATCTACCAAAACAACAGAGAATTACGCACAACCACCTTCCCCACCTCTGACAATAATAGCCTTTACCATCTATACATCCAAAGGAACAAGAATTCAACTCGATCAACCATTCATACATGGGTGTGAAAATTGGTTGATTATGAATGGTTGATTAGAATTGTTTGTGGTTGAAATTGATTGATTGTGGTTGAAAAATGCCCGTTTGTGGTTGAGAAATATTTGGTTGAAACCAAATAGGATTAGTTTGTGGAAATGAAAAAAATATACATGCCGCCTGCGTGCGAACTAGATGCATGATTCCCCATTGTCAAAAGCTGCGAGGCTTTAAGGTAGAGCGAGGAGCCGTACTAGGGACGGTCCCGGTTTTAACTACCCTGCCGTTATGCTGCCAAAATTTTGAATAATATTCGTGTGTTAGAATTATTTTCCTGTGTTGAAACTATATTCGTGTGTTGAATAGAAAACCTTCATGTGTTGAATAGAAATTCATTTGTTGAATTGAAATTCATGTGTTGAATGGTATTCGTGTTTTGAATAAATTATTTTAACAATAAAAATCACATTTATTTCTCTATATATACAAACTATAGAAAACCTTCCTGTGTTGAATCGAAATTCATTCGTTGAATTGAAATTCATGTGTTGAATGGTATTCGTATTTTGAAAGAAATTGTTTTATAATAAAAATCCTATTTTTATCATCAATATGAACTATATAAAATAATCTTGTTTTGAAATAAATTGTTTTATAATAAAAATCCTATTTTTATCACCTATATTAACTATATAATATAGTCAGGTTTTGAAATAAATCGTTTTACAATAAAAATCACATTTTTACTATATACATGAATTGTTAAAAATTGTGAAGTGTCGAAGTGAATGTATGTTGGATAAAAATATCATTTTTATCAAATGTATGAAAAGAATATAGTTTGGAAATCGAAGAATCGATATATATATATATATATATATAAATAGAATTGAAATATATCGAATAGCGAAGCTACAGTTCGTGTTCTAAAACCGTGATTTCAAAAGATTAGTGCGGGAGATCCGACCATCGGATTTTCCCGAAACTGACACCATTGGGTTCGCTTTGGAAATATCTTTCCAACGACACCAAGTTTGTAAAAATCCAACGGTTGGATTGTCTGGAATGTTTAATTCAATTCTGAAGAAAAACAGCGCCAGAATCGATTATATTTATATATATATATATAAATAAATATAATTATATTAAATCGAATAACGACGCTGTAGTTCGTATTTTGAAATCGAAACTTCAAACGATTATACCGGGAGATCCGACCGTCGGATTTTCCCGAAACTGGAACCGTTGGATTCGTTTTGAAAATATCTTTCTAATGATGTAAATTTTGTGAAGATCCAACGGTTAGATTTTCAGATATGTGTAAATCAGATGTGACGACCCCAAACCCCGTACTGACGGTGGCAAGGGTAATCTTTGGAATATAACACATAAACAGATAATAGCAGAACAGAATTAAATAAATACACCAGATAAACGTAATCATCAGAGTTACACAGTATACAGGATCATACTTAGTACAAATACGGTTCAGCTATACATAAATGTCTACAGCGGAAACAAACATAATATGTACAATAGGAGCTGAACAGCATAAAAAGAGATAAATGATAGAATCCATCCTCAGCTCTAGCTATCCAGAGAAAGCCAGCTAAAACCTGAATACAAGGCTGCCCGTGTAGAAAAAGGGGCACCCGAGTTTGAAAGTGAAACAAACTACGAGTCAGTCATGGGACTGGTATGAGAAATCTGCTAAACACATTATACAATTGGTTAATCACAGGACCACGCCACTTTCGCAGAACGGGTTTACTCCAATGGATTGCCAGTGCTTTTAAAACAAGTAATTTTTTGAACATCGCAATGCTTTTTATAAAAATTAAGCCATTATAAGACTCAGTTCCCATCACATAATGCAACGCAAACCGGAGGAGAGAGTTTTACCTTGTAATGGCCAAAATATGCTTGATACGAATAAAACAAAAGCATTTGATACTATTACTAGTGTTTACATGTTTCAAAAACTATTTCGAATCATAACTATCAATCATAGATGGCATGGGTACCATATATCATGTCGCCATATATATATAATCAAAACCGCACAATCACGTATTTGGAAATTGGATTTTCGCCATGAAACAAGGCAAAAGATAGTCCTTACCGACTTCGAGACAATCTAGCCCATGTCTCAGGCAAGTACTCAGTCAAGCCTTTGGAGCGACATGGCTGGTCCACCGATGTGGATTAAAATTCCTGAACACTACATTTCCCCGCCCTATGGGGCGTAAATGAGCCAACGAATGACTCCATCGGTCCCGGATCGACCGATATGTCCGAGGCGCCTCGTTATCCATCATCCACATAAGTAAAATGTCAGGCCGTGTAAAACCACTAACACAACTCCTAGCTAGAAAGAAACGCATGCCCTCCCTGAGGTCCTTCTCCAGTTTCTGGTTCGTACTGGGGTGTGAAGCTCACGAATTCACGTTATACACAAAGCTACGCCACACAGGCGGTGCTTTAATCATCAATCACAAGACTTTGCTTTTCAACAGAAGCCCTGATCACTGCATCTTAGCATGTCACACAGGCAATTCACACCATGCAACTGACGGCTATCAATCACATAGGATAAATTCCAATGTCAAACACACAATCCATTTACAAGTCCGTTCTGGGTCAGAATGAAACCGGAGGCACTATATACCTCGCAAACCCATCGACCTCCACGTACGTCTGGACGATCACCACTCATTATCCATATTTCGGGATGCCTCCCAATTAGGACATCAGTTACCATCCAAACGAGGTGAAGATCTCCGGTCTTCGACCACCGTCTTCATCTTCGATTTCTTATCGTCGATTCAGTTATTCAGAATGGGATAAACCCGGTCTTTCTAAACAACTTGCGCATATATTAACAAGTCCTATACAAACACAACATACGCGTCATTTCAATTCATTAGTCACTAACCGTCAATCAGTAAGAGAACGATTTCCCAAATATTAACCCCGAAGGCCGAAACTAACATCAGATCAAAATCCAGGAAACCATTCCACTTAGCTAACCTTCAGTTAATTTCTAGATTTCACATCCATATCGTTTATAATATTTTATAACGATTTATCGCTATTTTTGTTTATTTTAAAATAGCCAATTTATTCAAACGAAGCTTCGGGCCATAACGCGGCCGTGGCGCTGTTTTTCTTCAGATTTTATTTACACATATCTGAAAATCTAACCGTTGGATCTTCACAAAATTTACATCATTAGAAAGATCTTTTCAAAACGAATCCAACGATTCCAGTTTTAGGAAAATATGACGGTCGGATCTCCCGGTATAATCGTTTGAAGTTTCGATTTCAAAATACGAACTGCAGCGTCGTTATTCGATTTAATATAATTATATTTATATATATAAAAATATAATCGATTCTAGCGTTGTTTTTCTTCAGATTTGAATTAAACATTCCAGACAATCCAATCGTTGGATTTTTACAAAGTTGGTGTCGTTGGAAAGATATTTCCAAAGCGAACCCAATGGCGTCGGTTTTGGGAAAATCTGATGGTCGGATCTCCCGCACTAATCGTTTGAAATCACGGTTTCAGAACACGAACTGCAGCTTCGCTATTCGATATATTTCAATTCTATTTATATATATATATATATATATATCGATTCTTCGGTTTCCAACTATATTATTTTCATACATTTGATAAAAATGATATTTTTATCCAACATACATTCACTTCGACACTTCACTATTTTTAACAATTCATGTATATAGTAAAAATGTGATTTTTATTGTAAAATGATTTATTTCAAAACTCGACTATTTTATACAGTTAATATAGGTGATAAAAATAGGATTTTTATTATAAAACAATTTATTTCAAAACAAGATTATTTTATATAGTTCATATTGATGATAAAAATAGGATTTTTATTATAAAACAATTTCTTTCAAAATACGAATACCATTCAACACATGAATTTCAATTCAACGAATGAATTTCGATTCAACACAGGAAGGTTTTCTATAGTTTGTATATATAGAGAAAAAAATGTGATTTTTATTGTTAAAACAATTTATTCAAAACACGAATACTATTCAACACATGAATTTCAATTCAACGAATGAATTTCTATTCAACACATGAAGGTTTTCTATTCAACACACGAATATAGTTTCAACACAAAAAAATAATTCTAACACACGAATATTATTCAAAATTTCGGCAGCATAACGGCAGGGTAGTTAAAACCGGGACCGTCCCTATTACGGTTCCTCGCTCTACCTTAAAGCCTCGCAGCTTTTGACAATGGGGAATCATGCATCTAGTTCGCACGCAGGCGGCATGTATATTTTTTTTATTTCCACAAACTAATCCTATGTGGTTTCAGCCAAATATTTCTCAACCACAAACGAGCATTTTTCAACCACAATCAATCAATTTCAATCACAAACAATTCTAATCAACCATTCGTAATCAACCAATTTTCACACCAATCACAACCAATAAATATCGTCCATGGTTTGTGGACGAGGGGCGTATATATATTTATATATATATAAGCATTTCACTTCTATTCAACACATATATAATTTTCACAACGCATATATAACTTATATATCGAACGTACAACATATACAACGCTTATACAAGAGGTGTACAATGCTTATATAACTCATACATCGACTATATAATTTATACATCGTCGTTTTCCATATCGTTTATAAATTAGAAATCTCACATTGGGTTCCACTCCACCAAAAATAGCAGAAGGCTCAGAAAAATATGCGGTCTCTTCTAGAATGTAGAAGACGTCCACACGAGTCCACTGTCTCTTGTTTCACTGAATTTCGTCAAGAAACGAAAAAGATATGATTTTTATAGTGAAATAAAAAACCGTAGCGCTTTAAAGTGCTATAATATAATTTATTTTTAAAATAGTCGTATACCTCTCATGTTTGTTCAAAACTAGGTCGAGGATTTTCGCGAAATCCGTGCATCTATATGACGATCGGCCTTCACCACCTTGAAGGGCTAGGAGCGGTGAGCCTGGGGTGCTGACAGCGTCGAACTCGGAGGTTTGGGGCAGGAGCCATCGAACGACGAACGGCGAAACTTTGGAGAGCTCAAACTCGAGCAATACACAACGATTTGAGGTGGGGTTTGTTTTGATTTAAAGAGGGAGAGGAGGACTTCAAAAACCCTAACTAGATGTGGGGCTAATTCTTCTTGGATCGATCAGAAAATGAGGGGGAATGGAGGAGCCTTTTCCGACTTCGATCTGGAGCTTGGGCGTGACGACGGGGAAAGCGAAAATAGCGTGGACCAATGGGATTTTTTATTTTATTTTATAATTTTTAAAATCTCCAAAATACCCCTTGTCACACACGAACACCAATTCAAACCCAACGACTGTCGTCCCTAGCATTTTACCCCCATTCCAAACACAATGGGATATGTTTCGTAGGCCCATTCGACTGTTTAAGTCAGTTTTCCTTTGAATTAAAATATAAAACATTCAATATTCGATTTGAACGTACATTTCAATTTTCCAGGGCCACAAACTGATTCGAAAAATTCCAGAAAAATAAATCTAGCTATGTTTTGACGATACGGTCCCAACAAAACTAGTTTCATCGAATTCTGAGCTCGTTTGCAAAATGGCCCTTTTCTGGTCGATCCAATTTAACTATAATTGACAAAAACACATTTTCCTTTTCCACGCTCACATACTAGCTTCAAAAATTATGAAATTTGAAACCTAGCAATAACTTCACATCCTGGATCCAACAAAAGTGGTTTCGTCGAATTCCGAGGTCGTTTGAAAAATGGCCAATTTCACGGGCTATATAAATTCCATAGCGACCTTTCTGAAAATTCATTTAGCCATAACTTTTGCTTTCCACTATTAAACTTTGATTTTTCAGATTCGTTAGAAAGGTATTCACTAACAGATTTAAATATTTTTGGTTTCACTCAAATCCGTTTTGTTTTTCACCCGGTACAGTCAGTCAAAGTTTGAATTCAAATTTTGAAACTACCGCGCCATTTCAGGCCTTGTTTATAATTAGAATTAATTATATTCCTTTTCAATTGTCGATTCAAACTCAGTTTTCATCTTTATTATTTGAAATATTTATTTTAAATATTTAAAATCCACTATTTTAGCCAATTTAAAAATTTTAAATTGGTTCAGATTTTCTGGGTCGTTACAATAAACGAACTAATCTACCAAAACAACAGAGAATTACGCACAACCACCTTCCCCACCTCTGACAATAATAGCCTTTACCATCCATACATCCAAAGGAATAAGAATTCAACTCGAGCAACCATTCATACATGGTAGTAGCAACTCAACCATCATTACAACCAAGCATTCAAACATCCATGACTCACTCTGGCTATCACCGCCAACCTCGCTTTGTAACCATCGTCAGTCGTATGATTGGCTAAACAGTTTGCCGTCAACTGTCAAGGGCCATACATCGAAACCTCAGATCTAGCTAAATCCCCGCACACCATACGGTGAAATGTGTCTAAGCCATATGACGAAACCGAGGTTCCCTACCATACAACGAAATCGTGTAACCCCTGCTTTGAGCCCGCTAGAACCTACGATAATGATAATTCCTCGGCCTTCTCATCTCTAGTCATTATCAATCACAACTATTCATAAGCTCAGAACACTTTAGAAAAACCACTTTCATAAACTTAATACATCCTTGAGTCGTCTCCTCATTCATTTCATACGACGAACAACGAACCAATTTACATCACTCCAAACATCCTCATATGGACTCTTGTCAAAGCCATATTATTGCTCATGAACCAACAACATCATTGACTAACCCATCACTGAATGATCCCTCACTGACCAATCCCTCACTGACTGATCCCTCACTGGACCGATCCCTCGCTAGACCGATCCCTCACTCGACCGATCCCTCATTTGACATGCATGACCAGAAATGTAGGACCAAACAAATAGGACCAGAAATGTAGGAACAGACGTGTGCGACCCAAAATGTAGGACTAGACATATGCGAACCAAAATGTAGGACTTGACATGTGTGATCCAAAATGTAGGACCAGACATGTGCGACCTGTAACAACCCGTATTTCAATAACATGTTAAAACGAGAATCAAGGCAGAATTTAATTTTAAATTCTGAATCAAGTAAAACGGGCTATGCCATTGCGTTCGTCTCGGAAAAATACGCGAAATAGAGTCCGAGTTTTCGAAAATCGGAGTCCGTATGACCCGGTTAAGGCCCAAAGAAGTTTTCGGGAAATTTGAATTTCGGAAACAGTTTTGGAAATCAGATCTGGGGCCAGGCGGGAAGTTTCCCGCCTAGGCCATGTCGACAGGGCTGTCGACAGGCCTGTCGACTTGGGCCCAGACCAAGTCGACAGCCCTGTCGACTTGCCTGTCGACAGGGGGTGGCCGGGGAAAGCTACCTGGTGCACCTGTTTGTCTCACCTGGTCTTGTTCTTGGGCTGGTTCTGGAAGCTTCCGAGATCTGATGGTCCTAATCTATCCTTGGGTTAATCTAAGGGCCTAAAACTATCCTAATCTCTATAAAAACACCCCCAAGCCCCCCCTAAACCCTCATAACTCACCCTCTCCACGAAGTGCTGCCCAAATGCAAAGTGATCATGGCCTCCATCTCAAATCCCTAGAGCCTATGCAGTCAAATCAAGTTCAAATCAAAAGGTGCAAGCTTGCTACACCAAATCAAGGCCAAATCAACATTGCTATGCGAGTTCCATGACGATTCTTCAACAAAGGAGGCACCTTTCTTAGCCAAGATGATTCATGCTTCTTTCCCTAGGCCTAACTATGTAAGTTCTAGCTACTTTTAGATGGAAACGGTAGTTTTGATAATGACATGGGATAAAATGAGGCTAAACATGATTATGCGAACCTATATGAACCTTACCATGCCTCTTGTGTTCATATTTATGATCTTATGCCATGTGAGTGACTTAATCATGCCTCTCATGCTATGCATAACCTAGTTTAACTTGCAAGTTTGGATCTTTATGCATGAAATGCTAGCATGAACCTTTAGGAACCACTTTACTTGTGAAACATTGGCTAAGACAAGATTTTGGGGCTTATGCATGTTTATGAACCCAAACCCCTTATGCTAACATGCAAGTTTGTGGCCAAATCCTTTATGAGATTATGCATGCTCGTGGCCAATCCCCTCTTTTAAGTTGTGCATGTTTATGGCCAAACCCTTTTTGATAATATGCATGTTTGTGGCCAAATTACCTTATGACACTATGCATGTTTATGGCCAATCTCTTTATGATGTTATGCATGTGGAAGCCAAGCCCTTTTTGGCATCATGCATGTTTTAAGACCAATATGTGACATAGTATCCTTACTATGTTGACTCGCTTTGCTTGCGTTGGGAAAACACGATTTTGGGTAGTTAGATAAACATGAACATGTCGCAAAATCTTAACTTGAATATGACATGTGTTTATACTTGAAAACATGACTTGAAAGATAACATGGAAGATGACATGTAAGTATGCATAAAAACATGAGCTTGGGAATTTACCTATTAAGTTAGGTCTACCCTTTGGGAATTTACCTATTAAGTTAGGTCTACCCAAATGCTTGAAAACTTGTAACATGTTTTGGAAACATGATGAACTTAGACAATATAAGTGTGGCCAACTCGAGGTTGGGTTGAGTTTGCAACGTAAAACTACCCGGAACCGACCGACCTAACTAGTAGTTGCAGACAATAGGACCCAATGTGAGAAGTTGGTCATGTCGCGCTTAAGACCCGAGGTTAGACTAGGTTGTGGTGTAAATCTACCCGGACCCGCCCGGCTTAACTAGTAACCACAACAAGGTCTAATGTGAGAGGTTAAGAGTGCATTAATTAAATTAATGCCACATGATAAGGTTAAGTAAATTTGACTAATGACACTTAACCGATATGACACGAATGGGTAGGTTAAGTGGGACCGGACTTGATTCCTTAATGACACTTAACCATGCAAGATGATTAGGAGATGGGGTTAAGTAATTAAGACTTAATTAACCTAACCACGGTAATTAGATGGGGTTAAGTAATCCACACTTAACTAATCTAAACACGGTAATTAGATGGGGTTAAGTAATCCACACTTAACTAATCTAAACACGGTGATTCGATGGGGTTAAGTTAAACACTTAACCAATTTAAACTTGGTAATTCAATGAGGTCAAGTAACCCATACTTAACCAACTTAACTTGGTAATTTAATGGGGTTAAGTTAAACACTTAACTAATTTAACACGATGATTTGATGAGGTTAAGTGACCTATACTTAACCAATCTAACTCGTTAATTTGATGAGGTTAAGTTAACCTATACTTAACCAATCTAACGTGAAAACATGATAAGGCTAAGTCACGAATCGTTTCGAATACGCTTAACCGATTTGACTCGGTAATTTGATAGGGTCAAATTAATATATACTTAACCAATCTAAAATGATAATTAGACGAGGTTAAGTCATGGATTGCTTGATATACTTAACCAACTTGACACATGGTCTGTAGGGTTAAGTCTTGGACTTGGATACTTAGCCAGTTTCGACATGTTTTGTAGACGGGTTAAGTTGTGAACTTAAGTGACACTTAACCCATTAGATAAACCCTAATTCGGAGGATTAGGTAAATAACCATAGTTAACAAGGATTATGGAAATAAGGCTAAGTGGTAAACCTTAGTTAAGGGAAACTAAGTAATAATTCTTAGTCAAGGAAATTTGGACCATTTCTTAGATAGATTAGTAACCCAATACGTTAGGTCAACGTTTAAGTATGCGTGTAGGAGCAGGCTATCTGATTTAGATAAAGGCTCCAACGAACTGGGTAACAAAGCAGCGGCTTCGGGGAACGTGAGGATATTCTTGGGATCCCTCTGTGAGCTGCCAGGTCATTATACTAGGCTCACGAGAGGTTGAGGTCTGCGGTAGAAGAACCAAGAATATGCCTTGGTTGCTATGCAAGCGACCTAAAGACTGGGGTGGATAGCAGTGAGTCGGCGAATACATAAGGTGCCCAAGATAGCAAGTTCGTCGATCATCTACCATCTTGAGTCAAGCGTGTACGTACGGAAAGGCAGGGAACACCCAACAGACCATAATTTGCTATCTAATTATGGGTGAGGTAGGCCGTAGGGTATGGGCTGGCCGGAGTGTAGTTCTCATGCAAGACTTTCTCTTGTGTTGCCTTTCACTAGTTGAGGGAGGGGTCTCGTGGGACCATAGCCACGTGTAGAAAAGCAGACCTTAGTATCTGCATCGGCAGATAAATCTAAAGCTCCCGACCGAGTCTTGTATTTCTTGTTTTGCCCTGTGGCAGGACTCGGATGGCACGATGTGATACATGTGCATACAGTTATAGAAAAACGATTCACGATGAATGCATGGGAAAAAGGGCGCGGTTGAGGGTTAGCGTAATCCCTAGTGGCCTAGGTGGTTTGACCCAAACCGAAATACGAAAGCGTGCAATAGGTAAGCGTAATCCCTAGTGGTGCTAGGCGGCGTAAGTCCTAGTAGTTCAAACAATAATTCATATGGAAGAGCCTAGCTAGAACGAGGGTGACAGTCCAAACGATTTCAAGGATAATACGACATGAGGAAGCCCGTACGAGGTACGGCAAAGGACTGAATTTATATACATGGAAAGAAACATATGATTTGAGTAACCTATATATGCGATATATTAGGTTGACATGGACCATTACGCGACTTTGAGTAAGGGACATTCACGGTTAACACATAACAAGGATGGGATACTAGTACGGAGGGTGCAGAGCAAATATACATGTTAGAACTAATATACATAATAGATACCGTGGGATGTTAGACGGGGCAGATACCTTGGGATAATGTACTCGATAGAAATCTGACGATGTGATACCTTGACTTATCATAACACCGTAGTTTATCATGATACCTTAGTTTACCTTGCCGCAGTAGTTCAACCGGCTACCCTGGTTTATCTATCTTGTAGTTATCCTTATGTTTTACTTTCAGTTTATGCATGTCATGTTACCTTTACCTGTTTTTATACTGGAAGTAGATAGGACTTACTCAGTCTTTTTGACTGACCCGTTTTGTTTCGCCTCTTTTCTTCCGTTTCCCCCCCAGGTTACAGGGAGGAAACAATGCAGTTTAGTTCGGACTTCTTCTGCTTGAAGGTCATCATGGATGGCTTGGACTTCTCTTGGCTATGGCTACTTTACTGTTTTTACTTGGGGAATAATTTATTAAAAAGTCTTTATGCTTCTTTACTATTGCAAGAAAGGTTTTGTTGTACTCTGATGTAAAAGGCTTTAGACCTTATTTATTCATGTTATGAAAGTTTGATTTTACTTCCGCTATTTTGTATGTTCTGTCTTGTGATATTTCTGTGCATGTTTACCAATAATGCCCCTCTAAAGCTAGTGCATTCCTTTGCGAGTGACCCTAGCGGAGGCGGGGTGTTACATTTGGTATCAGAGCAGAAGGTTACCAGACTGGGCAAAAGTTTTCAAAGACCTTCTGAAAACTATTTGAAAAACCGTTTACAAAGAAGCATTTTTCAAGAAAATTTTCTTTTAAAGGAAAAAGGCTATTCCCCAAAGGCCATTAGCACTATCCTTGTTTCCTTAATTGAGTCTCTTTTCCTTTCTTTCCTCCATCTGTAGTCACAGTAGTTTTAACTGCGACTAGTCTTTTCTACCTACGAAAGTGCTTTCCATACGATGGAGGTGGTTCTCGAGAGACCAGTGACCGCGTTATAAGAAAGGATCGTGAGAAAGAAGGATAAAGGATACGAGCTTAAGGATGAGCAACTTGTTGGTATGGCTTAGTCCTCAAAGGAGGGAGAGAGATGAACAATGAAACCCATGACGAGAGAGTGCCTTTGGCATGGTGGAACGGGACGGATAGTTAAGTATCATGGGACAAGGACAAGATCATCGGGAGGGCAGTAGTATGCTCTCATTTCTAGGGTGCCTCGGAAGGAGGGTAACGATCTTGTTAAAGGTTTAGCTTTTCTTCTCTATCATCCCGTTAGGACTTTGTTTAGATCATCGTATCATTTAAGTCTGCTTCGATAGTTGAGTCTTTGCACCTTAAGTACTAGCGTAATAGAGAATCCCATTTTTGTCTCAAAGTCCTATTGGAGAATCAGTCCATTTATACATGACTTGTTTGGATTTGGGAATGTCTATGCCAAGTGTTGAGTTTGGAAATAATGCTTATGTTTTTAAGCTATGGATGGATTCTAGGGATGAAGTGGTTATCCAGTAGGGGGTGCCACTCTCGGTTTTGATAGGAGGGTAGTTAGACCTTTTGACCAGTCTTGGTAATGCCCTCAAAGTATCATGTGACCTTTTTGAGGTTCTGTCATGACTAGTTACTTAGAATCCCTTGATGCCTTTATTGGAAATTTGAAGCCCGATCGAGTGGTGTTCGCCGACAAGACGGATGGTTTATTTCACTTATGCATGGGTTATAGAAATCACCTTAGTAAGTACGCTTGATAACCTGGTTGGCATCTGTTTACTTTCAAGAGGAAGTTCTTCTATGTGGTATACCTTGTAGTACGAGGTCCGAGATTCATTAGTGAATTTTGGAAAGCTTGCATGAGTTCATGAGTACGCAGTCATGTTTGCGCCAAGTATTCTAGAAGGAGAATAAGTGCAAGTGGAACGGGAGGCGACGAGGAAATGAGTTCCAACTCATGTTATGAAAAAGAAGCTGCGAAATCGTGAAGTAAAAAGGGGCAGTCAAGGCACGAAGGAACTAAGCTCAAGGTAATGCGACTCAGGAGACTGAAGACTAAATACGTGCACGATATCTCTTTTGGGAATATATCCTCGATCCCTGTTTTTCTGTTGAGCTTGCTTGTAGGCTATCTTTTATGGATATCCTCTCGGTCCTGTCTCTGTTACAAACCCCGTACGGAGTTTGTTTTGTTTATCTTCTCGACCCTGTTTCAGGGAATCCTAGGTAGAACCCTATGGATGTAAACATGTATTTGAAACATGTTATGGTTGATATGGTTGCAAATGGTTGCAAGTGGTTGCTCGTGGATGCGCGAATTTACATTAGATATTAGCTCGACTCGGTCACATTTCATATTGCATATGCACGAGTATTTATACTTGTTTATGGATGAAATTGAATGTGTTATCATGCGGTTGCTGCATATGAATGAATGATTGTGCACGCATATAGTATCTATATGACTAGGACTATTTGCATACATGTTGGATTCATGGCACTTAACATATCTTGCATTAGAAAGATCATTCAGGCCTGATCATTAGCATTAGCTAAGGAACATGTACACACACGTTTTGCATATATTCATACAGCATTAGAAATCATCTAAGGACAATGGTTGCTTGTGGATGATGTTTGAGTAGATGGATGAGGGATGGTAGGATATGTTCTTCCTAACTTAGAGATTTCGGGGACGAAATCCTAAAAGGTGGGGAGAATGTAACAACCCGTATTTCAATAACATGTTAAAACGAGAATCAAGGCAAAATTTAATTTTAAATTCTGAATCAAGTAAAACGGGCTATTCCATTGCGTTCGTCTCGGAAAATACGCGAAATAGAGTCCGAGTTTTCGAAAATCGGAGTCCGTATGACCCGGTTAAGGCCCAAAGAAGTTTTCAGGAAATTTGAATTTCGGAAACAGTTTTGGAAATCAGATCTGGGGCCAGGCGGGAAGTTTCCCGCCTAGGCCATGTCGACAGGGCTGTCGACAGGCCTGTCGACTTGGGCCCAGACCAAGTCGACAGCCCTGTCGACTTGCTTGTCGACAGGGGGTGGCCGGGGAAAGCTACCTGGTGCACCTGTTTGTCTCACCTGGTCTTGTTCTTGGGCTGGTTCTGGAAGCTTCCGAGATCTGATGGTCCTAATCTATCCTAGGGTTAATCTAAGGGCCTAAAACTATCCTGATCTCTATAAAAACACCCCCAAGCCCCCCCTAAACCCTTATAACTCACCCTCTCCACGAAGTGCTGCCCAAATGCAAAGTGATCATGGCCTCCATCTCAAATCCCTAGAGCCTATGCACTCAAATCAAGTTCAAATCAAAAGGTGCAAGCTTGCTACACCAAATCAAGGCCAAATCAACATTGCTATGCGAATTCCATAACGATTCTTCAACAAAGGAGGCACCTTTCTTAGCCAAGATGATTCATGCTTCTTTCCCTAGGCCTAACTATGTAAGTTCTAGCTACTTTTAGATGGAAACGGTAGTTTTAATAATGACATGGGATAAAATGAGGCTAAACATGATTATGCGAACCTATATGAACCTTACCATGCCTCTTGTGTTCATATTTATGATCTTAGGCCATGTGAGTGACTTAATCATGCCTCTCATGCTATGCATAACCTAGTTTAACTTGCAAGTTTGGATCTTTATGCATGAAATGCTAGCATGAACCTTTAGGAACCACTTTACTTGTGAAACATTGGCTAAGACAAGATTTTGGGGCTTATGCATGTTTATGAACCCAAACCCCTTATGCTAACATGCAAGTTTGTGGCCAAATCCTTTATGAGATTATGCATGCTCGTGGCCAATCCCCTCTTTTTAAGTTGTGCATGTTTATGGCCAAACCCTTTTTGATAATATGCATGTTTGTGGCCAAATTACCTTATGACACTATGCATGTTTATGGCCAATCTCTTTATGATGTTATGCATGTGGAAGCCAAGCCCTTTTTGGCATCATGCATGTTTTGAGACCAATATGTGACATAGTATCCTTACTATGTTGACTCGCTTTGCTTGCGTTGGGAAAACACGATTTTGGGTAGTTAGATAAACATGAACATGTCGCAAAATCTTAACTTGAATATGACATGTGTTTATACTTGAAAACATGACTTGAAAGATAACATGGAAGATGACATGTAAGTATGCATAAAAACATGAGCTTGGGAATTTACCTATTAAGTTAGGTCTACCCTTTGGGAATTTACCTATTAAGTTAGGTCTACCCAAATGCTTGAAAACTTGTAACATGTTTTGGAAACATGATGAACTTAGACAATATAAGTGTGGCCAACTCGAGGTTGGGTTGAGTTTGCAACGTAAAACTACCCGGAACCGACCGGCCTAACTAGTAGTTGCAGACAATAGGACCCAATGTGAGAAGTTGGTCATGTCGCGCTTAAGACCCGAGGTTAGACTAGGTTGTGGTGTAAATCTACCTGGACCCGCCCGGCTTAACTAGTAACCACAACAAGGTCTAATGTGAGAGGTTAAGAGTGCATTAATTAAATTAATGCCACATGATAAGGTTAAGTAAATTTGACTAATGACACTTAACCGATATGACACGAATGGGTAGGTTAAGTGGGACCGGACTTGATTCCTTAATGACACTTAACCATGCAAGATGATTAGGAGATGGGGTTAAGTAATTAAGACTTAATTAACCTAACCACGGTAATTAGATGGGGTTAAGTAATCCACACTTAACTAATCTAAACACGGTAATTAGATGGGGTTAAGTAATCCACACTTAACTAATCTAAACACGGTGATTCGATGGGGTTAAGTTAAACACTTAACCAATTTAAACTTGGTAATTCAATGAGGTCAAGTAACCCATACTTAACCAACTTAACTTGGTAATTTAATGGGGTTAAGTTAAACACTTAACTAATTTAACACGATGATTTGATGAGGTTAAGTGACATATACTTAACCAGTCTAACTCGTTAATTTGATGAGGTTAAGTTAACCTATACTTAACCAATCTAACGTGAAAACATGATAAGGCTAAGTCACGAATCGTTTCGAATACGCTTAACCGATTTGACTCGGTAATTTGATAGGGTCAAATTAATATATACTTAACCAATCTAAAATGATAATTAGACGAGGTTAAGTCATGGATTGCTTGATATACTTAACCAACTTGACACATGGTCTGTAGGGTTAAGTCTTGGACTTGGATACTTAGCCAGTTTCGACATGTTTTGTAGACGGGTTAAGTTGTGAACTTAAGTGACAGTTAACCCATTAGATAAACCCTAATTCGGAGGATTAGGTAAATAACCATAGTTAACAAGGATTATGGAAATAAGGCTAAGTGGTAAACCTTAGTTAAGGGAAACTAAGTAATAATTCTTAGTCAAGGAAATTTGGACCATTTCTTAGATAGATTAGTAACCCAATACGTTAGGTCAACGTTTAAGTATGCGTGTAGGAGCAGGCTATCTGATTTAGATAAAGGCTCCAACGAACTGGGTAACAAAGCAGCGGCTTCGGGGAACGTGAGGATATTCTTGGGATCCCTCTGTGAGCTGCCAGGTCATTATACTAGGCTCACGAGAGGTTGAGGTCTGCGGTCGAAGAACCAAGAATATGCCTTGGTTGCTATGCGAGCGACCTAAAGACTGGGGTGGATAGCAGTGAGTCGGCGAATACATAAGGTGCCCGAGATAGCAAGTTCGTCGATCATCTACCATCTTGAGTCAAGCGTGTACGTACGGAAAGGCAGGGAACACCCAACAGACCATAATTTGCTATCTAATTATGGGTGAGGTAGGCCGTAGGGTATGGGCTGGCCGGAGTGTAGTTCTCATGCAAGACTTTCTCTTGTGTTGCCTTTCACTAGTTGAGGGAGGGGTCTCGTGGGACCATAGCCACGTGTAGAAAAGCAGACCTTAGTATCTGCATCGGCAGATAAATCTAAAGCTCCCGACCGAGTCTTGTATTTCTTGTTTTGCCCTGTGACAGGACTCGGATGGCACGATGTGATACATGTGCATACAGTTATAGAAAAACGATTCACGATGAATGCGTGGGAAAAAGGGCGCGGTTGAGGGTTAGCGTAATCCCTAGTGGCCTAGGTGGTTTGACCCAAACCGAAATACGAAAGCGTGCAATAGGTAAGCGTAATCCCTAGTGATGCTAGGCGGCGTAAGTCCTAGTAGTTCAAACAATAATTCATATGGAAGAGCCTAGCTAGAACGAGGGTGACAGTCCAAACGATTTCAAGGATAATACGACATGAGGAAGCCCGTACGAGGTACGGCAAAGGACTGAATTTATATACATGGAAAGAAACATATGATTTGAGTAACCTATATATGCGATATATTAGGTTGACATGGACCATTACGCGACTTTGAGTAAGGGACATTCACGGTTAACACATAACAAGGCTGGGATACTAGTACGGAGGGTGCATAGCAAATATACATGTTAGAACTAATATACATAATAGATACCGTGGGATGTTAGATGGGGCAGATACCTTGGGATAATGTACTCGATAGAAATCTGACGATGTGATACCTTGACTTATCATAACACCGTAGTTTATCATGATACCTTAGTTTACCTTGCCGCAGTAGTTCAACCGGCTACCCTGGTTTATCTATCTTGTAGTTATCCTTATGTTTTACTTTCAGTTTATGCATGTCATGTTACCTTTACCTGTTTTTATACTGGAAGTAGATAGGACTTACTCAGTCTTTTTGACTGACCCGTTTTGTTTCGCCTCTTTTCTTCCGTTTCCCCCCCAGGTTACAGGGAGGAAACAATGCAGTTTAGTTCGGACTTCTTCTGCTTGAAGGTCATCATGGATGGCTTGGACTTCTCTTGGCTATGGCTACTTTACTGTTTTTACTTGGGGAATAATTTATTAAAAAGTCTTTATGCTTCTTTATTATTGCAAGAAAGGTTTTGTTGTAATCTGATGTAAAAGGCTTTAGACCTTATTTATTCATGTTATGAAAGTTTGATTTTACTTCCGCTATTTTATATGTTCTATCTTGTGATATTTCTGTGCATGTTTACCAATAATGCCCCTCTAAAGCTAGTGCATTCCTTTGCGAGTGACCCTAGCGGAGGCGGGGTGTTACACGACCCAAAATGTAGGACCAGACAAGTGCGACCTAAAATGTAGGACCAAACATGTGCAACCAGAAGCGTATGACCGGAAACATACGACCAGACATGTGTGACCAACACACGTGGGACCAGAAGCATGCGACCATAAGTGTACGACCAAAAGCGTGCGACAAGAAACCTGCACAGCTCCAATTCAAGCCCAATTTCGACTAAAACTTTACTAATTGACTATCTCAATGAAATCTATTCATCCAATTCATCAATTACAACCAAAAACATGTTGTGAAACCACTATCAATATGAATATGGCAATTTTCACCAAAATTATGTAAACCACTCCCAAATCATGATAAATGATCATATGAACAAAAATGATAGATCTAACTTGCATAAATGCATGAAATTGCATAGGAATTACCAGTTTTAACTTACTTAATCAAATCCTAAGGTGATATATATGAAATAGGACTTACCATGATGTAGATATGTGGAAAACAACTTGAATTTGATGAAAAACATGACCAAACACTCATATACTTCATTGAATCTATGTGAGAGATGCAAATCACTCACAAATTCTCCAAAATAAGGTAAAATTGATGTAATAAGATTTCGGATAGTAAGCACTTCTCATGAAACCTCTTGATCCAATGAATTCCCTCTTTAATAGATGTAGATCTAGCCTCCAATTGTGTAGATCTATGATTTCCCCTCTTAGATTTTGATTTTTAATGGTGGAAAGGTGTTAGAGGAAGGAGGAGCATAGGTCACCAAATGAGAGAATAGAGAAACTAAACCATTTCTCCTACCTCTCAACCCCTATTTATAGTTTCCACTAGACTACGAATTAGGCCTTCCCAAATCAGCCCAATGTGGCTCTCAAAACCTGAACAACCAACAGAAAAACCTTAAAATAGCGAATCCTCCCAAATCGCTAAGCCAAAATCTTTAATGAAACCACTCTACGGAAAGGAAATCATCATTTCCTTTCCAATGGCACAGGTCTCATTGTCTAATTCGACCTGAGTCAAAAGTTAAGCCCTGTACAAGACTGACAAGGGAAAAATGGTCACAAACAAAATTGGTAAAAATTATGGACATGTCTTACGTCCCCATAAGCAATATATTAAAAGATGAGAATGTTCCAACCCTTAAGGAATAAAATAAAAATATTTTACGATCTTCCGATACGTAAAATGCGGGTTGTTACATTCTCCCCCTTAAGAATTTCGCCCCCAAAATTCCAAGCAACCACAACAACTCTTCATGCCTAACATCCATGAGAAGCCAGTTCTATCATTCAAACTAGCAACCATCAAGCCATCCATCCATAGCCTTATCCTAGCACGCGAAATTCTATCAAACAATAACAAAGATAACAACCATAATCACAAGCAACAATAAAAACTGCAAGTAACACTGATATAATGATGGCATGATATCAATAGGTCGTACGGTGAAGAGTCATAGATGGGTCGACTTTATACTCTCCTCCGTCTCGCACGTACTCTCATCGCCATCCTCCTTCCATTGTACCTTGACTAACTTAACCGTCTTCCTCCTAAGTTGTTTTGTGTCGGTTGCTACAACACAAATTGGCTTACGAGCTCTTGTAACCGCGATCTCAACTTCTAGGTTTTCGTATTGTTCCGGAGATACTACCACATCTGGATCATGCGCATATTTCATATAAATGATTCACGAAAAGTGTTATGCACACACGACATTTTCTCGAGTAACTCTAATCAATATACGAGCTTTCCTATTCGCTCGACTCTCGGAAACGGTTCAACGAACCTAGGAGATAAATTTCCTTTATTTCTGAACAGAACCATATACTTCTATGAAGAAATCTTCACAAAACCATATCGCCTACATCGAATTTCAAATCTTTTCGATGCTTATTAGCATCACTCTTCTGATGATCTAGGGCTACCATTATTCATTGATGAATGACCTCGATATAATCTAAGGTCTCTCTAATCAGCCCAAGTATCAACTTATCTCTAGTTTATAACCAACAAGCTAGAGAATTAACCGGTCTCCCATACAACGCCTCGTACGGTGCCATCCAAATACTAGACTGGTAGCTATTATTACATGTAAACTCAACTATATGTAGACGGTTTTCCCATGATCCTCCGAAGTCAAACACACAAGCCCTTAGGGGATCTTCCAAGACCCAGTTAATCCTCTCGGTATGACCATCAGTTTAGGGATGATAAGCCATACTTAAACCCAACTTGGTTCCCAAAGCTTCATGCAAACTTTTCCAAAATCCGCTCATGAACAATGGATCTTGGTCACTTACTATGCTCTTTGGGATACCATGGGAATGAACTTATCCATTTCACATAAAGTTCAGCCAACTTTGATGCTGTCCTAGTTGATTTGGCAGGAATGAACCTTGCACTTTTGGTCCACGATGACCCAAATCCCTTTGTTTCCTGCCCTAATTCAAGGTAGTCCATAGATAAAATCTATAGATACTTGCTCCTAGTTCCACGTAGGAACTTCCAATGGCTGAAGGAAACCACTCGGCTTCTTCTGTTCATCTTTCATCAATTGATAGTTCATGCACTTGAAAATGAACTTTCCAATATCTTGCTTCATCCCCTCCCAGTAGTGGATTCACTTTATGTCCTAATACATCTTATTACCACTGGAATGAATCATCAACTTTGAGTGATGACATTCCTTCAGAACCTCATGTCTCAATCCATCGATATCAGGAACAACTAGTCATCTTCACTCTCGAAGCCAACCTTCTCAATCGACTTCGAACACTTTATTCTCTGGTTCTAGCTTCAGGATAAACTCTCCAAGCTTTGCATCTCGCTTTTGGCTCTTGCCAATCCTTTCGATAAGAGTAGGTCTTATCGATAAGCTTGCCAACATTTCAGTTTCCCATTCACACCTTGGCCTGAAATTAAACCTTGCCAAATAATCAAGGCTCTTCCATTCCAAAAACATTGCTCCCAAACTTGCGTGTCTTCGACTCAACGTATCTGTAACGGTGTCGCCCTCTCCCGGAGTACAGGTTGTTCCAAAATCATATGATGCTAGAAACTCTAACCATCTTTGCTGCCAAAAATTCAAATCCTTTTTGGAGAAAAGATACTTAAACGACTTATGATCCGTAAACAACTCGAATCGAGCTCCCACTAAATAATGTCTCCACATCTTCAAAGTAAACACAACTATGCAACCCATTTGGAAACACTCTTCCGAACGAACCCTTCTTCCAAAAGAGCTATAAAATTTTACCTCTAACTCTCATTGTTCATCAGGCACCATCTGCCTAAAAGGCATAACGGTATGTCTAACACCCTTGACCAAATCAATCCTTAACTTGATCTTACGATGTAGCGGCAACCCTTTGACCTCGTCAAAGACATCCTCATGCTCATTAGCAATCAGCATAGATGACAAGTTTTCCTATGGAATCCCAAGCGAATATAGATAGCACATGAAGACACCCTCTTCGCTCTTACATCTAATCAACACCTTTCGCCCTTCCATATCCTCGAGTCTCACCTCTAGCTTCTCGCAATTCACTCTTGCCACATACCTCTTGAGCCAACTCTTGCCCAAGATAATCCCAACCCAGCGAAAGTCAAAAACAAAGAAATCTCACATGAAAGAGCAACCCTGACTATACAAATTAGATCACAACTAGTCATATAAGGAGTAGATGAACCCCATACTGGATCAATAACAACCAAAGGCCTATTACCACTTTAAGTTCTAGACTTAATCGACATACAATCTTATTATAGGTAAAAGAAAACAATTCTATAGTACCAAACAAAACTCAATCTAACTTCACTGGATGGAAGCATATCCAAACAACAACTTCTCCTAGATCTCATCGGGAATACAATAGGAAATACAAATAGCTTCCACAACACATGTTTCCTCCGGTTTCTTATTCTTTGGAAGGTCGGGCCAGTCTTTCTTCTTATGCTAGGCATGTCACATTCAAAGCACTTCCTTTTAGTTTTCGACTTCTTAGAATCCTTAGCATAATGACCCTCCAATTGACAATTAAAGCAAGTGACATTCTTTTTAAATTTCTTCTTCTTGCTTTTCTTCTTATTAACACCGGGGCCAAATAAAGTTTCTTCGTTATGCTCATGCTTGCTTTTACAAGCCTCTTCCCAAGCAGCACTGATTCATTCTTTCCTCTCGCTCCTTAACTCGGCGTCGTAATTTCTCCAAAGCTATACTCCTCCTTAACTCATCTTCTTCATCTATAGGATAAATATCCCTTTGTCGCTTAGCGAAATCCCTTCTGGGTACTTGCATAGGAACACCACGCTTTACTGCCGCTTTTGGAATAGGTATCCTTAACGTGGTCGCCGCCATCATGGCTTCCCCAAACAAAACCAGATATTTCGGTGCAACAGCTAAAGCTTCTAATTGGTTTCCTTCTCCTACTCTTCCAGTCTCAGGCTCATCCCTAGAAGTTGGACGACTCATTCTATATCTAAAAACTAGAATGATTAGTCTACATATGAGATAACAACAGAAATGAAATCCAAACACGATTATACCATACACTACCATATAATATCACATAGTATTCACCCAACTAAAATCTGCAAATACATCTCTCATACGTAATTACGTCTTCGAACTTTGGCTAAAATCGATAATCAGAGCTCTGATACCAAATGTGATGACCGCCCATAACCCCTGCACTATACAAGAGGGATAATGCATTGAAAGGTGTGTATGGCAGCTATAGACGATCATCAGAGTAGGTAAACACAAAAGGAACCTATTGTAAACTCACAGCGCGAGGATAAAATATAATAGAACATATGCAACAGATATTATTAGTGAAGCAGAGAAACACTAGACTTCCATAACGACTAGAAAGTGGTATCCATACGCTTGGATTCAGCAATAGTATTTATACAAATTTGCCTCACTACCGTACTCAAACAGTGGAAAACAAAGGTACTGGATAATAGTAAAAATAGTACGCCAGCCTCCTACATGCCTCCGAACATCAACATCACCTTCACTAAGTAATCACCTGCCACCTAATCTGCCCATCCAAACAATCAGATGAACAACCCAAGATGATAAGAGGAAACATAAAACCTTGAGCCAGACAACAGTCTTAGTGAGTGATAAAATAGCTAGCAAACATCATCAATAAAGCAGAATAGGTAGATAAACGAACTAATCTACCAAAACACCAGAGAAGTACTCACAACTGTCTTCCTCACCTCTGACAATGGTAGCCTTTACCATCCATACATCCAAAGGAACAACAATTCAACTCGAGCAAACATTCATGCATGGCAGTAGCAACTCAACCATCATTACAACCAAGCATTCAAACATCCATGACTAACTCTGGCTATCACCTCCAACCTCGCTTTGAATCCATCGTTAGTCGTATAACTGGCTAAACAATTTGTCGTCAATTGTCAAGGGCCATACGGCGAAACCCCAGTTCTAGCTAAAACCCCACACACTATATGATGAAATGTGTCTAAGCCATACGACGAAACTTAGGGTACTCGAACATACAACGAAATCGTGTAACCCCTGCTTTGAGCCCACTAGAACCTACAACAATGACAATTTCTTGGGCTTCTCATCTCAAGTCGTTATCAACCACGACTATTCAAAAGCTCGGAACACTTTACATCAACCATTTCAGATGTACTTAATACATTCTTGAGTTGTCTCCACATTCATTGCATACGACGAACAATGAACTAATTTACATCACGCCGAACATCCTTATCTGGACACTTGTCAAAGCCATATAATTGCTCATGAACCAACAACATCATTGATTAACCCGTCACTGGCCGATCCCACACTAACCGATCCCTCACTGACTCATCCCTCACTCGACCGATCCCTCACTGGACCAATCCCCATGTAACAACCCGAAAATCTGGGCCAGTTTAAATTTTTTATTTTGGCAATTTTAGCGAATTTTGATTATTTAAAATGAATTATTTTAAATAAACACAACGTGAAATTTATTTTGAATAGAATTAGAACGTATATATTATATACGTCGTCGTTAGAATATAAATATTTATTTATATTTATAAAAGGAATTGAAAATGGCGCGGTAGTTCGATAATTCGATTTCAAACTTCAATTGAATGTACCGGGTGCAAAACAATCTGGATTTTAGTGAAACCAAAAATGATAGGATCTACTTGATAATATCTTTCCAGCGAATCCGAAAAATCAAAATTTCATAGCGGGAATCAAAAGATATGTCCAGTTGAAAATTCTGAATAGTCACTATGGAATTCAGGCCCTTAAAAATGGAAATTTTGCAAGCGACCTCGGATTTCAACGAAACCAGTTTTGTTGGATCCGTGATGTCAAATTATAGCTAGATTCCAAATTTCATAATTTTTCGAATCAATATGTGAGCGTGGCAAAGGAAAACGCGTTTGACCAGTTTCAATTGATTTTAATCGACTGGAAAATGGCCATTTTTCCAACGGTCTCAGAATTCGACGAAATTAGTTTTGTTAGGACCGTATCGTCAATACGAAGCTAGAAAATATTTATATGGAATTTTTCGAGTTGGTATGTGACCCCGATAATTTGAAATGTACGTTTAAAATTAAATAAAGTGATTTAAATGTAAATTTAAAGGAAACTGATTGTAACGGACGAATTGGCTTACGCAACATATCCCATTGTGTTCGGAATGGGGGTAATTAGCTAGGGACGACAGTCGTTGGACCTCGTTTGTGATTCGAATAGAAAACTTGCTTTTCATAGAAATTTAAAATAATATAAAATAAAAAAAAATATAAACTCTCCTCCCTAGACCTAGCCCCCCCCAAATCAAATTAGCCTGACCGACTTCGTTCAGGGCAAAAACGCGATGCCCCTTTCCAAGCCGCCACCGCCCGTCGATGGCGATCCCTCCCCCCCTCCGGCCATCGCGCCACCCCATCTCCCTCCTCTCGATCTTCTCTCTCCACTTCTACCCCCATCGACAAAGACCCAAACCCAAAATGACCTCGCCCCAGACACCTCCGACGCCTGCGAACCCCACCGCCATCGCCACATAGCCCTGCCGCCGGACCATCGGAGGGACCCTCGCCTCCTGCCGCGACCTCCCCAACCTCAGACCTCTCTCCTCCGCCCCTTCTCTCTCTAACTGGAGCCAAACCCCTTCAAACAGCCCCAGACGCAGCTCCTCCGACCAATATGGGCCTGTGCCCTGCCTGGCGCCACCTCCATGACAGTTCTGCGCTCCTCCTCCTCCTCCGAACGATAAAAACTGTGAGGCTCTCTTTTTAATTTCATTTCAAATTTAGTTTTTAGTCGTATGAATAACATAGAGTGAAGATATGATTTTATTTTATGAGAAGCGTTGCAAACACAGGTGATAGAGTATTAAAAATATAATTTTTAGTATGATAACGTATTAAAAATATAATTTTTATTAGGTGTATAGAGTTAAAATATAATTTTTATTATATAGAGAAGTTAAAAATATGATCTTTATATTTTTAAAGTAATAAAAATGCGATTTTTATATTTTTAAAGTATTAAAAATATGATCTTTACTATATAGAAGATGTAGGAATATGATTTTTGCTTAAAGAGGAAAAAGTATATTTTTAGAGAAGAAAATAGGATTTTTACTTTCGTAAAGTTCGGATTTTTAATATCTAAAAGTTCGGATTTTTAATATTAGAAAAGGCGAAAACTTTATATTTTTATAAAGGCGAAATCTATATTTTTATAAAGGCGAAACCTATATTTTTGAAATATAAATTTTATCTATATAAGAGTGAAGTAAAAATATGATTTTTATATATTGGACATCGAAGTAAAAATATGATTTTTATATATTGGACATCGAAGTAAAAATTTGATTTTTATATACTGAACATCGAAGTAAAAATATGATTTTTATATATTGAATAGCGAAGTAAAAATGTGATTTTTATATATATAGTGGCTACGGGCAACAAAGATGACGAAAAGGCGAGAACAGTGAAGATTTCCTGCCTTAGAAGTGCTGTGGAGTTAGGATAACTATCGGTGAGAATTTCTCACTCTTCAGTTTCTATTTCTAGTTATATATATATACTAGGATGCAGACGGTGCTTAGTAGCACCCGACACAATCGTCCACAGACCATGGACTTGTTTGTTTGATTGCAAAAATTAGTTAGATTATTTGATTGAAATTGAATTGTGTGGTGAAATGAATTGATTTGATGATGTGTGAATGGCGTGGGCCTTCACTAGACCGGGGATAAGGCTAGGCCTCGTCCCGTTTCTAGTATCGTGCCGTTATGCCGCCGAAATTTTCTAAAATATGTTAGAAAAATAAAAATATCATTTTATTTAAAGAAATGAACTGAATAGAAATTCATATGATAAAATAAAATGTTTTATCGTTAAAAATATAATTTTTAACGTGAAGTGAATAAAATAAAATATTCATTTACAAACCGGATGGTTTGTTTATGTACACCTATTTGAATGACATTGATTGGGACGATAACTTTTACACATCGCCCAACTGCACAAATAAAATCTGTGTTTGATTGTTTGAAACCCCACACGGGTATTGGGATGAAATTTGAAGTTCACTCATCCTGATTGGTTAAATATGTCGATCGATTGATTGACAGGCTGTTATAAGCGTTGAATATCTATATTTGATGCTTATACAGTGTAGTGCACTTTGGTTGATGGTTGATTATTTTTCAATGCTATGATATACATGTGTTGTATGAAAATCCATATAATTAACTTTATATGGTAATTGATTGGGCCTCATTCCAATTTAGAAAATAAAGAATATTATAAAATAAAGGTTCATGTGTTGACAGTACTCATCCATTGAGATTGGTCATGTGTTGAACGAAATATTTTAATAATAAAATTTACATCTTTATCAATATAAAATAAAGGTTCATGTGTTGACAGTACTCGTCCATTGAGATTGGTCATGTGTTGAACGAAATATTTTAATAATAAAATTTACATCTTTATCAATATAAAATAAAGGTTCATGTGTTGACAGTACTCATCCATTGAGATTGGTCATGTGTTGAACGAAATATTTTAATAATAAAATTTACATCTTTATCAATATAAAACAAAGGTTCATGTGTTGACAGTACTCATCCATTGAGATTGGTCATGTGTTGAACGAAATATTTTGATAATAACAACTATTTTGAAAAAGAAATATTTGAAATAGAATATTTGAAAATAGAAATATGTGAAGCCGTGATGATTAGATTGACGCCATTTTGACGTGAACGATATTTATATCGATTTTAAAACGATTTCGAAATGAATTGAATTGAAAACGATTTCGAAATGAATTGAATTGAAAACGATTTCGAAATGAATTGAATTGAAATCGATTTCGAAATGAATTGAATTGAAAACGATTTCGAAATGAATTGAATTGAAAACGATTTCGAAATGAATTGAATTGAAAACGATTTCGAAATGAATTAAATTGAAAACGATTTCAAAATGAATTGAATTGAAAACGATTTCGAAATGAATTGAATTGAAAACGATTTCGAAATGAATTGAAAACGAATTCAAATTGAATTGAAAGCGAATTGAAATGAATTCAAATTGAGTTGAAATTTGAATTGAATAGAAATGAATTTTAAAACGAATTTATAAAGAAGAATTCAATTTTGATTTGAATTGAAATGGAAGTTGAAATTGCTTTTGAAACGAATATTAAAACTATTTATATAATTCGTTTTAAATAGAAATCGACGAAATATATATAATATATATATATTATATATATAATGGCCTGAATAGAACGCGTCGCGCCGCGGCAGTTCGTGAATTTCGACCATTTATTTCAAACGGACATTACGGGAGATCCGACCGTCGGATTCTCCTAAAACCGGAACCGTTGGGTTCGTATCGAAAAGAGCTTTCTAATGAATATTAGAAATTAGAAATCTAACGGTTGGATTTGGAATTATATCCAAATCAAATTTGAAAAAGGTCGCTGTAAGTGCAGTTCGATGGCCGTTAATGGAAATCGACTGTACGGGCCTTGATAAAATTATTAAAAATAGTAATAATTTGTGTAAAATCATAAGAAATGATTTGGGAAAAATTGGGATGAAAAACTCCATATTTGAAAAGATAAAAATAGATTTTTATCGAAATGAACTGGTTTTGAACTAGAATTATAATTCTATTTATTTTTAAATAAATTAATTGAATTTAAAAGGGGTTTTAAAAATAACCAGAATACCCAATGATTGCATTGGAGCGGATTTGAATCGAAATTGTCTTCGGAATATTTCGATGTTGGAATTCGTGATTATACAGGTGTTGTTATGGAAATTTGAAAGATATATATTTATATCGTTATTTCCAATACGACATTTGTTAGTCGTAGAATTTGATATTGAATATAAGCCGATATATTTTCTATTCAGAGCCTTGTATTGAATATCGAATGTGATTTGGGTTTGTCGTGAATGGTGTCTTCACTAACACTGTTCTTGAACCCAGTTGAGGAAAGATTAAATCTTTTTATTTAGATTTAATGAAGCGTACCAATTAAATAATATTTAATTGGAAATTGATATTGATTTTTGGGTTTATCGTGAACAGTGTTTTAAACAACACTCGTTCTTTAACCCGATAATTAATGAATGTGATTTTGGGTTTATCGTGAACTGTGTTTTAAATGACACGGATTCTTTAACCCAGTTAACGATTAAAACTAAGTGGAGTTTTAATGAATCTTTAATTAGATTGAAATGGTCGAGAATGGAGTACCACCAGTTTTGCTCCAGGCGATAGTTAAATCTTTAATTAGATTTGAACGTGAAATGGTAATTGAATTTACCGATAACACCGTGGTGTTAGATATGAAGTATTACCAGTTTTACTTCATGGGATGAATAGGTTGGGATTGGGAAATTAAAACCAATGATTACTACGGTAAGGTTCGCTAATTCCGACTAGTTGAATCAAAATTCAAAGGAAAATTAGAGAATAAATTCAAGAAATTATCTTGGATAAAATTAATGGGAACCTTTCCCTATGAATGTGAAATTTAGAAACTAACTGTCGGTTAGCCAAGCAGAATGGTTTTCTGGATATTGATCTGATGTTGGTTTCGGCCTTCGGGGTTAATATTTGGAGAATTATTCTCTTGATTAATTTACGGTTAGTGACTGATGAATTGGAATGAGGCGTATGTTGTGTTTGTGTAACACTTATTTAAATATACGCGAGTTATTCGGAAAGACCGGGTTTATCCCATTCTGAATAACTGATACGACGATAAGTCGAAGATGAAGACGGTGGTCGAAGACCGGAAGTCTTCACGTCGTTTGGGTGATTACTGATGATCTTGATTGGGCTGTACACCCAAGAAGATGGAAACAGTTGGTGATCGTCCAGACGTACTTGGAGATCGATGGATATGCGGGGTACTAGGTGCCTCCGGTTTCGTTCAGACCCAGAACGGACTTGTAAATGGACTGTGTGTCTGACATTGGATTTTAGTCCGTGTGATTGATCTCTATTAAATATATATCTGTTTGGCGGCGGAGAATTTATTCTCTTGCTTAACGCCCTTCTCTGAGACGTACGAGCTCAGGGGTTATATATTGATGGATATCAAACGCATGGAGTGAATTGCCTGTGTGGCATGCCTAAGTGGCAATTGATCGAGGCTTCTGTTGAAAAGCAAAGTCTTGTGGTGATGATCAAAGCACGGCCTTTGTGGCGTAGCTTTGTGTAACGTTTACTTCGCGAGTTTCACACCCGGTATGAACCAAAAACGGGAGACGGACCTCAGGGAGGGCATGCGTTTCTTTCTAGTTAGAAGTGGCGTCAGTGGTTTTACACGCCCTGACGAGTTTGACTTATGTGGTTGTTGCTGTTGCGAGGCGCCTCGGATTGATCGGTCGTTCTCGAACCGATGGAGTCATTCGTTGGCTCATTTACGCCCCATAGGGCGGGGGAACGCATGTTCAGGGTTTAAGTTTAATCCACATCGGTGGACCGGCCCTGTCGCTCCAAGGTCACTCGAGCTCTGACCTATGGCTCGGGCTAGAGAGTCACGAATCGGTAGAGGACTATCTTTTGCCTCGGTTCATAGACGGAAATCCAATTTCCAAATACGTGACATTTGCTGTTTTATTTGTAGAGCCTAGTATGGCGACATAGTGGGATGGGGCGCTCATGCCGCCTATGATTGATACTTATGATTTGAAGTTGTTTTATACACTACACACTGATTATAGTATCAAATGATTTGTTTTAAAACGTATCAAGCATTCTTTGGCTGTTATAAGGGAAAACCCTATCCTCGGCTGCGTTGCATTGTGTGATGGGACCTGGGTCTTATAACAGCTTCATTTTTCTTTATTTAGCATTGCGCTGTTTGTTTTATGCACTGGTATTCTTGGGAGGAAACCCGTTCCGTGTTATACGGCGTGGTCCCTTGATTTACCTAACTTTAAAATAAAGATTAACTGTTTTAGTTCTCACACCAGTCACATGACTGACCTGGAGTTTATTGTTTTAACCTAAACTCTGGGTGCCCCTATTTTCGACACGGGCAGCTAGTAGTTTTGGTTTTACAGATTTATATTCACAGGATCCTGGTTTACAGCTGGAACGATATCCGGAAAGCTTTGTATCCGTATATCTTCTTCTAGTTGTGTATTGTATTATTTTCCGCTGCTATGTATTTAAATGTAATTTAAATCTCTGATATTTCTGTGTAATATTTATTCATACTCTGTATATTCTTGTAATCTGATGCATTGTTGTAATATACAATGAAATGTTCTTTTATATGAGTTCTGTTGTGGCTTGTTCTCGAACTATCCGCGCTTTCCTTTACGGGGAAGTTACGGGTTCTCACACCCCACTGGACTGATCCCCCATTTTACATGCACGACCGGACATGTAGGACCAGAAATGTAGGACCATAAATGTAGGACCAGACATGTGCAACCCAAAATGTAGGACAAGACATGTGCAACCCAAAATGTAGGACCAGACGTATGCAATCCAAAATGTAGGACCAGACATGTGGGACCCAAAATGTAGGACCAAACATGTGCGACCTAAAATGTAGGACCAGACATGTGTGACCAGAAGCGTATGACTAGAAGCGTGCGACCAGACATGTGGGACAAGACATGTGGGAGCCAAAGCGTGCAACTAGACACATGTGACTAGAAGCGTGCGACCAGAAACCTACACAGCTTCAGTTCAACCCCAATTTCGACCAAATCTTTACCAATCGACTATCTCGATGAAATCTCTTCATCCAATTCATCAGTAACAACAAAAAACATGTTATGAAACCGCTATAAACATGAATATGATGATTTTCACCAAAATTATACAAACCACTCCCAAATCATGATAAATGATCATATGAACAAAAATGATAGATCTAACTTGCATAAACGCATGAAATAGCATAGGAATTACCGATTTTAACTTACTAAATCAGATCCTAGGGTGACTCTTATAAAATAGGACTTACCATGATTTAGATCTACGGAAAACAACTTGAATTTGATGAAAAACATGACAAACATTCATATACTTCATTAAATCCATGTGAGAGATGCAAATCACTCACCGATTCTCCAAAATATGCTAAAATTGATGTAATAAGGTTCCAGATAGCAAGCACTTTGCACCAAACCTCTTGATCCAATGAATTCCCTCTTCAATTGATGTAGATCTAGCCTCCAATGGTGCAGATCTATAATTTCCCCTCTTAGATTTTGTTTTTAATGGTGGAAAGGTGTTAGAGGAAGGAGGAGCATAGACCACCAAATGAGAGAATAGAGAAACGAAAACATTTTTCCTACCTCTCACCCCCTATTTATAGTTTCCACCAGCCCACTAATTGGGCCTTCCCAATTCAGCCCAACGTGGTTCTCAAAACCTGAACACCCAATAGAAATACCTTAAACAGTGATTCCTCCCAAACTGCTAAGCAAAATCTTTATTATAACCACTCTACGGAAAGATAATCATCATTTCGTTTCCAATGGCACAGGTCTCATTGTCTAATTCAACCTGAGTCAAAAGTTTATCCCTGTACAAGACTGACAGGGACAAAATGGTCACAAACAAAATTGGTAAAAATTATGGACATGTCTCACATCCCCATAAGAAAAATATTAAAAGATGAGAATGATCCAACCCTTAGGGAATAAAATAAAAATATTTTTCGATCTTCCAATAAGTAAAATGCGGGTTGTTACACCCCGTATAACCCTAATCCCAAAATAGACCTTGGGGCCTTCCACTAATGATCTTGCCTAGGGCCGTCAATTTCTAACAAGAACCAAAACCCGACTCGTAACCCGCACGAAAAAAATCCGACCCGACCCATTTATAGACGAGTGAATTTCGGGTCAACCCGCTCTGACCCGTTTAATAAACGGGTTGACACGACCCGACCCATGAACCATTTCTGACCATCATGACCCGTTTAATGTAAAACATGTTTTTATTACTCTACAATCTACAAAACGTAGGCCCGGCCCAGTCCACTACCCATTTGCCGCTTTACCCTAATTTACCGATTACCAAGCCGTCACTCATTCAGTCATTATAATTTCTGCGGTTCTACCTCTTCACTGATTCACTCCTTCACGTTTCCATATTTATTCGCACATTAATAACATTTTTCATTTTTATTTCATATTAGCTTGCAATAAGTGAATGACGACAACACCCTTCTTTCATGTTTTCATCTTTTTATACAAATATTTATCTTAATGGGTTACACGAATCAGACCCAAAACAAGCACGATTATAAATAGGTCAACCGGAAACCGACCCATTTAATAAACGGGTTGAGATGAAACAATCCGAACTCAACCCGAACACGACCCGAACCAGACCCAACCCGACCCATTGACACCTCTAATCTTACCCAACCCAATTAACCTGTCTAAATCATCCCAGGACTTAACTCAGTCATTTCTCCAAAATGGATGGTATGTTTGGCTAATGTGCCACTCAACGAAATGGGAAACCATCAACTGAATCTAATGGAAATGGTTTCAAATCAATATCTCTTAATAATCAAAAGTTATGGATGAAAGAATATTCGCTAAGGGTAAAACGGTCATATTAAAATTCGGTAAAAATACTTGAAGTAAGAAATGGCCTAAATAATCGTTTTCCTAAAGTTACACGATCATATGACCACATAAGATACTAAATATTTATTTTACGATCCTCCGATACGTATAACATGGGTTATTACAGTTTCAGACGCTACTACACTCATATCTTATTCATATGATTTGACTTATATGAGATATTTTAGTCCTAACTTTAGTGTATTGTTTTTTTTTTATTTATGCTTGGGTCAACAGTTTAGCAAAGATCTCGTTATGAAGATGGAGTTTGATGGACGTATTATCTAGTTTTATTCCGTTGTGATCATTGGTTGTTTTTTTATTTTGAAACTCTGGTATTTGGGAAAAAAATTGTAAACTGATCATTGTTTCAATTATTTTCTTATTTTATTTTTTTCTTTCACTATGAGATTTCGTATTTTGTTTCATTCTCTTCTCTTTTAATTCTTGTATTAAATCCACATTAACAATTCATTGTTTCAAACGGTTTGAGTCTTACATGTGTGATTTATTGTTAACCTAAAGTCATTTTGAAAGGCGGGCTATTGTAGGTAATAAATAAAAAGCAATACCATTGAGTGCAACGCCATATTGGTGCTAAAGTTTTAAACCATTTCATGTGCAGAAATGAACATTGCTTAACCAGGACATACTTTTAGCAACAACACCCACAAGTAAACGTACATGCACATCAACAGTAAGTACACATGAATATCTAGGCAATTTAGGCAGACATGACTTGGATGTTCCATCTCCAGCTAATAATAAGCACAAAAGGACAAAACACAATTTATAGTTGATTTCGATATCATAAGATTATACTCAAAATAACCATGTCAAGCATGTATAGAAAGGGTTTCAGCTAAATCATATTGTAGAAAACCCAATAAGTATTCCATTTCGAACGGCTTTACCACCCGTTACACTAATTTTGAAAATAGTATAGAATATGATATTATAATGTCAAACGTATAAAAGTAAAACATAAGCAGGTGAAAATCTAACCAAGGTTAGGGTATGTGTAACAAAAGAGCGATAAAGCGAAGAAAGTAATAATACTCAATAATAATTCATCTGCACTTACAGGGAACAAAAAATATATGTGAATGAATGTAAATAATGGATAACCAAAATTAATATCGACAACATTAATTACATGAGCACAATTGTATATTGGTAATATTTAGTTAAATATTTGTAGTGGTTTTGATACAAATCATTAAACGTTGTCAATTAAGTGTGGGAATAAATTTAAAATAAAGCGGGGAAGATCAGACCCACATCATGAGAATTGAAAAAGGTTTCAAGATACTTTAGGGACTTTCATAGAAGCATGTTGGGGCCTTGGGAATCCCACATGTTTGCTTTGTTGTGAGGAGGGAGAGCATACATCTCTATCGCACATGCGCGCGCCGCCGCCTCCATCCGAATGTACCATGTCAAGCCACGTTTTGTTGTGTTGTGCATGTGTATGGGCTTGGGCCATATTTTTTTTTGGACCGTGGTGCAATAGGATTTCCCCAGTTTTTTGAATTATGAACAGTGAAAACAGGAGGAGTGTGACCATTTGGATTCAAACAAACATTTTAGTTTCACTGAATGGATGCGGTTGTTCTTTGAATAGACGCACCGCAACTCTTCACCGCTATAAAATCGGACCGCATTCCAGTTTTTTGACTCACTCAAATTTTCTTTCTGCATCTTCTTCCTCTTGACTTTGCCATTTTCTTAAATATTGAAATGGAGTTCTAGTTCCTGCAAGCTATGACTCCACTATCTTGTTACTACAACCAAACATTTTTGAGAGCGGATCGCCTTGTCTGTGCAACCACGTCGATTGAAGATAATCAAATTATATGCTCCCTTGTATCTTTAGAAGATTTTCCAATGTGAAATAAGAGGGCAAATACTGTTTTAGGATAGCAATCACCACACCATGCCTCGGAGACTCGTTCATCGACAAACAGGTAGCAGCGCAACCATTCAACAATCTAAAAAAGTATTTCAAAATGGATCCAAATAGTCGTAAGGAGTTTGATGCCGACTTTACAAAAATGTAACGATTTGATGGTGTCAACTTCCTGCGCTGGCAAAAGAAAATGCACTCCTGCTGGATTGAATGAAGGTTGTCCACATTCTAACTATGATAAAGCCAACAGAATCAAAGACGAAACCATTGCACAGACACATGAAAGAATAAAATGGGAGCCAGATGACTATATTTTCGAGGGCCACATTTGTAACGCTATGACTGACGCACTCTTCGACATGTACTACAACAAACCTACTGCAAAGGACGTCTAGGACTTATTAGACTAAAAGTACCTTATGAAAGATGCGACTAGTAAGAAATTTCTTACCATAAAGTTTATTAATTATAAAATGACTGATGATCGATATGTGGTAGGACAATTCAATGATATCATGCACATACTTAATCAATTCAGTCAGCATAATTTAAATATGGATGATGAGATTAAAGTCTCATCAATAATAGACAAATTACCTCTCTCTTGGAAAGATCAGAGGAAACTACTGAAATATAAGAGGGAGGATATGAGGCTAGAAAACCATGCATAATATTTGCAGGTTGAACAGCAACCGAGGCAGAAAGATGCTCGAGACGAAACATTTGTTGATACATCAAAGGTCCATATGGTGGAAGAAAAGCAAGAGAATAATGCTTCAAATAATTTTTCTAATAAAAATAGGGAAGGGAAAAACAACAATAAGTCCCAGAATAAGAAAGGAAAAGGTTCAAATGATTACTACTATTGTGGCAAACCAGGACATTTTAAAAGAGATTGTCGCTTCTGGAAAAGAAGCAGCAATCTTAAAAAGAAAAGATTGCTGCAGCCATATATGAATTAAATATGATTGAACAAGAGAATTCTTGGTTGATCGATTCTGGTGCTACTAATCATGTCTCCATTGACAAGAATCAATTCAACGAACTAGAACCGACTGAAGAAGAAGATTACCTTTATATGAAAAATTAAGCAAAAGTAGCAGCCAAAGGGAAGAGGATTGTGGATTTCGAATTCACATCAGGAAAAATTCTGACATTGAATGATGTATATTATGTACCTGAAATTAGTAAGGACCTTTTTTCGGGAAGTCTTCCTAATAATTTTGGTTTCAAACAAGTCTTTGAGTCAAACAAGCATGTGTTGACCAAAGGCGGTATGTTTGTAGGAAAAGGGTATATGTGTGATGGTATTTTAAATTGAATGTTGACGTAAATAAAAATATTAATTTTGCTTATATCATTTACTAATTTTCATTATGGCATAATAAATTAAGATATGTTAATAATAAATGATGCTCGATATGATATCTTTAAATCGGATTCCCAAACATAAAAGTGATATGTTAGATAAGTGTAGAATATGTTCATTATATAAGTTCACTAGGAAACCATTTCCTTTTAAAGCAGAAAGTGCAATTAAATTGTTACAACTTATTCATAGAGATGTATATGGTTTGCATAATACTCCTACTATACGAGGAAAGAACTATTTTTTCACATTTATAGATGATTACTCTAAATATTGTTATGTTTATCTTATGCATGCTAAAAATGAAGTATTAAGATCATTTATTACTTATAAAACTGAAGTAGAAAACCAATATGATGTTAAAATAAAACACTTAGGTCTTATAGAGGTGGCAAGTATCAATTTCCTAAATATTGCGAATCAATAGGAATTATACATTAAACATCTATTACTTACATTCCACATCCAAATAGAATGTCTGAAAGAAAAAATAGAATTCTTACCGAAATGATAAATGTGATGTTGTGTAATTCTGGACTTAATACTAGTCTCTAGGATAAAGCTTTACTTACTACATGTTATATTTTAAATAGAACACCTCATTAGAAAAGTGAAGTTACTCCTTATGAACTTTGGAATAAAAGAAAGCCAAATCTTGATTATTATCAAGTTTGGGGTTGTAGAGCTATTGTCGATTACTAGAACCAAAAATTAGGAAATTACGACAAAAGGCTGTCTAGTGTATACTTTAAGGATATGCTCAACATAGAAAAGGATATAGGTTTCTAGTAATAGAACCTATTAGCTCTATTGAGGTAAATATAGTAATAGAATCAAGGGATGCAGTGTTTTATGAGAATGGATCTACATATATTCAAAATAAACTAGTTCATGAAATGATGAAGGTTAATACACCGATTGGTAAAACGGTGGAGGTTAATGAACCTACTATTGAACCTATAGAAAACATTGGCTTAAACAATGATGAAAATGGTGATTCACTTAGGAGAATTAAACGAAGAAGAAAAGAAAAATCTTTTGGACCAGATTTTGTCATATATTTGGTTGAAGGATCTAGAGATAATGTTAAACATCAATTAATGATTTCTACAAACCTAGAATTTGGTCCTTTAACATATACTGAGGCAACGAAATATCAAGATTCATCATTTTGGCAAGAAGCCATAAATGATGAAATGGATTCTATTGTGGGAAATAAAACATGGAAAGTAGTAGATTTACCTCCTGGTTCTAAACTAATAGGATGTAAATGGATCTTCAAGAAAAAAAGTTAAAAGCAGATTGTACAATTGGAAAGTTTAAAGATAGATTAGTTGTGTGACACTCCACGTCCGTTAATGTCACTCACCAAGGGAATGCATTAAGTTTCATGAAGTGTTATAGGTAAACAGACACAGAATAATTACAAGACAGATATAAATAAGATAGCAGCGGAAATTTTAAATTTTTATTTCAAACATAAATCATAATATCGTGATCCACAATACCATAAGTCACAAAAACCATTACAATAAAATAACTTATGTCTTGCACCATCAGAGTACATAAGAATATAAAAAAAACATAATACCCCAATTGAAAGAGTTAAGCCATAGTAGAGACAAGGAATTGAGCCATACTTCAGAAGTAGCTCCTAGCAAGATGATATCTGAGTCTTGACTAAGCCTGAGTGTTTCCTCCCTGAGAACCTAGGGGAGAAATGGAAGAAAGAGGGAGAAACAAAAGGGTCAGACATAAAGTATGGCGAGTCTAGTTTCTTTTAGCCAGTAAGTAAATAAAAGTAACATGATCGGCACATAGAATGGATAAGAGAGATCACTACATAAATTGAAGGTGTGACAAGGTAGACAGGGTAAGGTGTATACACTCCTCTAATGATTAATCTGCACTATTACTAGTATAAGCAGAATGAGATGATCCCTTCCACTATAAGGTGGTAGACTTAGGGCATATGTCCAAATATGCCCTAACCACTACCCTAACTGATCGGCTCCCTACTCCATAGATACTCTATGCCAGCCCCATGGTAGGATGTATCACGTCCTATAGTAGCAACTCCTCATGATATGCACAGCCCCATATCTACTGGTGTCACGGTCGTCTTATCCCCCTCTTCCCGGCTCATGCACGCACATGGCCCGGTCGGTTTGCGCCGCCCATACCATCCTCCACATTTGGATCTCTTACAATCAGTCAGTAAGTGTGTCCCTTCTCCGCCTAGTACGGAGTATTTTATTTGACACTAACTCCGGGTTACTGACTAAAATGGGTCCCACACAATATGATACAAGCTCTCCCCTTTTTTCTTTTATCCCCCACTAGGTTTTCACTGACTATGTATACCACTAGATGTCTTTAATTACATAGCCCTATAACAGTTATGCTTACCCTAAAAGGTGTCGTTAATTACATAACTTTTATACTTTCCTCATGTTATGTATACTACTAGGTGTTTTTAATTTCATAACCTTGTCGGGTTAAGTTTGTGGGCTTATATGTAAATATTAGCCACCCCTTCCAAATTTGCTTAACCCATCCACTGTCCAATCAATTTACTTAACCGTAACTTTATTTTATAATCATACAATCCATATGGATTAGATTTGGTTAAGTAGTCCAATTCATTACCATGTCCATTTATGGTTTATAATGGGCTAGACCTCCCACATTAGGCCTACAACGTGTGGATTCTCGATATGCCGGTCGGGTCCGGGCAGACTTATTCCATAGTTGGGCCTAACCTCGTGTATTAGCCCAATTCATATTTGCGTACTTAGACCGCCCACATTAGGTTCAACATTAGTGGCTGCTGGATATGCCGGTCGGGTCCGGACAGACTTCCACCACTAATGCAACCTAACCTCGTGTCATAAGTACAATTACAATTCCTAATTGTAATTACTAGGCATTCCATTTTTAATTAATTAATTAATCCTTTCCCTTTATAGTGTTAATGCCCATTTTACCTAATAATTTGAATTATATGTCCAAAAATGTTCATATTCAAATTATGCCAATATTAACCCTTTTTCCCTCGTTTCCTAACTAGCGCACTCATAAACTGGTGGCATTCCTAGGCTAGTCAATAACCTAGTTATGAACGAAAATAGGAAAATAATGGGAATACAACCAAAGTGATCGTCTTGGCATAAATGTAATCTAGCATGATGATAAGGTGAACATACATACTGCCATGGACATGTAATTAACATCATAATAAGGTGGACATAAAACTGATGAACTAGTGGCAGTCAACATAACTACAATGTCACAATAAGCATAGTAAGATCTAAATTAGCAGTTTAGATGTCCAATTGGTTTAGATCTAACTTTAAAACACAAGGTGATAATTTAGATCACATAATTCAGATCTAGGGGTTAAAATAGATTTAACGCTATTAGAATGACATAATAGCATGTTTAGATCTAAATATGGGTTCCCATGTCCAACTTACAACATATCTAAGTTGATCGCAATATGACAGGTGAAAAGTGATTTACATAAAAAGTTAGATCTAATCTATGTTGCAACTGTCCAAATTATCATATTTACATTCACCATAACATGGTTACAAGTCAAGATCCACATAGGTAACATAATATAATAACCACAATTGCATTGGATCTAAAGATGTAGATCCATAATGACATAGTATAAGATTTTACAATAGCACAGATTCATAGTTTACAACATATCCAATTCGCAGTCTTTCATAATTCACTTTTATTTAACTAAACCTAAAAGCAACTAAAAACTCACAGCGTTAGGTTTAGAGAATAGAGAAAGAATGGATCTTGAATTTCTGGATTTGATTTGCAAAGTTGAATGTTGTATGTTGTTAAAGAAAACGAATATGTCTCAGTTCGCACACCGTCAGCATATGGCTCTCATAGTTTCCAATGAAGAAATAGGAGAATTGAGCACATATTTATAGCTACATAACCCTCTGAAACCGACTACCACCTCAGCCCTAGGGGTGTCGACACCCCTGTGGGTGGGTTGACCCAAAGGTCGACACCCCTTAAGGGGGGTTGACCCCCTAGAGTGGGAAATTTGTCGCCTTGGTGAATTTTTGATTTTCGAACTGTTCTGGATAGGGTCTGACTCATATGTGTATATATGTTCTTTCTACACATATACATACTTAAAACCCTCGTAACTTCTTCATGCGGTGTCCGTTTTACACAAACCTTAACCAGAATTTCGAGATGGATCCGATGGCGCAGTCCGTTTTCCTTAATTCTGAATATTAAATTAATTATTATTTAATTTATCCTCTTTTAGTGTCGTTAAAAATTCGGGGTGTTATATTCTCCCCTACTCAAAGGATTTCGTCCCCGAAATCTCTAAGTTGAGAAGAATGCATATCCTAACATCTATCATCCAACTACTAATCCAACAACCATTGGCATCCATTATCCTTAGAGACTTCTAATGCTTATATGAATATATGCAATGGTGTGTGTATATGTCCCAGCACTAATGCGAAAGATTAGGAAGTCTACTAATTCAGTTGATCTCCTTAATGCAATGTATGTTAGTGCCATGAAACCAATATGGAAGCAAATAATCCTATTATAACATGTAAGATCTATATGTGTGCACACTCATTTGTCCAAATGCAACATCCATATGCTAATACATCCATAAAAGAAAAGAAAATGCACACAAATCCATATGTAGTATGAAAGTGATTGAGCCGATCTTAGTGCCTAACATGTGTGTATATGCGTCCACAGGCAACCACTTGCAAACACTTGCATCCACCAAACATAACATGTCTCAAACACATGTTTACATCCATAGGATTTCTATCTAAAGGTCGAAAAATACTACGGACAAGATATACTCAAATGATAGAAACAAGCACTGATAAAACTTGGAAAAAGGAGTTAAGAACATGCCCTCGAAAAAGAAAGGGTACGAAGAGCGAATCTTGTTTTCGGTCCCCCAAGTCGCATCCTCTGTGTTATCTCCCCATTGAATCTTTAGCAACTTGATCTTTTTGTTGCGTAGCTTCTTAACTTTTGATCCGATAATATGGGTAGTGTAACACCCCACTCCCGCTATGATCACTCACTAAGGGAATGCCATAGCATCGGTGGAGTATTTAGTGAATATAGAACAGAAAAATTACAACAAGACAGATATAAATAGTACTTGAAATTTAAAACATCATCTCATAACAGCGGAAGTAAACATGTCTGGTTACATCATAAAACCCAAAATAAAAGTCAAGTACAATATCCATCAAAATAAAGAAGTACATAATCCCACTCTCTCATACAATAGCCAGGACAAAAGAAAAGATAACTGGGTAACTGGAGCTTTACATCTATCCAAGCTCCTAAAGACTGGAACAGCAATCCGATCAAGCTCCACTACTACTAGGATCCACCGTAGGACCTGAGGGTTGGGAAAAAGATAAAAACAACGGGGTCAGACATAAGTCTGAGCGAGTCCTATAACTTTAACAATACAATCATTAAGGTAACCAGAGAAGACATAAACTTGACATACGGTAATGTCTGGGGATGAATGGCTACACTAAGCAGCTTGGTAGACTTAGGATAAACTAAGATAACTGTACAGACGCATTTACCCACCCAAGGATAATTACTTCACTGCACCACACCAGTCATTTCTACTTAAAGGTTGATCCCTCCCAAGGACTTAGAAAATTTCCCCAGTAGTTTCGTGTACCCCTACATAGGTGCCGTCTGCCCCTATCTTTATTAGGTGTACCCACTACCCCCCAGCGATCGGCTCCCTACCGTAGATACCCGTGCTGGTCCCACAATGGAGTGTATCATTCCCCAAAGTGGCCACCTGATAATATCAACGGTGCACGGCTTTATATCTACACGATGCAACAACGGCTTATCTACCAGCCCGGGCCCACACACGCATATGAAACCCGTTGGACTTGTGTTGCCACCGCTAACCCGTTTTGGCCTCTTATAATCAAGCCCAGTACGCGTGTCCCGTCCTCGACATGGGTCGAGCCCAATAAGATACATATGGGTTACTGGTTGAAATGGCCCCCCACAAGCTACCCACCTAAGCTTGTCACTTATCTAGTGTATCCCACTTAACCCTTTAATCATGTTTAATTACATGTTTCCACCTGGTTAAGTATTCTAATCGTATTTTCTATTGCCACCCAAGGCAACCCACTAGATTTCCACATGCCACCCAAGGCACCCACTTAACCCCTCATGTCCCTCTACATGCTAATATGGTTAAGTGTTTCTTAATTAATTAATTAAGATCATGACCTCATAAAGACCTCTCACATTAGACCGTCTTTTATGACTGCTGGATATGCCGGTTGGTTCCGGGCAGACTTCTGTCATCAAAAGGGTCTAACCTCGTGTCTTTACTTTAATCACGTATTTAATTTATGACTAAGACCTCTCACATTGGGCCAATCATTTGTAGCCGCTGGATGGCCGGTCGGTTCCGGGCAGACTTCCGCTACAAAAGGGTCCAACCTCGTGTCTTAGTTGATTAATTACACCTAATTAATCACCCCCATAATTAATTATCCCTAATTAATTACACATTTTTAATAACATGGGTAGACCTAACTCAATAGGTAAATTCCCATGGGGTAAACCTAACTCAATAGGTAAATTCCCACTTATGTTAATTTATTTTTATGGTATGCTTAATCATACCCAATCATACTTTTATTAACATATTTATTAACCCCATCGTTCCCCACGTAAATCGTTCTCATTTCTTGACATAATAAAGGGAAGATCCATCACAAATATCATGGGTTTAACCACATCTTAGCATATAACTTTATCATGGGTTAAGAGGATGTCAACTTGCATATATGAGCATATATTAACCCAACTACATTTAACCCAAACTTGCATATTATCATACACATGACTTGCATAACATGTTGCATATGAGCTTGCATATTATCATACACATATCTTGCATAACATGTTGAACTTGCATATAAGCATTCTCATAACTTGCATAACATGTTAAACATGCATTTAAGCATACACATAACTTGCATAAGCATTCACATTCTTGCATAAGCATTCACATACTTGCATAAGCATTCACATACTTGCATAAGCATGCATAACTTGCATATCATGTTAAACTTGCATTTAAGCATATACATAACTTGCATAAGCATTCACATTCTTGCATAAGCATTCACATACTTGCATAAGCATGCATAACTTGCATATCATGTTAAACTTGCATTTAAGCATATACATAACTTGCATATGAACTTGCATAACAACCTACACATAACTTACATAACATCATACACATAACTTGCATATGAACTTGCATAACTCACTTGTTAAACATGCATAAACCCACTTGTTAAACATGCATAAACCAACTTGTTTATCATGCATAAACATAGGAAAACATAGAGTAGCATATCATTACAAATGATTCAAACTCACTAATCCGCATTTAAGACCATAAGTCTCATTACACCCAATCTACTTACTTTAGCAATTGATGTTAAAGTGATAGAAACTCACCAAACCCAAGATTAGCAAACTTATGAAGTGGAATTAGTTGCTAAATATGAAGAAGATGATGATTAGAGGTTGATTAGCTTGCAACTTCCTTCATAAATTAGTGGAGGCTCCCTCTAAGATTTAATTTGGCGGCATGAGGCCATCATTTCTATTTTTAGTAAGGATTAGGGGGGGTTTAGGGTGTATTTATAGATTAGGTGAGTGTTTTAGGCCCTTAGATTAACCCTAGATTAGATTAGGTCCGTTAGATTTAGGAAATCTCTAGAACCCAGCCCAAGACTCAACCAAAAACCAGATCTGGTGCACCCAGATCAACAGGGCCGACACCCTGTGTCGACACCCCTGTCGACAGGGCTGTCGACATGCCTGTCGACACCCCTGTCGACAAGCCTGTCGACACGGGGCTAGGCGGGAACTTTCCCGCCACCTCCGCTTTTGGCTCCAATTATGTTTTAAAACTGAATTTCAAACCTGTTTTTAATTATGAATTTTCTGAAAACTTCTTTGGGCCATAACCGGGCCATACGGACTCCGATTCTCGAAAACTCGAACTCTATTCTGCGTATTTTTCCGAGACGAACGCAATGACGCGGCCCGTTTCCCCCAATTCTCACATCTGAGATTATTTATCTTGTAATTAGTGAATTTTAGCATTAACCGAAATTCGGGGTGTTACATTCTCCCCTCCTTAAAGGATTTCGTCCCCGAAATCTCTAAGCTAAGGAGAATGCATATCCTACCATCCAAACAACCATCTACTCAATCCATCAAACACGGGCATCCATTGTCCTTAAAACAATTTCTAATGATGTATGAGCATATGCAAAAAGTGTGTGTATATGTTCCCTATCTAATGTATGAACATATGCAAACCATGATAGTGCCATGCATCCATTATGTATGCGAGAGAACCCTATCGACACATACAATATCTACATGAGTGCACAATCATTCACCAAAATGCATCATCCATATGATAACACAATCATTATACATCCATAAATATAGCTTCCTACACACAATTTTATGCAATATTCAATATGAAGTGACTGAGCCGATCTAGTGCCTAGAGTGTGTGTATATGCATCCACGAGCAACCACTAGCAAACACTTGCATCCACTTGCATCCATCAACCATAACATGTCTCAAACACATGTTTCAACCATAGGTTTACCCTATCTAAAGATCAATCAGTACTAACGAGAGGATATACTAAAGATAAGATAAGTACTAGACAACGATAGAGGAGAAAGTAAAGACATACCCTCAAAAAGAAATGGGTACAATGAACGCATCTTCGCTTCCGTCTCCCAAGTTGCGTTGCTCTCATCTTCTCCCCATTGCACTTTGACTAGTTGAACCTCTCTGTTTCTCAACTTCCTAGTCTCTGACCCAAGGATGCGAGTAGGAGCTCGTCGAATCGTTGCATCACGTTCTACTTCCACTTCTCTAAGCAAGCTTGGCTCTACCACCTCTGTAGTCTCATGTAGGCACTTCCTCAAATGTGACACAAGGAATACATCATGTACTCCACTAAGTTTGTCGGGCAACTCCACTCTATATGCCATCCGTCCAATCCTTTCCTTAATGGGAAATGGCCCTACGAACCTTGGTGCTAACTTCCCAACAGATCCAAAGCGAACCACATTTTGTAACGGAGACACTTTGACAAAGACCATGTCCCCAGCTTCAAACTCAAGATCCGTCCTTCTTTTGTCCGCATAAGATTTTTGCCTATCCTGTGCTGCTTTCATCCTTCTTCGAATCAAGTCAATCTTCTCAGAAGTCTCCCTGACCATATCAGGCCCAAGCAGAATATTATCCGTAGATTCCCACCAACATGCAGGTGATCGACAAGGCCTTCCATAAAGAGCTTCGAAAGGAGCCATACCAATACTGGACTGAAAGCTGTTATTATATGCGAACTCCACCAATGGAAGATGCTCTTCCCATGTACCTCCAAAATCTAAGATACAAAGTCTCAAAAGGTCTTCTAGAACACGATTCACCCTCTCAGTCTGGCCGTCCGTCTGAGGATGATATGCGGTGCTCAGACACAATTGAGTCCCCCCTGCTTCTTGCAAACTTCTCCAGAACTCGCTAGTGAAGATAGGATCTCGATCACTCACTATACTAGAGGGTACCCCATGCAATCGAACTATCTCTCGAAGATATACTGAAGCTAGCCATGGAGCAGTCCTCTTGCTCTTCACAGGTATGAAATGGGCGCTTTTAGTAAGTCTGTCTACCACAACCCAAATTCCTGTATTACCCTTTCTCGATCTGGGTAACCCGTCAATAAAATCCATCGAGACGCTATCCCATTTCCATTGCGGAACTTCCAATGGGTGAAGCAACCCACCAGGTTTCTTCTGCTCCGCCTTCACTTGTTGGCAGACCAAGCATCGAGCGACATACTCGGCCACATCTTTCTTCATACCGGCCCAGAAGAAAACCCTCTTCATGTCTTGGTACATCTTGTCCCCACCGGGATGAATGGTCATCCTAGAACGGTGTGCATCATCAAGAATAACCTTCCTCAAACCCTTGTCTTGCGGTACACAAAGTCTACCGTCTCTACGCAAGCACCCCCTATCGTCTAGGGTGTACCTACTCAAATGGCTGGACGACTCCCCCCTTATGAGCTTCTCCACCAACTCAACCAACTGTGGGTCGTCCCTCTGTGCTTCCCCAATCCGCCCCAAAAGAGTAGGTCTAACCTCCAAGGAAGCTAGCAAACCGGGTACATAATCAATGGAAGGTCTGAAATCAAACATCGAGATAAATTCCAAGCTTCGTTGTTCCACGAACAATGGACTCAAGGACAACCTTTTTCTGCTCAAGGCGTCCGCCACCACGTTACCCTTGCCAGGGGTATACGCTATCTCGAAATCATAGGATGCTAAGAACTCCATCCACCTTTGCTGTCTCAAATTCAAATCCTTCTGAGAAAACAAGTATTTCAATGATTTGTGGTCAGTGAACAATTCGAATCTCTCACCAAGAAGATAATGGCGCCAAATCTTAAGCGCAAAAACAATAGCGGCCAACTCTAAATCATGGGTAGGGTAATTTTTCTCATGCACTCTCAACTGCCTTCCACCATAGGCTATTACCCTTCCCTCTTGCATTAAGACTGCGCCTAGTCCTGTCCCACAAGCATCGGTATAAACAACAAATGGCTTGCTCCCATCTGGCAACACTAAAACTGGAGCAGTGGTTAAAGCTCTCTTTAACCGTCGGAACGCATCATCACAATCTACGTCCCATGCGAAAACAAGATTCTTCTTCGTTAAGCGGGTTAATGGGGCTGATATCTTCGCGAAGTCTTTGATAAACTTCCTATAGTAACCCGCCAACCCCAAGAAACTTCTTACTTCGGTAGCATTCTTCGGAACCTTCCAATCCTGAATTGATACTACCTTCGCGGGATCCACAGCTATCCCTTCCTTGGAGACCACGTGCCCCAAGAACCGCACTTCCTTCCTCCAGAAGTGACATTTAGAGAATTTAGCCTTAAGGCTATGTGCTCGAAGAGTCTTCAATACCTCCCCAAGATGTAGGGCATGCTCTTCTTCACTCTTAGAAAATACTAAGATATCATCCACAAAGACCACCACGAATTTATTAAGGAACTCCCTGAACACCCTACTCATCAAATCCACAAAGTATGCAGGGGCATTCGTCAACCCAAATGGCATCACCAGCCACTCATAGAAACTATCAGGAGTCCTAAAGGCAGTCTTGTCTATGCTATCCTCAGCCACTCTCAACTGATGAAACCCCGTGGCTAAGTCCAACTGAGAAAATACTGAAGCGCCAACCAACTGATCGAAAAGATCATCAATCCTCGGCAATGGGTGTCTATTCTTCTTTGTGAGCTTGTTGAGTTCTCTATAGTCTACACAAAGTCTGAGGGACCCATCCGCCTTTGTAGCAAATACTACTGGAGCACCCCACTCCGATATACTTCGTCTTATGAACCCCTTCTCAAGCAACTCCCCTACTTGCTTATGGAGTTCCCTCCTCTCACGAGGAGCCATGTGGCGCACTGGTAAAGATACAGGTTTAGCATTATCCACCAGATATATTCGGAAGTCAATCTCCCGCTTCGGAGGTAAGCCCTTCACCTCCTCAAACACATCCGGATATTCCCGGACCACTCTAACAGATTGCAAACTCTCGACCGAAGCGTCAAGCGATTCAAGATAACTTAGCATAACAGAATCCATGGGATTACAAGAAATCTCAAGAGTGTTACCCAAGCGGGTCATGAGCCTAACAACTCTCCTTTCGCAATCAAGAACAGCACCATTACTGGATAACCAGTCCATGCCCAAAATCAACCCATAGCCCGTGAAGCCCAACACAAAAGCATCACATCTAAACTCAATGCTAAGCATAGAAATCTTCAAACCCAAACATATCATGGACAAATAAGTGGAGCCCCCAATTGGGTTTGAAACAACCAAGGGATCATCTACCAGACTGGTGTCTAAGTGCAGTGACTCAACTAATGATGATGAGATAAACGAATGCAATGCGCCTGAATCAAACAATGTACGGACAGGATGATCAAATAGAAAAACCAGACTTTCAACGGAAATAGTTCTACCTCTTTCCTGAATCGGTGGAACCGCGAGAGCATGTACTTGCCCCCTAGCCTGACCCGGTGCCATAAGAGCTTGCACCTGTCCTCCTGAGGTAGACCCCGTCCTTTGCCCTTTCTTAGGACAGTCTTTCACCAGATGCCCTGCTTCGCCACAGTGGAAGCAGCCAGTCTTCTTATTTTTGCGACAATCCTTGCTTAGGTGGCCAGGTGTCCCACAATTGAAACACTTCTTCTTCTTGCCCTTGCCACCGTTGCCTTTCCCACCTTTGTTTTGTTGTTGTTGCTGAGGTCTCTTTTGATCTCCCTTCTTCTCGGGTGCCTTATTAGCATTGGGACCCTTCTCTTCTTCATGCATGAGTGCCATGTCAACTAGCTTCTCAAAGGTGGCCCCCATAGGGATATGAGTCATAGCTAACCCATGCATTGGTTCATTCAAGCCTTTCACGAACCTCAAAGCCTTCTTTTCCGGTGTATTCACCATGTCTAGGCCAAACCTTGCCAATTGATTAAACTTGTTGACATATTCCTTCACCGAGAGATTTCCTTGCTTTAGAGTCAAGAATCTTTCCATATACAAGTTTTCCTCCGCCCTTGAGAGAAACTTTGCCACAAATCTTTGCCTAAAATCCGCCCAAGAGTCAACGGGGCGTTCTCCATTAGTAACCTCCCACCAGAATGAGGCCTCTCCTTTCATTAACCAAGCAGCTAACTTGACTTTCTTTCCTTCTTCCATCTCAAAGATATCTATCAATTCTTCCACCTCTTTAAGCCAATCCCTAGCCTCCACAAAAGTTTCAGATCCTTGAAATGGTTTCCCTCCCATAGCTTTAAATTCCTTGCAAGTCTTAGCAAAAGTATCCGTGCGAGGAGGAGGGGGAGGAGGAAGATCGGGTGCTACGGTTGGTGGAGGAACATTTGCTGGACCCGCAGTGGTGGCCCTAGCCTCCATCAATCTCCTATACCATACTGGTACCGTCACACCCTCCGGAAAGTTAAGATCCTCAGCCATGCTGAAACGAAAAAGGAAAGATTCAAAACGGAGAATTCGAAGGATATAGATATGGCTATTGGGGATTATGCTTTTCTTTCAAAAACTTTTCTCTTAAAAGACATGTCTTTGAAAATATTTCTTCCAAAAATGTTTTAGAAAAATAGCTTTCTAAAAAATTTTATCTGTTCCGGTAACCTTTGCTCTGATACCACGTGTAACACCCCACTCCCGCTATGATCACTCACTAAGGGAATGCCATAGCATCGGTGGAGTATTTAGTGAATATAGAACAGAAAAATTACAACAAGACAGATATAAATAGTACTTGAAATTTAAAACATCATCTCATAACAGCGGAAGTAAACATGTCTGGTTACATCATAAAACCCAAAATAAAAGTCAAGTACAATATCCATCAAAATAAAGAAGTACATAATCCCACTCTCTCATACAATAGCCAGGACAAAAGAAAAGATAATTGGGTAACTGGAGCTTTACATCTATCCAAGCTCCTAAAGACTGGAACAGCAATCCGATCAAGCTCCACTACTGCTAGGATCCACCGTAGGACCTGAGGGTTGGGAAAAAGATAAAAACAACGGGGTCAGACATAAGTCTGAGCGAGTCCTATAACTTTAACAATACAATCATTAAGGTAACCAGAGAAGACATAAACTTGACATACGGTAATGCCTGGGGATGAATGGCTACACTAAGCAGCTTGGTAGACTTAGGATAAACTAAGATAACTGTACAGACGCATTTACCCACCCAAGGATAATTACTTCACTGCACCACACCAGTCATTTCTACTTAAAGGTTGATCCCTCCCAAGGACTTAGAAAATTTCCCCAGTAGTTTCGTGTACCCCTACATAGGTGCCGTCTGCCCCTATCTTTATTAGGTGTACCCACTAACCCCCAGCGATCGGCTCCCTACCGTAGATACCCGTGCTGGTCCCACAATGGGGTGTATCATTCCCCAAAGTGGCCACCTGATAATATCAACGGTGCACGGCTTTATATCTACACGATGCAACAACGGCTTATCTACCAGCCCGGGCCCACACACGCATATGAAACCCGTTGGACTTGCGTTGCCACCGCTAACCCGTTTTGGCCTCTTATAATCAAGCCCAGTACGCGTGTCCCGTCCTCGACATGGGTCGAGCCCAATAAGATACATATGGGTTACTGGTTGAAATGGGCCCCCACAAGCTACCCACCTAAGCTTGTCACTTATCTAGTGTATCCCACTTAACCCTTTAATCATGTTTAATTACATGTTTCCACTTGGTTAAGTATTCTAATCGTATTTTCTATTGCCACCCAAGGCAACCCACTAGATTTCCACATGCCACCCAAGGCACCCACTTAACCCCTCATGTCCCTCTACATGCTAATATGGTTAAGTGTTTCTTAATTAATTAATTAAGATCATGACCTCATAAAGACCTCTCACATTAGACCGTCTTTTATGACTGTTGGATATGCCGGTTGGTTCCGGGAAGACTTCTGTCATCAAAAGGGTCTAACGTCGTGTCTTTACTTTAATCACGTATTTAATTTATGACTAAGACCTCTCACATTGGGCCAATCATTTGTAGCCGCTGGATGGCCGGTCGGTTCCGGGCAGACTTCCGCTACAAAAGGGTCCAACCTCATGTCTTAGTTGATTAATTACACCTAATTAATCACCCCCATAATTAATTATCCCTAATTAATTACACATTTTTAATAACATGGGTAGACCTAACTCAATAGGTAAATTCCCATGGGGTAAACCTAACTCAATAGGTAAATTCCCACTTATGTTAATTTATTTTTATGGTATGCTTAATCATACCCAATCATACTTTTATTAACATATTTATTAACCCCATCGTTCCCCACGTAAATCGTTCTCATTTCTTGACATAATAAAGGGAAGATCCATCACAAATATCATGGGTTTAACCACATCTTAGCATATAACTTTATCATGGGTTAAGAGGATGTCAACTTGCATATATGAGCATATATTAACCCAACTACATTTAACCCAAACTTGCATATTATCATACACATGACTTGCATAACATGTTGCATATGAGCTTGCATATTATCATACACATATCTTGCATAACATGTTGAACTTGCATATAAGCATTCTCATAACTTGCATAACATGTTAAACATGCATTTAAGCATACACATAACTTGCATAAGCATTCACATTCTTGCATAAGCATTCACATACTTGCATAAGCATTCACATACTTGCATAAGCATGCATAACTTGCATATCATGTTAAACTTGCATTTAAGCATATACATAACTTGCATAAGCATTCACATTCTTGCATAAGCATTCACATACTTGCATAAGCATGCATAACTTGCATATCATGTTAAACTTGCATTTAAGCATATACATAACTTGCATATGAACTTGCATAACAACCTACATATAACTTACATAACATCATACACATAACTTGCATATGAACTTGCATAACTCACTTGTTAAACATGCATAAACCCACTTGTTAAACATGCATAAACCAACTTGTTAATCATGCATAAACATAGGAAAACATAGAGTAGCATATCATTACAAATGATTCAAACTCACTAATCCGCATTTAAGACCATAAGTCTCATTACACCCAATCTACTTACTTTAGCAATTGATGTTAAAGTGATAGAAACTCACCAAACCCAAGATTAGCAAACTTATGAAGTGGAATTAGTTGCTAAATATGAAGAAGATGATGATTAGAGGTTGATTAGCTTGCAACTTCCTTCATAAATTAGTGGAGGCTCCCTCTAAGATTTAATTTGGCGGCATGAGGCCATCATTTCTATTTTTAGTAAGGATTAGGGGGGGTTTAGGGTGTATTTATAGATTAGGTGAGTGTTTTAGGCCCTTAGATTAACCCTAGATTAGATTAGGTCCGTTAGATTTAGGAAATCTCTAGAACCCAGCCCAAGACTCAACCAAAAACCAGATCTGGTGCACCCAGATCAACAGGGCCGACACCCTGTGTCGACACCCCTGTCGACAGGGCTGTCGACATGCCTGTCGACACCCCTGTCGACAAGCCTGTCGACACGGGGCTAGGCGGGAACTTTCCCGCCACCTCCGCTTTTGGCTCCAATTATGTTTTAAAACTGAATTTCAAACCTGTTTTTAATTATGAATTTTCTGAAAACTTCTTTGGGCCATAACCGGGCCATACGGACTCCGATTCTCGAAAACTCGAACTCTATTCTGCGTATTTTTCCGAGACGAACGCAATGACGCGGCCCGTTTCCCCCAATTCTCACATCTGAGATTATTTATCTTGTAATTAGTGAATTTTAGCATTAACCGAAATTCGGGGTGTTACAGGTAGGGACTCGCCTGACTGTCGCCTCCCGTTCCACTTTGACTTCTTCCAACACTCTCGGCTTTACGATTACTGCAGTGTCATGCAGGCACTTCCGCAGATGAGAAACGTGGAAAACATCATGAATGCTGGATAGATTTTCTGGGAGCTTTATTCTGTATGACATTTGGCCAATCCTCTCGGTTATGGGAAATGGTCCCATAAACCTAGATGTCAACTTCGTTACCGATCTGAAGCGAACCACATTCCTCAGAGGTGACACTTTGATAAAAACTAAGTCTCCCACTTCGAATTCGATGCCAGTCCTTCTCTTTTCTGCATTGGGTTTCTGCCTATCTTAAGCTGTCTTTATCCACCATCGAATAAGGTCAATCTTTTTAGATGTTTCTCTAACAATATTTGGTCCAAGTAATAAACTTTCTATAGATTCCCACCAATAAGTTGGTGATCTACATGGTCGTCCGTACAATGCTTTGAAGGGTGCCATGCCGATGCTAGCTTGATAATTGTTATTATAGGCAAACTCTACTAAAGGAAGATGTTCATCCCGAGTCCCTCCAAAGTCTAGGATACACAGCCTCAAAAGATCTTCAAGAATCCTATTCACCCTCTCTATCCTTCCATCGGTCTGAGGATGATAAGCGGTTCTTAAGCACAACAATGTACCTAATGCTTCTTGCAAGCTCCTCCAAAATTCACTGGTAAAGATAGGGTCACGATCGCTTACGATGCTAGAAGGTACTCCATAAAGATGAACTATCTCATGAACATAAATTGCTGCCAACCACGATGCCTTCCTCTTACTCCTAACTGGAATAAAGTGAGCGCTCTTAGTGAGTTTTTTCAATTCTCTATAATCAACACACAAACGAAGCGAACCATCCGCCTTAGTTGAGAATACTACTGGAGAACCCCATTCAGATATGCTTTGTCTGATAAACCCCTTCCCGAGTAGCTCCCCTACTTGCTTACTCAGCTCCGTCCTTTCCCTCGGAGCCATGAGGCGCACTGGCAATGCAACTGGATTTGCATTGTCCACCAAAAATATACGAAAGTCGATCTCGCGCCTCGGAGGTAAACCCTGAACCTCATCGAAAACATCGGAAAAATCCTAGACTACTGGAACAGATTGGATGTCATCGATAGATGCATCAGGAGACTCTTGGAAACTAAGCATAACTGACCCTTGTGTGTCACATGCAATCTCGAGGATTCTCCCATGACAAGTCAGAAGCCGAACAACCCTCTTTTCAAAATCCAGAATGGCACTATACTTGGTAAGCCAATCCATTCCTAGAATCAACCCATAGCCCATAAACCCGAGCACATACATGTTGCATTCAATCTCGACGCCTAAAACAAATATTTCCAAACCCCGAAAGTCATAGATAAATGAGTCAAACAACTAATGAGGGTTGAAACAACTACGGGATCCACTGCCATACTAGTAATTAAGTGTAGAGATTCAACTACAGAACTGGATATAAATGAATGTGAGGCACCAGAATCAAAAAGCGTTCTAATAGAATGGTTTGAAAGAGAAATTAAACCTTCCAAAGAAATTTGTCTACCTCTGTCAGGAGCACTGATCGTGAGAGCATGCACCTTCCCTCCAGAAGTCTCTGTCCTTTGACCTTGTCCCTATGATCCCTGTTTCTTCGGGAACTCTTTAGCAAATTGTCCAGCCTCTCCACAGTGGTAGCAAGAGTTGTTCCTTCGCTTACAATCTTTAACCAGATGTCCTTTCTTCACATAATGGTGGCATTTTCTCTTATCCTTGCCTTTATCACTTTTCCCTCCTTTCTTCTACTGTTGCTGCTACCCCTTCCTGGGACACACCTTCCTATTTTGCGATGTCTCCTCAGCCTTCTTTTCTTCCTTGTCTTCCTCATGCATTTGGGCCATATCGACAAGCTTTTCAAAAGTGGCCCCCATTGGAATATGGGACATGGCTAAACCATGCAGAGACTCATTCAGCCCTTTAGCAAACTGCAAAGCCCTTTTATGCAGCGTATCCACCAACTTTAAACCAAACCTTGCTAGTAGGTTGAATTTATTCACATACTATTTTACCGTCAAATTTCCTTGTTTTTGTGCTACGAATCTCTCAATCTGCATGATGCTTTCGGTTTGGGAAAGAAATTTCATTTCGAACCTCTATCTAAAATCTCCCCAAGTTTCCATCGGACGTCCAGCTTGAGTGACTTCCCACCAAAATGAGGCTTCGTCCTTCAGTAGCCAGGCGGCTAACTCGACCTTCCTTCTATCCTCTACTTCAAAGATTACGAATAAGTCCTTGGTCTCCTTGAGCCAATTCTGGGCCTCTACGAATGTCTCGTTCCCATGGAATGGCTTCCCTCCCATAGCACAGAAGTCCTTGCAGATCTTTGCGAAGTTATCCGCTCTTGGAGGGGAGGAGGAGGAATGACAGGTGTAGCTGGGGGAGGAACATTTCCTTTGCCTTCGGCAGGCGCCATGGCCTCCAAATATCTACGGAACCATCTGGGTATTATGATGTCCTCTGGGATATTAGGAATGTTTTGTTACCTAAACATGCTGAAAATGAAAAAGGAAGAAATTTAGATAAAGGATCGAAGGATACTACATATGGCTTTTTGGGGAATGTTTCTCAAAATGGAATTTTCTTTATGAAAATGCTTTCTTTTAAAACCCTTTTGAAAATAATTTTCAAAAACTTTTATCTAATCTGGTAACATTCAGCTCTGACACCAAGTGTGACGCCCCACATCCATTAATGTCACTCACTAAGGGAACGAATTAAGTTTCGTGAAGCATTATAGGTAAACAGACATAAAATAATTACAAGACAGATATAAATAAGATAGCAGAGGAAATTTTAAATTTTTATTTCAAACATAAATCATAATACCTTGGTCTACAATACCATAAGTCACAAAAACCATTACAATAAAATAACTTATGTCTTGCACCATCAGAGTACATAAGAATATTAAAAAAATACATAATGCCCCAATTGAAAGAGTTAAGCCATAGTAGAGACAAGGACTTGAGCCATACTCTAGAAGTAGCTCGTAGCAAGATGATATCTGAGTCCTGACTAAGCCTAAGTGTTTCCTCCGTGAGAACCTTGGGGGGAACAAAAGAAAGAAGGATAAACAAAAGGGTCATACATAAAGTCTGGCGAGTCTAGTTACTTTTAACCAGTAAATAAATAAAACTAACATGATAGGCATATAAAGTGGATAAGAGAGATCACAACATAAATGGTAGGTGTGACAAGGTAGACAGGGTAAGGTGTATATACTCCTCTAATGATTAATCTGCACTATTACTAGTATAACCAGAATGAGATGTTCGCTTCCACTATAAGGTGGTAGACTTAGGGCATATATCCAAATATACCCTGGCCACTACCCAAATCGATCGGCCCCCTACTCTGTAGATACTCTGTGTCGTCCCCACGGTAGGATGTATCACATTCTATAGTGGCAAACCCTCACTGATATGCACATCCCTATATCTACTGGTGTTACGGTCATCTTATCCCCCTCTGCCCGGCTCATGCACGCACATGGCCCGGTTGTTTTGCGCCGCCCACACCGTCCTCCACGTTTGGATCTCTTACAATCAGTTAGTAACTGTGTCCCCTCTCCGCCTAGTAGGGAGTATTTTATTTGATACTAACTCCAGGTTACTAACTGAAATGGGTCCAACACAATATGATACAAGCTCTCCCATTTTGTCTTGTATCCCCCACTAGGTTTTTCACTGGCTATGTATACCACTAGGTGTCTTTAATTACATAGCCCTATAACAGTTATGCTTACAATAAAAGGTGTCTTTAATTACATAACTTTTATACTTTCCTCCGGTTATGTATACAACTAGGTGTCTTTAATTACATAACCTTATCGGGTTAAGTTTGTAGGCCTATATGTAAATATTACCCACCCCTTCCAGATTTGCTTAACCCATCCACTGTCCAATCAATTTACTTAACCCTAACTTTATTTTATAAACATACAATCCCTATGGATTAGATTTGGTTAAGTGGTCCAATTCATTACCATGTCCATTTATGGTTTATAATGGGCTAGACCTCCTACATTAGGCCTACAACTTGTGGATGCTGGATATGCCGGTCGGGTTCGGGCAGACTTATTCCATAGTTGGGCCTAACCTCGTCTCTTAGCCCGATTCATATTTTCTTACTTAGACCTCCCACATTAGGTTCAACATTAGTGGCAGTTGGATATGCCGGTCGGGTCCAGGCAGACTTCCACCACTAATGCAACCTAACCTCGTGTCATAAGTACAATTACAATTGCTAATTGTAATTACTAGACATTCCATTTTTAATTAATTAATCAATTAATTAATCATTTCCCTTTATAGGTGTTAATGCCCATTTTACCCAATAATTTGAATTATATGACCAAAAATGTTCATATTCAAATTATGCCAGTATTAACCCTTTTTCCCCCATTTCCTAACTAGCGCACTCATAAACTGGTGGCATGCCTAGGCTAGTCAATAGCCTAGTTATGAACGATAATAGGAAAATAATGGGAATATAACTAAAGTGATCATCTTGGCATAAACATAAACAAGCATGATGATAAGGTGAACATACATACTGGTATGTACATGTAATTAACATCATAATAAGGTGGACATAAAACTGATGAACTAGTGGCAGTCACTATAACTACGACGTCACAATAAGCATAGTAAGATCTAAATTAGCAGTTTAGATGTCCAATTGGTTTAGATCTAACATGATAACACAAGGTGATAATTTAGATCACATAATTCAGATATAAAATAGATCTAACATTATTAGAATGACATAATAGCATGTTTAGATCAAAATATGGGTTCACATGTCCAACCTACAACATATCTAAGTTGATCGCAATATGACAGGTGAAAGGTGATCTACATAAAGAGTTAGATCTAACCAATGTTGCAACAATCCAAATTAAAAAAATTACATTCACCATAACATGGTTACAAGTCAAGATCCACATAGGTAACATAATAAAATGACCTCAATTGCATTGGATCTAATGATGTAGATCCATCATGACATAGTATAAGATTTTACGATAGCATAGATTCATAGTTTACAACATATCCAATTCACAGTCTTTCATAATTCACTTCTATTTGTCTAAACCTAAAAGCAACTAGAAACTCATAGCGTTAGGTTTAGAGAATAGAGAAAGGATGGATCTTGAATTTTGGATTTGATTTGCAAAGTTGAATGTTGTATGTTGTTGAAGAAAACGAATCCGTCTCAGTTCGCACACCGACAGCATATAGCTCCCATAGTTTTCATTGAAGAAATAGGAGAATTGAGCACATATTTATAGCTGTGAACCCTCTGAAACCAACTGCCACCTCAGACCTAGGGGTGTCGACACCCCTGTGGGTGGGTCGATCCATAGGTCGACACCCCTTAAGGGGGGTCGACCCCGGTGTCAACACCCCTCTAGGGGGTCGACCTCCTAGAGCGGGAAATTTGCTGCCATGACGAATTTTTGAGTTTCGAACTATTCTGGATAGGTTATGACTCATACGTTACTCATATGTGTATATATGTTCTTTCTACGCGTATACAAACTTAAAACCCTCATAATTTCTTCATACTTTATCCGTTTTACGCAAACCAAATGTCTATCTTGACCAGAATTTCGAGACGGACGTGATGGCGGAGTTCATTTTCCTTAATTCTGAATATTAAATTAAATATTATTTAATTTATCGTATTTTAGTGTCGTTAAAAATTCAGGGTGTTACAAGTTGCCAAAGGATTTACACAGAAAGAATTAATAGATTATTTTGATACATATCCTCCAACAGCTAGAATTTCAACTATTAAAACTTTAATTGCATTAGATTCTACCTATAATTTTGAAATTCATCAAATGAACATCAAGACAACATTTTTAAATGGAGAACTTGATAAAGAAATATGTATGTCTCAACTAGCAGGTTTTGTGATGCCTAGACAAGGACATAAATTGTGTAAACTTATCAAATCACTTTACAGTCTTAAACTAGCACCATAGAAATGGCATGAAAATTTTGATAAAACTTTATATCTAATGGTTTTAGGAATTTTGAATCTGGTAAATGTGTCTATAGCACGTTTCATTCAGTTAAAGGTTTAATTATATGCCTTTATGTCGATGATATGCTTATATTTGGAATAGATACTTCAAGTATAGAAGAAACTAAAAGGTTTCTATCCTCATGCTTTGACATGAAAAATATGAGAGTGGCTGAAATGATTCTTGGAAAAAGAATCATGAAAAAAGATGGGTTTTCAATTACCTAGTCTCATTACATTGAGAAAATTTTAAAAAGGTTCAATCTATTTGATTGTAAACCAATATCCACTCCATTTGATCCAAATATGCAATTATACACTAAACTGGTAGAGCTATAGAGCAATTAGAATATGCAAGAGTTATCGCAATTAGAATATGCAAGAGCTATCAGAAGTTTGATGTATGCAATGACATGCATCCGACCAGATGTAGCCTATGCCGTTGGAAAAATGAGTAGATATACCAGTAATCCTAGTCATATTCTTTGGAATGCAGTACATAGAATTTTAAAATATCTAAAAGATACCATAAATTAGGGTATAAATTACATTGGTTATCCTAGTGTAATAGAATGATACACGGATGCTAGTTGGAACATTGGAAGTGAAGAACACAAATCAACTAGTGGATGGGTATTCACTCTTGGTGGGGGAGCAATATCCTAGGCCTCAAAGAAGCAAACGTGTATTGTTGATTCAACAATGGCAGCTGAATTTATAGCACTAGCTTCAGGTAGTAAAGAAATAGAATGGTTAAGGAATTTACTATTACAAATTCCTGTATGACCAAAACCTATGCCATCGATATTTGTGCATTTGATAGTCAATCAACATTATCACAAGCATACAACCAAGTTTATAATGGTAAATCTAGACATGTTGGTCTAAGGCACAGTTTGTATAGGCAAATGCTCACTGATAGGGTAATTACCATAGATTTGTAAAATCTAGCTAGAATTTGGTAGATTCATTTACTAAAGGACTTGCAAGAAACTTAGTGATAGAAACATCAAAAGGAAAGGGTTTAAAGCCTATACAATACATTCGCCAATGAAAGAAACTCAACTCGACATAATAAGGAACTTTGTTATCTGGAGTTCAAAGAGCAAAAGTACTTCATATGTTTGCGGTTGGAAGCAATATAATATTTAGTCTAAACACTAATTATTATCATACATTCCAAAGGAAATGTGATTGGTACCAACAATGACAAAGAGAGGATTTTCTACTTTGAACTTAATAGGTTTATAACAGGCATACTATTGAGGTGTATACTACAAGGCATTTTTGGTAAACCTGCCTATATGAATGTAATGAAGGTGGCGCCGCCTTCTACAAGATTTTTGCTTAGTCTCTAAAGGCATTTCATGTAACAAGATACTGACCAAAGGTTAACTCATGGGTCGAGTATACGTATTCTCTAGAAATCATGAAAATGAGTGTGGGGGTAAAAACATCCAGTAGATCATATAGGATCGATGGTGCAATATTTAGTCAACAACTCCATCCTAATTGCAACAACCTGGAAAATCCGAACCAATTTAAAAATTTTATTTTGGCAATTTTAATGAATTTTGAATATTTAAAACGAATTATTTTAAATAATAACGATGAGAAATTTATTTTGAATAGAATTAGAACATATATATTTATTTGAATCGACGTTAGAATATAAATATTTATTTTTAATTATAAATGGAATTAAAAATGGCGCGGTAGTTTGAAAATTCGATTTCAAATTTCAAATGAATGTACAAGATTCAAAATAAACCGGATTTTAGCGAAACCAAAAATATTAGAATCTTTTGAAAATATCTTTCCAACGAATCTGAAAAATCAAAATTTCATAGCGGGAATAAAAAAAGTTATGTACATTTGAAAATTCAGAATAGTCGCTACAGGAAATATAGCCCTTAAAAATGAAAATTTTGCAAACGACCTCTTCTTTCGACGAAACCACTTTTGTTGGATCCAGGATGTCTAATTATTGCTAGATTCCAAAATTCATAATTTTTGGGATTAATATGTGAGCGTGGCGCAGGAAAACGTGTTTTGACAGTTTTAATCAATTTGGATCGACCAGAAAATGACCATTTTTCAAACAGTCTCCAAATTGGATGAAATTAATTTTGTTAGAACCGTATCGCCAATACAAGGTAGAAAATATTTATATGGAATTTTTAGTGTCCGGATGTGGCCCCGGTGATTTGAAATGTACGTTTAAATTAAATATATATTGATTTATGTTGTAATTTAAATGAAAACTGACTGTAACGGTCGAATATGCTTACGAAACATATTTCATTGTTTCCATAATAGGGGTGATTAGCTAGGGCAACAGTCGTTGGGCTCGATTTGGAATTGGAACTAAAAATCAACCTTTTTGAAAAATAAATTAAATTAAATATAATTCCCTCCCCCTATTTTTCTCCGTACCCGGTCAATACCCCCCCCCCATTCCACCATGTTCAAAATAGAATAAGGAAATAAAAAAGGAAGAAAAAAATGTATAATCGCGTTCAGATCCGCCATCATCTTTAGGGCCATCGCGGCCCACGCCGCCGCTGTCGTGCTCGGACCGGCCACCGCGCCCCTGGCCTCGTCGCGCTCCAATCCTTCTCCCTGGCCGTTCGAAGAATCCCCCAAACCCTAAGGAAATCCTCCGTCGTGGGCCCATACCCTCCACCTATCGCATGACCGTTGTCTCCCCACCACATGCCGCTTCCAACGCCGGGGTCTGGGAGGTTTCCGAGCATCCACAGGAGCGAGCCGGGGTTATTTCCACATCGACTAGGGTTTTGAACGGGTTCTGAGTGTTAAAATGTGGAAAGCTAAATAAATTAACCTTGTCTATTTTCAGTTTTTAATTTAAATTAACATTGTTTATTTACAGTTTTTAATTTAAATTCGCATTGAGTTTTATTTTCAGTTTTTTAAAATATATAGAGTTGAAATAAAGTTATGATGTCTATGTATATATATATATAAATGTGATTTTCATCATAGGAATAACCTTATAAAAATTCGATTTTCATAGACATGAAAGCTAGATAAGAATGTGAACATCGTTTTAAAGATACAATTTTTATTATGAAGTTAACGATATAAAAATATAATTTTTATGTAGAAACAAGCATTGTAAAAAATAATAATAATAATTTTTATGAATGTATAGAAATAAAAATACGATTTTTATTTGTAAAGAAGAATAATAAAATACGATTTTTGCTTACATGAAAATATGATTTTTGTAATATATGTTGGGTTTTAAAAATATGATTTTCATTCATTTGTATTGCATATAAAAAGGTGATCTTTGTTCATACGTGTTGGATGGAAAGGTGGGATTTTTATTTTATATAAATTTATAATTTTCGATGTGTTTATAACAAAAAGATTTGATTTTTATCAAATAAATAGATTTGATCTTTATAGAAGAAAAGATTATATTTCTAATAAGGTAAAATACGATCTTTGGTTAGGTAAAAATACGATCTTTGGTTATGTAAAAATATGATTTTTTGTTAAGTAAAAATATAAATTTCAGCAAATAAAGATATGATTTTTCATAATATAAAAATGGGATTTTTATATAATAGAGAATATAAAAATATTATTTTTATATGAGTAGCTCTATAAAAATAGTGATTTTTTTAAAAATAAACATCATATTAAAAATGCGATTTTCATATGAACAACAGGAAAAGGTCGCATTGGAATTTTGGGAAAATCCGAACCGTTCAGAAATAGAGAATGATGGAGTGGAACTCAAAGGTGAGAACTTCTCACTTTGATTTTATTTCTAGTTAAAATATATACTAGGATGCAAACGGTGCTTAGAAGCACCCGAAACTCGTCATCCACAGACCATGGATGACTTGTTTGTTTGATTGATGTGTTGTGAAAATTGATTGTGTTATGTGAATGAAAATAAATATTTTATAGTTAAAAAATATATATTTTAACATGTATATGAATAAAATAAATGTTTATAAACAAATTGGACGATTTGTTTATGTACACCCATTTGACTGATATGGATTGGGACGATAAATTTTACACATTGCCCAACTGCACAAATAAAACCCGTGTTTGATTGTTTGAAACCCCACACGGGTATTGGGACGATATATGACATACACTAGCCCCAATAATTAGCTGCATGTTGATCGATTGATTAACAGGCTATGTAAGCATTAAATATTTATATTTGATGCTTATGCAGTGTAGATTGCACTTTAGATGATGGTTGATTGTTTATCATTGTTGTTGTGTACATGTGTGCATGAAATCCACATAATCACATTATATGGTAATTGACTGTGTCTGATTCCAGTTCAGAAAGAATGAATATTTTAAAATAACGATTATTTTAAAATAACGAATATTTTCAAATAATATTCAGAAAAGAATCAAAATATGATTTTGATGTCCGATTTGGGATGGACACGAATATATTTAAATATATAAAGTCGTGTTGATTAGAATAACGCCATTTTGACGTGATCGATATTTATATCGATTTTATTCATTTTTCTAATGAATATCGAAAAGGAATTGATTTCAAAATCTAATGTTTTGAAAATATTATCATTTATATATCGATGATATGGAGCATTCAATTTTGATTTGAAATTGAATATGAAGTTGAAATCATTTTAAAAACGAATTTGAAATAATTTATAAAATACATTTTAAAAGGAAATCGATGAAACGTATATAATATATATTATATATAATGGCTTGAATAGAATGCACCGCGCTGTGGCAGTTCGTGATTTTCGACCATTGCCTTCGAATGGATGTTACGGGAGATCCGACTGTCGGATTCTCCTAAAACCAGAACCATTGGGTTAGTATCGAAAAGAGCTTTCTAACGAAGTGCAGTTCGATGGTCGTTTATGGAAATCGACTGTATTGGCCTTGATACAATTATTTAAAATATAAATAATTAGTGTAAAATCATAAGAATTGATTTGGAAATAATTGGGATGAAAAATTCCATATTTGAAAAGATAAAAATAATTTTTATCGAAATGAACTAATTTTGAATTAGAATAATAAATCCAATATTTTTAAAATAAATAAATTGGATTTGGAATGTTTTTAAAAATAACCAGAATTTCCAATATATGAATTGGAATGGATTTGAATCGAAATTATGCTCGGAATATTTCGATATAGGATTTCGTGATTATACGGAGGTTGTGGAGGAATTTGGAAAATATATATATATATCGTTATTCCAATACGATATTTGTTGGTTTCAGAATTTGATATTGAATATAAGCCGATACATTTCCTATTCAGGGCCTTGTATTTAATATCAAATTAGATTTTGGGTTCGTAGTGAATGGTATCTTTAACAATACTGTTCTTGAACTGAATGGAGTTAAGAAAATTAGAAACTAACTGGAGATTAGTTAAGTTGAACGGTTTCCTGGGTATTGATCTGATGTTGGTTTCGACCTTCGGAGTTAATACTTAGAGGATTGTTTACTTACTAATTTACGGTTAGAGCCTAATGTGAATTAGGTTTATTGTGAACTGTGTTTTTTTAACGACATTTGTTCTTTAACCCGATTTACAGTGAAATGTGATTTGGGACTTATGAATCTTTTTATTTAGATTTAACCGAAATTTTCCAAGGTAACGTTTTCCAATTTAACATACTAAATTGGAATTGAATGGAATTCGATTTGGTAATAATTGAAGTAAGCTTTTGTAGAGGAAGACAGTTAATATATATGGAATTTAAAAGGCCTTGTCGTTATTCCATTTATATTATCGGTTGGATATGGAAGTTTATATCGATTATATATATCAATTTGTTTTCCATGAAGATTCCATTGTTAATGGAATGTGATTTTGGGTTGCCGTGAATGGTATCTTTAATAATACTGTTCTTAGACCCAATGGAGTTAAGAAAATCAGAAACTAACTGGAGATTAGTTAAGTTGGATGGTTTCCTATGTATTGATCTGATGTTGGTTTCAGCCTTCGTGGTTAATACTTAGGGAATTGTTCACTTGCTAATTTACGGTTAAAGGCTGATCGAATGGAATGTGATTTGGGTTTTATTGTGAACCGTGTTTTAAATGACATTGATTCTTTAACCCAGTTAAAGACAGGATATGATTTCCCAAGTTAAACAATCGTTAATATTGATTTTTGGGAAGACTAAAACCAAGTGGAGTTTTAATGCATCTTTAATTAGATTGAAATGATATTCAAAGGAAGATTAAAGAATAGATTTAAAGAATTTATCTTTGATAAAATTAATGGGAACCTTTCTCAAAGTATATGAATGTTTGGATAAAGAAATATTCTGGATTAGAATGAGGCGTATGTTGTGTTTTTATAGCACTTGTTTATTATATACGCGAATTATTCAGAAATACTGGGTTTATCCCATTCTGAATAACTAATTCGACGATGTGTCGAGGATGAAGACGGTGGTTGAAGACCGGAGGTCTTCACATCGTTTGGATGATTACTAATGTCTTGATTTGGGTTGTACACCCGAGACAAGGTAATAAGTGGTGATCGTCTAGACGTACTTGGAGATCGACGGATATTCAAGGTCCTCTCCCCTGTATTGGACATACGGGGGAGGAATAAGGTGCCTCCGGTTTCGTTTAGACCCAGAACGAACTTGGAAATGGATGTGTGTCTGACATCGGATTTCATTCTGTGTGATTGATTGACATCGGTTGCATAGCGTGAATTGCCTGCGTGGCATGCTGAGATGCAAATGATCAAGGCTTCTGTTGAAAAGCAGAGTCTTGTGGTTGATGATCAAAGCACGACCTTTGTGGCGTAGCTTTGTGTAGCGTTAATTCGCGAGCCCCACACCCCGGTTGGACCAGAAACGGGAGAGGACTTCAGGGAGGGCATGCGTTTCCTTCTAGCTAGGAGTGGTGTCAGCGATTTGCACGCCCTTGCATTTTACTTATGCGGATGATGGATAGGAGGCGCCTTAGTTATATCGGTCGATCCGGGGCTGATGGAGTCATTTGGCTCATTGACGCCCCATAGGGCGGGGAAAAGTAGTGTTCGGGCATTTTAGTCCACATCGAGTGGACCGGCCCAGACGATCCAAAGGCTTGACATAGTGCTTTCCTGAGGCACGGGCTAGAGCGTCTCGAAGCGGTAAGGATGAAACCTTGCCTTGGTTCATAGACGGAAATCCAACTTCCAATACGTGACTTTGCGGTTTTGATTGTAGAGCCTAGTATTGGCGACATGATATATGGTACCCATGCCGTCTAGGATTGATACATTTATATTTGAAGTTGTTTTATACACAATGCACTTATAATAGTATCAAATGATTTTACCAAGCATGTTTGGCTATTATAATGGAAAACCCTATCCCCTGGCTTGCGTTGCATTGTGTGATAGGACCTGGGTCTTATAATAGCTTCATTTTTCCAAAAAGCATTGCGTTGTTTTGTTATATGCACCGGTACTCTTGGGAGGAACCCGTTCCGTGTTATACGGCGTAGTCCCTTGATATATCTGATTTTGAAGTAAAGTTTTAAATAACTGTTTTAGTTCTCACACCAGTCGTATGACTGACCTGGAGTTTTTTTTTAACCTAAACTCTGGGTGCCCCTATTTTCGACACGGGCAACTTGTACTTTTGGTTTTGCAGATTTATATTCACAGGATCATGGTTTACAGTTGGAAGAATATTCGGAAAGCTCTATATGCGTATATTCTTTTCAGTTGTGTTTTGTATTATTTTCCTCTCCATTATAACTTGTAAATCTCTGATGTTTAGTAAATGTGTAATATTTATTCATACTCTGTGTATTCTTATATTCTGATTAAATGGTTGTAATAAGCAATGAAATGTTCTTCTGTTTGTGTTCTGATACGTCTTGTCCTCAATTCAATACGGGTTTTTCCTTCACGGGGAAGTTCAGATCATTTTACTAAAATGCTTTGATGGGTTGTCACTACGTATAGATTCAAGTCCATAAAACATTTATACTTGTGCACAAATTTTCATGCAAATATACATCAAGAGGAATATAATTAAAATTTGGTCGAGGACTATTGGAATAAATTTAAAATAAAGTGAGGAAGATTAGTCCCACATAATGAGAATTGATAAAGGTTTCAAGGTACTTAAGGGGCTTTCTTAGAAGCATGTTAGGGCATTGGAGCTCCTACATGTTTGCATTGTTTTGAGGAGGGAGGCCATACATCTCTACCACACATGTGCACGCCGCCTTTCGACCGTGCCAAGCCACATCGCGCTGCACTACGTTGTGTTGTGTATGTGTATGGGCTTGGGCCATATGTATTTTTCCGACTGCGGTGCAATAGGGTTTTTCAACCCATTTTTGAATTATAAACAATGAAAACGACAGGAGATGTGACCATTTGGATTCAAACGGACACTGCCGTTTCATTGAATAGATGCGACCATTCTTTAGAACAGACGTGGCCGCGACTCTTCACTGTTATAAAACTGGACCGCATTCCAGTTTTTTGACTCACTCAAATTTTCTTTTTGCATCTTCTTCCTCTTGACTCTACCATCTTCTTAAATACTGAAACGGAGTTCTAGTTCTTACAGGCTATAACACCACTCTTTAGTCACTGTAGCCAAACGTTTTTGATAGTGGATCGTTATGTCTGTGCAACCACGCTGATTGAAGATAATCAAATGATCTGCTACATTGTATATTCAGGAAGATTTACCAATACTCTTGCACTAAAATTAAAGGGCAAATATTGTTTTAGGATAGCGATCACCACATCGTGCCTCAGAGACTCGGTCATCGACAAACAGGTAGCAGCACAACCATCCAACATTAAATAACATACATCAGGGATTACTAGAATTTCTAGTATGTCATGATAGTTGAAAAAATAAATTATTGGGGTGGTAGGGTTATATAGAAAATGTTAAACCAAACGAAGGAAGAAATATTAGTAAATGCAACAATAATATATCTCATTTGTTTCATCTTCAAGAATATGAATATGCCATTAGAAATTCCACTAAGTATCATAAGTTGCAAAAATAAGGAAAAAACAAGAATAAACATGTGAATAAAAGAATACTATATTAGTAGGAGGTATTATACATTCAAGTATTCAAGCCACCAATTTCATGCTTTAGATAAATCATTTTTTTGCACTTAAGGCATTCGAGGCAGAAATTGAAGTTTGTGGATAAAAATATCTAACTCACTTCTAATCTAAACATAAATCTTTGAGCTATTTACAAAACAAAAATTAAAAATTTTAATTCTTGGTGCATTATACTTGTTTCCATGATTAATAACTTGTGCTAAGTAAAAATGAAACTGATTGTTAGCAAATTATAACTTAGAAGAGGTAGAGCATTTGATCTATCTTGAAAGTCAAATTGAGCACGTTTGAAGGTTGAAAAAAAATAAAGCAATGGTTTGTATGTAGAACTATTTGTCTTACAACACTAATTATGTTATAACCAAATTTTGACATTAACAAAGACTAAAGCAACCATAAGGTGATACTGAAGATACAGAGGTTGCCTAAGTGAAAGCGATATAATATCAAAACCAACCTTCAAAAGAAACATACAGTAGATGGTGTCTTCTCTCATCGAAATCAATTTAGGGTGCCTTTGCTAGAAAACCGAAATGGGCGTTTGGAAGGGACTGGGGAAGGGGCATTTTTTCCAACGGGGAATGCGTTTTTTTATGTAAGGGGCAGATTGAAAGGGGCATAGTTATTAATTTATTATTTATTTGTGTTTATTTGTTAACTGAATAGTTGAATTGCAGAATACAAATTGTAGAATACAAATTTTAGAATTCAAAATGCAGAATACAACTGGAAGAATTTAAAATGCAAAATATAAATTTCAAAATTTAAATTGCTGGTAAACATTAATGCATTCCCGCAACAACTAGTTCATTTCATATACCATCACTTACTAGGACCATGATGGTTTTTTTTGCGGTTCTTTGAACTAGTACTCGATCGTTGTTTCCGCAGTTTCATATACTATAATACTCTTCCAAAAATTACTCAGGAAACAAATCAGGATTGTCATCGAACGGCATAATATCAAAATCAATGGCATTGTATCTTTTTATGATCTTTTTATGAAGTTTTGAATAGCCATTGTAGCAGTAACAATCTGTACTTGAACATTGTATGGATATATTGGCATGTTATGTAAGACGGAAAAAAATTCTTCTAAATTTCAAAAGTTCTTTCGATTGCCATGCACAACCTTGAATGATAGTAGTTGAAAGCTTCATTGTTTGACTTTGGTTCATTCTACATGTCATTGAAGTCTAGAATATGGTATCTCACAGAGCAATAAGGAGTTATATATCCTTCCGTTTGCAAACACTAATTAGCATTCTGTTATTGGATGTTTTCCCATGCTGAAATTTGAAAGGGCCAATAGCTGATTAGTACGCCTTCGTCAAAGACCTACAATTGGCCAAAAGGTCCAATTATTGGAATTTATTTACTGATAGATCAGCCATAGTACTACTAAATAAGTAATTGAAGGTTGTAGGGAAACATAAACTGTGTATAGATATTTCTTGCAACCATAATAGTACGACTGAACCAGTAATATTAAGGACGATTAAAAATTTTGAGAAGATATTTTTATGCATAATGAAAACAAATAAAATATGAAATATAAAAAATTCGGGAAAACACAAATTTTGGACTAAAGAATGATAATCGATAACCAAAAAGTTAAAAATTCGAGTAACTCACCCATGAATCTGAAGGGAAATATGTGTTACTGTATGAGTTAACACCGGTGACGAAGGAGAGAGCAAATCATTTGTACCAAAAATTCTTTATCCTTATACCCAACCAATTCATCCTTTTGCAATTAAGACCTCAATAGAAAGTGAGTTTAATTGCAAAAAGATAAAATCAGGGGGGGTCCTGATCGGTTGGATATGATACAAGGGGATAAGGGATTTTGCGTATAGGGGATTTGATTTCAATGAAGGATGTGACTGTAGCGGTAATCGTTAGATTAAGGTTGTTCGATGTTTGGAAAGTTAAAACTTGAAGGGTAAAGATATATTACCCACATCAGTAGAGTCACTTTCCAGTTTTACAATTTGAATAACTAGTATAACCGCATAACAGTGGGGAAACCGATCGTTTAGATATACTATTTTCCAAAAATAAAAGAGAAAAGTTTGTTGCAGTGCATAAAATGAGCAGATATGTAAATGCTATTTTATTTATTAATGCTTCATATTCACAGCACGTTCCAACAGGCCCTTATCATTCTAATATGGAATACCTTGTTTTCAAAAGAAATATAACAAAACATAATGTGAAGACCCGCAACTTCCCCGTAAAGGAAAGCGTCGGATAGTTCGAGAACAAGCCACAACAGAACACATACAGAAGAACATTTCATTGTATATTACAACAATGCATCAGATTACAAGAATATACAGAGTATAAATGAATATTACACAGAAATATCAGAGATTTAAATTACATTTAAATACATCGCAGCGGAAAATAATACAATACACAACTAGAAGAGATATACGGATACAAAGCTTTCCGGATATCGTTCCAGCTTTAAACCAGGATCCTGTGAATATAAATCTGCAAAACCGAAACTACTAGCTGCCCGTCTCAAAATAGGGGCACCCAGAGTTTAGGTTAAAACAATAAACTCCAGGTCAGTCATGTGACTGGTGTGAGAACTAAAACAGTTATTAATCTTTATTTTCAAAGCTAGGTAAATCAAGGGACCACGCCGTATAACACGGAACGGGTTTCCTCCCAAGAATACCAGTGCATAAAACAAACAGCGCAATGCTAAATAAAGAAAAATGAAGCTGTTATAAGACCCAGTTCCCATCACACAATGCAATCGCAAGCCGGAGGATAGGGTTTTTACCTTATAATAGCCAAGAATGCTTGATACGTTTAAAACAAATCATTTGATACTATTATAAGTGTATAGTGTATAAAACAACTTCAAATCATAAGTATCAATCATAGGCGGCATGAATGCCCCATACCACTATGTCGCCATATATAGGTTATACAATCAAAATCGCAAAGTCACGTATTTGGAAATTGGGTTTCCATCTATGAACCGAGGCAAAAGATAGTCCTCAACCGATTCGAGACGCTCTAGCCCGTGTCTCAGGATCAGAGCTCGAGTGACCCTTGGATCGTCAGGGCCGGTCCACCGATGTGGATTAAAATGCCTGAACACTGCGTTTCCCCACCCTTTGGGGTGTCAATGAGCCAACAAATGACTCCATCGGTTCGAGAACGACCGATCAATCCGAGGCGCCTCGCAACAGCAACAACCACATAAGTCAAACTCGTCAGGGCATGTAAAACCACTGACGCCACTTTTTAGCTAGAAGGAAACGCATGCCCTCCCTGAGGTCCGTCTCCCGTTTTTGGTTCATACCTGGTGTGAAACACGCGAGGTAAACGTTACACAAAGCTACGCCACAAAGGCCGTGCTTTGATCATCAACCACAAGACTTTGCTTTTCAACAGAAGCCTTGATCATTTGCATCTTAGCATGCCACACAGGCAAACCATCCTATGCAACCGATATCAGTCACACATAATGAAATCCGATGTCAGACACACAGTCCATTTACAAGTCCGTTCTGGGTCTGAACGAAACCGAAGGCACCTAGTACCCCGCCTATCCATCGATCTCCAAGTACGTCTGGACGATCACTAACTGTTTCCATCTTCTTGGGTGTACAGCCCAATCAAGATCATCAGTTATCACCCAAACGACGTGAAGACTTCCGGTCTTCGACCATCGTCTTCATCTTCGACTTATCGTCGTATCAGTTATTCAGAATGGGATAAACCCGGTCTTTCCGAATAACTCGCGTATATATTATAAAAGTGTTACACAAACACAACATACGCCTCATTCCAATTCATTAGTCACTAACCGTAAATTAATCAAGAGAATAATTCCCCAAATATTAACCCCGAAGGCCGAAACCAACATCAGATCAATATCCAGAAAACCATTCTACTTAGCTAACCGACAGTTAGTTTCTAATTTCACATTCATAGGGAAAGGTTCCCATTAATTTTATCAAAGATAAATTCTTGAATTTATTCTTTAATCAACTTTTGAATATCAATTCAAACTAGTCGGGATTAGCGAACCTTACCGAAGTAATCATTTGTTTTAATTTCCCAATCCCAACCTATTCATCCCATGAAGTAAAACTGGTAATACTTCATATCTAACACCACGGTGTTATCGGTAAATTCAATTACCATTTCACGTTCAAATCTAATTAAAGATTTAACTATCGCCTGGAGCAAAACTGGTGATACTCCACTTCGATTATTTCAATCTAATTAAAGATTCATTAAAACTCCACTTAGTTTTAATCTGTGACTGGGTTAAAGAATCCGTGTCATTTAAAAACACAGTTCACAATAAACCCAAAATCACCTTCATTAATTATCGGGTTAAAGAACGAGTGTTATTTAAAAACATTGTCCACGATAAACCCAAAAATCAATTCAATTAATTATCGGGTTAAAGAACAAGTGTTATTTAAAACACTATTCACGATAAACCCAAAAATCAATTCCATTAATTATCGGGTTAAAGAACAAGTGTTATTTAAAACACTGTTCACGATAAACCCAAAAATCATTCCCAATTCAATTCCAATTAAATATCATTTTTAATTGGTACACTTCATTAAATCTAAATAAAAAGATTTAATCTTTTCTCAACTGGGTTCAAGAACAGTGTTAGTGAAGACACCATTCACGACAAACCCAAATCACATTCGATATTCAATACAAGGCTCTGAATAGAAAATATATCGGCTTATATTCAATATCGAATTCTACGACTAACAAATGCCGTATTGGAAATAACGATATAAATATATATCTTTCAAATTTCCATAACAACACCTATATAATCACGAATTCCAACATCGAAATATTCCGAAGACAATTTCGATTCAAATCCCCTCCAATGCTATCATTGGATATTCTGGTTATTTTCAAAACCCTTTTCAAATTCAATTTATTTATTTAAAAATAAATAGAATTATAATTCTAGTTCAAAACTAGTTCATTTCGATAAAAATCTATTTTTATCTTTTCAAATATGGAGTTTTTCATCCCAAACTTTCACAAATCATTTCTTATGATTTTACACAAATTATTACTATTTTTAATAATTTTATCAAGGCCCGTACAGTCGATTTCCATTAACGGCCATCGAACTGCACTTACAGCGACCTTTTTCGAATTTGATTTGGACGTAACTCCAAATCCAACCGTTAGATTTCAAATTTCTAACATTCATTAGAAAGCTCTTTTCGATACGAACCCAACGGTTCCGGTTTTAGGAGAATCCGACGGTCGGATCTCCCGCAATGTCCGTTTGAAATAAATGGTCGAAATTCGCGAACTGCCGCGGCGCGGCGCGTTCTATTCAGGCCATTATATTATATATAATATATATATAATATATATATCGTCGATTTCTATTTAAAACGAATTATATAAATAGTTTTAAATTCGTTTCAAATTCTATTTCAACTTCTATTTCAATTCAAAGCCAAAATTGAATTCTTCCTTATAAATTCGTTTTAAAATTCATTTCTATTCAATTCGAATTTCAATTCAATTTGAATTCATTTCAATTCAATTCATTTCGAAATCGTTTTCAATTCAATTCATTTCGAAATCGTTTTCAATTCATTTTGAATTCGTTTTCAATTCAATTCATTTCGAAATCGTTTTCAATTCATTTTGAATTCGTTTTCAATTCAATTCATTTCGAAATCGTTTTCAATTCATTTTGAATTCGTTTTCAATTCAATTCATTTCGAAATCGTTTTCAATTCATTTTGAATTCGTTTTCAATTCTATTCATTTCGAAATCGTTTTCAATTCAATTCATTTCAAAATATTCGATTTCGAAATCACCTTTCAATATTCATTTTAAAATGAATAAAATCGATATAAATATCGTTCACGTCAAAATGGCGTCAATCTAATCCTCACGGCTTCACATATTTCTATTTTCAAATATTCTATTTCAAATATTTCTATTTCAAATATTTCTTTTTTCGAAACTGGAATGAGGCCCAATCAATTACCATATAATGTTAATTATATGGATTTTCTACAACACATGTATATATCAACAACGATGAATAATCAACCATCAACCAAAGTGCACTACACTGTATAAGCATCCAATATAGACATTTAACGCTTATAGCAGCTTGTCAATCAATCGATCGACATATTTAATCAATCAGGATGAGTGAACTTCAAATTTCATCCTAACACCCGTGTGGGGTTTCAAACAATCAAACACATATTTTATTTGTGCAGTTAGGAGATGTGTAAAATTTATCGACCCAATCAACGTCATTCAAATAGGTGTACATAAACAAACCGTCTGGTTTGTAAATGAATATTCTATTTTATTCACTTTCACGTTAAAAATTATATTTTTAACGACAAAACATTTTATTCCAATATATGAATTTCTATTAAGTTCATTCTTTAAATAAAATGATATTTTTATTTTTCTAACACATTTTAGAAAATTTCGGCGGCATAACGGCACGATACTAGAAACGGGACAAGGCCTAGCCTTATCCCCGGTCTAGTGAAGACCCACGCCATTCACACATCAATTATATTCAATTCGTTATGCAAACCACAAGATTTTGGAGTAAGAGTCTAACCTAGCCTTACTCCTTCGCCTTATAACGGCGCACGTCTAATCCTAACCAATTTATCGATTCGATTTTTCACACCACAAACCACATTCAAACCAATATCGCAATCAATCACCAAACAGCCAAACAAACAAGTCCATGGTCTGTGGACGATTGTGTCGGGTGCTACTAAGCACCGTCTGCATCCTAGTATATATATATAACTAGAAAATAAATTGAAAGGTGAGAAATTCTCACATATAGCTATCCTAGCTCCACGGCTCTTCATTTGCAGAAGTCTTCGTCGTTTCGCCTTTTTGTCACCTTCGTTGTCCGCTTTCACTATATATATAAAAATCGAGTTTTTACTTCGCTATTCAATATATAAAAATCGAATTTTTAGTTCGCTATTCAATATATAAAAATCGAATTTTTAGTTCGCTATTCAATATATAAAAATCGAATTTTTAGTTCGCTATTCAATATATAAAAATCGAATTTTTAGTTCGCTATTCAATATATAAAAATCGAATTTTTATTTCACTTCTCAATATATAAAAATCGAATTTTTATTTCAAAGTTCAATATATAAAAATCGAATTTTTATTTCAAAGTTCAATATATAAAAATCGAATTTTTATTTCACTGTTCAATATATAAAAATCGAATTTTTATTTCACTGTTCAATATATAAAAATCGAATTTTTATTTCAAAGTTCAATATATAAAAATCACATTTTTAACAATAAGGTTTTCGCCTTTATAAAAAATATAGTTTTCGCTTTTATATATAAAAAAATAAAGTCTTTTCTATTTTTAAAAAATCCTACTTTTTCTTCTAAACAAAAACCTCGCCTTTTTGCTTTTCTATTTTAAAGATCAAATCTTTTTAAAGTTCAAACCATTTCTTTTTAAAGTTCAAACCATTTCTATTTAAAGTTTAAACCTTTTCTGTTTAAACCTTAAAATAAAATCAGTTTTTATTTTTCCTTTTTTTTTAAATCAGTTTTTACTTTCTTTTCAAAACAGTTTTTAAAATATATTTTTTTTCAAAACAGTTTTTAGTTTCTTTTAAAAATAACAGTTTTTAGTTTCTTTTAAAAATAACAGTTTTAACCTTTAAACATTTTTCAGTTTTCAGTTTTTTTTTTTTTTTTTACTTTTAAAAATATCAGTTTTTTCCTAATTAAAATTCAGTTTTATACCTAATTAAAATTTAGTTTTATATCTAATTAAAATTTAGTTTTAATACTGTTTATATACAGTAAAAATAAAATAAATTAAAAAAAAACTTACGGAGGAGGAGGGACGAGCCACTGGCCATCGCGCATCGGAGGGTGGAGGCTGAGGTCGCGGTGCCTTCTTCTGACATGGCGGCTGGTGAGGTGGTGCTCGCGGATTGGGGCGAGTTCGGGTGGTCAGCGTCGATTGGAGAAGATGAGGAGTGAGAGGGGAAGAGAGGGAGGCGGGGCGGAGGTCTGGGGCTGACGAGGGGGAGGCGTTTAACGCCGGCGGCGGGCGAACGATGGGGGGGGCGATTTCGATTTCGTTTCTTTTTTTTTTTTAATTTTCTGTAAAAGGAAATCGGGGGGGGGGGGGGGGGCCTGGGTAGTTAAGGGGAAGATATTTTTTTTATTAATTAATTAATAAATTTTATCCTAAAGAGTTGACTTTCACATACGACCTCGAAACGAGGCCCACCGCCTGTCGTCCATAGCGTTTCACCCCCATTCCGAACACAATGGGATATGTATCGCAAGCTGATTCGATTGTTACAATCAGTTTCCTTTTGAATTTACATTTAAATCACTATATTGAATTTTAAACGTACATTTCAAATTACCGGGGCCACATACTAACTAGAAAAATTCCAGAAAAATATTTTCTAGCTTCGTATTAACGATACGGTCCTAACAAAACTAGTTTCATCGAATTCTGAGACCGTTAGAAAAATGGCCAATTTCCAGTCGATTAAAATCAACTGAAACTGGTCAAACGCGTTTTCCTTTGCCACGCTCACATATCGATTCGAAAAATTATGAAATTTGGAATCTAGCAATAACTTAACATCACGGACCCAACAAAACTGGTTTCGTCGAAATCCGAGGTCGTTTGCAAAATGTCCATTTTTAAGGGCCTGAATTCCATAGCGACTATTCAGAATTTTCAACTGGACATATCTTTTGATTCCCGCTACGAACTTTTGATTTTTCGGATTCGTTGGAAAGATATTCACTATTAGATTCCATTATTTTTGGTTTCACTAAAATCCGGATTATTTTGCACCCGGTATATTCAATTGAAGTTTGAAATCGAATTATCGAACTACCGCGCCATTTTCAATTCTATTTATAATTATATATAAATATTTATATTCTAACGACGACGCGTATAATAGATACGTTCGAATTATATTCAAAATAAATTTCACGTCGATATTATTTAAAATAATTCATTTTAAATAATCAAAATTCGCTAAAATTGCCAAAATAAAAATTTTAAACTGGCCCAGATTTTCGGGTTGTTATAATCTCCCCCACTTAAAACTTTTCGTCCCCGAAAAGGAACAAAGTCGAAAGTGGTTTGATCAATCAACTCTACGTTCGATCTGCCTTCCATTCTCCAACTTTTCAGTTTCTGAGAATTTTCAAATTTTCAAAAATTTGGCTAACACCCTAAATTTTCGAAAAATTTCGCCATAACCTCCCCTGCAATGGGAGCATCGGGAAATTTCAAATAGCTTCCCCGGTCCTTCAGATCTCAAAAAGAAAAAGAAAAAGCCAAGCGGCTAGCCAATAGGCTCACAAAATCATCATCACCCAAACAAAACAGGAAATTATGTAGTAAACATGTACCTATTTGTCGGGCAAACAAATTTTATTCTCTGCTCTAGCCTCCTTGCTATGACCTGTTCAATGATATATATGTATATGCAAGCAAATGCAACCAATTTTCAATACAATCCAATATTCGATCAAATTAGGCATAATGGTTCAAAATTAGCAAACAAATGAACAAACAACACAAACATCAATCAATTAGTGAATTAGAGTTTCAAATTCATAATTTTGATACATATACAAAAATCATGTCTTTGATGCCAAATCACAACAATGTATTCTAGCTATATAAGATTTGGTTCTCACACCAGTCTAATGGAAATATATAGAAAATCACACCTTCGAAACACGAACATAAATACTGATGATGTCATGACAATCATCAGTACCATCTCCGGGCGACTAGAATGTGATTCCATATCTATCCAGTATATTAAAACTTTGAATATACGTTTGCAAGGCGTATATGCAAATTCTTTATATACTGAATTGTCCAAAATCAATATAAACAAATAATCAAATACGAATAGTTGATTTATATTTTCAAAACAGAAATGTTTTCATTTGAAAAATATACTCTTCACACCCGTTCTAGGATACTACTGATCCTATCTCTAACGAGTCATTCTAATTGGATATTACTAATCCAATATCTGATGAATTCTTTCGTATGGTTCTAATGTGTCTTGTTCTCTGAGCTCTGTAAACCAAAGCTCTGATACCAACTGTGAAGACCCGCAACTTCCCTGTAAAGGAAAGCGTCGGATAGTTCGAGAACAAGCCACAACAGAACACATACAGAAGAACATTTCATTGTATATTACAACAATGCATCAGATTACAAGAATATACAGAGTATAAATGAATATTACACAGAAATATCAGAGATTTAAATTACATTTAAATACATCGCAGCGGAAAATAATACAATACACAACTAGAAGAGATATACGGATACAAAGCTTTCCGGATATCGTTCCAGCTGTAAACCAGGATCCTGTGAATATAAATCTGCAAAACCGAAACTACTAGCTTCCCGTCTCAAAATAGGGGCACCCAGAGTTTAGGTTAAAACAATAAACTCCAGGTCAGTCATGTGATTGGTGTGAGAACTAAAACAGTTATTAATCTTTATTTTCAAAGCTAGGTAAATCAAGGGACCACGCCGTATAACACGGAACGGGTTTCCTCCCAAGAATACCAGTGCATAAAACAAACAGCGCAATGCTAAATAAAGAAAAATGAAGCTGTTATAAGACCCAGTTCCCATCACACAATGCAATCGCAAGCCGGAGGATAGGGTTTTTACCTTATAATAGCCAAGAATGCTTGATACGTTTAAAACAAATCATTTGATACTATTATAAGTGTATAGTGTATAAAACAACTTCAAATCATAAGTATCAATCATAGGCGGCATGAATGCCCCATACCACTATGTCGCCATATATAGGTTATACAATCAAAATCGCAAAGTCACGTATTTGGAAATTGGGTTTCCATCTATGAACCGAGGCAAAAGATAGTCCTCAACCGATTCGAGACGCTCTAGCCCGTGTCTCAGGATCAGAGCTCGAGTGACCCTTGGATCGTCAGGGCCGGTCCACCGATGTGGATTAAAATGCCTGAACACTGCGTTTCCCCACCCTTTGGGGTGTCAATGAGCCAACAAATGACTCCATCGGTTCGAGAACGACCGATCAATCCGAGGCGCCTCGCAACAGCAACAACCACATAAGTCAAACTCGTCAGGGCGTGTAAAACCACTGACGCCACTTTTTAGCTAGAAGGAAACGCATGCCCTCCCTGAGGTCCGTCTCCCGTTTTTGGTTCATACCTGGTGTGAAACACGCGAGGTAAACGTTACACAAAGCTACGCCACAAAGGCCGTGCTTTGATCATCAACCACAAGACTTTGCTTTTCAACAGAAGCCTTGATCATTTGCATCTTAGCATGCCACACAGGCAAACCATCCTATGCAACCGATATCAGTCACACAGAATGAAATCCGATGTCAGACACACAGTCCATTTACAAGTCCGTTCTGGGTCTGAACGAAACCGGAGGCACCTAGTACCCCGCCTATCCATCGATCTCCAAGTACGTCTGGACGATCACTAACTGTTTCCATCTTCTTGGGTGTACAGCCCAATCAAGATCATCAGTTATCACCCAAACGACGTGAAGACTTCCGGTCTTCGACCATCGTCTTCATCTTCGACTTATCGTCGTATCAGTTATTCAGAATGGGATAAACCCGGTCTTTCCGAATAACTCGCGTATATATTATAAAAGTGTTACACAAACACAACATACGCCTCATTCCAATTCATTAGTCACTAACCGTAAATTAATCAAGAGAATAATTCCCCAAATATTAACCCCGAAGGCCGAAACCAACATCAGATCAATATCCAGAAAACCATTCTACTTAGCTAACCGACAGTTAGTTTCTAATTTCACATTCATAGGGAAAGGTTCCCATTAATTTTATCAAAGATAAATTCTTGAATTTATTCTTTAATCAACTTTTGAATATCAATTCAAACTAGTCGGGATTAGCGAACCTTACCGAAGTAATCATTTGTTTTAATTTCCCAATCCCAACCTATTCATCCCATGAAGTAAAACTGGTAATACTTCATATCTAACACCACGGTGTTATCGGTAAATTCAATTACCATTTCACGTTCAAATCTAATTAAAGATTTAACTATCGCCTGGAGCAAAACTGGTGATACTCCACTTCGATTATTTCAATCTAATTAAAGATTCATTAAAACTCCACTTAGTTTTAATCTGTGACTGGGTTAAAGAATCCGTGTCATTTAAAAACACAGTTCACAATAAACCCAAAATCACCTTCATTAATTATCGGGTTAAAGAACGAGTGTTATTTAAAAACATTGTCCACGATAAACCCAAAAATCAATTCCATTAATTATCGGGTTAAAGAACAAGTGTTATTTAAAACACTGTTCACGATAAACCCAAAAATCAATTCCATTAATTATCGGGTTAAAGAACAAGTGTTATTTAAAACACTGTTCACGATAAACCCAAAAATCATTCCCAATTCAATTCCAATTAAATATCATTTTTAATTGGTACACTTCATTAAATCTAAATAAAAAGATTTAATCTTTTCTCAACTGGGTTCAAGAACAGTGTTAGTGAAGACACCATTCACGACAAACCCAAATCACATTCGATATTCAATACAAGGCTCTGAACAGAAAATATATCGGCTTATATTCAATATCGAATTCTACGACTAACAAATGCCGTATTGGAAATAACGATATAAATATATATCTTTCAAATTTCCATAACAACACCTGTATAATCACGAATTCCAACATCGAAATATTCCGAAGACAATTTCGATTCAAATCCCCTCCAATGCTATCATTGGATATTCTGGTTATTTTCAAAACCCTTTTCAAATTCAATTTATTTATTTAAAAATAAATAGAATTATAATTCTAGTTCAAAACTAGTTCATTTCGATAAAAATCTATTTTTATCTTTTCAAATATGGAGTTTTTCATCCCAAACTTTCACAAATCATTTCTTATGATTTTACACAAATTATTACTATTTTTAATAATTTTATCAAGGCCCGTACAGTCGATTTCCATTAACGGCCATCGAACTGCACTTACAGCGACCTTTTTCGAATTTGATTTGGACGTAACTCCAAATCCAACCGTTAGATTTCAAATTTCTAACATTCATTAGAAAGCTCTTTTCGATACGAACCCAACGGTTCCGGTTTTAGGAGAATCCGACGGTCGGATCTCCCGCAATGTCCGTTTGAAATAAATGGTCGAAATTCGCGAACTGCCGCGGCGCGGCGCGTTCTATTCAGGCCATTATATTATATATAATATATATATATAATATATATATCGTCGATTTCTATTTAAAACGAATTATATAAATAGTTTTAAATTCGTTTCAAATTCTATTTCAACTTCTATTTCAATTCAAAGCCAAAATTGAATTCTTCCTTATAAATTCGTTTTAAAATTCATTTCTATTCAATTCGAATTTCAATTCAATTTGAATTCATTTCAATTCAATTCATTTCGAAATCGTTTTCAATTCAATTCATTTCGAAATCGTTTTCAATTCATTTTGAATTCGTTTTCAATTCAATTCATTTCGAAATCGTTTTCAATTCATTTTGAATTCGTTTTCAATTCAATTCATTTCGAAATCGTTTTCAATTCATTTTGAATTCGTTTTCAATTCAATTCATTTCGAAATCGTTTTCAATTCATTTTGAATTCGTTTTCAATTCTATTCATTTCGAAATCGTTTTCAATTCAATTCATTTCAAAATATTCGATTTCGAAATCACCTTTCAATATTCATTTTAAAATGAATAAAATCGATATAAATATCGTTCACGTCAAAATGGCGTCAATCTAATCCTCACGGCTTCACATATTTCTATTTTCAAATATTCTATTTCAAATATTTCTATTTCAAATATTTCTATTTCAAATATTTCTTTTTTCGAAACTGGAATGAGGCCCAATCAATTACCATATAATGTTAATTATATGGATTTTCTACAACACATGTATATATCAACAACGATGAATAATCAACCATCAACCAAAGTGCACTACACTGTATAAGCATCCAATATAGACATTTAACGCTTATAGCAGCTTGTCAATCAATCGATCGACATATTTAATCAATCAGGATGAGTGAACTTCAAATTTCATCCTAACACCCGTGTGGGGTTTCAAACAATCAAACACATATTTTATTTGTGCAGTTAGGCGATGTGTAAAATTTATCGACCCAATCAACGTCATTCAAATAGGTGTACATAAACAAACCGTCTGGTTTGTAAATGAATATTCTATTTTATTCACTTTCACGTTAAAAATTATATTTTTAACGACAAAACATTTTATTCCAATATATGAATTTCTATTAAGTTCATTCTTTAAATAAAATGATATTTTTATTTTTCTAACACATTTTAGAAAATTTCGGCGGCATAACGGCACGATACTAGAAACGGGACAAGGCCTAGCCTTATCCCCGGTCTAGTGAAGACCCACGCCATTCACACATCAATTATATTCAATTCGTTATGCAAACCACAAGATTTTGGAGTAAGAGTCTAACCTAGCCTTACTCCTTCGCCTTATAACGGCGCACGTCTAATCCTAACCAATTTATCGATTCGATTTTTCACACCACAAACCACATTCAAACCAATATCGCAATCAATCACCAAACAGCCAAACAAACAAGTCCATGGTCTGTGGACGATTGTGTCGGGTGCTACTAAGCACCGTCTGCATCCTAGTATATATATATAACTAGAAAATAAATTGAAAGGTGATAAATTCTCACATATAGCTATCCTAGCTCCACGGCTCTTCATTTGCAGAAGTCTTCATCGTTTCGCCTTTTTGTCACCTTCGTTGTCCGCTTTCACTATATATATAAAAATCGAGTTTTTACTTCGCTATTCAATATATAAAAATCGAATTTTTAGTTCGCTATTCAATATATAAAAATCGAATTTTTAGTTCGCTATTCAATATATAAAAATCGAATTTTTAGTTCGCTATTCAATATATAAAAATCGAATTTTTAGTTCGCTATTCAATATATAAAAATCGAATTTTTAGTTCGCTATTCAATATATAAAAATCGAATTTTTATTTCACTTCTCAATATATAAAAATCGAATTTTTATTTCAAAGTTCAATATATAAAAATCGAATTTTTATTTCAAAGTTCAATATATAAAAATCGAATTTTTATTTCACTGTTCAATATATAAAAATCGAATTTTTATTTCACTGTTCAATATATAAAAATCGAATTTTTATTTCAAAGTTCAATATATAAAAATCACATTTTTAACAATAAGGTTTTCGCCTTTATAAAAAATATAGTTTTCGCTTTTATATAAAAAAAAATAAAGTCTTTTCTATTTTTAAAAAATCCTACTTTTTCTTCTAAACAAAAACCTCGCCTTTTTGCTTTTCTATTTTAAAGATCAAATCTTTTTAAAGTTCAAACCATTTCTTTTTAAAGTTCAAACCATTTCTATTTAAAGTTTAAACCTTTTCTGTTTAAACCTTAAAATAAAATCAGTTTTTATTTTTCCTTTTTTTTTAAATCAGTTTTTACTTTCTTTTCAAAACAGTTTTTAAAATATTTTTTTTTTTCAAAACAGTTTTTAGTTTCTTTTAAAAATAACAGTTTTTAGTTTCTTTTAAAAATAACAGTTTTAACCTTTAAACATTTTTCAGTTTTCAGTTTTTTTTTTTTATTACTTTTAAAAATATCAGTTTTTTCCTAATTAAAATTCAGTTTTATACCTAATTAAAATTTAGTTTTATATCTAATTAAAATTTAGTTTTAATACTGTTTATATACAGTAAAAATAAAATAAATTAAAAAAAAACTTACGGAGGAGGAGGGACGAGCCACTGGCCATCGCGCATCGGAGGGTGGAGGCTGAGGTCGCGGTGCCTTCTTCTGACATGGCGGCTGGTAAGGTGGTGCTCGCGGATTGGGGCGAGTTCGGGTGGTCAGCGTCGATTGGAGAAGATGAGGAGTGAGAGGGGAAGAGAGGGAGGCGGGGCGGAGGTCTGGGGCTGACGAGGGGGAGGCGTTTAACGCCGGCGGCGGGCGAACGATGGGGGGGGGGGGGGGCGATTTCGATTTCGTTTCTTTTTTTTTTTTTAAATTTTCTGTAAAAGGAAATCGGGGGGGGGGGCCTGGGTAGTTAAGGGGAAGATATTTTTTTTATTAATTAATTAATAAATTTTATCCTAAAGAGTTGACTTTCACATACGACCTCGAAACGAGGCCCACCGCCTGTCGTCCATAGCGTTTCACCCCCATTCCGAACACAATGGGATATGTATCGCAAGATGATTCGATTGTTACAATCAGTTTCCTTTTGAATTTACATTTAAATCACTATATTGAATTTTAAACGTACATTTCAAATTACCGGGGCCACATACTAACTAGAAAAATTCCAGAAAAATATTTTCTAGCTTCGTATTAACGATACGGTCCTAACAAAACTAGTTTCATCGAATTCTGAGACCGTTAGAAAAATGGCCAATTTCCAGTCGATTAAAATCAACTGAAACTGGTCAAACGCGTTTTCCTTTGCCACGCTCACATATCGATTCGAAAAATTATGAAATTTGGAATCTAGCAATAACTTAACATCACGGACCCAACAAAACTGGTTTCGTCGAAATCCGAGGTCGTTTGCAAAATGTCCATTTTTAAGGGCCTGAATTCCATAGCGACTATTCAGAATTTTCAACTGGACATATCTTTTGATTCCCGCTACGAACTTTTGATTTTTCGGATTCGTTGGAAAGATATTCACTATTAGATTCCATTATTTTTGGTTTCACTAAAATCCGGATTATTTTGCACCCGGTATATTCAATTGAAGTTTGAAATCGAATTATCGAACTACCGCGCCATTTTCAATTCTATTTATAATTATATAAAAATATTTATATTCTAACGACGACGCGTATAATAGATACGTTCGAATTATATTCAAAATAAATTTCACGTCGATATTATTTAAAATAATTCATTTTAAATAATCAAAATTCGCTAAAATTGCCAAAATAAAAATTTTAAACTGGCCCAGATTTTCGGGTTGTTACACATAATAAAATTAGGGTTTGTTTGAGTAAAGCGGAAGCGGGGTGTTATAGTGGAGTACTTCATCTGGGTATTTTACTTATTAGATAATGCATTTGCGGGTTCAAGCGGACCATTTGAGCAAAGCATTTCAGCGGATCATTTTAATTTGTGATTTTCAATTTAATTAGTTTATGGTTAATTAATTTATTATTTGTTTTTAATAAATAATACATGTTAATAATTTACCTGTGATGCCCCACGTCCGTTAATGTCACTCACTAAGGGAATGCATTAAGTTTCGTGAAGCTTTGTAGGCAAACAAAAAAAGAAATGTTACAAGATAGATATAAAAGCAACAGCGGAATTTAAATTTTATTTCAAACATAAATCATAACATTGTGGTCCAAAATACCATAAGTCTGAGACTACATAAAACCCATTACAATAATTTAAAAACTTCTGTCTTGTACCATCAGAGTACAAAAAATACATAAAAAGAATAATTCCCCAAAAGAGACAAAGCCATAGTAGCAAAGATAGAAACTGAGCAATACTTCAAAAGTTGCTCCAAGCAAGATGATAACCAAGTCCTGACTAAGTCTGGGAATTCCCACCCTGTGAACCTAGGGGGAGAGACGGAAAAAGAAGAGGAAACAAAAAGGGTCAGACATAATGTCTGGCGAGTCCAATTACTTTTAGCAAGTAAATAAATAAAAGTATCATGACAGACATATAAACTGATGAGATAGATAACAGTAATAAGACAGGTATAACAGACTGAGCAAGATAAGTAGAATGAAAATAACATAATAGGTTACGCTTCTCTAATACTTTTCTCTGCACCAATACTAGTGTAACAGATATGTAACATGATTACATACTCCTTAACTACTCAATAGAAGAAGGATGATCCTAATAGAAACATATTGGTAGTTTTAGTTGTACTATAGTAATGGGTTTTACCCCAAACAGAATTAACCGGCACCTAAACAGAAATAATCGGTGTTAACCCCAACAGAAATACAGGTACCCCACTGAAAAAAAACAGGACTAGATGTACCCTAATTACTATCCCCCCAATCAATCGACTCCCTATTCCGTAAATACCCTGTGTCGGTCCCACAGTAGGTTGTATTACTTCCTAAAGTGGCAACCTACAGAGGGACACATACCTATTACCGGTGCTACAGCGGCTTATTTTCCCAGAAGCAGGCTGCACTCATGCATGCATATGAGTTCTTTGGAACGCGCCAGTACACACCTCCTCCTAGATGAACCTCTTACAATCAGTTCAATAAGCGTGCTCTGATCCCTATCTACGACGGGGTCCTCCTTTTGATATAAGAATGGGTAACTGACTAGTATGGGTCCCACACAACAGATGACACAAGCCAACCCCCAGTGATGTTGTGTCCCCAATTAACTAGGATTTTGATAGGTTATGTCTAACATACTTAATAGATTCGCATAACCCCCTACAGATTTACGGGTTAAACTTTACAAGTTACGGGTCCTTATAAACCAACAGATGTAACAGGGTAAGTCTTTTAGATTAACAGGTTCGTACAACCCCACAGATTTAGCAGGTTTACTTGACCCTACAGACTTAACAGGTTTACTTAACCCTACAAATTTAACAGGTTTACTGAACCCCACAGAAACTTAACAGGTTTACTAAACCCCACAGACTTAACATGTTTACTTAACTCCACAAATTTAACATATTTACTTAATCCCATAAATTTAACAAGTTTACTTAACCCCACAGGAACTTAACAGCTTTACTTAACCCCACAGATTTAACAGGTTTACTTAACCCCACAGAAACTTAACAGGTTTACTTAACCCCACAAATTTCATATTGAATTAACCCCATCAATTCATATAAATTTACTTAACCCTTTATACCATTCATTGGGTTCATATATTACCCCTTTTCACATTCAAACTGGTTAAGTATTTCAATTTAACATGTTGTCATTATCTTTTCATTTGTACATGTTAACACACCAGACCTATCACATTAAGTCAATCACTCATGGCTGCTGGATATGTCGGGCAGCTCTGGGAAGACTTAAACCACAAGTTTAGACTTAACCTCACGTCGTGGTGCCATTTCGCATTAGACCCCTCATATTAGATTAGCCACTTGTGGTTGCTGGATATGTCGGGCGGCCCCGGACAGACTTATACCACAAGCGCAATCTAACCTCGTGTCTAAGCATTATTACCATTCCAAATTTTTAGGCATATTCATACTAGCAATTATCCTATTTCAATTATAGGTTTTCCCATACCCCTTTTCAATTCACATATCATTATCCCTTATATGCCCTTTTTCCTAAGTCATAATTCAATATACAATTTATGCCCAATTTCAATATTCACATATGTCCCAATTTATGCCCCAATTTAATATTCACATATGTTCCAATTTATGCCTGAATTCAGTATTCACATATGTTCCAATTTATGCCCCAATTCAGTATTCACATATGTTCCAATTTATGCCCCAATTCAATATTCACATATTTCAATACAAGTTATGCCCAAATTCATGTTTTTCCCAATGATTCCCAATTTTGCACATTCGCATATTTCAGCGTTAGGCCAAGGCTTGAAGGTAGCCTGGCTATATAAAAATAAAAAGGGAAAAGTGGGAGAGAAGAGAGTCAAAAGTAGGCATAATAACGAATCAATAATCAACTGGTAGAAACTGGCATAAAAACTGAATAAGCATATTCTAACAAGATTTGGCATGGTGGCGATATAAACATATAAGAACAGATTTGGGGAATATGTCATAATAGAACTGATTTAGGCGAATGATTCAAGATCCTATTTTTATATACATATCAAGATTACCAATTAAATATTTAGATCTAAAAATAACATAAACTCACAACGAATAGATCTAAGAAAATAGATCCAAATAACTGAGAAGGACACGTTGCTTTTGTTATAGCAATCATTGAATATGTATAATCTTCTTTGAATTGATTTTAGAGAAGAATAGACTATTTAATTTTCGTTGCAGCAGAGCTCCACCATTGCCACCAATTTTCAGATGAATAAAAACCTAGGTTTAGGGTCCTATTTATAGCTTAGAATCTACGAATCTTGCTCAGAAAGGTGTCCAGATACAAAACGAAGTATTTCTCCTAGATCTGCACAGGGGGGTCGACCCCCCTTATGGGGTCAACCCCCCTGATGGGGTCGACTCCCCTTTGATGGGGTAGACCCCCTTTTGATGGGGTCGACACCCATGGGCGGGAAATCTTTCGCCTCCCCAAATTTCGAATTTGAAACGATTTTTGAATTTCTGGACCTAATTTTGAATTTCTGGACCCTATGTATATATATATTCTTCTTGCGTGTATACAAAGATCAAACCTTAATAACTTCTTCATACGAAGCCCGTTTTACGCAAACCAAGTGTCTATCTTGACCAGAATTTCAAGACAGTCGTAATGTAGTCCATTTCCCTTAATTTTGAATATTAAATTAATTATGCTTTAATTTATCCTCTTTAGTGTTGTTAAAATTTCGGGGTGTTACATTCTCCTCTACTCAAAGGATTTCGTCCCCAAAATCTCCAAGTTAAGAAGAATGTATATCCTAACATCCACATCCATCTACTCATCCACCCATCACAAGCATCCATTGTCCTTAAAAGATTTCTTAATGCTTATATGAACATGTGCAAAGGTGTGTGTATATGTCCAAATACTAATGCGAAGACCGGGCGATCAACTAATTCAGTAGACTTCCTTAATGAAATCTATGTTAGTGCCTTGAATCCAACATGTATGCAAACAATCCTATTATAACTTATAAGTTCTGTATGTGTGCACAATCATCCGTCCAAATGCAACATCCATATGATGATACATCCTATTTCATCCATGAAAAGAAGAAAAATGCACACACACATCCATATGCAGTATGAGAGTGATTGAGCTGAACTAGTGCCTAATGTATGTGTATATGCATCTACAAGAAGCCACTAGCAAACACTTGCATCCATCAAACATAACATTTCTCAAACACATGTTTGCAACCATGGGATTTCTATCTAAAGGTCGAAGATTCGATCGATAGGAAACACATGAATGACAGAAGCAAGTACGAATAAAAGCTTGGAAAAAGAAGTTAAGAGCATAGTCCCAAAAAGGAAAGGGTTTGAAGCGCGATCCTTGTTTTCAGTCTCCCAAGTCGCATCCTCGTTTTCTTCTCCCCATTGCACTTTTATTAACTTAACCTCTCTACTGCGCAGTTTCTTAACTTATGATCCAAGTATATGGGTAGGAACTCATCTAATTGTCGCATTCTTTTCTACCTCTACTTCCTCAAGTATGTTCGGCTCAACTACCTCTACTGTACCGTGAAGATACTCCCATAAATAAGAAATAAGGAAAAACATCATGAATATCCACACATATGTGAAGCAAGCTATACGCCTTAGTGGCGAATATTACTGGAGCATCCCTTTTAGATATGCTTCGCCTAATAATCCCTTTCTCACGTAGCTCCCCTTCTTGCTTAGTAAGCTCCCTCCTTTATCCTGGAGCTATGTGGCGCACAAGTAATGCAACTGGCTTTGTATTGTCCACCGAGTATATACAGAAATCAAACTCGCACATCATAGACAAGCCCCAAACCTCCTCAATATATCAGAATACTCACAGACTACTGGTACAGATCATTGATCATTGATAGATGCATCAAGTGACTCTAGGAAACTAAACATGCTAGACCCTCTTAGGTCACTAGAAATCTCAAGAGTCCTCCCACGACAAGTCGGAAATTTAACGACACTCCTCTAACAATCTAGAATGGCACCATTCATGGCTAGCAAACCCATCCCTAGAGTAAAACCATAAAACCCAATACATATGCGTTATGCTCAAACTCGACACCCCAAAACAGATATTCTCAAACCCCGACAAGTCATAAACAGATGAGTCATACCACCAATTGGGTTTGAGGCAACAATGGGATCCAAAACCATACTAGTACTAAGGTGTAGAGACTCAACTACAGAATAAAATATAAAAAAGTGAGAAGTGCCAAAATCAAAAATAGTCCTAACTAGATGATCGGAAAGAGAAATCAAACCTTCAATAGAAATTTTCATACTTTTGTCCGGCACATCAGTCACGAGAGCATACACTTGCCCTCAGAGGATCCAGCCCTGCCCTTGCTTCTTCAGGAACTCCCTAGTATACTATCCAACTTCACCACAGTAGAAGTAAGCATTCTTCCTTTTTCTACAGTCTTTGGCCAAATGACCAACGTTCCCGCAACCATGACATTTCTTTTTGCCTTGAGCTTTATCGTTCTTTCCGCCCTCTTGTTGTTATTATTTCTTGGGCCACACTTTCTTGTTTTGTGTTTCCTCAACCCTAGCTTCTTTCTTTTCAGCTTTATCTTCCTCATGCATTAAGGACGTATCAACGAGCCTCTCAAAAGTTGCTCCCATTGGAATATGGGACATAGCTAACTAATGAAGGGGTTCATTTAGTCCTTTAACAAATCGCAAGACCTTCTTATGCAGAGTGTCTACTAGTTCCAAAGCGAATCTAGCTAGCTAGTTGAATTTGTTCACATACTCTATAACAGTTATGTCTCCTTGTTTGAGTGCGAAGAACCTCTCCATTTGCATGCATTTCTCAGCTTGAGAAAGAAACTTCATTTCAAATCCCATTCTAAAATCATTCCATGTCTCCATCGGACGTCTAGCTTGGGTAACTTCCCACTAGAATGAAACTTCATCTTTCAGTAGCAAGGCCGCTAACTGAATATTCCATCGGTCTTCTACTTCAAAGATTAAAAACAAGTTCTCGGTCTCCTTGAGCCAATTCCTTGCCTCTACGAAAGTCTCGGTTCTACAGAATGACTTCCCTCCCATGGCACAGAAATCCTTGTAGATCTTGGAAAAATTATCTGCCCTTGGAGGAGGAGGAGGATCGATTGGTGCAGCTAGGGCAGGAGCGTCAGCTTGACCACCGGCAGCCGTCGTGGCCTTTAGATACCAACGGAACTAGCCTGGTATCATAACACCCTCTGGAATATTAGGTTCCCCAGACATACTGAAACGAAAAGGAAAGAGATTTAGATAAAGGACTGAAGGATATTACATATGGCTTTGGGGAATATGTTTTTCAAAACAAACTTTTTTTTTTGAAAAATGCTTTCTTTTAATAACTTTCTGAAAATAATTTTCAAATACTTTTATCTAATCTGGTAACCTTTAGCTCTGATACCAAGCGTGACACCCCAAGTCCGTTAATGTCACTCACTCAGGAATGCATTAAGTTTCATGAAGCATTGTAGGTAAACATAAACAGAATTATTACAAGACAGATACAAAAGCAACGGCGGAATTTAAATTTTTATTTCAAACATAAACCATAACATCGTGATCCAAAATATCATAAGTCTGAGACTACATAAAACCCATTACAATAATATAAAAACTTTTTTCTTGTACCGTTAGAGTACAGAAAATACATAAAAAGCATAATCCCCCAAAAGAGACAAAGCCATAGTAGCAAAGATAGAAACTGAACAATACTTCAAAAACTTCTCCAAGCAAGATGATAACCGAGTCCTGACTAAGCCTGGGAATTCCCACCCTGCGAATCAGAGGGGGGAATGGAAGAAAGAAGAGGAAACAAAAAGGGTCAGACATAAAATCTGGCGAGTCCAATTACTTTTAGAAAGTAAATAAATAAAAGTATCATGACAGACATATAAACTTGAGAGATAGATAACAGTAATAAGACAGGTATAATAGACTGAGCAAGATAAGCAGAATGAAAATAACATAATAGGTTACGCTTCTCTTATACTTTTCCCTACACCAATACCAGTATAACAGATATAAAACAGGATTACATACTCCCTAATTGCACAATAGAAATAGGATGATCCCAACAGAAACATAATGGTAGTTTTAGGTGTACTCTAGTAATGGGTTTTACCCCAAACAGAATTAACCGGTACCAAAACAGAAATAACGGGTGTTAACCCCAATAGAAATATAGGTACCCCACAGAAACAGACAGGACTAGATGTACCCTAATTACTACCCCCAATCGATTGGCACCCTTTTCCGTAAATACCCTGTGTCGGCCCCACAATAAGGTGTATTACTTCCTAAAGTGGTAACCTATAGAAGGACACAAACCTATTTTACCGGTGCTACAGCGGCTTATTTTCCCATAAGCAGGCCGTACTCATGCACGCACGTGAGTTTGTTGGAATGTGCCAGTACATACCTCCTCCAAGATGAACCTCTTGTTGTAATAACCTGCAATTTTAAATGTATTTTTATTTAATTATTTAATTTAAATTTTGTTTTTATTTAATTTTATTCATTTAGAACTCGGTTTTTTGACCATTATTTGCGGTAGCGGCAACCGATATATCTCAAATTAAAATGAAAACGTAATATAAAAATAAAAATCCGAAAAAAATATATTTGAGACGTGTCTAACCAGACATAGCGTAGAAATTAATTTCATCAGAAAAATTGAATGTTTGTCGATCGCGCAATTTTCAGTGCAAAGCTGCACATATCAGTTCAAATTTTAACGATTTTGAAATCTCCCCGAATCCAGTTTGGACAAATAAGAAAAATATTCCATTCGTTGTCACGAATCCAACGGTAAAATTCATTTCGTAAAATTCGGACGTTTTGACATTCGTTTAATTGTTCTCTCGTGCCATTTTTCCTTTTAAAAGGGGTCTGTAATGCCTTTTTGAGCGGAGCGTCCTGACACTGCAAACTATATACCATTGCGACCGTCTAATCGAGCTGATTACCGATATATATTCATTTGCCAGTTTCGGTGCCCAGTTCGTGCCGGAGTTGCAAAAAGGCTTGCGCAGTTTATGTTTGAAACATAACCATTTGAGTTCGATGTATCCCTATTCGAATTCAACATATTTTTCTAGTCATTATGGGTCTGCAAATCAAGTCTGTAACATTCGCATAGCGCTCGGAAGGACAAATGTAACATACTGTAATTTTATAACATTAAAATTCACAAATTAAAGTATACTTAATTTTTAGATGAAGAATTAAGTGAAACGGGTTGCGCTATTATGTTCGTCTTAAAATTTTGGGTCAAGATAGACAATTGGTTTGCATAAAACGGATAACTTATGAAGAAGTTATTAAGCCTTGAAGTTTGTATGCATATGAGAGAAATATATATATATATATAATATTCAAAAAAAAGTTCAAAACAGCGAATCGGGACGGGGAATAGCCGAATTGCACCTTTTTTGGAGTCGACCCGAGCCTTGCTGGTTCGACTAGCGGTCGGTCCAGGGTGTTTGGCTGTCAACCCGTGGCCCGATTCGCCCTAAGGGCTGATGTGGCATCTGAGTGGTCCTGACGGTTCTGGTTATCCCTAGGTTAATCCGACGGCTCTTATTAAATTAAACTTCTATAAAAACACTCCTAAACCCCTAACCCTAATCACATTAATTCATAACAAGAGCCGCCATGCCATCAATGGAGAACCTAGAGTAGCCGCCATACACTTTCAACCCTAAAGCAAGATAGAAGCTTTAATCAAAATCAAATCAAATCTAAATAACGATTAGTCTACATCAAAGGCGAGCAATTCAGTTTCAGAATACAGATCCCAGAAAGACAAGACTATTCTTTTTAATTGTGAGTACGATAGCTTTCACAAAATAATTAAATAATTTAATTATGATAAGATATAATTGGGATTATGAGAATATGATTTTGAATCATGTGATGTAAATTTTATGTATTTTTGTGGTGTTGAATCATATGTTAGTGTTATGCAAGTTGGATCATATGTTAGTTCTTATGTGAATCTTATGCAAGTTGAATCATATATCTTATGCAAGTTTGTGATGATTGGATCATATATTCATGTATGAATCTTATGCAAGTTTGGGTTGTTAAAATATATGTGAGACATGTATATGCATATGCTAGTTTATGTGACATTGACCTTTATGTCTAGACCCATATGCAAGTTTACATCTTTATGTTTAGACCCATATGCAAGTTTACATCTTTATGTTTAGATCTATATGCAAGTTTACATCTTTATGTTTAGATACATATGCAATTTCACACCTTTATTTTTGGATCTATAGCAGTACATAAGTTATATAAGTTTATGCCCATTACCTATGCTAGTTTTGTGTCATATGCTAGTTTGAATGAAATTCATATGCAAGTTATTGGCTATGTAATCTTATGTCATGATCCTTAGATCTATTTTATGTGCTATGTGATGTTGTTTTTCTTTTTATAAGTTAGACTAATTGCGAGTCTAACATATGTCATATGAAAATGTACTAATAACGTGGGGATGATGGGATAATATATTTTTTTTGAAGGGCAAGCCGGGTATTTATAGTGGGCCGTGCCACTATTTATTAGAAGAAGAGAAAGAAAAGGAATCTGCACAAGCACAGAAACACAAACTGGTTTGAAGTGCCAGTACACTATAAAAACAAAAGATCACATATGCCTAGAGATAGCGAGCACCATTGAGTGTTTCGAAGTAGACACACCTCCAAACACTTGAATGTTCCTCTCCATCCAAACCATGTACAAAAATATCTTGAGAATTTTCAACAAAAGATTCCCTTTAGTAGTCTTCCATCTAGTCGCTTTGAAAATGTTGAACCACTCAACTTTGGAAATGCATGAAGGATAATGTAAGTTAAAGCGCAGCAAGATCTTTTCCCAAATGAAAAGAGTGTACACACATTCAAAAAATAAGTGATCCGGAGTTTCTTCCTCTCTATTACATAGGCAGGACAAGGAGGTATTGATCACCTTAATTTTCTTAAGTCTGGACAGAGTCATGAGTCCATTATTTAATACCTTCCACAGATGAATGTTCTCCTTCGGCGCACTACCACATTCCCAAATCCGAGCATGCCAAGGATATGGCTGTCTACCATCATCATTGATCATTTTGTAATATACGCCCCTAATACTATGCAAGCAACCATTCCAAACCGCATGATAATCCGTGGCCATGTAATTGTTGCCAACGATAAGCTTCCATGCATTAGTTACATCAGCCGAACTAGTGTTAGGTAGAAGTATCACACCATCATGCCAGTACCTATCCACCTTCGCATTTTCTGAAATGCCAGACATGCATCTTTGATTATAAGACACAGCACTACTGAGAATAACACCCTTATCCACCCAAGCATCATGCCAAAAATTGATATTATTCTTGTATTTCATTCCAACCTGAAACATAAACAAGAAAGTCTCCCTATAACGCAGCATGTTTCTCCATGTCCAACTGCAGTCAAGATGAGGAAGCATAGTCCAAAAGTGGTTATCTTTAATAAGGTATCACTGCACCCAAGAAGCCCAAAGGTTACTATCAAAGCGGAACAATTTATCTATTCGTGCAGAAACAGCAGCTCTGTTCCATAATTTGATGTTCATGACTCCAAGACCTCTTTCTCTTTAGGACAACATACAAGTTTAAAGGATATGGGGATCATCTTCTTTGAATAGGGGTTACCATGCCACAAAAAATGATTAAGCGCCGAATTAATCATGTTAATAAGTTTGGATGGCAGAATGAAAATTCTAGCGTAGTATACGCACATTGACGTAGCAACTGATTTAACAATAACTAGTCTACCAGCTAAAGAGAATTTTGAGCACGGCCAACTTGAGATCTTAGCAATAATTTTCTCATAGAGTTGCAAACATTGAAACGCCTTGATTCTGGTGGTGCATAATGGGACACCCAAGTAATACTCATATTCATCGAAAGGAGAAAGGCCAGTAGTTTCATAAATATCATTTTTAACATGGTCAGGCACTCCTGCAATCCTTATCTTGGATTTGTTTCTATTGATAGATAAACCAGTCAAATCATGAAGTTGAGTAAGGATATTGAGAATACCATCTATTGATTTCTGGTTCGGCTTAGAAAAGAACAGTAGATCATCAGCAAAAAGCAGGGCCGATAGAGAAATTCTCTTGCACAAAGGGTGGTAGTCTAACTGTTTGTGGAAAAGAGCAAGTTTCGAAACAGCAGTAAATATCTCCATTATGCAAACAAAAATATAGGGAGACATTGGGTCCCCCTGTCGTATACCACGTGTTGCTTTGAAGTAGCCAAAAGAAGATCCATTACAACTTAGAGAGTATTCAACAGTAGAGATGCACGTATATATCCAACACAGGAACGGGACTGGGAATTTCATAGAATATAGGATGTATATTATGGATTTCCAGTGAATAGAGTCATAAGCTTTCTGCAAGTCTAGTTTGAGAACACATCTAGGGGAGACCGACTTCCTATTGTAACCTTTCATTAACTCAGCAGAGAGAATGATATTGTCAGAGATATCACGGCCATGGATGAACGCACTTTGGTTAGGGGATATAAGCTCAGAAGTAACCAGCTTCATTCTCTCTGAAATAATTCTAGCAATGCATTTATACACAACATTGCAGCATGCAATGGGACGATAATGTCCAGCATCGGTTGGTTGAGGGATTTTTGGTATTAAAGCCAATCGCGTCGCATTTACTCCACCAAGCATTTTACTGTGCTTGAAAAAACTTTTAATAGCTTTTGTCACATCTCCTCCTATAACAGCCCAAGAAGCTTTAAAAAAGAAGGCATTAAAGCCGTCCGGGCCAGGAGAGCTAGAGGATTTCATACCAAAAATAGCATTTTTGATTTCATCTTCAGTAATTTCTTCAATAATTTTGCAGCTTATTGCAGTCGAAATAGCAGGAAGGCCAAGCGAAGAGAACAGGTCAAGGGAAGAAGTGAAGTTGTGAGCAGCGCCAAGGGAGTTCTGGAAGTAATCAATAAAAGCATGTTGGATGGAAGATTTAGAGTTGCATACCACACCATCCTTGTCTAAAATATTGGAGATTAATGACATTGCGTGTTGGATCTTCAGAGTTCTATGAAAGGTGGATGTATTCCTGTCACCATGCATATACCAATTAAGTTTTAATTTCTGCTTTGACATTTTGATTTCTTCTATGAGTGCAGCGGATAATTGGATGGCAAGACATTTTTCTTCAGATAGAAGGTTAGTAACATCAACATTAATCTGGCTGTTATGAATAGTAGACTGAATTTGATGAAGTTTAGCTCTTAAAGCATAAGACAAACTTGAGCCGTTTCCAAACTTTTCTTTAGCCCAGGTTCTAAGAATGTTTTTCATATGATTTAGCTTTGCCTGCAATACAAATATAGGATTTCCAAAAATGTTAATGTTCCAGTTATTAGATATAATATTAATGTAATTTGGATGATAAGCCCAATTATTAAAAAAAGAAAATGAGGGATGTCCTCTCTCATAGCTCAAACCCCAGTCAAGTATCATTGGTGAATGGTCAGACAAGGATGGCAGAGGGATAGTGACTGAAAAGCTCGGCCAAGTGGTAATTGCAGTATAGTTTTGAAATGCTCTGTCAAGTCTACAGTACGTTCTAACCCCCGTTCTGCTTGAATTATTCCAAGTGAAAAACTCCCCTTTGGATGTAATGGGAATGAGATTAGCATTATGAATGGAATTGTTTAGGGGATGAGTTTGTCTATAAGTAAGGGGATTACCACCTTTCTTATCAGACGATAACATCATACAATTCCAGTCCCCTAAACAAATCCATGGGATATTGGAAGGTTGAAGAGAAGGGATGGAGTCAAGTAAAAATTGCCTGTGCATAACGCTATTCTCAGCATAAACAGCAGTTAGCATGAATTTAGAGGATGATGGAAGATGCGTGACTTCAACGTGAATAAATTGTCTATGAACAGTAGAAGGACTAAGGGAAAACTTAGAAGGATTCCATAGAATTAAAAGTCTCCCAAATGGAGCTTGAGCAAGATTATGAACATGTTGCCAATCACGATGGATAGTTTTCATAGCATTGGATGTAGAAGAGTGATTGAGTTTACTTTCGGCAATAACCATGAGTTCAATTTTATAGGAGGTTATAAGGTTAAGGATTTCAAGCTGTTTATCAATGGAATTGGCACCCCTCACTTTCCAGTATGCTATTTTGTATAACATTATAAACCAATGGAGGAAGAGATTCTGGTTTTCACACCAGAGGACGAATTTGAGTGGATCTTAGAGGATGTAAAAGGAAGTACACCAGCTTGCGCAGCAGTGTATTCAGAGCCCTTATCAAGATCAGTGCAAGAAGAGGAGCTGAGCTGTTGCTTTTTGGACATTCTACCTTTTTTACAGAGAGGATTTGAATCATTAGGATTTTGACAAGGATTTGGAGATATTGTTGATGGGTTAGTGGCCGATAAATCCTTGAAAACGTTAGAAGGAAGGGAGAGATTAGAGTATGGAGAATTGGAAGGCTTTGGAGGCAAGGATTGATTGACAGGGGAAGAGTGCATGTCCGCATTATGCACAGAATTGATGTAGTGTGCATGAATATTCCTGTTAACATCAAAATGAGTAGTATTGGTCACAACGGATTGTGTATTAAGTATTCCTTCATTTGTAGTATCAGTTTCAACACCTTCTTGTTGCTTGCCAGTATTTACTTCATGAGCTTTGTCTTTTATTGCAGGATTTCCATGAGCATACCGTGTTTCATCTTGTTCACGAATAATGGTATTATCAACTAAGTCAACAATGCCGACATTATCTACATTCTCTAATTCTTCATCATTAACTATCTCACTAACATATTGGTCCACTTCTTTTTCATTGGCAGGTTCACCACTGTCATTATCCTCCAATTCGTTTTCCAATACAATAATACCATCTTCAGGATTCACTTTACCACTTTGATCACACCCAATTTCATCCACAGTTACTAAATCACTGTCATTCCTGTAAAAATTAAATTTTTTCCCGTTTTCTTCCAAGTTTTTTTATTATTTCCAAACCTTCTTCTATTTCTCATTATGAAATGCCATTTTTCTTTGTCATCTTGTTCATCCTTCCGTTCTTGATTTTTTTCCACTTTATTTTCCTTGTTTCCATCTAACTTCTTATCACAACTAGCTATCCGGACCTCGGCCGCCCTAACACACTGACCATTATCATGACCAAAAATTTTACATGTTGTACAAATGAGAGGTTTCCATGTATATTCAACAAGCACATTAGGGCATGAGTCATCTCCAACTACTAAAAATTCTGGCAATTCCTTGTCAGGACTAATTTCTATCAAGCACTTAGCATATTCGAATCTTTTCATCTTCTCCGTGTTTTCATCAAAGCATACCAGCTTCCCCAAATGACACGCAAGCCAATTGATGCCAATCAACGACCATAACATAATGGGAATTTTGTAAAAATGCACCCAAATCGGGACAACTTTAATTGAAGCCTGAGCAGAAGTCAGGGATGGAACAAATCTGGATATGATAAACATTTGTCCCCTTATGAACATCGAATCCCTCTTAAAATCATATTTTTGTCTTCTTCACACGCAAATCTAAAGTAATAATTTTGTTTATCATAGAAAACTTCACACTCCCCTTTCAGTTTCCCGTTCCTCTCCAGTTGCATTTTAACAGCCATGTAATTGACATTGCCCGCCAAGAAGGATCCTACCAAGCTTTCTGACCACTGCTCCACCCCACCATCAACAACCACGGTGGGTGGTTCCATAGATTTACCTACGTATGGGACATAAAAATGAATTGGAACATATGAACCAGCGTTTCTTGGCTTAGATTGAAACAGAGAGGCAAAGGACGGTTTGGGTTGAGGAGAGGAAGAGGATGAGCAAGGAGGGACAGAGAGGCTGGTTAAAGGAGGAGGAGGAATGGGTATAGGAGTAGGGGGAACAGGGGGCGGCGGAGGGTTTAGAGGGAAGGGACAGGGAGGTAACGGGGTAGGTATTGCTGAAGGGACATGAAGAAGTGACAGGGGATGAGCGGCGGGAGAGGATTGAATCTACATAAGTTGTGGATTGGCATAAATGGCCTTAAAAGGCATATAATTAATTTGAGACATTAATTGGCATAATTGGTATTTATGGACATAATTTTAAGAGACAATTATGGACATAAATAAATTTGGAATTTATTGACAAAATTGAATAAGGATATTAATCCAATTTGGGGTTAAATAAAGATGTGTAATAATTAACCGCCTAAGGCACGAGGTTACTCTTTTGTGGTGTAAGACTACCCGGACCCGCCCGGCAAATCCAGCATCCACAAATGCCAGTCTAATTTGAGAGGCCAAAAGCACGGATTAAATGCGTAACAATTGTAAAGACGTGAGGTTAGGCCAGTTTGCGGCATAAGACTGCCCGGACCTGCCTGGCAAATTGTAGCAGCCGCAAATGTCAGCCTAATATGGGAGGTCTATACAAGGTTACGGTTCTAATGAATTAAGTAACACTTAACTAGATAAACATGTGGTGGGGCATAGGGGGTTAAGTGGGTGCCTTGGGTGGCATGTGAAATTAAGTGGGTGCCTTGGGTGGCATGTGAAATACGATTAGATGCACTTAACCAAGATTGAAACATGTAAGAAGACATGAATAAGAATGGGGTTAAGTGGCGAAACCTTAGTGGGGACCAAGCATAGGTGGAAGGCTTGTGTCAAGCATGTGGGCCCTTTTCAAACCAGTAACCCATTAAGTATCTTTGTGAGCTCGACCCAAGTCGAGGACGGGACACGCTTACTAGATTTGATTGTAAGAGGTCAAAACGGATTAGCGGTGGCAACGCAAGTCCAACGGGGTCATGTGCGTGCGTGGGCCCGGGCTGGTAGGTAAATGTTGTTGCATCATGTAGATATAAGCCGTGCATCTTTGGTGGTATCGGTTTGCCACTTTGGGGAGTTATACACCCCACTGTGGGATCAACACAGGTATCTACGAGTTAGAAGCCGATCGAATGGGGGTAGTGGGTACAACTAGTGGAGATAGGGGCAGACGGCACCAATGAAGGCAGCTAGGGGTACACCAAACTACCATTATCATTATTAAGTTCTGTAGGCGGGATCAACTTTTAGGGTGACTAGGGGTGGTGTAGTATAGTAATTATCCTATAGTGATTAGGAACGAGATTAACGCCAGAATATTCCTCTTATTTTCTTTTTCATGCACACTTGTTTCATGGTCATATCTTATCTTACCATTTTATGCCTTATCCTAGTTACTTTAGTAATTATATTGTTAAAGTTATTATACTCGCCAGACTTTATGTCTGACCCCCTTGTTTTCGTCTCTTTTCTTCCTTCCCCCTTCCCCTCCCCAGGTTCTCAGGGTGGGACTAGTACTAGTGGAGCTTGATCTCGGATCTCTTTCTCTCTCTTTTGGAAGTGCTTGGATTGCTGAAAGTAAAGTTCATCTCATCTCTTTTATGGCAACTTGTGTTGGGGTTTATGCTTTTTATTTTATGTACTTTGAAACAATTTATCAAGATGGATATTAAGTGTACTTGGTTTATGAAGTTGTTATAATCAAACTATTTCTCTGCTGCAATGAAAGTTGTTTTAAAATTTTCAAGTACCATTATTTATATCTGTCTTGTTATATTCTGTTATATACACTAAATACGCTCCGTGGAACTTAATGCATTCCCTTTGTGAGTGACATTAATGGACGTGTGGTGTTACACTTGGTATCAGAGATGAAGGTTACCAGACCAGATATGAATTTTGAAAAACTATTTTTCAAAAAGCATTTTATAAAGAAATACTTTCAAAAGTATGATTTAAGGAAAGTAATTTCAAGAGAAAAGTTTGTTTTAAAAACATAACCCCCAAGAGCCATATATCTTTCTTTCAAATTCTCCGTTTTGAATTTCTTCATTTTCTTTTCAGCATGTCTAGAATTCCCGAGATACCCAAGGGGATACCGATATCAGGATGGTTTAGAAGGTATCTGGAAGCTAGGGCCAATGTCGCAGGCCCAGCAAATGCTCCTCCTCCCCCCTTCTCCTCCTCCTCCCCGTGTTGATACTTTTGCAAAGATATGCAAACATTTTAGGGCAATGGGCAGGAAACCTTTTCACGAATCAGAGACGTTTGTTGAAGCTCGAAATTGGCTTAAGGAGGTGGAAGATTTATTTGGTATTTTCGAAGTAGAAGATGGAAGGAAGGTCCAATTGGCTGCTTGGTTAATGAAATACGAAGCCTCGTTTTGGTGGGAGGTCAAGAACGGAGAGCGTCCGGTGGAGACATGGATGGATTTCAAGCGTAGGTTTGAAATGAAGTTTCTCTCATGAGCAGAAGAGAATTTATATATGGAAAGATTTTTGGCGTTGAAACAAGGGGATTTATCAGTAAAGGAGTACGTCAACAAGTTCAATCAGTTGGCGAGATTTGGCTTGGAATTGGTAAATACACCTGAGAAGAAGGCCCTGAGGTTCGTTAAAGGTTTGAATGAGCCGCTACATGGGTTGGCGATGACCCACATTCTGATGGGGGCTACCTTTGAGAAACTGGTTGACATGGTGCTTATGCATGAGGAAGAGAAAGGTGCGAATGCTAATAAGGCACTAGAGAAGAAAGGAGACCAGAAGAAGCCACAACAGCAAAACAAGAAAGGAGGGAAGAACAATAATGGCAAAGGAAAGAAGAAGTGCTTTAATTGTGGCACACCAGGCCATCTGAGCAAAGACTGTAGGAAAAAGAAGAAGACTGGCTATTTCCACTGTGGAGAGGCAGGTCATCTAGTTAAGGACTGCCCAAGGAAACAGGGGCAAGGGAAAAGAACTTCTGGAGGGCAGCTTCAGGCTCTCATGGCACCTGGGCAGGCGAGAGGGCAGAGTCAGGCTCTCATGGCACCAGGACAGGAGAGAGGTAGAAACATTTCCGTTGAAAGTTTAGTTTTTCTGCTTGATCATCCTATTCGTACTTTGTTTGACTCTGGCGCTTCATACTCATTTGTATCTGCTTCATTAGTTGAAACACTACACCTAAATACTAGTCTAGTTACGGATCCCATAGTAGTCTCAAATCCTATTGGTGGTTCGGCTCATCCTTCTATGATTTGTCGGGATTTGAGAGTGTCTATCATGGGCGTTTGGTTTGAATGCAACACCTTTGTTCCTGGCTTCATGGGCTACGGCTTGATTCTAGGTATGGATTGGCTAACTAGATACGGTGTCATCCTAGATTGTGAAAGAAGGGTAGTTAGATTGTTGACCCGTTCTGGAAAGACCCTTGATATTTCTTGTGACCCTAGAGGTCCGGTAATGCTTAGCTACCTAGAATCCCTAGACGCATCCAATGATGATTTGAAATTTGTTCGTGTGGTCCGTGAATATAGTGACATCTTCGATGAAGTTCTAGGTTTACCCCCGAGGCGCGAGATAGACTTTCGAATATCTCTAGTAGATAATGCAAAGCCATTTGCATTACCAGTGCGCCACATGGCTCCGAGAGAGAGAAGTGAACTCAGTAAGCAAGTGAAAGAATTGCTTGAGAATGGGTTCATAAGAAGAAGTATTTCGGAGTAGGGTGCTCCAGTCGTTTTTGCTACAAAAGCTGATGGTTCACTTAGATTGTGCGTGGACTATAGAGCGTTGAATAAGCTAACAAAGAAGAACATGCACCCATTTCCGAGGATAGATGATTTATTCGATCAGTTGGTGGGTGCTTCAGTTTTCTCGCAACTGGATTTAGCTACAGGGTTTCATCAGCTAAGGGTGGCTGAAGATAGCATCGATAAGACTGCCTTTAGAACTACTGACGGTTTCTTTGAGTGGCTCGTCATGCCTTTTGGTTTGACGAATGCCCCCGCATACTTTGTTGACTTAATGAGTAGGGTGTTTAGGGAGTTTCTAAACAAGTTTGTGGTAGTCTTTGTAGATGATATTCTGGTTTTTTCTAAAAATGAAGAAGAGCATGCCCTACATCTTAGGGAAGTCTTAGAGACCCTACGAGCGCATCAGCTAAAAGCTAAGTTCTCCAATTGCCATTTTTGGAGAAAAGAAGTGAGGTTCTTAGGACATGTGGTCTCTAAGGAAGGGATAGCTATGGATCCCGCCAAGGTGGTGGCAATCCATGATTGGAAAACTCTTAAGAACGCAACAGAAGTAAGAAGCTTTTTAGGGTTGGCTGGCTATTACAGGAAGTTCTTAAAGGACTTCGCGAAGAAATCATCCCCTCTCACTCGATTAACGAAGAAGAATTTGACTTTTACTTGGAACGTTGACTGTGACGATGCTTTCCAACGTCTGAAGAGGGCTTTGACGACAGATCCAGTTTTAGTTTTGCCAGACGGGAGTAAGATATTCACTGTATATACCGATGCTTGCGAGATAGGGCTTGGCGCAGTTTTAATGCAAGAGGGAAGGGTGATATGCTATGGTGGATGACAATTGAAAGCCCATGAGAAAATTTACCCTACCCACGACTTAGAGTTGGCGGCCATAGTTTTTGCGCTTAATTCATGGCGTCATTATTTGCTTGGCGAGAGGTTTGAGTTGTATACAGACCATAAGTCGCTAAAGTACTTATTCTCTCAGAAGGATCTAAAATTGAGGCAACAGAGATGGATGGAGTTTTTGGCATCCTACAATTTTGAGATTGCATATACCCCTGGCAAGGGTTACGTTGTAGCCGACGCCTTAAGTAGAAAGAAGCTAACTTTATGTCCTTTGTTCATAAAGCGGCAGAGTTTGGAGTATATATCTTCCTTTGACTTCAAACCCTCTGTCGATTATGTACCCGGATTATTGGCATCGTTAGAGGTGCAACCTACACTTTTGAGTTGAGTTGGAGAGGCAAAGCGCAAATGACCCACAGTTGGTTGAGATAGTAGGCAAGCTTATAGGAGGGGAGTCCTCGAGTCATCTGGATAGATATGCTATAGATAAGAGAGGTTGGCTACGTACAGATGGAAGACTTTGCGTACCACAAGACGAGAATTTGAAGAAGGCAATTCTTGAAGACTCACATCGCTCTAAGATGACCATACATCCCAGTGGTGATAAGATGTATAGGGATATGAAGCGAGTTTTCTTTTGGGCCGGAATGAAGAAGGACGTGGACGAGTTCGTTGCTAGATGCTTAGTGTGCCAACAAGTCAAGGCGGAGCAAAAGAAGCCTGGAGGTTTGCTCAATCCCTTATAGATTCTGCTTTGGAAATGGGAAAGCGTTTTCATGGATTTTGTAGATGGGTTACCAAGATCAAGGAAGGGTAATACGGGGATTCGAGTAATTGTAGACAGACTTACCAAAAGTGCCCATTTTATTCCCGTTAAAAGTAGAAGGACCGCCGCGTGGTTAGCATCTGTTTACCTTCGAGAGATAGTTCGTTTGCACGGCATACCCTCTAGCATTGTGAGCGATAGAGATCCCATTTTCACAAGCGAATTTTGGAAAATCTTATAAGAGGCGGTTGGAACGCAATTATGCTTAAGTACCGCTTATCACCCTCAGACGGACAGCCAGACCGAGAGAGTAAATCGGGTTCTAGAAGACCTTCTGAGACTATGCATCCTAGACTTTGTAGGAACATGGGAAGAACACCTTCCACTAGTGGAGTTCGCCTATAATAATAGTTTTTAGGCTAGCATTGGCATGGCACCTTTTGAGGCTCTTTATGGAAGACCGTGCCGATCACCTACATGTTAGTGGGAATCCACTGATAAGGTTTTGCTTGGACCCGATATGATTAGGGAGACTTCGGAGACGATAGACCTGATTCGACTGCAAATGAAGATGGCGCAGGACCGATAGAAGTCATACGCTGATAAGAGACGAACCGATCTTGAATTCAATATTGGGGACATGGTTTTTTGTTAAGGTGTCACCGTTAAGAAACATAGTCCGTTTTGGATCAGTAGAGAAGTTGGCACCGAGGTTCGTAGGACCCTTTCCAATTACGGAGAGGATTAGACAGATGGCGTATAGAGTAAAGTTACCAAAGAAGCTCAGCGGAGTTCATGACGTGTTTCACGTTTCGCATTTGCGTAAGTGTTTACACGATACGGCGGAAGTGATAGAGCCGAGCACGCTCGAAGAAGTGGAAGTAGAGCGCAATGCCACGATCAGACGAGCTCCTACACGCATTCTCGGATAGGAGGTCAAAAAGCTTCGCAACAAAGAGGTCAAGTTGGTCAAACTGCAATGGGGAGGTGATCAAAGAGACGCGACTTGGGAGACGGAAGACAAAATGCGTACGCTGTACCCTTTCCTTTTTGAGGGTATGTTTTAATTTCACTTTTTTCTACCGCTTTGTTGACACTTGTCCTATCTTTTAGTATTATCTTTGCGATGACATCTTCGATCTTTAGTTAGGAAGAACCCTATGGTTGCAAACATGTGTTTGAGACATGTTATGTTTGGTGGATGAAAATGGATGCAAGTGGTTACTAATGGCTGCTCGTGGACGCATGTACACACACATTAGGCAATAGATCAGCTCAATCACCTACATGTTGCATATAAATGCGTGTGCATATCTAAATTAATGGATGTATAATGGTTGTGTTATCATATGGATGCTGCATTTTGATGAATGGTTGTGCACACATGTAGAAATAATATGTATCGATAGGATTCTTTCGCATACATAATGGACGCATGGCACTATCATGATTTGCATTAAGGAGGTCAACTGAATCAGTGGACCGCCTGATCTTTGCATTAGATAAGGAACATATACACACATTTTTGCATAAGTTCATATAGCATTAGAAATTTCTTTAAGGACGAGGATGCTTGTGGATGATGGTTGAGTAGATGGATGATTGTTTGTAGGATACATTCTTCTTAACTTAGAGATTTCGGGGACGAAATCCTTTAGGAGGGGAGAATGTAACACCCAGTAATTTTATAACATTAAAATTCACAAATTAAAGTATACTTAATTTTTAAAAGAAGAATTAAGTGAAATGGGTTGCGCTACTATGTTCATCTCAAAATTTTCGGTCAAAGATAGACATTTGGCTTGCATAAAACGAATAACTTATGAAGAAGTTATTAAGCCTTGAAGTTTGTATGCATATGAGATAAATATATATATAGATATATATATATATATAATATTCAAAAAAAAAGTTCAAAACAGCTTATTGGGAGGGGGAATAGCCGAACCGCACCATTTTTAGAGTCGACCCGAGCCCTGTTGGGTCAACTAGGGGTTGGTCCTGGGTGTTTGGCTATCAACCCGTGGCCTGATTCGCCCTAAGGGCTGATGTGGCATCTGAGTGGTCCTGACGGATCTGGTTATCCCTAAGTTAATCCGATGTCTCTTATTAAATTAAACTTCTATAAAAACACTCCTAAACCACTAACCCTAATCACATTAATTCATAACAAGAGCCGCCATGCCGTCAATGGAGAACCTAGAGTAGCCGCCATACACTTTCAACCCTAAAGCAAGATAGAAGCTTGAATCAAAATCAAATCAAATCTAAATAACGATTAGTCTATATCAGAGGCGAACAATTCAGTTTCAGAATATAGATCCCAGAAAGACAAGACTATTATTTTTAATTGTGAGTATGATAGCTTTCACAAAATAATTAGTTAATTTAATTATGATAAGATATAATTGGGATTATAAGAATATGATTTTGAATCATGTAATGTAAATTATATGTATGTTTGTGGTGTTGAATCGTAGTCTTATGCAAGTTGGATCATATGTTAGTTCTTATGTGAATCTTATGCAAGTTGAATCATATATCTTATGCAAGTTTGTGATGATTGGATCATATATTCATGTATGAATCTTATGCAAGTTTGGGTTGTTAAAATATATGTGAGACATTTATATGCATATGCTAGTTTATGTGACATTAACCTTTATGTCTAGATCCATATGCAAGTTTACATCTTTATGTTTAGACCCATATGCAAGTTTTCATCTTTTTGTTTAGATCTATATGCAAGTTTACATCTTTATGTTTAGATCCATATGCAAGTTCACACCTTTATGTTTGGACCTATAGTAGTACATAAGTTATGCAAGCTTATGCCTATCACCTATGCTAGTTTTATATCATATGCTAGTTTGAATTAAATTCATATGCAAGTTATTGGCTATGTAATCTTATGTCATGATCCTTAGATATATTTTATGTGTTATGTGATTTTCTTTTTCTTTTTATAAGTTAGACTATTTGTGAGTCTAGCATATGTCATATGAAAACGTACGAAAAGTGTGGGGATGATGGGATAATATTGAATATACATAAATTATGAATTGGCATAAAATGGCCTTAAAAGACATATAATTAATTTGAGACATTAATTGGCATAATTGATATTTATGGACAAAATTTTAAGAGACAATTATGGAAATAAATAAATTTGGAATTTATTGACAAATTTGAATAGGGATATTAATCCAATTTGGGGTTAAATAAAGATGTGTAATAATTAACCGCCTAAGACACGAGGTTAGACTCTTTTGTGGTGTAAGACTGCTCGGACCCGCCCAGCAAATCTAGCAGCCACAAATGCCAGTCTAATGTGAGAGGTCAAAGGCATGAATTAAATGCGTAACAATTGTAAAGACACGAGGTTAGGCTCGTTTGCGGTATAAGACTGCCCGGACCCGCCCGACAAATCCAGCAACCGTAAATGTCAGCCTAATGTGGGAGGTCTATACAAGGTTACGGTTCTAATGAATTAAGTAACACTTAACCAGATAAACATGTGGTGGGACATGGGGGGTTAAGTGGGTTCCTTGGGTGGAATGTGAAATTAAGTGGGTGCCTTGGGTGACATGTGAAATACGATTAGATGCACTTAACCAAGATTGAAACATGTAAGAAGACATGAATAAGAATGGGGTTAAGTAGGTAAACCTTAGTAGGGACCAAGCATAGGTGGAAGGCTTGTGTCAAGCATGAGGGCCCTTTTCAAACCAGTAACCCATTAAGTATCTTTGTGAGCTTGACCCAAGTCGAGGACGGGACACGCTTACTAGATTTGATTGTAAGAGGTCAAAACGGGTTAGCGAGGGCAACGCAAGTCCAATGGGGTCATGTGCGTGCGTGGGCCTGGGCTAGTAGGTAAGACGTTGTTGCATCGTGCAGATATAAGCCGTGCATCTTTGGTGGTATCGGGTTGCTACTTTGGGGAGTGATACACCCCACTATGCGACCAGCACAGGTATCTAGAAGTTAGGGAACCGATCGAATGGGGGTAGTGGGTACAAATAGTGGAGATGTGTAACACCCCGTATTTTTTTTAATATAATTAAAAATGAAATAAAATATATGAAAATATTCTTATGATAGGTAAATAATGGTGATGCATAAGGAGAATTAATTAACACATGGAAGAGTAGAAAAATTAGTTCGATAACGGCGTATGTAACGGAAAAGATACTAAACTAAGGATAACTAATTCAAGAATCAGGAATTAGGTAAAATGGACATCACCATTGCGTTTGTCTCGGAAAAATACGCAAAATAGAGTCCGAGTTTTCGAAAATCGGAAACCGTATGAAGAAGATATGGACGAACGAAGTTAGGCAGAAAAACCGAAAACAGGCCAGAATACACTGGCGCACTTGTGAAGTGCGCCAGTACAAAAATACACTGGCGCACTTGCCAAGTGCGCCCATACAAATCCAGCACCGAATTCTGGAGTGTTCTGAGGTGACGTGTCTTCTTTTGAGTGGCTAGATGGTGTGTATTCAAGCTGTGCGATTTTGATGACTTCTGGACTGATCTGAAGGCTCTAAATCACCCTATTCACCTATAAAATAACACCTAGACCTATGCTAACTCACAACAAATCATTCTTACACCGTTATGCTGCTGGACTTCCTCTTGATCATGGTCGCTGTCTCTAATCTTCTTCCTAAGCTTTCAAACTCAAATCAATTCAAAGGTTAAAGCTTCAACAAAGGATCAAATAATAAATCAGAGATGCCGCAACACTTCTACAACAAATCCAATTCTTAATTCATTAGCCATGCTATGTAAGTTCTAGTTATTTTCAGGTTTAAATATTTAATTATAATGTGGCCATGAAATAAAGTGGATTTGGATTTAAGTATGTGTATCGATTCAGATCTATTTCTATTTCTTCTTGAATCTTGATCTTTGGACTTTTCTATTTTTACTCTCATGCTAAGTTCATGATCTATTCAGCCTGTTGTAAATCAATTTTCGTGATTCATGTTGATATTATTATCCAGTTGTAATCTTAATATGCCTGTGATGATGTTTTTCTCTCCGATCTTGTTTTGATGCAAAATTCTACCTTTCCCCTATTTATTTTCTTTTGATGAACCTAGGTCAATTTCGGACATAGGCCTAAACTGCGATTTGCGTGCGATTGAATACGGGGGAAATATTGGGATATTGTCTTGTTGGATATATGTGTTTGATAGAAGCGAAGGCATAATATGAAAACTGGATATTTGGATATTATTGTCATTAACATGAAGTTGGAATCTGGGTATTATCGTTATCATTAAAGTTCGCTAGCTTGGGTAAATCGGGGTAAACATGGAATACATGTAGTTTGGTATGAAACTTGACCGATGAAAAATATGGCAAGAATATTGATATGTATAACTTGGCTAAAATTTGACCTATGTAAATTGAGCATAGCTTTGTAAACATGTAAACTATGAATCTTGACATATGTAAAAAGGCATGAAACTTGGTATATATGTAAATTGTCTAGGATTAGGCATATATAAATTGGCATATGAAATTTGGCATGGATCTTGATATATGTGTAATTTGGCTAGAACTTGATATGTGTAAATTGGCATAAACTTGGCATACATGTAAACAAGCAAGAATTAGACATATGTAAACCAACTAGAATTGGGTACATATATTGATGGGCATGTAATTTGGAATGTGGGCGTATGTTAATTAACATGTAATTGTCGTGTTTAGCATAATCATGGTTAGTGACATTTAATTTGGTATGATTTACATACCAAAAATTATAAACATGATTTAAAGGGAAGGTGGGCCATAATAGTAAATGTTGATTAATGTAAATTATGGACATAAAGATAATTGGTAATTTTTGGGAAACTTGCCATAAATTAGTCATTAATCACATAAATGATTTATGGCATAAAATGGTATCAATTATATACCTAAATTAATGAGATTGATTGGAAACAAATTGGGCAGTAATTTGAATTTGAATAATTTACATAATTAATGTAAATTGGAAAATACGAATATGCTTAGCACGAGGTTGGATTGAGTTGTGATGTAAACCTGCCCGGACCCGCCCGGCTGTCCAGTAATCACAGCAATACCTATCCAATGTGGGAGGCTAAGCATTAGGCCCAATAAAGACCCGAGGTTAGACTGAGTTGTGGCGTAAGACTGCCCGGACCCGACCGGCACACCGGCAGCCACAACAATATCTGTCTAATGTGAGAGGTTGGTGCCCTAATAAGACAACTAGAGCTGAGCTAGGGTTGGTAGGGTTAAGTTAACTAGAACACTTAACCAATTTCAACATGTGAACTAAATTGGCGGGTAGGGTTAGGATAATCTGGACACTTAACCAATTTAATATGTTGACTACGGGAGTAGGTAAGGTTAAGCAAATGTTTAACTATTATAACATGATTAAACTGGACTAGAGAGCGAGGTTAAGTTAATGAGAAAACTTAACTAATACAATGGGTTAATTAGACAAGTGGTTGCGGTTAAGTAGTAACACTTAACCAACATAACAGGACAAGCGGGTGGGCTAAGTTAACTTGAATAAGTTGATAACACTTAACCATTATAATATGACTAGTGGATGGGGTTAAGTTAACATGCACTTAACCAATCTGATGTGATGCGTGGTAGGGTTAAGTAACACACGGGGTTAAGTTAACAAGAAAATCCTTAACCAATGTAACCAGATAGACGAACGGGGTTAAGTTAATAAACCACACTTAACCAATCAAACATAATAAGCGAGAAAGGTTAAGTTAACTAAGGTAAACACTTAACCATGGTAACATAACGAGTAGAAGGGTTAAGTACACATCAGGGTTGGTGGGTAATATTTGTAAATATAGGCCCACATACACTTAACCATTAAATACACATGCTTGAATCAGTAGCGGGGTTAAGTACACATCAGGGTTGGTGGGTAATATTAGTAAATATAGACCCACATACACTTAACCATTAAATACACATGCTTGAATCAGTAGCGGGGTTAAGTACACATCAGGGTTGGTGGGTAATATCAGAGAATATAGGCCCACATACTTAACCATTAGAAAAACCTAGTAAGGGGGACCCATTTCAGCAGTAACCCACATTAGGTATCAACGGAACCCTGAGCTAGGCAGGGTGGGGCACGATTACTGGGCTGATTATAAGAGGTCAAATTAGCGGCGGTTGGTGCAGCAGTGCAGGTTCTAACGGAGTGCGGGCGTGCACACACTTCGGCGCAGAAAATTTAGCCACTGGGCATCAGTAGGTATAAAGTTGTGCATCTTGGTTATGTCAGGGTTGCCACCATGGGACTTGATACACCCCATGGTGGGACCAGCACAGGTATCTACAAGTAGGGGGCCGCGTGACACAAACGAGAACTAGGTCAAGTAGGGAGCCGATCGATAAGGTAGTAAGGGTGCATCGAATATATACATGGCCATTGGGGTGATCGAGGTAGAATCCTCATAATCGATGTACACCTGAAGGCTACCATAATTGTGGGGATTGGGATCACGTTGTAATTATTATATAACACAGGACACTAGTTGGGACACTAGTAGGAATATGGATCATTCAATGTAAGACATTTATGAGGACGCTAGTTAGGTGGTGCAGAGCAAATAGATATCATTTTAATAGTGAAGCTTAGAAACCCTGCGATGTTATTCTTGATAGAAACCATGCGGTAGGATACTTGATAGGAATTATGGGATGTTATACTTGTTTCATCGTGCCCAAAGTTTATCTTGTTACCTTAGTTTATCTTGTTATCATAGTTTATCTTGATATCTTAGTTTATCTTGCCTACCTTGTTATCATGCTTATGTTTACTTTCAGTTTATTCATGCCATGTTATCTTTACCTATTTTTATGCTGAAAGTCACTAGGACTTACTCAGTCTTTATGACTGACCCGTTTTGTTTTGCCTCTTTTTCTTCCGTTCCCCCCCCCCCAGGTTCACAGGGTGGGAATACAGCTTAGTTCGGATCTTACCAAGCTCCAAGGCTCTTTCATGTATGGCTTGGATTTCTCTTGGCTATGGCTTGCTTTGCTTTATTGGGGAATACTGCAGTTTGTTTTTATGCTTCTTTGTTTTTGAGCAAGACAGATATTTTAACTATGAAATTGGGTATTGGAAGTTGATGAGCTTTTCTTGTAAACATTTATATTTAATAAATGATTTGAAGTACTTCCTCTTTATTTTCCGCTGTTTTATATATGTCTGTCTTGTAATATTTCTGTTCCAATACCCATAATACTCCATTGAAGTTAAGGCATTCCCTTTGTGCGTGACCTTAACAGATGTGGGGTGTTACATTTGGTATCAGAGCAGAAGGTTACCAGACTGGGCAAAAGTTTTCAAAAACCTTCTGAAATTATTTTCAAAACATTTACAAAGAAGCAAATTTTCAAGAAAATTTTGTTTTAATTAAAAGGCATATTCCCCAAAGCCATATGCACTATCTTTTGATTCTCTCTTGAAATCTCTTTTCCCTCTTTTCACCATAGTTTCGTAGGCATCCGACACATGTCGGGGGGCAAAGGAGTGCCCAACCTCCATCTGTAGCCGTATTAGTTCCATCTGCGTCTAATCTTATTTCAAGTTGGGTAGAGTGTCGTGCGTTGGAGGTAGCATCGAAAGACTTGTCAACAAACTATACAAAGACAGTAAGAACAAGGAACTAGTTGTTATAGCTTAATCCACGAAGGAGGAAAAAGGTTAAAGGAAAGAGGCCAAAGTGAAAGAATAGTAAAACCCATGACAAGAGAGAGTATCTTTAGTGAGGAGGGACATGTAGTTAAGTATTATAGGACAAGGGCAAGGGACAAGATCGTCGAGAGGGCAATTGTATGATCTCACCACTAGCATACCTAAGAGAGGTGGTAACGTTTCTATTGAAAGGTTTAGCTTTTCTTTTCTATCATCCCACTAGAACTTTGTTTTTGTACATCGCATCCTTTTAATTCTGCTTCGAAAGTTGAGTCTCTGCACCTTAGTACTAGCATGGTAGAGGATCCCATTTTTTTTTCTTTTCTCAAATCCTATTGGGGAAATCGGCTCATTTATTCATGACTTGTTTGGATTTGAGAATGTCTATGCTAAGTGTTGAGTCTAGAAGTAATGTTTATGTTTTGGGCTATGGGTTGATTCTAGCGATGGAGTGGTTATCCAGTACGGGTGACCTTCTCGATTTTGAAAAGGGGGTAGTTAGACTCTTGACTTGCCTCGGTAATACCCTCGAAGTCGCATGTAACCTTTAGGGCTCTACCAGGATTTGTTTCCCAGAATCTCTTGACACATTTATTGGTAATTTGTAATCCGATCGGGTAGTGTTCGCCACTAAGGCGGATGGGTCATTTCGCTTATGCATGAATTGTAGAGAATCACCTTAGTAAGTACATTTGGCAACATGGTTGGCATTTATTTCCAAGAGATAGTTCTTCTACGTGGAATACCTGATAGTAAGTGGATGAGATCCAAGATTCACTAGTGAATTTTGGAGAGCTTGCATGAAACCATGAGTACGCAGTTACGTTTGAGCCGAGTATACTAGGAGGAGAATAAGTGAAAGTAGAACGAGAGGCAAAAGTGAAATGGATTCCAACCCATATTTTGGAAACAAGAATTAAGAAGCTACGAAATGGTGAAGTTAAAGGCGGTCAAAACACAATGGAGTTAAGCTCAAAGAAATGCGACTTAGAAGATTGAAGACTAGATTCGTGCATCATATCTCTTTTTAAGAGTATATCCATGATCTCTCTTTTCCTATAGAGCTTACTCACATGCTATCTTTTGTGTATATTCTCTCGGTCCTATTCTCAATCCTATTTCTATTGCGAACCTCATAGGGAGTATGACTCGTCTGTTAGTAATATATGTTGGGGCTTGAGGATGTCCGTCGGGTGGACTAAACTTTTTGGGTTTTATAGGATACTAATTGGTCTTAGGAAGGGATTCCCTTGTGACCTAAAAGGAGTCTTCTTAGTTTCCTAGAATCATATATAGTGGTTGGGTTGAGTAATTCTTTGGGTGTCAGTCTGATGTTGATTTCGGTCTTCGGGGCTGATGCTTAGAGAGTTCTTCTCCTAATCAATATATATGTGGCATAGATTTCCAGTTTTGACATTGCCTAAAGGGCACAAAGTTTTTACTTGCTTCTATCATTCGACTATACCTTTAGATAGGAACAATTGGGTGTAAACATGTGTTTGAGACATGTTATGATTGATGGTTGCAAGTGGCTGCAAGTGGTTGCTAGTGGTTGCTCGTGGGTGCATTTACACACATTAGGCACTAGATCGGCTCAATCACCTTTCATATTGCATATGCACGAGTGTTTACACTTGTTTGTGGATGAAATTGAATGTGTTATCATGTGGATGTTGCATATGGATGGATGTTTGTGCACACATATAGTCTTTATGTGACTAGGACTATTTGCATACATGTTGGACTCATGGCACAAAACATATGTTGCATTAAGAAAATCAATCAGGCCTGATCATTTGCATTAGACAAGGGACATATACACACACTTCTTGCATATGTTCATACAGCATTAGAAATCTCTTAAGGACAACGAATGCCAGTGATTGATGATTGAGTAGATGGATGATGGATGGTAGGACACATTCTTCTTAACTTGAAGATTTCGGGGACGAAATCCTTTTAAGGAGGGGAGAATGTAACACCCCGTATTTTTTTTAATATAATTAAAAATGAAATAAAATATATGAAAATATTCTTATGATAGGTAAATAATGGTGATGCATAAGGAGAATTAATTAACACATGGAAGAGTAGAAAAATTAGTTCGATAACGGCGTATGTAACGGAAAAGATACTAAACTAAGGATAACTAATTCAAGAATCAGGAATTAGGTAAAATGGACATCACCATTGCGTTTGTCTCGGAAAAATACGCAAAATAGAGTCCGAGTTTTCGAAAATCGGAAACCGTATGAAGAAGATATGGACGAACGAAGTTAGGCAGAAAAACCGAAAACAGGCCAGAATACACTGGCGCACTTGTGAAGTGCGCCAGTACAAAAATACACTGGCGCACTTGCCAAGTGCGCCCATACAAATCCAGCACCGAATTCTGGAGTGTTCTGAGGTGACGTGTCTTCTTTTGAGTGGCTAGATGGTGTGTATTCAAGCTGTGCGATTTTGATGACTTCTGGACTGATCTGAAGGCTCTAAATCACCCTATTCACCTATAAAATAACACCTAGACCTATGCTAACTCACAACAAATCATTCTTACACCGTTATGCTGCTGGACTTCCTCTTGATCATGGTCGCCGTCTCTAATCTTCTTCCTAAGCTTTCAAACTCAAATCAATTCAAAGGTTAAAGCTTCAACAAAGGATCAAATAATAAATCAGAGATGCCGCAACACTTCTACAACAAATCCAATTCTTAATTCATTAGCCATGCTATGTAAGTTCTAGTTATTTTCAGGTTTAAATATTTAATTATAATGTGGCCATGAAATAAAGTGGATTTGGATTTAAGTATGTGTATCGATTCAGATCTATTTCTGTTTCTTCTTGAATCTTGATCTTTGGACTTTTCTATTTTTACTCTCATGCTAAGTTCATGATCTATTCAGCCTGTTGTAAATCAATTTTCGTGATTCATGTTGATATTATTATCCAGTTGTAATCTTAATATGCCTGTGATGATGTTTTTCTCTCCGATCTTGTTTTGATGCAAAATTCTACCTTTCCCCTATTTATTTTCTTTTGATGAACCTAGGTCAATTTCGGACATAGGCCTAAACTGCGATTTGCGTGCGATTGAATACGAGGGAAATATTGGGATATTGTCTTGTTGGATATATGTGTTTGATAGAAGCGAAGGCATAATATGAAAACTGGATATTTGGATATTATTGTCATTAACATGAAGTTTGAATCTGGGTATTATCGTTATCATTAAAGTTCGCTAGCTTGGGTAAATTGGGGTAAACATGGAATACATGTAGTTTGGTATGAAACTTGACCGATGAAAAATATGGCAAGAATATTGATATGTATAACTTGGCTAAAATTTGACCTATGTAAATTGAGCATAGCTTTGTAAACATGTAAACTATGAATCTTGACATATGTAAAAAGGCATGAAACTTGGTATATATGTAAATTGTCTAGGATTAGGCATATATAAATTGGCATATGAAATTTGGCATGGATCTTGATATATGTGTAATTTGGCTAGAACTTGATATGTGTAAATTGGCATAAACTTGGCATACATGTAAACAAGCAAGAATTAGACATATGTAAACCAACTAGAATTGGGTACATATATTGATGGGCATGTAATTTGGAATGTGGGCGTATGTTAATTAACATGTAATTGTCGTGTTTAGCATAATCATGGTTAGTGACATTTAATTTGGTATGATTTACATACCAAAAATTATAAACATGATTTAAAGGGAAGGTGGGCCATAATAGTAAATGTTGATTAATGTAAATTATGGACATAAAGATAATTGGTAATTTTTGGGAAACTTGCCATAAATTAGTCATTAATCACATAAATGATTTATGGCATAAAATGGTATCAATTATATACCTAAATTAATGAGATTGATTGGAAACAAATTGGGCAGTAATTTGAATTTGAATAATTTACATAATTAATGTAAATTGGAAAATACGAATATGCTTAGCACGAGGTTGGATTGAGTTGTGATGTAAACCTGCCCGGACCCGCCCGGCTGTCCAGTAATCACAGCAATACCTATCCAATGTGGGAGGCTAAGCATTAGGCCCAATAAAGACCCAAGGTTAGACTAAGTTGTGGCGTAAGACTGCCCGGACCCGACCGGCACACCGGCAGCCACAACAATATCTGTCTAATGTGAGAGGTTGGTGCCCTAATAAGACAACTAGAGCTGAGCTAGGGTTGGTAGGGTTAAGTTAACTAGAACACTTAACCAATTTCAACATGTGAACTAAATTGGCGGGTAGGGTTAGGATAATCTGGACACTTAACCAATTTAATATGTTGACTACGGGAGTAGGTAAGGTTAAGCAAATGTTTAACTATTATAACATGATTAAACTGGACTAGAGAGCGAGGTTAAGTTAATGAGAAAACTTAACTAGTACAATGGGTTAATTAGACAAGTGGTTGCGGTTAAGTAGTAACACTTAACCAACATAACAGGACAAGCGGGTGGGCTAAGTTAACTTGAATAAGTTGATAACACTTAACCATTATAATATGACTAGTGGATGGGGTTAAGTTAACATGCACTTAACCAATCTGATGTGATGCGTGGTAGGGTTAAGTAACACACGGGGTTAAGTTAACAAGAAAATCCTTAACCAATGTAACCAGATAGACGAACGGGGTTAAGTTAATAAACCACACTTAACCAATCAAACATAATAAGCGAGAAAGGTTAAGTTAACTAAGGTAAACACTTAACCATGGTAACATAACGAGTAGAAGGGTTAAGTACACATCAGGGTTGGTGGGTAATATTTGTAAATATAGGCCCACATACACTTAACCATTAAATACACATGCTTGAATCAGTAGCGGGGTTAAGTACACATCAGGGTTGGTGGGTAATATTAGTAAATATAGACCCACATACACTTAACCATTAAATACACATGCTTGAATCAGTAGCGGGGTTAAGTACACATCAGGGTTGGTGGGTAATATCAGAGAATATAGGCCCACATACTTAACCATTAGAAAAACCTAGTAACGGGGACCCATTTCAGCAGTAACCCACATTAGGTATCAACGGAACCCTGAGCTAGGCAGGGTGGGGCACGATTACTGGGCTGATTATAAGAGGTCAAATTAGCGGCGGTTGGTGCAGCAGTGCAGGTTCTAACGGAGTGCGGGCGTGCACACACTTCGGCGCAGAAAATTTAGCCACTGGGCATCAGTAGGTATAAAGCTGTGCATCTTGGTTATGTCAGGGTTGCCACCATGGGACTTGATACACCCCATGGTGGGACCAGCACATGTATCTACAAGTAGGGGGCCGCGTGACACAAACGAGAACTAGGTCAAGTAGGGAGCCGATCGATAAGGTAGTAAGGGTGCATCGAATATATACATGGCCATTGGGGTGATCGAGGTAGAATCCTCATAATCGATGTACACCTGAAGGCTACCATAATTGTGGGGATTGGGATCACGTTGTAATTATTATATAACACAGGACACTAGTTGGGACACTAGTAGGAATATGGATCATTCAATGTAAGACATTTATGAGGACGCTAGTTAGGTGGTGCAGAGTAAATAGATATCATTTTAATAGTGAAGCTTAGAAACCCTGCGATGTTATTCTTGATAGAAACCATGCGGTAGGATACTTGATAGGAATTATGGGATGTTATACTTGTTTCATCGTGCCCAAAGTTTATCTTGTTACCTTAGTTTATCTTGTTATCATAGTTTATCTTGATATCTTAGTTTATCTTGCCTACCTTGTTATCATGCTTATGTTTACTTTCAGTTTATTCATGCCATGTTATCTTTACCTATTTTTATGCTGAAAGTCACTAGGACTTACTCAGTCTTTATGACTGACCCGTTTTGTTTTGCCTCTTTTTCTTCCGTTCCCCCCCCCCCCCAGGTTCACAGGGTGGGAATACAGCTTAGTTCGGATCTTACCAAGCTCCAAGGCTCTTTCATGTATGGCTTGGATTTCTCTTGGCTATGGCTTGCTTTGCATTATTGGGGAATACTGCAGTTTGTTTTTATGCTTCTTTGTTTTTGAGCAAGACAGATATTTTAACTATGAAATTGGGTATTGGAAGTTGATGAGCTTTTCTTGTAAACATTTATATTTAATAAATGATTTGAAGTACTTCCTCTTTATTTTCCGTTGTTTTATATATGTCTGTCTTGTAATATTTCTGTTCCAATACCCATAATACTCCATTGAAGTTAAGGCATTCCCTTTGTGCGTGACCTTAACAGATGTGGGGTGTTACAAGATGGGGGCAGACGGCACCTATGAAGGCAGCTAGGGGTACACGAAACTACCATTATCATTATTAAGTTCTATAGGCGGGATCAGCTTTTAGGGTGACAAGTGGTGGTGTAGTATAGTAATTATCCTATAGTGATTAGGAACGAGATTAACGCCGGAATATTCCTCTTATTTGCTTTGTCATGTCTACTTGTTTCATGGTCATATCTTATCTTACCAGTTTATGCCTTATCCTAGTTACTTTAATAATTATATTATTAAAGTTATTATACTCGCCAGACTTTATGTCTGACGCCCTTGTTTTCGCCTCTTTTCTTCCTTCCCCCCTCCCTAGGTTCTCAGGGTGGGACTAGTACTAGTGGAGCTTGATCTCGGATCTCTTTCTCTCTCCTTTGGAAGTGCTTGGATTGCTGAAAGTAAAGTTCAGCTCATCTCTTTTATGGCTACTTGTGTTGGGTTTTATTTATATTATGTTCTATACACTAAATACGCTCCATGGAAGTTAATGCATTCCCTTTGTGAATGACATTAATGGACGTGGGGTGTTACAAAAAAAATGCTAATATACACATATGTTTTATCTTTTGCATGTTTTTCCACTTCCATTCTCATTCCCTTAAACTTGCCATTCCATCTTCCTGTAGCATTAGAAATTCATTTCCTTTTCTTAAAACCTTTATTCCATGCAACACATGTGGTTACATACATGTTATTCTTTCTTTCAACTTGTCCATGCGTTATATGTATATGTGAATATATACATATACTTTTTTATTTTGTTTTGTTTGCTAACTAAAAAAATTTTGAAACGTTAGAAACATGGAAAGTGGTGCAAGACTTCTCTCTTCCAAAGACCATGCATTGCCTTTCCAAAACCTTGAATTCTTAAATCTTAAGCATTGTTTCATGCGTTGATCATAAAAGAAAAATAAAGTAAGAACGCTAAAACATGAGTTTTCTCAAAAGCCGCATGCATGGTAAATCAATATGTCCGAAAACTGCGTGATATTCAGTGGCCACGTTTCATCTTTCCATTTTATTTAAAACTTTTGCTCTGTCATTGCCGATCTTTTGTTCTTTTAAATCTCCTGCCCAACGTTTACTAAAATAAAATGAATAGTTGAACTTAGGAGTTGCAGTGGTTGCATTATCATATATGGTACGTACAGATTGTTTTACGAAAAAAGGATTGACTCAGTCTGTGTCCACCTTTCCACCTCCACCTATTTTTTCGGATCGCAAGCCCTCTTCCGGTGCATATTTGAACTATTGCTTCTCCACTTTTCCCCACATTATTTTATCCCCTTTATTTTCCTGTTATCAGCCAAAAATCATTCTTCCCTAAATTAGCTCTTCACCAATTTCTGAAAAATAATGGCCTCCACCGAGAATCAAATTGGCTCCATCCTCCAAAAATCGCCACCGAGCCCATCGCTCCACCGGAATCCGCTTCCACCTCGTCGGGTTCTTCTTCGTTCGCCACCTGAAGCGCTCGTCACCATCTCTTTGCCACCGAGTCAACGCGCGAAGTCTGTAGCCGTAGCCGCACCCACTGTTTCTCACCGTATCAGCTCGTCCCCGCTCCGTCTATTATCCATTAGCCCTGTCGTGCTCTCACCTCCGCCACCTTGAAATGCTGCAAGACGCCGCCTCGAGGTTGTTGTGCGCAACACCGCATGTCCCCTTGCGGTCCTCGATCATCGTTGCGGTCCACCGTTCGTTGTTCTGTGCATCCTTTGCTGCGAATTAAATATAAGTTTGCTTACGATTAAAACTATTTCAAGTTCGCCATTTTCGCCTTTCTACCAAGTATGATTGTTTCGGTGTTGTTTGGTTGACTGTTGTCTATTGGGTTGAACTCGTCGGTCCTGATCATTGATGTTGCTCTTGTAGTATTTTCTTCCGTTTTGGCTGGTACTTTGCATGTGCTTAGAAAATTGTTTAGTGGCACCTAGAATTATAACTTTGGAAAAACCATCCTTTACTGTGCATAAATTTGCCGGTGTATATTTAGTCCTCGGTATCAGTTGCATGCATCTAAACTGGTCATGCCATGTATCCTAGAAAATCCATACTGTACTGAAAATTAAAATTTGATTTACTAGTCCTCGTACCTACCATGCATGTTATAAAAGAAATGAAGTTAAGAATTATTGAACTGTATGATATTGGTTTTGGAAATTTTACTTGTGGAGTTTTTTTTCCTATAGGTAAACATATATTTTGCTCAGACTATTGAATTCTCTGCTTGCTAAAGTTTGATATCATGTTGCATCTTACTGTTGGATAAAATTTGCTAAGATAAACAAGCCAGCTTTATTTCTAATGCATGCGTATCTTCTGGTATTTGTCTGCATGTGTGCATAAGTATATAGACATGTGTATGTAGTGTATATGGATTAGTGTATAGGCGCATGCTATATATTGTTATTATCAGAAAATTCTTCTGCTGTCAAACTTACCTTTAAGACACCTGTTTATGTGAAATTCTACAATATGGATGTTGAACGATAGTTGTAGCGTCTTGTATAAATGTACTTTAAATTTCCTTGCTTGAATGGTCCTATGATTCCATTTTTCTCACGCATGGACTACATACATGCTTTCCTAAAACTACCATGTCCCTTATCAATCTTTTGATGAAACCACCCTATTATTTATGCATGCATTTTGACCATTTTAGTATGTATATTTCATTTAGTTCACTAATTTTTTTTTTGTACTCGAATTATTTAATATATCGTCTAGATTAACAAATTATATTTTTGTGTTTATTGAAGTGTGCTAACTTGAAATAAGTTTAATCCTGACTCAAGTGTTTTGTGTATTTTGCATGGGACGCTCCGGTCAGGTCCTAAGTGTTCCAGGTTAAAGTTTCATCTTGCAAAACTGGAGAGGAACGTGGAGATGCAAGACGCACATGCGCGCGCAACGCCCGACTGATCTGTAAACTTTTATTCTTTTAAAAATTCATGTACAAATTATATAAATTGTTCTTCTGTATATAAATGATTTTTCAAACTCTGATATCTTATGAAAATTTTATTATGCTGCAAATATCGTATACTGTGATTCTGTGCTATTCTGTTTAAACCCTGTAAGCTAATAACGAGTCGTCATTTTGAGCGCCTTGAGTCGGTTTAATTACGAATTCGAGACGTGAAAAATAACGAGTCGTTATAGTTGGTATTAGAGCTTTGGTTATACAAAGCTTAACTTATGGGTTAAAAAGCTCATTAGAGATAGGATAGCGATTCCTAGAATGAGTGGAATCGAGATAGGAATCGCTGTAGAGAGAGCGTATTTTGGAAATATAAATTATTTTAAAATTGATATATTATTTTGAAATATAAATTGTTTTGGAAAATAAAGTACTTTGAAATATAAATTATTTTGAAATATAAGGCATTTTGAAATTTAAATCTTTTTGAAACCCCACTCTTCGAATCCTTTCAATTAATAGCTTTCTTCGTTAAGGTTTCTTTAGATCTGAAACTTGATTCTGTTTGAAACCCTCTTTGAGTTGTCATGGTTGGTCGAGAATATGAGTATTAGTTGAATAAATTAATTAAATTGTTTATTCACTAAATAGATTTGAATTAGTTATTTTGGAAATACCTATTGTAAGAGAAATGACGGGGTAATACGATTTGTTAAGTCTTTGGGAATATCAACTAATAAAGATGTATGATAACTGAGTTGATAAGTTGATGATGCTAATTAATAAATAGATTAGTAAGTGAAATTGTTAAACCATTAAAAGGGGAATAATATATTTGGTTGAATTTATTTAATTAAACGCAAACTAATGAGGACTCCAAATTTTGATAGCAAATTGTGATAAATCGTCGCTTTAATTGAAATGGCAAGAACTGAAGCACAGAAGGCGGCACGTTGGGAATGAAGGGAAATTTCTCATAGAGAGGCAAACGAGGCATTTGAGGAAATTGAAAGGAGAATTAAGGAGAGACAAGAGCCTGGTCCATATGATAACGTTGTATGTTATCGATTTCATGAGAAGGGGCATTATGCAGCCATGTGCCAAGGAAAGAGAAAGAGAAGGAATGTGAAAGATCGTTATGCTCGCTTCGAGATTGTTTGCTTTAAGTGTCAAAAGGAAGGGCATAACCATTGCCCTGAGGTAAAAAGGAAGAAACAAGCATTAGATTTACCCGTTGATCGATCTATAGTCTGTTATCATTGTCGCCAAACTGGCTATATAGCTCAAAACTGTATTGAGAGGCGACATGAAAGGCAAGCTGTGTTCCGTCCAGCTAGAGCGAAAAGTGTAAATAAAGTAAATGATGATGGGAGCACCACATACTTTTGTTGGAATTGTAGAGATTGGGGACATATTGATTTGGAATGTACTAATTCCCCTACAATGCGACCTAAACCCAATATAGTGCGCATCGAGGAGGAATTTTGACGAAGATGCAGATTGTCGGACAAGAAGCAGATAGTCCTCAATGATTCTGAACCCTAATCATTAGATTTGTTTTGTAATGCTACCTTTTGGTAATCCTAAATATTCCATGTACATATTTAAAATAATATCAAGGCTTTGTTTAGTTAGTACTTAAGGTTGGAAGAATTCTGAATTTATGAAACGTATGTCGAAAAGCTTCGAATGTTGAATTTAAGAAGTGAGAATTTGGATTATAATAATTAACTATCAAATAAGGATAAAACTTAACTTGTGAAGAATAAGTTTAAGCAATGAACTTGATATTTAGAAATTCAAAAGTTGGTTAAAAACTAATAATATGGAATGAATGAAGAATTCAAACTTCAAATGAGAAATTTGAGTTGTGATCTAAATTGAACACTTCGTTCAAATTGAAAAGTTTAAAATTGAATCTTAAGTAAAAATTTAAGTTTAACTTCGATATCGGAATTGATGTTAGCTAAAATTTGAAATGTTCGGAAAATTCGATCGGATTGGAATAATTCTTGAAATTAGTATTATCTATTTTATCATATGTTTTACCGCTGTTTTACTTGAATTAAATTTATCTATCTATACTAAATCTATTTGATTTTGAGAAATTTTGCAAACTATTTTGTATCAAAACATATTTATTTTATTCAAACCTATTTTATAAAACCTATCCAATTTATTTAAACTATTTTAGACCAAAACCTATTTATTTTATTTAAAACAATTTTATTTTGATCTCATTATTTTACTCAAACTATTGTGTATTTAATTATTTTTAAACAGAAATATACATTTTCGATCCGAGCAGCTTAAATCCAAAATGATTGTATATAATGGTTCAATTGAATAATGATATTTGTGATATGTAACCCAAATCGAATGTGAAGTTTAATAATGAATTAATTATGAATATGAACCAGATTTGGAATGATACTGAACATTCAAATTGTTGTAAAGTCAAAACTGAATTGGTATTGAAATCGAATTTCGAGAATCTTTGATTTTGAATATTTGATATGAGTTTTTCAAATTTTATATATGGAAGATTTATGTAAGAATTTTCATTAATTCGAAATATTTATTTGGAAGGTAATTGATTTAAAATGAAACCTTATATAATGAATTTATATAAGAGCGATATATTTGAAACATGATGTTGAAAAGAAAATCTTATGTAAATTGATATTTATATAAGTACGATATGCGTGAAGCATGAAATGAAGTACTATATATATAGTATATATGTTTTCGAAATAAAGATATGGGAAGTAACTTCCATCGAAATCGCAATTCCTGAGAGCGGGATTGTATTGGCGCTCGTCGAGAGTGTTCATCAAAATTCGGAAATTGTAGCTACGTTGGTGCTTCGTCGATTGGAGTATCCATCGATATTGGAATCTCAATCGGTGAGATCACATTGATTATCATTATTACTTACCTGTTCTAGCGTAATTCGGGGGACGAGATGCCTACAGATACAAGCGATTCCACTGGGATAGTGGTGTAACCGCCGCGTAACTGCGATCTAGACGCCATAGCGTAATTCGGGGGACGTGATGCCTATAGTTACAAGCGATTTCATTTGGATAGTGATGTAACCGTCGCGTAATTGCGATTTATAGCAACAACCATTGTGAAATTCGAGAGGTGTGATACCTACGGTTACAAGCGATTCTACTGGGATAGTAGCCACTGTTTTAAATCTCGCAAATATCGCCCGAGATCACCTCCGAGATCTCATTTTGGGCTCCTTCCAAAACGAAACAGCAAATATCACTCTAAATCTCCTTTCGAATATATCACCTGAGATATTGCAATATCAAACGACATATAGACTGAGATCAAATACTAGAATATCGTCCGAAATCTTAGTTTTTTTGGTTAAAATTTAAATTTGTGTCTGAACTAGAACTATAATTAAAAAACTCAAATCTATCCATATCAATCTTTTGTTATTTTACAATTTTCATGTTAAATGACTATATTGTATGTTCATATATGTTTTACAATGCTTATGATTTTCATATTCATCTTTTTACATACATGTTACTTATGAAATTATGTTTTTTATGGTCTATTTATGCTGGATTTTTTAATGTTTTGGATCCTTTTAATGTTTCCTGTCTAACAATGTTCCTGTTTTAAGCATATTACGATTTAGAGTATGAATGATCTTTTGCAAAACAAAGAATAATAAAGTTATTTTTCATGTTAAGTTTAAGTTACTATGTTTTTGATAGCATTCATAAAAATCATTTTGTTAAAATATCATTTATAACATATCATGTTCCCCGAGATTGTTCCGATATGAACTTTCTGACCAGAGATGAAAATCTGAGACGAACTCTCAAGTTACCCTCATCTCGTCCGAGATCTCCCCCGATACGAGACCGAGTCTATAAAATCCCCAGACGAAACGCGACCGATATCCGAGATTTAAAACCTTGATAGCAGCGCAACCGCCGAGTAACCGCGATCCATGGGGGAAGTATTTTCTATATCTATTTTAAATGTTTTAAGTATTTTCACTGGGAGTTGAAACATGGATATTTAGTACTTAAAGATTTTAGTCGTGCGCCTGGCCAGCGTATAACTAACGTCTGTAAGAACGACAGTAAACTTGTTAAACTTCGAGTTATCAAATATTTTCAAATGTTAAATAACAAACCAATAACCTGCAATTAAATTTATATATAACCTCAACATAATAAATTAAGAAAGAGATTTTAAATGTTTTAAAATAAATATTTCCGTATATAAAATTTTGTTTAATATTTAAATCTTCTTCTGAAATTTCCTTTCCGTTCGAATCCATCTTCCTTCGTCGATCCTCTTTGATTAGATTCTTTCATTCGTTCAACTTTTAACTCGAATTCTGTAACTATTCCTTATCCATAACAAGGCAAGAAGTAGAAGGAGAGTATAAATCTTCTAGTGAGTTCATATTTATTAAATGTTGATTTGAAATAAGTATTTTGAAAGTTATTATAATATATAACTTCCTTAGTATAATATTGAAATTTTGATATGTATTTGTGAAAGATTTTATGTAGGTAAACATCTATATGTTTTGGATTTGGTATAGTATAGAATAATATTATGTATATTGTCATATATTTATTATAGATTGAAGTTGAATTTTAATAAATAAATGAGTGGGGGAGAGATAAAATTTTCCCTATTTGAAATTTTGATGATTCGAAATATATTACTTATAATATATATTCTGTTTAAGTATAGAAAGATGTTTTGAGTATTTATTTGACGTTAAAGTTGGCCTATCGAATACATAGTGATTTGGATATACGTCTGATCAACGTATATGTTAAATCCTATGTGTACTAGATAGATATTGAGTCACACTCTAGTAGCTTGAAAATGATTCTGGTGATGACTGCGCAGCATCATTGATATCTATATTCGGGTTTCGAAAGTGGGATAGATATTTGTCACCAATCGAGACGTCGAGTGAATACTTAAAATCATTTTTGAAATGTTTATAAATATTTTAACATTGATATATATATATATATATATATAATTTCAAAGTATATATGGATATGAAGATAAATTTGAACTATTGTTTTAAATATATTAATTATTTAATTACTATTTCTCTGCATCGTTCCTTTTCGGGGACGAAAAGGTTTAAGTGGGGGAGAATGTAACAACCCGGAATTTTAAATATATTTTTATTTAATTATTAAATTCAAATTTTGTTTTTATTTTATTCGTTTAGAACTCAGTTTTTTGACGATTATTTGCGGTAGCGACAACCGATATATCTCAAATAAAAATAAAAATGTAATATAAAAATAAAAATCCAAAAAAATATATTTGAGATGCGTCTAACAAGACATAGCGTAGAAATTAATTTCGTTGAAAAAATTGAATGTTTGTCGATCGCGCAGTTTTCAGTGCAAAGCTGCGCATATCAGTTCAAATTTTAACGATTTTGAAATCTATCTGAATTCAGTTCGAACAAATAAGAAAAATATTCTATTCGTTGTCACGAATCCAATGGTAAAATTCATTTCATAAAATTAGGACGTTTTGACCTTCGTTTAATTGTTCTCTCATACCATTTTTTCTTTTACAAGGGGTCAGTAATGTTTTTTGAGCGGAGCGTCCTGACACTGCAAACTATATACCGTTGCGACCGTCTAATCGAGCTGATTACCGATATATATTCATTTTCCAGTTTCGGTGCCTGGTTCGTGCCGGAGTTGCAAAAAGGCTTGCGCAGTTCATGTTTGAAACATAACCATTTGAGTTCGACGTATCTTTATTCGAATTCAACATATATTTCTAGTCATTATGGGTCTGCAAACCAAGTCTGCAACATTCGCATAGCGCTCGGAAGGACAAAAATGCTAATATACACATATGTTTCATCTTTTGCGTGTTTTTCCACTTTCATTCTCATTCCCTTAAACGTGCCATTGCATCTTCCTGTAGCATTAGCAATTCATTTCCCTTTCTCAAAACCTTTGTTCCATGCAACACATGTGGTTACATACATGTTATTCTTTCTTTCAACTTGTCCATGCGTTATATGTAAATGTGAATATATACATATACTTTTTTATTTTGTTTTGTTTGCTAACTAAAAAAAAAATTTGAAATGTTAGAAACACGGAAAGTGGTGCAAGACTTCTCTTTTCCAAAGACCATGCATTGCCTTTCCAAAACCTTGAATTCATAAATCTTAAGCATTGTTGCATGCATTGATCGTAAAAGAAAAATAAAGTAATAACGCTAAAACATGAGTTTTCTCAAAAGCCGCATGCATGGTAAATCAATATGTCCGAAAACTGCGTGATATACTCGCTTAATATTTTAGTGGCCACGTTTCATCTTTCCATTTTATTTAAAACTTTTGCTCTGTCATTGCCGATCTTTTGTTCTTTTAAATATTCTGCCAACGTTAACTAAAAGAAAATGAATAGTTGAACTTAGGAGTTGCAGTGGTTGCAATATCATATATAGTACGTATAGATTGTTTAAAAAAAAAGGTTTGAGTCAGTCTGTGTCCACTTTTCCACCTCCACCTATTTTTTTGGACCGCAAGCCCTCTTTCGGTGCATATTTGAATTGTTGCTTCTCCACTTTTCCCCACATTATTTTATCCCCTTTATTTTCCTTTTATCAGCTAAAAATCATTCTTCACCAATTTCTGAAAATAATGGCCTCCACCGGGAATCAAATCGGCTCCATCCTCCAAAAATCACCACCGAACCCAATGCTCCACCGGAATCCGCTACCACCTCGTCGGGTTCTCCTTCGTTCACCACCTGAGGCGCTCGTCACTGTCTCTTTGTCACCGAGTCAACCCGCGAAGCCTGTAGCCGCACCCGCTATTTCTCACCGCAGCAGCTCGTCCCCACTCCGTCTTTTAGCCATCAACCCTGTCGCGCTCTCACCTCCGCCACCCTAAAACGCTGCAAGACGCCGCATTGAGGCTGTTGCACGCAACACCGCATGTCCCCTCACGGTCCTCGATCGTTGCTGCGGTCCACCGTTCGTTGTTCTGTGCTTCCTTCGCTGCGATTTAAATGTAAGTTTGCTTACGATTAAAACTATTTCAAGTTCTCCATTTCGCATTTCCACCAAGTATGATTGTTTCAGTGTTGTTTGGTTGACTGTTGTCTATTGGGTTGAACTCGTCGGTCCTAGTCATTGTTGTTGCTCTTGTAGTATTTGTTCCCGTTTTGGTTGGTACTTTTCCTGTGCTTAGAAAATTGTTTAGTGGCACCTTGAATTATAACTTTGGAAAAACCATCCTTTACTGTGCATAAATTTGCCGGTGTATATTTGGGTCCTCGGTATCAGTTGCATGCATCTAAACTGGTCAAGCCATGTATCCTAGAAAATCCATACTGTACTGAATATTAAAATTTGATTTACTAGTCATCTTACCTAGCATGCATGTTATAAAAGAAATGAAGTTAGGAATTATTGAACTATATGATATTGGTTTTGGAAATTTTACTTGTGGAGTTTTGTTTCCTATAGGTAAACATGTATTTTGCTCGGACTATTGAATTCTCTGCTTGTTAAAGTTTGATATCACGTTGCACCTTATTGTTGGATAAAATTTGCTAAGATAAACAAGCCACCTTTATTTCTAATGCATGCATATCTTCTGGTCTTTGTCTGCATGTGTTCGTGAGTATATAGACATGTGTACGGAGTGTATATGGATTAGTGTATAGGCGCATGCTATATATTGTTATTATCAGAAAATTTTTCTGTTGTCAAACTTACCCTTAAGACACCTGTTTATGTCAAATACTACAAGATCATGCACTGAGTTTTGTTTACATATCATGATCCCATCCGCATGAATATACATACTGTATAACTATTTTATATTTATTAACCAATAGCGTTCGCATGTATGCGTGCAATGTGTGTATGTATGAATGTTGAACGATAGCTGTAGCATCTTGTATAAATGTACTTTAAATTTCCTTGCTTGAATGTGCCTATGATTCCATTTTTCTCATGCATGGACTGCATACATGCTTTCTTGAAACTATCATGTCCCTTATCAATCTTTTGATGAAACCACCCTAATATTGATGCATGCATTTTGACCATTTTAGTATGTATATTTCATTCAGTCCACTGTTTTTTTTTTTTTTTTTTGTACTCAAACTATTTAATATATCGTCTGGATTAACAAATTATATTTTTGTGTTTATCGAAGTGTGCTAACATGAAATAAGTTCAATCCTAACTTGAGTGTTTTGTGTATTGTGCATGGGACGACCGGGTCAAGTCCTAAGTGTTCCAGGCTTAAAGTTTCAGCTCGCAAAACTGGAGAGGAACGTGAAGACGCAAGACGCACATGCTCGCGCAATGCCCGACTAAACCGTAAACTTTTATTCTTTTAAAAATTCATGTACATATTATATAAATTGTTCCGCTGTATATAAATGATTTGTATAACTCCGATATCTTATGAAAATTTTATTCCGGTGCAAATATCATATACTGTGATTCTGTGTTATTCTGTTTAAACCCTGTAAGCTAATAACGAGTCATTGTTTTGAGCGCCATGAGTCGGTTTAATTATGGATTAGAGACATGAAAAATAGCGAGTCGTTACACTTACAATCAGTTCAGTAAGTGTGCCCTGACACCTACCTAGTGCGGGGTCCTCCTTTTAATAACAGAATGGATTACTAACTAATATTGGTCCCACACAATAGATGACATAAGCCAATTCCCACAGATCTTGTATCCCTAATTAACTAGGATTTTGACAGGTTATGCCTAACAGACTTAACAGATTCGCATAACTGCCTACAGATTTACGGGTTAAACTTTACAAGTTAACGGGTCCCTATAACCCCAACAGATGTAACAGGTTAAGTCTTTTAGATTAAAAGGTTCGTATAACCCCTACGGATTTAAAAGGTTTACTTAACCCTACAGACTAAACTGGTTTACTTAACCCCACAAATTTAACAGGTTTACTTAACCCCATAGAAACTTAACAGGTTCACTTAACCCATAGACTTAACATGTTTACTTAACCCCACAAATTTAACAAGTTTACTTAACCCCACAAATTTAACAGGTTTACTTAACCCCACAGAAACTTAACAGGTTTACTTAACCCCACAAATTTTACAGGTTTACTTAACCCCATAGAAATTTAACAGGTTTACTTAACCCCACAGATTTCATATTTAATTAACCCTACCAATTCATATAAATTTACTTAACCCCTTATTCCATTTGTCGGGTTCATATATTACCCCATTTCACATTCAAACCAAATAAGTATTTCAATTTAACATGTTGTCATTATCTTTTCATTTATACATGTTAACACAACAGACCTCTCACATTAAGTCAATCACTTATGGCTGCTGGATATGCTGGGTGGCTCCGTGTAGACTTAAACCACAAGTTTATACTTAACCTTGTGTCGTGGTGTCATTTCGGATTAGACCCCTCACATTAGATTAGCCACTTGTGGTTGCTGGATATGCCGGGCGGCTCCGGACAGACTTATACCACAAGTACAATCTAACCTCGTGTCTAAGCATTATTACCGTTCCAAATTTTTAGGCATATTCATATTAGCAATTATCCTATTTCAATTATAGGTTTTCCCATGCCTCTTTTCAATTCACATATCATTATGCCTAATATGCCCTTTTTCCTAAGTCATAAATCAATATACAATTTACGCGCAATTTCAATATTCACATATGTTCCAATTTATGTCCCAATTCAATATTCACATATGTTTATGCCCCAATTCAATATTCACATATCTTCCAATTTATGCCCCAATTCAATATCCATATATGTTCCAATTTATGCCCCAATTCAATATTCACCTATGTTCCAATTTATGCCCCAATTCAATATTCACATATTTCAATACAAGTTATGCCCAAATTCATGTTTTCCCAACGATTTCCAATTTCGCATGTTCACATATTTCAGCGTTAGGCAAAGGCTCGAAGGTAGCCTTGCTATATAAAAATAAAAAGGGAAAAGAGAGAGAGAGAGAAGAGAGTCAAAAGTAGGCATAATATAATCAATAATTAACTGTCAGAAACATGCATAAAAACTGAATAAGCATATTATGACAAGATTTGGCACGGTGGCGATATAAACATATAAGAACAGATCTGGTGAATATGTCATAATAGAACTGATTTAGCCAATGATTCAAGATCCAAATTTTATACACATATCAAGATTGCCAATTAAATATTCAGATCTAAAAATAACATAAACTCACAGTAAATAGATCTAATAAAATAGATCCAAATAACTGAGAAGGACACGTTGATTTTGTAGTAGCAATCTTTGAATATTATGATCTTCTTTGAATTGATTTTGGAGAAGAACAAGCTATTTTTACTTATCATTACAATAGAGCTCCGCCGTTGCCACCATTTTTCATATGAATAAAAACCTAGGTTTCATGTCCTATTTATAACCTAGAATAAATGAATCTTGCTCAGAAAGGTGTCCAGATACAAAATGAAGTATTTCGCTCAGATCTGCGCAGGGGGTCGACCCCCGGGTTGGCCCTGGGGTTAACCCCCCCCCCTTGATGGGGTCGACGCCCCTTTGATGGGGTAGACCCCCCCTTTGATGAGGTCGGCACCCCTTTTATGGGGTCGACACCCATGGGAGGGAAATCTGCCACCTCCCTAAATTTCAATTTTTGAACCGATTTTTGAATTTCTGGACCTAATTTTGTATTTCTGGACCATATATACATACATACACACACACATATACATACATACATACATACATATATATGTATATATATTCTTCTTGCGCGTATATAAACTTTAAACCTTAATAACTTCTTCATACGAAGTCCGTTTTACGCAAACCAAGTATTTATGCTAATTTTGTATTTCTGGACCCTATATACATACATATATACACACACACACATACATTCATTACATACATACATATGTATGTATATGTGTATATAAATTCTTCTTGCGCGTATATACACTTTAAACCTTAATAACTTCTTCATACGAAGTCCGTTTTACGCAAACCAAGTATCTATGTTGACTAGAATTTCTAGACGGTCGCAATGACACAGTCCGTTTCCCTTAATTCTGAATATTAAATTAATTATTTTTTAATTTGTCCTCTTAAATGTTGTTAAAATTTCGAGGTGTTACATTACCTAAATAAATAAATTATAAATTATTCTGATTTAGTTCAAACTAACTCCAGTACTTCGATACGATCACAACGCAAAAAAGGGCTGCTCAAAAGGATCTCGTTTGCACAAGTTATTGATTTTTCGAATTTATAAAAATATAAATTTATTAATTAACTCAATTAATTAACCATAATCACATCATAATCTGATACAATCACATCCATTGTTTTAAAGGCTTAAACCTCGATGCAATCACATGTACAACAAACCGTTGAAAATTTAAATTTTCATGCTAAAAACATTAGCATCTGTGCATACACTAAACTAGCATGGAAATTTCAGTTTTACCGCATATAACAACTTTAGGTGAATAACAATGGTCTAGAAACAATTCCTCCAACATTAAAAGCACATACAGTACCTTAAAAAATTTATGATAGACGGGTTACAACAAAACTATCAAAATTTATCTATGTAGATCAGATTATTATTAGTTTATATATTAAAAAAATTGAATTTTGTTATGCAAATAAATCTTGTTATGCAAATAACACTTCCGGAAAGTGCATCAATTGTGCACATTTGTTGTAGTGTACATTTTTAGGTTTAGGTCTTTGTATATTACGTCTAACATGTGCAGGTATTCCAATACCAGTTGGACTTTAGCAGAACCCACATTCAAATCAATTATTAAGTTAAGCAAAATTGAAATCTTATGAACAAGTTAATAACAATAATTCATAATAAGAAAATTGTCAGTCATTAACATCAGTGAAGAGAAATCGAATTTTGTAAATTATCGGTTAAGTGAACATTTTAATGTCTACTTCTTTGATTATCTTTAGGAAAAAGATTTATTTTCAAAGCATATACAATTAATCATAGGGATCAGACAACTTATAGCATATAATTTCTTAAACCAAGAGCATGAGCATTTTCTGAATAATTTAATAAGTTGCATGAATTAACCAAAAACATTGATGTAAAATAAATAGTGGTAACTTGATTAACATATATAGTAGGTTGTGCTAAATCTCATTGTAAATGACACCAAATTTAAAGTGTAGCTCAACATCCAAACATAACACAGAAATAATGGTTTCTGGTAGGTACCTAGGCAAATAATAGTTTTATTTAGTAATCTCTAGTAGAAGAACTACCTAAACAAAACACGAACTCTACATTTGACACATTTCCACTGATAAACAAAGAAAGAATCACTAAGTAGTGATGCATGTATATCATCAATAAACGACTGATATACCTCGGAGTAACCAGTACGCGTATCTTGAATATGAGCATACAAGGGCGGTCTCCTACAATTGATGTCAAATTGAAATTCTCCTTTTATAGACACATCAACCACCATATAAACTCCTTCAAACTTCTTCTTGGAATATCTACGAAAGACAACATCACAAATAAGAATGAGTGGGGAATGGATTTGAAACTCCGCATTTGTCTAAAAAGAGTACAATATCTAGATGTAATAACACATCCTTAGAACATTTGAAGCAAAACTGGGTTAATTACTGGGCTTCTAGGAAACAATAAAATTGTTTGAATAATCTAATCACCAGCTAAATTAAAACATCTCTTGTCATAGCAGCACCGCAAGTGATTGTATTGATGAATGTAGCACTTATGATCATGCCTAGAAACATTTCTTCCTATTGCTTCTGACATAATCATGCTTGCGATCAAGTACATAATACAAAGTATTAAACTTGGGAAAAGAAAAAAAAAATGCAAATTCAACTTACAACATTCATGAGAATTTCAACCAGTTCCATGCAACTTATAGTGAATGTCCGTATCTCTAGTGGCCTCATAAACAAACTTAGCGGGCTTTGTTGCAATGCATCAATGAAAAAGTTGCATGTATGTCTCATAATTCCGATTCTCTTTCCCGCTGCCAATGTCCTTAATCCATAACGGCTAGCCAGTTTGCACCATTTTGAGAAGCTCTACCCTTGCCTTCACTACAGGATCCAATAAACAGGGTTTTGGAATAATAATAGCTGGGCCTATAAACTTTGAACAAAGTGGCTTCGCCTTTCAGTCATGTATTTTGAATGATAACGCTTAGTTCTTCTGTTGATGGATCTTCAGATTTCAAACGACCACCATAATTTCCATAAATGGGTTTTCCTTTGCCTTTTTTTTACATGAATTCTTTCAGTTTTAATTTTTTTCATTCTCTTCTTTAAGGATTGTGTTTTCATAATCCTGGATTTGTCCCTGTCAACATCAACTATAGTTTAGACAAGCTAAACATGACTGCATTAAAAAAATACCCCTTTATAGTTTTTGAGTTTGTACATATAGTACCAGGCCATGTAAAGTTTAGAAAAAAAATACAGCCGAATATTTAACATTGTTACATGATACATGTACATAAGTCATAGCTGATGCATCAGCATTTTCCGCATTTGCATTATATCCCACAATCTGGCAGTATTGCATTGCATATGGTGGCTTTGCATGTGCACTCATTTGAACACTGGTACTACGTCGTACATATAGGTATGCATATACAACTACTCCAGTCAGAACTCATCGCACCACTGCTCGTTCAAATGATCCAACCTATAAGGATTCCATCACTTGCTCAACATAATTCTGACTAGACTTCCATGGCATATTCAATATGGCGGCCTCACCATTCTTGTGAAGCTACTCCATATATGCCAGTTCTGCTACTCACTGTTACATGCTCAAAAAGCCAGATGTGTTATTCTATACAAAAATATATAGATACTCTTATATACATTTGAACCAGCCTACAAGGATTACCTGTTCTCGCACAGGCAGTTTGATTGTAACTAGTTCCATTCAATGACACAACATCTCATGCAAGGCCTACATCACTTCTGTAACACCCCACACCCGCTACGGTCACTCATAAAGGGAATGTCATAGCATCGGTGGAGTATCTTAAGTGAATATAGAACAGAAAAATTACAACAAGACAGATATAAGTAATACCTGAGAATTTAAAACATCATTTCATTGCAGCGGAAAGTAAAACATGTTTGGTTACATCACAAAACCATAAACAAGAGTCAAGTACAAAATATCCGCCTTGATAAAACAAAAGTACATAATCCCATTACATAACTAATAGCCATAAAAGAAAAGATAAGCTGAGCTTTACATCACGGTCCAAGCTCCAAAAGATAGATAAAACAATCTGATCAAAGCCCACTAGTGCTAGGCCCACTCTAAGAACCTGAGGGTTGGGGAAAAAGATAAAAACAACGAGGTCAGACTTAAGTCTGAGTGAGGCCTATAACTTTAACAATACAATCATTAAAGTAATAAGGGTATGATATAAACCTGGTACGGTACGACTGGGGATAAATGACTACACTAAGCAGCCAACTAGACTTAGGATGAACTAAGATAACGGTAAAGACGCGCCTATCCACCCAAGGATAAATACTACACTGCACCACACCAGATCTACCCACCCAAGGGTAATTCCTACACTGCACCACACCAGATCTACCTACCCAAGGGTAATTCCTAACTTAAAGATTGATCCCACTAAGTGTACTTAGTAATCTTAATAGTAGTCTCGTGTACCCCTAGCTGACTACATAGGTGCCGTCTGCCCCTATCTCCACTAGGTGTACCCAAGATAACGGTAAAGACGCATCTACCCACCCAAGGGTAATTACTAACTGCACCACACCAGATCTTTCCTACTTAAAGGTTGATCCCACCCAAGGACTTAGAAAATTTAACTAGTAGTTTCGTGTACCCCTAGCTGACTACATAGGTGCCGTCTGCCCCTATCTCCACTAGGTGTACTCACTACTCCCATTCGATCGGCTCCCTAACGTAGATACCCGTGCTGGCCCCACAGTGGGGTGTATCACTCCCCAAAGTGGCAACCCGATACAACCAATGGTGCACGGCTTATACCTACACGATGCAACAACGTCTTACCTACCAGCCCGGGTCCACACACGCATATGAAACCCGTTGGACTTGCGTTGCCACCGCTAACCCGTTTTGGCCTCTTATAGTCAAGCCCAGTACGCGTGTCCCGTCCTCGACATGGGTCGAGCCCAATAAGATACATATGGGTTACTGGTTGAAATGGGCCCCCACAAGCTACCCTCCTAAGCTTGTCCTTTTTTCTAGTGTATCCCACTTAACCCTTTTGAATAATCATGTCCACTTACATGTTTAAAGTTTGGTTAAGTCATCTAATCATATTTCAATTGCCACTCAAGGCACCCACTAGATTTCCCATGCCACCCAAGGCACCTACTTGATTTCCACATGCCACCCAAGGCACTTACTTAACCCTTTAATTATGTTTAATTACATGTTCCACTTTGGTTAAGTATTCTAATCGTATTTTCTATTGCCACCCAAGGCAACCCACTAGATTTCCACATGCCACCCAAGGCACTTACTTAATCTCCACATGTCACCCAAGGCACCCACTTAACCCCTCATGCCCCACTACATGCTTATCTGGTTAAGTGATTCTTAATTGATTAAGAACGTAACCGTTGTAAAGACCTCTCACATTAGACTATCTTTTATGGCAGCTGGATTTGTCGGTCGGGTCCGGGCAGCCTTACGCCATAACCGAGTCTAACCTCGTGTTTTTACACTTGTCACGTATTTAGTTTGTGCCTAAGACCTCTCACATTAGGCCAATCATTTGTAGCCGCTGGATTTGTCGGTCGGTTCCGGGCAGTCTTATGCTACAAAAGGGTCCAACCTCGTGTCTTAGTCGATTAATTACACCTAATTAATCACCCCCATAATTTGTATTAATTATCCCTAATTAATTACAAATTTAACGATGTACATAATTGACTCAATTATGTCCATCCACTTTATGGTATGCATAATCATACCAACTTCACACCATTTCATTAACATGAATATTAACCCCATCGTTCCCCACGTAATTCGCTAACATGACATACTTAAAAGAGAAGATTCATCACACATACAATGGGTTCAACTTGCATAACATTAGCATCAACATGGGTTTAAAAGGTGTCAACATGCATATAGCATCAAACCCAACTAGCATAAATAATCAACCCAAACTTTAATGAATCACATATGTCATAAAGAGGTTAAGTTGCATAAGTTACTTATGTCATACAAAAGGGTAAACTTGCATATGTATGTATGACATACAAGGGGTTAACTTGCATATGTATGCATATCATACAAAGGTGTAAACTTGCACATGTTACTTGCATATAATCAAACACCAAACTTGCATAACATGTCATATATGAACTTGCATATAATCATACACCAAACTTGCATAACATATCATATATGAACTTGCATATAATCAAACACCAAACTTGCATAACATTGTGTCATAATGGATCAATGTTTATCATAGCGATTTGCATAACTAGCATCATGAACACATAGCCTAAAACTTGCATAACTTGCATAACATCATGATCACCTAGCATATGACTTGCATAACTTGCATAACATCATGATCACATAGCATATGACTTGCATAACTTGCATAACATCATGATCACATAGCATATGACTTGCATAACTTGCATAACATCATGAACACATAGCATATGACTTGCATAACTTGCATAACATCATGATCACATAGCATATGACTTGCATAACTTGCATAACATCATGAACACATAGCATATGACTTGCATAACATCATGAACATATAGCATATGATAACATAACTTGCATTGATCCACATTCATAGCCATAACCTCATTATATCCTATCATAATCATTTCAACAATTGGTCATTAAGGCTATAGAAACTCATAACTTTTTGATTAGCACTTCAATGAAGAAGATTAAGTTGCTAGAGTTGATTAGAAGTTGATTTGAGAAGCTATCTTCCTCTTTAATTTGTTGGTGGCTCCTTCTAGTTGCATTTTGACGGCATAACGACGTTGTCTCCAATTTTAGTATGAATTAGGGTAGTCTTAGGGTGTATTTATAGATTAGTTAAGTGTTTTAGGCCATTAGATTAACCCTAAATCAGATTAGAGCCGTCAGATCTCGTCACTAGCCACCAACCCTAGCCCAAACCCCTTCAGGTTGCACCCAGGTCACACAGACCGACAGGGGGGGTCGACCCCTAGGGAGGGGGTCGACACCCATGTCGACCCTAGGGTCGACACCCTCTGCCTGGCGGGAATTTTCCCGCCTCTTCTAAAATGTGTAATCTGAATATTTTAAATCTGTTTGAATTTTCTGAAAACTTCTTCGGGCCTTAACTGGGTCATACAGACTCCGATTTTCGAAAACTCGGACTCTGTTTCGCGTATTTTTCCGAGACGAACGCAATGGCATAGCCCGTTTCCCCTGATTCAGATTTTAAAATTTAATTCTGCCCTGTTTTATATTATAGCAAGTTATTCAACATACGGGGTGTTACATTCTCCCCTACTTAAAGGATTTCGTCCCCGAAATCTCTAAGTCAAGAAGAACGTATCCTACCATCCAAACAACCATCTACTCAAACCATCAAACACTGGCATCCATTGTCCTTAAAATTTCTAATGCTGTATGAACATATGCAAAGAGTGTGTGTATATGTTCCCTGTCTAATGCAAAATTAGGCGGTCTACTGATTCAGTTGACCTCCTTAATGCAAACCATGATAGTGCCATGCATCCAATATGTATGCGAAAGAACCCTATCGACACATACTATTTCTACATGAGTGCACAATCATTCACCAAAATGCATCATCCATATGATAGCACAACCATTATACATCCATTAATATAGCTACCTACACACAGTTATATGCAATATGCAATATGAAGTGACTGAGCCGATCTAGTGTCTAAAGTGTGTGTATATGCATCCACGAGCAACCACTAGCAAACACTTGCATCCACACGCATCCATCAAACATAACATGTCTCAAACACATGTTTCAACCATAGGTTTACCCTATCTAAAGGTCAAAGATACTAATGAGAGGACATACTAAAGATAAGATAAGTACTAGACAAACGATAAAGGAGAAGTTAAAAGACATACCCTCAAAAAGGAATGGGTACAATGAACGCATCTTCGCTTCTGTCTCCCAAGTAGCATTGCTCTCATCCTCTCCCCATTGCACTTTGACCAGTCGAACCTCTCTATTTCTCAACTTCCTAATCTCTGACCCAAGGATGCGGGTAGGAGCTCGTCGAATAGTCGCATCACGCTCTACATCCACTTCTCTAAGCAAGCTCGGCTCTACCACCTCTGCGGTCTCATGTAGGCACTTCCTCAAATGTGACACATGGAATACGTCATGTACCCCACTAAGTCTCTCGGGATAAATCCACTCTATATGCCATGGAGCAGTCCTCTTGCTCTTCACGGGTATGAAATGGGCGCTCTTAGTAAGTCTGTCTACCACAACCCAAATTCCCGTATTACCCTTTCTCGATCTCGGTAACCCATCAACAAAATCCATCGAGACGCTATCCCACTTCCATTGTGGAACTTCCAATGGGTGAAGCAACCCACCTGGTTTCTTTTGCTCCGCTTTCACTTGTTGGCACACCAAGCATCTAGCGACATACTCGGCCACATCTTTCTTCATACCGGCCCAAAAGAAAACTCGCTTCATGTCTTGGTACATCTTGTCCCCACCGGGATGAATGGTCATCTTCGAACGATGCGCATCATCAAGTATAGCCTTCCTCAAACCCTCATCTTGCGGTACACAAAGTCTACCGTCTCTACGCAACCACCCCCTATCGTCTAGGGTGTACCTACTCAAATGGCTGGACGACTCCCCCCTTATGAGCCTCTCTACTAACTCAACCAACTGTGGGTCGTCCCGCTGTGCCTCGCCAAGCCATCCCAAAAGAGTAGGTCTGACCTCTAAGGATGCTAGCAAACCGGGTACAAAGTTAACGGAAGGTCTAAAATCAAACATCGAGATAAATTCCAAGCTTCGTCGTTCCACGAACAATGGACTCAAGGACAACCTTTTTCTGCTTAAGGCGTCCGCCACCACGTTACCCTTGCCAGGGGTATACGCTATCTCGAAATCATAGAATGCTAAGAATTCCATCCACCTTTGTTGTCTTAAGACTATGTGCTCGAAGAGTCTCCAACACTTCCCTAAGATGTAGGGCATGCTTTTCTCCACTTCTAGAGAAAACCAGGATATTCTCCCATGCAAAATCGTCACAACTATCCATCTCTCACGTAGACCATCCTAGTCGAACTCGACATCCCCCAAGTGCAAGCCCCAAAGGCCTAAACCAATATCAGACAAACACCCAAGGGATACCTCCTTCGAATTCAGACGACCTACATGAGATGATACTAGTAAAAACGGCTAAATAATTAAGCACTTGTCCAACTCTGGATGTCCTTGCCAGTCTCGCTCCAAAACCACCGTTGATCAAATAACTGGCTTTGCTTAACCTATTAAGCACATACAAAAACTTATTTCGCTCTTAGAAAAGACCAAGATGTCATCCACAAAGACCACTACGAAGTTATTTAGGTACTCCCTGAACACCCTACTCATCAAATCAACAAAGTATGCAGGGGCGTTTGTCAAACCAAATGGCATCACCAGCCACTCATAGAAACCATCCGGAGTCCTAAAGGCAGTCTTCTCTATACTATCCTCAGCCACTCTCAACTGATGAAACCCCGTGGCTAAGTCCAACTGCGAAAACACTGAGGCGCCAACCAACTGATCAAAGAGATCATCAATCCTCGGCAATGGGTGTCTATTCTTTTTTGTGAGCTTGTTGAGTTCTCTATAGTCTACACAAAGTCTGAGGGACCCATCCGCCTTCGTGGCAAAAACTACTGGAGCACCCCACTCTGATATACTTCGTCTTATGAACACCTTCTCAAGCAACTCCCCTACTTGCTTATGGAGTTCCCTCCTCTCACGAGGAGCCATGTGGCGCACTGGTAAAGATACTGTTTTAGCATTGTCCACCAGATATATTCGGAAGTCTATCTCCCGCTTCGGAGGTAAGCCCTTCACCTCCTCAAACACATCCGAGTATTCCCGGACCACTCTAACAGATCGCAAACTCTCGACCGAAGCGTCGAGCGATTCAAGATAACTTAGCATAACATAACCCATGGGCTTATAAGAGATCTCGAGAGTGTTCCCCAAGCGGGTCATGAGCCTAACAACTCTCCTTTCGCAATCAAGAACGGCACCATTACTGGATAACCAGTCCATGCCCAAAATCAACCCATAGCCCGTGAAGCCCAAAACAAAAGCATCACATCTAAACTCAACGCTAAGTATGGAAATCTTCAAACCCAAACATATCATGGACAAATAAGTGGAGCCCCCAATTGGGTTTGAAACAACCAAGGGATCATCTACTAGACTGGTGTCTAAGTGCAGTGACTCAACTAATGATGATGAGATAAACGAACGCGATGCGCCAGAGTCGAATAAAGTTCGAACATGATGATCGAGAGAACCAAATTTCAACCCAGATGGTCCTACCTCCATCAGGTCTACCAGCCGTGAGGGAATACATCTACCCTCCAGAGTATCCTGTACTTTGTCCTTACCTCTTTGGACAATCCTAATAAGGTGTCCTATTTCTCCAAAACAACTGGCCTTCTCCTTCACATTCTCCTTCCATGACCTCTCACCATGATGAGGTTTCGTCCTTTATTTACCTAATAGCTATTTGAACCTTCCTGCCTCGTCCATCTTAAAGGTACCCACAAGCCCTCCACCTCCTTGGACTAACTTCTTAGCCCGACAAACGTCTTAGTCCCTTGAAGTGGTTCTTCCGTCCTTCATACGGAAGTCCTTATTTATCTTTAAAAGACATATATACGCGGAGGGGAAATTCAAAAAGAAAAAGAGGAAGAGATTCAAAACGGAGAATCGAAGGAAAGATATATGGCTCTTGGGGATTATGTGCTTTTCTTTCAAAAACTTTTCTCTTAAAAGACATGTTTTTGAAAATACTTCTTCCAAAAATGTTTTTAGAAAAATAATTTTCTAAAAATTTTATCTGTTCCGGTAACCTTCAGCTCTGATACCACGTGTAACACCCCACACCCGCTACGGTCACTCATAAAGGGAATGCCATAGCATCGGTGGAGTATCTTAAGTGAATATAGAACAGAAAAATTACAACAAGACAGATATAAGTAATACTTGAGAATTTAAAACATCATTTCATTGTAGCGGAAAGTAAAACATGTTTGGTTACATCACAAAACCATAAACAAGAGTCAAGTACAAAATATCTGCCTTGATAAAACAAAAGTACATAATCCCACTACATAACTAATAGCCATAAAAGAAAAGATAAGCTGGGCTTTACATCACGGTCCAAGATCCAAAAGATAGATAAAGCAATCTGATCAAAGCCCACTAGTGCTAGGCCCACTCTGAGAACCTGAGGGTTGGGGAAAAAGATAAAAACAACGGGGTCAGACATAAGTCTGAGTGAGCCCTATAACTTTAACAATACAATCATTAAAGTAATAAGGGTATGATATAAACCTGGTACGGTACGACTGGGGATAAATGACTACACTAAGCGGCCAACTAGACTTAGGATGAACTAAGATAACGGTAAAGACGCGCCTATCCACCCAAGGATAAATACTACACTGCACCACACCAGATCTACCCACCCAAGGGTAATTCCTACACTGCACCACACCAGATCTACCTACCCAAGGGTAATTCCTAACTTAAAGATTGATCCCACTAAGTGTACTTAGTAATCTTAATAGTAGTCTCGTGTACCCCTAGCTGACTACATAGGTGCCGTCTGCCCCTATCTCCACTAGGTGTACCCAAGATAACGGTAAAGACGCATCTACCCACCCAAGGGTAATTACTAACTGCACCACACCAGATCTTTCCTACTTAAAGGTTGATCCCACCCAAGGACTTAGAAAATTTAACTAGTAGTTTCGTGTACCCCTAGCTGACTACATAGGTGCCGTCTGCCCCTATCTCCACTAGGTGTACCCACTACTCCCATTCGATCGGCTCCCTAACGTAGATACCCGTGCTGGCCCCACAGTGGGGTGTATCACTCCCCAAAGTGGCAACCCGATACAACCAATGGTGCACGGCTTATACCTACACGATGCAACAACGTCTTACCTACCAGCCCGGGTCCACACACGCATATGAAACCCTTTGGACTTGCGTTGCCACCGCTAACCCGTTTTGGCCTCTTATGGTCAAGCCCAGTACGCGTGTCCCGTCCTCGACATGGGTCGAGCCCAATAAGATACATATGGGTTACTGGTTGAAATGGGCCCCCACAAGCTACCCTCCTAAGCTTGTCCCTTTTTCTAGTGTATCCCACTTAACCCTTTTGAATAATCATGTCCACTTACATGTTTAAAGTTTGGTTAAGTCATCTAATCATATTTCAATTGCCACTCAAGGCACCCACTAGATTTCCCATGCCACCCAAGGCACCTACTTGATTTCCACATGCCACCCAAGGCACTTACTTAACCCTTTAATCATGTTTAATTAAATGTTCCACTTTGGTTAAGTATTCTAATCGTATTTTCTATTGCCACCCAAGGCAACCCACTAGATTTCCACATGCCACCCAAGGCACTTAATCTCCACATGCCACCCAAGGCACCCACTTAACCCCTCATGCCCCACTACATGCTTATCTGGTTAAGTGATTCTTAATTGATTAAGAACGTAACCGTTGTAAAGACCTCTCACATTAGACTATCTTTTATGGCAGCTGGATTTGCCGGTCGGGTCCGGGCAGCCTTACGCCATAACTGAGTCTAACCTCGTGTCTTTACACTTGTCACGTATTTAGTTTGTGCCTAAGACCTCTCACAATTGCCCAATCATTTGTAGCCGCTGGATTTGCCGGTCGGTTCCGGGCAGTCTTATGCTACAAAAGGGTCCAACCTCGTGTCTTAGTCGATTAATTACACCTAATTAATCACCCCCATAATTTGTATTAATTATCCCTAATTAATTACAAATTTAACGATGTACATAATTGACTCAATTATGTCCATCCACTTTATGGTATGCATAATCATACCAACTTCACACCATTTCATTAACATGAATATTAACCCCATCGTTCCCCACGTAATTCGCTAACATGACATACTTAAAAGGGAAGATTCATCACACATACAATGGGTTCAACTTGCATAACATTAGCATCAACATGGGTTTAAAAGGTGTCAACATGCATATAGCATCAAACCCAACTAGCATAAATAATCAACCCAAACTTGCATGAATCACATATGTCATAAAGAGGTTAACTTGCATAAGTTACTTATGTCATACAAAAGGGTAAACTTGCATATGTATGTATGACATACAAGGGGTTAACTTGCATATGTATGCATATCATACAAAGGTGTAAACTTGCACATGTTACTTGCATATAATCAAACACCAAACTTGCATAACATGTCATATATGAACTTGCATATAATCATACACCAAACTTGCATAACATATCATATATGAACTTGCATATAATCAAACACCAAACTTGCATAACATTGTGTCATAATGGATCAATGTTTATCATAGCGATTTGCATAACTAGCATCATGAACACATAGCCTAAAACTTGCATAACTTGCATAACATCATGATCACCTAGCATATGACTTGCATAACTTGCATAACATCATGATCACATAGCATATGACTTGCATAACTTGCATAACATCATGATCACATAGAATATGACTTGCAAACTTGCATAACATCATGAACACATAGCATATGACTTGCATAACTTGCATAACATCATGATCACATAGCATATGACTTGCATAACTTGCATAACATCATGAACACATAGCATATGACTTGCATAACTTGCATAACATCATGAACATATAGCATATGATAACATAACTTGCATTGATCCACATTCATAGCCATAACCTCATTATATCCTATCATAATCATTTCAACAATTGGTCATTAAGGCTATAGAAACTCACAACTTGTTGATTAGCACTTCAATGAAGAAGATTAAGTTGCTAGAGTTGATTAGAAGTTGATTTGAGAAGCTATCTTCCTCTTTAATTTGTTGGTGGCTCCTTCTAGTTGCATTTTGACGGCATAACGACGTTGTCTCCAATTTTAGTATGAATTAGGGTAGTCTTAGGGTGTATTTATAGATTAGTTAAGTGTTTTAGGCCATTAGATTAACCCTAAATCAGATTAGAGCCGTCAGATCTCGTCACTAGCCACCAACCCTAGCCCAAACCCCTTCAGGTTGCACCCAGGTCACACAGACCGACAGGGGGGGTCGACCCCTGGGACGACCCCTAGGGAGGGGTCGACACCCATGTCGACCCTAGGGTCGACACCCTCTGCCTGGCGGGAATTTTCCCGCCTCTTCTAAAATGTGTAATCTGAATATTTTAAATCTGTTTGAATTTTCTGAAAACTTCTTCGGGCCTTAACTGGGTCATACGGACTCCGATTTTCGAAATCTCGGACTCTATTTCGCGTATTTTTCCGAGACGAACGCAATGGCATAGCCCGTTTCCCCTGATTCAGATTTTAAAATTTAATTCTGCCCTGTTTTATATTATAGCAAGTTATTCAACATACGGGGTGTTACAACTTCCCACCTGAAACTGCAGCACCCTTCCCTGGCTTTCCCACTTAAATATGCATCATTTCCAATAGTCCTACAACTACTGTTGCAGCTGAACTGTTTTTCTCATGCAACACACCTAACTAACTACAAATCAATGATTCAGATATTGTCTAGAACTCAACATCCTCTTCACATCGTGCGTAGCATGGCACTTGCAATAAGTTATACCACCTTCAAGTCATGTGCAGTAGCTTGTAGTAGCTTTATCGACCTTGCTTCAAATATAGCAACTTACTCCAATTACAACAACCTCATTGTATGTTTTTTGCCTACTCCAGGAATCGTTTATCAATCTCATTGTCATTAATGTTGTTATTAAAAAAACTCATATGACTCACATTTGTAAAGCCAAAGACAATAATGAATGCATGGTAAAGAGAAAATGTATCCCTATAAGATCATATGAACCTAGTGATGGCGTAGGGCAGTCCAAAATTGCAAACATTATCCTAGTCTATCTTCTTATATATAAAACACCACAAGAATTTATTGCACTAACCTAAATTGATTTAGATCATTGATGTTATTTTTAAATAAGTTTTAAAAAAAGGATAAATTGACAAGATTAATCCCAAATTTCATGTGTCTTCCCATATTAATACAGAGCTTAGATTATTTTAAATTAATCCCAAATTTGGTGGGTCCCTTCCCATATTGATCACATTCACCTACCGACCTGTTTAACTGATTTCTTCACTTCTAAACCCATCATCACCTTAAGCCAGCATCGTTCCTTTCACCACCACTCAAAACCATCAACCCTAGCGACTAAACTACTAATACCTACCACAAATTCACAGCAACTCTAACAACTTCCTGCCTCCATCACCAGCTGCCCATCTCGACACCATATAGGCCAGCAGCAAACACCGACAATTACTGTCTTACCATCTATTTTCTATTCACCTTCCTCAAAACTGCATTTTTATCATCACCTGCATCTCCTATCACCCACCCGCACAATCGTAAAACCTGCATGTATACAAATATTTCTCTTGACACTCCATAACTACACATCACTAATCACCCCATGTTCCATCTCCAATCCACTCATCTTAAACCTTCTGCCAATACAATCTGCCTCATTCTCAATTAGACTGCTGTTCACATACATCTACATTCACCCGAAAACACACTGTAAGCTTTTCAATCCATCTACGACTTCGTTTGCAACCTCCTGTAGCATTTTCAATTAGTTACAAAACCCAAACATCACTACACAAACTACCTTTGCAACCTGAAACCCCCACCATTACCTTGCTGCCACATCCCACTACAAGAAATCAAAATCAACCATGTTTACAAAAGAGACCAAACTCACACTTTCATCAATTGACCTTCCACTCCCAACTCTGATGAACCAATTGCCCAAACGATAACAACAAAAACAACCAGTTCCCTCAAATTGAACCAAGCATGCCTTCTAATACACCTCTATCCACTGAAACGATCACCATTAAACTATTTTTCCGCCTCCAAGCTTCAACTACACAACATCACAATCACCTGCTTCCATCAATCATCGATCCACCACTCCAATACTTCCAAGGAGACGTTGGTGACTAGTTCGATTTCAAACTCCCATGTACCCAAACATTAACTTGCTAAACCCAGTCATGAGACCCCAAAATCAAAAACATGCACCACCCAAAGTACATGCGATCATTGATCTGCACACCTCACTACAAGAATAATACTCTATTGCAACTAGCTATTTGCAACAGGCGACAAATGACAGTTGCAGTAAATAATATTTAGCAACAGACCTCTTATAGCAGTTGCAATAGGTGAGATTTAGCAACATGCCTTTTTTTCCTGTTGCGAAAATCATATTTTTAGCAACTGCGCTTCTCTTCCCGTTGCAAAAACATACTTTTCGCAACTGTGCTTCCATAACAGTTGCAATAAACATATTATTTGCAATTGCGCTTTCAAGCCAGTTGCGAATAAATATCTTTAGCAACTGTTTTCGCCTCTTGCAATAACAGTATTTTTTGCAACTGGTAACGCCAGTTGCAAAAAACGTACTATTAAAAATTAGTATTAGCTTTTAGTGATTAACTTTTACTAATTAATTTTAAATATTTACTATTGAATGATTAACTACTAGTAATCATATAATAATTAAGATTAATATTTAATAATTATTAATTAGTAATAAAATTTAAGTATTATAAAGTGATATTTATAACTGATAATTAAATAATAATAATTACTAATTAACTGATAAATAACATTTGGCAAGCATAGTTACTACAAAAGTACGAAATAATAAGTAATATTTAGTAATGTTATAATAAGTATTTAAGTAATATAATAATAATTAATTAATATGAATTAATATTTTACTAATTTACAACGCTTAGTTGCTAATAGTGTATAATTAATAGTTTTTAAATAATAAATGATAGTTAAGAAGAAATATTGAATTTTTAATTAATAAATAATCAGCAATAATTCAGAAAAAAACAGTTAGTCATTTATAATTATTAAACAAGAGTTACATTCATTTGACACATAATAACAAATAAGTCTATATAATTTTTAATATCAAATGATTAATACTAAATACTTAATAAATGAATTTATTTTTAACTATTATGTTTTTCTTCCAATCGTAATAAACATATTTCTATTTACTGTTTGTTTTAGTCAGATACCATTGCGAACATTTATTTATTATTATTATCTTTTTTTTTTAACTTGTTGGTATTATCTTATAACTATTTTCAACTAAATGTTGTCAACTACTAACAATAACTTGAGTAATCATCAATCTAACGTTGGCATTTAACAGCCTGACGCTAAAACATCATTTTAAGATGGATTCCACCTTTAGTTTTTGAACATGACGCAAATGTCAATGGGAGGGGTACGGGTGCTGCCAACGCGTATTCTAGAAATTTCATTTTGGCTCCACAGCAAATTTTCGGCTCCAAAGTTGAAATTTTAGCTCGTAACTCCTTATTTTCACACCAGCGTCTTTATTGGTTTCCATGAAACCTAATTCAATCTTGTCTTATTAAACTACAAACCCATCCACGCCACCGATTCTCTTCTCTCTCCAGCATCTCGTTCATTCTTTTCTTCACAAAATAAATTTGTAATTTGGTGATAAAATCGAAGGTAGGTTTAGAGATAACAGGTCTAGGCTTGGATATTAGTGGTTACGAGCTGCGCGATTGATTTACGCGTGGATCTAGTAAAGAGGGAGAAAGCAACTTGGATCTGATCTGTACATGGATCTAATGGTGGTGAACTGGACTTGCAAACTGACGAGATCGCGTGAGGCACTTCATTAGCAAGGGCGAAAAACGGGGATCAGATGTTGAAAGGGCTTAAAGATGGTTTGTTCATTTGTAAGGTAATGTATTTACTGGATTGTCCAAGTAATATGTACTTAGCAACTTATTTTAGCTTCGGAGGTTTACAAACTTCACCTTTCAAATTTTGTCATTGGTATACTCATGTAAAAGATCAAAACTTTCTGAAATGATAATGCTTTCGGGCTTACCTCTTTCATTCGTCTTATGGAGTTGCAATTGTTACGATGTCTACGCATTGTTCCTCTATATTCTTGAAATCAAAATAGGAACTAATTTGAGCAAAACGCTTTTCTTGGTTCTTTTGTACAAAAACACAGGTGCGTTGCTGGTTTAAGATAGTTGTGAGCCCCGTGAACCCAAGAGTAAACCAAAGGTATCTTCCTCATCAAATATATTTTGAGATGGACTGTATTATATTCGTTATCCTTAATTTCCATCAAAACTTTGGTTTCTCTTTCCTGTATTATATTGATGAACATCTCTGTTTTGATTTTATAGTGATGAATGAAAGAAATTCATAATAAAACTGAGCTGAAAATATCTCTCTCTATATATATATATATATATATATATATATATATATATGCAAATATATTGATATTATAAGTTATATTGTACTGGCCTGAGATTGAGCCTAATTGGGTGATATTCGACCAACATCCTTTGAGATATTGTGTTTTCCATATACATCTTGGTCGGCTCACTTATTCACTTTATGTTATTGTGATATGTTACTGTTATACAAAACTGACCAAGAATTAATATCGAAGTACCCACTCAGTGTGCATGCAGCATCACTTCCACCATTAAAGTTGTAGAAGCAGGAATCAATATCGAAGTACCCATTCATTTTTCTTTCTGAAATTTATGTTCTACAACTTTTTTTGGTTTGGCAAAAGACTTTGATATAGCAAAAGAAGCAAATGGAACTGGTGACAAAGTAATAAAGTCATTTAATATGAGTGTTGATGGTACTTTGGAGCTTCACTAATACTGGGCTGGGAAAGGCATAGGCTCCGTTCCAGAAAAAGGTGTATATGGACCTCTGGCTTCTGCCATTTCATTCATAAGTAAGTTGAATTAAAACATTGTTCTTGTTTCCATGTTCTTCTTTTTGTAATATTATAGTTAGAATGAAGTTGTAGGCCTAAATTTGTCACTCAACTATTGTAGATTACAATCCTGTTTTGGATAAAGATAAGTTATCAGTTGGAGCTATGATCTGGAATCACAGGTTCGGAGACCAGCGGATCAAACGCAATGAATACTCAACGATGGAAACAAAAATAAATGAGAAACAAACAAATTTGATCCAGCTTTCTTTAATTGTTTAAATCCGAGGAGATACTAGAGAGATATAGTTAGATAGTGATTTAATATTGAGGAGAAATCATATATTTGATCACTAAAAATGTGTTGTGTGAGAGAAGAAATTGTTATATATGAATGGTGTATGAAAATTGTTGAAACTTTTATTGTAATTGTTTGTGCTATTAAAACTTTGTTAAAATAAAATTTTTATTTGTTTATTTCATTTTGTGATATACACTATTATTAAAACAAACACATTTAATATGTACTATCTATAAGCTGTAAAAAAATTTTTTTTACAGATTTATGAATCTATTGCAACGGGCATGTACTGTTGCAAAATGGTCTGTTGCAACAGGCCAAGCCTGTTGCAAAAAAGTATACCGCAACATCTTATTGCAACAGGCAAAAACTGTTGCAGACCTTTGGCAACTTCGGCTATACCAACAGGCGCTGGCCTGTTGCAATAGGCCTACTGCAACAGATTTTGCCTGTTGCGATAGGGTATTTTTCTTGTAGTGCCTGAATCCAAAGGAGGAGAACGAAATTAGGTGAATATGGGAACTAAGGGATCAGGTCATTAGGTTTTGAGCGAATCGTGATTTGGCAAGAGGGAGGAGGAGAACAATGTTAGGCGTTGACGGTGGAGCTGGGTGTAAGCATTACGGTAGCCATTTGCTTTTTATGTATCGAAGGGAGCTTTCAGATTAAAGAAATAAAAAGGGGGAATGAAATGAATAAATGAAGTAGTGAAGAGAGAGACAACACAATTTGTGAACAGAAAGAAGGGGAGCTCGCAAATCATATTGAAATAAAGCTTCCGTATAGATCAATTTGCAGAAGAGAAAGGGGTGCTCGCGATCTATAGGAAGACAGAAAACTGAAATTCAATCTTGGGAAAGGAGTAGTAAATCTCACGAACTATATTTCGGGTGAAATTACAAGAAAGAAGAACGAACTGATAAATTTTGTTGAAGTCAGTAAGGAATAAGGAAGAAGAACGAATTGTTGATCATATGTAAACCAGCTAAACCAGTCAGCAGGTGAATGTTATCAATATGAGAAGGGGCCCCCAAATTTGGGATTAATTAAAAATAATCTAAACTCTGGATTAATATGGGAAGACACGTGAAACTTGGGATTAATCGTGTCAATTTATCAACAACAACAAAACTCAAGCAAGAAACTGTAATAGTAGATGTGTGAAATTTCCACACTGTAATATAAGGGATTGTATATCTCCTATGACCATATATTTTAAACAAGTTTACAAGCGGTTATACACACAGCAAAAACAGCAGTTATACATGATGCTCGTGGCTTACTAAGAATAACAAGGAACCATCATAAAGCAACTCAATCACTCAAGAACATCAAAAGTTTAAACTTGAATAACACCATCACTAAATCTGATAATCATCATTTGACATTCATAGAAGAAATACCTTGAAAATAAATAATACCATCGTAAATACTGCAAGGAGTTTTAATATACGAATCCAAATTCGAACATGGAGTTAAGTTCTTAAAAAGTAATCAAATGTAGGCTCAGCCTCAAAACCCATACGACGTAATTAATGGCGATTCATTCTTATCTCATTTTAGCTTAAGTTGATGGATTTCGATTCCAATATCGAAAGCATATATCCAAAACGTAGATTCAAAATTATACCATCAAAAATTAAATGAATTAAAAAAAAAAAAAGATGATACCTCGATTGAAGGATGTCAAGCGAAAAAACCCTGGAGCTGATAAATCTGATGGCGCGTGGCGCTGATTTGAGATTTGAAACCTTCAAAATGGAATATGAGATCTTATGCTTAATTTCGTTGACGATTATTTTGGGATAAGGTTAAATTTGAATCAGACAAACAACGAAATTAGGGCTGATGGAGGAGACAATGGTGGGAAAGCAACGAGAATTTGAATGAAAATAATTGGCTTTAGTGAAATTGATTTTGCATGGTTTACAGTAGAGAAATCTCTTCAACGGTCGATTTGATAAATTAGGCTTTTAAGCTATTTGCACAATTTTACCCAAGTTTAGGCCCGATAAACTAGCACAGTCCAAATTATATTTCAACCATTAATATGTACCGTGCTTTTTACAGGCTTACAAGTCTTCATGGAAAATCTGATTTTTACCGAATATAACCAAATCCCAAATATGCCAAATTACACGATTTTTACAGGGATCTGGATCGACAAAATCCATGGCTTGACCTTGTTGCTGCTTTTCCTTTCCCAATTGTGCAAAAGAAATGTCCGAAGGAGGATGAGCGAAGAACACACGGCAATAAGATTCCGCACATGATTGCGCGTATGATCGCGCTAGTGTTTCCATAACGGTATGAATCGCTAGAGCAAAAGTGTGAAAAAGATTATATTTATACTAATGCAAAACCTGAAGGAACAGTCAATTGTCAAAAAAATTGAATATTTTCTTCGGGTCTCAAAAATGGTGAAAATAGAATCAAATCGAGTTGTCCGTCATGCTTCTGTTCGAAGAAGTAGCGATCCTTTCGATGTTGTATTTTAAGTAAACTCTACTCTGATTTTCTTCCCACCATTGCTCTGCTTCTCGGCCACTGAATTTCCTCCGGCTGGGGGGAAAAAAGGAAAAATAAAAATCACAAGCTGACAGATACAACAGCTATCTGATAATGGCCGTAAAATTCAAAGCATTAGGTACGAACATTCAACTTGCAGTGTAAGTTTCAAAAACTTACCTAAATCTTACGCGCTTTAGAGCCTTTTTACCACTAGGCAATGTGACGAGTGTGATATAAACGCCAGGCTCGTCCTTTTCAACTACTTCATCTATTGATGCTCTTGAACCCCTTTCCCTTTTATCTTCTGTATTTGTACTTTTTTGGTTCTGAATTGTTTCTTCTTCAAATGTAGTAGGATTCACAAGTAGCTTTGTATCTGATCTATGTTTTTGAAATTCAATAGGACAAGAAGCTGGTAACTGAATCCTTGTATCAGGAGGCCTTCCCATGTCAGTTTGATTTGCATCTAGCAGTCTTTCTTCTTGTTTCCCATCTCTTAGTTTTCTTAACAAGGCATTCTTCTGCAATAAAAATATACAGGATATGAGATATACAATTTTGCAAAGTTGTATCATTCATAGCATCTGAGATATTATGCTACTAAGTCGGCTATCCTTACCTGATTTGTTAGAATATTAATAACATCTTTCGCAGCTTTGCATTTGGCAGCTTCATTTCTCGCATCTGCCCATTTATCCTCAATTTTGCTTTTATAATAGCACAATTTCAAGCTATTCTCCTTGCATTGTTCTGTGAGGTGTACTGCCTATAGCATCAAGAGAAGATACCAATATATCAGTGATCATAGTCTGCATAGTTTCACTCTATGCTTGACACGAAGATGATGATGGTGGGAAGGAAATTTACCTCAATGCGCAACCTATTTAGCTCTTCTGAAACCATCTTATCCGTTTCACTCAAATTTTGTTTTAAGCTTATTTGACCTCTTTGCGTATAAAAAGGAAAAGCAGTGGAAATATCTTCATCATGCATAGGTACATATGGATTTGAGTTCTCTCTATCTAGTCCACAAAATTGGTATGGGCGTGAAACATGACCCCATCTTTGATGCTTATACGAAATACAGTGCAAAGAATCTTGCATCCATGGCTCCTTACTTTGAACAAAACCAACATTTTCTTCCATTGAAATTTCAGGTGTTCTTAATGACAGTGGTGTTCTAGGACTAAGAAGCTGCTTGTTAATTTTATTTTCGATATGTTTGCTTAATAGTGCAAAGCACGTATCACAAACGCGATGCATCTTTTCTTTATCAGGGGCCAAAGAAGCATTCATCGCTTTTCTACCACTACATGAATGACAAAACACAAGACCACAGTTATAGCAGTTATGTTTCTTCCTTGTAAATCCAAAAAGAACCTGACATCTGCTACAAACTAACTGATCCTTGCTAGAAACAGATTTATGTGAACAAATCGCTGCAGTAAAACTCGATCCACATGCTACACTAAGCACAATCCTCCCTTCTAAAGCATCTACTAATGTCGGGTAACTTCTATCTCTACTATCTCCTAAGCCTAACCTGCCATTTTCACCTTTTCCCCAAGTATAAACCTTTCCCTTCACTGTTAAAACTGCAACATGAAATGAACCTGATGATATCTCCTTCACAAATTCGGTTTTCAAGCAACCTTGTGCAATTCCAACAGACCCTTCCTTAGCTTCAGGATTACCTAACTGTCCATGCACTGCACTCCCCATTGTATATACAATACCCGTAACAGTAAGTGCAACAGTTAGAATTCTGCCACACGAAACTCGAATAAAATCCGAGTCAACCAATGAAGCTACACATGTAGGAAGTAGCCTCCTTTCATTATCTAAATGACCTAACTGCCCTTTCTCTCCATCTCCCCAAGTAAATAACTTTCCACTATGAACACTTCTCTTACTAGCAAGGATATCTACCACAGCTACTGTATGCCATGGCCCACAAGCCACTGACTTCACCCTTAATCCTTTTAAAGACTCGACTTCTTTAGGACATGGAACATTTTGTAGGTCACCGTGTCCTAGAGCTCCAAATGTTCCATCTCCATAGGTAAACAGTTGCTCACTTGATGAAATCAAAGCAGTGTGCCACTCTCCGCAGGCAACAGTAACTACATGGATATCTAATATTGTACCAACTATTATTTTAGGGAACCAATTTGCATTTCCCCATGAGTATAGTTCTCCATCATAGGTAACTGCACATGTGTGGTTTGATCCACATGAAACTTTATGTACATTGATATTTTTAAGCGATTCGATGAGTTTGGGAGAAGGTACATCGATACCAATCTTGTGGCCTAATCCTCCACCTTTGTCTTCACCCCAACTATATATTTTGCCTTGTTTAGTGGCTATGGCAATATGTTTCTCTCCACATGAAATGCTACAAACATCAAGCATTTTTGTTGATTGCAGTAGTTTTGGAACAAAAGCATCAGAGCTTGAATCGAGGTTATCAATACCTAAATATCTTCCTATTCCTTCACCCCACATAAATACGTCTTTTAGAGTTTCGCTTGAAGAGTTATGAACTGATGAGCTGATTTTAGAAGTAGACTTTGTTAGAATATCCCAGTCTTTTGTATTTCTTAAGGTGTCCGATAATGCATGAGGTAACTGAAATCGCATATTGGATGAAGTTAGTTGGGTAGAAGAGGATATGCTTCTGGAACTTGGCAGGTTATCTGAAAAGAATCTACCAAGCAATGACTGGGGAGGACTTCCATATATGCTTTTTGCCTACACAACAAGTGAAAAATGTACTTTTCAGTGAACGTACTTGTAATATCATTTTTCTAGCTGATTAATGGAAGCATAAGTGTATTTTACTTGCCTGAGAGAATTTTGGTGAACTTCCGTAAAATCCAAGCCGGTGCTGTCTTTGTGTATATGTAGTTGAACTATTGGAGCAGCTGCGGGTTCCTCTGCTGATTTTTAGATTGTCGAGAGGCAGAGAATGAATTAAAAGAGATAACAATGCTGTCAATCCAAGAAACCATGAATCTGCTTGCTCGTGATCTTTGCAAATCTGAGGAATGTATTTAAGGTATGAGTCTGTTGTAACAACAAGTTCTATAAGTAAACATACATCGGTTTTTCATTTTTCTAGTATGTTTTAGATCACTATGTTTCATTTAGCTTTGCATTAGAAAGTAAAATTTAAATTGATAAGAGGAGAAAGTACCAGATCGAGTGATCTTTCACCATTCTGGTAAATTATTGAAAAGGACTGGGATTCCTTCTCTGGTTGAAGATGGCGAATAAAGTTCACCTGCATACAGTTACACATTGTACAAATAAGTAATATGAAAACTACCATTAATACAGATTAATGAGGATACTAAGCTTAGAGCACATACGGTCTTCTGTCCAAAGACTATCTTAGAAACATGCTTCAGTTTTAGTTGTTTTTCATTTTCGCCTGAGAACCAAATTAGAGTCGTTTCATCCTGAAATGTAAAGGTCTTAGTGATTTGTACATTGCACATCAAATTCATGATATTATACTTTACAGAGTGAAAAAACAAAGGAAGAAAAGAGAAGAAAGACATGAGGAAATCAGAGCATTATTATTACAAGTTGGACCATACATGAAATTACCTTTACTTGTATGCCAAATTTTGGATATCAAAGGAACAAAGACTGATGTTTCTATTTATTTAGTTATTTCATAAAACCAAAGGATCTTATTAAATAATATGAAATTTTGAGATTCAAGATTAACAGATTGCGTCATTTAGCTAAAATTAGGTTTCGCTCATTCGGTCTTTTTAGCGAATTATAAAATCCTATCTCTAGTTTACTTGCACACAACATAAACAGAATATTTATGGTTTTGTTATGTTTAAATTGTGAATTAATTTCTTAACCACCATTAGCTTCATTATTTCTCTGCTAAACTTACATTAAAACATGCAAGTATTATTCAAATATTTTGCTTTCGTTTTTCTGTTCTTTCACTTAAAATATGCATTGCAGAGATAAACATAAGGAATACTTACCGTGGACAGTCTAAAAGGGCAAAATTTGGGCTTTCCCCTCCTTCCACATTTGAGAAGATGTGCACCCTTTTTCAAAGCGACAATGGCCTGCATCAGTTTAGTGAAAATATTTTCTCATTTTTCTTTCCAAAATAAAATAAAATTAAGAAAACGTCAGCTCAGCAGTCAAAAGCAACATGATATGAATATTGTTCTGAAATTCATTGATAAAGCAGATAATGTCCAAGACGATATTTATTAGTATTTCTTGAATTTCGTAACATTCCCTTTGATCTGGTACAATCTTCCTGTATCTTTCTAAAAATAAACCATGATATATTGATAGAATGAAGCTTGACATTGCCACAAGTAAAATAAATGTTTGTATATTTCTTTCACTGCAGATTACTGAACGCTAGTGAAGTATAAAATAGATATTATATATTAGATTAAAAAGCTATCCACATATCAATCAATCAAACAAACAAAAAAGGAAAAAAATAAGTAAGAAACATAAGACATACTTGTTCAACTTCTCTGTCTAATGAAGCTCTCTTTGTACATTTCTCAGGCATATCTTCTTAATATTCTTCCAGGTTCAAGGCATACGAAACTGATGTAAAAAGAAGAAGAAATAAGCAAAGAGAGAAGCAAAATAAAGAAGCTAGTTCTAGAGGCTAAGAATTCAAATATTCTTTTATAAGAGAGTAAAGAAAACAGACAGTGAAGGAAACCACAGAGCCAGAAAGAGGAAAGAGTAGAGAATAGTGACAAAAACAGAAACTTCACCTAAACAATGTTACTTCTTAAGTTTCTGCAGGTATGCAGTTGCTTCTATTTCTGCTTATATTCTCTCTTCTGATAATTTCAAAGGAGCATTAATTATATGATTATTTCAATATATGTGAAGAGTAGCACGTGTATTTCTATTCCAACATGAATTGTCGTGTCTTAGCTCAACTTCTCCCTGTTTAAGTTGGTTTTCTCACCTAATTTTATTGTTAATGATGTCTTGTTATACTTTTATTAATATTTAAACAGTTACCATCCACACGTTTAAATAAGACTACTTCTCATTTTATGTTTGTAGATAGTTGTTATAAGGGGATGAGATCACCTTGTCTCATTACCTCTGTCCCTCTGTGTTATTAGTCAATGAGAAAACTCGGTTGTTCGATAAATTTTGCAAAAAATCCTTTAATTAAGAGATAGTACATTCTAAAAAAATGAAAAAAACAAATCGCGGTTCCATTGGCTGGGATCATACTTGAATAATCGATCTTCCCATGTTAAAGATAAAGTTACATGTTTTCCCCTTTATGAGATCCATGCCCTGTCAGTTCTGTAAAGCCAAGGACAATACATCATCAAAAGTGAAAGCAAACAAAGGTGTGTGTATGTATGTGCATATATGAAGCAAAGTGTTGATAGCATATGATGTATGATTTACCAAAGGGAACCCATAGAGCATAATAGCACAAGAGCAGCCTAGATAATAACAATGATAACCATATATTTCTACATTTCACATGGATTAATCTTTATATATATATATATATATATATATATATATATATATATATATATATATATTTGAACTAATTTCATAATTCCTCCACAAGGATATGCAAGAATAAATTAATATTAGATTATATGATTGGGTGAAAGAACAGGGAGTAGAACCAAATGTTATGGGAACAAACCAAAAGAGTCCAGGGTAGTGATCTGGATATCTAATGTTCCAGAATATTTGCGCTCATCTATAGACATGATATGATAAGGTAAATTGGAGGCTAATACTATGCCAACCTATGTTATGTTCCATAATTTTCTCCATGCTTTCATGTTCTTGTTCATGTTCATGTTCCAAGTTGCCGATTTCATGGTTCATATTCAAACAACATTACAACTTATGTGGTCAACGCAATGCAATTGTCCAATTCGATGAACCAAATCAACACTCACGCAAAAGAGATCAAGCTTATTTGTTCGGAATAAGCAACAATTATATTAGTAATCAACCTCCATCAAGAACAACAAAAATAAATGATTTTGCCTAGTAGATCAGTTGGTTGGAGGCAACACCTATACGGCAGTGTGTGTTCCACAGGCAAGACGTGCGGAACCTCAACTTCAAATCTCAAAACTCATTTCTCTTCGGAACTTTGGCAAGTTGTTCTTAAAAGAAAATATATCAGTCGATCGGTATTCATTTTCGTTTAAAATCATTATACTAGTTAAAATAGTATGATAACGGTAAATTTACCATTTTCTACAATAAATTATTTGTAAAGTTTCTTCAGTACCAGCGTTAACGGTAATTTTACCAGTTAAACTAAAATGTATGTATATTTATTTGTTATGCTTTATTACATGCACTTAGAACCAAATAAATGATTAAATTTAGTTCAATAATCAGATGAAATAATTCAAAGTACATTTTTTTTTCATTTATGTTTTTCGTTAACTAACACTGCGTATATAGCATAATAAAAATGCATTATATAAAAAACATGTGAAAGTACAGACTATGATGGAAAACAGTAATTTACCATCACTAGTGTAACGGTTACCAAATTATTGGTATACCGGTCTTCGGTATACCAGTCGGTCGGTACGATAATGTTAAGCCATTTTGGCTTGCAAATAAAAATGGTACAACTACGGTATTTGTTAAATGATAACGATAATTATTATCATAAACAATCCTAATATATACAAAGGTACAAACGTATTAATTTTCATCGTAGAACCCAATGACGCCTTCATTAGTTTGGCTATAGGGCCTTGTGATTTTTTCATTTGTTTCCCTTATAAAGACTATGTGAATTCATTAAACTACAAAAGAGTAATCAATGGAACAATTACTAATTTAGTGAAACAAAGAAGAAATGGAAGAATTCATCCATGTATCAAATCACCATGAATTTTGCTTGACTTACAGAGTTTAGATTCTTGTTAGAAGGATAGGGTGTAGAAGAATCATATAACAACTATGAGATCTATATAAAAACAATTGTTAGATAATAATTATATAATTCCTAATATTTTACATATTATGTTATAATATAAGAGCAGATCAACCATTTATTATTCATTAATTATAGGCGTTTTAAAACTCTTAATGATTATGGTTAATTAGCATACTCTATGTTGTTTAATAAGGAATCGCCCTTTTTTCTATTTTCCTTTAATCTTATGCAAATTCAATTTTATATACGTTAATATTTTTTTGGTAAGACAAGCCGGCTTTACAATGGGTCGTGCCACTATTAATTAATAAATAAGAAATATGAGTTCTGTCCATGCACAGAAATAACTACAGTTGGATTTATAATCTCTGAACCCATTCACAATTACAAAATATGAGGAAGATTAAGTGCCTCAACAGCCATGTTACATAAGCTAATCCTCCTCCTTGGAGGGGCCTAGAACAAGCAAATGAAATTACAACTGACTTTTGATTTTTGAATAAATTAATCGGCAGTTTTGGATAATCGAATTTTTTTAAGTTAGATTTGAACCCTAGCTTAAAAAATATTTAAATATCAAAGAATGGAGTTGAGATTTATATAATGAACGAAGTTTAAATGTTATATTTATATTTAACTAAAACGAACTCGTCGCAGTGTGGTGGTTCGTAGTTTTACGTTTTTAACTTCAATTGAGTATATAGAACTCAATATAAGTAGGAATTCTTTGAAACAAGAATCGTCCGGGCCTATTGAGTAATAATATTCTAATGAAAAGGAAAATTTTGGATTTCTTCTTATAGATTTTGAGTTATGCCAAAATCAAATTTCTAGAATAACAGTGGTATAATCGTTTATAAACCATAACGATTTATTTAATATAATAAAATGATTTCAAGCTAATTAAAACTTATAATTCCATTAGATAAATCCAGACTTGAGTTATAAAATAAATATGAACTCGAGTGGAGTAAATGGATTGGTTTTTGAAACAAAAATCAGATTTTTGATTATAAAATAAAGTTAACTAATTAGAAATTACTCAGTTAATGGATATTTGGATCGAAATTTACTTTGGTTAAGTTAATTGGATTTATAGATTTAAATTTGAAAATTGAATATGAAACTCAAGTTAAAATGAAACTCGACTTGTGTATAAACAAATATTATATATATTTGAACATGTTACGCTCAAATTAGAAAAGGGGATTAGGCAAAAAGAGATAATTAGAGAATAAATTAGCAAATTGAGTTAAGAATGATTGGATTGATTTGAAATAAGTTGGAATTGGATGTACATAGATTAAACAGGTATGGAATGAAGCTAATGGAAGAAAATAAATTGAATGCCCAACAAAAGAGGTACATATTTAATTCCATATGAGATTTTATGAGCCTATTTGGAAATTCGGTTGGATTTTTGATTTTCTTTTGAATGGAAAGGGCCCAGAGAGGCGATTTGTAGTTGTAGCGATTAAGCCGTACAAAGGAGACGCTGACAAAAATTTCTGGAAGTTTAAGGAGTTAGAAAATTTTAAGAAAAAATGAATAACTAAAAATCGATTTATCGATTATATATAGGATTTGGAACCAAATTGGTTGATAAAATTTAACGTGTTCTAATAGACATTTTTCATTAAAATAGAAATGCATCAACTATAAAACTATTGTTATAATAAATGATTTCCGAAAAGGAAACGATTAAGATTTAATACAAGATTTAAATATAGTTAGTTAAATGTAGTATTTGGGTTGTTGTAACAATGTTTTATGCAACATTCGTTTTAACCCAAGCATATGTGATTTGGAAATGTTTTTCCAAATAAAATAAGGAATATTTTCTAAGTATAGAAAATGAATGGGACCATGGGAAAAATAAGTTGGATGGAAATATTTTCCCATCATAATAAGTGAGTATTTTCGAAGTATAGAAACTAAGAGTTTGATGGAAGATTTGGAAATGTTTTCTAAGTATCATGAGAGACCAGAGTAGTTTGAAAAGTATATCGATAAGGATATTTGCGATGAATGTGAGAAAATGATTTAATTAATTAAATATAATTAAAAAAAGGGTTTAGTGATTGTTTGATGCTAATCAATAGTATTCCCTTTGGGAATAAGATCTTTGGATGAATGTTTATTTCTTCGATAGTTAAATAACCAATTATCAAAGTATTGCCAAATTGAATACCTTTGTTGTCAATACGGAGAGACCGGTTGGATTTATTATCTGAAAACTGCTACGTATAGGCATAAGCGCTGCGAATCAGATTATATTGAAGATGATCGAAGATGGAGAAAGTGCAAAGGCTTTTTCTGTTAATCATAGGTAGATATTTCCTAAGGTGGATTAATGGAAATAATGCCTTCGATTTGACCAATCCTAGGACAACTTGTACAGACAAATGTCTGACAGAGTATTCATAACAGATCATCTATATTGATCTTTTCAAATATATTTATGTTTGGTGGCAGAGGAATCCGTTTCTCTTAGCTTTATACCCATGATATTTTGGAGAAATCAATTAATGATTTGGCGGATTTGACGATGTGACATTCAAAGTGAATGATGTTAAGGTGTTAAGAACGCAAGTGCGGCCTCAAGCCTCATAACTGGAAAATGAAAAAAACTGGGAAGACAGCATGGCTATGTGGGTCTCTCACATTAGGGAGTATTATCACCTGATCTAGAGAAAAATCCATTTGCTTTTTTATTCTATCACTGCTGTATGTTTCGGTAACGGTTGTTGATCCCAACCATTGGTGATAATACATTCTGTACACTCAAACGAAGTGAGTGGTCAGTCATGTGTGGCCTGGGTTAGAAGATATTCTTGTTGAACCTAGTGTATTCCTCTCTAGAGATACACTATCAGAAGGTGGTTCCATACTTTGTCATAGTTGAAAATTCATTTTCCAATAAGCGCACTGCGATTTTGATTGTATATTATGTATATAGAGCGTGAGATGTAAGCGTTCCGCTAGATTGCTATTAATTTGATTAGACACTATTAAAATATTAGAATAGTGTCGATTCAAAAAATTATTTTGCGTTTTCGTAAGGTAAAAACCATCCATGTTTATGTATGGATCGGTCTTACAATTATCTTTTCTTTTAAAAAGGATTTTTTAAAAGTTAAACCAAGTGGTTGGAGTTTACTCACACCAGTCCCATAACTACCCAGAGTTTATTTTGTATCCGTTTTACCCTGAACTCTTGGGTTCGCCAATTTGTACGGACAGTCAAGTAGTTCAAGTATTTACAGATACCCTTAGAGGAGCTTGAAGCAGGAGGCTTCATCGTTAGTTAGTGTTATTTTCCACTGTGAATTGTATATGTATTTGGAAACATGTAATTATAACTCTTCCAATATTAGCTAGAAATAGTGGTTGTACTCTGAAGATGGTATGTATATGCAATTGCAGTTCTGTATCTTAAAGTATATATTATATTTTGTTCCGCTGCGATGTGAGATTTTATATTGTTATTTTTCTTCTTCTTCTATCTTTTTGTTCTTTACCCGAAATGATTCGTATTTCTGTGCAATTTGGATTGGACATGTGTTGTATTTAGTCAACTCTGATGGTACGAATTTGCGGGCCGATGCATACAGTCTTGCAAATGCTTATTTATTTATTTATTTATTTATTTATTTTGTTCATTTATGAGTCTAGGCCTTACAAGTAGCCTAGACCAATTCTCCTTTTTATTTATTTTTGCGTTGAGTCTAAGCCAACGAGGGATAGGCCTTTATCGATTAATTTGCGTAAAAATTTGGGATAATACTGAATGTAAACTAAAAAGGAGATTTTGGACATGTTAGAAATTGGTGAATATTATATTCAATAATGGACTGTGATATGGGGTAAATCTTAATTGAAGAATATTCAAACTTATGAATTGGAATAAGTTATACTTAATTGGACATTAAGTAACATGTAATTAGAAAATATGTAAATTGGAATGAATTGCACTTAATTGGACATTAAGTAACATGGGGAAAGGTTTGTATAAAAAGATTACATTAACTAGAAATGTTAGTTACAACCTGAGAATATAACATGTGGTTATATTGGGCTTATTAATAAACTTAAACATGTTAAGTTAAAAATATGAGAATAATACGCTAAGACAGAGGGGGGTTCATTCCAGTTGGGGATATAAAGGGCTCATGAAATCCTAGTTATAAATTGAGGGCTAAGTCTAGGCGTGACTTATGTCAAATGCATTTTTGTTTGGGAACCCGTACCAGTCAATATCCCTTTATTACCATGGAGTCTCGCATTAGATAGAGGCTAGGACATGCTTTGCTGAACCGGATAGTAAGTGGTTCAAACAAGTTGGGTTCGAGCGCGTTCCGGTAGAACGATGAGCGTGCATCGTTACCATTTGGGAATATAAGACGTTGTAATGCCTGTGATTAACGGTTATGTCCTTTTAGTTGATGGGTTCGAGATTGATAACCCCGAATTCCATAGTTGACACAGGTTATTCACATTTGGGTAAAGCAGTCGGTCAACGGGTAGAAATTAGGTAAAGCCTAATTATGATATCTTGGTAGTTGGTGCAGCAAATTTTAGATATGAATGAGAAGTTTATCTTATTTCGAGTGTATCTTTTCTGCTATTTTATTTATGCTTTTATGTCCATTTTTCTTTGAACTATTCTTCTCTTTAATTATTTCCTTATCGTATGCTCATGCTAAAAATTACTAGAACTCAGTAGACGTATGTATGACCCAGTTTGTTTTTCTCATTTTCTCTTCCTCTCTCCCCTCCCCCTCGGTTCACAGAGTGGACTGTCTCAGCAGTGATTCTTGACTATTTGGTTCAACTCGGATTCAGACTCTTTACTTCTTCATGTATTGGTTCAGTTCTTGTCTTTTGATCATTGGATTGACTTGTGAAAGGGATAACTTTTATGTACTATGATATTTTCCACAAGACAGTGTGTTAGCTTTATGATGATGATTATCTTTATTTTGAAATGTAGTAAAAGTTGTGTCTTGGTTTTCTTATTTTAATGAATGCTTTAAAAATTTCCGTTGTGTTTTACATTTCTGTCTTATGAATTTTAGTCTCTATGTTCTTACTTCATACCTAAGTGCTTCACAAAACTTAATGCAACCTTATATGGGTAATGTTAAGGGATGTAGGGTGCCATACTTGATATCAAAGCCTAAGGTTAAAAGATCAGAGAAAAGTTTTTGAAAAAATGTTTTCAAAATTAAAGAATTTTCAAGTAAAACAAATTTTTTTAAAAATATCCCCTCAAGTCAATTATGATATTCCTTTGATCCATTTTTGAATCCTTATCTCTTTTCTTTTCATCTGTCTAGAGCTCCCAATTTTTCGGAAGACGTTCCCATTTCGGCATGGTTCCATGGATATGTTGAAGCTACGACGCCTGCCAAAGGGTAAGGAAATTTCCCACTTCCAGCTATAGCCGCGGTAGTTCCACATAACATCGGTTAATTTCTCTAAACTCTGTAAGAACATTTCTGATATGAATGACATGACAATTCGTGGGTTAAAGAGTTTTGTGGATGCTCGTATTTGGCTGAGAGAGACCGATCGTGTGTTCGCATTTTTAGTGGTCAATGATCAGAGGAGGATTCAGCTGGCCGCTTGGCAACTGAAAGGAGAAGCGTCGTACTGGTAGAAAGTAGTTGAGGCTGAGTGTGCAGTCGAGACGTGGGATGAGTTCAAGGATAAGTCAGAGAAGAAGTTTTTATCACAAGCTGAAGAAGGGATGCAATTGGAGTAGTTCTTGTGTCTAAAGCAAGGCAGTATGTCTGTGAAGGAGTATGTGAATAGCATCAATGAGTTGGCAAGGCTTGGCTTGGCTCTAGTTAACACTGCACATAAGAAGGGTTTGAGATTTTCGAGAGGATTGAACCAACCCCTCCAAGGCATGGCGATGACACATATTCCGATGGGAGCCATGTTTGAGAGGCTTGTGGAAATGACTCTTATGCATAAGGATGGGAATGTGAGTAGGCAAGAGAAAAAGACAAAAGAGGCCAAGACAAATAATGGAAAGAAAAAGCGTTGGACCAAGAAGGGTACAGTGAAGAAGGGTGAGAAACCCGAGAAAGCACAGATCAAGAAGGAAGTTAAGCGTCATTGTTGTGGTATGATGGGATACTTCATCAAAGACTGTAGAAGGAATAAGAAAGATGCTTGTTTTCGATGCGGGCAAATGGGACATTAAAGCAAGCAATGCCCTCAGAAGTAGGGATAGCAGGAACGATCATCTGGAGCACAGGTTCATGCGCTTGAGGCAACTCAGACTAGTGGTAGTAGTCAGGACAGGGGTAGAAAGGTCATTGTAATAGGTTTGATTTCTCTTTTTGAATTTCTCGTTAGGACCTTGTTCGATTCCGGTGCTTCTCATTCTTTCATATTCGGTTCTGTTGTTGATAGTCTGCACCTATATACTTCTATAGCTTATGATCCATTAGTTGTCTCAAACCCCATAGGAGGTACGACTCACCTATCTATGATGTGCAGAGGTTTGAGGATTTCTAGTATTGGTGTCGAGTTTGAGTGTGATGCATGTGCATTGGGTTTGATAGGTTACGAGCTTATTCTAGGGGTGTATTGGCTATCCATGTACGGTGCCATCCTATACTGTGAGAGGAGAGTTATGAGGCTTTTGACGTGTCACGGTAGGACTCTTGAAATTTCTTGCGAACCGCGAGTGTCAGTCATGCTCAATTTATTGGAATCCCTAGATGCTTCTGTTGACAATCTCAGTTTAGTGCCTATAGTTATAGAATTTCCGGATGTATTCGAGGAGGTGAGAGGACTACCTCTGTGATGGCCCGCCCCGCACCAGCCTGCATTTCCTCCGAAAGTGCGCTGTACACATGCCCGACTAGCACGGGACGGTCGTCAGAAGAAAGAACAGAAGAGAATGAACTAATCAAGGAACCTGTAGAATGTCTCACAGCGCATGGGATAAAATATAATAATAACATACTTGACATAAACAGGCGAGACAGTGCATAAGCTGATAACTAAAATCAACATCAATCATCAGAGCAGCGGAAATCCATATACAGCTTATTACAATTTTCCAAGTTTACTGTCTCTAAACAAAAGAAAGCTAAAATAGAAGATACACCAACAATGCCCAAGCAGTGATCTTCAACAACACAGGGAGAATATTATGTATATAGTACGTGGAAGCCTCCTGCTCGTCTCCGGATCATCTACCCGTGCATCACCAGCTAACCTGTCTCTAGTCTGCTCGTGTGAGCACCCAGAGTAATAAGAGGAGACATAAAACTCTGGGTCAGACATAAAGCCTGGTATGAGCGATAAGCATCTAAACAGAATAATAACAGGTATACTAAACCATACCTGAACCTGGACCTGCAACCAAAGAGTTAGTACCACATACCGTACAATACTCCAAGGTGCCATAATAGATAGTGTAAGAATACGGGGGTGGGGTGTACATGTCATAGTGATAGCAAACAAATCAACCATAGCAACCATCCTCACATCTCTCACTCAGTGCGTAAAGCGTACGACATCTACCACTTTGGAACACTAGACAAACTGAGGCAACGGCGAATCCCGACTTGTAGAAACCCTGCTATGACCAAGCTAAACATATGGAGTCATGACCAAACATTTCAATGACCCACTTCATTGGTTATAGCCCTTGGTTCTACCGATGCCATAATGGCCCTGAATCCGCCTTCGTACCTCCTACCATAGTGGTTCAAAGCTATAGACGTCGATAACTCCTTGGCACGCGTCCCGCAGCAAAGCCCAACCATGAAGCGAACTCGTTGATTCCCATCTGAACCCTGAGCTCTAACTTCTCATTTGGACTCCCTTTGCATCTCGGGTTTGGTCGAATTGGAGTGGGTCTTCAGAAGAGTTGTCGTGCAGCAGCAGCTCTAGGATTCTGTTCGGTTCGGTAGTCATCACCTTCATCGGTTCGGGTCGGTAGTCCACTTCGGGTCGGGTCGGTGTCTTCCTCCGGGTCGGGTCGGTTCAGTGATTCTCCCCCTTCAGATATCGGTTCGGTTCGGGTGTCTCTGCTTGAGTTCGGTTCGGAGGTAGTTCATCCGATCTGATTCCTTCTGTTTGACTTGTTTACCTGCTCCGATCCGTCCTGTTTCCTTTCTCCGATCCGATCTGCTCTATTGCTCCGATCCGATCTTCTGTCCAACTCCAACTCTAAGCAATGGCCTTTCTTCCTGCCAAGCTCCTTCCAGTGACAAGTCCCAATCCAGTTCGGATTCCCTTGGCCAGTTCACTAGTCCGATCCGACCCCTGCTCCGATCCGAACCGGTTCGGGACCTGCACATTTCTGCAACTTTCCAGCGAGCTTTCTACGCCATTCGACGACGTTTTCAACCAAATTAACTATTCTAATCAATCATAAAACATACCATAGAGTCATAGCAACATGTAATAGCAACCACGAACACCAAACAACAATCCAAATGAATCAAAATAGATCAAAAGTGGCCAAAGCTCCTTATTTTCCCTTAAGCATGTTTAAGTAAAACTGATCATAGGGTTAGCAAAACTTAATCAAATCGAACCAAATTTCTAACAGAGGCATAAAATATTATTTTCGAATTTCTAAACATTTTTCCAGAATTTATTAGTGTATAAATTCGCTAATCTTCACTAATTACCCTAAATTACCGTAATTAGTGCAAAAACTATGCAAATCACTCACCTTGGCCACAAATGAAACACCAAATCTGAAATACTCTCTGTTTGGGTCGAATTCCTATGTATAGCAGCAGCTCCAACCTTGCTTTGTTGCTATTTGGCCTTGCTTTGATGTAGTTTAGGCTTAACCTTCACTAAGAATGTGTTTTGGAGTGGTTTTAGAGGATGGAAGCCATTACTAAGGTCTCAAGAAGGTTTGTGGCGGCTCAAAACTGAAATGAAAGTGATAACCTAACCCTAATCAGTCCTCCTATACCTCAAAACCCGAAATTCCCCTTGGGCCTAACTGCTAATCACCCGGTTAAGCCCAATTAAGCTGTTTTTCACCATCTGAAACTTGTTTCAGCAAAATCTCCCAAACGGTAAGTCCATTTGGCTAATGTGACCACTCTACGGAAATGGAAACTATCATTCGAAGCCAATGGAAGTGGTTTCAGGTCAAAATTCCTTTCCAGTCAAAAGTTATGGCCAAAACAGTGCTAACTAGGGGTAAAATGGTCATTTAAAAATTGGGAAAAATCATAAACATGGGAAATGACCCCAATAGTCGTCTCCCAAAGTTACATGGCCATACGACTTCGTATGGGACAGAAATAAATATCCTACGATCCTATGATGCGTAGAATGCGGGTCGTTACACTCTCCCCTCCTTAAGAAATTTCGCCCCCGAAATTCCTTAACCCAAAACATACAAGGAATCCCGCATGCCTAACAACCATATACAACAATCAAATATGCAAAACAAGCAAACAAGCCTATCCTAGCATGCGGAAAGCTAAATCGAAGTCAAAATCTTACCAGGCAAAGAGTTCTGGGTGTGTCTTCCTAATGTCCTCCTCTGTCTCCCAAGTACAATCACTCTCGTCCTCGCTCCACTGTACCTTGACTAGCTTCACCGTCTTTCTTCGAAGTTGCTTCATGTCGTGCTCGACAATACGGGCCGGCTTGCGGTTCCCAACCGCCTCGGGTTCTACTTCGAAGTCCTCTAACTGATCAGGTGAAATAGTCATATCTGAGTCGTGAACGAACTTCCTTAGTTGGGAAACATGAAATACGTTATGAACTCCCGCCATCTTCTCTGGTAAGTCAATTCTATATGCCAAATTCCCGACTAGTTCAAGAACAGGGAATGGGCCAACAAACCTTGGTGCCAACTTGCCTCTCCTGCCAAATCGTAATACGCTCTTCAACGGAGAAATCTTGACAAACACCAAGTCGCCAACGGAGAATTTTAAGTTTCTTCTCCTCTTATCAGCATAACTCTTCTGCCTATCTTGGGCAGCCTTCATCCGTTGTTGAATGATCTTGATCTTATCCGACGTTTCTCTCACCACATCTGGTTCAAGCACAAACTTCTCGCCAGTCTCTATCCAACATGATGGTGAGTTGCATGGTCTTCCGTACAAAGCTTCAAACGGAGCCATACCGATACTGGATTGGTAGCTATTATTATATGCAAACTCTACTAGATGCAAATGGTCATCCCATGATCCACCAAAATCCAATACACATGCTCTCAAGAGATCTTCCAAAATACGGTTCACCCTCTCCGTCTGACTGTTGGTCTGAGGATGATATGCGGTACTGAGATGTAACTCTGACCCTAGAGCCTCTTGTAAGCTCTTCCAAAACCCACTAGTGAACAACGGGTCTCGGTCGCTGACAATGCTTTTGGGTACTCCATGAAATCTCACTACCCACTTCATATATAATTCTGCTAACTTAGCTGCCGTTCTAGTCGATTTGACTGGTATAAACCTTGCACTTTTAGTCAGTCGATCTACAATTACCCAAATGCTGTCATATCCCGATCTAGTCCTTGGTAAACCATCGATGAAATCCATCGAGACTTGCTCCCATTTCCATTCGGGAATTTCTAATGGTTGCAACAACCCACTAGGCTTCTTTTGCTCGGCTTTAACTAGCTGGCAATTCATGCACTTGGATATAAACTTCCCAACGTCTCTTTTCATCCCTTCCCAGTAGTAAGTCTGCTTCATATCTCGATACATCTTATTGCCACCGGGGTGTATAGTTAGCTTTGAGTGATGACATTCTCTAAGCACTTCATCTCTCAATCCTTTGACATTGGGTACAACAAGCTTTCCATTCTTTCTAAGCCATCTATCTCGATCAAGCCCATACTTGTTCATCTCCTCATCGATACCCATCTCTAACTTGGAGATGATTTCCAATAGGTTAGGATCGTCCCTCTGACTAGAGCCGATCCGCTCAATCAAAGTGGGTCTGATCGTCAAACTTGCTAACATTTCTGGATCCAATTCGCACTTCGGTCTGAAATCAAACCCCGCGATAAACTCCAGTTGCTTCCATTCAAGGAACATAGCCCCTAAGCTGGCATGTCTTCTACTCAATGCATCAGCCACCGCATTGCCCTTTCCCGGTGTATATGCGATGTCAAAATCATAGGAAGCTAAGAACTCTAACCATCTCTGCTGACGGAGATTTAAATCCTTCTGGGAGAAGAGATATTTTAACGACTTATGATCTGTAAACAGCTCAAATCTTTCTCCCAAGAGATAGTGCCTCCACATCTTTAACGCGAAGACGATCGCTGCCAATTCTAAATCATGGGTAGGGTATCTTCTCTCGTGCGGTTTCAACTGCCGACTTGCGTAAGCTACAACCCTACCGCCTTGCATCAATACAGCACCCAGTCCGGTACCACAGGCATCCGTGTATACCGTCATCTCTTCATCCCCTTTAGGAATGACTAACACTGGTGCGCTTGTCAACTTGTCCTTTAGACTTTTAAATGCATCCTCGCATCTTTCATCCCAGACAAAAGCTTGATTCTTCTTGGTCAACTGGGTCAATGGTGCTGCTATCTTGGAGAAACTTTGGATAAACTTACGATAATATCCCGCTAGCCCCAAGAAACTTCTTACATCTGTTGCATTTTTGGGCGTAGGCCAATCTTGTACCGTAGCCACCTTCGCTGGGTCCACGGCAATACCATTCTCTGATACAACATGGCCCAAGAACCTCACTTCCCTCTTCCAGAAGTGACACTTAGAAAACTTTGCTTTCAATTGGTGTTTTCTCAACACCTCCATCGCTACTCTTAAATGTTCCTTGTGTTCTTCCTCTGTCCTCGAATAGACCAAAATATCATCAACGAACACAAGGACAAACTTATTCAACTGATCTCTGAATACCCTATTCATAAGATCCACAAAATATGTTGGGACATTGGTCAGCCCGAATGGCATGACCAACCACTCATAAAACCCAGACGGCGTCCGAAATGCCGTTTTAGCTATACTCTCAGCTTCCACTCTAAGCTGATGAAAACCTGTCGCGAGATCCAACTGAGAAAATACTCTCGCGCCACTCAACTGATCAAACAAATCATCTATCCGCGGTAGAGGATACTTGTTCTTCCTCGTCACTTTATTCAACTCGCGGTAGTCTACACACAAACGAAGGGAACCATCTGCCTTGGTAGCAAACACAACTGGTGCTCCCCATTCAGAAACACTCCTTCTGATAAATCCCTTCTTCAAAAGATCGCTGACTTGCACCTCGAGCTCCCGCTGCTCTCTTGGTGCCATACGACGAAGTGGCATCACTATAGGTCTGGCATCTTTTACCAAATCAATACGAAACTCAATCTCTCGGTGTGGTGGAAGTCCGGTCACTTCTTCGAAAACATCCGGATACTGGCCAACCACGGGCAAACCTGACAACTCACTATGCGGAATGTCAAGGGAGTTTAGAAAACTAGCCAATACCCCCTTACTGGGTAGACCACCAAACACTATCCTCCGCCCATCATCCGCTCTAGCTGTCACCAAAAAGCCCTCACAGTCTACCACCACCCCGTATCTTCGGAGCCAATCTACTCCCAAAATAATGCCAAACCCAGTAAAGCCCAAAACAAAGCAATCACAAACAAACATACATCCATGACTCGATAAGATCACATTACGACAAATCATGCTAAGGCTAGTCGAACCACCAATCGGGTTCGTCACTACTAAAGGTCTATCAACAATCTCGGGCTCCAATCCCACCCTATCTACCAGGTCACTAGATATGAAAGAACTGGAAGCTCCGGTATCAAACAAAACTCTAACAGGAACATCATAAACAGAAAGCATACCTTGAATGACGACATTCTTTCCCTTCTCCGCCGCAGTTGGGGCATTCGACGAAGAAGGAATAGCATTAAGGGCATATGCTTTCACCATTTGCTTTTCTTTAGGGGGCTGTGGACACTTGTCCTTGTGATGTCCCATTTGGCCACAGTTGAAGCACTTCCTATCCGCTGGCTTGGCCCGACAATTACTAGCATAATGGCCCTTCTTACCACAGCTGAAGCACTCAACATCTTGCTTATTCTTTTTCTTCTGGCCATCCTTAGCTTGGTTCTGCTTCCTCTTATTCTGGGAACCACCCTTGCCTCCACCACTTGCTTGTGGTTTTGGCTCTTCTGCAGATGCAACCTCAGTCTTCGACTTAGGGTAGAGACTTTCTGATCTTAACGCTTTCCCCACAATCGATTCAAACGTCTCATCGATGTGGTTAATAAGTTTTTCCCCCAAGTACTGATCCAAACCAGTTATGAATTTCTCATTCTTTTTCTTGGCAGTATCAATAAGAGATAACCCATATTTTGACAAAGTGTCAAATTCAGCAATATATTCCGAGACAGCTCTGCCATCCTGCTTGAGCTCCAAGAATTTCTTAAACAGCATTGACTTCTGAGCAGCTGGAATGAACTTCTCGCTAAAGCGAGCTTTAAACTGCTCCCAAGTAATCTGATCCTCGGGAGTAGCTGCCTTTATAGCATTCCACCAATTCATTGCCCGCCCTTGCAGCTGACGGGACACTAGCTTTCTCTTCATCGCATCCTCGATACCCAAATCCTCGAAGATACGTTCGCAACTATCCACCCAATCCTGAACATCCGTAGCCGACTCCGTTCCGTGGAACGGCTTCCCACCAAGGCTAGTATAATCCTTATTCAGCTTGGCGAAGTCGACTCTTGGCGCCTGCACCATTGTACCACCACCATTTCCACCATTGGGAGCTGCCCTCTGCACATCTCTAAGCATCTCTCTCATGAGGTCAGTAAACATCGTCTTCATGTCAGCAGCATTCCCATTATTGGCTCCCCTACCAGCACCTCTAGTATCTCGGCTCATCGTCAATCTGAAAAAGGAAACGATTAACGACTCCATAGTGGTGCTAGTGCAGTACGACTTCATCCTTATACTAGTAATAGTATATATATATATAGCTTTTGAAAACCAAAGTAATCACAAATACGCTCTCTCGTATACGTATATTATCTCTCCCTGATAGCTTCCCTAGGTTAACTACGCAACCTAGAGCTCTGATACCAAGTGTGACGGCCCGCCCCGCACCAGCCTGCATTTCCTCCGAAAGTGCGCTGTACACATGCTCGACTAGCACGGGACGGTCGTCAGAAGAAAGAAAAGAAGAGAATGAACTAATCAAGGAACCTGTAGAATGTCTCACAGCGCATGGGATAAAATATAATAATAACATACTTGACATAAACAGGCGAGACAGTGCATAAGCTGATAACTAAAATCAACATCAATCATCAGAGCAGCGGAAATCCATATACAGCTTATTACAATTTTCCAAGTTTATTGTCTCTAAACAAAAGAAAGCTAAAATAGAAGATACACCAACAATGCCCAAGCAGTGATCTTCAACAACACAGGGAGAATATTATGTATATAGTACGTGGAAGCCTCCTGCTCGTCTCCGGATCATCTACCCGTGCATCACCAGCTAACCTGTCTCTAGTCTGCTCGTGTGAGCACCCAGAGTAATAAGAGGAGACATAAAACTCTGGGTCAGACATAAAGCCTGGTATGAGCGATAAGCATCTAAACAGAATAATAACAGGTATACTAAACCATACCTGAACCTGGACCTGCAACCAAAGAGTTAGTACCACATACCATACAATACTTCAAGGTGCCATAATAGATAGTGTAAGAATACGGGGGTGGGGTGTACATGTCATAGTGACAGCAAACAAATCAACCATAGCAACCATCCTCACATCTCTCACTCAGTGCGTAAAGCGTACGACATCTACCACTTTGGAACACTAGACAAACTGAGGCAACGACGAATCCCGACTTGTAGAAACCCTGCTATGACCAAGCTAAACATATGGAGTCATGACCAAACATTTCAATGACCCACTTCATTGGTTGTAGCCCTTGGTTCTACCGATGCCATAATGGCCCTGAATCCGCCTTCGTACCTCCTACCATAGTGGTTCAAAGCTATAGACGTCGATAACTCCTTGGCACGCGTCCCGCAGCAAAGCCCAACCATGAAGCGAACTCGTTGATTCCCATCTGAACCCTGAGCTCTAACTTCTCATTTGGACTCCCTTTGCATCTCGGGTTTGGTCGAATTGGAGTGGGTCTTCAGAAGAGTTGTCGTGCAGCAGCAGCTCTAGGATTCTGTTCGGTTCGGTAGTCATCACCTTCATCGGTTCGGGTCGGTAGTCCACTTCGGGTCGGGTCGGTGTCTTCCTCTGGGTCGGGTCGGTTCAGTGATTCTCCCCCTTCAGATATCGGTTCGGTTCGGGTGTCTCTGCTTGAGTTCGGTTCGGAGGTAGTTCATCCGATCTGATTCCTTCTGTTTGACTTGTTTACCTGCTCCGATCCGTCCTGTTTCCTTTCTCCGATCCGATCTGCTCTATTGCTCCGATCCGATCTTCTGTCCAACTTCAACTCTATGCAATGGCCTTCCTTCCTGCCAAGCTCCTTCCAGTGACAAGTCCCAATCCAGTTCGGATTCCCTTGGCCAGTTCACTAGTCCGATCCGACCCCTGCTCCGATCCGAACCGGTTCGGGACCTGCACATTTCTGCAACTTTCCAGCGAGCTTTCTACGCCATTCGACGACGTTTTCAACCAATTTAACTATTCTAATCAATCATAAAACATACCATAGAGTCATAGCAACATGTAATAGCAACCACGAACACCAAACAACAATCTAAATGAATCAAAATAGATCAAAAGTGGCCAAAGCTCCTTATTTTCCCTTAAGCATGTTTAAGTAAAACTGATCATAGGGTTAGCAAAACTTAATCAAATCGAACCAAATTTCTAACAGAGGCATAAAATATTATTTTCGAATTTCTAAACATTTTTCCAGAATTTATTAGTGTATAAATTCGCTAATCTTCACTAATTACCCTAAATTACCGTAATTAGTGCAAAAACTATGCAAATCACTCACCTTGGCCACAAATGAAACACCAAATCTGAAATACTCTCTGTTTGGGTCGAATTCCTATGTATAGCAGCAGCTCCAACCTTGCTTTGTTGCTATTTGGCCTTGCTTTGATGTAGTTTAGGCTTAACCTTCACTAAGAATGTGTTTTGGAGTGGTTTTAGAGGATGGAAGCCATTACTAAGGTCTCAAGAAGGTTTGTGGCGGCTCAAAACTGAAATGAAAGTGATAACCTAACCCTAATCAGTCCTCCTATACCTCAAAACCCGAAATTCCCCTTGGGCCTAACTGCTAATCACCCGGTTAAGCCCAATTAAGCTGTTTTTCACGATCTGAAACTTGTTTCAGCCATATCTCCCAAACGGTAAGTCCGTTTGGCTAATGTGACCACTCTACGGAAAGAGAAACTATCATTCGAAGCCAATGGAAGTGGTTTCAGGTCAAAATTCCTTTCCAGTCAAAAGTTATGGCCAAAACAGTGCTAACTAGGGGTAAAATGGTCATTTAAAAATTGGGAAAAATCATAAACATGGGAAATGACCCCAATAGTCGTCTCCCAAAGTTACATGGCCATACGACTTCGTATGGGACAGAAATAAATATCCTACGATCCTATGATGCGTAGAATGCGGGTCGTTACAACCTCCCAGGCGCGAGATAGATTTCTGGATATACATGGTGGAGAATGCCCAACCTGTTGCATTACCAGTGCGTCACATGGCTCCAAGAGAAATGAGGGAGCTTGGTAAGCAAGTGGGTGAGTTGTTCGAGAAAGGATTTATTAGAGGAGCATTTCAGAGTGGCGAGTACTTTTCGTCTTTGCGACCAAGGCGGACGACCCTCTCCGTCTATGTATGGATTACAGGGAGTTGAGTAAACTCACTAAGAAGAATAGACACACACTCCCACGAATAAATGACATGTCTGATCGGTTAGTGGGAGCTTAAGTTTTCTCGTAGTTAGATTTAGCTATAGGATTTCATCATCTTAGGATAGCGGATGACAATATTGACAAGACTGCTTTTAGGACTCCCGACGGATTTTTGAGTGGCTGGTTATGCCTTTTGGGATGATCAATTCACCGACGTACTTTATGGATTTGATGAGCCGAGTGTTTAGGAAGTACCTGGACAAGTTTGTGATGGTGTTCGATAACTATATCTTGGTATTCTCGAGTAGCGATGAAGAAAACGTCTTGCATTTAGGAGAGGTCCTCCGTACTCTCTGCGCACATCAACTGAAGGTGAAGTTTTCTAAGTGCCATTTCTAGCGGAAGGAGGTAAGGTTCTTGGTGTTGTATATAACGGTGTTGTATACACAATTATATGATTTTTGTTAGATGATAACAACCAAATATATATTATTATAAATATGTTTGTTATTGTACTGTTACATCACGTCACAAAATGGAATATAATATTCATATTTAAATAGAATACGACTAAACACGAATTCAAACATTCAACGGTATTTTATTTAAATATAATATTTTATTTCGAACATTTTTGAACAGTATAATTTATAACTCCAACTATTTGTACACTTCACTGATAATTTTCATTTCAGTACATAACTCCTCACAACAACACTCAACACTCAGTTGTACATTTTTTCATCTATACATACATTTACCGTTACATTTACATTCACTGACACTACACTGCACAGTCAGTCCAGTCTTCATGCATACCTATCACATGAAACAGAAACACACACAGTACACTGCAATAGAAATAAAATTGAATACATGCAAATATAAATTTTAATTTTAAAATTTTATTTGCCTCAGATTGTTGGTGTGTTTCTCATCATTTTTCACGATTTGATCTGATTTATATAGACTATTACTTTAATGCTCACAGATCAGCCTCAACGCACTACACTGGTTTGCTGATCAAAACCAGTACCTGATTCTGAACAGCCTCAACACAGTGCAGCGGTCTGCTGATAAATAAATTACACGTGCACGATATATGTATACACACATTGTTGTGTATATATACACGTATATAAATATACAGATGTATATGGTCGATCCAATCAATACATACAACACAACAAGCAAGTGGTGGTTTAGCAAGCTCAACTAAAAGTGGAGTGGTCCAAGTGGTCGAGGCAACATATAAGAAGCAGCTCAATCATGTCAAGTCAAGTGGTCAAGAAACTTGTGCCAACATGGTTGAAAACACTTTCAAGTAAGGCATTCATACATGGTAAAGGTCGAGTAGCTACAAGTAAGCATGCAAGTGTAAAGTGCAGCCATCATGTACATGAGGTGAATCATGGTCGAACTCAATTGAATGCAACATAAGGTCAAGTTCAGATTCATTTTTTTTTAGCAAACAAAAATGGTGCATGTGTGAATACATGGAACAAGGGTCATATATATTTATACCCAAAACAGCATGTGCATGGTGTGTGTACAATACAGTGCAAAATGGTCAAAGCAGGGTGCAGCTCTTAGCTGAACAGTTCAAGACAGAGTGCATGAGTAAGCACATATCAAACAAGTCAAAATGCAAGCAGCAATGATGGTCAGATCAAGTTTATGTGCAAGATGGAATAGTGAAGTATGGCTGAGCATATATGAAACATGGAGCAACTTCATTTTTGCATCAAGGCATGGTTGAACAAAGCAGCTCAATGGATGGACAGTGGAACAACATGTATATAGTTCGGGTTTCAATATGCAAGGAGGATGCAAGCTCAAGTTCAAATGCATGGATGGTGTATGGACATTTGCAATTGCAATGTTAATGGCACAAATACAAGTTCTAAAAGTTCAAGCACAGTGAAGCATGGGAAATACATAACAGCAAGCACTAAGCAATACAACAACATGGTGTTTAACATAGTCGAGCAAAAGGTCAAGTGCTAAAACTTCGCTTTGCTAAATGCAAGTATATCAAGACTGGCATATGGCAAAAGCAAATGAACTGAAATAGTTTTAAAATAGTCAATGTTATGGCAAGTGTTCAGCATTTATCTCCAGAAATTATCATGACAATAAAGACAGTTTTAAATCTAGGAAAGTGTTTTATTTTCTACTATAAAACTGTAAATTAGGGAGCAATTCATATTTGGCAAGTTTTCAAATTGACAAAACCAGAAATTGTAACACCCCGTAATTCTGTTAATATTAATATTCACAAATTAAAGAATAACTAATCTCAGACGTGAGAATTGTGGGAAACGGGTTGCGCCATTGTGTTCGTCTCGGAATTCTGGTTGAAATAGAGTTCGAGTTTGTGTGAATTGGACTTCGTATGAAGAAGTTATGGCCATCGGAAGTTTCAGAAAATTCAAAACAGATTTCAGAAATTTAAAATTCAAAATTTGAAGTCAAACAGGCTAGGCGGGAAAATTCCCGCCTAGCACCCTAGGTCGACTAGGGAGTCGACTGGGCAGTCGACCTCCCCCCCAGGTCAACTGGGGAGTCGACTGGGCAGTCGACCTGTCCAGGCGGCTAGGGTTTTGACTGAGCCCAATCTTGAGCTGCTGGTGTGTCTTTAGGGCTGAGCTGGCAAATTAAACGGTTCAGTTTAGTTCTGAGTTGATCTGACGGTCTAAATAAATCCTAAACTCTATAAATACCTAGGTAGTCTCTCATTCTAACTCACATGAAAAATAGAATAGCCACTGTCATACCGCCGCCATGGAACTCAGTGTAGTCGCCGCAAACTAAGAAGGAAGAAAACCCTAATTCTACTCAACTCTAAAGCAAATCAAGACTCTCTTTCTCTTCTAATTGTGAGTATGATGATCTTACCAAGATTATTATTAAACTAATTAGATTAAGTCATGAATGGATTATAAGTAAATGATGTGGATTGTCATATATGTTGTTGTAAACCTTATGCTATCATGTATGTTGTAAATCCTATGTTATGTGATGATGATATCCTATATGTTGTAAATCATGCTATGATGATATTGTATAGGTTGTAATTTTCTATGCTAAGTTGTGATGAATCATACATGTTATAAAGTCATGATGTTCTTATCTATGCCAATTAGTTCATGTTAATCAAATCATAATATTGATATTATTTGGGCTATGTTGATCTATATGACAAGTCACATATGCAAGTTTAGGTTGATTAGTAAAGGTTATGAACATATGCCATGACATCTATTTAGATCTAGAATTATGACATCTAGAATTATGCTATGACATATGTGAATTCTATGTATTAGATGCTAGTTCACACCATCATTATGTTGCATAAAACCCCATATGCAAGTTTATACATAAATTTGGGTTATGATCATATAATGTAAATTGTGACATTTAACAAGTTGACACCTTTAGATCCTTAACATGTGTAGTTTATGCAAGTTTCACCCCTATTATGATTGGATTATTTTATTTGTCTATATATTGTGATGATTTATCTTTGTGCTATGAGTTAGACTATTCGAGTCTAACGTATATTCTACGTTGAATAAGCGAACGTATAACGTGGGGTAGGGGTAATATTAAGGATTCAATATTAAGAAGTTGGGGTGCAATTGATATGATTTTGCATGCCATGAGTGGATGGCCATAATTGAGTCAATTATGGGCATCATTAAAATTGGAGTTAATTAGTAATTTGAGTAGGGAATTATTAAAACTGGGGTAAAAGATTATAAGTGATAATCAATGCTTAGGACACGAGGTTGGACTCGTTTGTGACGTAAACCTGCCCGGACCCGCCCGGCAAATCCAGTTGTCACAAATGTCAGCCCAATGTGAGAGGTCCTAGGCCCAAATTAAAGCATAACAGTTGTAAAGACACGAGGTTAGACTCTTTTATGGTGTAAGACTGCCCGGACCCGCCCGGCAAATCCAGCTGCCATAAATGCCAGTCTAATACGAGAGGTCTTTATGAGGTTGTGGCCTGAATGAATTAAGAAATACTTAACCAGATAACCATGTAAGGTGGGACATGGGGGTTAAGTAGGTGCCTTGGGTGGCATGAGGAATCTAGTGGTTGCCCTTAGTGGCATGCGAAATACGATTAGTAAGACTTAACCAAGCACACATGTAAATGAACATGACTAAGAGGGTTAAGTGGGATATACTAGTGGTGACAAGCTTAGGTGGGTAGCTTGTGGCGGCCCATTTCAACTAGTATCCCAAATGTATCTTTGTGGGCTCGACCCAAGTCGAGGACGGGACACGCATACTGGGTTTGACTATAAGAGGTCAAAACGGGAAGCGGTGGCAACGCAAGTCCAACGGGTTTCATATGCGTGTGTGGACCCGGGCTGGTAGGTAAGACGTTGTTGCATCGTGTAGGTATAATCCGTGCATTCTCAAGTTGTATCGGGTTGCCACTTTAGGGGAGTGATACACCCCACTGTGGGGCCAGCACGGGTATCTACGAGTAGGGAGCCGATCGAAAGTGGGTAGTGGGGTACACCTAGTGGAGATAGGGGCAGACGACACCTATGTAGTCAGCTAGGGGTACGCAAGGCTATTTAAATAGTTTCTGTGTGAAGCAAGCGGGATCAACCTTTAGGGTGACTGGTGCGGTGCAGTGTAGTAATTATTCATTAGTAATTACGTGTGCCTTTAACGTTATCTTTGACGTTATCGTTATATGCTCTTCCATACCCAATAGTTCATAGACATTTCCTTGTTTTCCAGCTTATGCCTTAGTCTAGTTATTTTGATAATAGTATTGTTAGAATTATCATACTCGCCAGACTTTATGTCTGACCCCCTCTATTTCTATCCTTTTCCCCCTCCAGGTCCTCAGGTTGGGCCCAGCTCTAGTGGAGTTTGATTAGATTGCTTTATCTCTCTTTTGGAAAGCTTGGACCGTTGAAGTAAAGTCCAGCTTGTTATCTTCTTTAATGGCTATTTATGTAATGGGGTTATGTATTTTGTTTTATCAAGATGGATATTGTACTTGACTCTGGTTTATGGTTTTATGATGTAACAAACATGTCTAATTTCCGCTGCAATACAATGAAGTTTTAGATTTCCAAGTACTACTTATTATCTGTCTTGTTGTAATTTTTCTGTTCTATATTCACTTAAAACCTCCATGGAAGTTAATGCATTCCCTTTGTGAGTGACATTAATGGACGTGGGGTGTTACACATGGTATCAGAGCTTAAGGTTACCAAAACAGATAAATTTTTTAGAAAAAATTATTTTTCTAAAGTATTTTTGGAAGAACTGTTTTCAAAAACATGTCTTGATGAGTAATTTAAAGAGGAAAGTTTTTATGAAAAACATAATCCCCAATAGCCATATATCTTTATCTTTCGAATTCTCCATTTTGAATCTTTCCTTTTTCGTTTCAGCATGGCTGAAGATCTTAACCTTCCGGACGGTGTAACGATACCAGGATGGTATAGGAGGTTATTAGAGGCTAGGGCCGCTGCAGGTCCAGCCAATGTTCCTCCACCACCAGTTGCACCCGCTCCTCCTCCTCCTCGCATTGATACTTTTGCAAAGACGTGCAAGGAATTTAAGGCTATGGGTGGAAAACCCTTTCAAGGGTCAGAAACGTTTATGGAAGCTAGAGATTGGCTTAAGGAGGTGGAAGAATTGCTAGAAATCTTTGAAGTGGAAGAAGGGAGGAAAGTCAAATTAGCAGCTTGGTTAATGAAGTGAGAGGCCTCGTTTTGGTGGGAGGTCACTAATGGGGAGCGTCCTGTTGATTCTTGGGCGGATTTCAGATGTAGGTTTGTGGCGAAGTTTCTCTCAAGGGCAGAAGAGAATCTATATGTGGAAAGGTTTTTGACATTAAAGCAAGGAAGCTCATCAGTGAAAGAATATGTCAACAAATTTAATCAGTTAGCAATGTTTGGCTTGGACTTAGTGAACACACCGGAGAAGAAGGCTCCGAGGTTCGTAAATGGCTTGAATGAACCGTTGCAAGGGTTGGCTATGACCCACATCCCTATGGGGGCCACCTTTGAGAAGCTAGTAGACATGGCACTCATGCACGAGGAAAAAGGCGCTAAAGCTGATAACGCACCCTAGAAGAAAGGGGATCAGAAGAAACCACAACAGCAAAACAAGAAGGGTGGTAAAGACAATAATAGCAAGGGAAAGAAGAAATGCTTTAACTGTGGGACACCAGGCCATCTCAGCAAGGATTGCCGAAAGAAAAAGAAGACTGGCTGTTTTCACTGTGGTGAAGCGGGACATCTAGTGAAGGACTGCCCAAAGAAGGGGCAGAGGGCAGGGTCTACCTCGGGAAGACAGGTGCAGGCTCTTATGGCACCAGGGCAGGCAAGGGGACAAGTTCAGGCTCTCGCGGTCCCACCGCTGCAAGAACGAGGTAGAACCATTTCTGTTGAAAGCTTAGTTTTTCTGTTTGATCATCATGTCCGTACCTTATTCGATTCAGGCGCATCGCATTCGTTTATCTCTACGTCATTAGTTGAATCACTGCACTTAAACACCAGTTTAGTAGAGGATCCCTTAGTTGTTTCGAATCCAATTAGGGGCTCAGCTTATTTGTCCATGATGTGTTTGGATTTGAAAATTTCTATACTTAGCGTTGAGTTTAGATGTGATGCTTATGCTTTGGGCTTCACGGGCTATGGGCTAATTTTAGGAATGGATTGGTTATCCAGAAATAGGGCCGTTCTTGATTGTGAAAGGAGAGTAGTTAGGCTCATGACTCGCCTTGGTAACACTCTCGAAATCTTTTGTAATCCCATAAATTCCGTTATGCTAAGTTATTTAGAATCACTTGACGCGTCAGTGGAAAATCTACGATCGGTTAGAGTGGTCCGAGAATACTCGGATGTGTTTGAGGAGGTGAAGGGCTTGCCTCCGAAGCGGGAGATAGATTTTCGAATATATCTTGTGGATAATGCAAAACCAGTATCTTTGCCAGTACGCCACATGGCTCCACGTGAAAGGAGGGAACTCGATAAGCAAGTGAAGGAGTTGCTTGAGAAGGGGTTCATAAGATGAAGTATATCGGAGTGGGGTGCTCCAGTAGTATTTGCCACGAAGGCGGATGGGTCCCTTAGACTTTGTGTGGACTATAGAGAACTTAATAAGCTTACGAAGAAAAACAGACACCCATGCCGAGGATTGACGATCTCTTCGATCAGTTAGTTGGCGCCTCAGTGTTTTCGCAGTTAGACTTAGCCACTGGTTTCCATCAGTTGAGAGTGGCTGAGGATAGCATTGACAAGATTGCCTTTAGGACTCCGGACGGTTTCTATGAATGACTAGTGATGCCCTTCGGTTTGACAAACGCCCCCGCATACTTTGTTGATTTGATGAGTAGGGTGTTTAGGGAGTACCTTAACAAATTCGTGGTAGTCTTTGTAGACGACATCCTGATCTTTTCTAAGGATGAAGAAGAGCATGCCCTACATCTTAGGGAAGTGTTGGAGACCCTACGAGCGCATAATCTTAAAGCTAAATTTTCTAAGTGTCACTTCTGGAGGAAGGAAGTACGATTCTTAGGGCACGTGGTTTCCAAGGAAGGGATAGCTGTGGATCCCGCGAAGGTGGTGGCCATCCAAGATTGGAAGGTCCCTAAAAATGCTACCGAAGTGAGAAGTTTCTTGGGGTTGGCTGGCTACTATAGGAAGTTTATCAAAGACTTCGCAAAGATATCAGCTCCATTAACACGCTTGACGAAGAAGAACCTAGTCTTCGAGTAGGACGTAGATTGTGATGATGCGTTCCAACGTTTGAAGAGAGCTTTGACCTCAGCTCCAGTCTTAGTACTGCCAGATGGGAGTAAGCCATTTACTGTTTATACTGATGCTTGTGGGACAGGACTAAGCGCAGTCTTAATGCAAGAGGGCAGGGTAATAGCCTATGGTGGAAGGCAGTTGAGAGCGCATGAGAAAAAATACCCTACACATGACCTAGAGTTGGCCGCTATTGTTTTTGCGCTTAAGTCTTGGCGTCATTATCTTCTTGGCGAGAAATTCGAATTGTTCACTGACCACAAATCGCTAAAATACTTGTTCTCTCAGAAGGACTTGAATTTAAGGCAGCAAAGGTGGATGGAGTTCTTAGCATCCTACGACTTCGAAATAGCATATACCCCTGGCAAGGGTAACGTGGTGGCAGACGCCTTAAGTAGGAAAAGGCTGTCCTTGAGTCCGTTGTTTGTTGAACGGCGAAACTTAGAATTCATCTCTATGTTTGATTTTAGACCTTCCGTTGACTTTGTACCCGGTTTGCTAGCATCCTTGGAGGTTAGACCTACGCTTTTGGGACGGATTGGCGAGGCACAGCGAGACGACCCACATTTGGTTGAGTTAGTGGAAAAGCTCAAAAGAGGGGAGTCATCAAGCCATCTCCGTAGGTATACCCTAGGTGATAAGGGTTGGTTACGTAGGGACGGTAGACTTTGTATACCAAAAGACGATGACCTGAGGAAGGCTATTCTTGACGAAGCACATCATTCGAAGATGACCATTCATCCCGGCGGGGACAAGATGTACAAAGACATGAAGTGAGTTTTCTTTTGGGCCGGTATGAAGAGGGACGTGGCCGAGTATGTCGCTAGATGCTTGGTGTGCCAACAAGTAAAAGCGGAGCAAAAGAAACCCGGTGGGTTGCTTCACCCATTGGAGGTTCCCCTATGGAAGTGGGAGAGTGTCTCGATGGACTTTGTGGACGGATTACCAAGATCAAGGAAGGGTAATACGGGGATTTGGGTTATAGTAGATAGACTTACTAAGAGCGCCCATTTCATTCCCGTGAAGAGTAAGAGGACTGCTCCATGGTTAGCTTCTGTGTACGTCCGAGAGATAGTTCGTTTACACGGTGTTCCTTCTAGCATAGTGAGCGACCGCGGTCCTATTTTCACTAGCGAATTTTGGAGAAGCTTACAAGAGGCGGTAGGGACTCAGTTATGTTTGAGCACCGCATATCATCCTTAGACGGACGACCAGACCGAGAGGGTGAATCGCATTCTAGAGGATCTTTTGAGGCTATGTATCCTAGACTTTGGGGGTACATGGGAAGAGCATCTTCCATTGGTGGAGTTCGCATATAATAATAGCTTTCAGTCCAGCATTGGCATGACACCTTTCGAAGCTCTTTATGGACGACCTTGTCGTTCACCTACATGTTGGTGGGAATCTACGGATAAATCTTGCTTGGGCCCGATATGATTAGAGAGACTTCGGAGAAGATCGACTTGATTCGAAGGAGGATGAAAGCAGCGCAAGATAGGCAGAAATCTTATGCGGATAAGAGGAGGACAGATCTTGAGTTTGAAGTTGGGGACATGGTCTTTATCAAAGTGTCTCCATTACGGAACATTGTTCGCTTTGGGTCCGTTGGGAAGTTAGCACCAAGGTTCGTAGGGTCGTTTCCTATTAAGGAGAAGATTGGACAAACGACATATAGAGTGGAGTTGCCTAAGAGACTTAGTGGTGTACACGACGTATTCCATGTGTCACATTTGAGGAAGTGCTTGCACGAGACCGCGGAAGTGGTAGAGCCGAACTTGCTTAGAGAGGTGGAGATAGAGCTTGATGCGACGATTCGACGAGCTCCTACGTGCATTCTTGGGTCAGAGATTAAGAAGCTGAGAAATCGAGAGGTCAGACTGGTCAAAGTACAATGGGGAGATGACGAGAGCAACGCTACTTGGGAGACTGAAGAGAAGATGCGTTCACGATGCCCTTTCCTTTTCGATGGTATATCCTTTAATTTCTCCTTTATCGCTTATCTTGTACTTATCTTACCATTAGAGTATCCTCTCGCTAGTATCCCTGACCTTTAGTTAGGATAATCCTATGGTTGAAACATGTGTTTGAGACATGTTATGTATAATGGATGCAAAGTGGATGCAAGTGTTTGCTAGTGGTTGCTCGTGGACGCATATACACACACTATTAGGCACTAGATCGGCTCAGTCACTTCATACTTCATATTGCATATAAATGGTTGTATTTAGTAAAATGGATGTATAATGGTTGTGTCATATGGATACCGCATTTTGGTGAATGGTTGTGCACGCATGTAGAAATAATATGTATCGATAGGGTTCTTTCGCATACATAATGGACGCATGGCACTATCATGATTTGCATTAAGGAGGTCAACTGAATCAGTGGACTGCCTGATTTTGCATTAGATATGGACATATACACACACTGTGCATTTAAACATGAAAGCATTAGAAGTCTATAAGGACAATGGATGCCTGTGTTTGATGGTTGAGTAGATGGACGATTGGATGTTAGGATATACATTCTTCTTGAATTGAAGATTTCGGGGTCGAAATCCTTTAAGGAGGGGAGAATGTAACACCCCGTAATTCTGTTAATATTAATATTCACAAATTAAAGAATAACTAATCTCAGACGTGAGAATTGTGGGAAACGGGTTGCGCCATTGTGTTCGTCTCGGAATTCTGGTTGAAATAGAGTCTGAGTTTGCGTGAATTGGACTTCGTATGAAGAAGTTATGGCCATCGGAAGTTTCAGAAAATTCAAAACAGATTTCAGAAATTTAAAATTCAAAATTTGAAGTCAAACAGGCTAGGTGGGAAAATTCCAGCCCAACACCCCAGGTCGACTGGGGAGTCGACCCCCCCAGGTCGACTGGGCAGTCGACCTGTCCAGGCGGCTAGGGTTTTGACTGAGCCCAATCTTGAGCCGCTGATGTGTCTTTAGGGCTGAGTTGGCAAATTAAACGGTTCAGTTTAGTTCTGAGTTGATCTGACGGTCTAAATAAACCCTAAACTCTATAAATACCTAGGTAGTCTCTCATTCTAACTCACATGAAAAATAGAATAGCCACCGTCATACCGCCGCCATGGAACTCAGTGTAGCCGCCGCAAACTAAGAAGGAAGAAAACCCTAATTCTACTCAACTCTAAAGCAAATCAAGACTCTCTTTCTCTTCTAATTGTGAGTATGATGATCTTAACAAGATTATTATTAAACTAATTAGATTAAGTCATGAATGGATTATAAGTAAATGATGTGGATTGTCATATATGTTGTTGTAAACCTTATGCTATCATGTATGTTGTAAATCCTATGTTATGTGATGATGATATCCTATATGTTGTAAATCATGCTATGATGATATTGTATAGGTTGTAATTTTCTATGCTAAGTTGTGATGAATCATGCATGTTATAAAGTCATGATGTTCTTATCTATGCTAATTAGTTCATGTTAATCAAATCATAATATTGATATTATTTGGGCTATGTTGATCTATATGACAAGTCACATATGCAAGTTTAGGTTTATTAGTAAAGGTTATGAACATATGCCATGACATCTATTTAGATCTAGAATTATGCTATGATATATGTGAATTCTATGTATTAGATGCTAGTTCACACCATCATTATGTTGCATAAAACCCCATATGCAAGTTTATACATAAATTTGGGTTATGATCATATCATGTAAATTGTGACATTTAACAAGTTGACACCTTTAGATCCTTAACATGTGTAGTTTATGCAAGTTTCACCCCTATTATGATTGGATTATTTTATTTGTCTATATATTGTGATAATTTATCTTTGTGCTATGAGTTAGACTATTCGAGTCTAACGTATATTCTGTGTTGAATAAGCGAACATATAACGTGGGGTAGGAATAATATTAAGGATTCAATATTAAGAAGTTGGGGTGCAATTGATATGATTTTTCATGCCCTGAGTGGATGGCCATAATTGAGTCAATTATGGGCATCATTAAAATTGGAGTTAATTAATAATTTGAGTAGGGAATTATTAAAACTGGGGTAAAAGATTATAAGTGATAATCAATGCTTAGGACACGAGGTTGGACTCGTTTGTGACGTAAACATGCCCGGACCCGCCCGACAAATCCAGTGGTCACAAATGTCAGCCCAATGTGAGAGGTCCTAGGCCCAAATTAAAGCATAACAGTTAGTTGTAAAGACACGAGGTTAGACTCTTTTATGGTGTAAGACTGCCCGGACCCGCCCGGCAAATCCAGCTGCCATAAATGCCAGTCTAATGTGAGAGGTCTTTATGAGGTTATGGCCTGAATGAATTAAGAAAGACTTAACCAGATAAACATGTAAGGTGGGACATGGGGGTTAAGTAGGTGCCTTGGGTAGCATGAGGAATCTAGTGGTTGCCCTTAGTGGCATGTGAAATACGATTAGTAAGACTTAACCAAGCACACATGTAAATGAACATGACTAAGAGGGTTAAGTGGGATATACTAGTGGTGACAAGCTTAGGTGGGTAGCTTGTGGGGGGCCCATTTCAACCAGTATCCCAAACGTATCTTTGTGGGCTCGACCTAAGTCGAGGACGGGACACGCATACTGGGTTTGACTATAAGAGGCCAAAACGGGGAGCGGTGGCAACGCAAGTCCAACGGGTTTCATATGCGTGTGTGGACCCGGGCTGGTAGGTAAGACGTTGTTGCATCGTGTAGGTATAAGCCGTGCATGCTCAAGTTGTATCGGGTTGCCACTTTAGGGGAGTGATACACCCCACTGTGGGGCCAGCACGGGTATCTACGAGTAGGGAGCCGATCGAAAGTGGGTAGTGGGGTACACCTAGTGGAGATAGGGGCAGACGACACCTATGTAGTCAGCTAGGGGTACGCAAGGCTATTTATATAGTTTCTGTGTGAAGCAAGCGGGATCAACCTTTAGGGTGACTAGTGCGGTGCAGTGTAGTAATTATTCGTTAGTAATTAGGTGTGCCTTTAACGTTATCTTTGACGTTATCGTTATCTGCTCTTCCATACCCAATAGTTCATAGACATTTCCTTGTTTTCCAGCTTATGCCTTAGTCTAGTTATTTTGATAATAGTATTGTTAGAATTATCGTACTCGCCAGACTTTATGTCTGACCCCCTCTATTTCTATCCTTTTTCCTCCTCCAGGTCCTCAGGTTGGGCCCATATCTAGTGGAGTTTGCTTGGATTGCTTTATCTCTCTTTTGGAAAGCTTGGACCGTTGAAGTAAAGTCCAGCTTGTTATCTTCTTTAATGGCTATTTATGTAATGCGGTTATGTATTTTGTTTTATCAAGATGGATATTGTACTTGACTCTGGTTTATGGTTTTATGATGTAACAAACATGCCTAATTTATGTTCTCACCATAGTGTGATTGTGCTAGTTTACATAAAATAATCTAATTATCGATACTAAAAAAAGCTTAGAAACTGCATCCATGGCTGCCAAGTCCTTTCTCAATCCTATTTTCGACAACAACCCTAATCAGAAAGGGGCCTCTTCATCTCCCCAACCTCCCCCCAATTCCTCGGCTAGCACTCCTCGTCCTCCCCCGGATTTTCTGGTTGATGAGGATGGGTTCACTAGGGTAAATCGAAAGAAAAATCCCAAATCTTTCACAAACCCTAAGAAAGTTACTGGCCAAGGCCAATTCCAACATGGGACTAATGGTTCAAACACACACATCAGGCAAGGGGCAGGCGGATCATCTGAAATCCCTGTCAAAGTAAGGCAAAAACCGTTCCCGGCCTTGAATGGAGAAAGATTTCAATCAAGAAGTGAGACCCAACCCAGAAATACTACAAGAAATGGTCAAGAACCACAGCAACAACACAAACAATTCCTGCCTAAAGATCTAAAGGCTTCATCTTGGGCGGATATGGTTAAAACTGGAGGACAAGACTCATTCTTTGATCTTAGTTATATTCCTCCTTTCGAGTCTATTGGAGAAAAGGGGGTTATTGTCTCCGAGGAGGCTAGCATCAGAACCGAGGGCAAGTGGAGGCTCAGTGTTGTCGCCTATGTGTTTGGCAAACGCCCCCCATATCATCATTTTAGGGCCTTTTTCGCACGCACATGGAATCCGATAGGGACATTCGAAATCTTCACGCGTGAAAACGGATTCTTCATTATCCAATATACTAACGCGGAAGATTGTGCAAAACTTCTGCAAGGCGGACCTTATTTCATCAATGGTAAACTTATCGTCTTAAAGAAATGGACCAAAAAATCAATACTAGATCGTGACATTCTGAACACGATGCCAGTGTGGATCCGACTCCCTGAGTTGAACTTACGTTTATGGGATAAGGAGATATTCAGCGGAATAGCAAGCTTAGTTGGCACCCCATTGAAAATGGATGAGCAAACTGCCAAAGAAACACGATTGAGTTATGCTCGTATTCTTGTGGAGATTAGAGCGGATGCTGACCTCCCCAACGAGGCAGCAGTTTTCATGCCTGATGGGGAAGTCATAACACAGAAAATTTCATATGAGTTAATTCCAGATAGGTGCAAGTCATGTAAGTGCTTTGGTCATTCATTTGAAAATTGTGTTTATAATCAAGATTCGAACAAAGATCCTAAAGAACCAACCAATCTTGGATCGCATCCTGATCATAATGACGTTGAAATTAACTCACATGAATCTCCTGATGATTCTACTAAGCATGCTAGGCCACCAAATGGCACCAACTCTGATGATATGAACATTGACACTACTGAGATTAACATAGCTGATAAGGATTATACGGCTATGCATTCAGCTCAGCAAATGCATAAAGCAGACAGTTCAACTCAACAAGCAAAAGCAGCTGCAAGTTCAGATGAGAACTTACAAACTGACTGTAGTCAAAATGAAGCAGAGGAAGGATTAAACAATACTCCCTCAGTTCATCAGGAAACTATTTCAGAACCAAGCAAACAACACAACAGCACAGAGGGGAACAAAAATGAAAAGGTCATTGAGTCCTCCCCCCCAAAGGAGAACCCAAGCTTAATTACAAAAACTGATAATAAAAATTCAAAAGGAAAAGAGATAGATTGCAGTGAACTCCTAGCTGCTGATCCTATTTTCACTGACTTCAGCTTGCTAGCTTCTGGACTTTCTCCCATAAAGCCATCTGTTATAACTGAAGATAATATTCAGCAAGTTGTGAACTCAGTAGTTGCTCCCAAACCATCAAAACCTGCATCCCCAACAAAAAAGAAGAAGAAATGCAGGACTAAAAGTTTATCTGAAATAAACACTGTAGAGGAGACAGAGGATTCTACAGATCAAGATTTCAGGAAAAAATACATTAACAAAAACACCAAATGGGATAAGCAGTTAAAGACTTCTGATTTCACAATTTTCAAAAAAAGTGGCAAACAGAAGGAGGTTAGAGCGGACAATAGAAAGTTCAGTGGTCCACCTTAGAGGTAATATCCTTTACACTATCCCCTTATTTTATTTTATTAATGGATATTATTGCTTGGAATGTCAGGGGTCTTAATTCCTCTGAAAGGCAACTAGATCTTGCCAATTTCTTACATTTGCATAAACCTAGTATTATAGGGATATTAGAACATGAACTTAGTGATATCAGGATTAATGAGCTACAAGTTAGAAGTCTCTCAAATTGGAGCATTATCAATAACAATCTGATGGGAGGAAATGGTAGGATTATGGTTCTATATAATCCTATCATTTGGAATCTCATCAGTTTTTTTATTGATCAGCAGTAATTCACTGCACATTTCAGAATAAGGGTGGTCTTGTTATAAAGATCACTTTTATATATGCTTCTAATTTTGAAAATGACAGACTCATGTTATGGAATTGTATTGAGCAATTCAGCTATACTATTAGCATACCATGGATGTTGATTGGGGATTTCAATACTATATCTCATAATTCTGAAAAAATGGGAGGGAATCCTGTCCCTTTTTCTAAACTGGAAAAGGTGGCTAAATTTGTGATGAAATCAAGACTAATAGAACCTATCATTCATGGCAATAAATTCACATGGAAATCGGGTGAATTCAGAAATATTCACTGCAAGCTTGATAGGGTCTTATTAAATCAAAATTTCATCAATCTTTTTTCAAATGTGAAGTGTAGTACATTGCCTCAAAACACAAGTGATCATACACCTATACTTGTTTCACTCAACACAGGTAAAGGGAACTCTATTAGTTCCCCCTTTAGATTTGTGAATGGGTGGGTGTATGAAAAAAATTACAGAGAAACAGTGACTAAATGTTTTTCTAATACTCTGTTTGGAACTGCTCAGTACAAATTCAGTAAAACTTTGCAGTTAGTTAAATCTAATCTTAAAACTTGGAACATTGCTAGAAATAAAAATGACATCAAAGCTATCAGGGATGAATGTGAAGAGCTTCAGAATGAACTAGATAAAAATAGTTCAGACAAGACTAAGGCAGAGAATTTTTTTAATGCTCAAACTAAATTGGTCAATGCTCTTCATATTAACACTATAAATCTCAAGCAGAAAGCTAAGGTTGACTGGCTAACTGCTGGAGATGTGGCCAGTAAATTTTTTTATACTAAAATGTCTTGCAGGAAAAATAGAAATAATATTGGTAAGTTAATAAATGCAAAGGGATTGGTAATCAATGAAGCCTCAAAATTAGAGCAAGAGGCTATAAATTTTTTCACCTCATTGTATAACTCCAATAATTACCCTTCTATTTTTCCTGACTTTGATTTCAAATATGTAGCTAACAGCAATACCTCTGATATTTTATTAGCCCCTATTAGGCAAGAAGAGATTAAGAATATCATTTTTAATGCATGTAATGACAAAAGCCCAGGACCAGATGGGTTTGGTGCAAAATTTTATAAGACTCATTGGGGTGAAATGCATTCTGTGTTATGTGATTCAGTAATTGAATTTTTCAATACTGGAAAGTTATTAAAAAACACAAATCACACTTTCTTAACCCTGATTCCAAAAGTAGAAAACCCTAGTGGACTTGATGAATATAGGCCTATAGCCTGTTGCAATTTTATTTATAAAATAATATCTACTCTTCTTTGCAATAGGCTAAAAGGCTTTCTTAAATTCATCATCTCTGAAAATCAGAGTTCTTTCGTTCCTGGCAGACTGATATTAGATAACTCTCTATTAGCTCATGAATTGATTAGGAAGTTCAATATGAAAAATAAAAATCTCATGTGTATTAAAATAGATCTGCATAAAGCATTTGATAAGATCAACAGGAATTTTATCATCTACTTAATGCAGAAAATGGGATTTGATACCAGATTTTGTGAGATGATTAGAGAGTGCATTTGTAATGTAACTTACTCTGTAATGGTTAATGGATCCCCCAAAGGATTTATACACAGCAATAGAGGAATAAGGCAAGGTGACCCTCTGTCACCTTACCTATTCTCTATTGTTATGGAATACTTCTCCATGCAAATGGAATTAGAAGTATTAAGGGGAACATCAAACCAATAAATATGGTAAAACCTCACATCACACACTTACTCTATGCAGATGATATGCTTTTATTTCTTAAGGCTGATAAAAAAAGTGCCATTGCTGTTTTTCAAATTTTGGAAAACATGGAAAAGTATGCTGGTTTAGCTGTTAATGCTAATAAAAGCAAAATCTATTTCAGCAAAGATGTTTTAATTAAGCATGAAATTCTCCAGCTTTTAAAATTCAAGGAAGGTAATCTTCCTGTTAGATATCTTGGTCTTCCCTTAAGCTCTAATCAGATTAATGATAGAGACTGCTCTAGATTAATTGATATGATTCAAAATAAACTTAATGGTTGGTCTTGTAAGCTTTTATCCCTAGCAGGCAGAATAGAACTCACTCATACTGTTATTACAGCTATGATCATGTATTGGGTTCAAACTCACAATATCCCTGCTAGTGTCATTCACAAAATTGAGAAAATGTGCTCTAATTTCATTTGGAGGGGCAAGCAACATAAAGTAGCTTGGGATAGAGTTTGCAAGCCTAGGAAATTTGGTGGTCTTAGGCTTAGAAAAATAAGTGACATAGCTGAAGTAAGTAAGTTTAAATTGTTTTGGAAATTTCTGGATGGTAAATCCCTTTGGGCCAGGTGGATGAATGCAAAATACTTAAAAAAGAAAAACTTTGGCTGGCTAGAAAGGAAAATCACCATTCAGTAATTTGGAAAAATATTTTAGACTGTAGGGACATGGGTAGGAATTTCATTTACAGGAAAATAAAAGATGGTAATCAAACCAGCCTTTGGTTTGACCCATGGATTAGTGGTAATTCTCTCATTAACCTTCTAGGTTGGGGTAATCTTCATGTCCTAGGTGGTGTTAATGATAATGTAAATAGTTTAATCATTAACAATGTTTGGAGCTTTCATAACAACACAGCAGCTTTAATTTTTAGAAATGCCATTTCCTCTATTCATATTGACCAAAACTGTTTCAAAGATCATTGGGTTTGGAAAATTTGTTCTAAAGATAAATTCTCTTTCAAAAAAGTTTGGGAGGTTTTGCAAGGAGATGAGGTAGAATTGGATTGGCATAAAGTCATCTGGAGCAAATCAAATTGCCCTAAAATGGCACATTGTGCCTATTTTGCTCTCTTAAATAAATTACCTACTAGAGATAGGTGCTATAAATGGAATAAAAACTCTGAAAAAATTTGTTTGCTCTGCAAAAGTGAAGTTGAAAGCTCCAAACATCTGTTTTTTGAGTGTTTGTATTCTCAGTCCATATGGTTTAATGCAAAAAATATTTTGGGTTTCAATCATAATTTTTCCTCACTTGACATTAGAGACAGTGTTGAGTATATTCTTAAATTTACTAAGCCCAAGTCCACTAATTTCAAAAAAGCCTGTGTTTTTTTGACTGCTTGTATTTATTATATATGGAGGGAGAGAAATCAAAGATTGCACACTGGTAAGGAGACAAATAGTGTTCAGCTATGGAATTCTATTTTTTTATGACAGTAATATTGTTATGAAAAAAGCTAACAGATGCATGCAGGACAAATTGAACAATCAAAATTATCATAGTAATAAGGATGACAGTGATAAGCTAGTTGAAGATCTCTTACTTAATGGGAAGCAGAAAGCTAATTTAGCAGCCTCAAATCCCCCTACTGGCGAAGCCTATCTCTATGCTACTCCAAGATCTTCTAGGAACACAGGGAGTAAACAAGTTACACTTAATTACAATTTAATTAATAATATGAACATTAATACCCCTCATTCACCTGATGTAGCCATTAGAGATCAGCTTCCACCCAGTAATGATTTTGAGACCACGAAAGGTGATTTTGGCGAGTCTGGCATCCTCGCTGGGGCTTCCATCAACACTGCTCTCAAATCAAAAATCTGCGAGGGAAGTAAACATAATTACTTTTCAAAAGTGCGTAATTTTTTGAGTAAATCGAATAGTAAGCATATGTTTTTACCTGAAGCAGGTAGAGGTTCCTCCAGGAGTGCTCCAGACTCGTTCAATCACCTGGATAAAGGAAAATCAGAAGAAAAGATCAATTTTTTGCAAACAATTGGGGATAATCACTACAAAAGCTTGCTCAACCACCAGATCTATCACTTATCTATCTGGTCAGATGGCGAGAGTAGCAGAGGTTGCTCCTCTGAAGACACCAGAGACATTTCTAGAAACAAGAGAAGCTTTGACAGCTTTAAAAGGTCAGATCTGATGGATTCGAACCCCTCGAACTCCATTAACACCAGAAGCTCGTTTCAAGCAACTGGAGAAGGTGCCAGAGGGATCACGAAGTAAATCTCTAGCCTGAAACAACTGAGAAGAGTTGCGAAGCCATGGACGTTTTCGTTTGGAAGCCGCCTTGAAGACAGCACTGCCTTTTCTTTTAAGGAGCTCGCCATTTTCAGCTCCTTTTCTCTTTAGGGTTTCGTTGTGTATTGTGAGGCGGCTAGGGTTAGTCACGAATGTGACTGGGTGTATTACAATGGGTTGTAACCCTCTTTGGGCCTTGGGCCTTTATGTTTTTACCTTTTCAAAAAAAAACATGCCTAATTTCCGCTGCAATACAATGAAGTTTAAGATTTCCAAGTACTACTTATTATCTGTCTTGTTGTAATTTTTCTGTTCTATATTCACTTAAAACCTCCATGGAAGTTAATGCATTCCCTTTGTGAGTGACATTAATGGACGTGGGGTGTTACAGAAATGGCATGAAAACATTTATTTGTTTTCAAATTTGTTTCCAGAAATATTCATACATGCGTACAAAACAGAAGTGAACGCAAGGAAGTTTTTGAAAAGCAATCAATCTCTAAAGAATTTTTTCAAGAAATGTTTGGTAAAAAAATGTTTCTTGTTTTGGCAAAGCATTAAAGGAATTTCATTTTTCGCATAAAAACTGAATCCTTTTTAAGATTTATTCAAAAGGGAAGATTTGTTATGAAGGCCACAATCAAGTCCAGAATATCATCTATGTTCATCGAGACAGTCAAGGCAACAAATTTTATCAATTCAAATCGTGGACCGTCAGGAGGAAAATCAATCATCTGTTTCCAAGTATTTTTTCCAATAAAATCAAGAATGGATTCAAAGCCATCAATCACGCAAGCCATTTAAGCCAAGGAATCGAAAGAGGACAGTCACACAAACCAGATCAAGTAAATATTAGAAATCAGAGCATTCAGGGTTTCGAATTAACCCTATTTAAACACCTATTCATTACTGGCTATTACGGATCGAAAAAAAACAAGCTACAATCCAAAGAACAGAAATCAAATCAATTCAGAATCACTCACAGTTTTCGATCACAGCAATATCCCAAATCGTTGGCAAGAAGGAGCAAGCGCGAAACAATCAAGATCAGAATATCATCTGATTCCAAGCCACAAAGATTCAAATAAATTCCAGAAGCAATCGAATTCGATTTGGGGACAAAAAGAGAAACCCTAGGCCGCCATTTTTTTCTAGAGCAAAGGGATCGGACACAATGCAAATGAACGGGCCGGCCTACTTAGCTTGGCTAAGCCAAGTCTAAAGTTTTAAAGGAGGAATTTTAAATTTCATTTAAAACTAGGATTTTTCTTGCTATTGATTTTATTTTGTATTGTTTTTTATTTTGAGTTGTAAAACAAACGAACAGTTCTAGAGTCTGTAAAATCTAGGGGAGATTCAGTTAAGGTTTAACTAACAGGTTACTAGAGTCTGTAAAAACTAGGGTTACTGGTTATGCGGTTGTAATCAGGGAAATCCGATCTAGGGGTTTAGATCAGTCTAGGGTTTTGAGTGTAGGATTAGAATATTAGCGATGAGGTTTGCAAGTGTACATGGCCTTGTATGCGGGATCTGTTCTTTTACCTAGTAGAAACCTTAGGAATGCAGCAGTAGGCAGGGTTTTGCCGAAGCTAGGTATATCTGTGTGTGATTTATTTTCTGCACTTTTATTTTTTGCTGCATTCTATGATCTGTTTATTGTTTTAATACCCTGTCAGATTTTTAATTCAGCAAAAAACTGTGATATACCCTATTCACCCCCTCTAGGGTTAATCTAGATCCAACAAGTGGTATCAGAGCAGGTATACTGTTAACTCTAGAGTAAATGGTGATCCCTAGTTATCAGTCCATAGAGAGTCAGTCCAGTTGTATTCCAACTATTTTTAATGGTATAGATTTTTTGAATTGGAAATCAAAAATGGAATCCTATTTAAAAGCTGTTGATATTAAATGTTGGAATAGTATTGCAAATGGGTATGATATTGTAAATAAGGTTGATATTGAATTTCATTTTCGCGCTACTCATATTTTATATTCTTATATTGATGATATACAATATAGCCTTACCTCCAATTGTTTGATTGCCCATGAAATCTGGACAACTCTCAACATGCTGTATGGAAAAGAAGACAACCGCTCAAAACCCCAGAATGTCAACTCAGTTTCAGATTTGTGCTTAACAGGTTGTACAGATGGAAATTCATATGTAGACTCAACGGGAGATCTTTCTTATAAATATTTAACTCTTCGTTTAAATGATTTAACTGAATCTGTTGAGAGTCTAAAATCTAAAAATAAAATTCTGAAATCCGAAAAACTTGAGTTGATATGCAAAAATAATCTTTTGGAATCAAAGCTTAAAAACATTTAGAAGTCTTCAAATTCTAATTGCAAAAATTGTTTAAATTTGAAAAATAATCTTGTTCGTCAAAATAAAAATATTCAAAAACTTGAGAATGAAATTCTGATTTTAAAAGAGAACAAGACAGAGCTTGAAAGTCCAAACAATTGTTTGCAAAAAGAATTTGAAAATTTTAAGACGACTGAAAATTCCAAATATATTTTTGCTGAAAATCAAAGCTTGTTGAAAACTGAGTCTATTCTGAATGAGTTAGAAAATGAGATTGAAAAACTCAAAAAATTTGAATCTGAGAGTCGAAAACATTTTGAATTTGAAATTGCTGAGGCCCAAACCAAAATTAAATTGCTTAATGATGAAAATTTGGTTTTGAAATCTGATACTGAAAGATGAAAGATCACTAAAAATCGTTGTTTAGATTTAATTAAAGAAAATGGTGATCTTAAAACCGATATTCAACAACTTGAAACAATTTTGAGTAAATTTTCTGACAGAGAAAAATCTTTGAATATGTTGCTGAAAAACCAATTTTCTACCGGAAATAAACGTGGTCTTGGTTTTGGGAAAAACGATGCTTTAGAAAATCAAAATTCAAATGATTTAAAAAATCCTTCAATCAGCTTTGAAAAGAATCGATTTGAAAATCTAAACTCAGATAATCGCAAAGGATTTTTGAATCAAAATCGTAATGTGAAATTGTTTTATAATAATCCATTTAAACAATCCTGGATCCCAAAAAGAAATAAGACAAACTCCGTTAAATTCAAACAGATTTGGGTTTCAAAGGGTACAAAGGTAAATTCAAATGTATTGTTACACAAACAGATTTGGGTACCAAAACGAACAAATACAACTATGAGTGGTTTTACAAATTTTGTTAGACCACTCGATGCTCTCAACTGTTAGGTACCAAAGAAGGCTGAGGAACTGTTGTGCTGAAAAGAGTTTGAATTCAAGTTGTTCTATATTTCTGTATTCTTTACAGTTCCTTGACCAAGATTTGATGAGTTAGAGATTCTGGTTTTCATCATCTTTCAGGTATGATTTCTAAACTCATCTTTGTAAATATTTTTCTTCTCCTTTTACCTCCTTATGTTTTTTTTCTTTTTGTTTGTTCTGTTTTGAACTGTCACTGCCATATTCTTCTTATTTTCTACTTTCTTTACTTCCAGCTACAGTATTGATAATTGTCTGGAAATTTTCTTTATTTGAATAAACTCTCATGTTCTAATCATTTCCACATCTTGAATTTAAACCTATAAATATCTTCAATTGTTTTGAAGTTTATTTTCTTATCCATGAATTCCTAACAGTGCTGAAGCATTCATGTTATGTCTTGAACACTGTTAACCTAAATTCTAATTTTTTTTTTGAAGATCTGAAAAATTTGTGAAATTACACACACCTTTGCTGTTCTGGGTTTCTTCTAATTCATTTTTAGAAAAGCTTAAAATGTTATACTCATTACAGCACACTGCTACATATCAGTTGTGATAATTTAATTGATTTTTGGATTGGCTTGAATCAGTGATACATCTTGAAATTCATCTTTATTCATGATTATTATGGTTGAAATTTGTTTGTTTGAAATCATCTGAAATTCTTGATATTTTGAATATCACACACCTCTTAAATTTGAAATTATCAATCTTGTGTGACTGATTCATTATATCTCAAAACTTGACATTGACTGAAGTGATTTCAAATAAATTGTTGTTTAATTTTCTAGATCATGATTATTTCTCAAATCTGATGTAAATGATCTGAAATTACTGCTTGTCAGAAATTCTTGTGAAAAATTCTTTGAAAATCCGGTCTTAAATCTCTCTGTATTTCATGATTATTTGATTTGAATATTTGTTTGTTTAAAATCATTTGAAATTATTGATTTATTGAATCACACACATATCTTGAATCTGAAATTTACATTCTGGTGTGATTGATTCACCGAATCTTGAGAGTTTCATATTCCTCAAATGATTTCAAATAAATGGTGTTTTTAATCATTGGATCATGTATCATCTTATGTGACCTTCATCTTGACAAGTATGATTTGAAACTATTTTCTGTGCTGCTTTGATACTGTTTTGAAAAATGTTTGTTTTGGAATCATCTGTTTGTTGCTCTGATACATGTGCATAATCTGCTATCTTGTCTGCTTAGGCTTTTTTCTTCTAATTCTTTTGTCTATGATATTCTTGTTCGTCTCTAGTATCATGTCAAAATTCTCATTAATTGAGACATCAAGTGTTATCAGTTTAGATGTGATGTTGATGCGTTGCTGTATATATTTTAATTCCCTCTTACTTTGTATAACTCTTCATATCCCTCTTGTGATGGATTTTCAATTTTAAAATTATTTATTGATTATTCATTCAGAAATTTAAATCAATATCCAAATCGAACTTATATAATTCATCAAAATTATTATCAGAATTTGAAATTGTGATGAATTTTGACTGCAATGTATTTTACAACATGAGGAGATTTTATTTAGATTTTTCATGATGGTTGAACATTTATTATAATATCTTTGAATTAACAATTATTTCACGACCACCTCCTTTATCTATCATCATTCTGCCATCCATGATAATTTTATATAAATGTGGAGAGTTGTATGTTTTAAAATCTTTTTGAATAGACAGTGGAAATATTTGTGGTAGAAATTGGACTATGTTATTATTCAGAATTAGTGATAATTGAAAATTTTCAATAATCCTGGTACAGTCGAGCATATTTCATAATATAATTAATTTAGAAATTTATTTTACAGTCCAATTCTGTACCTAGCACAATTCTATCATTTACATTGGTTTTATATACTGAGGAGTTTTTCCTTTAGAGCTAAAATGATCAATATATAATTAATACATAAGTGTTTCTCTAACCTGATTTAAAAATCCAAGCTCTGGTTATGCATGGTTATGAGATTACTTATATTTAAGATGCAACTGATCTCATTTAAAAATCCAAGATCTGTTATGCGTGGTCAGTGTTTTCTTAAATCAAAAGAAAAAGAAAAGAAAAGAATTTGCAATAAATAATTTTTTATATGAAATTCTCCTTGGTGCGTAAAAACCAGCCTATCAATCCATTTTCTAATTTGTGAAATGTGTTAAAATCTTATGAAATATTATGATTTGTTGATTGATAAATATTGGGATTTGAGATTATATGACTGCGTCACTTAAGTTGAAATTATAATTATTGTCCAAATCCATCACTATTTTTTTGTACTTCATTTTTTATAAATTTTTGGAAAATAATTAGGATTCAATTTTTAACTCTCTCCATTTATATAAATTTCATCACAAATCCGTCATTCTCTACAATGTGAAATATGCCACTAGTTCTCTGATTATTATGATTTTTGTTTGACTGATTGTGATTTATGTTGATCGTTCCTCCTCTTAAGCTGAAATTATTTTTTTGGCATTATTTATCTATATTTTATTTTTTGTATCCTTTTGATGATAACAAAAGGAGGAGAATGGGATAAGATTTTGATACATAAGTGAATATTTTATAAATATTTTAATATTGAAAATTCCATTCATTTATCATTCTTTTCACTCATGCACATTTCTCGAGGGGAGTTTTTGTTGTAGGGGGAGCATACATAGAGGGGGAGTTCTGTTCTTCACTGTCAAACACATTTATTGTATTCAAAATCTTAATATTTGTTTGTCATTATCAAAAAGGGGAGATTGTTGTATAAAACGGAGTTGTATACACAATTATATGATTTTTGTTTGATGATAATAACCAAATATATATTATTATAAATGTGTTTGTTATTGTACTGTTACATCACATCACAAACTGGAATATAATATTCATGTTTAAATACAATACGACTAAACACGAATTCAAACATTCAACGGTATTTTATTTAAATATAATATTTTATTTCGAACATTTTTGAACAGTACAAATTTATAACTCCAACTATTTGTACACTTCACTGATAATTTTCATTTCAATACATTTCAGTACATAACTCCTCACTACAACACTCAACACTCAGTTGTACATTTTTTCATCTATACATACATTTACTGTCACATTTACATTCACTGACACTACACTGTCTTCTGTCTTCACTGCACAGTCAGTCCAGTCTTCATGCGTGCCTGTCACATGAAACAGAAACACACACAGTACACTGCAATAGAAATAAAATTGAATACATGCAAATATAAATTTTAATTTTAAAATTTTATTTGCCTTAGATTTTTGGTGCTCACAGATCAACCTCAACACACTACACTGGTTTGCTGATCAGAACAAGTACCTGATTCTGAATAGCCTCAACACAATGCAGCGCTCTGCTGATAAATAAATTACACATGCACGATATATGTATACATACACTTTTGTGTATATATACACATATATAAATATACATGTGTATATGGTCGATCCAGTCAATACATACAACACAGCAAGCAAGTGGTGGTTTAGCAAGCTCAACTAAAAGTGGGTGGTCCAAGTGGTTGAGGCAACATATAAGAAGCAGCTCAATCATGTCAAGTCAAGTGGTCAAGAAACTTGTGCCAACATGGTTGAAAACACTTTTAAGTAAGGCATTCATACATGGTAAAGGTCGAGCAGTTATAAGTAAGCATGCAAGTGTAAAGTGCAGCCATCATGTACATGAGGTGAATCATGGTCGAACTCAATTGAATGCAACATAAGGTCAAGTTCAGATTCATTTTTTTTTTGAGCAAACAAGAATGGTGCATGTGTGAATACATGGAACAAGGGTCATATATATATATATATATATATATATATATATATATATATATATATATACATACACACACACACACACACACACACCCAAAACAACATGTGCATGTTGTGTGCACAATACAGTGCAAAATGGTTAAAGCAGGGTGCAGTTATTAGCTGAACAGTTCAAGACAGAGTGGTTGCATAAGCACATATCAAACAAGTAAAAAATGCAAGCATCAATGATGGTCAGATCAAGTGTATGTGCAAGCTGGAATAGTGAAGTATGGCTGGGCATATATGAAACATGGAACAACTTCATTTTTGCATCAAGGCATGGTTGAAAAAGTAGCTCTATGGATAGACAGTGGAACAACATGTATACAGTTTGGGTTTCAATACGCAAGGGGGATGCAAGCTCAAGCTCAAATGCATGGATGGTGTATGGACATTTGTAATTGCAATGTTAATGGCACAAATACAAGTTCTAAAAGTTCAAGCACAGTGAAGCATGGGTGATACATAACAGCAAGCACTAAGCAATACATCAACATAGTGTTTAACATAGTCGAGCAAAAGGTCAAGTGCTAAAACTTCTCTTTGCTAAATGCAAGTATATCAAGACTGGCATATGGCAAAAGAAAATGAACTGAAATAGTTTTAAAATGGTCAATGTTATGGCAAGAGTTCGGCATTTCTCTCCAGAAATTACCATGACAATCAAGGCAGTTTTAAATCTAGGAAAGTGTTTTATTTTCTACTTTAAAACTACAAATCAAGGAGCAATTCATATTCGGCAAGTTTTCAAAATGAAAAAAACCAGGAATGGCATGAAAACATTTATTTGTTTTCAAATTTGTTTCCAGAAATATTCATACATGCATACAAAACAGAAGTGAACGCAAGAATTTTTTTGAAAAGCAATCAATCAGCAAATAATTTAGTCAAGACATGTTTAGCAACAAAAAAAAAAGTTTCTTGTTGTGCCAAAGCATTAAAGGAATTTCATTTTTGGCATAAAAACAGAATCCTTTTTTAGATTTATTCAAAAGGGAAGATTTGTTTTGAAGGCCACAATCAAGTCCAGAAAATCATCTATGTTCATCGAGACAGTCAAGGCAACAAATTTTATCAATTCAAATCGTGGACAGTCCAGAGGAAAATCAATCATCTGTTTCCAAGTATTTTTTCCAGTAAAATCAAGACTGGATTCAAAGCCATCAATCACGCAAGCCATTTAAGCCAAGGAATCAAAGGAGGGCAGTCACACAAACCAGATCAAGTCAATATTAGAAATCAAAGCAATTAGGGTTTCAAATTAATCCTATTTAAACACCTGTTCATCACTGGCTATTACGGATCGAAAAAACACAAGCTACAATCCAAAGAACAGAAATCAAATCAATTCAGAATCACTCACAGTTTTTGATCGCAGCAATATCCCAAATCGTTGACAAGAAGGAGCAAACGCGAAGCAATCAAGATCCGAATATCATCTGATTCCAAGCCACAAAGATTCGAATAAATTCCAGAAGCAATCGACTTCGATTTGCGAACAAAAAGAGAACCCTAGGCCGCCATTTTTTTTAGAGCAAAGGGATCAGATACAATGCAAATGAACGAGCCGACCTACTTAGCTTGGCTAATCCAAGTCTAAAGTTGTAAAGGAGGAGTTTTAAATTTCATTTAAAATTAGGATTTTTCTTGCTTTTGATTTTATTCTGTATTATTTTTTATTTTGAGTTGTAAAACAAACGAACAGTTCTAGAGTTTGTAAAACCTATGGGAGATTCAGTTAAGGTTTAACTGACAGTTTACTAGAGTCTGTAAAAACTAGAGTTACTGGTTACAGGGTTGTAATCAGGGGAAATCTAATCTAGGGGTTTAAATCAGTCTAGGGTTTTGAGCGTAGGATTAGAATAGGAGCGAGGTGTTCGCAAGTGTACATGGTCTTGTATGCGGGATCTGTTCTTTTACCTAGTAGAAACCTTAGGAATGCAGCAGTAGGCAGGGTTTTGCCGAAGCTGGGTATATCTATGTGTAATTTATTTTCTGCACTTTTATTTTTTGTTGCATTCTGTGATCTATTTATTGTTTTAATATCCTGTCAGATTTTTAATTCAGAAAAAAAAACTGTGATAAACCCTATTCACCCCCCTCTAGGGTTAATCTAGATCCAACACTTGGGACATGTTGTCTCTAGTGTTGGTATAGCGGTGGACCCCACTAAGGTTGTCGCGGTTCAAGATTGCAAATCCCTCAAAAATGCGATAGAGGTAAGGAGTTACTTGGGTTTTAGCAGGATACTATCAGATGTTCACTAAAGGGTTTTGCGAGGATCTCAGCTTCGCTTACTCGCATAACAAAGAAGAACCTATTTTTTGCTAGGGATGTAGATTGCGAGGATGCATTCTTGTAACAACCTGGAATTTCTGAACCAATATAAACCTTTTATTTTAGCTATTTTAATGGATTTTGATTATTTAAAATGATTTATTTTAAATAATAACGACTAAAAATTTATTTAAATCGAATTTGGAATGTATAAATTTATTTTAATTGTAAATAGAGTTTGAAATGGCACGGTAGTTTGAAAAATCGATTTTAAATTTCAATTGAATGTATAGAATTCAAAATAAATCGGATATCAGTAATACCAAAAATATTTGAATCTGTTTAACAACATCTTTTTAAAGAATGTGAGAAACTAAGATTTCGCTTTATGAATTGTAAGTTATGTCCAGTTTAAAATTCAGAATAGTCGCTGTGGAATTTATATATTTTTTAATATAATATACAGCCTTAAAAATAACCATTTTGCAAACAAATTCCGTTTTTGACGAAACCACTTTTGTTGGATTTGGAATGTCAAATTATTGTTAGGTTTCAAATTTCATAATTTTTGGAATTAATATGTAAGCGTAGTAAATTTAAATGTTTTTTTGTATATTTAGTTTAAATTTAATCGACTATAAAAAGGCCATTTTTCAAACAGTCTCCAAATTCGATAAAATTAGTTTTGTTAGGACCATATCGTCAAAACATGGCTAGATTTATTTTCTGTAATTTGTGGAGTCAGTATGTGGCCCCGATAAATTAAAATGTACGTTTAAATTCAATATATATTGATTTATATTTTAATTTTAACAAAAACTGGTCGAAACAGTAAAATTGGCTTACGAAACATTTCCCATTGTGTCCAGAATGGAGGTATTTAGCTGGAAACGACAATAGTTGGGTTTGATTTGGAGTTAGAATGCAAAATCACATTTTTACGAATTAAAATAATATAAAAAACTATTTATAAGTAAACTAAACCCTAAATTTTCTCGCTCATTATTATCGCCGCCCCTAGATTAAAAACGATGGCCAAAAATCGCTTAAACCTTTCCTCACTGATTCCTCCCAATTCTTAATGAACTAAAACATGGTTTTTGAACAAAAACATAGTGTTTTCTTCAATCTTTAAATCCATATAACTATTATGAATTTCATGTAGAACTGAGGGAGGATTTCGAGCGTGACCAGGCGGTATTCGAACCGAGTATGGGGACGCCGGGGGGGTCGCGGGGGACGACGATCACGGCGCGGGGGGGGGGGGGGGGGGAGACTGGCGGCATTCGAGTGAGGCGGTTTGATCGTGGTCCGGTCGCTGGGTAGAGGCGCGGTGGTGGAATGTTAAGATCGAGCGATGGGATTTATTGGCCTTAAGAAGACGATGGGAAAGAGTTACCAGGGAAAAGGTTAAGCAAATTATTCATTAATTAATTTAAATACAGGATTTAATTTGTTAAATGTTTATAATATCATATCTGTCTCAAATCAGAATGGAATTCGACGATTCAAATTGCGTTGGAATCACAAAAATGAGAGCTTCGCGATGGAACTGACCAGAACCAAAACGGAGCATGTTGGAATATGAGACAAATTTGAAACCGAACAGTGTTAAAACAATCATCAGTTAAAGAATGAAGGAGTGGAAATGAAAGTGAGAACGCTGTCTCACTCAAATTATTTTACAGTTATTATATAATAGGTTGTAGATGGGGCTTAGTAGCTCCTAACACTATTTTTTTTTGTACAAACAATGGATGATTTGATTGTATTGTGGGAAAAATTGATTGTATTGTGGTATTATTGGATTGATTGATTGTTGTGTATGGCGCGAGCCAGTATCAGGAGAGGGATAATGCTAGACATTATTCCGGTTCTAATATCGTGCCGTTATAATGCCGATTTTTTATTTTTTTTGTAAACAACATGTATAAATTATTTATATATGCGATATATAAATTATTTATATATGCGATATATAAATTATTTATATACGGTGTATAAAATTCTCCTGAAATAAAACAAATATTTATTTACAAATCGGACGGTTTGTTTATGTACACCCATTTAACTGACATTGATTGGGAAGATAAATTTTACACATCGCCCAACTGCACAAATAATAAACAGTGTTTGTTGGTTGAAACCCCACACGGGAATTGGGATGATATTTGACATACACTAATCCCAATTGTTTGCTGTATGTCGATCAATGGGTTGACAGACTGTATTAGTGTTATTTATTTATTTTAATGCTTATACAGTTGTAAAATGCACTCTGGATGTTGTATGATTTTTTAACGATTATTGTTGTATACATGCGATGTGTGAAATCCATATAATTGAAATTATATGGTAATTGATTTAGTCCGATTCCAATTCAGAATTAACAAATATTTTAAAATAATATTAAGGGAATAATCAAAATGTGAATTTGATGTTCGATTTTGGATGGACACGAGAATATTGAAATGTGAAGCCGTGTTAAGTAGTTAAATGCCATTTTAACACGAACGGGATTTTCTGTCGATTTTATTCATTTTATAATGAATATCAAAAAGTGAATTCAAAATCTGATATTTTGAAAATATTATCATTTTAATTTTATAATGATATGGAATATTCAATTTTGATTAAAAGTTTGAAATGAATTTATAAACGAATTTATAAAATACGTTTTGAATAGAAATCGACGATATATATATTATATATATTTAATGGCCTGAATAGAATGCACCGCGCAGCAACCGTTCACGAATTTCGACCATTAACTTTGAATCGATGTAACGGGAGATTCGACCGTCGGATTCTCCTAAAACTGGAACCGTTGGGTTTGTATCAAAAAGAGATTTCCAATGAATACAAGAGATTTTAAATCTAACTGTTGGATTTTAAGATATGTCCAAATTAATTTGGAAAAGGTCGCTATGGATGCAGTTCGTTGTCCGTTATTGGAAACCGACTGTATGGATCTTTATAAAATTATTAAAAATATGGAAAAATTGTGTAAAATCATAATAAATGATTTGGAAAGATTTTGGATGAAAAATTCCATATTTGAAAAGATAAAAATATATTTTTATCGAAATGAACTAGTTAATAACTAGAATAATAATCCAGTTATTTTTAGAATAAATAAATTGGATTTGAAAATGGTTTTAATATAACCATAAATTTCCAACGTATGGATTGAATTGGATTTGAATGGAAATAATCTTCAGAATATTTCGATATTGGATTCTGTGATTATACGGATATTGTTGAGGAATTTGAAAGATACAAATATCGTTATTCCCAATACGATATCCGTTGGTTTCAGAATTTGATATTGAATATAAGCCGATATAATTTCTATTCAGGGCCTTGTATTTGATATCAAATTGGATTTTAGGTTTGTCGTGAACGATGTCTTCAATAACACTATTCTTAAACCCAGTTGAGAAAAGAATAAATCTTTAAATTAAGATTTAGAACAAGTTTACCAATTAATTAATATTTAATTGGAATTGAACTAAGATTGGATTTTTAGGTTTATCGTGAATGGTGTTTTAAATAACATTTGTTCTTTAACCCAATTAACAGTGAAGAATATGATTTGGAATTTGTAATCTTTTAATTAAGATTAATGGAATTTTCCAAAGTAAATTTTCCAATTTAATATATTAAATCGGAATTGAATGGAATTCGATTTGGTAATAATCGAGATGAGCTTCTATAAAGGAAGACCGTTACTATATATGGAATTTAAAAGGTTTTGTCGTTATTCCATTTATAGTATTGATTTGATACGGAAATTTATAATGACTATATACTGTTATGATTTCCGTAAAGATTTCGTTTTGATGGAAGATAATTTTTGGTTTATGGTGAACGATGTTTTAAATGACAATGGTTCTTTAACCCAGTAAAGACAGGATTTATTTATTAATTTGAATAATCTTTAAATAATGTTTTTTGGAGATTAAAACTAAGTGGAGTTTTAATGAATCTTTAATTAGACTGAAATGTTAATGTGGTAATTAAATTTGCCAAATTTGAGAAGTGTTCGAGAAAAGAGTATCACCAGTTTTACTTCATGCGATAGTTAAATCTTTAATTAGATTTGAACGTGAAACGGCAATTGAATTTACCGATAACACAGTGGTGTTAGATATGGAGTACTACCAGTTTTGCTCCATGGGATGAATAGGTTGGGGTAGGATAATAAAATGAATGATTACTTCAATAAGGCGTTAATCCCGACTAGTTTGATAAACCTTAATTTGGTTTAAACTGTGAAAAGATACTATATAATCTTTTGAAATGATTTCCAAAGAAATAGATTAAACAGTGTGTTTAAAAGTGATAATCTTCGACAAGATTAATGAGAACCTTTCCAGAATAAAGAAATACGAATAAAAGAATATTCTGGATTGGAATGAGGCGTATGATGTGTTGTTATAGCACTTGATTATAAAATATGCGAGTTATTCGGAAAGACCGGGTTTAACCCCTTCTGAATAATTGATACAACGACTAACAATCGAAGAGATTGAAGATGGCGCAAGACCGACGATCTTCGCATCGAATGGATGGGTTGCTACTGATGCCCATGATTGGAGTAGCTACCTTGAGGGGCTACAGTGGTAGCCGTTCGGACGTATTTGTTGATTGTTCATATATGCGAGGGCCACTCTCCTGTATTGGACATAAGGGACGAGGACTAAGGTGCCTTCGGTTTCGTTCAGACCCAGAACGGGCTAGCAAATGGATGGTGTGTCTGACATTGTATTCCATTATGCTGTATTCATTGAATTCTGCTAAATATATATCTATTTGGTGGCAGAGAATTTATTCCCTTGCTTAACACCCTTCTGTGAGACGTACGAGCTAAGAGGTTATATACAGGTAGAAATCAATTGTAACACCCCATATTTTCTGTGAACATAAAAGTAACAAAACAAAGTATACTTATTTTTTAAAATAAGAATTAAGGGAAATGGTTACGCCATTGCATTCGTCTCGGAATTTTGCTTGAGATAGAGTCCGAGTTTACGTAAATCGGACTCCGTATGAAGAAGTTATGGCCCTCAGAAGTTTCAGGAATTTAAATAAATTAAAACAACTAAGATTTAAGTTTGAAATTCAAATCACACACCCGGCCTAGGCGGGAAATTTCCCGCTTAGGACCCAAGTCGACCAGGGGGTCGACCTGGGTCACATAGGTCGACCAGGGGGTCGACCTCCCCCCTATTTCCAAATCCGAGGACTGGTTCGTTTTTCTGCATTTGGACACCCGTTCTGACCAGATTCGTTGATCCTATGCTATTTAAACACCCCCAAACCCCACTTTCCCTCCACACCAAACCATTGTAACGCTATGCTGCCTCAATTCTAATTAAAATAAATCAATGGCGTCTCTACTCTGCTGAAACCTAAGCTAGAACTAGTGCTTCTTCTTCTTCCGATTTGAATAGGATTAAAAGAGAACAACTACAACCCTTTTTCTTTTAGAATCCAACCAAGGTGAGTACAATTATTTTAAGATATGAAATTTAATTATGATCTTGACATGGCTGTAAATCTGAATTTGAGAATATTGCATATTCTTGTTTATCAGATCTGTTTTTCTGGGTAGATCTATCTTATTAGTATTATAGTAAGTATTCTGTATCTCTTCCTTCCTTCTGTTCTATAGCCAGGCTACCACGAGCCTGAGCCAAATCTCATAGGAGATTGACGTACGAACGCTAAATTTGGGAAAAATAGTGAATTATGCATAATTAGACATGATTGATTTGTGACTGATTTGAGAAAAGAACATATGTTGTAATTTAAGATCTGGAACTAGGCATACTATATACGATAGTCTGTGATTTGGAAGAAGGAGAATTATTGTGCATATGACTTAGGCGCAAAGATCTATATTATAATAGGATAACTATTAAATGTGAATGTGCCTAAATGGAGATTTTGGATATTAGGCATACGCTGAAATCAAAAGCTATAATTTGGCATAATTCGTATTGTATATCATGATTTGGGGTTTTTGTTGGATATTCTGTACTGTGTAAATTTAACTTAAATTAGGGGCATATGTTATGTTGTGAATTATGACCATAATTTTGGCATGTAAAATTAGGCTTAATTTTATGATTAAATCTGTTAAATTGCCTAATCTGCTAAATCTGTTGAAACTGAATACGGTAAATTTGGGGTATGACAATCTGTAGGCTCGATCTAAAATTGAGCAAAACAAGTTAATAGAACTTTGAATAATCTTCCGTAACTTGTAAAGAAGTTTATTTTGTTGAATTGGCATAATTAGTCTGATATTGGCATAATCTGTGAATGAGTACTTAGCTAAAAATTAGAATGCTAAGACACGAGGTTAGACATTGTTTGCAGTAGAAGCCTGCCCGGACCCAACTGGCTTAACCAGCAACCGCAAACTGTCAGTCTAATGTGAGAGGTCGTAGGCATAGCTAAATGATGCTTAGACACAAGGTTAGGTCTGGCTTGTGGCAGAAGTCTGCCCAGAACTGCTCGGCACATCCAGCGACCACAAGCTACCGATCTAATGTGAGTGGTCTATGCATTAGTAACTAATTAATGCAAAACTAGGATAAATATGCCGCCTAAAAAGTGTTGGGTGGATAAGGTTAAATCAACTGGGCGGATGAATCTAATAAACCCGTTTCGTAAATCTATAGGCCCAATACAAGGTTAGGCGAAACAATCAGTAAGTCTGTTAATCTGTATATCTGATCCGTTAGTCTGAAAACTTGTTAACCTATATGTCTGATCTGAGAACTAGTTAATTTGAACTTTGTACATCTGAAATCTGTAAGCAAGTTAATCTGAAATCTGTTAGTCTGGGGACACAAGGTTAGGAGGGGTAATTACTTGTGTCATCTGTTGTGTGGAACCCGTATTAGTCAGTAGCCCTTTCCATGTATCAAAACTATGAACCAACAATAGGAGGGGTCTGGGCACGCTTACTGAACTAATTGTGAGAGGTTCACTATGATAATGGCGAGGGGTGTCGATGGCGCATTCCAACCGGGTCATGTGTGTGCATGGATCCGGTCTGCTCTCAGGATGTAAGACACCGTGACAATTGTAAATAGGTCTGTGTCTATAGGTTGCCACTTTAGGGAATGATACACCTTTCTGTGGGGCCGGCACAGGGTATTTATGGCCGATCGCTTGGGGTAGAATTTAGGGTACGCCTAGTTCTGTCTGTTTCTGTTGGTGTACCTTCTGTCCCTGTTGGGGTGGTAAAGGCCTATAAGTTTGGGTGGTAAAGGCCCATTATTAGCATTTTCTTTTTGTACCTTCTGTCTCTGTTGGGATGGTAAAGGCCCATTAGTTGGAGTGGTAAAGGCCCATTATTAGCATTCTGTTTCTGTACCTTCTGTCTCTGTTGGGGTGGTAAAGGCCCATTAGTTGGGGTGGCAAAGGACCATTATTAGCATTTTGTTTCTGTACCTTCTATCTCTGTTGGGGTGATAAAGGCCTACTAATAGCATTCTGTTTCTGTAGAAATTATTCTGTTGTCGTTCCTGTTTCAGTTTAGACATTAAGGTAACACTTAATCCTGTTATACTAAGTATTAGTGCAGAGAAGTAAGATATAGGTAAGAAGCATATCTTGGTCTATATTATTTTGTTTCTTCTGTTTAACTTAAGCATACCTGTTACTCCTATTGCTATAATCTCTCATCCAGCTTTATTTACATGTCGTGATACTACTATCTGTTTATATGCTGAAAGTTACTGGACTCATGGCGCTAATATAATTTGCATTGAGGAGGCCAACTGACCGCATGATCTTTGCATTAGATAAGAGACATATACACACACTTTTGCATATGTTCATACAACATTAGAAGTTTTCTAAGGACAATGGATGCTTGTGGATTATCGTTGAGTAGATGGGTGATTGGATGGTAGGATACATTCTTCTTAACTTGAAGATTTCGGGGACGAAATCCTTTAAGGAGGGGAGAATGTAACACCCCGTATTTTCGGTGAACATAAATGTAACAAAACAAAGTATACTTAATTTTTAAAAGAAGAATTAAGGGAAAAAGGTTACGCCATTGCGTTCGTCTCAGAATTCTGCTTGAGATAGAGTCCGAGTTTACGTAAATCGGACTCTGTATGAAGACGTTATGGCTCTCGGAAGTTTAAGGAATTTAAATAAATTAAAACAGCTCAGATTTAAGTTTGAAATTCAAATCACACAACCGGGCTGGGTGGGAAATTTCCCGCTTAGGACCCAGGTCGACCAAAGGGTCGACCTGGGTCACATAGGTCGACCAGGGGGTCGACCTCCCCCCTATTTCCAGATCCGAGGACTGGTTTGTTTTTCTGCATTTGGACGCCCGTTCTGACCAGATTCGTTGATCCCTATGCTATTTAAACACCTCCAAACCCTACTTTCTCTCCACACCAAACCATTGTAACGCTATGCTGCCTCAATTCTAATTAAAATAAATCAATAGCATCTCTACTCTGTTGAAACCTAAGCTAGAACTAGTGCTTCTTCTTCTTCCAATTTGAATAAGATTAAGTGAGAACAACTATAACCCTTTTTCTTTTAGAATCCAACCAAGGTGAGTACAGTTATTTTCAGATATGAAATTTAATTATGATCTTGACATGGCTATAAATCTGAATTTGAGATTATGCATATTCTTGTTTATCAGATCTATTTTTCTGGGTAGATCTATCTTATTAATATTATAGTAACTATTCTGTATCACTTCCTTCCTTCTGTTCTATAGCCAGGCTACCACGAGCCTAAGACAAATCTCATAAGAGATTGACGTACGAACACTAAATTTGGGAAAAATATGAATGATGCATAATTAGACATGACTGATTTGTGAATGATTTGAGAAAAGAACATATGTTGTAATTTAAGAACACGATCTGGCCATACTATATATGATAGTCTGTGATTTGGAAGAAGGAGAATTATTGTGCATATGACTTAGGCGTAAAGATCTATGTTATAATAGGATAACTATTAAATGTGAATACGCCTAAATGGGGATTTTGGATATTCGGCATACGCTGAAATCAAAAGCTATAATTTGCCATAATTCATATTGTATAACATGATTTGGGGTTTTTGGAGGATATTCTGTACTGTATAAATTTAACTAAAATTTTGGGCATATGTTATGTTGTAAATTATGACCACAATTTGGGCATGTAAAATTAGGCTTAATTTTATGATTAATTCTTTTAAATTGCCTAATCTGCTAAATCTGTGGAAACTCAATACGGTAAATTTGGGTATGACAATCTGTAGGCTCGATCTAAAATTGAGCAAAACAAGTTATTAGAACTTTGAATAATCTGCTGTAACTTGTAAAGAAGTTTAATTTTTTGAATTGGCATAATTAGTCTGATATTGGCATAATATATGAATGAATACTTTAGCTAAATATAAGAATGCTAAGACACGAGGTTAGACTCTGTTTGCGGTAGAAGCCTGCCCAGACCCAACCGGCTTACCCAGCAACCGCAAATTGTCAGTCTAATGTGAGAGGTCGTAGGCATAGCTAAAAGATGCTTAGACACGAGGTTAGGTCTGGCTTATGGTAGAAGTCTGCCCGGAACCGCCCGGCACATCCAACGGCCACAAGCTACCGACCTAATGTGAGAGGTCTGTGCATTAGTAACTAATTAATGCTAATCTATGATAAATATGATGCCTAAAACGTGTTGGGTGTATAAGGTTAAATAAACTGGGCGAATGAATCTAATAAACCCGTTTCGTAAATCTGTAGGCCCAATACAAGGTTAGGTGAAACAATCTATAAGTCTGTTAATCTGTATATCTGATCCGTTAGTCTGAAAACTTGTTAACCTATATGTATGATCTGAGAAATAGTTAATATGAACTTTGTACATCTAAAATCTGTAAGCAAGTTAATCTGAAATCTGTTTGTCTGGGGACACAAGGTTAGAAGGGGTAATTACTTGTGTCATCTGTTGTGTGGAACCCGTATTGTCAGTGACCCTTTTCTAGTATCAAAACTATGACCCAACAATAAGAGGGGTCTGGGCATGCTTACTGAACTAATTGTAAGAGGTTCACTCTGATAATGGCGAGGGGGTGTCGATGGCGCATTCCAACCGGGTCATGTGCGTCCATGGATCCGGTCTGCTCTGAGGATGTAAGACACCGTGACATCTGCAAATAGGTCTGTGTCTATAGGTTACCACGTTATGGAATGATACACCCTTCTGTGGGGCCGGCATAGGGTATTTATGTATTAGGGAGCCGATCGCTTGGGGTAGAATTTAGGGTATTCCTAGTTCTGTCTGTTTCTATTGGTGTACCTTCTGTCTCTGTTGGGGTGGTAAAGGCCCATTATTAGCATTATGTTTCTGTACCTTCTGTCTCTGTTGGGGTGGTAAAGGCCCATTAGCTGGGGTGGTAAAGTCCCATTATTAGCATTCTGTTTCTGTACCTTCTGTCTCCGTTGGGGTGGTAAAGGGCCATTAGTTGGGGTGGTAAAGGCCCATTATTAGCATTCTGTTTCTGTACCTTCTGTCTCTGGTGAGTTGGTAAAGGCCCACTACTAGCATTCTGTTTATGTAGAAATTATTCTGTTTACGTTCCTGTTTCAGTTTGAACATTAGGGTAACACCTAATCCTGTTATACTAAGTATTAGTGCAGAGAAGTAAGATATAGGTAAGATGCATATCTTGGTCGATATCATTCTATTTCTTCTGTTTAACTTAAGCATACCTGCTACTCCTGTTGCTGTAATCTCTCATCCAGCTTTATTTACATGTCATGATACTACTATCTGTTTATATGCTGAAAGTTACTGGACTCGCCAGACTTTATGTCTGACCTCGTTTGTTTTCGCCTCTTTTTCTTTCCGTTCCCCCCAGGTGCTCTCGGTGGAAACATAGGAGCTTGATTCATATTCTCTCTACTTGAAGTGCTTGAAGTATTGCTTGGCTTTGACTCTACATTCTTGTGCCAGTTTATGTTGGGGATTATGGTTTTAAAAGTATGCATTATGAAGGATTTTGGTATAAGACTGATACTTGTGTACTTGGGTTTTGGTATTGTGATTTTGAAGGATGTAACCAAACTTATATCTGTTTCTGCTGTAATAAAGTTATAAAATTTTCAAGTACTACTTTACGTATCTGTCTTGTAATATTCTGTTCTATTTACTTATAATGCTTCATGGAAGTTAATGCATTCCCTTTGTGAATGACATTAACGGACATGGGGTGTTTCATCAATGGTATGACATAGATTGATAGTGTGGCATGCTGAGATGCAATGATCCAAACTTTTGTTGAAAAGAAAAATTTGGTGGATGACGATCAAAGCACAGCTTTAAGTAGCACAGCTTTGTGGACCATTAATTCGTGAGCCTCGCACCCCGGTATGGTGGTGAACTGATGGTTAAATTAGTATACTTTCTAGAAGGATGGATTTAGTTGACTGAGATAGACTGGGTGTGGTCGCTACGCACCTGGTAGGAATAGGGGCACACCCTCCTCCAGTTCCCATATTGGATAGAGTAAGCGGCGTTTTCTCATGCATGGGACGTAATTCGCGGAGATACTCGATATCTTGGATATAGTGCGGATGTGCATTACGGCGTTTTCTCATGCCTGGGACGTAAGTCATGGGGAACTGCACTACGTGATCGATCTTTCGGATCGGTAGCCATCATGATGGAAATCCAAACATCCAACATGACATTTTTTGGTTTTAGTTGTAAACCTATATATGGCGACATAGTGGGATTGGGCGCTCATGCCCTCTATGATTGATACATTAATATTGGAAGTTGATTTCTTCATTTATAGTAATAATAAAAGATAAATTTCACGTATCAAGCATATTTGGCTGTTATAAGGTAAAACTTTATCCTCCAGCTTGCGTTACTTTGTGTGATGGGACCTGAGTCTTATTATAGCTTCATTGTTCTTTTATTTAGCATTGCGATGTTTGTTTTATGCACTGGTATTCTTGGGGGTAAACCTATTCTGTGTTATACGGCATGGTCCCGTAAATTACCTAACTTTAGAAATAAAGATTTAATAACTGTTTTAGTTCCCACACCGGTTCCATGACTGACTCGGAGTTTATTGTTTCCTCCTAAATTCTGGGTGCCCATATTTTCCACACGGGAAGCTAGTAGTTTTGGTTTTGCAGATTTCTACTTAACAAGATCCTGGATTACAACTGGAGCTATATTTGGAAATGTAATGACCCGCATTTTTAGAGGTATATAATTAATTTATTTAATTATATAATTGGTGATTTAGAAAACTTAATGATCGTTTAATTAAATAATATTGAATATTTAATAAATAATTATAATATAATAATATATTATAATGTCGAAATAGTCGGAAATAGTGAAATTCACAATATCGTGTGAATTGAATAGCATACGAGATTTGGTGGAGTTTCGATTCAAAATATAATAACGATTATATTGAATCGACGACAGTTTGAACGTATAATTATAATATAATTAAAATAGAGCTTGTAATAGCACTGCAGTTCGCGATTTGGCGATTTGAACTTCAACTGAATGTACAGGATTCGTTTTAAGCCGGATTTCTGTGAAACAAGAAACGTGTGGAGCTGGTGGAGTATATTTTTCTATTGGAAGAGAAAAATCGAGATTTCGTCGTGTAGATTTGGAGTTATGTCCAAATCAAATTTCAGAAAAGTCGCTGTGGAATTCCTTTATAATTCGTAACGCTTTATATACGTTATAAAAGGGTTTTCAATGTAAATTGAATATCGATTCAATATGGACTTGAAATAACGAATATATAATTACCCTGGAGCCGTGTGATATTCCTCGGTGAATATATACGATTATATTTAATTATTAATATTTAATTTAATTATATTTAAATATATTTATATATTTAAATGGGTTATTCAGAGCTTTAAAAATAGCCACTTTTGCAAACGACCTCGAAATTCAACGAAACTAATTTTGTTGGATCCGCAACATCAAATTATTGTTAGATGTCAAGTTTCGTGATTTTTAGAGTCACCGTGTGGCCGTACGGATTTTTAGAGTGGAAAACAGTCAGTATTTCAACGGTTAAAAATACGCTGTGTGAGCGTACGAAGTCGGAATTCGACGAAACCAGTTTCGTTGGGACCGTAATATCGAACTGTAGCTGCATGCCAGTTTTCATGATTTTTGGGTATCGCGTGTGATCATAGGGATTTTTTTTACAATAAATAGTGAGAGCGTAAGGATAAATATTAATATAATAATCAAGATAAAAATATCTAAACCCTCCTATATAAACACCTCAACATCTCTAAACCTAAAAATCCATTTCTACGGTCAAACTGAGATTTTGCGCCGTCCTCATTGTTCATACAGAAAAAGTGTTGAGCAAAATCAAACCCAAAACAAATATCAATAAATTTCTATAAATCCTAAGACCCACATTTTTGCAATTCAAGAGAGATCTTCTTCAAATATATACCATTTTAAACGGGTTCGAACTTCATTCTTGGTTCGCGGAAACTGGGCGACGAGCTAGGGTTGAAGTCGGCTTCGGCATGGATGTTGCGAGCTGGAGACTTTGGCATGGGAAATGTTGAGGTTTCGATGAGGAGGAGATTGGTGAAGGCCTGGCGAAATTTCGTTCGAGTTGATGTCAAGGTTCACTGTGCGTCGTGAGTACCTGCTGCGACGTCGGAGTGGATTTCTGGGGTGCGAGTGGAGGATGGGTGGTATGATTTTGTAGAGGACGTGAAGAGGAAACAGAAGGTGATTTTTGTTCGATTTTGCATTGAGGAGGTGATGAGCGGTATTGGTTTGAAATTGGGGAAACGATGGAGGAAATTGATGCAGCAGGTCACGGCAAGATTTGGTAGTGGGGAAGAGGAGACAAAGGTCGGGTCTGGTAGTGGGTGATTGGGCTTGGGCTGAGATTGAAGTTAAGGCCAAATTATATTATCATTTAAGTTTTTATTTTTAATTTAAAAATGTATTAACTTTGTTTTATCGTACCTTATTCATACGTTATCGAAACTCAGCGAAACAAGATCCGTCGGGATCGTATGGACGGACACTACACAATGGGACTAACCGCGAGTCAATTGGAGCACGTTACAATTTATGGCGAAATAAATTGTCCGACTGAATCAAATAACGCAAACCATTATTTAACGGCTAACGCGCAAATGTGAGTAAATCTCACCAACTTTGAACAGTTATATTTTTATAATGTATTTTTAGAACTGTTAGAAATTGTCTGATTTACTGTGTGTTGACTGTTTGATTGAACTGCTAGTCAGTTAGTAGAAATTATATATATATATATATATATAAATCGTTAAATATTATATATTGACGCTGTTATCAGAATAATCCGTACTGAACTGAAAGTGATGTTGATTTTATTGTTTAACATCTGTGATGCAGGGAAACAGGTTGGAGGGACCCAACTGGGTTCCTCAATATTTATAATACTGTTTGATTCATATATTCTGTTATATAATGTGGTATATAATCGGTTGTAGATTTTATGTGGTTGGACGTTATTGAACAACGTGGTTTGATATGATTGAATACCATAAGAAATACCGAAATGTTGATAAGGGGATTTTTAAAATGGGATATTTATAAATAAGAGATATTTATAAAGTGGAATATTTATAAATAAGAAATATTTATAAATTTGAATATTTAAAAATAGGAGATATTCGAAAAGAAAATAATTTCAAAACATTTTCTTTTGAATGGAAAGGCCTGTGTGGCGGGTTTGGGGATTTTCCCGATTCTCCTGTTACAAAGGAGGTTATGGCGAATTTTCCCGGGAATTTAAGGAGTTAGAATATTTCAAGAATAAATTTGAAAAGGGAATATTTGTAAACCATTTACAAATAGAATTGAAAAGGAAACGTTATAAAAGGGAAATCATTTTTAAAGTGTAGAACCGTTATTTAAAAGTAAATCTTTTCAAATGAATAAAACGTTGTTAAAAAGGAAATCTTTATAAAGTGAATAAAGTAAATCGAATATGGTAATCGAAAGGAGTTAATCGATGTTAGTTTCATCGAAAGGAGTTAATCGATGTTAGTTTCATCGAAAGGAGTATCGATGTTAGTTTCAATCGAAGGGAGTTAATCGATTAGAGTTAAATCAAAGGAGTTAATCGAATATAGTTTATTCGAATAGAGTTAGACGAGTTATCGAATATAGTTTATTCGACAGGAGTTAAGTGAATAGTTAGGTTAAACTAAGTGAATTAGTTAAGTGAATTGGTTAAGTTAACCAAAGTGAATTAGTCGAGTTAAACAAAGTGATTAGTTCAGTTAATCGAGATAAGTAAATCAAGTTAGGGTAATCGAGTTGAATTAGTCAGTCGAGTAAATAAATTGAGTTAGTCAAACCAAGTAAAACCAGTTAGAGTTAAACAGTTAGAGTTAAACAGTTAGTGTTAAAACAAACATAGTTATTCAGGATGATTTGCCATTTAGCACGACTGCTAGCGTAATTCGCAGGGCTGTAAATAGCCTACGACAGTCGGATGTTTCCTGAGGGAATCAGGCGTAACCATTGTGATCGCTGCGATCTAGAGTTGAGCGAATGGAGTTAAAGAATATAGAGTTAAGCAAAATTAGAATCTGACTAGAGATTAATAAGTTGAATGGTTTCCTGAGTATCGATCTGATGTTGGTTTCGGCCTTCGGGGTTTATGCTTAGGGAGTTGTTCTCTTATTAGTTTATAGTTAGAGTCTGATAGTTGTGGAAGGATAGTGATACGTAAATAAACAATGGAAATGTTTTCCAACGTTGATAACAAATATTTTCTAAATATAGAAAATAAGGAAAACATGTATAGATATACATGATGATTGATCGATTGACATTCCATTTGGAAATAAGATCATTGTTTGCACACGGACATTTTTATTTGATAGTTAAATCATCGACTATCAATGTTTTGACCATTTTACGTTGTTAATATGGAGAGACCAGTTGGATTATTATCCGAAGAACCACTCTGTATTGGCATAAGCGTTGTGAATCAAGTATATTGAATATATTGAAGACGGAGTAAAGTGCAAGGGCTATTGTATAAGTCTTAGATAACAGTGCCTAAGATGGATGTACTGAATAGTGCCTTCAGTTTGTCCAGTCCTAGGACAACTTGTATGGACGAAGGTCTGACAGAGTATATCCAATGGATCGCGTAAGTTGATCTGTTCAAAACGTATTCACGTTTGGTGGCGGAGGAATTCGTTTCTCTTAGCTGTATACCCGTGTTATTTTTGGATAAGTCAAATTTGTGATTTGGCCGGTATGACGATGTGGCATTCTAAGTGAATGAAGATATGATATGTAAAAAGATAAGCGTAGCTTCCAGCCTCACATCCGGTAAATGACAGAAATCGGGCAGGCAGCATGGCTAAGTCGGTCGCACCGAAGTAGGGTGTATAATCACCTATCTAGTGAATATTCATTTGTTTCTTAAATCTATCAATGCTGTCCCATATATATACGGGAACGGTTGCTGATCCCAACCGTTGGTGATGTACATTCGATACACTCAAGCGAAATGAGTGGTCGGTCATGTGTGGCTGAGTTACAAGATGTTCTTGTTGAACTCCAGTGTATCGTTCCTAGAGTACACTGATCGGAAGGTGGTTCCTTACCTTGTCATAGTTGGAAATCCATTATCCAATACGTGCTTGCGATTTTGATTGTATACTATATATGTAGAACATGAGATGAAAGCGTTTCTGCTAGTTGATATCTATTTGTACATAGACATTATTATAATATCAAATGGTTTTTGATATAAAGATATTTTGGATTCTCATAAGGGAAAAACCTGTTCCGTTATGCGGCGTGGTCTTATGAGATATCGTTTACTTGTTCATATACATGTTTAAATTGTTTTACTCATACCAGTCCCATGACTGACCCGGAGTTTACTTTGTTGTTTTCCCTAAACTCTTGGGTGCCTAAATTTGTACGGACAGTCAAGTAGTCAGGAATTTGCAGATATACTTGGAGAGCTTGGAGCAGGAGGCTTCAAGATCATATAGCTACAGTTATTTCCGCTGTGTTGTAAATGTTGTACTCTGATAAGTGCTATTGTATACATAACTGTTATATTTCAAAGTTATGTTATATGTTATTCGTTTCGCTGTGAGGTTCGTGTTGCTCTGATGTTGTGATTTTCTTCTTCTATTCTAAGTTTCTATCTTATCTTTCCTCACCCTCTAATTTCTTTCATTAATTACCGGGATTTTTCGATGTTTTGGTTATCGACGTCGAGCTTACGTCGATAACCAAAGTCGCTCAAAATCCGGGTCGTTACAAGAAAGCTTTGTATCAGTGTGTTTCTTTCAGTTGTGCTAGTCGATGTATTTCCGCTATACATTGTATTTATACATTCAATTTCCGCTGCTGTGTATTTTAATCTCTGATATTATTTTATTTCCGCTATGTAATATTTATTTGAACTTTGATATATTCTTGTACTCTGATGGAAACTGTTGTAATAGCAATGAAATGTCCTGTTGTTTGTGTTCTGATGCGTCATGTTCTCAATTAAATTCGGGTTTTCCCGTAATGGGAAGTTTGGGTCGTCTCAATTCTTGAGACTGAAGAAGGCTCTTACATCAGCTCCAATTCTAGCTCTTCCTATTAAGATGTTTACCGTTTATACGGATGCTTGTGGCATGGCTTTAAATGCAGTGTTGATGCATGAAGGTAGAGTTGTCTGCTATGGGAGTAGGCAGTTGAGGGTACATGATAAGAACTACCATATCCATGATTTGGAGCTGTCGGCGATAGTGTTTGTGCACAAGTCCTGGAGACACTATTTATTAGGTGAGAGGTTCGAACTTTATACGGGTCATAATTTGCTCAAGTACTTATTTTTGCAAAAAGGTCTTAATTTGCGTCAACATTGTTGGACGGAGTTTCTTGTGTCTTATGACTACGAGATAGCTTATACCCCGGTGAACTTGAATGTAGTAGCGAACACATTGAGTGGGAAAAGAATGACTTTGAGTCCATTATTCGTAGACTGGCAGAGTTTGGAGTACATCTCATCGTTCGATCTTAGAACATCCATGGATTTGGCAACCGGATTATTGGCATCGCTAGAGGTGCAACCTGCTCTTTTAGAGCGCACTGGATCTAGTCAGCGCAAGGATCAACACTTAGCAAACATCATGGACCGATTCAGTAGAGGAGAGATCTCTAGTTATATTACTAAGTATTCTGTGGACGAGAGAGGTTGGCTGCATAATGATGGGAGACTGTGTGTTCCTGCTAGCCTAAAAGGACTTCAACAAGAGGAACTACTCTTTACTTTAATAAAGAAATAGCGTAGACTACATGATTTGTTGAGATCAGTTTTAGAGGAGGCTCATCATTCTCGGATGACCATCCATCCGAGCGGTGATAAGATGTACAAAAATATGAGAAGGGTTTTTCATTGTATAGGGATGAAGAAGCATATGGCAGAGTATGTAGCTCGATGTATGACTTGTCAGCAAGTGAAGGTTGAGCAGAGGAAGTCTGGTGGATAACTTCTGCCCTTGTATTTGCCATACTGGAAGTGACAGAGTGTCTCGATGGTCTTTATAGATGGGTTACCCAAATCAAGGAAGGGTAACACTAGTATTTAGGTTATAGTAGAGAGGTTGACTAAGAGCGCTCACTTTATCCTTGTTAAGAGTAAGCGGAAGACAGCTTGGTTGGCGTCTGTGTATCTTAGAGAGATCGTCCAACATCATGGACTACCCTCTAGTATTGGTAGTGACCGAGACCCCATCTTCACAAGTGAGTTTTAGTCGAGCCTGCAGGAGGCATTGAGGACAAAACTACGACTTAGTAACGCCTACCGCTCTCAGACAGATGGAGAGATGGAGAGGGTTAATAGAATTATCGAGGATTTATTACGTCTATGTATCCTAGACTTCGAAGGGACTTGGGAGGAGCATCTCCGTTGGTAGTGTTCACATATAATAACAGCTATCAGATGATTATTGGTATAGCTCCCTTTGTGGCACTATATGGACGACTCTGTAGATCACCTACATGCTGGTGGGGAGTCCACGGACAGACTTATACTTCGACCTGACATGGTTAGAGAAACCTCAGAGAAGATAGATTTGATTCGGAGGCAGATGAAGGAAGCTCAGGACATAAAAAAGTCATATGCAGATCAGCGGAGTACAGATGTAGAGTTCGAGGTAGGAGACATGGTCTTTGTTAAGATGTCACCTTTAAGGAGTGTTGTTCGGCTCGGTAAAGAAGTTGGCACTGAAGTTTGTAGGGCCATTCCCTATAGTAGAGAGGATTGGTCAGATGTCCTACAGAGTTAGACTACCGAAGAGATTGGAAGGATTCATGATATGTTCCATGTTTCACACTTTCGAAAGCGTCTGCATGATTCCGCGATAGTAGTTGAGCCAAGTACCCTAGAGGACATCGAGGTAAATAGGGAGGCATCAGTCATGAGAGTTTCTACATGGATACTAGGATCTGAAGTGAAGAAGCTACGAAATAAAGAGATCAAGCTAGTAATGATTCAGTGGGGAGATGATAGCGATGACACGACTTGGGGACCAAAAGATAGGATTCGCGCTTCTTTTCTGTTTCTCTTTGAGTGTACGCTCTTATACCTTTCTTAATCTTTGAATTTGAATTTATTTTTCCTATCGTTTGAATCATAAGTCTTAGGTAGAAGCCTATGGATATTAGAAAATAGTTTAATACATGTTAATAGAACATGTAATGGTTGAATGGATTCACGTGGATGCAATTGTTTTCTAGTGGATGCAGTGGGTGCATATACACACACTAGGCACTAGTAAGGGATCGTTTGAACTAGGACACTTACATATTGCATATGGGCATGTGCGTATTTTGATTTATTTTAAATATAAATGAAAAATGGTTGAAACATCACTTGAATGTTGCATTTTGCTGAATGGTTGTTGCCCACATATAGAATTTTATACATATCATTAAGATTCCTTTGCATATATATTGGATGCATGGCACAGACATGAATGGCATTTAGGAGGTCAAGTGAATGAGTATACCGCTTGATTTTCGCATTAGCTTAGGGACATATACATAACACCTTTGCAAATGTTCATGAAAAAGCATTAGAATATCTAAGGACAATGGATGTAAGTGGTTGGTGGTTGAGTAGATGGGTGTAGATAATGGTTGATAACATTTATAACATTGTTCTAGCTTTGGATATTTTGGGGACGAAATCCTTTAAGGTGGAGAGAATGAAACACCCCGAATTTTTAATAAACAATAATTAAATAGAAAAGAGTAATAAAACAGATATTAGTTAAAATAATATTTTGAATTAGGCAAAACAATTTCACCGTTGCGTCCGTTACGAAATACTGGTTCGAACAGACTTTTAGATTGCGTTAACGGACGAAAAATGAACAAGTTATGATCAGTTGAGGTTTGAAATTTAAACCAAAAATTAATTAATTAAATGAATGAAATCAACGGTTAATTGGGAGACCTAGTCCATTACTGGGTCGACACCTGTATCGACCCAGGACTCATGTGGGTCGACCCCTGTGTTGACCCACATAGGAGGTGGGTCGACCTATATCGAGCCAGGCACGATTTCGTTCACGGCACGATGTCGAACCTGTCGTGCGTTCTGGGGATTTCTTTGCTGACATGTTTTTAAGAGCTAAGATTAAAAGCCTAAAATCCTAAGGCTTCGATTTTCGTTTTATACCTATAATTTGACAAGTGCTCCTCACTTTTTCCCCACACTTCTTCTTCTCTCAACCTCCACGCCAACTATGTCCTAAATTGAAATATTACTTGGGGTTAAGTCGGAATATTGTCAAACTGTTGATCTGAAGGATTCCTCTTCTTCTAAAACCTTTTACGTATTTACAATCTTTTCTTTGTCAGTTTTATGTGATTTTCAGATCAGCGAATTTTATAGGAAATATTTGAAGGTAAAATAGTTTGAATCTACAAGTATTATATTTACAATGTTTAAGTATGTTTTCTACAAGTATTATATTTACAATGTTTAAGTATGTTTTCTACAAGTTATTACAGTCTATGTACTGTCTATTGTTCATTCCCTTTCAATTATTTATTTCTTGCAAGCAATTCTTCTTATTTATCACCTATTCTGCTCTTATTTTATTTACAGTCTTGCAGATGCCTATTTATTTGTTTTGTTCATTTCTGAGTCTGAGCCTTACGAGTAGCCTAAACCAATTCTCCTTCATTTTATTTATTTTTGAGCTGAGCTTAAGCCAACGAGAGCCTAGGCCTTTATCGATTAACTTAAGTAAAAATTTCGGATAATATTGAATGTAAACTAAAAAGGAGATTTTGGGCATGTTGGAAATTGTTGAATATTATATTCAATAATGGACTTTAAATTGGGGTAAATCTTAATTTAACAATATTCAAACTTATGAATTCGAATAAGTTATGTTTAATCAAACATTATGTAACATGTTATTAGAAAACATGTAAATTGGAATGAATTGCATTTAATTGGATATTAAGTAACATGGGGTAAGGGTTGTATAAAAATATTACATTAAATAGAAATGTTAATAAATTAATTGCATTTAATTGGACATTATGTAACATGGGGAAAGGGTTGTATAAAAATATTACATTAAATAGAAATGTTAACTACAACTAGGAATATAACATGTGGTTATATTGGGCTTATTAATAAACTTAAGCGTGTTAAGTTAAAATTACGAGAAAAGCTAAGACAGAGTGGGGTCCATTCTTGTTAGAGATATAAGGGGCTCGTGAAATCCTGGTTATAAATTGGGGGCCAAATCTAGGGATGACTTGTGTCAAGTGCATTTTTTTTGTTTGGGAACCCGTATCAATCAGTATCCCTTTGTTATCACAGAGTCTCGCACTAGGTAGAGGCTAGGGTATGCTTTACTGAACTGGATAGTAAGTGGTTCAAACAAGGTGCATACGGGCGCGTTCCGACGGAATGATGAGCTTGTATCGTTACGATTGGGGAAGGTAATACACGGTAATGCCTGCATAATTAATAACCCCAATTCCATAGCTGGCATAGTTATTCACATTTGGGTAACGCAGCCAATCAACGGGTAGAAATTAGGTAAAGCCTAATTATGATATTTTGGTAGTTGGTGCAGCAAATTTCAGATATGAATGAGAACTCTATCGTATTTCGAGTGTATTTTTCTGCTATTTCACTTATTATTTTTCGTCTGTTACTCTTTGAACTATTCTTCTGTCTAAAAGTTTCCCTATCTTATGCTCATGCTAAAATTACTAGAACACACCATATGTATGTCTGACCTAGTTTTTTTTCACCTTCTCCCTTCTCTCCCCCCAAAGTTCACATGGTGGAGGGTCTCAACAATGATTCTTGACTATTTGGTTCAGCTCTGATTCAAACTCTTTACTTCTTCATGTACTATAATATTTTCCACGAGATAGTATGTTTGTTTTATGATGATGGTTATCTTTATTTTGAAATGTAATAAATAATGTTGGGGAACGCGGAATGCAGATCTTAAGGCAAGACTAACAGTAGAGGGGGTGAATAATGTTTGTAAGAATTTATGAAAAACTTAAACATATATGTTCTACTATATGAATCACACACTAGAGATGATCACAGACACATAATCAAACACAAACATAGAAATAAACAAAAATAAAATGCAGAAAAGGTAGGAACACACCGGATTTTATACTAGTTCGGATTACTCCTACATCCAATCTCACGCAATGCTGGATTGCGCAAAGTTTTAATACTATATCAATATCCAAGTACAATCCTCTTGATTTCCCGTGTACAAGGTTAACACCGCTCCAAACACTCTTGATTTCATGGCTACAAGATTACCACCGCTCCCTTTCCTTGATTTCAGGACTACAAGGAACACACCCTTTCCCAAACACGTCCCAAATGATTACAAAAATCGTATAACTCTTCAATAGCACTTCAATTCAGAGAGTAATGAGTAGAGAGTGAGAAATATGTAATTAGAATAGAAATCGGCAAAGTAGAAGTGAAGAAATCAATAACATAAGAAATATCAATGAAGGGAAGAAGAGGGGTGAAGATGGAGAAGAAAAATTATCTAAAAATTCGAAATAAACCCCTATTTATAAGATTTGAAAGGTTGCAATGCTTCTAGAACGTTACAAATAGTGAAAAGACATTTCCTTTGAAAATTGAAAAAATAACAGTTGTATGTCGACATAGACATATACGTATGTTGACATAAGCATGTGTATATTTTTTATAATGATTTTTCAAGTGTTTAATTGTATATACTATTCTGCGTTATTTAATAGAATATAAGAGGAGAAGAGATGTAATTATCTGACGCCATGGATTGATTTTATTTCTGTTCGAGAAAAAATAGGTTTAGACTAGAGGGAAATACATGTTTAAATAATGTGGCCAACTAACTCTTTGGGCCGAGATCCTTAATGGGATTTTATATCATACTAAGTCCATACATATATAATTAGAATAACTAAGTATACTACACCAATAACACTCCCCCTCAAGTTAGAGAATACATATTTGTCATTCCCAACTTGTTACAAAGATAATCCACTCGAGAACCATTTACCGCTTTTGTAAATAAATCTGCAACCTGTTCTCCGGTTCGAAGATACCCCATCTCTATTACTCCTTCTTGTAGCTTCTCTCTAATAAAGTGACAGTCAACCTCTATGTGTTTAGTTCTTTCATGAAATACAGGGTTAGAAGCAATATGCATAGCCGCTTGATTGTCACACCATAATCTTGCTGGCTTTTCTATTGGCAATTTAATTTCTTCCATCAAATGCATTACCTGCATGATTTCACATACAGCGTTAGCCATTGCACACTACTTAGATTCTGCACTCGAGCGTGAGACTATAGATTGTTTCTTAATTTTCCAAGCTACTAAGTTACCTCCCACAAATACACAAAAACCTGATGTAGATCGCATATCAACTTTAGATCCTCCCCAATCTGCATCACTGAAACTCTCGATTTCATATGACCATGATCCCTATACATGGCTCCTTTACCTGTCGTACCTTTAACATAGCATAAAATTTGTTCCAACATTGCCCAATGATGAACCGTAGGCTTAGACATGAGCTGACTAACCACGCTCACTGCATATGCAATGTCGGGTCGAGTTACACATAAATAATTTAACTTTCCTACTATTCTTCTGTACCTTTTAGGTTGATCAAACAATTCTCCTCTAATACTCACATCACAGTTCAGCATAATTGGTGTACTACATGGTTTGGCAGCAAGCTTTCTAGTTTCAGTCAGAAGATCAATTGTATATTTTCTTTGGGTTAAGTACATTCCTTCATCACTTTTTATGATCTCAATCCCCAAGAAGTAAATCAATTCTCCAAGCTCTTTGGTTTGAAATTGCTCACCAATATACCTCTTAAGTTCATGTATTCCTTCTTCATCACTTCCTATCACAATAATATCATCAACATACACCACTAGGAGAATCAAACCTTTATTCATATGCTTGTGAAATACTGAGTGATCAAATTTACTTCTTACCAACTTAAACTCTTCTATGGCTCGACTAAATTTACTAAACCAAGCATGTGGGCTCTGTTTGAGTCCATACAAAGACTTGTTAAGCTTGTATACTAATTCTGACTCCCCCTGAGCTACGAATCCATGGGGTTGTTCGACATACACCTCTTCATTGAGCTCGCCTTGCAAAATGGCATTTTTATATCTAGCTGGTGAAGTTTCCATTTGTACCTATAACCACTGATATTAACAGTCTGATTGAGGTTAATTTAGCTATAGATGAGTACGTCTCCAAATTGTCAATGCCATACAACTGAGTATACCTTTTATCCACCAAGCGGGCCTTCAGTACCATCAGCCTTCATTTTAACTGAAAAGATCCACCTACAACCAATAGCCTTCTTGTTTGTTGGCAACTTAACTAACTCCCATGTGTTAGTCATTTTCAATGCCTCCATTTATTCCATCATTGCTGTCCTCCATTCTGGCGGTGCTACAGCTTCTCTAACTGTCTTTGGAATCACTATGGAATTAAGTTTTGGCATAAAAATATGTGTTGAATGTGGTACCTTGCTGTATGATACATATGACGCAATAGAATATGTGTATTTTCTTCTCTCTTTCCTTAATGCAATAGGAAGGTCCAGACTTGGATCTCCAGGAGTTTCATCTATCACTAAAGTTTTACCACTATTATTTTCATTCATGTCTCCATGCGGTATAGTCGAATACTTTTGGAATTCATCTTCATCACTTTATTCCAGAGAAGCATTCTCTTGATAAAACGGAACCTCCTCCATGAATGTAACATCCACTGAAACAAGATACTTTTGTAGGCTAGGACAGTAGCATCTATATCCTCTTTGAAGCCTTGCATAACCAAAAAAAATACACTTCAGAACCTTATGATCTAATTTACCCAACTGCTGACTCACATTTCTTACGAAACATGTACACCCCAATACACAAGGCTAGACTGGATACAAGGTTTTATTTGGTTGTAGCACCTGATATGGGATGTCATTATTAATAACAATAGATGACATCCGGTTAATTAGAAAGCACGCATTGGACACTGCATCAGCCCAAAAAGTCTTGGGTACATTCATTTGAAATAATAAAGCTCTCACTGTTTCTAAAAATTGTTGATTCTTCCTCTCTGCTACCCCATTCTGAGAAGAGGTATCTACACACGATGTCTCATGCAAAATGCCATTTCTAGCTAAATAGCAGTTGAATTCGGCCGATGTGTACTCTTTCGCGTTGTCACTATGAAAAGTTTTTATTGAAGCACCAAACTGTGTTTTGATTTCAGCATGAAATTTAGAAAAAATATCAAATAATTCACTTTGAGATTTCATCAAAAATAACCAGGTTATTCGAGTATAATCATCAACAACAGTGACAAAATATCTATATCCAGGTTTTGATACAATTGAGGATGGCCCCCAAATATCCAAGTGAATTAAAGTGAGTGGACTATCAACTCATTTATTTATTCTTGGCTGTAAACTACTCCTTTGATGTTTGGCATACTGACAAGCTTCACAATTAATTTCATTGACACTATTAAACTGAGGACAAAGACGTTTAAACAAAGTAATAGAAGGATGACCAAGTTGACAATGTAACTTCAACACTGGATTCCTCACCGCACAAGCTACTAATTCAGACATTGTGTCGAGAGAATATACCTCCAAATTCACTTCCTTTACCAATAATCCGCTTTGTCAACTGATCTTGAAATATGCATTGACCAGGAAAGAAAGTAATGCTACAATTAAGGTTACATGTAATTTGACTAACATATAACAAGTTAAATGAAAAAAAAGGCAAGTATACCACTGATTTCAAAGGTCGAGCACTATTCGGTACCACTTCTCCTATTCCTTTCACAAGTGATTGAGAACCATCTGCTAACGTGACTGTGTGAGATTTATCATACCTTCTTAAGCTTGTAAACATACGTGGATTACCTGTCATATGGTCCAAGCTCCAGAATCGATTATCCACTTCGACGTAGAGGATCTTGCACTTGTATTTGCTACTGAGCTGATTGCTGAAGCATTGGAGGAGTCTGATGGAGTGTTTTGCGATGAAACTTGCAACTTTGAGTACCTATCAAACTCTTCAGCTATCATCAAAACAGTCTTGAGATTCGACGTAGTAGTATTTCTCTGATTCCTCTGTAGAACTCTGCATTTAGATATAACATGACCAACTCTTTGGCAATAGTTACACATTTTATTCTGATTTGCTGTTGGCCTCCATTGAGTTTGTTGTGATCGTCCAAAGGGGAGAGGTGGTCTCCATGGTTGATTATTAGATGGCTATTGTGGTCTCCATGCTTGACCTTGCTACTATACATTATATTGATTTTGTGACACAGCATTAACACTACCAACAAATGCACTATTGTCATGATTTCCACTTGAGTTTCCACTTTGTGATCCCACCTCTATTCTTAACAATCGACTATATACTTCGTGGAGAGTAGTAATCTCTGTGTTTGCAAGGATTTGAGATTTAACTCCTTCAAATTCGGATGGAAGACCAGCAAAGAAGCTCATTATGGCCATTTGCTCACGCGGCCTTTGTTGCAACTTCATATTAGTACTCATTGGCAATAAAAGGTTAAGCTCCTCATATGTTTGTTTAAATGCCATAAAGTAATTCATCAAACTCACCTCCTTCTTCTCAGCCCTGTAAAATGCTCCACACACGTCATAAGTTCTTGTCATATTTCCTTTCCCTGAATATAAAAATTCCAAGTACTCCATCAGCTCTTTCACCGTTTCACAATGGTTGACTAATTCGATAACCTCGTTCTCAACTGAATTTCTGATCTGTAGGAAGAGACGTGCATCATCACGAAGACACTCCTGATCTTGTTTGTCTTTTAAATCTGAAACAGGAGACTCGCGGGTAAGATGATCAATTTTGTCTATACTTCTGATATAAAATTGAATCGTCTTACTCCAGTCATGATAGTTTGAGTTATTCAATTTCTGATCAGTAATTTTAGGCATCATCGATAGAACATCTACTCCCTTTGATTCCGACATGATTCATAACTCGAACACGAAGAGTACGACAGATGAATGAAGAAGAATATAACGACCTGAGCAATGATTCTTAAAATTACTTTGATACCATGTTATTCAATAGAATATAAGAGGAGAAGAGATGTAATTATCTGACGCCATGTATTGATTTTATTTCTATTCGAGAAAAATTAGGTTTAGATTAGAGGGAAGTACATGTTTAAATAATGTGGCCAACTAACTCTTTGGGTCGAGATCCATAATGGGCTTTTATATCATACTAAGCCCGTACATATATAATTTGAATAACTAAGTATACTACACTAATAACATTCTAGAAATTCTTGAATTAAAACTTAGTGATATACATGAGTATTATAAAGTATAAGACCAAATGAAAAGATAATTATATATTAGATAAACATATTTACAAATTTATAAGGTTTGAAACTATACTAATATAAAACTATATAAGTATATAACTATATAAATATACATAAACATATATATAAATTTTAAAACTTGTACTTGAAATCAAAAGTAAGATAGAAAAACAGTTTGAAATTGAAATTTGAATTTTGAAAATCAGAATTCGAAAAATAGAATTTGAACCTGGAGTATTATTCATAGCCTTAATATAAACTAGACTCTATTACTATATTTGTCTTGAACTCTTGAAATCTTGATTACTTGATTACTCATGAATCTTGAACCCCCTTCTGCATTCTGAATCATGAATCTTTATGACTGTACGACCTTCGTTATTAATTCCTATATACAAATCCTGCATATATGTATATATTTATATTCTGGATAAAGAAGTTAGTATATATTTTATAATCAATGACAATTGAAATAAGGTCGTTGTCGTCAAAATTCCATTCTCCAACAATCTCCCACTTTTTGATGATGACAGCCTCGATTTATGAAATATCCATACCTGTCCATACTGGTTGACTCTATTCCTTCTAGTACTCCCATTGTCATCATGATTTCTATATACTATGTATAACTTCTCCTTATTTTATCATTTCTCCCCCTTTGTCATTATCAAAAAGAAATTCTAAATACACACCCCTTAAATCCTATATCCATCTATATATTATAATTTGTAATCATATACCAAAATTCTTAATGTATATGACTCCCCCTAAATTCGTTCCTATATAACAACCTAATGAAATGTAAAAAAAAGCATTAAATTAAACATTGTTTTTAGTACAAACGAAACACATCAAAGGAAACTACACGAACGACTACACACGTATTACACTGATTAAACGAATAAATGTAAAGAAACCTAAATTTTAATTGTTCTTTATGATAGGGGACTTATGGATTGGGCAATTAGGGCTAATGGAGACAAAATTCCCACTTTATTCAATTATGTTTCCTTCTCGATCGAAAGAAACTTCCCTAACGCATACGACTTGATCGTCCTCATCCGTGCCTTCTTGTTGTGCCTCTTCTGGTTCCTCTTCTTCCATCATCTCTTCCTCATCCTCTTCTTCTTCCATTGTTAGATTATCATATTCGATGATGATTGGATTCGCTTGATTATCAATTACAAACTTATAGATATTCCCCATCAACTTTCCTTGTCTAATTAGCTCTTGATTCATCTGTATTTGAAGTACTTAAATCTCAGCGACCATTTGGATAGCATACTCCATTTTCTCTTTCAATTTGATTACACAAGAGAGGGTAGAACATTGAAATGGACCTTCGGATGGTCCAGGGGACGATTCGAGGTTAATTTGTTTATTATAATTAATGGAGGCCATGATTTATTTTGGTTTTGAGTTTTTACAGAAGTGAAATAGGAGAATGAACAAGGGAATCCGAAGTGGAGAGTTTAAATGGTTATTTTAACTAACTTTTGGTGGGACTTAATTTTTAAATTCTGGCAGTTACATGTCGACATAGGTATATATGTATGTCGACATACATACAATTTTAATTTTAATTTTCTGACTTTTATTGTTATTCTTATGTATATTTGTTGGCTAGCTTCAGGATCAAGCCTCCAAGATTCACAAGTATGTTCACTACTAGGTTTTACTCGTAGGAGCCATGAAACCCCGATCGTGGTCATCGACCCTTGACGGATCGTGACACACTAGCTCCACCCCCGATCGTGGATCCTTACCATGACCCGATCCGTCCTCTCAAGAGTCCCACGATCCAATTCCTGAAGCTGAGGGATGAAGGCCACGACCAAGTCATCCACGAGCCGAAGATGAAGGATCTTATGCCACCTGTCTATAACTGTCATTTTGACCATCTCCATCAGGCTACGAACCCGTCCGAGATCATCGGGATTTGTGAAACGTATGACCATGATCCGCCTGAAGAAATCAGCTATAAATAGTCCCAGATTTGGCATTTTTGGGGATCTTTTGGCAATTGGGAGCTCTGATTCCACCATTATCATATCTCCATTATTTCTACTCAGAGTTATCTTGAATTTACTAAGTGAATCAACATTGTAAAAGTGAGGTTGAGAGATAAATCATTGGTTGTACTCAAATCTTAAGTATAATAATTGATATAAAGTGGACGTAGGCTCATTAACGCCAAACCACTATAAAGCTTGTGTCTTTTCTGCTTTTTCTTGCATTTTTTCTGATATTAATCTCCCCCAAATGAGAACAATTCGGGTGTTAGACCCAATTTAGGATCTAAAATTTTGGTGCTTTCACTGAGAACCGAAGTCTCAGCATATTGGATTGTAGTTCTATTATTTGGATAGTCAAGTCCAAAGAAAACAGTCCAAAACTCCATTGTTTCGATTTTTAAAGATTTCAGTAAAGCTCAGATATCATGGCTGGAAAGAAGTCTAAGGAAGTACGAGCTTCGCAGGCGAACGAAGCTGCAAATGAAGCAATTGAAGAAAGCGTGCACGAACAGGTCGAAGAAGAGATCTCGGATCGTGGTAATGTAGGGGTGATCCGATCCAGTGATGGTGTAACGAACCAGACAGCTAAAGAAGTCACTACCCGATCGTAGGACCACGCCGCGATCCCTCCTGCACCTATCACCACGAACCGACGTCAAGGGGGTACCACGAGCTACCATCCTAGGAGGACCACGATCCGAACTGACAATCAGACTACTACCCAACCTTGGAAGGAAATTATGGCTCGTTCCGCTCGTGCTGGTACTTCTGCTCAACCCGTTTCGAGTTCCTTGCTTATAAGAGAAGATGACCAGTTCGACCCTTCTGCTCCAGTTACCGAAGGACATTTGACTCGGATATTTGAAGCACTGGACAGGCAAACAGATGAATTGGCCGCTCAAAGGAAGGAGAGCTCGTTGTTGCGTCAGAATATTACTGCCTTAGGTAGACAAATTGACGATATTCAAAGGCAGGTTTCGCCACCTCCAGCTTACCCTTTATCCCCGGAACATACATTTTCGTCTGAAGAACCTCGGAGAAACCAGCGATGGCCACCATTGGAAAGGGCTGAGAATATAGAAGTGCTTAATCAAGAAACCAATACCCATAACTTAAACGAGCCCATCCTGCCTCCTAGGAATGGAGGCGTTATTGATCCTGCTTAGAATCGATTTGTTCCTCCTACTCGTCGTGCGATTGATCGCGGCAATAGAGGGCATGGGAGTTCTGTCCAGGACCCAGACCTTGCAGCAGCACGTCAAAGAAATGCTGGAGGGGTCGCCGGGCAAGAATTGCTGATCCCGAATCCAATTTGACCCATGCGGATGTCGAAGCCATGATCAAGCAAATGATGGTGGAAAGTCGCGAACAAAGAATCGAAGATTAGGGTATAGGCCGTAGTCATTCGCCTTTTACAGATGATATTTTAGAGGTTCGCTTCCCGAGGAAATTTAACATGCCATCCATGAACCGTTATACAGGAAAGGTTGATCCAGTTCAACACCTGATGAGATATTCATGGTACATGAATGCAGCCGCCGCTTCCGATGCCGTGAAGTGTAAGGCGTTCCCGATATTCCTGGAGGATACGGCGTTAATGTGGTTCACTCGTTTGCCAGTTCGATCGATCTCCAGTTTTAGGGAATTAAGTGAACAGTTTGTAAATCAGTTCCGATTACAAACCCAGAGATCTAAGAATGTCATTGAGTTGCCCCTCATTAAGAAACGTTTGGACGAATCTTTGAGGTCCTATTTAGATCGCTTCAGTTTAGCGGTCACGAAGGTTAGAGATCCCCATGAACAAACTGTTTTGATGGCTCTGATTGACGGAGTGGATAAGGATACTGAGTTTGGAAGATACTTGGCTGTTAAACCACCGTTAACCAGAGAGATATTTTACGAAAAGGCCAACATCCGCATGCGTTGAGAGGAAATTTACGCCAACCGAAAGAGGAAGGATGCTGATAAGGAGGATATCCCAAGTAATGTGGCCATTAAGAAAACGGGAGATAGCTCAGGAAAAGTTGAAGTTAATGTCGGGAACAAGAATAAAGGCAACGGTCTCCAATCGGGGAATAGTAATAACAATAATTGGAAGAGAAATCGAGGAAATGACTCTCAGAGAAGATCTCGGCCTAGACCATTTGAGATCTTCACACCGTTAAATGATACGTTGGAAAACATCTTCCTGGATACATATAATGTCCTCCTATACAAAAGGCCTCCTCCGAGAGATTCTAAGGAAAAAGAGCGTGAAACTGGGAAATTCTATCTTTTTCATTAGGTTCATGGTCATTCCACAAACGAATGTCATAATTTAAGAGATGTGATTGAAAACCTGCTCCGAGAAGGAAAGCTTGATGAATATAAGGTGACTCCTAAGGATAGGGGGCAAGCCGTACAAGTCCCGGACCAAAGCCAACCTGCTGCCAAACCAACGGCTCAGCAAAAAGGAAAAAATATCGTTATCAATACCATAGTTGGTGGGCTTCACCTGGCAGGGCACAGTTTCAGAGCTATGGATCAGTACGTGAATGCGGCTAAGCAGCATTTTGAAGTAGGGAAATGTAGCAACCCCGAGGATAACGCTCTGGTTAAGCAACAAAAGACGATGTCTGATGACATTATATTTCGTGAGCGAGAAAGTATTGGGGTTCACTCCTCAACTGAAGACCCATTAGTGATCACCGTCACCATCAGTCTAGCTATAGTTCATAAAGTTTTAGTGGATAACGAGAGTTCGGTCAACATTCTGTTCAAGAAAACAATCGACCAAATGAAACTCGAGCCAAATGATTTGAAACCATGCGAGGGTTGGATACGCGGATTTAATAGAGCTTCGACTGCTCCAATGGGATACGTGGAATTGTCAATAACCCTTGGGGAAGGAGAACACCAGAGAGTGAGAATTCTCCCCTTTGTAGTCCTGGACATTGAGTCGACATGCAATGCCTTTTTGGGCCAGCCATCCCTAGCCAAATTCAGGGCCTGCATTGCACCCTGGTGCCTGTTGTTGAAGTTCCAGACGGATGCCGGCATAGGCATAGTCAGAGAAGATCAAGTTGTTGCATGAGCATGCTATATTGCAGAGTTAAAATTGCTCCGCAAAGGGAAAGATGTAGAAATAAAAGGTGGTTCTTCCCCTCCGAGGGAGGAATCATCGTAGCAACTAAAGAAAATACCTCCGGGAGGGTCGCCCAGAGATTTGCCCGAGGACATAGATCCCAGAGAGGATGAAGAGCCTGGGGGCAGAATGGCGACTCCCAATGAAGCGACTATGGATGTACCAATCGATGACAGTGACCCAGAGAAGGTCCTGAAGATTGGATCCCAGTTGGATCCTGTTCGAGCCAAAGAATTAACAAATTTCCTGAAAGCTAACTTGGATGTATTCGCCTGGACCCATGCGGACATGTGTGGAATATCTCCCTCGATTATGAGTCATTTGTTAAGCATTAACCCGAAACATCCTCCTGTCAAACAGAAAAGGCGAATGCTTGGCCCAGAGAGGTCTGCCGCCTTGAAGGAAGAAGTCAAAAAGCTGAGAAGTAATGGATTTATTTAAGATTCAACATACCCTGACTGGATTTCAAACCCGGTTTTGGTAAAAAAAGGCCAATGGAAAGTGGCGTACATGCATTAACTTCTCAGATCTAAACAAAGCCTGCCCAAAGGACAGCTTTCCGTTACCTCGAATCGATCAGTTGGTAGATTCAATCGCGGGTCATGAACTTCTTTCTTTTATTGATGCATACTCAGGGTACAATCAAATCCCCATGCATGTTCCAGACCAAGAGCATACCAGTTTCATTACAGATTTGGGATTATACTGCTATGTGGTGATGCCTTTCGGTTTGAAGAATGCCGGCGCTACATATCAGCGATTGGTGAATATAATGTTCTACAACCAAACCGGGAAAACGATGGAAGTTTACATTGACGACATGTTGGTAAAGTCCAGACAATCGTCCGATCATACTACCGATTTAGTAGAGATGTTTGGGATTCTCTGGAAATATGGGATGAAACTGAATCCTTTGAAATGTTCATTTGGGGTAGCATCTGGAAAATTCCTAGGATTCATCGTCAGCTCGCGTGGAATCGAAATCAATCTAGATCAAATTACAACAATCCGAAATATCCAAGAACCGAAGCAAATTAAGGATGTCCAAAGCCTCACTGGAAAGGTGGCGGCACTGAGTAGGTTCATCTCCAAAGCTACAGATAAATGCATCCCGTTTTTCGAGCTGATAAAGCGAGGCAAGTGCAACTTTAAATGGACTCCCAATTGTATAGAAGCATTCTAGAATCTGTTGAACCATCTGGAAAGACCCCCCGATACTATCTAAGCTTGTGGATCACGAGGATTTATGTGTGTACTTGGCAGTGTTATCTCACACAATCAGTTCAGCTTTGGTAAGAGAATAGGATAAGGTACAAAGACCGGTGAACTATGTGAGTAAGAAATTGGCGGCCTCAGAACGGAATTATCCAAAAATAGAAAAGCTGGTGTATAGCTTACTAATTGCATCTAGAGAACTTCGCCACTACTTCCAGGCTCATCCCATTACTATGTACACCGATCACCCACTAAAGCAAGTTCTGCAAAGGCCAGAAGCATCAGGAAGGTTGCTCAAATGGAACATCGAGTTGAGTCAATTCGACCTGAACTTCCAACCCCGAAGGTCGATAAGAGGGCGGGCACTTGCAGATTTTATAGCGGAGTTCACCATCCCAGAAGATGATGTAGTAACCAAAGAGGTCGATCCGCCAAAGCTACTCCTCGATCCTAACGCCTGGAAAATATACACTGATGGAGCTAAAAATGACAGACGATCGGGCGTCGAAGTGGTTCTCGAAACTCCATAGAAACGGTTAATATATTACGCACTTAGATTGGAGTTCCACGCCACTAATAACGACTCTGAGTACGAAGCTCTAATTGTCAGGCTGGAACTCGCAAAGGAATTGGATATCACAAAGCTAAAAATCTTTTGCGATTCCAAGATAGTCATAAACCAGGTCACTGGAAAGTTTCAGGCCAAGAGTCCAAGGCTGATATCATACTTGGAAAAAGTGAAGAGGTTGCTGGATGGTTTTGACCACCACAGCATATCTCATATTCCCCGAACGGAGAATCAAAAGGCAAACAAATTAGCGAAAATGGCTAGTTCAGATAATCCTCAGGATACGGAGCTGGTCCCAATTGAAGTACTACAGTCTCCTAGCATGGATCAGATTGAAGTTGATCTGGTACTAGAGATTGAACCTAAGAGGGAGTCATGGATGACTCCTCTAAAGAAGTTTTTGATAAATGGAACGCTTCCAACGAAGAAAAATGAGACGCGTGCAGTTATACGAAAAGCTTCCCGATATGTGTTGCAAGGCAATGTCCTATAGAGACAAGGTTTCTCGATGCCCCTCCTCCGGTGCATCGCCTATGATGACATTAAGCATGTGCTGAAAGGGGTCCACGAAGGCGAATGTGGCGATCAAACTGGAGGGAATACCCTGGCGAAGAAGATATTGCGGTATGGCTATTTCTGGCCTACCATAAACAATGATGCAGCCAAGTATGCACGACGTTGTGACGCTTGTCAGAAATTCTCCAAGATACCTAGGGCGCTACCTAGCCAGTTGAAGACAATGGCAAGCCCGTGGCCTTTTGCTATGTGGGGGATTGACATTATTGGGAGTCTTCCCATAGCAAAAGGCAGAGCAAAGTTCGCTATTATGGCCGTGGATTATTTCACTAAATTGGTAGAAGCAGAGCCTTTGACCACGATCACAACCAAGCGAGTGATCAATTTTATTGTCAAGAACATTATATGTCAGTTTGGGATTCCAAAAGCCATCGTAACCGATAATGGGACCCAATTCGACAGTACCGAGTTTCGAAATTCTATCAGAAGTATCATATCGAGAAAAGATACACCTCTATGGCACATCCACAATCGAACGGACAAGTCGAAGCGACGAACAAGGTGATTAAATCCATTCTAAAGAAAAGATTGAAGAGGGCCAAAGCCATGTGGGTTGATGAATTACCCTTGGCACTATGGGCCTATAGGATAACGTACAAGTCGGACACGGATCACACCCCGTTTTCCCTTGCTTTTAGAGCTGAAGCGGTCATTCCTGTCGAGTTGGAAGTACCATCTCATCGAATCACTTATTATGATCCAATGACCAACAATGAGCTGCTCCTTGAGTCTTTAGAAATGGTTGAAGAAAAGAGGGATGAAGCCGATCTACGTGCCTTGAGGCACAAGCAACAAGTTGCTCGGTATTACAACAAGAAAGTCCGAGCTCGAACCTTCGAACCCGGAGACTTGGTTCTGAAGCGCGTATTTCCACCCCAGTACATATGGGCCCGAAATAGGAAGGACCGTACTCCATTTTATGAAGGCTTGATAATGGAACCTTCAAGCTAGCAACCGTGGATGGAGATGAAATCCCCAGAGTGTGGAATGCCCAGCATTTGCGGCCTTATCTGACATGAAATTGTCAGTTTTACTCTTTTGTTTTTAGGACCATGTAAGAAGGCTCGACTTGCCTAGAACAGTCTGGTTACTTGAACAAAAGATTATAAAGTGGACGTAGGTCATGATTCGACCGAACCACTATAAAAATATCACGTGTCATTTACCTTTTCTGCATTGTTTCTTGTTTTCTCTTTTATTTTAATTAAAACAGATCATTACCATTTTGACATTTGTTTTAAGCTAGGCAGTGATCACAATATACCTAATTCAAAACGCCATCTATCAAGTCGGAAGACTAACGGTAACTAAAGCTCCAAAAGGTGTGGCGAGGTAAATCACACTACTGCTTGCACTTTAACTCTCGAGATTAGGGAGAGAGTATAAAGGACGCAAAAATAACGTCCCCAAGGCGTTTAGGTGCACCGCGATAAAACCGCCTTGATAACACTCTAACCCGCTGAAGGATCGAGAGAGTATAAAGGCGCTAGAGACTTAGCGCCCCCAGAACTTCTGCCCCGCTAAAGGATCGGTGAGCAGACCAAGAATTAAGCTCGAACTCTAACCCGCTGAAGGATCGGGAGAGTATAAAGGTGCTAGAGACTTAGCGCCACTCGAACTCTAACCCGCTGAAGGATCGGGAGAATATAAAGGTGCTAGAGACTTAGCGCCACAAGAAATCTTACCTCGCCGTAGGATGTGGAGAGTATAAAGGCACAGTGACATATGCCACTCAAGGGCACCCATCCCACCACACGAGTGGGGACAAGAATGAAAAAGGGGGCCCAAACCCCTCATTTCCAGGAATGAGGGGCAGCACATATATGACTCTAATCAATCCTCAATAAGCCATGGCCAGGCACCATATTAATGATTGGTTGGGGGAATGTGCATACGACACTTTTCATTCGTGAAAACTACACGTTTACTTAGTACACGAACTTTTCAATGATTACCATTCATGACTTCAGTATTTAGTTACGATTGTTTCCGTTACGATTATTTTTAAATTTTGTGATTCAGGATAATAAACTATGCAAACATGGTAAACTTGCAGGTACACAATGGTGTAAAAGAAATAGATTTTCATTCACTAAAAGCAGGTTTATAAGAACAAGAAGCTAAACAAAAGTGAGGGCCACTCTCATGACTGCATTTTTTGGCCAGTGGAAAGCCTAAAAGCACAAATATGAGCCAATAAGTGCATTCTATTTACGCTTGGGAGATGACTTTGACTTCTTTTCCTTCTTTTGTTTCTCCAACTCCTCTTTTTCAGCATCAGAGCGGTCACTCTTCTTCCTCTTTCTCTTATCAACAAGAGACTTCGGGGGAGAACTAGAAGGCTGGGAGGCAAGCTGAGTAGTTATTGATTTGGAAGAGAATCTTATAACCAACCCAGTTTTGGGGTCGACTTCGGAAATAGGGGGCATGTATACAGGGTCCTGTTCCCCCTTCTTAAGAACCAACTGCTTTTCTTTCCTAGCCTGCATGTCAGTCAAGGTTTCACTATCATCATCCTTGGCCTCATCTGTGATGACAACTTCATCTTCCTCATCTCCATGACCACCATCTGTGTCTTGCAAAGCTGCAATAACCTTAGCGTCCGTAGGAGCACCAGTGCCGGATTCCATAGGTGCAACAGTGACTTTCTCACTTGTTGTACCCTCGGTTTGCTTTGGAATCTCAAAAAATTCAACATCAGTACACGAAGGGACATCAATTTTCTCTGCCACTACCTTCTCCTATGCATCTTTCTTGACCGGTTTGATACCTACACCATGAGAAGCAAATGTTAGTGAATCGGGAGAAGATGTGGCCATATCAGTTGTCTGTCCCGTGAGATGACGACAAGCTATGACTGCTTTGATGAACTGTGGAGAGAATATGGAGATACCTTCAGCCGACTCATCGCCAAAATTTGTAATGGTGGCTCCGACAACTGGAGGGGTTGGAGTCAAGGGAATCAACGGATCATCAGGGTTATATTCCTCAACTTCAGAGGTTTTGTGCTCAACCACCGAGCTCGAGCCTTCATCAGCCTTATCCTTGCCCTTGAGCTTAATATTCTCCCTCCCGATCTCTTCATAGATTAGGCGTCTGCCTTTCTCCAAAGCCTCAGGTTCTTTACCTCTGAGAAAGGTCTCCATCAGCTGGTTTTCATCAATCTCGTCGACCATCAATCGCCGCTTTTCGCCTTCGACAATTGCATCCCATACATTGGCCAGAGTAACATGATAGTCCGGAATCCAAGAGATGTCTCGAGTCTTGATGACTTGACCATAGAAGTCGAACAACAGTTCCTCAAAACCAGCTATCTCTTTCTCGTTTTCAGCGAGCTTATCAGCAGCAGCAGTGGCCGATTCATGAGCATTATTGGCGTTACTTTTAGCGAGAGCCGCACGCTCCTCAGCTTGTATAAGTTTATCATTTAAAACTACTTTTTCTTTTTTGGCAAGAGCGAGGTCGTCTTTTAAGCTCGCCCTCTCTTTCTCCCAGGCGGCTTTCTCAGCAGCAAAGCGTTCCTGTGCTGTTTTCGCCGAGCTAAAGCCAGTTGGGCCTATTCATCCTCTGGTTCTTTTTCCATTTTACTCCTAGCCCTAGCGTCATTCTCAATTTTCACTCGGGACCCAGCCGCATCTGTTTCTAGGCGACGGATGGCATCTGAAAGATGAACGACATGCTTCTTCATTACCCTATATTGTTTAGCCACATGGCATACGTACCCTATCACCTCTGTGTCCCAATCCTCGAGGACCGATTCAAGATCCGGGATGAACATCATCCTCTCAAAGAAAATATCAGGGAATTGCTTTCGCAAGCGCTCCAGCCTGGCTTGAATTTTAGAATTGGGAGCAACATTCTATGCAGCGGTGGTATCCAAGTCGTGCTCACTAGAGGAAACATGAGATGTCTTTCTCTTCTCCACGATCTTTCCCTCATCTTTGTTTTTGCCCTCTGGCTCGTGGTGTTTTTTAGAAGAGTAGATATGAGAAGGCGTACTTTTCGGAGGGGTCAAATCTCTAGGAAGTTGCTTACCCCCAGCCGGTAGCGATGGACGACTGTGAGGCTTTCCAGTACCTTGCTTTGATGGAGATCGAGATCGTGTAGAATAAGATTGATGAGAATCTCGGGGCCGATGACTATCTCTTCCCCGACTATCACTACGAACATGCTCGGGATTTAGAAGGAGGCTTGGTGTTCCCTCACGAAGGGAACGATAAGAATAAGACCTTTTACGAGACATTTCCCCTGCAAAAAGAAACAGGTGCATGTTAAAACTATGAATGTCAGTGGTATAAGAGCGTTATGATAAATGGTGCATTGATTTGTGCATCCCGTGTAATCCCCCTTTAACGGACCAGGGCCCAGAGTTAGGCTCGTTTGTGTGACTCCTTTTTCTCCAATTGGGGCATTCATCTCCTCAGAGATAGGAAAAATTGGTTCCCCTCCGAAGTCTTCCTAAGTATAGATATCGTCTGGTAAAGGAATCTTATTCAATTCCCCAAGTATTTGTTCCTCCGTTAACTCATCCTGGGCGACAGACTCAACCGGTGATGAAGTTTTTAAGGGAGACTGCCCCTCAGAGGTCGGGACCTCCTTTGGCTCGTCAACTTGCCCCTCGTCTCCTTTGTATACGTTTAAATCTTCATCATCCTGATTTATCATCGGCGAAGGACTCTTGTGAAGGTTGGTTGTCTCTACGGCTTAAGAAGTTCCTTCTCCCTCAGTCGGAGGCATATACTTGTAAGGTTTGCAACCCGCTCCAAGTCCGAATCTTATATCTAGAAGACGGTGTTTGTGAAGCGGTAATACATTTCTTAATCCTTAAGAAATCTGAGTTACTTTTGAGAAGGCGGGAAATTCGGTCTTCGTATATCGATCCTTCCGTTCTCTCAAAGTTGTGATCTGTGTGGAACAAAATGACCCATTAGCACTGAAATTATGCATTCGAAGTAAACACGGGAAAGTTGAAAACATACTTGCTTGTAGCCACTTCCTCGTACATTCAGCTTGATGTTTTATATAGAACCAGTCAGATTTGATATCCCCTGTATTACTATAACCATCCATCAAAACTTTTTTGTTGGCAACCGATTCGAAGAAAGAAAATTTGGGAGCCCCTGCGGAACGATGCTCGAAATGGTAATAGAATTTCATATCTTTAAGGGTATGTTCGGTCTGTAGAATCTCTGTATAAGTAATATACAGAGTATACAGAGCCGCGTAGGCATTCGGATGGAGTTTCATAGGGGAAATGTGTAATTGTCTTAAGAGATCGACAACAAGTGGAGGGATGGGAGGAATAGCTCCTACCCAACACATGAATCGACTAACTATCATGTACCCCTCTGGGGCAGAATGTGGCCTATCTCCGCTTTTTGGAGTTTTCACATTGTCCCAGGGAATTCCGTGTCTTAAGCATATCTTCATAAGTTTTATATCGTCTAACTTGGAAGGTAGAGAATCAGTGAGCTTCTCTATTTCCTTAACACCCGGAATTTCGTCAGGAGCTCGATCATCCTCATCTTCAAGGGATGTGCTCTCAGAAGTCGTTGACTCTATATCGGTATCCATCTCGTAATCAAGGTCGGATTTTTCCCCATCTGAATCTGAGGGAAGCACATCAGGGCCATGATGTACTGATGTCTCTGATTTGGTACCTTCGTTTGATGTCTCAATCAATTGTTTATTAGACATAGCTATGTTGGCGAGTAAAAATTAAAACACAAGTTACCCGTTCCCCGTGTGTGTAAGTGCAAGTGTGTGCCTGTGCGTACATATAAGAAAAGCATGAAGTTAGTTAAATGAACATGATATTGGTCATGATATGCCATCAAGTTAAGTTGTTCAGTCCAGAAAGTTCATCTCGAAGGGTCTAGCCTAACTGTCCATTTTTATGAATTGCATTACTTAAGTTAATGTTTGTCCGGGATCGTTAACCAAGATGGTTCATTGAAGTCTGGGGGATCGGATCGCGATATAAATGCCAATGCATGGAACTGGGATCGAATCGTGGGTGTCAGATCGCTGGCAAGCTATGATAATAAGGTAGCATCGACTCGTGATGCAGGCTACGGATCGCAGAACGATCCAGTCCATGCCAACTCTCCTTTACCCGAAAGGATCGTGAAGGGGACCCCCGATCCGTTCCACTCCATCTCTCCACTAACCGGTACTCCCCCAATTTATTGTGATCCGATCCGTTGCTTACAACTCCATCTCACTTTCCTCCATTTTTGCTGTCTCCACGAACCGAACCTGACCCTCATCTACGATCCGACCCGGTCTGCTATTTCTCCTCCATCTTTTCTCTTCTTTATTCATGAATCCACGATACCGAACCCATCCACCACCATCGCTAAATCCAGCGCCTTCATTATCTCCATCGCCACATTGGTGAAAGTTCAAGGTAGATAAGAAAGCGCGCAAGAAAAAAATGGACAAAAGAAGAAGAACCAAACGCCATTACATTTTTAATTATAAAGAAAATCTCGATTTTTGGAGCTAAATTAGGTTTTGTTCTTGCTGAAGAATTGATGGCGGCTACAAAGAAAGAAAGAAGAAAAATATAAGGGAGGCGGCTGGCTTATATAGATGGTTTGGTGACCGTTCGTATCCCCTAGTTTGTCTCATTCGATCCGCGGAAGCCTATGGGCCACGGGTTAGAGCCCACCATGGCCCATGATAGGGCCCGCTCTGTCAATAACCCGCGATCGAAATTGGAAGGACCGTTATAGCTTGAAAATGGGCACGCTCGATTGCCAAATCGTGATGAGTGCCCAATCCTAAGAACTGTAGGATATTTTGACGACCCGAACTCGATGTGCATTTACTATAGTGAAAGACCCTGAAATATTTACAAAGATTTAAAAATTTACTGACAATTTGACAACAATATCTCCAGAAACTCGAGAGATGAAAATTACCCGATGAACAGAGAAGTGACTAATGATACAACCCGCTATTTATACCAGTCAAAAAGCACAACTTCCTGAAGTAGTACGACATTTTAGACAGACACAACCACTGATTCACATTGTTTCGTAAGAAGATAGCTCAGTAATTTCGAAGCATGTTCCATCCTCGATGAAACATACTTCGAGGGTGCAAAATGTTGGCTAGCTTCTGGATCAAGCCACCAAGATTCACATGTATGTTCACTACTAGGTTTTACTCGTAGGAGCCATGAAACCCCGATCGCGGTCATCGAGCCTTGACGGATCGTGACACACTAGCTCCACCCCCGATCGTGGATCCTTACTGCGTCCCGATCTGTCCTCTCGAGAGTCCCACGATCCGATTCCTGAAGCTAAGGGATGAAGGCCACGACCAAGTCATCCACGACCCGAAGATGAAGGATCTTATGCCACCTTTCCATAACTATCATTTTGACCATTTCTCCATCAGGCTACGAACCCGTCCGAGATCATCGGGATTTGTGACACGTATGACCACGATCCGCCTGAAGAAATCTACCATAAATAGTCCCAGATTTGGCATTTTTAGGGATCTTTTGGCAATTGGGAGCTCTGATTCCACTATTATCATATCTCCATTATTTCTACTCAAAGTTATCTTGAATTTACTAAGTGAATCAACATTGTAAAAGTGAGGTTGAGAGATAAATCATTGGTTGTACTCGAATCTTAAGTATAACCATTGATATAAAGTGGACGTAGGCTCATTAACACCAAACCACTATAAACCTTGTGTATTTTCTGCTTTTCTTGCATTTTTTCTGATATTAATCTCCCCCAAATTAGAACAAACGGGTGTTAGACCCAATTTTGGATCTAACAATATTAATATATTTAATTCTTCTAATTCACTTAATGAACAAATACCTAATTCTCTTCTAAATTTGCTTTGTTTAATGGTTTTGTTAATATATCTGCTATTTGTTTATCTGTTTCTATAAATTCAAGTGAAAATTTCTCTTTACTTATGTTATCTTTTAGAAAATGATGTCGTATATCAATACATTTAGTTCTTGAGTGATGAGTTGGATTTTTAGATATATTTATAGCGCTCGTATTATTGCAGTATATTAGTGATTTATTTATATTCAATCTAAAATCATTCAGAGTTTGTTGCATATATATTACTTGTGAACAAGCCGAAGCAGCATGAATAAAGATACCGTGTTTTGCTTTTTACTAAACCATGAGACTAGTGAATGTCTTTAGAAATGAGATGTTCCACTAGTGCTTTTACAATCGAATTTACATCCCGCATAATCAGCGTCACAATAATATATTAAATCGAGCGAATCATTCTTAGGATAAAATAATCCGAAGTCTGATGTATGTTTTACATATCTTAGTATACGTTTTATGTCTTTTAATTGTGTTTCCTTGGGTTGTGATTGATATCTTGCATAGAGACATACACTATGCATTATATCTGGTCTACTAGGGTTATATATAATAATGATCTTATCATACCTCTATATAATTTTTGATCAATGTCTTTTGATGAATCATCTTTACTTAAGGCTATATTAGTTGCCATTGGTGTTGGTCTCCCATTAGTTGTTTTTAAATTATATTTATTAATTAAATCTCTTGCATATTTTCTTGATTAATAATATTCCATTCTTTACTTGACGAATTGGTAAGCCTAAGTTCTCTCATATGACTCTTCCCAAATTCTTGGGTCATTATATCTGAAAATTCTTTATTCATTTTAATATTCGTCGACCGAAGATTATATCGCCAACATATATTTTCACTAATTATATATATTAATTATTTCTTTTAATAAACAAAGTGTTATCTAGGTTTCCTATTTCACACTTAGATTGTAATAAGTAATTTCTTAATCTATCGTATCAAGCCCTAGGAGCCTGTTTTAATCCATATAACGCTTTCTTTAACTTATATACATGATTTGGTAATTTATCGTCTTCAAAAAGTGGTGGTTGCTCTACACATACGTCTTCTTTAACAAATCCGTTTAGAAAAGCACTTTTAACATCCATTAGATATAATTTGAAATTATTATGGTTTACAAAGGCTAGTAATATCCCAGTTGCTTCTAATCTTGCTACGGGGGCAACTTTTTCATCGTAGTCTATTCCTTCTTCTTAAGTATAATCTTGTGCTACTAATCGTGCCTTATTTCTTACGACCTCACCATGTTCATTCATTTTATTTTTATAAACCCATTTAGTTCCGATTATAGTTTTATCCTCTGGTCTGGGAACAAGTTCCCATACATCATTCTAAGTAAATTGATTCAATTCCCCTTGCATAGCAAGTATTCATGAATCTTCAAATGATGCTTCCTTTGGATTCTTAGGTTCTATAGTTGAAATAAATGTTGAGTTACTCATATTATTTAATTTATTTCGAGTTCTAACAACAGATTCGATATCTCCTAAAATATTTTCTACAGGGCGGTCTCTTAGTAATCTAATTATTTTATTTGGTTGACTATCTTCATTATTTGTTTCACTAATCTCATTTTCACATTCATCTTCGTTGTTTTGTGTTATATTTTTATAGTTTTCGTCAAAGGATACATTTAAGGTTTCCTCTATAGTTGGTTCTTGAATTAAAAACTTTATATGCTTTACTTCTTTCTGAATATCCAATAAATATTTCTTTATCGGACTTCGAATCGATTTTATCTAAATTGTCTTTAGTATTAAGAATAAAACATTTACTTCCAAATATTTTAAAATATGATACTTTTGGTTTATTATCATACAAAAGTTCATATAGTGTTTTATGAGTTAAGGATCTTATAGAAATTCTATTTAAAATATAACAAGCTGTTGCAACTGCCTCAGCCCAAAATTTTCTTGGTAAATTACTATCGGATAACATAGTTCTCAGACACTCTTGTATCAACCTATTTTTACGTTCAGCTACTCCGTTTTGTTGAGGGGTTTATAAGGAATGAAAAATTATGGGTTATCCCCTTTTATTACAAAAATTTCATTTTCGAATTCTTACCATGGTCACTACGTATTGTTTTAATTTTTAAGGATAATAAATTTTGAATTCTTTTAGTAAATGTTTTTAATTGATCCAAAACATCACTTTTATTTTTAAGAAATAAAGTCCAGGTAAATATTGATAAATCGTTGACTATTACGTAAACTTATCTGTTGTGATTTACTGATTGGGTTTGGGATGGACTAAATAAATCCATATGAATTTACTCTAACGGTTTTGAGGTTGAATCTCCTATTTTTTATTTAAAGGAACTTCATTTTAATTTTCCGAACTGACAAGCATCGCATAAATTATTAACTTTAAATTTCATTTTGGTTAATCCCCTAATTGAATCTAATTTAGAAATCCTAGAAATATGATTGAAATTTATATGACCGAATCTCCTATGCTAGATCCAAGGGTCACTTGTATTGGCCATAAGACGTAGATTATCGTTGGAGATTTTCATACTCAATATATAAATATTTTTCTTTCTATCTCCTTCAAATATTATTTTTGAATTCCTATCATCAATAAGCATTTATCTTTCTCAAAGTTTATTTTATAGCCTTTATCGCAAAGTTAACTTATACTTAGTAGGTTGTGTTTTATATTCCTAACTAATAAAACATCAGAAATAGTAGGAGTTTCAGAATTACCGACATTGCCGATGCCTACAATATATCGTATAGGATTATCTCTGAAATTCACCATTCCACCATCTTCATATACTAAATTATTCAATAAATCCAGATTACCCGTTATATTTCTCCAACAACCACTATCCAATATCCATTTGACCTTTTTGATTTCCACCATTTGTTCACCAGAATCCGAATTCTAGACAGCCATGTAACTCACCATTTCGGAATTTGAATTTTCAAAAGCCACTTCACCCATCATTTCAAAATTTGAATTTCCAATAATCATATAACACATCTTTTCCTGTATTGGACAACATTTCAGTAGATCACTTGAATTTTTAGCACAATTGAATGCAAACGCTTTCAACATTGATGCAATGCATGAATTTACACTAGTGTTAACAATCATTTCAAAATTTGCCATTTAATATTTTCAAAAATCAGATTATGAACTTTTTGAAAAACCTTGCTTTGATATCAATTGTTAGGGAACGCGGAATGCAGATCTTAAGGCAAGACTAACACTAGAGGGAGTGAATAGTGTTTATAAGAAATTTATGAAAAACTAAAACTTATATGATCTACTATATGAATCACACACACTAGGGATGATCATAGACACATAATCAAACACAAACACAGAAATAAACAAAAACAAAATGCAGAAATTGAAAGAATACACCGAATTTTATACTGATTCGAATTACTCCTACGTCCAGTCCGACGCAACGCTGGATTGCGCAGAGTTTTATTACTATATCAATATCCAAGTAAAATCCCCTTGATTTCCGACCACAAAGTTAACATCGCTCCAAACACTCTTGATTTCACGACTACAAGATTACCACCGCTCCCTTTCCTTGATTTCAGGGCTACAAGGAACGCACCCTTTCCCAAACACTTCCCAAATGGTTACAAAAGTCGTATAACTCTTCAATAACACTTCAATTCAGAGAGTAATGAGTAGAGAGTGAGAAAAGAAAAGGTTTTATGTAATTATAATAGAAATCTGCAAAGTAAAAGTGTAGAAATCAATAATATATGAAATATTAATGAAGGGATGAAGAGCGGCGAAGATGGAGAAGAAGAATTTCAAAAAAAATTCAGAATCAACCCCTATTTATAAGATTTGAAAGGTTGTAACACTTTTGGAACATTACAAATAGTGGAAAGACACTTCCTTTGAAAATTGAGAAAATGACAGTTGTACGTCGACATAGACATACATGTATGTCGACATAAGCATGTGTATATTTTTAAAAACTATTTTTCAAGTGTTTAATTGTACATATTATTATGGAAATTCTTGAATTAAGATTAGTGATATAAATGAGTATTCTAGAGTATAAACCATATAAAAACATAATTATATATTAGATTAACATATTTATAAATTTATAGGGTTTAAAACTATATAATATAAAATTATAAAAGTATATAACTATATAAATATGGCAAGCGTTCAATGGCACCCCGAAAATGCAGCACCCTTTTTCCCTCCTGAATTCCACCACCCATTTATATTAGTTTAAGTTAGTGGGAGGTAAAAGAATAAGCGGAAGGAGAGAGAGGGAGAACGTGTGGTGGAAAATAGGGAGGCCAAAGGGATGCTCCACTATTTAAGGTGTCGTCGAACCTGCCTATATAAATATATATTAACTTTACAACTTATATTTGAAATCAAATGTACGATAGAAAGACAATTTGAAATTAGAGTTTAAATTTTAAAATCAGAATTTGATAAATAGAATTTGAACCCGGAGTGCTATTCAGAGTCTTACACATAAACTTGACTCTATTATATATTTGTCTTGAACTCTTGAAACCTTGATTACCTGATTACTCATGAGTCTTGAATCTCCTTCTGAATTTTGAATCTTTACTCTCTAAAACTGTACAGTCTTCGGTATTAATTCCTATATATAAATCCTGCATATATGTATGTATATATATATATATATATATATATATTCTAGATAAAGACGTTAGTATATATTTTTATAATCAATGATAATTGAAATAAGGTTGTTGTCATTAAAACTCCATTATCCAACACATTACATCTTATATAATTTCGTTTTCAAAAATCGTTCCCTTAGGCTAGAATTGTATGACCCTCCTCATTTTTAAGGAAAGTTACATTTCTTTTGGTTCTCTTTTCCTAAAACAAAGATTGGAGTTGACCCTGTATGGAATGAATTTATGCTCCATTTATCAAGATCATAAAAAGGCAACTTTTCCCTTTTCGTTCATGTTAGTAGCGCCAATTGCCTTAACATTCTTCCTTCATGAAACTGGAGACCAAAAGAGATTTGGTTAATTAGCCCTATTATTAGGTTTCAAAGGATCCTTGTTATAAAAAAGTCATCATGTAGTCTAATGGGACACATAGGGTTTAGAAAGTTCTTTGTATCCTTTATGTACAAGGTAAAGGAAGATCAACAGAGGATATGTGTGGAGGCCTTACTCTAGCGCCAAAATGTTATCAAAATTCTTTGCTGACCCTAACATGAGAGAGATGATATAAGATTAATAATCCTTGTGTCAGTTTGGTAGAAGTATGCTTACTCAATTGAAGATACGGATGTGGTTCCAAATTTTAAGTACATAAAAGACGTGTGTAAGTCCGAGTAAAAAGTGCATAAAGGTCATATGCAAGTCACAAGTCAAATATGATCTTATTTCACTTAGAGTATGTTATGAGAAATCAATTGTAAAAATCTTTATTTGCAAGGTCACAAGATTGCAATAGGCACCTAAATATCCAAATCAATTTAAGGTTACAACTTAGAAAACATACAAAAAGTTAAGAGAAAAATAAGCTTCTATTATGAAACCACGAGATCCGCATATATAAGATTAACATCCACGTCGAAAATTGACTATTGGCATCCTTCGTACGCAACATCATATTGGTTTTAGGCATCCAAGACATGTGATATTTTGTGGCATCCTCGTCTTTTGGCATCATCACGAGGCAACATGCAACATCATTAACTATGTTATTATTTACGACATTTACTTTACATTGTTTGTTTATGCCATCTCCCTTTTACTATTAATTTATGATAACCTCATTACATTGTTAAGACTTGATATCATTGTTCCAGTTGATGGCATGCATCATTGTTAACATTCGATATCCCTTTAAGTGTTAAAAGATGACATCATCTCGTGTATCAATGGACTTTTATATTTCTTTTGCTTAGTTGAATTGTGGAACCCAACTTTATTGCTGACATGCGATATCTATTTTCATTATTAGAATGTGAATTATTCTATGTTGTTAATAACCAATATTCTCTTTTTATCAATTAACTTTGATAACCCTATAATGTTGATAGACTTCGGCAACCTACCGCTATTTATAAACTTCGACATTCTTCTTTTGATGATAAGCTTTGGAAGCCTCCTACTTTGTTCAAATTTGATAACCAAAAAGCTTATCAGTTATTTTGAAATTGGATATCCCTTGAAGCTTTCAAGCGAGACATTCCATGAAACTATTTTGAGATGAGGCATTGATTATAATTCGGCATCACTATTTTCATCTTGCTCTTCTTAATCCTTCGACTTGTAACTTGTTGTAACACCTTTCAACAAGATAATAGAATGTAACATCATGGTTTAGATATATATAATTGCTATTAAGGCATCAATTTACACTTCATTCTTTTAAGTTCAACTCATCATCACATATCTTAATCAAGCTCAATCCCAACTTTATTCATTAAATGATTATTTCTCTTTATCTTATTATTGACCGGAGCTATCTGACTATTATGGAATTCTCGACCAACATCATGGAAAATTGCTCCCAGTTGCTGCAGAAGTGCACTTCTTTACTTTAGAATTTCTTATCATTGTTAGCCATTTCATATTTACATTGCATAGCCATCACATGTTGACTCTAAGCTATTGCACATCGATGTTTCCCTTTTTGTGGAAAATTAATCATATAAGCCATCGTAAGTTGAGCATTCAACAGCCAGCACGTACTCAAATGCTTTGAAGCTACTGTAAATTGGAACGCCCTGGTGTATCGCTAATTGATTTTACCCTAGCATCGCAGGTTTACACAAATTTGGGCTACCTCTAATTTAAATGAACGTAGTTATTGCATGTTGACTCCTACTACCATTATAGACTGATTCTAAATAGTTATTGCACATTGGCTTCACCATAGCTATCGGAAGTTGATCCCAAACTTAACGGTCTCATACTTACTTTGACTGACTATTGTTGACTGAGCTTATATGGAAATCACAAGTTGGTCTCAAACTTAGCCATCATACGTTGAATTTGACTTGGTTATCGCATGTTGAGTTCATATGACTATTGCAAGTTGGTGTTTACCGTGGTTATTGTAGGTTGATCATAACAGTCTTTTAAGTCGTTAGAAATATTTTGTTTCCGTTAACATAAATTATTTTTCATTTAACCTATATGTATGTCAAATTCTTATAGCTAGATTTACTAATGGTTTTTAGTTTTCTTTCTAAAATATGCTAATTACTCACTTAATTAACTTATCTATTTCCCATTAGTCATTAACATTTTCCCTTGTTAAATAATTCTTAACAATTCGAAAATGGCTGGGTGAAATCTCGATAAATCCCCAAATCTTCTATAAATTTCTAGGAATAATAATAATTTTGTATTCCGTAATTTATTTTCAAAACTGGGCCTCTTCCAACATAGGAAATTCATATAAATTTTAAATAATTTTAGAGAGTTGTAAAATTGAAATCATGTCTCCATACTATCATTTTACTTAGCTTTTAAATATTTCAAGCAATTTAGAGTGGGTTTGATTCATATTTTTTCCTTATACACATAAAAAATCGTATCCTTACTCAAATAAACAAATATTATTAATAAACATATATTACTTAACTTTTTTTTCCATTTGTTCATCATAATGCAAAGCATCAAATACACATTCGATCCTTACCTATATGGGTTTTAAAGGTTTTAAGAAATGATTACTCACATTTGATTTGATTAGACTTGTTCCTACCTCGGTTTGGTTAAGAATGAATTATTTTATCCTTCTTTTTTTTTCCTTGGATTTTCCACTTTCTCCCTGAAAATATAGCTAGCTTAAGTTGTTGTTCTCGTTCTTTTTAATTTATTAATATACGAGAGAACAATGAGTAGTAGAAGTGTAAGGGTTTGGTAATTTGGGCTTAGAGTTAATACCACATTCTGCCCTATTCATATTTTATATTTAACCCTCATCATATATTCATTTGCTATCTTTTTAGTCAAATTTTCTTTCTTTTTATCCCATAATCTAATTTGATTGTTTATTTATTTTCCAATATGCGATACTATAAAATATGAGGTGTTCTGAGAGCATTTTTTTTCTTTACAATAGTAGTTGATGAAAACTTAGATCATGACCACCAAACCTATATGTATTTGCTTTGGATGAAGATTACTTGTGCTTTGTTAATTAAGTTACTCATTTTATGTTTTAGTCTATTAGCTTAAATTTTAGGGACAGTTTGGCTAAGGTCCAGTTTAAGTTTCAAAAAAAAATAAAAAATTCTTTGCCTTAAAACTTTATAAATTAGGTTCTTATTTTTCAAAAATCATCAAAATAATCATAAAAAATCAATGTAAAAAATTATCAAATTTCAAAACTTAATTCAAATACATAATCATCTTCATATTCATGTAAGAAAAAAGCATCAAAAACAAAAAATATTCACATTTCAGTGAAATCCTGCAATTTTTCGGAAAATTACAAATATTGCAGCAATTATATCAAAAAATTATAGGCTTTCATGAAATTTTTGCAGAATTACTTCAAACTTTAAAATTCAATGCTAATACTTATTTAACCATCACATTATTATAGAAAAAACATCAAAAAAATAATGAAAATTGTATACAAATGAAAAATATTTTATTTCTAGTAATATTGTAGAAAAAAAGTAGTTATCTACAAAAATTGCAGACATATCTGCAATTTTTCCATATATTAACACATGTTTGCAATACACTGTAAAATAGTTGCAGACATGTATGCAATTATTTATAATAAGTGCACACATTATTGCACTTGTTTTCCCCTTTTTTAATACCTACAATGTATTGTGCGAATAATTGCAAATATAATTGTATTTTTTCACAAAAAAATATAGACATTCCTATAGAAAAAAATTTTGGAAACCTTCCGTTAATATTGTTTGTTTATTTATTACTACAGTAGCGCAAAAGATCACGAAATAGTGTTGTTACAACAAAATAGAGTTATGCTTTGAATGGAAAGTTAGGAAGAGATCCACTTTAAAAATATTTTATTTTAAGGATGCCTCCCTAATTTGTACTAAATTTCAATAATAATTCAATCGAATCAAGAATGCTATTATGATTTAAAAAAATGTTTTTGTCAAATACTATATTAAAGACATAACTTTAGGAAATACCACATATCAAATCAGCATACCACTATCTCAAATTCCTCCACCTCTCTCAAATCCACTATTATGATTGAAAATTTTCTATCAGCATCTGGAAAAACGGCTTTTCCCTATGCAAGATGGTATCGCCTTTAATATTCAACTTTTCTTTCATAAATTTAAATTTAGTTCGATGTGCCGGCCTTAGGACAAATGAATAATTAGAGTGGGTCATGAAGTCATGGCTACAAATCTGTGTAATTACATCTTAAAATAATGAAACATTGAGATTTGAGGGTACTATCAAGTGCATAATTAGAGTGGGTCAGGTGCATGAAGTTTGCATTTGTGGGTTTGGTAATTTGGCTTCCAGATTCCAGTTCCACAATTAGTGATAAGATGATTCGAAACAATTTATTCCAAAAGTTCATTAGTACATTAGTCTAATCCCAAAGCACAATGTCGATCGGTATTCATAGTCAAATATACATACAAAGCAACAAAGGTTGCGATATACACATAACTCTTGCAAGCTTTGTAACTATAAGACTGTAATTTGCCTGTTTCCAATCATGTCTACCAAATGGGGTAACTGTTGTGCTATCTCTAACCCAACCTACATGATTATTTATAGCATCATAACAATGTATACACACAAACAAACAAAAAGTACCAAAAAAGATGATCTTAATAGTTGTTGATGTTGTTGCGCACACATTATGACACAACAATTATGGTATCACATTGGTGATCGACAAATCTCCTTCGTAGTTTGAAGCAATATTATTATTGAAATTGAAGGTTAATAATTAGAAAAGAAACATATGTATAAATTCATATACATTGATAAAGTTAATTGAAATGAATAAATAAATACCTTAACGTTCTAGGATGATAGAGAGGATAGCTTCTAGGCTTGGTTTGGAAATATAGTTTCCTGCCCTCAGTGGCTATCCCTAAATGATCCGACGAATGAGATGGTTAATTTGAAGTTTTTTGAATTTAAAGATAAATTGGATTTTAGTTTAATATTTTATTAAGTGCAAAATAAAAATTGAATTTTAGATCCAAAATAATTTGAAAGTAAATTTAAATGATTTTAAAAGGGTTATATAAGGATATAATGGTTTTTGAAGCATCGCAGAATAATGGTTATTATGGTTAAAATAGAGCTTGTCGCACAGCGGCAATTTGTGAATTTTAGATGCAAACTTTGATGCTTATAACTTTTGCAGTTTAAATTGGATTTCCAAGAAATGAAAAATATTTGATTTCCATCAACAAGAGCTTTCATATGAGTGAAAGCATATTTTAATTTCGAATTATAATTTTCAAGTTATATTTAAAACCGTTTTGTAAAAGGTCGCTGTAAGAGCAGTAGTCGACCATAACTATAAACAGCTATTTTAAATGTTTTAAAAATATGGAAAAAAATTGTAAAATCATTATAAATTATATGTAAAAGTGTTTTGAATTGTAAAGTTTGATTTTTTGCTACGATAAACTATATTTTGATAAAAATAGTTAAGACAACCGTTTTGTAATACTTTTGTAACGCTTTTGAAAACACTATTGTAACGCTTTCTTCGGAAACAATCTATTTTGAAGTTTTTAACCTGCAAAACTGTTTTCTGAAGTATAAGTAATCATTTGTAAATGATTGGTGGAATGTTTTCAAAGGTTTAAAAGTATTGAAAATGTTTTATATGGAATTTAAATTGATTTATTTGATATTAAAATGGGATTTTTAATTTTAAATAATTGGATATGGTTGGAGATAAATCTTCGGATGTTTGATATTAATTCGGTAAATGATGACTCTTATTGTTCGAGGAATTTAAAAGGGAGTTCACCGTTATTCCGCTTATAGTGTGAGTTGGATACGGAGATTAATATCGAGTATAAGTTGATGATATTTCTATCCATATCTAATGTCAAAGAGTTGGATAAATCTTTTAATTAACATACGAGTTTCCCAAATTGATTGAGATAAGTTGGATAGAAATAATCTTCGGATATTTGATATGAAATTCTGTGGTGTAAACGTATACTATTTGAGGAATTTGGAAGATATTACTATTATATTGTTATTCCACTTATTGTATTCGTTGATTATGAGAATTGATATCAAATATAAGTAGATACAATTTTTTTGTAACTTATGCTCAGTATCGATTAATTTGGGTTTTGTCGTGAATCATATCTTCAATAATATCATTCTTGAAACCCAATGAGATTGAGTTTTGGAAATTCATATCGTAACTTGGGGATTTAATCAAATCTTTGATTTGAGAAAATTAAAAATAAGGAATTGGGAAGGAAGTATAATCTTTTAGTTAAGATTAAAGAATTAAATGTTGGGAAACCGTTGTAATTGGAAACTATGATTAAAACGTGGGTAAGGGCTTTCAAAGGAAACTGGGGTTTTGATAACGAGTTATCAAATGGGAAGTTAATTAAGGGTTTGAGGCTAAATTATCTTTGATTTAAAAGGTGTGTTTTAAAGGAGAAAGGTCAAATACGGATTTTATTATAATTTAAGAATGGATTCAAAGAAGTTTAATTTAACAAAATTCAAGATGGAAGGAGATTTGATTGAAAGCCCATGTGTTTTGTAATTGTATTTTTTTAATTGCGTTATTATTTGGAAATACCGGGATCGGATGTATGTCCGAAAACCATTCCAAGTAATAATACGACGTTGTGGAGCAATTGAAGACAGTATTAAAGACCGGGACCCTTCATATCGTAAGGACGACTTGCTGAATGTCTCAAATAGGTAGCTCCCATTTGCAGATGAATTTTATATTAGGAAAGTGGCAAGAAGCCCGAACGTATGTGAAGGAATTCTGGATTGTGGTTTCGTTCAGACCCAGAACGTACTTGTATGGATTGTGTGTTTGACATTGTAATTGACTGCGTAGCACTGATCTCTATTAAATATATATCTGTTTGGTGGCGGTGAATTTATTCTCTTGCTTAACACCCTTCTCTAAAACGTATGAGCTTAGAGGTTATATATATTGATAGAAATAAGTGATGCGTTGTGAATGGACAATGTGGCATACTTAGGTTATGTGGTGAGCTATGGATGATCAAAGCATGACTTATTTAAGCGTAACTTTGTGTATATCGTGACCTCGGCAAGCCTCACACCCCGGTAAATGGCCAAAACAGGAAGAAATGCAGCAGGGTTATGGGGTGTTGTCTCCTTCTAGATAAAAGGTGTACTATGGTATAGACCCCAGATATTAACCTATGTGGTAAAAGCATATACTTTTGTGGTTGTTGTTGGCGCGTGCTCGGAAAGGTCGGTAATGATCGGGAGATGACATACTCAGGCGTACTCTAAGTTACCTAGTTACAGGGGTAACCCGACCTTGTGTTGGCATGAGGAGCATGAGTTGATCCTCAGACATCCCTCTAGAGATGTTCAAAATTCGGTTCGGAAGGAAGTTCCTTTACCTGGTCATTGTTGGAAACCCAATCCCCACTAAGAGCCCGTACGATTTGATTGTATACCATACGTCAGCATAGTATATGATACCTATGCTGGTTAAGATTGATACATTTACTTTCTAAAGAATTTTTCACACTATATTATAGTATTGAAAGAGGATTTTCACGTATCAATCATTTTGACTACATAAGGAGAAACCTCGCCCATGTGTGCATTTGCATTGTGTGTGTGCCGCGAGAACTTATGTTAGTTTCATTTTTCAAAAAGTCATTGCGAATTTCTATGCACCGGTATTCACATGGAGTAAACTCGTTTCGTATTAGCAGCATAGTCCGGTGAATTACCTAACTTTAAAATACACCTAAAAATAACTGTTTTGAATTCTCACACCAATCTCATGACTATCCTGGAGTTTATTGTTCCCACACCTAAATTATGGATGTCCATAATTTTTACACGGGCAACCTAGTAGTTTGGTTTGCAGTTCAGACTTGGAATGGTTGGAGCAGGATGCTGGTTTAGCTGGAGCTATTATATGCATGCATATTCTTCCGCTGAGTTTAGTATCTTTTTCCCTGTGTAATCGATGTACTCTAATGTTTCTCCCATAACTCTGATGTAATATTATTGTAATGATAATGAAAAAGTTTATTTTATTTTGTGCAAATGTGTAAGTACCCCTAATAATTCGTCTTCGTGAACGATTTAAGTTGGTTTAATTACCAGAAAGAACCGGACAAAAAGCCGGGTCGTTACACCACATATCAAATTAGCATACCACTATCTCAAATCCACTATTTTACAATTTAACAAAAATTTGTTCTTGTCATAATAATATTTAATGTGACATAGACTCTCCTTCTTAAGGATTAAAATACAAAATGCTACTATGACAAAAAACAATGTCAAAAAATACACCAGGCATAATTTTAGGAGGGACCATGTGCTAAATTACCACAATACCCCCTGAGTTCCACCACTCCCCCCAAATTACACTATTATGGCAATTTGACAAAAAATGCTTTTGTCAAAAGTAGTAAAACTCATTAAAATAACTGAAGTCAAATTAAATCACCTAAAAATCCTGTCTTTTCTAATCTTCGGTTTATTTTTCGCTGAAGTAATTCCCGTTTTTATCTAAACTGGAGTATTCTTTCATTTCTTTTTCTTGGTGTATCAAGTATCAATGGTCTTCCATAAAAGCGTCCAAAGTAGGATCCTTGAAAGGGTTTTTCTAGCTTCTTCCACGTTTTTCACCTCCACTGTTTAGCACATCAACGTGTCATTACTGTATAATTTCTACCGTTATTACCATGAATGGAAAATTTTATATCAGCAACTGGAAAAACGACTTTTCCCTATGCAAGATGGTATCGCCTTTAATATTCAGCTTTTCTTTCATAAATTTAAATTTAATTCGATGTGCTGGGGCCTTAGGACAAATGAATAATTAGCTACAGTGTCCACCTATAAATACACCATAACGCACCATTTAAAAGGATCTTTTGGCTCTCCATCACCTCAAACTTCACCATCAACACCATCTCTCTGTTTTATTCAAATTATACTTCATATCCACAAGTATAATGCTATAAAGTTAGAGAATTTGTTGATTGTACTAGTGAGGTTGAGTGATTATATACATTGTATTTGTAATCAAATTATCAATCAAAAAGCCACAAAGTGGACGTACGCTCGTTAACGCCGAAGCACTATAAACCTTGTGTGTTGATTGCTCTCTTATTTGTTTTGAGTTACTATTCTCTAGGATTATCTGTCAGTTGGGTGTTAGAACCACATTTTTGTCTAACATTAGCTTAACATTTAAGGACAAATTAACTAAGGTCCAATTTAAGTTTCAAAATACAAAAAAAAAAAAAAAAAAAAAAAAAAAAAAAATCTATGTTCTAAAATTTTATAAATTAGCACTCTGTTTTTCGAAAACCATCAAAATTTGACGTAAGAAATTATCAAATTTCAATACGTAATTCAATACAATTATCTTTATATTCATGTATGAAAAACAAAAAATGCTCCAAAAACAAAAAGTATTCACATTTAAATTCTACAATTTTTCGGAAAATTCGCAAATACTGCAACAATTATATCAAAATATTGCAGGATCTCATGTAATTTTTGTTGATTTAGTTGAAACTTTCAAATTCAATACCTATACTAAATATCACATTATTGCAAGAAAAATCATCAAAAAATTGATGAAAATTGTAGACAAATGAAAAATATGTCATTTCCAGTAAAATTACAGAAAAAGAATAACTATATGCTAAAATTGCAGATATGTTTGCAATTTTTCCATATGCTAATACATGTTTGCAATATACTGTAAAATAGTTGCAGATATATCTGCAATTACTTATAATAAATGCAGATATTGTTGTATCTTGTTTTTCCCCTTTTTCAATACGTGCAATGCACTAGGTGAATAATTGCAGAAATATTGTTTGCACCTTTTCAAAACAAGTACAGACATTTCTATAAAAAAATTCCTTAGAAAACCTCGGTTAATTTTTTTTTTCTTTTTTTTTGTTGCTACAGTAGCGTAAAAAATCACGAAACAATGTTGCTGCAGCAAAAAAAAATTGTTTTGAATGGAAAATCAGCATTTTTTATTTTATGGATGTCTCCCTAATTTCCATTAAATTTTAATGATAATTTCAGTTGAATCAAGAATGCTATTATGATAAGAAAATGTTTCTGTCAAGTACTATATTGAAGACATAATTTTAGGAAATTCCACATATCAAATTAGCATACAACTGTCTCAAATTCCTCCACGTCTCTCAAATCCACTGTTTAACAATTTAACAAAAAATTGTTTTTGTCATACTATTTAAAGTGACACAGTATCTCCTTCTTAAGGGTTAAAATAACTCAAGTCAAATTAAATCTACCTAAAATTCCTGTCTTTTCTAATTTTCAGTTTATTTTTTTACTGAAGTTTTCCCGTTTTAATCTAAATTGGGGTATTCTGTCATTTATTTTTTCTTTCTTGGTGCATCATCGGTCTTCCATAAACATATGACTTTTGCAAGCTTTGCAACTGTAAGATAGTGTACTATAATTTGGTTGTTTTCAGTCATGCCCACCATAAGGGGTGACTTCTGCGCTTTCTCTAACCCAACCCAACCCTACATGATTGTTTAAGTTACACGTTTATAGTCTTAACAAGAAAGTATGCTGATTATCCAACAATATTTATGCACAAACAAACAAAAAGTACCCAAAAAAGATGATATTAATATACTACAAACGTGGATATCTATAGTTAGTTAATACCATAATTAGTACTGTTACCATATATGTATTCATAGCATATCATTGGAGTGTTGGACATCTACCTGACCATCACCCGAGGGTTAGGCAAGGCGGTGGTCAACATAAAACGCCATCATTAGCCATGCATGCATGCATAATTCACGTTAATTCAATATTCTAGGTCCATAAACGACACTATTTGTGATGTGAAAAACAATTATGAAATGTGTATAGGACAGGGACCAGACCTTAACTTGTGCCTTACCTTAAGGAGGAATGGACTAACCATCATAAACGTCTCACATGTATATAGTACAGGCCTTGTTGCTTTGAACGAAGTACATCCAGTATCTCGAAGATATATAGTATAGCATTTGAAATCTGGAAGTGGCTGCTGGTAGAAAACAATCAATCATCTAACTTAGGAGCCTAAATAATTGGATTAATCAACTATTTTCTTGTTTTCCAACGACCACTGATTGCAACAATAACTCAACAGCCCTTTTTGGTTGTGTAACCAAGATCTTTAGTTTACATCTCGTCACATTATATCAGCACCAAATTTCGACAAGAAAAATGATTATTAAAAAATAGAAAATGCTATTTTTACCCGAATGTTACATAAAAAATGTAGGAGCACCCATGAGTTGCTTGAATTCAAATCTTAAAATTAGATTGTAGGATCCCACCTATTTCTCTCTAATACGGCTAATAATATACTAGAAGTTCTTTCAGGGTAGTGTAGAAAAATTCTTAAAAAATAATACAACAACCATTATTAGTTCAGTAATTCATTAAGGATTATTCTTGGTTTTTGCCGGTTTTCAAGAACTTATTATTACGTAAATAGCAGAGTTTAAAAACTATTTATAATCACAACCACGTTTGGATCACCTCAACAATGAGATGGACAGAACACACTAATGTCATTTCAAATGGTTTCATTGTTAATTTTTTTTTTTTTTGTTCCCCCTTTGACGCTTACACAATTAAATTTTGAAACAGTATATTGTTTATTGTGGTTGATATAGTATCATATATTTGCCATGTGAGACCATATTCTGCGACAATAACTGATGCAAATTAGTGTTGGTTCATCAAACAGTCATAGGTCTCATCCAATACAACATACACCATTTGGATTATACCGCATACGTCAAAAGTAAGCTGAGATTGACAATATTAATGAATTGGATTTTCAAATTTTCCGCTATATTAAAAATGTTGTATTTTTAGTTTGCTGCTTTCTGTTAAAAGTTAATTTGTAATTTTATTAGGCAACAATTAATGCATTGACAAATATGCTTTGATATTAATGTAGGAATAATTTAAGAACAAAGAATTTCTATATATGACATAATTAGAGAATTCTATATAAGGCATTATCTGGAATATTCCAGAGAACGCATTATATTATAAAAGACAAGTTGTATCTCATGTAATCAAGGAAGCATCAAGAAAAAAAAATTAAATATTTTATCTATTTCTCCACATATTTACTCTGCTGTGCCTAACACTTTCCAGCACTTGATATCGATACACAATCCGGCATTCATCCTACATATGAATTTTGTGTTCCAAATGTATACGAAGAAGAATGATTATGAAGATGCACAAATACATGAGGAGTTTTTTCTTGATAGCATGAATTTTTTTTACGATGATGGAATATGATACAACCTGGATTGACAGCATGTATGTAAACAGTGAACCGTTGAACAATGATCTTGGAGACGAAGCAATCATTTTTCGGTAATAGTGATGAACCTGAAACGGAGATACCTTTGGATGATGAATTGTGTAATGCACAATCGATGGTTTAGATCAATTTGTAATTCAGTGGTAAAATCTTCACATGTTCTAGTGTTCAAACAAATTTTCGAGTTGGCATGATATCTGAGAGCAAAACCAATTTTTTTTCAATAGCTTTGTGAGTGGTCAATTCTACATGTTATTTTTTTCAAGCTCAATCGATCAATAAAGCTAAATACACAGTCATTTGCAACATTGATTCAAATTTCCCATTGTGAATATATGTCGTAGATTCTAAAAAAATAACAAGCTAGTTAGTGGGCTATGACTAAATATTCTACTGGGAAACTTACGTTAATCAAACAATCAATTCCAATCATAAACAAGCAACTTCCACCCTTCTAGCTAATTTCGATGATTATGCCACTCGTGAAAATAGATTTGAGCATTACTACATGAACAATGCAAGTTTTAATGGAATAACAACTGTTTATAAAAATATGTTATATTAAAGCGTGAAGACCTCTGAGCAAGGCAACCAAATGGATTTATGACAGTTAGACAGAGTCATATTCCAATTTACGATGGTACTTGGCCGAAATTACTAGAATGACTCCTGATAGTTCCGATCACATAGTAACCGACAAGTTTTGAATTTTGAATGTACTTTTTGAGCCTTTGATCCTTGTATTGAAGGTTTTATACATTATCATCCTTTGCTTTGCATAGATGAGATACATTTTCATGGTAAATAAAAAAGCACTTTACTTGTAGCAATTGCCGTGGAGGAAAATGATCAACCGTATCCTTTGTCTTATGGTATCGTTGAGTTAAAATTTTGTGATAGTTGGGATTAGTATTTTGCTTGTATTCGGAGGTTCATTCATAGTGTTAACAATCACAATTTCACTTTCATTTTCAATAGAATGAAAGGAATATTGAACACACTGGAGATTCTCTCATAAGCATAGATATCGTTTTGGACATTTGAAAGTAAAATTTCAAGTTGTAGGATTTATGGACAAAAGGTTGATAGGTTTGCTTTACATTGCAGCATGTCCTTCGGGTGTAGTGAAGTACCAAAGAATTCAAGAGGAATTAAAAACCATCAATATACGAGCTCGCAATTGGATAAAAAGAAGTCAAGCAGGAAAACAAATGAAAATTGTGCATTGTGCAAGGATGATGATGGCATATTTCATATTATCATTGCAACAGAAACTTTTAACTTTGTGCTCAAAGGTGCGCGGTCGCTGCCGGTTAAAGCATTGGTTGTGCGTACATTCTTTCGATAGTGGATTAGTTTTATCAACGAATAGTGTTTACAAAGACTTTCATGACTCGTTTAACATCAAAAATGGGAAGCAAAGATACCAAAGAGAGGAATTAAAATAAGACGCTCAACGATTCTACGCTTCAGTCAGGTCGAATGGCATGTAATTCACTATTTTGGTGATGAATATAACGTAACAATTGAAGGTAACCTTTGCTCTTGCACATGCAATATCTCATTACTTCGGTATCTTCATTGTGCATATATGATGGTTGCTTTTTTCGTATTTGCTAGCAGGGCAAATAAGGCACATCGTGACTACTTTACCTCTAATTGGTACTAAGTTCAAACTTACTTAGCAGTTTACATCCAACAATTTTTCATCACCTTTATGAACAACATTTCTAAAGAGCACATGAAGGCTCGAGGGTTCTGCCTTGAATGCACGAAGATCTCTCAAAAGGCCAAGGTCGACAAAGATCAAAGGCACTATGGACGTGACGGAAACTCAAATAGGTGCAGCAAATGTGGGTTGAAGGCATAAGAAGAGTAGACGTAATTTAGCAGATTAGCTTCGTTTCATGCTTGTAGCATCACACAATTCATTTATTAGATAGCTGGTTGTATCACCAACTCATGTATGTAGATTTCATTCATATTCACGAACTTGCGATATTTTAACATACGGCATTAAGCAAACAAGAATACATTAAAATTAATACATAACACCAAAGGACCTTAGTACAAACCAAAAGATCTTACTATAAAAAGCCACAGAATATTAGCTAACCATGATGATTTCCAGTCCATGCTAGTTGCATTTCTTTTTTCAACCGTGCACTTTCAACCTATAACTCAAGATTGTACTCAAGTCCTCTTCGATGCATTGGAGGATTTATCCATTGAAAGAATCCATAAATGCTGAATTTTTTTGGCATTATCTAGTTAAAGCATAACATCTGCATGCATGGTACCTACAATGAAGTTCATGTTATTTGTTTCCTTGATAATGTTACATCGATTTCTACAGAGATATATTCTCCCAAGAGGGGCTTCTTTGATAGATAACGCAATTCTGCGATTCTTTCACTAACCACCATGTATTACAACATAATACCCCGATCTTGGACGATGTTTTCCAACAATGTCTTCTGCTTCGATGCAGATTTCCTTACACGATCGACGCTGATTGTAACGCCCAGTATTTTAATGATTAAATATTTAAATAATAATCTTTAATTATTCAATGGACGGTTCAAGAATAGGATTTTCTTCACAAGCAATCGAATCAAGACTCGGGACTAGTTCTATCGAGTCTGGATTGTTTGTTACATGGAGAATAAATTTACGGGCCACTTTATTTCAAGTTCCAACCAACTGGTGGTCAAAACGATCTCGAAATACGCATAAATTGTCATCCTAGGTGAACAATATTGGATTATGGCAAAACTTATATTTTTGAAATCGTGGTAGTGAGTTGTTGCATGCTGTCAAGTTTTGTAGCGATCAGATGTACTATTCGACCTTGCGTAAATAAAATGTGTGTCAATTTCTATAAAAAAATAACATTGTTTAATTCGAGTTTTAAAGGTTTCTGTATACAATCTAATTTGTCCTTGAAACAAATTCCATTATATTTAGAAGGCCTTTTTGCATAAATGAAGATAGACAACATGTGTTGATTGGAGTTCGCAGTTTTTTTGCCACATTTATGAATTAAATATTATTGTTATCCAAAAAGGTAGATTATGATTGGCCCATTACTATTCCTCTCTCTTCCACAACATGGCTATCATTTCATTCATTTTAAAATCCTTGGCTGCAATTATTCATGAACTAGGGTTTATGATCTCACATATGATTATATATGGATGTTATCATATGGTTGTTGCACATGAACGATGGTTAAAGCACATATATAGAAATATACGTTCATTAGGACTTTTCGCATATATTTGGATGCATGATACTAGCATAATTGCATAAAAAGAAGGTCAACTGAATCAGTAGACCGCCTAATATTTTGCATTAGTTAAAAACATATACACTACACTATTGCATAAGTAAATTAATCGCATTAGAAAATACAAGCACTATGTTTGTTAATGGATGATGGCTAAGTAAATGGTTGTGGATATTATTGTGAAAACATGTACCTTATTCTTTTACCTTGGATATTTCGAGGACGAAATCCTTTAAACAGTGGAGAATGCAACAACCAAAATTTTAACAAACAGTAATTAATTAAAAAGTTAATTAATTAATTAATTAAAGAATAGGTTAAAAATAATTGGGATTTGACAAAGGGGGATGCGTCATTGGGTCCATTATGATTTTCTGGTTCATATGCATATTTGGTTTGAGAGATATAGACTTAAAACAAGGAGTTATGGTCATTCGAAATTTAAAATTCAGAATAGAGAGAAAATAACATGTGTTGGGATGACCCGACACATGGCCAGGTCGACCCACACCATGGGTGAGTCGACCCATGTGCTGACCCAGTTAGGTATAGGATCGACCCATGTGTTGACCCACTTGAATATAGGGTCGACCCAGCACGTTCCCAGGAACGATTTCGTGCCTAGCACAAAACCGAGGAAGGACGAGATTAAATCAGGCATTTTGTGCTTATGTGTCTTAATCTTATACGCTGATGTGGCTGATCCGGATTGGCCCATGGAATAGCGGTTCAGATTTAAAACCAAATATATCAGTTGAGGGTCTTTAGCTCCATCTATAGATAAATCCTCAACCCCTCTCCTTTTTCTCACAACACATATCTTCTTCGCCAAGGCTAGTCTTCTTTTGGAGACAGACCACCCTAATTCTAACTTTTAAGGCTAATGTTTGTTTTAAAGATAAACAACATTTATATAAATTTTAGAGGTTGAGATAAAATTAAAATATTTTCTATTTTATTTTCTTCTAGGGGCGGTTTTGCCGGATCCACATCTGGGAAAGCTTTGAGGTGAGATTTATGATTATTTAGATTTTTGATTTAATTTTGGGTTAAATAGGAATAATGACAGTTTTAGTTGTAGATTTATTTATGGGTCTTTTGCTTCCAATTATTTACAGTTTATGCTTATTCTTATTTTCTGTAATTTCTTTCTGTAAGTAGTTTCTACAATTTTCCTACCTTTTCATACCGTTTCTGTTTGATTAGTATTCATACTACTATAAGTTATTCTCAGTTTTCTTTCCCTTATTCTTCATCATAATTTTATAGTCTATTTGTGGTTATGCCCAATTATGCCTAAAAGGCATATATATATATATATATATATATATATATATATATATGTATGTATGTATGTATGTATGTATATGATTGAGTTAGGCATAGATTGATATGCCTAATAAATATGATTGATTATTATCCTTTATTATGCGCGTGTTTGGGAAATTTATTTTAATTGGGATAATTGAATAAAATTGGGGCTAATTGGATATATGTTGTAACTGTAGTACAAAGGGAATATTCAACTGATAGTATGCAAACTTGAAAGTTTGTAAAGTGACTACGATGAAGGATTGGGACACAAAAATGAACTGTAACTTATATTTATACAAATATGATAATTGGAAAATTATATAACAAACATAGTTTTATTTGCAAATATGAAATTAATGTGAAATAGTTAAAAAGGTAGTTAGGCTTTAGTATGAACACATAGATTTACAAGGTGGTAAATTATGATCCTAACAAGTCCCTTTAATATGAAAATATTAACTTATAGGGGTTAAGTTACGAGCCTAAAAATAAAATTCTAGGGTGACCTTTAAATATAGGTGTTAGACTTTAATATATGCATATTGATTTACAACGAGGTAAATTACGAGCCTACAAAGGCTTTAGGCTTTAATATAAACATATTGACTTAAAGAGGTTAAGTTACATGTCTATATTATGCACTTACCTTTATTATGAACATAATGGCTTAAAAGGGTTAAGCAACAAGCAAAAGGATTTAATATGGACATATTGACTTATAGAGGTTGAGTTACGAGCCTAGAACTAAAAAACTATTAGGGAACCAAATCAAGGGGGATTTGAGCTAAGCATAAATTGTTTGTTGGAGATCCATGTCATGCAGCATACCCTTTTTCTTTATATCACATACGGTCTCAATTAGGAGGCGAGGGCATGCACCATGCTTTGAGGTAGTAGTAAGTTAGTCTAGTGGAGGTGGGTACAGGTGCATTTTGGAGGTTCAATGTGTGTGCATTGACACGATTGGGGAAAATAAGACACTGTGACAACCATGATAATAGCTATGTATTTAGCTAGTGGTTGGACCGGATAAGCCCAAGATGTGCAGTCGGCATATGTTATCACTTTAGATATAAGCAACTGATCGATAGGTAGTATTAAGAATATTTTTCCTAATTATATTGTTTTTTGAATTCGTAGTTGTGCACAAAGTCAAAAGTGAATGAGAATAATCAGTCCTATTTGTAACCTTTCATGTCATCCTATATGTTCACTTTGGGTGTACACAGACACTACCTTATATCACACTAGAACTATTATTATGTCTATTTTCTCTTGCTTATAAATCGCGCTAGTAATCATGACAGCTCACCTGATTTTGTGTCTGATGCATTTTCCTTTCTTATTTCCTTTTATCTTCCTCCCAGGCTCATAGGGTGAAAGTGCATATTTCAGATTATTCAGCCGATCCTGTCTTGGAGGGCTTGCTATCTTTTTAGTTCATTCACTACAAGAAAAAGTGCCTTTGACAACATATATTCTTGGCTTCTTAGAGTAACTGCGGTGAATGGAAATTTTTGGCAGAAATGTTTCCGTTTAAACGCTAGCAAAAGCTAAACTTCAAAATTTTCACGCTAATATTTTCACTTTCACTAATTATTCTTTTCATCCTTCACTATCATTCACCCTTTCACCACCTAAAATTACAGAAGATCTCTTTTCCCACTACAACAAAAATACCATATTACAACTTTCATTTTACAACGGTAGAAAATGCACAGTTGTAATAAATGTTTTTTACAACAGTCAGTTCACTAAAGTTGAAATAAATATATTTCTAACAACTTTTTTATTGTGACTGTTGTAATAAATTGCCTATTACAACTTTTCACTCTAATCTATTGTAATAAGTGACAGTTTTAACAATTAACATTTTATAATTAGTAATTAGTATAATAATAATGATTAATTAATAATATTAATAATTTCTATTAAATAATAAATAATTAGTAAATAATTCTTAATAATTAATATTAATAATTAGTATATTAAATAATAAGTTATCGGTATCGTTAATTAATAATTAATTTTTAGTAATAAATAATTAAGAAATAATCATTAATATTAATAATTAAGAAGTAATATTTAATATTAGTAATCAATTTTGGTAATTAATAATTAAAATGATTTTATTAATAAATAGTAGTTTTTTTTAATAATTACTGTTAAATATTTAATAGTAAATAATCAGTAATACTTATATAATAACTAGCTTTTAATAGTTTAAATTCAATTATAACTAAGAAAAAATTAGTGATAATTAATAATAACTATTATTAATAAGTAATATTTAATATTTTAGTAAAATTTAATTCTCAAGAAATTCATATTATATTTAACATAATGGGATTCGTTTTATTTACTGCTGAATTCGAATTCAACCTGCCTGGTCAGGTCGCGGGGGTTCATTGTAACAACCCGTATTTTTATAACATATTTAAACAAGAAATCAAGGCAGAATTAAATTTAAAAAAAAAAGAATCAGGGGAAACGGGTTAGGCCATTATGTTCATCTCAAAATTTTACATGAAATAGAGTCCGAGTTTTCGAAAATCGGAGTCCGGATGAAGAAGTTATGGCTTGTACAATTTTCAGCAGTTTTCAGGCAGCACTGGACCAGGGGGTCGACCATAAGGTCGACCTACACCCCCCCTAGGTCAACCATAGGGTCGACCTGCCCACCAGGTCGTCCATATGGTTGACCTCCCCCCCATACAGGTCGACCTGGTCGGCCTGTTTTGACCTAGAACTCATTTTTGAAGCCTTAGACGTGTTTTGATGGTCCAGATTGATTCTAGGGTTAATCTAAAGGCCTAAACTAGTTGCTACACCTATAAAAACACCCTTAGACCTAACCTAATTCATATCAAATCATTGTTACACTATTATGCTGCTGAACTCCCTCTTGAACCATGGTCGCCGCCCCCAAATTAAAGCTTAAGCATTCAAACTCAAATCAATTCAAAGAACAAGGCTTCTACAATGATTCAAGACAATAAATCAACACTACTACAACGTTCTATGACAACTTCAGTTCTTAATTCGTTAGCCATGCCCTGTAAGTTCTAGTTGTTTTTAGATTTAAACATTTAAATTATAATATGGCCATGGAATAAAGTGGAATTAGATTTAAGTATGTTTATTGATTCAGATCTATTTCTGTTGCTTCTTGGATCTTGAGTTTTGGGACTTTTCTATTCTCATTTTTCATGTCAAGCCTATGATCTATTCAGCTTGTTGTAAATCAATTTTTCTTGATTCATGTTGATATTATTATCAAGATCTATCTTTTATGCCTGAGACGATGTACTTATGCCAGTTTTCTCTCTATACTTATTGTTATACAAATTCTACCTTCCCCTATTTATTTTCTTTTGATGAACCTTTGTCAATTTCGGACCTAGGCCTAAACTACGATATACGTGCGATTTGTATACGGGGAAATATTGGGATATTACCTACTTGGATATATGTGTTTGGTGGAACTGATGGCATAACATGAAATTTGGCATTTGGGTATTGTCAATATAATTGAAATTGCAAGTTTGGGCATACATGAATTGGCATGTAAATTAAATCACGAGTTTGGGACTATGTAAATTAAATCAAAAGATTGGGCTTATGTTAATTAGGCATATGTAGAATTGGGAATTTGAACATGAAAGCGATTGTAAACTTGATAATTGGCATAAACATGTATTATGAACTTGGGCAACTAACATGTATTATAATAAAAAGATTATAGTTTGGGATACCTGCATCATGAATCATGATTTGGGTTTATTGGGTATGAAACTTGATACATGTAATTTTGGCTAGAACTTGATATGGCAAAATGGCATAAAATTGGCATACATGTAAAACAGCATAAATTGAACATATGTAAATTTGGTACGAATTGGGCATATGTAAAATTTACATGTAATCTAGAACTTGGGCATATGTTAATTATGTGAAATTTGGAATAGAAACATATATGAAAATTTATGACTTGGTAAAGGTTTAATATGAACGCGCCTAAGTTGGGTTTTGGGTGGTTGGCATGTATTGTAAATAAAAGGCTATAACTTGGCATAACCTTATAATGAATTATGATAATAATTTGGGAATACGTTTTGGGGCAAAAACGTGAACCATGAACATTTCTATATGTTAAATACATGAACTGATATTGGGGTTTTGTGTGGAATACGACCATTAATGAACCTTTGACACGAGGTTAGACTCAGTTTGTGGTGTAAATCTGCCCGGAACCGCCCGGCAAATCCAGTAGCCACAAAGAGTCAGTCTAATGTGAGAGGTCGAAGGCCAAATTGTAGGCGTAACGGTTTATGACACGAGGTTAGACCCAGTTTGTGGTATAAATCTGCTCGGTACCGCCCGTCAAATCCAATGGCCACAAAATGCACGGTCTAACGTGAGAGGTCATGATTCGTTCATCATAATGAATGAACTAAGGAATACAAACCATAATAAGACGTGGGTATGGTTAGAGGGTTAGGGGGGATGACATGGAAATTTGACATGTAAATGTGGACCTAACCGGTATGAGTTAAGAACATGTAAAACTTACAGAAGTAGGCTTAACCAACTTAGCATGATACGTGGGCGGGTTAAGCCATGAATTATTTGAATATACTTAACCAATTGGACACGATGATTTGATAGGGTTAAGTCATGAACCGCTTGAATATACTTAACCAATTTTACACGATGATTTGATAGGGTTAAGTCATGAACCACTTGTATATACTTAACCAACTTGACAGATGATTCGTAGGGCTAAGTCATGAACTTGAACGACAACACTTTGCCAATTTGACATGACACGTAGGCAGGTTAAGTCATGAACTTGAATGATAACACTTAACCAACTTGACATGCTAGACTGATGGGGTTAAGTCTCGAATTTAAATGACAACACTCAACCTACTGAACGGAAACCCTAGTTGCGCGGTCCTTTTCAGCAGTAACCCACTAGATGTATCACGGTACCCTGGAACTAGGCAGGGTGGGGCACGATTACTGGGCTGATTGTAAGCGATCATAACGACGGCTGAGTTGGTGCGCCATTGTAGGTTCAGGCGGACTATGGTCGTGCACGTAGTCCGGAGTTGAAAAAGCAGGCATTGGGCACCGGTAGGTTTACACTGTGCGTGCTTGATTCGTGTCGGTGGTTGGCACCCTAGGGCTTGATACACCCTATGGTGGACCTAGCACAGGTGACTACATTTCGTGAATGGGCCATATGACACAGACACATGGACGAGCTAGGACTTGTAGGGAGCCGATCGATTAATAGATCGTTACGTGGAAAAAGGGTGTTGTTCGTTAGGTAGCATAATCCCTAGTGGTCCTAGGTGGCATAAACCCTAATCGAATCTAGGAAACGTTCAATAGGTAGCATAATCCCTAGTGGTCCTAGGTGGCATAAATCCTAGTTGAACACGCGATAGTTCATGATAAGGGAACCTAGCTAGAACAAGGGTGGCAGTCTAAACGATTTCAAGAATGGTGGCACTACGTTGAAGTAGTATAGAAATACGTGATGAAACCCGTACGATATACGGCAAGGGACTGTACATATACATGGAAAGGATGATAAGGGTTGGGGTACTAGTACAGTTAATGTAGAGAATTTAGAAAATCAAAGAAAATAGTGGAATGGTGAAGCTTAGAAATCTTGCGATGTTATACTTAATAGAAACCTTGCAATGTGATACTTGGTAGGAACCTTGTGATGATACTCTTGATAGGAAGAATGGAATGTTATACTTGATTCATCGTGCCTGTAGCTTACCTTGTCATCATGCTTATGTTTACTTTCAGTTTATTTATGCTATATTATCTTCACCTGTTTTTATGCTGAAAGCCACTAGAGCTTACTCAGTCTTTATGACTAACCCAGTTTGTTTCGCCTCGTTTTGTTTCGTTCCCTCCCCCCTCCCCCCAGGTTCGCAGGGTGGGAATACAGCTTAGTTCGGATCTTACCAAGCTCCAAGCCTCTTTCATGTACTTCTTGGATTTCTCTTGGCTATGGCTTGCTTTGCTTTATTGGGAAATACTACAATTTATTTTCATGCTTATTTGTTTTTGAGCAAGACATATATTTTAGCCATGTAATTGGGTATTGGAAGTTGATGGGCTTTTATTGTAAACAATTATATTTAATAAATGATTTGAAGTACTTCCACTTTACTTTCTGTTGTTTTATATATGTCTGTCTTGTAATATTTCTATTCCAGTACCCATAATGCTCTATTGAAGTTAAGGCATTCCCTTTTTGAGTGACCTTAACGGATGTGGGGTGTTACATTTGGTATCAGAGCAGAAGGTTACCAGACTGGGCAAAATCTTTTAAAACCTTCTGAAATTATTTTTAAAACGTTTACAAAGGAGCATTTTTCTAAGAAAAGTTTTGTTTTATGAAAGGCATATTCCCCAAAGCCATATGCACTATCTTTTGATTCTCTCCTTGAATCTCTTCTCTCTTTTTTTCACCATAGTTTTGTAGGTGTACGACACATGTAGGAGGGCAAAGGAGTGCCCAACCTCCATCAGTCGCCGCAGTAGTTTCATCTACGACTAATCTTATTTCAAGCTTTGTAGAGTTGCAGTGCGATGGAGGTAACTTTCGAGAGACTTGTCTACAAGCTATACAAGGATAGTAAGAATGAGGATAAAGGACACAAGCCTAAGGAGGAGAAACTTGTTGATATGGCTTAATCCACGAAGGAGGAAAAGGTGAAAGGAAAGAGGACAAAGTAAAAGAATAATAAAACCCATGACAAGAAAGAACATCGTTGGTATGGTAAAAAGGGACATGTAGTTAAGTATCATAGGACAAGGACAAGGGCAAAGAAAAAGATCGTCGAGAGGGCAATTGTATGCTCTCACTACTAGCATACCTAAGAGAGGGGTAACGTTTCTGTTAAAAGTTTAGCTTTTCTTTTCTATCATACCGTGGGAACTTTGTTTTTGTTACATCACATCCTTTTAATTCTGCTTCGATAGTTGAGTCTCTGCACCTTAGTACTAGCGTAGTAGAGGATCCCATTTTTGTCTCAAATCCTGTTGGGGAATCGGCTCATTTATTCATGACTTGTTTGGATTTGAGAATGTTTATGCTAAGTGATGAGTTTAGAAGTAAAGCTTATGTTTTTGGGCTATGGGTTGATTCTAGGGATGGAGTGGTTGTCCAGAAATGATACCATTCTCGAGTATGAAAAGAGGGTAGTTAGACTCTTGACTTGCCTCGGTAATACCCTCGAAGTCTACTGTAACCCTTAGGGTTCTGCCATGCTTAGTTACCTAGAATCACTTGATACATTTATTGATCCGCTTGAGTAGTGTTAGCCACTAAGGCGAATGGTTCATTTCTCTTATGCATGAGTTATATAAAATCACCTCAGTAAGTACATTTGGCGACGTGGTTGGCATTTGTTTATTTTCAAGAGATAATTCATTTATGTGGAATACCTTCTAGTAAGTAAACGAGATCCAGGATTCACTAGGGAATTTTGGAGAGCTTGCATGAAACCATGAGTACACAGTTATGTTTAAGCCGAGTATACTAGAAGAAGAATATGTAAAAGTGGAACGAGAGGCAACAGCGGAATGAGTTCCAACTCATATTTTGGAAACAAGAATTAAGAAGCTACGAAATTGTGAAGTTAAAGACGGTGAAAGCACAATGGAGTTAAGCTCAAGGAAATGCGACTCAGAAGATTGAAGACTAGATACGCGTATCATATTTCTTTTTAAGAGTATATCCTTGATCCCTCTTTTCCTGTAGAGCTAATTTGCATGCTATATTTCAAGTATATCCTCACGGTCCTATTCTCAATCCTATTTCTGTTGCTAACCCCATATAGAGTATGACTCATCTGTTAGTAATACATGTTGGGGTTTGAGCATGTCCGTTGGGTTGACTAAACTTTTTGGACTTTATACGATATGGGTTGGTTTTAGGAAGGGATTTCTTGCGACCTAAAAGGAGTTTAACATGCTTGGTTTCCTAGAATCATATATATTGGTTTTGAGCTGGTGTTTAGGGTACAATGTTTTTCTTTACTTGCTTCTATCATTCGGTTATACCTTTAGGTAGAAACTACTGGATGTAAACATGTGTTTGATACATGTTATGGTTGATGGTTGCAAGTGGTTGCAAGAGGTTGCTAGTTGTTGCTTGTGGATGCATGAACACACATTAGGCACTAGATCGGCTCAGTCACATCTCATATTGCATATGCATGAATGTTTATACTTGTTTATGGATGGAACTGAATGTGTTATCATGTGGATGTTGCATATGGATGGATGTTTGTGCACACATATAGTCTTTAAATGACTAGGACTATTTGCGTACATGTTGGATTCATGGCACTAAACATATTTTGCATTTAAAAAGATCAATCAGTCCTGATCATTTGCATTAGATAAGGAACATAAACACACACTTTCTGCATATGTTCATACAGCATTAGAAATCTCTTAAGGACAATGGATGCCTGTGATTGATGATTGAGTAGATGGATGATTGGATGGTAGGACACATTCTTCTTAACTTGAAGATTTCGGGGATGAAATCCTTTAAGGAGGGGAGAATGTAACAACCCGTATTTTTATAACATATTAAAACAAGAAATCAAGGCAGAATTAAATTTTAAAGTTAGAATCAGGGGAAATGGGTTACTCCATTGCATTCGTCTCAAAATTTTACATGAAATAGAGTCCGAGTTTTCGAAAATCGGAGTACGGATGAAGAAGTTATGGCCTGTACAAGTTTCAGCAGTTTTTAGGCAGCACTGGACCAGGGGGTCGACCATAGGGTCGACCTACCCCCCCCCCCCCCCCAGGTCGACCATAGGGTCGACCTACCCCCCAGGTCGACCATATGGTCGACCTCCCCCCCCTTACAAGTCTACTTGGTCGGCCTGTTTTGACCCAGAACTCATTTTTGAAGCCTTAGACGTGTTTTGATGGTCCAGATTGATTCTAGAGTTAATCTAAGGGCCTAAACTAGTTTCTACACCTATAAAAACACCCTTAGACCTAACCTAATTCATATCAAATCATTCTTACACTATTATGCTGTTGAACTCCCTCTTGAACCATGGCCGCCGCCCCAAAATTTAAGCTTAAGCATTCAAACTCAAATCAATTCAAAGAATAAGGCTTCTACAATGATTCAAGACAATAAATCAACACTACTACAACGTTCTATGACAATTTCAGTTCTTAAATCGTTAGCCATGCCCTTTAAGTTCTAGTTGTTTTTAGATTTAAACATTTAAATTATAATATGGCCATGGAATAAAGTGGAATTAGATTTAAGTATGTTTATTGATTCAGATCTATTTCTGTTGCTTCTTGGATCTTGAGTTTTGGGACTTTTCTATTCTCATTTTTCATGTCAAGGCTATGATCTATTCAGCTTGTTGTAAATCAGTTTTTCTTGATTCATGTTGATATTATTATCAAGATCTATCTTTTATGCCTGAGACGATGTTCTTATGCCAGTTTTCTCTCTGTACTTATGGTTATACAAATTCTACCTTCCCCTATTTATTTTCTTTTGATGAACCTTGGTCAATTTCGGACCTAAGCCTGAACTACGATATACGTGCGATTTGTATACGGGGAAATATTGGGATATTACCTATTTGGATATATGTGTTTGGTGGAATTGATGGCATAACATGAAATTTGGAATTTGGGTATTGTCAATATAATTGAAATTGCAAGTTTGGGCATACATGAATTGGCATGTAAATTAAATCACGAGTTTGGGACTATGTAAATTAAATCAAAAGATTGGGCTTATGTTAATTAGGCATATGAAGAATTGGGAATTTGAACATGAAAGCGATTGTAAACTTGATAATTGGCATAAAAATGTATTATGAACTTGGGCAACTGACATGTATTGTAATAAAAAGATTATAGTTTGGGATAACTGCATCATGAATCATGATTTGGGTTTATTGGGTATGAAACTTGATACATGTAATTTTGGCTAGAACTTGATATGGCAAAATGGCATAAAATTGGCATACATGTAAAACAGCATAAATTGAACATATGTAAATTTGGTACGAATTGGGCATATGTAAAATTTACATGTAATCTAGAACTTGGGCATATGTTAATTATGTGAAATTTGGAATAGAAACATATATGAAAATTTATGACTTGGTAAAGGTTTAATATGAACGCGCCTAAGTTGGGTTTTGGGTGGTTGGCATGAATTGTAAATAAAAGGCTATAACTTTGCATAACCTTATAGTGAATTATGATAATAATTTGGGAATACGTTTTGGGGCAAAAACGTGAACCATAAAAATTTCTATATGTCAAACACATGAACTGATATTGGGGTTTTGTGTGGAGTACGACCATTAATGAACCTTTGACACGAGGTTAGACTCAGTTTGTGGTGTAAATCTGCCCGGAACCACACGACAAATCTAGTAGCCACAAAGTGTCAGTCTAATGTGAGAGGTCGAAGGTCAAATTGTAGGCGTAATGGTTTATGACCTGAGGTTAGACCCAGTTTGTGGTATAAATCTGCTCGGTACCGCCCGTCAAATCCAGTGGCCACAAAATGCACGGTCTAACGTGAGAGGTCATGATTCGTTCATCATAATGAATGAACTAAGGAATACAAACCATAATAAGACGTGGGTATGGTTAGAGGGTTAGGTGGGATGACATGGAAATTTGACATGTAAATGTGGACCTAACCGGTATGAGTTAAGAACATGTAAAACTTACAGAAGTAGGCTTAACCAACTTAGCATGATACGTGGGCGGGTTAAGCCATGAATTATTTGAATATACTTAACAAACTGGACACGATGATTTGATATGGTTAAGTCATGAACCGCTTGAATATACTTAACCAATTTGACATGATTATTTGATAGGGTTAAGTCATGAACCGCTTGAATATGCTTAACCAACTTGACAGATGATTCGTAGGGCTAAGTCATGAACTTGAACAACAACACTTAGCCAATTTTACATGACACGTAGGCGGGTTAAGTCACGAACTTGAATGACAACACTTAACCAAATTGACATGCTAGACTGATGGGGTTAAGTCTCGAATTTAAATGACAACACTCAACCTACTGAACGGAAACCCTAGTTGCGCGGTCCTTTTCAGCAGTAACCCACTAGATGTATCACGGTACCCTGGAACTAGGCAGGGTGGGGCACAATTACTGGGCTGATTGTCAGCAACCAGAACGACGGCTGAGTTGGTGCGCCATTGTAGGTTCAGGCGGACTATGGTCGTGCACGTAGTCCGGAGTTGAAAAAGCAGGCATTGGGCACCGGTATGTTTACACTGTGCGTGCTTGATTCGTTTCGGTGGTTGGCACCCTAGGGCTTGATACACCCTACGGTGGACCTAGCACAGGTGACTACATTTCGTGATTGGGTCGTATGACACAGACACATGAACGAGCTGGGACTTGTAGGGAGACGATCGATTAATAGATCGTTACGTGGAAAATGGGTGTTGTTCGTTAGGTAGCATAATCCCTAGTGGTCCTAGGTGGCATAAACCCTAATCGAATCTTGGAAACGTTCAATAGGTAGCATAATCCCTAGTGGTCCTAGGTGGCATAAATCCTAGTTGAACACGCATAGTTCATGATAAGGAAACCTAGCCAGAACAAGGGTGGCAGTCCAAACGATTTCAAGAATGGTGGCACTACGTTGAAGTAGTATAGAAATACGTGATGAAACCCGTACGATATACGGCAAGGGACTGTACATATACATGGAAAGGATGATACGGGTTGGGGTACTAGTACAGTTGGGGCAGAGAATTCAGGAAATCAAAGAAAATAGTGGAATGGTGAAGCTTAGAAATCTTGCGATGTTATACTTAATAGAAACCTTGCAATATGATACTTGGTAGGAACCTTGTGACGATACTCTTGATAGGAAGCATGGAATGTTATACTTGATTCATCATGCCTGTAGCTTACCTTGTCATCATGCTTATGTTTACTTTCAGTTTATTTATGCCATATTATCTTTACCTGTTTTTATGCTGAAAGCCACTAGAACTTACTCAGTCTTTATGACTGACCCAGTTTGTTTCGCCTCTTTTTCTTTCGTCCCCCCCCCAAGGTTCGCAGGGTGGGAATACAGCTTAGTTCGGATCTTACCAAGCTCCAAGGCTCTTTCATGTACTGCTTGGATTTCTCTTGGCTGTGGCTTGCTTTGCTTTATTGGGGAATACTACAATTTATTTTCATGCTTCTTTGTTTTTGAGCAAGACGGATATTTTAGCCATGTAATTGGGTATTGAAAGTTGATGGGCTTTTATTGTACACAATTATATTTAATAAATGATTGGAAGTACTTCCACTTTACTTTCCGTTGTTTTACATATGTCTGTCTTGTAATATTTCTGTTCTAGTACCCATAATGCTCCATTGAAGTTAAGACATTCCCTTTGTGAGTGACCTTAACGGATGTGGGGTGTTACATTCAGGGACAGCGCCCCCTCTAAAACGATACGTTTTGTTTACTGCTGAATTCGAATTCAACAGTCAACGGTAACAACTGTTAGAAAACGGTCGCGATTTCTTTGATCGGTCGCAACCATTGGAAACTCGAATTTTTCAATCATCTACATCATTAAATATGTAGGTTCTACTGAAAACAATAACTTTTAATTGAAATTTATATGCATTTTCCATCACATTTAACGTTATGAAACCGTTTAATACCATTCAATAAAGTTCTCATTAGACTGTGTTAATCAATTTCAATCTGAAGCCCAAATTGTTTGCGGCTCTCTTTTATTTTGTTTTTTCCATCTTTCCTTCCGTATTCTCTTTTCCCATCTCGTCGCCTTCTTCTAACTCTGTAATCATCCACATGTTTTTGGTTAATGTCACATTCCATGCCTTATTTGAGAGGTTCTCATCTCTTCATCGGATGCAACTTTAACCTAAATTTATTCAGTTCCTATTCATTGCCGTTGACAAAACCCTAAATCCACAATTCGACTCGAAATACTGATAGTCACACAAATCACTTCGTTCTCGTTGATTTCATCCACTGCGTGATGTCGGATTTGCACCTATTCATCTTCTCGTCTACATATAGGGTGTAGACTGGTATTCAGAGAAATATACACAATTGGAGATGGTTTGGTGAAGTTACTGGACATTAAGACTGAATATGCTTCTGTTGGAGATGCTTTTATAGTCCAAACACGGGTGATTGGGCAATTAGCATTATTTTTCTTTTACACTGAAAGAACTAACATAAATATGTATTTTGTTGGTATATCAGGGTTCTTGAGCATTTTATTAGCGCTTAACTGCGACTGTAACCGATGTTTACGAGTACTCGAACCTCTGTATAATGATTATAGAAAGATAAGGAAGAAGGAAGCAGATGGGAGTAAGATTATTTTGATTTATTTACTTTCTAATATAGGTAATGTTATTATATATTTCATGATTGAGCTCAGTTTGGCATGTTCCTCATTTGTAGAATTTTGCTTGACTCATGTGGATGAAGTCATTGATGAGCTCTTAACAAAGGATTATTCTTGTGATATTGCTCTTCCTAGACTGCAAAAGAGGTATATGTTTTTTGTATGAGTGCACAAATTGTTGTTCATAGGTTTACTGCTTAACTAAAAGCTACTTATTTATTGAATGGCCTATCTGTTTGAATAAATGTAACCTTTAAACTGTACTTATACAATTTTATGGACTTCCGTGTCACTTAAAATTATAGTATATTGATGACAAATAACACATTTGTAATAACTGCTACCATCTTAATGTTTTGTTCACTGGTTTCCAAGAGCAAGACAGAAAAATAGTTACAGTAAACAGATGATATATTTAACTAGGAATTCAAAATCAACATTAAAAGTCCAAAATTCATTTTGAAGCCATATGTGGGCATTTAAAACTGCTAGAATGGGCATCTGGTATTGTAGAATTAAAATAATTAACCTCAAATTTGGTTTTATTTAATTATGATTTATCCTAATAACTCATGCATGATTATTTTCATTTGACTTGATAGGTGGACTCTAGAAGCTGCTGTGGCATTGGAACCTAGAAGAGAAGTGCTTTGGAAGATGATTTTGAAGAAGAGGAAGAAAAGAGGACGATGATCAGGCTTTGGAAATAGATGAAAAAGTTGATTTTCTTCTTTCATCCTCTAGAAGTTAGCTTGCATTGCATGATAGTAAGCATTAACTTTCATTTTTTTTTAAAACTTGGAACAGGACAATCACCGTGGTCGAAGCCCAATAAGAGACAGAGATAGGAAACGAGAAAGTCACAGACACAGGTTTCTCAATCTTATCACCATCTTTGCTTGCTTCAATACTAAAAAATACCCATTTTGCAAATGCTAATAGCATTCATATCCTTAGATCTGAACCAATTGCTTTTCTTGAACTTATACATTCTCAGCCTACACCCCATATGTTTTATTCAGTTCCTATTCACCTTCTCGTCTTCCCCTTCTCGATCGTTACTTTTCAACAAGTATCGATTGGTATGTATGTCTTTTTTTTGTTGAGATTTATATCTATTGTAGTAGAAGCTGAGTATAATCTGATTAAATGTTCAGTTTATCTCATATTCAAGTTCACGCTTTTGATAGACTAATTTTAAGTTGTAACCATATGTGATAGTTCTAAACTTGATTAATGATTTATTTAAATTAAACTAAATCAAAATAATACAGTTGAGATTTAATTTTAGTGGGGAGTACTAGCTATTTGTTTGTGGATTACCTTTAAGATATGGTTTTGCTTGGTAAAAATAATAAGGTTCTTCCATGTGATTTAATGTCAGAGCTTTACCTTTTTTCCTTCGAAAGTAAATGTGACATTGGTTATTAATTTCTAAAGGAAAATTTGGAAGTGGGATCGTCACGAAGATTGTAGATTACAATTGATTTTTAATGCTTGTTTCTGTTAACATGAAGAAGAAGAAATTGACTTTTTCTTGTAGTGTTTATTGCGGTGTGTCTTCTGCTTTCAGCGATTCGCTCATCGTCTTTGATTGCAAAATGCTCCTCTCCTTCGTGTATGCACTCCGTCCTATGTATGTGAATGAAAATATTATATCTACAGCAACTTTTATAAAAAGCTTAATAACATTTACAGTTTGCTTTGTCGGCCAGTTGCTAGCTTAGGAGAAGGAGATGTAATCTCAAAGGAACTGAGGAGTACATTATTTTGCTCGTCGAACAGATTTTGAAAGCTGCGTGGCCATGTATGCATAACTTATCTTTCTATTTGTGGATAGTTGCATCAATTTCTTTTATTCAATTGTTGGAATTGGCTGTTTCCTTCGGAACAACTAGCATGGAAAATTCTAAGATTATGAAGTATTAACTTTTTATTTTTATTATTATTTGGGTTTATGCAAAAAATGTTGTTGCCATGTGGTCCTCCTCCAGAAAGGGAAAAAGATTGAAGAGACTAAGGATTAAATATTGCCTGTACGCTTTAAATTTCAACATATCCATATCTGCTTTTTGTTACTGTATTGCAACTTCATTTCCCTGTTTAATTTTGGATTTTTATTGTCTATGTTATCTTAATGCTGTATAGCTCTATGGTTGACATGGTTGTGGTAATCTTTTTTAGTTAGGCCCATTTGGTCTGATTGTTGTGAATCACACAGCTTTCATTTTGAATCTAGAATTCATTTTTATCATGTGGCTGCAAACCGAGCAAACAAAAGACCGTATTCATTTAAGTTCCTTCCAAGTAGGCTGAGCAAACAGAGCGTTAGTGTCAGGACTGATGAAGTGTTTTTTTCTTAGGCATGGGTAAGGCTATGTTGGCTTTCATATTTGTTTGGACAGTATTTTTTTTCTTTTGCTGTTGTGGTTTGCTTTGAGTTGTCGAGAGTTCGTAGTGCACTATGCCTTTGTGCGTCCCTTGTTGATTTCATGCAAAAAAGAGGATTGTTTTGACTAGTGTATGGTTTCTTATAGTCCTTTTCCTATCCTACAAATTACAGCAGCTATTGCCTTTATTATCACTTTCTTTATGAAAATTTTGTTACGTTAGTTGCTGCATCGATTTTCCATGTTTTGGTGATGTGTTGTACCATGATACTTTGATATGTTAAGGATCTTTCTATGTCATCTTGGTCTGCTATGATGAATTACTAGTATGGATATGTTGCTGTTGTTCTTTTGTTGTGTTTATTGAGTGGTGATTAAATTGGAATAATGGAGCTTTTCTATTTTGTTGTTGTTTTAGTGAGGAGATGCATTAAGCTTAAGCTACTTCTTTGTAATGTTCTGCTATGTAATTTAGTATTAGTTTTCTTCATTGCTCTACGGTGTAAATTTGGCAGTGAGGAGATGCGGTAATCTTAACATGTTACTGTTTTAGTTTGGCAATGTTTCATTCACAGGTTAGAAAGTTTGGATTAAATGACTACTTTGTTTATTAATGGATTTAGCTACCATGTCAATATTATCGTCTGTTAATTTGTTTTCTGAAAGTCCAAGTGCAGATGCTCTTTTTTTTAGAAGTTGTGCAACATCCAATTGTTTAAAAAGGGGCTTTCGACCACATGCAGTTCATGCTATCAGGTACGTTAAGCATTATTCTTAAGTTTTGGTATTGTTGGCTTAAAAAAACACTTTTTGTTCTTTTTTCTAGCAACAGACATACTCTTATGCAATAGGTTTGATCACTGCAGTGAACTTGCACCAAAAAGATAAATGGCGTAAAGATTTCCTTGTCTTCGACTAGTGTACTCCCGTACGATATGCAATTTATTGTGGATAACTTGTGCTTGTACTAAGTTGCTTTGTAACGGTCAAATATGTAATAATGTACGAAATGTTGTCCGAAACTTATTGTTTGTAATACTGAATATTTGAGTATTTTAATAAATTACTTTGCAAATAACTGTAATATCAGATTTGCTTATGGAGTATTGCTATATTTAGTGTATTGTTCTTTTTAGTTGCAAAAGATGTTTATTTTTTAAAAAACCCAAATGTCAATCACAACGGTGCATAACAGTTGTAGTAGATTTTATTACAATGGCGCATAACTGTTGTAATAAAGTTTATTACAACAGTGGAAAAAAGTTGTAAAATATACATATTACAACGGTGTTGCAACAGTGCAAAAAAGTTGTAAAAGATATTAGTCTGTTACAACTTCTTAATACACGACGGTTTTCTCACCGTTGTAAAATGTATATTACAACGGTGTTCCACCGTTGTAATAGGGTCATTTTGTTGTAGTGTCCAATCACAGGAATTTGCCTTCAACACTGTTACTCCATCGTCCAGACGCATCCTTTCATCGTGCAGGCATCTCCGTTGGTAGGCATGTATTTTCAGTATGTTGAATTTATTTTGGTTGAAAATTGATTTTTCGATTTTATTTAGATTTGAAATGTTTGTCTGATTTTCAATATATTTTCCACATCGTTTAAGCATCATTCATCGATCTCGATTTTCTAGTTTCAATTTTCAGTATTTTATTTCATCTATTTGTATTTCCAGTTTTTCGATTTCATTATTTTTGTGTTTTCAACCTCGTTCAAACCATTATTTATAGAGAGAATTCAAACCTGATTTGTCTAAAGCATTCAATCATTTGCTAGTACGATTCAGTACTCATAATTAATATCTTTTTTGTCACTATAGTAACTTAAAAATTTGTTTTATTCATTTCTGAACATTGTGAAGGAGTCGATTTATTTCAGGCGATTTGGGGTTTGACATGGTGAGTCAGTTGTTGTATTTGTGCAGCGAAGAATGGTTGTTGCGGTTTAAGAGGAGAGTATTAGAATCGGGTTTTTGGTTTTTAGTGTTGTTTTATGATGAATTGGTTCTCGATGGTGAATTAATTTTGGTTGTGAGTATTTTTTGCTCTTTGCTGTATTTCAAAGTATGTCTTACAAAGAAGGTGTTTTTGTTTTCAAAATTTCCACTAAAATTTTCATCATGTGGTTTTACTTTCTCAGACTTATATACAAAGAAAAAGTTAATATTTTAGTACCAAACAATGAATGATCAAGCAATAATGGCTATTTTTTGTCAATATCATTCTTACATGGACTTTACTATTATAGATATGGATTTTACTTTTCTAGAGATGAACCCATTTATATTGGTGAATGATGAGCCGTACCCGTTAGATATGCGCGGAGAGTTGAATGATACTGCTACTTTCAAGAACTTTATTAAGTGTATTTCTTGCTTTAGGATTCACACCTGCAGATGATAATTTTGTTGACCTAGGTACTCTTTTTTATATTTCGGTTGAATTTTACAGGTGGGTAGACATCGAGTTTCTACTTCCTTTTGGTAGAGTTTTAAGCCCTACTAAAAGATATATTCACGGACTTAATGAGAATGTAACAACTAGTAAATCTCAAGTTTTGAAATAATTTATGCTTAACAATATGAAGCATAATTAAAAATTTCTTTGTTATAAGTTGTTCTCACGTAATCTATTGAGTTATCTTGAATTCAGTCGCATGGTTAGTGGTATGGAACTACAATTTAATACCTCACTGCATTAATTATTTGATTCAACTTGCTAGTGAACCAACTATGGAATCAAATCTTTCAAAAAAAAATTACTGGATGCTAGAAAGCAACTAGATGTACAATTGTTTTCTTAAAAAATACACTGTAATAAAAAGTATCATGCTTGAATTTTTTTGTATAACCATATTAGAGTGTCATGAAGTGAATAACTTCTGCATATATTATATACATGTTATGTATATCAGGATGTACACTCAAACTTCTTACTCAAAAGTCCTATACAAATTCAATGGGAAAGTGGAGATTAGTGTTAGGGAAAGTTTCCAAAAATGCCTTGGGAATAAAACCCAACCTTGCGGAAAAACAAATAGGAACGGATTGATGGTGAGACAAAACAAACAATAGATAGTCCCCAGCAAAACAATCACGGATCAAGCAATAAAAGAAAGAACACAAGAGATTTATAGTGGTTCCACTAACGTCTTATTCGTGTACGTCCACTTGGGGAAAGGAGATTTTTTTACTTTTCTAAATAAAAAAAATATATTACAAGACTGATAATAGGAAGGAAGAAGAAGAAATACAACTTTTAGAGATGATACATACATTTACCTAATCCTTATCCTTATATAAGGATTAATACTTGGGGTTGAAGTAATTTGTTTATGGTTATCAATGCCTAATTAATTCTCCAATTTATTTGCTCACGATAAGATTCCTTGTTTGATAAACCAATCAAAGAATTGATTCCTTACTTCAATATCCCAAAAAAATCTTCTTCATATTCTTCCACTTATGTAGGTAATTTATTGCCCTACCTAATTTTACAAAAGAGGTAATAAATTTTCTAATATCTTCCAAACCTTCTGCAGTTGGAAATATTATATTACTCAAATTAACAATATTTCCCAAACCTTCTCTAAATGGAAATACTGTATCACCATAATCAATAATATCTTCTAAATCTTCTGCAAATGGAAATATTGTATCACGAAATCTAACAATCCAGTTCGATACTATATTTCATTGAAAGCATACGAACTCCACCTACATCCTCTTACTTTAAGCATCTTCTCAAACAAGACACCATGGTTACTTCCCCTAAGAGGTTCGGCATGGGCATCACCCATTGCACTTTGTCAACAAACTCCGGCACTGTCATTGCCTGCCAACAAAGTGTTCAAAGTACCCCCTTCTTGTAAGACCTATCAATCTTCACCATGAAAACAAAAGTCTCCATGAACCATCTTAACTCTCTCCCTATACCATGCCATCGTGTGGCACCTAGCATTTCGATAAGTGATTCCAGCTCGAGCAACACCCGAACTTGCCAGTATGCAAAGACTTATGCATATCCACAGCTTTCTCCTTTGATCTCTAACAAACTTCAGAATGGACTTACCGTTTGGGACATATGGCTGAAATAAGGTGTGGAAGGTGAAAAACTGCTTAACTGGGCCAAATAGGGTGATTAGTGAATGGGCCCAAAACCCATTTCGGGAATAAGGTTATGGGGAGGTTGAAAAGAGTTAGGGTTTCATTCCATTTCAGTTTTCTAGCCTCCACTTACCTCTTAGAAACCCTAAAAATGGCCTCCAACCTCTAAATCACCTCCAAATCACTTTCTAATTAAGGATTGAGCTTAGCAACATCAAATCAATGGAGATCTTCACCAAATCAAGATTAGAGCTGCTGTTTAGCATTGGTATTCGCGCCATATCAGAGATTTATTTCAGATCTAAGGTTTATTTGTGGCTAAGGTGAGTGATTTGCATAGTTCCTCAATAATTACGGTTAATTAAGGGTAATTAGTGATGATTAGCGAATTCATACACTAATAAATTGTGGAAAAATATTTATAAATTCTTAAATAATGTTTTAGACCTCTGTTAGAAATTTGGGTTAATTTGATTAAGTTTTACTAATCATGTCACTAGTTTTGCTTAAACATGTTTAAGAGAAAATATGGGATTTTGGCTATGTTTGATCCATTTTAACCTATCATATTTATGTTTTGGTGTTTAAGGTCACTTCTATTTGTTGCTATTACTTTGTGGTATGCTTTGTGATTGATTAGAATAGCTAGAGTGGTCGAAAATGCCATCAAATGGCGTAAACAGCTTGCTGGACAAAATGCAGGAAATGGACAGGGATCGGATCGGATCGGATGGGGAGGTCCGAACCGAACCGTTCATGTGGCACATCCACGATCATCCCCTTGCACCCGAACCAAGCCTGCATGCCACGAACTGACTTGAGACTTGGAGGAGATCACCACCGACCCGATCCTCCAGAAGCATCCCGACCTGATCCGTTTGTGGAGGTGGAGACCGATCCGACGTTGGGAGAAAAGAATGAAGCCTGTGCTCCGACCCGACCCGTATAGCCACCTCCGAACCGAACCGATGCATGGCGATTGGAAACCCTGACCCGATCCGTCTATGGAGCTGGAACTAGAGGTGTGGATCATGACCCGATTCAGAGTACTTGGAAGGAGGCCAATCTGAACCGGTATAACATGAAGGTGACGATCCGAACCGATCCGGTGATGAACAATAATCCGAGATGCAAATGTAGTCCAAATGGAAGTTAGAGCTCAGGATCCAGTTGGAAACCAATGAGTTCACTTCACGATTGGGCTTTGCTGCGGAATGTGTGCTAAGAAGTTGTCGACGTTCATAACTTCGATTCACCACTGAAAAGGAATGATGGGCTATGTATCAGTGCAGTAGAGTCATTGTGACTCGAGGGGCAAAGTGATCGTTGCAAGACTATGAGCCAGTGCAGTGGAACCGTTGTAACTCCATGGGCAGGGTGGACATAGTAAAAGATTAGTAAGGCTATGAGCCAGTGCAGTGGGGTGTGTATGACTCCATGGGGAAAAGTGGACATAGCGAAGGATTAGTGGCTACGGATCAGTGCAGTGAAGCCGTTGTGATTTCATGGGGTAGAGTGATCATAGCAAAGTATTGGGTGATCGAAATGGCGGATATCGAATGCTTTATGCACCGAGTGAGAGATGTGAGGATGGTTGCTATGCTTGATTGTTTTCCATCACTATGACATGCACACCCCCCCCCCCCCCGTATGCTTGTACGCCATATGTTCGTGGCACCTTAGATTGTTGTACAGTATGTAGTGCTAACTCTTTGGTTGCAGGTCCAGGTTTAGGTATGGTTTAGTATAATTGTTATTGTTCTGTTTAGCTGCTTATCGCTCACACCAGACTTTTGTCTGACCTAGAGTTTTATATCTCTTCTTTTTACTCTGGGTGCTCCTAAACGAGCAGACTAGAGACATGTTAGCTGGTGATGCACGAGTAGCTGATCCGGAGGCGAGCAGGAGGCTTCCACATATGATATATATATATATAGATATAGATATAGATATAGATATAGATATTCTCCCTGTGTCGTTAGTGGTCACTACTTGGTCATTAGTAGTGTACCTCCCTTATCATATATATATATATATGATATATATATATATATATATTCTCCCTGTGTCGTTGACGTCTGTGTCGTTGGTGGTCACATATTACAGTTTGAAAAGTTGTAATAATGATGATGTGGAACATAAGCTGTATTTGGATTTTCCGCTGCTATGATAGTTTGTTTTCAGCTTATGTGCTATCTCACCTATTTTATGTCAAGTATGTTGTTATTATATTTTGTTCTATGTGTTGTGAGACATTCTACAGGTTCCTTGTTGATTCTTCGTCTTCTTCCTTTCCTTCTGACGACCGTCCCGTGCTAACTGGACATGTGTACAACGCACTTTTGGAGTAAATGTCGGTGGGTGCGGGGCGGGCTGTCACATTTGGTATCAGAGCTCTAGGTTGCGTAGTTAACCTAGGGAAAGACACTAGGGAGAGATAGTATGTATATGAGAGTGCGTATTTGTGATTACTTTGGTTTTCAAAAGCTATATATATACATACTATTAGTATAGCTAAGGATGAAGTCGCACTGCATTAGCACCACCATGGAGATGGTTAATCTTTTTCTCTTTACAGATTGAACGATGAGCCGATACGCAAGAGGTGCTGGTAGAGGGGCCAATAATGGGAATGTTGCTGACATGAGGGTGATGTTTACTGACCTCATGAGAGACATGCTTAGGGATATGCAAGGGGCAGCTCCCAGTGCCGGTAATGGTGGTGGTCCAACAGTGCAGGCGCCTAGGGTCGATTTTGCCAAGCTGTGCAAGAATTACACTAGCCTTGGTGGGAAGCCGTTCCACGGAACGGAGTCGACCATGGATGTTCAGGATTGGTTGGATAGTTGTGATCGTATCTTCGACGACTTGGGTATCGAGGATGCGATGAAGAGAAGGCTAGCGTCTCGTCAGCTGCAAGGGCGAGCGATGAATTGGTGGAATGCTATTAAGACAACCACTTCAGAGGATCAGGTTACTTGGCATTAGTTTAAGGCTCGCTTTAGTGACAAATTTATCCCAGCTGCTCAGCAGTCGGAATTGTTTAGGAAGTTCTTGGAGCTTAAGCAGAATGGTAGGGCAGTCTCGGACTATATTGTTGAGTTCGACACTTTGTCGAAGTATGGATTATCCCTTATCGATACTCCTGAGAAGAAGAATGAGAAGTTCATTACTGGTTTGGATGTATACTTAGGGGAAAGGCTTATCAACCACGTCGATGAGACTTTTGAATCGATTGTGGGGAAAGCTTTGAGATCAGAGAGTCTTTACCCTATGTCAAAGACTGAGGTTGCATCTGTAGAAAGGCTGAAGCCGCAAGCAGGCGGTGGAGGCAAGAATAACACTCAGAACAAGAGGAAGCAGAACCAAACTAAGGATGGCCAGAAAAAGAGCAAGAAAGATGTTGAGTGCTTCAGCTGTGGTAAGAAGGGCCATTATGCCAAAGAGTGTCGGGCCAAGCCATCGGATAGGAAGTGCTACAACTGTAGCCAAGTGTGACATCATAAGGATAAATGTCCACAACCTCTTAAGGAGAAGAAGATTGTGAAAGCATATGCTATCAGTGCTATTCCTTCTTCGTCGAATGCCCCAACTGCGGCGGAGAAAGGAAAGAATGTCGTCATTCAAGGTATGCTTTCTATTTTTGATTTACCTGTTCGAGTATTGTTTGATACTTGGGCTTCCCGTTCCTTCATATCTAGTGACCTGGTAGATAGGTTGGGGCTGGAACCCGAGATAGTCGATAGACCGTTGGTTGTGATGAACCCGATTGGTGGTTCGACTAACCTTAGTATAATTTATCGAAATTTGGTCTTATCGAGTCATGGATGTATGTTTGTTTGTGATTGCTTTGTTTTGGGCTTTACTGGGTATGGCATTATATTGGGAGTCGATTGGCTCCAAAGATACAGGGTGGTGGTAGACCGTGAGGGCTTTTTGGTGATAGTTAGAGCGGATGATGGGCGGAGGGTAATGTTTGGTAGTCTACCTAGTGATGGGGTAATGGCTAGTTTTTTAAATTCCCTCGACATCCCGCATGATGAGTTGTCATATGTGCCTGTGGTTGGCCAGTATCCGGACGTCTTCGAGGAAGTGACCGGACTTCCACAACACCGAGAGATTGAGTTCCGTATTGATTTAGTGAAAGATGTCAGACCTATAGTGATGCCACTTCGTTGTATGGCACCAAGGGAGCAGCGAGAGCTCGGGGTGCAAGTAAGAGATCTTTTGAAGAAGGGGTTTATTAGAAGAAGTGTCTCCAAGTGGAGAGCACCAGTTGTGTTTGCCACTAAGGCAGATGGTTCCCTTCGTTTGTGTGTGGACTATCGCGAGTTGAATAAGGTGACGAGGAAGAATAAGTATCCTCTACTGTGGATAGATGATTTATTTGATCAACTGGAAGGAGCAAGAGTGTTCTCCCAATTGGACCTCATGACAGGATTTCATCAGCTCCGAGTAGCAGCTGAGAGTGTTCCGAAAACGACATTTAGGACGCCGTCTGGATTCTATGAGTGGTTGGTCATGTCATTTGGGTTGACCAATGCACTAGTATACTTCGTGGATCTTATGAATCGGGTATTCAGAGATCAGTTGAATAAGTTCGTTCTTGTGTTCGTAGACAACATCCTTGTTTACTCGAGGACAGAGGAAGAACACAAGGAACATTGAGGATAGTGATGGAGGTGTTGAGAAAACACCAATTGAAAGCGAAATTTTCGAAGTGTCACTTCTGGAGGAGGGAAGTGAGATTCTTGGGCCATGTTGTTTCAGAGAATGGTATTGCCGTGGACCCTGCGAAGGTTGCTACGGTACAGGATTGGTCTACGCCCAAGAATGCAACAGACGTTAGAAGCTTCTTGGGGTTTGCTGGATATTATCGTAAGTTTATCCAAGACTTCTCCAAGATAGCAGCACCGTTGACTCAATTGACTAAGAAGAATCAAGCCTTCGTCTGGGACGGAGTGTGTGAGAATGCATTCAAGAGTCTGAAAGAAAATTTGACACGGGCGCCAGTGTTAGTCATTCCTAAAGGGAATGAAGAGATGACGGTATACACGGATGCTTGTGGTACCGGACTAGGTGCTGTATTGATGCAAGGAGGTAGGGTTGTAGCTTATGTTAGTCGGCAACTAAAGCCGCATGAGAAAAAGTATCCTACCCATGATTTGGAACTGGCGGCGATCGTGTTCGCATTGAAGATGTGGAGACATTATCTCTTGGGAGAGTGATTTGAGTTGTTTACCGATCATAAATCGTTAAAGTATCTCTTCTTCCAGAAGGATCTGAATCTCCGTCAGCAGATATGGTTAGAGTTCTTGGCTTCATATGACTTTGATATCGCATATACATCTGGGAAAGGCAATGCGGTAGCCGATGCCTTGAGTTGGAGACATGCCAGTTTAGGGGCTATGTTTCTTGAATGGAAGCAACTGAAGTATATCGCAGGGTATGATTTCAGACCAAAGTGTGAATTGGATCCAGAGATGTTAGCTAGTTTAATGATCAGACCCACTTTGATTGAGCGGATTGGTTCCAGTCACAGGGACAATCCTAATCTATTGGAAATCATCTCCAAGTTAGAGATGAATATCGACGGTGAGGAGATGAGTTTGTATAGGCTTGATCGAGAAGGATGGCTTCGAAAGAATGGAAGACTAGTTGTACCCAACGTGAATGGTTTGAGAGATGAAGTGCTTAGGGAATGTCATCACTCAAAACTGACTATACACCCCGTTGGTGATAAGATGTATCGAGACATGAAGCAGACTTACTACTGGAAAGGGATGAAAAGAGACGTTGGGAAGTTTATATCCAAGTGCATGAATTGCCAGCTAGTTAAAGCTGAGCAAAAGAAGCCTAGTGGTTTGTTGCAACCATTAGAAATTCCCAAATGGAAATGGAAGCAAGTCTCGATGGATTTCATTGATGGTTTACTAAGGACTAAGTCAGGACATGATAGCATTTGGGTAATTGTGGATCGATTGACTAAGATTGCAAGATTTATACCAGTCAAATCGACCAGAACGATAGCTAAGTTAGCAGAACTGTATATGAAGTGGGTAGTGAGATTTCATAGAGTATCTAAAAGCATTGTGAGTGACCGAGACCCGTTGTTTACTAGTGGGTTTTGGAAGAGCTTACAAGAGGCTCTAGGGTCGGAATTATATCTCAGTACCGCATATCATCCTCAAACCGACGGTTAGACAGAGAGGGTGAATCGTATATTGGAAGATCTCTTGAGAGCTTGTATATTGAATTTTGGTGGATCATGGGATGACCATTTGCATCTAATAGAGTTTGCATATAATAATTGCTACCAATCCAGTATCGGTATGGCTCCATATGAAGCTTTGTACGGAAGACCGTGCAACTCACCATAATGTTGGACAGAGACTGGCGAGAAGTTTGTGCTTGGACCAGATGTGGTGAAGGAAACTTCAGATAAGATTAAAATCATTAAACAATGGATGAAGGCTGCCCAGGATAGGCAGAAGAGTTATGCTAACAAGAGGAGAAGAGACTTAAAATTCTCCAGTGGTGACTTGGTGTTTGTCAAGGTTTCTCCATTGAAGAGCGTGATACGATTTGGCAGGAGAGGCAAGTTGGCACAAAGATTTGTTGGACCATTCCCAGTTCTCGAACAAGTTGGGAATTTGGCATATAAAATTGAATTACCAGAGAAAATGGTGGGAGTTCACAACGTATTTCATGTTTCCCAGCTAAGGAAGTTCGTGCACGACCCAAATATGACTATTTCACCTGATCAGTTAGAGGACTTCGAAGTGGAACCGGAGGCGGTTAGGAACTGCAAGCCGATTCGTATTGTCGAGTACGATACGAAGCAACTTCGAAGGAAGGCGGTGAAGCTAGTCAAGTTTCAGTGGGGCGAGAATGAGAATGACTGTACTTGGGAGACAGAGGAGAGCATTAGGAAGACGTATCCAGAACTCTTTGCCTCGTAAGGTTTACTTTGCAATTTAGTTATTCCGCATGCTAGGATAGACTTGTTTTGCATGTTTGATTGGTGTTCTATGGTTGATAGGCATGCGAGACCCTTTGTGTGTTTTAGTTAGGGAATTTCAGGGACGAAATTTCTTAAGGAGGGGAGAATGTAACAACCCGCATTCTACGCATCGAAGGATCGTAGAATATTTATTTCTTTCTTGTATGAAGTCGTATGGTCATGCGGCTTTGGGAAACGACCATTGGGGTCATTTCCTATGTTCATGATTTTTGCTGATTTTTAAATGACCGTTTTGCCCCTAGGTGATACTGTTTTGGCCATAACTTTTGATTGGAAAGGAATTTTGACCTAAAACCACTTCCATTAGATTCGTTTGATGGTTTACCTTTCCGTAGAATGGTCATAATAGCTAAACGGACTTACCGTTTGGGAGATATGGCTGAAATAAGGTTTGTAAGGTGAAAAACTGCTTAACCGAGCCAAATAGGGTGATTAGTGAATGGGTCCATAGCCCATTTCTGGAATAGGGTTATGGGGAGGCTAAAAAGAGTTAGGGTTTCATTCCATTTCAGTTTTCTAGCCTCCATTTACCTCTTAGAAACCCTAAAAATGGCCTCCAACCTCTAAATCACCTCCAATCACTTTCTAATCAAGGATTAAGCTTAGCAACATCAAATCAATGGAGTTCTTCACCAAATCAAGATTAAAGCTACTGTTTAGCATTGGTATTCGCGCCATATTAGAGATTTATTTCAGATCTAAGGTTTATTTGTGGCTAAGGTGAGTGATTTGCATAGTTCCTCGCTAATTATGGTTAATTAAGGGTAATTAGTGATGATTAACGAATTTATACACTAATAAATTCTGGAAAAATATTTATAAATTCTTAAATAATGTTTTAGACCTCTGTTAGAAATTTGGGTTAATTTGATCAAGTTTTACTAATCATGTCACTAGTTTTGCTTAAACACGTTTAAGAGAAAATATGGGGTTTTGGCAATGTTTGATCCATTTTAACGTATCATATTTATGTTTTGGTGTTTGAGGTCACTTCTATTTGTTGCTATGACTTTGTGGTACGCTTTGTGATTGATTAGAATAGCTAGACTGGTCGAAAACGCCGTCGAATGGCTTAAACAACTCGCTGGACAAAATGCAGGAAATGGATAGGAATCAGATCGGATCGGATGGGGAGGTCCGAACCGAACCGTTCGTGTGGCCCATCCTCGATCCACCCCTTGCACCCGAACCAAGCCTGCATGCCACGAACTGACTTGAGACTTGGAGGAGATCACCACCGACCCGATCCGCCAGAAGCATCCCGACCCGATCCGTCTGTGGAGGTGGAGACCGATCCGACGTTTGGAGAAAACAATGAAGCCTGTGCTCTGACCCGACCCGTATAGCCACCGCCGAACCGAACTGATGCATGGCGATTGGAAACCCCGACCCGATCCGTCCGCTTGTCAAGCACATCCTCTTGGAAAATCCCCACCTTGTTGAGGCTTTCCCCTTTGATCAAATTCTGCCTATGCTGAAACTCAAAGTCCCTTCTCGTATGCCTAGCTTTGACAACTTTTCCACGAGAACTGTAGACTCCAACCCTTGACTTTCTTAATGCAGTGCTTCCCCTCAGGAGAGACAAATTATGAAATATATCTCCCTTCATCGCTACAAATGCACCCTTAGAAACCCTTAGACTATCCTTATCAATAGTCACCTCGCATCCTTTGGATGCCAACTACCCAACAAATATCATTGACATCTGAAGAACTGGAACATAACGGGCACCTGTCAAGGTGCGTATTACCTCGTCATACATGCGAATCTACATTGTACCTTCGCCCGTGACCACTACATCAAAACAGGTGATTCCCAATGAGTATAACCATCGCAAACAATTTCAGCAACGCTTATTAGTGTTGCTATGGGGTGGCAATTTAGTACCAACGCTTATAAGCGTTGGTAGATTTTACAACACCAGAAACGTCATTTTCTAACGGTTATAAGTGTTAGAAAAGAGTGTTCTAACGGTTATAACCGTTGGTAGAAGGTGCGTGGTAAGTTTTCTAACGTATGTACCAACAGTTATAACCATTGGTACCGATATTTGTTCCAACGGTTATAACCGTTAGTAAGTATTTCTATTCCAACGGTTATAACCGTTAGAAAACGAATTTATTCCAACGATTATAACCGTTAGAACGTGAATTTGTTCCAACGGTTATAATTGTTAAAACTGCTTTCTATCAACCATTAGAATGACTTGTTGTTCCAACAGTTATAAGTGTTAGGATAAAACTTTCCATACATATGTAAACGCAAAAATCCCAACACTTATAAGTGTTACAACTTTTGTGTTGCTGAACCATATCACCTTCAACATCTTGTAGCAGCATACAATATTATATCATTTCATTCAATTACACAAATCAAATTTATAGCAATACCAAACATGAAACCAAATTTTCAAACAAACATTTCACCAAACTAAAAGAAGATAACAAACATTCTAAATAAATCATCAAATTCTACAAAGTTCATTGTGACAACTTCAAGTTTCACTAGTATAAAATATGTAGAACCTTACAAGAAATGAATGTGACTTTCTAGCCAAACCACAAAACCACCATCAACCAACTCAGATAATGTATAATGGACCATTTTGAGGTGCATCAAAAAGTGGCTCTTCTGGATCAAGGACATCTGTATCCAAACAACATTTTCCCCATCTACGACCTTTCAACAATGACAAAACTTTTGAATTCCAAGATGTCCTTTAGCTACCACTTTTGCCTCTCTTTTGAAGCTTTTATTTAAGCCTGAATATCCAAAAGAACAATTAATATAAAACATTTCAAGCAACATTTATTATATTTACTGCATAAAATGGACTCATGCAAATTCAATCTAAAATCACAATTTAATGGAGAAGCATATTTTTGGAGATAGTGATTACTTTTCTAATGGAAATAACAATTTATACAACAATATAGAATTTGAAAATCTAACAAGAAATGTCGCTCCTTCAATTTCTATGAATTTATCACTTGATAAATTATTTGGTGGTGCAGTGATCACAAACAAAAAACACTGAAGAAGTTTATACTTGCAAATAGTTCTATTGAGTCTCTTGTTATTTACAAAGAACCTTTTATGCGTAAAAATACTCCTAATGAGTAACCTGATCCAATTCATGTTAGGCTATAAAATATGGCATGTTTATTTTACCAATGGAATGGTTCCAATTGGCATTGCTACTGGCTGAATATATATTGTATACATGAATATATATTGTATACATTAATATAGTGTGATTTCTGCTACTAATAAAATTAGATGAATGCACATGGTATATATGAGTAAACAAAGGTACAAAATTAAATGGCAAATTCAGAATAAAATACTGCATAATTTATCCATGTGTAGTGTGCTTTTCTTAGTTTGCTGTTTTGTTGTTTCACTGATCAAATCTTTTTCCATGTACACATCATTTAATGTTCCTTAAACACACCTAGTATCCAAGGCTAGATGTTTTCACATATATGATAAATGTAACCACAATTTACCACAAGTAATTGCCAACCTAATATTGTGGTAAATGCCCCTTTATAAGGGAATAATCGTTCATTATCTTCTACTTTTGACCAAACTTATTGGCAAAATAAATAACATTCGTCAAGTAGATTCTACACTGTACAAAACTTAGATTGGAAATGATTATACATGTATAAAACTTCTATGTTTGGACATTTTAGTATACACTTTGTTATCTTTCCATGCTAAAGAGAGTAATACAGATCCCAAACATTCTAGAATAACATTCTGTTCCAGACAGAAAATTCAAGTGGATGTAAGATTTAATTTGAGTAACGGAGTTGCTGTTGTTCTTGAATTAAATTTCTTCCCTCGGACGAAGGAAACTCGTGAGCACCATGTATTTTTATAGAAAAGTTGTGATGACACTGCATATGTTATATCAAGCACACAAGAACAAATTTTGTCATTTCATGCGGCTACAAACATAGGAGATCTCACATCTAAAATAAATAAACATCCATTCTTGTGTTGATTCACATTATTTACGAGTAATTCCATCAGCAATGGGTGTTGATTTTCCATTGCGGGGTGCAGATGGCTTCGATCATTAGCCTTATGTTAGAATTTACTGGAAGTGACTTAAATCCGATAATCCTACGACAGTTTACTTTTATATTCCTGTTCTACTTAGGAGTATCCAAGTAAAACTCTACTTAGGGTAATTGTATTGTCAGAAATTAATCCCATGGGTCAAGTGCCTGCGATTTTTCATGGAGACGTCAACCTGTTTGAGAGGTACATTTCAATACATATTTTCAACTTCTGTATGTTATAATATCCTACAACAGTTCGGTTTTAAAGCAGCTTCCATAAACCCATGTGTTATGAAAAGGAGGGGATCAATTAACGTTTTTCCATTTTATCCATCTTAACCCTACCAGAATTCAATGTACAAAAGTTGGATCTGGACAAAAAAGAAAGAAGGATAAAACACTGCAGTACAATACAATAATTCTTTTTTAAAAAATTGGCCAATAACTTGGCAGCCCTATCGTTCTCAACTTCTCAGAGATCCAAGACAATTTAACAGTACACGGTATAGTCCTCTCTCAGCAAAAGCATGTGAGAAGGTGCACCCATTACCAAAAAAACACCTTAAACCAAATGTCAAGTGATAAAAATGACGTTATATATTTTGAATATGGGAAAATCAAAATATAATAACGTAAAAGTTTCACTAATTCATTTATAATTTTACGTAAAAGCTTCACTAATTCATTCATAATTTTACGTCAAAGCTTCACCAATTCATTCAGTCCATTTATGATACGTGGATTATTTGCTTTAAGCAATCCGAAGCAAGCAATTATCATTCTTCAGTTCGTGAATAGTGACTCAATGAAATACATGTTGAAGCGCGATATTTAACAATGCACGCATTGATTAATAAAGACTTACATATTTTTCCGCCGTGCATGGAAGTACATCTCCGGTTTTCCTACTAGTGTGTGTTGCTTTCCACGCCAACCCTCGTGTGATTTTGCATTCCGAATTCTCCATTTCCTACGTGAAAGAATATGAACTAGTTAGTTTGCAAATTACAACTAAACAATAAATCTTCACGTATAGCGATTACTACATACCAATTTTTCATATAATCGAATATATGATTTTTGTCTCAAAGTATAAGCTATGGTATTTTTCCCTTTATTTTCGGCATTTGCTTTACATTGTCTTGTTTTCTTCTCAGTGTACTCATTATCAACGAATTTCTCCCATTAGATGAAACTTGACAGGAGATTCAAGGATAGATTAATATCAAATTAAAAAAGGGTGAACTAACAACGACTATTTAGAATAGCATCTGCATTCCAAGTACACATTAACTGGAAAGAAACAGGAGATATAGCGGCCAAATATCAAGAATTGTTTTGAATTTTATGAAGGAAAGAAATGTTAATTGAATTATAAAGGGGCAGTAACAGGAATTTACATGAATTAACAGATGAACAAATGCATAAAAACAATAAGAAATTGAAATAACAAACCATAACAAAACTAAGCTAAATTTTGCAGAATTTAAAGGAATTATACTGAATTGAAATGTGCAGGAACCGAGACTCTAAGGAACATCTAAATTTGAATCTAACTATAGCTACAAAATTATATACGACTACCTGGGAAAAACTTCTTTTAGAATATTGGTGTGCCTCTTATTTAGGCTGCGGCATTTTTTGCTATATACATTGGAGTTACATGCATAGCCTGACCAGTTCCTACACCAAATAATAATCACCCTATCACAGTAAGAGGAAAACTGGGAGAGAAAACTGTCATAAGAGCTCCATTGAAATACATAATTGAAGTGACCACTAGTTCAGGTCTTCTTCCCATGAAATCAGCAACAATAAATGCTAATACTAAACCAATTTAAAGCTCCAGTTACTACATGCACACTGATGCATTGACAATCAGCAACAGTAAGCCTTCTATTTTTCTATTTCAAATTTGCATGTAGTCCTCTTTCCAGTGCATTATAATGAGAAGAAAAAGTGATTAGATTTGGCAATCTTTCTTTTTTTATTTGTATGTATTTCCAACTTGATGATTAAAGGAAGATAGAGACCACAAAAAGAAAAATGGATTTAAAAATGAAACAAAACCTACACAAACATAAGTTTGCTCAAATATATATTTACCATTTGTGATTCGAGTTGGTAAACTAATATACACGCCTATGCAATGCATTTTAATAATGTGGTATGTTTTCCAAAACTGACATGTGAAAATGTGCCCTACTAGATTTTGAAGTGTCCATATTTCTGCAGAAATTGTAAAAGATAATGAGTAATGGAAGTGAACATATATATTGAATCGTTTACTAAGACGCTGTACAAATAAAAATACAGTAAATAAATTGCACAAGATATCATAATTTATTCAATAGAAAAAAAATTAAAGAAAAAAACATTCAAATTGTAGTTACTTGACTTTTTTGAATAAAAATGGATAAGGTATATGGCCTTTCCAAAAATTAATGAGTAGAGAAAATTGGAAAATGATAATCTTTTCTAAGATGCCATACTATTTTGTTTCATTTCAGAAAAGATAACCACTTACGGCTCATTCCATGTCTAAACAATAGTGCTTTCTTTGAGAAAAATAAAAATTCTGTTGTCTTCTTTGACAATTATTCTGTGTTTCTAACCATAGATGATTTACGTGTAGAGGCATTTTCCATTAAAATTTGGAAATTATCAATTTTACTATTTTGAATTGCGCAATCACGATTTCGTAAAAAAAATACGCAAATGTTTTAAATTACTGTCATTAGGAATTGTACACTTTAATATATATTGTTAACCATACATATAACTTTCTCAAATTACTTAAGATTATAAACTTGTACAGTAATTGAACGATATATATTCTAAAATATATATAACCATACATATAACCCGGTATTGTCATTAGGAATCATAACAACTCTAAATATCGCTAATTTTACTATTTTGCAAAATAGTAAAGTTTTAAACATCTTTTAAATTGTCATTAGGAATCATTCAATTACTGTTATTTTATAGGCCGAGCAAAACAAAGAAAGTAAAGAAAATGTCCACGCTAACATATTTTTTTTTATTTTTTTTTTTACTTTTTAGGATTTGAATGACAAAACTACTCAACTGGTTCACCATCAAAGAAGACCCGGGATAAGAGAAAAATTAATTACTTCACTATTTATATAGTTATCTTTGTAGCCTATATGATTTTTTGTACTTTATTACATAAATTGATACCGACTTTCCATACTTTCATTTAAGCTGCTCAAATCTTAATAAGTTTATTTATATTATAATTTCACTACGTTCATTTTTATAATAAATAATTTTTCCCATGTTTATAAAATCTTTATTACATAACCTGTTGCTTACTATTGTTCTTGCATTCATTTGGTTTCAACTTAATTTCTGCTCGTAAACTTAAGTTATGACTCTCTGCCATTTTATGGTAATGAAATATTATTGCCTAATTTTCTTTTACACTAATGCGACCACTCTTCCAGCGTATCTTTACAAATCATCCCAGATAGTCTTTTCAGAAAACTACCTTCACATTTCACTGCAGCAAGCAATACATAAAATTTACGGGTTACCCGAAATCAACATATGCATGTATCATAAATAATATAACAATTCAATTTCAACAAAAACCCATCTGTGCAGCACAACATATTAATTTATCCAACCTTGACCGTGCAATTTTTGTCTTCCATTAGCTTTCTGTATCATTTTTACATTTCAGCGTGTCCGTTCACAAAATTTTAATGTTCTTTTAATTTAACTCTCCATACTACCATTACACGTGCTTCAGTACAACACAAAAGAATCAAATAATAATTGCCGTAATTGAATTCAGAATATGGTTAATTCCTCGACGAACATATTAATTTATCATAGTGTCTTTGTTACTTAGCGTAATTACTGTATTGTGCAGTTTATGTTTACTTGTCATTCAATGAACATATATATTAGTCACTCTGCTTACTTATCACAATTACCGGCGGAGTCTGTGTTTACTTATCATAGTTGCCATGCATTATTCAACAACAAATATGTTCGTTGTCACCGTCACATTTACTCATCGCGCACAACATTTACTCATTACTACTACTTTGATAATTCACTGACAAGCATTTGTACTATTTTAAAATATGCATGTACCATTTAAGGTTCTTCTCGGTTATTACATTGCATGTTATATATTTATTACATGTTGGATTGCAACGTTGTATTAATATTGAACTATATAGTATAATTTTCCATATACCTTAACTTTACAATAGAAAAACTGCATAAAGTCAATGCGGGTGACATGCAAGTGCCCAACTTCAAAACGAAAGCAGTAACTACTGCTGGAACACAACTTCACAACAAAAGCAGCAAACTACTCTTCTATAAAATATATTGTCTGATTTCAAAAGTGCAAACATCCTTTTCCCCATTTATACCTCAATTTCATTACTTGACTTTTATAAACATCAATGTGCTATGGACCACCATAATTGCATATCAGCTATAAATGACATGTACAAGAACTTACAAATATGTTTTTCAATTTCATATAAATATCCATCTGATCGTAGGTTCGCTCTCTCCATGCACACTGAATAGGCGCAGTAGCATTTAACATACATATTTCTGTATTCAATCAACGGTACTTATCCCACCAAAACTATAGTAACACCAACCAATACTGCAAACAACCCATGTGCGAAGCACAGGCTATTCACTAGTTATTATATTATTCTTTATTTTTTCCATGTTTTTCTGAATATATTAACTGAATACAAAACGAACTATACCTTTTTGTAATAATCTTGTGGCAGGAAAGTATAAGTACATATATTGTAGGAAATTTTTATTTGTCTTAAATGGGTCTGAAGGTTTAAGTAGGACAAATTCCTTGGTAGGTTACACTCCAAATAGACATTGGATGCTCCAATTTCTTGTAAATGTTTCGATCATTTTATTTAGTCCATCTAAACAAATGAAGAACACACTACTGCTTAGTGTTGTCATAAAGAACGCACCAAAGAAGAGAAGTCTAACTTCTAAATCTTGAATTAAACAAAATAATCGCTACAATAAGTTTCAGTTGGGTGCACTTCTTAGGAGTGCTCGGAGGTTCTTTATAATTTTTACGAACCATTGCGGGATTGTGTAGTTTAGGCAAATTACATTCACATTAAACAATATGCAGAGCTCAATACAAATTTCATTGTAATACATACAATAGGCATACAAGGAAAACACAATAGCATGAATAAATAGTTAACCTGAAGTTAGCATGGAATGTTAAGTGTCAAAATTCCTCTTCTGAACAGATTGTTGTCACTCAAACAATAAAAAAATAAAATCAAACTTCTGTCGTAAGTCTATTGAGAACAAGTTATGAGATGACAAATTAACGAACACACTGCTGTTTAGTGTTATCGTAAAGAACGCACCAAAGAAGAGAAGTCTAACTTCTCCTTAATTCAATTATTTATATCATGTGAAAAGAAAGAACTACGAACAGTTCCTGTATAAATTCAAATTTTTATAGTCATGTTAATTCATTTTAGAGATGATATAAACTAACTCTCGAGCAACTAAGACCTGGAATCATTTTAGCGATGACAGTTAAGAGCTACAACTTCACATCTCAAATCAAAATCCTAAGTCCTGGTATAATATATGCTTACACTATATCCCGTTCAAACGTCCTAAAACAAAACAAAAACAAGACAGACGAAGGAGGGATTTCAGAGACATACAATGATGTACAAGAAGAGAGTAAAGCTAACGATGTACACGAAGAGAATAGAGTTAACAATGTTATCTTACAGTGCCATAGGAGAACCACCTGAACGCAAACGAGACAGCGATGGCAGCGGAGGCAGAACTGAGGAAGGCGAAAACCTAAATCAGATTTTATTTCAATTGCAGCACCAAAAGAGTGAAAGAGGTGTAGGCGTGAGAAAGGAGGTTGGGCACCAATAATTTATCATCTGAATGCTAACAGATTACAAGTGCGGCAGAGGTAAAACTGAGGGAGACGAAAACCTAAATCGGATCTTATTTTAATTGCAGCACCGAAAGAGCGAAAGAAAGCGTAAGCGTGAGAAAGGGGATTGGGAACCAATAATATATGAATTGACGATTATGTCCATAGTTGGGTAATGGGTTACAAAACTTGTCATGTGCACTAATGGTTATAACCGTGATAATAGGTTATAATGGTAATATCCATTGGAAATTTACAACGGTTATAAGTGTTAGAAATTGAAATGAATAAGTGTTACAACAGAGCCTGATTGGTGTAGTGTTTTCTGTCCCAATGCTTATAAGAGTTGGTATATTTTCAGTCGCAACGCTTATAAGCGTTGGTAGATTTTCTTTAGCAAAGCTTATAAGCATTGGTAGATTTTCTTTACCAACGCTTATAAGCGTTGTAAGATTTTTGTTTGCAACGCTTATACATGTTGCATTACATTTGTTTGTAACGCCTATATATGTTACAAAATTTTAATTCACAACAAATATAAATTTAATAATAACAGAAATATGTATTAACAACTCGCATATTCTAACATTAATAGTCAATTAATAACCAACATGATGATAATATAGACGATATTTAATATTAATCAAGAACTAATATTAAACTCAATGCATACTAATAGATAACATTCATAATCACATAACGTCATAGAATGTTAGTTAACAATAAACAAGCACAATACATAATTAAGATGTCAAATTCAATACATAATTAGTTTGCTAAATTCAATACATAAATAAGATTCTATAAATACCGAATACGAAACTCTGGCCATATAACGAAGCCTCCATCTGAAAATTCAAATAACTTGTACATTCCATTTTGAGGACCATCATAAATTGGTGCATCCGGTTCAAGAACTTCAACAACCCAAATTACTTTCTCTATATTCGGTACCACTTTCCTAAAATGACAAACTGTTTGTGCTCCAAGATAACCTTTTTCTACCTCCTTCTCTAGATCATTTGACAATGGCATTATGTATTTCTTTTCCATTGTAGATGAATGAAGATCATTAAGTGACACATTTGGAGTAACAGTTACATTATTACTTATAGGATGATCCCCTAAATTAGAAGCACCTTCTGTATGAGAGTGAAAGGACTTGCAACAAGTTTTTCTTGCAAATTAGGTATAAATTTCATAAAAGTTAAAGTAATTGAATTGATGGCGTTATTAACCTGAGTAGCTACTTTCCTTTCTATCTCCAATTTCCAAACGGACAAATCTACGGCTTGTTTTTTATCAGCTACAGCTTTTACAGCTGGAGCCACCTTAACTTGTTTTATAGAAGAAGTATAACTAATTGCTCGACAATAATTTTTCTTCATGTAGGAACCAAAAACTTCTGCAATTGGATCATTGTCAAGACCATTTACTACGCCACTAGAACTACTATACAATTTTCTCTTTTCTTCCGTTGCCTCTAGAAGTGCCTGCAATCATTGAATATCACATTAAATGTAAAATTTCAGTTTGTTGTTAAAAACAGAAAATTGGATTAAAAAAAAACCTGAGCCGTAAGGATCAGAATTGCTAAGCCACAGGATCAGCAAAACTGAGCCATATGGCTCAGAATTACTGAGCCGTATGGCTTAGAATTGCTGAGCTACAGGCTGGTATGGACAGTGGCAGTATTAAATTTCCCAAAGGTAGAACGTATTTTACCATGCAATATCTGGAAATCAACATTGAAAGTCCATTACTTAGAATTAGGTTGCAATTTTTTAATCATAACGCAAACAACACAATTTCAGAATTTCAATTCAAGTTCAAGCAGTGTTTGAATCGTCTTGCAATAGCTAAGCTTAACATTGAACCGTTCAAAAAAGTATATCAAATATCGAACAAACATCTTGCGGTTGATAAACTCATTAACTGAAAAAATGCTTCTCATTTTACAAATGATTAGAATTATAAGATGTTGGAAAGCCGAAGATTTTAATATAAAAATATTCTACCCTATGGAAAACCACAGGATTTTGTATTTGTCTAGAAAAATGACCAATACATCAAGCAAGAGCTCAAAAGAATAGCTATTAATGGCAGACTCATTTTCTTTATAACAGAACACACAACAGAAATACACCATCAAAAATGTTAAAGAGAAATTAGAGAAAAACACTTTGCGCTATTTTTCATGTTAGTAGATTACATAGGGCATTGTTAACAATAATACAATGTATTATTCATTGTAACAGAAGATAGATAAACAACATGTAGAGAATGAATGTCTAAGAAATGCTAAATTCATATAGGCTCAAAAAAAAGTTGTTGCTCGCAAGAAAGAGTAATGGTAGGCTGTTACCTACAAGCAGCGGTGAGCCACTGCCTCCACCTGTGACAACAACAGGTCTACTTCAAGCTTTTAAAAAATATCTTTCATTTTGTGTTTCGCATTTGGTTTTGTATTTTATTGAAATGCCTAGTATGCTTTTTATTGAGTTTGTTTATTTGGTAAGTTTTTATTTATAGAAATTTGGTTATGTCAGTTGAATCAACTTAATCATAATGATATTGTTTAGTTTGTGTTAGTAGATAAATAATATTCCGAAGTTATTCTTGGATGCACAATGAATGCAATAAAAGTTTCTAAGTGGTTAAGATTTTGCTTGGTATTGTGCTAATTTTCTTGTCAAGCAAATCAATAAAATCTAAAGAATTTAATTATTTTACACAGACGTAAAAGTTAACAAGAGTTTTCATCTTCACTTTCTCAAATTATCCATACCTTCACCAAACATAAATGAGAAAATAAGATATAATATGATTATCTGGTTGACTTGGAAACTGATATTTGTTAGGTCCATTAAAACAAATGCATCCTAACATTTCTGTTGATATTTAGATTACATATATAATCGAACAAATTGAGCCCAAGCAATGCATATGCATGATTAATACGTCTAGAACCAACACAAAAATAGCCGATTGGCATTGAGTAGCTGTAAATAGTCATGTATTCCAGAAATGTTTGTAACTGTAATTAGTAAAATGATATTATCATTTGATGGCCATCTGACCAGCTTATTCAAATTTGAGTATCTTTCCTTTGATATTCATAAGTGGTTAATTACGTTGTTTGATATTCTAACTCCTTATTCACCGCTTAGGAGGAGGAGGAGCCGTAGATGATTTTATCCTATGCAGTAAGACCACTCTGTTCAGAATTCGTTGTCTAAAACTATTATATCTGAACTTATATGAAGTTTGTTGTTCTTTTAAAAATGATAATGCAAATGTATGTTTCAAGCCATAGCATAACAATCGTGATACAGTTTAAGAAATGTAGAAATATAAGCGCATTTTTTTGATAGTTTTATATTCATGTATTGTATGAATTTTGAACAGTCGAAAAGGTTATATGTGCTTCCTATTCATGTATTATCAGCCTTTAGACTCATTATACATAAAATTATGTTGTGTACTCAAGTAAGAAAGCAACCTCAAAATCACAGTTTGCAATGGTTATACGAACTCACAGTTTTTGCAATGGTTTGAAAAAAATTACTAATACTATCCACCAGCTTTTTCATAAAGTAACCTGAAAATCTGAATTCTGGGTTACAGGGTATGCTATTTTTCCTTAATTTCGGCTGGATTGATAATAGAAACACCGCACAACAATCCAATTGTAAATACTAAATCAAAGACAAGAATGAAATTTATACTTGCGAGTTGAAAGCGAGTGAATGCGAGCAAAAATCGAATAAAATCCCTAAAATTGAATGTGAATGCGTGTTGCATCCTGAAGCGCGAGTTGTACTCTGAAGCCACCCCTAAAATCTGATTAGAGAGGAACCTTCATCTTCGCCATGCCCAGATTTTTTTTCTTTTTTCCTCTGAGAATCGTGGGATATGAGATAATGATTTAGGCGACCGAAATGGGGAAAGCATTGGGACAAAGGAACATGGAAGAGAATTAGGGTTACGCTGGTTTGTTTACTTTTTTACCCCCAGAATCCAGCCTTAACAACCCAAATAAGTGTTGCCAATAATAAAGTTATTATTATGTATTTTTGGCAACACTTTTTTAATATAGCAACACATACTATTGTTACCACCTTACAACCCAAATAAGTGTTGCCAATTGAAAAATAAAAGGGTTGACAATTGGTTATTATGGTGTAGTGGACTCTACCACTAGCATCATTTCTCATAAGAACTAGTTTCTCTCTTTTTCTTTTAAAAAGAAATGAAATAATTCTTATTAGGTGCCATATGAAAAGACTCCCCTATATCTAGCACCCAATGGTCTGATACTACCATTGTCAACAAGTCATCAGACAAAGAATCCTCCACCGCAACCAATGAATTTCCAACTTCAATTTTTTTCTTTAAGTCCGGACAATCTCTCTTCTAATGGCCTGGTATCTTGCAAATGTAGAATTTCCATTCAGTTGACTTTATATTCTTCTTTTCCCCTTTCTCCCTACCAGCTAATAAGGCTTCCATACTGCTTCCTCCTCAATCTTCACTCAACCCCTTCATCTGATCCCTCAAGTCCTTAGATAGAAGACATGCCTTCACATCATCTACTATTAGTGTATCTCTGGCATATATAAGACTATTAGCGAAACCTATGTATCGCTTCGGAAGATAACACAAAAGAATCATTGTTATTTGCTCCTCATCCACTTTCAAGTCAACAGTCTTCAACTTCATCATGAGATCATCGAAGAAGCTTAGATGTGCCTTCACTGAAGTACTCTCTCTCATCCGCATGGTGAGAAAGGTCTTCAGCAAAATCAGAAGGTTGGTTAGTGAATTCTTTAAATATAGTTTTTCCAGCTTAGTCCAAATGTCTTTAGCAGTGGTCCCACCGCTAATCTTTGAAATGGCATTTTCTCCCATTGCCAATTGTAAAATATTAAATGCCCATCGTTCCATCTCCTTCCTTTCCATGGATGAAACATCATCCGTCAACTCCTCGGGGAAAAACACCACAGGATGAACATTGTTCCCCATCAGAACAACTTTCATTCTCCATTGCTACTTCTTGAAGTCATTATCCTCATTCCATCTTTCTATTGCTAACTGAGATCCTGCTGCAATATATGTCCCTTTGACAAATGGACATGATACAATTGCTGAATTCTCCTCATTTCCTACCATAACGCCTAATACCCTTTCTCAATCAACCTTGTAGCTCTGATACCAATTATTGGGTAAAAGTTTCCCAAAACGCCTTGGGAATAAAACCCGACCTTGCGGAAAAACAAATAGGAACATATTAATGGTGGGATAAAACAAACAAAAGATAGTTACCAGCAAAACAATCACGGATCAAACAATAAAAGAAATATCACAAGATATTTATAGTGGTTCCATTAACGTCTTGTTAGTGTATGTCCACTTGGGGAGATGAGATTTTATTGCTTTTCTGAATAAGAAAATATTACAAGACTAATAATAGGAAGGAAGAAAAAGAAATACAACTTTTAGAGATGATACCTAATCCCTATCCTTATATAAGGATAAATACTTGGGGTTGAAGTAATTGATTTATGGTTATAAATCAATGCCTAATTAATTCTCTAATTTATTTGCTCCCGATAAGAATCCATGTTTAATAAACCGATCAAATAATTAATTCCTTACTTTAATATCCCAAAAAAACTATTATTCATATTATTCCACTTGTGTAGGTAATTTATTTTCCTATCTAATTTTACAAAAGAGGCAATAAATTTTCTGATATCTTCCAAATCTTCTACAGTTGGAAATAATAAGTTACTCAAATTAACAATATTTTCCAAATTTTCTATAAATGGAAATATTGTATCACCATAATCAATAATATCTTCCAAATCTTCTGCAAAGGGAAATATTGTATCACGAAATCTAACAAATAAATCATGATTCCACATGTATTTCCTTCCATGTAATAATTTGATGCCGCAAAATTTGATTTACTGGCTATTAAGTAGAATTTAAAGATCCCTACTCCATCTTAAATATCTTTATTGTTATTTAGTAGGCCAATCAAAAATATCTTGGACAAACACATAATGGACATTTTTACTACTCTATATCTGCTCTAGTTTAAATCTTATGCTCTTCTGAAAGTAGATAGGTGCCACTCCGAAGTTCACCATTTTATATCCAAAAGGACGCATTAGACAATGGTTGTCGGTGGGGGTGCAAGTGTCATATATGCCGATATAGTAAATTTACCAATGATTTGGCCATTTTCAGTTTGTGTATGATTATGCTATCCTTCGGTTTAGCTGAATATAATTGTGTTAAATTGATTTTAGAGCCAACTGCAAAAACATAAGCATTCATTTGTTTTGTTCATTTGGTAGGAGATTTAGGCTATGCTTCTAAGCTTGGAAACTATCAAACTGGTCGAGGGCTTATGGTGAGGAACTTGATGTTCCTCTTGAGGTGAGTAATTAATTAAATGTGTTTAATATTTGAATCTTATATGTAACATGCTTAAATTCCTTATAGCCAACATGTATATTTTTGTATTACATGTTAGGACGGATGATGATGGGCCTCTCCATATATATGCTCGTGTAGCTTGTGTTAGTAAAACATGCGTGGAACTAATTTTTCTAATCATTATTTCATTATACTCATATATTTTATGACCCATACATATAATAAGTGTGCATTTCTCTACATCACATACGCTTTGTAGATGATACAATGTACGACGTACATATATTAATTTACATTTTATATTTTTGACTCAAGTCCGAAACAGAATCCATGTACTTTAATTGATCCTTGAGTATTGAAACTGATCGTATAGTTGTCCTACATTGAGTAGTGCCTGATAAAATTGATGTATCTATATTTAGTCTACTAGTGTAGATAATGATGTAGATAATGAAATTCTATGCAATATTGCTATTATGCTTCATGCAACTTAATACAAATTAATCTATCAAAATTTTGATACATATAACAATGTTATGTTTTGTGCAACTATTTTCAAATTAATTACAAAATACACCAGTGCCACACATACATTTTTGCCAAACATTAATGTGATAATAAAGTAATTGATATAAGAAATGGTATGTTTTGCAGTGGCATACGTATCATGTCTGTAGCTTAATATGACCATTTTTTAGTGATGTATAATGATAAAATCTGAAGTGTTTGCACTCTGTGTAAAATCTGAATCATTGGTTTAGAAAAAGATTATTACATGACTAGGAAACTGTTGTATTGCATATAACGTTAAAATTCCAATTTTGAAACAAAGCAACTGTTACTTTCAACTTGTGATAAACTATGGGTTAGATAATCTATTTAAAAAGGCTTCAGGTTAACAGAATCGACATTCCTTCAATGTGGGGATGAAAGTGTAAAAATGTAAAAATGTAAATAGTTACATATTTAGTTATCTAGATCAAAATCTATTAATCAATTAACTCATTTGTTGAGAACTATATCAAGCTAGCTCTAGATTAAAGGAGAAAACATATGGTCAAATGATACGATTATTTCCATATCTAGTCTTTTCAATGGATTAAAATCTAACAATGAAGTAAGCTACAAACACTACATATTATGTACAATGGATCAAAAATTTATTACTGCTAAGCATATGGGATAATTAAACAAATTATGTGAATTGTGAAGCACATACGTTGACACAGTGTCTTGAGGATAAAACAACAATTTTTGAAAAAAATCGTAAAGGCCATGGTATATTTATGTTTTGACATTATTGTTTGAGTTTTTCGGTACTTGGTCAATCTTAATGCTTTGCTTAAATTTTTTATTTTAGTTATATTAAAAAAAAAGCCTTGAAGCCTTGACTCATTGCATATGTCTATCATGATATCCTTTATGTTCTCTAGATTGCCATTCTGGTTTGTAAACTTCCAGTGACTATGTATGTGGAATGGAATTGCTTGTTGTGCTCCCTTTGGGCATTCAACCAAGTGTCATTCTTATTTGTCCACATGAGTTCAAGCGAATTGCTCCATGTTGCATGTTGAACCATTGTATCTGCCTCTAGTTTGATGCTGTGACCCTTATTTGTGTGTTACATTTATATAAGTGATTCTAGTAATTGATATTGCACATGTATGTTTGGTTTGTTTCATACTTGTTGCCTAGCGAGAACTTGCGCTTCTGACCAACCTAGCAATGGAACAAGCTTGAGAAGAAACATAATTTAGTATGAGGGCTTTTAGATAGAGAATACTTAATTTTATTTGGAGTAAGAATTCTTTCTTAATTTCTTACTTCCAATGCAACAAATGACCACCTATATATATTAGTTTACATAACCTTTCACCGAATAGACATGACTTTTAATTCAAAGGACATATGACTCTTCAGTATTTTAGATACATGATTCCAATGCAAATATTAATTGTTACACACATTACTAACTTTCTCCCCCTTAATGTGTTGTTCTTGAACTCCAAGAGCTTCTCTAAATTTCTGAAAATTTTCTCTTGGTAGAGCTTTTGTGAAAATATCAGCAACTTGATTATTTATTTTGCAAAAATCCAGTTGCACCTCTTCATTTTCAATTGCATCGTGAATGAAATGATGTTTGATGGCTATATGCTTTATTCTTCCATGATGGACTGGATTCTTAGCCATAGCAATGGATGATTTGTTGTCACAATGGGAAGTCACTGCTTCTTGTTTCTCACCAAAATCATGTAGTATTTTCTTCAACCATATTGCTTGTTGGGAAGCTAGGCCAGCTAAAACATGTTCAGCTTCTGCAGAAGATTGAGCAGTTGTGTTGTTCTTCGAACACTAAGAAAATGCCCCTGTTCTAAGTGAAAACACATATCTAGAAGTGCTTTTCATATCATCCATACTTCCTGCCCAGTTACAATCGCAAAACCTAAATAAAATAGTTTCAACATTATTTTCATATTTGATCCCATAGTCCAAAGTGCCTTGAATATATCTCAGCACTCTTTTTGCTTCACCTAGATGGATATTGTAACACCCTACCTCCATTAAGGTCACTCACAAAGGGAATGCCTTAACTTTGGTGGAGCATTTTAGTAAACAGAACAGAATATTACAAGACAGATAAACAGTACTTGAAAAATTATAACTTTATTACAGCGGAAAACAGAAATTAGTATGGTTACATCCTTTCAAATCACAATATCAGAATTCAAGTACAAAATATCAGTCTTGTAAAAAAGCCTTCAGAATGCATAGTTTAAAATTATAATCCCCACAGAAGAAGACAAGCCTTACTTTAAGCACTTCAAGCGGAAGAAATCTGGATCAAGCTAGAGTACTCCCTTCTACAAAACCTGGGGGGGGGGGGACGGAAGAAAGGAGGCGAAACAACAAGGGTCAAACAAAAAGTCTGGCAAGTCCAGTGATTTTCAATTATGAATAGATAATAATAACATGACATGAAAATAAAAATGGATGAGAGATAACTGTAACAGGTGTAGCAGATATAACAGAAGAACAGAATGATATAAGCTATTGCTTTACACTTCTCTGCACTAATACTAGTATAACAGAATTAGGTGTCACCCTAATGTCTAAACTGAAACAGAAACGGGTACAGAATAATTTCCACAGAAGAGAATTCTAGTAATGGGACTTTACCACCCCAACAGAAACGGACAGAAGCAGAATGCTAATAATGGGCCTTTACCACCCGAACAGAAACAGACAGAAACAGAATATTAATAATGGGCCTTTACCACCTGAACAGAAACAGTCAGATTAATCCCTACGGAAGCAGAACGTAGAATTAGGTGTACACTAGTAATTGGGCCTTTACCACCCGAACAGACGGTACCACGCAGAAACAGACGGGTGTTGCCACCCAACAGAAAAGACGGTACCAACAGAAACAGACAGAACTTAGTGTACCCTAAAACCCAACCCCAAGCGATCGGCTCCCTAAACATAAATACCCTGTGTCGGCCCCACAGTAGGGTTTATCACTCCCTAAAGTGACAACCAATTGGCACAGACCTATTTACAGATGTCACGGCGTCTTACATCCTCAGAGGCAGGCCGGGATCCATGCACGCACATGACCCGGTTGGAACGCACCATCAACACCCCTCGCCATTATCAGAATGAACAACTTATAATTAGTTCAGTAAGCGTGCCCGGACCCTTCCTACTATTGGGTCAATGTTTTGATACCAGAAAGGGTTACTGACTAATATGGGTCCCTAACAACAGATGACACAAGTAATTTCCCTCCTAACCTTGCGTCCCCAGACTAACAGATTTCAAATTAACTTGTTTACAAGTTCTGACATACAGAATTCAGATCAACCAATTCACAGATTAGACAAGTTTTCATACCAATGGATCAGATATACAGATTTAACAGACTTACAGATTAACAGACTTACAGATTAACCGATTACAGATTAACAGACTTACAGATTGTCTAACTTGTATTGGGCCTACAGATTCATGAAACGGGTTTATTAATTTCATCAGTCTAGTTGGTTTAACCCTATCCACCCAACACGTTTTAGACATCATATTTATTTCAGGTTTTCATTAATTAAATATTAATGCCCAGACCTCTCACATTAGACAGACAGTTTGTGGCTACTGGTTAGGCCGGTTGGTTCCGGGCAGGTTTCTGCCACAAACTGAGTCTAACCTCGGGTTTCAAGCACGTTATGACTAACTTCTCACATTAGAACCTATTATTTGCGGCCACTGGATGTGCCGGGCGGTTCAGGGTAAAATTACGCCGCAAACTCATTCTAACCTCGAGTTAGCCATGTTTATCTTTGCGGCCAATTAATTAATAATTTACCATTTATGCCCACGCCTAATGTACATGTCAATTATTCATTGCTAATTCAGATTATGTCACTAACAGACTGAATATATCAACTTAACAGATAAAGCAGATAACAGATTTTTCGCAGATTAGGCGACTTAACGGATTCAGCAGAATAAGTGATTTAGCAGATTTATCATATAACAGATTTGGCATTTTCAGTAGACTCAGCAGATGACAGATTTGGCTGATGAACAGATCTAGCAGACTAGGCAGTAGAGCAGAACTAGCAGATTAAGCAATATAACAGAACTAGCAGATTAGGCAAATATAGCAGAACTAGCAAATTAGACAAATATAACAGATTTAATCATTCCTTAAAGTTTCAAAAACATATCCTGCCTAATTACAAATTTGGCCTAAGTTTGCATGCCTAAATAGTTGTCATGATTCACACTATGATCATATACCCCACGTTTGCATTGAATTTACATGTCACAGATTATGGTCATAATTTACATGTCCGAATTTAGTTCAACTTGCCTAGTACAAAAGATTCACATATAAATTATACCAAATATAGCCATCGATTTCAATGCATGTCGTATATTCAAAAATCTCCTACTTAGGTGTTATACACATTTGATAGTTATAAAATCTTAATATAGATCTTCACACCTAAGTCATATTCTCTTTCAAATCATGAATTGTTATATAAACAATATGCCCAAAAATCTAGTTATAACAGATCTTAATTCAAAATATGCGTTATGTCAAATGTCTCAAGTCACATGTTAACATACCATGGTTCCTCTTCTTACAATTCACAGAATATACATAGATCTAAATCTAGTTTATAACCTATGCCCTTTTTCTTAAATCAGTCACAGATTAGTCATGTCCAATTATGCCACATTCATTATTTCTCCCAAACATTTTAGCGTTCGTGCGTTAATATCTTAGGAGATTGGTGCAGGCTCGTAGTAGCCTAGCTATAGAACAGAAAGAAGAAGAGATACAGAATAAAATAGATCAGAACAGAACATACACAATCTCAAATTCAGATTTACAATCATGTCACAATTATGATTAAAGTTTATATCGGAAAATAACTGCACTTGCCTTGGTTGGATTAAAGAAGGAACTTTAATTATTGTAGAATCGTTGCAGAAGCTTTAATCTCTAGTTTGAATTGAGTTGCTTAGGTTGATGTTGATTAGCTTCTAGTTTTGATTCCAGCAGAGTAGCAACGCCATTTTTATTTTTATATAGAACAGAGGCAAAGCAGAAGCAGAACAGAATTGTGTGTAGAGAAGGCTAGGTTTGGGGCTGTTTAGATAGGTTTAGGCAGACGAATCTAGGCAGAAAACGAGACCAGATACATAAGAATGCACCCAGGCCCAAAACCAGGTTCGGGGACCAGGTCGATCGCCTAGTCGACCTGGTCTGGGGGGTCGACTGCCCAGTCGACTCCCTAGTCGACCTGGGTCTGGGCGGGAAATCTCCCGCCCAGTCTGTTCTGCGTTTGAAATTCGAATTCGAGTTGTTTTGAACTCTGAATATTTCTGAAACTTTGAAGGGCCAGAACTTGGTCATACGGACTCCGATTCATACAAACTCGGACTCGTTTTCAAGCAGAATTTCGAGACGAACGCAATGGAGCAACCCGTTTTCCCTGATTCTTAATTTTAAAAATTAATTATCCTCTGATTTGTTACTTATACGTTCACAGAAAATATGGGGTGTTAAATTCTCCCCTCCTTAAAGGATTTCGTCCCCGAAATCTTCAAGTTAAGAAGAATGTGTCCTACCATCCAACATCCATCTACTCAATCATCAATCACTGGTGTCCATTGTCCTTAGAAACTTCTAATGTTGTATGAACATATGCAAAAGTGTGTGTATATGTTCCTTATCTAATGCAAAGATCAGGCGGTCCACTGATTCAGTTGACCTCCTTTATGTGAATTATGCTAATGCCATGAGTCCACCATGTATGCAAATTTTCCTATTTGATACATATCATTTCTATATGAGTGCACAACCATTCAGTCATATGCAACATCCATGTGCTAAGTCAATCATTTTGCATCCACAAAAATTGAAAATGCTCACACATCCATATGCAGTATAAGAGCGTTTTCGAGCCGATCTAGTGCCTAGTGTGTGTATATGCATCCACGAGCAACCACTAGCAACCACTTGCATCCACTTGCAACCATCAAACATAACATGTCTCAAACACATGTTTACACCCATTAGTTTCTACCTAAAGTTCGAAGATTCGATCGATAGGATACAGTCGAATGATGGAAGCGAGTACAGATAAAACAAAAACTTGGTTCCCATTAGACATTGGTTGAGAGAATAATTCCCCTAAGTATCAACCCCAAAGACCGAGATCAATATCAGATTGACACTCAGAGGATTACCCTCTTTAGACAATGTGAAAACTGTAAATCTTAACCTTATCAGAGATATTCAGATATTTACAGACTACTAGTATAGATCAGATTACCAAATGATTCTTAGAAAACTAAGCATGATAAAACCCAAAATGTATGCGTCCTACTTGACGCCTAACACATATATCTCTCAAACCCCAACCTATCACCAGCAGATGAGTCGTAACCCCTATGGGGTTTGAGACTATAACAAGATCAGAAACAAGACTAGTATTAAAGTGCAGAGACTCGACTACAGAATCAGGATGCCATAATCGGAAAGAGTTCTAACTCAATAATCAGATAAGGAAACTAAACTCTCTATGGAAATTTTCCTACTTATATCCTATCCACCAACTATGAGAGCATTCGCCTGCCATCCCGAATTAGGTCATGTCCTCTGTCCTTGCCCCCGTTTCTTCGGGCAGTACTTAGTGAAGTGTCCCATCTCACCACAGTTGAAGTGAGTGTCCTTCCTCTTTTGGCAATCCTTGTTCAGATGAGTCAAGCTTCCATAAGTAAAGCACATTTCTCCTCCTTTATCATCAGACTTTTCTTCCTTCTTTTGTGTTTCCTTTTTGCCTAATTTGTGAACCAAGTCCATATCCATGAGTTTCTCATCCTTGGGTTGTGCTCCTTAGCCAAACTCCCTCATTCTCATCTTTACTATCCGTGTGTAACACGTTGACAAGTCCCTCGAAAGCGGCCTCCATCGCATGAAAAATCCTACAAAGCTCGAAAGAAAATTAGCTGTAGGTGAGACTATTGCGGCTACAGATGGAAGTCGGGCGCTTATTTGCCCTTTGACCGGTGTCGTAGTCTTATCAAGCCTACAGAACCATGCCGCGATGAGGTTACCTCCCAGAAAGCCGGGAGCCTCGGAGAAAGAAGGAAACAAAGATTCAAACAGAGGATCAAAAGATAAATATATGGCTTTTGGGGATTATGTTTTCAAAAATGAACTTTACTTTTGAAAATACTTCCTTTTAAAACCTTTTTTGAAAATAGTTTTCAAAAACTTTTTATCAAATCCGGTAACCTTCAGCTCTGATACCAAGTGTAACACCCTACCTCCGTTACGGTCACTCACAAAGGGAATGCCTTAACTTTGGTGGAGCATTTTAGTAAACAGAACAGAATATTACAAGACAGATAAACAATACTTGAAAAATTATAACTTTATTACAGCGGAAAACAGAAATCAGTATGGTTACATCCTTTCAAATCACAATATCAGAATTCAAGAACAAAATATCGGTCTTGTACAAAAGCCTTCAGAATGCATAGTTTAAAATCATAATCCCAACAGAAGAAGACAAGCCATACTTTAAGCACTTCAAGCGGAAGAAATCTGGATCAAGCTAGAGTACTCCCTTCTACAAAACCTGGGGGGGAAACGGAAGAAAGGAGGCGAAACAACAAGGGTCAGACAAAAAGTCTGGCAAGTCCAGTGATTTTCAGTTATGAACAGATAATAATAACATGACATGAAAATAAAACTGGATGAGAGATAACTGTAACAGGTGTAGCAGATTTAACAGAAGAACAGAATGATATAAGCTATTGCTTTACACTTCTTTGCACTAATACTAGTATAACAGAATTAGGTGTCACCCTAATGTCTAAACTGAAATAGAAACGGGTACAGAATAATTTCCACAGAAGAGAATGCTAGTAATGGGACTTTACCACCCCAACAGAAACGGACAGAAGCAGAATGCTAATAATGGGCCTTTACCACCCGAACAGAAACAGAATATTAATAATAGGCCTTTACCACCCGAACAGAAACAGTCTGATTAATCCCTACGAAACAGAACGTAGAATTAGGTGTACACTAGTAATTGGGCCTTTACCACCCGAACAGACGGTACCACGCAGAAATAGATGACTGTTGCCACCCAACAGATACAGACGGTACCAACAAAAACAGACAGAACTTAGTGTACCCTAAAACCCTACCCCAAGCGATCGGCTCCCTAAACATAAATACCCTGTGTCGGCCCCACAGTAGGGTGTATCACTCCCTAAATTGACAACCAATTGGCACAGACCTATTTACAGATGTCACGGTGTCTTAGATCCTCAGAGGCAGGCCGGGATCCGTGCACGCACATGACCCGGTTGGTACGCACCATCAATACCCCTCGCCATTATCACAATGAACCGCTTATAATTAGTTCAGTAAGCGTGCCCGGACCCTACCTACTGTTGGGTCAAAGTTTTGATACCAGAACGGGTTACTGACTAGTATGGGTCCCAAACAACAGATGACACAAGTAATTTCCCTCCTAACCTTGTGTCCCCAGACTAACAGATTTCAGATTAACTTGTTTACAAGTTCAGACATACAGAATTCAGATCAACCAGTTCAAAGATTAGACAAGTTTTCATACCAACGGATCAGATATACAAATTTAACAGACTTATAGATTAACTGGTTACAGATTAACAGACTTACAGATTAACCGATTACAGATTAACAGACTTACAGATTGTCTAACTTTGTATTGGGCCTACAGATTCATGAAACGGGTTTATTAATTTCATCAGTCTAGTTGGTTTAACCCTATCCACCCAGCACGTTTTAGACATCATATTTATTCCAGATTTTCATTAACTAAATATTAATGCCCAGACCTCTTACATTAGACTGACAGTTTGTGGCTACTGGTTAGACCGGTTGGTTCCGGGCAGGTTTCTGCCACAAACTGAGTCTAACCTCGGGTTTCAAGCACGTTACGACTAACTTATCACATTAGAACCTATTGTTTGCGACAACTGGATGTGCCGGGCGGTTCCGGGCAGAATTACGCCGCAAACTCATTCTAACCTCGAGTTAGCCATGTTTATCATTGCAGCCAATTAATTAATAATTTACCATTTATGCCCACGCCTAATATACATGTCAATTATTCATAGCTAATTCAGATTATGTCAATAACAGACTGAATATATCAACTTAACAGATATAGCAGATAAAAGATTTTTCGCAGATTAGGCGACTTAACGGATTCAGCAGATTAAGTGATTTAGCAGATTTAGCATATAACAGATTTGGCATTTTCAGCAGACTCAGCAGATGACAGATTTGGCAGATGAACAGATCTAGCAGACTAGGCAGTAGAGCAGAACTAGCAGATTAAGCAATATAACAGAACTAGCAGATTAGGCAAATATAGCAGAACTAGCAAATTAGGCAAATATAACAGATTTAATCATTCCTTAAAGTTTCACAAACATATCTTGCCTAATTATAAATTTGGCCTAAGTTTGCATGCCTAAATAGTTGTCATGATTCACACTATGATCATATACCCCACGTTTGCATTGAATTTACATGTCACAGATTATGGTCATAATTTACATGTCCGAATTTAGTTCAACTTGCCTAGTACAAAAGATTCACATATAAATTATACCAAATATAGCCACCGATTTCAATGCATGTCATATATTCAAAAATCTCCTACTTAGGTGTTATTCACATTTGATAGTTATCAAATCTTAATATAGATCTTCACACCTAAGTCATATTCTCTTTCAAATCATGAATTGTTATATAAACAATATGCCCAACAATCTAGTTATAACAGATCTTAATTCAAAATATGCGTTATGTCAAATGTCTCAAGTCACATGTTAACATACCATGGTTCCTCTACTTCCAATTCACCGAATATGCATAGATCTAAATTTAGTTTACAACCTATGTCCTTTTTCTTAAATCAATCACAGATTAGCCATGTCCAATTATGCCACATTCATTATTTGTCCCAAACATTTTAGCATTCGTGCGTTAATCTCTTAGGAGATTGGCGCAGGCTCGTAGTAGCCTGGCTATAGAACAGAAAGAAGGAGAGATACAGAATAAAATAGATCAGAACAGAACATACACAATCTCAAATTCAGATTTACAATCATGTCACAATTATGATTAAAGTTTATATCGGAAAATAACTGCACTTGCCTTGGTTGGATTAAAGAAAGAACTTTAATTGTTGTAGAATTATTGCAGAAGCTTTAATCTCTAGTTTGAATTGAGTTGCTTAAGTTGATGTTGATTAGCTTCTAGTTTTGATTCCAGTAGAGTAGCGACGCCATTTTTATTTTTATATAGAACAGAGGCAGAGCAGAAGCAGAACAGAATTGTGTGTAGAGAAGGCTAGGTTTGGGGCTGTTTAAATAGGTTTAGGTAGACGAATCTAGGCAGAAAACGAGACCAGATACATAAGAATGCACCCAGGCCCAAAACCAGGTTCGGGGACCAGGTCGACACCTAGGTCGACTGCCCAGTCGACCTGGTCTGGGGGGTCAACTGCCCAGTCGACTCCCCAGTCGACCTAGGTCTGGGCGGGAAATCTCCCGCCCAGTCTGTTCTGCATTTGAAATTCGAATTTTGAATTCGAATTCGAGCAGTTTTGAACTCTAAATATTTCTTAAACTTTGGAGGGCCATAACTTGGTCATACGGACTCCGATTCTCACAAGCTCGAACTTGTTTTCAAGCAAAATTTCGAGACGAACGCAATGGCACGACCCGTTTTCCCTGATTCTTATTTTTAAAAATTAATTATCCTCTGATTTGTTACTTATACGTTCACAGAAAATACGGGGTATTACAGATATGACTTAGATCATTCATGAACTGAGAAAGTAGGCTGGCTGCAAACATGATATCAGGTCTTGTACTAGTGGGGTAAAATAGATTACCAACTAGTCTTCTATACTAACTAGCATCAACCTTCCTTCCCCCATCTTCTTTTTTCAAATTTTCATTCATAACTAATGGTGTGTCAGTTGGATTACACCCAAGCATTCCAAACTTCCTCAATATTTTCTCCACATATTTCTTTTGACAAATAAAACCTCTATCATCATCTTGAGAGATTTCTATTCCAAGGAAAAAATGCAGCAAGCTCAAATTGTTCATTTCATATTTCTACATCATTTCTTTTCTAAAATCTTCAATCAACTTTAAATTATTTCGTGTATAAATTAAATCATCTACATAAATTGCAATAATTAGAATACCATCCATACCTTGTGGGTTGACATACAAGGTAGGCTCATTCTTGCTCTTCACAAAACCTTTCTCCATGAAATAATTGTTAATATTGCTATACCATGCCCGTGGTGCTTGTTTTAGCCCATAAATCGCTTTCTTTAATTCGTAAACTTTTCTTTCTTGTTCTTCAATCTCAAATCCTTGAGGTTGCTCCATTTAAACCACTTCTTTCAATTCTCCATTCAAGAATTCCGATTTTGCATCTAGCCGATATTGCTTTCATTCTTTTTGGGCTGCAAGTGATATTAAAGCTCTAATGGTGTCAAGACGTGCCACAGGAGCAAATGTCTCTTCGTAGTCAATATCGGGCTGTTTAGAATAGCCATTTGCAACGAGTCTTGCTTTGTTCTTTTGAACTGAACCATCTGGATTATGTTTCACCTTGTAGATCCATTTTACTCCAATTGTTTATTTGTCTTTTGGCTTATCAACCAACAACCATGTCTTGTTCCTTTCAAGTGCAACCATCTCTTCTTGCATTGCCTTCCTCCAAGCATCTTCCTTATCTGCTTCTTCAAAATTTATGGTTCCACAGCGCAATAGTTGCACCTAGCAAAAATATCATCCAAACTCCTCATTTTTATTGGAATTGAGCATGGAGATGATGAATTATGGCTTGTTGAAGATGAAGTGCTGGATAGAGAACTAGGTGTAGATGGATCACATTGGTTATTTGTAAGTGAAGTTGGATTTTGTTCTAAAATTACTGTTGGAACGGTTTTATCCTTCACTTTCTCCTTTTGCCAATTCCAAGATATTTTATCATCAAATACAACATCTATACTAATGATGACTTTCTTTGTCTTCAAGTCGTAAAGTCTATAGCCCTTTAACACAGAACTATAGCCCATAAAAATGCATCTTTCACTTGATTCTTGAAGCTTTTTCCTTTTTTCTTTACGAATTTGGGCATAGCAAATACTTCCAATAACTCTTAGATGATTTACTGAAAGCTTTCTTCCACTTCACGCTTCAAACGGTGTCATATTCCATACAACTTTTGTTGGACATCTATTCAGCAAGTATGCAGTTGTATTTACAGCCTCGGACCAAAATTCTTTAGGTGTCCCTTTCTCAAACAATATTGATTTATCGATCTCTATTACGGTTTGATTCTTCCTTTAGAATACACGTTTTGCTGAGGTGTATACCTAACGGTTAGTTGCCTCTCCCCAGCTTCTTCTTCACAAAATTTATCAAAATCATTGGAGTTATACTCCTTTCCCCTATCACTTCTCAAAACTTTTATGGACCTGCCACTTTGTTTCTCAACAAAAGCTTTTAACTTATTAAATATAACAAACACTTCAGATTTTTGTCTCATCAAATAAACCCATGTCATGCGAGTCAAAACATTAATGAACAAAATTAAGTACCTATTTTGAGCATGAGATAAGGTGCTCATAGGAGCGCATACATCCATGTGTACTAGTTCCAACACTTCTTTGGCTCTTGTTGATCAATCCTTTGGAAACGGTTGCCGATGACGTTTGCCAAGTACACATCCTTCGCATACTCCATGTTATTTTTATTGTTGGCAGCCGTACAACTTTTTTTTTTTTTTTTTGAGAAAGCAATGTGAGACTATTGTAGTTTAAGTGTCCAAGTCTCTTATGCCATAAACAAGTGTCATCTTCTTTTTTTTCCATGGAGCTATGATTTTTCTCATAATTGAGATGGAGGGGAAAACTTCTGTTTTTCGTCATTTTTATTACAGCAGCAGCTCTTCCTTTTGAATCAAAGATTTTACATTCTCGATTCTCAGATTGAAGAGAATTACTATGCTCTAAAAGTTGTCCAATGCTTAACAAATTCTCATCTAATTTAGGAACATAAAAGGTATCATGAATGGCCTTACCTCCCTGCTTTGTTGCAACTCCAATGTTGTCTTTGCCTTCAACTTCAACATACTCTCCATTATCAATTTTAACTTTTGAACCAAACGAAAGATCTATGTCAATGAATGCATTTTTATCTCCTGTCATATGATTGCTACATCCGTTGTCCAAGTACCATACATTCTCATATTCATCTGTTGCTTTTTGACAAGCAAAGAACAAGCTCCCTTCCATATTTTCCACTTCGGCAAATGCTGTGTGTTGAGGCTTACCAAAGTGACAGTCCTTTTGAATGTGCCCAAACCTTTTGCAATTATGACACCGTGGTTCTTTTTGCAAATTCCACACCATTAATTTGATCCTTCATCACTTCCTCTTCCGCCGTAGGTGCCTCAACCTCTTCCGCGCGAACATCTTCCTCTTCCTCTTTCTTTGCCAAATTTTCCACCTTTATAAGACTCGCCATTATTTTGCTTTATTGCTTTGTCATTGTTTGATTGAGTGGTGAGTTTGGACTGAAACGCGTTTTCAACAGTCTTTTCTATACAGTGTAACAATTTTTGCTCGTAGGATCTATGTAAACCCATCAATCCTAGAGTGGCCATGTTTGACAAATCTTTGCTTTCTTCTATAACAGCCACTATAGGATCAAATTTTTCAGTTAAGCTTATCAAAATTTTATCAAAAATTCTGTGATCATCTATTCCATCTCCATGAGACTTCATTTGATTCACTAATTCAGACAACCTATTAAAATTCTCGTTCAAGCTTTCATTTTCAAAATCTCTCTTTAGAGATTGAAGTTTTACAGCTCTCACCTTTGAATCACCTTCAAATTCTTGTTGCAAGATTTCTCATGCTTCCTTGGCTGTTTTTGCTCCCATAATTCTTGGAAATAGGGTGTTTGACACTCCTCTTTGGATCATTCCAAGAACTCCAACATCTGTGACTTTTTTCTTTTTAGTACTTCAGTTTGGGCTGCTATAGGTTCTGCCGCAGCCGTTATGTCTTCATACCCTCGTTTGATGAACTCCAAGACATCCAATGGGGTGAACAAAGTCTCCATTTTTACTGGCTAGAAATCATAATTTACTCCTTCAAATAAAGGAACTTGGACATTGCTAGAGGTGGAGTTGATGCTTGCTGAAGTATTGCTTGGAGAAGCCATTACTTTGCACCTTTTTTTATTGCAAGGATCTAGAGCTCCGTTATCATTTGTTAGATTGAGAATACTTAATTTTATTTAGGGGAAGAATTCTTTCTTAATTTTTTACGTCTAATACAACAAATGACCACATATATATAGTGGTTTACATAACCTTTCACCGAATAGACATGACTTTTAATTCAAATGACATATGACTCTTCAGTATTCTTGATACATGATTTTGATAAAAATATTAATTATTACACACATTACTAACAAGGGCGAATCATCAGCATTTGTAATCTGGAATTTTGTGCTCAGGCATGTCCCTTAATCTTAGTTTCGAAAGCACCATGGTGTGAGTCCTAATCGTTCTTATAAGTTATTTTAGAAGCTTCTTCCTCTTCGAACCATTTCATATAACCCCTTTATTGAATGTTTGTCCTGGTAGCCAATGAAAAAAAGGAACTAGTACTATTAAACATATGATTAATAAATATTGTTTTTTTATAAAAAAGAAAAGATAAAGATAGTTATACCTTCTTATGTAAAACAGATGACACGTGTTTGATTTTCATTGTAAGCTGTGCAACTGAAAAATATGAAATTAAAGTCAAGCTGATACTCAAATATGTAAGAAATAAGCAGTCTATCATGCATGAGATGATAAATAATTATTAAAACTTGCATAAAACGCATGTACATACTATCGATATTAACAAATATTTTGTATGCGGATGGAGACTGGGAAAGTGAAGTGGTAGTGGACCAGAGGCGGAGCAAGGTTGGATCATGGCTATTAGGTTTGTATCTGTATTTATCAACGGTCTTATTTGCCAAAGCCTATGTCATTTCCCACTATCAGTTCAGTCCTAATGCAACATTTATTATGTCCCTTTATGGTTATCTATATTCGTCAACATTCTTATTTACCAAAGCCTATGTCTATTCCGCTATTAGTTAGTCTTAGAATATTCTCTTATAGCAATTACTCTTTTGTTGGTTCGTAGAGTGTTTTCTGAAGTAGAAGAAATGGTATAGAAGTACAGGAAAAGGTTACCTTTTATTTTAGGGTGCTACTATTCATTCCCCTATTTACACTTCTAGCCACCAAAAATAAAAGCACTCCAAATATTTTAAATTTCCTCTTCTGGCCACCATCTAAATTAATAACAAAAAAAATGCAGATGCCACCAGCTCCTTTCTCTACACGAATGTTTCCTTCCTTACTTACTTTGTCGGATGTGAAATGATTTAATTTAATAATCCATTTACATAAACACTTTAGCAATTTTAATTTTGATAAATGAGTACTTACTTCATCGGTTATGAAATTATTCATCAAATCAACATTTATGTCTTTTGAGTCATTTGATCAAATATATTGCATCACATTATCACAACCATCATGTTTATCATCCAGTTTATCATCATTCAAATATTACAACTGTCAAACGACAAAAAAAATGTATCAATTTCTAAGAGAAGATACGTAAGTTATACAGATAAAAACCTTACAAGTCAAAAATTACATTGTCATTCTCTATTACAACTTCATCAAATTTAATGTCCTCTAAGCTTGAAATTTACAACAGAATGGAAAAAATATCCTAAAATGCAATGGAAAACCCTAACAACAAGTTATATATCGTAATAGAAAATAGTAAAAATCAAGCAATTCTAATCTCTTTTTTATCTTCGTCTTCCATCTCTATTAGACACAAAAGAATATCTGCTTTTGTAAAGGTTTAGAGTTTGAAATTGTAAAGAAGTATGTGTTTTTTTAGGAGAAGTATGGTGGTGAATAACTGAGTGAAAGAATAATATATGGTGGCCAAAAGAATATAAAAATAATCATTTATATTAAATTTATAAATGTGGCCGAAAGTGTAAACAGGGGTATGAATTGTAGCACCCTTATTTTATTTTCATGCATTTTCGGAACTAGAAGAGATTATGTGAAGCTAAGCAAAATTAATTAAAAAGATAGTTAGCTTGTTGTTTAACATTTATCATATGTTTATTCCTATTCCTAGATATACATGGGGATGCATACATGCATCCAAGTCTTTAAAAAAAAACTTCTTTCCCTTATCGTATTATTTGCTCACTTTTACCATGTTCAATTATATATAATCATCCTGATTATTAAACACCATTCTTGACAGGTGATGCTGCACAACCTTTCGCTCATGAGTCTGTCTTTTTAGACCATTCTATGTGTGGTAATCTAACATTGTCCTCTACAAAGGTAAAATTGTATAATACCCTCATATTATAAATTTTTACCTGAATTAACCATGTTTTATAAATATTAACAAGTTTATAATAATAATAATAATAATAAACTAAGTTTATAATAACTTTAAATAATAAGTTATAAAATATTAATCAAACTAACTAATATTTATAAATACTGAGTAAATTTATAATAATAACATGAAATTAGACAAGTTTTACAAATAGTAATAATAAATTTTATGAAAATTAACTAAGATTTACGAAAATTATCTAATTATTATGAAAAATTAACTATGATATATAAAAAGTAAATAATTTTATAAAAACTAAGTATCATAAAATTTAACAAAGTTGGCTATTTTAATATAAAAATTAGCAAGTTTATACTAATAATGATGATAATAATAGTTAAATAAGCTTATAATAATAAATTATAAAATATTAACAAAGTTAACTAAGTTTTAAGAAAATTGATAAATTTATAATAATAGTAGTAGTAATGAGTAACTAATTTTATAATAATAATAAATTATGAATATTAACCGAGTCAATTAAGTTCTATTGAAATTAACAAAATATATAGTAGTAATTACAATAATAATAACAATAATAATAATGTAACGAAGTTAGCTGTGTTGTAAAAATAATAATTGTAATAAATTCAAGTTTTACTAATAAATTAAGTAAGTATTATAAATATATAGTAATAACAATAGTAATTGTATTTGTATTTATAAATAAAGTTAACTAAATTTTATAAAAAAATAGTTAAGATTTACAAAATTTAAATAAGCTTATAAAAATTTAACTAAGTTTTATAAAAAAAATAACAAGTTCATAATAATGATAATTAACTTAGCTTATAATAATAACAGGAAACTATAAATTATTAAATGTTAACCAAGTTAATAAGTTAACTAAGTATTGCATATAGTAATAACTAATAAATTAAATATTAGTAAAAAATTACTAAATATTATAAAATAATAATAATAAATTAACTAATGTAATTAAATTTTATAAAAACTAATCAAGATTTATAAAAATTAAACAAGCTTATAAAAATTAACTAAGTTTTATAAATATTTCGCTAAGTTAACTTGAGCTTTAATATAAACAAAGGGTCATCGATACGATTATTAAATCATCGATAGTAAATTAAATAAATTGTATGTTTTTCATGTCATATACCGCTAGTAGAGTTAGTATGTTATTTGCAACCTTGATTGGAACATGTCATGTATTGCTAGCATAATCATGGACTTATGAATTTCTTCATCGTAGGTAATTAAAAACCGTTGGTGCAAAAAAAAGATAACACTTTCTTCTTTCATGGTAAGCACATGAAATTTTTCGGTCATCCATTTTGTTAATATTTGGTGCAAACTTGCTTTATGGATGTTGTTATTTTTTATCTATGGGTATTGTGACTTTGTTCAACCGATATTGTGTAAACTTAGTTTATGGTGTTATTTTTGTTTATGGAAATTATGTAAACTTGATTTGTACGTGATGTCTTTGTTTATGAATACTGTATTATATAGTTTATATAAATGATTGATAAATATATGTTTTTATGACAGTTTTGTATTTTATTCTAACATGCTATTGATATTAGTTGCTTGACATATATTCAAATGCTGCTAATATGCATGTGCATGAATATTTTGATAATACTGCAAAATATTAATGCATTAGAAAATAGAATAGAAGAAGGCAATGTTTGTTCAGGGTTGTCATTACTTTTAAGCTTATCAACAGCCTTTATTTAGTGCTATCATTACTTTGAATACTTAATAACAAGTTTTATGAATTGCCTTTGAAAATGTAGAACACAAATGAATGTGCTATTGACAGCAGTTTGTAAATGTTGTTATAAGTTAATAACAGCTTTATCAATCCAGATGAAAAGGATAGCAACGACATAGAAAATCTATCAAAAACTATTAACAGCTCATTATAAACTCTTTAAAATTGGGTTTTACATAGTGTTTTTCCTTATGTTGTTAAAAGTTCTATATCTATGACCGCATGTCGTTATACAACGTTTCTAATAACGTTGTTATATTCTTTCACAGCGGTTTTCAAACACAAATAAAAGCTATTTATAGTGTAGTTATTTCTTTTCCACGGTTTAATTATATCCATGACTACCATTTTTGGGAGATATTATTTATGTACTCTGATATTCTGTGATTCAGATTTGGTCTTCATGTGACATGGTATTTAATGAAAGTTAGTTATTATTAGACCAAAATGGCAATAACACCCAATAGACTAGATTTTGAAGAGAATAATGAAGAAATATAAACTAAAAACGAGAAAAATCAAACAAATACACGAAATTTGTAGTGGTTCGGCATTAATGAGGCTGCATCCACTTTATAATCTTTATATTCAATAAGGAATTACAAGTACAATACCTAGAATCTCTCAAACACTCGAAATACAATTGATTTTCTCTCAAAAGTATTGAAATTCACTCGAATAGGGAAAGACTGCTTGCGGGTCGAATAACAATGGCAGAGCATTGTAGAATGTTCATAAATTCAGGAGGCAAAAGTCCTTTCTTCATGTTTAGAATGGGTATTTATAGGGACCAGGTAGAAAATTTCGGTGGGAACAGTTATACATGAAGTGGTATCGGGTTCGGATTTGTAGCTCATTAGTGGAGTGGGTTTCATGGAGCCCATGGATTGTAGATCGTGGCCATGTGGAGAACGATCTGTTAATGCAGGAAATAATGGTGTTAGTGGGGAGTTACCCCAGGCAATACAGAAATCGGGGACCGGGTCGGTTCAAATACGTTCGAATCGAAGGCTACCGACCCGAAGCCTTTGATTTCTGTTCGACGCAATGTCTTTTCTACCCATTCAATTCAACCTCTTGATCTTGTGAGGACATCACCTTTAGTATCTAACGAATATGATCATAACCACTTGAACGTTGGATGGCCTTGTCACTAGGCAGGCCAACATATGCCCCTCAAAGTACGTTTTATCAAAGATGACGCGTGCTGTGAACTTGTCTATTCTTAAATAAGCACCAATCAACCGTCATTTTTTCTATAAAGTCGTATCTTTTGATCTTTGTGAATTACACACACACACACAAATATATATATATATATATATATATATATATATATATATATATATATATATGGGAGCCAAGAGAGTATGGCGCAGTGGTATGGTACTAAGCTACCAAGTAAGAAGCCAAGAGTTCGATACTTCCCTTAGACCTATATGATGTATTAACCAAACAATCATTAATCTGAAGTCCTCTACTGGAAAATAGATAGAGTCATAGGTAAATATCTTAAACTTCATCGAATCAAAATTTTTCAAGACATCACTTAAAATCCCAAACTCATTGGTTCACACAGACAGCGAAATGATTATTGAGAAGATCTTTCTATTTTCCATGGTTCTCTAATTTATCAGCTTTCTTCGGGATCTGGTCGAATGGCTTGTTGTGATTCGTTTCGAAAAAGCTAGACCCGATGGACATTTGACCCAAGATGCTTCTTGCGCTACTCAGGTTTGTCCAGCATAATTGAGGTCGATCTATTTTATCAGGGGATACGAATAGTCATGTGGAGTGGTATTTAATTCGAACCCCCTTCTTTTCTTCCTCTTACCTTATTTCTTCATTGTTAAACCATCATGAGCTCACAAACCCTAATTATTCATCCCCTCAGGATTCGATTCAACCTCTAAATCTGATGCATATATAGGTTTCAGATTTGTTGAATGCATGCTTATTTCAACATCTTGAGTGAAATCAGGCCTAAAAGTACACCAGTTCTCTTCGTATATCATTTTGACATTGGCGCTTTAGAGCTAAAGGTCATCGTCATTGCTAGTGATGTCAGAATCATCACCGACAACAATCGTGGTGGCTCTGGTCTATCGGCGACATCGAGGAAGTTTGTTTTCGGGTTTATTCCTGGTTTTGGTGAATCGGGCATTCAAACTGAATACAAGGGAGTTCGGAGCTACGTAGAAAGAAGAGGAGAAGAACAATCTTGGTCGAATGGAATGGACTGTTGGGGCAAAGATATCGAAGTGTCACGAGTTCTGCATGCATAGTGGGGTCGGGTCGAATTATTTCGACCCGAAGCCATTTCAATCGAGGCATTTGAACTTGTAATTTCGATCCAATTCTTATGCAACTGATATGATTCTTGTATAATTTAGCATGTATCCAACTCCGACGAACAAGAAGACTATAATTGATGCAAGCCATCATGTATACATATGTATAACTCGACCAAAGCTTACATACCACATAATCCCATGAACAGTTAGGCTAGAGCCCTTCAGGATTGGATTTGAAACAATACTGTATATTTACTTGTCAGTTCTGGACTTAAACATACAACTTTCCGCAACTATGTGATGCACATTGAATAATTGCATGTTTTTACCACTTCTTCTATGTTTCACCACACCTGCACTGCACACACTAATACAACACAAGGGGGTACAGGTTACATTACCCTAATTTTTGACATTTCTTGGGTAGTACAGCAGCATGTCTAGGAGATATCTGACAAGATATTCATAGTCTGAGAAAGGCAAGGCTCTAGAGTCGTCAACTAATCTGGACGTTCTTCCATCAGATTCTAACTCAAATTGTACCGATCTAGAATTCGAAGTTGATCTTCATGAGCATGTAGGATCGTCTGAGGGAGAGATTTCCGTGGATGAAGAAGATAGAGTGGGAGATAATCGAGCTCATGATGAATTCAATGATGCGATTACTCTATACGAACCTCATGATTCTTAAGTATCTACAACCGGCGAACACAGACTTAGACGATTGTGCCTAACACACATAATATCTTGGGAAGAGGTCAGAGTTGCAATGAAAGTTTTAGACAAACCCCACAACCCTCTAGAAGGATACATGGCAATAAGTCGGTTAATGTGCTCAGTCGGAGTCATTCCTCCATTCCCTCCTTTCACCGTCGATTTTCTAAGATGGTTGAGAATAGCTCCCATGCAACTCCAGACAATAGCTTATTCATATTTATATACATTGTACATGGCATATATGGAGGTTATAGGTGTGGAGCCCACCTTTGAGAGCATAAATTTTTTCTATCACTTCAAGCATCGCCAACGAGAGACTCCTTCCTTTCTCTACTTTGAACCGTTCCCAAGAGAAAGATCATCAGTGATGGATTTGGTAATGTGGGCGATATAAGCCCCGACTGGTTCTACATTTGACACCAGCTCGGGTGTGCTAGGAGGTGGCTTCAATCTAGTGAGTTTCAAACCCGAGATTTATCATCTCGACTATACTTACAGATTCACTGACCTTTTTTATTATTTTCAATTCCAAATCTAAAGAAAACACAAGGCCAAGTGTACCAAAGCTGCCCAAAAACTTTATTGAATGCTAATCCAAATTTCTTATATGTTGGAAAATGCTTAGTGGACGTGTTCCTTCATCGGTATCATCTACTTAACATGCGACGTAGCATATGACTTAGTGGAGGTCGTGCTTATGTATACGTGCCCCAACTCATCCTCCTGTGCCTACCGGGACTGGAAACTTGCCCCAGTCGAGGGTCAAACAGAAACAATATTTGAGGTTGGTGAGGGCTCGAAGAGTAAAGACCCGCAGATTTAAGTCAAGAACCACAACCGGGAGAGAAAGAGAGAACTCCTGAAAAAGAGTCAATAAACGTATTTACTGATGAGCTTTTGGAAAGACCAATTGAGGAAGAGCCTCGGGATCTCTCTAAAAGACGCGTACACTTCCGAGCGGCAACCTTCTCCTAAGACTCCATCTCCTACTAAGTCACCATCTCACGATCCTCAACAAGAGGAGTCTATATTCAAAGGATTAGCTGATTTCGCCTTACTTGATGTTATATATTCTTCTCAAGACATCGATTCTGGCTCTTTTTTTCTTCTTTCTGAAGAGGAAGTCACATCTATCAAGACTGGGAAGACGACTCCTACAATCCATTGGGGGGAGTCACTTAGGACACACGGTACAAACACTGCACGTCACATCACTTGCGCAATATTCTATTTCCTGATTTTAATCCTGGTTCTTGTTAATTTGCAGGGAGGATGTCTCACCGAGTCTACGACACTAAGAAACTTCGCTATAGTCTTCCGGAATCTCACTATGATGCTGACCCTGATGATAGAAGACATTATCAGTCGCAATACCCTCAATCTTCATGTTCCCGCTCTCTAGTTTGTTTAGATCCTAATAAGTATAAAAGCCGCCACAGCCATCGTGAGAGAGACAAATAGGTTCCCAAAGCTCCGGTCCTTCCAAAAGAGACGTATGCTCAGGAGAACCCATCTAAGAAGTATATCGACCCCAAAGACAAACCTAAAGACAAGGTAAAGGATATGGGTAGCACAGTTATTTTTTCCGCCAAGTGCAAGTCCATCGATATAACAACAAAAAACCTATGGTGCTTGACCTCTCCACTGAGTAAAGAATAAAGGTCTTGATTGAGAAATTCCCTGAATATCACTTCGGGAACATGCATTTCATGCCTAATCTCAAATCAGTCCATGCCAACTGGTCTGAACCCATAAAGCTGAAATTGACTTTGTGGACCGCTAATATCAAGAAACATGCAAGTATGCCCAAAAGATTTCTAAGTTTATCAGGGAACTCCAACTGGACCAAGATAATCAGAGACAAATATGGGAGGGCGAAATATCCCATGTTAGAAATATTTAGAAGGAATTTGAGGAAGCTTAGGCCCAACATGCCCTTTCATAACGCGACGTTGAAAATATAAAAAGTTACATGACGAGTAACAACAATGCTTTTATGGTGAGAACGACTCCAACAGCAGAGAATGTACATATCTCAAGAAGCAAGTTGAAGGTGTCACAACCGAAAAAGATAAATTGAAACTATCATGCACTACCTCAATAAGGAAAAGACTGAGCTCGATAAAGAGGTTGCCAATCTAAAGGCTAAGCTAGCGGAGGCTGAGGAGATGGTCGTAACTGCAGAGGAAAATGCTAACATTACCCTTGAATCTGCTTCTGCTTCCAAGGCACAACTCATCGAAGCCCAAGGAGAGCTAGACGATTTTAGGCATCTCTTAATATCTTCGCTCGCTAAAGTTCTTCAGACACATGACATATCTAGGATACATGACTATCCCAAAAATTTAGTCCATCTATGGGATGAACTTATTGACAAAGAGAATCACAGACTTAAGGATAAGATCGTGGATGAGGAGGAGTTATTGAGGACATTTCTGAGGGGCGAAGGGAAGGAGCGTCTAGCAGAGGGGGAAGGCTATTAAAAGAAGCTATGGAAGCTACCAAACATCAAGCTAAGGGTAAAGGCACCATCGAAGATGGCTCGAGTTCTTCCTTTGCACAGCCTGGGACTGTGGATGTAGAGAAATATGATCTTGGACATCCAAGGAATACTTCACATACATTTCTCTCTTCTACAGTCGAAGCTACAACACTTGCTACTTCTGGAGACCAATCAGCTGAAGGTATTTCCACATTCTCTCAATATTTTTCCAAAGCTATTCTGGTGTGTCATCGTGCTATGAAGCTTCCTATTAAAAGGCATGTTATTTCTCTAGAGATAATAACCATTGCTCTCTCTGCTTTGGGTACAAAGCCAGCCGACGTTGTTGAAGAACAACAGAAGGAGCCAGCCGACAAGACGACATTGCTCCCCAGTGCTATTGCCCCAGTGTAACACCCCGTATTTTCTATGAATGTATAAGTAACAAATCAGAGAATAATTAATTACAAAAATAAAAATCAAGGGAAACGGGTTATGCCATCGCGTTCGTCTCGGAATTTAGCTTGAAATAGAGTCCGAGTTTGCGTAAAACGAATATCGTATGAAGAAGATATGGACAAACGAAGTTTGGTGGCTAAATAGAAGGAAAAAAAGATTGCACTGGCGCACTTGGGAAGTGCGCCAGTACAAATTTACATTGGCGCACTTCCCAAGTGCGCTCAGGCCGAGAGAAAACCTGCACAGCTTTCTGGTTTGACTCTGGCTAGCCTGGTCGGGTTCTGGTCGAATTTCTGAGCTCTGCTGTGTCACTAGAGCTAACTTGTCACTTTCTGATTGGCATCTCTTGAGATGGATGGCCTTGATTAACTCTAGCATCGACGACTCTAATTAGTTTGAAACCCTATATAAACAGCCCCTAGCCCCATTCTCTTTACACCATTTTTCTCTAACCTTATGCTGCATAATTTCATTCTGCATCCTTTCTTATTAAATAAAATAATGGCGTCGTTACTCTGCTGGAATCATAACTTGGACTGATGCATCTTCTTCCAAACTGAATAGAATTAAAAGCTAAATCAAATCTCAAATCAAAGTTTAGAGCTACAACAACAATTAAAGAGGAGTAATTCAGCATTTCTGCATCAACAACAGTTTATTACCCTTTCTTAAAACCACGAAAGGCAAGTACAGTTATTTTCCGATATAAACTTTAATTATAATTGTGACATGATTATAAATCTGAATTGAGGTTGTGTCTGTTCTATTCTGATATATTTTATTCTGTATCTCTTTCTTCTTTCTGTTCTATAGCCAGGCTACCACGAGCCTGCGCCACATTTCATAAGAAATTAACGCACAAACGCAAAACTTTGGGACAAATAATGAATAATGGCATAATTGGACATGGCTAATCTGTGCTGATGTTGTAAACTAGATTTAGATCTATGCATATTCTGTGAATTGGAAGAAGAGGAACCATTGTATGTTAACATGTGACTTGAGACTTTGGACATAACGCACATTTTGAATTAAGACCTGTTAAAATTTAAAGTTCTAGATTTTTGGGTATATTTTTATATAACGATTCATGACTTGAGATAAAAAGAGAATATGACTTAGGTGTGAAGAACTATATTAAGATTTGATAACTGTTAAATGTGAATAACACCTAAGTGGGAGATTTTTGAATATATGGCATGCATTGAAATCGATGGCTATATTTGGTATAATTCATGTGTGAATCTTTTGTACTAGGCAAGTTTAACTAAAATTGGGACATGAGTTATATGGTAAATTATGACCATAATCTATGCCATGTAAATTCAATGCAAACGAGGGGCATATGATCATATTGTGAATCATGACAATTATTTAGGCATGCAAACTTAGGCCAAATTTATAATTAGGCAAGATATGTCAAGGAAACTTTAAGGAATGATTAAATCTGTTATATTGCCTAATCTGCTAGTTCTGTTATATTACCTAAACTGCTAATTAGGTTGAATTGCCTAATCTGCTAATTATGTTAACTTGCCTTATCTGCTAGATCTGCTAAATCATCTAATCTGCAAGATCTGTTATCTGTTTAATCTGTTGAATGGCATAATCTATTGGAACTGAAATGCTGAAATTTGAAGTATGTAAATCTGTAGACTCGATTTAAAATTGAGCAAAACTTGTTAATAGAACCTCAAATAATCTGTTGTAACTTGTACATAAGTTAATTTGTTAAATTAGCATGATTAGTCTGATATTAGCATAGTCTATGAATGAATGCATTGGTTGAACATGTAACATGGCTAACTCGAGGTTAGAATGAGTTTGCGGCGTAATCCTGCCCGTAACCGCCCGGCACATCCAGTGGCCGCAAACAGTAGGTTTTAATGTGAGAAGTTAGTCATAACGTGCTTGAAACCCAAGGTTAGACTCAGTTTGCGGCAGAAACCTGCCCGGAACCAACCGGCCTAACCAGTGGCCGAAAACTGTCAGTCTAATGGGAGAGGTCTGCGCGTTAATTTTTAATTGATACAAATCTAAGATAAATATGATGTCTAAAACGTGTTGGGTGGATAGGGTTAACCAATTTGACTAATGAATTTAACAAACCCTTTTCGTGAATTTGTAGGCCCAATTACAAAGTTAGACAAATCGGTAAATCTATTAAATTCGTATATCTGATCCGTTAGTCTGAAAACTTGTCTGATCTGTGAACTAGTTGATCCGAACTCTGTATGTCTGAACTTGTTAACAAGTTAATCTGAAATCTGTTAGTCTGGGAACACAAGGTTAGGAGGGAAATTACTTGTGTCATCTGTTGTTTGGGACCCATATTAGTCAGTAACCCTTTCTGGTATCAAAACTATGACCCAACAGTAGGCAGGGTCCGGGCACACTTACTGAACTAATTATAAGCCGTTCATTCTGATAATGGTGAGGGGTGTTGATGGTGCGTTCCAACAGGGTCATGTGCGTACATGGATCCCGGTCTACCTCTGAGGATGTAAGACGTCGTGACATCTGTAAATAGGTCTGTGCCAATTGGTTGTCACTTTTGGGAGTGATACACCCTACTGTGGAGCAGACATAGGGTATTTATGTATTAGGGAGACGATCGCTTGGGGTAGGGTTTTATGGTACACTTAGTTATGTCTGTTTCTTTTGGTACCGTCTGTTTCTGTTGGGTGGTAACACCTGTCTGTTTCTACGTGGTACCGTCTGTTCGGGTGGTAAAGGCCCATTTACTAGTGTACACCTAATTCTACATTCTGTTTCCGTAGGGATTAATCAGTTTCTGTTTCTGTACCTTTTGTTCGGGTGGTAAAGGCCCATTATTAGCATTCTGTTTCTGTCTGTTTCTGTTGGGGTGGTAAAGGCCCATTACTAGCATTCTCTTCTGTGGAAATTATTCTGTTCCCGTTTCTGTTTCAGTTTAGACATTGGGGTGACTCCTAATCCTGTTATACTAGTATTAGTGCAGAGAAATGAAAAGTAATATTATTCTGTTTCTTCTGTTTAACCTAAGTACATCTGCTGCTCCTGTTACTGTTATCTCTTATCCAGCTTATTTTCATGTCATAATTATTATTATCTGTTCATATGCTGAAAGTCACTGGACTTGCCAGACTTTATGTCTGACCTTGCTTGTTTTCGCCCCTTTTTCTTCCGTTCCCCCCCCCTCCCAGTTTTTCCAAGGAGGGAACACTTTAGCTTGATCCGGATTTCTTCTGCTTGAAGTACTTAGAGTGCTTAAAGTATGGGTGGGGATTGTGATTTTAAAGTTTTGTACTCTGATGATTTTCTGAAGAAGACTGATATTTATGTACTTGAGTTTTTGGTAAAGATGTAACCAAACTGATTTCTGTTTTCCGCTGTAATAAAGTTATAATTTCTCAAGTATTGTTTATCTGTCTTGAAATTTTCTGTTTTGTTTACTAAAACGCTCCACCAAAGTTAAGGCATTCCCTTTGTAAGTGTCCTTAACGGAGGTGGGGTGTTACACTTGGTATCAGAGCCGAATGTTACCAGATTGGGTAAAGTTTTTGAAAACTATTTTCAAAAAGGTTTTAAAAGGAAGTATTATCAAAAATAAAGTTTATTTTGAAAAACATAATCCCCAAAAAGCCATATATCTATCTTTTCAGTTCTCCATTTTAATCTTTTCCTTTCATTCTGGCATGTCCAGGAATCTTAACTTTCTAGAGGGCGTGCCAATACCTGGCTGGTTCAGGAGGTACCTAGAGGCTAGGTCCAACGATGCAGGCCTAACAGATATTCCTCCTCCAGCTACAGCGATTCCTCCTCCTCCGCCCCCTCTCATGCAATTGCTTTTTCAAAAATATGTAAAGATTTTAGGGCCATGGGTGGAAAGGATTTCAAGGGAACTGAATCATTATTAGAAGCAAGGAACTGGCTCAAAGAAACTGAGGATCTGTTCGTTATCTTTGAGGTGGACGATAGGCAGAAGGTACAATTGGCGGTATGGTTGCTCAAAGACGAAGCTTCCTATTGGTGGGAAGTCACTAACACCGAGAGACCGGTTGAAACATGGATGGATTTCAGAACAAGGTTTGAGACGAAATTCCTCTCGCAAGCTGAAGGAAGTCTACAACTGGAAAAGTTCTTATCTCTTAAGAAAGGAAGTATGGTGGTCAAGGAATATGTCAACCAGTTCAACCAACTGGCCAGGTTCGGTCTAGATTTAGTCAACACCCAGCATAAAAAGGCTCTCCGCTTTGTTAAAGGATTGAACGAGCCACTGCACAGCCTAGCCATGACCCATGTACCCATGGGAGCGACTTACGAGAGATTGGTGGATATGGAACTACTGCACGAGGAAGACAACGACAAGAAAAAGGCAAAGAAGGAAGAACCACAGAACAAGAAAGCATGGCCCAAAAAGGAAACACAAAAGAAGGGCGAAAATTATGAAGATAAGAAAGAGAAAAAGTGCTTTACTTGTGGAAGCTTGACTCATCTAAACAAGGATTGCAGAAAAAGAAAGGGCACTTGCTTCAACTGTGGTGAGATGGGACACTTCACTAGGGACTGCCCGAAGAAACGAGGGCAAGGGCAGAGGGCAGGACCAACTTCTAGAAGGCAAGCGAACACTCTCGAGGCTAGTGGATAGGATAGAAATAGGAAAAATTTCTGTAGGAGGTTTAATTTCTTTATCTGATTTTTGAGTTAAAACTCTTTTCTGATTCTGGCATTTTGATTATGTAATCGATACTCTGCACTTGAATACTAGTACTGTTTCTGATTCCGCTGTAGACTCAGACCCACAAGGGTTATGAATCATCCAGTTGTGATAAGTTGGGTATCTTTGTTGAACGTTAAGTTGACTATGACGCACACATTCTGGGTTTTTATCATGCTTAGTTTCCTAAGAATCATTTAGTAATCTAATATGTACCGGTAATCTGTAAATATCTGAATACTTCTGATAAGGTTGAGATTTCCATTTTTGACATTGTCTAAGGAGGGTAATCCTTTGGGTGTCAATCTGATGTTGATTTCAGTCTTCGGGTTGATAATTAGGGGAATTTGTCTCTCAACCAAGGTCTAATGGAAACCAAGTTTTTGTTTATCTGCACTCGCTCCCATCACTCGACTGTATCCTATCGATCGAGTCTTCGACCTATAGATAGGAATCCTATGGATGTAAACATGTGTTTGAGACATGTTATGTTTGATGGTCGCAAGTGGATGTAAGTGGTTGCTAGTGGTTGCTAGTGGATGCATATACACACACTAGGCACTAGATCGGCTCGAAAGCACTCTCATACTGCATATGGATGTGTGAGCATTTTCAATTTTTGTGGATGCAAAATGATTGACTCGTCACATGGATGTTGCATATGAATGAATGGTTGTCACTCATATAAGAATGATATGTATCAAATAGGAAAATTGCATACATGTTGGACTCATGACACTGACATAGTTCGCATTAAGGAGGTCAACTGAATCAGTGGACCACATGATCTTTGCATTAGATAAAGAACATATACACAAACTTTTGCATATGTTCATACAACATTAGAAGTTTTCTATGGGCAATGGATGCTTGTGGATGATGGTTGAGTAGATGGATGACTGGATGGTAGGACACATTCTTCTTAACTTGAAGATTTCGGGGACGAAATCCTTTAAGGAGGGAGAATGTAACATCCCGTATTTTCTGTGAACATATAAGTAACAAATCAGAGAATAATTAATTACAAAAATAAGAATCAAGGGAAACGGGTTACGCTATTACGTTCGTCTCGGAATTTTGCTTGAAATAGAGTCCGAGTTTGCGTAAAATGGTGACATGACCCGAACTTCCCCGTGAAGGAAAGCACGGATGGCGTTGAGGACAAGACAGAATAGAACGCAGACAGAAGAACATTTCATTGTTATTACAACAATTCCATCAGATACAAGAATATACAGAGTATAAATGAATAAATTACATTTGACAAATATCAGAGATTACAATAAATTACATAGCAGCGGATAATAATACAAAGCACAACTGAAGGTGATATACGGATACAGAGCTTTCCGAACATCATTCCAGCTGTAAATCAGGATCCTGTGAATATAAATCTGCAAAACCAAAACTACTAGCTGCCCGTGCGGAAAATAGGGGCACCCGGAGTTTAGGTTAAAACAATAAACTCCAGGTCAGTCATGTGACTGGTGTGAGAACTAAAACAGTTATTTAAACATTTACTTTAAAAGAGAGTAATTCAAGGGACCACGTCGTATAACACGGAACGGGTTTCCTCCCAAGAATACCAGTGCATAGAAAAGACAACGCAATGCTTTTTCGAAAAATGAAGCTATTATAAGACCCAGGTCTCATCACACAATGCAACGCAAGCCGGAGGATAGGGTTTTACCTTATAACAGCCAAACATGTTTGGTACGTTTAAAACAAATCATTTGATACTATAATAAGTGTATAGTGTCAAAACAATTTCAATCATAAATATAAATCATAGACGGCATAGCATCCCATGCTACTATGTCGCCATACTAGTTCTACAATTAAAACCGCAATACACGTATTGGAAATTGGATTTCCGTCATGAGTCGAGGCAAGGGGCAAGCTCCTCTCCGCGTTCGAGACACTCTAGCAAATGTCTCAGGACTACACACTCTGGGCAATCCTGGATCTTCAGGGCCGGTCCTCACTTACGTTAGAGGATTAGTTATGCCTGAACACACGTTTCACGGTCCTTACAGACCTAAAGTCGAGGCGCCTCATCCAACAACCACATAGGTGAAAAGTATATAAATGTCAGGGCTGGTAAGTCACTGACACCACCATAGCTAGAAAGAAACGTCGTGTTCTCCCTGTAGTCCGTATCCCGTTTTTGACTCATACCGAGGTGTGAGGCTCGCGAATTCACGTTATACACAAAGCTGCCACGTAGGCCGTGCTTTGATCATCAACCACAAGACTTTGCTTTTCAATAGAAGCCTTGATCCATGCAACTCAGCGTGCCACACAGGCAATTCATGCCATGCGATTGATATCTATCTGTATATAACCTCTAAGCTCGTACGTCTCAGAGAAGGGCGTTAAGCAAGAGAATAAATTCTCCGCCGCCAAACAGATATATATTTAACAGAAATCAATCAACACAGAATAAAATCCAATGTCAGACACACAATCCATTTACAAGTTCGTTCTGGGTCTGAACGAAACCGGAGGCACTTTCCTCGCATATCCATCGATCTCCAAGTACGTCTGGACGACCACCAACTATTTCCATCCTCTTGGGTGTACATCCCAATCAGGATCGTCAGTAATTATCCAAACGATGTGAAGACTTCCGGTCTTCGACCACCGTCTTCGTCTTCGACATATCGTCGAATCGGTTATTCAGAATGGGTATAAACCCAGCCTTTCCGAACCACCCGCGTATATTAAAACGAATGTTACACAAACACAACATACGCCTCATTCCAATTCATATTCTCAGGGAAAGGTTCCCATTAATTTTATCCGAGATATCTTTAAAATTTATCCTTTAATCCTCCTTTGGATGTCATTTCAAGCCAAATTATGGTTTTCTAAACTAGTCGAGATTAGCGAACCACAACGAAGTAATTATTTATTTTATTCCCCAATCCCAACCTATTCATCACATGAAGCAAAACTGGTAATACTCCATATCTAACACCACAGTGTTGTCGGTAAAATTAATTACCATTTCACGTTCAAATCTAATTAAAGATTTAACTATCGCTCTGGAGCAAAACTGGTGATACTCCATTCTCGCTCATTTGCCAAATTTGATAATTTAGATTATCCATTCACATTTCAATTTAATTGCAGATTCATTAAAACACCTTTTACTGGGTTAAAGAACTAGTGTTATTTAAAACACAGTTCACGACAAACCCAAATCATATTCTATTATCACCAGGTTAAAGAACAAGTGTCATTTAAAACACCCTTCACGATAAACCCACAAATCAATTTTATTTACAACCCATTTCAAATCCAATTTATTTATTTGAAAATAAATGGGTTTTAATTTTAGTTCAAAATTAGTTCATTTCGATAAAAATCTATTTTTATCTTTTCAAATATGGAGTTTTTCATCCCAAATTTTCCCAAATCATTTCTTATGATTTTACACAAATTATTGATATTTTTAATAATTTTATCAAGGCACGTACAGTCGATTTCCATTAACGGCCATCGAACTACACTTACAACGACCATTTCCAAATTTGATTTGGACGTATCTCCAAATCCAACCGTTAGATTTCAAATTTCTAGTATTCATTAGAAAGCTCTTTTCGATACGAACCCAACGGTTCCGGTTTTAGGAGAATCCGACGGTCGGATCTCTCGTAATGTCCGTTTGAAATAAATGGTTGAAATTCACGAACTGCCGCGGTGCGGCGCGTTCTATTCAAGCCATTATATTATATATATAATATATATAATATATATTTCTTCAATTTCTATTTAAAACGAATTTTATAAATCGTTTTAAATTCGTTTCAAAAAATATTTCAACCTTTATTTAAAATTCAAATCAAAATTTAATTCTTCCTTATAAATTCGTTTTAAAATTCATTTCTATTCAATTCAAATTTCAATTCAAATTTCAATTCAAATTCAATTCATCCTCTATTCAATTCAAATTCAGTTCATTTTCTATTCAATTCAAATTCAATTCAATTCATTTTCTATTCAAATCAAATTCGTTTTCTATTCAAATCAAATCAAATTCGTTTTCTATTCAAATCAAATTCGTTTTCTATTTAAATCAAATTCAAATTCGTTTTCTATTTAAATCAAATTCAATTTCATTTTCTATTTAAATCAAATTCAATTTGTTTTCTAATTAAATCAAATTCAATTTGTTTTCTAATCAAATCGAATTCAATTTGTTTTCTAATCAAATCGAATTCAATTCGTTTTCTAATCAACTCAAATTCGTTTCAAATTGGTTTTCTATTCGATTCAATTTAAATTTCAATTCGATTTCGTTTTCTTTTCAATTCAAATTCGTTTTCTTTTCAATTCAAATTCAAATTAAATTTAAAAACGAATATAATCGATATAAATATCGTTTGCGTCAAAATAGTGCATCTCTAATCAACACGGCTTTATATTCAACAAATGGATCTATATTTCTTTCAATACACGACTCTATATCTTTGTCAACACACGACTAATCTCAACGAATGAGTACTGTCCACGTGTGACTATTTTTGTTATTTAATATATTTTATGAAAATTAAGGTATATATCGTTTGATATTAAATCAGACTCCAACCGTAAATTAGTAAGAGAACGATTCCCTGAATATTAACCCCGAAGGCCGAGACCAACATCAGATCAATATCCAGGAAACCACTCATCTCATCTATTTTCCAGTTAGTTTCAAATTTTATATATGATAAAGATGTAGATTTTATTGTTAAAATATTTCGTTCAACACATGACTAATCTCAACGGATGAGTACGGTCAACACATGAACCTTTATTTTATAATATTCTTTATTTTCTAAATTGGAATGAGGCCCAATCAATTACCATATAGCGTTAACTATATGGATTCCATACAACACATGTATATAATAGCAACGATAAATAAACAACCATCATCCAAAGTGCACTACACTGTATAAGCATCAAATATAGATATCTAACGCTTATAACAGCCTGTCGATCCATCGATCGACATACAACTAATTATTGGGATTAGTGTATGTCGTATTTTATCCCAAAACCCGTGTGGGGTTTCAAACAATCAAACACAGATTTTATTTGTGCAGTTGGGCGATGTGTAAAATTTATCGTCCCAATCAATGTCCTTCAAATAGGTGTACATAAAAAAACCGTCCGGTTTGTAAATGAATATTTATTTATTCACATTCACGTTAAAAAAAATATTTTTAACGATGAAATATTTTATTTTAACACATGAATTTTTATTCAGTTCATTTACAAAATAAAATGATAATTTTATTTTTCTAACTTATTTTAGAAAATGTCGGTGGCATAACGACACGATACTAGAAACGGGACGAGGCCTAGCCTTATCCTCGGTCTAGTGAAGGCCCACGCCATTCACACATCAATCAAATCCATTCCATTTCACCAAACAATTTAATTCAAACCAAATAAACTAACCAACTACAAAACCAAACAATATTACAAACAAGCCATCCATGGTCTGTGGATGACGGGTGTCGGGTGCTACTAAACACCGTCTGCATCCTAGTATTTATATATATATATATATATATATATATATATATATATATATATATATATATATATATAACTTGAAAAAGAAATTGAAGAGTGAGAAGTTCTCACCAATAGTTATTCCAACTTCACGACACTTCTTTTAGAGAAATCACCGCCATTCTCTCCTTTTGTCGCTTTCGTTGCCCGTAGCCACTATATATATAAAAATCACATTTTCACTTTGCTATTCAATATATAAAAATCGAATTTTTATAATCACGCTATATGGATAAAAATTCTATTTTTACATTGCTACTATATAGATAAAAATTATATTTTTACCTCGCTATTCTCTATATAAAGATTTCGCCTTTTCAAATATATCATTATAAAAATCACATTTTTTATTTTGCTACACATATAAAGATGATATTTCTAATATTCCTATCATGTAAAAATTATATTTTTAATTCTCTACATAAACAAAAATCATATTTTTACATCTTCTACATAATAAAGATTATATTTTTAATACTTTGAAAATATAATCATATTTTTAATACTTTAAAAATATAAAAATCATATTTTTATTACTTATAAAATATAAAAATCATATTTTTATTCCTATATCATACGCACAAAGATCTGAAGTTTAACAATGTTTTTTATATATATTAAAACCTGAAAATTAAAACAAATGTAAATAAACAATTAAATGGACTCACTGTTTTTCCGGTTTTACAGAGGAGAAGGCGTCGGGGTGGAGTTGTGGCCGTCGCAGGGTTTGGCAGTGGGTTTTAAGGGTTGGTTTTGGGAATCTTCAGTTCTACAGAGGGAAGAGGAGGAGGAGCCGTTGATTAGGGGGGTGGAGGCTGCATCGCGTCCGAGGTGGGGTCAGGGTGTGGTCTGGCACCTGCGGCGGCGGGATGGGATTTCGTGGTGAGTCGCGCTCGAACTGGAGGAGATGGGGGAGGCGCGGTCGAGCCTGGCGGAGGGCGCTCGTCGGTGGAGGTCGGCGAGGCTGAGGCGGAGCTGGGGAGGGCGATGGTGCCAGGTGCGATGTGGAGGGATGGGCGGTGAGGTCATCGATCGGATTGGGGATCGGGGTTTTTCTTTATTTTCTTTTTTTTTCTGATTTGAAACGTGAAGGGGGACCAACGAGGTAATAGGGAGAGAGGGGTGAGGGTTTTAATTTTAATTAATTTTATTTATTCCCAAAAAGCAACTTTTATTTTCGACCTCAAAACGAGGCCCACCGCCTGCCGTCCATAGCTAATTACCCCCATTCTGAACACAATGGGATATGTATCGTAGGCTGATTCGGTCGTTTCGATCAGTTTTCGTTGAAATCAACATATATCTCTATATATTGAATTTGAACGCGCATTTCAATTTACCGGGGTCACATATGAACTCTTTAAATTGCAGAAAATATTTTCTAACTTCGTATTGACGATACGGTCCTAACAAAACTAGTTTCGTCGAATTCTGAGGCCGCTGGAAAAATGGCCATTTTCCAGTCGATTAAAATCAACTAAAACTGGTCAAACGTGTTTTCCTTTGCCACGCTCACATATTGATTCGAAAAATTATGAAATTTGGAATCTAGCAATAATTTTACATCACGGACCCAACAAAAGTGGTTTCGTCGAAATCCGAGATCTTTTGCAAAATTCCCATTTTTAAGGGTCTGAATTCCATAACGACTATTCAGAATTTTCAACTGGACATATCTTTTGATCTCCGCTATGAAATTTCGATTTTTCGGATTCGTTGGAAAGATATTATCAAATAGATCCTAACGTTTTTGGTTTCACTAAAATCCGGATCGTTTTGCACCCAATACAGTCAATTGAAGTTTGAAATTGAATTATCGAACTACCGCGCCATTTTCAATTCCTTATGATTATATAATTATTTATATTCTAACGACAACACGTATAAATATATACGTTCTAAATATATTCAAAATAAATTTCTCGTCGATATTATTTTAAATAATCTATTTTAAATATTCAAAATTCGCTAAAATTGCCAAAATAAAAATTTTAAACTGGCCCAGATTTTCCGGGTTATTACAAACGGATACCGTATGAAGAAGATATAGACGAACGAAGTTTGGTGGGTAAATAGAAAGAAAAAAAGATTGCACTGGCACACTTGGGAAGTGCGCCCGTGCAAATTTACATTGGCGCACTTCCCAAGTGCGCCCAGGCCGAGAGAAAACTTGCAGAGCTTTCTGGTTTGACCCTGGCTGGCCTGGTCGGGTTCTGGTCAAATTTCTGAGCTCTGCTGTGTCACTAGGGCTAATTTGTCACTTTATAATTGGCTTCTCTTGAGATGGATGGCCTTGATTAATTCTAGCTTCATCGACGGCTCTAATTAGTTTGAAACCCTATATAAACAGCCCCCTAGCCCAATTCACTTTAAACCATTCTTCTCTAACCTTATGCTGCATAATTTCATTCTGCCTCCGTTCTTATTAAATAAAATAATGGCGTCGTTACTCTGCTGGAATCAAAACTTGGACTGATGCATCTTCTTCCAACCTGAATAGAATTAAAAGCTAAATCAAATCTCAAATCAAAGTTTAGAGCTATAACAACAATTAAAGTGGAGTAATTCAGCATTTCTGCATTAACAACAATTTATTACCCTTTCTTAAAACCACGAAAGGCAAGTACAGTTATTTTCCAATATAAACTTTAATTATAATTGTGACATGATTATAAATTTGAATTTGAGGTTGTGTACGTTCTGTTCTGATATATTTTATTCTGTACCTCTTTCTTCTTTCTGTTCTATAGCCAGGCTACCACGAGCCTGCGCCACATCTCATAAGAAATTAACGCACAAACGCAAAACTTTGGGACAAATAATGAATGATGGCATAATTGGACATGGCTAATCTGTGACTGATGTTGTAAACTAGATTTAGATCTATGCATATTCTGTGAATTGGAAGAAGAGGAACCATTGTATGTTAACATGTGACTTGAGACTTTGGACATAACGCATATTTTGAATTAAGATCTGTTATAATTTAAAGTTCTAGATTGTTGGGTATACTTTTATATAATGATTCATGACTTGAGATAAAAAGAGAATATGACTTAGGTGTGAAGATCTATATTAAGATTTGATAACTGTTAAATGTGAATAACACCTAAGTGGGACATTTCTGAATAGATGACATGCATTGAAATCGATGGCTATATTTGGTATAATTCATGTGTGAATCTTTTGTACTAGGAAAGTTTAACTAAAATCGGGACATGAGTTATATGGTAAATTATGACCATAATCTATGCCATGTAAATTCAATGCAAACGGGGGGTATATGATCATATTGTGAATCATGACAATTATTTAGGCATGCAAACTTAGGCCAAATTTATAATTAGGCAAGATATGTCAAGGAAACTTTAAGGAATTATTAAATCTGTTATATTGCCTAATCTACTAGTTCTGTTATATTGCCTAAACTGCTAATTAGGTTGAATTGCCTAATCTGCTAATTATGTTAACTTGCCTTATCTGCTAGATCTGCTAAATCGCCTAATCTACAAGATCTGTTATCTGTTTAATCTGTCGAATGGCGTATTCTGTTGGAACTGAAATTTTGAAATTTGAAGTATGTAAATCTATAGGCTCGATTTAATATTGAGCAAAACTTGTTAATAGAACCTCGAATAATCTGCTGTAACTTGTACAGAATTTAATTTGTTAAATTAGCATGATTAGTATGATATTAACATAGTTTGTGAATGAATGCAATGGCTGAACATGAAACATGGCTAACTCGAGGTTAGAATGAGTTTGATGCGTAATCCTGCCCGGAACCGCCCGGCACATCCAGTGGCCGCAAACAATAGGTTCTAATGCTAGAGGTTAGTCATAACGTGCTTGAAACCCGAGGTTTGACTCTGTTTGCAGTAGAAACCTGCCCGGAACCAACCGGCCTAACAAGTGGCTGCAAACTGTCAGTCTAATGTGAGAGGTCTGCGCGTTAATTTTTAATTGATACAAATCTAAGATAAATATGATGTCTAAAACGTGTTGGGTGGATAGGGTTAAACCAATTGGACTAATGAATTTAACAAACTCGTTTCATGAATATGTAGGCCCAATTACAAAGTTAGACAAATCGGTAAATCTGTTAAATCCGTATATCTGATCCGTTAATCTAAAAACTTGTCTGATCTGTGAACTAGTTGATCTGAACTCTGTATGTCTGAACTTGTAAACAAGTTAATCTGAAATCTGTTAGTCTGGAGACACAAGGTTAGGAGGGAAATTACTTGTGTCATTTGTTGTTTGGGACCCATATTAGTCAGTAACCCTTTCTGGTATCAAAAATATGACCCAACAGTAGGTAGGGTCGGGGCACGCTTACTGAACTACTTATAAGCGGTTCATTTTGATAATGGTGAGGGGTGTTGATGGTGCGTTCCAACCGGGTCATGTGCGTGCATGGATCCCGGTCTGCCTCTGAGGATGTAAGACGTCGTGACATCTGTAAATAGGTCTATGCCAATTGGTTGTCACTTTAGGTAGTGATACACCCTATTGTTGGGCCGATACAGGGTATTTATGTATTAGGGAGCCGATCGCTTGGTGTAGGGTTTTAGGGTACACTTAGTTCTGTCTGTTTCTGTTGGTACCGTCTATTTCTGTTGGGTGGTAACACCTGTCTGTTTCTGCGTGGTACCGTCTGTTCGGGTGGTAAAGGCCCATTTACTAGTGTACACCTAATTCTACATTCTGTTTCAGTAGGGATTAATCTGTTTGTATTTTTGTACCTTCTGTTCGGGTGGTAAAGGCCCATTATTAGCATTCCGTTTCTGTTGGGGTGGTAAAGGCCCATTACTAGCATTCTCTTCTGTGGAAATTATTCTGTTCCCGTTTCTGTTTCAGTTTAGACATTGGGGTGACACCTAATCCTGTTATACTAGTATTAGTGCAGAGAAATGAAAAGTAATATTATTCTGTTTCTTCTGTTTAACCTAGGTACGTCTGCTGCTCCTGTTACTGTTATCTCTTATCCAGCTTATTTTCATGTCATAATTATTATTATCTATTCATAAGCCGAAAGTCACTGGACTTGCCAGACTTTATGTCTGACCTTGCTTGTTTTCGCCCCTTTTTCTTCCGTTTCCCCCCTAGGTTTTCTAAGGAGGGAACACTTTAGCTTGATCCGGATTTCTTCTGTTTGAAGTACTTAGAGTGCTTAAAGTATGGCTTGACTCCTTATGGCAGCTTCTATGGGGATTATGATTTTAAAGTTTTGCACTCTTATGATTTTCTGAACAAGACTGATATTTATGTACTTGAGTTTTTGGTAAAGATCTAACCAAACTGATTTCTGTTTTCCGCTGTAATAAAGTTATAATTTCTCAAGTATTGTTTATCTGTCTTGAAATTTTCTATTCTATTTACTAAAACGCTCCACCAAAGTTAAGGCAATCCCTTTGTGAGTGCCCTTAACGGAGGTGGGGTGTTACATCCAAGGAGGGAGATATGATTGCAGCTTTGAAGGACCATGATGGCAAAGTGGATAAAGGAGATGAAGATATTGCATGCACTGGAGCATCCGTCAAGACTGAGGAGTTAACCTTTGCACAGTTGCAATCAAGAAATCAACTACTTGTAACTCCCCACCTACGTTAAGGACACTCACAAAGGGAATGCCTTAACTTTGGTGGAGCATTTTAGTAGGCAGAACAGAAATTTACAGGACAGATAAACAATACTTGAGAAATTATAACATTATTTCACCGGAAAACAGAAATCAGTTTGGTTACATCTTTCCAGAAAAACTCAAGTACATAAATATTAGTCTTGTTCAGAAAATCATCAGATTACAAATTTTATAATCATAATCCCCACAGAAGCTGCCATAAGGAGTCAAGCCATACTTTAAGCACTCTAAGTACTTCAAGCAGAAGAAATCCGGATCAAGCTAAAGTATTCGCTCCTTGGAAAACCTTGGGGGGGGGGGGGGAACGGAAGAAAAGGGGCGAAAACAAGCAAGGTCAGACATAAAGTCTGGCAAGTCCAGTGACTTTCAGCATATGAACAGATAATAATAATCATAGCATGCAAATATAACTAGAGGAGAGAGAACAGTAACAGGAGCAGCAGATGTACTTAGGTTAAACAGAAGAAACGGAATAATATTACTTTTCATCTCTCTACACTAATACTAGTATAACAGGATTAGGTGTCACCCTAATGTCTAAACTGAAGCAGAAACAGGAACAAAATAATTTCCACAGAAATAGACAAAAGCAGAATGCTGATAATGGGTCTTTACCACCCGAACAGAAACAGACAGAAACAGAATGCTAATAGTAGGCCTTTACCACCCGAACAGAAACAGACAGAAGTAGAATGCTAATAATGAGCCTTTACCACCCGAACAGAAACAGATTAATCCCTACGGAAACAGAATGTAGAATTAGGTGTACACTAGTAAATGGGCCTTTACCACCCGAACAGACGGTACCACTCGAAATAGACAGGTGTTGCCACCCAACAGAAACAGACGGTACCATCAGAAACAGACAAAACTAAGTGTACCCAAAAACCCTACCCCAAGCGATCGACCCCCTAATACATAAATACCCATTGTCGGCTCCACAATAAGGTGTATCACTCCCTAAAGTGGCAACCAATTGGCACAGGCCTATTTACAGGTGTCACAGCGTCTTACATCCTCAAAGCCAGACCGGGATCCATGCACGCACATGACCCGGTAGGAACGCACCATCAACACCCCTCGCCATTATCAGAATGAACCACTTATAATTAGTTCAGTAAGCGTGCCCGGACCCTACCTACTGTTGGGTCAAAGTTTTGATACCAGAAAGGGTTACTAACTAATATGGGTCCCAAACAACAGATGACACAAGTAATTCCCCTCCTAACCTTGTGTCCCCAGACTAACATATTTCAGATTAACTTGTTTACAAGTTCAGACATACAAAGTTCAGATCAACTAGTTCACAGATCAGACAAGTTTTCAGACTAACGGATCAGATATACAGATTTAATAGATTTACAGATTTGTCTAACTTTGTAATTGGGCCTACAGATTCACGAAACGGGTTTGTTAAATTTATTCGTCCAATTGGTTCTACCCTATCCACCCAACACATTTTAGACATCATATTTATCCCAGATTTGCATTATTTAAATATTAATGCACAGACCTCTAACATTAAGTCGGTAGCTTGTGGCCGCTGGATATGTCGGGCCGTACCGGGCAGACTTCTGCCACAAGCCAGACCTGACCTCGTGTTTAAGCATATTTTAGTTATGCCTACGACCTCTTACATTAGACTAACAGTTTGCGGTCGCTGGTTAAGCCGGTTGGTTCCGGGCAGGATTCTACCGCAAACAGAGTCTAACCTCGTGTCATAGCCAATTCATTTCAATACAGATTTTTCAGCTATCAGACTAATTCTGTTTATTTAACAGATTAAACTTCTTCATAGGATATAACATATTAATCAAATTCCCATGTTCTACCAATTCTTAGGTCGAGCCTACGGATTTCCATACTCAGATTACCATTATCTAGTTTCAACAGATCATACAATACAACATGTAGCAGATCTAGCAGTTTAAGCGATTCAACAGATTTATCAGATAACAGATTTCGCTGTTTAGGGAATTCAACAATTTTAGCAGATAACGGATTAGGCAATTTAATAGATTTAGCAGATAATAGATTTTGCAGATTATATATATTTAAAACTCTATTTACATATCTTGCCTAATCATGAATTTAGCCTAAACTTACATGCCCAAATCAAGGTCATAATTCATAATACCTTATATGCCCCAAATCTTAGCCTTAATATTCCCATTTACAGTTCATGTCAAAACTAGATTTAACATTTTAGTTCACCATTTATGTCCAAGACTAATATACATGTTAATCATTCACTATTATAGCCAATTCAGATTATGCCAACATATTTATTATGCCAAATTAACTTAATTAAGCTACGCCCAATCCCCGTATAACATGTTTCCACAAGTTCTCTAAGTACTCATGAAGTGACCCTAGCAAAAGGAATAGGGGACAAGCACAAGAAAGAATAGGCATGCAATGATGAACCAAATACAATGATAATGGCCCTACTAGGCTCGATGTACATAACAGTGAATGGGAATAAACTAGCAAGGTTACATACTAAATATGAGATCCAACATCATTAAGGGAATAGGTATAAGAAAGTAACTACAATAGTTATAGGCAACTAACCACAATAGTCATGGGCGACTAATCATAATAGTTTCTTATTCAATGTCATAGGCAATAGTCTCATAGGCGTGAATCATAGTCATAGGCAATAGTCTCATAGGCATGAATCATAATCATAGTCAATATTCTCATAGGCATGAATCATAGTCATAGGCAATAGTCTCATAGGCAACAGTTTCATGTCCAGTTATGCATTATTATTTGTCCCAAAATTTAGCATTCATGCGTTAGTCTCTAATGAGATGAGGCGCAGGCTCGTAGTAGCCTGGCTATAGAACAGAAAGAAAAAAGAGGTACATAATAGTCACAGAAAAACAGATCTGACAGATAATAATATACATAGCCTCAGATTTGGATTTATAACCATGTCACAATTATAATTACAGTTTATAGCAGAAAATAACTGTACTTGCCTTTCGTGGTTTTAAGAAAGGATAATAAACTGTTGATGATGCAGAAATGCTGAATTATTCCCCTTTAATTGTTGTCGTAGCCCTAAACTTGGATTTGAGATTTAATTTAGCTTTTAATTCTATTCAGGTTGGAAGAAGATGCATAAGTCCAAGTTTTGATTCCAGGAGGGTAGCGACGCCATTTTTATTTTTAATTAGAACAGAGGCAGAATATAGACAGAATGAAATTGTGTAGAGAAAATGAGGCTAGGGGGCTGTTTATATAGGATTAGGCGGACGAATCTAGACAGAAACGAGACCGGATACATCAGAATGAACCAGGTTAAAAAAACTGGGTTTCGGGAGCAGGTCGACACCCAGGTCGACACTATGGTAGACCTGGTCAGACCAGGTCGACCCCCAGGTCGACACTATGGTCGACCTGGCCCCTGGGAGGTCGACACTATGGTCGACCCCCAGGTCGACCTGGTCCATAGGTGGGAATTTTCCCGCCCAGCCTGTTCTGGGATTTTGAATTCGAATTCGAATTCGAATTTTCGAGTTGTTTTCGATTCTGAAATTATCTGAAACTTCGGAGGGCTATATCTCCCTCATACGGACTCCATTTCTCGGAAACACGGACTCGTTTCCAAGCAGAATTTCGAGACAAACGCAATGGCACCACCCGTTTCCTTTGATTCTTATTTTATAATTTAATTATTCTCTGATTTCTTGCTTATATGTTCACAGAAAATATGGGGTGTTACATTCTCCCCTCCTTAAAGGATTTCGTCCCCGAAATCTTCAAGTTAAGAAGAATGTGTCCTACCATCCAGTCATCCAGCTACTCAACCATCATCCACAAGCATCCATTGTCCTTAGAAAACTTCTAATGTTGTATGGACATATGCAAAAGTGTGTGTATATGTTCCTTATCGAATGCAAAGATCAGGCGGTCCACTTGCAACCACTTGCAATCACTTGCATTCACTTGCAACCATCAAACATAACATGTCTCAAACACATGTTTACATCCATAGGATTCCTATCTATAGGTCGAAGACTCGATTGATAGGATACAGTCGATTGATGGGAGCGAGTGTAGATAAACAAAAGCTTGGTTTCCATTAAATCTTGGTTGAGAGACAAATTCCACTAAGTATCAACCCTGAAGACCGAAATCAACATCCGATTGACACCCAAAGGATTACCCTCTTTAGACAATGTCAAAACTGGAAATCTCAACCTTATCCGAAATATTCAGATATTTACCGATTACCGGTACATAGCAGATTACTAAATGATTCTTAGGAAACTAAGCATGATAAAAACCCAGAATGTATGCGTCATAGTCAACTTAATGCTCAACACAGATACCCAACTTACCATGCTTAGATGAGTCATAACCCTTACGGGTCAAAGTCTACAGCAGAATCAGAAACAATACTAGTATTCAAGTGCAGAGTATCGATTACAGAATCGAAGTGCCAGAATAAGAAAAGAGTTTTAACTCAAAAACCAGTTAAAGAAATTAATCCTCCTACATAAAGTTTTCCTATTTCTATCCTATCCACTAGCCTCGAGAGTGTTCGCTTGCCTTCCAGAAGTTGGTCATGCCCTCTGCCCTTGCCCTCGTTTCTTCGGAAAGTCCCTAGTGAAGTGTCCCATCTCACCACAGTTAAAGCAAGTGCCCTTTCTTTTTCTACAAACCTTGTTCAGATGAATCGAGCTTCCACAAGTAAAGCACTTTTTCTCCTTCTTATCTTCAGACTTTTCACCCTTCTTTTGTGTTTCCTTTTTGGGCCATGCTTTCTTGTTCTGTGGTTCTTCCTTCTTTGCCTCTTTCTTGTCGTTGTCTTCCTCGTGCAGTAGTTCCATATCCACCAATCTCTCGTAAGTCGCTCCCATGGGTACATGGGTCATGGCTAGGCTGTGCAGTGGCTCGTTCAATCCTTTAACAAAGCAGAGAGCCTTTTTATGCTGGGTGTTGACTAAATCTAGTCCGAACCTAGCCAGTTGATTGAACTGGTTGACGTATTCCTTGGCCATCATACTTCCTTGCTTAAGAGATAAGAACTTTTCCAGTTGTAGACTTCGTTCAGCTTGCGAGAGGAATTTCGTCTCAAACCTTGTTCTGAAATCCATCCATGTTTCAACCGGCCTCTCGGCGTTAGTGACTTCCCACCAATAGGAAGCTTCGTCCTTGAGCAACCATACCGCCAATTGTACCTTCTGCCTATAGTCCACCTCGAAAATAACGAACACATCCTCAGTTTCTTTGAGCCAGTTCCTCGCTTCTACGAATGATTCAGTTCCCTTGAAATCCTTTCCGCCCATGGCCCTAAAATCTTTAAAGATCTTTGAAAAAGCAATTGCACGAGGAGGGGGCAGAGGAGGAGGAATTGCTGCAGCTGGAGGAGGAATATCTGTTGGGCCTGCATCGTTGGCCCTAGCCTCTAAGTACCTCCTGAACCAGCCAGGTATTGGCACGCCCTCTGGAAAGTTAAGATTCCCAGACATGCTGGAATGAAAGAAAAAGATTTAAAATGAAAAAAATAGATATATGGCTTTTCTGGGGATTATGTTTTTCAAAATAAACTTTATTTTTGAAAATACTTCCTTTTAAAACCTTTCTGAAAATAGTTTTCAAATTTTTTTTATCTAATCTGGTAACCTTCGGCTCTGATACCAAGTGTAACACCCCACCTCCATTAAGAACACTCACAAAGGGAATGCCTTGACTTTGTTGGAGCGTTTTAGTAGACAGAACAGAAATTTACAAGACAGATAAACAATACTTGAGAAATTATAACTTTATTTCAACGGAAAACAGAAATCAGTTTGGTTACATCTTTCCAGAAAAACTCAAGTACATAAATATCAGTCTTGTTCAGAAAATCATCAGAGTACAAACTTTAAAATCATAATCCCCACAGAAGCTGCCATAAGGAGTCAAGCCATACTTTAAGAACTCTAACTACTTCAAGCAGAAGAAATCTAGATCAAGCTAAAGTATTCTCTCCTTAGAAAACCTGAGAGGGGAATGGAAGAAAAGGGGCGAAAACAAGCAAGGTCAGACATAAAGTCTGGCAAGTCCAGTGACTTTCAGCTTATGAACAGATAATAATAATCATAGCATGCAAATAAAACTGGAGGAGAGATAAAAGTAACAGGAGCAGCAGATGTACTTAGATTAATCAGAAGAAACAGAATAATATTACTTTTCATCTCTCTGCACTAATACTAGTATAACAAGATTAGGTGTCACCCTAATGTCTAAACTGAAGCAGAAACAGGAACAAAATAATTTCCACAGAAATAGACAGAAGCAGAATGCTGATAATGGGCCTTTACCACCCGAACTGAAACAAACAGAAACAGAATGCTAATAATGGGCCTTTACTACCCGAATAGAAACAGACAGAAGTAGAATGCTGATAATGGGCATTTACCACCCGAACAGAAACAGAAACAGATTAATCCCTACGGAAACAGAATGTATAATTAGGTGTACACTAGTAAATGGGCCTTTACCACCCGAACAGGCGGTATCACGCAGAAACAGACAGGTGTTGCCACCCAACAGAAACAAATGGTACCAACAGAAACAGACAGAACTAAGTGTACCCTAAAACACTACCCCAAGCGATCGGCTCCCTAATACATAAATACCATGTGTCGGCTCCACAATAGGGTGTATCACTCCCTTAAGTGACAACCAATTGGCACAGACCTATTTACAGATGTCACGGCGTCTTACATCCCCAGAGGCAGACCGGGATCTATGCACGCACATGACCCGGTTGGAACGCACCATCAACACCCCTCGCCATTATCATAATGAACCACTTATAATTAGTTCAGTGAGCGTGCCCGGACCCTACCTCCTGTTGGGTCAAAGTTTTGATACCAGAAAGGGTTACTGACTAATATGGGTCCCAAACAACAGATGACACAAGTAATTCCCCTCCTAACCTTGTGTCCCCAGACTAACATATTTCAGATTAACTTCTTCACAAGTCCAGATATACAGAGTTCAGATCAACTAGTTCACTAATCAGACAAGTTTTCAGACTAATGGATCAGATATACGGATTTAACAGATTTACAGATTTGTCTAACTTTGTAATTGGGCCTACATATTCACGAAACGGGTTTGTTAAATTCATTAGTCCAATTGGTTCAACCCTATCCACCCAACACGTTTTAGACATCATATTTATCCCAGATTTGCATTAATTAAATAATAATGCACAGACCTTTCACATTAGGCCGGTAGCTTGTGGCCGCTGGATATGCCGGGCGGTTCCGGGCAGACTTCTGCCACAAGCCAGACCAAACCTCGTGTCTAAGCATAATTTAGTTATGCCTACGACCACTCACATTAGACTGACAGTTTGCGGTCGCTAGTTAAACCGGTTGGTTCCGGGCACGCTTCTACCGCAAAAAGAGTCTAACCTCGTGCCATAGCCAATTCATTTCAAAACAGATTTTTCAGATATCAGATTAATTCTGTTTATTTAACAGACTAAACTTCTTCATAGGATATAACAGATTAATCAAATTTCCATGTTCTACCAATTCTTAGGTCGAGCCTACGGATTTCCATACTCGGATAACCATTATCTAGTTTCTACAGATCATACAGTACAACAGGTAGCAGATCTAGCAGTTTAAGCGATTCAACAGATTTATCAGATAACAGATTTCGCAGTTTAGGAAATTCAATAGTTTTAGCAGATAACAGATTAGGCAATTTAACAGATTTAGCAGATAATAGATTTAGCAGATTATATATATCTAAAACACTATTTACATATCTTGCCTAATCATGAATTTAGCCTAAACTTACATGCCCAAATCAAGGTCATAATTCATAATACCATATATGCCCCAAATCTTAGCCTTAATATTCCCATTTACAGTTCATGTCAAAACTAGATTTAATATTCTAGTTCACCATTTATGTTTAAGACTAATATACATGTTAATCATTCACTAAGATTATGCCAACATATTTATTATGCCAAATTAACTTAATTAAGCTATGCCCAATCCCTGTATAACATGTTTCCACAAGTTCTCTGAGTACTCATGAAGTGACCCTAGCAAAAGGAATATGGGACAAGCACAAGAAAGAATAGGCATGCAGTGATGAACCAAATACAATGATAATGGCCCTACTAGGCTCGACATACATTAACAGTGAATGGGAATAAACTAGCAAGGTTACATACTAAATATGAGATCCAACATCATTAAGGGAATAGGCATAAGAAACTAACTACAATAGTTATAGGCAACTAACCACAATAGTCATGGGCGACTAATCACAATAGTTTCTTATTCAATGTCATAGGCAATAGTCTCATAGGCGTGAATCATAGTCAAAGGCAATAGTCTCATAGGCGTGAATCATAGTCATAGTCAATAGTCTCATAGGCATGAATCTTAGTCATAGGCAATAATCTCATAGGCAACAGTTTCATGTCCAATTATGCATTATTATTTGTCCTAAAATTTAGAGTTCGTGCGTTAGTCTCTTATGAGATGAGGCGCAGGCTCGTAGTAGCCTGACTATAGAACAGAAAGAAGAAAGAGGTACAGAATAGTCATAGAAAAACAGATCTAACATATAAGAATATACATAGCCTCAGATTCAGATTTATAATCATGTCACAATTATAATTACAGTTTATAGCGGAAAATAACTGTACTTGCCTTTCATGGTTTTAAGAAAGGATAATAAACTGTTGTTGATGCAGAAATGCTGAATTATTCCTCTTTAATTGTTGTCGTAGCTCTAAACTTGGATTTGAGATTTGATTTAGCTTTTAATTCTATTCAGGTTGGAAGAAGATGCATCAGTCCAAGTTTTAATTCCAAGAGGGTAGCGACGCCATTTTTATTTTTAATTAGAACAGAGGCAAAATATAGATAGAATGAAATTGTGTAGAGAAAATGATGCTAGGGCGCTGTTTATATAGGATTAGGCGGACGAATCTAGACAGAAACGAGACCGGATACATCAGAATGAACCAGGTTAAAAAAATTGGGTTGTCGGGAGCAGGTCGACCCCCAGGTCGACACTATGGTGGACCCCCAGGTCGACCTGGTCCATGGGTGGGAATTTTCCCGCCCAGCCTGTTCTGGAATTTTGAATTCGAATTTGAATTCGAATTTTCGAGCTGTTTTCGATTCTGAAATTCTCTGAAACTTCGGAGGGCCAATCTCCCTCATACGGACTCCGTTTCTCAAAAACTCGGACTCGTTTCCAAGCAGAATTTCAAGATGAACGCAATGTCCCAACCCATTTCCCTTGATTCTTATTTTATAATTTAATTATTCTCTGATTTGTTACTTATACGTTCACAGAAAATACGGTGTGTTACATTACTTCTGAAGGATGAGGTTGAATCTTCGAAAGTGCCTACCTCGGTTAAACCCCTTCAAATGATTCCTCCTCCTAGTGCAAAGAATTCTGTTGAGGTTTCTGGGTCAATCTCGACGGATACAACTTCCCAATCCACTGTTGATCCAGAAGATATCTCATCTGGAAAGACCAAGAAGAAGAAGTGCATCCTTACCAAGGCCGAGAATAAGGAGTAGCGAAATCTTAGGGAGTCCAAGAAGTCCAAGGCTACTCCCTAAACAAAATGAAGCTTTATCTTGATTTTTATTTATTTTTTGTTTCCACTGGCCTGCTGTGGTTGTTGCGAGTGAGGCCCTCCAGTTTTTGTCCTGTTATCTTGTATAACCTGCATTCTATAAATAAAGCAATGTTCCTGCAATGTCACAATTCGCAAATTTATTATCGCTTTCAATACGAAGTACTTACATCAAGATATTACTGGACTAAGTAATATATAATGAAACACATCACAATTGGTAAGGGGTTTCAATTCAGCACATTCATGCAATCAAAGTACTAATAAGATGAGTAACAAATCACATTGCAATCAACTAAGGGGTGTGATGTGTATGTATATTCCTCCAAACAATCTTGAATATAGTGCTTGGCCAGGGCTTGTTTGAGATTTCTTAGTAAAGACGTACTAATTCCCCCTAGTGTCAGTGGGGATTTTGAGTTTGACTCGCATTCATTCTCCTAATCCTTCGGTGGGAAAGAGACAAATGCTTTGAGCACTCGGTCCAAGTGATTTTATACTCTTATGTCGTAAGTCCAGGTTAGTGTTTAGGTTAAGGCGGTCTCAAATCATGGTGCACCATTTTATGCCTACCCTGCTTTTATACTCACTCTCAAATCGACATACTTTGAGTTAATCGCGTGAACAGTCATGTCATTTGCTTCGACATTCCATCTACACTCAATCCTCAAAGTGGGAATTTTCCGACTCAAGTGTCGATATCGAACTCGAATTTGGTACATACTCTGTTCCACGGTCTGGTAGACGGAGTTGGTCGGGTGAGTAGTCGGGTCACACTATCCCTAGCATTACCTCATAGGCCTAAGTCAAGGGTAGAGGTTGCCTTCAGGGATGGTCGGATCACATTCCTACCGTTTATACTCATCCCGCCAAATCATGGGAAAGCACTAGCACTACAAGAAATTTTCCCATTCAGAGCGTTGAAAAAATACTGTAAAAAGCTTTAACAGCGTTTTGATGAATGCTGTCTACCGATAAGTTGTTATAGATCTTGGGAATATCACAATACATACCAAAACGTTGTAGAAAATCGACATACTACAGCGTTTCAAATGGTGTAGTTTTTATGTTTGTACAACGTTTTACATCATTTCAGAAATGTTGTCATCTTCCCTTTTTTACAGCGTTTTGCAACATCACAACTTTTTTGCAAGTTTACATGTCCATTATTCTACATCCTTTTGCCACATATCACAACACTTCTGCAAGTTTACATGTTCTTTATTCTATAGCGTTTATCACAGATCACAACATTTTTTTGTACATCTATCATAACATTTACAAATTGTAATATCAAAATATTCATGCACATAATATCACCAGCATGTAAATATATATCAACCAACTAATATCAATAACATGTTCGAATTAAATACAGAAGCTAAGGTATAAGCATATAACTTTTAATCATTCACATAAATTATATAACACAATATTCATACACAAAGACATCATCAATAAACCAAGTTTACATAATTTCCATAAACAAAAATTACACCATAAACTAAATTTACCCAATATCCGCTAAACAAAGTAACGATATCTATAAATATACCAACAAAATGAAAAACTTAAAGTTACTGCTTTTTCCGTAATCAACTATCACTAAAATCTGCTTGTTCTAAGGTACAGCTACAATCCTTTTATGATCTTCAATCATTGTATATGTTATTGCTACAAAACTGTTATTATGCATGTGCATTAAATTTGACACACGGTCAATGTACATATACTATTGAAGAATTGCTACAGTGTACAAAGTAAGTTACCTACAATGTTGTTAGTTTCGATGTTTTCCATTATTTCCAAAGATTGATCAAATATTACCCATTATTCAATTGTATTTTAGTTTCTTGAATAAAAGTTTGTTTAATACAGCTGGTATGATATTGTGTTACATCAGGGTATAATTCACGTAGATCATGAAGATCACAACAAGGAAGGGATATCGACTTTAGGATTAAGTGTAATTATATCAGAGTGTAATTCACCTACTTATTAATACCAAACTCAAAATTGATAAATATAACTTAAAATTACTCATAATAGACTAACCTGTTATCATCAAGCCAATCACTATCATGTAGTAATCCCCTCAATTATAGAAAAAACTAGAAATAAAGCATCAGGTTGAATAGATCAATGATCATGTTTCCCTAGGAGACCAGCGGTGCCTATCATTTGATGCATCGAACTTTATAGGCATGTAACTAAAAGAAAACAACAACAAAATATGAATTTATAAGGTATTTTGAAAAAAATAAAGAATTTATAAAAACTTTTTGATGCATTTTAAGTTTTAACTTCAAAGACATTTTATGTTCACCTTTATTCTAAGGATTTTCTAACTGATAAATAATTGGTGGAAAGTTAAACTTACCACAAGCGGTCTTATTGTTGAGGGATCTTCAGAAGGGCCTAACGATATTCCGATTATATCCGAATGCACAGCAATGACCATCTCCAATACCTATACACATGTGTTTATGTTAGCATCTGGTCACGCTTAAACATTACAAGAAAAGAATGCTCTACAACAAGAAAAAAGAATACAGGAAGGGGAAAGATGAAGATAACAACATAGGATATGCACAAGATTAAAGAAAGATGGGTCAAAGGTATGCACAACTGATACAAGTGTGTCGGATGTTTGAAAATTATATCAAACGTCTGAAATAAGACCCGAGAAACTATCTCCAGACGTCTGATATTACATCCCACACGTCTGAATTTTTCCTTGGACTGAAAGATGAAGTATGAAGAAACATTCAGACATCTGAATAAATTTTCAGACGTCATCTTTTAGTCCAAGGAAAAATTCGGACATTTGGATAAATTTTTAGACGTCTGAATAAATTTTCAGACGTCTAGATAAATTTTTAGACGTCTGAATAATTTTCAAACATTTGACCTTAATCTCAGCTCAAAAAATATATGTCTTTCCGGATGATCTTTTAATCTTCTCCAAAGCCAAAGCAATAAACTTGCATTCTAGAAATGTCACAATGCAATGGTGCAGTGCACCGATATGGTGCATTTACACACGGTAGTGGTGCTATTGCACCACTGCTATGTGCAAATGTGCAATACTGGTGCAGTGCACCACTCCAGTGGTGCAGATATTTGCTAATCTTTCTTTGAATTCCAAAAGCAACTCCTCACCTGAGAAATCCCGATATTCAGTACACTCGAATGATAGTAGGGAGAAAAGAATGAAATTCAAGCAGCAGACATCTTTTGAGATGCTAATCAGAGAGCATTCCTATAAGTAGATCAGGATTGTCTAGACCAATCTCCATTAAAGAATACCTTCTGTTAACCTTAATCTATTACTGGATAGAACCAAGCATTTAAAAGAAAAATAGTCGATGATACGTCAATAGTTAAATGCACTGACCTTAATTTGTTGTGCATCTCTTGGTCAAACAAATGAACACTGAACATAGTTAAATGCCAAGTCAACCTTCTGTTAACCTCCTTCCCCAGCTATGCCCACTTAACCAAACAATAGTGCAACTCAACCATACAATGTCACCAGTTGTTACAAACAATAATGGAATTCTTTTGCAAATAATAATGAAATTCTTTTGCAAATAATAATGAAATTCTTTTACCGAGTCACTTACCTATACCCACTCAACCTGCTTTTATAAATAATAACGTCACCTGCTGTTATAAACAACAATGTCACTGTTGTTACAAACAGTAATGTCACCTGCTGTCACAAATAATAATCGAATTCTTTTACAGATAATAATGAAATTCTTTTACAAAAGAACAAAGTCACTTACCTATACCTCAATTTGGGGCAGTTTGTGCTTATCAGGTAGCTTAGGGCGAATGCAATACACGAGACTTTGTTCTTTAACCAGGCGAATTCTGTTGACTGAGCCACGTCTTGTTAATAGTTCAAGGGGTACTACTCCAAAGTCGTACACATCACACTTAGTAGTCAAATGTCCTATTTGGGTTTGCAACATATAAATATATTAACTCTTGTCTCATATACATATAACCATGCTTAAAGTGCCAACATGAGTATAAGAAAGAATATCTATGTCATCAGCGTATTACTGTACTTAATCTCCATGCAATGGCTTTTCTGTGTATCAGTTATCAATGCACCTACAACCATGATGCAAATAGCACATTCTACTCAGATTAATTTGGTTCACACATGCTTCTCACACTCCCCCCCCCCCCCCCCCCACTGGAGCAAACGCAATGCTGTTTGGCCTTTATCTGGAGCTACACCCTATTTTCTCAGCTCTGCCCTAGCTTTAAGTAGTATGAAGCTTCTTGAGCACTTAAGAAACTTCTCGGTCGTCTTTGCTTCTATACTGCTGCAAACGTTTTCAATCCCGATTAGCAGACAACCATTATCATAAAGTACGGAAAAATAACAGGTGAGTCCATAAGGTATCTATAGCACCAAAGACATGTACCTTACGGTGCTGATTATTAAAATTAACGACGTCATTTTAGCCAGTTAATACTTAATAGGTATTTGGATTCGTGCAGCAATGCAAGTGTAAGTTGTACATGTAATAAATATGACATATAAACTCGCCAACTGTCCATGAAGTAGTGACATGAAGTAATTCGACAGAAATCTTGGTAGCACGAAGTTATTGATATGGATGAGTCTATTGAAGTCTCAAACCGCAAGGCTCCTGAAAGCCAAGCGACAACACAACTTCCCAACGGGCCTAGATCCGTTTGAAAACACAATACAGAGGAACTTCCCTTTGAATTTAAAGCAATTCCTAGTTCTGACGTAATAACGAACCCTACATGAAATTCCATGGTTGTTCACATCTAAGACAAAAAGAAAAAGGTCAAAAATATTTCAAAAGAAAATAGAGGCTGCCACCTACCCTGATTCAAGTGGCAATCCCATTTCTATCAATTAATGGAGTTCCTCATTTGGAACATAAGGGGATGATCTCCCCCGCCTAACAGTTGGAAACCCGCCAACTTACTCTATTTTAATGGATTTTCCTTTATTGGTTTAGTAGAAAATAACCTGTCTGATCATAACATTCAGAAATTTTATCGAATTGAAACTAGAGAATAGTTACATCCAAAATCTTCCAACGGAAATGCTGAAACGTAAGAATTGAATAAAAGAAAAACCACAGAAAAAGTCGTGGCAGGAAAAAGGTGTAAAAGCATAGAGTGACTATTTAATTTGTAGATATAAAATACAGTTTCAACAACTATTGTGTGTTTAAGGAAAACTAATACACATAGATCAGAAGGTACAACAAAGTAATCTAAAAAAACATAGGCAATACAGAAGAACATAGTAAAAGCATCATACATCTTACATAGATAGCAGTCGCAATAAAGTAAAGAGGATTATATTGTTTACACTTTCCTCGTATATTTTTTAGGTCGACAAACAAAATAACAATAATTAATTGGGACATAATGGAAGTTTAAAATATGTTTCAGTATATAATATTAGTTAAAGTAAATGATATACTCGATACAATTGGGTATACATGAAATAACTTCCCCGCTGCATATAAGGCCTCGGCCTTATTTCTTTTATGGTCATGGGCCAAGCCCAATGCATCTGTTTTGTATAAATATAGGACCGTAGCCTATATAACAAGTATTCAATTCTGTATTACAATATTTTCTGATCATAATAAAGCTTTCTTTCATCTATTTCATAAAATTTAACTTGGTATCAGAGCAATATCATTGCTTAACAGCAATTGATCTTGAAAACTCTGATCAAACTGTTTCAAGATTGATCAGATTGTTTTGTCCATCAGAAAAGCTTCATCACTTGGACACCTTTCATCCAAGATCGAAGATCTTTTCTCTGAAAGTTGTTGCTGTCCCAGATAAACTGTGCCACGCCTAGATCATCACTCTGGTTGCAGCAGTTTACAAGAGATCAGTCTGTGTTGAGGAGAAAATTCAAAATCAAAACAGAAAACCGATCAAGAAATTCAAGAAAACAGCAGTTGAAGAATAGTGCAGTAAAAAAAACTCATCAAATTCTTTTACCTCTATTCTGTTAGGATAATTGCAAATTTTCATCACCTGAGTTTCTTGATAGCATCATATTTTCATCTGAAATTCTCTCTAAGTCTCAATTCAAGGATTTCTGCCTTAGAATTCTCTTTTCAAATTTTAGGGTCTCTGTGTTTTGATCATCATGACAGGTGAAGGAGATTTAACACCAGTTGGATCTGTTGCCAGAAGTTCAACTGGTCCCTCATCCAGTGATCCAATTAATGACCTGATGAAGGCCATTATTAAACCACAAAGTCAGATTGTTTCTGTTCAGCTTGATGAAACCAACTTCTTGCTTTGGAAATTGCAAATAGAGACTGCAGTTAGAGGTTATGGATTAGAAGACTATATACTTGGTACAAAGATGATTCCACAAAAGTTTATCCGAGATAAGGATAATCAACTTGTTCCAAATCCAGAATATACAGTTCATCAGAGACAAGATAGTCTTGTATGTGCTTGGATGATGTCATCCATAAGTTCTAATATCCTACCTCAATTAATTGGATGTAAAACAGCCCAAGAAGTATGGTCAACAATTGAGAGGAATTTTACCTCTCAATCTTCTGCCAGAATAATGCATCATAGAAGACAGTTGCAAACTATGAGAAAAAATGAAATGAGTATGAATGAGTACTTACTTAAAGTCAAGAATCCGTGTGATCAATTGGCTTCTGCAGGTCATAAAGTTTCAGATTCAGAACATGTGTTGTACATAATCAGTGGATTAGACCATGAATATGAAGTTGTCGTTGCAATTATATCAACGAACCTACTCCCTCCTTACAGTTTGTGTATTCTACTCTTCTTGCACATGAAGGAAGGGTAGAACACAACAAAACATTAAATCCTGATATGGCTGTGAACTATACTTATAACAAAGGAAAACAGCAAGAAAGAAATCAAGGTTCAAGAGGTCAATCTAATAATAATCAGAGGGGTGGATCTACAAATAGAGGAGGCAGAAGAGGTGGTAGAAGTGGCAATAACACAAACAGAATTAAATGTCAAATTTGTGAAAAATTTGGTCACACTGCCAACAAATGCTATTTCAGATATAATTCTAATTACAACCCCTCTTAACAAGGCAACAATAGCAGTGTAAATCTGGTCAATGTGCAAAAAGATGGAGGCAAAAGTCAACCAGAAGTGTTAAACACAGATTCAATCTCAACAGATGATGCTAATGATGATTGCTGGTATCCAGATTCAAGGGCTACAAATCATGTCACAAACAATTTGGTCAACTTGAACTTGGGTAACAAGGAATACAAAGGTATGCAAAATTTATTTGTAGGTAATGGAAAAATTGCATATATATATCACACACTGGAAATGCAAGTTTATATGGACCTAAAGAATTAATCCTAAAAAATCTACTAAGGGTCCCTTCTATTAAGAAGAATTTAATGAGTGTTTCCCAATTTGCTAATGATAATAATGTTTACTTTGAATTTTATCCAAATACTTGTATTGTCAAGGATATACTAACTCATGAAATCATTTTGCAAGGTAATGAATGTAATGGATTGTACAGATTTGATTTGAATCATAAAAATTCAGTCTGTAATAAGAAAAACTGCATGTTGACATATGTTAATGATTCTGAGTTTTCTAGTAAGTTTGATCTGTGGCATTGCAAGTTATGACATCCTAGTAGCAAAATTATAAAAGAAGTATTGATCAATAATAATATTTCAATTGATAAAATTCCTGATCCATATGTATGTTCATCTTGTCAAATGGGAAAGAGTCATAAACTTGCATTTCCAGACTCACACACAAGTTATTCCAGACCACTTGAACTTGTTGCCACTGATTTATGGGGTCCAACATCTATCAGTTCTGACTATGGGTATAAGTATTACATATCTTTCATTGATGCATATTCTAGGTTCACCTGGATTTATATGTTAAAATCCAAATCTGAGGTTTGTAATATTGTTATCCAGTTTATTAATAAGGTTGAAAACATGACTGGTCAACATGTGAGTATTATACAAACTGATGGTGGAAGAGAATTTCTACCATTAAAATCTTATTTTGAAAAAAAGGGGATTAATCATAGAACTACTTGCCCATATACCTCTGAGCAAAATGGTCTAATTGAGAGGAAACATAGGCATATAGTTGAAACTGGATTGACTGTACTTGCTCAAGCTTCTATGCCCCTAAAATTCTGGCCTGAAGCATTCTATACTGCTGTTCACTTGATAAATTTATTACCAACTAAGGTTTTGAATTTAAAAAGTCCACAAGAAGTTTTATTTAAAGTCAAACCAGACTATGAACATTTAAAAGTGTTTGGATGTCAATGTTTCCCTTGTTTAAGACCATATAATACTCACAAGTTGAGTTTCAGGTCAACTCCATGTACCTTTCTTGGATATTGTAATAGTCAAAAAGGGTATAGATGTCTGGACAGTACAGGCAGAATATATATATCCAGACATGTAAAGTTCAATGAAAAAGTATTCCCTTTTAGTACTGAAAAAATAAAAACTACTGAAAAAGTAGTAAACCCAAGAATTGTTATACCTGATATTCCTGAAGAAATACAAGTGATGGTGCCACCTCAACAAATCATGAAAGAAACCATCACTAGCCCTCAACTCACAGTGCCTATGAGAAGGCTAGGTCAAGAGCAAAGAGTTGATGACGGTGTTGATAATCAGAATCATTCAGGTCAAGCTACTAGTGATGCAAGAGGTGATCAAACATCTGTTGCAGATTCATCAGAGAATGTAAATCAAGGCACAACAATTGATGATAATGCAAACAAGCATCCTATGTTGACAAGAGCTAAATGTGGTATTTTTAAACCCAAAAATATTAATACTGTTGTTATGCAGGATGAACCAGTTACTTTCTATGAAGCATCTCAATCTGAGAAATGGAAACAAGCTATGCAAGAAGAATATGATGCTTTAATTAAGAAAGGAACTTGGTCATTGGTTGAAAAACCAGATAATAAAAATATAATTGGGTGTAAATGGGTTTACAAATTAAAAAGAAATCCTGATGGTTCAATTTCTAAGTACAAGGCAAGGTTAGTTGCAAAAGGATATTCACAACAGTATGGGTTTGATTTTTCTGAGACTTTTTCACCTGTTGTGAAACCTTCATCTATTAGAATAATTTTAACCATTGCCTTGAGTAGAAATTGCAACATTAGGCAATTAGATGTTAACAATGCATTTCTTAATGGTAATTTGCAGGAAGAAGTGTTCATGCAACAACCTGAAGGGTTCTATGATAAGAGTAACACAAAATTGGTGTGCAAACTCAACAAAGCAATTTATGGGTTAAAACATGCACCAAGAGTTTGGTTTGACAAGTTGAAATCAACACTTGTCAACTATAACTACAAGCCTACAAAATCTGATAACTCTATATTCACAAAATTTACTAACACTGATACTACTTATATTCTTATTTATGTTGATGATCTTATTGTTACAGGTAGTAGCAGTTTAGAAATTGAGTTCATTATAGAAAGATTAAATGCAGAATTCTCAATCAAAGATTTAGGAAATTTAAATTATTTCCTTGGCATTGAAGTTAAGAAAACAAGTCAGTCAGAAATTCATCTTAGCCAGAGGAAATATATTTCTGAAATACTTCAAAAGGCAAAAATGGACAAAGCTAATTCACTCTCAACTCCAATGATCACAAGTAATCAGCTTTCAAAACATAAGGGTGAGGCAATTGCAGATGCAAGATTTTACAGAAGTATCATTGGAGCACTACAGTATGCTACTATAACAAGACCAGATATATCTTATAGTGTGAACAAGGCAAGTCAATATATGCGGAATCCTTTAGATACACATTGGAAGGCAGTTAAAAGAATTTTAAGGTATTTGAAAGGAACAATTGATCATGGACTTATATTTAAAGCTAGCAACTTCCTAAATATCAATGCATATGCTGATGCAGACTGGGGTACAGACTTGGATGATAGAAAATCAACATCAGGTTATTGTATATACCTAGGAAAAAATCCTGTATCATGGAGTGCTAGAAAACAAAGTACAGTTTCTAGATCTAGCACAGAAGCAGAATTCAGAAGTGTTGCTAGTGCTGCAGCTGAAGTTCTATGGATTAAATCCTTACCGAAAGAACTTAAAATTCAATTAAACAAGAAACCAGTGATATGGTGTGATAATGTTAGTGCAATCTCACTAACTTCAAATCCCGTTCTTCATTCAAAAACAAAGCACATAGAGCTCGACATGTATTTTATCAGAGAACAAGTTATTCAAGGAAAATTGAGAGTAGGGTATATACCGTCGATTCATCAAAAAGCAGACATACTCACAAAACCTCTCTCAGGACCAAATTGCAGTAGATTAAAAGTAGAGCTCAACGTCGATTCTTCAGATCCAAAGTCAAGGTCAAGCAGGATCATTTATATTCCAGATTAATCTTCAAAGTCACTTCAATCGGTGTTGGATCTGTAAAGTTCAGCTAGGGTTTCATAACAGATCTTAATCGATTCTGTTTTAAACCTTCAGTTTAACCTCTCTAAATGGATTCGAAGTCATTCAAGCTCAAGAGCTCAAGCGACGTCAAATCCATCTGTCGTGGAGGCCTGACTAGATGATTCTGTCACCGATCAAAGAGGCGCCGCCATTTTTCTTTTCTTTTGGGAAACCTAATTAGGGTTCGGTTTCAGGGGGGGAGTTAAAGTAAATGATATACTCGATACAATTGGGTATACATGAAATAACTTCCCCGCTGCATATAAGGCCTCGGCCTTATTTCTTTTATTTCTTTTATGGTCATGGGCCAAGCCCAATGCATCTGTTTTGTATAAATATAGGACCATAGCCTATGTAACAAGTATTCAATTCTGTATTACAACATTTTCTGATCATAATAAAACTTTCTTTCAACTATTTCATAAAATTCAACTATATTCGATAAAAATTAATTAACATTACAGAGCTATATGAACCAGAGACACAATTTCATATGATACCGTGTTCCAGAGTAGTCCTCCATTCACAGTTACTTTTGTCATTTGTTTAAAAATGGAAAGATAAGTATATGTCAAATAGTTTTCGGTCATTATTTGTTTGTAATAGTTCATTAGTAAAATGAGTATAGTCAACTACAGATACGTAATGGATGTTGTATCATCTGTTTGCAGTAACAAACATATTACAAATTGTTACTCACCAACCATTATCAACCTATAAAACATCTTATCTTTACATCACATCTGTTGTCACCGAACTCAAACAATCACCCACTCAAGTTCAGTTCCTTCTGTAAATCACCTGCCTCACGTACACACCAACTTCCACAACACACTTCAACATCACCTACAACTTGGCCAACAGGGATTCAAACAGCCAACCACCCAAACCATTTGCATCAACATCCACACAAATAAATTTTATTTTTTCCACATATATTTGCTATTTAATTCACTAGAAAATTCAATAAATTATAAATTTAACAACTGAACGAGGAAAATGAAAGTTTGAATTAAAATTCAATCTAATTTGAACGAATTTAATTTCATTCCCAAATTTGCAATTATGTGTTTACCGATGGCAGCAACGAAGAATACACGATGGCGAGTGTGATGCGACTAGGCTGATGGTGAAGCGATTGACCAATTCAGTGAGTAATATCTCTCTGATGAAATAATAGCAAAGCAGGTATGGTGTTCTTCTTTGTGAATAACAGCGATGACAAATAGATAATTTTAAATGATTTATATGTAAAGGAGAGAGAAAACTAAGATTTGGAGAGGGGCTGGATTAAAGGATTTGCAGAGTGATAGTGAATTCGATTTGTTTATTTTGGAATGAAGAAGGAAATAAATTTTAAGCAACAACGAATTTTTCAGAGGGAACGTGCTTTAGGAATTTACTAAATAAAGGTCTCAGCTTTTTGCACTGTTGTGTTTGTTTATTTTCTTATTTATAAAAGGTTCGGTAACAGCAATCGACCTAAAACGCTATTATATATTGCAGTTAAAAGAACTTTTTCTTGTAGTGTAATGTGATGTTTAGGCATCACATTCTCCCTTTGGTCTACAAAGTGAGAACCGCTCTACCGAGCGTCGAAGCCAAGCTCGGTTTTAGTCAACCTAAATCTGATTAGTCACAGATTTGAGTCTGCTCGTCTAAACACAAGCAAGCAAAAATTGTTAAGGGGTAAATTAACCCTTTTTCTTAGATTTAGCACAAGTCGGTCACATCACAACACTTAATCAAATACATGGACCATCATAAAGCATGGAATGAATTTCTAACATATGTGATATGCTCACAAACACAAGGCACAAGCAAATAAATGCAGTAAATAATAGGGGATACATGATATTTTTATAGTGGTTCGGGCAAATCCTAGCCTATGTCCACTTTTAATCTTTCATTTATATTGACCAAATAATCATGGGCAAATCGTGTTTCATTACATAGTCTAAAAAAATACAAGCTCAAGTCAAGTAGCGCCATAGATGCTCGGCATTCCATACTCTCGGAAAATTATCGCCATCAATGGTTGTTAGCTTGAAAGCTCCATTATTAAGCCTCTGATGAATAACGTACGATCCTTCCCTCTTTGGACCCACGAAAACTAAGTTTGGGAAGACACACTTCAGTACTAGGTTGCCATGCTCGAAATTCCTTGGTTGAACCTTCCCGTTGTAGTACCAGCCAACCTGATGTCTTTTCTCTGACGCACGCAAGTCCACCTCGCCTCTCTTTTTGTCAATCATGTCCAAAGATTCAAAAAGAAGAGCTTTGTTCATCAAGGGTTCATAATACATTGTTATGTGAGATGGGGGTTCCAACTCGACCGGGATGACTGCCTCTGAGCCGTATGATAGTGAGAATGGAGGATGGCCAATAACTGTCTTGTAGGTTGTTTGATATGGCCATAGGGCTAGAGGTAACTATTCAACCCATCTGGCCTTCGCTTGCTCCAATCGCTTTTTCAAAATGGACTTGATGATCTTATTTGCGACTTCTACCTACCGATTTGACTGTGGATGCACCACAGCGGTATATCTCTTCTCAATATGGTATCACTGACAGAAATTTCTAGATTCCATGTTGTCAAATTGGGTCCCCTTTTTGGTTATGATGGTTTTAGTTATTATAAATCGATATATAATATTCTAGACAATGAAATTGATCGTCTGCTTCATCGTGGTTGTGGTTAGCTTCTCGGCCTCTGCCTGCTTTGTAAAGTAATCCATGGCGATGATTTCATATTTTATTCTGCCCTTAGCGATTGGGAGACACCCAATGATGTAAATTCTCCATACGACAAATGGTTACGGGCTCACCATCGAGGTAAGTTGTCTAGGCAGAGCTGTAGGAATCCTTGCAAAATTTTGACACTTATCTCAGCGTCGTGAATAATCAGCCGTGTCTCGGTTTATGGTAGCCCAGAAGTAGTCGTACCGCAGTGTCTTCTTTGCCAAAGTTTTCCCTTCAGTGTGTCACCACAATCACCTTCATGTACACCCCCTCAATGCACGCTTGACGTCGTCATGGGCTATGCATCGGAGTAAAGGAATTGAGAACCCCCTTCTGTAAAGCATGTCGCGCTGCATAACGTACCTAGATGCTTTGTGGACAAGGGCAGGTCTTTGATTCTTCTTCTCTGGAATGATTTCATGCTGTAAGAAATTCTTTATAGGGGTCATCCATCACTCTCTTTTGGGTTCAGCCTCCAAGGCTTGTTCGACTTCCATCTGATCAATGCTTGGGGTCTCGAGTGTTTCGATTGGAACCATTTTTGTGTCTTCTGGATTGTCGGAGGTTGTTGACTTGGCCAGCCTATTCACCTTCTGATTTTCTGTTCATGGGATATGGAAAATGTTGTAATGCTCTAATTTGTCTAACAATTCCTCGACCCGCTCGAGGTTGGTCGCCAGTCGTGGTCCCTTTATCTGAAACTCCTTACGAATCTGGAATACAACTATTTATGAGTCACAGTAAATATCCAATGCAACTACTCCCGATTCCCTTGCGAGCTTTAGCCCGACAATCAGGGCTTCGTACTCGGAGTCATTGTAAGTAGCGGGAAAATTTAGTCATAGGGCATAATAGATTAATCGTCCTTCAGGAGTTACTAATACAGCTCCGACCCCGGATCGTCGGCCGTTGCGAGCACCGTCTATGTACAACTTTCAAGTGCTCAATTCTAATTTGGATTCTGAGGGGCTAGCTTCCTCATCCAACACATATTAATCAAGGATGGTGAATTAAGCTATGAAATACTCTAATGCTTTCCCCCGGATGGATTTCCTTAGGAGGAAGATGAGATCGAATTGGTTCAGTTCAATTTTCCACTTAGGTAGTCATCCAGATGCCTAAGGTCGTTGAAGGACCTGTCGTAGCTGCTGGTTGGTGTATATCCTTATTGGATGAGTTTGGAAATAGTGGTGGAACTTCCTCAAAGCGATCAATAGTCTGTAAGCAAGTTTTTCAATCTTTGAATAATTGTGTTCCGCATCCGCCAACTTTTTACTCACATAATACACTAGTCTTTGAACGTTATCCTACTCATGAACGAGAGCTGAACTCTGATTGCATGTGGAGAAACAACCACGTAAAAAATATGTCTTCATGATCTATCGGTTTGGATAGTATCAGTGGTCTCTCGAAATGACTTAACAAATTCTGGAAGGATTCAATGCAATTCAGGGTCTACTCTAGGTTATGCTTTCCTCGCTTTTTAAGTCGAAGAAGGGTATGCACTTGTCAATGACCCTGGATATGAATCTGCTCAATGTTGCAAACTTTCATGGTAAGCTCTGCACATCCTTAAATCTTCGCAATTCACGAATATTCCTAATCGCTGCAGTCTGGTTTGTATTGATCTTGATTCTACAAGAACTAACGATGAAACCCAAAAATTTACCTGACGCAACGCCAAATGAGCATTTCAAAGGGTTAAGTTTCATTTCATAGTGCTGGAGGGATGTTAAGCATCACTGCCAAATCTAAAATGTTGTCGGCTGACTGTTTGAACTTCATAAGAATGTCATCCACGTATACCTCTATGGACTTCCCGATTTGATTATGAAACATACGATTCACTAGAGGTTGGTATGTCGCCACGACATTCTTCAATCTGAAAGGCATCATGATATAACAATATAGCCCAAGGTCTGTGATAAAACTCGTATGTTCTTGGTCCAGCACATGCATTGGGATCTGATTATATCCCGAGTACGCATCCATAAATGAAAGAAGATCATGCCCCGCTATTTATTCTACTAATTGATTGATCCTTAGGTGCGAGAAGCTGTCTTTCGGATAGGCTTTGTTCAATTGTGAAAAGTCGATGCATGTTCGCCATTTTCCATTGGCCTTATTAACAAGTACTGAGTTTGATATCCAGTCTGGATACGTTGCATCTCGAATGAAACCATTGCCCTTCAGCTTCTCGACTTCCTCCATTAGAACTGCCGACCTCTCTAGGCCGAGCATACGTCTCTTTTTCTTGACTAGGACGTACTTCCGGTTTATGTTTAGTGCGTGGCTCATGACCAACGGAGATATCCCACACTTGTCAGCATGGGTACATGCAAATACATTCAGGTTAGATCTTAGGAAGTTTGTCAATTCTCTCATCCGGAGGGGGTCCAAATAAGATTCATTTTTCAAGACCTAAGTTAGGTCGTCATCACTTATTGGAATATCCACAGTCATTTCATTAGGAGTCGTCGTTTTACTCCCTTGTTCCTTGTTATCTTAGGATCAATATCCTCGGACAGATAATCGGGCGACTCCATCCGGGATGCATCCTTTATCTGCTATGTCGATGCCTCCTTATTATGAGGGGAGGCACTTTTAGGCTCCACATTAACTCCATCACAAATCATCTTCCATTCTGCTACACAACAAGCCTTTCCAGTTACTTGGTCCACACGGACCATTCTCGCTCTAGCTTTAGTTGGAAATTTTAGTAATAGACACCAAGGTCCGATGTAGGCTCTAAATTCTACTAGAGCTGATCGACCCAATAAGGTGTTGTATGGAGAATCTATATTCATGACAGGAAATGGGAGGATTCACACTCTTCTGCAGTCTCCATCGCCAAGTTCCACCGACAAGTCAACCACATCCACTAGTGTAGTCATTGAACCATTAAAACCACGTATCCACCCGGTCCACGATTTTAGATCTCTAGCTTCTAACTTCATCTGGTCAAAAGCTTTCTGGAATAAAATGTTGATGGGACTTCCGCAGTCAACTAAAATATTATGTTCCGTCGTCAGGCCAATTATAGTTGATATTACCAAAGGATCTGTGCATGGAGTTTCCACTTCCATGCTTTCTCGATCGCGGAAAACAGTGTCAACCATCATTATTTTCTGTTGTTTAATTTGTGTAGCATTCTCGGGAATATTGTAGTCCCCTATATCTAGATGCTTTGCAGTGTTTACATACTACTCCATGGTTCTAGTACTAAACCTTGCTGCATGAGGCCCTCCGGCAATGGTGTTAATAACTGTTCCTTTTCCCTTCTGCTGGGTGGTGGCTCTAGGAGCTGCCTGACCCTGGTTCGCGGTAGAACCTCCTTGCCCCTGTCCCTTGGGGTTACTTTGTACTCTTCAAGCTTTCCTTCTTGTAGTATTATTTCTATTGAAAGAAAATTTGGTTCGATCTCATGTCTAATAAATGATATGTCAACCAATAAAACTAGATCTATGTAATAATATGTAAATCAACTGTTATACCTTGTTGAAGCTTCATTCTTCTTCACACAATCAATTTGGGTTTTAGTTGATTTCGAATCCAAGCCCCAAAAGCAGAAAGCCTCTATAGAAGTCAATGAACACTTGTTCTCAAAGATGTCGAAGAACATTAGGAAGAAGGACAGACGTTGCTAGCCAATTTAGGGTTTTGATTTTTCTCCTAATTTTGATTTCTTTTGGTTTTAGGTTTTCTGGAAAACTTAATAATAAATGAATTTTGGCCATCCTTTTGTTATATATTAACCGGAATAATCTAAACTAGGTTGGACTATAATACTCTCATACCAAATCAAAACTAGAGAATATTGAACATTTGATCCTCTTTTGCTGTGAACGGTTCTCATCCTTTTCAAGTATTCTTATATGTGACCATATAGGTTATAATAACATTGGCAATGATTTTAAATAGTATTTAAAATCATAAATAGTGATTGGCTTATAGCAATACGTCGCTGCTACACAAGTTATAATAAGATCAACGATTCGATACAACCTTTCCATGACCAGTGTATCAATGTACTATAATCCTTTTAACCAATATATCCAGGATTAAACTCGAGGCATGGAGCGTATCACCCTCTTTATAATTTAAACTGTTTATCTTGATCGATGAGTAGACTATATGAAACAAACCAATATTTGAGCACGACCATGCATTTCATAGTTTGACTCAATCAAGAGGCCTATGGATATCACTTCAAATATATTGTAAGGTTAAGTTCCATCTAGATCAGTCATAATTTTTCATTCGACTTGAGATGTATCCAATAATCACCGTTATGGTATACTCTGTTACAAGTAACTTTAGATGATATCAACACACAAATATCCTCAAATAAAATTATAATGATTTCAGGTTCGAGGACCATTACATCACCGTCATTATGAGAATAACTTATGATACTGTTAATTATATTCCATTTAGTTTTCTCATGTTAGGTCAGCCCAATATGCTATTCTCACATATGTATTTATGTCTTAACATTAATATCACGTATATTAATGATCAATGAGATGTGATCCTCAGTCAATCAACATACTAGTCTCAAAGTTATACTATTGTCATATATAAACAATAAAACTAGACTAGGGACATTTAAGAATTATAATACTTAATACATCTCAAGTTCAAGTCACTTACTTGAACTACATAAATCTGCATTATTATTCTAAGGACTTCTATTATGTTAATATTTATATTACGCAGTAAATATATCATAACTGAATATTTTATTCCAAATAAAATAACATCAACAATGTTATTAATCACATCAAATGGATTGTCTCTAGGGCATAAACTCTAACATTCTCCCACTTGCACTAGAGTCAATCATTTATGTATCGTATACTCATGAAACTAGTGTGACCATTAAACCCTGCTACGACGGATTTTAATTTAGTAGGTCTGCAACATCACAACTTTTGCAACTTTGTAGATATATTTATTTCCTATTTGAACAACTTCACATAAGAATTAGATTTCTTAAATATATTTTCAAATCGATAGTGAGTTTAAGGTTTTAGGGCTGAGCAATAGCCACATTGTTATCTCAATGTAAATCATTGGATCAATAATGAATTAAGTTCAATTATGAACTTCTTAATCCAAACATTTTCTTTCTCATAATCAATATCTATTTCTTGTTTTAACAACTAACATTATCTACAATAATTAATGTGTTATTAATATATAACATTAGAATTATTGTGTCACTCCCACTCAATATCTTGTCTATACAAGATTCAATGGTATTTTGTGGTTTCCAAGACATTACGAGTTATATTTATTCCCATTGGTATCTTAGAGATTGGTTCTCCTTTAAAAGGATACTAATTCAAGCAATAAACATTTTATTCTCAGAGAATTTATAGAAATAATATCCATTTGTTTCTTATGGATACTCTATAAAATAGTTGTCTGATTTAGGTCTGATCTTTTCAGAGGAAGGGCGTTTAATAAACGTCTTACATGCCGAGTCTTCGCATTAAACACACTAGGACATTTCCTAGTCCATATATTATATGGAATCTTCACACTCGTTTTAGTAGGTATAAATGCAATTGTTCTAAATTTAATTTATAAGAAGATATATATGACTTATCATTGACCGTACCATATTTATAAGGTGTGATTTCTCCTTTCAGTCACTCCATTTAAAGATCATTCATCATCAATTTTGAGTTGTTTATACTTTTCAAAGGATTTATTTTCTATAAAAATAGTTTTTCAACATCAATTTTGAATTATTTAAACTTTTAAAAGGATTCCGATTTATGTTTCATAAGATACACATGTCTATATCTACTGATATCATCAGTAAATATAATGAAGCAATAAAACCTACCTCTAGCTTATTTTTTCATTTCTCCATATGCATCAATATGTATGGGACCCAATACTTATCACCCATTCACTGTGTCAAGTGAAAGGTGATTCAGTTATTTTGCCTAATAAACTAGATTTACATTCTTCATATGATTCGAAATCAAATGATTTCAAAATTCCATCACTATGGAGTTTTGATATACTTTTCTTGTTTATATTAGTTAATTGCTATGCTGAAGGAATCCCAGATTTAAATCATTAAATTTAAATGGCTCAGTATCTATGTCAAGCACATCATAGTTAAGGATTTTTAAGGAGCATTAAGTATTTGTGAAATTCCATGTGATATTTCTTATAAATAAAATGAAAAAAAATTGTTCTTTTATTACAAATGAAATTCATTCTTCTAAACAAGATTCAAAATACCATTTATTATAAATGGAATTTCGTAATAACAATTTATTTATTTATTTGATCAAGCCAGCATATAAAACAAGAATCAACTTTCCATGGATAATCTAACAACATTTTCTTTATTTCCAATCGTAAGTTCACTTGTCCTTTTATCAGATTTCTACTTATTCTGCAATTTCTATAATTTACATACATTTATGTGATTCATATCTAGTATCTGATACCAAAGATGTATAAGTAGTTTGTTATAACATTTATATCTTATTCGGTTGAATCACACTTCAACTTTCATTTTAGACCTTCAATGTTTGTAAAACCATTGCGTTTAATTTGTTTGAGGACAATCCTCAAATTACAATGTTAGTCAAGAAATTTGATTTAATTCAATTTATTCTTCTTAAGGATTAATTTAAATTATCGGAGTCACTTTTACTTAATATCTACAGTAGACAATAAATAACAACTGATTCTGTAATGTTTATTTAAATTAAATACAAAATTTTGATGATCCAAATTTATATTTACATAAACGTATAATTTAAACTAAAACACGCTCCTACTCAAATTAACATCCCTCTCTCTCTATATATATATATATTAATATATATGTATATATATATATTAGTATATATATATTGTTTATCCCTTAAAAATTATACATATGTTGGTCTATTAAATTTGTGTAGAAATTAGAGGTCAAGTATTATTAGGCATGGTCATGCATAATTCAATCCAGTACACCCAGACGGTCTATGGAAGCGATAACACACAACAAAAGTATAGCACCAGCTAAAGGTTAAGCATGGCATGAAGGGTCGAACATGACAGGGAGGGTCGCACATATCCGAACAGGTGGGTCGTCAATTCAACACAGCTAGGATCGGTCTTATAGAATGGCATGTTCGTACAAAAGGACATGCACATAAAGCGAATTCAAGTACGACATGACACAAGGGCAGTAAGGCTTATACTTCCTATAAAGGTCGCCCATATTAAGAGTCGCCAGTTCTTTTTCCCTTAGTCGCTCAATCCAGTATCAAAGTGGCCAGTCGTTCAAGCATTGAGAAACATGGGTACAGAACAACTCCTACATCGATCCTTGGAGACTGCTCGCGCATAAACATAGTTCGCTCCATTCATCAGACCATTCGTGTCGTTCCCCCTTTATAATGTGGTCAGGTATAAGTTGACCATGCAGAGGGGTCGTACATGTAGACCAAGATTAAAAGACAATATAACTCAAATACAATATGAGGTCGCCCGGTCTTCTTCTTCTTAGTCGCACGTTCCTATATCAAAGAGGTCGGTCATGCAAAACAAGGAGGAAAATTGGTATCGATTGCATATTCCACTCTGCAGTTGTTTTTTCATGCTATCCTAGTTGATTCTAAGTAAGGAACCTAAAGATACCAGAGGTCGCACACACATCCTATGACCGCTTATAGATTGCAACCCCAGTCGTTTGCTCCTCCATCAATTCAATCAGATGCTATCTACCGATCGATCATATACCAACTTCTGAAGGGTCGCACTTACAAGCCCTAATCGCTCTACGGTGCTGGTCGCCCGTTCATCTACAATCAGGGATAGCTGCGTCAACCAGATACCATCAATCAGTTAAATGTTAAAAGGCTAAACATGGCGCTCAATCGGTCGCCCATACACCAATCCAAAAGCTCTAACTAGTCGCCCGTGTACTCATCACCTGACCGCTCAATCGGTCTTCTCAGATCTATACAATCACTTGCTCCAAAGAAGTCGCTCGCATAGGACAACTAAATAAGGATATTAATAGTTGACTACATCTAAGCGGTGACATTTTAGTAATTAATGGGATGAGCGACCCGCAGCCTGCATATATGGATTTTCGCTCATTTCTTTAGGGAACTCACCAATAAATGGGCCATGGCTTCCAACATAAAGGGGTGACTCCTATCCACTATGAAGTGTTGTCGAATTCTTTCCTCCACCATTCCTTAGCGTTTCGACCATCATCATCGTCTCCATTTGAAGATCATTCATCCATTTGGCCATGGCATCCATTGAGATCACTTAAGTGACTAAGAGATTGAAGATTATCCATCATCTTTGTTAATCAAGGACACTCTCCTTCTCCACCGCCGGTTTATCCTCCTCCTTCACGGATCATATCATCTCCCCGTCGAATTCCATAAATTTAAGCGCAATTCATATGTGAGAGAGAGCATATGTTGTAAAAAAGAGATGATGCATGTACAAGGAGAGTTTGAATGTCTTGTAACCATTGTTATGATAATGCAAGCAATATCCATAGTGGATGTAGAGCTAGATTAGGCCAAACAACTCTAAAAACCTTATCTCCATTTTACTTTCCTTGCATTTTTTGTTTTTAGCTCTAGTTGATTGCGGCTTCATCTATTTTCTAACCATATTGGTGAAGTGCGGTTCACGTACCATTGGTGTTTTAGCCATTTTTTGGTGAAAAGATATGGCGCTCGTCGTGGGGTTGTGTTCGCATTTCCTACCTTCACACTTCCCTCTAATTCCAATAGCTTACAGTTGAAGTCCTAATCCGCCTCTTTCCTCGAAGTCATGGGCTGTTCGAAGAGAAACAAAAAATCTATTAAAGATACTACGGTTGTCGAGGATGCTCATGATAGTGGAGCCACGCCACAAACTCTGAATCGAGAGGTTGGAAATTCTTCTGAGCCATCCGTAACACGAGATGAGTTAAATGTGGCTATAACCAGCTTGAATGATAAAATGGGTGCAACGACTAAAATGATGATGGACAAGCTTAATGCCTTGCTTAATGTTCAAGCCAATCCCCGACACCAAATGCGGTAGACAATGTTGACGAAAAAGAGGACTCGTCCGCCTCAGACCCTAATCGATCCCACTTCTTAGCGGAAGACAAAGGGGAGGCGGCGTTGAGGACTCTAAGGTCAAAGCTCCACAGCATGATGAAAAGCATGCATCTCGAAACGCCGCAAGTCCCACCAAAGGGGTACCTCCCAGAAGAGGTGCAAGACATCAGAACTTGAGCCGCGATCAGGTCGGTAAAAGGACTGATGCCTGTCCTGTGGAACGAGCGGGTGACGAGAAGCGTATACGGATATGATTCAAATAATAATAAAAGAAAATTCAACTCATGAAGATGATGAGAAAGAATGGGAGTTCTCACCCAATAAGAACCCATTTACGGAAAGGATCCGTCAAGCGAAGTTTCCAAAGAGATGCATACCTCCGACAATAGCACCTTATGGCGGAACGGGAGATCCAAACATCTTCCTATTTAAATATGATCGACACATGAACGGAGCTAGGACCACTGATGAGATAAAATGCTTATACTTTCCCGTATGCTTAGAAGGGGTAGCTTCCTTATGGCTCACTAGACTTCCACCTAAATGCGTTGATCAATTTGCCGACTTGGTAAAAAGATTCTAAGACCAATTCCATCTTCAAACTACCAAAGCAAGGGATGTAATGTCGCTTACCGAGATGGAACAAATATCTGGAGAAACCATCAAAGCTTTTCTTACACGGTTCCATGCTACGGCGGCCGAAGTCATAGAACCAGAACCTTGGTACATGTTGGCAGCTTTGAAGGGCGCTATCGATAAGAAATCGGAATTTGGAAAGTGGCTTAAGATGAAGAAACCCAAGACTCTAAAGAAGTTCTACAAGAAAGCCGAAGAGTATATGAGCGTGGATAAGGATCCACCAAATATCCGGAAGGTTATGGAAGATAGTGCCACCGGAGAAAGGAAAGGTAGCGATGTCCAAACCGAGCAAAAGAACAACTCTGGGCAAAAGAGGGGAAATGAAGAGAAGGATAACAAAACCCATAAGAAAACATGACTCTACAAGCATTCAGAGTTGACTCTCCTAAATGAAACCACAGAGAGGTTTTACTCCGCTATAAAGGATTCAGGCATCTTTCCTCAGATTAAGCCAGAGAAAATTACACAGTAGCAAGCCAACTCTGGCAAATTCTGCTGAATTCATAACCAATCGGGGCATAACACTAATGAATGTCGACACCTGAAAATTTTGATTGGAGAACTCATCAGAAAGAACAACCTTCAACAGTATGTGAAGAAACTTCAAAATGCTCCAATTACCCAAGGGCAAACCAATACCACCAATCAGTCCGGTTTAGGTGAGAAGGCTCAAGAACCTATTGATTCAAGACCAGTAATCAACGTGATTTTTGGAAGGCCCCACCCAGCCGGAAGCGGCTGGGAAGATATGGAGAGGCATGCGAGCTGAAGGGTGTATCAAGAGAAGAAAGACCCATGATCCTAAGCAATGGGATTCCGATGAAGATGCCTAAAACTTAAGTGGATGATGTGGTATTCGGGGATAGAGATTCTGACGGACTACTTACACCAACTGTTGATTCCATGGTGCTCACAATTGGTCTTGGCCCTGTAGTTGTGAAAAGAGTCCTAGTTGACACGGGGGCATTCGTTAATGTGATCTTCATAAATACATTTCCGAAAATGAACCTCTCTTTGTAGAAGTGTGAGCCTATCCAAACAAAAGCCACGTATTTGCCAGACAACCCACACAACCCATTGGTATAATTGACTTGCTCGTCGAACTGACAGACTAAGAATGCAAGTTCTTTATGATGCATACTTTCATATTGGTGGATTAACTCTCCGCCTATAATGTGTTCCTCAGGAGACCGACTCCCGCAGGCTTTAAGATCGCGCTAACTCCATGGTGTTTAATCATGAAGTTTCCAACTGAGAATGGAGTTGGTGTAATTAAGGGCGATCAGGCCACTGCGAGGGATTTCTGCGTGATAGAGCTACGCGAGGCTAAGAAGAAAGACTTGGGAAAGAATGCAGAGGCTCCGCTCCGCATTCGGGAAATCCGTTTATAGCAATTAAGGAGTGGTCCCTGTACTTGCGAACACAGCGGGGCGCAAAAAGAAATTGATCCTAGAAAAACCAGTGCAGAGGACGAGGGAGCGGCTCCAGCTGAGATCACAATTCCTATAGCTCTTAATCCGAAAGTTCCAAACCGCGTGTTGAATATAGGATCTCAGTTGAGCCCCGAATTGAAGAATCAATTAATTGTCTTTTTGAAGGCAAATTTAGATGTGTTCGCATGGAGCCACTCTGACATGTGTGGCATATCTCCAGATATTGCAGTTCATAAGCTTAACCTTGATCCATATATTCCATTTGTTAAACAGAAAAGAAGGACCCAAGGGCCGGAAAGATCAATGGCCTTAAAAGAAGAAGTTGATAGGTTAATGGAAAATGGCTTCATCAGGGAATCTACCTATCCAAATTGGGTCTCCAACCTTGTGCTTATGAAGAAAGCAAACGGCAAATGGCGAGTCCGCATAGACTATTCGGATCTTAATAAAGCTTGTCCAAAGGATAGCTTCCCTCTTTCCAGAATAGATCAACTGGTGGATTATATGGCTGGGCATGGGTTGTTGTCTTTTATGGATGCATATTCTGGCTACAATCAAAACATGATGTATGAACCAGATCAAGAGGATACAAGTTTCATCACTGATCTTGGCTTATATTGCTACAAAGGACTACATTTGTCTTAAAGAATGCAGGGGAAACTTACCAGCGAATTGTAAATGCTATGTTTAAGAAGCAAATTTGTAGAACAATGGAGGTCTATGTCGATGATATGTTGGTAAAGTCCAAAAGAGCAGTGGATCATTTGGAAAATTTAGCCTAGATGTTCGATATTCTACGCCGATATGGCATGAAGCTGAATCCTTTAAAATGCTACTTAGGGGTCGGTTCAGGCAAGTTCCTGGGGTTTATGTTCAATGCTAGAGGCAAAGAAGCCAATCCAGGAAAAATATCAGCCTTGAGAGAAATGCGCACTCCAGGAACCAAGAAAGAACTTCCGTGTTTAAATGGAAAAATTGCAGCTTTAAATCGCTTCATATCCAGGGCAACGGACATATATCTTCCCTTCTTCGTTGCCCTTAGGAAAGGAAAGAAAGAGATACAATGGACTTTTGAATGCCAAAAAGCTTTTGAAGAAGTAATCTAACACATGGCGGCACCTCCAATGTTGTCAAAGCCTAGTGATGGAGAAGATTTGTTCTTGTATCTGGCAGTTTCCGCCCATGCTCTGAGCGCAACATTGGTAAGGGAAGATTTGAAGGTTCAAAAGCCAGTTTATTACATTAGTAAGAGGTTAACTGGGGAAGAACTGAACTACCCAAAACTGGAAAAGCTTGCTTATTGTTTGCTTATCACCTCAAAGAAGCCTCGGCCCTACTTCTAGGCTCATCCTATCAAAATCCTCATGGATCAACCTCTGAGGCAGGTTTTGTTTCGACCTGATACTTCTAGGAAGTTGTTAAAATGGAATATTGAGCTCAGTCAATATGGCATTACATACCACCCCCGGAAAGCAATCAACGGACAAGCACTTGCAGATTTTATCGTAGAATTTACAGATCGAGGAGAGACAAAAGAGGAGCCTGATAAAGCCAACATTCAGCAGAAACTATTTGTTGACGGAGCGTCAAACGTCTACTGTTCTGGAGCAGGAGTAATCCTGGAAACCCCTAAAGGAAGATCTATATGCTATGCGCTGAGATTAGAGTTTCCATCAACAAATAACGAGGCTGAGTATGAAGCCCTCATTGCAGGAATAAGGCTAGCAAAAGAATTACATCTAAAGACCATACAAATCTTCAGTGACTCCCAACTAGTGGTGTGACAGGTCCGGGGAGAGTTCCAAGCCAAAATGGGTAACTTACCAACTTATCTATCTAAGGCCTTAGAACTACTATAGAGCTTCGAGAACTTTGAGCATTATACCATATCTCACATTCCGAGAGAAGAGAACAACAAGGCGGATTCATTAGCAAAATACACGAGCATACGAGATGCAAAACTTATAGGATTAGTTCCAGTGGAGGTCCTTTCCAGCCCCAGCACGAAACAGATTGAGATGGATTGGATCATGGAGGTAGCCGATGAGCCAGACTCATGGATGACACCAATCAAAGAATATATCATGACCGGTGCTCTCTCGATGGAAATCAAAAAGCGAAGAAAGATCTTACGAAAAGCTACTATGTACCTCATTCAGAATGGACGGCTCACTGCATGAAAAATGATTTTTTATTACAAAAACCAGTGGTGTTTATTTGTAAATGCAAGCAAAGGTGTTTTCATTAATAATGTTAACGCAACAAAAAATATTTCATTTTCTCACCTTTATAAAAATAAGTCCGCGTAGTCGAAAATAAATGTGACCTCCTGTTTCTCACCATTTCCTAATTCGGCTACTCCTCTTCTGGCTCCTTTCTTGCTTCAGATCTATGAGTATACCTCCTTCTTCCCCCAAAATCAAAGATCCATGCTCAAAACTACCTTCTATTTTCCCTTATTTTTCCAGATCGGGTGCTTCTCTTCTACTGTGAAACCGACGAAACCCTTACTCGGCCTCCCCGATGAATTCAGAGGTAGAATCATTTTTAATTTTTGTTCTCCTTCCTACTACTTTACTTATTAATGTTGTCTCTTCAGATCTGCTACGAATTCGTCTTCGTTTCTACATTTGAACTGTTTGTCCAATACCGATGGCTCATTCAGCTGCTTGTCATCTTTTTTGAAGATTGCGGTGATTCAAACAAAGCTTCTAACGTTGAACTCATTCTTCTAGGTATGAATTCTGGATCCTTGTTAGCAGAGTAATCTTTTTGCTGAGAATTCAATGTTTTCGAATCCCCAAGTAATAAAGCATTTGAGAAATCGTCACCGTAATTAACTGAATCCATAGTTTTTTCAAAACTTGACTTTTCATTGTATATTTCAGTTCCTTTATTTGATAAAGATTCAACTATTGGTAATATCTCCCAACTTTCATTCTGGTTATCACACTTCAAATTTGATGGACTACTTGGCAAATGTTCACAACCTGCTCTGTTATGCATAGGGATTACTCTAGAAGAAGGATTACCTCCAATATTTGTTTTCCTTTGAGCGCAGGTCTGTGGTGATTAGGTGAAGCTTCCACAGCTAAACTCGTTTTTCTGGTCATAAGTTCTGGATCCTTGCCTGTAGAATTATCTTCCTGTTGGGCATGCAAACTTTCCAAAACCTCAGGTGATAAAGTATTCAAAAAATCATCAGTAGTTTTGGCAGAATTAAAGGTGTTTTGAAAATGTAATTTTTTATTGTTGATTTCTGATTCTTCATTAGACAAATATGCATTGAGTAACATTTGCCAAATTTCATTCTGATTATCACGATTAAAAGACCAATAGCTCACACTGTTGGAGGTACTCTTATTGCTATACCTGTATAATGTTAGAGAGTTACAATAATATAAATATAAATTAAAATATTTGTCACATTAATGCTAATCAGAGTACAAGAAAGAGAAACTCAGTATCATATTTGTATTATATTTAAGTATTTGTCACATTAATGCTAATTAATTTGCAAACATGAAAATGTGTAACTTATGTGTATGATATGCCTATTTCTGCTACCTACTTATATATAATAGTCGAATAATGATAAAATAGTTATTTCTCACAAACGTCGTCAAGAAGATAATAACATTGATCATAAAATTCTTCTTATATGCATTTATTTTACTGTTAACTTTAGTATTTATAGATTGATGACTTATTGTGTAAAAAAATAGAAACTTTATTGGGTTGATCACAAGTAAATCAACCGCATTACCGCATACTACAGGTCTAATTTATATTTATCACATTAGCTTTGTATGCACATGTAAATTAAGTAAATTGGCTCACCAGCTTTGGCCCTAGTCTAGGCATTTCCAGAGTACCGGGCATTGGCTTTGTATGCACAGACATTACTAATCTATCGGCCTTTCATCAAGTCCTTGTATTTGTGTCCTTCAAATCTATGCCTATCCCTCTGGTCCCTTCTAACATGCAGCTACTCATAGGGCGCGTGGGTTCTAAAAACTGCAGGGTTTACAGATGTGTGGTCAGGTATTGTTTGCATTTTGTTTATGGAGAATTGCTTATTCTTTCACAAAAAAGAGCGGATCATTCTGGCCTTTTTATATTTAAATATGATCTTAATTTCATTATATACACATGCAAGACCTTTTATTTCCGTTAACACGAGTGAACAATTGTTTGGTTCAGTTTGAAACCAACAAATAATATCAAAATAGAAATAATCATTCAAAAAAATAAACTGAACCTTTTTTTTTTGAAATCAAAACTAAATAAATAGAACATAACCAGTTTGGTTTTTTGGTCTTTAAGTGATCTGATAATTTATAATTTAGCGCAGCTCTCATCCAACGCAAATCCAGCAAATCAACTCAAGTTTTCTGAAGAACTATGCACCAATTAGATTTATCATAAAATTCGTCCAAAACCATTGCATTGTCAATGCTAGATACCAACCTGCAAAATTAGGAATAAGAGGAAAACAAATGGTAAGTAATGTTGTATAGAGTCCACAGATAAAATTGTTCAAAATTAAGAATAACATAATGCTATATATAGGGAGATCAGTTCAATACTCAAATAATACGAAGTTATTACAGAAATTCCGCGTGACTGATGTACAAGTATTAAACAACCTTATTATGTTTGGCATGAAGAATCATGCGATGAAAATGATATTTACCTGTGACTAGCAGGAACCGTTTGGCATTTAAGACCAGTGGTCTAGTTCTGGGAATCAAACATTTACCTGTGACTAGCAGGAACTGTTACTCAAGTATGGTGAATCCGAGTAGTTTGGAAGGAAACACGACTAATTAACGTGTTTGCCATTACAATGTTCAGATGGCAAGAAACCTTCAAAAATTTGATTTTAGAATGCTGCCTAGTCAGCATACAATGTTGGGTTATTATTATGTACTCTGTTGTGTTTCAGTGATTTCCTAACAAGATCGTATGATATTGGTGGTGTCACCGGTGTCATGGCATTAAGCGGGCTTTTTGTTCTCATGACACAGCATGGACTTGAATATCCCAAGTTTTATGAAAAACTTTATGCATTGCTTACCCCAACCGTTGTTATGTCAAAACATCATGCAGTATTTTTCCAAGTAAGTTTTCTTTATAGGGTATTACTCAAATTTTTTTGCCACCTAATTTTAGTTTTACTTGGATATTTTGTTAAGCTTAATTTGAATGTGCCAATGTTATGCTTGTCATATAGTACTAGAATTACTAGAAATTATCTGTTACTGTGAGAACATCACTGATTAGCTGGAAAAACATTTAACATCAAGAATTGTATCTAAATATAATTTTCATTATGTAGTATTGCATATATGTAAGTTATTACATATACTCAGATGTTTAATTTAAAATAATCACAACCAATTTTGTAAAAATGGAAATCACTTCATACATTAGAATAACTAATCCCACTAATCTTGTTTACCATTTTTTTTTTGATTTAACAGGTAGCTATTTATGGGGATTTGATAGCCTTCACAATCGTTACTGCCTAGCTATATCCAGGAATGATCTTAAATTATTATTAATCTTACAATAGTATTAAATGATCTTACAATATTATTGTATAGTTATAACAGGTAGCTCTTTATGGGAATTTTTTTGTACTATCCTTCAATATTATTGTACAGATTTGTTGCTTCTTTGGAGAATGATCTTATAGTCAGACCCAAAACATCTGAGGTTGCAATTGCAGATTTTAGTTCTGGTTCATATGCAACCATATTTAGAGAAGAGGTTTGATTTCTTTTGCAGCCACTTTTTTTAAATAATACCAACATTTCTGTAGCTTAGACTTAATGCACATTGAAGACCAATTTATGTATTATTTGATAAAGACACCCCTTATTAGGTGGGTGTTTGAGAGTAGCTTATATATAGGATTTTTTTTGTTATATTACATGCCAGTATAAGTTCGACCTAAGCTATGCAAGTTTCGAACACGTGAAAATGAAAATGATTGAACTATTTTCTTTGTCTTTTGTTTGGTGCTTTGTTTATAGTTATATCAAAGAGTTGTCTGACTATATTTTATGCTTTCACTTGTACAAGCATTGGACGTTCAAAGAGCAAAGTTGAACTTTTATGATGCTTGGTTTCACTTGTGCATACAACAAAGAATTATGGATAATCAAATGTTTTGTAAGTACTAGTTAGGCATAACATTTTCTTTGTACTAGATGTGTAAATTTGTATATCAATGGTTATTGTACGCGAGTTTGGTCATTTATTCAGAAAACTATTGTATTGAAATGGTTATGCATATTCTGTTTGATTATATGGTTAATTGTTTTTTTAATTGTTTGAATATGATGATTATGTGAATGATTATTGACTGATATTGTAGAAACAAAAGTCTATTAAAAAGAAATAATTGCATGAAAAAATACAGCAGAATAATCAATTATTTTTAGTAGCGTTTTATAAATGCTATAGAAATATATGTAGTAGCATTGAGTAAACGCAACCATAAATCATGCCTAAAGTTGGAAATTTTATTAGTAGTATCAAAAAGCTTTTTTGTGGCATTTTTAAAGCGCTACGGAAGTATTTATGATGGCGTTTGGAAAATGTTACAATAAAAGTATTTACGTTGGCATTTATTAAAGGTGCAACATATATTTTATATTTTAGTGGCATGTTTTCTCGTAACGATTATCGAAGCGCCACCAAAAAAGTTGGTGGTGTTTTTTGGGTGCTACAAAAAATCATTTTTCTTGTAGTGGCTATAAAGGCAAGGGTTTTCTACGCCCTTGCTTCGTTATGTTACGAAGAAAGAATCAAAGGCATTCATGACAAAATTACATGAGGGTGAATGCGGAGGTCATACTGGTGGTCAGACATTGGCCAAGAAAATTCTGCGATATAATTACTTCTGGCCAGTCATAAATAATTACTCCATAGCATAAATGTAACACCCCGAATTTTCTGTATTCATAAGAGAGTAACAAATCAGGGAATAATTAATTTGTAGCTGAATAATTAAGGGAAACGGGCTACGACATTGCATTCGTCTCGGAATTCTTCTTGAGATAGAGTCCAAGTTTACGTAAATCGGACTTCATATGAAGAAGTTATAGCCTTAAAAAGTTTCAGCCCGAAATTCAAAATAGACAAGACCCAGGGCAACACTAGGGTCGACCTACCTACACAGGTCGACACTAAGGTCGACCTGGGGGTCGACCTGGGAATACAGGCCGACACTAGGGTTGACCCTAGGGTCGACCTCCCCCATGTTTTCCAGATCTGCAAACAGATCCATTTTTCTGCACCTGGACGCCTTTCTGACCAGATTCGTGACACCTATGCTATTTAAACACCCCTAAACCTAGCTTTCTCTCCACACAATTTCATTATGCCTATACTCTACCTCAATTCTAATTAAAAATAAAAAAATGGCGTTGCTACTCTGCTGGAATCAAAACTAGGATTAATGCACCTTCTTCCAAACTAAATAGAATTAAAAGAGAATCAAGTTAAAGCTTCAAGAAGGGAATCAAAGGCTAATTCAACGGCTTCGAGCAACGCCACACAAATCATAGCAAATCACCTTTTCTAAACCGATCACTGTAAATTCGGTTATTCCTTAGATTTGAACGTGTAATTGGACTCGTGAATGTAATAAATTAAAATATAGAACTGTGCCTATTGGCAAGTTAATTATCTTTGATTCATGCTTATGTCAAATCTAACGTTATCTATGCCTTTGTATCTGATTCTCGATTGTGGCCTAGAACTTATTGTGGATAATTGCCAAAGACTATGACTATGGGACTTTTGCCTATGCCTATGACTATGAACATAAGACTATTGCCTATGACTACGAACATAAGACTATTGCAGATGACTACGAACATAAGACTATTGCCTATGACTATGAACATAAGACTATTGCCTATGACTATGATTCATAACTAAGTGACTACCACCTATGACAATGCCTAGGACTATTGTGTTTAATTGCCTAGGACTATTGTGGTTAATTGCCTATGACTATTAGGTTAGTTGCTTATGCCCATAACACTATAGTTACAAATCATGATTGTACACTGAATTGGCATTATGTTGGATCAAATCACATATGTCTCCCTTGATTATGTTGGATCCCATATTTAGGGTGCAACATGTCTAGTTTATTCCTATTCACTGTTATGTACATGCAGCCTATTGGAACCATTATTTTTGTATTTGGTTCATTTTTTTTGCATGACTATTCTTTCATCTCAATTCTCGTGTTTATCCCCTATTCCTTTTGTTAGTTTCATTTCATGAGTACTTAGAAACTTGTGAAATCATGTCATACGTATGATTATGGCGTGGGAATTTGGGCGTAGCTCAATTAAGTTAATTTGGCATAATAAATATGTTGTATAATCTGAATTGGCTATAATAGTAAATAATTTACATGCATATTAGACTTGAGCGTAAATGGTAAATTGTTAATTGGCCGCAAAGTATGTAATTGGCATGTAAACCAAGTTTTGGGAAACTGTAAACTAGAATATCAAATCTAGTTTTAACATGAACTGTAAATTTGGATATTTAATCTTGATCGGGTGTAAAATGTAAATAGGAATATTAAATCTAGATGTGGAACGCCAAATATATGACATAGTGATTTTGGGCATGACTATTATGGCGAGTTTGGGAAGGTGGGGTATAGCTTATTCTGATTAATAATTTGAAATTACTTGTAATTGTCATGTTTAGCATAATCATGGTTAGTGACACTTAATTTGTATAATTTACATACCAAAAATTATAAACATGATTTAGAGGGAAAGTGGGCCATAATAATAAGTGTTGATAATGTACATTAAAAGGGTAATTATGGCATATGTAAATTAGGAATAATTTAAATATAGAATTTGTCCTAAATATGTGTACATTGTAGAAAATATGAATATGCCTAACCCGAGGTTAGATTGAGTTGTGGTGTAAAACAGCCCGGACCCGCCCGGCTGTCCAGTAACCACAACAATACCTATCTAATGTGAGAGGTTAAGGCATTGAGCCCAATAAGAACCCTGGGTTAGACTGAGTTGTGGTATAAACCTGCCCGGAACCGACCGGCACATCCAGTAACCACAACAATATCTATCTAACGTGAGTGGTTGGTGCTTTAATTAATTAATTAAGGCTCATGAATAAATCAAGCTAGAAATGGTGAGGTTAAGTAATTAGGGAAAACACTTAACCGTAATAACATGTTAACTAGGCAAGTGGGTGATGTTACATAAATTAAAAACACTTAACCGTTACAACATGTTAATTAGACAAGTGGGTGAGGTTAAGTGAATTAAAAACACTTAACCGTTGTAACATGTTAATTAAGCAGATGATAGGGTCAAGTTAACTAAAGTAACACTTAACCAAAATATATAATGACATGTGGTGGGGTTAAGTAATACAAGAGGAAAACACTTAACCAATATAATACGAATAGAGGTAGGGTCAAGTCAACACCAGAAGGAAACACTTAACCAACATGACGTGGCGGGTGGATGGGTTAAGTCAACTTGAACTGATTAATGACACTTGACCAGTATAACTTGATGAGCTAATGGGGTTAAGTTAAATGGGGAATACTTAACCAACATAACCTGATGACTGAACTGGGTTAAATTAATAGATCACACTTGACCAATCCAACAAGATAAGCAAGATAGGTTAAGTTAACAAGAACCACTTAACCAACACGACTTGATGAGTAGGAGGTTAAGTACACGTCGGGTAGGTGGGTAATATTAGTAAATATAGGCCTACAAAACTTAACCATTAAATAAACATGCTTGAATCCGTGGGAAGGTTAAGTACACGTCGGGTTGGTGGGTAATATTAGTAAATATAGGCCCACAAAAAATAACCATTATATAAACAGGCTTGGATCGGTGGGAGGGTTAAGTACATCTCGTATAGGTGGGTAATATTTGTATATATAGGCCCACAAACTTAACCAATAAGAAACCCTAGTAACGGGGACCCATTTCAGCAGTAACCCACATAGATGTATCATGGCACCCTGAAACTAGGCAGGATGGGGCACGATTACTGGGCTAATCATAAGCAGTCAAAAATAGCGGCATGGGGTACGTCAATGTAGGTTCCGAAGGTTTACGGGCGTGCATGTACTCCGAAGTGGAAAAAGCAGGCACTGGGTACCAGTAGTTATACACTGTGCATCTTGAATCGTGTCGAATCGCTATCATAAGGCTTGATACACCTTATGGTGGTGTCAGCACAGAGTATCTACACGCAAGAGAGGGCCGACTGACACAGACACATGGAAAATTAATACAAATTAGGTAGCATAATCCCTATTCGGACCTAGGTCGCGTAAACCCTGAATCCGAGAAGCGTTCAATATGTAGCATAAACCCCAGTGGTCCTGGGTAGCGTAAACCCTGGTTGAATCTAGTAAGCACTCGATAGTAAACCCTAGATTAGATCTAGGTAATAAACGGAATCCCCATGATAGATGTACACCTGAAGGCAACTGCAAATACGGGGATTGGGATCACGTTATCATATGATCATAGATTACTAGTTTGGGCACCAGTTAGGTAGTGCAGAGATATAGAAATCATTATAAACAGGGTAGTTGCGAAGCAGAGAAGGATTAGAAGCGCATTCAGTTTATCAGTACATTCAGTTTATCTTGCCATATTCCATGCTTATCCCATATTATCTTGTTACTATGGTTTAGTCTTATATTTAGTTTATTCATGTCATGACCCTTTTCCTCGTTTAAATACTAAGAATCATTGGACTTACCAGAATTTATGTCTGACCTAGTTTGCTTTCGCCTCTTTTCTTCAGTTCCCCCCAGGTAGTCAGGGAGGGAATAGCTCAGGTTTGTTTGGACCATTACTCTTTCCAAGCTTGAAGACTCTTTGATGTGTTTCCTTGGACTCTCTCTTCTACTACTATGGCTGGCTCATGCTTTATTTGGGGAAATCATTTTATGCTTCTTTACTCATTTAAACAAGACAGGATACATTGGTATTATAAACAAAAATCTTTGTACAAGCTGTTTATCAATGAAATAAAGTTTTATTTATTTGCCGATGCTTTAATTGTCTATCTTGTAATTTTCCTGCATCTTTTACCTATAATGCTCCACTGAAATTATGGCATTCCCTTTTAGAGTGACCTTAATGGAGATGGGTTGTTTCACTTGGTATCAGAGTTGAAGGTTACCAGATCAGATAAAAAGATTTGTAAAATTATTTTCAAACGATTTTAAAAGAAGCATTTTCAAAAGAAAAGTTCTGTTTTAAAGGCATATTCCCCAAATCCATATGCACTATCTTTTGATCCTCTATTTTAATCCTTGTTTCCTTCTTTCTTGAGTCTCCGGGGCTCCTGGCTTTCTGGGAAGTAACCTCATCGCAACATGGTTTCGTAGGCTCGACAAGACTGCGACACTTGTCAAAGGGAAAACAAGTGCACAACTTCCATCAGCAGCCGTAGCAGTTTCACCTGCAGCTAATTTTCTTTCGAGCTTTGTAGGATTCTCCGTGCGATGGAAGCAGCTTTCGAGAGACGTGTCAACAAGTTACACAAGGGTGGCAAAGTTGAGAATGAGGAGGTCTGGCTACGGAGCACAACACAAGGATGAAGAACCCATGGATATGGACTTGGCTCACAAAGGAGGGGGGATAACAAATAGTAAAACCTAAGACAAGAGGAAGTATCTTTACTAGGGTATGACGGGTCATATAATTGAGGACAAGGGCAAGAACAAGGGACAGGATTTTGCGGAAGGCGAGTGCATGCTCTCACCGCCAGCATACTTGATAGAGAGGCAGTAAGATTTTGATTGAAAGAGTTTTTCCTTTTTGATTATCCTGTTAAGTAATCCTTCCGATTTTAGCGCTTCACATCCATATATATCTGCTTCCATAGTTAAGTCTCTGCACCCTAGATATTGTGTAGTAGAGGATCCCCTTTATTGTCTCGAATCCAATTTCTGGTTTGGCCCATCTATATTTGACTTGTGAGGATTTGAGAATAGCTATATTTATGCTTATGTGTTTGGGCTATGGGTTGATTCTAGGCATTGATTGGTTAGCTAGTAATTATGAAACAAGGGTAGTTAGACTTTCGACTTACCTCGAGAATACCCTTGAGATTTCTTATGATCCTAAGGGATCAGTTTGTCTTAGCTACCTAGAATCACTTTACTTATCTATCGACGATTTTCGATCCATTGGGGTAGTCCATGAGTACGCAAGATATTTGATTAGGTTAGGGGTTTCCCCCCTAAAAACTCGAGACAGACTTCCGCATGTATCTAGATGACACTGCAAAGCCAGTTATGCGATCAACGATAATTCTGGAGCAAGTTTGGCGAGGATAGCCAGAGTCGGTAAAGTGCTCAATTGTTTGGTTGTTTTGTTAGTATCATCTCACATAGACCGTCCAAATTCGGAGGAGGTATCCCTTGGGTGCTTGTCTGATATTGGTTTAGGCCTTTGGGGCTTGTACTTGAGGGATGTCGAGTTCGACTAGGATGGTTTGCGTGAGAAATAAATGGTTGGGGCTGGCACCTAAAGTTAGACTGACCTTAAGAGAGGTAATAAGCACATAGTAACCATTAGCTTTAGACCCTCAGATTTGCAGCATGATGGATAAGCTAAGTAGAGGAGAAACCTCTAATCATCTTAAGTATATACACCGGGTATCATATGTTTTTCTCGGGAGGATAGTTCGACCACATTGGATACCCTCTAGCATAGTAATTGAGCGAGGTCCTATCTTTACTAGTGGGTTTCGAAAATGGAAGCTCAAGAAGATGCGACTTAAAACACTGAAGACCAGATACGTGCATCTTACCCTTTTTGAGGGTATATCCTTGATTCCTCTTTTTCTGAAAAATCTATTTACATGCTAGTCTTTATCTTTTAAGTATATCCTCTCGGTCCTATCCTCAATCCTTAGGTAGAAGCCAATGGATGTAAACATGTGTTTGAGACATGTTATGTTTGGTGGATGCAAGTGCTTGCAAGTGTTGCTAGTGGTTGCTCGTGGATGTATATACACACATAGGGCACTAGATCAGCTCAGTCACTTCCATATTGCATTTGCATATATGTATTTGTTATGGATTGAGCTTGATGTGTTATCTTGTGGACGTTGCATTTGAGTGAATGGTTGTGCACTCATATCGATATGTATCTTTAGGATTGCATACATAATTGGACTCATGGCACTAACATAATCTGCATTGAGGAGGTCAACTGAATCAGTAGACCGCCTGATCTTTGCATTAGATAAGGGACATATACACACACTTTTGCATATGTTCATACAACATTAGAAGTTTTCTAAGGACAATGGATGCTTGTGGATGATGGTTGAGTAGATGGATGATTGGATGGTAGGACACATTCTTCTTAACATGAAGATTTCGGGGACGAAATCCTTTAAGGAGGGGAGGATGTAACACCCCGTATTTTCTATATTCATAAGAGAGTAACAAATCAGGGAATAATTAATTTGTAACAGAATAATTAAGGGAAACGGGCTACGCCATTGCGTTCGTCTTGGAATTCTTCTTGAGATAGAGTCTGAGTTTGCATAAATCGGACTTCGTATGAAGAAGTTATAGCCTTCAGAAGTTTCAGCCCGAAATTCAAAAAAGACAGGACCCACATCGACACTAGGGTCGACCTGGGGGTCAACCTACCTACACAGGTCGACAATAAGGTCAACCTGGGGGTCAACCTGGGTATACAGGTCGACACTAGGGTCGACCCTAAAGTCGACCTCCCCCATGTTTTCCTGATCTGCAGACAGATCCATTTTTCTGCACCTGGACGCCTTTCTGACCAAATTCGTGACCCCTATGCTATTTAAACACCCCCAAACCTAGCTTTATCTCCACACAATTTCATTCTGCCTATACTCTGCCTCAATTCTAATTAAAAATAAGAAAATGGCGTCGCTACTCTGCTGGAATCAAAACTAGGATTAATGCATCTTCTTCCAAACTGAATAGAACTAAAAGAGAATCAAGTTAAAGCTTTAAGAAGGGAATCAAAGGCTAATTCAACGGCTTCGAGCAACGCCACACAAATCATAGCAAATCACCTTTTCTAAACCGATCACTGTAAGTTCGGTTATTCCTTACATTTGAATGTGTAATTGGACCCGTGAATGTAATAAATTAAAATATAGAATTGTGCCTATTGGCAAGTTAATTATCTTTGATTCATGCTTATGTCAAATCTAACGTTATCTACGCCATTGGATCTGGTTCTCGATTGTGGCCTAGAACTTATTATGGCTAATTGCCAAAGACCATGACTATGGGACTTTTGCCTATGCCTATGCCTATGACTACGAACATAAGACTATTTCCTATGACTACGAACATAAGACTATTGCCTATGACTATGAACATAAGACTATTGCCTATGACTATGATTCATAACTATGAGACTACCACCTATGACCATGCCTAGGACTATTGTAGTTAATTGCCTAGGACTATTGTGGTTAATTGCCAATGACTATTACGGGTAGTTGCTTATGCCCATAACACTATAGTTACAAATCATGATTGTACACCAAACTGGCATTATGTTGGATCAAATCACCTATGTCTCCCTTGATTATGTTGGATCCCATATTTAGGGTGCAACATGTCTAGTTTATTCCTATTCACTATTATGTACATACAGCCTATTGGAACCATTATTTTTGTATTTGGTTCTTTTTTTTTGCGTGACTATTCTTTCATGCCCATTCTCGTGCTTATCCCCTATTCCTTTGGTTAGTTTCATTTCATGAGTACTTAGAAACTTGTGAAATCATGTCATACGTACGATAATGGCGCGGGAATTTGGGCGTAGCTTAATTAAGTTAATTTGGCATAATAAATATGTTGGCATAATCTGAATTGGCTATAATAGTAAATAATTTACATGCATACTAGACTTGAGCGCAAATGGTAAATTGTTAATTGGCCGCAAAGTATGTAGTTGGCATGTAAACCAAGTTTTGGGAAACTGTAAACTAGAATATCAAATCTAGTTTTAACACGAACTGTAAATTTGGATATTTAATCTAGATTGGGTGTAAAATGTAAATAGGAATATTAAATCTAGATGTGGAACGCCAAATATATGACATAGTGATTTTGGGCATGACTATTATGGCGAGTTTGGGAAGGTGGGGTATAGCCTATTCTGATTAATAATTTGAAAATACTTGTAATTGTCATGTTTAGCATAATCATGGTTAATGACACTTAATTTGTATAATTTACATACCAAAAATTATAAACATGATTTAGAGGGAAAGTGGGCCATAATAATAAGTGTTGATAATGTACATTAAAAGAGTAATTATGGCATAAGTAAATTAGGAATAATTTACATATAGAATTTGTCCTAAATATGTGTACATTGTAGAAAATATGAATATGCCTAACCCGAGGTTAGATCGAGTTGTGGTGTAAAACTTCCCGGACCCACCCGGTTGTCCAATAAACACAACAATACCTATCTAATGGGAGAGGTTAAGGCATTGAGCCCAATAAGAACCTAAGGTTAGACTGAGTTGTGGCGTAAACCTGTCCGGAAACGACCTGCACATCCAGTAACCACAACAATATCTGTCTAGTGTGAGTGATTGGTGCTTTAATTTATTAATTAATTAAGGCTCATGAATAAATCAAGCTAGAAATCGTGAGGTAATGTAATTAGGGAAAACACTTAACCGTAATAACATGTTAACTAGGCAAGTGGGTGAGGTTAAGTAAAATTAAAACACTTAATCGTTACAACATGTTAATTAGACAAGTGGGTGAGGTTAAGTAAATTTAGAACACTTAACTGTTGTAACATGTTAATTAAGCAGATGATAGGGTTAAGTTAACTAAAGTAACACTTAACCAAAATATATAATGACATGTGGTGGGGTTAAGGAATACAAGAGGAAAACACTTAACCAATATAACACGAATAGAGGTAGGGTCAAGTCAACACTAGAAGGAAACACTTAACCAACATGACGTGGCGGGTGGATGGGTTAAGTCAACTTGAATTGATTAATGACACTTGACCAGTATAACTTGATGAGCTAATGGGGTTAAGTTAAATGGGGAATACTTAACCAGCATAACCTGATGACTGAACAGGGTTAAGTTAATAGATCACACTTAACCAATCCAACAAGATAAGCAAGATAGGTTAAGTTAATAAGAACCACTTAACCAACACGACTTGACGAGTTGGAGGTTAAGTACATGTCGGGTAGGTGGGTAATATTAGTAAATATAGGCCCACAAAACTTAACCATTAAATAAACATGCTTGAATCTGTGGGAAGGTTAAGTGCACGTCGGGTTGGTGGGTAATATTAGTAAATATAGGCCCACAAAAATTAACCATTATATAAACAGGCTTGGATCAGTGGGAGGGTTAAGTACATCTCGTATAGGCGGGTAATATTTGTATATATAGGCCCACAAAATTAACCAAAAAGAAACCCTAGTAACGGGGACCCATTTCAGCAGTAACCCACATAGATGTATCATGGCACCCTGAAACTAGGCAGGATGGGGCACGATTACTGGGCCGATCATAAGCGGTCAAAAATAGCGGCAGGGGGTACGTCAGTGTAGGTTCCGACGGTTTACGGGCATGCACGTACTCGGGATTGGAAAAAGCCGGCACTGGGTACCAGTAGTTATACACTGTGCATCTTGAATCGTGTCGGGTTGCTATCATAAGGCTTGATACACCTTATGGTGGGGTCAGCACAGAGTATCTACACGCAAGAGAGGGCCGACTGACACAGACACATGGAAAATTAATACAAAGTAGGTAGCATAATCTCTAGTTGGACCTAGGTTGAGTAAACCCTGTATCCGAGAAGCGTTCAGTAGGTAGCATAAACCCCAGTGGTCCTGGGTAGCGTAAACCCTGGTTGAATCTAGTAAGCACTCGATAGTAAACCCAAGATTAGATCTAGGTAATAAATGGAATCCCCGTAATAGATGTACACCTGAAGGCAACCGTATTTACGGGTATTGGGATCACGTTATCATATGATCATAGATTACTAGTTTGGGCACCAGTTAGGTAGTGCAGAGATATAGAAATCAGCATAAACAGGGTAGTTGCGAAGCATAGAAGGATTAGAAGCGCATTCAGTTTATAAGTACATTAAGTTTATCTTGCCATATCCCATGCTTATCCTATATTATCTTGTTACTATGGTTTAGTCTTATATTTAGTTTATTCATGTCATGACCCTTTTCCTCGTTTAAATACTAAGAATCACAGGACTTACCAGACTTTATGTCTAACCTAGTTTTCTTTCGCCTCTTTTCTTCCGTATCCTCCCCAGGTAGTCAGGGAGGGAATAGCTCAGGTTTGTTTGGACCATTACTCTTTCCAAGCTTGAAGACTCTTTGATGTGTTTCCTTGGACTCTCTCTTCTACTGCTATGGCTGGCTCATGCTTTATTTGGGGAAATCATTTTATGCTTCTTTACTCATGTAAACAAGACAGGATACTTTGGTATTGTAAAAAAAATCTTTGTACAAGCTGTTTATCAACGAAATAAATTTTTGTTTATTTAGCGCTGCTTTAATTGTCTGTCTTGTAATTTTCCTGCATCTTTTACCTATAATGCTCCACAGAAATTAAGGCATTCCCTTTGAGAGTGACCTTAACGGAGGTGATGTGTTTCAATATACCAAAAAATGTGATAGATGTCAGAGATTTGCAAAAAAATCCGAGGATGCCATCAATAGCTATAACCCAAATGGTCAGCCCATGGCCATTCTCCATCTAGGGCATTGATCATATAGGAGTACTTCCCACTGCAAAATCTGGTTTTAAATATGCCTTTGCCGCTGTCGATTATTTTACAAAATGGGTTGAAGCAGAACCATTGGCGACTATAACCTCAAAAAAAGTTATTAACTTTGTCTTGAAAAATATCATTTGCAGGTTCAAGGTGCCACAATAAATAATCACAGACAACGGAACCCAATTTAAGAGCGAAGAATTCCAAAATTTCTGTGCAAAATATAAAATCCAGAAAAGCTTTTCTGCAATAGCTCATCCGTAGGCAAATGGGCAAGTGGAAGCAGTAAACAAAATCATAAAATCAACCATTAAAAAGTGATTAGAGAAATCCAAAGGTGGTTGGGTAGATGAGCTTTCATTAGCACTATGGGCATACCGCACCACTCATAAAACCATGACTGGGCACAGTCCCTTTTGTTTGGCTTTTGGTTCTGAAGCCATGATTCTGGTGGAACTGTAAGTTCCCACCCATAGGATAATTCTCTTCAATCAAGAGGAAAATGAGAGGTTGCAACTTGAGGCCCTCGACCAACTCGAGGAAAAAAGAAAGGAAGCAAAACTCAGGGTTGCTGCCTATCAGAGAAGGGTGGCCAGGCATTTTAATTCAAAAGTCAGACGCAGAACTTTCAAGATCAGAGACCTTGTGCTAAAGAATGGAAGGGCCTTATATTATAAACCAAAAACTTCGAGATAGCACTTTCAAATTGACTACCATGGATGGAGTCCAAATTTCCCGAGCTTGGAATAACGAGCGCATCCGCCGTTACTTTCTATAATGCATTATTCAAATTTAATGCAAAAAGTTGTAAATATTTGCAAACTTTGCATTTGAGTTATGTACACATAAAAAGCCATTAGTGAGAAAGTCTACTTGCTTGCACAAATCATGTATTTTCAAATTCTTGCTAAAAGTTGACTTCTTTGTGTAGGCAAACAAGTACGATCACTCTTTCTAAATTCAACCATAGTTGGAAGATTTCTAAGCGTACCCTGGTTGGAACAACTCAAGCATTAAATGCCAAAAGCATCATGCAAACTAAGAAAGCAATTAGGCATCGAGTTGGAAAGCTGCACCTTTCATTGCAAAAACCCAAATCCTTAGCAAGCGTCCAGCAAAAGGATTGGTACCAAGCCATGAAAATAACGCAAAGGTGGAAGCAACCCAATTTGTCCCACGGATAAAAAATTGCTAGTCCCAAAAACAGGCACCTTGTTAGGTGCAAGACATGAATTCTTTAAATCGAAATAAAACTCGATAAGAGGAACTAATGTCCACCTCCCGGGATGAAGCATCAAGCCGGAAGGATCGATATGCCCCATAATTTAAAGATTGCCAGTCCCAAAAAGAGGCCCCTTGTTAAGTGCAGGACACGAATTCTTTAAATCGAAATAAAACTCGATAAGAGGAACTGGTGTCCAGCTCTGGTAATGAAGCATAAAGTCGGAAGGACCGACAAAACCTAGGCTGGAAGTACCAGTCCTAGTGCCGGAAAGACCGACAAAAAGCTGGAAGGACCCGCAGTCGGAAGGACCAACAAACCTAGGCTGGAAGCACCACTCCTAGTGCTGGAAGAACCAGCAAATATGCTGGAAGGACCAGCGCTAATATAAATCCTAGCCATAAGGGGGTAACAGAAATCCTAGCTAAAAGAGGGTATCCGACTTAATCTCCTCAATTCTGAGCTAATCAGAACAGGGAAGGTATAAAGTTAGGTAAAACTTACACGTATTTAAACCTAATCTCCAAAGGGCTTGGCTCACTGAGTTAGTGAGAAATATGGTCAAATACGAGAAAAAAATGTATTTAAACCCAATCTCCGAAGGACGCGGGTCACTGGGTTAGTGAGTAATATGGTTAAGTACTTTATAAAAATATGTATTTAACAAATCTCCGAAGGACTTGGGTCACCAGGTCAGTGAGAAGTATGGTTGAATACATCAAAAACAGAAAACATGTGCTTAAACCAAATCGCCGAAGGGCTTGGGTCACCAAGTTAGTGAGAACTATGATTGAACACATTATAAAATAAATAACTCTCTTTGGGAGGCATGCATTCATATTCAAACTCCGAAGGACTTGGATTACCAGGTTAGTGAGAATGCAGATGAATGCATGAACCCCAAAGAGAGGACTGAAAGATGACACGAAACCAATCGACTATGCTGAGTTCTAAGTAAGGATAAAGGAATTTGGAAAAACTGATCACTTGCAGCCTGATAAGGCTATAGCAAGCTACTATTCCATCGAAAGTGAATCAGCTACATTAAAATTACATATAATGGGCTCGCTATGATCATGTGGTCAACAAAGTGAATTGTGGTACAAGCGCAACATGCAAGGTACAAGGAAAAGTGTGGTAAATGGGATAAAAGGCTACAGAATGACAAATAAAAGCAACGTCCCGTACTAACAAAGCAAAGCACAGTGACATCAGAAAGTCACAAACTAGTCACGAAGCCACAAAAACAACAACATAAGCCTAAGTCGCAACACAGACCAGCATAAAGTTAAATGCGAGGATCGGCACTCGCTTATACAACCGATCTAAAGCATAGTTCACAAAAGAGAAACGACCAGAGGCAAGATAGAAAAACTATAGATCCTTGTATTTCCTAGACCTACCAACCTTCCTATTAAACTAAGTAGAGCAAGACGGAGGTTCATCCGCAAAGGGCTTTTTGCGCTTTGGAACTGCCAACTCAACGTCTCCTGGAGCAAAAGAGGCAACAACACTGTCCCTGGATCTAAGAGGCTGGATTAACTTCGCCTTGTCATTCTCTAGGGTGGAGATGCGCTCAATATTATCCTTGTGAAGCCTTTGGAGATCGCAAGGTAGTGTGTGCCAATCACTCATTTGTTTTGCAGTATGATCCTTGAGCATATCCATTTGCTTCCAAAACAGGTACATGGCGGACTCAAATCGGGCAAGCATCTGAGTCTTCGTAACAATCATATCACTAGAAAAAGTTTGATGGTCAGAAGGAGATATATCTGCATCAGAAGACACTCCCTGCAGACTCCAGCCTTTGAGTCATTTAGCAAGCTTAGGATAGCATGTCTTGGAGGCATAACGTGGCCTGCTAATAATTGTTTAAAGTTCTGCATGAGTCGGAATGAGAGGAGAATTCACAGACGGCTGACCAGTCAATTGTACTTCATTCGTCTAAACATCCAAATCAAAAAACTTTTCCAGCCTATGTCACTCCATAGATGTATCCATTATGTGTAAGTGAATTAATGAATAGCTTTTCAATTCGGGGATTTAAAGGATCGGCCAAGATACAATAAGTGGCGCGACCAAAAGTAGAACCGCAAACGACCAATCCCTCTAGCCTTGGCCGCGCGTGACAAGTTCATTTTCGTTCTCGCACGCTTGACTCAAGACGGTTGCCCAAACTTAACTGAGACATGACCGTTCAGGATTGACTTAAGGGTCGAATAGGAATGACCCTCTGTTAAATGCGCTTGAGCAACCATAAGAGTCAAACCAGAAGAATAAATCATAGTGTAACGACTCGTATTTTCTGCAATATATAATAAACTTATTTAATTATATAAATAGTGATTTAGAATTTCAAATGGTCATTTAATTAAATTATATTGAATAATTAATTAAAATAATAATTTAATAATATATTTAATTCTGAAATAATCAGAACAGGGTGAAATGACGATATGGTATGAATTGGGAAATTCAAAATATATATAATTCAGTTTAGAATTGAATTATGATAATGAATATATTTAATTAATGATGGTTGAACGTATAAATTATAATATAATTATAATCGAGCTCGAAATGGCGCGATAGTTCGCGATTTGGCGATTCGAACTTTAAAGGAATATACAGAAGCCGTTTTAAATCAGATTTCTGTTAAACAAGAAACGTTAGGAGCTGGTGAAGTATATTTTTCTAGTGGAAGAGAAAAATCGGGATTTCGTCGTGTAGATTTTGATTTATGTCCAAACCAAATTTTAAAATAGTCGCTATAGAATCGTTTATCGACCGTAACGGTTTATTCGATATAACTAGATACCGGTTTCGAATTTAGAGAAGATTCTTTTGAGACATAGTGATAATTCAATTTTTAGAATTTTACTATAATTTTTAATTAATTAAATAAGCAACTTTTTATTTGGGGTATTTAGCACCCTGTAATCAACATTTTGAGGTTTCACCATATGAGTTAGCCTACCGATATTGTTATATTTTTGGGATCGTGGAACCGAGCTCGATACAAAGGTATCTTGATATCTGTCCGTACGTGAATGGAATTTAGGTAACATGGTACTTTGGGAAAAAACTCAAACTTTAAATACACATTCCTTCACGTATTGTCCTTCACACCCGTCAATGGATACTCCTGCACCCACGTTCTTGCCTCCAGAACCTAGGAAATCCCATCATCCATCAAGTGATCCAACAAAGTCCCCGCACTTCATTTCTGAGCCGCATCCTCTTCTTTTTCAACAACACAAAAATATGATCCCCTATATAACCATTCTGTTGGCCGCCGCACCATTCACTTCCAAAAACCCAAATCATTAGCAAATAAAATCCTCAACAAATCGAATAAAATGTTATAAATCAAAACAAAAGTATATTCTCGATGCTAAAGCGTTTCTCTTCGCATTGTTATGAGTTTGGTAGAGCTCGACGTCCTTTTCCAACGTTAGTTATTGAACAGCGAGTTAGGGTTCAAGCTTTTTAAAGATCGAAACTTTAAATCCGGAAATCGATATTGTTTTTGGATTTGTGGCATCGTTGAGCACTTGTATTAAAAATTTTGGGTATTCTCGTACAAAAATGTGTCGTTGTCTTCATGCGTCGTGAGCTGAGGACGTCGGAGTCGCGTTTTGTGTTGATATGGCGAGTTGTGTATCATGGAGTAGGGGTTGAAGAAGGAGAGGAGAGTTCGACATTGGTGGAATTAGTTTGGGAAACAGTGGTAAAATGAGGGAGAAAGAGGGGTGCAAAGATCCGATATTGGAAGTGTTGCTGTGCGGTTTCATTACTGGGAGGGAAGAAAGGATGAGCAACATAATTAGTGGCAAATGAGGATTACAGGGTAATTAAGAAAAGTGTTACTTAATTTATTATAATATCACAGCTTAAATTATATTCAAACTTTTAAAATACACAACTTTCTCATACGATATCGGTTTTCAGCGAAGCAAGATCCGTTGGGATCGTATGGACGGTGGCTACGCCACAGAACTGATTAGGAGTGAATTGGGGTTTGTTACAATTTATGGCAAAATAATTTGTCTGTCTGAATCAAGCGATGGTTATCGTTATTATCGATGATCGTCCAATGTGAGTAAAACTCACCAACTCTGAACAGTTCTATTTTTATAATGTATATTTAGAATTGATAAATGATAACTGATTGTTGTGTGTTAACTGTTTGGTTGAATTGTTTGTGTATTGATTGAAATCATAGGTAACGATATATATATATATATATATCGTTAATCGAATATTGATGCTGTTTGACAGAATATTTTATATTCGTGCTTGTTTAACATCTGTGATGCAAGGAAACGGGTTGGAGGGGTCCAACTGGACTCCTCAATATTTATAATATTGTTCTGTTCATATATTATAATATATGATGTGATATATAATCTGTTGTCGATTATGTGTGTTGGGACGATATTGGTCATCGTGATTTGATATGGTAAATACCAAAAAACCAGAATGTTAAAAAAGGAATTTTCAAAACGAATATTGAAAATAAATTATTTATAAAATCAAAGGATTTTATAAAAGAGAAAAGATTTATAAAATCAAAGAAGATTTTATAAAAGGGAAATCTTTATAAATGGAATATTTATAAATAGGAAATATTTTTAAGTGGAATTATAAATAAAGGGAAATCTTTATAAATGGAATATTTATAAATGGGAAATATTTTTAAGTGGAATTATAAATAAAGGGAAATCTTTATAAATGGAATATTTATAAAAGGAAATACTTATAAAATCATACGATTTTATAAATGAGATATTTATTTGTTAAATAAACAGGAGATATTAAACGAATTATTTATTTAGTAAATAAATAGGATATTATAAACGAATTATTTATTTAGAAAATAAATAAAGATATACAAGGACATATTTGTGAAACAGATATAAGAGATAATATTTGTAAACCATTTACAAATAAAATAGAAAGGGAAATATTTGTAAAATATTTACAAATAGAACTACAAAGGATTTGTTTAGGAAATAAATAAGTTAATCAAAATGGAATATTTATTTGAGAAATAAATAGAAGTATAAAAGAGTTATTTATTTATAAAATAAATAGAATAAAGGAATATTTATTGGGAAAATAAATAGAGTTAATGAAAAGGAGTTAATCGAATTTAATTAATCGAAAGGATGTAATCGAACATAGTTAATCAAAATAGAGTTAAACAAAAATTAGAAACTGACTAGAATTAGTAAGTTGAATAATTTCCTGAGTATCGATCTGATGTTGGTTTCGGCCTTCGGGGTTTATACGTAGAAAGTTTTTCTCTTGTTAGTTTATAGTTAGAGTCTGATAGATGTGGAAGAATAGTGATACGTAATTAAGCCATGGAAATGTTTTCTAGTGTTAATAACGTATATTTTCTAAACATAGAAAATGAGGAAATATGTATGTATACATATACTTATGTTTGATGATTTGATCGATAATTCCATTTGGAAATAAGAATGTTGTGTGTACACAGACAGGTTTTCATTTAATAGTTAAATCACCGACTATCAAAGTTTTGACCATTTTAACGTTGTTAATATAGAGAGACCGGTTGGATTATTATCCGAAGAACCACTCCGTATTGGCCTAAGCGTTGCGAATCAAGTATGCTGAATATATTACAGAGTAAAGTGCAAGGGCTGTTGTATAAATCTTAGATAACAATTGCCTAAGATGGATGTACTGAATAGTGCCTTCGGTTTGTCCAGTCCCAAGACAACTTGTATGGAAGAAGGTCTGATAGAGTATATCTAATAGATCGCGTAAGTTGATCCCTTCAAACGTATTCACGTTTGGTGGCGGAGGAATTCGTTTCTCTAAGCTGTATACCCATGTTATTTTTGGATAAATTAATTTGTGATTTGGCAGGTATGACGAAGTGACATTCTAAGTGAATGAAGATGTGGCATGTAAAGATAAGCATAGCTTCTAGCCTCACAACCGGGAAATGACAAAAATCGGGCAGGCAACATGGCTATGTAGGTCGCACCTATTAGGGTGTATAATCAACTGATCTAGAGTTTTATTTACTTCTAAAAATCTATTGTTGATGTTGTCCCATTCGGGAAATGGTTGTTGATCCCAACCGTTGGTGATATACATTCGATACACTCAAGCGAAATGAGTGGTCGGTCATGTGTGGCCGGGTTGCAAGATGTTCTTGTTGAACCCAGTGTATTCCTCTCTAGATGTACACTAGCGAAGGTGGTTCCATACCTTGTCAAGTTGGAAATCCATTACCCAATACGTTCTTGCGGTTTTGATTGTGTACTATATATGTAGAACGTGAGATGAAAGCGTTCTGCTAGATGATTATTATATTGTGGTTGATAGACATTATTATAATATCAAAAGGTTTTTTATATAAAGATATCTTGGATCCTCATAAGGGAAAAAACCGTTCCGTTATACGGCGTGGTCTTATAAGATATCGTTTAATGGCTTAAACTGTTTGAACTGTTTTACTCATACCAGTCCCATGACTGACCCGGAATTTATTTTGTTCGTTTCCCTAAACTCTTGGGTGCCCAATTTTGTACCAGCAGTCAAGTAGTCGGGATTTACAGATATACTGGAAGAGCTTGGAGCAGGAGGCTTCAGGATTATATAGCTATAGTTATTTCCGCTGTGTTGTAAGTGATGTACTCTGATAATGTTATTGTATACATAAACTGATTTTATTTCAAGGATATGTTATCTATTATATGTTGTTCGTTCCGCTGTGAGGTTCGTGTTACTCTGATGTTGTGTTGTTCTTCTTCTTATATTCTAAGTTTCTATCTTATCTATTCTCACCCTCTAGTTTCTTTCATGGACTATCCGGTATTTTTTGATGTTTGGTTAGTCATCATTGAGCTTATGGCGATAACCAAAGTCGTCAAAAACCGGGTCGTTACACATAGCAACAATATCAAGGCCGCACGGCTTAAACATTTCATCAAACATCATATGTTTAAAATAGATAACTGGGAACAAATCGTTGGCACATGGTCATAAGATTAGAAATTGTGCAAAATATGAACTTGTTTAAAACATTTCAATAAGCATATCATGTGTATGAAGTTTAAAATCAGATAAAAAGAGTATTTTAGAGTTGAATTTTCTCAGACAAGTGCATGCACAAAACAAATCGAATCCACTCCAAAATTCTGACTATTATCATCATAAAGGGTTCAACATCAACGCAAATCGTATCTATTGATCATAAGGATTTCAGAGAGAAGTCCAAGAAAGCGTAAAGAAGGACTTATTCCTATTAATACATGTAATGTCCATTCAGAAAAAAGCATAAACAAGGATTCGCAATCCTGCGCTCCACAGATTGACAATATAAAAAAGTACAAAACTTTCTGACTGGAAAATCTGATTGAAAGGGAGTCGAAGTTGGGATGATTGGAAATAGGGTTTTTCATAGAATGAAGTGACTGCCATCAATGTATTTCCTCGGAAAGACGGAAAGCGAATTAAAGTGAGGAGTAGGAAAACTACGGGAAGACTAAGAGACTCGCATCTCGATTGTTCTTGCCATGTCAATTCAATTAAATACTTGATTGCGCAAATATAAGTGGCCCACCAGATCCAGCTGGCTTGCTCGAGTCTCCATGGTTTGCTCTCCCGTGATGACACTTCGACTCAAAAGAGAGAGTACGAATGACCCAATCATCTTTACCTAAGCGATCCTTAGTAATGTGTGATCGTTCCTTGGAAAAAACAGATTTAATCTACCAAACTATGTTATGATCTATTATTTCGAAGCCTGTAATTTTTTACAAAAAAGAAATTACAAACTTCGAGGGGATAATGTTTGTCCCTTAAAAATTATACATATGTTGGTCTATTAAATTTGTGTAGAAACTACAGGTCGAGTGTTATTAGGTACGGTCGGGCATAATTCAATCCAATACACCCATACGGTCTGTGGAAGGTAAGGGGCGATCACAAAGTAAAGCACCATCTAAAGTTTAAGCATGGCATGAAGGGTCGAACATGACAGGGAAGGTCGCACATATCAGAACAGGTGGGTCATCCACTCAACACAGGTAGGATCGGTCTTATAGCATCCACGATCGTACAAAAGAGAACATGCACACAAAGAGAACTCAAGTACGGCACGACACAAGTGCAATAAGGCTTATACATCCTATAAAGGTCGCCCATTTTAAGAGTCGCCAGTTCTTTTTTTCCCTAGTAGCTCAATCTAGTATCAAAGTGGCTGGTCGTTCAAGCACTAGGGGACATGGGTATAGAACAACTCCTACATCCTTGGAGACCGCTCGCGCATAAACATAGCTCGCTCCGTTCATCAGATCATTCGGGTCGTTCCCCATCATAATGTGGTCAGGTATAAGTTGACTATGCAGAGGGGTCGTACATGCAGACGAAGACTGAAAGATAGTATAGCTCAAATACAATATGAGGTCGCCCAGGCTTTTTCTTCTTAGTCGAAAGTTCCTATATCAAAAGAGGTCGGTCGTGCAAAACAAGGAGGAAAATTGGTATGGATCGCATATTCCACTCTACAGTTGTTCATTCATGCTATCTTGGTTGATTCTAAGTAAGGAACCCAAAGATACCAGAGGTCGCACACGCATCCTATGACCGCTCATAGATTGTAATCCTAGTTATTCAATCCTCAATCAATTTAATCATATGCTATCTACCGGTCGGTCAGATACCAGCTTCTGAAGGTTCGCACTTACAAGCCCTAATCGCTCTATGGTGATGGTCGCCCATTCATCTACAATCAAGGATACCTGCATCAACCAGATACCACCTATCAGTTAAACATTAAAAGGCTAAACATGGCGCTCAATCGGTCACCCATACACAAATCCAAAAGCTCTAACTAGTCGCACGTGTACTCATCACCTAACCGCCCGATCAGTCTTCTCAGATCTATATAATCACTCGCTCCTAAGAAGTCGCTCGCACAAGACAACTAAATAAGGCTATCAACAGTTGATTACAGCTAAGCGGTGGCATTTTAGTAATTAATGGGACGAGCGACCCGCAGCCTGCATATATGGTTTTTAGCTCATTTCTTCGGGGAACTCACCTATAAATAGGCCATGGCTACCACCATAAATGGGGGGGACTCCTAGCCACCATGAAGTGCTATCGAATTCTTTCCTCCACCATTTCTTAGCATTTCGACCATCATCATCGTCTCCATTTGAAGATCATTCATCCATTTGGCCATGGCATCCATTGAGATCACCTAACTGACTAAGAGATTGAAGATTATCCATCATCTTTCTCAACAAAGGACACTCTCCTTCTCCACCGCCAGTTTATCCTCCTCCTTCACGGATCATATCATTTCCCCATCGAATCCCATAAATTTTAATGTGATTCATATGTGTCAGAGATAATATGTTATAAAAAAGAGATGATGCATGTACAAGGATAGTTTGAATGTCTTGTAACCATTGTTATGATAATGCAAGCAACATCCATAGTGGACGTAGGCCTAGATTATGGCCGAACCACTTTAAAAACCTTGTCTCCATTTTACTTTCCTCACATTTTTTGTTTTTAGATCTTGTTGATTGCGACTCCATTTATTTTCTGACCACATTGGTGAAGTACGGTTCACATACCATTGATGTTTGAGCCATTTTTTGGTGAAAACACACACACACACACACACACACACACACACACACACACATATATATATATATATATATATATATATATATATATAAAGGTGTTCCAGGATCCAAATCTAGTAATGCCTTGACCTAGCTATGACTAATCCCCAAAACACAACCTTTCAGGTAGATGTCTTATGTCAGTTATACCATACATATAACTCTAGGATCGCATGATGAACATTTTGTTCAGTATTATTCATTTGCTCAAAATACAGAATAATTCATGTTGTTGTCTCTAACCACATGTTCTTATTATGCAGCTTAGTTAAGTCAGACCCAATAATACAATTCAAGTATCACTTTTACTCCATCGCATATAACCAAAATAAAAGGAAGCACAATGCTTTGTCATTATCTACATCCAATGAGAATGGACATTGATGAGTGTATTATTGGAAGACCTCACCATGACTTAATATTACAAAATTTGCTTTAAAGAGAATTTTATAATTCATAGTGGAAACAATATTAGCGTTATTTACATATACCAAAAATATATATATATATATATATATATTCGTAATATTATTTGGATTTAAATAATATATATGTGTGTGTGTATCATATATATATACACATATATGTATAAATATATGCCCACTATCTACTGATCATATTAGAGCCTATTTGTTTAGTAGCATATGCCATCATAACTTATGCTACTAATAATTTGCATGTTTCAAATATAATGAAAAACATAGATTCATTCGTGACATAGGGCCTAATACTATATTTACAAATAAATATATAAGTCGTATACAATTCTGGTTTCTCTGCAAATCAAAGTAACCATTCACGTTCAGCTAAAGTGGCATTTTTGATTATAGCAGTTCCTTATAAATTAATTTAAGCCCAAACTAAACATTTATAACAACATTCTATGCCATTTCAAAACATAATACATAAGCATTAACAAGCAATGTATCTTACATGCAACAGATTTAACATTTTACAAAACAAAAAGACTAGAATCAAATGTACGGTGAGACCCGTTCAAACCTTACAAGGTTCAATAGACCATCTATTAACTTGCACTGTTAAGATACAAATAGGTATTACATACAAGTTCAAAAGATTATATGTGTTTATTAACATTTACAAATATTGGCTTTCACTGTCTTGTACAGTTTCTATCAAAACAGAAAACTGTAACATCAGCTACTGCGGAATCGTGCCCTTTCGAGTTGATCTTTCTGTTGAGCTGAAACAATTTCAGTAATCATAATGCCTGCATGTGTGAAACAATTTCAATTCACGATCCACGGGTTTAGGCCAAGTTAAATACAACATATGTATTATATATATATACATCAAATGTGTGTATGTATATATATATATATATATATATATATGTATATATATAATATCTATATGTATTGAATCAATGGCCAATGTGTTAGCGCAACTCTGTTCAGATTGTGAATTTTGTGTACATATATGATCCAAGCAACTAATATATGATTAAAATTTAAAAACCAGATTCCTCTATGTCGAGAATGTTTAAAATAAGGATGAAATATTAGCAAGTCATACTCGCTATGGCCAGTGCACCCAATATTACAAAACAAACACTTAAACTGTCAGATTCAAACATCTTAAACTATTCAGATATAAGCATTTAAAACTACCTAGATTTTGATATTTAAACTGTCCATATTTAAACATCTTAAACAGTCCATATTAAAACATTTTAAACTGTTCTGGTTTAAATAGTTTAAACTATCCAGATTTAAATATTAAACAACATATAAGGTATTATCCATTTAAACACAGGTCACCATATATAAGGTACGATTCATTTAAACCCCAATTTATATCAATAAATATGTTAATTACCCGGATTTATATCAGTATATCAATATGTCATGATATCAATATATCATGTTCTAATTATTTATCTATGTGCATTATTGCGACACAGAACAGCCAGATGAGTAGCCAGTTTTAGACTACGATATAATTTAGTATAATGATACAATAACTAATACAAGTAACATAAAACAGGAAATCATATTTCTTTTATTTTGAAATCACACACACGCGCGCGCGCACCCCCTATATATATATATAATTGAACAATTGAAATAGAATATTTCAATAAAATAGTGAATTAGAAATAGTGTGTCAGTTTGAAAATTTGAATTCGAACTTTGACTGACTGCACCGGGTGCAAAATATAACGGATTTTGGTGAAACCAAAAATATTTAAATCTGTTTATGAATATCTTTCTGACGAATCTGAAAAATCAAAGTTTCATAGCGGGAATCAAAAGTGATGGCCAAATGAATTTTCAGAAAGGTCGCTATATAGAATATATAGCCCTTGAAAATAGACATTTTGCAAACCACCTCGGAATTCGACGAAACCACTTTGTTGGGTCCGGGATGTCAAACTATTGCTAGGTTTCAAATTTCATAATTTTTGAAGCTAGTATGTGAGCGTGGCAAAAGAAAATGTGTTTGGTCAATTTCTGTTAAATTGGATCGACCAAAAAAGGGCCATCTTTCAAACGATCTCACAATTCAACGAAACTAGTTTTGTTGGGACCGTAGCGTCAAAATATAGCTAGATTTATTTTTCTGGAATTTTTTGAATCAGTTTGTGGCCCTGGCAAATTGAAATGTACGTTCAAATTGAATATAAAATGTTTTATACTTTAATTTGAAAAATAACTGACTGTAACTGTCGAACTGGCCTACGAAACATATCCCATTGTGTCCGGGATGGGGGTATTTAGCTAGGGGCGACAGTCGTTGGGTTTGAATTGGGGTTCGTAAGTGAAAACCCTGATTTTCTGAATAATATATATATCGACGAATCAGAAAATTCCATTCATAAATAAAAAATAAAAAAACGCGCAGAACCCTCATTCTCTCTCGTTATCGACGGCGACGCGTGATCCTTCCTTCCCAGCCCAATCACCGCCGCCTCAGCCACCTTCAAGCGCCGCCACCACCCAAAATCAAAAGCCCTCCTCCTCCCCTTCACATCCATACCCGTTTTCCCACCAACCATCGCGCCACCATCAAGAACCACCTCTCCAAAGTTCGATGCTTCAAACCACCATCCCGCCTTGCTCCGACGACCAGACTAGCCTTGACCACCACCCCTGGACGCGCCTTACTCCCATCGTCGACGTCCAACTCCCTGATCGTCATCTGGGTCAGCGGATTCCGCGAAAACTGCAAACCTAGTTTTGAACAATCGTGAAAGGTGAGACCTTTATTACATTTGAACTTTGAAAAATCATATCTTTATGATGTGTTGATGAAATTCGATGAAACAGGAAACATCGGGACCGCAAGGAGGCTCTATACCACATAGAAGAGACCGCGGATTTTTCTGAGCCATCTACGATTTTTAGCACTCCAAAAACCAATGTGAGAAATCTAAATTAAATGAAATTGAATGGAAAATGTCATGTATAAATTATACAAGCGAATTATAAATTATACACGTGTTGTATATATCATGTACATGCGTTGTGTAAGCTATATGAGCGAAGTATGAATTATACATGCATAGTATAAATGATATATGTGTTGAAATGAAGGTGAAATATAGAAATAATATATATATATATATATATATATATACTCCCCTCGTCCACAAACCATGGACGATATTTATTGTTGTGAAATATTGGATGAAAAATGCGAATGGTTGAATAATTGTTTGTGGTTGAAAAATACCCATTGGTGATTGAAATAAATTGGAAATAATTGTGGAAATGAAAATAAAACATGCCGTCTGCGTGCGAATTAGATGCATGAAATCCCCATTGTCAAAAACAGCGAGGTTTTAAGGTAGAGCGAGGAGCCGTACTCAGGACGGTGCCGGTTTTAACTACCCTGCCGTTATGCTGCCGAAATTTTGAATAATATTCATGTGTTAGAATTACTTTCATATGTTGAAATTATTTTCATGCGATGAAACTAAAGTCATGTGTTGAAACTATATCCATGTGTGGAAATGCTCATGTGTTGAGGAGTGATGTGTGAAAATTAAATTCATGTGTGAATGAATAAAGTGTTTAATCAATAAAAATCACATTTTTATAATATATATAAAGAATGTAAAATATTCACCTTATATATAAATAGTTTCAACAATAAAAATTTCATCTTTCTTATGTGAACAAACTATATAAAATATCCATGTGTGGAAATGCTCATGTGTTGAGAAGTGTATGTGTTGGAAAGGTTTATGTGTTGAATAAAAGATCGAGCAATAAAAATTACATTTTTATTGAAATTATGATGTGTTAAAAACATTCATGTGCTGAATAAATATTTTAGACGATAAAAATACCATTTTTATCATATATGTGATTTGCTAAAAATATGCGAGCGTTGAAATAAATATTTGTGAAAGAAATATTATTTTTAACATGCATAGGAACTAAATAAAATAGTCATGTGTTGAAATATATTTTAGTTCACCAAAATTATCATTTTTGAAATGTGAAGTGTTAAAATAACCACTTGTTCAAATAAATATGCATGAGTTGAAATATTCATTAATTAGCTAATGATATGATTTTTGCCTATGTATGCAACATTAGAATGAATGGTGTTTTTAAACCAAATTGAATCAAATATGAAGTTGAATGGAAAATGATAAGTGATAATTGCATATATGTACATGCATATTTATTGAACAGGTTATAGCAAAGAGGCTAGAGAAGAGGAATAAAATTTTGTGCCCGACAAATAGGTACACGTTTACTGTTTTGCTTGGGTGATGATTTTATGAGCCTGTTGGCTAGCCGCTTGGCTTTTTCTTTTTCTTTTTGAGATGAGACGCCCGTGTGTCTATTTGGGAATTTTTCCAGCCCCTCCCGTATAAAGGAGGTTATGGCGAAATTTTCCAAAATTTAAAGGCGTTAGTGAAATATTTGAAGTGAAAATGATATAGGAATTTTCGAATGAACTATATTTATATAAATATATAAATATAAATAAAATTAAAAGGAATCGTGGACGTGCAGTTCGTGTTTTGAAACTGTGATTTCAAACGACTAGTGCGGGAAATCCGACCATCAGATTTTCCCGAAACCGCAACCGTTGGGTTCGCCTTGGAAATATCTTTCCAACGGCACCAACTTTGTAAAGATCCGACGGTTGGATTGTCTGGAATATTTAATTCAAATCTGAAGAAAAACAGCGCCAGAATCGATTAACGACGCTGCAGTTCATAATTTGAAATCGTAACTTCGAACGACTAGTGTGGGAGATCCGACTGTCGGATTTTCCCAAAACTGAAAACGTTGGATTCGTTTTGAAATGATCTTCCTAATGATATAAAATTTGTGAAGATCCAACAGTTAGATTTTCGGATATGTATAAAACAAATTTAGTGAAAAATAGCGACAGTGCCTCGGCACGACCTGAACATCGTTTAATTAAATATGGTCGTTTTAAATAAATAAAAATGGCGATATATCGTTATAAAATACTATAGACGATATAGAGTGGAAATAAACCAATTTTGTTGTGTTTGCTTGATATGTGATGGTTGAATGTGTTTAACATGAAAATTATACTAAGGAACTGAAATGTGAATGTTGAATAGTTTGACCATGTGAAAAATTGATTTGAAAATCTAAATATACGTGGGTTATTTGAAAAGGCCGGGTTCATTCTCATTTCAAATAATCGATCGACGTTGAGAAGTCGAAGAGTCGAAGACGGCTGAAGACCGACGATCTTCACATTGGATGGATGGGCGCTACTGATGCTCGTGATTAGAGTAGCTACCTTGAAGGGGCTGAAGTGGTAGCCGTACGGACGTATTGTTGATTGTGCGGATATGCGAGGAATTCGGTGCCTCCGGTTTCGTTCAAACCCAGAACGAACTTGTAAATGGACTATGTGTCTGATATTGGATTTTGTTCTATGTTGGTTGATCTCTGTTAAATATATATCTGTTTGGCGGCAGAGAATTTATTCTCTTGCTTAACGCCCTTCTCTGAGATGTACGAGCTCAGAGGTTATATATTGATAGAAATCAGTCGCATGGAGTGGATTGCCTGTGTGGCACGCCTAAGTGGCATATGATCAAGGCTTCTGTTGCAAAGCAAAGTCTTGTGGTTGATGATCAAAGCATGATCTGTGTGACGTAGCTTTGTGTATAACGTGGATTCGCGAGCCTCACACCTCGATATGAGTCAAAAACGGGATAGTGACTGCAGGGAGAGCACGACGTTTCTTTCTAGCTATGGTGGTGTCAGTGACCTACCAGCCCTGACATTTATATCTACTTTTCACCTGTGTGGTTGTTGGAATGTGAGGCGCCTCGATTATAGGTCTGTAAGGACCAAGAAACGTGTGTTCAGGAATAACTAATCCTCAAAAGTAAGAGAGGACCGGCCCTGAAGATCTAGGGATTGCTATGTGCGATCCTAAGGCATTTGCTAGAGTGTCTCGAACGGAGAGGAGCTTGCCCCTTGCCTCGACTCATAATGGAATTCAATTTCCCATACGAAATTTCGGATGTGATTGTATTACTAGTATGGCGACATAGTGGTATGGGTCATTTATGCCGCCTAGGATTGATATTTATGATTGAATTTGCTTTTGAAACATATATGCACTATTAATAATATCAAATATTTTTGTTTTTCACGTATGAAGCATTTTCGGCCATTATAAGGTAAAACTCTATCCTCCGGCTTGCGTTGTATTGTGTGATGGGACCTGAGTCTTATAATGGCTTCATTTTTATAAAAAGCAGTGCGATGATTTAATTATTTACTTTATTACATGCACTAGCACTCATTGGAGTAAACCCGTTCCGCGAAAGTGGCGTGGTCCTTTGATTTGCCTTATTATTGTTGTTTAATAAGTTAAGTAGATTTCTCATACTAGTCCCATGACTGACTCATAGTATGTTTCACCTTGCAAACTCGGGTGCCCTCATTTTCACACGGGCAGCCTAGTTACAGGTAGCTGGTATATTTTGGCTTGGTACCGCAGTAGAGGTGCACTTTTGGCTCATGGCAAGGCTTGACTACACCATGATGACTATGACTTTTTCCGCCATTATTTTATATGTATTATGATTCCGCCACTGGCGATGTAGACTGATGTTTAGTTTATGTATTCTCTATGTATGATTCTGCCTCCGGCGATGTTGACTGATTATGTACTATTATGCACTAAGTTGTATCCTGCACTGTGCTCTCTAATGTGGTGATATCTATATGATTCCGCTGTCATATATGTGTGAATTATTCTATTTCTCGTTTATGCTATTATCTGTGATCTGCTAATGATGATTAATGTGTTATATTCCAATGATTATCCTTAACACCGGGCCACGGGGTTTTGGGATCGTCAAATCTGGTATCAGAGCTTTGGTTAACCTTAGTTATGGTATTTAACACATTAAACACTTCGTCAGAATACAATCAGTAGTATTCTAAGGCGAGTAGCTCATTAGAGATAGGACTACTAAAGTCCTAGAATGAGCCAAGCAGAATAGCAAAAACAATTTGATCAGTCCATCATTATATTTCCTTAAGTTTTCTGCTTAACCATACAATAAAATTATCATTTCTGTAGGCTGACTCTTTTCTTGCTTGTACAGAACTTGAACAATGGCTACCCAAGCAGCCGCTGCTAGAGGAGGCCGAGCTGGCCGTGGCAGAGGACGAGGAGAAGTCCCAGTTGAAGAAGGACCCTTGATACAACCCCCGACCGCTCAACAATTCGAGCTGGACCGCGTGGCTAAGAGGTACAAGAACCTAGGAGGCAAAACCTTCTCTGGAACTAGCACTGTAATAGAGGCCCTTGCATGGCTGAAAACATGGGAGAAGATACTAGAAGGCCTAAGGCTTGGTGATCAGGATAAAGCTTTCATGGGCGCTTGGCTCCTACAAGAAGAAGCCGAACTATGGTGGGAAGCTCTCAGCGTCGGGAACAGAAATACTGGTAGGACCTAGGACAGATTCAAAGAACTATTCAAAGAGAAGTGTGTACCAGAGCAAGCCCTTGAGGGCATGCACGACGAATTCGCAGACCTCCAGCAGGGGGATCTCTCGGTGCAAGATTATCTGAACAAGTTTACATAATTATCCCGCTATGCTCCAGAGCTCGTCGCCACCGCAAAGTCCAAGAATAAGAGGTTCATCCTCGGACTAAAGCGACAGTACCAAGACAGGGCAATGGCCCACATCAAGCTGGGGTTTAATGAATTGGTTGAAATGGCGTGCAACTACGAAGACTTGGATCAAAGGCACCTAGAATAGGATCGTGCTAAAAGCCAAGCCGGGAATAAACACAGGCCTGCTGCGAATCAAGCGGAGTCAAGCCAAGCGGCATCCTCGAAACCACAGACTAGCAGGCCGCCAAAAGGAAGCTGCTATAATTGTGGTAAGGTGGGGCACTACTCAAATGTTTGCATAGCCCCAAAGAGGCAGAAGACAAATTCTCAAGGTTCAAGCCAGGGCTCTCAGAACCCTCGCTCCTGCTTTAATTTCCGCAAGTCGGATCATCTTGTCAAAGGCTGTCCTTTGTTTAAGAAGGCTGCAGTAGCTCACGTGTATGACAGGATGAACCCGCCGGCTGCTTCCGATGGAGCAGGTAAACCCGATGTTTTGGGAGGTACCCTTACAATTAAAAATATTCCTGTTTCTGTATTGTTTAACACGGGTGCATCACATAGTTTTATTGCTAGTAACACAGTTCACAAATTAAAGTTAAAAAAAGGAAGCTGAAAGAATCGGTTGAAGTACATAATCCGATAGGAGGATCTCTTATTCTCAGTTCATATTGTAGAGTGCCAGTCTCTTATTCTTCCTACAAATTTTCTTTTAATTTAATCACCGTGGATTTTCCCGAATTCGATATCATTCTCGGGCTAGATTGGTTAACGAAATATGAAGCTGAAGTAAAGTGTGCAGAAAGGATAGTAAAAATTCGAACGAAGCTTGGATATATTACTGTACCATGCCATGGTTTGAATCCAGATAGAAAGGAATTTTGGTCGGCGTTAGAAGTTATCCCCACTTCCTTAGAAAAGATTCCTGTTGTTAGAAACTATGTGGAAGTGTTTGAAGAAGTCGAAAACTTACCTCTGCAAAGAGAAATAGAATTCAGAATCGATCTAGTTCCCAATGCCAGACCAGTAGTACATTCAATTCGCAGAATGACTCCAAAGGAGAAGGAAGAATTAGGTGATCAAACTCGTCAACTGCTATGGAAGGGTCTGATCAGACCTAGCTTTTCTAGTTGGGGTGTAGCTGTAGTGTTTGTCCCAAAGTCAAACGGTACTCTTCGATTGTGTGTTGATTACCGAGACCTCAATAAACAGACGCTCAAAAACAAATACCCATTACCCCGCATCGATGATCTGCTAGACCAATTAAATGGGGCGAGAGTATTTTCTCGAATGGACCTAGCTACTGGTTTTCATCAATTGAGAATTGCAGAGGAGTGTGTTCCTTTGACAGCTTTCAGAGGTCCAAACATATTTTATGAATGGTTAGTAATGCCGTTCGGCCTATGCAATGCTCCAGCATACTTTGTCGATCTAATGAATAGAGTGTTCAGGGGAATTCTGAATAAATTTGTCCTCGTATTCATCGATGATATTTTAATCTACTCCAAATCAAAACCCGAGCATGAAAAACACTTAAAACAAGTATTGGAGATTCTAAGAAAGAACGTCTTCAAAGCCAAATTCTCAAAATGTGTCTTCTGGCAAGAAGAAGTGAAGTTCCTTGGCCATGTCGTGTCAAAGAAAAGGATTTCTGTAGATCCGAGCAAAATAACAGCAATTCAAGACTGGAAACAGACCACTACACCCACAGAGGTTAGAAGTTTTATGGGGTTGGCTAGTTACTATCAGAAGTTCGTTAAGGATTTTTCGAAGATATCCGGTCCGTTAACGAAGCTCACGAAGAAGCATGAGAAATTTAAGTGGACTTCCGACTGTGAAGAAGCTTTCCAGGAATTGAAATCGAAATTGACAACTGCTCCAGTGTTAACCATTATCGATGGCAATCAGGATTTGACGGTTTGGACAGATGCTTCTATTAGAGGTCTTGGTGCAGTGTTAATGCAAAGAGGCCAAGTAGTCGGTTATGCAAGCCGCCAACTGAAACCACATGAGAAGAATTATGTAACACATGATCTTGAGTTACTAGCCATCGTTTTTGCTTTGAAAATCTGGAGGCATTATTTATTGGGCGAGAAATTTGAACTGTACACAGATAATCAATCATTGAAGTATTTATACATCCAGAAAGATCTGAATTGGAGACAGCAGCGTTGGCTAGAATTTCTTGCAGCGTATGATCTAGATATCCTGTATACGCCGGGAAAGGCTAACGTTGTAGCGGATGCGCTTAGTAGAAAAACCGCAATCATTGCCAATCTTGTAATTACGCCAGGATTGATTGATAAAATATATGTTCTTCAGAAAAACGACAATTTTGTGAAAGATATGATAAAAAGGATTCGAAGGGGCGAAGGCTCCAGTTTCCAAGTGGATAGTGAGGGAGTTCTAAGATTGAATGGAAGAATATGTGTTCCCGACATCCCTGAGCTCAAAAGAGAGGTGCTAGATGAATGCCATAAATCCAAGTTTTGCATTCATCCTGGGGTAAGTAAAATGTACAACGATATCAAACACACTTTCTGGTGGAAGTCAATGAAGAGGGACATTTATTTATATGTTAGCAGATACCCTACTTGTCAATTAGTCAAGAGCGACCAACAGAAGCTAGCTGGATTGTTGCAACCGTTGGAAGTCCCAGGTTGGAAATGGGAACAGATTTCTATGGATTTCATAGATGGTTTGCCTCGAACCAGGAAAGGTAATGACAACATTTGGGTAATCATAGATCGCTTCATGAAGACTGCCCATTTCATACCTGTCAGATCCAATAGAACCGGTCAAAGTCCAGCACGGATATATTTCAAAGAAATTGTTAAGCAGCATGGAATTCCCATCAGCATAGTCAGTGACAGAGACCCAATATTTGCTAGCAAATTCTGGGAGGCATTCCAGACAGAATTGGGAACGAAACTGAATATGAGCACCACTTATCACCCTCAGATAGATGGCCAAACTGAGCGGGTGAATAGAATTCTAGAAGATTTACTACGGGCTTGTATAATTGATTTTGGCGGGTCATGGTGTAACACCCCGCCTCCGCTAGGGTCACTCGCAAAGGAATGCACTAGCTTTAGAGGGGCATTATTGGTAAACATGCACAGAAATATCACAAGACAGAACATATATAAATAAATAGCGGGAGTAAAATCAAACTTTCATAAACATGAATACATAAGGTCTAAAGCCTTTTACATCAGAGTACATCAAAACCTGTCTTGCAATAGTAAAGAAGCATAAAGACTTTTTAATAAATTATTCCCCAAGTAAAACCGCAAAGTAGCCATAGCCAAGAGAAGCCCAAGCCATCCATGATGACCTTCAAGCAGAAGAAGTCCGAGCTAAACAGCATTGTTTCCTCCCTGAAACCTGGGGGGGGGGGGGAAACGGAAGAAAAGAGGCGAAACAAAACGGGTCAGTCAAAAAGACTGAGTAAGTCCTATCTACTTCCAGTATAAAAACAGGTAAAGGTAACATGACATGCATAAATTGAAAGTAAACATAAGGATAACTACAAGATAGATAAACCAGGGTAGCCGGCTGAACTACTGCGGCAAGGTAAACTAAGGTATCATGATAAACTACGGTGTTATGGTAAGTCAAGGTATCACATCGTCAGATTTTTATCGAGTACCTTATCCCAAGGTATCTACCGCGTCTAACATCCCACGGTATCTATTATGTATATTCTTCCTAGTTCTAACATGTATATTTGCTCTGCACCTCTCGTACTAGTATCCCTACCCGCGTCATGTGTTAACCATGAATGTCCCTTGCTCAAAGTCGTGTAATGGTCCAAGTCGACCTAATATATCGCATATATAGGTTACTCAAATCATATGTTTCTTCCCATGTATATATAAGTTCAGTCCTTTGCCGTACCTCGTACGGGCTTCCGCATGTCGTATTTTCCTTGAAATCGTTTGGACTGTCACCCTTGTTCTAGCTAGGCTCTTCCATATGAATCATCGTTTGAACTACTAGGACTTACGCCACCTAGCACCACTAGGGATTACGCTTACCTATTGCACGCTTTCGTATTTCGGTTTGGGTTAAACCACCTAGGCCACTAGGGATTACGCTAACCCTCAACCGCGCCCTTTTTCCCACGCATTCATCGTGAATCGTTTTTCTATTACTGCATGCACATGTATCACATCGTGCCACCCGAGTCCTGTCACAGGGCAAACCAAGAAATACAGGACTCGGTCGGGAGCTTTAGATTTATCTGCCGATGCAGATACTAAGGTCTGCTTTCCTACACGTGGCTATGGTCCCACGAGACCCCTCCCTCAACTAGTGAAAGGCAACACAAGAGAAAATCTTGCATGAGAACTACACTCCGGCCAGCCCACATCCTACGGCCTACCTCACCCATAATTAGATAGCAATTATGGTCTGTTGGGTGTTCCCTGCCTTTCCGTACGTACAGGCTTGACTCAAGATGGTAGATGATCGACGAACTTGCTATCTCGGGCACCTTATGTATTCGTCGACTCACTGCTATCCACCCCAGTCTTTAGGTCGCTCGCATAGCAACCAAGGCATATTCTTGGTTCTTCTACCGCAGACCTCAACCTCTCGTGAGCCTAGTATAATGACCTGGCAGCTCACAGAGGGATCCCAAGAATATCCTCACGTTCCCCGAAGCCGCTGCTTCGTTACCCAATTCGTTGGAGCCTTTATCTAAATCAGATAGCCTGCTCCTTCACGCATACTTAAACGTTGACCTAACGTATCGGATTACTAATCTTATCTAAGAAATGGTCCGAACTTCCTAGACTAAGAATTATTACTTAGTTTCCCTTAACTAAGGTTTACCACTTAGCCTTATTTCCATAATCCTTGTTAACTATGGTTATTTACCTAATCCTCCGAATTAGGGCTTATCTAATGGGTTATAAGTGTCACTTAAGTTCATAACTTAGCCCGTCTACAAACCATGTCAAAATTGGCTAAGTATACAAGTCCAAGACTTAACCCTACAAACCATGTAAGTATATCAAGGAATCCATGACATAACCTCGTCTAATTATCATTTTAGATTGGTTAATTATATAAATTAACTTGACCTTGTCATCAAATCGGTCAAGCGTATTCAAGTGATTCGTGACTTAGCCTTATCATGTTTTCACGTTAGATTGGTTAAGTATAGATTAACTTAACCTCATCAAATTAACGAGTTAGATTGGTTAAGTATAGGTCACTTAACCTCATCAAATCATCGTGTTAAATTAGTTAAGTGTTTAACTTAACCCCATTAAATTACCAAGTTGGATTAATTAAGTCTAGGCTAACTTAACCCTATCCGATTTCCATGTTTAGATTAGTTAAGCCTAATCTTAACCCCATCCATCAACTGTATTATACGGTTAAGTGTCATTAAGAAAATTTACTTAACCTTATCACGTTATCGTGTTGGATTGATTAAGTGTTGGTTAACTTAATCCCGTCCACTAGTCGTATAAAAATGGTCAAGTGTCATTAGGCAAATCAAGTTACTTAACCTACCCAAGCTTATCATGTTTTGTTAAGTATCATTAGCCTAATCAAATTACTTAACCCATTTGTCCATATCATATTTGGTTAAGCCTCATTAATCAAATTAACTTAACCCTATTATGTGGCATTACTTTAATTAATGCACCCTCAACCACTCACATTAGACCTTGTTGTGGTTACTAGTTAAGCCGGGCGGGTCCGGGTAGATTTACACCACAACTTAGTCTAACCTCGGGTCTTAAGCGCGACATGACCAACTTCTCACATTGGGTCCTATTGTTTGCAACTACTAGTTAGGCCGGTCGGTTCCGGGTAGTTTTACGTTGCAAACTCAACCCAACCTCGAGTTGGCCATACTCATATTATCTAAGTTCATCATGTTTCCAAAACATGTTACAAGTTTTCGAGCATTTGGGTAGACCTAACTTAATAGGTAAATTCCCAAAGGGTAGACCTAACTTAATAGGTAAATTCCCAAGCTCATGTTTTTATGCATCCTTACATGTCATATTCAAGTTAAGATTTTGCGACATGTTCATGTTTATCTAACTACCCAAAATCGTGTTTTCCCAACGCAAGCAAAGCGAGTCAATATAGTAAGGATACTATGTCACATATTGGTCTCAAAACATGCATGATGCCAAAAAGGGCTTGGCTTCCACATGCATAACATCATAAAGGGATTGGCCATAGACATGCATAGTGTCATAAGGTAATTTGGCCACAAACATGCATATTATCAAAAAGGGATTTGGCCATAAACATGCACAACTTAAAAAGAGGGGATTGTCCGCGAGCATGCATAATCTCATAAAGGATTTGGCCACGAACTTGCATGTTAGCATGAGGGGTTTGGGTTCATAAACATGCATAAGCCCCAAAATCTTGCCTTAGCCAATGTTTCATAAGTAAAGTGGTTCCTAAAGGTTCATGCTAGCATTTCATGCATAAAGATCCAAACTTGCAAGTTAAACTAGGTTATGCATAGCATGAGAGGCATGATTAAGTCACTCACATGGCCTAAGATCATAAATATGAACACAAGAGGCATGGTAAGGTTCATATAGATTTGCATAATCATGTTTAGCCTCATTTTATCCCATGTCAACATTAAAAATACCGTTTTGATCCAAAAGTAGCTAGAACTTACATAGTTAGGCCTAGGGAAAGGAGCATGAATCATCTTGGCTAAGAAAGGTGCCTCCTTTGTAGAAGAATCGTCATGGAACTCGCATAGCAATGTTGATTTGGCCTTGATTTGGTGTAGCAAGCTTGCACCTTTTGATTTGAACTTGATTTGAGTGCATAGGCTCTAGGGATTTGAGATGGAGGCCATGAGAGTAGAAATTTGGCCATAGTTTAGTTACATGAGTGAATAATGAGGGTTTAGGGGTAGGTTTAGGGTCTTTTTATAGAGATTAGGATAGTTTTAGGCCCTTAGATTAACCCTAGGACCAAACTGAACCGTCAGATTTCAAACCAGGCCCAAAAACCTAGCCAAGATAGAAAATAGGTGCACCAGACCAGAATCAGCCGACAGGGCAAGTCGACAGCCCTGTCGACATGCCTGTCGACATGCATGTCGACATGCCTGTCGACATGCCTGTCGACATGTCTGGGCGGGAATTTTCCCGCCTGGCCCCATTTCTGCATGTTTCGAAATTCAAATTTCCCGAAAACTTCTTTGGGCCTTAACCGGGTCATACGGACTCCGATTTTCGAAAACTCGGACTCTATTTCGCGTATTTTTCCGAGACGAACGCAATGGAATAGCCCGTTTTACTTGATTCAGAATTTAAAATGAAATTCTGCCTTGATTCTCGTTTTAACATGTTATTGAAATACGGGTTGTTACATTCTCCCCACCTTTTAGGATTTCGTCCCCGAAATCTCTAAGTTAGGAAGAACATATCCTACCATCCATCATCCATCTACTCAAACCATCATCCACAAGCAACCATTGTCCTTAGACGACTCCTAATGCTTTATGAATGTATGCAAAACGTGTGTGTACATGTTCCTTAGCTAATGCTAATGATCAGGCCTGAAAAATCTTTTGAATGCAAAAATATGTTTAGTGCTATGAATCCATCATGTATGCAAATAGTCCTAGTCATATACACTATATGCGTGCACAAACATTCAACCATATGCAACATCCGTATGATAACACATTCAATTTCATCCATAAACAAGTATAAATACTCGTGCATATGCAATATGAAATGTGACCGAGTCGAGCTAATATCTAATGTAAATTCGCGCATCCACGAGCAACCACTTGCAACCATTTGCAACCATATCAACCATAACATGTTTCAAATACATGTTTACATCCATAGGGTTCTACCTAAGATTCCTTGAAACAGGGTCGAGAAGATAAACAAGACAAACTCCTTACGGGGTTTGTAACAGAAAATAGGACCGAGAGGATGTCCACAAAAGATAGCCTACAAGTAAGCTCTACAGAAAACAGGGATCAAGGATATACTCCTAAAGAGAGATATCATGTGCGCATCTAGTCTTCATCCTTCTGAGTCGCATTTTCTTGAGCTTAGTTCCATCGTGCCTTGACCGTCCTTTAACTTCACGATTTCGCAGCTTCTTATTTCCTGTTTCCATATCATGAGTTGGAACTCATTTCCTCGTGGCCTCTCGTTCCACTTGCACTTATTCTTTCCCTAGTATACTTGGCTCAATCCTATCTACGTACTCAAGCCAGCTCTCCAAAATTCACTAGTGAATTCTGGATCTCGTTTTCCGATGCCAATCCAAATTGCCAAGAGTCCTTACTAGGGTGATTCCCATAACTCATACATAATCGAAACGAACCATCTGCCTTAGCGGCGAATTCTATTCAAACGGATTACCAACAACTGCATCCTGGGATTCTAGGTAACTAGCCATAACAGAACCCAAAAGGTTACACGAGACTTAGAGGGTATTACCACAGCAAGCCAAGAGTCTAACTACCCTCCTTTTAAAACCGAGAGTGGCACCCCTTACTGGATAACCACTTCATCCCTAGAATCCATCCACAACTTATAAACATAAGCATTATTTCCAAGCTCAACACTTGATATAGACATTCTCAAATCCAAACAAGCTATGAATAAATGGACCGATCTTCCAATAGGACTTGAGACAAAAGCGGGATTCTCTACTACGCTAGTACTAAGGTGCAGAGACTCAACTATCGAAGCGGACTTAAAAGATGCGGTGATCAAAACAAAGTCCCGACGGGATGATAGAGAAGAAAAACTAAACCTTTAACAAGATCGTTACCCTCCTTCCGAGGTACCCTAGCAATGAGAGCATACTATTGCCCTCCGAATGATCTTGTCCCTGTTCCATGATACTTAACTATCCATCCCGTTTCACCTTGCCAAAGGTACTCTCTCGTCATGGGTTTCATTGTTCATCTTTCTCCCTCCTTTGAGGACTAAGCCATACCAACAAGTTGCTCATCCTTAAGCTCGTATCCTTTATCCTCTTCCTCACTATCCTTTCTTATAACGCGGCCACTGGTCTCTCGAGAACCACCTCCATCGCATGGAAAGCACTTTCGTAGATAGAAAAGACTAGTCGCAGTTAAAACCACTGTGACTACAGATGGAGGAAAGAAAGGAAAAGAGGTTCAATTAAGGAAACAAGGATAGTGCTAATGGCCTTTGGGGAATAGCCTTTTTCTTTTAAAAGAAAACTTTCTTGAAAAATGCTTCTTTATAAACGATTTTCAAATAGTTTTCAGAAGGTCTTTAAAAACTTTTGCCCAGTCTGGTAACCTTCTGCTCTGATACCAAATGTAACACCCCGCCTCCGCTAGGGTCACTCGCAAAGGAATGCACTAGCTTTAGAGGGGCATTATTGGTACACATGCACAGAAATATCACAAGACAGAACATATATAAATAAATAGCGGGAGTAAAATCAAACTTTCATAAACATGAATACATAAGGTCTAAAGCCTTTTACATCAGAGTACATCAAAACCTGTCTTGCAATAGTAAAGAAGCATAAAGACTTTTTAATAAATTATTCCCCAAGTAAAACCGCAAAGTAGCCATAGCCAAGAGAAGCCCAAGCCATCCATGATGACCTTCAAGCAGAAGAAGTCCGAGCTAAACAGCATTGTTTCCTCCCTGAAACCTGGGGGGGAAACGGAAGAAAAGAGGCGAAACAAAACGGGTCAGTCAAAAAGACTGAGTAAGTCCTATCTACTTCCAGTATAAAAACAGGTAAAGGTAACATGACATGCATAAACTGAAAGTAAACATAAGGATAACTACAAGATAGATAAACCAGGGTAGCCGGCTGAACTACTGCGGCAAGGTAAACTAAGGTATCATGATAAACTACGGTGTTATGGTAAGTCAAGGTATCACATCGTCAGATTTTTATCGAGTACCTTATCCCAAGGTATCTACCCCGTCTAACATCCCACGGTATCTATTATGTATATTCTTCCTAGTTCTAACATGTATATTTGCTCTGCACCTCTCGTACTAGTATCCCTACCCGCGTCATGTGTTAACCATGAATGTCCCTTGCTCAAAGTCGTGTAATGGTCCATGTCGACCTAATATATCGCATATATAGGTTACTCAAATCATATGTTTCTTCCCATGTATATATAAGTTCAGTCCTTTGCCGTACCTCGTACGGGCTTCCGCATGTCGTATTTTCCTTGAAATCGTTTGGACTGTCACCCTTGTTCTAGCTAGGCTCTTCCATATGAATCATCGTTTGAACTACTAGGACTTACGCCACCTAGCACCACTAGGGATTACGCTTACCTATTGCACGCTTTCGTATTTCGGTTTGGGTTAAACCACCTAGGCCACTAGGGATTACGCTAACCCTCAACCGCGCCCTTTTTCCCACGCATTCATCGTGAATCGTTTTTCTATTACTGCATGCACATGTATCACATCGTGCCACCCGAGTCCTGTCACAGGGCAAACCAAGAAATACAGGACTCGGTCGGGAGCTTTAGATTTATCTGCCGATGCAGATACTAAGGTCTGCTTTCCTACACGTGGCTATGGTCCCACGAGACCCCTCCCTCAACTAGTGAAAGGCAACACAAGAGAAAATCTTGCATGAGAACTACACTCCGGCCAGCCCACATCCTACGGCCTACCTCACCCATAATTAGATAGCAATTATGGTCTGTTGGGTGTTCCCTGCCTTTCCGTACGTACAGGCTTGACTCAAGATGGTAGATGATCGACGAACTTGCTATCTCGGGCACCTTATGTATTCGTCGACTCACTGCTATCCACCCCAGTCTTTAGGTCGCTCGCATAGCAACCAAGGCATATTCTTGGTTCTTCTACCGCAGACCTCAACCTCTCGTGAGCCTAGTATAATGACCTGGCAGCTCACAGAGGGATCCCAAGAATATCCTCACGTTCCCCGAAGCCGCTGCTTCGTTACCCAATTCGTTGGAGCCTTTATCTAAATCAGATAGCCTGCTCCTTCACGCATACTTAAACGTTGACCTAACGTATCGGATTACTAATCTTATCTAAGAAATGGTCCGAACTTCCTAGACTAAGAATTATTACTTAGTTTCCCTTAACTAAGGTTTACCACTTAGCCTTATTTCCATAATCCTTGTTAACTATGGTTATTTACCTAATCCTCCGAATTAGGGCTTATCTAATGGGTTATAAGTGTCACTTAAGTTCATAACTTAGCCCGTCTACAAACCATGTCAAAATTGGCTAAGTATACAAGTCCAAGACTTAACCCTACAAACCATGTAAGTATATCAAGGAATCCATGACATAACCTCGTCTAATTATCATTTTAGATTGGTTAATTATATAAATTAACTTGACCTTGTCATCAAATCGGTCAAGCGTATTCAAGTGATTCGTGACTTAGCCTTATCATGTTTTCACGTTAGATTGGTTAAGTATAGATTAACTTAACCTCATCAAATTAACGAGTTAGATTGGTTAAGTATAGGTCACTTAACCTCATCAAATCATCGTGTTAAATTAGTTAAGTGTTTAACTTAACCCCATTAAATTACCAAGTTGGATTAATTAAGTCTAGGCTAACTTAACCCTATCCGATTTCCATGTTTAGATTAGTTAAGCCTAATCTTAACCCCATCCATCAACTGTATTATACGGTTAAGTGTCATTAAGAAAATTTACTTAACCTTATCACGTTATCGTGTTGGATTGATTAAGTGTTGGTTAACTTAATCCCGTCCACTAGTCGTATAAAAATGGTCAAGTGTCATTAGGCAAATCAAGTTACTTAACCTACCCAAGCTTATCATGTTTTGTTAAGTATCATTAGCCTAATCAAATTACTTAACCCATTTGTCCATATCATATTTGGTTAAGCCTCATTAATCAAATTAACTTAACCCTATTATGTGGCATTACTTTAATTAATGCACCCTCAACCACTCACATTAGACCTTGTTGTGGTTACTAGTTAAGCCGGGCGGGTCCGGGTAGATTTACACCACAACTTAGTCTAACCTCGGGTCTTAAGCGCGACATGACCAACTTCTCACATTGGGTCCTATTGTTTGCAACTACTAGTTAGGCCGGTCGGTTCCGGGTAGTTTTACGTTGCAAACTCAACCCAACCTCGAGTTGGCCATACTCATATTATCTAAGTTCATCATGTTTCCAAAACATGTTACAAGTTTTTGAGCATTTGGGTAGACCTAACTTAATAGGTAAATTCCCAAAGGGTAGACCTAACTTAATAGGTAAATTCCCAAGCTCATGTTTTTATGCATCCTTACATGTCATATTCAAGTTAAGATTTTGCGACATGTTCATGTTTATCTAACTACCCAAAATCGTGTTTTCCCAACGCAAGCAAAGCGAGTCAATATAGTAAGGATACTATGTCACATATTGGTCTCAAAACATGCATGATGCCAAAAAGGGCTTGGCTTCCACATGCATAACATCATAAAGGGATTGGCCATAGACATGCATAGTGTCATAAGGTAATTTGGCCACAAACATGCATATTATCAAAAAGGGATTTGGCCATAAACATGCACAACTTAAAAAGAGGGGATTGTCCGCGAGCATGCATAATCTCATAAAGGATTTGGCCACGAACTTGCATGTTAGCATGAGGGGTTTGGGTTCATAAACATGCATAAGCCCCAAAATCTTGCCTTAGCCAATGTTTCATAAGTAAAGTGGTTCCTAAAGGTTCATGCTAGCATTTCATGCATAAAGATCCAAACTTGCAAGTTAAACTAGGTTATGCATAGCATGAGAGGCATGATTAAGTCACTCACATGGCCTAAGATCATAAATATGAACACAAGAGGCATGGTAAGGTTCATATAGATTTGCATAATCATGTTTAGCCTCATTTTATCCCATGTCAACATTAAAAATACCGTTTTGATCCAAAAGTAGCTAGAACTTACATAGTTAGGCCTAGGGAAAGGAGCATGAATCATCTTGGCTAAGAAAGGTGCCTCCTTTGTAGAAGAATCGTCATGGAACTCGCATAGCAATGTTGATTTGGCCTTGATTTGGTGTAGCAAGCTTGCACCTTTTGATTTGAACTTGATTTGAGTGCATAGGCTCTAGGGATTTGAGATGGAGGCCATGAGAGTAGAAATTTGGCCATAGTTTAGTTACATGAGTGAATAATGAGGGTTTAGGGGTAGGTTTAGGGTCTTTTTATAGAGATTAGGATAGTTTTAGGCCCTTAGATTAACCCTAGGACCAAACTGAACCGTCAGATTTCAAACCAGGCCCAAAAACCTAGCCAAGATAGAAAATAGGTGCACCAGACCAGAATCAGCCGACAGGGCAAGTCGACAGCCCTGTCGACATGCCTGTCGACATGCCTGTCGACATGCATGTCGACATGCCTGTCGACATGCCTGTCGACATGTCTGGGCGGGAATTTTCCCGCCTGGCCCCATTTCTGCATGTTTCGAAATTCAAATTTCCCGAAAACTTCTTTGGGCCTTAACCGGGTCATACGGACTCCGATTTTCGAAAACTCGGACTCTATTTCGCGTATTTTTCCGAGACGAACGCAATGGCATAGCCCGTTTTACTTGATTCAGAATTTAAAATGAAATTCTGCCTTGATTCTCGTTTTAACATGTTATTGAAATACGGGTTGTTACACATGGGAAGATCACTTGCATTTGGCAGAATTCTCATATAACAATAGCTATCAAGCAAGTTTGGGAATGTCGCCATTTGAAGCATTATACGGTAGACCGTGCAGATCTCCAGCATGTTGGGTAGAACCTGGCAATAGACTTGTGTTAGGACCCGATATGATTAGAGAAGCATCTGATAAAGTTGACTTCATCAAAAAGCGATTGAAAACCGCACAAAGCCAACAAAAAAGTTATGCAGATTCTAGGAGAAGTGATTTGACATTTGCTGTTGGTGACCATGTTTATTTGAAAGTTTCTCCGATGAGAGGAGTAATCAGATTTGGAAAAACTGGGAAGTTGGCACCGAGATTTATTGGTCCCTTTCCTATACTTGAGCGAATTGGAACTCTTGCTTATAGGGTTCAATTACCAGATTGGTTGCCTGGAGTGCATGATGTGTTTCACGTATCTCAACTTAGAAGACATGTGCATGATACGGATCTTGTTGTAGAAGAAGCAGCGCAACAGGACTTGGAAATAACTCCAGAATTAGCAGTCAGAAGAGAGCCATTAAAGATTGTTGGCAAAGAAACTAGAGAGCTAAGAAGCAAAAAGGTTCATTTATTTAAAGTGTAGTGGAGTAGTGATCCTAGAGACTGTACTTGGGAGACTGAGGAGAGCATTAATCAAGATTACCCCAAATGCAGAGTGGACATCTCTGACTAACTCTGGTGCAAGGTACCTTTACGATACTTTGCATTTACATTTTTGTTTCCTACTTTACTGTTGTTTCCCTTTTCGGGGACGAAATGTTTTAAGTGGGGGAGATTGCAACAACCCGGAAAATGCGAGCCAATTTAAAATTTTTAAATTGGTCATTTCAAAGGAATTTGAACAATTGAAATAGAACATTTCAATAAAATAGTGAATTAGAAATAGTGTGTCAGTTTGAAAATTTGAATTCAAACTTTGACTGACTGCACCGGTGCAAAATATAACGGATTTTGGTGAAACCAAAAATATTTAAATCTGTTTATGAATATCTTTCTAATGAATCTGAAAAATCAAAGTTTCATAGCGGGAATCAAAAGTTATGGCCAAATGGATTTTCAGAAAGGTCGCTATATAGAATATATAGCCCTTGAAAATAGACATTTTGCAAACGACCTCGGAATTCGACGAAACCAATTTTGTTGGGTCCGGGATGTCAAACTATTGCTAGGTTTCAAATTTCATAATTTTTGAAGCTAGTATGTGAGCGTGGCAAAAGAAAATGTGTTTGGTCAATTTTTGTTAAATTGGATCGACCAAAAAGGGCCATTTTTCAAACGATCTCAGAATTCGACGAAACTAGTTTTGTTGGGACCATAGCGTCAAAACATAGCCAGATTTATTTTTCTGGAATTTTTCGAATCAGTTTTTGGCCCTGGCAAATTGAAATGTGCGTTCAAATTGAATATAAAATGTTTTATACTTTAATTTTAAAAATAACTGACTGTAACAGTCGAATTGGCCTACGAAACATATCCCATTGTGTCCGGGATGGGGGTATTTAGCTAGGGGCGACAGTCGTTGGGTTTGAATTGGGGTTCGTAAGTGAAAACCCTAATTTTATGAATAATATATATATCGACAAATCAGAAAATTCCATTCATAAATTAAAAATAAAAAAAACGCGCAGAACCCTCGTTCTCTCTCGTTATCGACGGCGACGCGTGCTCCTTCCTTCCCAGCCCAATCGCTGCCGCCTCATTCACCTTCAAGCACCGCCACCACCCAAAATCGAAAGCCCTCCTCCTCCCCTTCACATCCATACCCGTTTCGCCACCAACCATCGCGCCACCATCGAGAACCACCTCTCCAAAGTTCGACGCTTCAAACTGCCGCCCCTCCTTGCTCCGACGACCGGACTAGCCGCGACCACCACCCCTGGACGCGCCTCACTCCCCTCGTCGACGTCCAACTCCCTGATCGTCATCTGGGTCAGCGGATTTCGCGAAAATTGCAAACCTAGTTTTGAACAATCGTGAAAGGTGAGACCTGTATTACATTTGAACTTTGAAAAATCATATCTTTATGATGTGTTGACGAAATTCGATGAAACAGGAAACATCGGGACAGCAAGGAGGCTATCTACCACATAGAAGAGACCGCGGATTTTTCTGAGCCATCTACGATTTTTAGCACTCCGAAAACCAATGTGAGAAATCTAAATTAAATGAAATTGAATGGAAATGTCATGTATAAATTATACAAGCGAAATATAAATTATACAAGTGTTGTATACCTCATGTACATGCGTTGTGTAAGCTATATGAGCGAAGTATGAATTATACATGTATGGTATAAATGATATGTGTGTTGAAATGCAAGTGAAATATATAAATAATATATATATATATATATATATATATACACTCCCCTCGTCCACAAACCATGGACGATATTTATTGTTGTGAAATATTGGATGAAAAATGCGAATGATTGAATAATTGTTTGTGGTTGATATTGATTGGTTGTGGTTGAAAAATACCCATTGGTGATTGAAATAAATTGGAAATAATTGTGGAAATGAAAATAAAACATGCCGTCTGCGTGCGAATTAGATGATTGAAATCCCCATTGTCAAAAACCGCGAGGTTTTAAGGTAGAGCGAGGAGCCGTACTCGGGACGGTGCCGGTTTTAACTACCCTGCCGTTATGCTGTCGAAATTTTGAATAATATTCATGTGTTAGAATTATTTTCATATGTTGAAATTATTTTCATGCGACGAAACTAAAGTCATGTGTTGAAACTATATCCATGTGTGGAAATGCTCATGTGTTGAGAAGTGATGTGTGAAAATTAAATTCATGTGTGAATGAATAAAGTGTTTAATCAATAAAAATCACATTTTTATAATATATATGAAGTATGTAAAATATTCGCCTTATATATAAATTGTTTCAACAATAAAAATTTCATCTTTCTTATATGAACAAACTATATAAAATATCCATGTGTGGAAATGCTTATGTGTTGAGAAGTGTATGTGTTGGAAAGGTTCATGTGTTGAATAAAAGATCAAGCAATAAAAATTACATTTTTATTGAAATTATGATGTGTTAAAAACATTCATGTGTTGAATAAATATTTTAGATGATAAAAATACCATTTTTATCATATATGTGATTTGCTAAAAATATGTGAGCATTGAAATAAATATTTGTGAAAGAAATATTATTTTTAACATGCATAGGAACTAAATAAAATAGTCATGTATTGAAATATATTTTAGTTCGCCAAAATTATCATTTTTGAAATGTGAAGTGTTAAAAATAACCACTTGTTCAAATAAATATGCATGAGTTGAAATATTCATTAATTAGCTAATGATATGATTTTTTTCCTATGTATGCAACATTAGAATGAATGGTGTTTTTAAACCAAATTGAATCAAATATGAAGTTCAATGGAAAATGATAAGTGATAAGAATTGCATATATATACATGCATATTTATTGAACAGGTTATAGCAAAGAGGCTAGAGAAGAGGAATAACATTTTGTGCCCGACAAATAGGTACACGTTTACTGTTTTGCTTGGGTGATGATTTTATGAGCCTGTTGGCTAGCCGCTTGGCTTTTACTTTTTCTTTTTGAGATGAGAAGCCCATGTGGCTATTTGGGAATTTTCCCAGCCCCTCCCGTACAAAGGAGGTTATGGCGAAATTTTCCAAAATTTAAAGGCGTTAGTGAAATATTTGAAGTGAAAACGATATAGAATTTTCGAATGAACTAAATTTATATAAATATATAAATATAAATAAAATTAAAACGAATCGTGGACGTGAAGCTCGTTTTTTGAAACCGTTATTTCAAACGACTAGTGCGGGAAATCCGACCATCAGATTTTCCCGAAACCGCAACCGTTGGGTTCTCCTTGGAAATATCTTTCCAACGGCACCAACTTTGTAAAGATCCGACAGTTGGATTGTCTGGAATGTTCAATTCAAATCTGAAGAAAAACAGCGCCAGAATCGATTATATTTATATATAAATATAAATATAATTAAGTTAAATCGAATAACGACGCTGTAGTTCGTAATTTGAAATCGTAACTTCGAACGACTAGTGTGGGAGATCCGACCGTCGGATTTTCCCAAAACTGAAACCGTTGGATTCATTTTGAAATTATATTCCTAATGATATAAAATTTGTGAAGATCCAACGGTTAGATTTTCAGATATGTGTAAAACAAATTTAGTGAAAAACAGCGCCAGTGCCTCGGCACGACCAGAAACATCGTTTAATAAAATTTGGCCATTTTAAATAAATAAAAATAGCGATATATCGTTACAAAATACTATAGACGATATAGAGTGGAAACAAACCAATTTTGTTGTGTTTGCTTGATATGTGATGGTTGAATGTGTTTAACATGAAAATTATACTAAGGAACTGAAATGTGAATGTTGAATAGTTTGACCATGTGAAAAATTGATTTGAAAATCTAAATATACGTGGGTTATTTGAAAAGGCCGAGTTCATTCTCATTTCAAATAATCGATCGACGTTGAGAAGTCGAAGAGTCGAAGATGGTTGAAGACCGACGATCTTCATATTGGATGGATGGGCGCTACGGATGCTCGTGATTGGAGTAGCTACCTTGAAGGGGCTGAAGTAGTAGCTGTCCAGACGTATTGTTGATTGTGTGGATATGTGAGGAATTCGGTGCCTTCAGTTTCATTCAAACCCAGAACGAACTTGTAAATGGACTGTGTGTCTGACATTGGATTTTGTTCTGTGCTGATTGATCTCTGTTAAATATATATCTGTTTGGCGGCGGATAATTTATTCTCTTGCTTAATGCCCTTCTCTAAGACGTACGAGCTCAGAGGTTATATATTGGTAGAAATCAGTCGCATGGAGTGGATTGCCTGTGTGGCACGCCTAAGTGGCATATGATCAAGGCTTCTATTGCAAAGCAAATTCTTGTGGTTGATGATCAAAGCATGGTTTGTGTGACGTAGCTTTGTGTATAACGTGAATTCGCAAGCCTCACACCTCGGTATGAGTCAAAAACAGGATAGTGACTGCAAGGAGAGCAAGACGTATCTTTCTAGCTATGGTGGTGTAACGACCCGTATTCTACGCATCATGAGATCGTAGAATATTTATTTCTTTCACATATGAAGTCGTATGGTCATGTAACTTTGGGAGACGATTATTGGGGTCATTTCCCATGTTCATGATTTTTGTCGATTTTTAAATGACCGTTTTACCCCTAGTTGGTACTGTTTTGGCCATAACTTTTGACTGGAAAGGAATTTTGACCTGAAACCACTTCCATTGGCTTCGAATGATAGTTTCTCTTTCCGTAGAGTGGTTACATTAGCCAAATGGACTTACCATTTGGGAGATATGGCTGAAACAAGGTTTAGAAGGTGAAAAACAGCTAATCGGGCTTAACCGGGTGATTAGCAACTAGGCCCAATGGGAGATTTCGGGATTTGGGGTATTTAAGGGCTGCTAGGGTTAGGATTTCGGTTTTAGACTCATTTTTCCAGCAGCCACTTACCTCCTTCAAGCTCTAGCAATGGCCTCCACCTTCTAATTTCATCCCAAATCATCTGTAATCACTTTCTAATCGAAGATTAAGCAAAACTACATCAAATCAAGGAAGGGTAGCACCAAATCAGAGAGAGAGCTGCTGTAGGGATTGGATCCAAATCAGAGATTATTTCAGATCTAAAGTTTGTTTGTGGCTAAGGTGAGTGATTTGCATAGTTCCTCACTAATTATGGCTAATTATGGTAATTAGCGAAGATTAGCGAAATTATGGCTCAGAAAAATCTAGAAAAATTCCCAAAATTCTAAAATATTGTTTTAGACCTCTGATGTGAATTTGGGATAATTTGGTTAAGTTTTGCTAATCATATCATAAGTTTCACCCAAACATGCTTAAGGGAAAATATGGGGTTTTGGCTATGTTTGATCCATTTTAACCTATCATATTGTTGTTTTGGTGTTTGTGGTTGATTATACATGTTGCTATGATGGTATGGTATGCTTTGTGATTGTTTAGAAGTGTTAGATTGGTCGAAAACGCCGTCGAATGGCGTAGAAACAGTCGCAGGAAAACATGTAGGAAATGACCCAGAATCCGGATCGGATCGGTGGAGGGGAACGCGACCCGACCCGTTCCAGCATGGGCGCCACGATCCGTCTGAAGGAGCAAGTCACGACTTAGCTAGGTGGCACGATCCGGTAGTAGAAGCACGACCCGAACCAATGGGTATTCACGATTCGAACCAGAGGAGGATGGGGGAGCTCACGAGTCGATGGGTACCAGGGCGTGACGACCCGAAGGAGCTTGAACCGATCCGTGGCATGGACTTGGAGACTCCGACCCGATCCGCTGAAGGGTACTCGAACCGATCCGATGGAGCTGGAGGACCACGAGTTGATGGCGCGACCCGATCCGGATGAAGCAACCCGACCCGACCCGAAGTGGTGACGCCGATCCGAACCAAGAGGAGGAGCCACGAGCTGGAGGAACACGACTCGATCCACAGGGGGTGTTAGCGATCCGAACTAGGCCGAACCGAACCGTGTTGGTGATGGAGAGCTGAAGACCGATCCGAACCAAGAACCTTGGACTGGAGGAGTAAGATCGAACCGATTCGGTGATGACCAATGACCCGAGATGCAAAGGTAGTCCAAATGGAAGTTAGAGCTCAGGATCCCGGACCCAGTTGGGAACCAATGAGTTCACTTCATGATTGGGCTTTGCTGCGGGACGTGTGCAAAGGGGTTGTCGGTATTCATAACTTTGGTCCACCACTGAGAGATGGATAGTGGGCTTATAGTGATAGTTACACGGGATTGGATTCCGTCATGGCCCAAAGGATTAGAGGACCAAGGTGGTGGGTATCGTATGCTTTACGCACTGAGTGAGAGATGTGAGGATGCTTGCTATGTTTGATTGTTTGACATCACTATGACATGCACACCCCACCCCCGTTATCTTTACACCATTTGAAAAGGGCACCTTAGAGTGTTGTACAGTATGTAGTGCTACCTCTTTGGTTGCAGGTCCAGGTTCAGGTATGATTGGATTACACCTGTTATTATTCTGTTTAGATGCTTATCGCTCATACTAGGCTTTATGTCTGACCCAGAGTTTTATGTCTCTTCTTATTACTCTGGGTGCTCACACGAGCAGACTACAGACAGGTTGTGGTTAGCTGGTGATGCGCGAGTAGCTGATTCGGAGGCGAGCAGGAGGCTTCCACGTATAATATATAGATATTCTCCCTGTGTCGTTGGTGGTCGCTACTTGGGCATTAGTAGTGTACCTCCTTTATCTTGCTTTTGCTTTGAGACAGTTTGAAAAGTTGTAACAAGCTATATTTTGGATTTCCGCTGCTATGATGCTTAGTTCTGGTTTTTAGCTTATGCACTGTCTCTCCTGTTTTATGTCAAGTATGTTATTATTATATTTTGTTCTATGCGCTGTGAGACATTCTACAGGTTCCTTGACTAGCCCATTCCCTTTTTTCTTTTTCTTCAGACGACCGTCCCGTGCTAACTGGACATGTGTACAACGCACCTTTGGAGGAAATGTCGGTTGGTGCGGGGCGGGCCGTCACAGGTGGTGTCAGTGACCTACCAGCCCTGACATTTATATCTACTTTTCACCTGTGTGGTTGTTGGAATGTGAGGCTCCTCGATTATAGGTCTGTAAGGACCGGGAAACATGTGTTCAGGAATAACTAATCCTCAAAAGTAAGAGAGGACCGGCCCTAAAGATCCAGGGATTGCTGTGTGCGGTCCTGAGGCATTTGCTAGAGTGTCTCGAACGGAGAGGAGCTTGCCCCTTGCCTCGACTCATAATGGAATCCAATTTCCAATACGAATTTTCAAACGTGATTGTATTACTAGTATGGCGACATAGTGGTACAGGTCATTTATGCCGCCTAGGATTGATATTTATGATTGAATTTGCTTTTGAAACATATATGCACTAGTAATAATATCAAATACTTTTGTTTTTCACGTATGAAGCATTTTTGGCCATTATAAGGTAAAACTCTATCCTCCAGCTTGTGTTGCATTGTGTGATGGGACCTGAGTCTTATAATGGCTTCATTTTTATGAAAAGCATTGCGATGATCTAATCATTTACTTTATTACATGCACTAGCACTCATTGGAGTAAACCCGTTCCGCGAAAGTGGCATTGTCCTTTGATTTGCCTTATTATTGTTGTTTAATAAGTTAAGTAGATTTCTCATTCCAGTCCCATGACTGACTCGTAGTTCATTTCACCTTGCAAACTTGGGTGCCCTCATTTTCACACGGGCAGCCTAGTTACAGGCAGCTGGTATATTTTGGCTTGGTACCACAGTAGAGGTGCACTTTTGGCTCATGGCGAGGCTTGACTACACCGTGATGACTATGACTTTTTCCACCATTATTGTATATGTATTATGATTCCGCCACTGGCGATGTAGACTGATGTTTAGTTTATGTATTCTCTATGTATGATTCCGCCTCCGGCGATGTTGACTGATTATGTACTATTATGCACTAAGTTGTATCCTGCACTGTGCTCTTTGATGTGGTGATATCTATATGATTCCGCTGTCATATGTGTGTGAATTATTCTATTTCTTGTTTATGCTATTATCTGTGATCTGCTAATGATGATTAATGTGTTATATTCCAATGATTATCCTTAACACCATGCCACAGGGTTTTGGGACCGTCACAATATATATATATATATATATATATAATACTTATCATCATAAGTATACATCTTGTTTTATACAAGTCCATATGCAGTTTTACATAACAGGTTAATTTCATATATGTCAACACATTTATGTTAATTTTTGTTTGCTGTACACTTAATATATCTATTTTCATATATAAGAAATTATATATATACATACATACACATACATATATATATATATATCAATATATATATATATATATACATATATATATATATATAATTGTACACATTCTAGCAGCACCATATTAAAAGAACTTCGAAATCATTTTAGTATATTAATGTAATCATTTACACTGGTAATATAAAATAAATTATAAGCAGGAAATCATAGTTGCTGTAATTTTTGAAATCAGACTTTGTTATATATACTTATCATAATAAATATATAAAACAATAAATAAGTCATAATAACAATTAATTTCATCAAATTAAATGTTATTAAAACTAAAAGCCTGAAAGGTCAAACCATTAAAATAGGATTTTATTCAAAGTAAAATACATGAATAACCGAGTCCAAAAAAAATATGCACTCGGTTTAATCAAACATTTTGATTATGGAACTAATGGTGTTCATTGAACGATATCATAAACATTTTATAAAGATAATAAACAATATTAAACACTACAAACCTGTTATCACTCATGCTTTGATAATCATTCATCTAATGACTATTCATCAAATTATAAACTTAATAGTTAAGAACAAATTTAAATACACTTTTGATAAGTATACAACTTTTATGCTGACAAGCATAAACCTAGTCATGAATCCTTAAATGATCTAATATACACATATATACACACACACACACACACACACTATATATATATATATATATATATATATATATATATATATATATATATAACATGTAGTGGCAACAATTAATTAAAATTTTCAGATTCATCAGGCAATAGTATATTTTTGAAATTAGTATCCCAAAATTAAAATAAGATTGCCTTTCCTTCCTTGATCAATCAATACTGGTTTTTGATTTATCACTGGGTTTATATGATAAACAGACAGGATAATAGCTATTTGAGATTTTAGTTAAAATTAGATTTTAACTATCAATGAATCCAGTTATAATAGTTTTAAAATACCTGATTCTTATACTATTTAATCACAAATAGTATGAAAGCCAAGTCAGTATCTTTAATTCATGAACCAAACCAAAAGAACAAAATAACTTCTCAATAGCTCTGTTTACTAGGTTTTATAACATGTAATGATCGTAAAACCAAAAACAAAATTGTTCAAATACATTTGTAGTAAATTGAACTCATTCTATTCACTGTAATGTAAATACATAACCATGTACAGTTTATATTGATTTCTAATATATGTTATATTTTAAAACATACTATTTTGCATGTATCATATTATATATACATTGACCTAAAGGTCATCATGTGCTTATGATCAATATCACAAACTTGCAAAAACAAAAGGAAGTCAACAATGAATCTCATATTCAATCATGTGATCATCAAACAAATTTGTTCCTTTTGATTAATAACACATTTTTTTATTATTACCATCGTGATTACTCTTATTAAGCCAACAAAAGTTAAAAAAATCCATTTAAGTATTTTTTTCTAACAAATCAAATGTGCCAAGTCTGAAAACAAATATTAATACAACACATTTTGGATACTAGTAAAATAGCTGAAACGGCCCAAACTCACCCTTACAGGAAAGCCCGAATTGAGTTTTGAACATGACAAATCAGAACACAAACAGAAGAACATTTCATTCCTATTACAACAATTTACATCAGAGTACAAGAATTAAAGTATGAATAAATAATATACATCAGAAAAATATCAGAGATTAAAATACATTACATAGCAGTGGAAAATAATACATAACACAACTGGAAGGTACACACGGATATAGAGCTTTCCGAATATAGCTCCAGCAGTAAACCAGGATCCTATGAAAATAAATCTACAAAAACCTAAACTACTAGCTGCCCATGTGGAAAATAGGGGCACCTAGAGTTTAGGTTAAAACAATAAAGTCCAGGTCAGTCATGTGACTAGTGTGAGAACTAGAACAGTTATTTAAAACTTTACTTTAAAATAAAGTAAATCAAGGGACCACGCCATATAACACGGAACGGGTTTTCTCCCAGGAATACTATTGCATCAAACAGTTTATAAATAGCGTAATGCTTTTTGAAAAATGGAGCTATTATAAGACTCAGGTCCCATCACACAATGCAATGCAAGCCGTAGGATAGAGTTTTCCTTATAATAGCCAAACATGCTTGGTACGTTTTAAAACAAATCATTTTGATATTACTATAAGTGCATAGTGTATCAAACAATTTCAAATATAAATGTGTCAATCATAGATGGCATAGTACCCCATGCTTTTATGTCGCCATATAAGTTTACAACTAAAACTGAAAAGTCACGTATAGGAATTTGGATTTCCATCTATAAGTCGAGGCCAGGGATGGCTCCTCTCCGATTCAAGACACTGTAGCAAATGCCACAGGATCCCCGCAGTGAACCCTTGGATCGGTTGGGCCGGTCCTCCCTTACATTTGAGGATTAGTTATTCCTGAACACACGTTTCACAGTCCTATCGGACCTATATCCATTGGCTCCGTAGTAACCGATATATCTGAGGCGCCTCGCTATCCATCATCCGCATAGGTAAAAAAATATAAATGTCTGCGCTCCATACCATGACACCACCCATAGCTAGAAAGAAACGTCATGTTCTCCCAACGGCCCGATTCCCTTTTTAACTCATACCGAGGTGTGAGGCTCGCAAATTAACGTTATACACAAAGTTGTGCTATATTAAAGCCGTGTTTTGATCATCAACCCCAAGATTCTGCTTTTCAATAGAAGCCTTGATCATTTGCATCTTAGCGTGCCACACTGACAATTCACGCCATGCGACTGATGTCTATCGATATATAACCTCTGAGCTCGTGCATCTTAGAGAAGGGCGTTAAGCAAGAGAATAAATTCTCCACTACCAAACAGATATATATTTAATAGAGATCAATCAACACAGAATATAATCCAATGTCAGACATACATCCATTTACTAGTTCGTTCTTGGTCTGAACAAAACCAAAGCCACCTTATTCCTCGTCCCACACGTCCAATACAGGAGAGAGACCCTCGCATATCCGGTCGATCTCCAAATATATCTGGACGATCACCACTTATTACCTCGTCTTGGGTGTATAGCCCAATCAAAACATCAGTAATCATCCAAACGATGTGAAAACCTCCGGTCTTCAACCACGGTCTTCATCATCGACTTATCGTCGAATCAGTTATTCAGAATAGGTATAAACCCGTCCTTTCCGAATAATCCGCGTATTTTACAAACAAGTGCTATAAGAACACACATATGCCTCATTCCATCCAAAATATTCTTTTATTCAAATATTCAAATCATTTGGGAAAGGTTCCCATTAATTTTATCAAAGACAAATTCTTTAAATTTATTCTTTAATCTTCCTTTGGGTATCATTTCTAAACCAAATTAAGGTTTATCAACTAGTCGGGATTAGCGCACCTTACCGAAGTAATCATTTGTTTAATTTCGGAATCCCAACCTTTTCATCCCATGGAGAAAAACTGGTAATACTCCATATCTTACACCATTGTGTTATCGGTAAAATTAATTACCATTTCACATCCAAATATAATTAAAAATTTAACTATCGCCTGGAGTAAAACTGGTGATACTCCATTCTCGATCATTTCCCAAATTTGATAATTTAAATTATCTCATTCACTTTTCTATCTAATTAAAGATTCATTAAAACTCCACTTAGTTTTAATCTTCCCATAAATCAATATTAATGATTATTTAACTTTGGGAAATCAAACATGCCACATTGACAATCTACACCGTACTATTGATTCCTGCCTATATATAACCTCTAAGCTCGTACGTCTTAGAGAAGGGTGTTAAGCAAGAGAATAAATTCTCTGCCACAAAACAGATATATATTTAGCAGAGATCAACCATACAGTTCGAAATACAATGGTAGACATGTAATCCTGTCTTTAACTGGGTTAAAGAACTAATGTCATTTAAAACACAGTTTGCGATAAACCCAAATCACATTCTATTAATTATGGAATATTCACGGAAAACAGATCAATATATATAATCGATATCAATTTCCGTGTCCGACTAATAATATAAATGGAATAACAACAAAGCCTTTTAAATTCCATATATATTAACAGTCTTCCTCTACAGAAGCTCACTTCGATTATTATCAAATCGAATTCCATTTAATTCCAATTTAATATTAAATTGGAAAATTTTACTTTGGAAAATTTCCTTAAAATCTAAATAAAAAGATTTATAAATTCCAAATCACATTTCACTGTAAATTGGGTTGAAGAACAAATGTCGATAAAAAAACAGTTCACAATAAACCCGATTTACATTCCATTTTATTCTAGTTACTAAATATAACTGGAAACGCTAATGATCTTAATTAAAAGATTTATTCTTTTCAACGGGGTTTAAGAACAGTGTTATTCAAGACACCATTCACGATAAACCCAAAATCCAACTCTTTTATTCAATTCCAATCAAATATTAATTAATTGGAAAACTTCACTAAATCTTAATTAAAAGATTTATTGTTTTTCTCAACTGGGTTTAAGAATAGTGTTACTGAAGACACCATTCACGACAAACCCAAAATCCCATTTGATATTATATACAAGGCTTTGAATAGAAATTACATCGTCTTATACTCAATATCAAGCTATAAAGTCAAGAAATGTCGTATTGGGAATAACGATATATATATTGTTCTATATAACGGTGTTGTATACACAATTATATGATTTTTGTTTGATGATAACAAACAAATATATTTTATTTTAAATGTGTTTGTTACTATACTGTTTCGTATACACATCACAGATAGGATTATAATATTTATATTAAATAGAATATGACTATACACGAATTCAAATATTCAACAGTATTTTATTTAAATAGAATATTTTATTTCGATATTTAAACAATACAAAAATATAAACACCACTATTTGTACATTTCACTGATATTCATTATTGTACAATCAATTTCAGTATACAGAAAGCTTCTTTCTATAGACACTCGATTATACAATCATACACTCAGACACTCATTTACAGTTTCACTAATACACACACTAATATATTTTCACTATCATCTTCTGGCTCTGTCTTCACACTTCACAGTCAGTCCAGTCATCATCTTCTTACATGTCATATATAGAAGCGCACACACAGTATATGGAACATAAATAATTTTCAAAATTTATGCAAATATAAATTTTATTTTTAAAATTTTATTTGCCTCAGTTTTCTGGTGTGTTTCTCATCATTTTTCATGACTTGATCTGATATGTGAATGTAACACGCGCACAATATATGTACACACACACATGTGTATGTATATACACATATTATTGTGTAGGGACAGGAAAATCCATTCGGATAGCTGCATATACACATGTGTATATGTATACACATGTGCACTGCCTCGCCAATCCAGTGTGCAACTGAGGAGTAGCCACGTGGGCCTTCTCGACTCAGTGCACATGAAAAAATAGTACAACAAGTTCACAAAATTAAGCAAAAACAAAGTCGAGTTTAAGTCACACAGCAAGTTCAAGGGGTCGAGCAAACATGCAAACAAACTCAAATATATGCACAGAACTGTAACACCCCGCGAATTCTATAACTATGAAATTAACAAATTAAAGTATAATTAATCTGAAATCAAAGAACCAAGGGAAACGGGATACGCCATTGCGTTCGTCTCGGAAAAATACGCGAAATAGAGTCCGAGTTTTCGAAAAACGGAGTCCGTATGAAAAAATATGGCCTTCGAAAGTTTTTGAATTAAATTTAAATTCAAACAGAATAAAATAATTAAAAATCGGGCCCAATGGGCCAGGGCGGATAAACACCCGCCTAGGCCACCCAGGTCGACTGGGCTATCGACCTGGGCTACCCATGTCGACAGGGATGTCGACAGCCCTGTCGACAGGGGTGTCGACCTGGTCGAGCCCAGCCAACCTGGCTGGCCAGGTCTGTGTTTGGTCGAATTTATGTGGTCTGCTTTGTCATTAGGGCTAGGTGGCAAGTTTTAATTGGTCTCTCCTTAGGATGAATGGCTACGATCAATCCAAGCAACATCAATGGTCCTAATCAGTTCCTAACCTCTATATAAACAACCCTAGACTAAACCCTAATCTATTCATTCAAAAATAAGAACATAGCCGCCATGTTGCTGAGGAACGACTAGGAGTGGCCACCAAATTGGAGAGAGGATTAGGAGGAAGATTCTAAAGCTTAAAGCAACCTAAACAAATCAATTCAACAAAGGAATTTGCGTCTTCAATCCCTAAATTAGAGAATTCATCACACCATTGTAAGTAGAGTGTTACTTTGGTATGAATAAACAATTGTGTTGGTTTGTATGCTTGAATTGTGGCAATAAAGTAATTCATATTTGTGCGTTCTTATCAATTTGAAATATTATATACGTTTGGATATTTATGAATTATGTTATTCATTATAAAGAACTACATGCGGTAGTTCTATGCAAGTATACGTTTGGAATATTTCGCAAATTATGTAATCCATGTTGAAGCTACATGTATGTAGTTGATTTAAATTCATGCAAGTTTGGGGTTTGCTTCTATGCCACCATGATGTATATTTTTGTGCATAAATCATTTTGTAAGTAATTGGAACAAGTTTGGTTATTATCCATATGAAATTATGTTGAGAATTTGGCATCATGTAATAAGCCATGCTTTTGTACTAGAAAACCTATTTGCAAACTTATGAATATGGCTAGGCTATGAATAATATTTGGCATAATTGAAATCCATGATTAAGTCTATCTTGTTTACAAGAATTATATGATGACATATGTGGTACATAGTTAGGATTAGATTCAAAATCCCTTTTTGCAAGTTTACATGACTAAAGTAAGAATCATGATTTCATGTTAGAGATATTTATGCCATGCTTATGTTTGACATTATGCCATGCTTATGTTAGAAATATTTATGCCATGCTTATGTTTGACATTATGCCATGCTTATGTTAGAAAATTTATGCCATGCTTATGTTTGACATTATGCCTAAATAAAAATATAGGTTCATGTGACAATAATGATATCTCAATTACAAGTTCACATGCTTTGATTCATGTCACCTATGTTACCACTATGCAAGTACACCAGTTTCTATTTTGTATTTCCAACGTCGTGTTGCAAGTTCATGCGCTCACATTCCCCTCTTTGTATGTAATTACGCTTTAAGCCTCCCCTTTTCGCATGGCTAAATTGGGCTTTAAAAGGCTAAGCCCAATATATATAAACGGACGTGTAAAACGGGGGAAAATAACGTTGGGTTAAAATTACTAATGAATGAAAATATAAAATAGAAGGGCCCAAGTTCAAGTATGGGTTGGGCCCATGATTGGTGTAACCTTTACACCATTAATTTAATAATGGGCCGCAAATGTTTACATATAAGAAATAAAGAAGAATGACAAAATATGTAAATGTAGAACATACGATGTGTTTAACCCGAGGTTGGATTGAGTTGTGATGTAAACCTGCCCGGAACCGCCCGGCTGTCCAGTAGTCACAACAATACCTATCCAATGTGGGAGGTTAAACATGGAGCCCAATAAGGACCCGAGGTTAGACTGAGTTGTGGCGTAAGACTGCCCGGAACCAACCGGCAACAGGCAGCCACAACAATACCTGTCTAATGTGAGAGGTCAGGGCCTTAATAAGACAATTAAGGCTGAGTCAGGATTGATAGGATTAAGTGAACTAAAGACTTAATCAAAATGGAACATGCTAAACAAAATGGACTGGTGGGGGTTAGGTTAGGAAACACTTAACCAACTTAGCATGTTGGCTAGAGATAGAAAACCTAGTAACGGGGGACCCTTTTCAGCAGTAACCCTAGAAGGTGTATCAGGATACCCTGAAACTAGGCAGGGTGGGGCACGATTACTGGGCTGATTGTAAGAGGTCAAAGCGACGGCGGTGGTGTAGCAGTGTAGGTTCTAACGGAGTGCGGGCGTGCACACACTCCGGCGCAGAAAAATAAGGCACTGGACACCAGTAGCATACCTGTGCCCTCTAAGGTTGTGTCGGGTTGCCACTATGGGACTTGATACACCCCATGGTGGGACCAGCATAGGTAACTACAACATCGGGGGCCGTAAGACACATGTAACTATGCGAGTAGGAGCCGATCATCATAGAATGGATCACATCACCCAGATATGGGGTGCCAATTGGAAACTAGCTTATATGGGTTCAGAGATCAATATGGGGTACGATAGTATATTCGGCCCTAGACAACTTAACCAAGTTTATAGTGTTTGCCCACTTCTTGTTTATACTTATCATACCCAGTTCTTTATTCATAGACAAAATAGTACTAGACTTACTCAGGCTTTATGTCTGACTCTACTTTTCTTTCGTCTTCTTTCTTCCGTTTCCCCCCCAGGTCCTCAGGGAGGGAACACAGCAGCTTGACCAACCTCAACATCCAGCTTGAAGAAGAGAAATGTATTGCTTGGACTTTCCTGTTTTGAACTATGGCTTTGGACAATCCACTATGGGGCTTTTGCAGTTTATCTATGTTTTATTTATGCTTCTTTAAATAATGTACTCAAGACAGATTATGAAAGTGTTATGTTATGTTTTTGGGAAAGGATGTTGTTGTAACACGTATTTGGCTTTATGAAATAAAGTTTGTTGTTCTTCCGCTGTTTACAAATATGTGTTCCTATATCTGTCTTGTATATCTGTGACTTATACTTATAAACCTCCACCAAAATTAGGGCATTCCCTTTGAGAGTGACCCTAATGGAGGTGGGGTGTTTCACTTGGTATCAGAGCATAGGTTTACCAGATAAGATAAAAAGTTTTGAAAAATTATTTTCAAAAAGGAAATTTAAAGAAGCATTTTTAAAAGGAAAATATTATTTTATTTTAAAAAGGCAAAGTCCACCCCCCAAAGCCATAGGAACTATCTCTTATCCTTCGTTTTGAATCTATCCTTTTTGTTTCTGCATGTCCCAAGAACTTAACTTGCCGGAAGGGGTGCCAATACCTGGTTGGTTTAGACGGTTCTTAGAAGCAAGAGCCACTCAGCCAGGTCCTACCATTCCTCCTCCCCCAGCAGAAGGAAATCATCCAGCCGCAGCGGCACCTTTTCCTCCACCTCCTCCTCGGGGAAACACTTTTGCTAAGATATGTAAGGATTTTAAAGCTATGGGAGGAAGGGATTTCCATGGAACTGAGTCCTTCGTAGCAGCTAGAAATTGGCTGAAAGAAACGGAGGACCTATTCATCATCTTTGAGGTAGAGGATAGACAAAAAGTACAATTGGCAGTATGGCTATTGAAGGGAGAGGCTTCCTACTGGTGGAAAGTCACTAATGCTGAAAGACCAGTGGAGACATGGGAGGACTTTAGGGCAAGGTTTGAGACTAAATTTCTCTCAGATGCGGAAAGAAGTTTGCAGTTGGAAAAATTCTTATTTCTTAAGCAAGGGGACAAGACAGTCAGAGAATATGTGAATCAATTCGATGAGCTGGCTAGGTTTGGGCTTGACCTAGTCAACACCCCGCACAAGAAGGCTCTCCGTTTCGTCAAAGGGTTGAATGAGCCATTACACAGTTTGGCCATGACCCATATACCCATGGGAGCCACGTATGAAAGATTGGTGCAAATGGCATTGCTGAATGAAGAGGATAAGAGCAAGAAGAAAGAGGGTTTGCAGCCTAAGAAGACAGACTTTAAGAAAGGCGGGAAAGGCAACAAAGAGAAGAGGAAGTGCAATTTCTGTGGCAAAGTGGGGCACTTAGTAAAGGACTGCCGGAAAAAGAAGGCCAAGGAGAATGGTGGGTGCTTTTCTTGCGGTGAGACAGGCCATAGGGCTAAGGACTGCCCAAAGAAACGAGGACAGGGGCAGAGGGCTGGATCCACCCCAGGGGCACAGGTCCATGTGCTAGAAGCGCCACCTCTGCAACAGCGAGGTATAAATACTTTTGTAGAAAGTGTAGTTTATCTTTATGATCACCCCGTTCGTACTTTATTTGATTCTGGCGCATCACACTCCTTTATCTCGTCTGCTTTAGTAGAATCTCTGCACCTAAAAACTAGTATGGTAGAGGACCCCTTAATTGTTTCAAACCCAATTGGGGGCCCAGCTCATTTGTCTATGATCTGTTTGGGATTGAAAATCTCTATTCTAAGTGTAGAATTTCAATGTAGTGCCTTTGTTTTGGGCTTTTCGGGGTATGGTTTGATTTTGGGCATGGATTGGCTATCCAGTAATGGGGCCATCCTTGATTGTGAGAAAAGGGTTGTTAGGCTCCTAACCCAGCTCGGTAATACTTTGGAAATTTCTTGTAATCCCTCGTATGTGGTTATGCTTAGTTATCTTGAATCGCTAGATGCCTCTGTTGAAAATTTGCAATCAGTTAGAGAGATCCGGGAATATCCGGATGTCTTCAAAGAGGTGAAGGGCTTGCCACCAAAGCGGGAAATAGACTTTCGTATATATCTTGTAGATAATGCAAAGCCCGTTGCGTTGTCCGTCAGACACATGGCTCCACGAGAAAGGAAAGAGCTCAGTAAACAGATTAAAGAGCTTCTAGAGAAGGGGTTCATTAGGAGGAGCATTTCAGAATGGGGCGCTCCGGTGGTGTTCGCTACAAAGGCGGATGGTTCACTCCGTCCATGTGTTGACTATAGGGAGCTCAACAAGCTAACGAAAAAGAATAGGCACCCTCTCCCTAGAATTGACGATTTATTTGACCAGCTTGTAGGAGCGTCTGTTTTCTCCCAGCTCGATTTAGCAACCGGTTTTCATCAGCTATGGGTGGCTGAAGATGGCATCGATAAAACGGCGTTCAGAACCCCAGACGGTTTCTTTGAATGGCTTGTCATGCCTTTCGGCTTGACAAATGCACCTGCTTACTTCGTGGACCTGATGAGTAGGGTATTTAGAGATTTCCTCAACATCCAGCTTGAAGAAGAGAAATGTATTGCTTGGACTTTCCTGTTTTGAACTATGGCTTTGGACAATCCACTATGGGGCTTTTGCAGTTTATCTATGTTTTATTTATGCTTCTTTAAATAATGTACTCAAGACAGATTATGAAAGTGTTATGTTATGTTTTTGGAAAGGATGTTGTTGAACACGTATTTGACTTTATGAAATAAAGTTTGTTGTTCTTCCGCTGTTTACAAATATGTGTTCTTATATCTGTCTTGTATATCTGTGACTTGTACTTATAAACCTCCACCAAAATTAGGGCATTCCCTTTGAGAGTGACCCTAACGGAGGTGGGGTGTTTCACTTGAGGAACATGCTCAGCACTTAAGGGCAATCATGGAAACTTTGCGAGTCCATCAACTAAAAGCCAAATTCTCCAAATGCCACTTTTGGAGAGAAGAGGTGAGGTTCCTTGGGCACATAGTATCCAAACAAGGGTTAGCGGTGGACCCTGCTAAGGTAGTGGCGGTACAGGACTGGAAGACACCAAGGAATGCAACTGAGGTCCGAAGTTTTCTAGGACTAGCAGGTTTCTATCGAAAGTTCATAAGGGATTTTGCGAAAATCTCAGCTCCGCTCACGAAATTGACTAAGAAGAATCTAGTGTTTAATTGGGACTTGGATTGCGAGTTTTCTTTCCAACGACTAAAAAGGGCTCTTACAACAGCCCCAGTTTTGACGCTGCCAGATGGGAGCAAAATGTTCACTGTTTATACGGATGCATGTGGGACAGGGCTAGGCGCCGTCTTAATGCAAGAAGGAAGGGTAGTAGCTTATGGCGGAAGGCAATTGAAGGTGCACAAAAAGAACTACCCAACCCACGATCTTGAGTTAGCCGCCATCGTCTTTGCACTCAAGTCTTGGCGACACTATCTCCTAGGTGAGAAGTTCGAACTTTACACTGACCATAAATCGTTGAAATATCTTTTCTCGCAAAAGGATCTTAACTTGAGGCAACAAAGATGGATGGAGTTTCTTGCCTCGTACGATTTCGAAATCTCCTATACTCCGGGCAAAGGCAACGTAGTGGCATACGCGTTGAGCCGAAAGAAATTGACCCTAAGCCCATTGTTTGTTGAAAGACAAAGCCTAGAGTTTATAGCCAGCTTCGACTTTAGGCCTTCCTCCGATTTCGTACCAGGCTTGCTAGCATCTCTCGAAGTGCGCCCAACTTTAGTGGATTCAGTAGGGACAGCGCAACGCGAAGACCCTCAGCTTGTGGAAATAATTGATAGGCTAATTAGGGGTGAGACTTCAAGTCACCTCAACAGATACTCCATCGACGATAAGGGTTTGCTAAGGCGAGACGGAAGACTATGCGTCCCACAGACAAAAGATTTAGTAAAGAAGGTTCTAGAGGAAGCACATCACTCCAAGATGACGATACACCCAGTCGGAGATAAAATGTACAAAGATATAAAAAGGACTTTCTTCTGGAACGGCATGAAAAAGGACGTGGCAGAATTCGTTTCTAAGTGTATGGTGTGCCAACAGGTTAAAGCGGAACAGAAAAAGCCTGGCGGACTACTACATCCTCTGAAGGTCCCGCAGTGGAAGTGGGATAGCATCTCAATGGACTTCATCGATGGGCTGCCTAGGTCTAGGAGAGGCAACACTAGCATTTGGGTAATAGTGGATAGGCTTACTAAAAGCGCCCACTTTTTACCTGTCAAAAGTAAGAGAACTGCCTCATCCCTAGCATCACTTTACCTTAAGGAAATCGTTCGACTCCATGGAATACCATCTAGCATCGTTAGTGACCGAGATCCCATCTTCACCAGTGAGTTTTGGCGGAGTCTGCAAGAAGCAGTAGGAACGCAGTTATGCTTGAGCACAGCCTATCATCCCCAAACCGACGGCCAAACAGAGAGAGTGAACAGAGTTTTGGAAGACCTTTTAAGGCTATGCGTCCTCGACTTCGGAGGGACATGGGAAGACCACCTTCCTTTGGTAGAATTCGCCTACAACAACAGCTATCAAGCAACCATCGGAATGGCGCCCTTCGAAGCTTTATATGGAAGACCGTGCCGATCACCCACTTGTTGGTGGGAGACCACGGATAAGCTCATACTTGGACCAAACATGATCCGAGAGACTTCAGAGAAAGTAGACTTAATACGAAGAAGGATGAAGACGGCCCAAGACAGACAAAAGTCCTATGCCGACAAGAGGAGGACCGACCTTGAATTCGAGGTTGGAGACAAAGTTTTTCTCAAGGTATCACCGCTAAGGAACATTGTTCGTTTTGGAACCACAGGAAAACTAGCACCAAGGTTCGTAGGGCCATTCCCTATTATCGAGAAAATTGGGAAAATGGCCTATAGATTAGAGCTACCCGAGAAGTTGGCTGGAGTCCACAACGTTTTTCACGTTTCACATCTCCGAAAATGTCTGCATGAGTCTGCTGAAGTGGTAGAGCCAAATATACTCGAAGAGGCCGAAGTGGAACGCGAAGCAACCATAAGAAAAGTTCCAACCTGCATCTTAGGAACGGAAGTGAAGAAGCTACGCAACCGTGAAGTCAAGCTCGTTAAAGTCCAGTGGAGCGACGCCGAGGGAGACGCGACTTGGGAAACTGAAGCTAGAATACGTACTGCCTACCCTTTTCTGTTCGAGGGTACATTCTTGATCTTTCTTTTTCCTTAAGTTGCGCTTTTATCTATCTTCTTAGGTATATTTCCTCGACCTTATCTTTTAGGTAGAAACCTTTTGGATGAAAACATGTAGTTGAAACATGTTATGGATGATGGTTGCAAGTGGTTGCAAATGATTGCTAGTGGTTGCTCGTGGTTGCATATACACACACAATCTAGGTTTTAGATCGGCTCAGTCACTTCATATTGCATATGCATATATGTTTGCATTCGTATGTGGTTGAACATTAATGTGTTGTCATATGGATGTTGCATTTGTATTGAATGATTGTGCACTCATGTAGAATCAAGAATAGGAAAATTTGCATACATAATGGATTCATGGCACTTACATAATTCGCATTAAGGAGGTCAACTGAATCAGTAGACCGCCTGATTTTGCATTAGATAAGTTCATGTACACACACACTTCGCATATGATCATGAATCATTAGAAGTCTTTTAAGGACAATGGATGCTCGTGTTTGATGGATGAGTAGATGGATGATTGGATGTTAGGACATACATTCCTCCTAACTTGAAGATTTCGGGGACGAAATCCTTTTAAGTGGGGGAGAATGTAACACCCCGCGAATTCTATAACTGTGAAATTAACAAATTAAAGTATAATTAATCTGAAATCAAAGAACCAAGGGAAACGGGATACGCCATTGCGTTCGTCTCGGAAAAATACGCGAAATAGAGTCCGAGTTTTCGAAAAACGGAGTCCGTATGAAAAAGATATGGCCTTCGGAAGTTTTTGAATTAAATTTAAATTCAAACAGAATAAAATAATTAAAAATCGGGCCCAATGGGCCAGGGCGGATAAACACCCGCCTAGGCCACCCAGGTCGACTGGGCTGTCGACCTGGGCTACCCATGTCGACAGGGCTGTCGACAGCCCTGTCGACAGGGGTGTCGACCTGGTCGAGCCCAGCCAACCTGGCTGGCCAGGTCTGTGTTTGGTCGAATTTCTGTGGTCTGCTTTGTCATTAGGGCTAGGTGGCAAGTTTTAATTGGTCTCTCCTTAGGATGAATGGCTACGATCAATCCAAGCAACATCAATGGTCCTAATCAGTTCCTAACCTCTATATAAACAACCCTAGACTAAACCCTAATCTATTCATTCAAAAATAAGAACATAGCCGCCATGTTGCTGAGGAACGACTAGGAGTAGCCACCAAATTGGAGAGAGGATTAGGAGGAAGATTCTAAAGCTTAAAGCAACCTAAACAAATCAATTCAACAAAGGAATTTGCGTCTTCAATCCCTAAATTAGAGAATTCATCACACCATTGTAAGTAGAGTGTTACTTTGGTATGAATAAACAATTGTGTTGGTTTGTATGCTTGAATTGTGGCAATAAAGTAATTCATATTTGTGCGTTCTTATCAATTTGAAATATTATATACGTTTGGATATTTATGAATTATGTTATTCATTATAAAGAACTACATGCGGTAGTTCTATGCAAGTATACGTTTGGAATATTTCGCAAATTATGTAATCCATGTTGAAGCTACATGTATGTAGTTGATTTAAATTCATGCAAGTTTGGGGTTTGCTTCTATGCCACCATGATGTATATTTTTGTGCATAAATCATTTTGTAAGTAATTGGAACAAGTTTGGTTATTATCCATATGAAATTATGTTGAGAATTTGGCATCATGTATTAAGCCATGCTTTTGTACTAGAAAACCTATTTGCAAACTTATGAATATGGCTAGGCTATGAATAATATTTGGCATAATTGAAATCCATGATTAAGTCTATCTTGTTTACAAGAATTATATGATGACATATGTGGTACATAGTTAGGATTAGATTCAAAATCCCTTTTTGCAAGTTTACATGACTAAAGTAAGAATCATGATTTCATGTTAGAGATATTTATGCCATGCTTATGTTTGACATTATGCCATGCTTATGTTAGAAATATTTATGCCATGCTTATGTTTGACATTATGCCATGCTTATGTTAGAAAATTTATGCCATGCTTATGTTTGACATTATGCCTAAATAAAAATATAGGTTCATGTGACAATAATGATATCTCAATTACAAGTTCACATGCTTTGATTCATGTCACCTATGTTACCACTATGCAAGTACACCAGTTTCTATTTTGTATTTCCAACGTCGTATTGCAAGTTCATGAGCTCACATTCCCCTCTTTGTATGTAATTACGCTTTAAGCCTCCCCTTTTCGCATGGCTAAATTGGGCTTTAAAAGGCTAAGCCCAATATATATAAACGGACGTGTAAAACGGGGGAAAATAACGTTGGGTTAAAATTACTAATGAATGAAAATATAAAATAGAAGGGCCCATGTTCAAGTATGGGTTGGGCCCATGATTGGTGTAACCTTTACACCATTAATTAAATAATGGGCCGCAAATGTTTACATATAAGAAATAAAGAAGAATGACAAAATATGTAAATGTAGAACATACGATGTGTTTAACCCGAGGTTGGATTGAGTTGTGATGTAAACCTGCCCGGAACCGCCCGGCTGTCCAGTAGTCACAACAATACCTATCCAATGTGGGAGGTTAAACATGGAGCCCAATAAGGACCCGAGGTTAGACTGAGTTGTGGCGTAAGACTGCCCGGAACCAACCGGCAACAGGCAGCCACAACAATACCTGTCTAATGTGAGAGGTCAGGGCCTTAATAAGACAATTAAGGCTGAGTCAGGATTGATAGGATTAAGTGAACTAAAGACTTAATCAAAATGGAACATGATAAACAAAACGGACTGGTGGGGGTTAGGTTAGGAAACACTTAACCAACTTAGCATGTTGGCTAGAGATAGAAAACCTAGTAACGGGGGACCCTTTTCAGCAGTAACCCTAGAAGGTGTATCAGGATACCCTGAAACTAGGCAGGGTGGGGCACGATTACTGGGCTGATTGTAAGAGGTCAAAGCGACGGCGGTGGTGTAGCAGTGTAGGTTCTAACGGAGTGCGGGCGTGCACACACTCTGGCGCAGAAAAATAAGGCACTGGACACCAGTAGCATACCTGTGCACTCTAAGGTTGTGTCGGGTTGCCACTATGGGACTTGATACACCCCATGGTGGGACCAGCATAGGTAACTACAACATCGGGGGCCGTAAGACACATGTAACTATGCGAGTAGGAGCCGATCATCATAGAATGGATCACATCACCATGATATGGGGTGCCAATTGGAAACTAGCTTATATGGGTTTAGAGATCAATATGGGGTACGATAGTATATTCGGCCCTAGACAACTTAACCAAGTTTATAGTGTTTGCCCACTTCTTGTTTATACTTATCATACCCAGTTCTTTATTCATAGACAAAATAGTACTAGACTTACTCAGGCTTTATGTCTGACTCTACTTTTCTTTCGTCTTCTTTCTTCCGTTTCCCCCCTAGGTCCTCAGGGAGGGAACACAGCAGCTTGACCAACCTCAACATCCAGCTTGAAGAAGAGAAATGTATTGCTTGGACTTTCCTGTTTTGAACTATGGCTTTGGACAATCCACTATGGGGCTTTTGCAGTTTATCTATGTTTTATTTATGCTTCTTTAAATAATGTACTCAAGACAGATTATGAAAGTGTTATGTTATGTTTTTGGGAAAGGATGTTGTTGTAACACGTATTTGGCTTTATGAAATAAAGTTTGTTGTTCTTCCGCTGTTTACAAATATGTGTTCCTATATCTGTCTTGTATATCTGTGACTTATACTTATAAACCTCCACCAAAATTAGGGCATTCCCTTTGAGAGTGACCCTAACGGAGGTGGGGTGTTTCAAGAACTGTGCCAACATGAACAAGTGATCAGATCATAGCAAAACATGTAAGGGATCAACTAAACACAAGCTGGTGCACACAAGGCATGGCATGGGAAGTAATGCAGCAGTTCATGATATCATTCATGAAGCTGTTAGATGTACATTGAAGCAACACAACAACAATGACACAGCAAATGTGTACAAGAGTGGTGCAGCCAAGAACAGCAAAAGCACAATACAAATTATACAAATGGGCATACAACCTGGAGCACTTTTTTAAATGATCATGTGTAGCAATTTTTTTACATGATCAGAGCATGGATGGGAATGCACAAGTAAAGCAAGTATAAACAAGTGTGTACAACTTAATAACATAATGGTGCAAGCATGTTGAATCCCCACAAGCCAACATGAATGGCAAGAATGCTCCAGAGCAGAATCCACATGGTCAAAGTGCACAGTAGCAAAATGATTTACATAAGCATGAAGGTATAACATGATAGTTTTTATTTGCAAATTTGTTTCTTGAATTCCAGCAATCAAGAAAAGTGGACCAACGTGTTATTTCAAGTTCAAATATACATTCAAGACTTCAATCAAGCTACATGTTTTGGGCATTGAAGTATTTCCAGAAATGATGCAATCAAATTTTGGCAATCTTTCTAAAGGGCACGACAAATTAAACATTTTACAGAATTGATTTACTCAATTTATGTGTGTTGAGGAAATCAAGGCATCATTCCTCATTTAAAGAATCAAAAGAGGAAACTTTTATTTTGTTTCCAGAAATCTCATTTATACGTTTGGCAAGGGTTTAATCAGTTTCACAACTCCAAAAATCATACTGTTGTTTTCAGAAACCAAATTATATTTGGCAAGAGTTTTTTTTATAATGTGTAAAGAAAACCATTTTAGCAATAAATTTTTTTAAGTAATCTTTCCAGTTTTCTGTTCATGTTTTGGCTAATGGATTTTGGGAAAGAATCAATTCATGTTTATTCGAAGTGGATATATATGGCAAGTATTCTACAATTAAAGGTGGAAAAGCATTGAGAAATTCGAAGTGCAAGGGATCACACTTATCATTTATGTCCAGATTTATACAATTCATCAAAGTCGTAGAATAATTTCATTTATGTCCAGATAAATCACGCAACATCAGTCAAGCCGATTTTATCAAAGAGCAAACCAAAAGGGAAATCCGCACAAATCAGATGCAATCAATTTTATATGAAATCAGAGATTTAAAGGATTTGAAATCCTATATATTGACACCATTTTCATCATCGGCAGTCATCGAAAACCAACCTAACATTTGAAATTGAAAACAAGAGAGCATAATCAAAATATATAATCCAGAGAAACTCACATTTTTTCATCGTTTTCGATCGACTCAAATCCCTCCAAACCAGAAAGCTTTCATTCGAAGAACCAGAGAGCCACATAGACTAGATCATCAGTGATTTCAGTTTCATCAATCAAAGCATCGATTTGGAGAAGGTTTTGAAAACCCTAGTTTTTCAGGAGGCGGCCATTTTTAATTTCCAGAGGAAAAGAGAGAAGGATCGGGACACAAATGGAAAAGGGTGCAACACAAACTAAGTGCCCCGGCCTATTCTATGTGGTTAAAGGAAGTTTCATTCTCCATTTAATCTAGGGTTCTATTGTTTAAATTATTTTTGCTTTTATTTTTTTGTTTTTAAATTTCTTTCGTAATCGAACCAAAACAGTTTCTAATGTCTGTAAAATACTAGGGGAATCAGTCAGGGTGTTGACTGATAGTTGCTAGAGTCTGTAAAATCTAGGTTACGGGGTCATAATCAGTGGAAATCTGATCGAGGGGATATCAGTCAGTCTAGGGTTTTGAGCGTAGGGTTAGAATAGGAGCAGGGATTGGGAGTGTACATGGTTTTGTATGCGGGATCTGTTCTATCACCTAGCAGAAACCTTAGGAATGCAGCAGTAGGCAGGATTTTGCCGAAGCTGGGTATATCTTGTGTCATTTACTTTCTGCATTTTTGTTCCTGCTATATTACGTGATCTGTTAATAGTTTTTTAATATCCTGTAATATTTGAACTCTACGATAAATTTCAATAAACCCTATTCACCCCCCTCTAGGGTTAATCTAGATCCAACAAGTGGTATCAGAGCAGGTATTCTGTTAACTCTAGAATAATGGGTCAGCCTAGTGGTCAGTCCTTTAAGAGTTAGTCCAGTCGTATTTTATCTATTTTTAATGGTACAGATTTTTTTAAACTGGAAATTAGAAATGGAGTAATATTTAAAATGTGTTGATATTAAATGTTGGGATACTGTTATTAATGGATTTGATATTGTTAGTAGAAATGATATTGGATTTAATTCTCGTGATATTCACACTTTATATTCTTATATTGATGATGTTCAATATAGCCTTATCTCCCATTGTTTGACCACGTAGGAAATCTGGACAACTCTCAACACGCTATATGAAGACAATCGCTCAAAACCCCAGAATGTCAACTCAGTTTCAGGTTTGGGCTTAACAGGTTGTACAGATGGAAATTCAGATGTAGACTCAACAAAAGATCTTTCCCTTAAAAGTTTAGCTCATCGTTTAAATGATTTAACTGAATCTGTTGAGAATCTAAAATCTAAAAATAAAATTCTGAAATCTGAAAAACTTGAGTTGATATGCAAAAATAATCTTTTGGAATCAAAGCTTAAAAACATTAAGAAGTCTTCAAATTCTAATTGCAAAAATTGTTTAAATTTGGAAAATGATCTTTTTTGTCAAAATAAAAATATTCAAAAACTTGAGAATAAAATTCGGATCTTAAAAGAGAACAAGATAGAGCTTGAAAGCACAAACAATTGTTTGCAAAAAGAATATGAAAATTTTAAAACGACTAAAAATTCCAAATATTTTTTTGCTGAAAATAAAAGCTTGTTGAAAACTGAGTCTACTCTGAATGAGCTAGAAATTGAGATTGAAAAACTCAAGAAATATGAATCTGAGAGTCGAAAACATTTCGGATTTGAAATCGCTGAGTCTCAAAACAAAATTAAATTGCTTAATGATGAAAATTTTGTTTTGAAATCTGATTTAGAAAGATGTAAGATCACTAAAAATTGTTGTTCAGATTTAATGAAAGAAAATGGTGATCTTAAAACTGAAATTCAACGACATGAAACAACATTGACTAAATTTTCTAACAGTGAAAAATCTTTAAATATGTAGTTGAAAAATCAATTTTCATCAGGAAATAAAAGTGGACTCGGCTTTGGAAAATTTGATGTTTTTGAAAAGAGAAGTTCAAATGATTTTAAAAATCCTTCAACCTTCTTTGAAAAGAATCGACTTGATACTCTGAACTTTGAAAATTTCAAAGGATTTTTAAATTGAAAGAAAAATGTAAACTTGTTTAGAAACAACTCTGTTTGGATACCAAAATGAAACAAAATGAATTCGTTTAAATTCAAACTGATCTGGGTCCCTAAAGGCACTTTGGTAAGTTCTGATGGGTTGCTATTCAAACAAGTTCGGTACCAAAAGTGGTAAACACATTTCAGAGTGGTTTTACAAATTTTGTTAGACCACTTAACCCCCTCAACTGCTAGGTACTAGTGATGGCTGAGGAACTGCTGTGGAGAAGAAAATTTGAATTCAAGCTATTCCACATCTTTGATTTATTTAGAGTTCCTTAGCTAAGTCTGCAGGATTGGAGATCCACATCATCTACTACAAATCTGGTATGATCTCTAAACTCATTTTTGTATATTCTCTCTGCTTTTATTTTCTTTGTTTATTCCTTCTTCTACCTCGTCAATTTTTTGTTTTTTGATTTGTCACTGTCGTATCTTTGTAACTCCTTGGGCTTTCTTAACTTCTAATTGCATAATTCATATTTTTTCTGGAAATTCGCTTCGTTAGAATAAAATACTGATGTTTTAATCATTTCCAGATCTTGAGTTTAATCTTGTAAATATCTGCAATTGTTTTGAAGTTAATTTTCTGTTTTCTGAATTCATAACAGTATTAATGTATTCTTATCATATCTTGAACACTGTTGATTTGAATTCTAAATTTTTGAAGATCTGAAAGTTTAATGGAGTTTCACACACCTCTGCTGTTTTGAGTTTCTTCTAATTCAGTTTGGAAGGGCTTGAAAAATTATACTCATTACAGCACTCTGTTATTTATCAGTTGTGGTAATCACGTTGATTTTCAGATTGGCTTGAATATTCTGTTTGGTCTTGAATCATTGCTTACATCTTGAAATTCAATGTTATTCATGATCATCTGGTGTGGATTTTTTTGTTTGTTTTAGATCACTTGAAAATTTCTGATATTTTGAATCTCACACACCTCTCAGATCGAAAATTATTAATCCTGTGTGATTGGTTCATTGTATCTAAAATTGACATTTATTCAAGTGATTTTGAATAGACCACTATTTAGGATCATGAATTATTACTCAGTCTTGATGTAAATATTATGAAAAATTCCTTGGGCTTGTAAGAAATAATTTGGAAAAATTCTTTTAAAAATTGATCTTGAAACTCAGTGTTATTTCATGATTTTCTGATTTAAATATTTGTTTGTTTAAAATCATTTGAAATTATTGATTTTTTGAATCTCGCACACATCATGAATTCAAAATTTATAACATGGTGTGACTGATTCATTGAATCTCAATCTTTTCATATTCCATCAAATGATTTAAAATAAACAGTATTTTTAATCATTTGATCATGAATCATCTTATGTGACTGTCATTTCGACAAGGATGATTTGAAACTATTTTCTGTTTTGCTCTGATACTGTTTTGAAAAATGTTTGTTTTTGGAATCATCTATTTGCTGCTCTGATACATGTGCATAATCTGCTATCTTGTCTGCTTCGGCTTTGTACTTAATAATTCTTTTGTCTAGCATATTCTTGTTCAGCATCATGTCAAAATTCTCATTAATTGAGACATCAAGTGGTATCAGTTTAGAAGTGCTGATTTATTTATTCTCATCATGTATGTATTTATTAATTCCCCATGTCTTGTATAGATCTATGTATTCTTCTTGTAATTGTTTTTCAATTTTAAAATTATTTATTTTTTATTCATTCAGAAATTGAAATCAACATCCAAATTGAACTGTACTTATAATTCATCAAAATTATTAATAGATTTTGAAATTGTGATGAATTGTGACTGCAATATATTTTACAACAAGAGGAGATTGTATTTAGATTCTCATGATGATTGAACAGTTATTATAATATCTTTGAATTGGAGATTATTTCACGACCATCTCCTTTATCTTCCACTATTCTAACATCCATTATGAGTTTATATTAATGTGGACAGTTTAATATTTTTTAAAATCTTTTTGAATAAACAGGGGAAATATTTGTGATAGAAATTGGACTATGTTATTATTCAGAATTAGTGATAGTTGAAAATTTGCAATGATCCCAGTGCAGTCGAGCATATTTCATAATATAAATAATTTAGAAATTTATTTCACAGTCCATTTTTGTACCTACCACATTTCTATCATCCATATTGGTCTATATGCCGAGGAGTTTTTCCTTTTGAAGTTGAAATGATAAATATATAATTAATACATAAGTGTTTCTCTAACCTCATTTAAAAACCCAAGCTCTGGTTATGCATGGTTATGAGATTACTTATAATTTAAGCTGCGACTGACTCCATTTAAAAATCCAAGCTCTGGTTATGCGTGGTTAGTGTGCTCTTAAATAAATAAAAAATGTGCTATAGATTGAAATTAATCTGAAATTCTCCTTGATGTATAAAAACCAGCCTATCAATCCATCTTTCTAATTTGTGAAGTGTGTTAATATTTTATGACGTATTATGATTTGTTGATTGATAGTTACTGGGATTTGAGAGTATTTGATTTTTTTCACTTAAATTGAATTATTAATTATAGTTCAAATCCGTCACTGTTTTTGAACTTCATTTTTATAAAATCTTTTGAAAATAATGAAATTCATATTTTTATAACTCTCTCCATTTTTGTAAATTTCATCGTAAATCTGTCATTCTCCAATGTGAAATATGCCACCTATTCTCAGAATATTATGATTTTTGTTTGACTGATTGAGATTTGTGATGAGCGTTCTTCCTCTTAAGCTGATATTGTATTTGTTAATCATTTTTCATCTATATTTTAAATTATGTATCCTTTTGATGATAACAAAAGGCGGAGAATGGGTTTAGATTTTGATTTATGAGTGAATATTTTATTAAAAAAAATTAATTTTGAAAATTCATCATTTTTCATTATTTTTTTCCCTCACCCTTGCACAGTTATGGGGGAGTTTCTGTTGTATGGGGAGCATTCAAATAGGGGGAGTTCAATTCTTCACTGTCAAACACATTTATTGGATTCAAAATCTTAACATTTGTTTGTCATCATCAAAAGGGGGAGATTGTTGTATATAACGGTGTTGTATACACAATTATATGATTTTTGTTTGATGATAACAAACATATATTTTATTTTAAATGTGTTTGTTACTGTACTGTTTCGTATATACATCACAGACAGGAATATAATATCTATATTTAAATAGAATATGATTATACACGAATTCAAATATTCAACAATATTTTATTTAAATAGAATATTTCATTTCAATATTTAAATTGTACAAAAATATAAACACCACTCTTTGTACATTTCACTGATATTCATTATTGTACAATCAATTTCAGTATACACAAAGCTTCTTTCTATAGACACTCGATTATACAATCATACACTTAGACACTCATTTACAGTTTCACTGTTACACACACTAATATACTTTCATTGTCATTTTCTGGCTCTGTCTTTGCACTTCATAGTCTGTCCAGTAATCATCTTCATACCTGTCATATACAGAAGCACACATAGTGTATGGAACATAAATAATTTTCAAAATTTATGCAAATATATATTTTATTTTTAAAATTTTTATGCGCTCAGTTTTTTGGTGTGTTTCTCATCATTTTTCATGACTTGATCTGATATGTGAATGTAGCACGCGCATGATATATGTATACACACACATGTGTATGTATATACACATATAATTGTGCAAGGACAGGGAAATCCATTCAGATGGCAACATATACACACGTGTATATATATACACGTGTGCATTGCCTCGTCAATCCAGTGTGCAACTGAGGAGTAGCCACGGGGGCCTTCTCGACTCAGTGCACATGAAAAATAGTACAATAAGTTCACAAATTCAAACAAAAACAAAGTCGAGTTTAAGTCACATAGCAAGTTCAAGGGGTCGAGCAAACATGCAAACAAACTCAAATATATGCACAAGAATTGTGCCAACATGAACAAGCGATCAGATCACAGCAAAACATGCAAGGGATAACCTAAACACAAGCTGGTGCACACATGGCATGGCATGGGAAGTAAAGCAGCAGTTCATGATATCATTCATGAAGCAGTTAAATGGACATTGAAGCAATACAACAACAGTGACACAACAAATGTGTAAAAGAATGGTACAACCAAGAACAGCAAAAGCATGATACAAATTATATAAATGGGCATACAACCCGGAGCATTTTTTAAATGATCATATGTAGCAGTTTTTTTTACATGATCAGAGCATGGATGGGAATGCACAAGTAAAGCAAGTACAAACAAGTGTGTACAACTTAGTGACATAATGGTGTAAGCATTGTCAAGCCCCACAAGCCAACATGAATGGCAAGATGGTCTCTAGCAGAATCCACATGGTCAAAGTATACAGCAGCAAAATGATTTACATAAGCATGAAAGTATAACAGGGTAGTTTTTATTTGCAAATTAGTTTCCTGAGTTCCAGCAATCAAGCAAAGTGGACCAACGTGTTATTTCAAGTTCAAATATACGTTCAGGACTTCAACCAAGCTACATGTTTTGGGCATTGAAGTATTTCCAGAAATGATGCAAGCAAATTTTGGCAATCTTTCTAAAGGGCACAGCAAATTAAATTCTTTACAGAATTGATTTACTCAGTTTATGTGTATTAAGGGAATCAAGGCATCATTCTTCATTCAAAGAATCAAAAGAGGAAACTTTTATTTTGTTTCCAGAAATCTCGTTTATACGTTTGGCAAGGGTTTAATCGGTTTCACAACTACAGAAATCATACTGCTATTTTCAGAAATCAAATTGTATTTGCCAAGAGTTTTTTTATAATGTGCAAAGAAAAACAGTTCAGCAATCAATTTTTTTAAGGAACCTTTCCAGTTTTCTATTCATTTTTTGGCAAATGGATTTTGGGAAAGAATCAATTCATGATTATTCGAAGTGGATATATGTGGCAAGTATTCTACAATTTAGGGTGGAAAAGCATTCAGAAATTCAAAGTGCAAGGGACCACACTTATCATTTATGTCCAGATTTGTACAATTCATCAAAGCCGTAGCAAGAATTTCATTTATGTCCAGATAAATCACGCAACATCAGTTAAGCAGATTTTATCAAAGTGGAACCAAAAAGGGAAATCCGCACAAATCAGATCCAATCGATTTTATACGAAATCAAAGATTTAAATAATTTGAAATCCTATATATTAACACCATTTTCATCAACGGCAATCATCGAAAACCAACCCAACATTTCAAATCAAAAACAAGAGAGCATAATCAAAATATATAATCCAGAGAAACTCACATTTTTTTTCATCGTTTTCGATCAACTCAAATCCCTTCGAATCAGAAATCTTTCAATCGAAGAACCAGAGAGCCGCAGAGACTCGAGCATTAGATTTCAGTTTCATCAATCAAAGCATCGATTTGGAGAGGGTTTTGAAAACCATAGTTTTTCAGAAGGCGACAATTTTTAATCTCCAGAGAAAAAGAGAGAAGGATCGGGACACAAATGGAAAAGGGTGCAAGGCAAACTAAGTGGGCCAGCCTATTCTATTTGGTTAAAGGAAGTTTCATTCTCCATTTAATCTAGGGTTCTATTGTTTAAATTGTTTTTGCTTTTATTGTTTTGTTTTTAAATTTCTTTTGTAATCAAACCGAATTAGTTTCTAGTGTCTGTAAAATACTAGGGGAATCAGTCAGGGTGTTGACTGACAGTTGCTAGAGTCTGTAAAATCTAGGTTACTGGTTACGGGTTCGTAATCAGGGGAAATTTGATCGAGGGGATATCGGTCAGTCTAGGGTTTTGAGCGTAGGGTTAGAGTAGGAGCAGGGATTGCGAGTGTACATGGTTTAGTATGTGGGATCTGTTCTATCACTAGAAACCTTAGGAATGCAGCAGTAGGCAGGATTTTGCCAAAGCCGAGTATATCTTGTGTCATTTACTTTCTGCATTTCTATATCTGCTATATTCTGTGATATGTGAATAGCTTTTAATATCCCGTAATATTTGAACTCTGCGATAAATTTCAATAAACCCTATTCACCCCACTCTAGGGTTAATCTAGATCCAACATATATATCTTCCAAATTCCTCCACAATATCCGTATAATCACGGAATCCAATATCGAATTATTCTGAACATAATTTCGATTCAAATCCATTCCAATTCATATATTGGAAATTCTGGTTATCTATAAAACCATTTCAAATCCAGTTTATTTATTTAAAAATATTGGATTATAATTCTAGTTCATAACTAGTTCATTTTGATAAAAATAAATTTTTATCTTTTCAAATATGGAATTTTTCATCCCAATTCTTTCCAAATCATTTATTATGATTTTACACAAATTATCAATATTTTTAATAATTTTATTAAGGCCCTTTCAGTCGATTTCCATAAACGGTCATCGAATTACACTTACAGCGACCTTTTCCAAATTTGATTTGGACATAATTCTAAATCCAACCATTAGATTTCAAATCTCTTATATTCGTTAGAAATCTCTTTTCGATACGAACCCAACGGTTCGGGTTTTAGGAGAATCCGACGGTCGGATCTCCCGTAATGTCCATTCGAAGTCAATGGTCAAAATTCGCGAACTGCCGCTGCACGACGCATTATATTTAGGCCATTAAATATATATAATATATATTATATATATTTCATCGATTTCCATTTAAAACGTATTTTATAAATTCGTTTTAAAACGATTCTAACTTCATTTTCAGTTTTAAATAAAAATTGAATTTTTATTATCATTATAATATATAAATGATAATATTTTCAAAATATCAGATTTTGGAATCATTTCCTTTTTTATATTCATTATAAAAATGAATAAAATCGATATAAATATCGTTCACGTCAAAATGGTGTTAATCTAATCAACAGGACTTCATATATTTCAATATTTTCGTGTCCACCCCAAATCGGACATCAAAATCATATTTTAATCCATTACAGAATATTATTTTAAAATATTCATTATTCGTCATTTTAAAATATTCGTTAATTTAAAATATTCGTTCTTTCTGAATTGGAATCAGACACAGTCAATTACCATATAATTTTATTTATATGGATTTCACACACACATGTACACAACAATAATCAAACACAATTAGCCATCATCCAGAGCGCGTTACACAACTATGTAAGCAATAAATATAAATAATTAACACTTACAACAGTCTGTGAACCAATCGATTGACATACAACTAAACAATTGGGATTAATGTGCGTCAAATATCATCCCAATACCTGTATGGGGTTTCAATCAACACACACAAATTTTATTTGTGCAGTTGGGCGTTGTGCAAAATATATTGTCTTAATCAATTTCAATCAAATGTATGTACATAAACAAATCGTCCGATTTGTAAATGAATATTTATTTTCATTCATATACTCGCTTAATTATATTTTTAACGATAAAATATTTATTTCAACACATGAATATTTTATACAGTTCATTTATACAATAAAAATGATATTTTTATTGTTCTAACATTTTCAGAAAATTTTGGCAGCATAACGTTGCAATACTAGAACCGGAATAAGGTCTAGCCTTATCCCTCGTCTAATACTAGCTCGTGCCATACATATACCAATTTTAATCAATTCAATTTATATCCCAAATCAAATTCAACCAATTAAATCAATCAATCCAAAAATCAACCAAACATCCATGGTTTCAAACAAGGATGTCGGGTGCGTGTAAGCACCGTCTGTGTAACGACCCAACTTTCGAACACATCGGAAGTCGTGCCATTAGTAAGAATAAGAGTAGATAGAAGATAAAGTCACAGAAAACATCAGAATCTCACAGTGGAATTTTCGCAAAAGATAAAAATTTATGATATTACACAGCGGAATATATTACATCAGAGCATACTGAATCTAGTGATACAAGCCATCCATAGTACATCTTTAATTCTACATATCATTGATGACTAACTGACAAATTTAATAATTATACAATAGACATGATAAGTAGATCATCACGCAGATAGTCTTCATCCAGCTTCTCAAGTTTTATCCAATCCTGATTCACTTGTCTATTCATAACAAGCGTTATGAATACCCAAGAGTTTGAAGGAAAACACAGAAAAATAAACTCCGGGTCAGTCAGGGGACTGGTATGAGTAAACAGTTTAAAACAGATAAAAATATCTCATAAGACCACGCCATAAATACGGAACGGGTTTTTACCTTATGAGACCAAAACACTTTGTATACATGAAAACAGATATTATCATAGTGTCTATAAGTTTTCACAAATAATTTAGAATCTAGAAGAATGCTTGCATCTCACATTTTCCTACATAGTATACAAATAAAAACCGCTTGACGCTTATGGAAATTGGATTTCCAACTATGACAAGGTATGGGACCGCCTTCCGATGATGTATCTCTAGAGGCGAATACACCTGGGTTCAAAAAGAACGTCTTGCAACCCGGCTCACACATGACCGACCACTCATTTCTCTTGAGTGTATCGAATGTATATCACCAACGGTTGGGAGCTACCCATCGTCTTCCCGAAAAGGGACAGCATTGAAATAGATTTAAGAAGCAAATAAGATTTTCTCTAGATAGGTGATTATACACCCTAATGGGAGGGACCCAGATAGCCATGCTGCCTGCCCGATTTTTGTCATTTCCTGGGTGTGAGGCTTGAGGCTTTACTTACCTTTTCATCATCACTGTTTATTTTCTCTGAATGCCACATTGTCAAACCCATCAAAAAACACTAATTGATTCCCTCAAAAGTACTCTGGTTGTCCGGCTAAAGAAGTTTCCCTTCTGTGCCAAAACTGGTACGTTTAAAGAAAATAACGTACATGATTCTTGTGGAAATACTTTGTCAGACAATTGTAATAACCCGGAAATCTAGGCTAGTTTAAAATTTTTATTTTGGCAATTTTAGCGAATTTTGATTATTTAAAATGAATTATTTTAAATAATATCGACGAGAAATTTATTTTGAATAGAATTCGAACATATATATTTTATAGATCGTCGTTAGAATATAAATATTTATTTTAAATTATAAAAGGAATTGAAAATGGCGCGGTAGTTCTATAATTCGATTTCAAATTTCAATTGAACGTACAGGATTCAAAATAAACCGGATTTAATTGAAACCAAAAATATTTGAATCTAATCTAGAATATCTTTCCAACGAATCCGAAAAATCAAGATTTCATAGCGGGTATCAAAAGAGATGTCCAGTTGAAAATTCTGAATAGTCGCTATGGAATTCAGGCCCTTAAAAATGGAAATTTTGCAAACGTCCTCGGATTTTGACGAAACCACTTTTGTTAGATCCGTGATGTCAAGTTATTGCTAGATTCCAATTTTCATAATTTTTCGATTCAATATGTGAGCGTGGCAAAGGAAAACGTGTTTGACCAGTTTCATTTGATTTTAATCTACTGGAAAATGGCCATTTTTCAAACGGTCTCAGAATCCGATGAAATTAGTTTTTTAGGACCGTATCGTCAATACGAAGCTAGAAAATATTTTTATGGAATTTTTCTAGTTAGTATGTTGCCCTGGTAAATTAAAATGCGCGTTCAAATTCAATATATAGAGTTATATGTTGATTTTGACGAAAACTGATCGAAACGATCGAATCAGCCTACGATACATATCCCATTGTGTTCGGAATGGGGGTAATACGCTATGGACGACAGGCGGTGGGCCTCGTTTCGAGGTCGAAATAAAAAGTTACTTTTTAGAGAAATAAAATAATTAAATAATTAAATAAACCCCCCCTTTTTGTTTATTTTTCTTTTTCTTTCCATCGAGACCCCCCCCCCCCCGTTCAAATTAGGTCAGAATAAAAAAAAGGAAAAAAAAAAGGCGATCGGCGTCGCCTCCTCGTCGCGCCCCCCCAGTAGGCCGCCGCCCCCTCTAGATGACCGCACCCCCCCTTGGCTCCTCCTCTCCCGTTCCAACTCGAAGACAGCCCCTCCATAGACCCGTTCGCACCCTAACCGCCTGCGCCCACGCCTCCAACCGCCACCGACATCGAGACCCCCCCCCCTCGACCACCCAGCGCCGACGAGCACCCCCCTTCCTCCAGTGAACAGTAAGCCTTTATTATTTTTATTTTATTTTCAATGTTTTCTTTTATATAATTCAAACATTATTTTAAATCAGTTTTTATTTGGATTCAGCTTTTCTTTTTATCAGTTTTTATATGTATATGTAGTTATAGAATGAAAAAGTTCGACCTTTTTATGTAATGAAAGAAGCGATCTTTATATAAGAGAAGATATGGTTTTTGTAGAATAAAAAGGTATAATTTTTAATGTCGGAAAGAAGGGATAAAGTTATGACTTTTAAAATTGTTGTAGCAAAGGAAAAATTAGTTATTTAGCATAATAAAATTTCGATTTTTATATATTGAATAGCAAAGTAAAAAAATTGATTTTTATATATTGAATAGCAAAGTAAAAATTCGATTTTTATATATTGAATAGCAAAGTAAAAATTCGATTTTTATATATTGAATAGCAAAGTAAAAATTCGATTTTTATATATTGAATAGCAAAGTAAAAAATTCGATTTTTATATATTGAATAGAAAAGTAAAAATTCGATTTTTATATATTGAATAGCAAAGTAAAAATTCGATTTTTATATATTGAATAGCAAAGTAAAAATTCGATTTTTATATATTGAATAGCAAAGTAAAAATTCGATTTTTATATATTGAACAGCAAAGTAAAAATTCGATTTTTATATATTGAATAGCGAAGTAAAAATGTGATTTTTATATATGTAGAGGATACGGGCAGTGAAAATTGACCAAAGGGCGGGAACGACGAAGATTTCTACCTAAGAAGAGTCGTGGAGTTGGGATAGCTTTGGTGAGAACTCCTCACCTTTTATTTAATTTTCTAGTTAAAATATATACTAGGATGTAGACGGTGTTTAGTAACACCCGACACCCGTCGTCCACAGACCATGGATGGCTTGTATGCTTGTTTGTTTGATTTTGATGTGTTGTTGATTGTGTGATGTGATGTGAAATGAAATAAAATATTTTATAGTGGAAAATATTTTATAGCTAAAAATGTAATTTTTAACGTGTATATGAAATGAAATAAAAATAAACAAATTGGACGATTTGTTTATATACACACATTTGACTGATATTGGTTGGGACGATAAATTTTACACATCGCCCAACTGCACAAGTAAAATCTATGTTTGATGGTTTGAAACCCCACACGGGTATTGGGATGATATTTGACGTACACTAATCCCGATTGTTTAGTTGTATGTCCATCGATTGATTGACAGACTGTTATAAGCGTTGAATTTTTATATTTGATGCTTATATAGTGTAGAATGCACTTTGGATGATGGTTGATTATTCATCGTTGTTATTGTATACATGTGTTGTAGAAAATCCATATAATTAACATTATATGGTAATTGATTGGGCCTCATTCCAGTTTTAAAATAGAAATATTTGAAAAAGAAATATTTGAAATAGGAATATATGAAGCCGTGTTGAATAGATTGACGCCATTTTGACGTGAACGATATTTATATCGATTTTATTCATTTTATAATGAATATCGAAAGTGATTTCAAAATCTGTTTTTTTTCGAAAAGAATTAAAATTTGAATTGAAATTGAATAAAAATGAATTCGAATTGAAATTGAATATAAATGAATTCAAATTGAAACTGAATATAAATGAATTCGAATTGAAATTGAATATAAATGAATTCGAATTGAAATTGAATAGAAATGAAATTGAATTGAAATCGTTTTGAAATGATATTAAAACGAATTTATAATGGAATATTCAATTTGATAAGAAATTGAATATGATGTAGAAATCGTTTTGAAAACGAATTTAAAACGAATTATAAAAATACGTTTTTGAAAGGAAATCGACGAAGTATATATTATGTTTATTATATATATAATATAATGGCCAGAATAGAACACGCCGCACCGCGGCAGTTCGCGAATTTCGACCATTGACTTCGAATGGATATTGCGGGAGATCGGACCGTCGGATTCTCCTAAAACTGGAACCGTTGGGTTCATATCGAAAAGAGCTTTCTAACGAATATTAGAAATTAGAAATTAGAAATCTAACGGTTGGATTTGGAATTATGTCCAAATCAAATTTGGAAAAGGTCGCTGTAAGTGCAGTTCGATGGCCGTTGATGAAAATCGACTGTATGGGCCTTGATAAAATTATTAAAAATAGTAATAATTTGTGTAAAATCATAAGAAATGATTTAGAAAGAATTGGGATGAAAAACTCCATATTTGAAAAGATAAAAATAGATTTTTATCGAGATGAACTAGTTTTGAACAAGAATAGTAATTTATTTATTTTTTAAAATAAATAAATTGGATTTGAAATGGTTTTGAAAATAAACAAAATTTCCAATAATTGAATTGGAATATATTTGAATCGAAATTGTCTTCGGAATATTTCGATGTTGGATTTCGTGATGATACAGATATGGTTATGGGAATTTGAAAGATATATTTATATCGTTATTTCCAATACGATATTTGTTAGTCGTAGAGTTTGATATTGAATATAAGCCGATATAATTTCTATTTAGAGCCTTGTATTAATATCAAATGTGATTTGGGTTTGCCGTGAATGGTGTCTTCATTAACACTGTTCTTAAGCCCAGTGGAGAAAAAGATTAAATCTCTTTGTTTAGATTTAAGGAAGTGTACCAATTAAAGAATAATTGATTGGAATTGAATTGGTATTAATTTTTGGGTTTATCGTGAACAGTGTTTTAAATAACACTTGTTCTTTAACCCGACAATTAATGTAATGTGATTTTGGGTTTATAGTGAGCCGTGTTTTAAATGACATAGGTTTTTTAACCCAGTTAAAGACAGGATATTGATTTCTGTGAAGATTAAAACTAAGTGGAGTTTTAATGAATCTTTAATTAGATTGAAAGGATCGAGAATGGAGTATCACCAGTTTTGCTCCAGGCAATGGTTAAATCTTTAATTAGATTTGAACGTGAAATGGTAATTGAATTTACCGACAACACCGTGGTGTTAGATATGAAGTATAACCAGTTTTACTTCATGGGATAAATAGGTTAGGATTGGGAAATAAAACAAATAGTTACTTCGGTGTGGTTCGCTAATCTCGACTAGTTTGAAGTGATATTCAAAAGGAAGATTAAAGAATAAATTTAAAGAATTTATCTTTGATAAAATTAATGGGAACCTTTCACAAAATATAAGAATATTTGAATAAAAGAATTTTCTGAATTGGAATGAAGCGTATGTTGTATTTGTGTAACACGTGTTTATTATATGCGCGAGTTGTTCAGAAAGACTGGGTTTATCCCATTCTGAATGACTGATACGACGATAAGTCGAAGATGAAGACGGTGGTTGAAGACCGGAGGTCTTCACGTCGTTTGGATAATTACTGATGATCTTGATTGGGTTGTACACCCAAGAAGATGGAAACAGTTAGTGATCGTCCAGACGTACTTGGAGATCGATGGATATGCGGGGTACTAGGTGCCTCCGGTTTCGTTCAGACCCGAACGGACTTGTAAATGGACTGTGTGTCTGACATTCGATTTTACTCTGTGCGATTGATTTCTATTAAATATGTATCTGTTTGGCGGCGGAGTATTTATTCTCTTGCTTAACGCCCTTCTCTAAGACGTACGAGCTCAGGGGTTATATATTGATGGATATCCATCGCATGGAGTGAATTGCCTGTGTGGCATGCCTAAGTGGCAAATGATCAAGGCTTCTGTTGAAAAGCAAAGTCTTGTGGTTGATGATCAAAGCACATCCTTTGTGGCATAGCTTTGTGTAACGTTTAATTCGCGAGCTTCACACCCGTTATGAACCAGAAACGGGAGAAGGACCTCAGGAAGGGCATGCGTTTCTTTCTAGCTAGAAGTGGCGTCAGTGGTTTTACACTCCCTGACGAGTTTGACTTATGTGGTTGTTGCTATTACGAGGCGCCTCGGTTTGATCGGACGATCTGGGTCCGATGGAGTCATTCGTTGGCTCATTTACACCCCATAGGGTGGGTAAACGCATTATTCAGGCATAATAATCCACATCAGTGGACCGGCCCTGACAATCCAAAGGGTTGATGCGTTCTGATCCTGAGGGTCGGGCTAGACAGTCTCGAATCGGTAGAGGACGATCCCTTGCCTCGGTTCATAGATGGAAATCCAACTTCCAAATACGTGATTTTGCGGTTTTAATTGTAGAACTAGTATGGCGACATGATATATGGTACCCATGCCGCCTATGATTGATACTTATGATTTGAAGTTGTTTTATATACTATGCACTTAAAATAGTATCAAATGATTTGTTTTAAACGTACTAAGCATGTTTGGCTATTATAAGGGAAAACCCTATCCCCCGGTTTGCGTTGCATTATGTGATAGGACCTGGGTCTTATAATAGCTTCATTGTTCTTTATTTAGCATTTCGCTGTTTGTTTTATGCACTGGTGTTCTTGGGAGGAAACCCGTTCCGCGTTAGCGGCGTGGTCCCTTAATTTACCTAACTTTAAAAATAAAGATTAATAACTGTTTTAGTTCTCACACCAATCACATGACTGACCTGGAGTTTATTGTTTTAACCTAAACTCTGGGTGCCCTTATTTTGACATGGCAGCTAGTAGTTTTGGTTTTGCAGATTTATATTCACAGGATCCTGGTTTACAGCTGGAACGATATCCGGAAAGCTTTGTATCCGTATATCTCCTTCAGTTGTGTTTGTATTATTTTCCGCTGCTATGTAATTTATTGTAATCTCTGATATTTTTGTGTAATATTCATTTACACTTTTTATATTCTTGTATTCTGATGGAATTGTTGTAACTAAAAATGAAATGTTCTTCCGTCTGTTTTCTATTTTGTCGTGTTCTCAAAACAATCAGGCGTTTCGAACGGTCTAGATCGGTTTAGCGACTGATTCGGATCGAGCGAAATTCCTTGTTGTCACAGTTGGTATCAGAGCTTTGGTTTACAAAGCTCAGAAAACAAGGCACATTAGAACCATACAAAAGAATTCATCAGATATTGGATTAGTAATATCCAATGGGAATGACTCGTTAGAGATGGGATCAGTAGTATCCTAGAACGAGTGTAAAGAGTATATTTTTGAAATGAAAACAACTTTGTTTTGAATTTTTAAACCATATATGTTTTTGAATAGTTATTTACATTGATTTGGACAATCCGATATATAAAGATTTTGCATATGCGTCTTGCAAATGTGCATTCGAAGTTTTAATGTACTGGATAGTTATAAAATCACACTCTAGTTGCCCGGGGATAATTCTGGTGATGGGGCACCGTCGCCAGTATTTATTTTCGAGTAACGAAAGTGAGATTTCTATATTTCCATTAGACTGGTGTGAGATCCGAAACTAGATAGGGCTTATTGTTGTGATTTGACATCAAAAATCTGATTTTTGACTATGTATCAAAGTTATGAATTTGAAAAGCTAACCAACTAATTGATTGATGGTTGTGTTGTTGATTATTGGTTGATTTATTAAAATTTGTACCATATAGCTCAATTGAACCAAATAGTGAATTGTATTGAAATTTGGTCGCATTTTTTTGCATATACATGTACTTACATTGAACAGGTCATAGCAAAGAGGCTAGAGCAGAAGAATAAAATTTGTTTGCCCGACAAATAGGTACATGTTTAGCATAATTTATTGTTTTGTTTGGGTGATGATGATTTTATGAGCCGATTGGCTAGCCGCTTGGCTTTTTCTTTTTCTTTTTGAGATCAGAGTGCTTATATGGCAATTTCGGGATTTTCCCGTGCTCCCGGTGCAGGGGAGGTTATGGCGAAATTTTTTGAAAACTTAGGGTGTTAGCCAAATTTTTGGAAAATTTGAAAAGTTCTTAGAAACTGAAAAGTTGAAGAACTTAAGCCGTAGTGAAAACACTGGAAGTTGAGTTGATTTGTGAAACAACTTTCGGTTTTGTTCCTTTTCGGGGACGAAAAGTTTTAAGTGGGGGAGATTGTAATAACCCGGAAATCTGGGCCAGTTTAAATTTTTTATTTTGGCAATTTTAGCGAATTTTGATTATTTAAAATGAATTATTTTAAATAATATCGACGAGAAATTTATTTTGAATAGAATTCGAATGTATATATTATATAGATTGTCGATAGAATATAAATATTTATTTTAAATTATAAAAGGAATTAAAAATGGCGCGGTAGTTCGATAATTCGATTTCAAATTTCAATTGAACGTACAGGATTCAAAATAAACCAGATTTTAGTGAAACCAAAAATATTTGAATCTAATCTAGAGTATCTTTCCAATGAATCCGAAAAATCAAGATTTCATAGCGGGAATCAAAAGATATGTCCAGTTGAAAATTCTGAATAGTCGCTATGGAATTCAGGCCCTTAAAAATGGAAATTTTGCAAACGACCTCGGATTTCGACGAAATCACTTTTGTTAGATCCGTGATGTCAAGTTATTACTAGATTCCAATTTTCATAATTTTTCGATTCAATATGTGAGCGTGACAAAGGAAAACGTGTTTGACCAGTTTTAGTTGATTTTAATCGACTGGAAAATGGCCATTTTTCAAACGGTCTCAGAATCCGATGAAATTAGTTTTGTTAGGACCGTATCGTCAATACGAAGCTAGAAAATATTTTTATGAAATTTTTCTAGTTAGTATGTGGCCCCGGTAAATTAAAATGCGCGTTCAAATTCAATATATAGAGTTATATGTTGATTTTGACGAAAGCTGATCGAAACGATCGAATCAGCCTACGATACATATCCCATTGTGTTCAGAATGGGGGTAATACGTTATGGACGACAGGCGGTGGGCCTCGTTTCGAGGTCGAAATAAAAAGTTACTTTTTAGAGAAATAAAATAATTAAATAAACCCACCCTTTTTTTGTCTATTTTTCTTTCCATCGAGACCCCCCCCCCCCGTTCAAATTAGGCCAGAATAAAAAAAAGGAAAAAAAATGGCGATCGGCTTCGCCTCCTCGTCGCGCCCCCCAGTAGGCCGCCGCCCCTCTAGATGACCGCAACCCCCTTGGCTCCTCCTCTCCCGTTCCAGCTCGAAGACCCTCCATAGACTGTAGGATCTAAATTAACCCTAGAGGGGGGGGTGAATAGGATTTATTGCAGATTTTTGCAGAATAATTAAATAAAAACAGCACAGATAATAATCAGAATAAATGCGGAAAATAAATAACACACAGATATACCCAGCTTCGGCAAAACCCTGCCTACTGCTGCATTCCCCAAGGTTTCTACTAGGAGTTAAAACAATCTCAACGCTTACAATCCCCTGTAAACTCGCGACACTCGCTCCCAACTATTCTTAACCCTACGCTCAAAACCCTGCACTGGTTTTTATCCCCAAAACCAGATTTCCCCGAATTACAAACCCTGTAATTCGTCTCCCTAGTTTTAGAGACAAACTAGAAAACTCTAATTTGATTACAACTTGAAATTAAAGACGAAACAAAACTAAAAACAATTTAAAACCCCTTTTATAAAAAAAACAAAACCCTAGTTTTAATAAACTCCTTTTAGCCCTTGTAAATCTTGGCCGTCCACTTCAAAATGGTGCACCCTTCTTTATTTTGATCTGATCTTCTTGTCTCTCTGGAAAACAAAAATATGGCGGCTGTAATTATTCTAGGGTTTCCTCTAAATCCCTAAATTGCGAAGCTTGGTTGATGAAATCCGATTCTCTGATGCTCGAATACTTTTCGCTTCAGTTTCTGGCGCCTATTGATTGATTTTGGAATTTGTTGATTCAGGGTTTCGATTCTCTTTCAACCTGAAGGCCGCCGCTCTGTCGTGTGAGTCTCTGATTATTCAGTGACTATCTTCTTCTTCGATTGAACGTTGATGAGCGTTGATTTGGATCCAAGTAATCTCCTTTTTCTCTGGTATGAATTTAATTCGAATTTCTGCTTTTAGCTTGTTCGAACTTGGATGATATGATGCCGGTGATGATTGGTGTTTATATAGGATTAAAAATCCGATATTTGCTCTGATTTCGTATTGGAATTGGTCATTGATATATACGAAAATATTAGGGGCTTTTGAAATGGCTTTCTTGTGACTGATCTGGATATTTCTTTGATTTAAAACCTGAAGGTATATTGCTAAAGTCTTGGTCTTTGGCTTTGAATTAGCGTGATTTCTGGAATTTGAAATCTTCAAACTTGCGTGATAAACTTGCATTCGATTTTACGTTTTGAACTTGAGTTTTCTACCATTGATTTCTGAACCTTTTGATCTGTACTTTGAATTATTCAAACAACCTTATTTGAATAGATTTAAAAAAAAAACTGATATGCTTATTTAAATTCACCAGTACTTTTAACATAATGCATGTCTTTGTTGTGGAGATGTTTAACTTGATAAGAACAGATATCTACTTATGATTTGCCTCGATAATGTATACTTGTTTTTGTATGAAACTGTCGCTATGTAGTGTATTGCTGTCAACACATTGTTGTTGCCTGTATTACCTTGTAACTTGCTCGGCCCTTGCTGCATGGTTTTACAAACTGACTTGTTGTGCACTTGTACTCCCCATTTGAAATTTCCTTGTTGTTTCATTGGTCTTGGTCCTGGCCACTTTAGTTTTGATTGCAACACTTCTATTTTCTTCATGCTTGTACCTTAAACTTGTATCATGACCTTGTGAATGGATATTTTACTTAAGTAACTTTCCTTTTGCCGCACCATGAATATTACATGTCATTTGTTGTCTTGGTTTGTTCTTACTCGAACATGATATTGCCTTCATCTTGTTAATAACTGATACTACTCTTGCGTTTTCCATTGAATAGAAACAATTCTTGATCATTGATACTTCACTTTGTAATCTTGGGTTCTTGGTATTTAGCTTGTACACTTATATGACCTTACTGCTCCATGTTAGAACTGCTGCATTATGCTGAATTTGTGCTTGACCTTAATGTGCTCATGTTCCATTGTTGAATATTTGTAACTTAGTAATGTTATGAATTGTGCATTCATGAACCTAGTTGTATCTGAACTAAAACTTGTGTAAAATTTTGCTTGTTGTAGCCTTAACCTTGCTTGCTCCTGAGATTGGATATTGCCACTTTTGCTTGATCATGCTTGAGCATGTGCTGTACCATGTTGACACTGTGTACACACATGTACACATACTTGTCCACTTGAATTTCATTTGATATTTACTGCTCATGTAAATGAACTGATCTGAGCTCCATATATTGTTATTGTTTACTGCTGTACATTTTGTTCTTGCCATTCACACTGACTTGAACAACACTGATTTGCTTTGTGCTTTCATGTATAATTGCTGTGTCCACATCATGCCTTGGCCATGCATAACCCAGTCATGATTACTAGTCCAAATGCTTGCCCATATATCACTTGTTCACTTGCATTCTTGTATGCTTGGCATTTGACCTATACTGATATGTTACTTGCTACATCCTTGGTGATTTTGCACTGTCTCGACCATTGATTGACTTGCTGTTTTGGCCATTTCACATGTGCTCGGAGTTGTTGGTGCTTGTGCAACTTTAAGTTTCACCATATTTGTGTTTGCCTTGTGTTCATGATTGCTTTGCTCGACCACTTTGGTTATTTTTGTACTGTCCATTTTGACATGTAATGCTGAGTCGAGTTGGTCCTTGATGGCTACTCCTCAGATGCACACACTGATTGGCGAGGCATTGCACACGTATGAGTGTACATGCAGCCATGTTTTTCCTATCCCTGCATATCAGACCAAGTCTAGAAAAATGATGAGAAACACACCGTAATTCTGAGGCAAATAAAATTTAAAAATAAAATTTTATTTGTTTGTATTGAATTTTGTTTTTGTTGCAGTCTACTGTGTGTTTTCTTCTGTATGTGACAGGTGAGAAGATGGTGACTGGACTGAAGGTTGTATAGACTGAAGATAGAAGACAAAAGTCAGTGGAAAAATTACTGGTGTCAATGTATAACGAAGTCAGCAAATATAGTTGTATAGAGTGACAAATTTGTATGAATGAAATATAGTATGTCAAATAGTGGAGTTGTAAAAGATGTACTTTTTGATATTGAAATAAAATATTTTTTATCTAAAAATTACCGTGTGATTGTTTAAATTTCTGCACAGTTATATTTTACAGATATATTATATTCCTGTCTGTTGTGTAGTATACCAGTACAGTTACAAACACATTCAAGAATAAAATATATTTGGTTGTTATCATCAAACAAAAATCATATAATTGTGTATACAACACTGTTATATACAACAATCTCCCCCTTTTGATGATGACAAACAAATAAAAGATTTTGAATGTGTTTGAACGTGAAATATATTACTCCCCCTATTTGTATGCTCCCCCTACAACTGAACTCTCCCTATATATGTGGAAAAATCGAATGTATTAAATCCAATTGACCATTCTCCCTCTAGAAATTTAACTTTCAATCTTAAAATATTTTTGAATTAATACTCAACAATCAAAATCTTGACCATTCTCCCCCTTTTGTTATCATCAAAAGGATAATAGAAATTGAAGCAGTGATAAATATAAACTATAAATATAAATTCAAATCAAGAGAGAGAATATCTATCGTAAAACCCATTTAATCAAACAAAAATCATAATGATCTTTAAATCAGAAGCAAATTTCACTTTCAAAGTGAATGGATTTACGATGGTTTTTATAGAATGAGGAGAGTTCAATAAAAAAATGAACTTTTAAATTTTAAAATAAGCTTAAATTGTGTTAAGCACTTGCTAACCACGCATAGCCCAAAGGTCTTTTAAATGGGGTTAGTAGTAACTTAACTTTATCCTCTCTAATGAGTTTCATCCATGCACAGCCTAAAGGTCTTTTAAGTGAGAATGGAAACACATAGAGATTAAGGTAATTCACCCACACATAACCGCGAGGATTTTTAAATGGGAGTGAATACCAAGGATAAATTATTTATTTATTTATTATTATTATTACTTTTAAAATTTCAAGAATAATTAGAACTCCCCAAATTAAATAAAACCATGATGAATGACAGAATTATGGTAGATATAGAAGATGGTCGTGAAATAAGCTCTAATTCAAAGATATTATAAAATCTGTCTAATCATCATGAGATTTAAAATAATATCTCTTCTAGTTATGAATTATACCATAGTCGCAACTCATCACAGTTTCATAAATCTATCAATAATTTTGATGAGTCCTAAAACGGTTCAAATTAATCAATAATTTCAATTTTTGAATAAATAATCAAAAATAATTTTAAAATTGAAAATATCAATTTCAAGAGGAGTTTTTGAAAATGCAAGTTGAAAATCAGCTTTAAAAAATCAATCAGTTAAAAAAATGAAATTTTCTAATATTTTTAACTCTGATTGCTCCTTGACAATTTTTAAAACCATTTTAATATTAATTTAATTCAAATTGCCTATGAATTTTAACTAAATCCAGTCACTGATTTTCCAACTTATCATTTAATCACTAATGAATCAAATCAATTTCCTTATCAGAGCAGCACAAGATTATTTTCAAAGCAAGAATCACAAGTGATATTCTCTGAGAATTTTTGGACAAACTCAAGAAACATTCAACTTATCAAATCTAAAGATAATTATTTGAAATCTCCAAAAAAAAAATCAATTTTTTATAATCCAAGAATTTCAACAATCCATAACGAATGATTTCAAAAACAGCCAAGTAAAAATAAACTAAAAGGAATAAAAGTACGAGTTTAGAGATCGTACCTGACTTACCATAATCAACGTGATGCAATGAATCTCCAACTCTGAATCTATGGCTAAGGAACTCCAAATAATTCGATATATACTTCAACTTGAATTTTATCTAACTTAAGCACAGTTGTTCCTCAGCCTCCCACAGTACCTAAATGTTTATATGATCGAGTGGTCTAACAAAAGTTGTTTTACCACTCTTATCTTCGTTTACACGTTTTGGTACCCAAACCCATTTATATAACAATCCATTACTATTCACTAGCGTACCCTTTGGAACCCAAATTTGTTTAGATTTGCTTAAATTTATTTTGTTAATTTTTGGAATCCAAACATATTTAAATGAATTGTTTTTAAACGAGTTATCAACTTGTTTATGATTTAAAAACCCTTTGAAATTATTAAATTTCAAAAATTCAATTTGATCGTTTTCAAAGCCAATTAAAGGATTTTTAAAATCATTAAAATTTTGTTTTTTAACTTGATCTGATTCAAATCCAAGTCCCTTTTTATTCTGAACAAAAAATTGATTTTTTAACAACATATTCAACGATTTTTCTCCTTTAGAAAATTTAGTCAAAGCTGACTCAAGTCGTTGAATTTTAAATTTAAGATCGCTATTTTCTTTCATTAAATTTGAACAACGATTAATAGCGATTTTCCTCTTTTCAGCATCAGTTTGTTTTAAAATCAAATTTTCGTTTTCAAGTGCTTTGATTCTGGCATCGGACTTGGAAATTTCAATTTCAAATTGTTTTTGCTTTTCAAAATCAAGTTTTTCAGATTCTCTAAACCTTTCAATCACCTTTTCAAAATCAAGATTTTCATTTTTCAAATTCATGTTTTCACTTTTAAGTAACTCAAGATCAGTTTTTAATTTCAAAAAATCGTTACTCAAATATTGACATTTTTCACATTCTGAAAACGGTGAGTTCTTAACTTTTTCAAGTTTTGTTTCTAAACTGTTATTTTCTTGAACTAGTTTTGACCTATTAGATTTTAATTTCATAACTTTTAGTTCAAGAGAATCAACGGTTTTTGTGAGATCGTGACACATTAAAATTAAATCTTTATAAGTAAAACTCGATACCTCACTTGAATCCTCTTCACTACTTTCTGAATCAGATTGAGCCATAAGACACAAATTAGCTTCCTCTTCTTCACTTTCAGAAACTTCTTCTCCTTCTTCCTCATCCCATGTAGCAGCAAAGGCTTTCTTCTTTCTTCTAAACTTCTTCTTCTTTTCATTTTTAAGCTGTGGGCAATTTGGTTTGATATGACCGGGTTTCTTGCAATTGTAGCAAAATACTTCATCGTCTGAACTTTCGGAACTTTCAGATTTGACATTTTTCTTCTTTTTTGGCTTGTATTTTCCTTTGGCCCACTTTCTCAAAACCATGGCTAGCTCTTCAGCATGATCATCATCATTACTTTCAACAGAATTATTTAGAGCAATCGTCTTCTTCTTTGACTCAGAATCCTTTCGTTCTTCTCTTGCTTTCAACTCCATCTCGTAAGTAATCAGATTTCCGATCAACTCTTCCATGCTTACTTTATTCAGATCTTTTGATTCTTGAATCGCTGTCACCTTTGCTTCAAACTTCATCCGTAGCACTCTCAGTATTTTTCTGATCAATTCCACTTCGGTATAGGTTTTTCCAAGAGCTTTTGCATTGTAGACCAGTGATGAGAAGCGTCCATACATCTCTTTTATATCTTCGTCTTTTTGCATAGAGAAATTTTCATATTCGTTGCTGAGTAGAGCGAGACGAGATTCCTTTACTTGAGATGTACCTTCGTGTGTGACCTCCAACGTATGCCATATTTCCTGCGTAGTCTCACAATGAGAAATTCGATTAAATTCAGTTTTATCAAGAGCACAGATTAAAGCATTCATCGCTTTGGCATTAGTTGAAAATAATTTTTTATCATTAGCATCCCACCTGTCTTTTGATTTAGGAATTTCAACACCACTAACTATAACAGTGGGTGATCTATAACCCGTTTCAATAATATCCCACACGTCATAGTCGACTGAACTCAAATAAATTTTCATCCTAGCTTTCCAATATGCATAATCAGTTCCATTAAACATTGGTGGCCTAGCTATGGACTGACCCTCAGAAAACGCGCTATTAGACAGATTCATAACTCTAGAGTTAAAATTATATAAAAATACCTGCTCTGATACCACTTGTAGGATCTAAATTAACCCTAGAGGGGGGGTGAATAGGGTTTATTGCAGATTTTTGCAGAATAATTAAATAAAAACAGCACAGATAATAATCAGAATAAATGCGGAAAATAAATAACACACAGATATACCCAGCTTCGGCAAAACCCTGCCTACTGCTGCATTCCCCAAGGTTTCTACTAGGAGTTAAAACAATCTCTACGCTTATAATCCCCTGTAAACTCGCGACACTCGCTCCCAACTGTTCTTAACCCTACGCTCAAAACCCTGCACTGGTTTTTATCCCTAAAACCAGATTTCCCCGAATTACAAACCCTGTAATTCGTCTCCCTAGTTTTAGAGACAAACTAGAAAACTCTAATTTGATTACAACTTGAAATTAAAGACGAAACAAAACTAAAAACAATTTAAAACCCCTTTTATAAAAAAACAAAACCCTAGTTTTAATAAACTCCTTTTAGCCCTTGTAAATCTTGGCCGTCCACTTCAAAATGGTGCACCCTTCTTTATTTTGATCTGATCTTCTTTTCTCTCTGGAAAACAGAAATATGGTGCCTGTAATTATTCTAGGGTTTCCTCTAAATCCCTAAATTGCGAAGCTTGGTTGATGAAATCCGATTCTCTGATGCTCGAATACTTTTCGCTTCAGTTTCTAGCGCCTATTGATTGATTTGGGAATTTGTTGATTCAGGGTTTCGATTCTCTTTCAACCTGAAGGCCGCCACTCTGTCGTGTGAGTCTCTGATTATTCAGTGACTATCTTCTTCTTCGATTGAACGTTGATGAGCGTTGATTTGGATCCAAGTAATCTCCTTTTTCTCTGGTATGAATTTAATTCGAATTTCTGCTTTTAGCTTGTTCGAACTTGGATGATTTGATGCCGGTGATGATTGGTGTTTATATAGGATTAAAAATCCGATATTTGCTCTGATTTCGTATTGGAATTGGTCATTGATATATACGAAAATATTTGGGGCTTTTGAAATGGCTTTCTTGCGACTGATCTGGATATTTCCTTGATTTAAAACCTGAAGGTATATTGCTTAAGTCTTGGTCTTTGGCTTTGAATTAGCATGATTTCTGGAATTTGAAATCTTCAAACTTGCGTGATAAACTTGCATTCGATTTTACGTTTTGAACTTGAGTTTTCTGCCCTTGATTTCTGAACCTTTTGATCTGTACTTTGAATTATTCAAACAACCTTATTTGAATAGATTTAAAAAAAACTGATATGCTTCTTTTAATTCGCCAGTACTTTTAACATAATGCATGTCTTTGTTGTGGAGATGTTTAACTTGATAAGAACATATATCTACTTATGATTTGCCTCGACAATGTATATTTGACTTTGAACTTGTTTTTGTATGAAACTGTCGCTGTGTAGTGTATTGCTGTCAACACATTGTTGTTGCCTGTATTACCTTGTAACTTGCTCGGCCCTTGCTTCATGGTTTTACAAACTGACTTGTTGTGCACTTGTACTCCCCATTTGAAATTTCCTTGTTTTTTCATTGGTCTTGGTCCTGGCCACTTTAGTTTTGATTGCAACACTTCTGTTTTCTTCATGCTTGTACCTTAAACTTGTATCATGACCTTGTGAATGGATATTTTACTTAAGTAACTTTCCTTTTGCCGCACCATGAATATTACATGTCATTTGTTGTCTTGGCTTGTTCTTACTCGAACATGATATTGCCTTCATCTTGTTAATAACTGATACTACTCTTGCGTTTTCCATTGAATAGAAACAATTCTTGATCATTGATACTTCACTTTGTAATCTTGGGTTCTTGGTATTTAGCCTGTACACTTATATGACCTTACTGCTCCATGTTAGAACTGCTGCATTATGCTGAATTTGTGCTTGACCTTAATGTGCTCATGTTCCATTGTTGAATATTTGTAACTTAGTAATGTTATGAATTGTGCATTCATGAACCTAGTTGTATCTGAACTAAAACTTGTGTAAAATTTTGCTTGCTGTAGCCTTAACCTTGCTTGCTCCTAAGATTGGATATTGCCACTTTTGCTTGATCATGCTTGAGCATGTGCTGTACCATGTTGACACTGTGTACAAACATGTACACATACTTGTCCACTTGAATTTCATTTGATATTTACTGCTCATGTAAATGAACTGATCTGAGCTCCATATATTGTTATTGTTTACTGCTGTACATTTTGTTCTTGCCATTCACACTGACTTGAACAACACTGATTTTCTTTGTGCTTTCATGTATAATTGCTGTGTCCACATCATGCCTTGGCCATGCATAACCCAGTCATGATTACTAGTCCAAATGCTTGCCCATATATCACTTGTTCACTTGCATTCTTGTATGCTTGGCATTTGACCTGTACTGATATGTTACTTGCTACATCCTTGGTGATTTTGCACTGTCTCGACCACTGATTGACTTGCTGTTTTGGCCATTTCACATGTGCTCGGAGTTGTTGGTGCTTGTGCAACTTTAAGTTTCACCATATTTGTGTTTGCCTTGTGTTCATGATTGCTTTGCTCGACCACTTTGGTTATTTTTGTACTGTCCATTTTGACATGTAATGCTGAGTCGAGTTGGTCCTTGATGGCTACTCCTCAGATGCACACACTGATTGGCGAGGCAGTGCACACATATGTGTGTACATGCAGCCATGTTTTTCCTATCCCTGCATATCAGACCAAGTCTAGAAAAATGATGAGAAACACACCGTAATTCTGAGGCAAATAAAATTTAAAAATAAATTTTTATTTGTTTGTATTGAATTTTGTTTTTGTTGCTGTCTACTGTGTGTTTTCTTCTGTATGTGACAGGTGAGAAGATGGTGACTGGACTGAAGGCTGTATAGACTGAAGATAGAAGACAAAAGTCAGTGGAAAAAATATTGGTGTCAATGTATAACGAAGTCTGCAAATATAGTTGTATAGAGTGACAGATTTGTATGAATGAAATATAGTATGTCAAATAGTGGAGTTGTAAAAGATGTACTTTTTGATATTGAAATAAAATATATTTTATCTAAAAAATACCGTGTGATTGTTTAAATTTCTGCACAGTTATATTTTACAGAAATATTATATTCCTGTCTGTTGTGTAGTATACCAGTACAGTTACAACACATTCAAGAATAAAATATATTTGGTTGTTATCATCAAACAAAAATCATATAATTGTGTATACAACACTGTTATATACAACATAGACCCGTTCGCACCCTAACCGCCTGCGCCCACGCCTCCAACCGCCACCGTCATCGAGACCCCCCCCCCCTCGACCACCCAACGCCGACGAGCACCCCCCTTCCTCTAGTGAACAGTAAGCCTTTATTATTTTTATTTTATTTTCAATGTTTTCTTTTATATAATTCAAACATTATTTTAAATCAGTTTTTAGTTGGATTCAGCTTTTCTTTTTATCAGTTTTTATATGTATATGTAGTTATAGAATGAAAAAGTTCGACCTTTTTATGTAATGAAAGAAGCGATCTTTATATAGGAGAAGATATGGTTTTTGTAGAATAAAAAGGTATAATTTTTAATGTCGGAAAGAAGGGATAAAGTTATGACTTTTAAAAATGTTGTAGCGAAGGAAAGATTAGTTATTTAGCATAGTAAAAATTCGATTTTTATATATTGAATAGCAAAGTAAAAATTCGATTTTTATATATTGAATGGCAAAGTAAAAATTCGATTTTTATATATTGAATAGTATTGAATAGCAAAGTAAAAATTCGATTTTTATATACTGAATAGCAAAGTAAAAATCCGATTTTTATATATTGAATAGCAAAGTAAAAATTCGATTTTTGTATATTGAATAGCAAAGTAAAAATTCGATTTTTGTATATTGAATAGCAAAGTAAAAATTCGATTTTTATATATTGAATAGCAAAGTAAAAATTCGATTTTTATATATTGAATAGCAAAGTAAAAATTCGATTTTTATATATTGAATAGCAAAGTAAAAATTCGATTTTTATATATTGAATAGCGAAGTAAAAATGTGATTTTTATATATAGAGAGGATACGGGCAGTGAAAATTGACCAAAGGGCGAGAACGACGAAGATTTCTACCTAAGAAGAGTCGTGGAGTTGGGATAGCTTTGGTGAGAACTCCTCACCTTTTATTTAATTTTCTAGTTAAAATATATACTAGGATGCAGACGGTGTTTAGTAGCACCCGACACCCGTCGTCCACAGACCATGGATGGCTTGTATGCTTGTTTGTTTTATTTTTATGTGTAGTTGATTGTGTGATGTGATGTGAAATGAAATAAAATATTTTATAGTTTAAAAATATAATTTTTAACATGTATATGAAATGAAATAAAAATAAACAAATCGGACGATTTGTTTATATACACACATTTGACTGATATTGATTGGGACGATAAATTTTACACATCGCCCAACTGCACAAATAAAATCTGTGTTTGATGGTTTGAAACCCCACACGGGTATTGGGATGATATTTGACGTACACTAATCCCGATTGTTTAGTTGTATGTCGATCGATTGATTGACAGACTATTATAAGCATTGAATTTTTATATTTGATGCTTATACAGTGTAGAATGCACTTTGGATGATGGTTGATTTTTCATCGTTGTTATTGTATACATGTGTTGTAGAAAATCCATATAATTAACATTATATGGCAATTGATTAGGCCTCATTCCAGATTTAAAATAGAAATATTTGAAATAGGAATATATGAAGCCGTATTGAATAGATTGACGCCATTTTGACGTGAACGATATTTATATCGATTTTATTCATTTTATAATGAATATCGAAAGTGATTTCAAAATTTGTTTTTTTTCCGAAAAGAATTGAAAATCGAATTGAAATTGAATATAAATGAATTCGAATTGAAATTGAATAGAATTCAAATTGAATTGAAATCGTTTTGAAATGAAATTAAAACGAATTTATATTGGAATATTCAATTTAATTAGAAATTGAATATGATGTAGAAATCATTTTGAAAACGAATTTAAAGCGAATTATAAAAATACGTTTTTGAAAGGAAATCGATGAAGTATATATTATATATATTATATATATTATATAATGGCCTGAGTAGAACGCGCCGCGCCGCGGCAGTTCATGAATTTCGACCATTGACTTCGAATGGATATTGCGGGAGATCTGACCGTCGGATTCTCCTAAAACCGGAACCGTTGGGTTCATATCAAAAAGAGCTTTCTAACGAATATTAGAAATTAGAAATCTAATGGTTGGATTTGGAATTATGTCCAAATCAAATTTGGAAAAGGTCATTGTAAGTGCAGTTCGATGGCCGTTGATGGAAATCGACTGTACGGGCCTTGATAAAATTATTAAAAATAGTAATAATTTGTGTAAAATCATAAAAAATGATTTAGAAAGAATTGGGATGAAAAACTCCATATTTGAAAAGATAAAAATAGATTTTTATCGAGATGAACTAGTTTTGAACTAGAATAGTAATTTATTTATTTTTTAAAATAAATAAATTGGATTTAAAATGGTTTTGAAAATAACCCGAATTTCCAATAATTGAATTGGAATAGATTTGAATCGAAATTGTCTTCAGAATATTTCGATGTTGGATTTCGTGATGATACAGATATGGTTATGGGAATTTGAAAGATATATTTATATCGTTATTTCCAATACGATATTTGTTAGTCGTAGAGTTTGATATTGAATATAAGCCGATATAATTTCTATTCAGAGCCTTGTATTTAATATCAAATGTGATTTGGGTTTGCTGTGAATGGTATCTTCATTAACACTGTTCTTAAGCCCAGTGGAGAAAAAGATTAAATCTCTTTGTTTAGATTTAAGGAAGAGTACCAATTAAAGAATAATTGATTGGAATTGAATTGGTATTGATTTTTGGGTTTATCGTGAACAGTGTTTTAAATAACACTTGTTCTTTAGCCCGACAATTAATGTAATGTGATTTTGGGTTTATAGTGAGCCGTGTTTTAAATGACATTGGTTCTTTAACCCAGTTAAAGACAGGATATTGATTTCTGTGAAGATTAAAACTAAGTGGAGTTTTAATGAATCTTTAATTAGATTGAAAGGATTGAGAATGGAGTATCACCAGTTTTGCTCCAGGCGATAGTTAAATCTTTAATTAGATTTGAACGTGAAATGGTAATTGAATTTACCGACAACACCGTGGTGTTAGATATGAAGTATAACCAGTTTTACTTCATGGGATAAATAGGTTGGGATTGGGAAATAAAACAAATAATTACTTCGTTGTGGTTCGCTAATCCTGACTAGTTTGAAGTGATATTCAAAAGGAAGATTAAAGAATAAATTTAAATAATTTATCTTTGATAAAATTAATTGGAACCTTTCCCAAAATATAAGAATATTTGAATAAAAGAATTTTCTGAATTGGAATGAAGCGTATGTTGTGTTTGTGTAACACGTGTTTATTATATACGCGAGTTGTTCAGAAAGACCGGGTTTATCCCATTCTGAATGACTGATACGACGATAAGTCGAAGATGAAGACGGTGGTCGAAGACCGGAGGTCTTCACGTCGTTTGGATAATTACTGATGATCTTGATTGGGTTGTACACCCAAGAAGATGGAAACAGTTAGTGATCGTCCAGACGTACTTGGAGATCGATGGATATGCGGGGTACTAGGTACCTCCGGTTTCGTTCAGACCCAGAACAAACTTGTAAATGGACTGTGTGTCTGACATTGGATTTTAGTCTGTGCGATTGATTTCTACTAAATATGTACCTATTTGGCGGCGGAGAATTTATTCTCTTGCTTAACGTCCTTCTCTGAGACGTACAAGCTCAGGGGTTATATATTGATGGATATCCATCGCATGGAGTGAATTGCCTGTGTGGCATGCCTAAGCGGCAAATGATCAAGGCTTCTGTTGAAAAGCAAAGTCTTGTGGTTGATGATCATAGCACGGCCTTTGTGGCATAGCTTTGTGTAACGTTTAATTCGCGAGCTTCATACCCGATATAAACCAGAAACGGGAGAAGGACCTCAGGGAGGGCATGCGTTTCTTTCTAGCTAGAAGTGGCGTCAGTGGTTTTACACGCCCTGACGAGTTTGACTTATGTGGTTGTTGCTGTTGCGAGGCGCCTTGGTTTGATTGGACGATCCGGGTCCGATGGAGTCATTCGTTGGCTCATTTACACCCCATAGGGTGCAGAACGCATTGTTCAGGCATAATAATCCACATCGGTGGACCGGCCCTGACGATCCAAAGGGTTGATGCGTTCTGATCCTGAGGCTTGGGCTAGACAGTCTCGAATCGGTAGAGGACGATCCCTTGCCTCGGTTCATAGATGGAAATCCAACTTCCAAATACGTGATGTGGTTTTAATTGTAGAACTAGTATGGCGACATGATATATGGTTCCCATGCCGCCTATGATTGATACTTATGATTTGAAGTTGTTTTATACACTATGCACTTAAAATAGTATCAAATGATTTGTTTTAAACGTACTAAGCATGTTTGGCTATTATAAGGGAAAACCCTATCCCCCGGTTTGCGTTGCATTGTGTGATAGGACCTGGGTCTTATAATAGCTTCATTGTTCTTTATTTAGCATTTCGATGTTTGTTTTATGCACTGGTGTTCTTGGGAGGAAACCCGTTCCGCGTTAGCAGCGTGGTCCCTTGATTTACCTAACTTTAAAAATAAAGATTAATAACTGTTTTAGTTCTCACACCAGTCCCTGACTGACTTGGAGTTTATTATTTTAACCTAAACTCTGGGTGCCCTTATTTTGACACGGGCAGCTAGTAGTTTTGGTTTTGCAGATTTATATTCACAGGATCCTGGTTTACAGCTGGAACGATATCCGGAAAGCTTTGTATCCGTATATCTCCTTCAGTTGTGTTTGTATTATTTTCCACTTCTACGTAATTTATTATAATCTCTGATATTTCAGTGTAATATTCATTTATACTCTGTATATTCTTGTATTCTGATGGAATTGTTGTAATTAACAATGAAATGTTCTTCCGTCTGCGTTCTATTTTGTAATGTTCTCAAAACAATCAGGCGTTTCGAACGGTCTAGATCGGTTTAGCGACTGATTCGGATCGAGCAAAATTCCTTGTTGTCAGAACAATCGTCCATACAAGTTGTCCCAGGATTGGACAAACCGAAGGCACTATTCAAGAATAGTCCTTGTATAATGCCGTCTTCAATTTAAAATCTCTGACGCGCGGCGTATAATCAAATCAAAGTGAAATATTTATTTCGGTCTCTTTGAAATGATTAACAAACATTTTTCTTTTTAAATTATAAATCTAACAAGATTATAACCTAATCTGCATATATAATCCCAGTCAAAACTAAACAGTATAAGATCATCTGGTCTTTATCTGGTTATTTTGATCATTCTTTTAAAACGACCAATTTTAGTGTGTGCGACGCACACGGTTTTTCTTTTTGTTTTGTTCGTCACCTATAAAATGAGTACTACTTATTTTTCTTTAGAAAAATATTACGCATCATTATTACTAAATCTGATCACTCATAAATGACTTAAATTATAATTTAATCATTTATTTTACCACTTTTACACTTGGTATTTTCCTCGTCAAATTTTCCCTTTTGATCCTTCATTCTTGATTTACTTAACCCTCTTTCTATACTGATAAAGCTCCTTCTCTTATTTATCAGTCTAAACACAATTAAAAACATTATTTACAGTACTTGTTTTATAAGGTACAGAACTGTTCATGATCAGTTCTTTATATCAAATATTTTAGATATCAGATAAAAGCTGACAAATTCTAGCGTATGTGTCACATACGGTTTCTCTACCTTGTTTTGAGTTTAAATATTTCATTTGAAACTAAATTCAAAATTTGAATTATAAACTAAATTTATAATTTAATCAAATTACAGTTTCTGTACTGACTTCTCGATGTCTGTCAAAACCATATCCGATCTGCTATTCATGAATGACTTCTTTGTTAACTTTACAGTTTAAATAAATCATTTCTACTTCTCATTTTATAATTTAATTTTAAATTACCATTTTTGTATTTATATTTTAGTTTTTGACAAAACTGTATTAAAACCCCTGATTTACCTTCTTTCTTGTTTAAATTAAATAAAAAATCTATTTTTATTTAAATATTTAATTTTTCTATTTTAATTAAACCATTATTTAATTTAAAAACTAATTTGAATTTAAATTATATTTAAAAAACCTTCATTTTTATGGTAAAACAACAAAGTACCACATTTGAATATCTGGGCATTTCACCTCCGGTTCACCCCTAGAGTACTCGAAAATGTCGTGCGCCATCGTCCTACTCTTGACCCTGGTAGTACCCCTTGGTACTTTGGCCAAAGTACCACAATACCACATATACATCACTCCTCCCGTGCACGTGTACACTACCACCGCCCGACGATGAGCCACCGCACCACTCCAGACCTGTCGTGCTCCCCTTCCAGTTCGCCAACCACTCACCTGAGCCGTCCCCCAAGTCTCCCTCCTCGGATTCACCATTTCATTTTTTAAAACCGAAAACCACTTAACCAGTTCATCCAAAAACCCGTCTCCACCGATCACCTCCGACCACCTGAGATGCTCGCACCATCTTTCACCTCTCCTCTGACCTCGTGCGCACCTTCCCCCTCGTCCTTGGCCCACTCGATCACATGGGGACCACGTGCGACGCCTCCAAAACTCATGAACCATTTACAAAACAACACCCTAAATCGAATTCAAACCTTTAATCAAGGCCATAGAAAAATCCCATAGTAATTTTCCTACGATCTACACCTCGCCAAGCTCCTCCAGACCGATTTGTATCATCTCCGATCAAGTGGATCACCGGAATTTTGTCTTTGTTCATTTTCTGATCATCTAAGATTCCTCATGATTTAACTAGTTAAAAATCTTGATTTCACTTCTAAAAATCATTATTTCGATCTATCATTCCATCTGTAAACTCAAATCAAGTTTCACTAAGTTTGAAAATCCACTTTTGTTTTATGAACCAGAGAGCTTCCTACTATTTTATTTTTGAACAACAGTAAAGGTTTTGGTAAACCCTGTTTTATTTGTGAGCACTTTAATAACTATGTAAAGGTTTAAAACATTGTATGCCACCTCATTTTAATACACAAACATAGTTTTTTTCTCTGATCCATTTAGATTTGTAGAAGTTCATTCAAAAATACAAGGTCTGTTTATCAGCAACCGATAATAACTTTTCTAACTTTTGGTACTTAAGGTTATTAACTAACAACCAATGATTTTTCTCCTACCAAACAAGAATTCCACACAACACATTACCTAACAGCATCATCATACAACCCAAGTTTCAATTTACAGTTCAAGACAACAAGATGCAAGAAATTCAAACAAGAATTATAAAGCAGTTTACACCTTTGAAACTTGAAACACTTAGCTTTATTCTTGCTGAACTCTCTTGAATGAGTGTGTGTTTGTGTGGATTAGATGTGTGTGCTTAGGTACTATTTATAGTGGTATCATTAAAATAATGGTGGTAAAGATCAATTTTTAGATTTGGTTTTTGACAAGTGAAAGATAACTCAATAAAACCTTTTTCTTTACCAAATCAAAACAGCACCATCACATGGCTTATATCAACCTTACTTCACCCCTAAAACCCCTTTCCTATGGCCTTCTTTTCCCTCTAGGTTTCTATGAATTGTCACACAACAAAAGCTAGGTACAACCATGATCTTCACAATCTTTTTTCTTGGTTTTTAAACAAATATAGCATCCATATAGGTTCAGTTTTTGCATAGGGTTTCTACACCATATCTTCCTTATGAAACTTTGATTTGACATAAAATAAAAGTATTTTACTTTCCTTCCAAGTGTTGTAAAAATCTGAAAATCTTTGTACTTTTTGATCTTGGTCATGTGAATGTAATAGACATGAACATCTTGAAAAATCTTTATATGTTAGTGCTTATCTAGTGTAGGCAAGATGGTAGTATCTATGCAAGATTGTGTAAATCTATATGCACATGGTTTATGCCAAAGTAATCATGTTCTTGAAAGTGACCATTTTCAGAAAATTCATGGAAAAAGGAAAGTGATTTAAAAACTGAAAATACATGACATAAGAATGATTTGCCATGTGAACCAATATTTCGTTAGATTCTCTATGCTAGTGTAGGTATTATGTTCATGTATGTACATATATATAAATAAAAACATGCTTGCAAAATGAAATAATACTTCCATGTTTTGAGATGATGTAAATGAGAATTTAAACTTGTTTTAATACTTGCTTTTGAACTTGCTCTTGACAAGAAAATGGGTTTTGGCATGTTTATATTTCAAGAGTTAAAAGTTTTAAAATCTAAGAATTTGCAAGATCCTAAAGTACATACTTTTTAATTTGAGAACAAGGAAAAATTGGATTTGTTCTTTAAATCATGATAGTATGTCTACATGTCCTTTAAAACTCAAGAACTTTCTTAAACAAAAGTGAGGATAACTCCTTTGTAAAAACAATTGAGGTATGTGCAATGGCAATGGTGTTCTTAAATTTGCTATACCACAAGTTTGAATAAGTTTTCCCATGCTATCGTGTTTTCAAATGAAATTTGGTTTTTGATGTATATGTAAACTTTCCTTTGAATTTGCTTTGCCAAAAAGGAAATGAGGCTTTCATGTTTTGATTATGTATATGTAAACTTAAGCTTTGCTTTAATACTTGCTTTTGAACAACAAAAAGGTTTGGCATATTTTAATTCAAGTTTGATAGGTTTTCACATCAATATTTACAAAAAAACCAAATTCTTAATTCCCTTGAAAAATGAACTAACATGTAAAATAAAAATAGCATCACAAATATATGCTATGTAAAAGTGTTGTTCTCATACATGTGTAAATAAAATTAAACAAACACTATTAAACACATGCTATCAAACACAAATGTCTAAAAATGGGTTTTTAGTAAATGTTGTAATATGTGCATCTATAAATGCTATTATACACAAATCAACATGGTTTTGAAATTTCATACTCTGGATTTTAAATCGTATTTGAAAATACGTTCTTAGATCAATTCATCTATGTCAGTGATTAGTGTAAATACCCGGGTCATTACATTCTACCCCCCTTATAAAAATTTCGTCCTCGAAATTTGTAAACAGTAGACTAGAGTTATCGACTTATACATAAATAATTAACACACATCCGCAATTTCCTATTCATAACCAAAAATATCTGCCCAAATTCCCCTTCTAATTCATCAGTCAATTTACTTAACTCCATTAGGTATTTCCCAAAATCTTCATTCACTTAACAAATTATCTCCATTTCGGGACTCGCAAATATGATTTGATTTCACAAATCGACTAATTCCCTTTCCCTGAGTCCATATCTCAATAAATACTTAAGTCTAGCCTTAATTTCGGGAAATCCAAATTTTAAATCAAAATTAAAATTCTAACTCGATTTCCTGGTATCAATATGATTGGATATCATTCAACCATATTTAATTTATCTTAAAGCTGACCCTGGTTAATTAACTCCTTTTATCCTGTCGGACTGGTACAACTTCCCCCACAGTCTCTCCTTGATCTTGGGATCTAGTATTACGACCAGTAGTAGTCGAAGTTCCACTAGCTCGACCTCTTCGTCCTCGGTTACTCATTTTAATTACTTGAATGTAACAGGTCGTCAATCCAGACTTGATTGGATATAAATAATTTAGGTATACCATCCAAGTTGATTTATTTTAAATTTTATTACAAAAATACGCTCTCTCACACTCACCCAAAGCCTAGGTAATCAGTAACCTAAGCTCTGGTACCAACTGTAACGACCCAACTTTCGAACACATCGGAAGTCGTGCCATTAGTAAGAATAAGAATAAATAGAAGATAAAGTCACAGAAAACATCAGAATCTCACAATGGAATTTTCGCAAAAGATAAAAATTTATGATATTACACAGCGGAATATATTACATCAGAGCATACTGAATCTAGTGATACAAGCCATCCATAGTACATCTTTAATTCTACATATCATTGATGACTAACTGACAAATTTAATAATTATACAGTAGACATGATAAGTAGATCAGCACGCAGAAGTCTTCATCCAGCTTCTCAAGTTTTATCCAATCCTAATTCACTTGTCTATTCATAACAAGCGTTATGAATACCCAAGAGTTTTAAGGTAAACAAGAAAAATAAACTCCGGGTCAGTCAGGGGACTGGTATGACTAAACAGTTTAAAACAGATAAAAATGTCTCATAAGACCATGTCGTAAATACGGAACGGATTTTTACCTTATGAGATCAAAACACTTTGTATACTTGAAAACAGATATTATCATAGTGTCTATAAGTTTTCAAAAATAATGTACAATCTAGAAGAATGCTTGCATCTCACATTCTCCTATATAGTATACAAATAAAAACCACTTGGCGCTCGTGGAAATTGGATTTCCAACTATGACAAGGTATGGGACCGCCTTCCGATGATGTATCTCTAGAGGCGAATACACCTGGGTTCAAAAAGAACGTCTTGCAACCTGGCCCACACATGACCGACCACTCATTTCCCTTGAGTGTATCGAATGTGTATCACCAACGGTTGGGAGCTACCCACTGTGTTCTCGAAAAGGGACAACATTGAAATAGATTTAAGAAGCAAATAAGATTTTCTCTAGATTGGTGATTATACACCCTAATGGGAGCAACCCATATAGCCATGTTGCCTGCCCGATTTTTGTCTTTTCCTGGGTGTGAGGCTTGATGCTTTACTTACCTTTTCATCATCACTGTTTATTTTCTCTGAATGCCACATCATCAAACCCATCGGAAAACACTAATTGATTCCCTCAAAAATACTCTTGTTGTCAAGCTAAAAAAATTCCCTTCTGTGCCAACAACAGGTACGTTTGAAGAAAATAACGTACGTGATTCTTTTGGAAATACTTTGTCAGACACTCGTCCATACAAATTGTCCTGGGATTGGACAAACCGAAGGCACTATTCAAGAATAGCCCTTGTATAACGCCGTCTTCAATTTAAAATCTCTGACGCGCGGCGTATAATCAAATCAAAGTGAAATATTTATTTCGGTCTCTTTGAAATGATTAACGAACATTTTTCTTTTTACATTATAAATCTAACAAGATTATAACCTAATCTGCATATATGATTCCAGTCAAAACTAAATAGTATAAGATCATCTGGTCTTTATCTGGTTATTTTGATCATTCTTTCAAAACGGCCAATTTTAGTGTGTGCGTCGCACACGGTTTTTCTTTCTGTTTTGTTCGTCACCTTTAAAATGAATACTTACTTATTTTTCTTTAGAAAAATATTACTCATCATTATTACTAAATCTGATCACTCATAAATGACTTAAATTATAATTTAATCATTTATTTTACCACTTTTACACGTGGTATTTTCCTCGTCAAATTTTCCCTTTTGATCCTTCATTCTTGATTTACTTAACCCTCTTTCTATACTGATAAAGTTCCTTCTCTTATTTATCCGTCTAAACACGATTAAAAACATTATTTATAGTTCTTGTTTTATAAGGTATAGAACTGTTCATGATCAGTTCTTTATATCAAATATTTTAGATATCAGATAAAAGCTGACAAATTCTAGCGTATGTGTCACATACGGTTTATCTACCTTGTTTTGAATTTAAATATTTTCATTTGAAACTAAATTCAAAATTTAAATTATAAACTAAATTTATAATTTAATCAAATTACAGTTTCTGTACTGACTTCTCGACGTCTGTCAAAACCATATCCGATCTGCTATTCTTGAATAACTTCTTTGTTAACTTTACAGTTTAAATAAATCATTTCTACTTCTCATTTTATAATTTAATTTTAAATTACCATTTTTGTATTTATATTTCAGTTTTTGACAAAATTGTATTTAAAATCCTGATTCAGTTTCTTTCTTGTTTAAATTAAATAAAAATTCTATTTTTATTTAAATATTTAATTTTTCTATTTTAATTAAACCATTATTTAATATAAAAACTAATTTGAAATTAAATTATATTTAAAAAAACCTTCATTTTTATGGTAAAACAGCAAAGTACCACATTTGAATATCACGGCATTTCACCTCCGGTTCACCCCCAGATCACTCGAAAATGTCATGTGCCATCGTCATACTCTTGGCCCTGGTAGTACCACTTGGCACTTTGGCCAAAGTACCACAATACCACCTGTACGTCACTCCACCCGTGCACGTGTACACCACCACCGCCCGACGATGAGCCACTGCACCACTCCAGACCTGTCGTGCTCCCCTTCCAGTTCGCCAACCACTCACCTGAGCCGTCCCCCAAGTCCCCCTCCTCGGATTCACCATTTCATCTTTTTAAAACCGAAAACCACTTAACCAGTTCATCCAAAAACCCGTCTCTACCGATCACCTCCGACCACCTGAGATGCTCGCACCACCTTCCACCTCTCCTACGACCTCGTGCGCACCTTCCCCCTCGTCCTTGGCCCACTCGATCACATGGGGACCACGTGCGATGCCTCCAAAACTCATGAACCCATTTACAGACCAACACCCTAAATCAAATTCAAACCTTTAATCAAATCCATAGAAAAATCCCATAGTAATTTTCCTACGATCTACACCTCGCCAAGCTCATCCAGACCGATTTGTATAATCTCTGATCAAGTGGATCACTGGAATTTTGTATTTGTTCATTTTCTGATCATCTGAGATTCGTCATGATTTAACTTTTTAAAAATCTTGATTTCACTTCTAAAAATCATTATTTCGATCTATCATTCCATCTGTAAACTCAAATCAAGTTTTCACTAAGTTTGAAAATCCACTTTTGTTTTGTGAACCAGGGAGCTTCCTGCTGTTTTAATTTTAAACAACAGTAAAGGTTTTGGTAAAGCATGTTTTATTTTTAAGCACTATAATAACTATGTAAAGGTTTAAAAAATTGTATGCCACCTTATTTTAATCCACAAACATGTTTTTTTCTCTGATCCACTTAGATTTGTAGAAGTTCATCCAAAAATACAGGGTCTGTTTATCAGTAGCCGGTAATAACTTTTCTAACTTTTGGTACTTAAGGTTATTAACTAACAACCAATGATTTTTCTCCTACAAAACAAGAAATTCACTATTAGCCTACTTTGTGAATTAGGCAACACAAAGTCGAGAAACCAGACATTGAAGGGAATTTTTAATTAAAAGACTTCGGTTCGGATTGGAGAAGACACTACAATCTAGATTAGATAGCAGCAGCTGTTCGGATCAGGTCAGAGCAAACCATCGGTTCGGGTCGGAAAGAGTCCTTTGTTCGGGTCAGTGAACTCCTGTTGAGTAAATTGGTAAGGCATATCTAATCGGATCGGAGGGCAACTAAATCTCGAATGGATCGAAAAGCCACCTGTTTGCCACGAAAATGGAACGGAGCGGAGCAGATTAGAGAAGGAGAGTCGCACCCAAGCCAATCCGGTTCGGATCGGGTATCCCGATCCGAACCCCTTATCTGCGTATCTCCTACCCGAACCCATGATCCATGTTATTCTCCTGCAAAAGAGCCTGGATATCCCGACCGGCTATGACCAGTTCCTACCCATAACGTCCTTCCCTTTGATGCGTTGTCAACATGATAGTTCATCCGAACCCGAAGAGAGTGCGATGGATGACACGTGGCCCCGACCCGGATCAAGTTTCAAGCAAATTCACACCTATAAATACCCCGTTTGGAGACAAAGAAAAGGATCTTTTTTTCAGCACTTTGAGAATTCAACTATCTCCATAACCCGAACTCCATTACTCCCGGAGAATCCAAATCTTCTTTAATTGTTTGTTTTATTCTATTGAGTGAATATAAGCGAGTTATGAGTGAAGTCAAGTGACAATTACATTGTATTCGCAACTGAATTATTGAATATAGTGAAAGATAAGTGGACGTAGGCATTTCTTCGCCGAACCACTATAAATCCTGTGTGTTCATTTTTATTTTTATCTCATTTCATCTTGTTTTTAATCAATTTGGGTGTTAGAACCACTTTTGGGTCTAACATTTTGGTGCTTTCACTGAGAATACTCATCTAAATTCTTTATTTTCTGGGATCTCTTTCTACTTTTTGGACCGTTGAGTTCAAAGAAGTGAATCCTTAAGTTTCTCTGCTTTTTTACATTCGTTGAAGTGATTGTCAAAGATTCATGGCCAAAGGAAAAGGCAAGGAAGTTCAGTCTTTTCGAGGAAATGGAGCTGGCGAAGATCAGCAAAATGCTGTTGTAACAAGGTCTCGGGGGCAGAGTTTAGCAGCAGGAAGGACCAATGAAGGAAATCCGAACCGCCAGCAGGGGGAGAGCTCCGATCCGATCCGGGTAGGAGATTCTGAAGCAGTGCATTCCCCCAGTCTGAACCGACCCGAGCTGCTTGCCACGCACCGATCCGACCAGGCTCCCCCGCTCCGAACCGATCCGACTTCCTACCTCCGATCCAACCCGATGCTTAGTGAAGCGGGAACCTCTACTCGAGTCCCCACGAATGCTCCAATTCCAGCCACCAGGCTTGGTGATCAGGTCAATCCATCTGCGCCCATCACCCAAGGAGATTTCTCGCGCTTGCTTGATATGCTTGAGAGCACGAGGGAGGCCATGAAAGTTCACGAGCACACTAATCTCATGATGCAGGAAAATATGAGGCTCATGAGTCGGGAGATTAGTGAACTCCGTCGACAGAGAACTCCATCACCGGTTCGTCACACACCAGTAGATCAATCTTCATCTTCCGAGGAAGAGAGGCCCCGTGAACGAAGGCCACTCGAACGACCTCAGAACGTGGAGCAGTTGACATTTGGATCCTTGGGATCTCGTGAGGATATCACACGAGCATTAGGAAACAATGACCCCACTCGGGGGCAAAGACTCCAGTCCCCTCTTCCCGAGATCGACCGGGAACGCAGGGAACGGAGTCGAGCAGAGGCAGCACGAAGAAGAAGGGTATCTCCTGAACCAGAGCCCAGAAGGAACTCGGATGCTAGGGTCAGGGAACCTGAGCGGCCCCTAACTAATGCTGATGTACAGGCAATGGTTCGCCAGATCATGTCCGAGAGTCGGAATTATACAAATGAAGATTATGGCATTGAGCGAAGCCATACTCCGTTCACCGACGATATCCTCGACTTCCAATTTCCCCGACGCTTTAACTTGCCACAGATGGACAAGTACAACGGAAGGACTGATCCGGGACAGCATTTGATGAGGTATTCGTGGCTCATGAATGCTGCTGCTGCCCCAGATGAAGTGAAGTGCAAAGCATTCCCAATCTACCTAGAAGATGTGGCATTGTTCTGGTTTACCCGACTTCCTCCTCGTTCGATTTCTAATTACAAGGAACTAAGCGAGCGTTTCATGAACCAGTTCCGACTACATGCCCGAAAGTCCAAAAGTGTTATTGACTTATCGAGAATCAAACAGGCACCAGGAGAATCTTTAAGGGCATATCTTGATCGTTTTAACCAAGCTGTAACTGAGGTCAGTGATCCGCATGAGCCCACTATTCTGATGGCATTGAAGGAAGGAGTTGATCCTGAATCTGAGTTTGGAGACTACCTTTCTGGGAAGACACCCCCCACAAAGGAGATATTCTACGAAAAAGCCGATATTTATTTAAGGCGAGAGGAGGCCAGGGCAAACCGAAAGAGAAAGTCTGAAACGGCTTCAAAGGAGAATGTGCAGAGTAATATCGCCGTGAAGCAGTCGGGGGAAAATTCTGGCAAGGTTGAAGTAAATGTAGGAAACAAGGGTGGAAACAGCAATACTGGAAGTGGGGGGAACAACAACAATAACCGTAATTCGAGCGGTAATAGAAGAAACAGAAATAGGGGAAGCGACCCTAACAAAAGACCCCGATTCCAGAACTACGAGAATTATACACCATTGAACGACACCCTGGAAAATATTTACCTGGATACGTACAATGTGTTACAGTACAAAAGACCGCCACCTCGTGATTCGACCGAGAAAGAAATGGCGACAGGGAAATTTTGCTTGTTTCACGGAACTCATGGGCATTCGACCAATGAATGTCGGCATTTGAGGGATGTAATTGAGAAGCTGCTGCGTGAAGGAAAGTTGGATGAGTACAAGGTTGCCCCGAGGGACAGGGGGCAAGGGGAGCAGGCTCCAAAACAAATCCTACCTGCTCCCAAGCCTACAGCGCAGCAGAAAGGTAAAGGAATTGTCATCAACTCCATTGTAGGCGGACCTCACCCGGCAATCCGAAGTTTTAGGTCAATGGAACAATATGTGAATGCTGCCAAGCATTTAGACGTGAATGAAGGTGATGATTTGGAAGATGTCGCCCCCATAAAACAAGAGAAGACCATGTTCGACGACGTGGTATTTCGAAGCCGAGACAATACTGGGATTCAATCACCCACCAATGATCCGTTGGTTATTACTACCACCATTGGGCCGGCCTTGGTCCATAAGGTATTAGTAGACAACGGAAGTTCCGTTAATATTTTGTTCAAGAAGTCATTTGATCAGATGAAGCTTGAGTCCGAAGATCTGAAGCCTTGTGAAGGATGGATTAGAGGCTTCAACGGGGCATCGACAGCTCCCCTGGGATACATAGAGTTGCCCGTGACCCTGGGGCAAGGAGAACGTAGAAGAGTGCGAATGCTTCAGTTCGTAGTATTGGACGTAGATTCGCCTTATAACGCGTTTTTGGGGAGACCTGCCCTCGCTGAATTTAGAGTTTGTATTGGCCCTTGGTGTCTGTTAATTAAGTTCCCAACCGAAGCCGGAACTGGAGTAATGAGAGGGGATCAGGTTTCCGGACGGGCCTGCTATGTGGCCGAGTTAAAAATGCTGATGAAAGGACTTGACGTTGGGAGTAAGGATGCCCCGTCTCCCTCAAAGGGGGACTCGGCATAGCAATTAGAGAGATTGACCCCGAAGGAGTTGCCCAAAGGAACGCCTGAAGACCTGGATCCCAGAAAAGACGAGGAACCAGAGGCTAGGAAGGCAACTCCTAATGAAGCGACAGTGGAAATTCCCATTGATGAAGCTGATCCGACAAAAGTTTTGAAAATTGGTTCTCAATTGGATCCACGTCGAGCTAAAGAACTAACGGACTTCTTGAAGGCAAACCTGGACGTGTTTGCCTGGACCCATGCTGACATGTGTGGGATATCGCCATCCATTATAAGTCACAAATTGAATGTAAATCCGAAGCATCCACCTGTGAAGCAAAAGAGACGCATGCTGGGCCCAGAGAGGTCGGCTGCTCTCAAAGAGGAAGTAGAGAAGTTGAAGCAGAATGGATTTATTCGAGATTCGACATATCCCGACTGGATATCGAATCCCGTCTTAGTAAAGAAGCCAAACGGAAAGTGGCGGACTTGTATTGACTTTTCAGATTTAAATAAAGCTTGCCCGAAAGATAGTTTCCCACTTCCTAGGATTGACCAGCTTGTAGACTCAACAGCAGGTCATGAACTTCTTTCTTTCATGGACGCGTACTCTGGATACAACCAAATTCCTATGCACGTACCAGACCAAGAGCATACGAGTTTCATTACGAATTTGGGGCTATATTGTTATGTTGTAATGCCATTCGGGTTAAAAAACGCTGGAGCTACTTATCAGCGCTTGGTAAATAGAATGTTTTATGATCAAATAGGAAAAACTATGGAAGTTTATGTGGGTGATATGCTTGTCAAATCAAAGCAGTCTTCCAGTCATACGCAAGACTTAGCGGAAATGTTTGGCATCTTGCGAAAGTATCGGATGAAATTGAATCCTCTGAAATGCTCGTTTGGAGTGGCATCGGGAAAGTTTCTTGGCTTTATTGTGAGTTCCCGAGGAATTGAAATCAACCCTAGCCAGATAGCAGCGATTAGAAACATCGAAGAACCGAGGAGAATTAAAGACGTCCAAAGTCTGGCAGGGAAAGTAGCGGCGCTGAGTAGATTCATCTCCAAAGCCACAGATAAATGTGTTCCGTTTTTTGATTTGATAAAAAGGGGAAAGAAGAACTTCCAGTGGACTCCGGATTGTGTTGAGGCCTTTCAAAATCTGTTAGAACTGCTAGAGAAACCGCCGATTTTATCAAAGCCCGTAGATCATGAAGAATTATTTGTTTATTTGGCAGTCTCGGCTCATGCTGTCGGCACGGCTCTGGTTCGAGAAGAAGACAAAGTACAAAGGCCGGTGTATTATGTAAGTAAGAAACTAGCAGCGGCAGAATGCAATTACCCAAAAATTGAGAAGCTCGCTTACAGCCTCCTGATCGCATCCCGAAAACTTCGTCACTATTTCCAAGCCCATCCAATAACCATATACACCGACCAGCCCTTAAGGCAGGTGTTGCAGAGACCCGAAGCATCGGGAAGGTTGATCAAATGGAACATAGAACTAAGTCAGTTTGATTTGAATTTTCAACCACGAAAGTCAATCAGGGGGCAAGCTCTAGCAAACTTTATTGCGGAATTCACCATTCCAGAGGAGGAAATAATCAATGACCGAATGGTTAAATCTGAGGAAGAGCTAGAGATGAATCCGTGGAAATTATATACAGATGGAGCTATGAATGATCGAAGGTCCGGAGCTGGAATTGTCTTAGTCACTCCCGAGGGACGGTCGTTATATTACGCCCTGCGATTAGAATTTTCGGCAACTAACAATGACTCTGAATATGAAGCCCTGATTGCCGGGCTGAAACTTGCTAAAGACCTCGGAGTAAAAATGATGGACATATTTTGTGACTCTAAGATTGTTGTTTGTCAAGTACGAGAGGAATTCGTGGCTCGAGGACCTCGACTTATCGCCTATCTCAAGAAAGTGAAAGAGCTATTGAATAGCTTAGAGCGGTACAACATAACACATATACCCAGAGTTGAAAACCAGAAAGCGGATAGACTGGCAAAGCTGGCTAGTTCCGACAATCCAGAAGAGACTGAAGTAATTCCAATTGAAACGTTGGAGTCGCCAAGCTTTGAGTCAATGGAAATTGAATTCGCTTTTGAAGCGGAACCAGAGAAGGAGTCATGGATGATCCAAATTAAGAATTTCCTTAAGAATGGGACACTCCCATCAAAGAAGAGTGAGAAAAGAGCTGTAGTTCGCAAAGCTACCAGATATGTCATACAAGATGATACTCTCTATAGACAAGGATTTTCTATGCCCCTGTTACGATGTATAGCACACGACGACATCAAGCGTGTACTAAGAGAAGTACACGAAGGTGAGTGTGGAGATCATACAGGAGGTCAAACTTTAGCAAAGAAAATATTGCGGTACGGATACTTCTAGCCTACGATCAACAAAGATGCAGCTGATTATTCACGACGCTGCGATAAGTGCCAGAGATTCGCCAAAATCCCCAGGGCACCGTCAACCCAGCTTAAATCGATGGTGAGTCCTTGGCCATTTGCCACATGGGGAATTGATATCATTGGAGTTTTACCAATTGCAAAAGGAGGAGCTAAGTATGCAATAGTAGCCGTGGACTATTTTACGAAGTGGGTGGAAGCTGAGCCCTTGACTAAGATCACAACAAGAAAGGTGATAAGTTTTGTGGTCAGAAATATTATATGCCGATTCGGGATCCCAAGGACGATTATTACTGACAACGGGACCCAATTTGATAGCACTGAATTCAGAAATTTTTGCCAGAAGTATAAGATAGACAAACGATATACTGCAGTTGCCTATCCGCAATCGAATGGGCAAGTAGAGGCAATAAACAAGGTAATAAAATCCATCCTCAAGAAGCGATTAGAGCGTGCAAAGGCAAAGTGGGTTGATGAATTGCCCCTAGCTTTGTGGGCATATCGAACAACATTTAAGACAACCACCGGTCATACCCCTTTCTCTCTCTCCTTTGGCTCAGAAGCAGTAATTCCAGTTGAACTGGAAGTTCCTTCCCACAGGGTGACGTATTATGACCCGATGATGAATCGGGTGCTCTTACTTGAGTCTCTTGATGAAATCGAAGAGAAAAGGGACGAAGCAGACTTGCGTGCAGCAAGACATCGGCGTCAGATGGCACGCTATTATGACAAAAAAGTTCGCCTCAGAACTTTTGAACCAGGAGATTTGGTGCTAAAGAGAGTTTTTCCATCCCTTCCTCACCTTGGCCCAAAATGGGAAGGACCCTTTGTCATCCAACGGAAACTTGAAAAAGGAACCTTCAAGTTAACGACCGTAGATGGCGGAGAAGTCCCTCGAGCATGGAATGCCCAACACTTAATGCGATATTTGGATTAGAAATGCTGTATTTTTTGTTATTTTTCCTGTGAACTCTGTAATAAGGCACGCCTTGCCTTGGGAAAATCTGATGATATGAATAAAGGACTATAAAGTGGATGTAGGCTACGACATAGCTGAACCACTATAAAAATATTGTGTGTTATTTACTTTTATGCATTTACATTCATCAGTTATTCTGTTGTGATTATAAAATACAGGATAACTCAGAGCCTAAAAAGGTTGAAAACAGTTTAGACATAAAAAGAAGCACAACGATTATTTGTGCAATAAGACATAAAAGAATGAGAAAACGACATTCTTAACTCTAACTTTCTAGAGAAAGAGAGAGAGAGTATAAAAGTGTCTCTGACTGAGCGCTGAAAAAGAAATTCTCTTCCTAACTCTAACTCTCCAGAGAAAGAGAGAGAGTATAAAAGCGTCTCCGACTGAGCGCTGAAAAAGAAATTCTCCTCCTAACTCTAACTTTCCAGAGAGAAAGAGAGTATAAAGGCGTCTCCGACTGAGCGCCGAGAAAGAAGTCTTTCCCCGTTGAACGACCGGGGAATAAACAGATGACTGAACTCGAACTCTAACTCTCAAGAGAAAGAGGGAGAGTATAAAAGAAATGCCAGAAAAAACAACAAGTACTGACGACACAGGAAGTGCTATCCCGTCAGAGAATTGGGAGCATTCAGATTGCTTGGTTAAGCATTGAATAACTTGTGGAAATTGACTGGGGATACATGTGCATACACATATTTCCCCCTCCACAGTTTCGTTTCACAACTGTAGACATGCATAACTACTAACAAACAAACATTCCAAAAAGTGAATTATTTTTATTTACAGATGAATGAATTTGTACAGGGAAATAGCTGGAAAAGAAGGTACAGGAGCTGCTTTTGTAGCAGCAATTATTGGTTCACAAAAATACTAAAAAGATACAGGAAAATCCACTATTTAGATTTGGAATGAGCCTTGGATTTCTTGGCGGCTTTCTCTGCATCCTTTGCTTCTTTCTCGGCTTCGGTCAAGATTCGCTTCGATTTCTTTTTCCCTGAAGATGCGGTACTGGAGCCTGTAGACTTCTTCCCAGAGGGCGGGGCACTGGAATCAAGAGAAGATTTTTTAGCAAGTTCATCTGTAATAGATCTAGTTGAGAGCTTAACAACTAACCTTGATCCCGCATCCACGACTGCGAGGGGCTTGAGGACCTCAGGGTCTAGTTCTTCGGCCTTTAATTGCAAGCGCTTATCTTGATCAGCCTTCATGGCAGCCAAGGTAACGTCATCAGCGCTTTTCGACTCCCCAGTTATTGCAACTTCCGGTTCCTCTTCATGCCCCCCGTCTCCTCCGTCGTCCTTTAAAGCTGCTATCATTTCTTCATCATGGGGAGTGGTGACCTTAGTTGGCTCATTTCCTTCTCCCAAGTCTGTAGAAGCAGCCTTGTCTTCCCCTTTTTTGGCCCCGTCTGCGGGCTTTGTCCCAGCAGTAGCTCCTTGAGCTACATTTGTCTTTTCGGACGATTCGACACCTACAGAATGAGAAGCAACAGTTATCAACTCAGGCGAAAACAATGGGTCTCTCATCGAATGTTCAATCACGTGGCGAAAGGTAGTAATAGCTTTGGCAAATTGAGGAGAAAAGATAGGGATACCTTCCGAAGACTTTCCAGCAGGGGTGACCACCACCTCTGGGGTTATTTCAGGAATGAGAGATAGCAGAGTTGTTCGGGGAATTCCCGGATTTTCGGGATCATACCCTTCTACTTCGGGAGTTGCAGAAGCAGAAGAAGAGGAACCAGCTTTGAGAGTGGTTTTTTGTTTAGACTTCCGTCTCTCTTCTTCCATGGCCTCAGCAATAAGGCGGCGCCCTTCAGCTAGGCGCTCCGGTTCATCGTCTCTCAAGTATTTCTCCATCAGTTTATCTTCATCAAGAGAATCAACCTTAAGTTCTTCTTTTTCCCACTCAACGATTTGACTCCATACTTGAACCAGAGTGGATGGATAGTCCTCGATCCAAGAAATGTTTCGACGACGAATAATGTGTGCGAAGAATTCAATCATTAGCTCGTCGAAGCCCTGAATATCAGCCTCCGCCTCCGATAGTTGCTTGCGGGCTTCCTCCGCAGATTTAATAGCACACTCCACATTGCCCTCGGCCAGAGCAGCCCTGTTCTCTGCCTCCAACAACTTTGACGTCAAGTCAGCGTTCTTCTTTTCCAATTCAGCACTCTTCTTTGCTAACTCGGCGTTTTTCCGCTCAAGCTCAGCATAAGCAATGCGTGTCTTAGCAGCCTCTGACTTGGCCTCGTCAGCTTGCTTTTTTAATTCAGAACGCTCCTGAGTATGAGATTCAAGCAAATCGTGATAGCGCTTTTGCATATCCTCGAATTGTTGTTTGAAATTAGAAGCGTCCTTTTGAGCGACCGCTAGCTGAGCTTGAGTGTCTTCCAAATCTTTTCCTAAAGCTTTTAAGGCCTTAGTATCCTCCTCCGCGGTCTTTTGCATTGAATCAGTATTTGTGATTAGAGTGCGGATGATTCTAGAAAGATTGCGTGAATATTTGAACATCTCAGTATATTGTTTTTGCACCGCATCAATCTTTGCTTTGGCCTCATCTGCCCAATTAGACGAAATAGGTTCAAGGGCAGGTAAAAAAGTCAGAGTTTCGAAGTAGTGTTCGGGAAATTGCTCTTTCAAATATGCCCGCTTTATTGCAGTTCCCACATCTGGTGGGGGAGGAGCGAGGATTGTCAATTCGGTGTCCCTTCCTGAAGAGGATTCTGCAGTCTCTTTGTCTGTCCTAGGTTGCTTAGTCGCAGGGACCTTTTGCTTACTTCGAGATCCGGTTTCCTTTGGAGGACTTTTCTCTCTACTGCGTTTCTCATAGGAAGAGGAGGAGTCTTTGGATTGTGGCCTGTCCTCCTCCCTACGGCTTTGGTAACCTTTGTATTTCTCTTGTTCCGGCCTAACTGGTGAGCGGGAATGTGAGGGTCGAGAACGATAAGGATCATAAGGTCTTCTCTCCTCCCTACCACGATCATCCCGGCGATCATACTCGACATCCTGAGGAGGATTGGACATGCTACGGCGAAGTTTTCTTATATCGTAGTAGGATCGAGACATTGAACCTGCACGATAAAATAAATGAAGTTTAGAATTAATGGATTCATGGAGAAAGAAGTGCAACGAACGCTAATGCTGTGGTGTAAAGTGCATCCTAAGTGGTGTGTGTTCCCCCAACCAACCCGAGTCTGAAGCTAGACTAGTGCGGGCAGGCTCTTTGGCCTTAGCGGGAGTAGTTTCTTCAGAAGAGGTGAAGACTAAAGGATCCTTCCTGAAATCCTCTGAAGTATATATAGTCTCAGGTAAGGGGAGATCCCCCAAACCCTGAAATATGTGCTCATCAGTGCTAGGAACATCCCCTTCGGAAGCACGAAGTGGCGACTCTTGGGAGGATTTTGACTTGTCTAGAGAAGTAGTTTCCTCGGGGGCAATATACCCTTCACGATGCTTTTCGGCCAGATTAGCCAATTCATCATCTTGTGTGGAAGATGGAGAAGGTGAAGTTTGAAGAGGCGCTGTAGGAATTCCCGAGCCTTCTCCTGTCTCTGGAACTATCTCCACTGGAGGGATGTATGCATAAGGGACCGTCCCATGACCGATGCTACGAAAAACGGATAGCAGCCCATGAAAGTGAAGGTATTCATCTTTAAGGACCTCGTCGATAGTCAGGAATTTTTGATCGCCATTAAGAAGACGGTGCATCCGATCAAAGAACACCTGATCTGATATCTGTTTGGGATTGTCGACTGCAAACAAAAAGGAAAATAGGTCAGGGTGATGATTCAAGTGTATATAGACTCCGGATTCAGAAAATCAACGCTTTACTTGATTTTGTCCATCTCCTGGCACATCCAGGCTGTTGCTTCACGTAGAACCATTCAAGTCTGGAATCTCCAGCTTTACTGCTAAATGGTGCAGAGATTATCTTCCTCTTTGGAACTGATTCAAAGTAGCAGAAGGATGGAGTTTCTCGAGTCCGATGCTTGAAATTATAGAAGAAGTGAACGTCAACGAACGTGAGCTCTATGCCTAGGATTTCACGATATGCTATGTATAAGGTGTGCAAATAGGCATATGAATTGGGATGCAGCTGCATGGGGGCAATCCGCATTTGTCTTAAGAAATCAACGATGAAAGGAGAGAATGGAGGAATGGCGCCGACCATGCACATCAATCGAGTGACCGTCATATATCCTTCTGGAGGGTTGTGGGGACGGTCAGAGCGTGAGGGCACTAGGGTGTCCCTTTTCATTATTCCATATTTTAGACAAATTTGAACAAGTCGATCGTTGTCAATTGTTGATTCAACGGAGTCCGAGGGTGATTCCAATATGATGGCTGATTCAAATTCATCGGGTGCTCGATTGTCAAAATTCCCTCCTTCCTCCTCGAAACCCAGAGAAACTTCATTCTCTGAAGACACCTCGTCGCTTTCCCGATGACCAACCCCGTAATCTGGACCCTCACTGTCCCATTCTGGATCAGACGAAGAAGATATATCCTCCAGAGTGATTTTGTTAGAAGTTTCCGGGGTTTCTTTCCTCTCAGCTAGACGGGAAGAGCGTCTGGGCCTCATTGTCATAGAACTATTGAAGAAGCAATAGCATGGATTAGAGTAAATTATCCCGTGCCCCCCTTGTGTATGTGTGTGAACTAAAATGTGTGCAGCAAATGTGGGAAATGCAAAATAAAAGTACAGCAATGTAAGACGAAGCTTTGAAGAAAAAGTGATAGTCAGAGTTGTTCTTAATGCTCGTTTATGTCCGCGAGGCACTATCCTAACTGTTCATTAAGTTAAAGATTATGTCAAGCATTGATTAACCCTGGTTGGATAAAGTCTAGTGCTTTGAGTTGGAATATGCATATCATTCGGTTCGGTGCGTTCATTGTTGGGTTCGGATCGGATGTGCATATAGCTGGGATCGGTTCGGGTTTGTGTATTGTTTAGTTCGGAGAAGACATTCATGTTTGGCAGATTAAAACCGGATCGGAATAAGCATTCGGAGTGGTTCAGCAAACAAAAGGATCCATACGTCCTTTCCCTTTCTCTTTCTTTTCCCCGACCCGACCTGGTCGGATAAGCATGGCTTTCTCCACATCGCATTTCATTTCGACCCGATCCTAACATATGAACTTGTCCTCCCTTCCGCTGCTTCAGCACTTTCTAACCCAAACCGAACCCAATTCCTATTCTCCCCTTTCTCGTCTTCAAATTTCACTAGATCCAAATGAAGTTAAGTGTTTATATGCTTGAATGTTTAACACTGGATCCCAATGACCCCCGTTGCAACCTCGAGACGGCGAAGACGCCATCAACGACGAAGACAAACGGTGGAGGAGATCTAGGCGTCGGAGTTCAACAAATACCACACTCCAATCGCTCGACTTAACCGCAAATTCTAGCTAAAGTTAGTTATTACATAAACAATTGAAGATTTAAAATACCTAGACGTTTTATTCGAAGATTGAAACAAGGAGTTTGGAGTTTTTAGATTTTTTAGGAAGTGGGGTTTCGGTGTAAAAATAGGAGAACAAGAATTGTGGGAGTAAAGAAGGAAGAAGAGTATGGGTGGTCGAGTTTATATAAGATGCGAGATGGCTCTTTGTATTCCCCGTGTTTTGCTCTGTTCGGACCGAGTCCAAGCTAGCCCACACCTTCTGGTCCATCAACCCAGTGCAAAGCGAAACAGGAAGAAAAGGTGCTCGAGTCAGACACCGAACCGGATAGACATCTGTACGTTCCTCTAACATCCGAACTGAGTAGAAATCTGTGCGTTTCTCTGGCATTCGAACTGGATTTAAAAGAAAAATTAGGAAAGAACATACCTGAGAAGAATACTGTATGTCGAGAAGAACTTCTGGACTTGACTCAAAAATGAAGAAAATGAATCAGGTATTTCACGACATATATATAAGTGATAAGAGGCATGTCCTCATGAAGCAACGCATCTTCACAAACGAACAGAGGTGACTTTCTGACTGTTCTGACTCAAGGACTAGCATTCAAACAACGTCAAAGCATGCTTCGTATACAACAGAAGCATCCTTTGAGGGGGCAAAATGTTAGCCTACTTTGTGAATTAGGCAACACAAAGTCGAGAAACCAGACATTGAAGGGAATTTTTAATTAAAAGACTTCGGTTCGGATTGGAGAAGACACTACAATCTAGATTAGATAGCAGCAGCTGTTCGGATCGGGTCAGAGCAAACCATCGGTTCGGGTCGGAAAGAGTCCTTTGTTCGGGTCGGTGAACTCCTGTTGAGTAAATTGGTAAGGCATATCTAATCGGATCGGAGGGCAACTAAATCTCGAATGGATCGGAAAGCCACCTGTTTGCCACGAAAATGGAACGGAGCGGAGCAGATTAGAGAAGGAGAGTCGCACCCAAGCCAATCCGGTTTGGATCGGGTATCCCGATCCGAACCCCTTATCTGCGTATCTCCGACCCGAACCCATGATCCATGTTATTCTCCTGCAAAAGTGCCTGGATATCCGGACCGGCTATGACCAGTTCCTACCCATAACGTCCTTCCCTTTGATGCGTTGTCAACATGATAGTTCATCCGAACCCGAAGAGAGTGCGATGGATGACACGTGGCCCCGACCCGGATCAAGTTTCAAGCAAATTCACACCTATAAATACCCCGTCTGGAGACAAAGAAAAGGATCTTTTTTTCAGCACTTTGAGAATTCAACTATCTCCATAACCCGAACTCCATTACTCCCGGAGAATCCAAATCTTCTTTAATTGTTTGTTTTATTCTATTGAGTGAATATAAGCGAGTTGTGAGTGAAGTCAAGTGACAATTACATTGTATTCGCAACTGAATTATTGAATATAGTGAAAGATAAGTGGACGTAGGCATTTCTTCGCCGAACCACTATAAATCCTGTGTGTTCATTTTTATCTCATTTCATCTTGTTTTTAATCAATTTGGGTGTTAGAACCACTTTTGGGTCTAACATCCACACAACACATTACCTAGCAGCATCATCATACAACCCAAGTTTCAATTTATAATTCAAGACATTAAGATGCATGAAATTCAAACAAGAATTAAAAAGCAGTTTACTCACCTTTGAAACTTGAAACCCTTAGCTTTATAATTGCTGAACACTCTTGAATGAGTGTGTGTTTGTGTGGGTTAAATGTGTGTGCTTAGGTACTATTTATAGTGGTAAAGATCATTAAAATAAAGGTGGTAAATATCAGTTTTTAGATTTGGTTTTTGACAAGTGAAAGACAACTCAATAAAACCATTTTCTCTACGAAATCAAAACAGCACCATCACATGGCTTATATCAGCCTTACTTCACCTACGGCCTTCTTTTCCCTCAAGGTTTCTATGAATTGTCACACAACAAAAGCTAGGTACAACCATGATCTTCACAATCTTTTTCTTGGTTTTTAAACAAATATAGCATCCATATAGGTTCAGTTTTTGCATAGGGTTTCTACACCATATCTTCCTTATGAAACTTTGATTTAACATAAAATAAAAGTATTTTACTTGCCTTCCAAGTGTTGTAAAAATCTGAAAATCTTTGTACTTTTTGGTCTTGGTCATGTGAATGAAATAGACATGAACATCTTGAAAAATCTTTATATGTTAGTGCTTATCTAGTGTAGGCAAGATGGTAGTATCTATGCAAGATTGTGTAAATCTATATGCCCATGGTTTATTCAAAAGTGATCATGTTCTTTAAAATGAAAAAGAGAGTGACCATTTTCAGAAAATTCATGGAAAAAGGAAAGTGATTTAAAAACTGAAAATACATGACACAAGAATGATTTTCCATGTGAACCAATATTTCTTTAGATTCTCTATGCTAGTGTAGGTGTTATGTTCATGTATGTACATATATATAAATAAAAACGTGCTTGCAAAATGAAATAATACTTCCATGTTTTGAGATGATGTAAATGAGAATTTAAACTTGTTTTAATACTTGCTTTTGAACTTGCTCTTGACAAGAAAATGGGTTTTGGCATGTTTATATTTCAAGAGTTAAAAGTTTTAAAATCCATGAATTTGCAAGATCCTAAAGTACATACTTTTTAATTTGAGAACAAGGAAAAATTGGATTTGTTCTTTAAATCATGATAGTATGTCTACATGTCCTTTAAAACTCAAGAACTTTCTTAAACAAAAGTGAGGATAACTCCTTTGTAAAAACAATTGAGGTATGTACAAAGGCAATGGTGTTTTTAAACTTGCTATACCACAAGTTTAAATAAGTTTTCCCATGCTATCATGTTTTCAAATGAAATTTGGTTTTTGATGTACATGTAAACTTTCCTTTGAATTTTCTTTTCCAAAAAGGAAATGAGGCTTTCATGTTTTGATTATGTATATGTAAACTTAAGCTTTGCTTTAATACTTGCTTTTGAACAACAAAAAGGTTTGGCATATTTTAATTCAAGTTTGATAAGTTTTCACATCAATATTTTAAAAAAACCAAATTCTTAAATCTCTTGAAAAATGAACTAACATATAAAATAAAAATAGCATCACAAATACATGCTATGTAAAAGTGTTATTCTCATACATGTGTAAATAAAATTAAACAAACGCTATTAAACACATGCTATCAAACAAAAATGTCTAAAAATGTGTTTTTAGTAAATGTTGTAATATGTGCATCTATAAATGCTGTTATACACAAATTAACATGGTTTTGAAATTTCATACTCTGGATTTTAAATCGTATTTGAAAATACGTTCTTACGATCAATTCATCTGTGTTAGTGATCAGTGTAAATACCCGGATCATTACATTCTAACCCCCTTATAAAAATTTCGTCCTTGAAATTTATAAACAGTAGACTAGAGTTATCGACTTATATATAAATAATTAACACACATCAGCAAATTCCTATTCATAACCAAAAATATCTGCCCAAATTCCCCTTTTAATTCATAAGTCAATTTGCTTAACTCCGTTAAGTATTTCCCAAAATCTTCATTCACTTAACAAATTATCTCCATTTCAGGACTCACAAATATGATTTGATTTCACAAATCGACTAATTCACTTTCCTTGAGTCCATTTCTCAATAAATACTTAAGTCTAGCCTTAATTCAAGAAATTCAAATTTTAAATCAAATTTTAAATTCTAACTCGATTTCCTGGTATCGATATGATTGGATATCATTCAACCATATTTAATTTATCTTAAGACTGACCCTGGTTAATTAACTCCTTTTATCCTGCCGGACTGGTACAACTTCCCCCACAGTCTCTCCTTGATCTTGGGATCTAGTATTACGACCAGTAGTAGTCGAAGTTCCACTAGCTCGACCTCTTCGTCCTCGGTTACTCATTTTAATTACCTGAATATAACAGGTCGTCAATCCAGACTTGATTGGATATAACTAATTTAGGTATACCATCCAAGTTGATTTATTTTAAATTTATTTTAAATTTTATTATGAAAATAAGCTCTCTAACACTCACCCAAAGCCTAGGTAATCAGTAACCTAAGCTCTGATACCAACTGTAACGACTTAACTTTCGAACACAACGGAAGTCGTGCCATTAATAAGAATAAGAATAGATAGATGATAAAATCACAGAAAACATCAGAATCTCACAGTGGAATTTTCACAAAGGATAAAATTTTATGATATTACATAGCGGAATATATTACATCAGAGCATATTGAATCTAGTGATACAAGCCATCCACAGTACATCTTTAATTCTACATATCAGTGATGACTAACTGACAAATTTAATAATTATACAGTAGACATGATAAGTAGATCAGCACACAGAAAGTCTTCATCCAGCTTCTCAAGTTTTATCCAATCCTGATTCACTTGTCTATTCATAACAAGTGTTATGAACACCCAAGAGTTTTAAGGAAAACACAGAAAAATAAACTCTGGATCAGTCAAGGGACTGGCATGAGTAAACAGTTTAAAACAGATAAAAATATCTCATAAGACCACGCCGTGAATACGGAATGGATTTTTACCTTTTGAGATCAAAACACTTTGTATACTTGAAAACAGATATTATCATAGTGTCTATAAGTTTTCACAAATAATTTTGAATCTAGAAGAATGCTTGCATCTCACATTCTCCTATATAGTGTGCAAATAAAAACCTCTTGGCGCTTATGGAAATTGGATTTCCAACTATGACAAGGTATGGGACCGCCTTCCGATGATGTATCTCTAGAGGCGAATACATCTGGGTTCAACAAGAACGCCTTGCAACCTGGCCCACACATGACCGACCACTCATTTCACTTGAGTGTATCGAATCTATATCACCAACGGTTAGGAGCTACACACCGTCTTCTCAAAAAGGGACAACATTGAAATAGATTTTAGAAGAAAACAAGATTTTCTCTAGATAGGTGATTGTACACCCTAATGGTAGCGACCCACATAGCCATGCTGCCTGCCCGATTTTTGTCATTTTCTGGGTGTGAGGCTTGAGGCTTTACTTACCTTTTCATCATCACTGTTTAGTTTCTCTGAATGCCACATCGTCAAACCCATCGGAAAACACTAATTGATTCCCTTAAAAATACTCTGGTTGTCAGGCTAAAGAAGTTTCCCTTCTGTGCCAGCAACTGGAACGTTTGAAGAAAACAACGTACGTGATTCTTTTGGAAACACTTTGTTAGACACACGTCCATACATGTTGTCCTGGGATTGGACAAACCGAAGGCACTATTCAAGAATAGCCCTTGTATAACGTCGTCTTCAATTTAAAATCTCTGACGCACGGCGTATAATCAAATCATAGTGAAATATTTATTTCGGTCTCTTTGAAATGATTAACAAACATTTTTCTTTTTAAATTATAAATCTAACAAGATTATAACCTAATCTGCATATATAATCCCAGTCAAAGCTAAACAGTATAAGATCATCTGGTCTTTATCTGGTTATTTTGATCATTCTTTCAAAACAGCTAATTTTAGTGTGTGCATGGCACACGGTTTTTCTTTCTGTTTGGTTGTCACCTTTAAAATGAATGCTTACTTATTTTTCTTTAGAAAAATATTAGTCATCATTATTACTAAATCTGATCACTCATAAATGAATTAAATTATAATTATTCATTTATTTTACAACTTTTACACTTGCTATTTTCCTTGTAACACCCCGTAATTCTGTTAATATTAATATTCACAAATTAAAGAATAACTAATCTCAGACGTGAGAATTGTGGGAAATGGGCTGCGCCATTGTGTTTGTCTCGGAATTCTGGTTGAAATAGAGTCCGAGTTTGCGTGATTTGGACTTCGTATGAAGAAGTTATGACCATCGGAAGTTTCAGAAAATTCAAAATTCAAAGTCAAACAGGCTAGGCGGGAAATTTCCCGCCCATCACCGAGGTCGACGGGGGAGTCGACACCCCAGGGTCCAGGTCAACTGCGCAGTCGACCTGGGTGTCGACCTGGTCAGGTCGGCCAGGTTTTGGCAGAGCCCAATCTTGAGCTGCTGATGTGTCTTTAGGGCTGAGTTGGCTAATATAACAGTTTAGGTTAGTTCTGAGTTGATTTGACGGTCTAAATAAATCCTAAACTCTATATATACCTAGGCAGTCTCTCACTCTAAATCACATGAAAAATAGAATAGCCGCTGTCATGCCATCGCCATGGAACTCAGTGTAGCCGCCGCAAACTAAGAAGGAAGAAAGCTAATCAAAACTCTAATTCTACTCAACTCTAAAGCAAATCAAGACTCTCTTTCTTTTCTAATTGTGAGTATGATGATCTTAATAAGATTATTAGCAAACTAATTAGATTAAGATGTGATATGGATCATAAGAAAATGATGTGAATTGTCATATATGTTGTTGTAAACCTTATGCTATCATGTATGTTGTAAATCCTACGTTATGTGATAATGATATCCTATATGTTGTAAATCATGCTATGATGATATTATATATGTTGCAAGTTTCTATGCTAAGTTGCGATGTTACAAAGCCATGATGTTATTATGTTGTAGTTAGTTTATGAATCACGATGTTGATTATATATATATTTGGGCTATGATGATTCACATGATAAATCACATGTACCTATGCAAGTTTAGATTTATTAGTATGTATAATCTCACATATTGTATGACATCTATTTAGATCTAGAATTATGACATCTATTTAGATCTAGAATTATGCCATGACATGTGTGAGTTCTATGTGTTAGATGCTAGTTCACACCATCATTATGTTGCATAAACCACATATGCAAGTTTATACATGAACTTGGGTTATATCATATTATGTAAGTTGTGACATTTAACCAAACAAATTAACACCTTTAGATCCATGACATGTGTAGTTTTATGCAAGTTTCACCCCTATTATGATTAGATCTATTTTATTTGTCTATATGTTGCGATAATTTATTTTTGTGCTATGAGTTAGACTATTCCAGTCTAACGTATAATTTGCGTTGAATAAGCGAACGTATAACGTGGGGTAGGGGTAATATTAAGGATTTAATATTAAGAAATTGGGGTGCAATTGATATGATTTTGCATACCGTAAGTGGATGGCCATAATTGAGTCAATTATGGACATCATTAAAATTGGAATTAATTAATGATTTGAATAGGGATATATTTAAAACTGGGGTAAAAGATTATAAGTGTTAATCAATGCTTAGGACACAAGGTTGGACTCGTTTGTGACGTAAAACTGCCTGGACCCGCCCGGCGAATCCAGTGGTCACAAATGTCAGCCCAATGTGAGAGGTCCTAGGCCCAAATTAAAGCATAACAGTTGTAAAGACATGAGGTTAGACTCTTTTATGGTGTAAGACTGCCCCGACCCGCCCGGCGAATCCAGCTGCCATAAATGCCAGTCTAATGTGAGAGGTCTTTATGAGGTTATGGCCTGAATGAATTAAGAAATACTTAACCAGATAAACATGTGAAGTGGGACAAGGGGGTTAAGTAGGTGCCTTGGGTGGCATGAGGAATCTAGTGGGTGCCTTTAGTGGCATTTGAAATACGATTAGTAAGACTTAACCAAACACACATGTGAATGAACATGACTAAGAAGAGGGTTAAGTGGGATATACTAGTGGGGACAAGCTTAGGTGGATAGCTTGTAGGGGCCCATTTCAACCAGTAACCCATACGTATCTTTGTGGGCTCGACCTAAGTCGAGGATGGGACACGCATACTGGGCTTGACTATAAGAGGCCAAACGGGTTAGCGGTGGCAACGCAAGTCCAACGGGTTTCATATGTGTGTGTGGACCCGGGCTGGTAGGTAAGACGTTGTTGCATCATGTAGGTATAAGCCGTGCATCCTCAAGTTGTATCGGGTTGCCACTTTAGGGGAGTGATACACCCCACTATGGGACCAGCACGGGTATCTACGAGTAGGGAGCCGATCGAAAGTGGGTAGTGGGGTACACCTAGCGGAGATAGGGGCAGGCGACACCTATGTAGTCAGCTAGGGGTACACGAAGCTATTTATATAATTTCTAAGTTCGGTGAGTGGGATCAACCTTTAGGGTGACTGGTGTGGTGCAGTGTAGTAATTATTCGTTAGTAATTAGGTGTGCCTTTAACGTTATCTTTATCTGCTCTTCCATACCCAATAGTTCATAGACATTTCCTTGTTTTCCAGCTTATGCCTTAGTCTAGTTATTTTGATAATAGTATTGTTAGAATTATCATACTCGCCAGACTTTATGTCTGACCCCCTCTATTTCTATCCTTTTTCCCCCTCCAGGTCCTCAGGGTGGACCCAGCTCTAGTGGAGTCTGATTGAATTGCTTATTCTCTCTTTTGGAAAGCTTGGACCGCTGAAGTAAAGTCCAGCTTGTTATCTTCTTTAATGGTTATTTATGTAATGGGATTATGTATTTTGTTTTATCAAGATGGATATTGTACTTGACTCTGATTTATGGTTTTATGATGTAACAAACATGTTTAATTTCCGCTGCAACGAAATAAAGTTTTAGATTTCCAAGTACTACTTATTATCTGTCTTGTTGTAATTTTTCTGTTCTATATTCACTTAAAACCTCCATGGAAGTTAATGCATTCCCTTTGTGAGTGACATTAATGGACGTGGGGTGTTACACGTGGTATCAGAGCTTACGGTTACCGGAACAGATAAAATTTTTAGAAAAACTATTTTTCTAAACTATTTTTGGAAGAAGTGTTTTCAAAAACATGTCTTGATGAGTAATTTAAAGAGGAAAGTTTTTATGAAAAACATAATCCCCAATAGCCATATATCTTTATCTTTCGAATTCTCCATTTTGAATCTTTCCTTTTTCGTTTCAGCATGGCTGAAGATCTTAACCTTCCGGACGGTGTAACGATACCAGGATGGTATAGGAGGTTATTAGAGGCTAGGGCCGCTGCAGGTCCAGGCAATGTTCCTCCACCACCAGTTGCACCCGCTCCTCCTCCTCCCCCTCCTCGCGCTGATACTTTTGCAAAGACATGCAAGGAATTTAAGGCTATGGGGGGAAAACCTTTTCAAGGGTCAGAAATGTTTGTGGAAGCTGGAGATTGGCTTAAGGAGGTGGAAAAATTGCTAGAAATCTTTGAAGTAGAAGAAGGGAGGAAAGTCAAATTAGCAGCTTGGTTAATGAAGGGAGAGGCCTCGTTTTGGTGGGAGGTCACTAATGGGGAGCTTCATGTTGATTCTTGGGCGGATTTCAGACGTAGGTTTGAGGCAAAGTTTCTCTTAAGGGCAGAAGAGAATCTATACATGGAAAGGTTCTTGACATTGAAGCAAGGAAGTTCATCAGTGAAAGAATATGTCAACAAATTTAATCAGTTAGCAAGGTTTGGCTTGGACTTAGTGAATACGCCGGAGAAGAAGGCTCCGAGGTTCGTTAATGGCTTGAATGAGCCGTTGCAGGGGTTGGCTATGACCCACATCCCTATGGGGGCCACCTTTGAGAAGCTAGTAGACATGGCACTCTTGCACGAGGAGAAAGGCGCTAATACTAAGGCACCCAAGAAGAAAGGGGATCAGAAGAAACCACAACAGCAAAACAAGAAGGGTGGTAAAGACAATATTGGCAAAGGAAAGAAAAGATGCTTTAACTGTGGGACACCAGGCCATCTCAGCAAGGATTGCAGAAAGAAAAAGAAGACTGGCTGTTTTCACTATGGTGAAGCGGGACATCTAGTGAAGGACTGCCCAAAGAAGGTGCAGAGGGCAGGGTCTACCTCGGGAGGACAGGTGCAGGATCTTATGGCACCAGGGCAGGCAAGGGGACAAGTTCAGGCTCTCGCGGTCCCACCGCTGCAAGAACGAGGTAGAACCATTTCCGTTGAAAGCCGAGTTTTTCTGTTTAATCATCCTGTCCGTACCTTATTCGATTCGGGCGCATCGCATTCGTTTATTTCTACATGATTAGTTGAATCACTGCACTTAAACACCAGTTTAGTAGAGGATCCCTTAGTTGTTTCGAATCCAATTGGGGGCTCAGCTTATTTGTCCATGATGTGTTTGGATTTGAAAATTTCTATACTTAGCGTTGAGTTTAGATGTGATGCTTATGTTTTGGGCTTCACGGGCTATGGGCTAATTTTAGGAATGGATTGGTTATCCAGAAATGGGGCCGTTCTTGATTGTGAAAGGAGAGTAGTTAGGCTCATGACTCGCCTTGGCAACACTCTCGAAATCTTTTGTAATCCCATAAATTCCGTTATGCTAAGTTATCTAGAATCTCTTGACACGTCTGTGGAGAATCTACGATCTGTTAGAGTGGTCCGAGAATATTCGGATGTGTTTGAGGAGGTGAAGGGCTTGCCTCCGAAGCGGGAGATAGATTTTCGAATATATCTTGTGGATAATGCAAAACCAGTATCTTTGCCAGTACGCCACATGGCTCCTCGTGAAAGGAGGGAACTCAATATGCAAGTGAAGTAGTTGCTTGAGAAGGGGTTCATAATACGTAGTATATCAGAGTGGGGTGCTCCAGTAGTATTTTCCACGAAGGCGGATGGGTCCCTTAGGCTTTGTGTGGACTATAGAGAACTTAATAAGCTTACTAAGAAGAACAAACACCCACTGCCGAGGATTAACGATCTCTTCGATCAGTTAGTTGGCGCCTCAATGTTTTCGCAGTTGGACTTAGCCACTGGATTCCATCAGTTGAGAGTGGCTGAGGATAGCATTGACAAGACTGCCTTTAGGACTCCGGACGGTTTCTATGAATGGCTAGTGATGACCTTCAGTTTGACAAACGCCCCCGCATACTTCGTTGATTTGACGAGTAGGGTGTTTAGGGAGTACCTTAATAAATTCGTGGTGGTCTTTGTAGACGACATCTTGATCTTTTCTAAGAACGAAGAAGAGCATGCCCTACATCTTAGGGAAGTGTTGGAGACTCTACGAGCGCATAACCTTAAAGCTAAATTTACTAAGTGTCACTTCTGGAGAGAGGAAGTGCAATTCTTAGGGCACGTGGTTTCCAAAGAAGGGATAGCTGTGGATCCCGCGAAGGTGGTGGCCATCCAAGATTGGGAGGTCCCTAAAACTGCTACTGAAGTAAGGAGTTTCTTGGGGTTGGCTGGCTACTATAGGAAGTTTATCAAAGACTTCGCAAAAATATCAGCTCCATTGACACGCCTGACGAAGAAGATCCTAGTCTTCGCGTGGGACGTAGATTGTGATGATGCGTTCCAACGTTTAAAGAGAGCTTTGACCTCAGCTCCAGTCTTAGTGCTGCCAGACGGGAGTAAGCCGTTTACTGTTTATACCGATGCTTGTGGGCCAGGACTAGGCGCAGTCTTAATGCAAGAGGGTAGGGTAATAGCCTATGGTGGAAGGCAGTTGAGGGTGCATGAGAAGAATTACCCCACGCATGACCTAGAGTTGGCCGCAATTGTTTTCGCGCTTAAGTCTTGGCGTCATTACCTTCTTGGCGAGAAATTCGAATTGTTCACTGACCACAAATCTTTAAAATACTTATTCTCTCAGAAGGACTTGAACTTAAGGCAGCAAAGGTGGATGGAGTTCTTAGCATCCTACGATTTCGAAATAACATATACCCCTGGCAAGGGTAACGTGGTGGCAGATGCCTTAAGTAGGAAAAGGTTGTCCTTGAGCCTACGGTTTGTTGAGCGGCGAAACTTAGAATTCATCTCTATGTTTGATTTTAGACCTTCCGTTGACTTTGTACCCGGTTTGCTAGCATCCTTGGAGGTCAGACCTACGCTTTTGGGACGGATTGGTGAGGCACAGCGAGATGACCCACAGTTGGTAGTTAGTGGAGAAGCTCAAAAGAGGGGAGTCATCAAGTGTGACACCCCGTATTTTTACGCTTTAAAAATAAGAAATTTACGTACGTATGTGATGATACGCAAGCGTATAAACTAATGAACTATGAAAATAAAAGTTATTCTGTTTATACTTTTAGAATTAAGTTAAATGGAATTTACCATTGCGTTCGTCTCGGAAAAATACGCGAAATAGAGTCCGAGTTTTCGAGAATCGGAGCCCGTATGACCCAGTTAAGGCCCATATCGATTTTCAGGAAATTTCAAGTATGAAACAGCTCGAAAACTCAGAAATTTGGTCCAGGCAGGGTAGGTGGGAATTTTCCCGCCAAAGCCCATGTCGACTGGGGAGTCGACAGGGCTGTCGACACCCCAGGACCCAAGTCGACAGGGCTGTCGACTTGGGCGTCGACTGGGACCAAAAACACACTTCTGTGTGTTACGGCCTGGTGCACCTGGTCATCTGTTTTGGTCTAGTCTGGTGGCCTGAGACGGGTTTTAAAGGTTCAGATTGGTCCTAGGGTTAATCCTAAGGTCCTAATCACTCCTAATCTCTATAAATAAGCCCCTAACCTACCCCTAAATCCTCATTATTCATTCATGCAACTAAACTATGGCAAAATTATTACTCTCATGGCCTCCACTCTCATTCTAAAATTCCTAAGTAAATTCCTATGAGAGATTCATGTTCATTCAAGTGTTTTCAAGCATGAATGGATGTTGTTAGCTTGCATTCAAGTTAAGTTGCAACATTTCTATTTCAAAGCTAGGGTTTTTATTGATTTGGAGCTTTCATATTGGGTTTATTTGATTGCATAAGAGCTTCGTCTCAATCTTTGTTTTGCATTTCGATTTGTGCCTTCATAGCAATGTAAGCCCTTTTCCTACTCTTAGATATTAACTATGAAGTTAAACGTTCATGTTGCAAGTTTGGGTTTGATCATTGAGTATAATACATGCTATCATGTCATGCAAGTTTATGAAGTCTGCATCTTTATCTTGTGGTCATAAAGCTTCGGGCTTTATGTTGAATGTTGCATTTTGGCAACATGAGAACTATCATACCCCTTATGATAGCTTGCATGTAATGTCATATGCGAACTTCTAGCCATCTTTCTAAGTCATTTATCACCATGATTCGCTTATTTTCCAAGTTTGGGTTTATGCATGTTTTTGAGGCTTAAGAATGTAACATGCAAGTTAATGAACACATTTGTGCCTCATTTGCCACCATGATTAACTTGTGGCTTAATATCCATTTTTGCCATGCCTTTGCCAAGTCTCTTCTTTTAATCCATTACGTTGTTGCGAACGTATATGCGAGTTTAAAAGCGTTGGGTTATGTTATGGGTAATTTCTAATGACATGAAAATATAACTTAAAAACATGACTTGAAATATAACATGGAAGTTGACATGTAAGTATGCTTGAAAATATGAAATTGGGAATTTACCTATTAAGTTAGGTCTACCCATACTATGGAATTGGGAATTTACCTATTGAGTTAGGTCTACCCATATTCTTAAGAAAACTTGAATATGAACATGACACTAGACTAAACATGAAAGGGACCAACTCGAGGTTGGGTTGAGTTTGCAACATAAAGCTACCCGGAACCGACCGGCCTAACTAGTAGTTGCAAACATTAGGACCCAATGTGAGAAGTTGGTCATGTTGTGCTTGAACCCGAGGTTAGACCAGGTTGTGGTGTAAAGCTACCCGGAACCGACTGGCTTAACTAGTAACCACAACAAAGTCTAATGTGAGAGGTTGAGGTGCATTAAGTAATTAATGCCACATGATAAGGTTAAGTAAGTTTCCTTAATGACACTTAACCGTATAATACAGTTAATGGATGGGGTTAAGTTAACTTATACTTAACTAATCTAAACATGGAAATCGGATGGGGTTAAGTTAGCCTAGACTTAATTAATCCAACTTGGTAGTTTAAGGGGGTTAAGTTAAACACTTAACTAATCTAACACGATGATTTGATGTGGTTAAGTGACATATACTTAACCAATCTAACTCGTTAATTTGATGTGGTTAAGTTAACCAATATAACGTGAAAACATGATAAGGCTAAGTCACGAATCGCTTGAATACACTTGACCGATTTGACTAAGTAAATTGATAGGGGCAAGATAATATATACTTAACCAATCTAGAATGATAATTGGACGAGGTTAAGTCGTGAATTGCTTAATATACTTAACCAACTTGACACATGGTTTGTAGGGTTAAGTCTTGAACTTGGATACTTAGCCAATTTTGACATGATTTGTAGACGGATTAAGTCATGAACTTAAGTGACACTTAATCCATTATATAAACCATAGTTCAGAGAATTAGGTGGATAACCGTAATTAACAAGAATAACGGGAATAAGCTAAGTGGTAAACCTTAGTTGGAGAATAGCTAAGTAATAATTCTTAGTCAAGGAATTTTGGACCAGTTCATAGATTGGATGAGTAACCCGATACGGTAGGTCATCGTTTAAGCACACGAGTAGGAGCAAGTTATCTGATTTAGATAAAGGCTCCAGCGAACTGGGTAACGAAGCAGCGGCTTTGGGGAACGTGAGGATATTCTTGGTATCCCTCTGTGAGCTGCCAGGTGATCATACTAGGCTCATGAGAGGTTAAGGTCTGCGTTAGAAGAACCAAGAGTACGCCTTGGTTTCTATACGAGCGACCTAAAAACGGGGATGGATAGGGGATAGTCGACGATACACGGTAGTGCCCTAGATAGCATTTCGTCAGGCTACTTACCATCTTTGGTCAAGCGTGTACGTACGAAAAGGCAGAGAACACCCAAAAGACCATAATTGCTATCTAATTATGGTTGCGGTAAGGCTAGGATTGTGGGTTGGCCAGTAGTGTGTTCTAATACAGGATTTATCCTGTCTTGTCTTTCACTAGTTGAGGGAGTGGTCTCGTGGGACCATAGCCACGTATAGGAAAAACAGACCTTAGCATCTGCATCGGCAGATAAATCGAAAGCTCCCGACCGAGTCCTGTATTTCTTGAACTGCCCTGTGACAGGACTCGGATGGCACGATGTGATACATGTGCATACAGTCATGGAAAAACGATTCACGATGAATGCGTGGGAAAAAGGGCGCGGTTGACGGTTAGCGTAATTCCTAGTGGCCCTGGGTGGTTGAACCCAAACCGAAATACGAAAACGTGCAATAGGTAAGCATAATCACTAGTGGTCCTAGGTGGCATAAGTCCTAGTTGCACAAACAATGATTCATGTTGGGAAAGCCTAGCTAGGTCTAGGGTAACAGTCCAAACGAGCTTAAGGATCATGGAATTACATTGGAGTAGTATAGAACCTCATGGGAAAGCCCGTACGGTCTACGGCAAGGAACTGAACATTTACATGGAAAGAAACATACGAGTTGAGTAACCTATATATGCGATATATTAAGGTGGACATGGACCATTACACGACTTTTGAGTAAGGGTCTTTCAGGGTTAACACATGATACGGTGGGGATACTAGTACGGTAGGTGCAGAGCAGAAATACAGGATAGATACCATGGGATGTTATACGTGATAGATATCTTGGGAATATTATTTTTGATAGGAACCTGACGATGGGATACCTTGTTTTATCTTGACATCGTAATTTATCATGACACCTTAGTTTATCTAAGTTCAGTAGTTCATCCTGTTATTTTGATTTAGCTTATCTATCTTGTCATCATGCTTATGTTCATCTCAGTTTCTCATGATAGTTAACTTTACTAGTTTTTATGCTTCTTTACTATTGTAAGACAGGTTTTGATGTACTCTGATGTAAAAGGCTTTAGACCTTAATTATTAATGTTTATGAAAGTTCAATTTTACTTCCGCTACTTTATATGTTCTGTCTTGTGATATTTCTGTGCATGTTTACCAATAATGCCCCTCTAAAGCTAGTGCATTCCTTTGCGAGTGACCCTAGCGGAGGCAGGGTGTTACATTTGGTATCAGAGCAGAAGGTTACCAGGCTGGGCAAAAGTTTTTAAAGACCTTCTGAAAACTACTTGAAAACTGTTTACAAAGAAGCATTTTACAAGAAAAACTTTGTTTTTAAAGGCTATTCCCCAAAGGCCATTAGTACTGTCCTTGTTTTATCGGTTGAATCCCCTTTTCCTTTCTCTCTTCCATCGGTAGTCACGATGGTTTTGGTTACGATTAGTTTCCGAGTTAGGAAAGTGTTTTCTATACGATGGAGATAGTTCTCGAGAGAAATAGAACTGAGTTAGGTGAAAGGATGGTAATGGAAGGATAGCTGGGCAAAGGAGGAAAAATATATATATATATAAAGGGGCAAGTCGAAAGGCCTGTCGACAGGGCAGTCGACTTACCCCCCCCCCCCCCCCATATCGACAGGCCTGTCGACACAAGGCGCCTGTAGGGGAAAAAAATATAAAGCCGCAGCCGACGGCTTTCTTCCCCAAACCCCCATTTCTCTTGCCTCTTCCCTTCCGGCCACCAAAACCCGAAAATTCACCACTTCCCCCACCTCCCATCACCTCGTTCCTCCACTATTCTTCATAAATTTGGTCTTAAATCGAAGCTAAAGACCCTCTCTACCCGGATCTATAGTTTACCTCTTCCGATTCGTGCTCGAATCACCATGACTAATCCACCCAATCTCTACGAGCTTTACCCTCAATTAACCGCGCAAGAGGTCGAGTGGTGTGACGAGAAACAAGAGATAATCGAGCACTATGCGCGGATCGCCAATAGGAATTTGCTTTTAGGCCGACCGGTGAGGTTTGTGGATTTTGCGGGAACCGCCGTGGATTTTTTTTTTGCTAATGCGGGTTTGATTCATATTCTAGATACGCGCACGGCCGAGAGGAGAGGCTACAAACGTATGGTAAGACTTTTTGATGCTCATTTGAAAATTGGTGTGGATAATGATGGGTTAATAACCTATAGTTCAAGGGTTAAGGGTACCCATATATTTATGAATGAGATCCAGTTTGGGGACATGTTGAATATCCGTGGTACGGGACTAGATACGAACGATCTTGAGATGAATGATTTGAATGTGTGGGGTAGGATCTTTTTTAATGGACTGATGAGACATTGGGATAGTACACATTTGCGCCCGCTAGCTAGGTTTGTGGTCAGAATATTGCAATATAATCTTGCGGGGCAAAATGCTGGGTTTGATAGAGTCCCAGTCGTTGTTAAGGCCGCCACTTATGCTATTTTTGGGGGCATACAAATGAACTGGGCAAGGACAATCTTACAGCAATACCAAATTTATAGGGAAGCAAGGCACGCCAATATTTGTTTTGGGAACTTATGGACCATGGTTTTTCACCGATATGGGGTTGATTTAAATGAGGAGGATTATCTGACACTTTCTAACCATCCCTCTGTTATCATCACTGAGGCTGCACTAGGAAGGATGGGTATAAATATGCAAGATCTGCAAGATGAGCCACATCTTATGGAGCATGAGGGATTAGATGAGGGAGAGAGTGAAGGTGACGAGGAGGAAGAACCACATGATGGTCGGTTCGGATAGTTTGAGCAACCCTATCAGGCACCACAGCATGAGGACGAGCAGGCACAGACATGGCATGCTTGGGAAGGAGCCTGGGCTCATCAGGCCCCGGCGCAGGGGGCTTCAGATACAGGTGCCTGGGATCCATGGGTTGCTAGGGATCCAGATTAGAGGACTGAGCTGAGGTATGTTTCAGAGCAGCAGGCTCGCATAATGAGGAGCCACCGGGACATAATGAAGTCACAGCAGGAGATGCTGCAGGCACAGGTAGGCCTAGCTCGGACTCAGCAGCAGATGCTTCAAGACATGGGTAGCTCCTATGATCAGTTAGGAGCGGGGATACAGGACATACAGTTAGAAGTTAGGCAGGGGAACCGACGACATGAAGAAAGGTTAGATAGCTTAGAGGAGCTCATCCGTGGCTACTTCCATCAGGGTTGACTTCTATCAGTGTATCCGTAGGATAGTATTTTTTTTCAGTACTATTTTCTTTGTTATCTGGTAGTAACGATGTACTGAAAGCTATCTTAATATTTGCACGTTGTTTGTTTATGAAATCTGTTGTGCTTAATGTAATTATGAAATATTGCACGATAATGCCTTATAAACAAAGTAAAGCAAGAAAGTAATAAAACGGGAAATCTTTCCGTTATATAAAGTTTAGAAAATTAGATTTTTTCTAAATTAAAAATGGATGGTAAGGTCTTGGATGCACCAATTGGATGAACTTCACTCTTATCTTGTAAGAGTGTGGGAAAATTTGGATGAAATTGCTTTCTCAAATTTTTGCATTCATTTAGAACTGCAAGTATATTTTAGGATGAGAGCATCATGTTTTCAGAAAAGAAATTTTCAAGAAATAGCATTCATATAGGTGGTATCACAAGTTAGGCATACATATTTTTCTATATTGTGATTCACTTTTGCACATGTGCACATGGTTGCAACAATTGGCTGAACACTTATGGATGATAATGTGGGGACATAAATCCTACTATTATTGAATTTCGGGGACGAAATTCCTTAAGGGTGGGAGAATGTGACACCCCGTATTTTTACGCTTTAAAAATAAGAAATTTACGTACGTATGTGATGATACGCAAGCGTATAAACTAATGAACTATGAAAATAAAAGATATTATGTTTATACTTTTAGAATTAAGTTAAATGGAATTTACCATTGCGTTCGTCTCGGAAAAATACGCGAAATAGAGTCCGAGTTTTCGAGAATCGGAGCCCGTATGACCCAGTTAAGGCCCATATCGATTTTCAGGAAATTTCAAGTATGAAACAGCTCGAAAACTCAGAAGTTTGGTCCAGGCGGGGTAGGCGGGAATTTTCCCGCCAAAGCCCATGTCGACTGGGGAGTCGACAGGGCTGTCGACACCCCAGGACCCAAGTCGACAGGGCTGTCGACTTGGGCGTCGACTGGGCCCAAAAACACACTTCTGTGTGTTACGGCCTGGTGCACCTGGTCATCTGTTTTGGTCTAGTCTGGTGGCCTGAGACGGGTTTTAAAGGTTCAGATTGGTCCTAGGGTTAATCCTAAGGTCCTAATCACTCCTAATCTCTATAAATAAGCCCCTAACCTACCCCTAAATCCTCATTATTCATTCATGCAACTAAACTATGGCAAAATTATTACTCTCATGGCCTCCACTCTCATTCTAAAATTCCTAAGTAAATTCCTATGAGAGATTCATGTTCATTCAAGTGTTTTCAAGCATGAATGGATGTTGTTAGCTTGCATTCAAGTCAAGTTGCAACATTTCTATTTCAAAGCTAGGGTTTTTATTGATTTGGAGCTTTCATATTGGGTTTATTTGATTGCATAAGAGCTTCGTCTCAATCTTTGTTTTGCATTTCGATTTGTGCCTTCATAGCAATGTAAGCCCTTTACCTACTCTTAGATATTAACTATGAAGATAAATGTTCATGTTGCAAGTTTGGGTTTGATCATTGAGTATAATACACGCTATCATGTCATGCAAGTTTATGAAGTCTTCATCTTGATCTTGTGGTCATAAAGCTTTGGGCTTTATGTTGAATGTTGCATTTTGGCAACATGAGAACTATCATACCCCTTATGATAGCTTGCATGTAATGTCATATGCGAACTTCTAGCCATCTTTCTAAGTCATTTATCACCATGATTCGCTTATTTGCCAAGTTTGGGTTTATGCATGTTTTTGAGGCTTAAGAATGTAACATGCAAGTTAATGAACACATTTGTGCCTCATTTGCCACCATGATTAACTTGTGGCTTAATATCCATTTTTGTCATGCCTTTGCCAAGTCTCTTCTTTTAATCCATTACGTTGTTGCGAACGTATATGCGAGTTTAAAAGCGTTGGGTTATGTTATGGGTAATTTCTAATGACATGAAAATATAACTTAAAAACATGACTTGAAATATAACATGGAAGTTGACATGTAAGTATGCTTGAAAATATGAAATTGGGAATTTACCTATTAAGTTAGGTCTACCCATACTATGGAATTGGGAATTTACCTATTGAGTTAGGTCTACCCATATTCTTAAGAAAACTTGAATATGAACATGACACTAGACTAAACATGAAAGGGACCAACTCGAGGTTGGGTTGAGTTTGCAACATAAAGCTACCCGGAACCGACCAGCCTAACTAGTAGTTGCAAACAATAGGACCCAATGTGAGAAGTTGGTCATGTTGTTCTTGAACCCGAGGTTAGACCAAGTTGTGGTGTAAAGCTACCCGGAACCGACCAGCTTAACTAGTAACCACAACAAAGTCTAATGTGAGAGGTTGAGGTGCATTAAGTAATTAATGCCACATGATAAGGTTAAGTAAGTTTCCTTAATGACACTTAACCGTATAATACAGTTAATGGATGGGGTTAAGTTAACTTATACTTAACTAATCTAAACATGGAAATCGGATGGGGTTAAGTTAGCCTAGACTTAATTAATCCAACTTGGTAGTTTAAGGGGGTTCACTTAACTAATCTAACACGATGATTTGATGTGGTTAAGTGACCTATACTTAACCAATCTAACTCGTTAATTTGATGTGGTTAAGTTAACCAATACTTAACCAATATAACGTGAAAACATGATAAGGCTAAGTCACGAATCGCTTGAATACACTTGACCGATTTGACTAAGTAAATTGATAGGGTCAAGTTAATATATACTTAACCAATCTAGAATGATAATTGGACGAGGTTAAGTCGTGAATTGCTTAATATACTTAACCAACTTGACACATGGTTTGTAGGGTTAAGTCTTGAACTTGGATACTTAGCCAATTTTGACATGATTTGTAGATGGATTAAGTCATGAACTTAAGTGACACTTAATCCATTATATAAACCCTAGTTCAGAGAATTAGGTGGATAACCGTAATTAACAAGAATAACGGGAATAAGCTAAGTGGTAAACCTTAGTTGGAGAATAGCTAAGTAATAATTCGTAGTCAAGAAATTTTGGACCAGTTCATAGATTGGATGAGTAACCCGATACGGTAGGTCATCGTTTAAGCACACGAGTAGGAGCAAGTTATCTGATTTAGATAAAGGCTCCAGCGAATTGGGTAACGAAGTAGCGGCTTTGGGGAACGTGAGGATATTCTTGGTATCCCTCTGTGAGCTGCCAGGTGATCATACTAGGCTCATGAGAGGTTAAGGTCTGCGTTAGAAGAACCAAGAGTATGCCTTGGTTGCAATACGAGCGACCTAAAGACGGGGATGGATAGGGGATAGTCGACGATACACGGTAGTGCCCTAGATAGCATTTCGTCAGGCTACCTACCATCTTTGGTCAAGCGTGTACGTACGGAAAGGCAGAGAACACCCAAAAGACCATAATTGCTATTTAATTATGGTTGCGGTAAGGCTAGGATTGTGGGTTGGCCAGTAGTGTGTTCTCATACAGGATTTATCATGTCTTGTCTTTCACTAGTTGAGGGAGTGGTCTCACGGGACCATAGCCACGTATAGGAAAAACAGACCTTAGCATCTGCATCGGCAGATAAATCGAAAGCTCCCGACCGAGTCCTGTATTTCTTGAACTGCCCTGTGACAGGACTCGGATGGCACGATATGATACATGTGCATACAGTCATGGAAAAACGATTCACGATGAATGCGTGGGAAAAAGGGCGCGGTTGACGGTTAGCATAATTCCTAGTGGCCCTGGGTGGTTGAACCCAAACCGAAATACGAAAACGTGCAATAGGTAAGCATAATCACTAGTGGTCCTAGGTGGCATAAGTCCTAGTTGCACAAACGATGATTCATGTTGGGAAAGCCTAGCTAGGTCTAGGGTAACAGTCCAAACGAGCTTAAGGATCATGGAATTACATTGGAGTAGTATAGAACCTCATGGGAAAACCCGTACGGTCTACGGCAAGGAACTGAACATTTACATGGAAAGAAACATACGAGTTGAGTAACCTATATATGCGATATATTAAGGTTGACATGGACCATTACACGACTTTTGAGTAAGGGTCATTCAGGGTTAACACATGATACGTGGGGATACTAGTACGGTAGGTGCAGAGCAGAAATACAGGATAGATACCATGGGATGTTATACGTGATAGATATCTTGGGAATATTATTTTTGATAGGAACCTGACGATGGGATACCTTGTTTTATCTTGACATCGTAATTTATCATGACACCTTAGTTTATCTAAGTTCAGTAGTTCATCCTGTTATTTTGATTTAGCTTATCTATCTTGTCATTATGCTTATGTTCATCTCAGTTTCTCATGACAGTTAACTTTACTAGTTTTTATGCTTCTTTACTATTGTAAGACAGGTTTTGTTGTACTCTGATGTAAAAGGCTTTAGACCTTAATTATTAATGTTTATGAAAGTTCAATTTTACTTCCGCTACTTTATATGTTCTGTCTTGTGATATTTCTGTGCATGTTTACCAATAATGCCCCTCTAAAGCTAGTGCATTCCTTTGCGAGTGACCCTAGCGGAGGCGGGATGTTACATCAAGCCATCTCCGTAGGTATACCCTAAATGATAAGAGTTGGTTACGTAGGGATAGTAGACTTTGTGTACCACGAGACGAGGACTTGAGGAAGACTATTCTTGATGATGCACATCGTTCGAAATGACCATTCATCCCGGCGGGGACAAGATGTACAAAGACATGAAGCGAGTTTTCTTTTGGGCCGGTATGAAGAGGGGTGTGGCCGAGTATGTTGCTAGATGCTTGGTGTGCCAACAAGTAAAAGTGGAGCAAAAGAAGCCCGGTGGGTTGCTTCACCCATTGGAGGTTCCACTATGGAAATGGGAAAGTGTATCGATGGACTTTGTGGATGGATTAACAAGATCAAGGAAGGGTAATACGGGAATTTGGGTTATAGTAGATAGACTTACTAAGAGCGCCCATTTTATTCCCGTGAAGAGTAAGAGGACTGCTCCATGGTTAGATTCTGTATACGTCCGAGAGGTAGTTCGTTTGCATGGTGTTCCTTCTAGCGTAGTAAGCGATCGCGATCCTATCTTCACTAGCGAATTTTGGAGGAGCTTACAAGAAGCGGTAGGGACTCAGTTATGTTTGAGCACCGAATATCATCCTCAAACGGACGACCAAACCAAGAGGGTGAATCGTATTCTAAAGGATCTTTTGAGGCTATGTATCCTAGACTTTGGGGGTACATGGGAAGAGCATCTTCCATTGGTAGAGTTCTCATATAATAACAGCTTTCAATCTAGCATTGGATAGGCACCTTTCGAAGCTCTTTATGGACGACCTTGTCGTTCACCTACATGTTGGTGGGAATCTACGGATAAGATCTTACTTGGGCCCGATATGATTAGAGAGACTTCGGAAAAGATCGACTTGATTCGAAGGAGGATGAAGACGGCGCAAGATAGGCAGAAATCTTATGCAGACAAAAGGAGGACAGATCTGGAGTTTGATGTTGGGGACATGGTCTTTATCAAAGTGTCTCCATTACGAAATGTCGTTCGCTTTGGGTCCGTTGGGAAATTAGCACCAAGGTTCGTAGGGCCGTTTCCTATTAAGGAGAAGATTGGACAGATGGCGTATAGAGTGGAGTTGCCTGAGAGACTTAGTGGTGTACATGACGTATTCCATGTATCACATTTGAGGAAGTGCTTGCACGAGACCGCGGAAGTGGTAGAGCCGAGCTTGCTTAGAGAGGTGGAGATAAAGCGTGATGCGACGATTCGACGAGCTTCTACGCGCATTCTTGGGTCACAGATTAAAAAGTTGAGGAATCGAGAGGTCAGACTAGTCAAAGTGCAATGGGGAGATGATGAGAGCAACACTACTTGGGAGACAGAAGCGAAGATGCGTTCGTTGTACCCTTTTCTTTTTGAGGGTATGTCTTTTAATTTCTCCTTTATCGCTTAGCTTGTACTTATCTTATCTATAGTATGTCCTCTCTCTAGTATCTTTGACCTTTAGTTAGGATAATCCTATGGTTGAAACATGTGTTTGAGACATGTTATGTATGATGGATGCAAAGTGGATGCAAGTGTTTGCTAGTGGTTGCTCGTGGACGCATATACACACACTATTAGGCACTAGATCGGCTCAGTCACTTCATATTGCATATTGCATATATATGGATGTATTTAGTAAAATGGATGTATGAGGATTTTTTTTTATCATATGGATGCTGCATTCAGATGATGATTGTGCACGCATATAGAGATAATATGTAGCATTAAGGAACTTTTGCATACATAATGGACGCATGACACTATCATGATTTGCATTAAGGAGGTCAACTGAATCAGTGGACCGCCTGATTTTGCATTAAATATGGACATATACACACACTGTGCATTTAAACATGAAAGCATTAGAAGTCTATAAGGACAATGGATGCCTGTGTTTGATGGTTGAGTAGATGGACGAATTGGATGATAGGATATACATTCTTCTTGACTTGAAGATTTCGGGGTCGAAATCCTTTAAGGAGGGGAGAATGTAACACCCCGTAATTCTGTTAATATTAATATTAACAAATTAAAGAATAACTAATCTTAGACGTGAGAATTGTGGGAAACGGGTTGCGCCATTGTGTTCGTCTCGGAATTCTGGTTGAAATAGAGTCCGAGTTTGCGTGATTTGGACTTCGTATGAAGAAGTTATGGCCATCGGAAGTTTCACAAAATTCAAAATTCAAAGTCAAACAGGCTAGGCGGGAAATTTCCCGCCCAGCACCCAGGTCGACTGGGGAGTCGACTAGGCAGTCGACACCCCAGGGACCAGGTCGACTGCGCAGTCGACCTGGGTGTCGACCTGGTCAGGTCGGCCAGGTTTTGACAAAGCCAAATCTTGAGCTGCTGATGTGTCTTTAGGGCTGAGTTGGCTAATTTAATGGTTCAGGTTAGTTCTGAGTTGATCTGATGGTCTAAATAAATCCTAAACTCTATATATACCTAGGTAGTCTCTCACTCTAAATCACATGAAAAATAGAATAGCCGCCGTCATGCCATCGCCATGGAACTCAGTGTAGCCGCCGCCAACTAAGAAGGAAGAAAGCTAATCAAAACTCTAATTCTACTCAACTCTAAAGCAAATCAAGACTCTCTTTCTTTTCTAATTGTGAGTATGATGATCTTAATAGGATTATTAGCAAACTAATTAGATTAAGATGTGATATGGATCATAATAAAATGATGTGAATTGTCATATATGTTGTTGTAAACCTTATGCTATCATGTATGTTGTGTTATGTGATAATGATATCCTATATGTTGTAAATCATGCTATGATGATATTATATATGTTGCAAGTTTCTATGGTAAGTTGCGATGTTACAAAGCCATGATGTAATTATGTTGTAGTTAGTTTATGAATCATGATGTTGATTATATATATATATATATATATATATATTTGGGCTATGATGATTCACATGATAAATCACATGTACCTATGCAAGTTTAGATTTATTAGTATGTATAATCTCACATATTGTATGACATCTATTTAGATCTAGAATTATGACATCTATTTAGATCTAGAATTATGCCATGACATGTGTGAGTTCTATGTGTTAGATGCTAGTTCACACCATCATTATGTTGCATAAACCACATATGCAAGTTTATACATGAACTTGGGTTATGATCATATTATGTAAGTTGTGACATTTAACCAAACAAGTTGACACCTTTAGATCCATGACATGTGTAGTTTTATGCAAGTTTCACCCCTATTATGATTAGATCTATTTTATTTGTCAATATGTTATGATAATTTATCTTTGTGCTATGAGTTAGACTATTCGAGTCTAACGTATATTTTTTGCGTTGAATAAGCGAACGTATAACGTGGGGTAGGGATAATATTAAGGATTTAATATTAAGAAATTGGGGTGCAATTGATATGATTTTGTATACCGTAAGTGGATGGCCATAATTGAGTCAATTATGGACATCATTAAAATTGGAATTAATTAATGATTTGAATAGGGATATATTTAAAACTGGGGTAAAAGATTATAAGTGTTAATCAATGCTTAGGACACGAGGTTGGACTCGTTTGTGACGTAAAACTGCCCGGACCCGCCCGGCGAATCCAGTGGTCACAAATGTTAGCCCAATGTGAGAGATCCTAGGCCCAAATTAAAGCATAACAGTTGTAAAGACACGAGGTTAGACTCTTTTATGTTGTAAGACTGCCCGGACCCGCCCGGCGAATCCAGCTGCCATAAATGCCAGTCTAATGTGAGAGGTCTTTATGAGGTTATGGCCTGAATGAATTAAGAAATACTTAACCAGATAAACATGTGAAGTGGGACATGGAGGTTAAGTAGGTGCCTTGGGTGGCATGAGGAATCTAGTGGGCGCCTTTAGTGGCATTTGAAATGCAATTAGTAAGACTTAACCAAACACACATGTGAATGAACATGACTAAGAAGAAGGTTAAGTGGGATATACTAGTGGGGACAAGCTTAGGTGGATAGCTTGTGGGGGCCCATTTCAACCAGTAACCCAAACGTATCTTTGTGGGCTCGACCCAAGTCGAGGATGGGACACGCATACCGGGCTTGACTATAAAAGGCCAAACGGGTTAGCGGTGGCAACGCAAGTCCAACGGGTTTCATATGCGTGTGTGGACCCGGACTGGTAGGTAAGACGTTGTTGCATCGTGTAGGTATAAGCCGTGCATCCTCAAGTTGTATCGGGTTGCCACTTTAAGGGAGTGATACACCCCACTGTGGGACCAGCACGGGTATCTACGAGTTGGGAGCCGATCGAAAGTGGGTAGTTGGGTACACCTAGCGGAGATAGGGGCAGGCGTCACCTATTTAGTCAGTTAGGGGTACACGAAGCTATTTATATAATTTCTAAGTTCGGTGAGTGGGATCAACCTTTAGGGTGACTGGTGTGGTGTGGTGCAGTGTAGTAATTATTCATTAGTAATTAGGTGTGCCTTTAACGTTATCTTTATCTGCTCTTCCATACCCAATAGTTCATAGACATTTCCTTGTTTTCCAGCTTATGCCTTAGTCTAGTTATTTTGATAATAGTATTGTTAGAATTATCATACTCGCCAGACTTTATGTCTGACCCCCCCTATTTCTATTCTTTTTCCCCCTCCAGGTCCTCAGGGTGGACCCAGCTCTAGTGGAGTCTGATTGAATTGCTTATTCTCTCTTTTGGAAAGCTTGGACCGCTGAAGTAAAGTCCAGCTAGTTATCTTCTTTAATGGCTATTTATGTAATGGGATTATGTATTTTGTTTTATCAAGATGGATATTGTACTTGACTCTGATTTATGGTTTTATGATGTAACAAACATGTTTAATTTCCGCTGCAATGAAATAAAGTTTTAGATTTCCAAGTACTACTTATTATCTGTCTTGTTGTAAATTTTCTGTTCTATGTTAACTTAAAACCTCCATGGAAGTTAATGCATTCCCTTTGTGAGTGACATTAATGGACGTGGGGTGTTACATTCCTCGTCAAATTTTCCCTTTTGATCCTTCATTCTTGATTTACTTAACCCTCTTTCTATACTGATAAAGTTCCTTCTCTTATTTATCAGTCTAAACACGATTAAACACATTATTTACAATTCTTGTTTTATAAGGTACAACACCGTTCATGATCAGTTCTTTATATCAAATATTTTAGATATCAGATAAAAGCTGACAAATTCTAGCGTATGTGTCACATATGGTTTCTCTACCTTGTTTTGAATTTAAATATTTTCATTTGAAACTAAATTCAAAATTTAAACTATAAACTAAATTTATAATTTAATTAAATTACAGTTTCTGTACTGACTTCTCGACATCTGTCAAAACCATATCTAATCTGCTATTCTTGAATGACTTCTTTGTTAACTTTACAGTTTAAATAAATCATTTCTACTTCTCATTTTATAATTTAATTTTAAATTGCCATTTTTGTATATATTTCAGTTTTTGACAAAACTGTATTTAAAATCCTGATTCACTTTCTTTCTTGTTTAAATTAAATAAAAATTCTATTTTTATTTAAATATTTAATTTTTCTATTTTAATTAAACCATTATTTAATTTAAAAACTAATTTGAATTTAAATAATATTTAAAAAAACCTTCATTTTTACGGTACAACAGCAAAGTACCACATTTGAATATCACGGCATTTCACCTCCGGTTCACCCCCAGATCATTCGAAAATGTCGTGCGCCATCGTCCTGCTCTTGACTCTGGTAGTACCACTTGGTACTTTGGCCAAAGTACCACAATACCACCTGTACATCACTCCTCCCGTGCACGTGTACACCACCACCGCCCAACGATGAGCCACCGCACCACTCCAGACCTGTCGTGCTCCCCTTCTAGTTGGCCAACCACTCACCTGAGCCGTCCCCCAAGTCCCCCTCCTCGGATTCACCATTTCATCTTTTTAAAACCGAAAAACACTTAACCAGTTCATCCAAAAACCCGTCTCCACCAATGACCTCCGACCACCTGGGATGCTCGCACCACCTTCCACCTCTCCTCCGACCTCGTGCGCACCTTCCCCCTCGTCCTTGGCCCACTCGATCACGTGGGGACCACGTGCGATGCCTCCAAAACTCATGAACCCATTTACAGACCAACACCCTAAATCAAATTCAAACATTTAATCAAAGCCATAGAAAAATCCCATTGTAATTTTCCTACGATCTACACCTCGCCAAGCTCCTCCAGACCGATTTGTATCATCTCTGATCAAGTGGATCACCGGAATTTTGTCTTTGTTCATTTTCTGATCATCTAAGATTCCTCATGATTTAACTTGTTAAAAATCTTGATTTCACTTCTAAAAATCATTATTTCGATCTATCATTCCATCTGTAAACTCAAATCAAGTTTTCACTAAGTTTGAAAATCCACTTTTGTTTTGTGAACCAGAGAGCTTCCTGTTGTTTTATTTTTAAACAACAGTAAAGGTTTTGGTAAAGCCTGTTTTATTTTTGAGCACTTTAATAACTATGTAAAGGTTTAAAACATTGTATGCCACCTCATTTTAATCCACAAACATGGTTTTTTTCTCTGAATTATTTAGATTTGTAGAAGTTCATCCAAAAATACAGGGTCTGTTTATCAGCAGCCGATAATAACTTTTCTAACTTTTGGTACTTAAGGTTATTAACTAAAAACCAATGATTTTTCTCCTACCAACAAGAATTCCTCACAACACATTACCTAACAGCATCATCATACAACCCAAGTTTCAATTTATAATTCAAGACAGCAAGATGCTGGAAATTCAAACAAGAATTAAAAAACAGTTTACTCACCTTTGAAACTTGAAACCCTTAGCTTTATTCTTGCTGGACTCTCTTGAATGAGTGTGTGTTTGTGTGGGTTAGATGTGTGTGCTTAGGTACAATTTATAGTGGTAAAGATCATTAAAATAATGGCGGTAAAGATCAGCTATTAGATTTGGTTTTTGACAAGTGAAAGACAACTCAATAAAACCCTTTTCTCTACCAAATCAAAACAACACCATCACATGGCTTATATCAGCCTTACTTCACCCCTAAAACCCCTTGCCTATGGCCTTCTTTTCCCTTTTGGTTTCTACGAGTTGTCACACAACAAAAGCTAGGTACAACCATGATCTTCGCAATCTTTTTTCTTGGTTTTTAAACAAATATAGCATCCATATAGGTTCAGTTTTTGCATAGGGTTTCTACACCATATCTTTCTCATGAAAATTTGATTTAACATAAAATATAAAGTATTTTACTTGCCTTCCAAGTGTTGTAAAAATCTGAAAATCTTTTTACTTTTTGATCTTGGTCATGTGAATGAAATAAACATGAACATCTTGAAAAATCTTTATATGTTAGTGCTTATCCAGTGTAGGCAAGATGGTAGTATCTATGCAAGATTGTGTAAATCTATAAGCACATGGTTTATGCCAAAGTGATTATGTTCTTGAAAATGCAAAAGAGTGTGACCATTTTCAGAAAATTCATGGAAAAAGGAAAGTGATTTAAAAACTGAAAATACATGACACAAGAATGATTTTCCATGTGAACCAATATTTCTTTAGATTCTCTATGCTAGTGTTGGTGTTATGTTCATGTATGTACATATATATAAATAAAAACATACTTACAAAATGAAATAATACTTCCATGTTTTGAGACGATGTAAATGAGAATTTAAACTTGTTTTAATACTTGCTTTTGAACTTGCTCTCGACAAGAAAATGGATTTTGGCATGTTTATATTTCAAGAGTTAAAAGTTTTAAAATCCAAGGATTTGCAAGATCCTAAAGTACATACTTTTTAATTTGAGAACAAGGAAAAATTGGATTTGTTCTTTAAATCATGATAGTATGTCTACATGTCCTTTGAAACTCAAGAACTTTCTTAAACAAAAGTGAGGATAACTCCTTTGTAAAAACAATTGAGGTATGTGCAAAGGCAATTGTGTTTTTAAACTTGCTATACCACAAGTTTGAATAAGTTTTCCCATGCTATCATGTTTTCAAATGAAATTTGTTTTTTGATGTATATGTAAACTTTCCTTTGAATTTGCTTTGCCAAAAAGGAAATGAGGCTTTCATGTGTGGATTATGTATATGTAACTTATGCTTTGCTTTAATACTTTCTTTTGAACAACAAAAAGGTTTGGCATATTTTAATTCAAGTTTGATAAGTTTTCACATCAATATTTACAAAAAAACCAAATTCTTAAATCCCTTGAAAAATGAACTAACATGTAAAATAAAAATAGCATCACAAATACATGCTATGTAAAAGTGTTGTTCTCATACATGTGTAAATAAAATTAAACAAACGCTATTAAACACATGTTATCAAACACAAACGTCTAAAAATGGGTTTTTAGTAAATGTTGTAATATGTGCATCTATAAACGCTGTTATACACAAATTAACATGGTTTTGAAATTGCACACTCTTGATTTTAAATCGTATTTGAAAATACGTTCTTACGATCAATTCATCTGTGTCAGTGATCAGTGTAAATACCCGGATCATTACTGTCTGCATCCTAGTATATATATTTAACTGGAAAATAAAATTAGAGTGAAAAGTTCTCACCTTTGGGATCCACTCCTCTAGTTCTATTTCTGAATTTTTGAACCATTTGGATTTGCCTGAAATTCCTACGCAATCTTTTTTACACTGTTCATAGTAAAAATCAGATTTTTTAATATGATGTTTATATATTTAAAAATCGCATTTTTATATCGCTATATATGTATAAAAGATCACATTTTCATATCGCTATATATATAATAAAAATCATATTTTTATATAACTAAAAATCGAAATTTTTATATAACAAAAAATCGTATTTTTATATAACTAAAAATCAAATTTTTATATAACTAAAAATCGAATTTTTATCTAACTAAAAACATTATGATTTATACGATAAAAATCTCATTTTTATGTTATTAAAAATCTCATCTTTATATTTTTTAAAATCTCATCTTTATATTTTTAACTACAGCTATATATAGAATAAAAATCACATTTTTATATCACCATTCAAACAATAAAAATCATATTTTTACTTCGCTACATATATATAAAAATCAAATTTCTATCGTCGCTATATATATATATATATATATATATATATATATATATATCTAAATCAAATTTTTATATAACTAAAAATCGAATTTTTATAACAAAGTTATTTATATAAGTTTTACATTTTTTTTATTTACTCAAATAAATAAAAATAAAAGTAAAAACTCACTTTTCCCGCGGTGCTGAAATGGAGTTGACGACGGCGTTCTCGAGTGGCATGGCGGCTTCCAATGGCTCTCAGGGTGTTAAATGCGACAATGGAAATCATAAAAATTGCATTTTAAGTGTAAGAGAAGGACCGGGGTCGGAGTGGGTGATGGGGAAGGCGGCACTGGGTCGTGGGTGTGGTGCAGGCACCGGAGGTAGTGTCCCATCGGCCAGAGGGGGCGGTTTTAGGCGAGATTTGGGGTTGCGGTGGGCTTTCTTTGATTGGAGGAGGAGGGGGCGGGTTTAGCGGCAGCGTCGGCCAGAGGGGGGATTGGCGAGAGGCGGTGGTCGGATCTGGGGGTGGCGACGCCAGCACGGTGGCCAGTGTGCTGAGCGGCGGCATTTGTTTTTTTTTTTTTTTTAAAAAAGTGACAGGGAGAGAGAAAGTGGAAGGGCGGATCATATATTATTATTACTTTATTTAATTTAATTCTTTTGATTTCCAAATACATGTTTAACGATACAAACTCCAAATCAAACCCAACGATTGTCGTCCATAACTAATTACTCCCATTCCGAAAACAATGGGATATGTCCGGTAAGCCAATTCAATTGTTACGATCAGTTTTCATTTGAATTAAAATATAATTCAATGTATATTTAATTTAAACGTACATTTTAATTTAACGGGGCCACATACTGACTTCAAAAATTCCAAAAAAATAAACCTGGCTATGTTTTGACGATACGGTCCTAACAAAACTAATTTCGTTGATTTTGGAGACCGTTTGAAAAAGGTCATTTTCCAGTCGATTAAATTCAAACTGAAATAACCAAACACGTTCAAATCCGCCACGCTCACATATTGATTTCAAAAATTATGAAAATTGGAATCTAGCAATAATTTGATATTCCGGATAAAAAAAGTGGTTTCGTCGAAAGCGGAGGTCGTTTGAAAAATGGCTATTTTTAAGGGCTATATATTATATAAATTCCATAGTGACTATTCTGAGTTTTAAAATGGACATAACTTTTTATTTCCCTTATGAAATCTGGATTTTTCACATTCTTAGGAAAGATATTATCAAACAGATTCAAATATTTCTGGTTTTACTGAAATCAGATTTATTTTGAATCATGTGCATTTAATTGAAATTTGAAATCGAATTTCAAACAGCCGCGCCATTTCAGGCTCGGTTATAATTAAAATAAATTTATTCGTTCTAACTACGATTTAAATAAATTTTTAGTCGTTATTATTTAAAATAAATCATTTTAAATATTCAAAATTCATTAATATTGCAAAAATAACAATTTTAAAATCTTTTCGTCCTCGAAAAGGAACAAAGCTGAAAGTTATTTATCTAACCAACTCAACTTTCATTCCAGCTTTCATTCATCAACTTTTCAGTTTCTAAGAATTTTCTAGTTTTTCAAATATTTGGCTAACACCCTAAATTTTTGAAAATTTTGCCATAACCTCTTTTGTACGGGGAGACATTTAAAACCGCAACTAGCCACGTAGGGCCCTCATCAATCCAAAAGAAAAAGAAAAGGCCAAGCGGCCAGCCAATCGGCTCATAAAATCATCCATACCCAATAAGTTCGTAAACATGTACCTATTTGTCGGGCATACAATTTTATTCCTCTTTTTAGCCTCCTTGCTATGACCTGTTCCTTATATACACATGTACATATATGCAATTGCAATCAATTTTCAAGTTAGTTCAATATTTGATTCAATTTGGCTTAATGGTTCAAAATTTTAATTAATCAAACCAATAATCAAAAAACAACACAATCAGTAATTAATTAGTTGATTATCGTTTCAAACACATAACTTTTATATATATACAAAAATCGTATTTTTGATGCCAATTCACAAACAATAAATCCTATCTAGTTTGGTTTCACACCAGTCAATTGGAAATTTATAGACATCCCACTTTTGAAACACAAACATAAATACTGATGATGGCGCGCCATCATCAGAATCATACCCCGGCGATTAGAGTGTGATTATATATTTATCCAGTACATTTGAGACTTCGAATACATGTTAATCACGCGTATATTCAAAATCTTTATATACTCGATTATCCAAATTCAACATAAAATAAATAATCAAATACATATTACAAGGTTTAAATTTTCAAAACAAAATTTGGTTTCATTTATATTTTAAAAATAACACTCTTTATACTCATTCTAGGACACTACTGATCCCATCTCTAACAAGTCATTCTTATTAGATATTACTAATCCAATCTCTGATGAATTCTTTTGTTTGATTCTAATGTGCCTTGTTCTCGAGCTCTGTAAACCAAAGCTCTGATACCAACGAAAACGAACCAAACTCACCCTTACGGGAAAGCCCGGATTGAGTTGAGAACATGACAAATCAGAACACAAACAGAATAACATTTCATTGCTATTACAACAATTTACATCAAAGTACAAGAATTAGAGTATGAATAAATAATATACATCAGAAAAATATCAGAGATTAATATACATTACATAGCAGCGGAAAATAATACATAACACAACTGGAAGCTATACACGGATACAGAGCTTTCCGAATATAGCTCCAGCTGTAAACTAGGATCCTGTGAAAATAAATCTGCAAAACCAAAACTACTGGCTGCTTGTGTGGAAAATTGGGGCACCCAGAGTTTAGGTTAAAACAGTAAACTCCAGGTCAGTCATATGACTGGTGTGAGAACTAAAATAGTTACTTAAAACTTTACTTTAAAGTAAATCAAGGGACCACGCCGTATAACCCGGATCGGGTTTTTCCTAGGAAGACCAGTGCGTGAAACAATTTATAAACAATGCATTTCTTTTTGAAAAATGAAGCTATTATAAGACTCAGGTCCCATCACACAATGCAACGTTAGCCGGAGGATAGAGTTTTCACTTATAATAGCCAAACATGCTTGGTACGTGTTAGCCTACTTTGTGAACTAGGCAACACAAAGTCAAGAAACCAGACATTGAAGAGCATTTTTAATTAGAAAACTTCGGTTCGGATTGGAGAAGACACTACAATCTAGATTAGATAGCAGCAGCTGTTCGGGTCGGGTCAGAGCAACCTATCGGTTAGGGTCGGATAGAGTCCTCTGTTCGGATCGGTGAACTCCTACTGAGTAAATTGGTAAGGCATATCTAATCGGATCGGAGGGCAACTAAATCTCGATTGGATCGGAAAGCCACCTGTTTGCCACGAAAATGGATCGGAGCGGAGCAGATTAGAGCAGAAGAGAGCATTGCATCCCAGCCAATCCGGTTCGGATCGAGTATCCCGATCCGAACCCCTTATCTGTGCGTCTCCGACCCGAACCCATGCTCCATGTTATTCTCCTGCAAAAGCGCCTGGATATCCGAACCGGCTATGACCAGTTCCTACCCATAACGTCCGTTCCTTTGATGCGTTGTCAACATAATAGTTCATCCGAACCCGAAGATAGTGGGATGGACAACATGTGGCCCCGACCCGGATCAAGTTTCAAGCAAATTCATGCCTATAAATACCCCGTCTGGAGACAAAGAGAAGGATCTTTTTTTTCAGCACTTTAAGAATTCAACCACCTCCATAATCCGAACTCCATTGCTCCCGGAGAATCCAAATCTTCTTTCATTATTTGTTTTAATCTATTGAGTGAATATAAGCGAGTTGTGAGTGAAATCAAGTGACTATTACATTGTATTTACAACTGAATCAGTGAATATAGTGAAAAATAAGTGGACGTAGGCATCTCTTCGCCGAACCACTATAAATCCTGTGTGTTCATTTTTATTTTTATCTCATCTTACTTGCTTTTAATCAATTTGGGTGTTAGAACCACTTTTGGGTCTAACATTTTTGGTGCTTTCACTGAGAATCCTCATTTAAATTCTTTATTTTCCGGGATCTCTTTCTACTTTTTGGACCGTTGAGTTCAAAGAAGTGAATCCTTAAGTTTCTCCGCTTTTTTTATATTTGTTGAAGTGATTGTCAAAAACTCATGGCCAAAGGAAAAGGCAAGGAAGTTCAACCTTTTCGAGGAAATGGAGCTGGCGAAGATCAGCAAAATGCTGTTGTAACAAGGTCTCGGGGGCAGAGTTCAGCAGCAGGAAGAACCAATGCAGGAAATCCGAGCCGCCAGCAGGGGGAGAGCTCCGATCCGATCCGGGTAGGAGAGTCTGAAGCAGTGCATTCCCCCAATCTGAACCGACCCGAGCTGCTTGCCACGCACCGATCCGACCAGGCTCCCCAGCTCCGAACCGATCCGACTTCCTACATCCGATCCGACCCGATGCTTGGTGAAGCTGGAACCTCTACTCGAGTCCCTACGAATGCTCCAATTCCAGCCACCAGGGTTGGTGATCAGGTCAATCTATCTGCGCCCATCACTCAAGGAGATTTCTCGCGCTTGCTTGACATGCTTGAGAGCACGAGGGAGGCCATGAAAGTTCACGAGCGCACTAATCTCATGATGCAGGAAAATATGAGGCTCATGAGTCGGGAGATTAGTGAGCTCCGTCGACAGAGAACTCCATCACCGGTTCGTCACACACCAGTAGATCAATCTTCATCTTCCGAGGAAGAGAGGCCCCGTGAACGAAGGCCACTCGAACGACCTCAGAACGTGGAGCAGCTGACATTTGGATCTTTGGGATCTCGTGAGGATATAGCACGAGCATTAGGAAACAATGACCCCACTCGGGGGCAAAGACTCCAGTACCCTCCTCCCGAGATCGACTGGGAACGCAGGGAACGGAATCGAGCAGAGGCAGCTCGAAGAAGAAGGGCATCTCCTGAGCAAGAGCCCAGAAGGAACTCGGATGCTAGGGCCAGGGAACCTGAGCGGCCCCTAACTAATGCTGATGTACAGGCAATGGTTCGCTAGATTATGTCCGAGAGCCGGAATTATACAAATGAAGACTATGGCATTGAGCGAAGCCATACTCCCTTCACCGACGATATCCTCGACTTCCAATTTCCCCGACGCTTTAACTTGCCACAAATGGACAAGTACAACGGAAGGACTGATCCGGGACAGCATTTGATGCGGTATTCGTGGCTCATGAATGCTGCTGCTGCCCCAGATGAAGTGAAGTGCAAAGCATTCCCAATCTACCTAGAAGATGTGGCATTGTTCTGGTATACCCGACTTCCTCCTCATTCGATTTCTAATTACAAGGAACTAAGCGAGCGTTTCATGAACCAGTTCCGACTACATGCCCGAAAGTCCAAAAGTGTTATTGAATTATCGAGAATCAAACAGGCACCAGGAGAATCTTTAAGGGCATATCTTGATCGTTTTAACCAAGCTGTAACTGAGGTCAGTGACCCGCATGAGCCCACTATTCTGATGGCATTGAAGGAAGGAGTCGATCCTGAATCTGAGTTTGGAGACTACCTTTCTGGGAAAACACCCTCCACAAGAGAGATATTCTACGAAAAAGCCGATATTTATCTAAGACGAGAGGAGGCCAGGGCAAACCGAAAGAGAAAGTCTGAGACGGCTTCAAAGGAGAATGTGCAGAGTAACATCGCCGTAAAGCAGTCTGGGGGAAAGTTCTGGCAAGGTCGAAGTAAATGTAGGAAACAAGGGTGGAAACAGCAATGCTGGAAGCGGGGGTAACAACAACAATAATCGTAATCCAAACGGTAACAGAAGAAACAGAAATAGGGGAAGTGATCCTAACAAAAGACCCCGGTTCCAGAACTACGAGAATTATACACCATTGAACGACACCCTGGAAAATATTTACCTGGATACGTACAATGTGTTACAGTACAAAAGACCGCCACCTCGTGATTCGACCGAGAAAGAAATGGCGACAGGGAAATTTTGCTTGTTTCACGGAACTCATGGGCATTCGACCAATGAATGTCGGCATTTGAGGGATGTGATTGAGAAGCTGCTGCGTGAAGGAAAGTTGGATGAGTACAAGGTTGCCCCGAGGGACAGGGGGCAAGGGGAGCAGGCTCCAAAACAGATCCTACCTGCTCCCAAGCCTACAGCGCAGCAGAAAGGTAAAAGAATTGTCATCAACTCCATAGTAGGCGGACCTCACCCGACAATCCGAAGTTTTAGGTCAATGGATCAATATGTAAACGCTGCCAAGCATCTAGACGTGAATGAAGGTGATGATTTGGAGGATGTCGCCCCCATAAAACAACAGAAGACCATGTTTGACGACGTGGTATTTCGCAGCCGAGACAATACTGGGATACAATCACCCACCAATGATCCGTTGGTTATTACTACCACCATTGGGCCGGCCTTGGTCCATAAAGTATTAGTAGACAATGGAAGTTCCGTTAATATTTTGTTCAAGAAGTCATTTGATCAGATGAAGCTTGAGTCCGAAGATCTGAAACCTTGTGAAGGATGGATCAGAGGCTTCAACGGGGCGACGACAGCTCCCATGGGATACATAGAGTTGCCCGTGACCCTGGGGCAAGGAGAACGTAGAAGAGTGCGAATGCTTCAGTTCGTAGTATTGGACGTAGATTCGCCTTATAACGCATTTTTGGGGAGACCTGCCCTCGCTGAATTTAGAGTTTGTATCGCCCCTTGGTGCTTGTTACTTAAGTTCCCAACCGAAGCCGGAACTGGAGTAATGAGAGGGGATCAGGTTTCCGGACGGGCCTGCTATGTGGCCGAGTTAAAGATGTTGATGAAAGGACTTAACGTTGATAATAAGGATGCCTCGTCTCCCTCGAAGGGGGACTTGGCATAGCAATTAGAGAGATTGACCCCAAGGGAGTTGCCCAAAGGAACGCCTGAAGACCTGGATCCCAGAAAAGACGAGGAACCAGAGGCTAGGAATGCAACTCCTAATGAAGCGACAGTGGAAATTCCCATTGATAAAGCTGATCCGACAAAAGTTTTGAAGATTGGTGCTCAATTGGATCCACATCGAGCTAAAGAACTAACGGTCTTCTTGAAGGCAAACTTAGACGTGTTCGCCTGGACCCATGCTGACATGTGTGGGATATCACCATCCATTATAAGTCACAAATTGAATGTAAATCCGAAGCATCCGCCTGTGAAGCAAAAGAGACGCATGCTGGGCCCAGAGAGGTCGGCTGCTCTCAAAGAGGAAGTAGAAAAGTTGAAGCAGAATGGATTTATTCGAGATTCGACATATCCCGACTGGATATCGAATCCCGTCTTAGTAAAGAAGCCAAACGGAAAGTGGCGGACTTGCATTGATTTTTCAGATTTAAATAAAGCTTGCCCGAAAGATAGTTTCCCACTTCCCAGGATTGACCAGCTTGTAGATTCGACAGCAGGTCATGAACTTCTCTCTTTCATGGACGCATATTCTGGATACAACCAAATTCCTATGCACGTACCAGACCAAGAGCATACGAGCTTCATTACGAATTTGGGGTTATATTGTTATGTTGTAATGCCATTCGGACTAAAAAACGCTGGAGCTACTTATCAGCGCTTGGTAAATAGAATGTTTTATGATCAAATAGGAAAAACTATGGAAGATTATGTGGATGATATGCTTGTCAAATCAAAGCAGTCTTCCAGCCATACGCAAGAATTAGCGGAAATGTTTGGTATCTTGCGAAAGTACCGGATGAAATTGAATCCTCTGAAATGCTCATTTGGAGTGGCGTCGGGAAAGTTCCTTGGCTTCATTGTAAGTTCCCGAGGAATTGAAATCAATCCTAGCCAGATAGCAGCGATTAGAAACATCGAAGAACCGAGGAGAATTAAAGACGTCCAAAGTCTTGCGGGGAAAGTAGCGGCGCTGAGTAGATTCATCTCCAAAGCCACAGATAAATGTGTTCCGTTTTTTGATTTGATAAAAAGGGGAAAGAAGAACTTCCAGTGGACTCCGGATTGTGTTGAGGCCTTTCAAAATCTGTTGGAACTGTTAGAGAAACCGCCGATTTTATCAAAGCCCATAGATCACGAAGAATTATTTGTTTATTTGGCAGTCTTGGCTCATGCTGTCAGAACGGCCCTGGTTCGAGAAGAAGACAAAGTACAAAGGCCGGTGTATTATGTAAGTAAGAAATTAGCAGCGGCAGAGCGCAATTACCCAAAAATTGAGAAGCTCGCTTACAGCCTCCTGATCGCATCCCGAAAACTTCGTCACTATTTCCAAGCCCATCCAATAACCATATACACCGACCAGCCCTTAAGGCAGGTATTGCAGAGACCCGAAGCATCGGGAAGGTCGATCAAATGGAACATAGAACTAAGTCAGTTTGATTTGAATTTTCAACCACGAAAGTCAATCAGGGGGCAAGCTCTAGCAGACTTTATTGCGGAGTTCACCATTCCAGAGGAGGAAATAATCAATGACCGAGTGGTTAAATCCGAGGATGAGCTAGAGATGAACCCGTGGAAATTATATACAGATGGAGCTAAGAATGACCGAAGGTCCGGAGCTGGGATTGTCTTAGTCACTCCCGAGGGACGGTCGTTATATTACGCCCTGCGATTAGAATTTTCGGCAACTAACAATGACTCTGAATATGAAGCCCTGGTTGCCGGGCTGAAACTTGCTAAAGACCTTGGAGTAAAGATGTTAGACATATTCTGTGACTCTAAAATTGTTGTTTGCCAAGTGCGAGAGGAATTTGTGGCTCGAGGACCTCGACTTATCGCCTACCTCAAGAAAGTGAAAGAGCTATTGAATAGCTTAGAGCGGTACAACATAACACATATTCCCAGAGTTGAAAACCAGAAAGCGGATAGACTGGCAAAGCTGGCTAGTTCCGACAATCCAGAAGAAACTGAGGTAATTCCAATTGAAACGTTGGAATCGCCAAGCTTTGAGTCAATGGAAATTGAATTCGCTTTTGAAGCGGAACCAGAGAAGGAGTCGTGGATGACTCCAATTAAGAATTTCCTTAAGAATGGGACACTCCCATTGAAGAAGAGTGAGAAAAGAGCTGTAGTCCGCAAAGCTACCAGATATGTCATACAAGATGATACTCTCTATAGACAAGGATTTTCTATGCCCCTATTACGATGTATAGCACACGACGACATCAAGCGTGTACTAAGAGAAGTACACGAAGGTGAGTGTGGAGATCATACAGGAGGTCAAACTTTAGCAAAGAAAATATTGCGGTACGGATACTTCTGGCCTACGATCAACAAAGACGCAGCTGATTATTCACGACGCTGCGATAAGTGCCAGAGATTCGCCAAAATCCCCAGGGCACCGTCAACCCAGCTTAAATCAATGGTGAGTCCTTGGCCATTTGCCACATGGGGAATTGATATCATTGGAGTTCTACCAATTGCTAAAGGAGGAGCTAAGTATGCAATAGTAGCCGTGGACTATTTTACGAAGTGGGTGGAAGTTGAGCCCTTGACCAAGATCACAACAAGAAAGGTGATAAGTTTTGTGATCAGAAATATTATATGCCGATTCGGGATCCCAAAGACGATTATAACTGACAACGGGACCCAATTTGATAGCACTGAATTCAGAAATTTTTGCCAGAAGTATAAGATAGACAAACGATATACTGCAGTTGCCTATCCGCAATCGAATGGGCAAGTAGAGGCAATAAACAAGGTAATAAAATCCATCCTCAAGAAGCGATTAGAGCGTGCAAAGGCAAAGTGGGTTGATGAATTGCCCCTAGCTTTGTGGGCATATCGAACAACATTTAAAACGGCCACTGGTCATACTCCTTTCTCTCTCTCCTTTGGCTCAGAAGCTGTAATTCCAGTTGAACTAGAAGTTCCTTCCCACAGGGTGACCTATTATGACCCGATGACAAATCGGGCGCTTTTACTTGAGTCTCTTGATGAAGTCGAAGAGAAAAGGGACGAAGCAGATTTGCGTGCAGCAAGGCATCGGCGTCAGATGGCACGCTATTACGATAAAAAGGTTCGCCTCAGAACTTTTGAACCAGGAGATTTGGTGCTAAAGAGAGTCTTTCCATCCCTTCCTCACCTTGGTCCGAAATGGGAAGGACCCTTTGTCATTCAACGGAAACTTGAAAAAGGAATCTTCAAGTTAACGACCGTGGATGGCGAAGAAGTCCCCAGAGCATGGAATGCCCAACACTTAATGCGATATTTGAATTAGAGATGCTGTACTTTGTGTTATTTTTCTTATGAACTTTGTAATAAGGCACGACTTGCCTCGGGAAAATCTGAAGATATGAGTGAAGAACTATAAAGTGGATGTAGGCTACGACTTAGCCGAACCACTATAAAAATATTGTGTGTTATTTACTTTTATGCATTTACATTCATCAGTTATTTTGTCGTGATTATAAAATACGGGATAACTCAGAGCCTAAAAAGGTTGAAAGCAGTTTAGACATAAAAAGAAGCACAACGATTATTTGTGCGATAAGACATATAAGAATGAGAAAACGACATTCTTAACTCTAACTCTCCAGAGAAAGAGAGAGAGTATAAAAGCGTCTCCGACTGAGCGCTGAAAAAGAAATTCTCTTCCTAACTCTAACTCTCAAGAGAAAGAGAGAGAGTATAAAAGCGTTTCCGACTGAGCGCTGAAAAAGAAATTCTCCTCCTAACTCTAACTTTCAAGAGAGAAAGAGAGTATAAAGGCATCTCCGACTGAGCGCCGAGAAAGAAATCTTTCCCCGTTGAACGACCGGGGAATAAACAGATGACTGAACTCGAACTCTAACTCTCAAGAGAAAGAGGGAGAGTATAAAAGAAATGCCAGAAAAAACGACAGGTACTGACGGCACAGGAAGTGTTATCCCGTCAGAAAATCGGGAGCTTTCAGATTGCTTGGTTAAGCATTGAATAATTTGTGGGAATTAACCGGGGACACGTATGCATACACATATTTCCCCCCTCCACAACTTCGTTTCATAACTATAGACATGCATTTTTACATAAGTGCAGAACTACTAACAAATAAACATTGCAAAAAGTGAATTATTTTTATTTACAAATGAATGAATTTGTACAGGGAGATAGCTAAAAAAGAAAGTGCAGGAGCTGCTTTTGTGGCAGCAATTATTGGTTCACAAAGATGCTAAAAAGATACAGGGCAATCCACTATTTAGATTTGGAATGAGCCTTGGATTTCTTGGCGGCTTTCTCCGCATCCTTTGCTTCCTTCTCGGCTTCAGTCAAGATTCGTTTTGATTTCTTTTTCCCTGAAGATGCGGTACTGGAGCCAGTAGACTTCTTCCCAGATGGCGGGGCACTGGAATCAAGAGAAGATTTTTTAGCAAGTTCTTCTGTAATAGATCTAGTTGAGAGCTTAACAACTAACCTTGAACCCGCATCCACAACTGCGAGGGGCTTGAGGACCTCAGGGTCTAGTTCTTCGGCCTTTAATTGCAAACGCTTGTCTTGATCAGCCTTCATTGCAGCAAAGGTAACGTCATCAGCACTTTTTGACTCCCCGGTTATTGCAACTTCTGGTTCCTCTTCATGCCCCCCATCTCCGCCATCGTCCTTTAAAGCTGCTATCATTTCTTCATCATGGGGAGTGGAGGCATTAGTTGGCTCACTTCCTTCTCCCAAGTTTATAGAAGCAGCCTTGTCCTCCCCTTTGTCGGCCCCATCTGCGGGCTTTGTCCCAGCGGTAGCTCCTGGAGCTACATCTATCTTTTCGGATGATTCGACACCTACAGAATGAGAAGCAACAGTTATCAACTCAGGCGAAAACAATGGGTCTCTCATCGAATGTTTAATCACGTAGCGAAAGGTAGTAATAGCTTTGGTGAATTAAGGAGAAAAGATAGGGATACCTTCCGAAGACTTCTCAGCAGGGGTAACTGCTACCTCTGGGGCTATTTCAGGAATAGGGGATAGCAGAGTTGTTCGGGGAATTCCCGGATTTTCGGGATCATACCCTTCTACTTCGGGAGTTGCAGGGGCAGATGAAGAGGAACCAGCTTCGAGAATGGTTTTTTGTTTAGACTTCCGTCTCTCTTCTTCCATGGCCTCAGCAATGAGGCAGCGCCCTTCAGCTAGGCGCTCCGGTTCATCATCTCTCAAGTATTTTTCCATTAATTTATCTTCATCGAGGGAATCGACCTTAAGTTCCTCTTTTTCCCACTCAACGATTTGATTCCATACTTGAACTAGAGTGGATGGATAGTCCTCGATCCAAGAAATGTTTCGACGACGAATAATGTGTGCGAAGAATTCAATCATTAGCTCGCCGAAGCCCTGAATATCAGCCTCCGCCTCTGATAGTTGCTTGCGGGCTTCCTCCGCAGATTTAATAGCACACTCCACATTGCCCTCGGCCAGAGCAGCCCTGTTCTCTGCCTCCAACAACTTTGAAGCCAAGTCAACATTCTTCTTTTCTAATTCAGCACTCCTCTTTGCTAACTCGGCGTTTTTTCGCTCAAGCTTAGCATAATCAAGGCATGTCTTAGCAGCTTCTGACTTGGCCTCGTCAGCTTGCTGTTTTAATTCAGAACGCTCCTGAGTATGAGATTCAAGCAAATCGTGATAGCGCTTTTGCATGTCCTCGAATTGTTGTTTGAAATTAGAAGCGTCCCTTTGAGTGATCGCTAGCTGAGCTTGAGTGTCTTCCAAATCTTTTCCTAGAGCTTTTAAGGCCTTAGCGTCCTCCTCTGCGGTCTTTTGCATTGAATTGGCATTTGTGATTAGAGTGCGGATGATTCTAGAAAAATTGCGTGAATACTTGAACATCTCGGTATATTGTTTTTCTACCAAATCAATCTTTGCTTTGGCCTCATCTGCCCAATTAGAAGAAATAGGTTCAAGGGTTGGTAGAAAGGTCAAAGTCTCGAAGTAGTGCTCGGGAAATTGCTCCTCTAAATATGCCAGCTTGACTGCGGTTCCCGCATCTGGTGGGGGAGGAGCGGGAATTGATAATTCGGTGTCCCAATGAGAAGAGAATTCAGTAGTCTCTTTGTCCGTTCTAGGACGTTTAGTGGCAGGGACCTTGTGCTTACTTCGAGACCCGGTTTCTTTTGGAGGAGTTCTCTCTCTACTCCGCTTTTCATGGGAGGAAGTGGAGTCTTTAGATGGTGGTCTGTCCTCCTCCCTGCGACTTTGATAGCTTTTATATTTCTCTTGTTCCGATCGGACTGGTGAGCGGGAACGTGAGGGTCGAGAACGATAGGGATCATAAGGTCTTCTCTCCTCCCTACCACGATCATCCCGGCGATCATACTCGACATCCTGAGGAGGATTGGACATGCTACGACGAAGTTTTCTTATATCGTAGTAGGATCGAGACATTGTACCTACACGATAAAATAAACGAAGTTTAGAATTAATGGATTCATGGAGAAAGAAGTGCAATGAATGCTAATGCTATGGTGTAAAGTGTATCCTAAGTGGTGTGTTTCCCCCCAACCAACCCGAGTCTGAAGCTAGACTAGTGCGGGCAGGCTCTTTGGCCTTAGCAGGAGTGGTTTCTTCAGAAGAGGTGAAGACTAAAGGATCCTTCCTGAAATCCTCTGAAGTATATATAGTCTCAGGTAAGGGGAGATCCCCCAAACCCTGAAATATGTGCTCATCAGTACTAGGAACATCCCCTTCGGAAGCATGAAGTGGCGACTCTTGGGAGGATTTTGACTTGTCTAGAGAAGTGGTTTCCTCGGGGGCAATATACCCTTCACGATGCTTTTCGGCCAGATTAGCCAATTCATCATCTTGTGTGGAAGATGGAGAAGGTGAAGTTTGAAGAGGCACTGTAGGAATTCCCGAGCCTTCTCCTATCTCTGGAACTATCTCCACTGGAGGAATGTATGCGTAAGGGACCGTCCCATGACCGATGCTACGAAAAACGGATAGCAGCCCATGAAAGTGAAGGTATTCATCTTTAAGGACCTCGTCGATAGTCAAGAATTTTTGATCGCCATTAAGAAGTCGGTGCATCCGATCAAAGAACACCTGATCTGATATCTGTTTGGGATTGTCGACTGCAAACAAAAAGGAAAACAGGTCAGGGTGATGATTCAAGTGTATGGAGTCCGGATTTAGAAAATCAACGCTTTACTTGATTTTGTCCATCTCCTGGCGCATCCAGGCTGTTGCTTCACGTAGAACCATTCTAGTCTGGAATCTCCAGCTTTACTGCTAAATGGTGCAGAGATTATCTTCCTCTTTGGAACTGATTCAAAGTAGCAGAAGGATGGAGTTTCTCGAGTCCGATGCTTGAAATTATAGAAGAAGTGAACGTCATCGAACGTGAGCTCTATGCCTAGGATTTCACGATATGCTATGTACAGGGTGTGCAAATAGGCATATGAATTGGGATGCAACTGCATGGGGGCAATCCGCATTTGTCTTAAGAAATCAACGATGAAAGGAGAGAATGGAGGAATGGCGCCGACCATGCACATCAATCGAGTGACCGTCATATATCCTTCTGGAGGGTTGTGGGGACGGTCAGAGCGTGAGGGCACTAGAGTGTCCCTTTTCATTATTCCATACTTTAAGCAAATTCGAACAAGTCGATCGTTGTCGATTGTTGATTCTACTTAATCTGGAGGTGATTCCAATATAATGGCTGATTTAAATTCGTCAGGGGCTCGATCGTCACCGATCCCTCCTTCCTCCTCAAAACCCAGAGAAACCTCGTTCTCCGAAGACGCCTCGTTGCTTTCTCGATTTCCAACCCCGTAGTCTGGACCCTCACTGTCCCATTCTGGATCAGACGAAGAAGATATATCCTCAAGAGTGATTTTGTTAGAAGTTTCCGGGGCTTCTTTCCTCTCAGCTAGTCGGGAAGAGCGTCTGGGTCTCATTGTCATAGAACTATTGAAGAAGCAATAGCACGGATTAGAGTAAATTATCCCGTGCCCCCTGTGTATGTGTGTGAACTAAAATGTGTGCAGCAAATGTGAGAAATGCAAAGTAAAAGTACAGCAATGTAAGACGAAACTTTGAAGAGAAAGTGATAGTCAGAGTAGTTCTTAATGTTCACTTATGTCCGCGAGGCACTATCCTAACTGTTCGTAAAGATGGAAGTAATATCTTTTAAATAGTCGGACGAAAGCTTGTGTTTTAGATTGAGTGGTGTTCGGTTCAGGTGCAGACAACGGGTTCGGATCGGATGAGCAAAGGCCCAGGCTCAGAAAGGTATGTCCGGATCGGTTCGGAGATTGACACCCGGAGCGGATCGGATTGACTTGGATAACCAGACTTCTATTCTCTCTTTTGTTTTTCAATCGGGTCCGATCCGAGCGTATAAGCCGTGACCTTCATTGTATTCGTAGATCCGACCCGACCCGGTCAAGCAGTTTAAGATCCATTTCTTGACCCTATTGCTCCGACCCGATCCGGCTCTGTAAATTTCCCTCTTTACCTCTTTTCCTCCTACTGTTCCCCTACCCGAACCAACCTTCTTTGGTTTTCTTCCTCTTCCTCCTCTTAAATAGCGAACCCAACTCGAAATCCCAAGCTTTAATTAAAGTCGAGAGATTGAGTACTCAAGTGTCAATACTTTCCTCCAACGCTTTGAAATGGCGTCGATGTCATTGACGACGAAGGCGGAGGAAGGAAGAAGGCGCAATAATGGAATTATTCAATTACTTTGTTAAAGTCGTTCAAATTAACCGTGAAGGTAAATTAAAAACAATTATGGCAACGAGATTCAAGATTACAAGGCTACCTATGTATTTGATTCAAAGATTGAAGCGAGAATTTTGGAGTTTCTTGGGAAGACTAAAATTTCGCTGTGAAATCGGTTCGGATAAGCAGAAACGATGAATGAAAGAAAAGAGGAAGGAAGAAGTGAATTTATATAAAAAGCAAGCTGACTATTCGTATTCCCGATCGGACCGGCTCGAAAAGCCCATGAACACAGCTTGGCCCATTGGTTCATCGCAGAGTACAGGAGGAAGGAGATCTGTTCGGGTCGGAACCCAAGCCAGAAGTCCGTTCGGGTCGAAATCCGAACCGAACAGGATGGAGTACGACAACTTAGCGTGTGAATTCGAAAGGAAAGGTGAAGCTTTTGCGCTATGGTAGTCAAAGCATGCTCCGTTCCCCACAGAAGCATCCTTTGAGGGGGCAAAGTGTTAGCCTACTTTGTGAACTAGGCAACACAAAGTCAAGAAACCAGACATTGAAGAGCATTTTTAATTAGAAGACTTCGGTTCGGATTGGAGAAGACACTACAATCTAGATTAGATAGCAGCAGTTGTTCGGGTCGGGTCAGAGCAACCTATCGGTTCGGGTCGGATAGAGTCCTCTGTTCGGATCGGTGAACTCCTACTGAGTAAATTGGTAAGGCATATCTAATCGGATCAGAGGGCAACTAAATCTCGATTGGATCGGAAAGCCACCTGTTTGCCACGAAAATGGATCGGAGCGGAGCAGATTAGAGAAAAAGAGAGCATTGCATCCCAGCCAATCCGGTTCGGATAGAGTATCCCGATCCGAACCCCTTATCTGTGCGTCTCCGACCCGAACCCATGCTCCATGTTATTCTCCTGCAAAAGCGCCTGGATATTCGGACCGGCTATGACCAGTTCCTACCCATAACGTCCGTTCCTTTGATGCGTTGTCAACATAATAGTTCATCCGAACCCGAAGATAGTGGGATGGACGACATGTGGCCCCGACCCGGATCAAGTTTCAAGCAAATTCATGCCTATAAATACCCCGTCTGGAGACAAAGAGAAGGATCTTTTTTTTTTCAGCACTTTAAGAATTCAACCACCTCCATAATCCGAACTCCATTGCTCCCGGAGAATCCAAATCTTCTTTCATTATTTGTTTTAATCTATTGAGTGAATATAAGCGAGTTGTGAGTGAAATCAAGTGACTATTACATTGTATTTACAACTGAATCAGTGAATATAGTGAAAAATAAGTGGACGTAGGCATCTCTTCGCCGAACCACTATAAATCCTGTGTGTTCATTTTTATTTTTATCTCATCTTACTTGCTTTAATCAATTTGGGTGTTAGAACCACTTTTGGGTCTAACAGTACGTTTAAAACCAAATCATTTTTATATTACTATAAGTGCATAGTGTATCAAACAATTTCAAATATAAATGTATCAATCATTGATGGCATAGTATTCCTTTCTGTTATGCCGCCAAATAGGTTCACAACTAAAACCGAAAAGTCACGTACTGGAAATTGGATTTCCATCTATGAGTCGAGACCAGGGGTGGATGCTCTCTGATTCAAGACACTCTAGCAAATGCCTCAGAATCCCCTGCAATGAACCTTTGGATTGGTTGTGCCGGTCCTCCCTTACGTTTGAGGATTAGTTATTCCTGAACACACGTTTCCCGGTTCTATCGAACCTATATCCATCAGCTCCGTAGTAATCGATATATCTGAGGTGCCTCGCTATCCATCATCCACATATGTAAAAAAATATAAATATCTGGGCTCCATACCATGACACCGCCCATAGCTAGAAAGAAACGTCATGTTCCCCCAGCGGTCTAATCCCCTTTTTGACTCATACCAAGGTGTGAGGCTCGCGAATTAACGCTATACACAAAGCTGTGCTATATTAAAGTCGTGCTTTGATCATCAACCCCAAGACTCTGCTTTTTAACAGAAGCCTTGATCATTTGCATTTCATAATGCCACACTGACAATTCATGCCATGCGACTAATGTCTATCGATATATAACCTCTGAGATTGTACGTCTCAGAGAAGGGCGTTAAACCAGAGAATAAATTCTCAGCTGCCAAACAGATATATATTTAATAGAGATCAATCAACACAGAATAAAATCCAATGTCAGACACACATCCATTTACTAGTTTGTTCTAGGTCTGAATGAAACAGGAGGCACCTTATTCCTCGTCCCATATGTCCAATACAGGAGAGATGCCCTCGCTTATCCGGTCGATCTCCAAGTACGTCTGGACAATCACCACTTATTACCTCGTCTTGGGTGTACAGCCAAATCAAGACATGAGTAATCGTCCAAACGATGTGAAGACCTCCGATCCTCAACCACGGTCTTCATCATCGAATCAGTTATTCAAAATGGGTATAAACCCGGCCTTTCCGAATAACCCACGTATTTTATAAATAAGTGCTATAAAAACAAACATACGCCTCGTTCCATCCAGAATATTCTTTTATTCAAATATTCACATCATTTGGGAAAGGTTCCCATTAATTTTATCAAAGATAAATTCTTTAAATTTATTCTTTAATCTTCCTTTGGATATCATTTCTAAACCAAATTAAGGTTTATCAACAAGTAGGGATTAGCGCACCTTACCGAAGTAATCATTTGTTTAATTTCCCAATCCAACCTATTCATCCCATGGAGCAAAACTGGTAATACTCCATATCTAACACCACGATGTTATCGGTAAAATTAATTACCAGTTCACGTTCAAATCTAATTAAAGATTTAACTATCGCCTGGAGAAAACCGGTGATACTCCATTCTCGATCATTTCCCAAATTTGATAATTTAAATTAACTCATTCATTTTTCAATCTAATTAAAGATTCATTAAAACTCCACTTAGTTTTAATCTTCCCAAAAATCAATATTAATGATTATTTAAATTTGGTAAATCAAACATGCCATATTGAAAATCTACACCGTACTATTGTTTCTGCCTTCTAAGCTCGTACGTCTTAGAGAACGGTGTTAAGCAAGAGAATAAATTCTCCGCCACTAAACAGACATATATTTAGCAGAGATCAACCATACAGTTCGAAATGTAATTTTGTCTTTAACTGGGTAAAAGAACTAATGTCATTTAAAACACAGTTCGCGATAAACCCAAATCAAATTCCATTAATTATGGAATCTTCACGAAAAACAAATCAATATATATAATCGATGTCAATTTCCGTATCCGACTAATAATATAAATGGAATAATGAAAAAGCCTTTTAAATTCCATATATATATTAACGGTGTTCCTCCACAGAAGCTCACTTCGTTTATTATCAAATCGAATTCCATTCAATTCCAATTTAATATATTATATTGTAAAACTTTACTTTGGAAATTTTCCTTTAAATCTAAATAAAAAGATTTATAAATTCCAAATCACATTTCACTGTAAATCGGGCTGAAGAACAAATGTCATTAAAAACACAGTTCACAATAAACCCGATTTACATTCCATTTTATTCCAGTTACTAAATATAACTGGAAACTCTAATAATCTTAATTAAAAGATTTATTCTTTTCACACGGGGTTTAAGAACAGTGTTATTGAAGACACCATTCACGACAAACCCAAAATCCAATTCTTTTATTCAATTCCAATCAAATATTAATTGATTGGAAAACTTCACTAAATCTTAATTAAAAGATTTATTCTTTTTCTCAACTGGGTTTAAGAACAGTGTTACTGAAGACACCATTCATGACAAACCCAAAATCCCATTTGATATTAAATACAAAGCTTTGAATAGAAATTATATTGGCTTATATTAAATTTTAAATTCTGAAACCAAAAAATATCGTATTGGGAAAAACAATATATATATCCTCCAAATTCCTCCACAATATCCGTATAATCACGGAATCCAATATCGAAATATTCAGAAGATAATTTTGATTCAAATCCATTCCAATTCATATACTGGAAATTCTGGTTAGTTTTAAAACCATTTCAAATCATTTTTTTTTATAAATATTGGATTATAATTCTAGTTTATAACTAGTTCATTTTGATAAAAACATATTTTTATCTTTTCAAATACAGAATTTTTCATCCCAATTCTTTCCAAATCATTTATTATGATTTTAAACAAATTATCAATATTTTTAATAATTTTATTAAGGCCCTTTCAGTCGATTTCCATAAACGGTCATCGAACTGCACTTACTGCAACCTTTTCCAAATTTGATTTGGATATAATTCCAAATCCAAGTGTTAGATTTCAAATCTCCTATATTCTTAGAAAGCTCTTTTCTATACGAACCCAATGGTTTCGGTTTTTGGAGAATCCGACGGTCGGATCTCTCGTAATGTCCATTCTAAGTCAATGGTCGAAATTCATGAACTGCCGCGGTGCGACGCATTCTATTCAGGCATTAAATATATATAATAAATATATTATATATATTTTATCGATTTCCAGTTAAAACCTATTTTATAAATTCGTTTAAAAAGATTCTAACCTCATTTTCAATTTTAAAACAAAATTGAATTTTCCTTATAATTATAATATATTAAAGATAATATTTTCAAAATATCAGATTTTGAAATTATTTCCTTTTCAATATTCATTATAAAAATGAATAAAATCGATATAAATATGGTTCACGTCAAAATGATGTTAATCTAATCAACACGGCTTCATATATTTCAATATTTTCGTGTCTACCCCAAATCGGACATCAAAATCATATTTTGATCCACTACTGAATATTATTTTAAAATATTAATTATTCATCATTTTAAAATATCGGTTAATTTAAAATATTGGTTCTTTCCGAATTGGAATCAGACATGGTCAATTACCATATAATTGTATTTATATGGATTTCATACACACATATACATAACAATAATCAAACACAGTCAGCAATCATCCAGAGTGCATTACACAACTGCGTAAGCATTAAATATAAATATTTAATGCTTACAACAGTCTATCAACCAAAATTGACATACAACTAAACAATTAGGATTAGTGTACGTCAAATATCGTCCCAATACCCGTGTGGGGTTTCAATCAACACACACGGATTTTATTTGTGCAGTTGGGCGATGTGTAAAATATATCGTCCCAATCAATATCAATCAAATATGTGTACATGTTAGTCTACTTTGTAAACTAGGGTATACAAAGTCAAGAAGTCAGAAGATCAAGTAAACAGAAGACACTCTGTTACACATCCGGTTCGGATCGGAGTTACAGAGGTAAGAACAGAAGCCTCAAAAAGCTGAAAGATCAAGCCGGATCGGATCGGGGGTAATCAAAGAAAAGCAATGCAAGACAAAGTGGGGAAGGCAAAATACAAGCCGGATCGGATGGGATGATCCAATCCGAACCCCATGTTGTTAACCTACCCGATCCGAAGCCCATTTTGTTACCTTATCCGATCTAAACCCAGTTCACCCTGCTACTCCGCACCATGATCTCCTGAATATTCGGGGCAGTTACACCCACTTTCCACCCACGATGGCCACTCACCTGATGTGCTGGCAACACCAGAACTCATCCGATCCTGAAAGTCATGGAATGGAGGACACGTGCGCCCGATCCGAACCGAATTCTGGAGAAGTTTCAACCTATAAATAGACCTCTAAGGGTCATTTGAAAGGATATTTTGGCACTCTGAGAATTCAAACATCTTTGAGAACCGAATTCCAACACTTCAAACAATTCAAAATCATCATTCAAAGTTAATTTTGAGATAATTGAGTGAATGTATATGAAAAGTGAGTGAAATTGAGTGAATATCTCATTGTATTTTCATCTACATCATCAAGCCAAGTGATTATAAAGTGGACGTAGGCTTTTTAATGCCGAACCACTATAAATCCTGTGTCTCTTTTTTATTTTCGCTCTCATTTCATTTTAATTTTAGTCAATTTGGGTGTTAGAACCACATTTTGGTCTAACATTTTGGTGCTTTCACTGAGAACAATTTGAATTCTCTGTTTTTCTGGATTATCGTTCTACTTTTTGGACCGTTGAGTTCATAGAAGTTAATCCCCAATTTTTGACGCTTTTAAATACTTGTTGGTTGATTGTTGAAGAATTATGGCCAATGGAAAAGGAAAGGAAGTTCAAACCAATCGAGGGAACGAAGTTGGTGAAGATCAGCAAAATCCGGTCGTGACGAGGTCTCGTGGGCAGAGTTCGGGAGCGGATCGGACAAGTTCAGGAAATCCGAGCCGACCACGTAGAGAGAGCTCTGATCCAAACCGAGTAGGAGACGTTGAAGAAGTGTACTCCCCCAATCTGAACCGATCCGACTAGGTTACTTTGCTCCGATCTGATCCGACACTAGGTGATGCTGGAACCTCTACTTGAGCCCCTCTAAATGCTCTGACTCCAGCAACCAGGACCAATGACCAGATCAATCCATCTGCGCCTATCACCCAAGGAGATTATTCGTGCCTTCTTGACATGCTTGAGAGCACTAGGGAGGCTATGAAAATCCATGAGCGCACCAATCTTATGATGCAAGAGAATATGAGAATCATGAGTAGGGAAATTGGCGAACTCCGCAGACAAAGAACTCCATCCCCAGTTCATCATACTGCAATGGATCAGTCTTCTTCTTCTAAGGAAGAACGGCCCCGTGAAAGAAGGCCGCTCGAACGACCTCAGAATTTGGAGCAAATGACATTCGGATCTTTGGGATCCCGCGAGGACGTTGCCCGCGTACTAGGACCCAATGATCCGAGCTTGAGAAAGCCTATGCTATTACGAATGCGAGGATCCCATGTTTTGCCTAGAGACCCTAACCTCACCAATCCCACTCAGGGACAAATGCTTCAGCCCCTTCCTCCCGAGATCGACCGGGAACGTAGGGAGCAGAGCAGAGCAGAAGCTGCTAGAAGAAGGAGGGCGTCCCCTGATCAGGAGCCCAGAGGAAACCCGAACATCAGAGCCAGGGAGCCTGAATGGCCCTTGACCAATGCTGACGTATAGGCTATGGTACGCCAGATCATGTCTGAGAGTCGAAACTACACCAATGAAGATTATGGCATTGAGCGAAGCCATACTCCCTTTACTGATGATATTCTTGACTTTCTGTTCCCACGACATTTTAATCTGCCGCAGATGGATAGATATAACGGGAGAACTGACCCGGGACAACATTTGATGTGATACGCATGGCTTATGAATGTTGCCGCTGCCCCTGACGCTGTGAAGTGTAAGGCTTTCCCGATTTGCTTAGAAGACGTAGCACTACTATGGTTTACCCGACTTCCTCCTCGATCGATATCGAATTTCAAGGAATTAAGTGAACGTTTTATGAATCAATTCCGACTTCACGCCCGAAAGTCTAAGAATGTTATTGAACTATCGAGAATTAAGCAAGCGTCGGGAGAGTCCTTGAAGTCGTATATAGACCCCTTCAATTTAGCTATAACAGAAGTTAGTGACCCGCATGAGCCTACCATCTTGATGGCCTTAATGGAAGGAGTTGATCCTGATTCAGAGTTTGGGGATTACCTTTCGGGGAAGCCGCCTCCCACAAGAGAGTTGTTTTATGAGAAAGCCAATATTCAGTTAAGACGGGAGGAAGCAAGGGCAAACAGAAAGAGGAAGTCTGGAGTGGCTTCAAAAGAAACTGTTCAGAGTAATGTTGCCGTAAAGCAGTCTGGAGAAAGTTCTGGGAAAGTCGAAATGAATGTAGGAAACAAGAATGGAAACAATAATAATGGAAACGGGGGCAACAGCAACCGTAATGCGAATGGTAACAGGAGAAACAGGAACCGAGGAAGTAATTCTAACAAAAGACCCTGGTTCCAGACCTTTGAGAATTATTCACCGTTGAATGACACTTTGGAGAACATTTACTTGGACACATATAATGTTCTGCAATACAAAAGACCGCCGCCACGAGATTCAACAGAGAAAGAAATTGCTACCGGAAAGTTTTGTTTATTTCATGGAACTCACGGACATTCAACAAACGAATGTCGACACTTGAGAGATGTGGTTGAGAAGTTGTTGCGTGAAGGCAAGCTGGACGAGTATAAGGCTGCCCCAAGGGATAGGGGGCAAGGAGGACAAGCTCCAAACCAGAGTCAGTATGCTCCCAAGCCTACAGGGCAACAGAAAGGCAAAGAGATTGTCATTAACACCATAGTAGGTGGACTCCATCCAGCTATCCACAGTTTCAAGGCAATGGACCAATACACTAATGTAGTTAAGCACATAGATGTGGACGAGTGCAATGATTTAGAAGACATCACCCCTGTGAAACAGCAGAGGACAATGTTCGATGATGTAGTGTTCCGTAGCATAGACGATACCGGAATTCAGTCACCTACCGAAGATCCATTGGTCATTACCACTACCATTGGACCGGCACTGGTTCATAAGGTACTAGTGAACAATGGAAGCTCTGTCAACATTTTGTTTAAGAAGTCGTTTGATCAGATGAAACTTGAGTGTGGAGATTTGAAGCCCTGTGAAGGTTGGATCCGAGGCTTCAATGGGGCATCGACAGCTCCAATGGGGTATATATAATTGCCCGTAACATTGTGGCAAGGGGATCGTCGAAGAGTACGAATGCTTCAGTTCGTAGTGCCAGATATCGACTCGCCCTACAATGCGTTTTTGGGAAGGCCTGCCCTTGCAGAGTTCAGGGCTTGTATTGCACCGTGGTGCTTATTGCTAAAGTTCCTAGCTGAAGCCGGAACAGGAGTAATGAGAGGAGATCAAGTCTCCGGACGAGCTTGTTATATTGCCGAGTTAAAGATGCTGATGAAGGGACTCAACATCGAGACTAAAGGTACCTCACCTCCTCCAAAGGAAGGTTCGGCGTAGCAATTAGAGGGATCAGCCCCAAAGGAGTTTCCCAAGGGAATGCCTGAAGACTTGGATCCCAGAGAGGGTGAGGAACCTAAGGATAGGAAGGCAACTCCTAACGAAACGACAGTGGATATACCCATTGACGAAGCTGATCCAGCAAAAGTTTTGAAGATTGGATCCCAGTTGGATCCACACCGAGCCAAAGAATAGACTGACATCCTGAAGGTAAACCTGGATGTGTTTGCCTGGACACACGCCGACATGTGTGGGATATCGCCATCCATCATGATTCATTCGTTGAGTATAAACCCAAAACACCCGCCTGTAAAGCAAAAGAGACGTGTGCTGGGCCCAGAGAGGTCGGCAGCTCTAAAAGAAGAAGTGGAGAAGCTGAAAGAGAACGGATTTATTAGAGATTCGACATATCCCGACTGGATATCGAATCTTGTGTTGGTAAAGAAGTCAAACGGTAAGTGGCGGACATGCATTGATTTTTCAGACTTGAACAAAGCCTTCCCGAAAGATAGCTTCCCACTCCCCAGAATAGACCAGCTTGTGGATTTGACGGTGGGACATGAGCTTCTTTCTTTCATGGACGCATATTACAGGTTCAACCAGATTCCCATGCATGTGCCCGATCAAGAGCACACGAGCTTCATTACGAATTTGGGGTTGTATTGCTATGTGGTCATGCCGTTCGGATTGAAAAACGCTGGAGCTACCTACCAACGCTTGGTGAACATGATGTTTTATAACCAAATAGGGAAGACTATGGAGGTTTATGTGGACGATATGCTTGTCAAATCAAAACAGTCCTCCAGCCATACGCAAGACTTGGCAGAGATGTTCGGTATTCTGTGAAAGTATCGGATGAAGTTAAATCCTTTGAAGTGCTCGTTTGGGGTGGCATCTGGAAAGTTTCTAGGTTTCATCGTGAGCTCTCGAGGGATTGAAATCAATCCCAGTCAAACAGCAGCGATAAGGAACATTAAGGAACCAAGGAGAATCAAAGATGTCCAAAGTCTTGCAAGGAAAGTAGCTGCGTTGAGTAGATTTAACTCCAAAGCAACAGACAAGTGCGTCCCATTTTTTGACTTGATAAAAAGGGGAAAGAAAAATTTCGAATGGACTCCGGACTGTGTTGAGGCCTTTCGAAATCTATTGGACTTACTAGAGAGACCACTGGTTTTGTCGAAGCCAGTGGATCATGAAGAGCTATTTGTTTATCTAGCAGTATCGGCTAACGCTGTTAGCATGGCCTTGGTCCGGGAAGAAGACAAAGTGCAAAGGCCGGTATATTATGTAAGTGAGAAATTGGCAGCTGCAGAACGCAACTACCCAAGGATTGAGAAGCTTGCTTACAGCCTTCTGATCGCCTCCCGAAAACTTTGCCATTATTTTCATGCTCACCCAATAACCATATACACTGATCAGCCTCTGAGGCAGGTGTTGCAAAGACCTGAAGCATCGGGACGGCTGATCAAATGGAATATTGAGTTAAGTCAGTTTGACTTAAATTTTCAGCCATAGAGATCGATCAGGGGGCAATCCCTCGCTGACTTTATAGCAGAGTTCACAATTCCAGAGGAGGAGGTGATCAACGACAAGGTGGTCAAGTCAGAGGAGGAATTAAAATTAGATCCATGGAAGTTGTACACAGACGGAGCCAAGAACGACCGAAGGTCCGGAGCTGGAGTCGTCTTAGTTACTCCTGAAGGACGATCGTTATATTATGCTCTGCGACTAGAATTTTCAGCAACTAATAATGACTCTGAATATGAAGCCCTGATTGCCGGGTTTAAACTTGATAAGGAATTCGGAATAAAGGCATTAGATATATTCTGCGACTCCAAAATAGTCGTCAGCCAAGTGCGAAAGGAGTTTGTGGCTCGGGGACCTCGACTTATTGCCTATCTCGGGAAAGTGGAGGAGCTGTTAAGCAACTTGGAATGGTATAACATAACGCATATCCCAAGAGCTGAAAACCAGAATGAAGACTGGCTAACAAAGCTGGCTAGTTCCGACAATCCGGAGGAAACCGAAATGATTCCAATTGAAACGTTAGGATCGCCAAGCTTTGAGTCGATGGAAATTGAATTAGCTTTCGAAGCAGAACCGGAGGAGTCGTGGATGACCCCAATCAAGAATTTCCTTAGAAATGGTATACTCCCGTCAAAGAAGACTGAAAGGCGGGCCATAGTTCGCAAAGCCACCAGATACATCCTTCAAGATGTTACTCTCTATAGGCAAGGATTTTATATGCCCCTTTTACGATGTATAGCACACGACGACATCAAGCGTGTACTAAGAGAAGTACATGAAGGTGAGTGTGGAGATCATACGGGAGGTCAGACCTTAGCATAAAAGGTATTGCGATATGGATATTTCTGGCCCACGATTAATAAAGATGCAGTTGATTATTCATGACGCTGCGACAAATGCTAGAGGTTCTCCAAGATCCCCAGAGCACCACCGACCCAGCTTAAGTCAATGGTGAGTCCGTGGCCGTTTTCCATGTGGGGAATTGACATCATCGGAGTTCTACCGATTGCAAAAGGAGGAGCGAAGTATGCAATAGTCGCCGTGGACTATTTTACGAAGTGGGTGGAAGCTGAGCCCTTAACCAAAATCACAGTGAGAAAGGTGATAAGTTTCGTGGTTAGAAATATTATATGCCGATTTGGGATTCCAAGGACCATTATAACTGATAATGGAACCCAGTTCGATGGTCCCGAATTCAGAAATTTCTTCCAGAAATACAAGATCGACAAGCAGTATACTGCAGTCGCCCATCCACAGTCGAATGGGCAGGTAGAAGCAATAAATAAAGTCATAAAGTCCATCCTCAAGAAACGATTGGAACATGCAAAAGAAAAATGGGTGGATGAATTGCCCTTAGCTTTGTTTAAGACAGCAACCGATCATACTCCTTTCTCTCTCTCATTTGGCTCAGAAGAAGTAATCCTGGTAGAGCTTGAAGTTCCCTCTCACAGGGTGAAGTACTATGACCCGACGACGAATCGGGCACTCCTCCTCGAGTCCCTTGATGAAATCGAAGAGAAAAGGGATGAGGCAGACTTGCGTGCGTCAAGACATCGACGTCAGATGGCACGCTATTATGACAAGAAAGTTTGTTTTCGAACCTTTGAACCAGGAGATCTGGTGCTAAAGCGAGTTTTTCCATCCCTTCCTCACCTCGGTCCAAAGTGGGAAGGGCCATTCGTCATCCAACGGAAACTTGAAACAGGAGCCTTCAAGTTAACGACCATAAATGGCGAAGAAGTGCCTAGGGCTTGGAATGCCCAACACTTGATGCGATATTTGAATTAGGGATGTTGTATTTTCTTTCGTTTTTTCTTATGAACTCTGTAAAAAGGCACGACTTGCCTTAGAAAAGTCTGTTGATACAAACAAAGAACTATAAAGTGGATGTAGGCTACGACTTAGCCGAACCACTATAAAAATATCGTGTGCCACTTACTTTCCTGCATTATTTATATCTTCAACTGTTATTCTATTGTGACCGTGGAATATGAAATGTTAAACTAAAATCTGAAAAGTTGAAGACAACTTATATGCAGGAACAAACACAACGACTGTTTGTGCAATAAGACATAAAAGAATGGGAAGACGACATTCTTAACTCTAACTCTCAAGAATTGAGAGAGAGTATAAAGGACGGGAAAACGACGTCCTCTGAGGCGTGAAGGTGCACCTAGACAAGAGACCGCCTCAGCAAGAACTCTAACCTGAATATAAGAGAGGAGAGTATAAAAGATTCCAGAAAAGAACAGGCATGACACAAGGAATGTGACCCCCGTCGGAGAATCGGGGACATTCAGACTTTTTAATTTAATCTTGAATAGTTTTTCAAGACTGACTGGGGGCATATATGTATCCACATATTTTCCCCCACTATGACTCCATTACACAACTTTAGAAGGACATGCATTTGCAATTTTACATAATTAATGAACTGACGACTAACAGTCATTGCAGGAAATGAATTATTTGTATTTATTTACAAATGCATGAATTTGTACAGGAAAACAGGCTAAAAGAAGATGCGAGGGCCACACTCGCTGGAACAATTGTGGACCAGTTAAATGCTAAAATAAAGTAAAGCACTTCATCACTTAGACTTTGAAGTGGACTTGGACTTCTTAGCGGCCTTCTAAGCATCCTTCGCCTCTTTTTCAGCATCAGTTAAGATGCGCCTTGGTTTTTTCTTCCCTGAGGCTGAAGTGCTGGAATCGGTCGACTTTTTCTCGGAACGCGGAACGCGGAACGCTGGAATCAAGAGAAGAATTTTTAGCAAGTTCTTCCGTAATAGATCTAGTCGAAAAATTAACAACTAACCTTGATCCATCATCCATTACTGCGAGAGGCTTAAGGCTTTCGGGGTCTAGGTCTTCAACTTTAAGCTGCATGTGTTTGTCTTGTTCAGCTTTCAGTGCAGCTAAAGTAATGTCATCAGCGCTTTTTGATTCCCCAACTATAGCCACCTCAGGGTCCTCCTCATGTCCCTCATCACCACCATCATCCTTTAAGGCGTCTATCATCTCGCCCTCGTGAGGAGCGTCAGCCTTACCCTTGTCTCCTTCATCCTTCTCCGCTGACTTTGTTTCGGCAGTGGTTCCTTGGGACACGTCTGCCTTCTCGGCTGGTTCAGCACCTGCGGAATGAGAAGTAACAGTTATCAACTCGGGAGAAAATAAAGCGCCCTTCATTGATTGTCCGACTATGCGATGGAAAGTGGAGACAGCTTTGACGAATTGGGGTGAAAAGGTAGAAATACCTTCCGATGATTTCTCAGCCGGAGTAGCTGCCGCCTCTGAAGCCGATTCAGGAATACGAGATAAAAGAGATGTCTGAGGGATCGCCGGATTTTCGGGGTCGTATTCCTCTACTTCAGGAGTTTTAGCGGCAGTGGAAGAAGAGCCAACCTCCAAGACGTCCTTTTGTTTAGCCTTCCGCTTTTCCTTATTCATGGCGGTAGCAATTAGGCGACGCCCCTCGGCTAAACTCGTCGGCTCGTCATCTCTTAAATACTTTTCCATAAGTTTGTCCTTGTCGATGGAATCTACCTTGAGTTCTTTCTTTTCCCATTCAATAATTTGGCTCCATACATGAACCAAGGTAGTCGGATAATCATCGATCCAAGAGATGTTTCGGTAGCGGATTATATGAGCAAAAAATTCAATTAGTAATTCACCAAAGCCCAGCACCTCCTCATGGGCCTCCGCTAGCTGTTTGCGAGATTCTTCGGACGATTTGATGACGCTTTCAACATTAACCTCGGCCAAGGCAGCCCTGTTTTCGGCCTCCATCAACTTGGAAGCCAAGTCAGCATTTTTCTTTTCAAATTCGGCGTTCTTCTTCGCCAACTCGGCCTTTTCTCGCTCAAGATCAGCATAAGCAAGTTGCATTTTGGCAGCGTCTGACTTGGCATCTTCTGCTTGCTTTTTCATCTCTGAACGCTCTTGAGTATGGGACTCGAGCAACTTATGATAGCATTTTTGTAAATCTTCAATTTGTTTCTTAAAGCTAGCAGCGTCCCGTTGAGCAACAGCAAGTTGAGCCTGTGTATCCTCGAGGTCTTTTCCTAAATTTTTTAAGGCCCTTGCATCATCTTCTGCGGTGTTCTGTATCGAGTTAGTATTCGTGATTAAAGTTCGGATGATTCTGGAAAGGTTGCGCGAATACTTGAACATCTCTGAATATTGTTTCTCGACCGCGTCTATTTTTGCTTTGGCCTCATCTGCCCACCTCGAGGAAATAGGCTCAAGAGCAGGTAAGAAAGTTAAGTTTTCAAAGTAGTGATCGGGAAATTGCTCCTCTAGATACGCCCGCTTAACTGCAGTTTCAACATCCAACGGTGGAGGTGCAGGAAATGTCAGCTCGGTATCCTTATGTGTGGAGGGCTCAATGGCCTCCTCATCCCTTCTAGGTCGTTTAGCGGGAACCTTGCGCTTGCTTCGCGATTCGGTATCTCTTGGCGGGCTCCTCTTCCTACTGCGCTTTTCTTGAGAATAAGTTGAGTCTTTTGATTGCGGCCTGTCATCTTCTCAACGACCTTAGTAGCCCTTATATCGCTCTGGAACTGACCGAACGGGAGAGCGAGAGCGCGAGGACCGCGAATGATAAGAATCATAGGGGCTTCTGTCCTCCCTACCGCGATCTTCGCGACGATCATACTCAACATCCCGAGGGGGTCTGGTCATGCTGCGACGTAGCATCTTGATGTCATAGTAAGCACGAGACATTGTACCTGCACAATAATGCAAGTGGAATTAAGATTCAGTATTCTCATAAGACGTAAGTGCTGTGAAGTGGGGTGCAATTGTGTTAAGTGCATCCTATGCGGTGTCCCCCCTCCGACAAACTAGAGTCTGAAGCAGAGCCAATGCGAGAGGGCTCTTTGGCCTTAACAGGAGTGGCTTCCTACGAAGAAGTAAAAACTAAAGGATTTGTGCCAAAATCCTCGGAAGTGTAAATAGTATCAGGAAGAGGGAGATCTCCCAAGCCCTGAAATGTAGGATCATCAATAGTAGGGGCATCTCTTTGGGAAGTGTCTGTTGGCTGATCTTTGGGAGGTGGTGATTTCTCAGGAGAAACCACATCCCCAGGAGTGATGTACCCCTCTCGGTGCCTCTCAGGTAAATTAGCCAACTCATCATCTTGAGTCGAACTTGGAGAAGGTGAAGTTCGAAGTGGCACGACCTTTCGAGCTCTCGCCCATTTCTGGAATTACATTCACCGGAGGGATATACACATATGGACCTGGTCCGTGACCTATACTACGGGTAATGGATAGCAGCCTGTGGTGATGGAGATATTCGTCCTTGAGGACTTCATCGATAGTTAAAAACTTTTGGTCACCATTAAGGAGTCAGTGCATACGATCAAAGAACACTTGGCCCGATATCTGTTTTGGATTGTCAACTGCAAACAAAAAGAAAACGGATTAGTGTGGCGGCGTGGACATTCAGAGTCGAGGTTTAGAAAACCAGTGCCTTACTCGATTTTGTCCATCTCCTAGCACACCCCGGCTGTTACCTTATATAAAACCATTCCAGCTTGGAGTCGCCGGCCTTGCTACTGAAGGGCGCTGAAATTATCTTTCTTTTTGGGACAGACTCGAAGTAAGAGAAAGAAGGAGTTTCTCGAGTCCGGTGCTTGAAGTTATAGAAGAAATGAACGTCATCAAAAGTGAGCTCTATGCCTAAGATCTCGCGGTATGCTACATATAAGGTATGCAGGTAAGCATAGGAGTTGGGATGCAACTGCATGGGGGCAATCCACATTTATCTTAGAAAATCGACGACGAAAGGAGAAAATGGAGGGATAGCCCCAACCATGCACATTAATCGGGTGATAGCCATATATCCCTCCGGAGGATTATGAGGACGATCAGTTTTAGACGGCACCAGAGTATCTTTTTTATGTATCCCGTACTTCAAACATATTCGAAGGAGCCTGTCATAGTCAATCGTCGATTCAACAGAATCTTGAGGTGATTCTAATATGATTGTAGATTCAAATTCGTCAGGAACTCGGGTATCTCCAACCCCTCCATCCTCTTCATAACGTAGAGAAACTTCACTGTCAGAAGACGTTCCGCTGCTATGTGTCCCCACTTCATAATCCGATCCCTCGTCACCCCATTCAGGGTCTGAGGAAGAAGATATGTCGTCAAGAGTAACTTTGTCGGATGTCTCTGGGACCCCTTTCTTTTCTGCCAGTCTAGAAGAATGCCTTTTGGCCATGATCACTAAACTATCGAAGAAGTAATAACGGAAGTTAGAGTAATTAGCCCGTGTCCCCCTGTGCACGTGTGTGAACTAAAGTGTGTACGGTGTGTGTAGAAAGTGTCAAATTAACACTTAAAAGTGTAATACAAAATCTGGGCAAAGTAATAATGTTAAGAGCAGTTCTTAATATTCATGTATGTTCGTAGGGCACTATCCTAACTGTTCATCAAGGTGGAAGTTATGTCAAATATTGATTTTAGCCAAATGGACAAGGTATTGTGCTTTAAGTTGGGTGGCCTCGGTTCGGTTCGGGTACGTATGATGGGATCGGCGGTTCAGTCCGGGTACACATGATAGGATCGGATCAGAGGCAAGGTCGTGCTTCGGTCAGGAGTTAACATCCGACCGGATCGGTTCGGAAGCATGCTTTTGGAGTGGATCGGATAGGCTTAAATATCAACATCCCTTTCTTCTTTGTTCTGCCTTCCGACCCAATCCGGTCAAATAAACCTCGTTTCCCTTTTTTACTTTTCACTCCGTCCCGACCTGATAGAGTAAGCCTCGCCTTCCCTCTTTCCCGACCCGATCCGATCTTGTGAACTCCTCACTCCTTTCTTCTCCTCCACCTCCCATACTTCCTCGCCCGAATCGACTCCCTATGCCTTTCGCCTTCCTCCTCCTCCTCAGTCACAACCGAACTCAATCCCATATCCAAAACCCTAGTTAAAATCGAACAAGTACCATCTTCCACCTCCCAGCGCTTCGAGGTGATGGCGGAGCCACCAACGACGACGGCGAAGGAGGAAGGAATTATGGCGTCGAAGCCGAGCAATAAGCACACCCAAATAATTCAAATCGACTGCGAATTTTGATTGAAACCAATTATTGCCAAGATAATTGAAGTTTTAAACCTACCGAGGTGTTTAAATTGAAGGCTAAGGAGAGAATTTCAGAGTTTTCGAGCTTTCAGAGAGCTAGGGTTTCGACGTGAGAACTGTGGAGCGAGATAAATGAAAGAAAGGGAGGAAGAGGAAAGGAGTGGATAGCGGGTTAATATATGTATAAGTAGTGACTACTCGTCTTCCCCGTCTTTTCCGCCCTGTTCGGACCAGGAAATAGGCCCACGAACCTAAGCCTAACCTGTTAATTCGATGATCGAGCAATACAAGGAAAAAGTCCCTTCGGATCGGGTCCGAACCGAATGAATTGAGCACAACGACCCGGTGTGCAAACTAAATTCAAGGAAAAATGAAGAAAAAGATTACCTGGAAGAATAACTAGATGTTAACAAGAATTCTCCAAATTGTTTGAAGATAAAAGGGATCCACACACTATGCAACATATATATAGGCGATAAAAGACACGACTTTATGAAATAACACGTCTTTTGCAAACAAATGGGAGCGACTTCTCAATGATTCAAAATGGAAGATTGATGTACAGATAACATCAAAGCACGCTTTGTCTTCAATAGAAGCATCCTTTGAGGGGGCAAAATGTTAGCCTACTTTGTAAACTAGGCTATACAAAGTCAAGAAGTCAGAAGATCAAGTAAACAGAAGACACTCTGTTACACATCCGGTTCGGATCGGAGTTATAGAGGTAAGAACAGAAACATCAAAAAGCTGAAAGATCAAGCCGGATCGGATCGGGGGTAATCAAAGAAAAGAAAAGCGAGAGAAAGTGGGGAAGGCAAAATACAAGCCGGATCGGATCGGATGGGATGATCCGATCCGAACCCCATGTTGTTAACCTACCTGATACGAAGCCCATTTTGTTACCCTATCCGATCCGAACCCAGTTCACCCTTCTACTCCACACCATGATCTCCTGAATATTCGGGGCAGTTACACCCACGATGGCCACTCACCTGATGTGCTGGCAACACCAGAACTCATCCGATCCCGAAAGTCATGGAATTGAGGACACGTGGACCCGATCTGAACCGAATTGTAGTAACTCGTAACTTCCCCGTGAAGGAAAGAGCGGATACTTTGAGAACAACACACAAAAGAACGCAGACAGAAGAACATTTCATTGCTATTACAACAATTCCATCAGATACAAGAATATACAGAGTAAAAATGAATAAATTACACTCGATAAATATCAGAGATTACAATAAATTACATAGCAGCGGAAAAACAATATAAAACACAACTGAAAGTAATACACGGATACAGAGCATTCCGAGCATCGTTCCAGCTGTAAATCAGGATCCTGTGAATATAAATCTGCAAAACCAAAACTACTAGCTGCCCGTGTCGAAAATAAGGGCACCCAGAGTTTAGGTTAAAACAATAAACTCCAGGTCAGTCATGTGACTGGTGTGAGAACTAAAACAGGTATTTAAAACTTTACTTTAAAAGAGAGTAATTCAAGGGACCATGATGTATAACACGGAACGGGTTTCCTCCCAAGAATACCACTGCGTAGAAAAGACAACGCAATGCTTTTTCGAAAAATGAAGCTATTATAAGACCCAGGTCCCATCACACAATGCAACACAAGCCGGAGGATAGGGTTTTCCCTTATAATAGCCAAACATGCTTGGTACGTTTAAAACAAATCATTTGATACTATTATAAGTGTATAGTGTCAAAACAATTTCAAACATAAATATCAATCATAGGCGGCATGGGTACCATCTATCATGTCGCCATACTAGGCTCTACAAATAAAACCGAAATACACGTATTGGAAATTGGATTTCCGTCATGAGTCGAGGCAAGGGGCAAGCTCCTCTCCGCTTCGAGACACTCTAGCAAATGCCTCAGTATTACACACTCTGGGTAACCCTTGGATGCTTCAGGGCTGGTCCTCTCTTACGTTTGAGGATTGGTAATTCCTGAACACACGTTTCCCGGTCCTTACAGATCTAAAATCGAGGCACCTCATCTAACAACCGCATAGGTGAAAAGTATATAAATGTCAGGGCTGGTAAGTCACTGACACCACCAAAGCTAGAAAGAAACGTCGTGCTCTCCCTGCAGTCCTTATCCCGTTTTTGACTCATACCGAGGTGTGAGGCTCGCGAATTCACGTTATACACAAAGCTACGCCACAAAGGCCGTGCTTTGATCATCAACCACAAGACTTTGCTTTTCAACAAAAGCCTTGATCATTTGCCACTTAGGCTGCCACACTGGCAATTCATGCCATGCGACTGATATCCATCGATATACAACCTCTGAGCTCGTACGTCTCAGAGAAGGGCGTTAAGCAAAAGAATAAATTCTCCGCCGCCAAACAGATGTATATTTAACAGAAATCAATCAACACAGAATAAAATCCTATGTCAGACACACAATCCATTTACAAGTTCGTTCTGGGTCTGAACGAAACCGGAGGCACTTTCCTTGCATATCCATCGATCTCCAAGTACGTCTGGACGACCACCAACTAATTCCCTCATCTTGGGTGTACAGCCCAATCAAGATCATCAGTAATTATCCAAACGATGTGAAGACTTCCGGTCTTCAACCACCGTCTTCATCTTCGACTTATCGTCGAATCGGTTATTCAAAATGGGTATAAACCCGGCCTTTCCGAACAACCCGCGTATATTAAAAACAAATGTTACACAAACACAACATACGCCTCATTCCAATTTAGCAGTCACTAACCGTAAATCAACAAGAGAACAATTTCCCAGATATTAACCCTGAAGGCCGAAACCAACATCAGATCAATACACAGGAAACCATTCTTCTTAGCCAACCTACAGCTAGTTTCTAAATTTCATATTCTTAGGGAAAGGTTCCCATAAATTTTATCAAAGATAAATTCTTTAAATTTATTCTTTAATCTTCCTTTGGATATCATTTCAAACCAAATTTTGGTTTCCAAAACTAGTCGAGATTAGCGAACCACACCGAAGTAATTATTTATTTTATTTCCCAATCCCAACCTATTCATCCCATGAAGAAAAACTGGTAGTACTCCATATCTAACACCACGGTGTTATCGATAAAATTAATTACCATTTCACGTTCAAATCTAATTAAAGATTTAACTATCGCTTTGGATCAAAACTGGTGATACTCCATTCTCGCTCACTTTCCAAATTTGATAATTTAAATTATTAATTCACATTTCAATCTAATTGCAGATTCATTAAAACTCCTTTTACTGGGTTAAAGAACTAATGTCATTTAAAACACATTTCACGATAAACCCAAATCACATTCTATTTATTATCGGGTTAAAGAACTAGTGTTATTTAAAACACCGTTCACGATAAACCCACAAATCAATTCTATTGAAAACCCATTTCAAATCCAATTTATTTATTTGAAAATTAACGGGTTTAATTTTAGTTCAAAACTAGTTCATTTCGATAAAAAATCTATTTTTATCTTTTCAAGTATGGAGTTTTTCATCCCAATTTTTCCCAAATCATTTCCTATGATTTTACACAAATTATTACTATTTTTAATAATTTTATCAAGGCCCGTACAGTCGATTTCCATCAACGGCCATCGAACTGCACTTACAACGACCTTTTCCAAATTTGGTTTGGACGTATCTCCAAATCCAACTGTTAGATTTCAAATTTCTAATATTCGTTAGAAAGTTCCTTTCGATACGAACCCAATGGTTCCGGTTTTAGGAGAATCCGACGGTCGGATCTCCCGTAATGTCCGTTCGAAGTCAATGGTCGAAATTCACGAACTACCACGGCGCGGCGCGTTCTATTCAGGCCATTATATTATATATATAATATATATAATATATATTTCGTCGATTTCTATTCAAAACGAATTTTATAAATAGTTTTAAATTCATTTCAAAAACAATTTCAACTTCCATTTCAAATTTCAATTCAATTTGAATTCATTTCAAATCGATTTTTATTCTATTTCAATTCGTTTTCAATTCAATTCGAATTTTTATATATTCAATTCAATTCGAATTCGTTTTATATTCAATTCAATTCGAATTCGTTATATATTGAATTCAATTCGAATTCGTTTTTATATTCAATTCAATTTGAATTCGTTTTTATATTCAATTCAATTATATAAAAACGAATATAGTCGATATAAATATCGTTCGCGTCAAAATAGCGCATCTCTAATCAACACGGCTTTATATATTTCAATAATTCCGTTATTCTATTCAACAAATGAATATTTATCCTATTCAATACATGAATCTATATTTTTGTCTACACATGACTAATCTCAACGAATGAGTACTGTCCACGTGTGACTATTTTTGTTATTTAATATATTTAATAAAAATTATGGTATCTATCGTTTGATTTCAAATCAGACTCCAACTGTAAATTAGTAAGAGAACGCTTCCCTAAATATTAACTCCGAAGGCCGGAGCCAACATCAGATCAATATCAAGGAGACCACTCATCTTATCTATTTTCCAATTAGCTTCTAATTTTATATATGATAAAGATGTAAATTTTATTGTTAAAATATTTCGTTCAACACATGACTAATCTCAACGAATGAGTACTGTCAACACATGAACCTTTATTTCATAATGATAAAGATATAAATTTTATTGTTAAAATTTTTCGTTCAACACATGTATATAATAGCAATGATAAACAATCAACCATCATCCAAGGTGCACCACACAACTGCATAAGCATCAAATATAAATAATTAACGCTTACACAGCCTGTCGACCAATCGATCGACATACAATTAAATAATTGGGATTAGTGTATGCCAAATTTCATCCCAACACCCGTGTGGGGTTTCAAATCAACAAATACATATTTTTATTTGTGCAGTTGGGCGATGTGTAAAATTTATCGTATTTATCATATATAAAATTAGAAACTAATTGGAAAATAGATAAGATGAGCGGTCTCCTGGATATTGATCTGATGTTGGTTCGGCCTTCGGGGTTAATATTTAGGGAATCGTTCTCTTACTAATTTACAGTTGGAGTCAGATTTGAAATCAAACGATAGATACCATAATTTTTATAAAATATATTAAATAACAAAAATAGTCACACGTGGGCAGTACTCATTCGTTGAGATTAGTCATGTGTAGACAAAAATATAGATTCATGTATTGAATAGGATAAATATTCATTTGTTGAATAGAATAACGGAATTATTGAAATATATAAAGCCGTGTTGATTAGAGATGCGCTATTTTGACGCGAACGATATTTATATCGACTATATTCGTTTTTATATAATTGAATTGAATATAAAAATGAATTCAAATTGAATATAAAAACGAATTCGAATTGAATTGAATATATAATGAATTCGAATTGAATTGAATATAAAACGAATTCGAATTGAATTGAATATATAACGAATTTGAATTGAATTGAAAACGAATTGAAATAGAATAAAAATCGATTTGAAATGAATTCAAATTGAATTGAAATTTGAAATGGAAGTTGAAATTGTTTTTGAAACGAATTTAAAACTATTTATAAAATTCGTTTTGCATAGAAATCGACGAAATATATATTATATATATAATATAATGGCCTGAATAGAATGCGCCGTGCCGCTGCAGTTCGTGAATTTCGACCATTGACTTCGAACGGACATTACGGGAGATCCGACCGTCGGATTCTCCTAAAACCGGAACCGCTGGGTTCGTATCGAAAGGAACTTTCTAACGAATGTTAGAAATTTGAAATCTAACGGTTGGATTTGGATATACGTCCAAACCAAATTTGGAAAAGGTCGCTGTAAGTGCAATTCGATGGCCGTTGATGGAAATCGACTGTACGAGCCTTGATAAAATTATTAAAAATAGTAATAATTTGTGTAAAATCATAGGAAATGATTTGGGAAAAATTGGGATGAGAAACTCCATACTTGAAAAGATAAAAATAGATTTTTATCGAAATGAACTAGTTTTGAACTAAAATTAAACCCGTTAATTTTCAAATAAATAAATTGGATTTGAAATGGGTTTTAAATAGAATTGATTTGTGGGTTTATCGTGAACGGTGTTTTAAATAACACTAGTTCTTTAACGCGATAATGAATAGAATGTGATTTGGGTTTATCGTGAAATGTGTTTTAAATGACATTAGTTCTTTAACCCAGTAAAAGGAGTTTTAATGAATCTGCAATTAGATTGAAATGTGAATTAATAATTTAAATTATCAAATTTGGAAAGTGAGCGAGAATGGAGTATCACCAGTTTTGCTCCAAAGCGATAGTTAAATCTTTAACTAGATTTGAACATGAAATGGTAATTAATTTTACCGATAACACCGTGGTGTTAGATATGGAGTACTACCAGTTTTTCTTCATGGGATGAATAGGTTGGGATTGGGAAATAAAATAAATAATTACTTCGGTGTGGTTCGCTAATCTCGACTAGTTTGGAAAACCAAAATTTGGTTTGAAATGATATCCAAAGGAAGATTAAAGAATAAATTTAAAGAATTTATCTTTGATAAAATTTATGGGAACCTTTCCCTAAGAATATGAAATTTAGAAACTAGCTGTAGGTTGGCTAAGAAGAATGGTTTCCTGGGTATTGATCTGATATTGGTTTTGGCCTTCGGGGTTAATATTTGGGAAATTGTTCTCTTGTTGATTTACGGTTAGTGGCTGCTAAATTGGAATGAGGCGTATGTTGTGTTTGTGTAACATTTGTTTTTAATATACGCGGGTTGTTCGGAAAGGCCGGGTTTATAACCATTCTGAATAACCGATTCGACGATAAGTCGAAGATGAAGATGGTGGTTGAAGACCGGAAGTCTTCACATCGTTTGGATAATTACTGATGATCTTGATTGGGCTGTACACCCAAGATGAGGGAATCAGTTGGTGGTCGTCCAGACGTACTTGGAGATCGATGGATATGCGAGGAAAGTGCCTCCGGTTTCGTTCAGACCCAGAACGAACTTGTAAATGGATTGTGTGTCTGACATTGGATTTTATTCTGTGTTGATTGATTTCTGTTAAATATACATCTGTTTGGCGGCGGAGAATTTATTCTTTTGCTTAACGCCCTTCTCTGAGACGAACGAGCTCAGAGGTTGTATATCGATGGACATCAGTCGCATGGCATGAATTGCCAGTGTGGCACGCCTAAGTGGAAAATGATCAAGGCTTCTGTTGAAAAGCAAAGTCCTGTGGTTGATGATCAAAGCACGGCCTTTGTGGCATAGCTTTGTGTATAACGTGAATTCGCGAGCCTCACACCTCGGTATGAGTCAAAATCGGGATAAGGACTGCAGGGAGAGCACGACGTTTCTTTCTAGCTTTGGTGGTGTCAGTGACTTACCAGCCCTGACATTTATATACTTTTCACCTATGTGGTTGTTGGATGAGGCGCCTCGATTTTAGTTCTGTAAGGACCGGGAAACGTGTGTTCAGGAATTGCCAATCCTCAAACGTAAGAGAGGACCGGCCCTGAAGCATCCAAGGGTTACCCAGAGTGTGTAGTCCTGAGGCATTTGCTAGAGTGTCTCGAAGTGGAGAGGAGCTTGCCCCTTGCCTCGACTCATGACGGAAATCCATTTTCCAATACGTGTATTTCGGTTTTATTTGTAGAGCCTAGTATGGCGACATGATAGATGGTACCCATGCCGCATATGATTGATATTTATGTTTGAAATTGTTTTGACACTATACACTTATAATAGTATCAAATGATTTGTTTTAAACGTACCAAGCATGTTTGGCTATTATAAGGGAAAACCCTATCCTCCGGCTTGTGTTGCATTGTGTGATGGGACCTGGGTCTTATAATAGCTTCATTTTTCGAAAAAGCATTGCGTTGTCTTTTCTACGCAGTGGTATTCTTGGGAGGAAACCCGTTCCGTGTTATATAGCATGGTCCCTTGAATTACTCTCTTTTAAAGTAAAGTTTTAAATACCTGTTTTAGTTCTCACACCAGTCACATGACTGACCTGGAGTTTATTGTTTTAACCCAAACTCTGGGTGCCCTTATTTTCGACACGGGCAGCTAGTAGTTTTGGTTTTGCAGATTTATATTCACAGGATCCTGATTTACAGCTGGAACGATGCTCGGAATGCTCTGTATCCGTGTATTACTTTCAGTTGTGTTTTATATTGTTTTTCCGCTGCTATGTAATTTATTGTAATCTCTGATATTTATCGAGTGTAATTTATTCATTTTTACTCTGTATATTCTTGTATCTGATGGAATTGTTGTAATAGCAATGAAACGTTCTTTTGTCTGCGTTCTTTTGTGTGTTGTTCTCAAAGTATCCGCTCTTTCCTTCACGGGGAAGTTACGGGTTACTACATTTGGTATCAGAGCTTTGGTTTACAGAGCTCGAGAACAAGACACATTAGAACCATACGAAAGAATTCATCAGATATTGGATTAGTAATATCCAATTAGAATGACTCATTAAAGATAGGATCAGTAGTATCCTAGAACGAGTGTAAAGAGTATATTTTTCAAATGAAAACAATTTTGTTTTAAAAAATTAAATCGCTTTATATGTATTTGAATATTTTATTTGTATTAAAATTGGACAATCCAATATATAAAGATTTTGCATATACGCGTCATGAACGTATATTCGAAGTTTTAATATACTGGATAGATATAGAATCACATTCTAGTCGCCCGGAGATGGTACTGATAATTGTCATGACATCATCAGTATTTATGTTCGTGTTTCGAAGGTGTGATATCTATATATTTCCATTAGACTGGTGTGAGGGGGACCAGTGTGAGCCGCGGTGGGTTTTACCTGCTGCAATGGAGGATGAAGGGATGGTTGCAAAGCCTACCGGATTTCGCGAATTCTGGAGAAGTTTCAACCTATAAATAGACCCCCAAGGGTCATTTGAAAGGATATTTTGGCACTCTGAGAATTCAAACATCTTTGAGAACCGAATTCTAGCACTTCAAACAATTCAAAATCATCATTCAAAGTGAATTTTGAGATAATTGAGTGAATGTATATGAAAAGTGAGTGAAATTGAGTGAGTATCTCATTGTATTTTCATCTACATCATCAAGCAAAGTGATTATAAAGTGGACGTAGGCTTTTTAACGCCGAACCACTATAAATCATGTGTCTCTTTTTTATTTTCGATCACATTTCATTTTAATTTTAGTCAATTTGGGTGTTAGAACCACTTTTTGGTCTAATAGTACATAAATAAATCGTCCGATTTGTAAATGAATATTTATTTTCATTCGTATACTCGTTAAAAATTATATTTTTAACGATAAAAAAATTATTTTAACACATGAATATTTTATACAGTTCATTTATTCAATAAAATTGACATTTTTATTGTTATAACATTTTCAGAAAATTTTGGCAGCATAACAGCGCGGTACTAGAACCGGAATAAGGTCTAGCCTTATCCCTTGCCAAATACTGGCTCGCTCCATACACATACCAATTCTAACAAATTCAATTTACTTCCCAAATCAAATTCAACCAATTAAATCACTCAATCCAAAAATCAACCAAACATCCATGGTTTCAAACAAACGTGTCGGATGCTTCCAAGCACCGTCTGCATCCTAGTATATATATTTAACTGGAAAACAAAATTAGAGTGGGATGTTCTCACCTTTGGGATCTACACCTCCAGTTCTATTTCTGAATTTCTGGACCATTGGGATTTGCCCGAAATTCCAACGCAATCTTTTTCACGCTGTTCATAGTAAAAATCACATTTTTAATGTGATGTTTATATATTTAAAAATCGCATTTTTATATCGCTATATATATATATATATATATATATAAGATCACATTTTTATATCGCTATATAAATAATAAAAATCATATTTTTATATAACTAAAAATCGAAATTTCTATATAACTAAAAATCAAAATTTTATATAACTAAAAATCGAATTTTTATCTAACTAAAAACATTATGATTTATATGATAAAAATCTCATTTTCATATTTTTAAAATTCTCTTCTTTATATTTTAAAAAATCTCATCTTTATATTTTTTAACTAAAGCTGTATATAGAATAAAAATTACATTTTTATATCACCAATCAAACAATAAAAATTATATTTTTACTTCGCTACATAAATATATAAATTAAATTTCTATCGTCTGTATATATATATATATATATATATATATATCAAATTTTTATATAACAAAAAATCAAATTTTTATAATGAAGTTATGTATATCAAATTTACATTTTTTTTATTTACTCAAATAAATAAAAATAAAAGTAAAAACTCACTTTTCTCGCAGTGTTGAAATGGGGTTGACAACGGCGTTCTCGAGTGGCGTGGCGGCTTCCAATGGCTTTCAGGGTGTTAAACGCAACAATGGAAATCATAAAAATGCATTTTTAGTGTAAGGGGGGCCCGGGGTCGGAGTGGGTGACGGGGAAGGCGGCACTGGGTCGTGGGTGGTCGGGGGTGGGGTGTAGGCGCTGGCGGCGGTGCCCCATTGGCCAGAGGCGGCGGTTTCATGCGAGATTTGGGGGTTGCGGTGGGTTTTCTTTGATTTGAGGAGGAAGGGGCGGGTTTAGCAGCGGCGGTGGCCAAAGGGCGGGTTGGCGAGAGGCGGTGGTCAGATCTAGGGGTGGCGGCGCCAGTACGGTGGCTAGTGGGCTAAGCGACGGCGTTCATTTTTTCATTTTTTAAAAGTGACGGGGAGAGAGAAAGTGGAAGGGGGATCATATATTATAAATATTGTATTTAATTTAATTCTTTTGATTTTCGAATACAAGTTTAATGATACGAACTCCAAATCAAATCCAACGACTATCGCCACTAACTAATTACCCCCATTCCGAACACAATTGGATATGTCCGGTAAGCCATTTCAATTATTACGATCAGTTTTCATTTAAATTAAAATATAATTCAATATATAGTTAATTTAAACGTACATTTTAATTTACTGAGCCACATACTGCCTCCAAAAATTCCAAAAAAATAAATTTGGCTATGTTTTGACGATACGGTCCTAACAAAACTAATTTCCTCGAATTTGGAGACCGTTTGAAAAATAGTTATTTTCCAGTTGATTAAATTCAAACTAAAATCACCAAACACATTTAAATCCGCCACGCTCACATATTGATTTCAAAAATTATGAAAATTGGAATCTAGCAATAATTTGATATTTCGGATCCAACAAAAGTGGTTTCGTAAAAACCGGAGGTTATTTGAAAAATGGCTATTTTTAAGGGCAATATATTATATAAATTCCATTGCGACTATTATGAATTTTAAACTGGACATAACTTTTTATTCCCGTTATGAATTCTGGATTTTTCACATTCGTTGGATAGATATTTTGAAACAAATTCAGATATTTCTAGTTTTACTGAAATCCGGTTTATTTTGAATCCTGTACATTCAACTGAAATTTAAAATTGAATTTTCAACCTGCCGCGCCATTTCAGGCTCGTTTTATAATTAAAATAAATTTATTCGTTCTAACTTCAATTTAAATAAAAAATTTGTCATTATTATTTTAAATAAATCATTTTAAATATTCAAAATTCATTCAAATTGCCAAAATAACAATATTTAATTGGTTCTGATTTTCCTGGTTGTTACAATAACATAAGTACTGTTTACATATAGATAATACTAAAATTGTATCCAAATCTGTTTGAAAAGCATACAAAGGCAATTGTTTATACTATATATATCCAATGTGATAAAGAAGATATAAACTCTGATTAAAATTAATATCATATATTCATTTATAATCCATCTCAGATTTATAATAATATATAAATCTGGGTTTATTCTTAAAATTATTTCATATCAAAATTAACATAGGATGGTTTAAACATTTTAAGCCATATTAAAATAACAAATTTATTCCAGAAATCCATGTATTTTTCGTATCATATACAAAACATTTCTAATGAAACAATTTCATTTTTGACTGGATTTATTTTAAATTATTCTATCAACTGTGTTCATTATACTGTCGGTTTTAATATAAATCTAACAGATCGAAACCCTAATCGTATTCAATTTACAAATTAACATGAAACCTCGCTTTGATACCATTAAAAGAAAATTTGGTCCGATTTCATGTTTAATAGATGATATTTCAACCAAATAAAACTGGATCTATGTAATAAACTGTAAATCAAGTCTTATACCTTGTTGAGGCTCCATCCTTCTTCATGCAATCAATTTGGGTTTCAGTTGATTTGGAATCCGATCCCCCAAAGCAGCGAGCCTTCATAGAAGTCCACGAACACTTGTTCTCAAAGATGTCAAACATCATGGGGAAGAAGGACAGATGTTGCTAGCCAATTTAGGGTTTTGGTTTTTCTACTAATTTCGATTTCTTTTGGTTTTAGGTTTTCTAGAAAATTTAATATTAAATGAACGTCGGTCACCCTTTTATTATATGTTAACCGAAATAATCTAAACTAGGTTGGACTATAGTATCCTCATACCAATTCAAAATTAGAGAATAGTGAACATTTGATCCTCTTTTGTTGTGAACTGTTCCCACGCTTTTTAAGTGTTCTTATGTATGACCATATAAGTTATTACAACATTGGCAATGATTTTAAATCGTATTTAAAATCGTAAATAGTGATTGGCATCTAGTGATACGTCGCTGCTACCCAAGTTATAATATGATCAACGATTTGATACAACCTTTTCGTGACTAGTGTATCAATGTAATATAATCCTTTCAACAAATATATCCAGGGAGGCATGGAACGTATCACCCTCTTGATAATTTAATCCGTTAATCTTGATCGATGAATAGACTATACAAAACAAATCAATATTTGAGAACGGACATGCATTTCATAGTTTGACACAATCAAGAGGCCCATGGATATCACCATAAATATATTATAGGGTTAAATTCCATCTAGAATTCATTATTTTTCATTCGATTCGAGATGTATCCAATAATCACCGTTATCGTATACTCTGTTACAAGTAACTGTAGATGATATCAAAACACAAATATCCTCAAATAAAATTATAATGATTTCAGGTCTAAGGACCATTACATCACTGTCACTATGAGAATAACTTATGATACTGTTAATTATATTCAATGTAGTTTTCTCATGTTAGGTCAGCCCAATACGCTATTCTCCAATATGTATTTATGTCTTGACATTAATATGACATATATTAATGATCAATGAGATGTGATCATCAGTCAGTCAACATATTAGTCTCAATATTTTACTGTTGTCCTATATAAACAATAAAACTTGACTAGGTACATTTAAGAATTATAATACTTAATATATTACATAATCCCAGGTTCAAGTCACTTACTTGAACTATATAAATTTGTCTTACTATTCTAAGGACTTTTATTGTGTTAATATTTTTACTATGCAGTAAATATATCATAACAGAATATTTTATTCCAAATAAAATAACATCAACCATGTTATTAATCACATCAAATGAATTGTCTTTAGGGCATAAACTTTAACATCTATCACATTCCTCAGGGGTCGACACTCATTCATTGAATGACCGTAGGTTTCGTGAAACAAACAGAACTTCCTAGTTTCACGTTCTTTTCTGTTGATTCCCTTGGCGGAGGTTTCTTGTGTTGCATCACGTTATGAGTATCCCGATAAATGTTCTCTAAGGTATCATTCAACGGTGTGTAGCTTTCAAAAGACTGAAACCTGGGTCGCTTCTTGGAATCACCCTTCTAATTTCTATTTCTTTTATTGTCGTTCTTGCCTTGGCAACCATCTCCTTCGTTTTGATTATCGACATTAACTTCAACCATATCGAAACTACCGCTGGATTGCTCAGTAGCGAGGTTGCACTATGCAGTTAAAGCCCCTCTAAATCCTCGCAATATCCTCGCTATAGCTCGTAGTGCTCTTCAGCCGTTACGCTATTTCAATTTAGCGCAGATGAATAATAGATCCTCTTTTAGCCCAATATTTTCCGCTATACAGCTAAATCAAGGCTTTTTAGCGTCCTCTTTAGCAATATTAATATATAGAGCTTGATTTTACTAGTTCTCTTTTCAAAAAGTTCAGCAAAGTTAGTGTTAAAGGATAAATTTAAGGCATAAGTGTAACAACCCGTATTTTCAATAACCTGTTATAACATAAATCGAGGCAGAATTTAATTTATAAATCTGAATCAAGAGAAACGGGCTATGCGATTGCGTTCGTCTCGGAAAAATACGTGAAACAGAGTCCGAGTTTTCGAAAATCGGAGTCCGTATGACCCGATTAAGGCCCAATGAAGTTTTCAGAAAATTTCAAGTTCAAAACAGATTTCGAATTTCGGGTTCAAAATTCGAAAAAGGATCAGATTGGGCCAGGCGGGAAAATTCCCGCCAGAGCACCTAAGTCGACAGCCCTGTCGACTTGGGAGTCGACTTGGTTGGACCCAAGTCGACAGCCCTGTCGACTTGGCTGTCGACTTGGTTCAGCCGGGCAGTTTTGCCTGGTGCACCATTTTGGGATTTTGGTTAGGTTTTGGGGCCAGATTCGGTTTTAAGGGCTGAGATTGGAATTAGGGTTTAATCCTAAGGTTGAAACTAATCCTAATCTCTATAAATAAGCCCCTAACCTAACCCTAAATCATCATTATTCATTCAAGTAACTAAACTATGGCAAAATCATTCCTCTCATGGCCTCCACTCTCTTCATAAAATTCCTAAGTCATTTCTATGAGAGATTTTCCATGCATACAAGTGTTTTCAAGCTTGTATGAGTGTCATTAGCTTGCATTCAAGTCAAGTTTCCATATTTACATCATAAAGCAAGGGTTTTTATTGATTTGGAGCTTTCATATTGGGTTTATTTGATTTCATAAGGGCTTGGCTCAATCTATTAAAATATTTGTGTCTTCATAAGAATTTGTAAGCCCTTTTCTACTTTCATATTTAAACTCTAAAGTTAATGAATGATGCAAGTTGTGTTTGATCATCATGATATGCAAGTTTACTATGTTATGTTATGCAAGTTTGCCATGTTATGATATGCAAGTTTATCATGTTATGTTATGCAAGTTTGCCATGTTATGATATGCAAGTTTACCATGTTATGTTATGCAAGTTTGTCATGTTATGATATGCAAGTTTATCATGTTATGTTATGCAAGTTTGCCATGTTATGACATGCAAGTTTATCATGTTATGTTATGCAAGTTTGCCATGTTATGATATGCAAGTTTATCATGTTATGTTATGCAAGTTTGCCATGTTATGATATGCAAGTTTATCATGTTATGTTATGCAAGTTTGCCATGTTATGATATGCAAGTTTATCATGTTATGTTATGCAAGTTTGCTATGTTATGATATGCAAGTTTGTCATATGATATGCAAGTTATGTTATGGTTGATCATTTTGCTCATGTTATCATGTTATGCAAGCTTATCTTGGGGTTATGAGCTTAAAGCTTCAAGCTTTATGCTAAAGGTTGCATTTTGGCAACATGTAAGTTATCATATCCCTTATGATAACTTGCATGTGAGGCTAAATGCGAACTTATGGCAACTTCTACATGTCATTTATCACCATGTATCACTTATATGCTAAGTTTGGTTTTATGCATACTTTTGAGGCCTAAAAATGTAATATGCAAGTATATGAACATATGTACATTTCATATGCCACCATGTTAAACTTGTGGCTTCAACACCTTTATGTCATGATTATGCCAAGTTCCCTCTTTCTATCCTTTATGCGCTATTGCGATATGTAAGCGATGGGATTGCGTTTGGGGTTGGGTAAACTTGAAAGACATAAAAACATAAGATTGGGAATTTACCTATTAAGTTAGGTCTACCCATTGGGAATTTACCTATTAAGTTAGGTCTACCCAAATTCTTGAAAACTTGTAATATGTTTTGGAAACATGATGGACATGACACTTAGAAAATATAAGTGTGACCAACTCAAGGTTGGGTTGAGTTTGTAGCGTAAACCTACCCGGAACCGACCGGCTTAACTAGTTGCTACAAACAATAGGACCCAATGTGAGAAGTTGGTCATGTTGTACCTTGAACCCGAGGTTAGACCAAGTTGTGGTGTAAAGCTACCCGGAACCGACCGGCTTAACTAGTAACCGCAACAAAGTCTAATGTGAGAGGTTAAGGAACATTAATTAATTAATGCCTCATGATTAGGGTTAAGTCATGGTCCACTTAATACTTAACCAATTTGGGCTTGGTAGATTAATCAGGGTTAAGTCGTGAACTCATCGTTACACTTAACCAAGTTAATCCATGATTAGCAAGAGGGTTAAACCGTACTTAACCCACTAGAAAATCCTAGCAATGGGGGTCCACTCCAGCAGTAATCCCAAGTTGTATCATTAAGACCCTAGGGACTAGGCTAGGGAGGGGGCACGATTACTGGACTTGAGGTAAGTGACCAAAAACGACGGCAGAATGGTACGCCGGTGTAGTTCCGGACGGACTATGGTCGTGCACATAGTCCGTAGCCGGAGAAAACATGCACGGGTACCAGTAGATCGAGACTGTGCACTTATGTTTATGGTGTCCAGGGGTTTACACCCTAGGGCTTGATACACCCGAAGGGTGGGCCCGGCACAGTCCGACTACAATTATGTTTGGGCCGTATTGACACCAACACGTGACGAGTTAGGCTTAGGGAGCCGATCGATTAGACCGTTTGGTTGGACCTCGTATTAGGGTCACTTCATGTTATTGGACCTCGTATTAGGGTCACTTCATGTTATTGGACCTCGTATTAGGGTCATTTCATGTTACTGGGTCAAAGCTTGGGCCAAGGGATCAATACTTGTTTATTCAAATCATGTTAGCTTGCTAGTACACATGTGGTGCAAAAACCTTAAACCTGATTATGCGATGACACCTTTATCTACCTTGTTGGTTAATCATCATGCTAGTATGTAGTTATCCTTATGTTCATCCCTGCTTCTCATGCCAGTTAACTTTATCAGTTTACATTGATTGTAGTAGGGCTTACTCAGTCTTTTCGACTGACCTGTTTTTCTTTCGCCTCTTTTCTTCCGTTCCCCCCCCCCCCAGGTTCTCAGGGTGGGAATATTGGAGCTTAGCTTGGATTTCTGATCACTTGCTTGTGGGATTTTAGCTCATGTACGGTCTTGACATGAAGCTAGCTATGGTTATCACTTATTTTGGGGATAGTACTTATGTATTTCAGTTTTTTTTCCAGAGATGTTGTTTTTATCTAGACTTGTGTATTTGGAAAGTTGTCATTATGTTGTACCAGACTTGTTTTGAAATAGTTTGAAATCTTCCGCTGTTTTACTTATCTTATTTACTCTGTTTACATATATACATATGTTCTTGTTCTGCCTTGATATATCATTATGCATGTTTACCCGGTACAAACGCCCCTCCAAAGTCAGAGTGCTTGCAAGAGCCACCCTAGCGGAGGTGGGGTGTTACATTTGGTATCAGAGCGTATGGTTTACGAGAAGGAACAAAAAGGTTTTTAAAACTTTTGGAAAACTATTTTCAAAACCAAGTATAAAGTATTTTCCAAAGAAAAGTCTAGTTTATTTTAAAGGCTATTCCCCAAAAAGCCATTAGCAAAATTCCTTCGTTTTTCTCCATTCTGAATCTGTCTTTTTCTTCGTTTTCAGTATGGCCGATAACTTTGCTATTCCGGAGAAAGTACACGTACCTGTTTGGTATAGGAGACTTTTGGAGGCTAGGGCGACCGAAGCCGGCCCCACAGATGTTCCTCCTCCTCCTCCTCCGGTAGTTAATGTTCCTCCTCCTCCTGTCGCTGATGTTCCTCCTCCTCCTGTCGCTGAGGTTCCTCTTCCTCCTCCCCCTCAGCATCCTCAAGCTGACTTCACAAAGACTTGCAAAGATTTCAAAGCAATGGGTGGCAAGAACTTTCAAGGCACTGAGACTTATGTAGAGGCAAGGAATTGGTTGAAAGAAACCGAAGATCTTTTTGCCTTCTTTGATATAGATGACCGTAAGAGGGTTTTATTGGCAGTGTGGTTGCTAAAGGACGAAGCTGCACGTTGGTGGGTGATCACCACCGCTACTAGGCCAATTGAGACTTGGGATGACTTTCGGGGAAAGTTTGGACTAAGGTTCCTATCACTGAAGCAAGGGGACATGACTATTAGGGAATACATAGATAAGTTTAATCAACTGGCTCGGGTCAGTTTAGACTTGGTTAACACAGCTCAGAAGAAGGCCCTATACTTTGCTCTAGGATTAAACGAGCCATTACATGGTTTAGCCATGTCTCATATACCCTTGGGGGCAACTTTCGAGAGTTTGGTGAATATGGCCCTACTCAATGAAGAGAATAGGAGTGACAAGAAGGAGGTCAAGATGAATGAGTCTCAAAACAAGGAAACGGGGCCCAAAAAGGAAATGAAAAAGAAGGAGGAGAAGTCTAAAGATAAGAAGGAAAAAAGGTGCTTTACTTGTGGAAGCTCGACTCATCTAAACAAGGATTGCAGAAAAAGGAAGGGCACTTGCTTTAACTGTGGAGAAATGGGACACTTCACTAGGGATTGCCCGAAGAAGCAAGGGCAAGGCCAGGGTCAGACTCAGCGTGCTGGACCTTCGGGAGGGCAAGTTCATGCTCTCAATGCCGCTCCAGTTCCCGATCGAGGTAGTATTTCTGTTGAAAGTCTTGTTTACATTTCTGATTTTCCTGTTCGTACTTTGTTTAATTCTGGCGCATCGCATAGTTTATTTCATCTGGTTTAGTTGAAAGTTTGCACCTAAGTACTAGTCTAGTTAATGATCCCGTGTGTGTTTCAAATCCAATTGGGGGTTCCGCCCATTTGTCTATTATCTACGTGGATTTGAAAATCTCTATCTTGAGTATAGAATTCTCGCGTGATGCTTATATTCTCGGTTTCATGGGGTATGGGTTGATTTTGGGCATGGATTGGTTGTCCAGTTTTGGAGCCATTCTTGATTTTTGAGCATAGGGTTGAGAGGCTCATGACTCGCCTCGGTAATACCCTAAAAATTTCTAGTAACCCTATGAGTCCCGTCATGTTGTGTTATCTTGAATCCCTCAACTCGTCTATCGATAGTTTGCAATCGGTGAGGGTGGTCCGAGAATATCCTGATATCTTGGGTGAAGTGAAGGGGGTTACCCCTAAACGAGAGATAGATTTCCGCATTTATCTGGTTGATAATGCCAAGATAGTTTCGTGGTCGGTTTCTTTGCCCGTTCGGCACATGGCTCCGCGTGAAAGGTGGGAGCTAAGTAAGCAAGTGAAGGAGTTGCTTGAGAAGAACTTCATTAGACGAAGTATATCTGAATGGGGAGCACCTGTGGTATTTGCTACCAAGGCAGATGGTTCTCTCCGACTTTGTGTTGACTATCGAGAGTTGAATAAGCTGACTAAGAAGAACAGACACCCGTTACCGAGGATTGATGATCTCTTTGACCAGCTTATCGGTGCTTCTGTTTTCTCTCAGCTTGATCTTGCTACTGGATTCCATCAGCTCAGGGTTGCTGAAGATAGTATAGACAAGACTGCGTTCAGAACTCCAGATGGATTCTTAGAATGGCTAGTCATGCCATTCGGTTTGACTAATGCACCCGCCTACTTCGTGGACTTGATGAGTAGGGTGCCTAGGGAGTTCCTGAACAAGTTTGTGGTAGTCTTTGTAGACGATATCCTGACTTTCTTAAAGAACAAGGAAGAACATGCTAGACATCTCAAGGAGGTGATGGATACGCTTAGAGCGCATCAGTTGAAAGCCAAGTCCTCCAAATGTCATTTTGGAGAAAAGAAGTTAGATTTCTTGGGCACATAGTTTCTAAGCAAGGCTTAGTGGTGGATCCTGCTAAAGTGGTCGCGGTTCAAAACCGAAAAGCTCCAACGAGGACAATTGAAGTAAGAAGTTCTCTCAGTTTAATTAGTTAGTTAGCGTCCCTTGAGCTTAGACCTACCCTTCTGGATCAAGTAGGGACTTCACAGAAAGAAGACCCGCAGTTAGTCGAGATCATGGACAAGTTGATTCGAGGCGAGATGATAAGTCACCTCGCTATAGATGACAAGGGATGGCTAAGACGCGATGAGAGAAAGAAGGCTCTTGAAGATGCACATCACTCGAGGAGGTGTCCGAGTTTGTCCCAAGGTGCATGTTGTGCCAACAGATTAAGGCCGAGTCATAAAAAGCCCGGTGAGCTATTATATCCATTGGAGGTCCCCGCAATGGAAGAGGAAAAAGCGTCACGAAGGATTTCGTGGATGGACTGCCTAGATCAAGAAAGGGAATAAGAGCATGTGGGTCATAGTAGGTAGACTCATGAAGAGTGCTCATTTCACTCCGGTAAAGAGCGAAAGGACTGCATCATAGCTAGCGACAGTTTACTTTCAAGAAATAAAGCGGTTGCATGAGGTTCCCTAAAGTATAGTTAGTAACCATGACTCAATCTTCACTAGCCAGTTTTGGGATAGTCTACGGGAAGTCATGGGCAAGCAACTGAATCAAAGTACGGCCTATCATTCGCAGGCAGATGGTTCATTTCGTTCAAGCATGAGTTGTAGAAAATCACGTTGGTAAGAGCAATTGGCAACGAGGATTGGTATTTCCAAGAAAAGTTCTGCTGCGTAGAATACTTTATAGTAAGTAAACGAGATCCATGATTCACTGGTGAATTTTGGGGAGCTTGCATGAAACCGTGAGGTCATAGTTATGTTTAAGCCAAGAATGATAGAAGAGTAAGTGAAAGAGGAAGACGAGAGGCGACAATGAAATGGGTTCCAACTCATATTTGGAAATAAGAGTTAAGAAGCTAAGAAATCATGAGGTAAAAGACGGTCAAAGCACAGTGGAGTTAAGCTCAAAGAAACGTGACTTAGAAGACTGAAGGCTAGATACGCGCATCATATCTCTTTTTAAGAGCATATCCTTGATCCTTGTTTTCCTGTGGAACTTGCTCGCATGTTATCTTTTTACATATATCCTCTCGGTCCCGTTCTCGATCCCATTTCTGTTGTAAACTCCATAAGGGGGTATGACTCATCGGTTAGTAATACATGTCAAGGTTTGAAGGGGTCCGTTAGGTTGACTAAACCTTTTGGGCTTTTATAGGATTGGGGTTGGGTTAGGAAGGGATTTCTTGTAATCCAAAAGGAGTATATCTTGCTTATCTTCCTGATCTCTTTGTAGCATATCTTTCTTTCGCTATCTATATCGTGTTAATCTTGTCATGAGAACCTTAGGTAGAAACCCTTTGGATGAAACATGTGTTTGAAACATGTTATGCTTGATGTTTGCAAGTGGTTGCAAGTGTTTGCAAGTGGTTACTCGTGGATGCATTATACACATTAGGCACTAGATCGGCTCACACACTCCTTATATTGCATATGCATGAGTGTTTACGCTTATTCATGGATGAAAATTTTTGTGTTATCACATGGATGTTGCATATGGATGTATGTTATGTGCACACATACAGATGTTATACATTATGTTAGGAATTGCATACATATGGATTCATTTCACTAACATAATTTGCATTGATGATATTTGCATTAGATAAGTACATATACACACACCTTTGCATATGTTCATACAACATTTAGAATCTTGTAAGGACAATGATTGCTCGTGGATGATGTTTTGAGTAGATGGATGTTGGATGGTAGGATATGTTCTTCCTAACTTAGAGATTTCGGGGACGAAATCCTTTAAGGAGGGGAGAATGTAACAACCCATATTTTCAATAACCTGTTATAACATAAATCGAGGAAGAATTTAATTTATAAATCTGAATCAAGGGAAACAGGCTATGCCATTGCGTTCGTCTCGGAAAAATACGGGAAACAGAGTTCGAGTTTTCGAAAATCGGAGTCCGTATGACCCGATTAAGGCCCAATGAAGTTTTCAGAAAATTTCAAGTTCAAAATAGATTTCGAATTTCGGGTTCAAAATTCGAAAAAGGATCAGATTGGGCCAGGCGGGAAAATTCCCGCCAGAGCACCCAAGTCGACAGCCCTGTCGACTTGGGAGTCGACTTGGTTGGACCCAAGTCGACAACCCTGTCGACTTGGCTGTCGACTTGGTTCAGCCGGGCAGTTTTGCCTGGTGCACCATTTTGGGGTTTTGGTTAGGTTTTGGGGCCAGATTCGGTTTTAAGGGCTGATATTGGAATTAGGGTTTAATCCTAAGGTTGAAACTAATCCTAATCTCTATAAATAAGCCCCTAACCTAACCCTAAATCATCATTATTCATTCAAGTAACTAAACTATGGCAAAATCATTCCTCTCATGGCCTCCACTCTCTTCATAAAATTCCTAAGTCATTTCTATGAGAGATTTTCCATGCATACATGTGTTTTCAAGCTTGTATGAGTGTCATTAGCTTGCATTCAGGTCAATTTTCCATATTTACATCATAAAGCAAGGGTTTTTATTGATTTGGAGCTTTCATATTGGGTTTATTTGATTTCATAAGGGCTTGGCTCAATCTATTAAAATATTTGTGTCTTCATAAGAATTTGTAAGCCCTTTTCTACTTTCATATTTAAACTCTAAAGTTAATGAATGATGCAAGTTGTGTTTGATCATCATGATATGCAAGTTTACTATGTTATGTTATGCAAGTTTGCCATGTTATGATATGCAAGTTTATCATGTTATGTTATGCAAGTTTGCCATGTTATGATATGCAAGTTTACTATGTTATGTTATGCAAGTTTGCCATGTTATGATATGCAAGTTTATCATGTTATGTTATGCAAGTTTGCCATGTTATGATATGCAAGTTTATCATGTTATGTTATGCATGTTTTCCATGTTATGATATGCAAGTTTATCATGTTATGTTATGCAAGTTTGCCATGTTATGATATGCAAGTTTATTATGTTATGTTATGCAAGTTTGCCATGTTACGATATGCAAGTTTATCATGTTATGTTATGCAAGTTTGCTATGTTATGATATGCAAGTTTGCCATATGATATGCAAGTTATGTTATGGTTGATCATTTTGCTCATGTTATCATGTTATGCAAGCTTATCTTGGGGTTATGAGCTTAAAGCTTCAAGCTTTATGCTAAAGGTTGCATTTTGGCAACATGTAAGTTATCATATCCCTTATGATAACTTGCATGTGAGGCTAAATGCGAACTTATGGCAACTTCTACATGTCATTTATCACCATGTATCACTTATATGCTAAGTTTGGTTTTATGCATACTTTTGAGGCCTAAAAATGTAATATGCAAGTATATGAACATATGTACATTTCATATGCCACCATGTTAAACTTGTGGCTTCAACACCTTTATGTCATGATTATGCCAAGTTCCCTCTTTCTATCCTTTATGCGCTATTGCGATATGTAAGCGATGGGATTGCGTTTGGGGTTGGGTAAACTTAAAAGACATAAAAACATAAGATTGGGAATTTACCTATTAAGTTAGATCTACCCATTGGGAATTTACCTATTAAGTTAGGTCTACCCAAATTCTTGAAAACTTGTAATATGTTTTGGAAACATGATAGACATGACACTTAGAAAATATAAGTGTGACCAAATCGAGGTTGGGTTGAGTTTGTAGCGTAAACCTACCCGGAACCGACCGGCTTAACTAGTTGCTACAAACAATAGGACCCAATGTGAGAAGTTGGTCATGTTGTACCTTGAACCCGAGGTTAGACCAAGTTGTGGTGTAAAGCTACCCGGAACCGACCGACTTAACTAGTAACCGCAACAAAGTCTAATGTGAGAGGTTAAGGCACATTAATTAATTAATGCCTCATGATTAGGGTTAAGTCATGGTCCACTTAATACTTAACCAATTTGGGCTTGGTAGATTAATCAGGGTTAAGTCGTGAACTCATCGTTACACTTAACCAAGTTAATCCATGATTAGCAAGAGGGTTAAACCGTACTTAACCCACTAGAAAATCCTAGCAATGGGGGTCCACTCCAGCAGTAATCCCAAGTTGTATCATTAAGACCCTAGGGACTAGGCTAGGGAGGGGGCACGATTACTAGACTTGAGGTAAGTGACCAAAAACGACGGCAGAATGGTACGCCGGTGTAGTTCCGGACGGACTATGGTCGTGCACATAGTCCGTAGCCGGAGAAAACATGCACGGGTACCAGTAGATCGAGACTGTGCACTTATGTTTATGGTGTCCAGGGGTTTACACCCTAGGGCTTGATACACCCGAAGGGTGGACCCGGCACAGTCCGACTACAATTATGTTTGGGCCGTATTGACACCAACACGTGACGAGTTAGGCTTAGGGAGCCGATCGATTAGACCGTTTGGTTGGACCTCGTATTAGGGTCACTTCATGTTATTGGACCTCGTATTAGGGTCACTTCATGTTATTGGACCTCGTATTAGGGTCATTTCATGTTATTGGGTCAAAGCTTGGGCCAAGGGATCAATACTTGTTTATTCAAATCATGTTAGCTTGCTAGTACACCTGTGGTGCAAAAACCTTAAACCTGATTATGCGATGACACCTTTATCTACCTTGTTGGTTAATCATCATGCTAGTATGTAGTTATCCTTATGTTCATCCCTGCTTCTCATGCCAGTTAACTTTATCAGTTTACATTGATTGTAATAGGGCTTACTCAGTCTTTTTGACTGACCTGTTTTTCTTTCGCCTCTTTTCTTCCGTTCCCCCCCCCCCCCCCAGGTTCTCAGGGTGGGAATATTGGAGCTTAGCTTGGATTTCTGATCACTTGCTTGTGGGATTTTAGCTCATGTACGGTCTTGACATGAATCTAGCTATGGTTATCACTTATTTTGGGGATAGTACTTATGTATTTCAGTTTTTTTTTCAGAGATGTTGTTTTTATCTAGACTTGTGTATTTGGAAAGTTGTCATTATGTTGTACCAGACTTGTTTTGAAATAGTTTGAAATCTTCCGCTGTTTTACTTATCTTATTTACTCTGTTTACATATATACATATGTTCTTGTTCTGCCTTGATATATCATTATGCATGTTTACCCGGTACAAACGCCCCTCCAAAGTCAGAGTGCTTGCAAGAGCCACCCTGGCGGAGGTGGGGTGTTACAATAAGTGACTAATATATGGTAACAATCAATTACACTCATCAAATTTAGCATGCAAAACTATGATATTCCGTGATTTTCTTATACAAGATTAATTAATATTAGTTTCTTGTACACATATAGTGTGAGAAAGATGATTATTTTCAAATATTTGGTTTTATATTAAATGAACCTTTTTGCGCCTCCGTTATTTCCCCGCTTTATCCTCGCTACACCTTTTTGCACCTTCACCGCTATGGAACCGCTAAGAGCTTTAACTGCATTGTGTCTCCTCCCTCATAACTTCGTTCGGCCTTCTTTTTTGGTTTAAGTATACCTCCTCTTGTCGTAGACGTATATTTTCTTTTTCATGAAATAATTCAGTGGTTGCAGTGGGTTTTGCGACTAAGTATCTCCCAAATTCAATATCTTTGTCTACTCTATCTATCATCGCCATCAGAATAGTTTCAGGGTTGCGGTTGCTTACTTCGGTGACTACATATGGAAACGGTCCAAATACTCCTTAAAGGTTTCTCCAGGAGTTTGTTTAACCACCAAGAGTTCTACGACACTCTTCGACTTCTTGGCATGCAGTCAAATTAATTCAGGAGTTTCTAACTTAAATCCTTAAATTTAGGAACCGATCGAGGAGGAAGCCTGGTAAACCACATCATAGTGACATCCTCAAGATATATTGGAAAAACTTTACACATTATAGCATCGGAAGCCACTGCTGCATTCATGTACCATGATTAACGCATCAGATGCTGTTATGGATCAGTTCTTCCTGAATAGCAATTCATCATGGGAAAATCAAATCACCTCGGGAATTGCACCTCCAAGATATCGCCGGTGAATGGCATGTGGCTATGATCTATATCCTAGTCTTCGTTGGTATTACCCCTACTTTCATTCATTATTTGATGCACCATCGCAGCTACCTCTGCATTGGTCAATGCATGTTGTAACAACCTGCATTCTACGCATCGAAGGATCGTAGAATATTTATTTCTTTCCCATATGAAGTCGTATGGTCATGTAACTTTGGGAAACAACCATTTGACTCATTTCCCATGTTCATGATTTTTGTCGATTTTTAAATCACCGTTTTGCCCCTAGCTGATCTTGTTTTGGCCATACTTTTGATTGGAAATGAATTTTGACCTAAATCTCCTTCCATTAGATTCGTTTGATGGTTTACCTCTCCGTAGAGTGGTAATACGTGAAAAACGGACTTACTGTTTGGGAGATATGGCTGAAATAAGGTTTGGAAGGTGAAAAACTGCTTAACCGGGCCAAATAGGGTGATTAGTGAATGGGCCCATAACCCATTTCGGGATTAGGGTTATGGGGAGGCTGAAAAGAGTTAGAGAATCATTCCATTTCAGTTTTCTAGCCTCCACTTACCTCCAAGAAACCCTAAAAATGGCCTCCAACCTCTAAATCACCTCCAAATCATCTTTTAATCAAGGATTAAGCTTAGCAACATCAAATCAAGGGAGATCCACACCAAATCAACATTGAAGCTGCTGTTTAGCATTGGGATTCGCATCAAATCAGAGATTTATTTCAGATCTTAGTTTATTTGTGGCTAAGGTGAGTGATTTGCATAGTTCCTCACTAATTATGGCTAATTAAGGGTAATTAGTGTTAATTAGAAAATTTAAACATGATAAAATTCTGGAAAAATATTTATAAAATTCGAAATGATGTTTTAGACCTCTGATATGAATTTGGGTTAATTTGGTTAAGTTTTGCTAATCACATTATTAGTTTCACCTAAACATGCTTAAGGGGAAAATGGGGTTTTGGCTGGGTTTGATCTACTTTAATCTATTATGTTGTTGTTTTGATGTTTGTGGTTGATTATACATGTTGCTATGACTGTATGGTATGCCTTGTGATTGATTAGAATAGTTGGAATAGTCGAAAACGCCGTCGAGTGGCGTAAAACTGCTTGTTGGAAAAGTGCAGAAAACAGACTGATCCAGATCGAAACGGAAGGAGCAACCCGATCCGCTCCCGTACTTCATTCTTCAATTCTTCTCGTGGCATGCACCATCCGATCCGACCCGTCTGGTGTTCTCCGACCCGATCCGTCGTGGCACCCGACTCGAACCGATGTACTTCGACGAGGCTTGGAAGGAAGAAGCCGATCCGAACCGTGGCACATTGGAGGACTCCGACCCGAACCAGATGATGCCGATTGGACATGGAGACCTGATCCGACCCGCTGAGGTGATGATGACCCGATCCGATCCAGCGAAGGAGGAGCACCCCGATCTGAACCGAACTGATGACTAGGGGGAGATCCGAACCGTTCCAGTGATGACCAATAACCCGAGATGCAAAGGTAGTCCAAATGGAAGTTAGAGCTCAGGATCCAGTTGGGAACCAATGAGTTCACTTCATGGTTGGGCTTTGCTGCGAGACGTGTGCTAAGGAGTTGTCGACATTCATAACTTCGATTCACCACTGAAAATGGATGATGGGCTACTTATCAGTGCAGTAGAGTCATTATGACTCGAGGGGCAAGGTGATGGTAGCAAGACTATGTTATTAGTGCAGTAGAGTCACTATGACTCAAGGGGCAAAGTGATGCGTAGTAAGACTATGAGCCAGTGCAGTGGGGTCATTGTGACTCCATGGGGCAGAGTGGACATAGTAAAGGATTAGTGAGGCTATGAGCCAGTGCAGTGGGGCCATTGCGACTCCATGGGGCAAAGTGGACATAGCAAAGGATTAGTGGCTACGTTATCAGTGCAGTGAAGCCATTTATGACTTCATGGGGCAAAGTGATCGTAGCAAGGTATGTTGGGTGATCGAAGTGGTGAATATCGTATGCTTTATGCACTGAGTAAGAGATGTGAGGATGATTGCTATGTTTGATTGTTTGCCATCACTATGACATGCACACCCCCACCGCCGTTATCCTTACACCATTTGAAATGGCACCTTAGAGTGTTGTACAGTATGTAGTGCTAACTCTTTGGTTGCAGGTCCAGGTTCAGGTATGTTTTAGTCTACCTGTTATTGTTCTGTTTAGATGCTTATCGCTCATACCAGGCTTTATTTCTGACCCAGAGTTTTATGTCTCCTCTTATTACTCTAGGTGCTCACACGAGCAGACTAGAGACAAGTTAGCTGGCGATGTGCGAGTAGCTGATTCGGAGGCGAGCAGGAGGCTTCCACGTATGACATATAGATATTCTCCCTGTGTCGTTGGTGGTCGCTACTTGGGCATTAGTAGTGTACCTCCTTTATCTTGTTTTGCTTTTGAGACAGTTTGAAAAGTTGTAATAATGTTTAACTTTGGATCATGAGCTGTACTTGGATTTTCCGCTTCCATGTTAGTTGTTTTAGCTTATGCACTGTCTCACCTGTTTTATGTCAAGTATGTTGTTAATATATTTTATTCCATGCGCTGTGAGACATTTTACAGGTTCTTTGTTAGTTCATTTCCTTCTTCCCTTTTCTTCTGACGATCTGTCCCGTGCTAACTGGACATGTGTACAGCGCACTTTTGGAGTAAATGTCGGTTGGTGCGGGGCGGGCCGTCACATTTGGTATCAGAGCTCTAGGTTGCGTAGTTAACCTAGGGAAAGACACAAGGGAGAGATATTACGTATATGAGAGCGCGTATTTGTGATTACTTTGGTTTTCAAAAGCTATGTATGTATATACTATTAGTAGTATGAGAATGAAGTCGTACTGCACTAGCACCACTATGGGGTCGTTAATCGTTTCTCTTTTACAGATTGACGATGAGCCGATATGCTAGAGGTGCTGGTAGGGGAGCCAATAATGGCAATGCTGCTGACATGAGGGCGATGTTTACTGACCTCATGAGAGACATGCTTAGAGAGGTGCAAGGGGCAGTTCTCAATCCCGGAATTGGTGGTGGTCCAGTAGTGCAAGCGCCTAGGGTCGATTTCGCCAAGTTGTGCAAGGAATACACTAACCTTGGTGGGAAGCCGTTCCACGGAACGGAGTCGGCCACATATGTTCAGGATTGGTTGGATAGCTGTGATCGTATCTTCGACGACTTGGGTATCGAGGATGCGATGAAGAGAAGGCTAGCATCTCGTCAGCTGCAAGGGCGAGCGATGAATTGTGGAATGCCATTAAAACAGTTACTCTAGAAGATCAAGTTAGTTGGGATCAGTTCAAGGCTCGCTTTAGCGAGAAGTTCATTCCAGCTGCCCAGAAGTCAGTGTTGTTTAAGAGATTCTTGGAACTCAAGCAGAATGGTAGGGCAGTCTCTGACTATATTGCTGAATTCGACACTTTGTCAAAGTATGGACTATCTCTTATCGATACTCCTGAGAAGAAGAATGAGAAGTTCATTACTGGTTTGGATGGATACTTAGGGAAGAGGCTTATCAACCACATCGATGAGACCTTTGAATCGATTGTGGGGAAATCTTTAAGATCAGAGAGTCTTTACCCTAAGTCAAAGACTGAGGCTGCATCTGCAGAAGGGCTGAAGCCGCAAGCAGGCGGTGGAGGCAAGAATAACTCTCAGAGTAAAAGAAAGCAGAACCAATCTAAGGATGGCCAGAAAAAGAGCAAGAAAGATGTTGAGTGCTTCAGCTGTGGTAAGAAGGGCCATTATGCTAAAGAATGTCGGGCCAAGCCAGCGGAAAGGAAGTGCTACAACTGTGGTCAAGTGGGACATCATAAGGATAAGTGTCCGCAACCTCTTAAGGAGAAGCAGATTGTGAAAGCATATGCTATTGATGCTGTTCCTTCTTCGTCGAATGCCCCAACTGCGGCGGAGAAAGGAAAGAATGTTGTTATTCAAGGTATGCTTTCTATTTATGATGTACCAGTTCGAGTTTTGTTTGATACTGGGGCTTCCCGTTCCTTCATATCTAGTGACCTGGTAGATAGGTTGGGACTAGAACCCGAGATAGTCGATAGACCATTGGTTGTGACGAACCCGATTGGTGGTTCGACTAGCGTTAGTATGATTTGCCGAAATTGGCTCTTATCAAGTCATGGATGTATGTTTGTATGTGATTGCTTTGTTTTGGGCTTTACTGGGTATGGCATTATATTGGGAGTCGATTGGCTCCAAAGATACGGAGTGGTGGTTGACTGTGAGGGCTTTTTGGTGACAGTTAGGGCGGATGATGGGCGGAGGGTAGTGTTTGGTAGTCCACCTAGTGATGGGGTGATGGCTAGTTTTGCTAATTCCCTCGACATTCCGCATGATGAGTTGTCAGATGTGCCCGTGGTTGGCCAGTATCCGGACGTCTTCGAGGAGGTGACCGGGCTTCCACCACACCGAGAGATTGAGTTCCGTATTGATTTAGTGAAAGATGTCAGACCTATAGTGATGTCACTTCATCGTATGGCACCAAGGGAGCAGCGAGAGCTCGGGGTGCAAGTCAGCAATCTTTTGAAGGAGGGATTTATTAGAAGAAGTGTCTCCGAGTGGGGAGCACCAGTTGTGTTTGCCACTAAGGCAGATGGTTCCCTTCGTTTGTGTGTGGAATATCGCGAGTTGAATAAGGTGACGAGGAAGAATAAGTATCCTCTACCACGGATAGATGATTTGTTTGATCAACTGGAAGGAGCAAGAGTGTTTTCCCAGTTGGACCTCGCGATAGGATTTCATCAGCTCCGAGTAGCGGATGAGAGTGTTCCGAAAACGGCATTTAGGACGCCGTCTGGATTCTATGAGTGGTTGGTCATGCCATTTGGGTTGACCAATGCACCAGCCTACTTTGTGGATCTTACGAATCGAGTATTCAGAGATCAGTTGAATAAGTTTGTTCTAGTGTTCGTAGACGATATCCTTGTTTACTCAAGGACAGAAGAGGAACACAAGGAGCACTTGAGGATAGTGATGGAGGTGTTGAGGAAACACCAATTGAAAGCAAAATTCTCTAAGTGTCACTTTTGGAGAAGGGAAGTTAGATTCTTGGGCCATGTTGTTTCAGAGAATGGTATTGCCGTGGACCCTGCGAAGGTGGCTACGGTACAGGATTGGCCTACGCCAAAGAATGCAATAGATGTAAGAAGTTTCTTGGGGTTAGCTGGATATTATCGTAAGTTTATCCAGGACTTCTCCAAGATAGCAGCACCGTTGACTCAGCTGACTAAGAAGAATCAGGCCTTCATCTGGGACGGAGTGTGTGAGAATGCATTCAAGAGTCTAAAGGAAAGGTTGACGCGTGCGCCAGTGTTAGTCATTCCTAAAAGGAATGAAGAAATGACGGTATACACGGATGCTTGTGGTACCGGACTAGGTGCTGTATTGATGCAAGGAGGTAGGGTTGTAGCTTATGCTAGTCGGCAGCTAAAGCCACATGAGAAGAAGTATCCTACCCATGATTTGGAACTAGCAGCGATTGTGTTCGCATTAAAGATGTGGAGACACTATCTCTTGGGAGAAAGATTTGAGTTGTTTACCGATCATAAATCGTTAAAGTATCTCTTCTCTCAGAAAGATCTAAATCTCCGTCAGCAGAGACGGTTAGAGTTCTTGGCTTCGTATGATTTTGATATCGCATACACACCTGGGAAGGGTAATGCGATAGCCGATGCCTTGAGTAGGAGACATGCCAGTTTAGGGGCTATGTTTCTTGAATGGAAGCAACTGGAGTATATCGCGGGATTTGATTTCAGACCAAAGTGCGAATTGGATCCAGAAGTGCTAGCTAGTTTGACGATCAGACCCACTATGATAGAGCGGATTGGTTCCAGCCAGAGGGACGATCCTAATCTATTGGAAATCATCTCCAGGTTAGAGATGAACATCGACGGTGAGGAGATGAATTTGTATGTGCTTGATCGAGAAGGATGGCTTAGAAGGAATGGAAGACTAGTTGTACCCAACGTGAATGGTTTGAGAGATGAAGTGCTTAGAGAATGTCATCACTCAAAACTGACTATACATCCCGGTGGTAATAAGATGTATCGAGACATGAAGCAGACTTACTACCGGGAGGGGATGAAAAGAGACGTTGGGAAGTTTATGTCCAAATGCATGAATTGCCAGCTAGTTAAAGCTGAGCAAAAGAAGCCTAGTGGGTTGTTGCAACCATTAGAAATTCCCGAATGGAAATGGGAGCAAGTCTCGATGGATTTCATCAATGGTTTACCAAGGACTAGATCGGGACATGATAGCATTTGGGTAATTGTGGATCGATTGACTAAAAGTGCAAGATTTATACCAGTCAAATCGACCAGAACGGCAGCCAAGTTGGCAGAATTGTATATGAAGTGGGTAGTGAGATTTCATGGAGTACCTAAAAGCATTGTGAGTGACCGAGACCCGTTGTTCACTAGTGGGTTTTGGAAGAGCTTACAAGAGGCTCTAGGGTCAGAATTACATCTCAGTACCGCATATCATCCTCAGACCGACGGTCAGACGGAGAGGTTGAATCGTATATTGGAAGATCTCTTGAGAGCATGTATATTGGATTTTGGTGGATCATGGGATGACCATTTGCATCTAGTAGAGTTTGCATATAATAATAGCTACCAATCCAGTATCGGTATGGCTCCGTATGAAGCTTTGTACGGAAGACCGTGCAACTCACCATCATGTTGGATAGAGACTGGCGAGAAGTTTATGCTTGGACCAGATGTGGTGAGGGAAACTTCAGATAAGATTAAGATCATTCAACAACGAATGAAGGCTGCCCAAGATAGGCAGAAGAGTTATGCTGATAAGAGGAGAAGAGATTTAAAATTCTCTGTTGGTGACTTGGTGTTTGTCAAGATTTCTCCGTTGAAGAGCGTGATACGATTTGGCAGGAGAGGCAAGTTGGCACCAAGATTTGTTGGCCCATTCCCTGTTCTTGAACTAGTCGGGAATTTGGCGTATAGAGTTGACTTACCAGAGAAGATGGCGGGAGTTCACAACGTATTTCATGTTTCCCAACTAAGGAAGTTCGTTCACGACCCAAATATGACTATTTCACCTGATCAGTTAGAGGACTTCGAGGTAGAACCTGAGGCGGTTGGGAACCGCAAGCCGATCCGTATTGTCGAGCACGATACGAAGCAACTTCGAAGGAAGGCAGTGAGGCTAGTCAAGGTTCAGTGGGGCGAGAACGAGAATGACTGTACTTTGGAGACAGAGGAGAGCATTATGAAGACGTATCCAGAACTCTTTGCTTGGTAAGATTTACTTTGTGATTTAGTTATTCCGCATGCTAGGATAGACTTGTTTTGCATGATTGATTGTTTTTTTATGGTTGATAGGCATGCGGGACCCTTTGTGTGTGTTTTGGTTAGGGAATTTCGGGGGCGAAATTTCTTAAAGGGGGGAGAATGTAACAACCCACATTCTACGCATCGAAGGATCGTAGAATATTTATTTCTTTCCCATATGAAGTCGTATGGTCATGTAACTATGGGAAACAACCATTTGACTCATTTCCCATGTTCATGATTTTTGTCGATTTTTAAATGACCGTTTTGCCCCCTAGATAATCTTGTTTTGGCCATAACTTTTGATTGGAAAGGAATTTTGACCTGAAACCACTTCCATTAGATTCCTTTGATGGTTTACCTTTCCGTAGAGTGGTCATATGTGAAAAACGGAGTTACCATTTGGGAGATATGGCTGAAATAAAGTTTGGAAGTTGAAAAACTGCTTAATCGGGCCAAATAGGGTGATTAGTGAATGAGCCCATAACCCATTTCGGGATTAGGGTTATGGGGAGGCTGAAAAGAGTTAGAGAATCATTCCATTTCAGTTTTCTAGCCTCCACTTACCTCCAAGAAACCCTAAAATGGCCTCCAACCTCTAAATCACCTCCAAATCATCTTCTAATCAAGGATTAAGCTTAGCAACATCAAATCAAGGGAGATCCACACCAAATCAACATTGGAGCTGCTGTTTAGCATTGGGATTCGCATCAAATCAGAGATTTATTTCAGATCTTAGTTTATTTGTGGCTAAGGTGAGTGATTTGCATAGTTCCTCACTAATTATGGCTAATTAAGGGTAATTAGTGTTAATTAGCAAATTTAAACATGATAAAATTCTGGAAAAATATTTATAAAATTCGAAATGATGTTTTAGACCTCTGATATGAATTTGGGTTAATTTGGTTAAGTTTTGCTAATCACATTATTAGTTTCACCTAAACATGCTTAAGGGGGAAAATGGGGTTTTGGCTAGGTTTGATCCACTTTAATCTATTATGTTGTTGTTTTGATGTTTGTGGTTGATTATACATGTTGCTATGACTGTATGGTATGCCTTGTGATTGATTAGAATAGTTGGAATAGTCGAAAACGCCGTCGGGTGGCGTAAAACTGCTTGTTGGAAAAGTGCAGAAAACAGACCGATCCGGATCGGAACGGAAGGAGCAACCCGATCCGCTCCCGTACTTCATTCTTCGATTCTTCTCGTGGCATGCACCATCCGATCTGACCCGTCTGGTGTTCACCGACCCGATCCGTCGTGGCACTCGACTCGAACCGATGTACTTCGACGAGGCTTGGAAGGAAAAAGCCGATCCGAACCGTGGCACATTGGAGGACTCCGACCCGAACCAGATGATGCCGATTGGACATGGAGACCCGATCCGACCCGCTGAGGTGATGATGACCCGATCCGATCCAGCGAAGGAGGAGCACCCCGATCCAAACCGAACTGATGACTAGGGGGAGATCCGAACCGATCCAGTGATGACCAATAACCCAAGATGCAAAGGTAGTCCAAATGGAAGTTAGAGCTCAGGATCCAGTTGGGAACCAATGAGTTCACTTCATGGTTGGGCTTTGCTGCGGGACGTGTGCTAAGGAGTTGTCGACGTTCATAACTTCGATTCACCACTGAAAATGGATGATGGGCTACTTATCAGTGCAGTAGAGTCATTATGACTCGAGGGGCAAGGTGATGGTAGCAAGACTATGTTATCAGTGCTGTAGAGTCACTATGACTCGAGGGGCAAAGTGACGCGTAGTAAGACTATGAGCCAGTGCAGTGGGGTCATTGTGACTCCATGGGGCAGAGTGGACATAGTAAAGGATTAGTGAGGCTATGATCCAGTGCAGTGGGGCCATTGCGACTCCATGGGGGCAAAGTGGACATAGCAAAGAATTAGTGGCTACGTTATCAGTGCAGTGAAGCCATTTATGACTTCATGGGGCAAAGTGATTGTAGCAAGATATGTTGGGTGATCGAAGTGGTGAATATCGTATGCTTTATGCACTGAGTGAGAGATGTGAGGATGGTTGCTATGTTTGATTGTTTGCCATCACTATGACATGCACACCCCCACCCCCGTTATCCTTACACCATTTAAAATGGCACCTTAGAGTGTTGTACAATATGTAGTGCTAACTCTTTGGTTGCAGGTCCAGGTTCAGGTATGTTTTAGTCTATCTGTTATTGTTCTCTTTAGATGCTTATCGCTCATACCAGGCTTTATGTCTGACCCAGAGTTTTATGTCTCCTCTTATTACTCTGGGTGCTCACACGAGCAGACTAGAGACAGGTTAGCTGGTGATGCGCGAGTAGCTGATTCGGAGGCGAGCATGAGGCTTCCACGTATGACATATAGATATTCTCCCTGTGTCGTTGGTGGTCGCTACTTGGGCATTAGTAGTGTACCTCCTTTATCTTGCTTTTGCTTTTGAGACAGTTTGAAAAGTTGTAATAATGTTTAACTTTGGATCATGAGCTGTACTTGGATTTTCCGCTGCCATGTTAGCTGTTTCAGCTTATGCACTGTCTCACCTGTTTAATGTCAAGTATTTTGTTATTATATTTTATTCCATGCGCTGTGAGACATTTAACAGGTTCTTTGTTAGTTCATTTCCTTCTTCCCTTTTCTTCTGACGATCCATCTCGTGCTAACTGGACATGTGTACAACGCACTTTTGGAGTAAATGTCGGTTGGTGCGGGGCGGGCCGTCACACATGCTCTTGTTCAGCTCTCTCTCGGCTCTTCGAGATCCTCCTTCTCATGTCTCAGGCAACATCACCCGAGTTGCCGTCTGGACAGAGTTCCCTTACCCCCTGCGTTCCCGGTCAATCATAGGACGAGTGGGTTGGAGAAAGTGATCTTGAATGGTCGGAGAAGTGCCTAGTTCCCTAGGAAGAACGTGGGATCCACGCATTGGCAATAACATTGGCTCTGATAGGATAGGATCATTAGGACCGAGACGGACTGCTGCATTTTCTTGAGAACTCGGTAAACCGAATCGTAGTTACTGAAGATTCTATGGCTTTCAAGAGGTTTCCTCTGACTTTGTTTTCATTCATTCTCCTCAGAGGAAGATGAATCTTCTAAAACTCAGCGATGGGTAAGTCACGGTGTTCTCTGTCTTCTGAATTCTTCCCGTTGCTTAGTTATCGTATCCATATTACCTTGGATTGCAGCGTTATCCCGTCTCTGAGCTTCCAGGGAAGCATTGGCCTCTTCTAACCTGGCGAGTAAGCATGCGAACTCATTTTGTTAAACAGGTGCAGATGGATGAGGTCGATTGCTAGTGGTGGTAACAGGCTCAGAAATACCTAGAGCGGGTCGGGTCGAATTCGACCGGGTACACTTGACCCAGGGTCATTCGACCCGAGAGTATTTTCTGTCGGCGTTTCAATTTGCAGCCTATTATGTTGCTCTTCATTGGCTTCATTTCGTTGGGAAGCTTGCTGGTTCCTATCTCTTCTTGGGGACATACTTACTAAACTTGTTGAATCATTGAAAACGTCGAAGGTAACGAAAACAAGGACTATTTCTTCGGACTTGGTGATCGGAACAGTAGATGAATAATCCCAAAAGCTAAAAATTCAATGTTCTCAGTGAAAGCGCCAAAATGTTAGACAAAAAAAGGGCACTAACACCCCAATATACTAGATTTTGAAGAGAATAATGAATAAATATAAACTAAAAACGAGAAAAAGCAGGCAAACACACGAGATTTGTAGTGGTTTGGCATTAGCGAGCCCGTGTCCACTTTATAATCTTTATATTCAGTAAGATATTACAAGTACTATAATTGGAATCTCTCAAACACTTGAAATACAATCTATTTTCTCTCAAAATTATTGAAATTCACTCGAATAGGGCAAGACTGCTTGCGGGCCAAATAACAAAGGCAGAGCAATATGGAATGTTCAGAAATTTAAGTGGCAAAAAATACTTTCTTCATGTTTGGATTGGGTACTTATAGGGACCTAATAGGAAATTTAAACGGGAACGGTTATACATGAAGTGGTATCGAATCCGGATTTGTAGCTCGTGAGTGGAGTGGGGTTCGTGGTGTCCGTGGATTGCAGATCATGGCCACGTGGCGATCGATCCGTAAATGCATGAAATAATTGTGTTATTGGGGAGTTACCCCAGGCAATACAGAAATCGAGGACTGGGTCGGTTCGAATTCTTTCGACTTGAAGGCTATTGACCCGAAGCCCTTGATTTCTGTTCAACCCAAGGTCTTTTCTACCCATTCGATCAGGCCTATAACTCTTGTGTGGAGATCACCTTTAGTATCTAACGTATGTGATCATAACCACTTGAACGTTGCAAGGTAGGCTAACAGTTATATTAAAACTAAATGATTTTTTCATTTATATAAATTATCTTTTTCTTTCACTGCGTTTTGAATATTTCTGTCTTGTGATCTTAGTCTCCATGATGTTTTATGTCATTGTACCTATTACGCTTCATATTTTCTTTAGCGGGACCCTAGTTTGGGTGACGTTATAAGGGGTGTGAGATGTTTCATAGCTGCTCTTGAACCAAGTGGTATCTTTAATTTTGTTACTCCACCACTGCTCGGCTGGAGGAGATAAACTTAACAACATCTGGCACATCTCCGTATAATATGTTGGCTCTGTATTGATAAAAGAAGCATCATCTACAGGTACATCGAGCAAAACAACAATATCATCCATTGATTGTCATTTCTTCACTTCTAAAGTGGAACGTAGAAGTCTCAAGCTACATGTATTCATTGAAGTAGTGATAAGATGGTGATCCAATAGAAATATGAGTGAGAAGCTGGCTCGCTCTATCGGTTGCAGACCAAGAGGGTGCGAAGATGTTATTGCCTTCACTAATGACAAATGATCAATAATTATAACCAGATCTTTGCGCTGTGACATAAACAAGACAATATAAGCATTAGTAAAACCGAAATTGTTGTATAAGAAAAAAATATGTCTCATAAGTACGTGTGATACCGCTGTCAAAATGTTGTTGCTCGATCGATGATGTCCTGCCAAATACAATATGCTATCATCGATTGTTACAGTTAACATCTCGTAGTAATCTGCATATAATTTAACAAGTTCATAATACTAAATCATCCAATTAAACCAATTTTCTAGCAACATTTCCAAAATATTGTTACAACTAAACAGTTTAATAATTTATATGTAAACCATCGAACTAATTTGTGAATTCTACTAACAAAAATTACAACTACAACATCAAAACTGAAAATTTCCTCAGCTGATCAAACGGAAAAATAGTATTAAAAACAAAGTTACGGACTTTTTTCAGTCGTAAGGACTGTCAGTTGAAATTTTATTCTAAAGGACGAAGTATTGAATTTTAGATATTGGTTTTACGATGTATATGGTATCATAATTTGACTACCTGTTTTTAAGTATCAGTTTTACAGTGTGTATAGTATTAGAATTTAACTATCATTTTTAAGTATTAATTTTACAGTGTGCATGTTATCAGTTTTACGGTATGTATTGTTCTTTAAAATAAATTTTTAATGGGTTATTTTCAGACTTGAAAAAACCATGAAATTTGTCCTTCCATATAATCTCATTAATCAAAACTCTAATTCTTATTAAATCCAAAGATTGGTTGCAGAAACAAGGAAAGGTTTTTTGCCTTAATAAGCTAACCATGTTTGGGTTTGGAGAAGAAAGCAGCGAAAATAATAAATGATTTTAGGTTTGGGGAACAAAAGAGGTAATTTTTTGGGATTGAAAATTAAAAAAAAAAAAAAAAAAAAAAAAAAAAAAAAAAAAAAAAAAAAAAACGTTCGTTTGAAGTGAATATAAGATAATTTTTTAAACTGCTATATTTGAACAGTAAGTTTACAAAATCCGTCCCAAATGGAAAAAAAAAATCCTACTAGTATCACGTAACTCAGTAACTCCCAGCATTATTATGAAAGCTGTTTTAAAAAGTGCTGAGTCTGTTTTTGGGCTTATTCATTCCCTACTGGGGTCAGTCAAATTGCGCCAAGTTTATTCATTTTGTTTCTCTGTTGATGCTTACAATTTTATACCTTCTTCTCGCTGTCTATATATGCCGTACAAGTAACATGATCATTGATCATCGGAAGCAGAAAAATTATGGCAGATATATAGAGTTTTAACAAATAATTAAACATGTACTAGTGCATGTATCTTGACGTTATTTTTTTTTTTTTTTTTTTTTTTGTAAGAATTTGTAGTACACGTTTATATATAGTTCAAAACTATCAAAATCATTATTTAAATATACTGTTAAATCTTAATATTATTCAAAGTAAGAACTAACGATTAAAACTTTAGGGTGCGTTTGGTTTCGATTTTGAGTTTTCAATTTTGAGTTTTTATGGTTGTTTTCAATTTTCCATTTTGAATGTTTTCACTATTTCTCAAAATGCGTTTGGTTATCCTTTTTTCGAAAACAAGTTTTCAAAACTAAAAATTGAAAATGCGTTTGGTTTGAAATATAGTTTTCAAATTTTCAAAATTTGAGTTTTCATTTTGGCAATTCAAACATATATTATTCAAATAGTCGCCCCCAATGATATATATTATTCATTTTTCATATTTGCATGTACATACTACATGTTGTAAATCGAACAAAAAACAAAATGAAGAATTCAAACATAAATAAGTTGAATAAAAACAACTGTAAATATATCAATCTGCTAATTAAAAACTATAATATATGAAAGATAATAAGCTGAATTCTAAACATAATGATTAAACATTAAAGAGAATACAATATTTTAAACTACGTAAGGCCGAATTGTACATGAATAAAATTACAATAAAAAAGTTCATAACACGGTTTTAAATATAAGATAAGAGGTAAGCTAGATAAAGAGAAAGTTGAAAGAGAACAACTCAAACATCTATCATAACAATATGATATTTATATAAGCCACAAACTTTGTAAGCAACGTGCTTCTGATGTCTTCCAAGTTACATCTGCAAACGATAATACAAAAGTAAGACATCTACTGAATCACGACATAAAAGTAAATAAAAATAAGAGTACCTGAACAACTCAAATATGTTACTGAAATAAAGATGGAATGAATTACTAAATTGAAATTGAAATAAAATTGTACCTGAACTATAAATGACGAGTTGTTACATACTCGTTCCACATCCGTGTGGCTATTTGATCTCTAACATTTCCCATTTGAGCCGATTGACTAACATTAAACTGCACAACCTCTTGTTCATGACTTGACTCCAATATGGGTTGAAATACCATGTTTTCAGATGAATATTCAGTAAATAGAGTATCCGTCGTGTGCTCTTCCCGAATAAAGTTGTGTATTGTGCAACATGCAATTGGAATTTGCCTTTGTCTAGAAAGCGGGAAATTTGTCATCAACTTTAAAATAGGAAATCTTGCTTTTAGAACTCCAATACAACGCTCAATAATGTTCCGACATGATGAATGTTTATAGTTAAATAAGTCTTCCTTTCCATGTAGTCTTCCTTGTCCGTTATAGTCACGTAAATGATATCTTTGTCCACGATAAGGAGAAAGAAATCCAGGTATGTTTGGATATCCAGAATCAACAAGATAGAATTGTTCTAAAAATAAATTACAAAAACCATCATTTGAAAGAATTGTGCTTTTGAATAAGTTAATTATAAATATTGTTATCTATCACAAATAAAACTAGTTAAAAGTACCTCCTCGTGGCAGTGGAAATTTGTTGCTTGGTTTTGAAACTGCATCGATAAATACTCGAGAATCATTAGCAGTACCTTCCCATCCAGCATATACAAATATGAATCTCATATCGAAGTCACATGCAACCATCACATTTTGTGTCACGGCATTTTTCCTGCCACGGAAGGATGTTTGCCTTGAAGAAGGAGCCCACGCTGAAACATGTGTTCCATCTATTGCTCCAATACAATTCTGTTGTATAATATTAAATGACAATATTACTATTATTCTATTTCTGACTAGATAAATATCATAAGTATTCAATTGTATCACCTTGAAATGAGGATACTTTTGCAAAAGACGCTCATGGACAGTATCTTGATGTTTTGGTTGAATAACCTCCATGCCTAACGAGCAAACAGCTCGCAAAACTTTACGAAACCATTTTGAGATTGTATGGTTGGAATGCTGAAAACGATCACCAACCACTCTATAGCGTGTTGTGTGTCCTATAATCATCAAAAACATAGCAACACCCTCCTCAACATCCACTTTTTTACCATTTTTTAGTAGTCTCTTCTCTTTCAAAGCATTACAAAAGTTAAGAAACACATGTTTTTGCATGCGAAACATTTCATGACAAACAGATGGATGCCCATTTAAAATCTCAAGCATAAATCCTTTTCCGGTAAGAGATGATGTCCTACAAGGCCTTCTACTAACGACACTTCTTCGGTTAGCAAATAAAAAATTAATCATCATTATATCTTCACTGTCATCTGATGTAATGTCATCCATTGTTATGGAATCATCATCGCTTGAACCATTGTCGCTTGAACCATCATTATATATGTTTGAAATTTCACCAAACTCAACAGGCATCTCACTGGAAAAATGCTTAACATGAATTCATCATTTAATGGACTTTCGCATTTATAATAAATTTTCAAAAGGTTGAAAAATTAGACAAGTTTTAAATTACAAACTTACTTGGTAGAATTCATTATGCAGTACTGACGATAAGCAGTAGTTCTGTTGGCAGCAGTTAGCTGAAAAAAAAGGAGGTTTTGAAGGATAAATCCCTAAGCCAAATCATACATGTGCATTGTTTGTGTCAATTTATAATCAATGCCACACCTTGAATTTATTGAACTTCTCAGTTTTCATATGTACCAGCAAAGTTTTAGACTCATAGACTCATTTTGCCACTTTCACAAATCTGAAAATTTGATGTCCGGTTTAAGTGCCTCAGTTCTACCAAAATAAACATATAAAATCTTTGGGCAATTCCTAGAAGAACATTAAATCAACAGAAGTTAAAATGAATCTTGGCTTCCCCAAAGGTTCAGTTGCATATACCTTCTAAAACAGCCTTAAATCTATATTGGGTTGAATGCCAATGATTGTACTAAACCACTAACCTGCACTTTTTGGACCCATTGCCTTTTGAACAAGCATATATAAGCTAACATACATACACATAATATCAAAGGCTTACTGCAACCAAAAAACACAGTTTTACATATCATGGAAAAATCATCACAAGACATTCAAAAACAAAGACCACAATGGTAAAATAAATTGACATTCGCAACAGGCCATTCACATCAACAATACATGGAACAAAATGAGAAGCAACATGTATTATGTTCAAGAAATCCAAAGTGAAATAAGACATAGCATTAATGTGTCCAGGAAATCCAAAGTGAAACTAGAAATAGCATTGGCAGCAACTTTAAACCAGAAAAAAGCATAACACCACCAGACCCAAACATAACAATGTACAAACAATCATAACAACATAACAAAAACACGATTTAAATTTAGCTAAGCTCCTAACACATAATTCAGATAAACATTATGTGAATCAAAGAAGCTCTAAAACAGGTAAGCGCCTATGCTCCGCCATCTTCACAAATGTCACTCGAAAAGTTGGATCCTTAAAAGCATTTATTGCTTTGACATAAACTTCGTTGGTCACCTCGGTCATGCTATTCAATATATCTAAACAAGCCATATGTGAGTAAGGGCCCAAATCAGTGGCACTGCTCTCCGAAGTAGACGAATTTCTCTGAAGGCGTGCAAGCTTTTCTTTCAAGCATGCATTTTTCAACTCAGCTTCTTCACTACGTATGTTAATCCACTTTTCCATAAAAGCATCAAGTTTGTCTGTCTTGTTACTTTTCAATTTCTTATGACGACGATCGTTCGTACTCGTATCATCACTCATACGGAAGCTTGCTCCATCATCATCTTCAGTCTCCACGTGCACATGCACTCCTTTGGATAAGAAATTTTCTTCTAATTGTCGTTCTTCATCTGAAGTAGGAGGTTGCTGAGTAGAAGCATTTCCCAATCCACCTGTGGCCGTTGTCCCACCAAATATCTCTCCAAGAATTGCATAATGCTCACATCCTTCCTTCCTAAATTTCTTGTACTCCGTCTTGTTTTTCTATAATTGCAAAAGTAACATATTATATATTATTTAATTACAATATATACAAGGATTATAGATTTTAGTTTATTTGTATATTTTTCATAACGTATATTACCGTATAGAAGTGTTGCCAAACTTCTTCCGGAGCATTGACTTGATTTGTATTAGAATCCCATGTGACCCCCGTATGTGCTAAAAGATCAGAAAATAGACGATGCTCACAACGAAGACGATTCCATTTTCCTTTTAGCTTATCTATCCCGTAGTCTAATTGCGTTGCCTGAATCATCTGCTGATTAATCTGACCCCATACATCTTTTGTGAAAGTAGAACATTGTAATTTTCCCGCTTTTACATTCTCATAAAGTATTTCAATGAAAATCTTCTCATTCTTTGCGGACCATGACATCGGTTCTTTTGTTTTTCCACCTCCCATATTCTATTTTTTAAGAAAAAAACAACCTTATAAGTTTCATACATGTGTGATACAAATATATTCCCTTAACAGCACCACTAATTCACGTTTCAATGCCTACCAAGGTTTCTGTGTGTATATAGCAATAGTGGGAAGGTTATAGTTATATATCAATAACATGATGTAAACTTGCGAACAACCCACCAATAAACATACAATAACAATATGCATATCTTAGATATTATAAGAAAATTGCATATTTAGTAGGAATTCTAATATTACACATAATTATTTTACTGAAATGCACATATAAACAAGTTCTGGGCAGCATGTTCTCAAAAAAAAAAAAAAAAAAAAAAAAAAAAAAAAAAAAAAACTTAAGATAAGTTTACACAAGTATTTTGGTATATCCACTGAACGTAAGCAGATCCTCTGTTTTACCAAAGCCCTGATCGTGATTACCCCAGCTAGGAAGACTACCAACCCATATGCATGTTTCTCTTTTGAGAACACGATAGTCTATATTGACGTTTCACAATCTATTTACAGTTTGTGTCATTTATTTGGCTATGTAGTTTCATCTTGCTCATATTTGCCAATTTGATATGATGTAATACACTAACTTAGTTTGCACACATAGACCAAACACATAATTTTGTTGCATTAGTTGCTTAATTATACAGTGGGACAACCAACTGGTGAAATTAAGATGGCCTTTAGTTTATTTTCAGACAACTGCATAAACTCTCATATGTTCCCAAGATGACAAGCAACCCATTTGGAAACATAGCATTTTAATTGGATTTCTTTTGTTCTTTTAATAATTCTTCCCTTCGTGGAGAAAAGTTTCCAAGCTTCCCATGTATTTATGACTGATGATATTACAAAACTTCATAAGTGCTTTTTAAAACCATTTGGAATCCTAGACTGCTCATTTTGTGCAAAATTTAGATAACAAAACACGTTGTCTACCTTCAACCGTTGTATCACAGTAATCATTTCCCTCAGTTCTGGTATTGCTGCTAAAATATACATGTTACTATGTCCACTACGTAAGGTGCATCAACATATACTACTATATGTGAACTGCAATAATCTACACCCATTTCCTACTTGGCAATATGACTACATAAGCATTGATTAGATCAGCTTTCAAATATGAATTCTATCCAAAATCAGGAAAATTTAAAAAAAAGATTCAAGCATCAGAAGTCTTTTGTAGCTTCTTTCTATGTGTACCGTATATTACACTTTCACTTAACGAAACTTTTAGTTTGACAAAAACGAACAAGTTATTTACGTCAAATGTGATTACAAAAGACAATGATGTTAATATTGCAGGTTGCTCAGGGGTTATAAAACTTGATTTGTCAAAGATAGCTCATAAATACGTTCACACATTGAAGACTTAGGCTATCTAAATCTCTTTATATTATTATGACACAGGAGCATTTGGCTGCAGATTTTTTTTTTTTTTTTGACAAAGATGGTAATACTATATTTTATTAACAAACAGTATCAAATAAATCCAATCAAAAATTACACAAGGCGTTTAATGAGAACGGATAACGGGTAGAAAATACAAAAATAAGTAATATATATAATGCTTTTATAAATAAAAATAGATGTTATTTATAATCGAATAGAGATCAACACCTTATTACATCTAAGTTACACTCGCCAACATCCAAATTATATGTATCCCAGAAAGCAACAAACTGAACCAATAAAAGAACAGCTTGAGTTATGTTGGTTGTAATGATTAGTTACATAAAACACGTTTTATAACAATTCGCCACAAGAGATCAGTCATATTAGAAAAATTGAGGTCCAACAAATTGGGTTAAGAGTGTAAATTTTGAATGTTTGACAGTGGCTTAACAATGAATCAACTTCATCCTGAGGATGTAGCTCTTTCAGGGCTTTATTTCTTTTTCTCCACTCATTGATTTTTGGTCCACGTCAAGCATTTTCCTTAATCATAGAGCAATAATTGCCATGTTCATATTGAAAATAAATAACTAGCCGACCAGTATGTTTTTTACATTTCTATTTTGGCATCCCAACATGGCAACATAGTACTATGATATTTAATTTTTAACATGTTATACTATAGATTTCTGCTCAGTTGAACATGAACAATGATACAATGCCTGCAAGTTTACATCTAAATTTTAATGTCCTATGTTTGTCTGTTGTAATATAAATACAGTTATGAAATTTTGTACAAATGAAGTTTGCCATTTCATGGTTGGCTTCATTTATTGCTTTTGATCTCGCACTGCATATCCAATGGAATTTATGTTTGCTGCCTCCATAATGTTCTTATTATATACATAAAGTTTTTGTTATGTATCTCAGATAATCAACAGCATAGGACAGTCAAGGACAACGTTAGGACCTCCAACTTTGAACAATAATTCAGACATGGGAAAGACAGTTGAATATCTATCTTAGTAGAAGACTTGGTTTCTAAGACTATTGACCAAGTAACCATTCCTTAAATATACATATAATATTTTGACTAAGAAACAAACTATATTGTATGTTTACATCTTCATTACTACTATTGTATTGGATAAACATATATGTAATCAGTAAAATAGTGGCAATCAGAGCTTGAAATAAGTGACCCTTTAAAAAAAAGATTCAAGCATCGACAGTTAACCATGGAATGGCTTATCAACAAAATTGGCATCATAATGTTTAAGGTGCAATAGCTCCCGCATTGGGTTTTCTTTTAAAAGAAATTTGTTTTTAGTTCTAATTAAAATTTGACTGAAAAATGTGTAGATGTAGATTTTTATATCATAATTTGACAGAAAAATAGACCCCACAAAAGTTTGCATAGTCTGTGTACATTTTAACTGAAAGAAAGGAAAATTTTAGCTGCATATGTAGCTTGTAAAGAATAATTACTTATATGCTCTTAGCTGAAATGAGCTTTTAACTGAAAGGAAGAAAAAAGGACTAATAGGACTCACTAATCTTAGTATGTCACACAACACTCAGGCACTAACAAAAATTAAAGAAAACAGGGTGACACAATGAAAAAGGAAATCGTGCCCAAGCCTGTGACACAATGAAAAGGAAATCGTATGGACACGGACCGAACGCTTCATAACGTCGGTCCGATACACAGCACCGTGTGCGTGGACGCACGCGGCCATGACCATCATTTAATATATATATATCTATGCTGAATATCCGTATTTGAATTTATATATTTAAACAGTTTATATTAGTTTTATATAAATCATAAAACACTAGTCACTCCATTTAGTGTAAAAGAAGCTCGAAGATGCGTTTACAGCAGTATAAGATACACCATACGGTTTCCCGCAAAACATAATGAGGCAAATCAAATAAAGACAGCAGATTGGACGCCAAAAGTAACATTTATGTCTTTTACAGCGGACGTAATTTTCATTTTTTGCTATTCATCAACTACCGGGGACTACCGAGGCACAGAAAGCATTTGCATAACATAGATGAACGATCTGCGAGCAGCGAGGTTCACAAGCCTCTGTGGCCTTCAGTTACCATCTTCTTCTTTTTCTTTTTTCTTTTTTCTTAACTTAATTATATATTTAAAAGAAAAATGGCAGCACCAACTCAACTGTTCAACAAACATGAACATATCGAGTAACAGAAGGCTGGGTGCTTTCATGGGTGTAGAAGTGTAATGTCTTTACACAAGATAGAACCTTGACTGGAATATATTTCTTATATATCCTAACAAAACCAATCAAAGTATAAGAACATAGAATACATGAAATTTTTTATTTTTCATAGAACTACAGGGTTGGAACATTTTATTTTTATTTTTCATAAATTCAACAAGTGTTCATAGCTTGTGGATTCGGAAAGAAAAAGGATTAGAATCATCAGACTGAGGATTAGAATAATAAATTTAACTATTGTTTGTCCTTAACTAATATTCCTTCCTCCCTTAATTCAATCAGACCTTTTTCTTCAACCATAACATCCAGTAATTTTTCACAAATTGTACACAAAGAAGAGGCATGGTAAAACATATTAAAACATAACAAAAAGAACACACAAACTCTGGAAAATCGTTAGCCTAAAGATCAATCATTATATAAATCGTTATCGAGCATCCAAAGCAAAGCAATTACTAGAAAAGCACGAAACATAAAGAGATCGATAGAAATTACCTTATAACAGTTGAAAAAGAAGTAGCTCGAATCAAAAGTAAAACCCTAACCCATGCCGAAAAGAAGGAGCCACTGTTAAATAAAAAACTTGATGAACTAGTTCAATTGAATCGACGGAGGTATGAAAAAAAAAAAGTTGCGATTTTACCTGAGTTTGTTAAGATCGACGAAAATCGGAGAAGAGGAATTGAGCGGCCAGAAAACGATTAGGGTTGTTTAACGCGTTCCGTTTGTTTTGGGCTTTCATTTTTCAATTTTTCGTTTGGGCCAGAAAACGTGGAAAACGAAAAAAAACTGTTTTCAGTTTTCTTTGTTGGGCCTGTTTTGAAAAATGATAATTTTTGAAAATGAATTTCTGAAAATAGTGAAAAGAACATGTTTTCAGTATTTTTAAAAATTAAAAACCGAAAATGAACCGAAAATGACAAACCAAACGCACCCTTAGTTTTACAAATTCAAAAGGCTAACCATATCATAATATAATTGCAAACTAAACTTCACTTACGTACAATTTTTTATTTTTTTAAATTAACTAATAATAAAAATGAAATTTCAGACTATCAAAAAATTAGATTTTGTGGCTTAGAACAAACTTTTTTTCTTTGCGTGTCAAAACGTAAAACCGTCGACCGAACATTGTTCAGTCCGTGTACTAGGCCGAAGCATATACCAAAACAGTGAACTTTTGATAGATTATAACTGTATACATGAAAGCTAATTTGCAGCATGATTAAACAGGCATACAAGCGTCAAATTCAGATTAAATTAACAAGGTATGAAGGTTCCATTTGTGTTTTGGTATGATAAAATTCCTTTTGCTTTCTGTATGTACTTAAAATATGCTATGCCCTAATAGTGTTATTTTTAGTAACTGCTAATTGTTTGATTTCATTCTCTCATGCTAGAAATCTGGGAATGATTGCCTGTCATGCATGCTTGCTTGCTTCATGCTGTGTGACGTCGAGTCCTTTCCGGCAGACATATAAAAGTATATACTGAGCTATTTATCAAAACAGTGAATTTTTGCAGCATGACTGAGCAGACATGCACGAGTGTCAAATTCAGTCTAAATTAACCACGTAAGAAGGTTCCGTTCGTGTTTGGCATGATGAAACTCCTTTTTTTTTTCTTTTTTCTTTTTGAGATTCTTTCTATATATCCTTAAAATATGCTATGCCCAACACCATAATACCGTTACTTTTAGGAATTGCTTGTTTGATATCATTCCCTCATGCTTGAATCTCGTGTTGATTATGCTTCATGTCTGCTTGCTTCATGCTGTGACGTCAAATCCTTTCTACAAAGCAGGTTTTTTGTGGATCAATAATCATTATGTTTACAAATAGTATTTCGTTTCAGAGTACTTTTGGTAGTGTAAACAAAATACTGCCATCTGATTGATTGGTGGAAACCAGTGAATTTAATATGAGGTACCCGATTTCCACCAAACAGGTGCGAGTGTTTTATTCACATTCCTACGGTAGCGTAACAAACTTGGTTTCTAGATACTGTAGAATTTGCAGTCTTTACAATTTCTTTGCTTAGGAACAAACCTTTCCATGCAAGATCTATAACGTGGCATGTGTGGATCTGTTGTACCACCTGAAGTTTAATTAGCATGTTTCTTTTTCCTTTTATTTTTAATTTTATTTTGAAATAGTTAAAGTTATGGCCCAAGCCCAAATACAATACTAATCATAACACCAAAAACCCTACCACAAATAAAAAGGAAAAACGACCATTTGACACAAAATTTTAACATAATTTAAAGAATACGAACACAAAATCTCAACCATTAAATTAATTTGTCTTTTATATAAAGAGTGGAAATCGAGAAGCAATCTTGTAGCTGACATCGTGTATTCTTCCAATTTGTGTCAAATTTTTGTTTCAAAGTAGAATTTCCCATTAAAAAAACATTAGAGTTAGGATTAACTCCATATACAACCTTCATCAGAAATTACTCTAAAGAGAAAAATGATGGAAATCAAAATCTCCATACAGCGGAGAGTAAACATTAAGGAGAAGGTTAAGAGAAATAAAACCTTTCATTCTGAATCAGTTTCAGCCACATAATTTTTCAAGCTAGAAAAATCAATATCATATCAAACTTGCTATATGTACACAAAACTGTATACAATAGAACATAATATTATATCATATATGTACAAGTTCAAAAATCAGTAACAAAAGAATATCATCAATGCGAGATCAAATCTCTATACTTAAAATCCTCTATTCCTCTGTATCCAACCAATAAAAATCCTTAATTTTCACATTTTTGCAATTAAATCAAGAAAAAAAGAGGATTTAATTACAAAAAGGTGGAAATTATTAGTTATGATTGGTTGAGTATAGAGGTAGAATTTTTGGTATAAGGATTTCATTTCCATCAATGCGTAATAGCGATTAATATATATACATAATAAACAGGAATTCTATCACAACTAGTAATTTTATTTGTGCATCATTGCTTCTCTGCCACTTCAGGTATGCTCTTCAACTTCGGCCTCCAATGCCAGCCTTCTTCTCTTCTGTTCATCAATACCAATTCATTTAGCAAATCTTCAACCGTGAAGCCTGTTAATTCCTTTTTAACACCTGCTTTTTGGCAAATCTTCTCGCCACTTCCCCTGCTTTTTAACACCTTTGCTAATTCTTTCTTCTTTATCTTTATCTCCCTCCTCATTTCCTACCCTTTCACTATCTCTTTCATTCTTCACAATTATCGATAGTGCTGTAATTCACGCTACCGTACGAAAACAACTCTTTCATTGTACTCATCAGCCCATGCTCTTGAAGCGTTCCTATTAACGCAGCAGTTTCCCATTTTATAAATGTATATGGGAATGGTAATATCGATGGTATTATGTTGGAATGAAAGAAATTTTATTTTAGTCGATAAGGAAAATGAATGCATTGTTGATAGCTTCAAGGTCTCAAGAGATTAGAGAAAAATTAAACTGCCGTAAAGTGAGTTGCAACTCAATGCATACAGCATGAAAAAATTGTGGGAAAGATGGAGCCAGGCCCGGCTCTATAGGTTGGGTTGCCCTAGGCAAGGGTAGAAAACTAGAAGGCAAAATTTGGAAAAATTGATTGCTCTAAGCAAAAATGAAAAAACAGCAAGGCAAAAGTTTAGTTCCAATGTGCTGGTAAAAGTTCAAAATTTGGAAAAATTAATTGCCCTAAGCGAAAATGAAAAAACAGCAAGGCAAAAGTTTAGTTCCAATGTGCTGGTAAAAGTTTAAAATTTGGAAAAATTGATTGCCCTAAGCAAAAATGAAAAAACAGCAAGGCAAAAGTTTAGTTCCAATGTGCTGGTAAAAGTTCAAAAATAAGAATGATGACAACAAGATTTGAACCTGCGTCCGTTTACACCTACAATTTTATAACAACCAAACAAGCTACAAGTTACTATGCCTACTTCAAATATATCTATCTTTATATTTTTTTTATGCTGTCATCTTCTCCCCCAGCAGACACCCAGCCATAGTTGCCCTCTTCAGTGGGTTGCCCTATGCGATCGCCTAGGCCGCCTAGCCCTAAAACCGGCCCTGGATGGAGCACAACATTTAAACTGAAACAGATAAATTTGCTTCCAGACAGTTAACTGGCAGATCCAATTATAATTTATCTATTTAAATTTTCATATCAACGGATGGTGCCCCATATCTAAATACAATTCAGTGAAGGCACTTATCAAGTAAGGATCACATAACCCATTACTTGTGTTGGTAACTGCATTAAATGGAAAAAGATTTTATGTATCATAATCTAAGAGAATGAATGGCTATAGTGGTGAGTAATAATACGGATCCAGTCAATGATGTTACTGTAGAATTAATAAACCATGGGAAAAAAATGGTCGTAGGGGTGGATCATGTGTTACCGATCAGTTTTAATGTTGATTATTGTGCTATATATAGCGTATAAATGTCACAAAACATTTGTAAGACCAAAAATTAAATAAAAATGGAAGCGCTAGCTAGTTTAAAAAAAATCCAAATAAGTGAACAAAAAACTCAATAAGATCAACGTATATACATCCCTCTCGATAATGCTGCTCGCGGCAGCACTAGTGTTGCTATCTTACAGGCTTTCTACCCTTTTTGCACATAACTAAACATACATGCAAAGAGAAGCATGCACACACTGTTGTGGAGAAATTTTGATTCAAAACCACTTAAATCAAAAATCGTCAATGCCGCAGAAAACGAGATCGTGGTAATAGTGAAAAACAACCAATCGATATATTAAAAACAATCTCAATCTTATACAAGCCAATCACAATCACCAAGCAATGGAAATAATAGAGTAATAACGAGAAACTAAATCACACAGGGAATTATAGTTGTTCCACCAACGTCTTGTCAGTGTACGTCCACTTTGAGAGAGAAACCTTTATTAATATCAATAGAAGAGTACAAGAGATTGATTATAATGATCAAATTTAGTAGAAAATTTTGATTTTGGGGAGAAAGGAATTGAAGAAGATTAGGATTTCCTAAACCATAATTAGAATAAACCTTCATCTAATCTCTTTATTTTGTTGTACTTCCTCCTTTTGGATCCGATGTAGTTTATATAGGCATACAGAAATATATGCACTACAAGAAAAATACCCTATTGCAACTAGTTATTTGCAACAGGCCTCAAATGTCAGTTGCAGTACATGATATTTAGCAACGGACCACTCGTAGCTGTTGTAGTAGATAAGATTTAACAACATGCTTTTCCTTCCTGATGCGAAAAACATATCTTTCGCAACAGCGCTTTCATGCTTGTTGCGAAAACATACTTTTAGCAACTGCTCTTTCATTTCTGTTGCAATAGACATATTATTTGCAACCACACTTTCAAACCAGTTGCAAAAATTATATATTTAGCAATTGTTTTCACATGTTGCAAAAATTATAAATTTAGCAATTGTTTTCACCTATTGCGATAACTGTAATTTTTTTCCAACAGGTAAAGTCACTTGCGAAAAACGTACTTTTTAAAATTATTTTTCCCCAAGTAATATTCGGTTATAATATAAGTATAAGCATAATAATTGATATATATATATATACACACACACATATATATATATACACATATATATATATATGATTAACATACATATATATAATTAATAATAGGCAAATATAATTAATATTATACTATTAAAAATTATATTATTTAATAATTACTATTAGTATTTAATGTTAACCAACTACTATATATATATATATTTAGTACTCAATATAATAGTTAATAATTCCAAACTTAATTAAATATATTAATAATTAATAAATAATTAATATTGATTTCAAATAATTAATAAATAATTAATAGCTAAGGCTAATATTTAATAATTGTATTTGATAATTAATATTAATATGTATTTTTATTACTTAGTATTCAATAATTATAATTGATAATTATATAAATATTCAGTAATTTAAATAATTTTAAACATATAACTAAAATAAAACTACAAAATATTCATAAAACTTTATTTTTTTTCAAAATTTTCGTTAAACTAGAAAAATTAAAATATAGTAGTTTAACATCATAAGAGAAAACGTCCATCTTGTAATATTCATAAAATTTAAAAGTAAAATTATTAATTTTCTATGAGAAGTTATATTTTAAAATAAAATTTGTTGTAATGTGTATTGGTGCCTTATAAATTTGGATTACACAAGACAGTACAATTTTTTTAGTTTAACTTGTTTTTTCTCCAAATCTAAATATTTTAATTTCACATAAATTTACAGAACAAAAATATCATCTTCTATGCTAATTTGCCCGTTATGGTTGAAGTAACACTGCCCTTTATGGAAATAAGTTTCTAATTGGGTGGTACATATATATATTCACGCCTCCGTTTTAGTCGATAATTTTGTTTCCCACTTTTACCCCTTTACCCCCGTAACCCTATAATCCAAATACTTCTGCCCCCTTTCTTCACTTCACATTCAAAGTAACCACCGTCACTTATCGGTTTTCCATTATTTACACCCTCATCTACCCTCAGTGTATTTTATTCGTCCTCAATTCCGCAACTATGCTTCCGATCGGGTTAGCGATGGGCTCCGAGAAGAAATCGAATTCGTCTATGGGTGTTAGGAAAGGAAGTGGCGGATGGGTGCTAGGGGAGTTGGAGGCGATTTGCTCAGAAAAGGAAAAGGGAAGATTGCGGGCGAAATGGAGGTACTTGATCACCACAAGCCTAGCGGCAGATAGGGTGCCGATGAGGTAGAGATTGTTGATGTTATTGAGATTAGGCAAGGAGTTGGAGGCGTTTTGTTTGCTGGAGAGATAGCCTTAAAAAGTTGATCCTATTGTACATTTTTTCTTCTAGTACATTTTTTATTTATTGCAATTTGGCATTCATTTGATCATAGTGGCAGATTTTGGAATTGTGTCTACATTGCTTACAATTTTTAATCACACATTAGCAGATAATATTTGTTAAGATATATCCATACGCATGTACAAAAAACATTGTTTCATTTAACACTGAATTTCACATTATTGAAGGAGTGAATAATATTTGAGTATGAAAGAACACCTTGCATTTTCTAATACCCTCCAGGTTTTATTTTTAGAACACCTTGAATTTCCAAGTTTTAGTCATACAAATTGATGGCTTCTTAGTGATTTTTCATTGCACATTTTAGTTTAAGTTATATGGTCATCAGATAGAGATTTAAATTAGTAAATGTTTGTACACCTTATGAATAAATTGAAATGTGTGCATAACATATGTTGATCTAAAGCTTCGAGTTTAAGCCACCTCATAAAAAATGGCATTTCAGTAATACCATCAATTAACAGTAAGAGATCAAAAACCGAAACATTAAGAGTTTGTGAATATGCATGTTATAAAAGATGGCATGTCAGTAATACCATTAATTAACATTAAGAGTTTGTGAATATGCAAAGAGGGGTGTAGTTTCCTGCTATCGCTTATAAAAAAAGGGTCAATAATTATACAACTATGTTTTATAAGTATATTTTGTTTGAGACCATCTTTTGATAATCACAAATAATATATGCTATAAAATATAAAGGTAACTTCATTTGGACAAGAATATTATGTCTTACACTATAAAGAAAGTAGTCTGTACCGCGAGTAGATTTAAGAATCGGATACAACCATTTTTATGCATACATGGTGTATATGGGGCAAGTAGGTGTCTGCACTATTATGACCTCATTTTGCTCTTAATTTTTGTTCCATAATATTTTATTACATGATTGAAAATTCTTTTACTATTGTTCAGTAATACATTTACTTAGAAAAAATGAAGATTAGACTAAATTAAAATTGTTTTAAGTCTATATGGTTGGTTTAGTGGTATTCAAATAATATGCATTTTTCCTTTAAAATAGTAATTTAACATAACTGTAGCAAACAGAATCCCAATGTCTAACATTTTTATATTCTATTTTAATAAACTGGTATTTTTCATTCCATTTTTATCTTTCCACTTTAACTGCTTATTCATTTTCTCTCACTTAAAATTCAAAACAAGCATTTTTTAATCCATTTAAGATTATCAGTTTCATCCAGCTCTATAAAATTAAACATGCTAATATATAATCAAATTTATTCCCTTAGTAAAGGAACATTTTTACTTTAATATCTTGCAAAAGTTTCAGTGTGTCAAAAATCATGCAATAACCTTAAAAGTAATGGCATCCCCTACTAAATAGTAATATATAGAATCTAAATTCCTCATTGCTACATGTTTTGGTTTTTCTAATAAACTACTAGAAATACACATTTAGTCCAATGCTATTAATTAAGTCAATTAATAAATGTGACTAATTTTAATATAATAACTTTAATAAACATATCCAAGAATTTTAAAATAATAATTTTAGTCATTCATCAAAGATTTGATCTAAAAGGTTCATCACATGGACGCACCACTTATTTTTGAGATTTATGCCTTTGGTATGCTGTTTGTTTGAAGGTGAAAATACTTTATCCATTTCTTATTTTACCTCATATTTGGTCCAGTGATAGCATCCATCGCAAGTTGAAAGTGACAATCTATATTGAGTGTCACTGTCATTGCTAAGTGTTGTTGATCTATCATATATCAGTATTTTGAGATGATACAGATCAAAGGCAAATAAAATTACAATAATGTTAACAACAAATTTCCAAGATATGTTGGTATGCTCATGTTTTGCACGATAGTACATAATGACAATCATAAAAAAATATGAGCACAACCCGTGTGCGTAGCACGGGTTCGCACTTGTGATTAAAGAAGGCCATGAGATAATATCCATCTTATCAAGTTCCTGTTGTACATCTGTCAATCTTTTAACTAAAAGCATGAAATTAGGATCCTCAGGTTTGTACATCTTCCCCTTCGTCTTCCCCCTTTGTCTTTGCCATCTTCTTGGCCTCTGCCTTCTTCTTTCCCCTTGTCGTCGTCTTTTTTCCTTTGTGTGTCACCATTTTAAGTCGAATTCCTAACCCCGGCTAAGGCGCAACGACCTGCATCTCAGAGATGTACCCTATGCAGCGTTAAGCTATTGCCAGCGGTTTAATGTGCCTTAGCCAAAATGGCAGAGTGATACAGCTCAAACATAGTTTTCTGGTCAAATACATAGAACAACCATCCTCTTTAGCTGTGTTTACATGAAGAGCTAAGAATATAACGTGCTCAAAGGTGGTAAGTTTTCTAACTGAATTTCCTTGCGTTGGCTACTGAAGAATATTTTATAGGTGATGCAGTGACTTACTAAGCAACGGAAAATAAAGTTCTTAGTTTAGTAGACCTACATATCATGTTACATGTTAGGTGCACATTAGTGAACTTAATTCATGTTACATGTTTTCTGCATTTTCCTCTTTTAATTTTTGTTAATATCATTTAAAAAGAAATATTATTGTGCTTTTGTTTAGTGTTTTGTTATCTTGTTTCATTTCTGTCACTTGTTCTTAGTTCTTTGGTCTGGTTTGTGGAGAAAAAAAGTCATGTATATGTTGACATGAGATATTATTAAAAAAAGAATACTCTGTGACATATTAGAAATATTTACAAAAATGTTAGGATGCTATTGGATTGGGGAGGCTAAAATGAATTCATATTCTGTTTCATAGCATGATTTAGTAAACATATTTTTTGTGACTTTTCTTTGTGATGAAATCAAATATGTGAGCAGCTAATAAAGTCATACTCCACTGGAGGCTTCGAAATATCAAAGCCAAAGCCTTTAAAAGAGGTCAGTACTATACATTAGCACATATTTTACTTAAAAGAGGTCAGTACTATAAATGAAATCTATATATCAGTAATGTATATACTCTATGCTCAATTTTCCTCCAACTAGTATCATTCTTATGTTAACATTTGTTAGGATCATAGCCACTCTTATGACATGAAATTTCTGAATATAACTTTATATAAAATCAATTTGCAGAGAAAGGAAGATATCCACACAAACATCATGTTAAGGCGGGTGTCCGTGTAACGACCCGTGTTTTTGGCAGTCAAATATTTAATCTAATTTATTATTTTAAATATTTATTTGGGAATATTAATGGAATTTAATATTTAATTCCTTATTAAAAACGAATTTTTAACGTTAATTTTATTTATAATATAAAACGAGCTCGAAATGGCGCGGCAGTTCGCAATATTGAATTTCAAATTTCAATCGAGTATTCAGGATTCGATATAAGTCGGATTTCTGTGAAACAAGACACGTTGGAATCGTATTGACGATAATTTTCATATGAAAGAGAAAAATTCAGATTTCGTATTATAAATAGTAAGTTATGGCCAAAACAAAATTTGAAATAATCGCTATGGAAATCGTTATTTAAATATCGGCCTTTAAAATGACCATTTTGCAAACGATCCCGTATTTCGACGAAATCAGTTTCATTGGGACCGTAACGTTAAATTATTGCACGGTGTTAAATGGCGTGGCAAACCGAGGTCGTATGTGGCCACGGTAGCCGAAAACGCCCAGTTATTTTCTATAGCGCGTATTTAAATAAATAAAGGGGTATTGGAGTGTAACTTGAGCAGACGATCGAATCAGGCCACGAAACCAATTCCGTTGAGTACGTATCGCCGATTAGGGTCAGGATAGGTATATAGTTTGTTATTTTTAGAGACCGACAAATTTGGTGTTCAGAAGGGTATTGCGGTACGCGGTAAAAATAGCCTATCGGGGAAACAGTCTCATAATGCGATGAGACTAGTGTCATTGGGTTCGTATCAACAAATTATTGTAGGATTTCAAAGTTTCAAGTTGATCGGGTTTATCTAGTGACCGTGGAAAAATAAAACGCGTGTTTATTTCTGGTTTTATAAAGGAAATTTTTTCATATGACCTCGGATTTCGACGAAACTTGTCCCATTGGGTCCGGAATACCTTTTTACACCAAGATTATTTTTTTTATCAGTAAATAGGAATTGTTTTATTGGGACCGCGACATTTAACCATGACTGTGTATCCATTTACATTGTTTTTGAATTTCATGTATGATCATATGAGATTTAAACGTCAGTGAGTGGTAGATGTGCGTATTATATAACCGAATAAACCTTCCCCAGTAGCCTTTATTTTATTTTTCTTGCGTTCCACGGTTTTCGTTTCCTTGGGAGCAAATCTATCTTTACCTTGCCGACCACGTTTATCTTGGAAGCTACACTGTACAGCTACTCTATAAAGCCTATAAACAAAACGTGAGCTCCACGGAAATTTAGCTGTATATATATTAACCTTATTTTCTCTTTACTTTTGCAAACCACAAACCAACGAAACAAGGACCTCCCCTTCAATCAACTGGACCTTCTCAGACTTTCAATCACAATGAAACAACGTGGACTTTTGGCGCTAGAAGCACGATAGAGTTCGAAGTGATGCAGCTATGCAGTTTGAAGAGGCAGTTGGCGTCGGAGTACGGTGCCGAGACGGTGCAGCAGAAGGTCAGTGGGGCCTCAACATGGTTGCTTCAGATCTGGCGTTAGGGGAGACCGGACGGTTTAAAGGGGAGCACAAGCTGATGTTGAAAGGCATACAGGAAGAAGCTTGCAGGCCTTTCCGTCATTTGCATTCAAAAGCTGGCGCACTAGTTGATGGGGTTTGTTGGAAGAATCGGCCGGGAAGTGTGTTCGCTGGTGGTAGCAGCTAGCAGGCGGTCGATGGGAAGGTGAATGGTGGAGCATTGAAGTGACAGTTGGTCATGACGTTGTGTGAAGAAATGAAGTCTGGAAGTGAGGACGGTTTCAATGGTGGAGTGTAGGAACTAAACAGAAGTGATGGGAGAAAGAGCACAGTTTCAAAACAGAGGAGGTAGGGAGAAATATGGTTGTTGAGTGAGAAGAACAGAAGGACTTTGGAGTTTCGAACATGAAGAAGGTGGAGGAATAGCAGTAGTTGGCGTGGTAACATCTCGTGCCTAATCTTTATTATATATGACTAATCATGTTCTAAAATGCCTAATCCCTTTTATTCTTACCTAATCCATGTTTATTTTGCCTAATTATATTTAAACTTAAAACTTAAGCATGGATGTATATGTTTATATGGTGACCGTGTAGTGTATCTAAACCATTGGTATGCGCCTAATCCTAGTTTATTAATCAAGTTTAGTTAATAAAATTAATAACGTTAAATACTATGCCTAGACAATGTTTCATTGTGCCCATTTGTAGTGTATACGTAACACGTGACTGGTAGGATGGTAGGAAGATTAAAGGTGCTTAATTCAATATACGGTAGCCTGGAAAGTGGCACGTACCAAATTGAATATATAAGCCTAACCGTGAGTTAATATTGCCTAATTAAATTGTACTGATTATAAAATGAATAGTGAAATTAACAGTAGATGGTGTCCGCGTATACTTATAAACGTGCCCAATTTTGCCAACTTTAGATGTGACCAGTGTATGAAAACATGCCTAGGTATATTTTACTTTAATCATTTATAACGGACGTGGCAAATGAATGAAAGGAGACCGTGTATATTACTTTGCCAAATCCAAAGACTTTAAGTGACTAACCTATATGAACATGGCGAGAATATCTAATGTAAACTAAAAGTTTGGAATCAAAATATTATTTAAGTTTAAATAATAAATTTTAATTGTTGTATACCGTATTTAAAATCATAACTATGGCATGCAACAACGGAGTTAAATCAAACAAGGAACGATGGAACCATGCGGACCAGTGTTTCGTTATGAGACGGGTTGATCAGAGTTGGTAACTAACGGAGTTTTTAATTAAATTAAACACCAGTTTAATTTAATTAAAATAAACTGTTTCGGCAACGGACAAATCAAGGTGAGTTAAACTCACTCAGTTTTCCCATTTATATTTGATATAAATTGGGTTTTTATCTTGTGTGTTCTGTTTGCCAATGATTGACTGGTTGCTAGTATATATTTAGTTGTTGATTTAATCGATGAAATTAAACTGTCGTTTAATTTCAGTGAAATACCAAATCGTTATTTTTAACGATTGGTTCCAATAAAGGTAACTCACCTTGGTTGGTCACGTTTATTTTATAAACGTGTTTAAATTGTTGAATTGTTTGTATTTCTTGTGGTTGATGTTAAATGGCCGTTATTTATTGTTATCAGTTAAATGAAACTGAATGATTTGGTTTGTGATAACCGTTTTGAATACAGGGACGAACAGGTTGGAGGGGTCCAACCGGATTCCTCAAATATATATTTATTTTCATATTATCAAATATGAACTATCCTGTTTGGGGTGATTGATTTGATGGTTGATTATTGAATGTTCAACATCTGTTAGTTTAAACCAATGGGTGATATTGGTTGAGTATTTGGCAGCATATGGCCTATAAAACCAATGGTTTTATAAATATTGATTCACCGTCAGGTGAGGCGATATAAATGAAATTACAAAATTTATTTTATAACTAGAGATGGATTTTGAAATGTGTTATTTTGAATAAAAGCTCTATAAAGAGAAATAAATAAATAAATATTTTATTTATTTAGACTTTGATCTATTATTTAGTTATTTTATAAAGTAAATCCTGATATTGATCAGATCTATAAGTACGAGGATAAGAAATAAACCGAATGGTTAAGCTTGGATAATTATTTGATCAAGAAACAAATTAATGGAATTTATTTAAATTAATTATATTTTTAATTAATTTAAAGTGAGAATTAATTGGAATCGGTTAGTGGAAAAACCGCGTTTTAAGTGAATTTAATCTACCGTTTTGAATTGGAAGTGATTATCGAATTAATGTGTTTTGATTTAAAATAGCTAACAAATATTGTTTAAATTTAGATAAGGGTTTTAAAAGGTTTACTATTCATTATAGTTAATAAAGACTTAACTACTGCAGTAGTTGACAATCGAAGTAAATTATTATTTAATTAATAATAATGTAGAAGATTACTTTTCAAAGGTGATCGAAGTGAAATGAAATCAAATGGAATGGTGAAAGGAGTTTATGTACGAGATTTTATATTTAAAACCCAAAATTTATTATAATGAAGTTATGGAAGGAATTCCAAGCGAATAGAATAGCTTGATATAAGTGTTACTTGATTATTCGAATTAAGTGAAGGGAAATTTAGATCAAAAAGGTTTTATGATAAACCAGGGATATAAATGAGATTTACAAAGGGGAAAAGCGTTAATCTTAAGTTAACGTTACTTGAAAATGTGATCAAGTAAAAAGGGGAATTTGAAATAAGATTTCCAAAGGGGGAAATGGTCGAATAAATTTGGAAGGAGATTGGAAATAAGTAAATCTAGTTAAAGAAATGGGTTATAGGGTTGTATAACCAAATTCAAGTTATGGTGGAAATTGTTTTGAGACTGAAATGAGATATTGGGTTTTGGTTACAACTTCTATTTATCTGAGGATAAGAACGTTGTTTGATCAAGGTCTGAGAGGTAATTAAAATACCCCGACTTGAACAATATCGGGATTATCTGAAGATGATATTAGTGGTGATCGTAAAAGAGGTTCATGATAGTACAACGAATGTTTTGAAGGGGGAATTGAGTGGAAATTATATATGTTTATAAGTTATTTTACTAAATATTATAACGTAATGGTTATGAGGACATTAGTATATAAGGATATAGTTATTCGAGATAGAGTTAGTCAAACATAGTTATTCAGGATGAGTTGCCATTTTGTACGACTGTTAGCGTAATTTGCAGGGCTGCAGATAGCCTACGGCGGTCGGATGTTTCCTGAGGGAATCAGGCGTAACCATTGTGATCGCTGCGATCTAGAGTCAAGCGGAAGGAGTTAAGTCGAATATTAGTTAATCGATAGGAGTTAAACAAGTCGAGTTAGTTAGAATAAATCAGTTAGAGTTAGTCAATTAGAGTTAATCGATTAGAGTTAAATCGAATTAGAGTTATTCAAATATCATATTTTTGAATATTAAAAGAGTTAGAAGTTTTAATTTAACAAAAGTAAATCAGTTTGTTAAAGGCCAAGTGATGCTGAATACTGAACCAGTGAACTCATTGGAGTGTCATGATTGAAACACTGTTTATTTTGATAGTTAAAACACCGACTATCAAACCTGTCCAATACGATTGTTGGCATGGAAAGACCGGGATCGAATTTATATTCGAAAACCATTCCGACCAACAAATACGTGAAGATCTCAGAAGATGATCGAGATGGAGCATTGAAGACCGTGGATTTTCATAAACGGAAGAACCGCTAATATTCTCTGTCTGGCAAGCAGAGGTAAGCTGTGATTCTGTCGTGGTTGGAATCTAAGGGTTGCAAGGACTTCTCGCTACTGATCCATGGGGTGATTCCTATATTGGATGCAGTAGGAGAGTGCCTTCGGTTCATCCTATTCCTGGATGACTTGTATGGACGGATGTCTGACAGAGTATTTCCAAAGGGTCACGTACGTTGATTTCTCCAAACGTGCTATAGTTGTTGGCGGAAAATTGCCGTTCTCTTAGCTTCTAACTAGAGTATTTTTGTGGACGTCAATTAGTGATATCTGACGGATCTGACGATGTGGCATTCAAAGTGAATGGTGATCAGATGTTTTCAAAAGTAAACTCTGACCTCAGGCTTCATCAGCCGGGAAATGACAAAAAATCGGGCAGGCAGCATGGCTATGTGGGTCGCTCCCATTAGGGTGTATAATCACCTATCTAGAGAAAATCCTAGTTGCTTCTTTAATCTATGTTTCGATGTTGTTCCTTGTCGGGAGACAGTTGCTGATCCCAACCGTCGGTGATATACATTCGATACACTCAAGCGAAATGAATGATCGGTCATGTGTAGGCCGGGTTGCAAGACGTTCTTGTTGAACCTAGTGTATTCGTCTCTAGAGATACACTATCGGAAGGTGGTCCCATACCTTGTCATAGTTGGAATCCAATCTCCAATAAGCGCCCGCGGTTTTTGATTGTATATTATATATGTAGAGCGTGAGATGCAAGCGTTCTACTAGATTGTTATTTACTTGTATTTAGACATTATTATAATATCATAAAAGATATTGATTTCAAAACTGTTTGGGTTATCGTAAGGTAAAAACCGTCCTTGTTTATGTGTGGATTTGGTCTTACGATTATCCTTTTCTTTTGAAAAGATTTTAACTTTAAAATCAAGTTGTGTGGTACCCTTAATACTGTGCGAGTTTATCTCACTCTGGTTCTCCAGACTGACCCGGTGTTTTGTAAATGCTCGGGTTAGCCCGGGGTGTACAGGTTCAGGTTATCGAATGCTGTGAAGTCCAGAGACGAGCTGGAGATGTTCAGATATATGATATTGTATAGCTACTATCCGCTGTGTCTTGTATATGGGAACAAGTTATTATAACTGTCCCACTGTGTGATGTACTCTGATACTGTAAGTATTTTTAAAGCTCTCAATAAAGATTTATTTCTGTATTATATTTTGTTCCGCTGCGATGTGAGACTCTGATTATGTGTTGTGTTTTCTTCTTCTTCTATTCTAATATTCTTTCTTTCTTATCTCACCCTCTAATTTATTTCTAATAACTATCCAGTGTTTTCGGTGCTTGGAGGGTCGGCATGAGTTACAATAGAGGTATTTATGTCGATTTCCGGGGCCGAAATCCCTGGGTCGTTACAGTGGTATCAGAGCTGAAGGTTAAGTGATTACCATGGCTCTGTGGCGTGACTCAGTAGAGATGGGTTTAGTAATACCTTAGATTGAGTTTGAGTGTATATATACGAGTGAACGTACTTGTAGATTTTATAAAAAAAAATTTTATATATTATGTAGATTTATTGGTTGAGTTATTTATGAATTTTGGTCGATCAATTTGATCCACTGTATCGAAAAGAGTTTCTAAATACTCAAATACGGTAAACCGACACAGTATGTTTTGAAAGAGGGTAAATGAAATAATTTTACCCAAAATATATTTTGATATAAAAGAAAGGTTTATCTTGGAATTATTATCATATATTGGATGTGTTGGTTGATTATAATGGAAATGGTTATGTAAATAACCAATTAGAATTCGTATAATATAAAAGCAGATTTATTAAATCTGAAATTAAAATCAGAACTGGAATTAAAATTCCCAAAAGTGGGAGAGGAGTTTGCAAATAAACCTGGATGGAATATATGAGGATTTTAAAATCCTGGGAGATTTTAATTTGTTTTACGAGCATTTTGTTTGGTATTTTGAAATAGATTTCAAAACAAAAATGTTTAAATACGGTTTTGATAAGTGATATAGTATTGAACTCACTTCGATAGCTGGGGAATAACTCTGAGGATGCTGGCCACATCATCAGTGTTCATTTCCAAGTTCTAAGTGACGGATTACTACCAAAAATCTTGTTTTGAATTGCTTTGAGAAAAACAAGTTGTTTTGAATCCTGAAAAGGAATATTGATTTTTGAAAGAGCTAAACTGTTTAAAAACTCCCAGGGAGATTGTTTGAACAAAGGCAAAATTAAATAGAAATTGGGAAAGCAAATATGAATTGAATTGAAACCAATTAACTGGAAATTGAATCGGGAGATAATTTGAATTGGGAGACAGGAATCTGAAATGGTGTTGGGCTGGTAAGTTAAAAGTTGAAATTGATAATGGATGGAAATTGAGTTAAGAATGGGATTTGGCTCGGACGCGTGAAAGATTTGGTTTTGAGGATAGAATTGGAATTTTGTTAGGAAATGCATTGGTATATGCTGACAGGGTAGCAGATTGAAAGGATATAATGATATGCCCAACAAAAAGGTACACGTTTATTTTTGTATGGGTTTGGTGATTTATGAGCCTATTTGGCAAGCCGCTTGGCGGTTTTCTTTTCTTTTGAATTGGAGAAGGCCTAGAAAGGCGAGTTGGAGTTGTACCGATTAAGCCATACAAAAGAGGTGCTAGCGAAATTTTTCGGAAATTTAAGATGTTAGAAAATTTTCGATATTTTTTGAAAATATTTATTTACAGTATTGAATTGATTTTTTATTTAAAATAAAATTGATTTGGAAATTAATGGGTTTACGACGCTCTTTCTTACCTTAGCAATTTCGAGGACGAAATTATTTTAAGGGGAGAAGAATGTAACGACCCGTGTTTTTGGCAGTCAAATATTTAATCTAATTTATTATTTTAAATATTTATTTGGGAATATTAATGGAATTTAATATTTAATTCCTTATTAAAAACGAATTTTTAACGTTAATTTTATTTATAATATAAAACGTGCTCGAAATGGCGCGGCAGTTCGCAATATTGAATTTCAAATTTCAATTGAGTATTCAGGATTCGATATAAGTCGGATTTCTGTGAAACAAGACACGTTGGAATCGTATTGACGATAATTTTCATATGAAAGAGAAAAATTCAGATTTCGTATTATAAATAGTAAGTTATGGCCAAAACAAAATTTGAAATAATCGCTATGGAAATCGTTATTTAAATATCGGCCTTTAAAATGACCATTTTGCAAACGATCCCGTATTTCGACGAAATCAGTTTCATTGGGACCGTAACGTTAAATTATTGCACGGTGTTAAATGGTGTGGCAAACCGAGGTCGTATGTGGCCACGGTAGCCGAAAACGCCCAGTTATTTTCTATAGCGCGTATTTAAATAAATAAAGGGGTATTGGAGTGTAACTTGAGCAGACGATCGAATCAGGCCACGAAACCAATTCCGTTGAGTACGTATCGTCGATTAGGGTCAGGATAGGTATATAGTTTGTTATTTTTAGAGACCGACAAATTTGGTGTTCAGAAGGGTATTGCGGTACGCGGTAAAAATAGCCTATCGGGGAAACAGTCTCATAATGCGATGAGACTAGTGTCATTGGGTTCGTATCAACAAATTATTGTAGGATTTCAAAGTTTCAAGTTGATCGGGTTTATCTAGTGACCGTGGAAAAATAAAACGCGTGTTTATTTCTGGTTTTATAAAGGAAATTTTTTCATATGACCTCGGATTTCGACGAAACTTGTCCCATTGGGTCCGGAATACCTTTTTACACCAAGATTATTTTTTTTTATCAGTAAATAGGAATTGTTTTATTGGGACCGCGACATTTAACCATGACTGTGTATCCATTTACATTGTTTTTGAATTTCATGTATGATCATATGAGATTTAAACGTCAGTGAGTGGTAGATGTGCGTATTATATAACCGAATAAACCTTCCCCAGTAGCCTTTATTTTATTTTTCTTGCGTTCCACGGTTTTCGTTTCCTTGGGAGCAAATCTATCTTTACCTTGCCGACCACGTTTATCTTGGAAGCTACACTGTACAGCTACTCTATAAAGCCTATAAACAAAACGTGCGCTCCACGGAAATTTAGCTGTATATATATTAACCTTATTTTCTCTTTACTTTTGCAAACCACAAACCAACGAAACAAGGACCTCCCCTTCAATCAACTGGACCTTCTCAGACTTTCAATCACAATGAAACAACGTGGACTTTTGGCGCTAGAAGCACGATAGAGTTCGAAGTGATGCAGCTATGCAGTTTGAAGAGGCAGTTGGCGTCGGAGTACGGTGCCGAGACGGTGCAGCAGAAGGTCAGTGGGGCCTCAACATGGTTGCTTCAGATCTGGCGTTAGGGGAGACCATACGGTTTAAAGAGGAGCACAAGCTGATGTTGAAAGGCATACAGGAAGAAGCTTGCAGGCCTTTCCGTCATTTGCATTCAAAAGCTGGCGCACTAGTTGATGGGGTTTGTTGGAAGAATCGGCCGGGAAGTGGGTTCGCTGGTGGTAGCAGCTAGCAGGCGGTCGATGGGAAGGTGAATGGTGGAGCATTGAAGTGATAGTTGGTCATGACGTTGTGTGAAGAAATGAAGTCTGGAAGTGAGGACGGTTTCAATGGTGGAGTGTAGGAACTAAACAGAAGTGATGGGAGAAAGAGCACAGTTTCAAAACAGAGGAGGTAGGGAGAAATATGGTTGTTGAGTGAGAAGAACAGAAGGACTTTGGAGTTTCGAACATGAAGAAGGTGGAGGAATAGCAGTAGTTGGCGTGGTAACATCTCGTGCCTAATCTTTATTATATATGACTAATCATGTTCTAAAATGCTTAATCCCTTTTATTCTTACCTAATCCATGTTTATTTTGCCTAATTATATTTAAACTTAAAACTTAAGCATGGATGTATATGTTTTTATGGTGACCGTGTAGTGTATCTAAACCATTGGTATGCGCCTAATCCTAGTTTATTAATCAAGTTTAGTTAATAAAATTAATAACGTTAAATACTATGCCTAGACAATGTTTCATTGTGCCCATTTGTAGTGTATACGTAACACGTGACTGGTAGGATGGTAGGAAGATTAAAGGTGCTTAATTCAATATACGGTAGCCTGGAAAGTGGCACGTACCAAATTGAATATATAAGCCTAACCGTGAGTTAATATTGCCTAATTAAATTGTACTGATTATAAAATGAATAGTGAAATTAACAGTAGATGGTGTCCGCGTATACTTATAAACGTGCCCAATTTTGCCAACTTTAGATGTGACCAGTGTATGAAAACATGCCTAGGTATATTTTACTTTAATCATTTATAACGGACGTAGCAAATGAATGAAAGGAGACCGTGTATATTACTTTGCCAAATCCAAAGACTTTAAGTGACTAACCTATATGAACATGGCGAGAATATCTAATGTAAACTAAAAGTTTGGAATCAAAATATTATTTAAGTTTAAATAATAAATTTTAATTGTTGTATACCGTATTTAAAATCATAACTATGGCATGCAGCAACGGAGTTAAATCAAACAAGGAACGATGGAACCATGCGGACAAGTGTTTCGTTATGAGACGGGTTGATCAGAGTTGGTAACTAACGGAGTTTTTAATTAAATTAAACACCAGTTTAATTTAATTAAAATAAACTGTTTCGGCAACGGACAAATCAAGGTGAGTTAAACTCACTCAGTTTTCCCATTTATATTTGATATAAATTGGGTTTTTATCTTGTGTGTTCTGTTTGCCAATGATTGACTGGTTGCTAGTATATATTTAGTTGTTGATTTAATCGATGAAATTAAACTGTCGTTTAATTTCAGTGAAATACCAAATCGTTATTTTTAACGATTGGTTCCAATAAAGGTAACTCACCTTGGTTGGTCACGTTTATTTTATAAACGTGTTTAAATTGTTGAATTGTTTGTATTTCTTGTGGTTGATGTTAAATGGCCGTTATTTATTGTTATCAGTTAAATGAAACTGAATGATTTGGTTTGTGATAACCGTTTTGAATACAGGGACGAACAGGTTGGAGGGGTCCAACCGGATTCCTCAAATATATATTTATTTTCATATTATCAAATATGAACTGTCCTGTTTGGGGTGATTGATTTGATGGTTGATTATTGAATGTTCAACATCTGTTAGTTTAAACCAATGGGTGATATTGGTTGAGTATTTGGCAGCATATGGCCTATAAAACCAATCGTTTTATAAATATTGATTCACCGTCAGGTGAGGCGATATAAATGAAATTACAAAATTTATTTTATAACTAGAGATGGATTTTGAGATGTGTTATTTTGAATAAAAGTTCTATAAAGAGAAATAAATAAATAAATATTTTATTTATTTAGACTTTGATCTATTATTTAGTTATTTTATAAAGTAAATCCTGATATTGATCAGATCTATAAGTACGAGGATAAGAAATAAACCGAATGGTTAAGCTTGGATAATTATTTGATCAGGAAACAAATTAATGGAATTTATTTAAATTAATTATATTTTTAATTAATTTAAAGTGAGAATTAATTGGAATCGGTTAGTGGAAAAACCGCGTTTTAAGTGAATTTAATCTACCGTTTTGAATTGGAAGCGATTATCGAATTAATGTGTTTTGATTTAAAATAGCTAACAAATATTGTTTAAATTTAGATAAGGGTTTTAAAAGGTTTACTATTCATTATAGTTAATAAAGACTTAACTACTGCAGTAGTTGACAATCGAAGTAAATTATTATTTAATTAATAATAATGTAGAAGATTACTTTTCAAAGGTGATCGAAGTGAAATGAAATCAGATGGAATGGTGAAAGGAGTTTATGTACGAGATTTTATATTTAAAACCCAAAATTTATTATAATGAAGTTATGGAAGGAATTCCAAGCGAATAGAATAGCTTGATATAAGTGTTACTTGATTATTCGAATTAAGTGAAGGGAAATTTAGATCAAAAAGGTTTTATGATAAACCAGGGATATAAATGAGATTTACAAAGGGGAAAAGCGTTAATCTTAAGTTAACGTTACTTGAAAATGAGATCAAGTAAAAAGGGGAATTTGAAATAAGATTTCCAAAGGGGGAAATGGTCGAATAAATTTGGAAGGAGATTGGAAATAAGTAAATCTAGTTAAAGAAATGGGTTATAGGGTTGTATAACCAAATTCAAGTTATGGTGGAAATTGTTTTGAGACTGAAATGAGATATTGGGTTTTGGTTACAACTTCTATTTATCTGAGGATAAGAATGTTGTTTGATCAAGGTCTGAGAGGTAATTAAAATACCCCAACTTGAACAATATCGGGATTATCTGAAGATGATATTAGTGGTGATCGTAAAAGAGGTTCATGATAGTACAACGAATGTTTTGAAAGGGGAATTGAGTGGAAATTATATATGTTTATAAGTTATTTTACTAAATATTATAACGTAATGGTTATGAGGACATTAGTATATAAGGATGTAGTTATTCGAGATAGAGTTAGTCAAACATAGTTATTCAGGATGAGTTGCCATTTCGTACGACTGTTAGCGTAATTTGCAGGGCTGCAGATAGCCTACGGCGGTCGGATGTTTCCTGAGGGAATCAGGCGTAACCATTGTGATCGCTGTGATCTAGAGTCAAGCGGAAGGAGTTAAGTCGAATATTAGTTAATCGATAGGAGTTAAACAAGTCGAGTTAGTTAGAATAAATCAGTTAGAGTTAGTCAATTAGAGTTAATCGATTAGAGTTAAATCGAATAAGAGTTATTCAAATATCATATTTTTGAATATTAAAAGAGTTAGAAGTTTTAATTTAACAAAAGTAAATCAGTTTGTTAAAGGCCAAGTGATGCTGAATACTGAACCAGTGAACTCATTGGAGTGTCATGATTGAAACACTGTTTATTTTGATAGTTAAAACACCGACTATCAAACCTGTCCAATACGATTGTTGGCATGGAAAGACCGGGATCGAATTTATATTCGAAAACCATTCCGACCAACAAATACGTGAAGATCTCAGAAGATGATCGAGATGGAGCATTGAAGACCGTGGATTTTCATAAACGGAAGAACCGCTAATATTCTCTGTCTGGCAAGCAGAGGTAAGCTGTGATTCTGTCGTGGTTGGAATCTACGGGTTGCAAGGACTTCTCGCTATTGATCCATGGGGTGATTCCTATATTGGATGCAGTAGGAGAGTGCCTTCGGTTCATCCTATTCCTGGATGACTTGTATGGACGGATGTCTGACAGAGTATTTCCAAAGGGTCACGTACGTTGATTTCTCCAAACGTGCTATAGTTGTTGGCGGAAAATTGCCGTTCTCTTAGCTTCTAACTAGAGTATTTTTGTGGACGTCAATTAGTGATATCTGACGGATCTGACGATGTGGCATTCAAAGTGAATGGTGATCAGATGTTTTCAAAAGTAAACTCTGACCTCAGGCTTCATCAGCCGGGAAATGACAAAAAATCGGGCAGGCAGCATGGCTATGTGGGTCGCTCCCATTAGGGTGTATAATCACCTATCTAGAGAAAATCCTAGTTGCTTCTTTAATCTATGTTTCGATGTTGTTCCTTGTCGGGAGACAGTTGCTGATCCCAACCGTCGGTGATATACATTCGATACACTCAAGCGAAATGAATGGTCGGTCATGTGTGGGCCGGGTTGCAAGACGCTCTTGTTGAACCTAGTGTATTCGTCTCTAGAGATACACTATCGGAAGGTGGTCCCATACCTTGTCATAGTTGGAATCCAATCTCCAATAAGCGCCCGCGGTTTTTGATTGTATATTATATATGTAGAGCGTGAGATGCAAGCGTTCTACTAGATTGTTATTTACTTGTATTTAGACATTATTATAATATCATAAAAGATATTGATTTCAAAACTGTTTGGGTTATCGTAAGGTAAAAACCGTCCTTGTTTATGTGTGGATTTGGTCTTACGATTATCCTTTTCTTTTGAAAAGATTTTAACTTTAAAATCAAGTTGTGTGGTACCCTTAATACTGTGCGAGTTTATCTCACTCTGGTTCTCCAGACTGACCCGGTGTTTTGTAAATGCTCGGGTTAGCCCGGGGTGTACAGGTTCAGGTTATCGAATGCTGTGAAGTCCAGAGACGAGCTGGAGATGTTCAGACGTATGATATTGTATAGCGACTATCCGCTGTGTGTTGTATATGGGAACAAGTTATTATAACTGTCCCATTGTGTGATGTACTCTGATACTGTAAGTATTTTTAAAGCTCTCAATAAAGATTTATTTCTGTATTATATTTTGTTCCGCTGCGATGTGAGACTCTGATTATGTGTTGTGTTTTCTTCTTCTTCTATTCTAATATTCTTTCTTTCTTATCTCACCCTCTAATTTATTTCTAATAACTATCCAGTGTTTTCGGTGCTTGGAGGGTCGGCATGAGTTACAATAGAGGTATTTATGTCGATTTCCGGGGCCGAAATCCCTGGGTCGTTACAGTCCGTCCGGTGACTAAAGTTGACGTGGATTAGGCAGTTTTGGGTAGAATGAAGCATACTTCTTGACTGCTGCAATGGATGAAGGCACATTGTTTGTAGTATAAGATTGTGTTGTGTGAGAGAAGAAATTTTTGTACATGAATGATGTATGAAAATTATAGAAATTTTTGTAGTAACTATTTGTACTATTAAAACTTTGTTAAAATAAAAATTTCATTTGTTTATTTCATTTTGTAATATACACCATTACTAAAACGGATACATTTAATATGTAATATTTGTAAGCTGTAATATTATTTTTTAACGATTTATGAATTTATTGCAACGGGCATGTACTGTTGCAAAAGTATATGTTGCAACAATAAAAGCCCGTTGCAAAAAAGTATACTGCAACATCTTATTGCAACAGGCAAAAACTATTGCGAAAATGGGCCGATTTTTTGCAACTTCGGCTATATAGACGGTCTCTGGCCTGTTGCAATAGGTCTACTGCAACAGATATGGCCTGTTGCGAAAAGTGTTTTTTGTTATAGTGATGGAAATTCCCAAAATTTCCTCTAGACCCGAAATATCCAAAATATCCTCCAGATCCAAAATATCCTCCAGATCCTAATTATCCTCCAGATCTGAAAATACCCTCGAGATCCTAAATATCCGAAATATCCTCCAGATCCTAAATATCCGAAATATCCCGAAATATCCTCCACAATCTAACACATAGTATCGCATACTTCAACACTCCACCTCGATACTATATCCATCTACATCACAAACTTCAATGCACCTAAGCATTTCCTTCTATCTTCAATCAAGAAAGCTTGAATGTTTCCCCAATGAACTCCGGCATAGCCACCGCCCATTGCACTTCACTAACAAGTTCAGGCATAATCCCCACTCGTCAATGAAGTGTTGAAACATCCAACTCTTAAACCAGTCTCACCAAAAGACAATGTACTCGGGAGTGAAAACGAGTACTTACTATGAAGATAGAACATCATTCTCTCACCAATACTCTTCTACATCCAAGTTTTTCTCTCAACTGTGCCACCACGTGGCACCTAACATCTCTCCAAGCGAATTAAGTTTGAGCAATGCTCGAACTTTCCAATCGGCAATGCCTTAGTGAACATGTCCGCTGCGTTATCCTTTGTGTGCACTTTCCGAAGGCATACTTGCTTGTCTTCGTCCATGGCTACTAGAAATGACTCTCTCACTTCAATATTCTTCGTTCGTGAGCTAAATTCCAAATTCTCTACCAAATGTATAGCACTTTGGCTATCACATCGAACATCGATACTCTTATGTTCGAAACCCAAGTCACACAATAGTCGCTTCAAATAGAGTGCCTCCTTTGCTGCTTCCACAACGGCTATCAACTCTGCCTCCGTAGTGGATAAAGCAACTACAATTTGCAATCTCGATCTCCAACTAATGGCCGTAACACCAAGTGTGAAGACATACCCGGAAGTTGATTTCCTTCGATCCCTTTCACCGGCGTAGTCCGAGTCACAATAACCAACTAACTTGCAACTCAATCCATCACTACAACAAAAAACAAGACCATGAGATGCTGTGTCATTCAAGTATCTCAATATAGCCTTCACGGCTTCCCAATGCGATTTCCCCGGATTAGTCATATACCGACTAACCACCCCAACGGCATTTGCAATATCGGGCCTTGTACACACCATGGCATACATTAAACTACCAACCGCACTTGCATATGGCACCTTTGCCGTATAAGCCTTGTCTTTCTCTGCGATAGGTGATCCCTTATCCTAAAGCTTCATATGCAAAGATAAAGGTGTATTTAACGCCTTTACATTCTCCATGCTAAACTGGCAAAGCACCTTCTTAATGTACTCCTTTTGAGTCAATCTCAACTCAAAATGCTTTCGATTTCTTTCAATTTCCATGCCCAAGATTTTCCTTGCTTCTCCAAGATCTTTCATTTCGAACTCCGCCTTTAATTTTTCTTTCAACTTGTTGATTTTTGCCTTGTCCTTAGAAGCAATGAGCATATCGTTCACATACAAGAGTAAATACACCCAACAATCATTTCCTAACCTCTTGAGGTAAACGCAAGCATCCTTGATGCTTCGATGGAAGCCACTTTCAAGCATGAAATGATCAAATCTCTTGTACCATTGCCTAGGTGATTGCTTCAAACCATATAGTGATTTCTTCAACTTGCAAACTAGATCCGACTTACCTTCTACAACAAACCCTTCTGGTTGCTCCATGCAGATGTCTTCATCCAAGTCTCCATGCAAGAAGGCGGTTTTCACATCTGGTTGCTCCAACTCCAAGTCGTAAATAGCAACTAATGCAAGTAATATCCGGATAGAAGTATGCCTCACAACCGGTGCGAAGACCTCTCAACTGGTGCGAAGTAGCCTAGCTTTGTATCTTCCATCGTCCTTCACCTTATATATCCATTTGCACCCAATAGCATGGTTTCCTTGAGGAAGTGGAACCAACTCCCTAGTCTGGTTCTTCATCAACGATTGCATCTCTTCCTCCATGGCGCAAATCCACTTCGAGCTATCACTCGAATCCATAACGTCATTAAGGTCCATCGGCTCATCTTGGACTACATGGAGAGCATAGTCCAAATTCTCACAAAAGCTAAGATAGTTCCAATCACCATATCTTTCGGGTGGCCTTATAGCACGATGACCAACCCGAGTAGCAATACCATCACCCGGTCTTCCTTCAGCTCCACCTCGAACTGAATCTTCTCTAGGCTCGTGCACATCACCAACACTACTAGAGGAATCCTGTAGACTATGTGATGTAGCATCAACCGCATTCACCTCACAAGCATCTCCAAAAACTCTACTCTCTCTAGGCCCGAAAGTGGGAATAACTTCCTTCTCCTTTGATTCACCATGAACCAAATCCGGAACATCCGATGAGCCTTCGTTCTCCTTGAACATAGCCGACTCATCAAAAGTAACATGACGAGAAACCATAGCCTTCTTTATTTCCGGATTCCACATTCGATAGCCTTTGACGTCATCCATATAACCGAGAAAAATTCCTTTGAAAGCTCTAGGTGAGAGCTTATTATTCCCCGGATCATGCATATAAACGGGACTGCCAAATACACGAAGATAACTCAAGTCAATGCTCTTCGTCTTCCACACTTCCTCAGGAATTTTGTTATCAGTAGCCGAGCATGGAATTCGATTAATAATATGCACCACAGTTGACAAAGCTTCGGCACAAAATCCTTTAGACAAACCCGATGTCAATATCAAGCATCGAGCTTTCTCTAGTAGAGTTTGGTTCATTCTCTCCGCCACTCCATTAGATTGCAGATCTCCCAGTGTGGTAAAATGCCTCCGAATACCATGATGCTTGCAAAAATTCAGAAATTCTCCGGAAACATATTCGTTGCCATTATCGGACCTAAGAACCTTCAAAGTCTTTCCACTCTCATTCTCAACAAGATCCTTACATTCTTTGAATCTTGCAAATGCCTCTGACTTGGCCTTCATTAATACACCCAAACCTTACGAGAAAAATCATCAATGAAAGAAATATAATATCTTGCTCCTCCCAAAGAAGCTACAGGCACTGGTCCCCAAACATCCATGTGCACATAATCAAGAATCCCTCTTGAATCATGTTTTCCTTCACCGAATGATACTCTAGTTGGCTTCCCGATGACACATTCCTCGCAAAACTCCAACTTGCTGAAACTCTCACCATCAATCATATCCCTTCGACAAAGGACATCTAAACTCTTCTCCGAGACATGACATAATCTCAAATGCCACATCCGTGTAGCATCTAAGCCACGAGAACTATCAACACTGACACAAGTTTCGCCTTACACGATCACTCCTTGAAGCAAATAGATACCATGAGTTTTAGCACCCTTCATAACCACAAGCGCACCCTTTGAAACCCTCAAGCTATCACTCTCAATGGTGATCTTACAACCTAAGGAATCCAACTGTCCCAAAGAGATACGTGACTCCTGTAGTCCCGGAACATAGCGCACATTAGTGAGAGTACGAACCATTCCGTCAAACATCCGAATTTTCACAGATCCAATGCCCTTCGACTTGCAAACTACACCATTTCCCATAACAATTGATTTTCCTTCCCATTCAACATAAGAAGAAAAACAATTCCTATTAGGCGTCATGTGATATGAAGCCCCCGAATCAAGCACCCAATCGCTGCCCAAAACATCTGATGCTACTGCTGACAAAACATCTACGTCTCCCTCCCCAACACCTCTCTCCACCACAACTGATGAAGATGCTACTTCCTTCTTCCCCTTGTCTGGAAAATCATTCTCCCAGTGACCAGGTTTCTTACATATAAAGCACCTGTCATTTCTTTCTTTTGATTTTCCTCTTCCACCGGGCTTCTTAGACTTAGAATGCCCTCGGTTTCCCTTCTTCTCTGACTTTTCTTTCTCTGCAAATAAACCTTGACCATTACCAGCACCACTACTACCATCACTCAGCTCCTTCATCTGATCTCACAATTCCTCACTAAGAAGACCCGTCTTGACATCGTTTAGAGTCAATGTATCCCGGCCATAGATCAAACTATTTGAGAACCCAGTATAGCGCTCAGGCAATGAACATAACAATATCATCGCCTTCTGCTTCTCCTCAATCTTCAAATCTACGCCTTCATCTTCATTAGCAAATCATCAAACACATTTAAGTGCGCCTTTAGTGAAGTTCCTTCCTTCATCTTGTAGGTAAAGAAAGTCCGCAACAAGATCAGTCGATTTGTAAGTGACTTCTTCTTATACAACTCTAACTTGTTCCAAATACCTTTAGCAGTCGTCTCACCACTAATTTCGGAAATAACATTCTCCCCCATGGCAAGTTGAAGTGTAGTGAATGCCCACTCTTCCCTTTCTTCTCCCTCCACATCTGAGATGTCCTCTGGCAATAAATGTATATCAAACACTACACGATGTACCCGATTCCGCCTAAGAACCGCTTTCATCTTCCATTACCACTTTTCGAAATCATTATCGCCATTCCACTTGTCGATAACCAATTGTGAACCAACAGCTTCAAACGACCTACGTATATAAGGAGCTACACCACTTGGACCAACTATTGACGAATTATTTGAACCTGATTCCCGCATTTCTACAGTTATCTACCAACACCAATGCTCCGATACCAAATGTTGTGGAGAAATTTTGATTCAAGACCACTTAAATCAAAAATCCCCAACGCCGCGGAAAACGAGATCATGGTAATAATGCAAAACAACCGATCGATATATCAAAAACGATCTCAATCTTATCCAAGCCAATCACAATCACTAAATAATGGAAATAATAGAGCAATAACGAGAAACTAAATCACACAGGGATTTATAGTGGTTCCACCGACGTCTTGAAAGTGTACGTCCACTTTGAGAGAGAAACCATTATTACTATCAATAGAAGAGTACATGAGATTGATTACAATGATCAAATTTACTAGAAAAATTTGATTTTGTGGAGAAAGGAATTGAAGAAGATTAGGATTGCCTAAACCCTAATTAGAATAAACCTTGATCTAATCTCTTGATTTTGTTGTACTTCATCCTTTTGGATCCGATGTAGCTTATATAGGCATAGGGAAGTATATGGAAATTCCCAAAATTTCCTCTAGATCCGAAATATCCTCCAGATCCAAAATATCCTCCAGATCTGAAAATATCCTCCAATCCTAAATATCCGAAATATCCCGAAATAACCTCCAGATCCTAAATATCCAGAATATCCACCACAATCTAACACATAGAATCGCATAATTCAACACTAATTCAAAAACCCACATAGGCTAATACTGTCGATTTTTGTTTCGTTTTATGGTGTGAAATGGTTTACACTACTAAAGTACGCCAATCCAGTTCCTTAAATCACTTTCCAACCATCAAATGCAAACTCCACACTATCAACCACTGTGATATACCAATATCTAGACATGAAAATAAGATTTTGAAGGTTTGCTTAAACAATCATGTATATCAAGTTTCAATGATTTGCAAAAAAAGTCATGATGAATGATAAACATAAAATTATAGTCTAGTCTACCTTGTGCGATAAGCATATATAGATCCTTATTGTTTACAAAGCAATAAACGCTATCCTAAAGATATGCATGTCTTACATACTTATATTTATTTGTATATCTAAAAGAAAAATAAAAACATCCACAGCCATAATATGCATATACTCAAGCTATATATATATATATATATATATATATATATATATATATATATATATATAGAGAGAGAGAGAGAGAGGAAGGTTCGACTCCTCTTATTTTACATGTGAGATTCCCCCTGAATCACAGCCGCCCATCCACATTTTGTTTTATATTGTGTAGTGGAAAGAGAGAGAAAGAATAATATTGTGTAGTGGAAAGAGAGAGAAAGAAAGGTGAATGTCCGGCCGTGATTCAGGGGGAATCTCACGTGTAAAATAAAAGGAGGAGCCGAACCTTCCTTATATATATATATTGAAAATTGGTTCACTTATTGCTAAAAAAGCAATAAAACCTCCTTTATAAGGCTCATTAAAACCTTGTAATTCCCCTAACCTAAGTGATTGCCTTACAAAGAAAAAGAGTACTTATAAATTTGGTATACATCATAAGAAAAACAACTATTACTAAACAGTACAACATTCACTACTAGAAAGTGTTCTGATTTCCTACGCAGAATTTCCTACGCCTTTCCTACGCCGTATGGCGGGGTGTGGGAATGGCGTAGGAAATTGGTAGGCAGAATTCACGGCATAGGAAAGGCGTCAACCATCTCCTACGTTTTATATATGCCTACGGAAGGCGTAGAAATCTTCTACTTTTATATGCGAAACTTTCTACATCTTTCCTACGCCATAAGGCGGGGCGTAGGATTTACGTAGAAAATTGATAGGAAATTTCCTACATCTTTCCTACGCCATAAGGTGGGGAGAAGGAGCAGAGTTCACGGCATAGAAAAAGCATCAAACATTTCTTATGTCTTACCTATGCCTACAGAAGACGTAGAAATTTTCTAATTTCATCGCACAATTTCCTACGCCGTAAGGCATGGTATAGGAATGATGCAGGAAATTTCTTATGCCTTTCCTACGCCATAAGGCGGGACATAGGAATGACGTAGGAAACTGATAGGAAAAATCTTCTACTTCATTTCCACGATTGTAAAAAACTTTTTAATTCAATATACGAAATTTCCTATGTCTTTCCTACGCCATAAGACAGGATGCAGAAATTTCGAAGGAAATTGATATGCAGAGTTTACAATGCAGGAAACGTCAAGTATGTTTTATGTTTTATCTACGCCTGTAGAAGACGTAGAAATCTCTTACGCCATTTTCATGCCATTATAGATAACATTCTAATTTCATTTGGAAAATTTTCTACGTCTTTCCTACGCCATAAGGCGTGGCGTAGGAATGACATAGGAAATTGATAGGCAGAATTCACGGCGTAGAAAATACGTCAACCATCTCTTACGTCTTAATTGCGCCTATAGAAGGTGTAGAATTCTTCTTCGCCATTTCCACGCCATTGTACAAAACATTCCAATATCATATGCGAAATTTTCTATGTCTTTTCTACGCCATAAGGCAAGGCGTAGGACTGGCGCAGGAAATCGATAGACAGAGTTTACAGTACAGGAAAGGCGTTAAGCATCTATTATGTCATACGTATGCTTGTAGAAGGCATAGAAATCTCTTACGCCATTTCCATACCATAGTAGAAAATATTCTAATTTCATTTGCAAAATTTCCTACGCCTTTCCTACGACATAAGGCGTGGCGTAGAACATTGATAGGCAGAATTCGCGGCGTAGAAAAGACGCCAACCATCTCTTATTTCTTAACTACGTCTGCAGAAGGCGTAGAAATCTTCTGCGCCATTTTCGCCCCGTTGTACAAAACATTCTAATTTCATATACAAAATTTTCTATGTCTTTTCTACGCCATAAGGCAAGACGTAGGAAATCGATAGGCAGAGTTTACGGTGTAGGAAAAGCGTCAAACATCTTTTATGTCTTACCTACGCTTGTAGAAGACGTAGAAATCTCTTACGTCATTTCCATGCCATTGTAGAAAATATCCTATTTTCATTCGCAAAATTTCCTACGCCATAACGCATGGCGTAGAAAATTGATAGTCAGAATTCGCGATGTAAAAAGACGTCAACCATCTCTTATGTCTTAACTACGTCTGTAGAAGGCGTAGAAATCCTCTGTGCCATTTCTGCGTCATTGTAGAAAAAATTCTAATTTTATATGCGAAATTTTTTATGTTTTTCTGCGCCATAACGCAGGGCGTATGAATGACGTAGGAAATTTATAGTCAGAGTTTATGGTACAGGAAAGGCGTCAACCATCTCTTATGTCTTACATCCGCCTGTAGAAAACATAGAATTCTCTTACGCCGTTTCCATGCCATTGCAGAAAACATTTTAATTTCATTCGTGAAATTTCCTACGCCATAAGGTATGGCATAGGAAAGGCATAGGAAATTGATAAGCAGAATTCACGGCGTAGAAAAGATGTTAGCCATCTCTTACGTCTTAACTGCGACTGTAGGAGAGGTAGAAATCTTCTGCGCCATTTCCGCGCCATTGTACTAAACATTCAAATTTCATATGCGAAATTTTCTACGTCTTTTCTACTCCATAAGGCAAGGCGTAAGAATGACGTAGGAAATCAATAGGTAGAGTTTATGGCACAGGAAAGGCATCAAGCATCTTTTATGTCTTACTTACGCTTGTAGAAGGCATAGAAATCTCTTACGCCATTTCCATGCCATTGTAGAAAATATTCTAATTTCATTCACAAAATTTCCTACGTCTTTCCTGCGCCATAAGGCGTGGCGTTGGAATGACGTAGAAAATTGACAGGTAGAATTCGCGGCATAGAAAAGACGTCAACCATCTCTTATGTCTTAACTACGTCTATAGAAGGGCGTAGAAATCTTCTACGCTATTTCCGCGCAACTGTAGAAAACATTCTAATTTTATATGCGAAATTTTCTACGTCTTTTCTACCCCTAATGCAGGGCGTAGGAAATTAATAGTCAAAGTTTACGGTACATGAAAGGCGTCAACCATCTCTTATGTCTTACCTCCACCTGTAGAAAGCATAAAAATCTCTTACGTCATTTCTATGCCATTGCAGAAAACAGTTTAATTTCATTTTCGAAATTTCCTACGCATTTCCTACGCCATAAGGTATGGCGTAGGAAAGGTGTAGGAAATTGATATGCAGAATTCGCAGCATAGAAAAGACGTCAACCATCTCTTATGTCTTGACTACGCCTGTAGAAAGCGTAAAAACCTTTTGCACCATTTCCACGGCATCGTAGAAAACATTCTAATGTCATATGCAAAATTTCCTATGCCTTTCCTACGCCATAAGGCAGGGCGTAGGAATGGAGTAGGAAATTGATGAAATTCCCTATGCTGTTCCTACTCCATAAGGCATGGCGTAGGTTTGGCATAGGAATTTGATAAGCAGAGTTCACATCGTAGGAATGACGTAGGAAATTGATAGGCAAAGTTCAAGGCATAGGAAATTGATTACAGTTGTTTTTCCTTTTTGAGTTATGAAGGAAACTTGTTTGATATTAGATTGATTATTTTAGAAAATGGGTGTTGTAGAAAGGTTGAAGACTGGATTCGAGTACTTCAAAACTGAGAACTATGTGTAGTGACCCAGATTTTAACCATCTATTTGATATTTAAAAATGGTTTTAAATGTTGTATTGAAATTATAAATGAAAATTTATAAGGAATTTATTTAATTAAAACGATCTTTTAACGTATAATTTAATTTAAAACGAGCTCGTAACATCGCGATAGTTCGTAATATTGCATTTTGAACTTTAATTGATTGTACAAGATCCAAAATAAGTCAGATTGCTTTGAAACAAGAAATGTCTGAATCTATTGAATAATATTTTTCCAACAGAAGAGAAAAATCAGTTTTTGTAGTATATTTTATTTTATGTACAAATCAAATTTTGAAAAGGTCACTATGAAATTCGTTTATAAAATATAAACGTTTAGAAATCCTTTAATTTAAATCGTCGAACAAAAATTTATATATTCTACATATGGCCGAATAAAACCTCAAGACTTGTTTCCGGATGTTTAAAATAATAGTTAAACCTAAAAATGTCAGTCGCGGTGTTTTAATTGAAGTTTGGAACTGCGCAATAATTTATAAAATAAGGATCGCTTTCTAAGCATTGTTTTCGAATCTAACTAAAGCTTTTACAAATCGTTTTCAAATCCAAACATGTCCTTGCCGAAACCTTATCTCGTGCAGAAAAAGAGAAATATGTGTATTGTTTTATTTTTATTACTGTAACTTTTATTTTATGAAACCCAAATCTAGACGTAGTATAATGCATTGTCAACTCTTTTCATTGTCTCTTCTTATTTTTGAATAAATCTGGCAATCATCGTATCATTTCCGAAATCTATCAAACTCTATGATAAATTTGGACTGAGTACTCCATAATCTTTTACAAATCACAAAAATTCCAGCTAATCCTAATACAAACATCCCACATGTTACTGAAACTTGTGACATAAGCCTCTTTGACCCAAGAAGAAAAATACTGTATTAATGAACTCAATTTTTTTCGTATCAATAGCAAATGAAAATGTCGGTAGGAAGTCCTACTATAATCTTATCAAAATCTGCACACAGGATATGTTTTCCTTAAGTCAAGAATTGCGGCTCCTCACCTTTCTTTTCTTTAAAAAAATAAAAAATATATGTCTGTTCTTCCCTTTTATAAGTACTTCGTACTCTTCCTAATTTAAACCCGGCAAAAACATATATAAAATAGAAAACAAAAGAAACCATTTTTATTTCTTCCCAACGAGCAAGTAAAAACCGCAACCTCTTTATACTAAAACCAAACCACTCCAATTCAAAACAAAACATATTTCCTTAATCATAGTTGTGCTCGTGGATTTGGAAAACGCAGCTGTAGAAGGCTAGACTGGGATGATTTCCGTGCTCTTGCACGGACGAAAAATGGAGCGGTCCAGGTTTAACAAGGGTGTACTGGAGTTTGTTGAAGGTGTACGGTAGCTAGGAGGGAGTTGGCGAGGTGGGTGGAGAAAGTCGGTGGTGGTTTCAGAAATTCTTGGTAGTTGTGGTGCGAGGTCTCGACGAATGGAGTAAGAAGACTTAGTAGCTGACAGATGAGGAAGTTCATGCATGGGGAGTGATGTGAATATTGAGCAGGTGGGAAAGATTTATTTTAAATTAAATAAAACAATTAAGGTTATATTAAAGGAACTACGTCGTTTGACGTTATTTTGGTCGCATAAGTTGGTAATTAAACTTATGTCGATTGGTTGAGAAATATAGTGATATTTTCAGATAATAAAAATAAAAGTGGCTTTTGTGAAATATAGTTATATTCCGAATAAAGAAATGACAAGGTGGGTTATGGGAATGTTATGCCAAGGAAGAAAGATAATGGTTGATTTTGTTAGATATATTAAAATAAATTATAGAATCGATTAATCGACATAAAGGCTTTTAATGAATGATTTGAAATGAAAAGGGCCCGAGCTGCCAAAGTACTGACCAATATTATTTGAGTTGATAGTTAAAACCCCATCAATATTATTATTGAATTTTTGAGTATTATTTCAAAGAGAGCGGAGTGAAGACTAGACCCAAAACCACTTCAAACCAGCTATGTGCTCGCGACTAACGTGCAGGTGTAGTGGAGCATTGAAGACCGTTGATCTTCATGAACGGAAGAACTACTTATTGTATATCTCTAGGTCGCTCCTAGAGATAATTTGACTTATGATTTTTTCATGATTGAAATCTTCGGATTGCAAGTACTTCTCGCTACTGATCCTTGGGGTGATTCCCATATAGGATGTAGTTGGAGGGTGCGTTCGGTTCATCCGTTTCATGGATGACTTGTATGGATGAATATCCGACAGAGTATTTCCTGAGGGTCACGTACGTTGTTTTTTGCAAATATACCAAGTTTGGTGGCGGAGAAATTCTCTTGCTTAACACCCAAAGTATATTTGTGGGCGTCAATTAGTAATTTGACGGATCTTTCGAGAAATGGTGGTTTGACCCAACCGTTGGTGATATACATTCGATACACTCAAGCAAAATGAGCGGTCAGTCATGTGTAGCAGGGTTGCAAGATGTTCTTGTTGAAACCAGTATATTCCCCTCGAGAAATACATTATCGGAATGTGGTTCCATACCTTTCATAGTTGGAATTCATTACCCAATAAACACCCGCGGTTTTTGATTGTATACTATGTACATAGAACGCGAGATGCAAGCGTTCTCCTAGATTACTATTTATTTGATTTAGACACTATTTTAATATTAGAATAATTTTGATATCGAGAAATGTTTTGGGTTATCGTAAGGTAACAACCATCCGTATTTATGTGGATTGGTCTTACGATTATCATTACTTTAAAAGCACTTTTGAACGTTAAATCGTGCTGTTTGTAAATCATTTACTTACACCAGTCTCATGACTGACCCGAAGTTTATTTTTTATGTTTCCTTAAACTCTTGGGTACCCAAATTTGTATGGACAGTCAAGTAGTTCAGGATTTGTCAAGCAGACAGATAGCAACAAAAAAACAAAAAATTCATAAAATTCTGAAATCTGAATGTTGGACTGTGGAGTTGCCGAAAAAGGAGATGCAGATCCAATTTTATTAGCACACAAAATAGTGCCCGTCCTACTTATTATATGTTGCAGGATATAGGGTTTGTTTTAGTCGACTTACGATGGAGGCAAAAGAAATTTTATATCAGTGTTTGTTTCAAAAACTGGTAAATGAAGAGAAATAATGGGTATCAAATTTGAAGGGGTAAACCTTGAATTTAATAAGAAAAGCGGAGAGGAATTAGGGTGGGATTTGAGAATGGAGAAGAATCTACGGTATCGGTAGAAAACACCGTCGAAGAAGAGACAATTTTATTTGGCTTCAGAGAAATTAATTTTGGCAAATGACAGTAAGCAAACCTAAATGCCGAAAGTCGCGGCTAGCATCGTGCCTTCAAGGCTTCAACGTACTAACCCACGACATACCTCCCTAGTGTATGGATCTGCCTCCCAATACCTGACATTACAATAGTCTCAACATCTCCAATCTTCTTTGCATGTTATCGCCTCTTTTTCCTCGAGCAGACATAGCTACCATGGAATTTAATGCAGCTACCATGGAATCTATTACAGCTACCACGTTTTTCTCCCTTTTTGTAACCATTTGAAAAAAAAAACGTCCTTTATATATTTTATATATCACAAGCGTGGAGTGATGCTTAGGGATTTAAAGCCAAAAAACTTATTTGCTGCAAATAAGAACGAAACTACTACAGACTCATGGCAATCGAGTTTGGGTCGCCATGTTAACTTCAAACCTTGTAATACATATTTTATATATTACATATGTTCTTCAATTTAGTTAGTTATTTATTTATTTCGGTAATGTTAATTTAATCATCTCACTAATTTTAGTTTTTGAAAATAACAATGCTATTTTAAGGAATTTATTTAAATAATGTAGTTCGTTAATACGTAATTTATTTATTACACTTTTTATTGCATTGTCCATCTTCTTTAACTGAGCATTCACAAATGTAATGATGTGTTTTAAGCTAACATTTGTTTAACTTGTTATTTCATTTTATAAATTCAATAATGATTTAGAATATATTAATTAATAGAATTTACATATTTGCGCTTATTTTCATTTTTTTAAATGACATAGTGTTTTTTTCATTAATTTTTTGTTTAAGAAAATAATTAACAATTTTTTTCTTTAATATCACACAACTTAATGGTCAGTTTTTTCACCGTTGTACGGTAATACTAGTGATAAGGAAAAAAAATACTTGAAATCTAATGTGTATTTAATTGAAAATAATGAAAATTATAATATTTTAATTTGCAACCAGATTTGTTTTGAACCAATTCGTAATTTCTATTTCTATTTCATAGTACATAGTAATTTATATAGCTCTACGTATTGAATTCTTGTAACATATATGTCTACTCGTGGTCGTCGTATGAGTCGTAGTGTGTGTAGTACTAGTACCACACCATATGTCGATCCTCCTTTTGATGATCGATCACCATCGTCAGATCAGAGATCATACTCACTAGATCAGGGGGTTCATGATCAGAGGACCATAATGTATCTCCACTTTCAGACAAGAGGGTCTTATCTCCCATCGATAATCATGCTATCCCTCCATCAACTGGTGATGCTGCTGGACTCTTGTGTCTAGGACAAACTTTAGTAGCTTTGTTTCATTGGTCAGTATTCAAGACAGGGAATGAGTAAGTAAGATTAGTACATTATTATGTGCACATGTGTAAATTTTACAAGCGATATTATTACTTATATTTGATATGTAATAGTTTTAACAGAAATTAAATTGAATACAAATAACCCAGTTCATATTTAAAAGTTATTTGGATACTTTAAATAATGTTAATCATATAAAGGTATTCTTTTTCTTTCATGCATGGTGTTTTTGGAAAAACTTCTTCACTGAGCAAGATCGATAGTGGGAAGGTTATGAGTTGTGGTAAGAGTAATAAACCAGAAGTACTATTTAACTGGGTATGCATGCTGGTACTACTAAGGCAAATTGCTTGCTGAAGTAGTGCACCATGAATTATAGCTTGGCTGGAACAAGGTACATGCATATATGTTGTATTGGGGGTTACTTGAGTATTGACACTAACATTTGATTACATATTTACTATTGTTTCACTCCCTTCAACCTTTTCACTGGTAGCAATAGTTTCTCGATTATTTTTCCTATTTCACATTGCTCCTCACTCGTTTTAATTAGTTCCTTATTATTTATATGTTTTGAATCCAAAGTGTTAACATTTATATCTCCTTTATCAAATGGAACCACGTATAGATAATAAATTGCTCCACCAATATTGTCCATTACTCAACCAATATTATTTATATCGGATACTGCTAATTACTCAACCAATATTGCCTACTGGTTTAAACAAAATAAATGTTGAATTTCAGGTCAACAGTCAATAATCAAATCAATCATCTAATCAAAACAGTTCATATAATGATAATATGAAAATAAATAATATCTAATATATTTGAAGAATCTGGTTGGATCCCTCCAACCTGTTCTTCCCTGTATTCAAATGGGTTATCTCAAATAAAATCATTCAATACAATTTAACCGATTATTTCTATAACAATAAATAACGACTATTTAACATGAACCAATTTATATTAACAAACAATTCAAATAATTTAATTAAACACGCTTATATTATAAACGTGACCAACAAGGTAAGTTACGTCAATTGGGCCCAATCGTTAAAATAAATATTTGGTTTTTAATTGAAATTAAACAAACGTTTAATTCCATTGGTTCAATCAATATATAAATACATAATTAATAAACAATCAATCATTAGCAATCATAGCACACAAAATAAAAACCCGACTTATATAAAATATAAGTGGGAATAACTGAGTGAGTTTAACTCACCTTGGTTTCTATTCAACGAGATAACGCATTTGATTTAACTGAAAACTCCAGCTGCATCCAGACGTGTTCAAATATATTCCAGAATGAAGCGCTCGTCAAGGCGATTCCAATGTTTCCTCATTTGTCCAGTTCTGACAACGTACAAACATGTTATGACTATTGTTAGATATGCACTAGTTAATTTAAATAAATAATTAAAGGCTTAATTATAATTACTAATCATGTTTCGTAATTTTTGATTAAATATTAGTCCATAGATTAGGCATATACGTAATAATTTGATCCACGTGTATACCTAAGAATATATATTAAACTGTTAATTTACTTATGCAAATCTTGCAACAGTATGTATTATACAAGTGCCTGCAAGTTAAAAATATAATTGAACAGAACCAGAAATTTGGTATTTTTCAAAAAATGCGTCTAATCTACTAATCTAATATGTTGTTTCTTTGGGAAGAATCTTGACTAGTAATTATATATGACTCTAACCAACTAAATGGCCACGTTGTACACACACTGTATTTTAATATACATTTGACCTCGTTTTTATATAATCAGGCATATTGCTTATTACCTAATTCACGTGATATATCAGGCCACTTTAATTCCAAATCAAAGCCCTTTTAATTCCACGATTAGGCGTATAATTGATAAGATTTGGCACGGTTAAAACCAATTAGGCATCTTAAATATATTTTCCTAACCTGATGATTTATTTCCTCCCACTCAACTGCTAGTTGGCCCTTCAACGCCTTCCCATCGAACACGTCACCAACATCGCTTGTATTCCTCCACTCCACCGAACATCCGATCACCAGAGCATTGCGCCCCACCTCCCCTCTGAAGACCTCCGCCACATCGACGTGCTACTGACTCGAACAGCACCTCACTGAAACAAAAGCAACCCACTGTTTTGTGTACAGAGATCAGATCACCACAACACTTCTGCCCCACGCAACTGGCCACTGCACTGGCCACCTCTGACAATCACTCACACCTCGGCGAACTCCCACACACCCTCCATCGACCTGCTCTGACACCCTGCACTGCTGCATTCCCCACCAGTCTCCATCTCAACTGTTCCTTCACCATACTGCTGCTTCGAGCTGTATGCACCATGCGCGACCAACCACCCAGTATTTTGCCACCCTCTGACTGTCGATCTTACACCCGCAACATGCTGTTCCAGGCCGACCTTTCTCTCCAGTCCCATTTCCTTCTCCAATGAAACTGTCGTATTGTCTGCTCGTCCCCTCTCTCTTCAGCTTCTTCGTGTATTTTTTTTTATTTTGTTTCAGTTGTTTATTTATATATATGGTGTGTGTGAGAATGAAGATGTAAGGAGGTAGGAAGGAGTCTTGCTTTATTTCTGGAAGGTGAGAAACAAATGAAGACGCAAGGCTGTGTGTGTATATATATATATATATATATATATATATATATATATATATATATATATATATATATATATATATATATATTGAGAGAAACTTGGAAATCACGTATACGTATATAGGGTAGCTGGTGCATAGGTGCTGACCTAATTCATGTGATTTTATTTTTGAAAACCACATACAACTCTATTTTACTATGATATTTGATGCAAAGAAACGACGAGGCCAGTGTTTATAGGGTGCTGCGTATATTTCGTATCCCATATAAGTTTGTGCGTGGCTCCGCTTTACAGCATATAGAGTGTACAATAATTTAGTTTAAACAAGAAAATGGATGGCTACATAATATTTAGGCTAGGTTTGCAGAGTACTTGGCTTAACATACTTAGCACTTGAGTAATAGGATAGGTACTTCAGTAATAGGGTAGGTACCTACTTGGTTAAATTCTATGGCATGCGCATGTTTTTTTTAGATCTTGTTCAGGAGGAAAGTTCCTTTATTATTTTATGTGTATATAAAATTCTCTTACTACTTCATTGCATCTCCTATATTCGTACCGACATACAAACTCCAAACGAAATGAAAATGGTCGCATTGCTACGTCTCAATGTTCAGGTCCCAATGAAATTAAATTTCGTCGAAAACGGAGGTCTTTTGAAAAATAGCTATTTAAAAGGCTTAATATAGTACCGATAAGAATATAATTAAATTCCAAAATAATCCAAATTAACAATAATAATAATGTATTATCGTCCTATATATCCAAATAAAATAATATATCAATCCAGATATAACTAATATAAAAATACAACTCAACGTTACCATTTCTGAGTTAAAACGACATTCAAATTATACAAAAACTTTTTTTAAATTTCCTAATAAACGTTATATTATTAATGTAACACCCCACATCCGTTAGTGTCACTCACAAAGGGAATGCACTAAGTTCTGTGGAGCATTTAGGGTAAAAGATGCAGATAAATTACAAGACAGACAGAAATCAAACAGCGGAAAATAAAACTTTGCTTTATTGATAAAATAGTTTGTACAATGATTTCTTTACAATATCAGAGTATCATCTGTCTTACAAAATAAAGAAGCATAAAACAACATTTATATTTCCCAATTTTAGCAAGAACCAGCCATAGCATTTGAAAAGAGAAACCAAGCAAACTTCGACAAATCTTCAAGCTGGGAAAGAGTGACAGTCCAACTCAACCTGAGCTATACTATTCCCTCCTTTACTACCTGGGGGGGGGGGGGGGAACGGAAGAAAAGAAGACGAAAGAAAAACAGAGTCAGACATAAAGCCTGAGTAAGTTCAGTAACTTCTAGCATGTGAACATGGGAAAACAAAACGACATGAATTAACTGATTACAAGATAACACCATGATGATAAGGTTGGCAAGATTAGACAAGGTTAACACAAGATATGCTAAGCTAAGATAAACTGGATATGCTCTAATACTTTCGTCGCTTCGCTATTTCCTTGTATAATGGTTTCAATATCTCTGCACCGCCTAACTGGTGTCCCAACTAGTAACGATAACGTGATCCCAATCCCTGTAGTTTCCGTTGCCTTCAGGCATACATTTATTACTTGTTATCTAGATCTAATCTAGGGTTTCTATCAAGTGCTTTCTAGTTTCAACTAGAGTTTACGCTATCTGCTGAACGCTTCTCGGATTCAGGGTTTATGCCCCCTAGTCCAATCGATGCCCCCAAGTCTAGGACACACTACCTAGAGTGGTATATGTTCCTATACTTCCCCACGCATGTATCGCGAATCATTATCGCTTGTCTAGATGCACATGTCCTGTAATGTGCAGCCCGAGTCCTGTGGCAGGGAAAATCAAGGAATACAGAACTCGGTCGGGAGCTTTCAGATATCTGCCGATGCAGACGCTAAGGTCTATTTTTATTCCAGTGGCTATGGTCCCACTTGACCCCTCCCTCAACTAATGAAAGGCACATCTTGAAAAATGAGAACTATACGCAGGCCCCCGGTGCCCTACTATCCTTTGGCCATCCTCACCCATAACTAGATAGCAAGTATATGGTCTTTTGGAGTTCTCCGCCTTTCCGCTTCACGTATCTCGATTGACTCAACATGGACGGTAGACGACGAGATGCTATCACAGGGCTACCGTTTTCTCGCCGAATCACGCCGGTCCATCCTAGTCTTTAGGTTGCCATATATTGCAACCAAGGCATACCTCTGGTTCTTCTACGCAGACTTAATCTCTGTGAGCCCAGGAGGATCATCTGCAGCCTCACAGAGGGATACCAAGAGTACCCTCACGTCCCCTCGAAGCCTCGGGCTTCGTAACCCAATTCGTTGGAGCCTTCTTTTTACTCAGACGGACATTCGCTCCTTCCCGTGTTATACTAAGAATTACTACTTAGTTCTACTAACTAAGATTTACCACTTAGTTTCCAGAATCGATGTTTTCTTAACTAAGGTTTACTACTTAGTTCCCTTTCCCGTCAATTTGGATTGGTTAAGTGTCATTAGTCAATTCAAGCCAACTTAACCCTCTTCATTTATCCTGTCAAACTGGTTAAGTGTTATCAGTAATTCATGATGACTTAACCCTACCACAAACCAAGTTATATTGGTTAACTATTTCTTATTACTTAACCCTACCCATTCATCCTGTATTGGTTAAGTGTTCCTTGCCCGTCTGTTTTAACTGACATGTTATTATTAATGGTTAATTATTATCCCTTCATGTTTTAGAATTAACCCTATTCCTTTATCACAATCTGATGGTTAAGTGTTCAAGTTTACTTAACCTTATGGTCTAGCCCAGCTAACATATCTAATTGTCTAAGTGTATTTACTTAACCCCAACCTCTAGTCTAGTTAACATGTTAATTTGGCTAAGTGTATTAACTTTACTTAACCCCACCTTCTAGTCTAGTTAACATGTTAATTTGGCTAAGTGTTTTCTTAGTTACTTAACCCCTACAAATCTGGTCTTGTTACCATCAGTTTGGTTAAGTGTCCCTATGGACTTAGCCCTCCCATTCTAGCTTTACTGTGTTAAGTTGGTTGTCTTGTTGAATTGGTTAAGTGTCTTAGTTAACTTAACCCTACCATTCTTGTTCTAGATTTAATTAAATAGATTAAAACCGCAACCACTCACATTAGACAGATATTGTTGCGAATACTGGATGTGTCAGTTGGTTCCGGGCAGGTTTACATCGCAACTCAGTCTAACCTCGGGTTAGGCATATTCGTGTTTTCTACGTTCAAAGGGTTTCGATTAATTTTCAAATCAGGTTTTGAAAGCAACCATCCTGTCCGTCGGATCAGTTAGGGATAGCTAAGGAGAGCAGGAAACTTGTATTTTCCAAACCCAAGCCTAGACACTATCCTCTCTGTCACCCTAGAACTTTCTGGTGTGTTATTAAAAGAGATGTCGTTAATAAACCTTTAATTTGTCTAAATTTGTATTTTCTCATTTAGGACAAATTCTATAAGTAAATTATTCCTAATTTACTTATTTCCCAATTACTCTTTTAATGTAAATTGTCTACATTTATTTCTATGGCCCATTTTCCCATCTATATCACATTTATGCCTTTTTGGTATGTAAACTATACCAAATTAAGTGTCACTAACCCTGATTTTGCTAAACCTGGCAAGTACCCCCAATTAAGGCCAATTTCAAATTTATGCCAATATACCTATTATGCCAAATTAGCTAATCCAATTCTGATTTAACATTCTAATTACAGTTCATGTCAAACTAGACCTATTATTCTAGTTCACAATTCATGTAAATGCTAGATTTACAAGTCACTACTAGATTCAAATTACACATCCTATAACTCATGTAAAATTTATCCAATTTGCATATTTATGAACATGCCATAATACATGTTCCCAATTTATGCCAATTTCCAAGTTAAAACCACGTTTTTAGTAAATTTCATATTTTGCCCAAATCATATTCCCACCGTTCGTATAATCGTGATTCAATCTAGATTATAGATAAATCTAGATTCGTAGAAAATAGGGAATGAACCAAAGATGCTATGCAAAAGATAGACATAATAACTGGCATAAAAAGGGTTGAATAACGACGTAGGTTCAAGAACATGGGTAGACCTAACTTAATAGGTAAATTCCCAAGGTCTAAAACCAAAGAAAACCAAGAATGGACAGAATAGAGACGTAGGTTCAAGAACATGGGTAGACCTAACTTAATAGGTAAATTCCCAAGGTCTAAAACCAAAGAAAACCAAGAATAGTCAGAATAGAAAATCAGGTTTAGACCCAATTTCACAGTCACAAAACTTAAACAATACATTCCTAGTCATGAATCATAGGTGTTTAATCACAGTAGCCCTTGTTATGTCATAGGCAATAGTTTATGCTTCCTAGTCAAAGGCATAGGCTGGTGTTCATAGTCAAGGAAATAATTCTTATAGTCACAGTCACAGTCATAGGCAATGTTCATAGTCATAGGCAATGTCCATAGTCATAGGCAATGTTCATAGTCATAGGCAATGATCATAGTCATAGGCAAGGCCTAGTTGGTCATCGAATCACAACAGTTCTTAATTAGGTCCAAAGATATAGGCACAGATTCGAATAGAAAGATTTGGCATATTCTTTTATTCCTTTAATTTCATGTCACGGATAGAGAAAGCGTTCAAATCTAAAAATAACTGACTTACAGAGATTAGATTAGAATAGAAAAATGGCGATGCTAAGATTCGTGCGACGTTGCTCAAAATCGTTTGAGGTAGCCTTTGATTCTCATTCTGAAGCCTTAATCTTGATTCGAACCTCCTCTTGACAACTTGAGCAGCACTTCCTCGTCTTGATTTATTTTATATATTACTTATTTATATATTTTCTCAGAGGCAGCATAAGGATAGAAAAGAATTGTGAATAGAGAAGAAGACTAGGGCTGTTTATATAGTGTAGAAGTCAACGAATCTGGTCAGAAGGGCGTCCGGATACAGAGAAACGAATCAGGTTCAGAAAGCTGGAAAATGCGGGGTGGGTCGACCCCCAGGTCGACTACCCAGTCGACCTGGGTGACCCATGTCGACTACCCAGTCGACCTGGGTGCCTTGGGCGGGAAAATTCCCGCCCAGCCCAATCTGGGTCTGTTTTTGAATTTCGAACTCGTTTTCTGACCTGTTTTGAAATTTGAACTTTGCTGAATCTTCCGGAGGCCATATCTTCCTCATACGAACTCTGATTTATGCAAACTCGGACTCGTTTTCATGCAGAATTCCGAGACGAACGCAATGGCGCAGCCCTTTTCCCTTGGTTTTGATTTTAACTTTTAATTCTGCCTTGATTTGTGAATCTTAGTGTTGCAGAATTACGGGGTGTTACATTCTCCCCCACTTAAAAGGATTTCGTCCCCGAAATCTTCAAGTTAGGAAGAATGTGTCCGACCATCCAATCACAGGCATCCATTGTCCTTAACAGATTTCTAATGCTTTCATGTTCATATGCATAGTGTGTGTATATGTCTTTATCTAATGCAAAATCAGGCGGTCTACTGATTCAGTTGACCTCCTTAATGCGAATCATGTCAGTGCCATGCGTCCAATCATGTATGCAAGCATCCCTAGTTATGTAAATGCTACATGTGTGCATAGCCATTCATCCATATGATAACATATCAAGTTCAACTTGCAAACAAATACATATCTGTAAATGCAATATGAAAGCGTCCGAACTGATCTAGTGCCTAATACATATGCATATGCATCCACGAGCAACCATTAGCAACCACTTGCAACCACCAACCATAACATGTTTCGAACACATGTTTACATCCATTGGCTTCTACCTAAAGGATCGAAGATACGACCTAGAGGATATACTTTGGAAAGAGAGAAACAATTATGCGTAAAGCTCCTAAACAAAGAAATCAAAGATGCACCCTTAAGGAAAAAAGGGTATGATGCTAGTATCTAGCCTTCTTGAGCTTTACTCCACTGTATCTTAACTAATTTAACTTCACGGTTGTGATGTTCCTGATCTTCGTTTCCAAAATAAACAGATGTCAATCACGGTGCCAAGTATATGTACTAAGATGATTAGAGGTCTCCCTCTCATCCACCATGCCATAACTATAAGGGTCGAAAGGTTACTACGTGCTCTTTAGAGTGCCTGTCACAACTACTCATCTCTCACGCAACCCATCCTAGTCGAACTCGACATTCCTCAAGTACAAACCCCAAAGGCCTAAACCAATATCAGACAAGCACCCAAGGAATATCTCCTCCGAATTTAGACGATCTACGTGAGATGATATAAGCAAACTCGCTAGCTATTCTCAAATCCCTACTAACCAAAAATAAACTGGTCGGACCACCAATTGGATTTGAGACTCTAGTGGGATCTTTCTACTATACAAGTACTATGGTGCAAAGACTCAACTATGGAAGTGGATATGAACAAATGCGAAGCGCTAAAACCGAAAGAGTACGAACAGCAAGACTAGACTCTTCCAACAGACCTTTACTGCCTTACTCCTAGGTAAGCTTGGTGGTGAAAGTATGTACTTGCCCTTCTGAAAATCTTGTTCTTCGATCTTGTCCTTAATTATATGCCCTATTATACCCTAGTAAAGATACTTCCTCTTGTCTTAGGTTTTATAATTTCTTCCTCCTTCGTGAGCTAAATCTACATCCATGAATTCCTCATCCTAGGGTTGTGCTCCCTAGCCAAACTCCTCATCTCCTTTCGTGTGTAGTCATGTTGACAAATCTCTCGAAAGCTGCTTCCATCGTACAGAAAACCCTACTAAGCTTGAAAGAAAACTAACCGCAGGTGGAACTACTACGGTTATAGATGGAAGTCGGGCACTACTTCGCCCTTCGATGAGGTTACCTCCCAGAAAGCCAGGAGCCCCCAGAGACTCAAGAAAGAAGGAGACAAGAATTCAAACAGAGGAAGAGAAGATAGTGCGTATGGCTTTGGGGAATATGCCTTTTTAAAACAAATCTTTTCTCTTGAAAATGCTTCTTTAAAAACCGTTTTGAAAATAAATTTTCAAATCCTTTATCTGATCTGGTAACCTTCAGCTCTGATACCACGTGTAACACCCCACATCCGTTAGTGTCACTCACAAAGGGAATGCACTAAGTTATGTGGAGCATTTAGGGTAAAAGATGCAGATAAATTACAAGACAGATAGAAATCAAACAGCGGAAAATAAAACTTTGCTTTATTGATAAAATAGTTTGTACAATGATTTCTTTACAATATTAGAGTATCATCTGTCTTACAAAATAAAGAAGAATAAAACAACATTTATATTCCCCAATTTTAGCAAGAGCCAGCCATGGCATTTGAAAAGAGAATCCAAGCAAACTTCGACAAATCTTCAAGCTGAGAAAGCGTGACAGTCCAACTCAAGCTGAGCTATACTATTCCCTCCTTTACTACCTTGGGGGGGGGGGGGAACGGAAGAAAAGAAGACGAAAGAAAAAACAGAGTCAGACATAAAGCTTGAGTAAGTTCAGTAACTTCTAGCATGTGAACATGGGAAAACAAAACGACATGAATTAACTGAATACAAGATAACACCATGATGATAGGGTTGGCAAGATTAGACAAGGTTAACACAAGATATGCTAAGCTAAGATAAACTGGATATGCTCTAATACTTTCGTCGCTTCGCTATTTCCTTGTTATAATGGTTTCTATATCTCTGCACCGCCTAACTGATGTCCCAACTAGTAACGATAACGTGATCCCAATCCCTGTAGTTTCCGTTGCCTTCAGGCATACATTTATTATTTGTTATCTAGATCTAATCTAGGGTTTCTATCAAGTGCTTTCTAGTTTCAACTAGAGTTTACACTATCTGCTGAACGCTTCTCGAATTCAGGGTTTATGCCCCCTTGTCCAATCGATGCCCCAAAGTCTAGGACACACTACCTAGAGTGGTATATGTTCCTATACTTCCCCACGCATGTATCGCGAATCGTTATCGCTTGTCTAGATGCACATGTCCTGTAATGTGTAGCCCGAGTCCTGTGGCAGGGCAAATCAAGGAATACAGAACTCGGTCGGGAGCTTTCAGATATCTGCCGATGCAGATGCTAAGGTCTGTTTTTATTCCAGTGGCTATGGTCCCACTTGACCCATCCCTCAACTAATGAAAGGCACACCTTGAAAAATGAGAACTATACGCAGGCCCCCGGTGCCCTACTATCCTATGGCCATCCTCACCCATAACTAGATAGCAAGTATATGGTCTTTTGGAGTTTTCCGCCTTTCCGCTTCACGTATCTCGATTGACTCAAGATGGATGGTAGACGACGAGTTGCTATCACAGGGCTACCGTATTCTCGCCGAATCACGCCGGTCCATCCTAGTCTTTAGGTTGCCATATATTGCAACCAAGGCATACCCCTGGTTCTTCTACGCAGACCTTAACCTCTGTGAGCCCAGGAGGATCATCTGCAGCCTCACAGAGGGATACCAAGAGTACCCTCACGTCCCCTTGAAGCCTCGGGCTTCGTAACCCAATTCGTTGGAGCCTTCTTTTTACTCAGACGGACATTCGCTCCTTCCCGTGTTATACTAAGAATTACTACTTAGTTCTACTAACTAAGATTTACCACTTAGTTTTCAGAATCGTTGTTTTCTTAACTAAGGTTTACTACTTAGTTCCCTTTCCCGTCAATTTGGATTGGTTAAGTGTCATTAGTCAATTCAAGCCAACTTAACCCTCTTCATTTATCCTGTCAAACTGGTTAAGTGTTATCAGTAATTCATGATGACTTAACCCTACCACAAACCAAGTTATATTGGTTAAGTATTTCTTATTACTTAACCCTACCCATTCATCCTGTATTGGTTAAGTGTTCCTTGCCCGTCTGTTTTAACTGACATGTTATTATTAATGGTTCAGTATTATCCCTTCATGTTATAGACTTAACCCTATTCCTTTATCACAATCTGATGGTTAAGTGTTCAAGTTTACTTAACCCTACGGTCTAGCCCAGCTAACATATCAAATTGGCTAAGTGTATTTACTTAACCCCAACCTCTAGTCTAGTTAACATGTTAATTTGGCTAAGTGTATTAACTTTACTCAACCCCACCTTCTAGTCTAGTTAACATGTTAATTTGGCTAAGTGTTTTCTTAGTTACTTAACCCCTACAAATCTGGTCTTGCTACCATCAGTTTGGTTAAGTGTCCCTATGGACTTAGCCCTCCCATTCTAGCTTGACTGTGTTAAGTTGGTTATCTTGTTGAATTGGTTAAGTGTATTACTTAACTTAACCCTACCATTCTTGTTCTAGCTTTAATTAAATAGATTAAAGCCGTGATCACTCACATTAGACAGATATTGTTGTGAATACTGGATGTGCCGGTTGGTTCCGCGCAGGTTTACATCGCAACTCAGTTTAACCTCGGGTTAGGCATATTCGTGTTTTCTACGTTCAAAGGGTTTCAATTAATTTTCAAATCAGGTTTTGAAAGCAACCATCCTGTCCGTCGGATCAGTTAGGGATAGCCAGGGAGAGCAGGAAACTTGTATTTTCCAAACCCAAGCCTAGACACTATCCTCTCTGTCACCCTAGAACTTTCTGGTGTGTTATTAAAAGAGATGTCGTTAATAAACCTTTAATTTGTCTAAATTTGTATTTTCTCATTTAGGACAAATTCTATAAGTAAATTATTCCTAATTTACTTATTTCCCAATTACTCTTTTAATGTAAATTGTCTACATTTATTTCTATGGCCCATTTCCCCCTCTATATCACATTTATGCCTTTTTGGTATGTAAACTATACCAAATTAAGTGTCACTAACCATGATTTTGCTAAACCTGGCAGGCACCCCCAATTAAGGCCAATTTCAAATTTATGCCAATATACCTATTATGCAAAATTAGCTAATCCAATTCCGATTTAACATTCTAATTACAGTTCTTGTCAAACTAGACTTATTATTCTAGTTCACAATTCATGTAAATGCTAGATTTACAAGTCACTACTAGATTCAAATTACACATCCTATAACTCATGTAAAATTTATCCAATTTGCATATTTATGAACATGCCATAATACATGTTCCCAATTTATGCCAATTTCCAAGTTAAAACCACGTTTTTAGTAAATTTCATATTTTGCCCAAATCGTATTCCCATCGTTCGTATAATCCAGATTCAATCTAGATTATAGATAAATCTAGATTTGTAGAAAATAGGGAATGAACCAAAGATGCTATGCAAAAGATAGACATAATAACTGACATAAAAAGGGTTGAATAACGACGTATGTTCAAGAACATGGGTAGACCTAACTTAATAGGTAAATTCCCAAGGTCTAAAACCAAAGAAAACCAAGAATAGACAGAATATAGACGTAGGTTCAAGAACATGGGTAGACCTAACTTAATAGGTAAATTCCCAAGGTCTAAAACCAAAGAAAACCAAGAATAGTCAGAATAGAAAATCAGGTTTAGACCCAATTTCACAGTCACAAAACTTAAACAATACTTTCCTAGTCATGAATCATAGGTGTCTAATCACAGTAGCCCTTGTTATGTCATATGCAATAGTTTATGCTTCCTAGTCAAAGGCATAGGCTGGTGTTCATAGTCAAGGAAATAATTCTTATAGTCACAGTCACAGTCATAGGAAATGTTCATAGTCATAGGCAATGTCCATAGTCGTAGGCAATGTTCATAGTCATAGGCAATGTTCATAGTCATAGGCAAGGCCTAATTGGTCATCGAATCACAACAGTTCTTAATTAGGTCCAAAGATATAGGCACAGATTCGAATAGAAAGATTTGACATATTCTTTTATTCCTTTAATTTCATGTCACGAATAGAGAAAGCGTTCAAATCTAAAAATAACTGACTTACAGAGATTAGATTAGAATAGAAAAATGGCGATGCTAAGATTCGTGCGACGTTGCTCGAAATCGTTTGAGGTAGCCTTTGATTCTCATTCTGAAGCCTTAATCTTGATTCGAACCTCCTCTTGACAACTTGAGCAGCACTTCATCGTCTTGATTTATTTTATATATTACTTATTTATATATTTTCTCAGAGGCAGCATAAGGATAGAAAAGAATTGTGAATAGAGAAGAAGACTAGGGCTGTTTATTTAGTGTAGAAGTCAACGAATCTGGTCAGAAGGGCGTCCGGATACAGAGAAACGAATCAGGTTCAGAAAGCTGGAAAAAGGGGGGGGGGTCGACCCCCAGGTCGACTACCCAGTCGACCTGGGTGCCTTGGGCGGGAAAATTCCCTCCCAGCCCAATCTGGGTCTGTTTTTGAATTTCGAACTCGTTTTCTGACCTGTTTTGAAATTTGAACTTCGCTGAATCTTCCGGAGGTCATATCTTCCTCATACGGACTCCAATTTACGCAAACTCGGACTCGTTTTCATGCAGAATTCCGAGACGAACGCAATGTCGCCGCCCGTTTCCCTTGATTTTGATTTTAACTTTTAATTCTTCCTTGATTTGTGAATTATAGTGTTGTAGAATTACGGGGTGTTACAATTAACGAATTCCAAAGCGACTATTTTAAATTTTGAATTGGACATAACGAATAATCTATAACATGAAATCTCGATTTTTCTTTTCCATATAAATATTATAATCAACAAGATTCATATATTTCTTATTTCATAGAAATCCGATATAAATCGGATTTTGTATATTCAATTAAAGTTCAAAACTCAATATTATGAACTATCGCGGCATTTCGATCTTGATTTATAATTTTTATAAATTAACGTTCAACTTCGTTTTAAATAACAAATTCATTATTAAAGTCCCTTATTGTTCAAAATATAATATTTAAAATAATGAAATAATTTAAATATTTGACTACAAAAAATACGGGACATTACATTACAATTTTAAAATTAACAAATTTGAAATTTATTATATATTCATATCTAAAGTTGAATATTTTTTAAAAAATAAACTATGAAATTGCTAAATACAAACTCAAAATTGAAAGAACGAAGAAGTTACCATTTCAAAAATTAAAGTTTTTACATCGTGGAACAACTAAAATTTTATATTTAAATTTATTATAACGTTCAGCTGAAATATTCAAGCTTCAAAATTAAAAGTAAACAGTTTTATTTTTTCTTTGAACTAAAATTTGATGCCGTGGATTGCTTTTTATTATAAGGAAGACTATCGATTCCTATTGGCTGCTTTTGTTAGCTTTGGATTGTAGATGATTTAGTCCTGTTGACATGGATCACCAACATTAACCGTTGGATGGTTATTGAAGGGTTAAGACTGTCTTTTATTAATAATATCCATCGCAATCTGATGAGGCTACCCCATTTCGGTTTTCATTTTCGTTTTCCCCAAACAGCGTATTTAGGGCTACAAATCAAATAAGTTCTTCCCCCGTGCTTACCCCATCGTTATATATGTTTAATCGTACAATTCAATCACCGCTCCTTCTGATAGGAAAATCTCGACGAGGATGGTATCTAATATTTTTTTTAGTGCGGTCTCAATCATTCTAGAAAAGGTATGACATTTTTACTGCTTGAGTTATCCAATTTATTTAAGTAATATTTTCAAAAAGTTGTCTATTTCACTCCCTATACCAGCCATAAAATTATAGTTTTCGATCTCAATTTTTTTTCCTGATATTTGCTTTAGGGATAAACAATCTTACATTACATTGTGATGACTAACTGAGAGGGAAACTTAAACAAAGATGTTCATTTATCAATGTCTGCTGTACGGTCTAAGTTGGTTATCGTCGCTGTTGTTGAAAGGACGAAAAATACAAACATTCTGGTTGAAAGGCCAAAAAAAGAGGATATCAAGGTGATTAGCTAAAGTTAAAAATGAAGAAGATAAATATAGTTAGGAATTCTTTTCCTGTAACAAAACAATATCTATCATCTATTTTCATATACTGTCGTGCCTTTGTCTGTCTTTTGAGTAATTTAGGTACCTTAACTTTCATGATTTTTGTATCTTTCATCTATTTCCAGCTTAAGAGATTTTTTTATAATATTAATTTGGTTCTCAATTAGGTACAAATGGACAAATTCCGATTCTATGATGTATATTCAAAACGTTTAAAATTTAATATTATACCATTACCTCACCACTTTCATCTGCATGCTCCATGATTGAATTGGACTGGTATTACTAGTGAAATTGTTTGCTGTTGGAATTGAGTTCAGTTCTAGTTTACAAAAAGACTGAAACATAGATTCCGGAAGTACTCAAGTTTGCTTTGTGTGCTAATGGCCTATGCTTTTCGGTCTTTATAGATTTATCCAACAGCGTAACCTAGATGAATTTGTATAATAGGGATCTCGAGTCTAGTGTACATATGTTTATAACAAATAACAAATTCTGCAAAATGGCAGGTGGCTCATGCATTGTTGAATGATAGCTTGGGTCTGCATGTGTGTATACCATTAGCTATAGCATTAACATGGAGTGTTAATGCCAAAAATTTATTCTGCATCAGTCAGAGATTAATCGGGAGCCTCGCCGAGTCCTCGAATTACCTCCATTGGTGCATCGACAGTGCTTCATCGGTCCATCGCAAGGTTAGAAAATCTGGATCTAGTATTATATATAGCCTGTTACTTTTTGTTCCTTTATGATTTACTGCCTTCTGTCCTCCAGCTTTCATTGCATAATATCGCAGATATATGTGTGCGCGCTGCTTTATTTAATATGGTATGCTCTGATGATAAGGCGGCTAAGGACCAAGCAATAATAAATGCACACTATGTCATGCTATTTATACGAAGACATGTATATATCACTGACATATAGGTACACCTGTAGAATGATTTACTCTAATTTACATGCTTCTAGAGTCCTGGTTATGAACTTAAAAAAGTAGTGTATCTATGATTATATATTATACCATGAGGTCTGTGAACCATATCAGCATAATATCCCCTTCTCTCTTGGATAGAGCTTGAGATTGATAGTTCTGTACTGTATTGAGAACAATAGAATTTTTTTTTACGAAACCTGTTAATGCAAATTAAATATATCGTGATTAAACTAATAAAAACATTACAATATGGTAGTATTACATTAACAGTATACAAAATGATAAGCATATGCTAGTGTAAATTTACTTCTAATGTTTTTCATCAATCCTTCGTGAAACTAAATTTTTGTTTACATTTTTTTTATGAAAATGTCAATATCAGCATGTAAAGCAAGATTTTTTTGCTCATTTCTTAAGCTTTTTAAAACCAGTAATCCGAGACTACTGCTTTTTTCACCGTCTTTGGTTTCAGTTAGTTATTTTCCTTCTAAAATTGAAATGAATTTAGCATAAACCAACAAATAATTTGCATGTAGTTACTTTACAAGTTATCACTAATCGTTAGTTATGTGTCCAAGCTTCTTGAATCTAATGATTGCTTGCTATAAATAGCTGGGAGAAGCAATGTATACTATTCCCACTTGACTAGGGTCTTTAGTGACATTTAAGCGTGGAACTTAAACAGTTAGACATTTTCCTGTACATTTGACTAGTTGGTATGGAATATAAGTTTGTACACACTGCTTTTGGGCAGTGTGTACAAAACACTGCTTTTTATTGGCTGAAATCAGTGGGGGCCATACTGGCCCCCCTGATTTCAACCAATAGCACCGAGTGTTTTGTACACACTGCCCAAAACAGTGTGTACAAACTCGGTCTCGTTGGTATGCTGCTTCCACTTGATTCAAGTGGAGTGCCACGAAAAAATAAAATAACTATACTGACAACAATAATTGACAAATTTATTTGTCCTTGTCATGTTGTTAGGAGAAAAAACTAAAAGGCTGTCGTTTTTGAATTAACAACCCATTATACATCATGTATTATACATCGTGTTGTGAGTTAGCAGTCTATTTTCATTATACATCGTGTATTATATCCTTTTCGTTGATTTTGAATTAAAAAGCCATTGTTTGATAAATGTGTATGTATTATATTTAGACAAGGATAAATTTGACCATTGAACATGCATACAGATTCATACTTCGTTTAGATTTTCCAAATAGTATTTTCAAATATACTTATGTGTGTGTCTTAAGAATACAATAAGTTATAAGTCTATTTCTTAGGAATGCAATATGTACATATTATTAGAATTCAGATCCAGATAGAAGAGAGATACAACGGTGAACAATTAAAAGATTACATTTTATTGAGATGCTTGGTTACTATTACAATAGAGATAATTGATTAATTACAATGCTAAACATTGGCTCTACTTATAGATGAGAGAGAGCATTCTAGAATAGAATATTCTAGAGCATAATTGGATCTATACCAAATATAGACCAAATTAATACAATCCTAATATAACTCATAATTAATGCAATCCGAATAAAAGGAAACATACTATATTATTATCTATTATTGTTCGTTTGATATGTCTGTATCAGTAACCCTGTTTATTAGGAGGGCAACTGACGTTGATTGAAGGTGATAGGTGGAACTGTAAGGTATGTTTGGAGGATGCAAACATATGCTGATCATCCCTATTGATTTGGTTTTGTTTTTGTTTGTATGTTTGGGGGATGCAAATATACGAAATCATCCCATTTTGGTTTAGTTTTGTTTTCGTTTGATATGTTTGGGGGATGCAAACATATAAACTCATCCGGGGACCAGTTTTGTCATTTGGCCGTTCAGATCTTTTGCTTACCGATCAGATTGAAGATTGTTTTGGATTGAAGATTGTTGATAATAATAAAATATGTTTCCTTTTATTTGGATTGCATTAATTATGAGTTATATTAGGATTGTATTAATTTGGTCTATACTTGGTATAGATCCAAATATGCTCTAGAATATTCTATTCTGGAATGCTCTCTCTCATCTATAAGTAGAGCCAATGTTTAGCATTGTAATTAATCAATTATCTCTATTGTAATAGCAACCAAGCATCTCAATAAAATGTAGTCTTTTAATTGTTCACCGTTGTATCTCTCTTCTCTCTGGATCTGAATTCTAACATGGTATCAGAGCTAGGTCAGAGAGGAGAGGGAGAAAAGAGTTGTAACGACCCGCATTCTACGCATCGAAGGATTGTAGAATATTCATTTCCTTCACATACGAAGTCGTATGGTCATGTAACTTTGGGAGACGACTATTGGGGTCATTTCCCATATTCATGATTTTTTCCGATTTTTAAATGATCATTTTGCCCCTAGCTGATCTTGTTTTGGCCATAACTTTTGATTGGAAACGAGTTTTGACCTGAAACCACTTCTATTGGCTTCGGATGAAAGTTTACCTTTCCGTAGAGTGGTCACATGTAACAACCCGGAAATTCTGAGCCAATTTAAAATTTTTATTTTGGCAATTTTAATGAATTTTGAATATTTAAAATGGATTATTTTAAATATTAACGATGAGAAATTTATTTTGAATAGAATTCGAACATATATATTTATATAGATCGTCGTCAGAATATAAATTTTTATTTTAAATATAAAAGGAATTGAAAATGGTGCGGTAGTTCGATAATTTGATTTCAAATTTCAAATGAATGTACAGGATTCAAAATAAACCGGATTTTGGCGAAACCAAAAATATTTGAATCTATTTGAGAATATCTTTCCAACGAATATGAAAAATCGAAATTTCATAGCGGGAATCAAAAGATATGTCCAATTGAAAATTCAAAATTGTCGCTATAGAATTCTGGCCCTTAAAAATGGAAATTTTGCAAACGACCTCAGATTTCGACAAAATCGTTTTTGTTGGATCCGTGAGGTCAAGTTATTGCTAGATTCCAAAATTCGTAATTTTTCGAATCAATATGTGAGCGTGGAGAAGGAAAATGCGTTTGACCAGTTTTAGTTGATTTTAATCGACTGGAAAATGACCATTTTTCGAACGGTCTCAGAATTTGATGAAATTTGTTTTGTTAGGACCGTATCGTCAATACGAAGCTAGAAAATATTTTTCGGTAATTTTTAAAGACTGTATGTGTTCCCGGTAAATTGAAAGGTGCGTTCAAATTCAATATATAGAGTTATATTTTGATTTTGACGGAAACTGATCGAAACGATCGAATCAGCTAATGATGCATATCCCATTGGGTTCGGAATGGGGATAAATAGCTACGGATGATAGGCGGTGGGTCTCGTTTTGAGTTCGAAAATAAAAGTTGCTTTTTGGGTAAAAGAATAAATAAATAAATAAAATATATACATAGCCCCCCTTACTCTCTCCCTCTCCGCATCGATTAACAGATCGATTTCAAATGAAAAAAACCTAGCGCTACCCGACGCCCCCTACCTTCGTCGCCGCCCCTCCATCGATCGCCCTCCCCTCCGCCAGCACCAGTCGCGCCCCCCAACCCCTCCACGCCTCCTCTTCTCTCTCCCCTTCTACCTCATACCGCAGCCCCAAAACCCGTTGAAACCGCCCCGCCTTTATCCCATGGCCCACGCTCCGCCGTCGCAGCCACAGCCCGCCACCCGCAGTCCCAACGCGACCCCCCTCTGCCTCCATCTCCTCCCCCTTGGCCTCCTCCTCCTCTAAACCGCCCCGTACTTCGATTTTGACCTAGCCGCCATGACAACTCCAAAACCGCCACCTCGGGTCAGTGCAGCACCACCACAGACCACCTTAGACCGCTATCTCCACCTAAAGCAACCGGTATGTTTTATTTTTATTTTTATTTTTGTTTATGTATCTAAAAATCTGATTTTTTATATGAAATAAAAATCCGATTGTTATAGTTTAGATTTGAAATGTGAACATCGCATAGTAATGAGAAGCATTATAAAAATATAATTTTTATTATATGTCAAGGTTAAAAATATAATTTTTATATCATGGAGAGGTTAAAAATATAATTTTTATATATGTAGCGAAATAAAAATCTGATTATTATTATATATATAGTGAAATAAAAATGTGATTTTTATTATGAACAGTGTGATTAAGAGTGCGATGGAATTGACCGAAAGCAGAACGAAATCCAACCCGTTCAGAAATATAGAATGGAGGAGTGGATCCCAAGGGTGAGAACTCCTCACTTTTAATCTTGTTTTCTAGTTAAAATATATACTAGGATGTAGACGGTGCTTAGCAGCACCTGACACCCGTCGTCCACAGACCATGGACGACTTGTATGCTTGTTTGATGTGTTGTGAAGTTTGTTTGTGATGTTGGTGTGAAATAGATAATAAAACTTTCATGTGTTGAAATGAATTAATTATCGTTAAAAATATATTTTTTAACGTGAATGTGAATAAATAAATATAAACAAATCGAATAATTTGTTTATTTACACACATTTGACTGATATTGATTGGGACGATAAATTTTACACATCGCCCAACTACACCAATAATATTCAGTGTTTGTGGATTGAAACCCCATACGGGTGTTGGGATGATATTTGACGTACACTAGTCCCAATTATTTAGTTGTATGTCGATCGATTGGTCGACAGACTGTGTAAGCGTTAATTATTTATATTTAATGCTTATGCAGTTGTGTGGTGCACTTTGGATGATGGTTGATTATTTATCGTTGCTATTATATACATGTGTGGTATGGAATCCATATAATTAACGTTTTATGGTAATTGATTGGGCCTCATTCCAATTGGGAAAATATAGAATATTATATAATATAGATTCATATGTTGAATAGAATAAATAGTCATGTGTTGAAAGTACTCATGTATTGAGAATAGTCATGTGTTGAGAGAAATATTTTAACAATAAAATTTATATCTTTATCATATATAAAATTAGAAACTAACTGGAAAGTAGATAAGATGAGTGGTCTCCTAGGTATTGATCTGATGTTGGTTTCGGCCTTCGGGGTTAATACTTAGGGAATCGTTCTCTTATTAATTTACGGTTGGAGTCTGATTAAAAGAATTAAATGATAGAAATCATAATTTTATAAAATATATTAAATAACAAAAATAGTCATGTGTTGATAGTACTCATGTGTTGAGATTAGTCATGTGTTGAAATAAATATAGATTCATGCGTTGAATAGAATAACGAAGTTATTGAAAAATATAAAGCCATGTTGATTAGAGATGCGCTATTTTGACGCGAATGATGTTTATATCGATTATATTCGTTTTTATAATGAATATTGAAAAGAGATTTAAAAATCGAATATTTAGAAAATGAATTCGAATTGAATATAAAATGAATTCGAATTGAATTGAAAAGAAAATGAATTCGAATTGAATTGAATATAAAATGAATTCGAATTGAATTGAATATAAAATGAATTCGAATTGAAATGAATTCAAATTGAATTGTAATCGAATTGAAATTGAATTAAATAGAAATGCAATTGGAAATCGAAGTGAAATCGATTTGGAATGAATTCAAATCGAATTGAAAATGAACAACAATTGAATTGAAATCGATTTGAATTGAAATCAAATAGAAATGAATGTAAAAAGAATTTATAATGGAAAATTCAATTTTTATTTGAATTTGAAATAAAGGTTGAAATTGTTTTTGTAACAAATTTGAAACGATTTATAAAATTCGTTTTAAAAGGAAATCGATGAAATATATATAATATATATATTATATATATAATGGCCTAAATAGAATGCGTCGCGCTGCGGCAGTTCGTGAATTTCGACCATTGACTTCGAATGGACATTGAGGGAGATCCGACCGTCGGATTCTCCTAAAACCGGAACCGTTGGTTCATATCGAAAAGGGCTTTCCAATGAATATTAGAAATTTGAAATCTAACGGTTAGATTTGGAATTATGTCCATATCAAATTTGGAAAAGGTCACTGTAAGTGCAGTTCGGTGGCAGTTATTGAAAACCGACTGTACGGGCCTTGATAAAATTATTAAAAATATTAATAATTTCTGTAAAATCATAATATATGAATTGGAAAGAAATGGGATGAAAAATTCCACATTTGAAAGGATAAAAATATATTTTTATCGAAATGAACTAGTTTTGAACTAGAATTATAATTCTATTTATTTTTAAAATAAATAAAGTGGATTTGAAACGGTTTTAAAAGTAACCAGAATTTCCAATAATTGAATTGGAATGGATTTGAATCGAAATTGTCTTTGAAATATTTTGATGTTGGATTTCGTGATGAAACAGATATTGTTATGGAAATTTGAAAGATATTTTTATATCGTTATTTCCAATACGATATTTATTGGTCGTAGAATTTGATATTGAATATAAGCCGATATATTTTCTATTCAGAGCCTTGTATTTAATATCAAACGTGATTTGGGTTGTCGTGAGTGGTGTCTTCATTAACACTGTTCTTAAACCCAGTTGAGAAAAAGATTATTTTGATTTAATGAAGTGTACCAATTAAATAATATTAATTGGAATTGAATTTAAATTGGTTTTGGATTTATCATGAGCGGTGTTTTGAATAACACCTGTTCTTTAACCCGATTAACAATAGAATGTGATTTTGGGTTTATCGTGAATCGTGTTTTAGATGACATTGGTTCTTTAACCCAGTTAAAGACAAGATATTGACTTTTGAGAAGATTAAAACTAAGTGGGGTTTTAATGAATCTTTAATTAGATTGAAAAGATCGAGAATGGAGTATCACCAGTTTTGCTCCAAAGCGATAGTTAAATCTTTAATTAGATTTGAACATGAAATGGTAATTAATATTTACCGATAACACCGTGGTGTTAGATATGGAGTATTACCAGTTTTGCTCCATGGGATGAATAAGTTGGGATTGGGAAATAAAATAAATAATTACTTCGGTGTGGTTCGCTAATCCCGACTAGTTTGGAAAACCAAAATTTGGTTTGAAATGACGTCCAAAGGAAGATTAAAGAATAAATTTTAAAGAATTTACTTTGATAAAATTAATGGGAACCTTTCCCTAAGAATATGAAATTTAAAAACTAAGTGTAGGTTAGCTAAGAAGAATGGTTTACTGGGTATTGATCTGATGTTGGTTTCGGCATTCGGGGTTAATATTTGGGGAATTGCTCTCTTACTAATTTACGGTTAGTGACTGATGGATTGGAATGAGGCGTGTGTTGTGTTTTCTGGCACTTGTTTATTATATACGACAGTTATTCGGAAAGGCCGGGTCTTGTGACAACCCCATTTCCCGTACATATGGAGACAAGGGTAATCATTGGAATATGACACAGAAACAGATAATAGCAAAACAGAATTAAATAAATACACCAGATAATGTACAATAGAATACACTGGATAAACGTAATCATCAGAGTTACACAGTATACAGGATCATACTTAGTACACATACAGTTCATCTATACATAAATGTCTACAGTGGAAACAAACAAAATATGTACAATAGGAGCTGAACAGCATAAAAAGAGATAAATAATAGAATCCATCTTCAGCTCCAGCTATCCCGAAAGAGCCAGCTAAACCTGAATACAAGGCTGCCCGTGTAGAAAAAGGGGCACCCGAGTTTGAAAGTGAAACAAACTACGAGTCAGTCATGGGACTGGTATGAGAAATCTACTCAACACGTTCAAAATATGGCTAATCACAGGACCACGCCACTTTCGTGGAACGGGTTTACTCCATTGGATTGCCAGTGCTTTAAAACAAATCATTCTTTTAAACATCGCAATGCTTTTTATAAAAATGAAGCCATTATATGACTCAGTTCCCATCACACAATGCAACGCAAACCGGAGGATAGAGTTTTACCTTATAATGGCCAAAATATGATTGATACGAATAAAACAAAAGCAATTGATATTATTACTAGTGTTTATATGTTTCAAAAACAATTTCAATCATAACTATCAATCATAGACGGCATGGGTACCATATATCATGTCGCCATATATATATATATATATATATATATATATATATATATATATATATACAATCAAAACTGCACAGTCACGTATTTGGAAATTGGATTTCCGTCATGAACCAAGGCAAAAGATAGTCCTTACCGACTTCGTGACTCTCTAGCCCGAGCCACAGGCAAGTACTCAGTCAAGCCTTTGGATCGTCAGGGCCGGTCCACCGATGTGGATTAAAATGCCTGAACAATGCGTTTCCCCGCCCTATGGGGCGTAAATGAGCCAACGAATGACTCCATCGGACCCGGATCGTCCGATCTAACCGAGGCGCCTCGCAACAGTAACAACTACATAAGTCAAACTCGTCAGGGCGTGTAAAACCACTGACGCCACTTCTAACTAGAAAGAAACGCATGTCCTCCCTGAGGTCCTTTCTCCCGTTTCTGGTTCATACCGGGTGTGAGGCTCGCGATTTCACGTTATACACAAAGCTACGCCACACAGGCGGTGCTTTGATCATCACCACAAGACTTTGCTTTTCAACAGAAGCCCTGATCATTTGCCACTTAGGCATGCCACACTCCCAATTCATGCCATGCGACTGATGTCCATCGATATACAACCTCTGAGCTCGTGCGTTTCAGAGAAGGGCATTAAGCAAAAGAATAAATTCTCCGCCGCCAAATAGATGTACATTTAATAGAGATCAATCGACACAGAATAAAATCCAATGTCAGACACACAGTCCATTTACAAGTCCGTTCTGGGTCTGAACGAAACCGGAGGCACTATATACCTCGCAAACCCATCGATCACCACGTATGTCTGGACGATCACCACTCATTATCCATATTTCAGGATGCCTCCCAATCAGGACCTCGGTTACCATCCAAACGAGGTGAAGATCTCCGGTCTTCGACCGCCGTCTTCATCTTCGATTTCTTATCGTCGATTCAGTTATTCAGAATGGGATAAACCCGGTCTTTCGGAGCAACTCACGTATATAATAAACAAGTGCAACACTAACATACATACGCATCTTTTCAATTCATTAGTCACTAACCGTCAATCAGTAAGAGAACGATTTCCCATATATTAACCCCGAAGGCCGAAACCAACATCAGATCAACACCCATGAAACCATTCGACTTAGCCAACCTTCAGTTAATTCCTAAATTTCACATCCATATCGTTTATAATATTTTATAACGATTTATCGCTATTTTTATTTATTTTAAAATAGCCAATTTATTCAAAACGACGCTTCGGGCCATAACGCGACCGTGGCGCTGTTTTTCTTCAGATTTGATTTACACATATCTGAAAATCTAACCATTGGATCTTCACAAAATTTATATCATTAGAAAGATCTTTTCAAAACGAATCCAACGGTTCCAGTTTCGGGAAAATCCGACGGTCGAATCTCCCGGTATAATCGTTTGAAGTTTCGATTTCAAAATACGAACTACAGCGTCGTTATTCGATTAAATATAATTATATATATATATAAATATAATCGATTCTGGCGCTGTTTTTCTTCAGATTTGAATTAAACATTCCAGACAATCCAACCGTTGGATTTTTACAAAGTTGGTGTCGTTGGAAAGATATTTCCAAAGCGAACCCAACGGTTGCGATTTCAGGAAAATCCGATGGTCGGATCTCCCGTCCTAATCGTTAGAAATCACGGTTTCAAAATACGAACTGCAGCGTCGTTTTTCGATATATTTCAATCCTATTTAAATATATATATATATTGATTCTTCGATTTCAAAACCATATGAATTTCATACTTTTGATAAAAATGATATTTTTATCAAACTGTCTTCTATTTCAACACTTCACTATATTTAACAACTCATGTATATAATAAAAATGTGGTTTTTATTGTAAAACAATTTGTTTCAAAACACTATTATTTTATATAGTTCATATAGGTAATAAAAATAGGATTTTTATTATAAAACAATTTCTTTCAAAACAAGATTATTTTATATAGTTCGTATAGATGATAAAAATGTGATTTTTATTATAAAACAATTTATTTCAAAACTTGACTATTTTATATAGTTCATATAGATGATAAAAAGGTGATTTTTATATTTAAAACACGAACACCATTCAACACATGAATTTCAATTCAACGAATGAATATCGACTCAACACATGAAGGCTTTCTATTCAACGAATAAATATAGTTTCAACAAATGAAAATAATTCAAACACATGAATATTATTCAAAATTTCGGCAGTATAACGGCAGGGTAGTTAAAATCGGGACCGTCCCTAGTACGACTCCTCGCTCTACCTTAAAACCTCGCGGTTTTTGACAATGGGGAATCATGCATCTAGTTCGCACGCAGGCGGCATGTATATTTATTTCATTTCCACAAAATAATCCTATGTGGTTTCAACCAAATATTTCTCAACCACAAACGGGTATTTTTCAACCACAATCAATCAATATCAACCACAAACAATCCCAATCAACCATTCGCTATCAATCAATTTTCACACCAGTCACAACCAATAAATATCGTCCATGGTTTGTGGACGAGGGGCATATATATATATTTATATATAGCAATTCACTTCTATTTCAACACATATATAATTTTTACAACGCATATATAAATTATACATCGAACGTACAACTTATACAACGCTTATACAAGAGGTGTACAACGCTTATATAACTCATACATCGACTATATAATTTATACATCGTCATTTTCCATATCGTTTATAAATTAGAAATCTCACATTGGGTTCCACTCCACCAAAAATAGCAGAAGGCTCAGAAAAATACGCGGTCTCTTCTAGAATGTAGAAGGCGTCCACACGGGTCCACTGTCTCTTGTTTCACTGAATTTCGTCAAGAAACGAAAAAGATATGATTTTTATAGTGAAAACAAAAACCGTAGCGCTTAGAACTGCTATAATATAGTTTAAATTATATTCAGCCATATACCTCTTTGAATTCTTCAAAACTAGGTCAGCATTTTTCTTGAAATCCGCGCCACTTCAGGATGATCGGTCAACGCCATGACGAAGAGCTTCGAGGCGCGCACGTGCGCAAGGGGTTAGGGTCACGTGCGATCCACGGTGGTGGCCTAGGCGGAGCTTCAAAGACGCCGACTTCAGGTAGGTGGATCTCGACGGAGAAGAGACGAGGGAGGGCGAAGGTAGGACGGATTTGAAGAGGAAGGAGAGGCGAACAAAATCCCTAACTGGAGGCGAGGCTGAAGATGATCGGAGCGGTTGGGAATCGATGGGGAAGTCGGGAGATTTTTTCGCCGTCGAGGGTTGAAGGGGGAGAGAATGTCCGGGGGGGGGGGGGGGTGGGGGGTGTTCTGACGTGGACAAATCATATTTTTATTTATTTATAAAGTTTTTTAAAAATTCGAAAATACCCCTTGCCTCCTGCGAACCCCAATCCAAACCCAACGACTGTCGTCCTTAGCGTTTTACCCCCATTCCGAACATAATGGGATATGTTTCGTAGGCCCATTCGACTGTTTCAGTCAGTTTTCATTCAATTTAAAATATATAACATTCAATATTCGATTTGAACGTACATTTCAATTTGCCAGGGCCACAAATTAATTCGAAAAATTCCAGAAAAATAAATCTAGCTATGTTTTGACGATACAGTCCCAACAAAACTAGTTTCGTCGAATTCTGAGATCGTTTGCAAAAAGGCCCATTTCTGGTCGATCCAATTTAATTGTAATTGACCAAAACACGTTTTCCTTTGCCACGCTCACATACTAGCTTAAAAAATTATGAAATTTGAAACCTAGCAATAACATCACATCCCGGATCCAACAAAAGTGGTTTCGTCGAATTCCGAGGTCGTTTGCAAAATGGCCAATTTCACGGGCTATATAATTTCCATAGCGACCTTTCTGAAAATTCATTTGGCCATAACTTTTGCTTTCCGCTATGAAACTTCGATTTTTCAGATTCGTTAGAAAGGTATTCACTAACATATTTAAATATTTTTGGTTTCACTCAAATCCGTTTTGTTTTGCACCCGGTACAGTCCGACAAAGTTTGAATTCAATTTTTGAAACTACAGCGCCTTTTCAGGCCTTGTTTATAATTAGAATTAATTATATTCGTTTTCAATCGTCGATTCAAACTCACTTTTCATCGCTATTATTTAAAATATTTATTTTAAATATTTAAATTCCATTATTTTAGCCAATTTAATTTTTTTAAATTGGTTCAGATTTTCTGGGTCGTTACAGGTCTATACCCATTCTGAATAACTGTTTAGACGATAAGTCGTAGATGAAGACGATGGTCGAAGACCGGAGGTCTTCACATCGTTTGGATAATTACTGATGATCTTGATTGGGCTGTACACCCAAGAAGATGGAAATAGTTAGTGATCGTCCAGACGTATTTGGAGATCAATGGATATGCGAGGTATAAAGTGCCTCTGGTTTCGTTCAGACCCAGAACGGACGTGTAAATGGATTGTGTGTCTGACATTGGATTTTATTCTGTGTTTATTGATTTCTATTAAATATATATTTGTTTGGAGGCGGAGAATTTATTCTCTTGCTTAACGCCCTTCTCTGAGACGTACGAGTTCAGAGGTTATATATCGATAGATATCAGTCGCATGGCATGAATTGCCTGTGTGGCACGCTGAGATGCAATGATCAAGGCTTCTGTTGAAAAGCGGAGTCTTGTGGTTGATGATCAAAGCATGGCCTACGTGGCATAGCTTTGTGTATAGCGTGAATTCGCGAGCCTCACACCTCGGTATGAGTTAAAAACGGGATACATACTGCTGGGAGAGCACGACGTTTCTTTCTAGTTATGGGTGGTGTCACCGTTTTACTAGCCCTGATATCGTTGATTATTATACCTATGTGGATGTTGGATTGCGAGGCGCCTCTATTATAGGTCTGTAAGGACCGGGAAACGTGTGTTCAGGAATTGCCAATCCTCAAACGTAAGGGAGGACCGTCCCAGCCGATTCCAAGGGTTGCCCAGAGAGAGTAGTCCTGAGACATTTGCTAGAGTGTCTGGAAGCGGAGAGGACCGACCCAGCCAATTCCAAAAAGCATTGCGATATTCTATTCTATGCACTGGTATTCTTGGGAGGAAACCCGTTCCGTGTTATACGGCGTGGTCCCTTGAATTACTCTCTTTTAAAGTAAAGTTTTAAATAACTGTTTTAGTTCTCACACCAGTCACATGACTGACCTGGAGTTTATTGTTTTAACTTAAACTCTGGGTGCCCTTATTTCGACACAGGCAGCTAGTAGTTTTGGTTTTGCAGATTTATGTTCACAGGATCCTGGTTTACAACTAGAACGATGCTCGGAAAGCTCTGTATCCGTGTATTATTTTCAGTTGTGTTTTGTAATATTTTTCCGCTGCTATGTAATTTAAATCTCTGATATTTTCTGTGTAATATTTATTCATACTCTGTATATTCTTGTATTCTAATGGAATTGTTTTAATAAACAATGAAATGTTCTTCTATTATGTTCTGATTTGTCTTGTCCTCAAAGCAATTCGTTCTTTCTCTTCTCTTCGGAGACCGGGGAAGTACGGTTCGCTACATTTGGTATCATAGCTTTGGTTTACAAAGCTCGAGAACAAGACACATTAGAACCATACGAAAGAATTCATCAGATATTGGATTAGTAACATCCAATGAGAATTACTCGTTAGAGATAGGATCAGTAGTATCCTAGAACGAGTGTAAAGAGTATATTTTTCAAATGAAAACAATTTTGTTTTGAAATTTAAACCATTTTGTACGTATTTGAATATTTTATTTGTATTGAATTTGGATAATGGAGTATATAAAGATTTTGTATATACGCGTCATAAACATATATTCGAAGTTTTAATATACTGGATAGATATAGAATCACACTCTAGTCGCCCGGAGATGATTCTACTGATGACGTACGGCATCAGTAGTTTATGTTCGAGTTTTGAAGGTGGGATGTCTATATATTTCCATTAGACTGGTGTGAGAACCAAAATTAGATAGGATTATTTGTTGTGATTTGACATCAAAAACATGATTTTCGGTATATATATCAAAATTATGAATTTGAAACGATAATCCACAAATTGATTGATGGTTGTGTTGTTTGATTATTTGTTTGAAATTTTGAACCATTTAGCCTAATTGAACCGAATATTGAACTGTATTGAAAAAATGATTACAATTGCATGCATATACATGTACTTACATTGAAAATGTCATAGCAAGGAAGCTAGAGCAGAGGAATAAAATTGTCTGTCCGACAAATAGGTACATGTTTACAAATTTATTAAGTTTGGATGATTTTATGAGCCAATTGGCTAGCCGCTTGGCCTTTTCTTTTTCTTTTTGGATTGAAGAAGGCCATGGGTGGCTATATGAAATATCCCGGAGTCCCCGGTGCAGGGGAGGTTATGGCGAAATTTTTCAAAAATTTAGGTGTTAGCCAAATTTTTGAGAAATTTGAAAAGTTCTTAGAAACTGAAAAGTTGAAGGACTTAAGCTGTAAAGAAAATATTGGATGTTGATTTGATTAGTTAAACAACTTTCGGCTTCATTTCTTTTCGGGGACGAAAAGTTTTAAGTGGGGAGATTGTAACAACCCGGAAATTATGAGACAATTTAAAATTTTTATTTTGGCAATTTTAATGAATTTTGAATATTTAAAATGAATTATTTTAAATATTAACGACGAGAAATTTATTTTGAATAGAATTCGAACGTATATATTTATATAGATCGTCGATAGAATATAAATTTTTATTTTAAATATAAAAGGAATTGAAAATGGCGTGGTAGCTCGATAATTCGATTTAAAATTTCAAATGAATATACAGGATTCAAAATAAACCAGATTTTGGCGAAACCAAAAATATTCGAATCTAATTGAGAATATCTTTCCAACAAATCCGAAAAATCGAAATTTCATAGTGAGAATCAAAAGATACGTCCAGTTGAAAATTCAGAAAAGTCGCTATGGAATTCTGGCCCTTAAAAATGGAAATTTTGCAAACGACCTCGGATTTCGACGATACCACTTTTGTTGGATCCGTGATGTCAAGTTATTTCTAGATTCCAAAATTCGTAATTTTTCGAATCAATATGTGAGCATGGCGAAGGAAAACGCGTTTGACCAGTATCAGTTGATTTTAATCGACTGGAAAATGACCATTTCTCAAACGGTCTCAAAATTTGACGAAAATTGTTTTGTTAGGACCGTATCGTCAATACGAAGCTAGAAAATGTTTTTCGGGAATTTTTAAAGACTGTATGTGTTCCCGGTAAATTGAAAGGTGCATTCAATTTCAATATATAGAGTTATATTTTGATTTTGATGGAAACTGATCGAAACGATCGAATTGTCTTACGATGCATATCCCATTGGGTTCGGAATGGGGGTAAATAACTATGGACGACAGGCGGTGGGTCTCGTTTCGAGTTCGAAAATAAAAGTTGCTTTTTGGGTAAGAGAATAAATAAATAAAAAATATATACATAGCCCCCTACTCTCCCCCCCCCCTCCACATCGATTAACATATCGATTTCAAATAAAAAACCCTAGCGCTACCCCATGCCCGCTACCTTCTCCGCTGCCCCTCCATCGATCGCCCTCCCCTCCGCCAGCACCAGTCGCGCCCCCAACCCCTCCACGCCTCCTCTTCTCTCTCCCCTTCTACCTCATACCGTAGCCCCAAAACCCGCTTAAACCGCCCCGCCTTTAGCCCCTGGCCCACGCTCCGCCGTCGCAACCACAGCCAGCCACCCGCAGCCCCAGCGTGACCCCTCTCTGCCTCCATCTCCTCCCCTGTAACACCCCGCCTCCGCTAGGGTCACTCGCAAAGGAATGCACTAGCTTTAGAGGGGCATTATTGGTAAACATGCACAGAAATATCACAAGACAGAACATATATAAATAGCGGAAGTAAAATCAAACTTTCATAACATGAATAAATAAGGTCTAAAGCCTTTTACATCAGAGTACATCAAAACCTGTCTTGCAAAAATAAAGAAGAATAAAAACTTTTCCATAAATTATTCCCCAAGAAAAAGCAGTAAAGTAGCTATAGCCAAGAGAAGTCCAAGCCATCCCTGACGACCCTCAAGCAGAAAAAGTCCGAACTAAACAGCATTGTTTCCTCCCTGAAACCTGGGGGGGGGGGGGAAACGGAAGAAAAGAGGCGAAACAAAACGGGTCAGTCAAAAAGACTGAGTAAGTCCTATCTACTTCCAGTATAAAAACAGGTAAAGGTAACATGACATGCATAAACTGAAAGTAAACATAAGGATAACTACAAGATAGATAAACCAGGGTAGCCGGTTGAACTACTGTGGCATGGTAAACTAAGGTATCATGATAAACTACGGTGTTATGATAAGTCAAGGTATCACATCGTCAGATTTCTATCGAGTACATTATCCCAAGGTATCTACCCCGTCTAACATCCCACGTTATCTATTATGTATGTTCTTCCTAGTTCTAACATGCATATTTGCTCTGCACCCTCCGTACTAGTATCCCTACCCGCGTCATGTGTTAACCATGAATGTCCCTTGCTCAAAGTCGTGTAATGGTCCATGTCGACCTAATATATCCCATATATAGGTTACTCACATCATATGTTTCTTTCCATGTATATAAGTTCAGTCCTTTGCCGTACCTCGTACGGGCTTCCTCATGTCGTATTATCCTTGAAATCGTTTGGACTATCACCCTTGTTCTAGCTAGGCTCTTCCATATGAATCATCGTTTGAACTACTAGGACTTATGCCACCTAGCACCACTAGGGATTACGCTTACCTATTGCACGCTTTCGTATTTCGGTTTGGGTTAAACCACCTAGGCCACTAGGGATTACGCTAACCCTCAACCGCGCCCTTTTTCCCACGCATTCATCGTGAATCGTTTTTCTATAACTGGATGCACATGTATCACATCGTGCCATCCGAGTCCTGTCACCGGCCAAAACAAGAAATACAGGACTCGGTCGGGAGCTTTAGATTTATCTGCCGATGCAGATACTAAGGTCTGCTTTTCTACACGTGGCTATGGTCCCACGAGACCCCTCCCTCAACTAGTGAAAGGCAACTCAAGAGAAAATCTTGCATGAGAACTACACTCCGGCCAGCCCACATCCTACGGCCTACCTCACCCATAATTAGATAGCAATTATGGTCTGTTGGGTGTTCCCTGCCTTTCCGTACGTACACGCTTGACTCAAGATGGTAGATGATCGACGAACTTGCTATCTCGGGCACCTTATGTATTCGCCGACTCACTGCTATCCACCCCAGTCTTTAGGTCGCTCGCATAGCAACCAAGGCATATTCTTGGTTCTTCTACCGCAGACCTCAACCTCTCATGAGCCTAGTATAATGACCTGGCAGCTCACAGAGGGATCCCAAGAATATCCTCACGTTCCCCGAAGCCGCTGCTTCGTTACCCAGTTCGTTGGAGCCTTTATCTAAATCAGATAGCCTGCTCCTACACGCATACTTAAACGTTGACCTAACGTATCGGGTTACTGATCTATCTAAGAAATGGTCCAAAATTCCTTGACTAAGAATTATTACTTAGTTTCCCTTAACTAAGGTTTACCACTTAGCCTTATTTCCATAATCCTTGTTAACTATGGTTATTTACCCAATCCTCCGAATTAGGGTTTATCTAATGGGTTAAGTGTCACTTAAGTCCATAACTTAGCCCGTCTACAAACCATATCAAAATTGGCTAAGTATCCAAGTCCAAGACTTAACCCTACAAACCATGTGTCAAGTTGGCTAAGTATATTAAGCAATCCATAACTTAACCTCGTCTAATTATCATTTTAGATTGGTTAATTATATATTAATTTGACCCTATCAAATTACCGAGTCAAATCGGTCAAGCGTATTCGAAACGATTCGTGACTTGGCCTTATCATGTTTTCACGCTAGATTGGTTAAGTATAAGTTAACTTAACCTCATCAAATTAACGAGTTAGATTGGTTAAGTTTAGTTCACTTAACCACATCAAATCTTCATGTATAATTAGTTAAGTATAAGTTGCTTAACCCCATTAAATTATCATGTTAGGTTGGTTAAGTATTGGTTACTTAACCTCATTGAACCACCAAGTTTAAATTGGTTAAGTGTTTAACTTAACCCCGTCGAATTACCGTGTTTAGATTAGTTAAGTGTGGATTACTTAACCCCATCTAATTACCTTGGTTAGGTTAGTTAAGTCTTAATGACTTAACCTCATCTAATTACCCAGTCGGATTAGTTAAGTGTAAATTACTTAACCCCATCTCCTAATCATCTTGCACGGTTAAGTGTCATTAAGGAAATCAAGCCCGGTCCCACTTAACTTACCCATTCGTGTCATATCGGTTAAGTGTCATTAGTCAAATTTACTTAACCTTATCATGTGGCATTAATTTAATTAATGCACTCTTAACCTCTCACATTAGACCTTGTTGTGGTTACTAGTTAAGCCGGGCGGGTCCGGGTAGATTTACACCACAACCTAGTCTAACCTCGGGTCTTAAGCGCGACATGACCAACTTCTCACATTGGGTCCTATTGTTTGCAACTACTAGTTAGGCCGGTCGGTTCCGGGTAGTTTTACGTTGCAAACTCAACCCAACCTCGAGTTGGCCACACTCACATTATCTAAGTTCATCGTGTTTCCAAAACATGTTACAAGTTTTCAAGCATTTGGGTAGACCTAACTTAATAGGTAAATTCCCAAAGGGTAGACCTAACTTAATAGGTAAATTCCCAAGCTCATGTTTTATGCATACTTACATGCCAACTTCCATGTTATCTTTCAAGTCATATTTTCAAGTATAAGCACATGTCATATTCAAGTTAAGATTTTGCGACATGTTCATGTTTATCTAACTACCCAAAAATCGTGTTTTCCTAACGCAAGCAAAGCGAGTCAACATAGTAAGAATACTATGTCACATATTGGTCTCAAAACATGCATGATGCCAAAAAGGGATTGGCTTCCACATGCATAGCATCATAAAGGGATTAGCCATGAACATACATAGTGTCATAAGGTAATTTGGCCACAAACATGCATATTACCAAAAAGGGTTTGGCCATAAACATGCACAGCTTAAAAGAGGGGATTGGCCACGAGCATGCATAATCTCATAAAAGATTTGGCCACAAACTTGCATGTTAGCATAAGGGGTTTGGGTTCATAAACATGCATAAGCCCCCAAAATCTTGTCTTAGCCAATGTTTCACACATAAAGTGGTTCCTAAAGGTTCATGCTAGCATTTCATGCATAAAGATCCAAACTTGCAAGTTAAACTAGGTTATGCATAGCATGAGAGGCATGATTAAGTCACTCACATGGCCTAAAATCATAAACATGAACACAAAAGGCAAGGTAAGGTTCATATAGGTTCGCATAATCATGTTTAGCCTCATTTTATCCCATGTCAACATTAAAAATACCGTTTTGATCCAAAAGTAGCTAGAACTTACATAGTTAGGCCTAGGGAAAGAAGCATGAATCATCTTGGCTAAGAAAGGTGCCTCCTTTGTTGAAGAATCGTCATGGAACTCGCATAGCAACGTTGATTTGGCCTTCATTTGGTGTAGCAAGCTTGCACCTTTTGATTTGAACTTGATTTGGATGCATAGGCTCTAGGGATTTGAGATGGAGGCCATGAGAGTAGAAATTTGGCCATAGTTTAGTTACATGAGTGAATAATGAGGGTTTAGGGGTAGGTTTAGGGTCTTTTTATAGAGATTAGGATAGTTTTAGGCCCTTAGATTAACCCTAGGACCAACCTGAACCGTCAGATTTCAAACCAGGCCCAAAAACCTAGCCAAGATAGAAAATAGGTGCACCAGATCAGAATCAGCCGACAGGGCAAGTCGACAGCCCTGTCAACATGCCTGTCGACATGCCTGTCGACATGCCTGTCGACATGCCTGTCGACTTGTCTGGGCGGGAATTTTCCCGCCTGGCCCCATTTCTGCATGTTTCGAAATTCAAATTTCCCGAAAACTTCTTTGGGCCTTAACCGGGTCATACGGACTCCGATTTTCGAAAACTCGGACTCTATTTCGCGTATTTTTCCGAGACGAACGCAATGGCATAGCCTGTTTTACTTGATTCAGAATTTAAAATTAAATTCTGCCTTGATTCTCGTTTTAACATGTTATCGAAAAATACGGGTTGTTACATTCTCCCCACCTTTTAGGATTTCGTCCCCGAAATCTTCAAGTTAGGAAGAACATATCCTACCATCCATCATCCATCTACTCAAAACATCATCCACAAGCAACCATTGTCCTTAGATGATTTCTAATGCTGTATGAATATATGCAAAACGTGTGTGTACATGTTCCTTAGCTAATGCTAATGATCAGGCCTGGATAATCTTTCTAATGCAAAAATATGTATAGTGCTATGAATCCAACATGTATGCAAATAGTCCTAGTCATATAGATACTATATGTGTGCACAATCATTCATCCATATGCAACATCCGCATGATAACACATTCAATTTCATCTATAAACAAGTATAAATACTCGTGCATATGCAATATGAAATGTGACCGAGTCGAGCTAATATCTAATGTAAATTCGCGCATCCACGAGCAACCACTTGCAACCATTTGCAACCATATCAACCATAACATGTTTCAAATACATGTTTACATCCATAGGGTTTTGCCTAAGATTCCCTGAAACAGGGTCGAGAAGATAACCAAAAAAAACTCCGTATGGGGTTTGTAACAGAAACAGGACCGAGGGGATATCCATAAAGATAGCCTACAAGCAAGCTCAACAGAAAACAGGGATCGAGGATATATTCCCAAAAGAGATATCATGCACGTATTTAGTCTTCGGTCTCCTGAGTCGCATTACCTTGAGCTTAGTTCCTTCGTGCCTTGACCGCCCCTTTTTCTTCACGATTTCGCAGCTTCTTATTTTCTGTTTTCATAACATGAGTTGGAACTTATTTCCTCGTCGCCTCTCGTTCCACTTGCACTTATTCTTTCCCTAGTATACTTGGCTCAACCATATCTACGTACTTAAGCCAGCTCTCCAAAATTCACTAGTGAATTCTGGATCTCGTTTTCCGATGCCAATCCAAGTTGCCAAGAGTCCTTACTATGGTGATTCCCATAACTCATACATAATCGGAACGAACCATCCGCCTTAGCGGCGAATTCTATTCAAACGGATTACCAACACTGCATCCTGGGATTCTAGGTAACTAGCCATGACAGAACCCCAAAAGGTTACACGAGACTTCGAGGGTATTACCAAAGCAAGCCAAGAGTCTAACTACCCTCCTTCTAAAACCGAGAGTGGCACCCCTTACTGGATAACCACTTAATCCCTAGAATCCATCCACACTTATAAACATAAGCATTATTTCCAAGCTCAATACTTGACACAGACATTCTCAAATCCAAACAAGTCATGAATAAATGGACCGATCTTCCAATAGGATTTGAGACAAAAACGGGATTCTCTACTACGCTAGTACTAAGGTGCAGAGACTCAACTATCGAAGCGGACTTAAAAGATGCGGTGATCAAAACAAAGTCCCGACAGGATGATAGAGAAGAAAAGCTAAACCTTTAACAAGATCGTTACCCTCCTTCTGAGGTACCCTAGAAATGAGAGCATACTATTGCCCTCCGAATGATCTTGTCCCTGTTCCATGATACTTAACTATCCGTCCCGTTTCACCATGCCAAAGGTACTCTCTCGTCATGGGTTTCATTGTTCATCCCTCTCCCTCCTTCTGAGGACTAAGCCATACCAACAAGTTGCTCATCCTTAAGCTCGTATCCTTTATCCTCTTCCTCACTATCCTTTCTTATAACGCGACCACTGGTCTCTCGAGAACCACCTCCATCGTAAGGAAAACACTTTCGTAGGTAGAAAAGACTAGTCGCAGTTAAAACTACTGTGACTACAGATGGAGGAAAGAAAGGAAAAGAGATTCAATCAAGGAAACAAGGATAATGCTAATGGCCTTTGGGGAATAGCCTTTTCTTTTTAAAAGAAAATTTTCTTGAAAAATGCTTCTTTGTAAACGGTTTTTCAAATAGTTTTCAGAAGGTCTTTAAAAACTTTTGCCCAGTCTGGTAACTTTCTGCTCTGATACCAAATGTAACACCCCGCCTCCGCTAGGGTCACTCGCAAAGGAATGCACTAGCTTTAGAGGGGCATTATTGGTAAACATGCACAGAAATATCACAAGACAGAACATATATAAATAGCGGAAGTAAAATCAAACTTTCATAACATGAATGAATAAGGTCTAAAGCCTTTTACATCAGAGTACATCAAAACCTGTCTTGCAAAAATAAAGAAGCATAAAAACTTTTCCATAAATTATTCCCCAAGAAAAAGCAGTAAAGTAGCTATAGCCAAGAGAAGTCCAAGCCATCCCTGATGACCCTCAAGCAGAAAAAGTCCGAACTAAACAGCATTGTTTCCTCCCTGAAACCTGGGGGGGGGGGGGGAACGGAAGAAAAGAGGCGAAACAAAACGGGTCAGTCAAAAAGACTGAGTAAGTCCTATCTACTTCCAGTATAAAAACAGGTAAAGGTAACATGACATGCATAAACTGAAAGTAAACATAAGGATAACTACAAGATAGATAAACCAGGGTAGCCGGTTGAACTACTGTGGCATGGTAAACTAAGGTATCATGATAAACTACGGTGTTATGATAAGTCAAGGTATCACATCGTCAGATTTCTATCGAGTACATTATCCCAAGGTATCTACCCCGTCTAACATCCCACGTTATCTATTATGTATGTTCTTCCTAGTTCTAACATGCATATTTGCTCTGCACCCTCCGTACTAGTATCCCTACCCGCGTCATGTGTTAACCATGAATGTCCCTTGCTCAAAGTCGTGTAATGGTCCATGTCGACCTAATATATCCCATATATAGGTTACTCACATCATATGTTTCTTTCCATGTATATAAGTTCAGTCCTTTGCCGTACCTCGTACGGGCTTCCTCATGTCGTATTATCCTTGAAATCGTTTGGACTATCACCCTTGTTCTAGCTAGGCTCTTCCATATGAATCATCGTTTGAACTACTAGGACTTATGCCACCTAGCACCACTAGGGATTACGCTTACCTATTGCACGCTTTCGTATTTCGGTTTGGGTTAAACCACCTAGGCCACTAGGGATTACGCTAACCCTCAACCGCGCCCTTTTTCCCACGCATTCATCGTGAATCGTTTTTCTATAACTGGATGCACATGTATCACATCGTGCCATCCGAGTCCTGTCACCGGCCAAAACAAGAAATATAGGACTCGGTCGGGAGCTTTAGATTTATCTGCCGATGCAGATACTAAGGTCTGCTTTTCTACACGTGGCTATGGTCCCACGAGACCCCTCCCTCAACTAGTGAAAGGCAACACAAGAGAAAATCTTGCATGAGAACTACACTCCGGCCAGCCCACATCCTACGGCCTACCTCACCCATAATTAGATAGCAATTATGGTCTGTTGGGTGTTCCCTGCCTTTCCGTACGTACACGCTTGACTCAAGATGGTAGATGATCGACGAACTTGCTATCTCGGGCACCTTATGTATTCGCCGACTCACTGCTATCCACCCCAGTCTTTAGGTCGCTCGCATAGCAACCAAGGCATATTCTTGGTTCTTCTACCGCAGACCTCAACCTCTCGTGAGCCTAGTATAATGACCTGGCAGCTCACAGAGGGATCCCAAGAATATCCTCACGTTCCCCGAAGCCGCTGCTTCGTTACCCAGTTCGTTGGAGCCTTTATCTAAATCAGATAGCCTGCTCCTACACGCATACTTAAACGTTGACCTAACGTATCGGGTTACTGATCTATCTAAGAAATGGTCCAAAATTCCTTGACTAAGAATTATTACTTAGTTTCCCTTAACTAAGGTTTACCACTTAGCCTTATTTCCATAATCCTTGTTAACTATGGTTATTTACCCAATCCTCCGAATTAGGGTTTATCTAATGGGTTAAGTGTCACTTAAGTCCATAACTTAGCCCGTCTACAAACCATATCAAAATTGGCTAAGTATCCAAGTCCAAGACTTAACCCTACAAACCATGTGTCAAGTTGGCTAAGTATATTAAGCAATCCATAACTTAACCTCGTCTAATTATCATTTTAGATTGGTTAATTATATATTAATTTGACCCTATCAAATTACCGAGTCAAATCGGTCAAGCGTATTCGAAACGATTCGTGACTTGGCCTTATCATGTTTTCACGCTAGATTGGTTAAGTATAGGTTAACTTAACCTCATCAAATTAACGAGTTAGATTGGTTAAGTTTAGTTCACTTAACCACATCAAATCTTCATGTATAATTAGTTAAGTATAAGTTGCTTAACCCCATTAAATTATCACGTTAGGTTGGTTAAGTATTGGTTACTTAACCTCATTGAACCACCAAGTTTAAATTGGTTAAGTGTTTAACTTAACCCCGTCGAATTACCGTGTTTAGATTAGTTAAGTGTGGATTACTTAACCCCATCTAATTACCTTGGTTAGGTTAGTTAAGTCTTAATGACTTAACCTCATCTAATTACCCAGTCGGATTAGTTAAGTGTAAATTACTTAACCCCATCTCCTAATCATCTTGCACGGTTAAGTGTCATTAAGGAAATCAAGCCCGGTCCCACTTAACTTACCCATTCGTGTCATATCGGTTAAGTGTCATTTGTCAAATTTACTTAACCTTATCATGTGGCATTAATTTAATTAATGCACTCTTAACCTCTCACATTAGACCTTGTTGTGGTTACTAGTTAAGTCGGGCGGGTCCGGGTAGATTTACACCACAACCTAGTCTAACCTCGGGTCTTAAGCGCGACATGACCAACTTCTCACATTGGGTCCTATTGTTTGCAACTACTAGTTAGGCCGATCGGTTCCGGGTAGTTTTACGTTGCAAACTCAACCCAACCTCGAGTTGGCCACACTCACATTATCTAAGTTCATCGTGTTTCCAAAACATGTTACAAGTTTTCAAGCATTTGGGTAGACCTAACTTAATAGGTAAATTCCCAAAGGGTAGACCTAACTTAATAGGTAAATTCCCAAGCTCATGTTTTATGCATACTTACATGCCAACTTCCATGTTATCTTTCAAGTCATATTTTCAAGTATAAGCACATGTCATATTCAAGTTAAGATTTTGCGACATGTTCATGTTTATCTAACTACCCAAAAATCGTGTTTTCCTAACGCAAGCAAAGCGAGTCAACATAGTAAGAATACTATGTCACATATTGGTCTCAAAACATGCATGATGCCAAAAAGGGATTGGCTTCCACATGCATAGCATCATAAAGGGATTAGCCATGAACATACATAGTGTCATAAGGTAATTTGGCCACAAACATGCATATTACCAAAAAGGGTTTGGCCATAAACATGCACAGCTTAAAAGAGGGGATTGGCCACGAGCATGCATAATCTCATAAAAGATTTGGCCACAAACTTGCATGTTAGCATAAGGGGTTTGGGTTCATAAACATGCATAAGCCCCCAAAATCTTGTCTTAGCCAATGTTTCACACATAAAGTGGTTCCTAAAGGTTCATGCTAGCATTTCATGCATAAAGATCCAAACTTGCAAGTTAAACTAGGTTATGCATAGCATGAGAGGCATGATTAAGTCACTCACATGGCCTAAAATCATAAACATGAACACAAGAGGCAAGGTAAGGTTCATATAGGTTCGCATAATCATGTTTAGCCTCATTTTATCCCATGTCAACATTAAAAATACCGTTTTGATCCAAAAGTAGCTAGAACTTACATAGTTAGGCCTAGGGAAAGAAGCATGAATCATCTTGGCTAAGAAAGGTGCCTCCTTTGTTGAAGAATCGTCATGGAACTCGCATAGCAACGTTGATTTGGCCTTCATTTGGTGTAGCAAGCTTGCACCTTTTGATTTGAACTTGATTTGGATGCATAGGCTCTAGGGATTTGAGATGGAGGCCATGAGAGTAGAAATTTGGCCATAGTTTAGTTACATGAGTGAATAATGAGGGTTTAGGGGTAGGTTTAGGGTCTTTTTATAGAGATTAGGATAGTTTTAGGCCCTTAGATTAACCCTAGGACCAACCTGAACCGTCAGATTTCAAACCAGGCCCAAAAACCTAGCCAAGATAGAAAATAGGTGCACCAGATCAGAATCAGCCGACAGGGCAAGTCGACAGCCCTGTCGACATGCCTGTCGACATGCCTGTCGACATGCATGTCGACATGCCTGTCGACTTATCTGGGCGGGAATTTTCCCGCTTGGCCCCATTTCTGCATGTTTCGAAATTCAAATTTCCCGAAAACTTCTTTGGGCCTTAACCGGGTCTTACGGACTCCGATTTTCGAAAACTCGGACTCTATTTCGCGTATTTTTCCGAGACGAACGCAATGACATAGCCCGTTTTACTTGATTCAGAATTTAAAATTAAATTCTGCCTTGATTCTCGTTTTAACATGTTATCGAAAAATACGGGTTGTTACATCCCCCTTGGCCTCCTCCTCCTCTAAACCGAACCCCCTACTTCGATTTTGACCTAGCCGCCACGACAACTCCAAAACCGCCACCTCGGGTCAGTGCAGCACCACCACAGACCACCTTAGACCGCTATCTCCACCCAAAGCAACCGGTATGTTTTATTTTTATTTTTATTTTTGTTTATGTATTTAAAAATATGATTTTTTATATGAAATAAAAATCCGATTGTTATAGTTTAGATTTGAAATGTGAACATCGCATAGTAATGAGAAGCATTATAAAAATATAATTTTTATTATATGTCAAGGTTAAAAATATAATTTTTATTATATGTCAAGGTTAAAAATATAATTTTTATATCATGGAGAGGTTAAAAATATAATATTTATATACGTAGCGAAATAAAAATCTGATTTTTATTATATATATAGTGAAATAAAAATGTGATTTTTATTATGAACCGTGTGATTAAGAGTGCGATGGAATTGACCGAAAGTAGAACGGAATCCAACCCGTTCAGAAATATAAAATGGAGGACTGGATCCCAAAGGTGAGAACTCCTCACTTTTAATCTTGTTTTCTAGTTAAAATATATACTAGGATGCAGACGGTGGTTAGCAGCACCCGACACCCGTCGTCCACAGACCATGGACGACTTGTATGCTTGTTTGATGTGTTGTGAAGTTTGTTTGTGATGTTGGTGTGAAATAGATAATAAAACGTTCATGTGTTGAAATGAATTAATTATCGTTAAAAATATAATTTTTAACGTGAATGTGAATAAATAAATACAAACAAATCGAACGATTTGGTTATTTACACACATTTGACTGATATTGATTGGGACGATAAATTTTACACATCGCCCAACTGCACCAATAATATTCAGTGTTTGTAGATTGAAACCCCACACGGGTGTTGGGATGCTATTTGACGTACACTAGTCCTAATTATTTAGTTGTATGTCGATCGATTGGTTGACAGACTGTGTAAGCGTTAATTATTTATATTTAATGCTTATGCAGTTGTGTGGTGCACTTTGGAAGATGATTGATTATTTATCGTTGCTATTATATACATGTGTGGTATGGAGTCCATATAATTAACGTTATATGGTAATTGATTGGGCCTCTTTCCAATTGGGAAAATATAGAATATTATAAAATATAGATTCATGTGTTGAATAGAATAAATAGTCATGTGTTGACAGTACTCATGTGTTGAGAGAAATATTTTAACAATAAAATTTACATCTTTATCATATATAAAATTAGAAACTAACTGGAAAGTAGATAAGATGAGTGGTCTCCTGGGTATTGATCTGATGTTGGTTTCGGCCTTCGGGGTTAATACTTAGGGAATCGTTCTTTTACTTATTTACGGTTGGAGTCTGATTAAAAGAATTAAACGATAGAAATCATAATTTTATAAAATATATTAAATAACAAAAATAGTCACGTGTTGACAGTACTCATGTGTTGAGATTAGTCATGTGTTGAAAGAAATATAGATTCATGCGTTGAATAGAATAAATATTCATTTGTTGAATAGAATAACGAAGTTATTGAAAAATATAAAGCCGTGTTGATTAGAGATGAGCTATTTTGACGCGAACGATGTTTATATCGATTATATTTGTTTTTATAATGAATATTGAAAAGAGATTTAAAAATCGAATATTTAGAAAATGAATTCGAATTGAATTGAATATAAAATGAATTCGAATTGAATTGAAAAGAAAACGAATTCGAATTGAATTAAATATAAAATGAATTCGAATTGAATATAAAATGAATTCGAATTGAAATGAATTCAAATCGAATTGTAATCGAATTGAAATTGAATTAAATAGAAATGCAATTGGAAATCGAAGTGAAATCGATTTGGAATGAATTCAAATCGAATTGAAAACGAACAACAATTGAATTGAAATCGATTTGAATTGAAATCGAATAGAAATGAATGTAAAAATAATTTCTAATGGAAAATTCAATTTTGATTTGAATTTGAAATGTAGGTTGAAATTGTTTTTGAAACAAGCGATTTATAAAATTCGTTTTAAAAGGAAATCGACGAAATATATATAATATATATATTATATATATAATGGCCTGAATAGAACGCGCCGCGCTGCGGCAGTTCGTGAATTTCGACTATTGACTTTGAATGGACATTGCGGGAGATTCGACCGTCAGATTCTCCTAAAACTGGAACCGTTGGGTTCGTATCGAAAAGATCTATCCAATGAATATTAGAAATTTGAAATCTAACAGTTGGATTTGGAATTATGTCCAAATCAAATTTGGAAAAGGTCGGTGTAAGTGCAGTTCGATGGCAGTTATTGAAAAACGACTGTACGGGCCTTGATAAAATTATTAAAAATATTAATAATTTCTGTAAAATCATAATATATGAATTGGATAGAACTAGGATGAAAAATTCCACATTTGAAAGGATAAAAATATATTTTTATCGAAATGAACTAGTTTTGAACTAGAATTATAATTCTATTTATTTTTAAAATAAATAAAGTGGATTTGAAATGGTTTTAAAAGTAACAAGAATTTCCAATAATTGTATTGGAATGGATTTGAACCGAAATTGTCTTTGGAATATATCGATGTTGGATTTCGTGATGAAACAGATATTGTTATGGAAATTTGAAAGATATATTTATATCGTTATTTCCAATATGATATTTGTTGGTCGTAGAATTTGATATTGAATATAAGCTGATATATTTTCTATTCAGAGCCTTGTATTTAAAATCAAACGTGATTTGGGTTGTCGTGAATGGTGTCTTCATTAACACTGTTATTAAACCCAATTGAGAAAAAGATTAAATCTTTCTATTTTGATTTAATGAAGTGTACCAATTAAATAATATTAATTGGAATTGAATTTAAATTGGTTTTGGGTTTATCATGAGCGGTGTTTTGAATAACACCTGTTCTTTAACCCGGTTAACAATAGAATGTGATTTTGGGTTTTTCGTGAATCGTGTTTTAGATGACATTGGTTCTTTAACCCAGTTAAAGACGGGATATTGACTTTTGATAAGATTAAAACTAAGTGGGGTTTTAATGAATCTTTAATTAGATTGAAAAGATCGAGAATTGAGTATCACCAGTTTTGCTCCAAAGCGATAGTTAAATCTTTAATTAGATTTGAACGTGAAATGGTAATTAATATTTACCGATAACACCATGGTGTTAGATATGGAGTATTACCAGTTTTGCTCCGTGGGATGAATAAGTTGGGATTGGGAAATAAAATAAATAATTACTTCAGTGTGGTTCGCTAATCCCGACTAGTTTGGAAAACCATAATTTGGTTTGAAATGACGTCCAAAGGAAGATTAAAGAATTAATTTTAAAGAATTTATCTTTGATAAAATTAATGGGAACCTTTCCCTAAGAATATGAAATTTAAAAACTAGTTGTAGGTTAGCTAAGAAGAATGGTTTCCTGGGTATTGATCTGATGTTGGTTTCGGCCTTCGGGGTTAATATTTGGGGAATTTCTCTCTTACTAATTTACGGTTAGTGACTGATGGATTGGAATGAGGCGTGTGTTGTGTTTTCTGGCACTTGTTTATTATATACGACAGTTATTCGGAAAGGCCGGGTCTATACCCATTCTGAATAACTGTTTAGACGATAAGTCGTAGATGAAGACGGTGGTCGAAGACCGGACGTCTTCACATCGTTTGGATAATTACTGATGATCTTGATTGGGATGTACACCCAAGAAGATGGAAATAGTTAGTGATCGTCCAGACGTATTTGGAGATCAATGGATATGCGAGGTATAAAATGCCTCCGATTTCGTTCAGACCCAGAATGGACCTGTAAATGGATTGTGTGTCTGGCATTGGATTTTATTCTGCGTTGATTGATTTCTGTTAAATATATATCTGTTTGGCGGCGGAGAATTTATTCTCTTGCTTAACGCACTTCTCTGAGATGTACGAGCTCTGAGGTTATATATTGATAGATATCAGTCGCATGACATGAATTGCCTATGTGGCACGTTGAGATGCAATGATCAAGGCTTTTGTTGAAAAGCGGAGTCTTGTGGTTGATAATCAAAGCACGGCCTACGTGGCATAGCTTTGTGTATAGCGTGAATTCGCAAGCCTTACACCTCGGTATGAGTTAAAAACGGGATACATATCGCTGGGAGAACACGACGTTTCTTTCTAGTTATGGGTGGTGTCACCGTTTTACTAGCCCTGACATCGTTGATTATTATACCTTTGTGGATGTTGGATTGCGAGGCACCACGATTATAGGTCTGTAAGGACCGGGAAACGTATGTTCAGGAATTGCCAATCCTCGAACGTAAGAGAGGACCGGCCTAGCCGATTCCAAGGGTTGCCCAGAGAGAGTAGCCTTGAGACATTTGCTAGAGCGTCTCGAAGCAGAGAGGAGCTTGCCCCTTGCCTCGACTCATGACGGAAATCCAATTTCCAATACGAGATATTTCAGTTTTATTTGTAGAACCTGGTATGGCGACATAGTAGATGGTAGCTATGCCGTCTATGATTGATACTTATGATTGAAATTGTTTTGACACTATACACTTATTATAGTATCAAATGATTTGTTTTAAACATACCATGCATGCTTGGCTATTATAAGGGAAACCCCTATCCTCCGGCTTGCGTTGCATTATGTGATGGGACCTGGGTCTTATAATATCTTCATTTTTCAAAAAAGCATTGCGTTGTTTTATTCTATGCACTGGTATTCTTGGGAGGAAACACGTTTCGTGTTATACGGCGTGGTCCCTTGAATTACTCTCTTTTAAAGTAAAGTTTTAAATAACTGTTTTAGTTCTCACACCAGTCACATGACTGACCTGGAGTTCTATGCGGAGAGGAGCATTCTCACACCGTTCCACTATTAGAAAATTTTGGAAGAAGAATAATTTTAGGAAATGCTTATTTTTATTTATTTTCTTTCAACTTGATTTCATACATCAATAGAGGAGATACAACTGTCTTTTATAATGCAATGCGTTCTCTGGAATATTCTAGGAAATGCCTTGTCTAGAATTCTCTACAATGACACATATAGGAATTCTAGATATATTATTTATTCTTAAATTATTCCTTACATTAATACAAATGCAAATTTGTCAATACAATTAATTGTTGCCTAGAAACCAAGATAATTTCCAACATAAATAGGCATACAAGCGTCAAATTCAGCCTAAATTAACAAGGTAAGAAGGTTCCATTTGTGTTTTGGTATGATAAAATTCCTTTTGCTTTTTAAGATTCTTTCTGTATGTACTTAAAATATGCAATGCCCAACACCATAATAATGTTATTTTTAGTAACTGCTTGTTTGATATCATTCTCTCATGCTAAAAATCTGGGAATGATTACCTTTCATGCATGCTTGCTTGCTTCATACTGCGACGTCAGAGTACTTCTGGTAGTGTAGACATATAAAAGTATAAACTGAGCTATTTATCAAAACAGTGAATTTTTGCTCTAGATTAACCAGGTAAGAAGGTTCCATTCCTGTTTGGCACGACGAAACTCCTTTTTTTTTTTTTTTTTTTTCCTTTTTGAGATTCTTTCTATATATCCTTAAAATATGCTATGCCCAACACCATAATACCGTTACTTTTAGGAATTGCTTGTTTGATATCATTCCCTCATGCTTAAATCTCGTGTTGATTATGCTTCATGCCTGCTTGCTTCATGCTGTGACGTCAAATCCTTTCTACAAAGCAGGTCTTTTGTGGATCAATAATCATTATATTTACAAATATTATTTCGTTCAGAGTACATTTAGTAGTGTAAACAAAATACTACCATCTGATTGGTGGAAATCAGTGGATTTAATATGAGATACTCGATTTCCACCAAACAGGCTCGAGTGTTTTATTCACATCCCTAAGGTAGCGTAACATACTTGGTTCCTAGATACTACAAAATTTGCAGTCTTTACAATATCTTTGCTTAGAAACAAACCTTTCCATGCTAGATCTATACTGCGGCGTGTGTGGATCTGTCGTACCACCTGAAGTTTAATTAGCTTGTTTTTTTCCTTTTATTTTTAATTTTGTTTTGAAATAGTTAAAATTATGGCCCAAGCCCAAATACAATACTAATGAACACCTAAAACCCTACCACAAATAAAAAGGGAAAACGACTACTTGACAAAAAAATTTAACATAATTTAAGGAACACAAAATCTGGATCGTTAAATTAATTTGTCTTTTATATAAAGAGTGGAAATTGAAAAGCAATCTTGTAGTTGACATCGTGTATTCTCCTAATTTGTGTGAAATTTTTGTTTCAAAGTAGACTTTCCCATTAAAAATACATTAAAGTTAGGATTAACTCCATATACAACCTTCATCAGAAACTACTCTAAAGAGAAAAATGATGGAAATCAAGATCTCCATACAGCGGAGAATAAACATTAGGGAGAAGGTTAAGAGAAATAAAACCTTTCACTCTGAATCAGCTTCAACCGCATAATTTTTCAAGCTAGACAAATCAATATCATATCAAACTTGCCATATGTACACAAAACCGTATACAATATTATATCATATATGCACAAGTTCAAAAATCTGTAACAAAAAAATATCATCCAAGCGAGATCAAATCCCTAATACTCAAAATCCTCTATTCCTCTGTATCCAACCAATAAAAATCCTTGATTTTCACCTTTTTGCAATTAAATAAAAAAAGAGGATTTAATTGCAAAAATGTGGAAATTAGGAGTCCTGATTGGTTGAGTATAGAGGTAAAAATTTGGGTATAAGGTATTTCATTTCCATCAATCCATAATAGCGATTAATATCTATATAATAAAATTCCCCCCTTGGACAAACAACAAGACAAAGAGTGGTTCAGATTTAATCCCGCAAAAACAAATCCACTGTCCTAATTTAAACACATCCCCTGATATTTGGATTGCCACCTCATCCGCATTTGCCTTATATTTAGTTAACTCAACTGCTGTTAATTCCATTAGCCGCGTTCACATGTCTATCAACCGACGATAAATTTATTCACACGATCACTAATCATAATTCGATTCCCTCCTTCCAATAAGATCATTATATATTCTTTCTTTTTTCCCACCAACTTCTTCTTTCCTCCCTGAAATTAACCAATTACATAGTTTTTTTTATTTGGGTGAAACTCGAAACAATTGCTGCAAAGTATGGCTTTCTGGACTGATCTAAAATTTGAATTTTGTATTGTTTCTCTAATACATTGCTCATCTCCTCAGCATACTATATTTTCCGAGTTCTTTAATTGTTGTTGTTTATATGTGATTTGTTTGACTATGGGAAGAGATTTGGATACAAGGAAATAAATTAAATATTGGTTGACATATTTGCTTACCCACTATTTTTTTTATTAAGCAATCTTATGGACACTTATATTTATGGTGACAAATTGTTGCCAGTAATTTGTGTTTGACTTTAACGTAAAATAGAATTTAACGTAAAATAATTGCATGATTCAGTAAAACTATAATACCATAAATTATAATATGACATGGCTTTTTGACCCACTAAAATCAGGTCTCATCTAACCTTTTTTTTTTCTTTTTGACTAAAACGTTAACAAATAAGGCATAATGTTAATTCTATATTTATAGAGTCCATCCGTTATTATAAAGTATTAAAAAAAGAAACTATGTGAACCCATTGCTTATTAATATTGAACTACCCTTACATTCAGAAAAAATATGAAAAATTAAATATTAAACATCAGATATGCATGATTTCAATAAGTACACTTCTGCTTGCAGCATATACACTAAAAGAAATGTATCATGTAAACATTCATGGTAAAATACATATTACCTGCAGTTAAAGAATTAATTCATTAGTTATATTACAGCTTATCTGCAACGTAAATATGCTTTTTCATGTCACATTTCCATTCAAAATCTTTCCAAACTATTCTATAAAAATGCGTATTATTCAAAATTCCATTTATGAAGAAATGTGGGTATCAGTAAACAAATTCGTATATTAGTTGACACATTAGTGTTATCCATAACAACTATATCCAAACATCTATTATATGCATAATAATACATACTTCATATCATGTAATTTTAAATATTTTGTCAGAGCTCATTTTTTTTAATACATGATAAGCATCTTATTATTCTACACTTCAACTTGATTAGACTTTCTTGAATCGCAGAAAATGAATAAAAAAATTAGATATTGAAATAATGAGACTGCCCAAATGTAACAGATATTGAATGAGCAAAATTATCTTTATCATTGTTTATGTCTGAATGTCCGGCGACAAATAAGTTGTATTGATACGAGTACTAACCTATATGCCTTCTATATGTATACAGATTAAATTAGTGATCAATTCTCTTCGTCATTGTAATATGAGTAAAATTCTCTTTACCATTCTAAAGTTTTGATTAATTCTAAAAGCTTGCTGTGTGTATCATATGGGTTGGGTTTTTATTTTTATTTTATGATCTTTTTATGGTGCAGTATAGACAGTTTTAAGAAAATTAGTTTACCATGACAAATTTAGCATCTTTTCTGCATAACCAGTGAGTTTTCTTAATTGATTTTGATTTGAATCTTATGGGCCATATTAGAATTTAGTGATTGAGACAATTATATACAATTGAATTTGGTCACCTAGACCTTTAACAGTTGGCATTGCTGATCCTTCTTTATACAAATCATCTTTGAGTTAAAAAAAGTAAAGTTTGATATCCTTTTATTACATTTTCCTTGCCTCAAGTTAACGTTTTCCAAATTAATTTGCTTAGTTGATGTTTAGTGAAGGATATAAAGAAACGCTGCATATTTTCCATATGCTAAAGTAAGAAACGCAATAGACAACTAATATACATATAAACACTATTTTCATGCTCTTTTTTGTTGTGAAGGATAGATAACTATTGAAGTTTCAGCAAATCTAGCTGACAATGGAAAATTTAGCATATTTTCTCTGTATCCATTGAATTTTGTAATTGATTCAGCTACCATAGTGATTTGTCGGCATCATTTTAGTTATATTACTCAATTTTTCTATCTTCAATCAGGTAACGCCAAACTATAGTCATTTTCTGCACAAAAATTTTATAGCATTAATAGTTGATTATTCTTCCCTGTACTCAAAATCTTGCATTTTCCCTATCATAATGCAAATTATAGTACACTATATCTTGAATATTATATTACATATCCTTTCGTTAGTTTTCCTTAAATAAATTATTTCTTAAGATTGGCTTCCCTTAATTTCACCATGTTTCCTTAACATATCATTGTTCTATGGTAACATACCATTGCCTTTTATCCTTGCAATAATCTATATATTTTTAGAGTTTCAGTTCATAATAATGTACATTAGTTAGCATTTTGAAAACGATTATGAAATTACGTTATTCATGAATATATTAATTTTTTGATAAGAGTACCATCGAAGGTAACTTTTACTGCTTTTACAATTATTTATATAAAAGAATACTGTTTTTTGTTATAGCCAAATGCAACTAAATTATATGTTACAAATACTGTATTACATTTCCTTGACCACATCATTCCCTGATGTTAAATCTCCTTAACTTTATTTTATTTCCATATGATATTTGTTATTTCTTGCAGTTTTAAATGATCAATAGTAAAGTAATTGCATTCACATTTAAGAAACTAATGTGAAAATTAGGCATAATTATGGATTGTTTTCTATAAAAAGCTTTGTTAATTTAGCATTAAGTTAGTATGAACCAATTTCAATCTCATGGGTAACTGACTACCTGCAAATCAACTTCAAATTCATTTTTGGTTAATGCGTTTTTTTAGTAGAACAGTAAATGGTATTACAATTTTTGATTCAATAGACAATTGTAATTTAAGCAAGAAGATCCAGTTACATATTATAAAAGAGCAACACACTAAATTTACATTACATACTACTTAAATCTTGGTGGACCAAATGTAGAGAAGTAAATTTTGTGCAAATAACATCCTATAAAATTATCACCAATTATTGTAATATCAATGAATATTAAATGTTTACACGTGTTCATATTGAAGAGATGTTAACAAAAAAAGAACTAATTGAAACCCACAATTTAACAAGTTTGAAAAATAACAATAATGAAATAGATGTATTCATAAAACATTCAATGGAATTAGAACTTCTACGAAAAACAAGTCTAATTATTTGGGTTGAGTGCCTATGCAACATAGATTTTATGTTGAGACAGTTGGCAATACTCATATTTCTATCATTATTGTGTTCAACCAATGCAGATTAACACATATATGGTTGTTTAATTCATCATTTCGTACATAAATCTTTTCATTAACCCAATAAAGATACATAAAATTTGACACTGTTTATACTACGTGCAAGCTGTACCTACTCGCTATACATGCATCATTTACTTCTTGCTATAAAATTTAGTTTCTACAGTAGAATCCTAACGCATGCATATATCACTTACATTATATATTTTGCTATTATACGATATGTTCTCACCGCTTATTCATAAATGCAAATTACAACACCAGAAAGTATATGCTCTCATGCATCGCATGAGTTTCCACTCGTATATATACATAATAAATAGGAATTCTATCACAACTAGTAATTTTATTTGTGCATTATTACTTCTCTGCCACTTCGGGTATGCTCTTCAACTTGGGCCTCCAGTGCCAGCCTTCTTCTCTTTCTGTTCATCAATACCAATTCATTTTGCAAATCTTCAATCGTGAAGCCTGTTAATTCCTTTTTAACACCTGCTTTTTAGCAAATCTTCTCGCCACTTCCCCTGCTTTTTAACACCTTTGCTAATTCCTTCTTCTTCATCTTTATCTCCCTCCTCGTTTCCTACCCTTTCACTATCACTTTCATTCTTCACAATTATCGATAGTGTTGTACTCGCGCAATTGTACAAAAACAATTCTTCATCCTACTCAACAGCCCATGCTCTTGAAGCTTTCCTATTAACGCAGCAGTTTCCCTTTTTATAAATTTATATGGCAATGGTAATATCAAAGGTATTATGTTGGAATGAAAGAAATTTTATTTTAGTCGATAAGGAAAATGAATGCATTGTTAATAGCTTCAAGGTCTCAAGAGACAGAGAAAAATTAAACTACAGTAAACTGAGTTGCGACTCAATGCATGCAGCATGGAAAAAATGTGGGAAAGATGGAGCACCACATTTATGTTGGAAATAATAATTTGAAATTTATCTTTATTAATTTATAAAGTCTAGGCGTAAGTTCGTAAGCGATGTGTCTTTTATGGTAAAGAGTCATATTAAAGTTTGTATGTCTTTTAGTAAAATGTGATGTCTATTAAATGAAGAGACATGTAAAGCTCTCTATATAAAGCCTATCATTTTGGTTATGATGTAAGAAGTAAGAAAGAAGTAAGAAGAAAGTAAGAAAGCTAAATATCCTCCTCCTCTTTAATTCCAACAATTTAAACTAAAACAGATAAATTTGCTTCTAGCAAGTTAACTGGCGGATCAAATTATAATTTATCTGCTTAAATTATCATATCAACGGATGGTGCCCCATATCTAAATACAACAGTGAAAGAACTTATCAAAGAAGGATCACATAACCCATTACTTGTGTTGGTAACTGCATTAAATGGAAAAAGATTTTATGTATCATAATCTAAGAGAATGAATGGCTACAATGGTGAGTAATAATACGGATCTAGTCAGCGATATTACTGTAGAATTAACAAACCATGGGGAAAAAATCGCCGTAGGGGTGGATCATGTGTTACCGATCAGTTTTGATGTTGATTATTGTGCTATATGTAGCGTATAAACATCGTGTGCTTTAAATTACGATTTGATTATAAATGTCACAAAACATTTGTAAGACCAAAAATTAAATAAAAATGGAAGCGCTAGTTTAAAAAAATTCCAAATCAGTGAACAAAAACTCAATAAGATCAACATATATACATCCCTCTCGATAATGCTGCTCGCAGCATCACTAGTGTTGCTACCTTACAGGCTTTCTACCCTTTTTGCACATAACTACAAATACATGCAAAGAGCAGCATGCACACACTAATTCAAAAACCCACATAGGCTAATATTGTCGATTTTTGTTTCATTTTAAGGTGCGAAATGGTTTACATTACTAAAGTATGCCAATTCAGTTCCTTAAACAACTTTCCAACCATCAAACGCAAACTCCATGCTGTCAACCACTGTGATATACCAATATCTAGACATGAACATAGGATTTCGAAGGTTTGCTTAAACAGTCATGTATATCAAGTTTCAATGATTTGCAGAAAGTCATGATGAATGCTAAACATAAAATTATAGTCTAGTTTGCCTTATGTGATAAGCTTATTGTTTACTATTGAAACCAAAATTGGTCTACAACACCAAAGGTGTTATAGAAACACTTCACCGAATGGTAAGATTTGAAAATGGAGCCACCTAATATAAAAAACAAATAGCAAAAAGTAAAGGATAAGGAACTTTTAGAGTGGTTCAATCGATTTAGTCCTACGTCCACTATTGAAGTATTTTATTTATCATGGAAAATTTTACAAAGTTCATCGTCTCATACATTTCAATTATATGACTCATTCTCTTTCTCATAATGATCTTCTACTTTTTACTCTCTTTTAGCTTTAGATCCTACTCGAATTCGGGGAGGAATGGATTGGATCTCGGAATTATGATAGTAATCTTGTAAATCTTCAATCACTTAAGCGTTTAGATGATCCTCCTTCTTTCCATGATGAATTTTGTGTTACATCCGGGCTTTAGAGAGGATTAATAATGGTTGGAGATCTCTTGAATTGAGCTAAAGCGATTTCTCACGGCGTATGAGGGAGATTAGATCCATTTGTTGTTGGAGAAATGTTTATTGATCTTTGGAAGCCATTAACATGAGTTAGAGCGATTTCTCACAGAGGCAGGGCGTGCTCATTTGTAGAGAAGAGGAAGGCGAGCTCATTTGCAGAGCAGAGGCAGAGCGTGCTTTAAATATTTAGATGCTCTAAACTAGCCATCGTAGGTGCTAACCTATGCAGTTAAAACACTTAGCGGTTCTATAGCGGTGGAGGTGCAAAAAATTTGCAGCGCGCACAGAGCGGATAAATAACGGGGATACAACGGAGACACAAAAAGACTTCTTAGATGTAAAACAAAATATTTAAAAATTAATCTACCATCTTTCTCACATTGTATGTGTTTAAGAAATTAACATTTTTTTTTGGAAGGCAAGAAAGAAATTTTTTATTAACAACAACAGAGTTACAATAAAACAACATCTCCAACACATACTGTCGATATTCCTTATATCTAAGACTTACACAAAGGAAATCTGCATAAAATATAAGAATAACAATCCAATGCAGAAACAACAATTACATAATACATGAATTACTCTCTTCATTGCTTCTCTACGTCTTTAGATCAGAAAAATATTTGTAGAGAAGAGTATTTCAGCAAACCAAAATAACCAAAAATCACCACAACATCACGTCAAAATATGCCACATACCCATGCAAACATAAGAAACTTCCACAATAAAACAACTAGGATGTCCATTCCAGGTACATCAACCACATTTCACTACATCATCAACACAATCACGTGAAGTAACCACATCAACATAACTATGTAAATGTCTATTATCTCCAGAAAATACCTCCTGAATATCACCAGCAGAAAAGAACAGAAATCCAACAATAAAGAAGAGCATCCAAACTAAATCAGACATGCAAAAGACCCCAAAATCACCAAAATTTACCACTGAGAGGCCCTAGAATCTCTGATGGGCGCCTTGTAGTATGCCTGGAAGATGATTTTTTCGAATGATTTAGTGGCATAACATCATCAATCCCATAATCGATACCCTCATGCAGATCATCCAAATCCTCAGGCCGTTTCTTATTTTTCCTGTGTCCTTTAGATGAGTTAGCTGGAGGTGGTAGAACAAGATGAGAAAGAGGTGATAAGTTTGAATATGGTGAGGGTGATGCCTTTGCTGTAATACCCTCATGATTACTAGCTATAGCGGGAGACTGGAAGCTAAACGAAGAGGAGCATGACATTGACACATTCGAAGCCAAAACAGAAGAGAAAGATCTGAAAACCATAGAGCTCGAAACTAAAGAAGCAGATGAAAGAGAAAGTGATGCAGCAGATGAAGATGAATCTATACCATGTCCAACCGAATTTATATCCTCTATATTATCTTCGAACATATTACCAAAGATAGTTTCTTCGTCAGCATAAAAAACATCCGTACTACTATCATTATTATCATTCCTGTTCGTATACGATTTATCCATACATATTTGATCACCATTACTGACACCTGTGTTAAGAACAACTTCCTCTATTCCAGAAACTTTTGCATTCACTCCACTTACATTGCCATTACTATTTCCTTTGCATTTTCCAACTTCCTCTATAATATCTGACTCATTATATTTACTAGCCTCAGGAACTTGTTTATTTAAATCTACAACAACCACGTTGTTATTGTCAATAGCATAGCAGCTAAAACATCAAATGGATTTTCATTTGCATTCCCACCATTTAACTCACCATCAACATTCCCCCTTTTCACTTCTTTTTTTCCTCCAAAACTTCTTATACTTTGTGTTTACTGTATTCCAATTACTATGAGTATCCTGAACATATGCCTTTCTATTATACTGCTCTCCAAAATTATTTATTCTAACATTTGAATCAACAAATTGATTCCTAACCTGTTCTCCAAAACACATTTCCTCCGTAGATCTAAAATCACAATTAGATGTGTCATGACCAAAAACTTTGCAAATAGAACAGATCCTAGGCTTCCAATCATATGATAATTTTATTGGAGGACATTTATCACCTAGACCATCAACAATTATTATTTCAAGCAGCTTAAAATCACATGAAATCTCAATCAAAGCCTTAGCATAAAGAAATCTCTGTAGTTTTTCAGTGCTGCTATGAAAACATATTTACTTCCCTACGTGATAAGCGAGCCAATTAATGCCTAACAAAGTCCAAAGAATTATTGGAATTTTATAAAAGTGAACCCATGCTTGTACTTTCCTAATTTGTGGTTGAGAATTACCGATAGATGGATCCCAAATTGTAATAATGAAAATTCGACCTTTTACAAAAATAGGGTCGGATTTTGGAATTCTATCTCTATCAGAGTCATTTGAAAATTTAAAATAGAATTGTACACCCTCAAATTTTATATTTACTTCACCATCTAATTTCCAGAATCTTAGCAAAAAATTTACCACAGAGGGGTAGGAAATTGACCCACCTAGGAAAAAGCCGACCAAGTGGTTACCGCAGGACTTCATGCCCTCCTGCTTAACAAGATCTGGCATCTTCTTCGGTTTTCCATCCCTTACAATTTCGAAGTGCTGCGGCTTGAACAACCCCGCATTACGAGGAAGAGAATTGAATAAAGACGCATAGTCTATCTTCGTAAAGGAAGGAAATGAAGCCTTTGACGAATTTTGGTTAGCAGAATTATGAAAATCCGCCGAATTAAGAGGATTAGCAAAAAAAAAAAATCGTAGATCATGAATAGAGGAGTCCAATCCAAGATTTATCACATTAGGGTTTGCTGAGGAGGAACTGACTGTAGCCGGAGGTGGATTACCTTCATTAGCTAAATTCACTTAACCAATCTTCACTATCGAACCTTAACCATCCCTTAGTTAAAAACGAAGCCAATCAAGTTGGGGTATAACTACCTCTCAGACCTTAACTGAACAACATTTCTAACTTCAAAGCAGACAAGGTTTAACTTTTAAACCTTTAACAAACTTCCTTACGTAACTCTCTTTCGAATAAATCTCTATTCGTTAACTTTTTCCTTCGAATAAACTATATTCGATAATCACTCTTCGAATAGCCATATTCGATTAACTCTAAACGATAACTCTAATTGATTTACTTTTATCAGTTAGCTTTATTGATTAAATCTATTCTATTAACTCTATTGATTAACTTTATTGGATTAACTCTATTCAATTAACTCTCGTCAATTAACTCCCATCGATTAACTCCTTTCGAATAAACTATATTCGATTAACTCCTTTCGAATAAACTATATTCGATTTACTCCTTTAACTCTATTCGAATAAACTATATTCGATTAACTCCTTTAAGTCTATTCGAATAAACTATATTCGATTAACTCCTTTAACTCTATTTGAATAAAGTATATTCGATTAACTCATTTAACTCTATTTGAATAAACTCTATTCGAATAAACTATATTCGATAACCTCTTTTCGAATAAACTATATTTGATTAACTCCTTTAACTCTATTTGAATAAACTATATTCGATTAACTAATATTCGACTAACTCTTATTTGAATAACTAATATTCAATTAACTCCTTTAACTCTATTCGAATAAACTATATTCGATTAACTAATATTTGACTAACTCTTATTCGAATAACTAATATTTGATTAACTCTTATTCGAATAACTAATATTCGATTAACTCCTTTAACTCTATTCGAATAAACTATATTCGATTAACTAATATTCGACTAACTCTATAACGACCCGTATTTTTACGGTATATAAATGATCTATTTAATTATTTAAATAATGGTTTGGTTATTTAAAATGACCAGAATTAATTTATAGTGAATATTTAATTAATATAATAATATATTTAGTTTTTGAAATAGTCAGAAATAGTGGAATTCACAAAATGGTGTGAATTGGATCATCGGTGATATTTAATTCAGTTTAGAATTGAATTAGAATAACGAATATATTATTTAAATGAAAGTTTGAATGTATAATTATATTATAATTAAAATCGAGCTCGAAATGGCGTGGCAGTTCGCTATTTGGCGATTTGAACTTCAATTGAATGTACAGGGTCCATTTTAAATCGGATTTCTGTGAAACAAGAAACATTTGGAGCTGGTGAAGTATATTTTTCTAGTGGAAGAGAAAAATCGAGATTTCGTATGGTAGATTTTGATTTATGTCCAAATCAAAATTTAGAAAAGTCGCTATGGAATTCCTTTATAATTTATATCGATTTATTTATATTTTAAAATTGATTTTTTAAATATAAATCGAATATCGATGTAACACTAGATTTGAAATATCGAGTTATAAATCCCACTGGAGCTGTATGGTATTCCACTGTGGATATATACGATAATATTTATTTTTAAACATTTAATTTAATTATATTTAAATATATTTACATATTTAAAAGGGTTATTTAGAGCTTTAGAAATAGCCAGTTTTGCAAACGACCTCGGAATTCGACGAAACTAATTTTGTTGGATCCGCAATGTCAAATTATTGTTAGATTCCAAGTTTGGTGATTTTTAGGTATCATGTGTGATCATAGGAATTTTAGCGTTAAATAAATATAGCGTTTGCTTAAAATCTAATATAATAATCAATTTAAAAATTATTATAAATATCCTATAAATACCTAACTTCATCCTAAACCTAATCTCCACAGCAATAAAATGCGCCGCCACCAGTTCTTGAGAAAACGTGAGAACCTCAACTTCAAAAATCAAAAAGAAAATATAATCCAATAAAACATTTTATGTATGCATTTCGATTCCTGGTGTTATGCTCTCCATTTTCATACCCATTTCAAGGAGGTCGACGTCCATTCTTGGGTTGGGGTTTCCACAATGGGTTCTAGGGTTTCAGGAATCATGGTTTAGGAGCCTTGATTCGAGAATCGAGTGTTATTTTAGGGTTGAGGAGATCGATCTGAGTTCGTACCCCAAATTTTGTGGAATACGGTGGCTAAATTGTTCGAGAATTTCCTGGCCATGTACAGTTTAAGGCTGAGACGCATTTCAAATGAATTAGGCGAGTTTGATCCTATGGGTATAGAGAGGAAGTAGATTGGAAGAGAGGAATTATCATATTTTTAGTTTAATTTATAATTGAAGAAATGGACGGTGAAATGGAGTTTAAAGAGAACGAAATGGCCATGAGAAAGTAGCAGTATGCGTTTCAGGAAGAAGAGTAATGAGTGACGTGGGAGGAGTGATTAGAGGGTAATTAAGGTATAAATTAAAGATTAATTATATAGTTAATAATCTTATATATGCGCAATCTTGTAAACTGCATATCTTTTCCATACCTTATCAGAATTCAACGAAACAAGATCCATTAAGATCGTATGGACGGTGGCTACACCATGGAACAGACCGGGAGTGAATTGGGGCTCGTTTGGATTTATGGTGAAATTAAACGCCTGAATCAAATCAATGACCAATTATCGTTATTTAATGATAACCGTCCAATGTGAATAAAACTCACTAACTCTTCTCAGTTATATTTTTATAACGTATTTTGTAACTGATGAATAATGGTTGTTTGCGATGTGTTGGCTGTTTGGTTGAACTGCTAGTCAGTTGATTGAAAATATTGATAATGATATAGATATAAATCGTTAATCAAATATTGATTTTGTTTAGCAGAATATTTCATAGTAAGATGAAATTGATGTTAATTTTATTGTTTAACATCTGTGGGTGCAGGGAAACAGGTCAGAGGAACCCAACTGGGTTCCTCAACATTTATTTTACTGTTTTTCCATATATTGTGTTATATGATGTGATATGAAATCTGCTGTTGATTTTATGTGTTGGAATGATACTGATCATTGTTATATGGTACGTTAAATACCATAAGGAATAATGGAATGTTAAAAAGGAAATTTTCAATGCCAAATTTAAAAAAAGAATTATTTATAAAATCAAAAGATTTTATAAAAAGAAAATATTTATTTAGAAAATAAATAGATTAAAAAGGAATATTTGTTTGTTAATCAAATAAATAGAATTGAAAAAGAAATATTTGTAAACTATTCACAAATAGAATTGAAAAAGAAATATTTGTAAACTATTTACAAATTGAATTGAGAAAGAAATATTTGTAAACTATTTACAAATAGAATTGAAAAGGGATATTTATTTGAAAATAAATAGAATAGAAAGAGGAAATATGTGTAAAACAAATAGAAAAGGAAATAGTTAGATTATCAAAGGAATTACTTGTAAAATCAATAGATTTTATAAAAAGAAAATATTTTATAAAATAAATAGAATTATCAAAAAGGGATTTATTTTGTAAATAAATGGATATTTTAAAAGGAAATACTTGAAAGAGGACTAGAATTGTATAAAAGGAGAATTTTACATTTGAAAGATTTAAACCCGTGCTTCGCACACGGATACAACATGATATGGATTTAAAGAAGTTTTTTTAAATAGAATTAATTCTAACCGATAGATTAAGAAGATAAATTTATAAATAATATTTTATAAATCAAATGAAATGTTTATCATTGGATAAATAAAATATATATAAGTCAGGACTTATATAGAGAAGTAAGAATCTATTTCAACATCGATATTTGAAACTGAATAAATGTAGAGTTAATCAAAGGAGTTAATCAGTTAGAGTTAATCAGCTAGAGTAAATCGATTAGAGTTAGAATTAATCGAATAAGAGTTAACTGAACATAGTTAATCGAATTAGAATTAATTGAATATTAGACATTCGATTAGAGTTGATTGAATATAGTTATTTGAGATAGAGTTAGTCAAACATAGTTATTTAGGATGTGTTGCCATTTCGTACGACAACTAGCGTAATTCGCAGGGCTGTAGATAGCCTACGGCAGTCGGATGTTTCCTGAGGGAATCAGGTGTAACCATTGTGATCGCTGCGATCTAGAGTCAAGCGAATGGAGTTAAATTGAATATTAGCCATTCGAAATAAAGTTAAAACATACATAGTTATTTGAATATAAATTAATCGAATATTAGTTATTCGATAGAAGTTAAATAGGTTGAGTTAAATATGCTGAGTTAATCAAGTAAGTTAATCAAGTTGAGTTAATCGAGTTGAGTTAGTCAAGATAAGTTAGTCAAACCGAGTTAATCAAAATGAGTTAGTCCAGAGGAGTTATTCGAGATAGTTTATTCGAATAAAATTAAAGGAGGTAATCGAATATAGTTTATTCGAAAGGAGATTAATCGAATGTAAATCATTCGTAGAAAGTAAATCAAATGTAAATCATTCGAAGAGATATTTTCGAATATATTTATTCGAAGAAAGAGTTATCGAATATAGTTTATTCGAAAAGGAGCTATCAAATAGAGATTATTCGAAAAAGAGAATTTTACACTGAATTCGATTATATCGAATTCGGGAATGTAATATTTGCTTTCCGGTTTAATCAAGATTTACTTATTTATTAATAGATTAGTGGTTTAGTTATTTAGTTAAATTAAGGAATAAAAGTTACATTTTGAAGTGGGATATTTAAGAAGAAAGGAATTATAACGTTATAGTTAAAATATATGTTTTAAGATAAAGAAGGGGATTCATAAATAGAATCCGAGTTACGTAAGGAAGTTGACAAAAGTTTAAAAGGTGAACTTTGTCTATTTCGAGGTTAGAAACGTTGTTCAGTTAAGGTCTGAGAGGTAATTATACCCTAACTTGATTGATTTCATTTTTAACTAAGGGATGGGTAAGGTTCGATAGTGAAGGTTGATTAAGTGAATTTAGTTAATGAGTGTAATGGTTTAAATTGGCTTAGTGATGTTTTATTTAAACGTCTGTTTAAAACCTGATGAATGAGTTTTGGAAACGTTATCCAGATATAATCAGAGATATTTTCTAATCATAGAAAAGGAAATGTTTAATGAAAAGAATTCTGGAATGACAGTGATACGTGAAAAGAGATGAAAATGTTTTCCAATAATTAATAACGTATATTTTCTAAATTTAGAAAATAAGGAATGTTGAATATATGGAAAAAGGAAATAAACAAATTAATGAACTAAAGAGGTAAATGTTAAATGATGATTGATCGATATAATTTCCATCCGGAAATAATATCATTGGTTGTACTCCTATTTTTCTTAGATAGTTAAATCACTGACTATCGAAATTTTTGACCATTTTTCCATCGTCAATACGGAGAGACCGGGATCAGATTTTTATCTGAAAACCACTATGTATAGACGTTAGCGTTGCGATCAAATATGATGGAGAAAATGAAGACGGAGTTATGCAAGAGCTATCCTATTTACAGAATGGTGCCTTCGGTTTGTCCAGTCCCAGGACAACGTGAATGGACGAATGTCCGACAGAGTATATGTAACAGATCGCGTAAGTTGATCTCTTCAAACGTACTTACGTTTGGTGGCAGAGGAATTCGTTTCTCTTAGCTTTATACCCATGGTATTTTTGAGGGAATCAATTTGTGATTTGACGGGTATGACGATGTGGCATTCAGAGTAAATGAATGTATGATCTGTCAAAAGATACGTCATGACCTCAAGCTTCATCAACCGGGAAATGACACAAATCGGGCAGGCAGCATAGCTAAGTGGGTCTCTTCCATTAGGGTGTATATCACCTATCTAGAGAAAATTCATTTCATTCTTTTATCTATTATCGATGCTATCCCTTTTCGGGAAACGGTGGGTAGCTCCCAACCGTTGGTGATATACATTCGATACACTCAAGAGAAATGAGTGGTCGGTCATGTGTGGGCCGGGTTGCAAGATGTTCTTGTTGAACCCAGTGTATTTGCCTCTAGAGATACACTATCGGCAGGTGGTCGCATACCTTGTCATAAGTCGGAATCCAATCCCCAATAAGAGCCCGCGATTTTGTTTTGTATACTATCTATGTGGAGCGTGAGATGCACGCGTTCTCCTAGATTGTTAATTACATATGATTAGACATTATTATAATATCAGAGAAGTATTGATTTTCAAAAACTGTTTTAGGTTATCGTAAGGTAAAAACCATCCGTATTTATTTGTGGATCGGTCTTACAATTACCTTTTCTTTTGAAAAGGATTTTGGAAAGTTAAACCAAATGATTTGAGTTTACTCACACTAGTCCCATGACTGACCCAGAGTTTATTTTGTTTTGTTTTTCCCTAAACTCTTGGGTGCCCAAATTTGTACGGGCAGTCAAGCAGTTCAGGTCTTTACAGATATACTTGGATGAGCTTGAAGCAGGAGGCTTCAGGATTATATAGCTATTGTTATTGCTGTTGTGTGTAAGTATTGTACTCTGATAATGTCAATATACTATTTATTTCAAAGTTATGTTATATATTATATTCTATTCGTTCCGCTGTGAGATTCGTGTTTACTCTGATTGTGTTCTTCTTCTCTTTCTATTCTAATTTTCTATCTTATCTATTCTCACCCTCTAACTTCTTTCTATTAATGATCAGTAATTTCCGATGTCTGAATAGTAAACATGGTAGTTTTGTGTTGATTTTCGGGGTTGAAAATCCCAGTTCGTTATAGTGGTATCGAAGCTAAAAGGTTAAGTGATTACCTTGGCTCTGTGGCGTGACTCAGTAGAGATGGGGTTAGTAATACCCTAGATTGAATGTATATATACGAGTGAACATATTTGTAGATTTTATAAAAAATGTTCTATATTGTGGAGATTTGTAGTTTGTGAATTCTGGTCGATCAGTCTGATCCACTGTATGATAGGGATTACCAAACACTTGAATACGATAAACCGACACAGTATGTTTCGAAAAGAGGCTAAATGAAATAATTTTACCCAAAATATATTTTGATATAAAGAAAGGTATATCTTGGGATTATTATCATATATTGGATGTGTTGGTTGATTATAATTGAAATGGTTATATAAATAACCAATTTGAGTTCGTATTATATAAAAGCAGATTAATTAAATCAGAATTGGAATTAAAATTCTGAAACTGGGGAAAAAGCATTTGTAAGTGGATTTGAGTGAAGTTTAAGAAAATTTTAAAATCCTGGGAGATTTAAAATTGTTTACAAGTATCGTGAATGATATTTTGAAAAAGATTCCAAAATGAAAGTGTTTAAATATGGTTTTGAAAAGTGATATAGTATTGAACATGCTTTGATAGCTGGGAAATAACTATGATGATGCTGGCCACATCATCAATATTCATTTTCGAGTTGTAAGTGACGGATTACTACCAAATATTTTGTTTCGAATTATTTTGGGAAAAGGAAGTTGTTTTGAACCCCGAATGGGATTTATTTTAGAAAAACTAAACAGTTTAAAATCCCCAGGAAGATAGTATGAATTAAAAGCAAATTAAGGAAATTCGTGAAATCAAATATGCATTGAATTGAAACCAATTAACTGGAAATTTAATTGGAAGTGAATTCAGATTTTGAATTGTGAGATAGAATCTGAAATGGTATTGGATTGGTGAGTTAGGGATTTGGAATCGAGAATGAAACTTGAGTTTGAAATGGTAATTGGCCTGTTTAAGCGAATAGCCGTGTTGAGGATAAATTGATCAGAGATTGATCGGGATGACCTTTGGTATATGTTGAATTGGCAGAATAATAAAAGGATTTAATGATATGCCCGACAAAAAGGTACACGTTTATTTTTATGGATTTGGTGATTTATGGGACGATTTGGCAAGCCGCTTGGCCATTTGATTTTCTTTTGGATTGGAGAAGGCCTAGAGAGGCAAGTTGGTGTTTGAACTATTGACCGGTACAAGGGAGGTGCTAGCGAAATTTTTCGAAAATTCCGGGTGTTAGAAAATTTTCAGGATTTTTGAAAATTTTCGTTAGTAGGAATAAATAAATATTTAATAGGAATTAAATTGGTTCAGTTGAAAATAAGGTTGGTAAGTAAACAAATAAATTTGTACTAGTTAATACGGTTTGTTCTCTACCTTAGCAATTTCGAGGACGAAATTATTTTAAGGGGGGAAGTATTTTTACGGTATATAAATGATCTATTTAATTATTTAAATAATGGTTTAGTTATTTAAAATGACCAAAATTAAATTATAGTGAATATTTAATTAATATAATAACATAATAATATATTTAATTTTTGAAATAGTCAGAAATAGTGGAATTCACAAAATGGTGTGAATTGGATCATCGGTGATATTTAATTATGTTTAGAATTGAATTAGAATAACGAATATATTATTTGAACGATAGTTTGAACGTATAATTATATTATAATTAAAATCGAGCTTGAAATGGCACGACAGTTCGCTATTTGGCAATTTGAAATTTAATTGAATGTACAGGGTCCATTTTAAATCGGATTTCTGTGAAACAAGAAACGTTCGGGGTTGGTGAAGTATATTTTTCTAGTGGAAGAGAAAAATCGAGATTTCATCGGGTAGATTTTGATTTATGTCCAAATCAAAATTTAGAAAACTCACTATGGAATTCCTTTATAATTTATATCGATTTATTTATATTTTAAAATGGATTTTTTAAATATAAATCTAATATCGATGTAACACTGGATTTGAAATATCGAGTTATAAATCCCAGTGGAGCTGTATGGTACTCCACTGTGAATATATACGATCATATTTATTTTTAAATAATTAATTTAATTATATTTAAATATACTTATATATTTAAATGGGTTATTTAGAGCTTTAAAAATAGCCAGTTTTTCAAACGACCTCGGACTCCGAAAGAACTAATTTTGTTGGATCCGCAATGTCATATTATTGTTAGATTCCAAGTTTAGTGATTTTTAGAGGCAGTGTGTGGCCGTACGGATTTTTGATGTGAAAAACAGTTAGTATTTTGACGTTTAAAAATATGCTGTGTGAGCAAACGAAGTCGGAATTCGACGAAACCAGTTTCGTTCAGTCCGTAATGTCGAACTCTAGCTGCATGTCCGGTTTGGTGATTTTTGGGTATTGTGTGTGATTATAGGAATTTTTAACAATAAATAAATATAGCTTTTGCTTAAAATCTAATATAATAATCGATTTAAAAAATATTATAAATATCCTATAAATACCTAAGTTCATCCTAAACCTAATCTCCACAGCAAGAAAATGCGCCGCCACCAGTTCGCGAGAAAACGTGAGAACCTCAACTTCAAAAATCAAAAAGAAAATCAAACATAATCCAATAAAACATTTTATGTATGTATTTCGATTCCTGGTGTTATGCTCTCCATTTTCATACCCATTTCAAGGAGTTCAACGTCCATTCTTGGGTTGGGGTTTTCACAGTAGGTTCTAGGGTTTCAGGAATCGTGGTTTAGGAGCCTTGATTCGAGAATCGAGTGTTATTTTAGGGTTAAGGAGATCGATCTGAGTTCATACCCCAAATTTTGTGGAACACAATGGCTAAATTGTTTGAGCATTTCCTAGCGGTGTGCAGTTTAAGGCTGAGACGCATTTCAAATGAATTAGGCGAGTTTGATCCTATGGGTATAGAGAGGAAGTAGATTGGAAGAGAGGAATTATCATATTTTTAGTTTAATTTATAATTGAAGAAATGGATGGTGAAATGGAGTTTAAAGAGAACGAAATGGCAATGAGAAAGTAGCAGTATGCGTTTCAGGAAGAAGAGTAATGAGTGACGTGGGAGGATTTATTAGAGGGTAATTAAGGTATTGATTAAAGATTAATTATATAGTTAATAATCTTATATGTATGCAATCTTGTAATATGCATATCTTTTCCATACCTTATCAGAATTCAACGAAACAAGATCCGTTAGGATCGTATGGACGGTGGCTACACCATGGAATGGACCGGGAGTGAATTGGGGCTCATTTGGATTTATGGTGAAATTAAACGCCTGAATCAAATCAATGACCAATTATCGTTATTTAACGATAACCGTCCAATGTGAGTAAAACTCACTAACTCTTCTCAGTTATATTTTTATAACGTATTTTTATAACTGATGAATAATGGTTGTTTGCGGTGTGTTGGCTATTTGGTTGAACTGCTAGTCAGTTGATTTAAAATATAGATAACGTTATAGATATAAATCGTTAATCAAATATTGATTCTGTTTAGTAGAATATTTCATAGTAAGATGTAATTGATGTTAATTTTATTGTTTAACATCTGTGGGTGCAGGGAAACAGATCGAAGGAATCCAACTAGGTTCCTCAACATTTATTTTACTCTTTTTCCGTATATTGTGTTATATGATGTGATATGAAATCTGTTGTTGATTTTATGTGTTGGTATGATACTGATCATTGTTATATGGTACGTTAAATACCATAAGGAATAGTGGAATGTTAAAAAGGAAAATTTCAATGTCATATAAAAAAAGAATTATTTATAAAATCAAAAGATTTTATAAAAAGAAAATATTTATTTAGAAAATAAATAGATTAAAAAGGAATATTTATTTGTTAATCAAATAAATAGAATTGAAAAATAAATATTTGTAAAATATTTACAAATAGAATTGAAAAAGAAATATTTGTAAACTATTTACAAATAGAATTGAAAAGGGATAGTTATTTGAAAATAAATAGAATAGAAAGAGGAAATATGTGTAAAACAAATAGAAACGGAAATAGTTAGATTATCAAAGGAATTACTTATAAAATCAACAGATTTTATAAAAAGAAAATATTTTATAAAATAAATAGAGTTATCAAAAAGGGATTTATTTTTTAAATAAATGGATATTTTAAAAAGAAATACTTGAAAGAGGACTAGAATTGTAAAAAAGGAGAATTTTACATTTGAAAGATTTACACCCGTGCTTCACACACGGGTACAACATGATATGGATTTAAAGCAAAGATTTTAAATAGAATCTATTCTAACCGATAGATTGAGAAGATAAATTTATAAATAATATTTTATAGATCAAATGAAATGTTTATCATTGGATAAATAGAATATATATAAGTCAGGATTTGTATAGAGAAGTAAGAATCTATTTCAACATCGATATTTGAAACTGAATAAACGTAGAGTTAATCTGCTAGAGTAAATCAATTAGAGTCAGAATTAATCGAATTAGAGTTAACTGAACATAGTTATTCGAATTAGAATTAATTGAATATTAGGCATTCGATTAGAGTTGATTGAATATAGTTATTTGAGATAGAGTTAGTCAAACATAGTTTTTTAGGATGTGTTGCCATTTCGTACGGCTGCTTGCGTAATTCGCAGGGCTGCAGATAGCCTACGGCGGTCGGATGTTTCCTGAGGGAATTAGGCGTAAACATTGTGATCACTACGATCTAGAGTCAAGCGAATGGAGTTAAATTGAATATTAGCCATTCGAAATAAAGTTAAAACAGACATAGTTATTCGAATATAAATTAATCGAATATTAGTTATTCGACAGGAGTTAAATAGGTTGAGTTAAATAAGTTGAGTTAAATAAGTTGAGTTAATCAAGTAAGTTAATCAAGTTGAGTTAATCGAGTTGAGTTAGTCAAGATAAGTTAATCAAACCGAGTTAATCCAAACGAGTTAATCAAAAGGAGTTATTCAAAATAGTTTATTCGAATAAAATTAAAGGAGGTAATCGAATATAGTTTATTAGAAAGGAGATTAATTGAATGTAAATCATTCGTAGAAAGTAAATCGAATGTAAACCATTCGAAGAGAGATTTTCGAATATAGTTATTCAAAGAAAGAGTTATCGAATATAGTTTATTCGAAAAGGAGCCGTCGAATAGAAATTATTCGAAAAAGAGAATTATACACTAAATTCGATTATATCGAATTCAGGAAAGTAATATTTGCTTTCCGGTTTAATCAAGATTTACTTATTTATTAATAGATTAGTGGTTTAGTTATTTAGTTAAATTATGGAGTAAAAATTACATTTTGAAGTGGGATATTTAAGAAGAAAGGAATTATAACGCTATAGTTAAAATCTATGTTTTAAAATAAAGAAGGGGATTCATAAATAGAATCCGAGTTACGTAAGGAAGTTGATAAAGGTTTAAAAGGTGAACTTTGTCTATCTCGAGGTTAGAAATGTTGTTCAGTTAAGGTCTGAGAGGTAATTATACCCTAACTTGATTAACTTCACTTTTAACTAAGGGATGGGTAAGGTTCGATAGTGAAGGTTGATTAAGTGAATTTAGTTAATGAGTGTAATGGTTTAAATTGGCTTAGTGATGTTTTATTTAAACATTTGTTTAAAACCCGATGAATGAGTTTTGGAAACGTTTTCCAAATATAATCAGAGATATTTTCTAATCATAGAAAAGGAAATGTTTAATGAAAAGAATACTGGAATGACAGTGATACGTGAAAGGAGACAGAAATGTTTTCCAATAATTAATAACGTATATTTTCTAAATTTAGAAAATAAGGAGTGTTGAATATATGGAAACAGGAAATAGACAAATTAATGAACTAAAGATGTAAATGTTAAATGATGATTGATCGATATAATTTCCATCTGGAAATAATATCGTTGGTTGTACACCTATTTTTCTTTGATAGTTAAATCACCGACTATCGAAGTTTTTGACCATTTTTCCGTCGTCAATACGGAGAGACCGGGATCAAATTTTTATCTGAAAACCACTATGTATAGACGTTAGCGTTGCGATCAAATATGATGGAAAACATGAAGACGGAGTTATGCAAGGGCTATCCTGTTTACAGAATGGTGCCTTCGGTTTGTCCAGTCCCAGGACAACGTGAATGGACGAATGTCCGACAGAGTATATCTAACAGATCGCGTAAGTTGATCTCTTCAAACGTACTTACGTTTGGTGGAGGAGGAATTCGTTTCTCTTAGCTTTATACCCGTGGTATTTTTGAGGGAATCAATTTGTGATTTGACGGGTATGACGATGTGGCATTCAGAGTAAATGAATGTACGATCTTTCAAAAGATACGTCATGACCTCAAGCCTCATCAACCGAGAAATGACAGAAATCGGGCATGCAGCATGGCTAAGTGGGTCGCTCCCATTAGGGTGTATATCACCTATCTAGAGAAAATCCATTTCATTCTTTTATCTATTATCGATGCTATCCCTTTTCGGGAAATGGTGGGTAGCTCCCAACCGTTGGTGATATACATTCGATACACTCAAGCGAAATGAGTGGTCGGTCATGTGTGGGTCGGGTTGCAAGAGGTTCTTATTGAACCTAGTGTATTTGCCCCTAGAGATACACTATCGGCAGGTGGTCCCATACCTTGTCATAAGTCGGAATCCAATCCCCAATAAGAGCCCGCGATTTTGTTTTGTATACTATCTATGTGGAGCGTGAGATGCATGCGTTCTGCTAGATTGTTAATTACATATGATTAGACATTATTATAATATCAGAGAAGTAATGATTTTCAAAAACTATTTTCGGTTATCGTAAGGTAAAAACCATCCGTATTTATGTGTGGATCGGTCTTACGATTACCTTTTCTTTTGAAAAGGATTTTGGAAAGTTAAACCAAATGGTTTGAGTTTACTCACACCAGTCCCATGACTGACCCAGAGTTTATTTTGTTTTGTTTTTCCCTAAACTCTTTGGTGCCCAAATTTGTACGGGCAGTCAAGCAGTTCAGGTCTTTACAGATATACTTGGGGGAGCTTGAAGCAGGAGGCTTCAGGATTATATAGCTATTGTTATTTCCGCTGTGTGTAAGTGTTGTACTCTGATAATGTCAATATACTGTTTATTTCAAAGTTATGTTATATATTCTATTCTATTCGTTCCGCTGTGAGATTCGTGTTTACTCTGATTGTGTTCTTCTTCTCCTTCTATTCTAATTTTCTATCTTATCTATTCTCACCCTCTAACTTCTTACAATTAATGATCAGGAATTTCCGATGTCTGAATAGTAAACATGGTAGTTTTGTGTTGATTTTCGGAGTCGAAAATCCCAGTTCGTTACAAACTCTTATTCGAATAACTAATATTTGACTAACTCTTATTCGAATAACTAATATTCGACTAACTCTTATTCGAGTAACTAATATTCGACTAACTCTTATTCGAATATATAATATTCGATTAACTCCTTTAACTCTGTTTGAATAACCTATATTCGATAACCTCTTTTCGATTAAACTATATTCGATTGCTCCTTTCGAATAAACAATATTCGATTAATTTTAATCTGACAACTCTAATTCAATTAATTCTATTCGAATAACTAATATTCGACTGACTCTTGTTCGATTAACTCTATTTGAATAACTCTAGTTCGATTTAACTCTATTCGATTAACTCTAACTGATTAACTCTAACTGGTTAACTCTCACTGGTTAACTCTACTGGTTAACGCTAACTGATTAACCCTATCCAATTTACTCTTCGTCCATATTCGGTTTCAAATATCGATGTTGAAATTGATTCTTACTTCTCTATATAAGTCCTGACTTATATATTCTATTTATCCAATGATAAATATTTTACTTAATTTATAAAACCTTATTTATAAATTAATCTTCTTACTCTATTGGTTAAAACAGATTCTATTCAAAATCTTTGCTTTAAATCCATATCATGTGATACCCATGTGCGAAGCACGGGTCTAAACCTTTCAAATGTAAAATTCTCTTTTTATACAATTCTATTAATTTTTCACGTATTTATTTTCTAAATAAATATTTCCTTTATAGTTCTATTTTTTTTTAAAATAAATATTTCTTTTTGTAACTCTGTCTATTTCATAAATAAATATTCCATTTATAATCTATTTGTAAATGTTTTACAAATATTTCCTTTTCACTTCTGTTTGTAAATGTTTTACAAATACTCCCTTTCCAATTCTATTTGTAAATGGCTTACAAATATCCCCTTTTCAATTCTATTTGTAAATGGTTTACAAATATCCCCTTTTCAATTCTATTTGTAAATGGTTTACAAATATCCCCTTTTCAATTCTATTTGTAAATGGTTTACAAATGTTCCCTTTTCTATTTGTTTCACAAATATTTTCCTTTTATATTTGTTCTTTGATTTTATAAAAATATTTTCTTTTTTAAAATTGTAACACCCCGCGTTTTTGATATAATTAAAAATATGTAAAAATATGTGTATATGCATAGATAGGTAAATAATGGTGATGTATAATGAAAATTAATTAATATATGGAAGAGAAGGGAAATTAATTCGATAACAGTGTGCGTAACGAAAAAGATAATAAAATAAAGATACTTAATTTAAATATCATGAATTAAGTAAAACGGACATCATCTTGCGTTCGTCTCGAAATTCTGCTTGAAATAGAGTACAAGTTTGCGTAAATCGGACTCCGTATGAAGGAGTTATGGCCTTTAGAAGATTCAACATAAATTCAAAACAATTCAAAATTCGACCCAGGCAGCTGGACGGGAAATTTCCCACCAAAACCAGGCAGGTCGACCTAGGGTCAGGTCGACCAAGGGGTCGACCTACCCTAGGGAGGTCGACCTAGGGTCGACCTATCCCCAGATCTATGCGATTCCAGCTCCTGTGACGTGTTTTGATGTGTTGTACGGGTCGAATGGCTTCTAGGTCAATCTAAGGGCTCTAAAATACTCTCTACATCTATATATACATAGCAAGACCTAACCCTAATTCATAACAATTCCTTAAGACATCTCCATGCCACCAAACATCAACCAAACATGGCCACTGCCCCAAAACTCTAAATTATATTGCAAGTTCTTCATCAACTTTGGAGTTTAATCGAATCAAGCAGCAAAGTTCTTCATCAACAATTCATGCTCTTCACCGACAATCAAATAAGAATATAAAATCAGTGTTCTACATCAACAAATCATTTATTTTCCCCAATCCAGTCAAGGTGAGTGGAATTATAATACACTTGTTATATAATAGTATTATTATCTTTCATCATTCCCCAGTTATAAATTCAATTCAAGATTCATGTTATAATAATTGTTCTTTTGTTCCCCTTCCCCTTTTTATTTTTGGATCTAGGTTCTCTCGAACCTAGACGAAATCTTATTATACATACGTATGGTTGGAATATGGAAATGTTGGGCATAATCTATTTTATGCAATCGAGGAATATAATCTGAAATTTGGGGAATTGTGGCATAACAATTATTATTGCAAATATTGGGACAATTGGTAGAATTTGTTTGTGACTTGAAATTAAGCCTAAAAGTGAATTAAATTATATGTGTAAACATAGGGAAATAAATTGGGAAAATATTGATTTTATGAAATTGGGTATAATGGGATTTTGGAAATTGGCAGGTTAGGATATGAATAACATGGAATTGGTGAATTTGGCTATAATTGAGTAATTTGGGTAAAAAGATTATTTCACGAATGGTTGTATAAGCAAAGTAGAAATGGGTTAAGTAGCACTTGACATATGAATAAACTTAACCAACATATAAGGAATGATAGTAACCTGTTAGGAACACATGTATGGAAAAATTGGAATAATAGGTATAGCCTATTAATGGAATTATAAGCATGGACATAAATTGGGATATTTGGGTAAAGCTTGAATTTTAGACTTGGAAATTGGATATGCCGTTAAGATCATAGATACATAATTAAAAATGGAATATGTTAGACAAACCATGTTTTTATGTAATTATGGAACTCGACACACGACATGAAATTGATAATTTGACATGATATATAGGTCGATTAAGTCAACACGAACTGATGGATAACACTTAACCAATTTAACATGATATATGAGTGGGTTAAGTCAAAGTGAACCGCTAGATAACACTTAACCAATTTGACTCAATATATGGGGGGTTATGTCAACGTGAACTGCTGGATAATACTTAACCAATTTGACATGATGCGTGGGTTGAATTGAATACGTGATTGGGGGTTAAGTCAACTTGGACACATGGGCAAACTTAACCAATATAACAGTATTAAACCTTGGTTAAGAGAACTAAGTAATAAACCTTAGTTAAGAGAACTAAGTAAATAACGAGAAAGAGAACTAAGTAGTAAACCTTAGTTAAGAGGACTAAGGTGTAAACCTTAGTTAAGAAAACGAATGATTAAGAGAAACTAAGTAGTAAACCTTAGTCAAGAGGTCTAAGTTGTAAACTCTTAGTTAAGAAAACAAACGATTAAGAGAAACTAAGTAGTAAACCTTGGTTAAGAGGACTAAGTAGTGAACCTTAGTTAAGAAAACGAATGATTAAGAGAAACTAAGTAGTAAACCTTAGTTAAGAGGACTAAGTAGTGAACCTTAGTTAAGAAAACGAACGATTCAGGAAACTAAGTAGTAAACCTTAGTTAAGAGAACTAAGTAATAAACCTTAGTCAAGAAAGTCAAGTTGAACACGAGAAGGAGCGAACGTCCGTCTAACTAAGAAGAAGGCTCCAACGGTCTGGGTTACGAAGCACGCGGCTTCGAGGGGACGTGAGGGTACTCTTAGTATCCCTTTGTGAGGTTGCAGATGATCCTCCTGGGCTCACAGAGGTTAAGGTCTGCGTTAGAAGAACCAAGAGTATGCCTTGGTTGCAACATAAGGCAACCTAAAGACTAGGATGGACCAACGTGAGGCGGCGATATCTTGTTTAGCCCTGTGATAGCACGTCGTCGTCTACCTACCATCTTGAGTCAATCAAGTACGTGAAGCAGAAAGGCGGAGAACTCCAACAGACCATATACTTGCTATCTAGTTATGGGTGAGGTTTGGCCAATAGGTTTGTGGGGCATAGAAGGCCCGCGTATATTTCTCATTCTTGATTTTCTGGGATGCCTTTCATTAGTTGAGGGAGGGGTCAAGTGGGACCATAGCCACACACAGATAAAAATAGACCTTAGCATCTACATCGGCAGATAACTTAAAGCTCTCGACCGAGTTCCCTGTTTCTTGATTTGCCCTGCTACGGGACTCGGGCCGCACATATAGAGGACATGTGCAACTAGACATCGATAACGTTTCATGACACGTACGTGGGGAAAGTCTAGGAACATATATCGCTCTAGGTAGTGTGTCCTAGACTAGGGGGCATCGTTCGATAGGTAGCATAATCCCTAGTCGGACCTAGGTTGCGTAAACCCTGAATTTGAGAAGCTTTCAATAGGTAGCATATACCCCAGTGGCCCTGGGTAGCGTAAAGCCTGGTTGAATCTAGGAAGCGCTCGATAGTAAACCTTATATTAGATCTAGATGATACAAGGAATCTAGCAAGATCGAGAGTGGCAATCCAAACGATTTCGAGAATGGTGGCACTGCACTAAAGTAGTATATATTTACGTGATGAAGCCCGTACGACATACGGCAAGGGACTGTATATATACATGGAAAGGATTAGATGAGGTGGGGGTATCTACATATACGTTGTATTAGGTTAACCTACTAGTGGGACATGAGTATAGCCTAGAGAGCTAATATCGCGAATAACCTAATAAGCAAGAAAATATAACTGAACGATATATGTTGGATTATACAAAAGCTTATTCTAAGTCCACTCACACAGAACTTAAGTTCTGACCCCCTCCTCATTACATACTTCCTGGTTAGGTTCATGACAGGGATGCTATATCTTTGGATACTGGTTTAGTAGTATTGTTAATAAGGTAAAGCAATATTTGAATATTATACTTTATTTCCTTCCGCTGTTAGATGCTTTACGAGTTCTGACATGTTTCTTTATCTCTATCTTTTTCTACAAGATACCAGAGCACCCAACTCGAGTTTTGATAGATTGGATTTTTGAAAAAAATTCGGTCTGTCCGAATCCAAGTTGTTACATCTGGTATCAGAGCTTCAGTTTAGTGATCTTAGGGAGATAATGAGTGAACATATTTGTATTTTCTAAAATATAAATATATTATATATATAAACCTAAATCCATATAGTAGCCCACTAGACATGAAAAGAGTTGGGATATCTAGTTTGTACACTCAAGGAATGAACATAGGAATTTGGAAACCATTAGGTGGTTGGGAAAGTGTACAATATGACTTGAAGCTAGACAAAGAAAAGTATCCCATAGGATGGAAACTGAAATATTAGTATTTCAGATTAGTGGGTTTAGAAATGAAACCTTAGAAACTAGAAAATGTTGAAATATGGAAAATGGATTAGGAATATATATAGATAAGAGAATTGAATTCGCAAAAGTGCCTAGGAAAACCTAGTGAGTTGAAGACCCGCTTTGAGTCTAACCCAATGATAAACTTTTAAGATCTTGAATATGTAAAAGAGTTTGTGGTATTTTTCCAAGATTTAATCTTAAAAGTATTTTGATAAATGCATGATGGGTTTTAAAGTAAAGTGTGGTATATTGTGTAAAACAATGATTTCTTGTTTTAAAAGAATTCTCCCATGAAAAGGTGCATATTATAGAGCATGCATAGCTCGCTAGTTTTCATATATGAAAGGATTGAAAAGAAATTTTGAAATCTCTATTCTATTAACAATCAATTTTGAAATTTTTGTTGGGTGAACAAAATAAGTGGTAGATTGTAAGAATAGAGTAGATGCTTGCACCTTAGCAGCCAAAATTAACATTCTAATTAGAAACAATGTAAGCCCGATAGTTATCCTTGTCTACTCTAGCTTTGTGATTTGAAAAAAAAAATGTTTTGCATTTTTATATTGTAACATGTTTTTATGGTTTGGCGAAAACAAGTTTTGGGGAAGAAAATAAAGTTTTAACACTTTTAATTTTTTTCGAAAGAAAAATGTAATGAAAAGAAATGAGGTTGAACCATGTTTTAAAAAGAATGGAGTAGGTAAGGATTAGTGCCTAGAATAGAACGAGAGAAAGTTAAAGCTATGAATTAAACAATTGGAACCAACTAGAAATTGGTTGAGTTGAGTGATTCTATGAGTGTTAATCTGATATTTATTTCAGTCTTTGGGGTTGATATTTAGGGAGTTACTCTCTTGCCAATTTACAGTCAGGGGTTAGCTAATATTAAACTAATGGAAAATTTCCCGTAGAATGCATAGGCATTGAGAAACCTAGGTTTGTTGCTGGAGAAAAAGAAAAAAATGATAGGCTAGTAATACACAACAAGGACTAGTAGTGACTACTAAGTAGCAAAGGGCAAGTAAGTGGGTAAATCCTGTTGTGTGGACTCACAATTGTCTAAGATGACAAAGTCCAAAGATTCTTGGCCCATAATAGTAGCTGTGTAGGATGCTGTTTGTGTTGAAAACAGAAAAAGCTTATTAGAAATAATAAACTTAAGTAATTGGATTAAGTCAGATAAGCTGAGAAAGAGAAAAGACTACCTAATAAGAAACAATATATTTAGTAAGGCAACAAATGTGACGGGAAAAGAAAATGGAAATCTTAAGAAAAAGATGAATAAATATGAAATTTTTCCAAGATAAGTGGAAAAAGAGAAGAAATTTTCTTATGTGGTTGTGCTTGGATAGGAAATCTTCATAGAATAGTCATATAAAAATCCAAGTACGATTAGAAAAGAAAAACGAAGGATGTGAATTTTTCCATTTTATATCTTTTCGTAACATAAGGAAATCAAATTTGGAAAATTATATTTTTCTAATTTTCGAATTTAATGATGGATGGTAGGATTTTGGATGCGACAATTGGGTGAACTATGCTCTTATTCTATAAGAGTGCGGGAAAACTTGGACGTAAAATATTTTGATTTTTCAAGAATATCGCATTCATATAGAAATGCAAGTATATTTAGGATGTGAGCATCATGTTTTGAAAGAGTTTTTAAATTTTTCATACATACAGGTGGATCCAAATTAGGCATACATACTTTACTACGATGCATCTCACTTTGCACATGTGCACAATGTTTGCAACAATTGGATGCACACTTGATGGATGGATATTGCGAGGGGTTATCTATTTTTACTCTTATCGAATTTTGGGGATGAATTTCTTTAAGGGTGGGAGAATGTAACACCCCGCATTTTTAATATAATTAAAAATATGTAAAAATATGTGTATATGCTTAGATAGGTAAATAATGGTTATGTATAATGAAAATTAATTAATATATGGAAGAGAAGGAAAATTAATTCGATAACAGTGTGCGTAACGGAAAAGATAATAAAATAAGTATGCTTACTTTAAATATCAGGAATTAAGTAAAATTGACATCACCATTGCGTTCGTCATGAAATTCTGCTTGAAATAGAATCCAAGTTTGTGTAAATCGGACTCCGTATGAAGGAGTTATGGCCTTTAGAAGATTCAACAAAAATTCAAAACAATTTGAAATTCGACCTAGGAAGTTGGGCGGGAAATTTCCCGCCAAAACCAGGCAGGTCGACCAAGGGGTCAGGCCGACGTAGCACTAGGGAGGCTGACCTAGGGGTCGACCTATCCCCAGATCTGGGCGATTTCAACTCCTGTGACATGTTTTGATGCAATGTACGGGTCGGATGGCTTCTAGGTCAATCTAAGGGCTCTAAAACAATCTCTATAGCTATAAATACATAGCAAGACCTAACCCTAATTCATAACAATTCCTTAAGACACCTCCATGCTGCCAAACTTCAACCAAACATAGCCGCCGCCCCAAAACTCTAAATTATATTGCAAGTTCTTTATCAACTTTGGAGTTTAATCAAATCAAGTAGCAAAGTTCTTCATCAACAATTCATGCTCTTCACCAACAATTCATGCTCTTCACCAACAATCAAATAAGAAGATTAAATCAGCGTTCTACATCAACAAATCGTTTATTTACCCAATCCAGTCAAGATGAGTGGAATTATAATAAACTTGTTGTATAATAGTATTATTATCGTTCATCATTCCCCAGTTATAAATTCAATTCAAGATTCATGTTATAACAATTGTTCTTTTATTCTCCTTCCCCTTTTTATTTTTGGATCTAGGTTATCTCAAACCTAGACGAAATCTTATTATACATACGTATGGTTGGAATATGGAAATGTTGGACATAATCTATCTTATGCCGTCGAGGAATATAATCTAAAATTTGGGGAGTTGTGGCATAACAATTATTATTGCAAATATTGAGACAATTGGCAGAATTTGTTTGTGACTTGAAATTAAGCCTAAAAGGTGAATTAGATTATATGTACAAACATAGGGAAATATATTGGGAAAATATTGATTTTATGAAATTGGGTATAATGGGATTTGGGAAATTGGCAGGTTTGGATATGAATAACATGGAATTGGTGAATTTGGCTATAATTGAGGAATTTGGGTAAAAAGATTATTTCACGAATGGTTGTATAAGCAAAGTAGAAATGGGTTAAGTAGCACTTGACATATGAATAAACTTAACCAACATATAAGGAATGATAGTAGCCTATTAGGAACACATGTATGGAAAAATTGGAATAATAGGTATAGCCTATTAATGGGATTATAAGCATGAACATAAATTGGGTTTTTGGGTAAAGCTTGAATTTGAGACTTGGAAATTGGATATGCCGTTAAGATCCTAGAAACATAATTAAAAATGGAATATGTTGGACTAACCATGTTTTTATGTAATTATGGAACTTGACACATGACATGAAATTGATAATTTGACATGATATATAGGTAGGTTAAGTCAACACGAACTGATAGATAACACTTAACCAATTTAACATGATATATGGGTGGGTTAAGTCAACGTGAACCGCTAGATAACAATTAACCAATTTGACTCAATATATGGGTGGGTTAAGTCAACGTGAACTGCTGGATAACACTTAACCAATTTGACATGACGAGTGGGTTGAATTGAATACGAGATTGGGGGTTAAGTCAACTTGGACATATAGGCAAACTTAACCAATATAACCGTATCAAAACTTAGTTAAGAGAACCAAGTAATAAACCTTGGTTAAGAGAACTAAGTAAATAGCGAAAAAGAGAACTAAATAGTAAGCCTTAGCTAAGAGGACTAAGTTGTAAACCTTAGTTAAGAAAATGAACGATTAAGAGAAACTAAGTAGTAAACCTTAGTTAAGAGGACTAAGTTGCAAACCTTAGTTAAGAAAACGAACGATTAAGAGAAACTAAGTAGTAAATCTTAGTTAAGAGGACTAAGTAGTGAACCTTAGTTAAGAAAATGAACGATTAAGAGAAACTTAGTAGTAGACCTTAGTTAAGAGGACTAAGTAGTGAACCTTAGTTAAGAAAAAGAACGATTTAGGAAAATAAGCAGTAAACCTTAGTTAAGAGAACTAAGTAGTAAAACTTAGTCAAGAAAGCCAAGTAGAACACGAGAAGGAGCGAAAGTTCGTCTGACCAAGAAGAAGGCTCCAACGGTCTGGGTTACGTAGCACGCGGCTTCGGGGGGATGTGAGGGTACTCTTGGTATCCCTCTGTGAGGTTGCAGATGATCCTCCTGGCCTCACAGAGGTTAAGGTCTGCGTTAGAAGAACCAAGAGTATGCCTTGGTTGCAATATAAGGCAACCTAAAGACTAGGATGGACCAGCGTGAGGCGGCGATATCTTGTTTAGCCCTGTGATAGCACGTCGTCGTCTACCTACCATCTCGAGTCAATCGAGTACGTGAACGGAAAGGCGGAGAACTCCAACAGACCATATACTTGCTATATAGTTATGGGTGAGGCTTGGCCAATAGGTTTGTGGGGGCATAGGGGGCCTGCGTATAGTTCTCATTCTTGATTTTCTGGGGTGCCTTTCATTAGTTGAGGGAGGGTTCAAGGGGGACCATAGCCACACACAGATAAAAACAGACCTTAGCATCTGCGTCGGTAGATAACTTAAAGCTCCCGATCGAGTTCCGTGTTTCTTGATTTTCCCTGCCACGGGACTCGGGCCTTACATATAGAGGACATGTGCAACTAGACATCGATAACAATTCACGACACGTACGTGGGGAAAGTCTAGGAACATATATCGCTCTGGGTAGTGTGTCCTAGACTAGGGGGCATCGTTCGATAGGTAGCATAATCCCTAGTTTGACCTAGGTTGCGTAAACCCTGAATCCGAGAAGCGTTCAATAGGTAGCATAAACCCCAGTGGCCCTAGGTAGCGTAAATCCTGGTTGGATCTAGGAGGCGCTCGATAGTAAACCTTAGATTAGATCTAGATGATACAAGGAATCTAGCAAGATCGAGAGTGGCAGTCCTAACGATTTCGAGAATGGTGGCACTAAACTAAAGTAGTACAGATCTACATGATGAAGCCCGTACGACATACGGCAAGGGACTGTATATATACATGGAAATGATTAGACGAGATGGGTTTATCTACATATACGGTGTATTAGGTTAACCTACTAGTGGGACATGAGTATAGCCTAGAGAGCTAATATTGCGAATAACCTAATAAGCAAGAAAATATAACTAAACGGTATATATAGGATTATACAGAAGCTTATTCTAAGTCCACTCACAAAGAACTTATATTCTGACCCCCTTCTCGTTACATACTTCCAGGTTAGGTTCATGACAGAGATGGTATAGCTTTGGATACTGGTTTAGTAGTATTGTTAATAAGGTAAAGCAATATTTGAATATTATACTTTATTTCCTTCCGTTGTGAGATGCTTTACGAGTTCTGACATGTTTCTTTATCTCTGTCTTTTTCTGCAGGATACCAGAGCACCCAACTTGGGTTTCGATATATTGGATTTTTGAAAAAAAATTGGTCTGTCGGAATCCGGGTTATTACAAAAATCCTTTTCCTTTTATATATAAAATCCATTGATTTTATATAATTAATTTATTTCCAAACTACACTTTGAAAATCCTCTTTTCTATATCCCAGTATTTCTTACGGTATTTAAAATACCAATTCACAATGATCGATATCATTCAAACACACATAATCAACCACAGATTATATATCACATCATATATTACAATATATGAAAAGAACAGTATTATAAATATTGAGGAATCCAGTTGGGTCTCTCCAACCTGTTTTCCTGCATCCACAGATGTTGAACAATATAATTAACATCAACTTCATTGCAATATGAACTATTCTGATAAACATAATCAATATAAAATTAACGATTTATATATATATATATATACATACATACATATATATATATATATATATAATTTCAACCAGCTGACTAGCAGTTCATCCAATCAGTCAACACACAACAATCAACCAATATTTATCAGTTCTAAAAATACGTTATAAAAATAAGAACTGATAGAGTTGGTGAGTTTTACTCACATTGGACGATCATCGTTAATAACGATAACCATCGCTTAATTCAGATGGACAATTTATTTCGCTATAAATTGTAACGGACTCCAATTCATTCCCAGTCGGTTCCATGTTGTTGCCCTCATTCATACGATCCTGTCGGATCTTGTTTTGCTGAATTCCGACACCGTATGGATAAGTTATACATTTTATAATATCCTATACAATTTAAATTAAAATAAATTAAATTTCCTTTTAACAAATGGGCTTGACCTTTAGTATATCGGCCCATTACCCTTCCCCCCAAGCCCGCTACAGTCATCTTTCTCAAACAAGAAAAAACGGATTTCACAAAAAACGCAGCCATTATTGAATCTTCTCCAGCTCACCGCACTCACGTTTCTCCATCGATTCGAATACAAACTTCACCACGACATTCTCCATCAAAATCCGCTCCATCCTATCCCAACCAACAATAGCTCGCACCTCCATCTCGACTGCGTTGGTCAGCTCCTCCAAACGGCTACAGTGAAGCCACCGTTGCTTTTCATCACCGCGTCACCCCAAAGGATGCACACGGGTTCGGTTTTCTGTCCTAGTCTCGAAAACAAGATCGAGTTCAAGCACCATGGCTTCAATCTCTCAATAACATGAACCCTAGTTCCTATAGCCTTATGCTGTACATTTTCGAACGACCAAAAATGTCGTCGAATCTCATGAAACGCATACTGAATCAAAGAGGAGGATCGCAGCAACACGATCATGTATAAAAAAGGATTTATAGAATTTTGTGTGATTTCCTTTGATTTTCTATAGCTTTCCATTTTTGTTGTAAGAAAGAAAAACAACGGCGGAAAAAAGATTGACCTGAGCAATGAAGTAAATTAGGTTTAAGGGAGTTAAAGGTATATTTATAGGGGAAATGGTTTAGATATTCTGGGAAGATATCCATTATATATTTTATTCTTCATCCTATTTTTCTTTGTATCATTGAATAAAAATTCCTACAACCACGTACAATATCCAAAAACTATGAAAATTGACATACAACTAGAGTTTGACATTACAGACCCAACGAAACTGGTTTCGTCGAATTCCGACTCCGTTTGCTCACACAACGTATTTTTAACCATCAAAATACTGACTGTATTTCACATTAAAAATCCGTACGGCCACATGCTATCCACAAAAATCACGAAACTTGAAATCTAATAATAATTTAATATTACGGATCCAACAAAATTAGTTTCATCGAAAATGGAGGTCGTTTGCAAAACTAGCTATTTTTAAAGCTCTAAATAACCCATTTAAATATATAAATATATTTAAAAATAATTTAATTAAATATAAAAAAACATAAGTATTATCATATATATTCACACTAGAATATCATACAGCTCCAGGATAACCCTATATGGATTTCTAACTCGAAATTCAAATCCCGGTTAAATCGGTATTAAATTTATATTGAAATTCCTTTTATATATCATTATAAATTATAAAGGAATTCCATAGCGACTTTTTAAAAATTTGATTTGGACATAAATCAAAATCTACACAATGAAATCCCAATTTTTCTCTTCCACTAGAAAAATATACTTCACCAGCGCCGAGCGTTTCTTGTTTCACAGAAATCTGATGTAACGGCAAGGAATTTCGCTCGATCTGAATCGATCGTTAAACCGACTAAGACCGTTCGAAACCCTGATCGTTTGAGAACAGGACAAATCAGAACTCAGACGGAAGAACATTTCATTGTATATTACAACAATTCCATCAGATACAAGAATATACAGAGTATAAGTGAATAAATTACATTCGATAAATATCAGGGATTACAATAAATTACATAGCAGCGGAAAAAAATATACAAACACAACTAGAAGAGATACACGGATACAGAGCTTTCCGGATATCGTTCCAGCTGTAAATCAGGACCCTGTGAATATAAATCTGCAAAACCAAAACTACAAGCTGCCCGTGTCGAAAATAGGGACACCCAGAGTTTAGGTTAAAACAATAAACTCCAGGTCAGTCATGTGACTGGTGTGAGAACTAAAACAGTTATTAATATTGGTTTTAAAGTTTGGTAACTCAAGTGACCACGCCGTATAACACGGAACGGGTTTCCTCCCAAGAATACCAGTGCATAGAACAAACAGCGCAATGCTAAATAAAGAAAAATGAAGCTGTTATAAGACCCAGGTCCCATCACACAATGCAACGCAAGCCGGAGGATAGGGTTTTCCCTTATAACAGCCAAAGCATGCTTGATACATTTAAAACACATTATTTGATACTATTATAGGTGTATAGTGTCAAAACAATTTTCAATCATAAATATCAATCATAGGCGGCATAGGTACCATCTATCATGTCGCCATACTAGTTCTACAATTAAAACCGCAATATCACGTATTGGAAATTGGATTCCGTCATGAGCCGAGGCAAGGGGCAAGCTCCTCTCCACGTTCGAGACACTCTAGCAATGCCTCAGGACCCCACTCTGATCCTTTGGAACCTCCAAGGCCGGTCCTCTCTTACTTTTGAGGATTAATTATTCCTGAACACACGTTTCCCGGTCCTTACAGACCTATATCTGAGGCGCCTCGTATCCAACAACCACACAGGTGAAAAGTATATAAATGTCAGGGCTGGTAGGTCACTAACACCACCCTAGCTAGAAAGAAACGTCGTGCACTCCTTGGGTCCGTATCCCGTTTTTGACTCATACCGAGGTGTGAGGCTCGCGAATTCACGTTATACACAAAGCTACGCCACACAGGTCGTGCTTTGATCATCAACCACAAGACTTTGCTTTTCAACAGAAGCCTTGATCAATTGCCACTTACGCGTGCCACACTGGCAATTCACTCCATGCGACTAATGTCCATCAATATACAACCTCTGAGCTCGTGCGTCTCAGAGAAGGGCGTTAAGCAAGAGAATAAATTCTCCGCCGCCAAACAGATGTATATTTAATAGAGATCAATCAACACAGAATAAAATCCAATGTCAGACACACAATCCATTTACAAGTTCGTTCTGGGTCTGAACGAAACCGGAGGCACTTTCCTCGCATATCCATCCATCTCCAAGTACGTCTGGACGATCACCAACTGATTCCCTCATCTCGGGTGTACAGCCCAATCAAGATCATCAGTAATCACCCAAACGATGTGAAGACTTCCGGTCTTCGACCACCGTCTTCCTCTTCGACATCTCGTCGAATCGGTTATTCAGAATGGGTATAACCCGGCCTTTCTGAATAACCCACGTATATAATAAACAAATGTTACACAAACACAACGAACGCCTCATTCCAATTCAGAATATTCTTTTATTCACAAAATCACATACTTAGGGAAATGTTCCCATTAATTTTATCCAAGATACATTCTTCTAAATTTATTCTTTAATCCTCCTCAAATATCATTTCAAACTAGTCGGGATTAGCGAACCACACCGAAGTAATTATTTATTTTATTTCCCAATCCCAACCTATATATCCCATGGAGAAAAACTGGTGATACTCCATTCCTAGCACCACGGTGTTATCGGTAAAATTAATTATCATTTCACGTTCAAATGTAATTAAAGATTTAACTATCGCTTTGGAGCAAAACTGGTGGCACTCCATTCTCGATCACCTATCAGATTTGATAATTTAAATTATCAATTCACATTTTAATCTAATTAAAGATTCATTAAAACCCCACTTATTTTTAATCCTTTCAAAAATCAACATCTTGCCTTTAACTGGTTAAAGAACCAATGTCATCTAAAACACGATTCACGATAAACCCAAATCACATTTGATATTAAATACAAGGCTCTGAATAGAAAATATACCGGCTTATATACAATATCAAATTCTGAAACCAACAAATATCGTATTGGAAATAACGATATATAATATATCTTTCAAATTCCCATGACAATATCTGTATAGTCACGAAATCCAACATCGAAATATTCCGAAGATAATTTCGATTCAACTCCAGTCCAATTCACGTATTGGGAATACTGATTATTTTTAAAATCACTTTCAAATTCAATTTATTTATTTCTAAAATAAATTGATTTTAATTCTAGTTCAAAACTAGTTCATTTCGATAAAAATCTATTTTTATCTTTTCAAATGTGGAATTCTTCAGCCCAATTTTTCCCAAATCATTTCTTATGATTTTACACAAATTATAGATATTTTTAATAATTTTATCAAGGCCCGTACAGTCGATTTCCATCAACGGCCATCGAACTGCACTTACAACGACCTTTTCTAAATTTGATTTGGACATAATTCCAAATCCAACCGTTAGATTTCAAATTTCTAATATTCATTGGAAAGCTCTTTTCGATACGAACCCAACGGTTCTGGTTTTAGGAGAATTCGACGGTCGGATCTCCCGCAACGTCAATTCGAAGTTAATGGTCGAAATTCACGAACTGCCGCGGCGCGGCGCATTCTATTCGGACAATTATATATATATAATATATATATATATATATATATTATATTTCATCGATTTCCTTTTAAAACTTATTTTATAAATCGTTTTAAATTCGTTTTCAAAACCATTTCAACTCTATATTCAATTTCAAATCGATTTGATTTCAATTCAATTCGAATTCATTTTAATTTTATTTAATTCGAATTCAAATTCGTTTCAATTCAATTCAAATTCTAATTCGTTTTAATTCAATTCAATTTGAATTTACCTTCTATTTATTCAATTCGAATTCCTTTCAAGTTGATTTCAATTCAATTTCAGTTCGTTTTAAATTTCATTCAAAATGATTTCAATTCGTTTTTAATTCAATTTCAATTTAATTCAATTTGAATTCATTTCTATTCAATTCAATTTGAATTCATTTTCTATTCAATTCAATTTCATATTCACTTTCTATTCAATTCGAATCGAATTAATTTTCTATTCGATTCGAATTCATTTCAAATTGATTCAATAAATTTCAATTTGAATTTTAATCTAATTTAATTTGAATTTCATTTCAAAATATTAAATTTTGAAATCACTTTTCAATATTCATTATAAAACGAATAAAATCGATATAAATATCGTTCGCGTCAAAATAACGCATCTCTAATCAACACGGCTTTATATTTTTCAAAAACTTCTTTATTCTATTCAACAAATGAATATTTATTCTATTCAACACATGAATCTATATTTCTTTCAACACACGACTAATCTCAACACATGAGTACTGTCTACACACGACTATTTTTGTTATGTAAAATATTTTATAAAACTATGGTATCTATCGTTTGATTTTAATTAGACTCCACCGTGAAGTAGATTCTAATCTTAAATATGATAAAGATGTAATTTTTATTATTAAAATATTTTACTCAACACATAAATAGTTTCAACACATGAACTTCGTCAACACATGACTATTTTTATATTCAACACATGAATTTTCTTTTATAATATTCATTATTTTCCCGATTGGAATGAGGCCCAATCAATCACCATGTAATGTCAATTATATGGATTCCATACAACACATGTATATAATAGCAATGATAAACAATCAACCATCATCCAAGGTGCACCACACAACTGCATAAGCATCAAATATAAATAATCGACGCTTACACAGTCTGTCGACCAATCGATCGACATACAATTAAATAATTGGGATTAGTGTACCCAAATATCATCCCAACACCCGTGTGGGATTTCAAATCAACAAACACAGATTTTTATTTGTGCAGTTGGGCGATGTGTAAAATTTATCGTCCCAATCAATATCAGTCAAATCAGTGTATATAAACAAATCGGCCGATTTGTTTATAAATATTCATTTATTCACTTTCACGTTAAAAATTATATTTTTAACGATAATTAATTTATTTCAACTATCTACATTTATTATCGATTTCACATCAACATCACAAACAATTTTCACAACACATTAATCAAATAAACAAGCCATCCATGGTCTGTGGATGACGGGTGTCGGGTGCTTCTAAGCACCGTCTGCATCCTAGTATATATATATATATATATATATATAACTAGAAAAGGAAATTTGAGTGAGAAGTTCTCACCAATAGCTATGCCAACTCCACGACACTTCTTAAGTAGAAATATTCGTCGTTCTCGCCTTTCGTCACTTTCGTCGCCCGTAGCCACTACATATATAAAAATCACATTTTTATATTGCTATTCAATATATAAAAATTGAATTTTCACTTCGCTATTCAATATATAAAAATCGAATTTTTACTTCGCTATTCAATATATAAAAATTGAATTTTTACTTCGCTATTCAATATATAAAAATCGAATTTTTACTTCGCTATTCAATAAATAAAAATCGATTTTTTACTTTGCTACTATATAGATAAAAATTCTATTTTTACCACACTATTCTCTATGTAAAGATTTCGCCTTTTCAAGTATAAAGATTTCACCTTTCACTACTTTAAAAATGTCGTCTTTCACTACATAAAAATATCGTCTTTCACTACATAAAAATATCGTCTTTCACTACATAAAAATATCGTCTTTTATATCCTACCATATAAAGATAACATTTTTATTATCTATATAATTTGAAAATTATATTTTCAACCTTTACATGCGATAAAAATTATATTTTTAACTTCTGCAATATAAAAGATTATATTTTTATACTGCTATTCATATGACAAAAATCATATTTTTCTACTTGTTCTTCATATTAAAAATACAAACTTTAACATGCCCTTTTTTTTATATAGCAAAATCGAAATTATAAAATAAAAATAAAATACAAACTTACTGGTTTGGTCGAAGGGGGGGCTGTGCCTCTTCGTCGGAGGTCAAGGAGGTGGAAGGGAGGGCGGAGGCGGTTAGCAGGACATGGCGCGTCGGGTTTTGGCAAAGGGGGGGGGGTGGAGTCGCGTCAGTCGAGGAGAAGAGGAGGACGGAGAGGAAGTGGAGGGGAGGAGAAGAAGAGGCGGAGGAGCAGGCGGTGGGGGAGGCGATCGGTGGAGGGTGGAGGCGGCGCGACTAGGGGGAGCGGCCTTCGTCGTTTTCCCTTTTTTTTTCTTCTGTAAACTGAAATCGGTTTTGAAAGGGAGGGGCCTGGTCAATGTAAGGAGAGGTTTTTTTTTAATTTTATTATTTTATTTTCCACCAAAAAGCAACTTTTATTTTCGACCTCAAAACGAGGCCCACCGCCTGTCGTCCATAGCTTACCACCATTCCGAACACAATGGGATATGTATCGTAGGCTGATTCGATCGTTTCGATCAGTTTCCGTTTAAATCAACATATAACTCTATATATTGAATTTGAACACGCATTTCAATTTACCGGGATCACATACGAACTTTAAAAATTCCAGAAAAATATATTCTAGCTTCGTATTGACGATACGGTCCTAACAAAACTAGTTTCGTCGAATTCCGAGACAGATGGAAAAATGGCCATTTTCCAGTCGATTAAAATCAACTGAAACTGGTCAAACACGTTTTCCTTTGCCACGCTCACATATTGATTCGAAAAATTATGAAATTTGGAATCTAGCAATAATTTGACATCACGGATCCAACAAAAGTGGTTTCGTCGAAATCCGAGGTCATTTGCAAAATGGCTATTTTTAAGGGCCTGAATTCCATAGCGACTATTCAGAATTTTCAACTGGACATATCTTTTGATTCCCGCTATGAAATTTTGATTTTTCGGATTCGTTGGAAAGATATTCACAAATAGATCCCATTATTTTTGGTTTCACTAAAATCCGGGTTGTTTTGCACCCGGTACATTCAATTGAAGTTTGAAATGGAATTATCGAACTACCGCGCCATTTTCAATTCTATTTATAATTATATATAATTATTATATTCTAACGACGACGTATATAATATATACGTTCGATTTTTATTCAAAATAAATTTCTCGTTGATTTTATTTAAAATAATCTATTTTAAATGTTCAAAATTCGCTAAAATTGCCAAAATAAAAATTTTAAACTGGCCCAGATTTTCGGGTTGTTACATCTGATTTAAAATGGACCTTGTATATTCATTTGAAGTTCGAATCGCCAAATAGCGAACAGCCGTGCCATTTCGAGACCGATTATAATTATAATATAATTTATACATTCAACCGTCGTTCAAATAATATATTCGTTATTCTAATTCAAATTCTAAGCTGAATTAAATATTTTAAATTGTCCCATTCACATTATATTGTCAATTCACTATTTCCGACTATCTCGGAATTAAATATATTATTCTATTATTTAAATTAATTAAGTATTCAATATTATTTAATTTAACAGCCATTTAATTTTCTAAATCATTAATTAAATAATTAAATAAATTAATTATTATACCGAAAAAATATGGGACATTACATTTTTTCCCCCTTAAAATAATTTCGTCCTCGAAATTGCTAAAGTAGAAAACACACCCTATTAACTGGGTAAAATTATTTGTTTACCTCTTAACTTCAGTTTCAACTGAACCAATTAATTCCAACTAATGAAAATTTCCATAAACTCTGAAAATTTTCTAACACCCAAAATTTCTGAAAAATTTCGCCAGCACCTCCTTTGTACTGGTCAATCGGTACAACAACTCGCCTCTCTGGGCCATCTCCAACCCAACAGCAAATCAAACAGCCAAGCGGCTTGCCAAATCGGCTCATAAATCACCAAACTCATATATAAATAAACTTGTACCTTTTTATCGAGCATATAATTATATCCTTTCCATCTTCTGTTAATTCAGCATATACTAATGTCATCCCAATCAAACTCAAATCAGTTCATCCTCAACACAATCATTTGTTTAAACCAAGTCAAATTCCATTCAAACTCCAATCTCAAATTCCAACTCTTAACATATCAACTCAATTCCATTCTAGATTATTGTCCAACCCAATCCAGTTTTATTTAACTTATCTCAAGTTAAATTCTAGTTTATTTACTTATCTTTACCATCTTGATTTATTTAACGTAATAAGTTAAATTTGAATTTCAAGATTTAAATTCCTGGGTTTTTATTTCAATTCCATTTTGAAATCATAATAACAATTCAAAACATTTGAATTCCTTGAATAACTTGTTTTCTCAAAACACTCTAAAAACAAAATCTTTGGTAGTAATCCGTCACTTAGCAACTCGAAAATGAACATTAGTGATGCAGCTGTCATCATCAGAATTTATTTTCCAGCGATCGAAGTGAGTTCAATACTATATCACTTTTCAAAACCATTTCTAAACATTTCCATTTTGAAATCAATCCAAAATACCATTCACAATTCTTGTAAAACAATTTAAAATCTCGCAAAATTTCAAAAATTCTCATATATTTAATCCAAATCGATTTACGAACACTTTTCCAAATTTCCAGTGTTTTAATTCCAATTCTGATTTAAATTCAATTTTAATTCATTTCGTAATACTTATACAAATTTCATTTGGTTATATATGTATAACCCACTCAATTTTAATCTTATTTGATTAACATAACAACCAACACATCCAATATATTATAATTTCAATACACACATATATTTTCTCTATATTAAAATATACTTTAGGTAAAATTATATCCATTTACCCTCTTTTCGAAACATATCGTGCCGACCCATCGTATCAGAGTACAACACTTACAACACAGCGGAAAAAACAATAGCTATAAAATCCTGAAGCCTCGTGCTCCAAGCTCTCCAAGTATACCTATAAAATCCTGACTACTTGACTGCTCATACAAAATTGGGCACCCAAGAGTTTAGGGGAAACCAAACAAAATAAACTCTGGGTCAGTCATGGGACTGGTGTGAGTAAACAATTTAAAACAGTTTTGGGGAAAATAAAGATATCTCATAAGACCTCGCCGTATAACGGAACGGGTTTTTCCCTTATGAGAATCCAAATCAATTTGATTTAACTTTCAAATCATTTTGAAAAAAACAATGATCTTTTATATCAAAACTCTTTTGATATTATAATAGTGTCTATCAACCACAATACAATAATCATCTTGCAGAACGCTGTCATCTCACGTTCAGCATATATTGTATACAATCAAAACCGCTAGCACTTATTGGGTAATGGATTTCCAACTATGACAAGGTATGGAACCACCTTCCGATGGTATACCTCTAGAGAAGAATACACTGAGTTCAATAAGAACATCTTGCAACTCGGCCATACATGACCAAACACTAATTTCACTTGAGTGCATCGAATGTATATCACCAACGATTGGGATCAGCAACCGTTTCCTGAATGGGACAGCATCGAATAGATTAAAGAATGAAATTAATATCTCTAGATAGGTGATAATATACCCTAATTGGCATCCAACCACTTAGCCATGCTGCCTGCCCGATTTTTGTCATTTCCCGGTTGTGAGGCTAGAGGCCACGCTTACCTCTGACAGATCACACATTTATTCACTTTGAATGTCACATCGTCATATTCGCCAAATCACAAATTGATTTCCCCAAAAATACAATGGGTATACAGCTAAGAGAAACGAATTCCTCCGCCACCAAATGTAAATACGTTTGAAGAGATCAACTTATGCGATCTATTAAATATACTCTGTCAGACATTCTTCCATACAGGTCGTCTTGGGATTGGACAGACCGAAGGTACTATCTTATAAACAAGACAACCCATGCATAATTCCATCTTCAATTGTCTTCATCATATTTGATCGCAACGCTAATGCCCATACGGAGTGGTTTTCAGATAATGAATCTGTTCCCGGTCTCTCCGTATTGACAACGGAAAAATGGTCAAAAACTTTGATAGTCGGCGAGCTACTATCAAAGAAAAACACATGTGCAAACAATGATATTATTTCCAGATGGAAATTATATCGATCAAACATCATTTAACATTTATTTCTTTAGTTCATTTTTCATCTCCTGTTTCCGTATATTCAACATTTCTTATTTTCTAATTTTAGAAAATATATGTTATTATCATTGGAAAATATTTCCATTTCCTATTTTCTATATTAGAAAATATTTCTGATTCTAATTTGGAAAATATTTCCAAAACTCATATATTTGGATTTAAACAGATGTTTAAATAAAACATCGCTATGCCAACTCAAACCATTACCTTCATTAGCTAAATTCACTTAACCAATCTTCACTTTCGAACCTTAACCATTCCTTAGTTAAAAACGAAGCCAGTCAATTTGGGGTATAACTACCTCTCAGACCTTCACTGAACAACATTTTTAACTTCGAAACAGACAAGGTTTACCTTTTAAACCTTTAACAAACTTCCTTATGTAACTCTCTTTCGAATAAATCTCCATTCGATAACACTTTCCTTCGAATAAAGTATATTCGATAATCACTCTTCGAATAGCCATATTCGATTAACTCTAAATGATAACCCTAATTGACTTACTCTTATCAGTTAGCTCTATTTGATTAACTCTATTCTATTAACTATATTGATTAACTCTATTGGATTAACTCTATTCAATTAACTCTCATCAATTAACTCCCATCGATTAACTCCTTTCGAATAAACTATATTCGATTAACTCCTTTCGAATAAACTATATTCAGTTTACTCCTTTAACTCTATTCGAATAAACTATATTCGATTAACTCCTTTAACTCTATTCGAATTAACTATTTGATTAACTCCTTTAACTCTATTCGAATAAACTATAATCGATTAACTCCTTTAACTCTATTCGAATAAACTATATTCGATTAACTCCTATAACTCTATTCGAATAAACTATATTCGGTTAACTCCTTTAAATCTATTCGAATAAACTATATTCGGTTAACTCCTTTAACTCTATTCGAATAAACTATATTCGATTAACTCCTTTAACTCTATTCATATAAACTATATTTGATAACCTCTTTTCGAATAAACTATATTCGATTAACTCCTTTAACTCTATTCAAATAAACTATATTCGATTAACTAATATTCGACTAACTCTTATTCGAATAAGTAATATTCGATTAACTCCTTTAACTCTATTAGAATAAACTATATTCAATTAACTAATATTCGACTAACTCTTATTAGAATAACTAATATTCGATTAACTTTTATTCGAATAACTAATATTTGATTAACTCCTTTAACTCTATTCGAATAAACTATATTCGATTAACTAATATTCGACTAACTCTTATTCGACTAACTCTTATACGAATAATTAGTATTTGATTAACTAATATTCGACTAACTCTTATTCGAATAACTAATATTCGATTAACTCCTTTAACTCTATTCGAATAAACTATACTCGATAACCACTTTTCGAATAAACTATATTCGATTACTTCTTTCGAATAAACGATATTCGATTAATTTTAATCCGACTAACTCTAATTCAATTAACTCTTTTCGAATAACTAATATTCGACTGACTCTTGTTCGATTAACTCTATTTGAATAACTCTAGTTCGATTTAACTCTATTCGATTAACTCGAACTGATTAACTCTAACTGATTAACTCTAACTGGTTAACTCTACTGGTTAACTCTAACTGATTAACCGTATCCAATTTAATCTTCATCCATATTCAGTTTCAAATATCGATGTTGAAATCGATTCTTACTTCTCTATATAAGTCCTGAATTATATATTCTATTTATCCAATGATAAATATTTTACTTAATTTATAAAACCCTATTTATAAATTAATCTTCTTATTCTATTGGTTAGAACAGATTCTATTTAAAATCTTTGCTTTAAATCCATATCTTGTTATACCCGTGTGCAAAGCACGGGTCTAAACCTTTCAAATGTAAAATTCTCTTTTTATACAATTCTATTCATTTTTCACGTATTTCCTTTTATAATCTATTTATTTTCTAAATAAATATTTCCTTTATAATTCTATTTATTTTCCAAATAAATATTTCTTTTTATAACTCTATCTATTTCATAAATAAATGTCCCATTTATAATTTATTTGTAAATGTTTTACAAATATTTGCTTTTAGCTTCTATTTGTAAATGTTTTACAAATACTCCCTTTTCAATTCTATTTGTAAATGGTTTACAAATATCCCCTTTTGAATTCTATTTGTAAATGGTTTACAAATATTCCCTTTTCAATTCTATTTGTAAATGGTTTACAAATATTCCCTTTTCTATTTGTTTCACAAACATTTTCCTTTTATATTTGTTCTTTGATTTTATAAAAATATTTTCTTTTATAAAATTCTTTTCCTTTTATATATAAAATCCATTGATTTTATATAAATAATTTATTTCCAAACTACACTTTGGAAATCCTCTTTTCTATATCCCTGTATTTCTTACGGTATTTAAATTACCTATTCACAATGATCGATATCATTCAAACACACATAATCAACAACATATTATAAATATTGAGGAATCTAGTTGGATCCCTCCAACCTATTTTCCTGCATCCACAGATGTTAAACAATATAATTAACATCAACTTCATTGCAATATGAACTATTCTGATAAACAGAATCAATATAAAATTGACGATATATACATACATACATACATATATATATATATATAATTTCAACCAACTGACTAGCAGTTCATCCAAACAGTCAACACACAACAATCAACCAATATTTATCAGTTCTAAAAATACGTTATAAAAATATGAACTGATAGAGATGGTGAGTTTTACTCACATGGGCCGATCATCGTTAATAACGATAACCATCGCTTGATTCAGAAGGACAATTTATTTCGCTATAAATTGTAACGGACTCCAATTCATTCCCATTCAGTTCTATGTTGTAGCCCTCATCCATACGATCCTGTCAGATCTTGTTTCGCTGAATTCCGACACTATATGGATAAGTTATACATTTTATAATATCCTATACAATTTAAATTAAAATAAATTAAATTTCCTTTTAACAAATGGGCTTGACCTTTAGTATATCGGCCCATTACCCTTCCCCCCAAGCCCGCTACAGTCATCTTCCTCAAACAAGAAAAAAAACGGACTTCAGAAAAAATGCAGCCATTACTGAATCTTCTCCAGCTCACCGCACTCACGTTTCTCCATCGATTCGAATACAAACTTCACCACGACATTCTCCATCAAAATCCGCTCCATCCTATCCCAACCAACAACAGCTCGCGCCTCCATCTCGACTCCGTCGGTCAGCCCCTCCACATGGCTACAGCGAAGCCACCGTAGCTTTTCATCACCACATCACCCTAAAGGATGCACACGAGTTTAGTTTTCTGTCCTATTCTCGAAAACGAGATTGAGTTCAAGCACCATGGCCTCAATCTCTGGATAACATGAACTCTAGTTCCTATAGCCTCGCGCTGTACATTTTTGAATGACCAAAAATGTCATCGAATCTCATGAAACGCATAATGAATCAAAGAGGAGGATGCTAGTAACACAAACATGTATTAAAAAGGATTTATATAATTTTGTGTGATTTCCTTTAATTTTCTATAGCTTGCCATTTTTGTTGTAAGAAGGAAAAACAATGGCGGAAAAAAGTTTGACATGAGCAATGAAGTAAATTAGGTTTAAGGGACTTAAAGGTATATTTATAGGGGAAAGGGTTTAGATATTTTGGGAAGATATTTGTTGGATATTTTATTTTTCATCCTATTTCTCTTTGTATCATTGAACAAAAATTCCTATAACCACATACAATATCCAAAAATCATGAAAATTGACATACAACTAGATTTTGACATTACGGACTTAACAAAACTGGTTTCGTCGAATTCCGACTCTGTTTGCTCACACAACACATTTTTAACCGTCAAAATACTAACTGTTTTTCACATTAAAAATCCGTACGGCCACATACTGACCCAAAAAAATCACGAAACTTGGAATCTAACAATAATTTAATATTATGGATCCAAAAAATTAGTTTCATCGAAAACGGAGGTCGTTTGCAAAACTGGCTATTTTTAAAGCTCTAAATAACCCATTTAAATATATAAATATATTTAAAAATAATTAAATTAAATGTATAAAAAATAAATATTATCGTATATATTTACACTACAATATCGTACAGCTCAAGAATAATCCTGTATGGATTTCTAACTCAATATTCAAATCCTGGTTGAATCGATATTCAATTTATATTGAAATTCCTTTTATATATCGTTATAAATTATAAAGGAATTCCATAGCGATTTTTCGAAAATTTGATTTGGACATAAATCAAAACCTACACAATGAAATCCTAATTTTTCTCTTCCACTAGAAAAATATACTTTACCAGCTACGAACGTCTCTTGTTTCACAGAAATCCGATTTTAAACGGACCCTGTATATTCATTTAAAGCTCGAATAGCCAAATAGCAAACTGCCGCGCCATTTCGAGATCGATTATAATTATAATATAATTTATACATTCAACTATCGTTCAAATAATATGTTCGTTATTCTAACTCAAATTCTAAGCCGAATTAAATATTTTAAATTTTCCCGTTCACATTATATTGTCAATTCACTATTTCCGGCTATCTCGGAATTAAATATATTATTCTATTATTTAAATTAATTAAATATTCAATATTATTTAATTAAACAGCCATTTAATTTTCTAAATGACTCATTAAATTAATTAATTATTATACCGAAAAAATATGGGACATTACAATTATTTATCTACTAAACAAAATTTTCACTGTTTAAATTATAAATAGATATTTATAATTTAATTTCAACTACCACATTAATGTTAATGTTATTTTTAATATGTTAAACATTTCAGCAGCACAATCAAAACACAATACAGTCAATTTAATCGTCCATGGTTTGTGGACGAGGGAGGTGAGCTAACAGGTACCGTATACAATTTATAATGATTAAAACTAATAAAATATCTACACTAGCAATTCATATTTATACAGTTATAAAATAAATTAAATAACTATACAAATATTTTAGTGAGAGAATTCTCACATTGGGTTCCACTCCGCCAGTCTTGATCTGATGATTGTATTTTAACAAAATTAAACAGACATTTAATTTTGTCAAAAATTCTAACTATCTCCGTTTCCGTTCTGGTCAGTTCCATTGCGTAGTGTTCGACTCCACGATCGCAATGCAACTTGTTTCACTGAATTCTGAACTCGTATGAAAAAGATATGGGTGTTAAATAGATTAATTACAACAATTGAATTAATTAATTAATTACATCCTTTCTCTCTCGTTTCAAATCCTGGAAAACAATTCCCGTTCGAACTCACTTCATCGTCCCTAAACTTTACCCATCACCACCTCTAAACACCATCGGCCGTTGATCAGCCACCACCGCCAGAACCACCTTGGACAGAGCTCCTTACGCCGGAGACGGGGCCCACTCGCACGCCTCTAAGCACACACAAATCGAGGATGAACGGTGGACGTTTCAGGGGGAAAATAGAACGGAATTTAAACCCATCTTTGATCATCTATGTATGGACGGAAAGCTTGCAATAATCTCTACAATATGTGCTTAAAACAATTAGCTAATCAGAAATGGATTGGGAGAGAATTGGGGTTCTTTAATCGAACAATTTTGTCCGTTCACTGAGAGGAGCAGCGGCCAGAATTTTTGTGAAGGAAGACTAAGGTTTAGAAAGTGATATTTGTATTTATATATTATTATTATTTAATTCATTAAAACGATATTTTGCATTTGAACTCCAAATCCAAGCCAAAGACTGTTGTTCCTAGCTAAATACGCCCATTCTGAACACAATGGGATATGTTTCATAAGCTTATTCGATAGTTTCGATCAATTTTTATCAAAATTAAAATATAAATTAATATAACGTTCAAAATTGATTTCAACGTATATTTTAATTTACCGGGGCCACATACTAACTCCAAAAATTACAGAAAAATAAATCTACCTATGTTTTGATGATATGGTCCCAACAAAACCAATTTCGTCAAATTTGGAGACCGTTTGAAAAATAGCTATTTTTTGGTTGATCCTATTCAACTGAATTTGACAAAACATGTTTATATTTACTACGCTCACATATTAATTCCAAAAAATATGAAATTCGAAACCTAACAATAATTTGACATTCCGGATCCTATGAAAGTGATTTCTTTGAAAACAGAGGTCGCCTGCAAAATGGCTATTTATAAGGACTATATATTATATAAAATATATATAAATTCCACAATGACTATTTGGAATTTTAAACTAGACATACTCGCAATTTATAAAGTAAAATCTCAGTTTCTTAATTCGTTAGAAAGATATAGTTAAATATATTCTAACGTTTCTTGTTTTACTGAAATCCAATTTATTTTGAATTTTGTACATTCAATTGAAATTAAATATCGAATTTTCAAACTACTGCGCCATTTCAAACTCTATTTATAATTAAAATAAATGTATACGTTCTAACTTCGATTTAAATAAATTTTAAATCATTATTATTTAAAATAAATCATTTCAAATATTCAAAGCCCATTAAAATAGCTAAAATAAAAATTTTAATTTGGCTCAAAAACTCCTGGTTGTTACAATCTCCTACACTTAAAATCTCTTCGTCCTTGAAAAGGAACGGAGCTGAAAGTTGTTTAAATAACCAACTCACCTTTCATTCTTCAATTTTTCAATTTCTAGGAATTTTCAAATTTCTTGAAAATTTGGCTAACACCCTAAATTTTTGAAAAATTTCGCTATAACCTCCTTTGAACAGCCCCAACTTGCCTCAGAGGGCCCTCATCAATCCAAAAGAAAAAGAAAAAGCCAAGAGGCTTGCCAATCGGCTCATAAAATCATCAAAACCCAATAAATATAATAAACATGTACCTATTTGTCAGGCATACAATTTTGTTCCTCTTCTTAGCATCCATGCTATGACCTGTTCAATATATACATGTATATGTATGCAATTCCAATCAATTTCCAGTTCAGTTCTATATCATACTTAACTTGGCTTTATTTATTCATTCTCATGTTGGTTAAATTAATTATCATAGCAATATTTTTATTAGTTATACTAATAATCAAACATCACAACCAGCAATCAATTTGTTGATTAAATTTTTAAACATGTATCTTTCTGTATATACTTAAAAATCATATTCTTAGTGCCAAATCACAAACAATAAATTCTAGTCAAGTTTTGGTTCTCATACCAGTCAATTGGAAATATATAGATATACCACTTCCGAAACTCGAACACAAATGTTGATGATGACGCGTCAATCATCAAAATCATCTTCGGGCGACTAGAGTGTGATTCTACATCTATCCATTATATTTGAAACTTTGAATATACGTTCATGACGTGTATATGCAAAATCTTCACATACTTGATAGTCCAAAATAAAATAGAATAAAATAATCAAATACTTATAATAAGGTATAATTTTCAAAATTAAATTCTTTTTTTTAGAAATGGTACTCTTCAGACTCATTCTTGGTTATTACTAGCCCTATCTCTAATGAGTTTTTCTTATAGGATATTACTAATCCTATCTCCGATGAATTCTTTTGTTCGGTTTTAATGTGTCTTGTTCTCTAGCATTGTAAACCAAAGCTCTGATATCAAAATGAAACGACCTAAACTTCCCCTTACGGGAAAGCCCAGATTGTAATAACCCGAAAAATCGGAACCAATTTAAATTTTTTATTTTAGCAATTTTAATGAATTTTGATAATTTAAAATGATTTATTTTAAATAATAACAACAAAAAATTTATTTAAAACGAAGTTATAATGAATAAATTTATTTTAATTATAAAACGAGATTGGAATGGAGCGGTAGTTTGAAAATTCGACTTAAATTTCAATTGAATATACAGAATTCAATATAAGTCAGAATTGGACGAAACCAGAAATATTAGAATCTGTTTAACCATTTCTTTCTAGTGAATGTGAAAAACTGAGAATTCACTTTATATATTGAAAGTTATGTCTAGTTTAAAATTCAGAATAGTCGCTATGGAATTTATATATATTTAATATTATATATAACACTTAAAAATATCCATTTTGCAAACGTCCCCCGTTTTCGACGAAACCTCTTTTGTTGGATTCAAAATGTCAAATTATTTCTAGATTCCAATTCTCGTAATTTTTGGAATTAATATGTGAGCGTGGCAAAAGAAAACGTGTTAAGTGAATTTCAATTGAATTGGATCGACCAGAAATTGACCATTTTTCAAACGGTCTCCAAATTCAACGAAATTAATTTTGTTAGGACCAAATCATCAGAACATAGCGAGATTTAATTTTCGGAAATTTTTGGAGTCAGTATGTGTCCCCCGTAAATTAAAATGTATGTCCAAATTCAATATATATTGATTTATATTTTAATTTAAGGAAAAATTGATCAAAGCAATCGAATTGTCTTACCATTCATATCCCATTGTGTTCGAAATGGGAGTAATTAGCTAGGGACGACAGTTATTGGGTTTGATTTGGAGTCCGAATGTAAAATTCACTTTTATAGATAAAAATAATTAAATATTTATTATATAAACCTAGTCAAACTCTAATACCCTTTCCACGCGGTCAAACCCTCTCTTTGAAGCCACCACGCCAAAAAGAAGAAAAGCCAGTCGTTTTTTTCTTTCTCTCCATCTTCAGTGCTACGCCAATCCGCCTTCACCCTTCCCTCCGCTCCAATCACCGTCGCGGCCACCCACCAGCGCCGCGCCCCCTATGGCACCCCCATCGCCTCCTCCTCTGTTCCTCCTTCCACCTAAACTACCCCAAAATCCATCGCAGCAGGCCCCACCACCTCGCCGCTGGTCAGAGGCACCGCCATCCCCCTTCTGTAACACCCCACGTCCATTAATGTCACTCACAAAGGGAATGCATTAACTTCCATGGAGGTTATAAGTGAATATAGAACAGAAAAATTACAACAAGACATATAATAAATAGTACTTGGAAATCTAAAACTTCATTTTATTGCAGCGGAAATTAAACATGTTTGTTACATCATAAAACCATAGATCATAACCAAGTACAATATCCATCTTCATAAAAACAAAATACATAATCCCATTACATAAATAGCCATTAAAAAGATAACAAGCTGGACTTTACTTCAACGGTCCAAGCTTTCCAAAGAGAGATGAAGCAATTCAATCAAACTCCACTAGAGCTGGGCCCAACCTGAGGACCTGGAGGGGAAAAAGGATAGAAATAGAGGGGGTCAGACATAAAGTTTGGCGAGTATGATAATTCTAACAATACTATTATCAAAATAACTAGACTAAGGCATAAGCTGGAAGACAAGTAAATGTCTATGAACTCTTAGGAAGATAAAGATAGCGTTTAAGATAACGGTAAAGGCACACCTAATTACTAACGAATGATTACTACACTGCACCGCACATTACTACACTGCACCACACCAGTCACCCTATTGTTTGATCCCACTTGCTTCACACAGAAACTTTATAAATAGCCTTACGTACCCCTAGCTGACTACATAGGTGTCGTCTGCCCCTATCTCCACTAGGTGTACCCCACTACCCACTTTCGATCGGCTCCCTACTCGTAGATACCCATGCTGGCCCCACAGTGGGGTGTATCACTCCCCTAAAGTGGCAGCCCGATACAACTTGAGAATGCACGGCTTATACCTACACGATGCAACAACGTCTTACCTACTAGCCCGGGTCCACACACGCATACGAAACCCGTTGGACTTGCATTGCCACCGCTCCCCGTTTTGGCCTCTTACAGTCGAACCCAGCATGCGTGTCCCGTCCTCGACTTGGGTCGAGCCCACAAAGATACGTTTGGGATACTGGTCGAAATGGGCCCCCACAAGCTACCCACCTAAGCTTGTCACTAGTATCTCCCACTTAACCCTCTTAGTCATGTTCATTTACATGTGTGTTTGGTTAAGTCTTACTAATCGTATTTCACATGCCACTAAGGGCACCCCCTAGATTCCTCATGCCACCCAAGGCACCTACTTAACCCCCATGTCCCACCTTACATGTTTATCTAGTTAAGTATTTCTTAATTCATTCAGGCCATAACCTCATAAAGACCTCTCACATTAGACTGGCATTTATGACAGCTGGATTTGCCGGGTGGGTCCGGGCAGTCTTACACCATAAAAGAGTCTAACCTCGTGTCTTTACAACCGTTATGCTTTAGTTTAGGCCTAGGACCTCTCACATTGGGCTGACATTTGTGACCACTGGATTTGCCGGGCGGGTCCGGGCAGGTTTATGTCACAAACGAGTCCAACCTCGTGTCCTAAGCATTGATTAACACTTAAAATCTTTTACCCCAGTTTTAATAATTCCCTATTCAAATTATTAATTAAGTCAACTTCTAATGATGTCCATAATTGACTCAATTATGGCCATCCACTTATGGCATGCAAAATCATATCAATTGCACCCCAACTTTTTAATATTAATTCCTTAATATTACCTCTACCCCACGTTTATACGTTCGCTTATTCAACGCATAATATAGGCTAGACTTGTATAGTCTAACACCTAGCACAAAGATAAATTATCACAACATATAGACAATTAAAATAAATCTAATCATAATAGGGGTGAAACTTGCATAAACTACACATGTTAAGGATCAAAAGGTGTCAACTTGTTAAATGTCTCAATTTATATGATATGATCATAGCCCAAATCTATACATAAACTTGCATATGGGGTTTTTAGGCAACATAATGATGGTGTGAACTAGCATAGGATATCACATATGTCATAGCATAATTCTAGATGTCATAATAGATGTCTTGGCATATGTTCATAACTTTTCTAATCAAACTAACTTGCATATGTGACTTGTCATATAGATCAACATAACCCAAACATGCTGATTTAATTAATATGAACTAACTAGCATAGATGGTAACATCATGGCCTTTTTAACATGTATGATTCATCACAACTTAGCATAGAAACTTTCAACATACATAACATCATCATAGCATGATTTACAACATATAAGATATCATCATCACATAACATTGGATTTACAATATACATGATAGCAAAAGGGGTTTACAACAACATATATGATAATTCACATCATCTACTCATAATCCATTCATAACTCAACCTAATTAAAATGATAATAATCTTGTTAAGATCATCATACTCACAATTTAGAGAAGAAAAGAGAGAGTTTTGCTTTGCTTTAGGGTTGAGAGAATTAGAATTGAATTTGCTTTTCTTCTTTCATAGTTGGCGGCGGCTCCATTGATTTCCATGGCGATGGTATGACGGTAACTATTCTATTTTAATTAGGTTTAGGGTTAGCATTAGGATGTATTTATAGGTGTAGGAAGTTATTTAGGACCATTAGATTAACCCTGAACCATGAGAACCAATTAAATGCAAAACATTTGAGCGAATCGGCCCATGGGTTGACAGCCAAACACCCTGGATTAACCGCTAGTCGACCCAGCGGAGCTCGGGTCGACCTCAAAAATGGGCCGGTTCGGTTATTCCCCCTCCCAATTCGCTGTTTTGAACTTTTTCGCATATTTATTTATTTAATTTTTAATTTATATATATATATATATATATATCGATATATATATATATTTCTCTGCGGAACCCATTTCACTTAATTCTTTTCGAAAAATTAAGTATACTTTAATTTGTGAATTTTAATGTTATAAAATTACGGGGTGTTACATTCTCCCCTCCTTAAAGGATTTCGTCCCCGAAATCTCCAAGTCAAGAAGAATGTATATCCTACCATCTAATCGTCCATCTATTCAACCATCAAACACCAGCATCCATTGTCCTTAAAAGACTTCTAATGATTTAATGTTTATATGCACAGTGTGTGTATATGTCCATATCTAATGCAAAATTAGGCGGTCTACTGATTCAGTCGACCTCCTTAGTGCAATTCATGATAGTGCCATGCGTCCAATATGTATGCAAAAGATTCCTAATGATACATATTAATTATATATGCGTGCACAACCATCCACCCGAATGCAGCAACTATATGATAATACAACCATTATACATCCATTTTACTAAATACATCCATATATATGCAATATGCAATATGCAATATGAAGTGACTGAGTCGATCTGTTGCCTAATAGTGTGTGTATATGCATCCACGAGCAACCACTAGCAAACACTTGCATCCACTTTGCATCCACCATACATAACATGTCTCAAACACATGTTTCAACCATAGGATTATCCTAACTAAAGGTCAAAGATACTAGGGAGAGGATATACTAAAGATAAGATAAGTACAAGCTAAGCGATAAAGGAGATATTAAAAGACATACCCTCAAAAAGAAAAGGGTATCGTGAACGCATCTTCCCTTCTGTCTCCCAAGTAGCGTTGCTCTCATCATCTCCCCATTGCACTTTGACTAGTCTGACCTCTCGATTCCTCAACCACTTGATCTCCGACCCAAGAATGCGCGTAGGAGCTCGTCGAATTGTCGCATCACGCTCTATCTCCGCCTCTCTAAGAAAGCTCGGCTCTACCACTTCCGCGGTCTCGTGCAAGCACTTCCTCAAATGTGACACATGGAATACGTCATGTACACCACTAAGTCTCTCGGGCAACTCCACTCTATACGCCATCTATCCAATTTTCTCCTTAATAGGAAACGTCCCTACAAACCTTGGTGCTAATTTCCCAACGGACCCAAAGCGAACAACGTTCCGTAATGGAGACACTTTGACAGAGACCATGTCCCCAACTTCAAACTCGAGATCTGTCCTCCTCTTATCCGCATAAGATTTCTGCCTATCCTGTGCTGCTTTCATCCTCCTTCGAATCAAGTCGATCTTCTCCGAAGTCTCCTTAATCATATCGGGCCCAAGTAAGATCTTATTCGTAGATTCCCACCAACATGTAAGTGAACGACAAGGTCGTCCATAAAGAGCTTCGAATGGTGCCATACCAATGATGGACTGAAAGCTATTATTATATGCGAACTCAACCAATGGAAGATGCTCTTCCCATGTACCACCAAAGTCTACGATACATAGCCTCAACAGATCCTCTAGAATGCGATTCACCATCTCAGTCTGGCCGTCCGTCTGAGGATGATATGCGGTGCTCAAACATAACTGAGTCCCTACCGCCTCTTGTAAGCTTCTCCAAAATTCGCTAGTGAAAATAGGATCGCGGTCGCTCACTATGCTAGAAGGAACACCGTGCAAACGAACTATTTCTCGAACGTATACGGATGCTAACCATGGAGCAGTCCTCTTACTCTTTACGGGAATGAAATGGGCGCTTTTAGTAAGTCTATCTACAATAACCCAAATTCCCGTATTACCCTTCCTTGATCGCGGTAATCCATCCACAAAATCCATCGAGACACTTTCCCACTTCCATAGTGGAACCTCCAATGGGTGAAGCAACCCACCGGGTTTCTTTTGCTCCGCCTTTACTTGTTGGCATACCAAGCATCTAGCGACATACTCGGCCACATCTTTCTTCATGCCGGCCCAAAAGTAAACTCTCTTCATGTCTTTGTACATCTTGTCCCCGCCGGGATGAATGGTCATCTTTGAATGATGTGCTTCGTCAAGAATAGTCTTCCTTAGGTCATCGTCTTTTGGTACACAAAGTCTACCGTCCCTACGTAACCAACCCTTATCGTCTAGGGTATACCTACGGAGATGGCTTGATGACTCCCCTCCTTTGAGTTTTTCTACTAACTCAACCAACTGCGGGTCGTCTCGCTGTGCCTCGCCAATCCGTCCCAAAAGCGTAGGTCTGACCTCCAAGGATGCTAGCAAACCGGGTACGAAGTCAACGGAAGGTCTAAAGTCAAACATCGAAATGAATTCTAAACTTCGTCGCTCAACAAACAAAGGACTTAAGGATAATCTTTTTCTACTTAAGGCGTCTGCCACCACGTTACCCTTGCCAGGGATATAAGCTATCTCAAAGTCGTAGGACGCTAAGAACTCCATCCACCTTTGCTGCCTTAAGTTCAAATCCTTTTGAGAGAATAGGTATTTTAAAGATTCGTGGTCAGTGAATAGTTCGAATTTCTCGCCAAGAAGATAATGATGCCAAGACTTAAGCGCGAAAACAATAGCGGCCAACTCTAGGTCATGTGTGGGGTAATTCTTCTCATGCGCTCTCAACTGCCTTCCACCATAGGCTATTACCCTGCCCTCTTGCATTAAGACTGCGCCTAGTCTTGTCCCATAAGCGTCAGTATAAACGGTAAACGGCTTACTCCCGTCTGGCAATACTAAGACTGGGGCTGAAGTCAAAGCTCTCTTCAAACGTTGGAACGCATCATCAGAATCTACGTCCCATGTGAAAACTAGGTTCTTCTTCGTCAAGCTTGTCAATGGAGCTGATATCTTTGCGAAGTCTTTGATAAACTTCCTATAGTAGCCAGCCAACCCCAAGAAACTTCTCACTTCGGTAGCATTTTTAGGGACCTTCCAATCTTGGATGGCCACCACCTTCGCGGGATCCACGGCTATCCCTTCTTTGGAAACCATGTGCCCCAAGAACCGTACTTCCTTCCTCCAGAAGTGACACTTAGAAAATTTAGCCTTAAGGCTATGCGCTCGTAGGGTCTCCAACACTTCCCTAAGATGTAGGGCATGCTCTTCTTCATCCTTAGAAAAGATCAAGATGTCATCTACAAAGACTACCACGAATTTGTTAAGGTACTCCCTAAACACCCTACTCATCAAATCAACAAAATATGCTGGGGCGTTTGTCAAACCGAAGGGCATCACTAGCCATTCATAGAAACCGTCCGGAGTCCTAAAGGCAGTCTTGTCTATGCTATCCTCAGCCACTCTCAACTGATGGAACCCAGTGGCTAAGTCCAACTACGAAAAAACTGAGGCGCCAACTAACTGATCGAAGAGATCGTCAATCATCGGCAGTGGGTGTCTGTTCTTCTTAGTAAGTTTATTAAGTTCTCTATAGTCCACACACAGTCTAAGGGACCCATCCGCCTTCGTGGCAAATACTACTGGAGCACCCCACTCCGATATACTTCGTCTTATGAACCCCTTCTCAAGCAACTCCTTCACTTGCTTATCGAGTTCCCTCCTTTCACGTGGAGCCTTGTGGCGTACTGGCAAAGATACTAGTTTCGCATTATCCACAAGATATATTCGAAAATCTATCTCCCTCTTCGGAGGCAAGCCCTTCACCTCCTCAAACACATCCGAATATTCTCGGACCACTCTAACAAATCATAGATTTTCCTTAGACGCGTCAAGCGATTCTAGATAACTTAGCATAACCGAATTTATGGGATTACAAAAGATTTCGAGAGTGTTGCCAAGGCGAGTCACGAGCCTAACTACTCTCCTTTCACAATCAAGAACGACCCCATTTCTGGATAACCAATCCATTCCTAAAATTAGCCCATAGCCTGTGAAGCCCAACACATAAGCATCACATCTGAATTCAACGCTAAGTATGGAAATTTTCAAATCCAAACACATCATGGACAAATAAGCTGAGCCCCCTATTGGATTCGAAACAACTAAGGGATCCTCTACTAAACTGGTGTTTAAGTGTAGTGATTCAACTAATGATGTAGAGATAAACGAATGTGATTCGGCCGAATCGAATAAGGTACGGACAGGATGATCAAACAGAAAAACTAAGCTTTCAACAGAAATGGTTCTACCTCTCAGACCTTCACAGAACAACATTTTTAACTTCGAAACAGACAAGGTTTACCTTTTAAACCTTTAACAAACTTCCTTATGTAACTCTCTTTCGAATAAATCTCCATTCGATAACACTTTCCTTCGAATAAAGTATATTCGATAATCACTCTTCGAATAGCCATATTCGATTAACTCTAAATGATAACCCTAATTGACTTACTCTTATCAGTTAGCTCTATTTGATTAACTCTATTCTATTAACTATATTGATTAACTCTATTGGATTAACTCTATTCAATTAACTCTCATCAATTAACTCCCATCGATTAACTCCTTTCGAATAAACTATATTCGATTAACTCCTTTCGAATAAACTATATTCAGTTTACTCCTTTAACTCTATTCGAATAAACTATATTCGATTAACTCCTTTAACTCTATTCGAATTAACTATTTGATTAACTCCTTTAACTCTATTCGAATAAACTATAATCGATTAACTCCTTTAACTCTATTCGAATAAATTATATTCGATTAACTCCTATAACTCTATTCGAATAAACAATATTCGGTTAACTCCTTTAAATCTATTCAAATAAACTATATTCGGTTAACTCCTTTAACTCTATTCGAATAAACTATATTCGATTAACTCCTTTAACTCTATTCATATAAACTATATTCGATAACCTCTTTTCGAATAAACTATATTCGATTAACTCCTTTAACTCTATTCAAATAAACTATATTCGATTAACTAATATTCGACTAACTCTTATTCGAATAAGTAATATTCGATTAACTCCTTTAACTCTATTCGAATAAACTATATTCAATTAACTAATATTCGACTAACTCTTATTAGAATAACTAATATTCGATTAACTCTTATTCGAATAACTAATATTTGATTAACTCCTTTAACTCTATTCGAATAAACTATATTCGATTAACTAATATTCGACTAACTCTTATTCGACTAACTCTTATACGAATAATTAGTATTTGATTAACTAATATTCGACTAACTCTTATTCGAATAACTAATATTCGATTAACTCCTTTAACTCTATTCGAATAAACTATACTCGATAACCACTTTTCGAATAAACTATATTCGATTACTTCTTTCGAATAAACGATATTCGATTAATTTTAATCCGACTAACTCTACTTCAATTAACTCTATTCGAATAACTAATATTCGACTGACTCTTGTTCGATTAACTCTATTTGAATAACTCTAGTTCGATTTAACTCTATTCGATTAACTCGAACTGATTAACTCTAACTGATTAACTCTAACTGGTTAACTCTACTGGTTAACTCTAACTGATTAACCGTATCCAATTTAATCTTCATCCATATTCAGTTTCAAATATCGACGTTGAAATCGATTCTTACTTCTCTATATAAGTCCTGAATTATATATTCTATTTATCCAATGATAAATATTTTACTTAATTTATAAAACCCTATTTATAAATTAATCTTCTTATTCTATTGGTTAGAACAGATTCTATTTAAAATCTTTGCTTTAAATCCATATCTTGTTATACCCGTGTGCAAAGCACGGGTCTAAACCTTTCAAATGTAAAATTCTCTTTTTATACAATTCTATTCATTTTTCACGTATTTCCTTTTATAATCTATTTATTTTCTAAATAAATATTTCCTTTATAATTCTATTTATTTTCCAAATAAATATTTATTTTTATAACTCTATCTATTTCATAAATAAATGTCCCATTTATAATTTATTTGTAAATGTTTTACAAATATTTCCTTTTAGCTTCTATTTGTAAATGTTTTACAAATACTCCCTTTTCAATTCTATTTGTAAATGGTTTACAAATATCCCCTTTTGAATTCTATTTGTAAATGGTTTACAAATATTCCCTTTTCAATTCTATTTGTAAATGGTTTACAAATATTCCCTTTTCTATTTGTTTCACAAACATTTTCCTTTTATATTTGTTCTTTGATTTTATAAAAATATTTTCTTTTATAAAATCCTTTTCCTTTTATATATAAAATCCATTGATTTTATATAAATAATTTATTTCCAAACTACACTTTGGAAATCCTCTTTTCTATATCCCTGTATTTCTTACGGTATTTAAATTACCAATTCACAATGATCGATATCATTCAAACACACATAATCAACAACATACTATAAATATTGAGGAATCTAGTTGGATCCCTCCAACCTGTTTTCCTGCATCCACAGATGTTAAACAATATAATTAACATCAACTTCATTGCAATATGAACTATTCTGATAAACAGAATCAATATAAAATTGACGATACATACATACATACATACATACATACAAACATACATATATATATATAATTTCAACCAACTGACTAGCAATTCATCCAAACAGTCAACACACAACAATCAACCAATATTTATCAGTTCTAAAAATACGTTATAAAAATATGAACTGATAGAGATGGTGAGTTTTACTCACATGGGCCGATCATCGTTAATAACGATAACCATCGCTTGATTCATAAGGACAATTTATTTCGCTATAAATTGTAACGGACTCCAATTCATTCCCAGTCAGTTCTATGTTGTAGCCCTCATCCATACGATCCTGTCAGATCTTGTTTCGCTGAATTCCGACACTATATGGATAAGTTATACATTTTATAATATCCTATACAATTTAAATTAAAATAAATTAAATTTCCTTTTAACAAATGGGCTTGACTTTTAGTATATCGGCCCATTACCCTTCCCCCCAAGCCCGCTACAGTCATCTTCCTCAAACAAGAAAAAAAACGGACTTCAGAAAAAATGCAGCCATTACTGAATCTTCTCCAGCTCACCGCACTCACGTTTCTCCATCGATTCGAATACAAACTTCACCACGACATTCTCCATCAAAATCCGCTCCATCCTATCCCAACCAACAACAGCTCGCGCCTCCATCTCGACTCCGTCGGTCAGCCCCTCCACATGGCTACAGTGAAGCCACCGTAGCTTTTCATCACCACATCACCCTAAAGGATGCACACGAGTTTAGTTTTCTGTCCTATTCTCGAAAACGAGATTGAGTTCAAGCACCATGGCCTCAATCTCTGGATAACATGAACCCTAGTTCCTATAGCCTCGCGCTGTACATTTTTGAATGACCAAAAATGTCATCGAATCTCATGAAACGCTTAATGAATCAAAGAGGAGGATGCTAGTAACACAAACATGTATTAAAAAGGATTTATATAATTTTGTGTGATTTCCTTTAATTTTCTATAGCTTGCCATTTTTGTTGTAAGAAGGAAAAACAATGGCGGAAAAAAGTTTGACCTGAGCAATGAAGTAAATTAGGTTTAAGGGACTTAAAGGTATATTTATAGGGGAAAGGGTTTAGATATTTTGGGAAGATATTTGTTGGATATTTTATTTTTCATCCTATTTCTCTTTGTATCATTGAACAAAAATTCCTATAACCACATACAATATCCAAAAATCATGAAAATTGACATACAACTAGATTTTGAAATTACGGACCTAACAAAACTGGTTTCGTCGAATTCCGACTCCGTTTGCTCACACAACACATTTTTAACCGTCAAAATACTAACTGTTTTTCACATTAAAAATCCGTACGGCCACATACTGACCCAAAAAATCACGAAACTTGGAATCTAACAATAATTTAATATTATGGATCCAAAAAATTAGTTTCATCGAAAACGGAGGTCGTTTGCAAAACTGGCTATTTTTAAAGCTCTAAATAACCCATTTAAATATATAAATATATTTAAAAATAATTAAATTAAATGTATAAAAAATAAATATTATCGTATATATTTACACTACAATATCGTACAGCTCAAGAATAATCCTGTATGGATTTCTAACTCAATATTCAAATCCTGGTTGAATCGATATTCAATTTATATTGAAATTCCTTTTATATATCGTTATAAATTATAAAGGAATTCCATAGCGATTTTTCGAAAATTTGATTTGGACATAAATCAAAACCTACACAATGAAATCCTGATTTTTCTCTTCGACTTGAAAAATATACTTTACCAGCTACGAACGTCTCTTGTTTCACATAAATCCGATTTTAAACGGACCCTGTATATTCATTTAAAGTTCGAATAGCCAAATAGCAAACTGCCGCGCCATTTCGAGATCGATTATAATTATAATATAATTTATACATTCAACTATCGTTCAAATAATATGTTCGTTATTCTAACTCAAATTCTAAGCCGAATTAAATATTTTAAATTTTCCCGTTTACATTATATTATCAATTCACTATTTCCGGCTATCTCGGAATTAAATATATTATTCTATTATTTAAATTAATTAAATATTTAATATTATTTAATTAAAAAGCCATTTAATTTTCTAAATGACTCATTAAATTAATTAATTATTATACCGAAAAAATATGGGACATTACAATTATTTATCTACTAAACAAAATTTTCACTGTTTAAATTATAAATAGATATTTATAATTTAATTTCAACTACCACATTAATGTTAATGTTATTTTTAATATGTTAAACATTCCAGCAGCACAATCAAAACACAATACAGTCAATTTAATCGTCCATGGTTTGTGGACGAGGGAGGTGAGCTAACAGGTACCGTATACAATTTATAATGATTAAAACTAATAAAATATCTACACTAGCAATTCATATTTATACAGTTATAAAATAAATTAAATAACTATACAAATATTTTAGTGAGAGAATTCTCACATTGGGTTCCACTCCGCCAGTCTTGATCTGATGATTGTATTTTAACAAAATTAAACAGACATTTAATTTTGTCAAAAATTCTAACTATCTCCGTTTCCGTTCTGGTCAGTTCCATCGCGTAGTGTTCGACTCCACGATCGCAATGCAACTTGTTTCACTGAATTCTGAACTCGTATGAAAAAGATATGGGTGTTAAATAGATTAATTACAACAATTGAATTAATTAATTAATTAATTACATCCTTTCTCTCTCGTTTCAAATCCTGGAAAACAATTCCCGTTCGAACTCACTTCATCGTCCCTAAACTTTACCCATCACCACCTCTAAACACCATCGGCCGTTGATCAGCCACCACCGCCAGAACCACCTTGGACAGAGCTCCTTACGCCGGAGACGGGGCCCACTCGCACGCCCCTAAGCACACACAAATCGAGGATGAACGGTGGACGTTTCAGGGGGGAAATAGAACGGAATTTAAACCAATCTTTGATCATCTATGTATGGACGGAAAGCTTGCAATAATCTCTACAATATGTGCTTAATAACAATTAGCTAATCAGAAATGGATTGGGAGAGAATTGGGGGTTTTTAATCGAACAATTTTGTCCGTTCACTGAGAGGAGCAGCGGCCAGAATTTTTGTGAAGGAAGACTAAGGTTTAGAAAGTGATATTTGTATTTATATATTATTATTATTATTTAATTCATTAAAACGAGATTTTGCATTTGAACTCCAAATCCAAGCCAAAGACTGTCGTTCCTAGCTAAATACGCCCATTCTGAACACAATGGGATATGTTTCATAAGCTTATTCGATAGTTTCGATCAGTTTTTATCAAAATTAAAATATAAATTAATATAACATTCAAAATTGATTTCAACGTATATTTTAATTTACCGGGGCCACATACTAACTCCAAAAATTACAGAAAAATAAATCTACCTATGTTTTGATGATATGGTCCCAACAAAACCAATTTCGTCAAATTTGGAGACCGTTTGAAAAATAGCTATTTTTTGGTTGACCCTATTCAACTGAATTTGACAAAACATGTTTATATTTACTACGCTCACATATTAATTCCAAAAAATATGAAATTCGAAACCTAACAATAATTTGACATTCCGGATCCTATGAAAGTGATTTCTTTGAAAACAGAGGTCGCCTGCAAAATGGCTATTTATAAGGACTATATATTATATAAAATATATATAAATTCCACAATGACTATTTGGAATTTTGAACTAGACATACTCGCAATTTATAAAGTAAAATCTCAGTTTCTTAATTCGTTAGAAAGATATAGTTAAATATATTCTAACGTTTCTTGTTTTACTGAAATCCAATTTATTTTGAATTTTGTACATTCAATTGAAATTAAATATCGAATTTTCAAACTACTGCGCCATTTCAAACTCTATTTATAATTAAAATAAATGTATACGTTCTAACTTCGATTTAAATAAATTTTAAATCATTATTATTTAAAATAAATCATTTCAAATATTCAAAGCCCATTAAAATAGCTAAAATAAAAATTTTAATTTGGCTCAAAAATTCCTGGTTGTTACAATCTCCTACACTTAAAATCTCTTCGTCCTTGAAAAGGAACGGAGTTGAAAGTTGTTTAAATAACCAACTCACCTTTCATTCTTCAATTTTTCAATTTCTAGGAATTTTCAAATTTCTTGAAAATTTGGTTAACACCCTAAATTTTTGAAAAATTTCGCTATAACCTCCTTTGAACAGCCCCAACTTGCCTCAGAGGGCCCTCATCAATCCAAAAGAAAAAGAAAAAGCTAAGAGGCTTGCCAATCGGCTCATAAAATCATCAAAACCCAATAAATATAATAAACATGTACCTATTTGTCAGGCATACAATTTTGTTCCTCTTCTTAGCATCCATGCTATGACCTGTTCAATATATACATGTATATGTATGCAATTCCAATCAATTTCCAGTTCAGTTCTATATCATACTTAACTTGGCTTTATTTATTCATTCTCATGTTGGTTAAATTAATTATCATACCAATATTTTTATTAGTTATACTAATAATCAAACATCACAACCAGCAATCAATTTGTTGATTAAATTTTTAAACATGTATCTTTCTGTATATACTTAAAAATCATATTCTTAGTGCCAAATCACAAATAATAAATTCTAGTCAAGTTTTGGTTCTCATACCAGTCAATTGGAAATATATAGATATACCACTTCCGAAACTCGAACACAGATGTTGATGATGACGCGTCAATCATCAAAATCATCTTCGGGCGACTAGAGTGTGATTCTACATCTATCCATTATATTTGAAACTTTGAATATACGTTCATGACGTGTATATGCAAAATCTTCACATACTTGATAGTCCAAAATAAAATAGAATAAAATAATCAAATACTTATAATAAGGTATGATTTTCAAAATTAAATTCTTTTTTTTAGAAATGGCAATCTTCAGACTCATTCTAGGTTATTACTAGCCCTATCTCTAATGAGTTTTTCTTATAGGATATTACTAATCCTATCTCCGATGAATTCTTTTGTTCGGTTTTAATGTGTCTTGTTCTCTAGCATTGTAAACCAAAGCTCTGATATCAAAATGAAACGACCTAAACTTCCCCTTACGGGAAAGCCCGGATTGTAATAACCCGGAAAATCGGAACCAATTCAAATTTTTTATTTTAGCAATTTTAATGAATTTTGATAATTTAAAATGATTTATTTTAAATAATAACAACAAAAAATTTATTTAAAACGAAGTTATAATGAATAAATTTATTTTAATTATAAAACGAGATTGGAATGGAGCCGTAGTTTGAAAATTCGACTTAAATTTCAATTGAATATACAGAATTCAATATAAGTCAGAATTGGACGAAACCAGAAATATTAGAATCTGTTTAACCATTTCTTTCTAGTGAATGTGAAAAACTGAGAATTCACTTTATATATTGAAAGTTATGTCTAGTTTAAAATTCAGAATAGTCGCTATGGAATTTATATATATTTAATATTATATATAACACTTAAAAATATCCATTTTGCAAACGTCCCCCGTTTTCGACGAAACCTCTTTTGTTGGATTCAAAATGTCAAATTATTTCTAGATTCCAATTCTCGTAATTTTTGGAATTAATATGTGAGCGTGGCAAAAGAAAACGTGTTAAGTGAATTTCAATTGAATTGGATCAACCAGAAATTGACCATATTTCAAACGGTCTCCAAATTCAACGAAATTAATTTTGTTAGGACCAAATCATCAGAACATAGCGAGATTTAATTTTCGGAAATTTTTGGAGTCAGTATGTGTCCCCCGTAAATCAAAATGTATGTCCAAATTCAATATATATTGATTTATATTTTAATTTAAGGAAAAATTGATCAAAGCAATCGAATTGGCTTACCGTACATATCCCATTGTGTTCGAAATGGGAGTAATTAGCTAGGGACGACAGTTATTGGGTTTGATTTGGAGTCCGAATGTAAAATTCACTTTTATAGATAAAAATAATTAAATATTTATTATATCAACCTAGTCAAACTCTAATACCCTTTCCACGCGGTCAAACCCTCTCTTTGAAGCCACCACGCCAAAAAGAAGAAAAGCCAGTCGTTTTTTTCTTTCTCTCCATCTTCAGTGCTACGCCAATCCGCCTTCACCCTTCCCTCCGCTCCAATCACCGTCGCGGCCACCCACCAGCGCCGCGCCCCCTCTGGCACCCCCATCGCCTCCTCCTCCGTTCCTCCCTCCTTCCACCTAAACTACCCCAAAATCCATCGCAGCAGGCCCCACCACCTCGCCGCTGGTCAGAGGCACCGCCATCCCCCTCCTGTAACACCCCACGTCCATTAATGTCACTCACAAAGGGAATGCATTAACTTCCATGGATGTTATAAGTGAATATAGAACATAAAAATTACAACAAGACATATAATAAATAGTACTTGGAAATCTAAAACTTCATTTTATTGCAGCGGAAATTAAACATGTTTGTTACATCATAAAACCATAGATCATAACCAAGTACAATATCCATCTTCATAAAAACAAAATACATAATCCCATTACATAAATAGCCATTAAAAAGATAACAAGCTGGACTTTACTTCAACGGTCCAAGCTTTCCAAAGAGAGATGAAGCAATTCAATCAAACTCCACTAGAGCTGGGCCCAACCTGAGGACCTGGAGGGGAAAAAGGATAGAAATAGAGGGGGTCAGACATAAAGTCTGGCGAGTATGATAATTCTAACAATACTTTTATCAAAATAACTAGACTAAGGCATAAGCTGGAAGACAAGTAAATGTCTATGAACTCTTAGGAAGATAAAGATAGCGTTTAAGATAACGTTAAAGATAACGGTAAAGGCACACCTAATTACTAACGAATGATTACTACACTGCACCGCACATTACTACACTGCACCACACCAGTCACCCTATTGTTTGATCCCACTTGTGAACACATAAACTTTATAAATAGCCTTACGTACCCCTAGCTGACTACATAGGTGTCGTCTGCCCCTATCTCCACTAGGTGTACCCCACTACCCACTTTTGATCGGCTCCCTACTCGTAGATACCCGTGTTGGCCCCACAGTGGGGTGTATCACTCCCCTAAAGTGGCAGCCCGATACAACTTGAGAATGCACGACTTATACCTACACGATGATACAACGTCTTACCTACCAGCCCGGGTCCACACACGCATACGAAACCCGTTGGACTTGCATTGCCACCGCTCCCCGTTTTGGCCTCTTATAGTCGAACCCAGCATGCGTGTCCCGTCCTCGACTTGGGTCGAGCCCACAAAGATACGTTTGGGATACTGGTCGAAATGGGCCCCCACAAGCTACCCACCTAAGCTTGTCACTAGTATATCCCACTTAACCCTCTTAGTCATGTTCATTTACATGTGTGTTTGGTTAAGTCTTACTAATCGTATTTCACATGCCGCTAAGGGCACCCCCTAGATTCCTCATGCCACCCAAGGCACCTACTTAACCCCCATGTCCCACCTTACATGTTTATCTGGTTAAGTATTTCTTAATTCATTCAGGCCATAACCTCATAAAGACCTCTCACATTAGACTGGCATTTATGGCAGCTGGATTTGCCGGGCGGGTCCGGGCAGTCTTACACCATAAAAGAGTCTAACCTCGTGTCTTTACAACCGTTATGCTTTAGTTTAGGCCTAGGACCTCTCACATTGGGCTGACATTTGTGACCACTGGATTTGCCGGGCGGGTCCGGGCAGGTTTACGTCACAAACGAGTCCAACCTCGTGTCCTAAGCATTGATTAACACTTAAAATCTTTTACCCCAGTTTTAATAATTCCCTATTCAAATTATTAATTAAGTCAACTTTTAATGATGTCCATAATTGACTCAATTATGGCCATCCACTTATGGAATGCAAAATCATATCAATTGCACCCCAACTTTTTAATATTAATTCCTTAATATTACCTCTACCCCACGTTTATACGTTCGCTTATTCAACACATAATATAGGCTAGACTTGTATAGTCTAACACCTAGCACAAAGATAAATTATCACAACATATAGACAATTAAAATAAATCTAATCATAATAGGGGTGAAACTTGCATAAACTACACATGTTAAGGATCAAAAGGTGTCAACTTGTTAAATGTCTCAATTTATATGATATGATCATAGCCCAAATCTATACATAAACTTGCATATGGGGTTTTTAGGCAACATAATGATGGTGTGAACTAGCATAAGATATCACATATGTCATAGCATAATTCTAGATGTCATAATAGATGACTTGGCATATGTTCATAACTTTTCTAATCAATCTAACTTGCATATGTGACTTGTCATATAGATCAACATTACCCAAACATGCTGATTTAATTAATATGAACTAACTAGCATAGATGGTAACATCATGGCCTTTTTAACATGTATGATTCATCACAACTTAGCATAGAAACTTTCAACATACATAACATCATCATAGCATGATTTACAACATATAAGATATCATCATCACATAACATTGGATTTACAATATACATGATAGCAAAAGGGGTTTACAACAACACATATGATAATTCACATCATCTACTCATAATCCATTCATAACTCAACCTAATTAAAATGATAATAATCTTGTTAAGATCATCATACTCACAATTTAGAGAAGAAAAGAGAGAGTTTTGCTTTGCTTTAGGGTTGAGAGAATTAGAATTGAATTTGCTTTTCTTCTTTCTTAGTTGGCGGCGGCTCCATTGATTTCCATGGCGATGGTATGACAGTAACTATTCTATTTTAATCAGGTTTAGGGTTAGCATTAGGATGTATTTATAGGTGTAGGAAGTTATTTAGGACCATTAGATTAACCCTGAACCATGAGAACCAATCAAATGCAAAACATTTGAGCGAATCGGCCCATGGGTTGACAGCCAAACACCCTGGATTAACCGCTAGTCGACCCAGCGGAGCTCGGGTCGACCTCAAAAATGGGCCGGTTCGGTTATTCCCCCTCCCAATTCGCTGTTTTGAACTTTTTCGCATATTTATTTATTTAATTTATATATATATATATATCGATATATATATATATATTTCTCTGCGGAACCCATTTCACTTAATTCTTTTCTAAAAATTAAGTATACTTTAATTTGTGAATTTTAATGTTATAAAATTACGGGGTGTTACATTCTCCCCTCCTTAAAGGATTTCGTCCCCGAAATCTCCAAGTCAAGAAGAATGTATATCCTACCATCTAATCGTCCATCTACTCAACCATCAAACACCAGCATCCATTGTCCTTAAAAGACTTCTAATGATTTAATGTTTATATGCACAGTGTGTGTATATGTCCATATCTAATGCAAAATTAGGCGGTCTACTGATTCAGTCGACCTCCTTAGTGCAATTCATGATATTGCCATGCGTCCAATATGTATGCAAAAGATTCCTAATGATACATATTAATTCTATATGCGTGCACAACCATCCACCCGAATGCAGCAACTATATGATAATACAACCATTATACATCCATTTTACTAAATACATCCATATATATGCAATATGCAGTATGAAGTGACTGAGTCGATCTGGTGCCTAATAGTGTGTGTATATGCATCCACGAGCAACCACTAGCAAACACTTGCATCCACTTTGCATCCACCATACATAACATGTCTCAAACACATGTTTCAACCATTGGATTATCCTAACTAAAGGTCAAAGATACTAGGGAGAGGATATACTAAAGATAAGATAAGTACAAGCTAAGCGATAAAGGAGAAATTAAAAGACATACCCTCAAAAAGAAAAGGGTATCGTGAACGCATCTTCCCTTCTGTCTCCCAAGTAGCGTTGCTCTCATCATCTCCCCATTGCACTTTGACTAGTCTGACCTCTCGATTCCTCAACCTCTTGATCTCCGACCCAAGAATGCGCGTAGGAGCTCGTCGAATTGTCGCATCACGCTCTATCTCCACCTCTCTAAGAAAGCTCGGCTCTACCACTTCCGCGGTCTCGTGCAAGCACTTCCTCAAATGTGACACATGGAATACGTCGTGTACACCACTAAGTCTCTCGGGCAACTCCACTCTATACGCCATCTGTCCAATTTTCTCCTTAATAGGAAACGGCCCTACAAACCTTGATGCTAATTTCCCAACGGACCCAAAGAGAACAACGTTCCGTAATGGAGACACTTTGATAAAGACCATGTCCCCAACTTCAAACTCGAGATCTGTCCTCCTCTTATCCGCATAAGATTTTTGCCTATCCTGTGCTGCTTTCATCCCCCTTCGAATCAAGTCGATCTTCTCCGAAGTCTCCTTAATCATATCGGGCCCAAGTAAGATCTTATCCGTAGATTCCCACCAACATGTAGGTGAACGACAAGGTCGTCCATAAAGAGCTTCGAATGGTGCCATACCAATGCTGGACTGAAAGCTATTATTATATGCGAACTCAACCAATGGAAGATGCTCTTCCCATGTACCACCAAAGTCTAGGATACATAGCCTCAACAGATCCTCTAGAATGCGATTCACCATCTCCGTCTGGCCGTCCGTCTGAGGATGATATGCGGTGCTCAAACATAACTGAGTCCCTACCGCCTCTTGTAAGCTTCTCCAAAATTCGCTAGTGAAAATAGGATCGCGGTCGCTCACTATGCTAGAAGGAACACCGTGCAAACGAACTATTTCTCGAACGTATACGGATGCTAACCATGGAGCAGTCCTCTTACTCTTTACGGGAATGAAATGGGCGCTTTTAGTAAGTCTATCTACAATAACCCAAATTCCCGTATTACCCTTCCTTGATCGCGGTAATCCATCCACAAAATCCATCGAGACACTTTCCCACTTCCATAGTGGAACCTCCAATGGGTGAAGCAACCCACCGGGTTTCTTTTGCTCCGCCTTTACTTGTTGGCATACCAAGCATCTAGCGACATACTCGGCCACATCTTTCTTCATGCCGGCCCAAAAGTAAACTCTCTTCATGTCTTTGTACATCTTGTCCCTGCCGGGATGAATGGTCATCTTCGAATGATGTGCTTCGTCAAGAATAGTCTTCCTTAGGTCATCGTCTTTTGGTACACAAAGTCTACCGTCCCTATGTAACCAACCCTTATCGTCTAGGGTATACCTACGGAGATGGCTTGATGACTCCCCTCCTTTGAGTTTTTCTACTAACTCAACCAACTGCGGGTCGTCTCGCTGTGCCTCGCCAATCCGTCCCAAAAGCGTAGGTCTGACCTCCAAGGATGCTAGCAAACCGGGTACGAAGTCAACGGAAGGTCTAAAGTCAAACATCGAAATGAATTCTAAACTTCATCGCTCAACAAACAAAGGACTTAAGGATAATCTTTTTCTACTTAAGGCGTCTGCCACCACGTTACCCTTGCCAGGGGTATAAGCTATCTCAAAGTCGTAGGATGCTAAGAACTCCATCCACCTTTGCTGCCTTAAGTTCAAATCCTTTTGAGAGAATAGGTATTTTAAAGATTCGTGGTCAGTGAATAGTTCGAATTTCTCGCCAAGAAGATAATGACACCAAGACTTAAGCGCGAAAACAATAGCGGCCAACTCTAGGTCATGTGTGGGGTAATTCTTCTCATGCGCTCTCAACTGCCTTCCACCATAGGCTATTACCCCGCCCTCTTGCATTAAGACTGCGCCTAGTTTTGTCCCACAAGCGTCAGTATAAACGGTAAACGGCTTACTCCCGTCTGGCAATACTAAGACTGGGGCTGAAGTCAAAGCTCTCTTCAAACGTTGGAACGCATCATCAGAATCTACGTCCCATGTGAAAACTAGTTTCTTCTTCGTCAAGCGTGTCAATGGAGCTGATATCTTTGCGAAGTCTTTGATAAACTTCCTATAGTAGCCAGCCAACCCCAAGAAACTTCTCACTTCGGTAGCATTTTTAGGGACATTCCAATCTTGGATGGCCACCACCTTCGCGGGATCCACGGCTATCCCTTCTTTGGAAACCATGTGCCCCAAGAACCGAACTTCCTTCCTCCAAAAGTGACACTTAGAAAATTTAGCCTTAAGGCTACGCGCTCGTAGGGTCTCCAACACTTCCCTAAGATGTAGGGCATGCTCTTCTTCATCCTTATTAAAGATCAAGATGTCATCTACAAAGACTACCACAAATTTGTTAAGGTACTCCCTAAACACCCTACTCATCAAATCAACAAAATATGCTGGGGCGTTTGTCAAACCGAAGGGCATCACTAGCCATTCATAGAAACCGTCCGGAGTCCTAAAGGCAGTCTTGTCTATGCTATCCTCAGCCACTCTCAACTGATGGAACCCAGTGGCTAAGTCCAACTGCAAAAACACTGAGGCGCCAACTAACTGATCGAAGAGATCGTCAATCATCGGCAGTGGGTGTCTGTTCTTCTTAGTAAGTTTATTAAGTTCTCTATAGTCCACACACAGTCTAAGGGACCCATCCGCCTTCGTGGCAAATACTACTGGAGCACCCCACTCCGATATACTTCGTCTTATGAACCCCTTCTCAAGCAACTCCTTCACTTGCTTATCGAGTTCCCTCCTTTCACGTGGAGCCATGTGGCGTACTGGCAAAGATACTAGTTTCGCATTATCCACAAGATATATTCGAAAATCTATCTCCCTCTTCGGAGGCAAGCCCTTCACCTCCTCAAACACATCCGAATATTCTCGGACCACTCTAACAAATCGTAGATTTTCCTCAGATGCGTCAAGCGATTCTAGATAACTTAGCATAACCGAATTTATGGGATTACAGAAGATTTCGAGAGTGTTGCCAAGGCGAGTCACGAGCCTAACTACTCTCCTTTCACAATCAAGAACGACCCCATTTCTGGATAACCAATCCATTCCTAAAATTAGCCCATAGCTCGTGAAGCCCAACACATAAGCATCACATCTGAATTCAACGCTAAGTATGGAAATTTTCAAATCCAAACACATCATGGACAAATAAGCTGAGCCCCCTATTGGATTCGAAACAACTAAGGGATCCTCTACTAAACTGGTGTTTAAGTGCAGTGATTCAACTAATGATGTAGAGATAAACGAATGTGATGCGCCCGAATCGAATAAGGTACGGACAGGATGATCAAACAGAAAAACTAAGCTTTCAACAGAGATGGTTCTACCTCGTTCTTGCAGCGGTGGGACCGCGAGAGCCTGAACTTGTCCCCTAGCCTGCCCTGGTGCCATAAGAGCCTGCACCTGTCCTCCCGAGGTAGCTCCTGCCCTCTGCCCCTTCTTTGGGCAGTCCTTCACTAAATGTCCCGCATCGCCACAATGAAAACTGCCTGTCTTCTTTTTCTTTCGGCAATCCTTGCTGAGATGGCCTGGGGTTCCACAGTTAAAACATTTTTTCTTTCCCTTGCCGTTATTGTCTTTACCACCCTTCTTGTTTTGCTGTTGTGGTTTCTTCTGATCTCCCTTCTTCTTGGGTGCCTTATCAGCTTTAGCGCTTTTCTCCTCATGCATGAGCGCCATTTCTACTAACTTCTCAAAGGTGGCCCCCATCGGGATGTGGGTCATAGCCAACCCTTGCAATGGTTCATTCAAGCCATTCACGAACCTCAGCGCCTTCTTCTCCGGCGTGTTCACTAAGTCCAAGACAAACCTTGCTAACTGATTAAATTTATTGACATATTCTTTCACTGATGAGCTTCCTAGCTTCAATGTCAAGAACCTTTCCATATATAGATTTTCTTCTTCCCTTGAAAGAAACTTCGCCTCGAACCTACGTCTGAAATCCGCCCAAGAGTCAATAGGACGCTCCCCATTAGTGACCTCCCACCAAAACGAGGCCTCTCCCTTCATCAACCAAGCTGCTAAACGAACTCTCCTCCATTCTTCTACTTCAAAGATTTCTAGCAATTCTTCCACCTCCTTAAGCCAATCTCTAGCTTCCACAAACGTTTCTGACCCTTGAAATGGTTTTCCACCCATAGCCTTGAATTCCTTGCACGTCTTTGCAAAAGTATCTACGCGAGGAGGAGGAACGGGTGCAACTGGTGGTGGAGGAACATTGGCTGGACCTGCAGCGGCCCTAGCCTCCAATAGCCTCCTATACCATCCTGGTATCGTTACACCGTCGGGTAGATTAAGATCTTCAGCCATGCTAAAACGAAAAAGGAAAGATTCAAAATGGAGAATTCGAAAGATAAAGATATGTGGCTATTGGGGATTATGTTTTTCTTAAAAACTTTTCTCTTTAAATTTCTCATTAAAACATGTTTTTGAGAACACTTCTTCCAAAAATAACTATTTTTCTAAAGTATTTTTATCTGTTCTGGTAACCTTAAGCTCTGATACCACGTGTAACACCCCACGTCCATTAATGTCACTCACAAAGGGAATGCATTAACTTCCATGGAGGTTATAAGTGAATATAGAATAGAAAAATTACAACAAGACAGATAATAAATAATACTTGGAAATCTAAAACTTCATTTTATTGCAGCGGAAATTAAACATGTTTGTTACATCATAAAACCATAGATCATAACCAAGTACAATATCCATCTTCATAAAAACAAAATACATAATCCCATTTCATAAATAGCCATTAAGAAGATAACAAGCTGGACTTTACTTCAACGGTCCAAGCTTTCCAAAGAGAGATGAAGCAATTCAATCAAACTCCACTAGAGCTGGGCCCAACCTGAGGACCTGGAGGGGAAAAAGGATAGAAATAGAGGGGGTCAGACATAAAGTCTGGCGAGTATGATAATTCTAACAATACTATTATTAAAATAACTAGACTAAGGCATAAGCTGGAAGACAAGTAAATGTCTATGAAATCTTAGGAAGATAAAGATAGCGTTAAAGATAACAGTAAAGGCACACCTAATTACTAACGAATGATTACTACACTGCACCGCACATTAATACACTGCACCACACCAGTCACCCTATTGTTTGATCCCACTTGCTTCACACAGAAACTTTATAAATAGCCTTACGTACCCCTAGCTGACTACATAGGTGTCGTCTGCCCCTATCTCCACTAGGTGTACCCCACTACCCACTTTTGATCGGCTCCCTACTCGTAGATACCCGTGCTGGCCCCACAGTGGGGTGTATCACTCCCCTAAAGTGGCAACCCGATACAACTTGAGAATGCACGGCTTATACCTACACGATGCAACAACGTCTTACCTACCAGCCCGGGTCCACACACGCATACGAAACCCGTTGGACTTGCGTTGCCACCGATCCCCGTTTTGGCCTCTTACAGTCGAACCCAGCATGCGTGTCCCGTCCTCGACTTGGGTCGAGCCCACAAAGATACGTTTGGGATACTGGTCGAAATGGGCCCCCAGAAGCTACCCACCTAAGCTTGTCACTAGTATATCCCACTTAACCTTCTTAGTCATGTTCATTTACATGTGTGTTTGGTTAAGTCTTACTAATCGTATTTCACATGCCACTAAGGGCACCCCCTAGATTCCTCATGCCACCCAAGGCACCAACTTAACCCCCATATCCCACCTTACATGTTTATCTGGTTAAGTATTTCTTAATTCATTCAGGCCATAACCTCATAAAGACCTCTCACATTAGACTGGCATTTATGGCAGCTGGATTTGCCGGGCGGGTCCGGGTAGTCTTACACCATAAAAGAGTCTAACCTCGTGTCTTTACAACCGTTATGCTTTAGTTTAGGCCTAGGACCTCTCACATTGGGCTGACATTTGTGACCACTGGATTTGCCGGGCGGGTCCGGGCAGGTTTACGTCACAAACGAGTCCAACCTCGTGTCCTAAGCATTGATTAACACTTAAAATCTTTCACCCCAGTTTTAATAATTCCCTATTCAAATTATTAATTAAGTCAACTTTTAATGATGTCCATAATTGACTCAATTATAGCCATCCACTTATGGCATGAAAAATCATATCAATTGCACCCCAACTTTTTAATATTAAATCCTTAATATTACCCCTACCCCACGTTTATACGTTCGCTTATTCAACGCATAATATAGGCTAGACTTGTATAGTCTAACACCTAGCACAAAGATAAATTATCACAACATATAGACAATTAAAATAAATCTAATCATAATAGGGGTGAAACTTGCATAAACTACACATGTTAAGGATCAAAAGGTGTCAACTTGTTAAATGTCTCAATTTATATGATATGATCATAGCCCAAATCTATACATAAACTTGCATATGGGGTTTTTAGGCAGCATAATGATGGTGTGAACTAGCATAGGATATCACATATGTCATAGCATAATTCTAGATGTCATAATAGATGTCTTGGAATATGTTCATAACTTTTCTAATCAATCTAACTTGCATATGTGACTTGTCATATAGATCAACATAACCCAAACATGCTGATTTAATTAATATGAACTAACTAGCATAGATGGTTAAATCATGGCCTTTTTAACATGTATGATTCATCACAACTTAGCATAGAAACTTTCAACATACATAACATCATCATAGCATGATTTACAACATATAAGATATCATTATCACATAACATTGGATTTACAATATACATGATAGCAAAAGGGGTTTACAACAACATATATGATAATTCACATCATCTACTCATAATCCATTCATAACTCAACCTAATTAAAATGATAATAATCTTGTTAAGATCATCATACTCACAATTTAGAGAAGAAAAGAGAGAGTTTTGCTTTGCTTTAGGGTTGAGAGAATTAGAATTGAATTTGCTTTTCTTCTTTCATAGTTGGCGGCGGCTCCATTGATTTCCATGGCGATGGTATGACGGTAACTATTCTATTTTAATTAGGTTTAGGGTTAGCATTAGGATGTATTTATAGGTGTAGGAAGTTATTTAGGACCATTAGATTAACCCTGAACCATGAGAACCAATCAAATGCAAAATCTGCATTTGAGCGAATCGGCCCACGGGTTGACAGCCAAACACCATGGATTAACCCCTAGTCGACCCAGCGAAGCTCGGGTCGACCTCAAAAATGGGTCGGTTTGGTTATTCCCCCTCCCAATTCGTTGTTTTGAACTTTTTCGCATATTTATTTATTTAATTTTTAATTTATATATATCAATATATATATATATATATATCAATATATATATATATATATATTTCTCTGCGCAACCCATTTCACTTAATTCTTTTCTAAAAATTAAGTATACTTTAATTTGTGAATTTTAATGTTATAAAATTACGGGGTGTTACACCTCCCTTGCTCCACCTCGACGCCGAGCCTTCCCATCTCCGCCTATAAGTTTTATTTTAATTTATTTTTGAATAATTAGTTTAATTTAATTAAAAAACATTGATTTTAATTCAGTTTTTATGTATATGATAACATTGTTAAAATCAGTTTTTATAAAAATAACATTATGTTTAAATTTCAGATTTTTATAAATAAATATGGCATTGGTTTTAAAATTAAAAATATGATTTTTATATATGCAGAGGATATAAAAATATGATTATTATATATGTAGTGAATTAAAAATATGATTTTTATATGTGCAGAGAATATAAAAATATGATTTTTATATATTAGCGAATTAAAAATATGATTTTATATATGTAGAAAATATAAAAATATAATTTTTATATATGTAGCGAATTAAAAATTTGATTTTTATATGTGTAGAGAATATAAAAATATGATTTTTATATATGTAGAGAATTAAAAATATGATTTTTATATATGTAGCGAATTAAAAATATGATTTTTATATATGTAGCGAATTAAAAATACGATTTTTATATATGTAGAGAATATAAAAATATGATTTTTATATATGTGGCGAATTAAAAATATGATTTTTATATGTGTAGAGGATATAAAAATATGATTTTTATATATGTAGTTAAATAAAAATATGATTTTTATACATGTAATGATATTATAAAAATGTGTTTTTTATACATGTGGCAATATTATTAAAATGTGATCTTTATACATGTGGCGATAAAATAAAAATGTGATTTTTATGTATGGAGTGATATTATAAAAATATGATTTTTTATACACGTAGTGATATTATAAAAATGTTATTTTTTACATGTAGCAATATTATAAAAATATGATTTTTTTTTACATGTAGCGATATTATAAAAATGTGATCTTTATACATGTAGCGATAAAATAAAAATGTGACTTTTATGTATGTAGTTATATTGTAAAAAAATTATTTTAAATATATATATAACGTTGTTAAAAATGTGATTTTTAACATAAATCACGTGGAACAGATTGCGATGGAATGGACTGGAAGCAAGACAGAATCCAAACTGTCCAATAAAGACTGACGGAGTGGAAACCAAAGGTGAGAACTTCTCACTCTAATTTTGTTTATAGTTAAATATATACTAGGATACAGACGTGCTTAGTAGCACCCGACACCTTTGATTGAAACCATGGATGTTTGGTTGTTTGTTTTATTTGATTGATTATTAATTAATAGGGTTTGGCAAACCTATTAAGAAATTGGTTGAATTTGGTTTGGGATGTTAATTGAATTGATTGGAAATGGTATGTGTATGGCACGAGCCAGTATTTAGCGAGGGATAAGGCTAGACCTTATTCCGGTTCTAGTATCACGCCGTTATGCTGCCGAAATTTTCTAAAATAAAATGTGTTAGTTAAAAATAACATTTTTAATGTGTATATGAACTGTATAAAATATTCATGTGTTGAATATAATATTTAAACAATAAAAATATCATTTTTATTGGATGTATGAACTATTAAAAATATTCATTTATTGAATAAAATATTTGAACAATAAAAATATCATTTTTATCGAATGTATGAACTATTAAAAAATTCATTTGTTAAATAAAATATTTGAGCAATAAAAATGACGTTTTTATTGAATGTATGAACTATTAAAAATATTCATGTGTTGAAATAAATAATTTATCGTTAAAAATATAATCTTTTACGTATGTATGGAAGGCAAAAATTCTCCTGAAATGAAAATAAATATTCATATACAAATCGGACGATTTGTTTATGTATACTTATTTAACTGACATGGATTGGGATGATATATTTTACACATCGCCCATCTACACAAATAATATTCAGTATTTGTTGACTGAAACCCCACATGGGTATTGAGATGATATATGATGTACACTAATCCCAATGGTTTAGTTGTATGTTAATCGATTGATTGACAGACTGTTGTAAGAATTAAATATTTATATTTAATGCTTATGTAGTTGTGTAAGACACTCTGGATGATGGTTGATTGTGTATCATGGTTGTAGTATACATGTGTTGTCTGAAATCCATATATATAACATTATATGGTAATTGACTTTGTCTGATTCCAATTCAGGAATAACAAATATTTCAAAATAATGAATATTTTAAAATAATGAATATTTTTAAATAATATTCAGTAAAAGATCAAAATATGATTTTCATGTCCGATTTTGGATGGACACAAAAATATTGAAATATATGAAGCTATGTTGATTAGATTTGCGCCATTTTAACGCAAACAATATTTATATCGATTTTATTCATTTTTATAATGAATATCGAAAAGGAAATCATTTCAAAATTTGATATTTTGAAAATATTATCATTTAAATATTATAATGATAAGGAGTATTCAATTTTGATTTAAAATTGAAATGAAAGTGGGAATCGTTTTAAAACGAATTTATAAACAATTTATAAAATATGTTTTAAATGGAAATTGATGAAATATATATATATATATATATTATATTTGACGGCCTGAATAGAACGCGCCGCACTGCGACCATTCGCGAATTTCGACCATTGACTTCGAATTGATATTACGGGAGATCTGACCGTCGGATTCTCCTAAAACCGGAACCATTAGGTTCGTAACGTAAAGAGACTTCCAACGAATATAGGAGATTTGAAATCTAACGGTTGGATGTGGAATTATGTCCAAATCAAATTTGGAAAAGGTCGTTGTAAGTGCAGTTCGACGACCGTTTATGGAAATCGACTTAAAGCGCCTTGATAAAATATTAATAATTTGCGTAAAATCATAATAAATGATTTGGAAAGAATTGGGACAAAAAATTCCATATTTGAAAAGTTAAAAATATATTTTATCAAAATGAACTAGTTATTAACTAGAATTATAATCCCATTTATTTTTAAATAAATAAATTGGATTGAGAATGGGTTTTAATATAACTAGAATTTCCAATACATGAATTGGATTGGATTTGAATGGAATTCATCTTCGGAATATTTCAATATCGGATTACTTGATTATATGGATATTGTTATGGAAATTTGGAAGATATATTTATATTGTTATTTCCAATACGATATTTATTGGTTTTAGAATTTGATATTGAATATAAGCCGATATAATTTCTACTTAGAGCCTTGTATTTGATATCAAATTGGATTTTGGATTTGTCGTGAACAGTGTCTTAAATAACATTGTTCTTGAACCCAGTTGAGAAAAAGAATAAATCTTTTAATTAAGATTTAGCAAAGTTTTCCAATTAATTAATATTTAATTGGAATTGAATAAAAGAATTGGATTTTAGGTTTGTCGTGAATGGTGATTTCAGTAGCACTGTTCTTGAACCCCATGTGAAAAGAATAATCTTTTAATTAAGATTATTAGATTTTCCAATTATATTTAATAATTGGAATAAAATGGAATGTGAATTGGGTTTATTGTGAACTGTGTTTTTAACGACGCTCGTTCTTTAACCTGATTTACAGTGAAATGTGATTTGGAATTTATAAATCTTTTTATTAAGGTCTAATGGAAATTTTCCAAAGTAAAGTTTTCCAATTTAATACAATAAATTGGAATGGAATGTAATTCGATTTGATAATAATCAAAGTTAGCTTATGTGGAGGAAAACCGTTAATATATATAGAATTTAAAAGGCTTTGTCGTTATTCCATTTATATTATTAGTCGGATACGGAAATTAATATCGATTATATATTGATCTATTTCCGTAAAGATTCCATAATTAATGGAATGTTATTTTAGGTTTATCTTGAAGTGTGTTTTAAATGACATTGGTTCTTAACCCAATTAAAGATAGGATTTCTGTCTAACATTGTATTTCGAACTGTATTGTTGATCTCTGCTAAATATATATCTTTTTGGTGGCGGAGAATTTATTCTCTTGCTTAACACCCTTCTCTAAGACGTACGAGCTTAGAGGTTATATATCGACAAAAATCAATGGTACGACTGTAAAGACCCGCAAATTCCCGCCCTTTGGATCGACCATAAACCACACAGGTCTGACCTAAAGGGTGAAAATCTACGAATACTTTAACTTTGGGCATACAACACATCAGAACAAAAACACAGACTTTTATAACACTATGATAAACGTTACATCAGAGTACAGAATATACATATCAGAGTACATTGGAATATAATTACAGCGGAAGAATAAATTACAATAAATGAATACATTGCAGCGGAACTAATCTCGGTGGAAGGCTATCAACACTATGGCCACAGCTTCAATCTTCAATCCAGGATCTTGTTTTATCTATCTGTCAAATAAGCTACTCGACTGCCCTTGTGGAAAGAGGGCACCCGAGTTTGCAAAGTGAAACAAACTACAGGTCAGTCGTGGGACTGGTGTGAGAATTCTACTTAATCTATATAATATAATAAGGCTAATCACAGGACCACGCCACTTTCGCGGAACGGGTTTTCTCCTATGGATTGCCAGTGCATGACTAAAGTAAATCGTCAAAATAACGCAATGCTTTTTAGAAAAATGAAACCATTATAAGACCCAAGTCCCATCACACAATGCAACGCAAACCAGAGGATAGGGTTTTACCTTATAATGATCAAAAAATGCTTGATACGATAAACCCGGTATTATATAGTAATAGTGTGCAACCAATTTGAAATACATCAAAGTAAATGTATTAATCCTAGACGGCATGAGTGCCCCATCCCACTATGTCGCCATATATAGGTATACAATCAAAACCGCGTGATATCGTATTGGAAATTTGGGTTTCCATCTGAGTCAAGGCTAGGGAGGAGATCCTTACCGATTCGAGACACTCTAGCAATGCCCCAGGATTGGTACTCTGTCCAACCCTTGGATCCTGCAGGGCCGGTCCACACTTACTTTTGTGGATTGGCAATTCCTGAACACACGCTTCCCGGTCCTTTTGGACCTATACTACGGCCAGTAACGACCGCATAAACCGAGGCCTCGAAAAATCCAACAACCACAATGAATAAATGCCAGCGCTGGTAGGTCCCTGGCACCACTCTAGCTAGAAAGAAACGTGCGCACTCCCTGCGTTCCCTTCTCCCGTTTTAGACTCTACCGGGCTGTGAGGCTCGCGAAGTCACGATATACACAAAGCTATGCCTAAATAGACTGTGCTTTGATCATCAACCACAAGGCCTGCTTTTCAACAAAGCCTTGATCAATTGCATCTTAGCATGCCACATTGTCAGACTCTACCATATCATTGATCATCTACCAATATATATAACCTCCAAGCTCATACGTCTTAGAGAAGGGTGTTAAACACCAAACAGAAATATATAATTAGTAGCGTTCAACAAATACAGTATAAAAGAATACAATGTCAGACACGCAATCCATTTACAAGTCCGCTCTGGGTCTGAGTGAAACATCGTGTCCGTCGATCTCCAAATGCGTTTGGACGATCATTACCAAATACCTTGCCTTGGAAGGCCAATCCCAATTCAAGATACTAGTCATCATCATCCCAACGATGTGAAAATCTTCGGTCTTCAATCATCGTCTTCGTCTTCGACTCTTGATCGTCGTGTTGATTATTCAGAATGGGTTGAACCCGGTCTTTCTAAATAACTTGCGTAATTTGGGATTAAAAACAAATATTGGAAAATCACACATTTCGTCACATCCCAACTCAGAATATTCTTTTTAATAAGATATTCAATTAAAAAGATTCTCATTAATTTTATCAAAGATAAATATTTAAAATAAAATCTATAAATCAATTTCTAAAAATATGGAATTCCACAGAAATCCAATCAATACATAATCGATATAAATTTCTGTATCAGACTAATAGTATAAATGGAATAACGGCAAAGCCTCTTAAATTCCATATATAATATCGGTCTTCTTTTACAGAAGCCCATCTCAATTATTACCAATAGAATTTCCACTTAATTCCTATTTAATATATTAGTTGAAAAACTTGATTTATAGAAAATGTCTTTTTAATTCTATAAAATAGATTTATAAGTTCCAAATAATAATTTCAATGCAAATTGGATTAAAGGATAGATGTCGTTTAAAACATCGTCCACGGTAAACCCACTTCACATCTCAATTTATTACATATCACAAAATATGATTGCAAACGCTAGTAATCTTTTAAAAACATATTTTAAAATAATCATAAAAATATTCTTTATATAAAAGATTCTAAATGAGAAGTATTCTTTATTTTACAAATCTTTATCTTCTACAAATATTCCTTGTTTTAACATATACTTAATTAAAAATCTATATTTTTTTTAAAATATATATACTTTATATAAAAAGGATTTCTAATGTAAAAATAGTCTTATTTAAAAGAACACTTGAATCGAAATGCGACTCAAACATTTACCATATAATTTGGATTATATGGATTTCACACACATCATATATATGACAATAACAGTATAATCATCAAGTCATCCATTACATCCAAAGTGTAATTTCCACTGTGTAAGCGTTAAAATTAAATAATAACGCTCATCACAGCCCGTCGATCTAACGATCAACATACAACTAAATATTGGGATTAGTGTATGTGAATTTTCATCCCAACACCCGTGTGGGGTTTTCAACCAATCAAGCAAATGATAAACTAATTTGTGCACTTGGGCGATGTGTGAAAATTATCGTCCCAATCACATACACAAGTCGGGTAACTTGTCTATGGAAGTGTATTACACAATATATAACACGACGATAAAAATGTCTCTTTTAACTGTATTCCTTTTATTGCCTATAAACGGTCAATAAAAATGTGATCTTTATTTCTATACTTTTTACTGTAATTTACATTTTTTTAACAAAATGTCCTTTTTATTCTAACTTACATTTTGAATGTAATTTTTTTCTTTTTATTGTTTATTTACATCAAAATGTAAATGTTCCCTTTTTCATTGTTTATTATTAACAGCAAAAATCTCGTCTTCTATATTTATTCTTTTCAATGAAAGCAATTTTACATAAAATTGTAATTCTTTAATTTTATGCTTTTTATTGTCTCTAGAAAGACAATAAAATGTAACACAAAAATATATTCTTTTTATCGCATCTAAAATGATGATAGAAATGTAACATTAACATTGCTATTTTTATCGCATCAAAAATGCCGATAAAAAAAAATGAACCACTAACATTGTCTATTTTTATCACACCAAAAATGTCGATAAAAATGAATCACTAACATTGTCTATTTTTATCGCACCAAAAATGTCGATAAAATGAATCACTAACATTGTCTATTTTTATCGCACAAAAAATGTCGATAAAATGAATCACTAACATTGTCTATTTTTATCGCACCCAAAAATATCGATAAAAATGAATCACTAACATTGTCTATTTTTATCGCACCAAAAATGTCGATAAAAATGACAACATTAACTATTCTATTTTCACCGCATTCAAAATGACGATAAAATATTCAACATTAACAATTCTATTTTTACCGCATTCAAAATGACGATAAAATATTCAACATTAACAATTCTAATTTTTACCGCATTCAAAATGACGATAAAATATTATCATAAGAAATGAAAGCAAAATGTTCTTTTTATTACTAAAAGGAAAAAAACAACAAAGATGCTTCTTTTAATGCTAAAAAGAAACATGACATAAAAATGTTCTTTTAATGTTAAAAAGAAGAAGCGACAAAATGACCCTTTTTATGTTAAAAAGAAAAGGTGACAAAATATGTTTTTAATTCTAAAAGAAAAAGCGACAAAAATTATTTTTTATTCTAATGCAATATCTTTACAAAAGTGTTATTTTAATATCAATGCGAATTTTCAATTTCTTACTACATATAAAAATGTAAACTTTATTTTACAATTATATATCCCATCATAAATTACATATAAAAATGTAAGTTTATTTTTTTATCGCAAATCCCCTTTCTAATTACATATAAAAATGTACTTTTTATTTTACATTGTAAATTGCATATAAAAGGTAGGTTCTATCCTTATGTTGTATTTGCATTATAAAATGCAAATGAAAAGGTAAGTTTTATTTTCAATGTTATATTCGTATTATAAAGTGCAAATAAAAATGTAAATTTTATTTTCAAGTTCTAGTTTCATTGTAGTATGCAAATAATAAAAATAGCTTTATCATCAAGTTATATTCACATCATGAAATGTTAACAAAAATGTAAGTTTTGTATTCAAGTCTCATTTGCATTATAATATGCAAATAATAAAACAAATTTTAGTTTTCAGGTCATATTTACATTATAAAATATAAATAAAAAGGTAAGTTTTATTCTCAAGTGATATTTACATTAGGAAATGTAAATAAATAAATAAATAAATAAAAGTAAGTTTTGTTTCAAGTTCATTTGTGTCTTGAAAACACAAATAAAAATATAAATTTTAATGTAAATCTTTATTTCAATACTTTGTTCGCGTCAAGGGATGCAAACAAAATATAATTCTCTTTTTATTTAAACATTTTGTTTGCATTGAGAAATGCAAGAAAAATATAATTCTTTTTATTTTAAATGTAAATCTATATTTTGTCATTTTGTTCGCATCAAGGGAAGCAAACAAAATACAATCTTTTTATTCCTTCGTACATTTCTGTTTGAGAAATGCAAACAAAACACAATCTTTTTTATCAACATTGAATTGATATTTCACATCAATTCAAATAAAAGGAAAATTTCTTCTTCTTTTTCTTCATTTTTTTTTTCCAATGACAAAAGTATGGATTTTTGTTTCATCTTTATTCAATGACAAAAATATGAATTCTTGTTTCATTTTTATTCAATGACAAAAATATGAATTTTTGTTTGTTAACTTTTAATGCAACAAAATTAAGAGTTTTTGTTTTCTTTTTATGCAACCAAAAATGAGAACTTTGTTAGTTAACCTTTAAGGCAAACAAAAAGAAATATATTTTATTCGTTGTTCATAGTCTGTTGTAAACAAACAAATAAAAATAATATTCTATTTGTCGTTCAATTTCCATAGTAAAATCAACCAATAAAAAAAGAGTTTTTTTTTCTTTCTTCGTCATTCCGATTATATTGTAGTATCAACAAATAGAGGTACGCTTTATTTGTCGTTCAGATTTCATTGTAACATCACCAAATAAAAATAAAGTTTTATTTGTCGTTCCATTTCTTTGTTCATTTCAGAAGAATGAAAATGACATTAAAATAAAATAAATTAAAACGTCTAAATTTAGATTTAATTTTCCAACTGCAATTTAAACTCAATAACATATACAATTTAAAGACGGATTAAAGCATAACATGAACAATAAGCACACCACAAGCAACAATCGATAATTCATACATACCAAACATTTCAGAACTAAATCATCATCATCATACAATTATTTTAATGTGGGAAAATAAATTAATAATTAATTAAATAATAAAGATTTGAACTCTCACCTCAAATTTTGGCTAAAAATCAACTGTCTCAGAATCAGGTGTGGTCTGCGCCATCGCGAAGCTCTTAATTTTGTGATTCCAACGCAATTTACGGTTTGTCGAACGGACCTCGTATGAGAGAGTTATGAATTTTTAAAGATCGGAAAATCAAATAATTAAATAATAAAATAATATTAAAAAATAAGAGACGCACCTTCTTCCTCAAACACGTCGCTACCTCGGCCGAACCCAAAGCCGCTCCCTCCCATTTCTGCACGCACCACCAACGAAGCCCCCGTTCGCCGATCCAACACCACCACCGCGAAGACCATCTCGAGACACACCCACGGCCTGAACCCCTCGAATTCCGGTCCCCTATCTTGCCCAGAAAACACCCAAAAACGCAGCCCCTTCTCGGTCAAAATTCGCGAAATCCGTGCACCAAAATCCGATCTTAACCGTATAGATTGAAAGGTCTCTGAATTCTCTTCGATTTGGTAGGTCATACGTAAATTTTCGTTGAACGGATTGGGAGATATTAGCGTTTGAAGTTAGAGAAATTCTGGCCATCAATTTTCTGGGCGGCGGCTGGCCATTAGAGAATTAGGGTTAGGGTTTTCGGATTTTTTATATTATTTTAATATTAAATTCCGAATTTCGTGAAATAAAGTGGATTTTTGAACTTTCTCGGATTTGGGCCTGCTTACTGTCGATCTTAACGTTTTGAGGCCTTCTGAACGCGATGGGCTATGTCCCAATGTCCAATTCTGATGTCTACACGTTTTATTTTCGGTTTTAATTGAAAATACAATATTAAATTAATTATTTAATTCCTACCGTACATTTAAATGTGCCGGGGCCACATACGACCTCAGAAAATTCTAAAAAAAATATTTTTAGCTTTCTTATGACGATACGAATCCAACAAAATTATTTTCGTCGAATTCTGAGACTGTTTGAAAAATGGCTATTTTTAAGGCGTTCAAATTTAACTGTAAATAGTCAAAACACATTTTATTTCGCCACGCTCACATATTAATTCAAAAAAATCTGAAAATTGAAACCTAGCAATAATTTGACATTCCGGTTCCAACAAAAGTGATTTCGTCGAAAATCGAGGTCGTTTGAAAAATGACTATTTTTAAGGCCAATATATTTAATATTAAAAATACATTTTTAAACAAATAATTTTCGAAACTCAAAATATATAAGTGTTTACTGTTTTTCAATGCAGAAACGTCATTCCGAACTCAATGGAAGTGGTTTCGAGTTGAAATTCCTACATATGTGAAAAGTAGCCTTTCGGGCCCAATATATTCTACAACGACCTTTCTAAAAATTGAATTGGCCATAACTTTTGATTTCCGTTATGAAATTTCGATTTTTCAGATTCGTTAGAAAGATATTTTTAAATAGATTCTAATATTTTTGGTTTCACTAAAATTCGTTAAATTTTGCATCCTGTACGGTCAGTCAAAGTTCAAGTTTGACTTTTCAAACTACCGCGCTATTTCTAACTCTTTTGTTAATTAAAATTAAATCATTCATTCTAACTTCGATTTAAATCAAATTTGTGATCATTATTATTTAAATAAATTATTTTATGTTGTCAAAACTCATTAAAAATTTCTAAAATAAAATTTTTAAATTGGTTCTGATTTTGCGGGTTGTTACAACGACATAGATTGTCAATGTGACATGTTTGAATTCCAAAAGTTAAATAATCATTAATATTGATTTTTGGGAAGATTAAAACTAAGTGGAGATTTAATGAATATTTATTTAGATTGGAATTTGAATGTAATAATTTAAATTATCAAATTTCGGAAATGATCGAGAATGGAGTACCAACAATTTTCCTTCAGGCGATAGTTAAACCTTTCAATAGATTTGAATGTGAAATGGTAATTAAATTTACCTATAACGCCATGGTGTTAGATGTGGAGTATTACTAGTTTTGCTCCATGGGATGGATAGGTTGGGATAATAAAAAAAATGATTACTTTGGTAAGGTTCGCTAATCCCGACTAGTTGATGAAACTTAAATTGGTTTAGAATTGATATTCAAAGGAAGACTAAAGAATAAATTTAAAGAATTTATCTTTGATAAAATTAATGGGAACCATTCCTAAATGATATGAATATTTAAATAAACGAATATTCAGAATTGGAAGGAGGTGTATGTTGTGTTATTTATAGCACTTGATTATAAGATACGTGAATTATTCAGAAAGGCCGGGTTTATACCCATTCTGAATAATTGATTCGATGATAAGTCGAAGATGAAGACGGTGGTTGAAGACTGTAGGTCTTCACATCGTTTGGATGATTACCGATGTCTTAATTAGGGTATACACCCAAGACAATGTAATTAATGGTGATCATCCAGACGTACTTGGAGATCGACCGGATATGTGAGGACCTCTCTCCTTTATTGGACATATGAGATGAGGAATAAGGTGCCTCCGGTTTCGTTCAGACCTAGAATGAACTTATAAATGGATGTGTGTCTATTTCAACTAACGACAAAACGTACCCCAAAACAAACATTATTATAACTAAATTTCACAATAAAATTAATTTCAATCATTTTAAAATAATAATATAGCCTTAAAATTTTATTCAAAAATCATTCAAACCTTCAAAATTTTATTTAATATTTACATTAAATTCGAATTAAGTTTCAAAATCTTGGACCATTACAATCTTCATTGGATTTCATTCTGTGTTGATTGATCTCTATTAAATATATATCTGTTTGGTGGTAGAGAATTTATTCTCTTGCTTAACACCCTTCTCTGATACTTACGTGCTCGGAGGTTATATATCGATAGACATCAATTGCATGGCATGAATTGTTAGTGTGGCATGCTAAAATGCAAATGATCAAGGCTTCTATTGAAAAGTAGAGTCTTGTGGCTGATGATCAAAGCACGGCTTTAATATAGCATTGCTTTGCGTATAGTGTTAATTCGCGAGCCTCACACCTCGGTATGAGTCAAAAATGGGATCGGACTACAGGGAGTGCAAGACGTTTCTTTCTAGCTATGGGTGGTGTCATGGTATGGAGCCTAGACACTTATATTTTTATTACCTATGTGGATGATGGATTGCGAGGTGCCTCAGATATATCGGTTACTACGGAGCCGACGGATAGGTCCAATAGGACCAAGAAACGTGTGTTCAGGAATAACTAATCCTCAAACGTAAGAGTGGACTGGCCCTGAAGCATCCAGGGTAGCCCAGAGTGTGTAATCCTGAGACATTTGCTAGAGTGTCTCGAAGAGGTGAGGAGCCATCCCTGGTCTCGACTCATGACAGAAATCCAATTTCCAATACATGACATTTCGGTTTTGATGTGGAGCCTAGTATGGCGACATGATATATGGTGCCCATGCCGTCTATGATTGATACATTTATGTTTGAAGTTGTTTTAAACATTATGCACTTATAATAATATCAAATGATTTGTTTTAAACGTACCAAGCACGTTTGGCTATTATAAGGTAAAACTCTATCCTCCGGCTTGCGTTGCATTGTGTGATGGGACCAGAGTCTTATAATAGCTTCATTTTTTCAAAAAGCATTACGATGTTTTTTTATGCACTGGTATTCTTGGGAGAAAACCCGTTCCGTGTTATATGACGTGGTCCCTTGATATATCTGATTTTAAAGTCAAGTTTATAACTGTTTTAGTTCTCACACCAGCCACATAACTGGCCTGGAGTTTATTGTTTTAACCTAAACTCTGGGTGCCTCTATTTTCCATACGGGCAGCTAGTAGTTGGGTTTTTGCAGACATATCTTTTCTAGGATCCTGGGTTTACAGCTGGAGCTATATTCGGAACGCCCTGTTTCCGTATATTTCTTACAGTTGTGTTATGTATTGTTTTTCTGAAACACCCCACCTCCGTTAAGGTCACTCACAAAGGGAATGCCTTAACTTTGGTGGAGGGTTATAGGTACAAGACACAGAAAAATTTACAAGACAGATAAGTATAAGCAGCAGAAATCAAACATTTATTGCAAACGAGATTCAATACAAAAGCATTACAGCAAATTGTCTCAAAATAACTTCCAAAACAATAATTCATAAATTCTGTCTTGATTATTTAACAAAGAAGCATAAACCATAAATAAAACTGCATAAATCCCTAAGTGTAGTGTCCAAAAGCCATAGCCAAGGTAAGAGAGTCCCAATCATACACCTACTTTCTTGAAGCTTGCAAAGAGTCTGACTAAGCTGGAGTATTCCCTCCCTGTGGACCTGGGGGGGAAACGGAAGAAAAGAGGATGAAAGAAAACGGGTCAGACAATAAGTCTGGTAAGTTCAGTGATTACTAGTATTTAAACAAGGAAAGGGATCATGATAGTAATAACAGAACATAGGACAATACCCTAATATAAGATAAGATGAGCATGTGAACGCGCCCATTACTATAGTCTCTGCACCTACTAACCATTGGTTCAACCAGCCCCATGTGTTCATAACGAACGATCCCCTTAATGATCGGCTCTTACTCCCATGCATTCATATCTTGTGTCATTCGGCCCCGCTTGACTGTAGATACCTGTGCTGGTCCCACCATGGGGTGTATCAATCCCTCTGGTAGCAACCCGACACGATTTAAGATGCACATTGTATACTACTGATGCCCAATGCCTGTTTTTTCCACTTCGGAGTACGTGCACGCCCGTACTCCGTCGAAACCTACACTGACGCACCAACCGCCGAAATTTTTGACCGCTTATAATCAGCCCAGTAACCGTGCCCCACCCTGCCTAGTTAAGGGTACTATGATACATCTACATGGGTTACTACTGAAATGGGTCACCATTAATAGGGTTTTCTAATCAACATGTTTATTTGGTTAAGTGTCCAAGTTACCTAACCCCACCCATCAGTTTAGTTAACATGTTGAATCGGTTAAGTGTTTCCTTAATTGGCTTAACACTACCAATCTTTACTTAGCTTTAATTTATTCATTAAAGCACTAACTACTCACATTAGACAGGTCTTGTTGTGGTCACTGGATGTGTCGGTTGGTTCTGAGTAGTTTTACACCACAACTCAGTCTAACCTCGGGTCCTTTTTTGGGCTTGATGCACTAACCACCCACATTAGACAGGTCTTGTTGTGGTCACTGGATGTGCCGGTCGGTTCCGTGCAGTTTTACACCACAACTCAGTCTAACCGCGAGATAGGTATGGTCATCTTTTCTAAATTCACATATTTTCTATACATGTATAATTTTATACGTAAATTAATCTTAATTTAATCATGCCGCAATTGTCCTTTTGATTATGCTCACAATAAATGGTATACCAAATATACCATTGCATGAACCAATCTATGCCATTAAATTTTCATGTTTTCCCAATGCTACCCCCGTGGTAAGTTCGCATAAATTACATAAAATGTTGGGCTAGTAAATTAGCCAAACCCATAAACAAAAAGGGCAACAAACAAGGGACATGAAATAAGCATACAATAACATACTTTTAACTTATCATGTGTAACTTGGCATAGAAACGTCACTAATTTAATTAAACAGGTAAGGGTGAACTTGTGACTAAGTTGGATCTAGTTATCATGTAAACTTGATATAGGTCTAACATGGAGGTTTAACATATAAACACAATTTTAAACCACAAATTAGCATATTAACTTATGTATGTGAAAACATAAGAAAGCTACTATAAACATATTTAAATCACTACTTAACATGATAGCTTATGTGTGTTAAAACATAAGAGGGGCACAAATCCAATCTAGCAACATAAATAGGTTCAACTTAACATAGTTCTAAACATACGTAAATGTTGATCTAACATGTAGGCATGCGATTTAGATCATAAACTTGCAAGTAATTACCAAATTATAACATGACATGTTCATCACTAAGTTGGCATACTAAGTTCATTGCCCAATCATAATAGATTCCAATAACATACAATATGTATGTTCATCACCACAAACATATAGGCATGATCAATCGCAACGGTAATTTAAGATAAATGAGAATCATACTTTATTTATCTTATACACAAGCATCATTCTATATTCGAGTCATAACATGTCATGTTTTCATTTAAAAGAACGTTTAAATCTACGTAATAACCAACTTACAAACTAAAAGGAATTCTTGATTTTTGGAATCTGAATTCTGTAGTTGAAATGCTCGCCTTTCATGTAGATCGTTGAATTAGATTAGTTTTAATTTGATTTTGATGTAGGCTTTTATCTCGTCTTTGAATTGAGAGTGGTGATGGCTACTCCAAGTTCTCTATTGACGGCATGACAGTTCCTAGATTATTTTTGTGTGATTTTAGGTTGAGTATTAAGTTGTTTATATAGAATTTCAATTTAATTAGAGCCATCGGATGAACCTAGAGTTAACCACAACCATTCATACCAGATTAGAACTATCCAGAAACCCTAGTGACTAAGCAACAAGTCATAAGTCATCAAAATTCAGATCTGGTCGGTGGGGCAGGTCGACCCCTAGGTCGACCTGTAGGGGGAGGTCGACACAAGGGTCGACCCCCTGGTCGACCTAGGTCCTGAGCGGGAATTTTCCCTCCTAGCCCGCTTCTGACTTCTGCTTTGAATTTTGAATCCAGTTTTAAGCTGTTTGAATTTATTTGAATTTCTGAAACTTCTGAAGGCCATAACTTCTTCATACGAAGTCCAATTCACGCAAACTCGGATATATCTCAAGCATAACTCCGAGATGAATGCAATGGCATAACCCGTTTCCCTTAATTCTCACATTTGAAATTAAGTATTGTTTAATTCGTTATTATAATGTTAATAGAAAATACGGGGTGTTACATTCTCCCCTCCTTCTAGGATTTCGTTCCCGAAATCTTCAAGTTGAGAAGAACTTATATCCTACCATCCAATCACCCATCTACTCAACCATCAAACATAGGCGTCCATTGTCCCTAAAAGACTTCTAATGCTTCGTGATCATATGCATAGTATGTGTACATGTCCTTATCTAATGCAAAATCAGGCAGTCTACTTATTCAGTTAACCTCCTTAATGCAAATTATGTCAGTGCCATGAGTCCATTATGTATGCAATTTTTCCTACTCAAAATTTCCTACATGAATGCACATCATTCATACAAAAGCATCGTCCATATGATAACACATCAAGTTTCAATCCATATACAAATACATATATGCATATGCAATATGAAAGTGACTGAGCCGATCTAATACCTAATGTGTGTGTGTATATGCATCCACGAGCAACCACTAGCAATCCACTTGCAACCACTTGCAACCATCAACCATAACATGTTTCAATTACATGTTTACATCCAAATAGGTTTCTACCTAAGGATAAGGATAAGGATAAGGATAAGGTCGAGAAGATATACCTAAAAAGATAGATACAAGCAAAAAATTAAGGAAAAAGAGGTCAAAAATGTACCCTGAAAAAGAAAAGGGTAGGCTGCACGTATTCTGTCCTCAGTTTCCCAAGTCGCGTCTTCCTTGGCGTCGCTCCATTGAACTTTGATGAGCTTGACTTCACGGTTGCATAGCTTTTTGACTTTTGTACCCAAGATACGAGTTGGAACTCTTCTTATAGTCTCTTCTCGTTCAACTTCTACTTCCTCTTGCATGCTTGGTTCCACCACTTCCGCAGACTCATGTAAACACTTCCGCAGGTGAGAGACATGAAAGACATTATGAACTCCAGCCAATCTTTCAGGCAGCTGTGCCCTATAAGCCATCTTCCCAATCTTCTCAATGATAGGAAACAGCCCCATAAATCTTGGTGCTAACTTTCCTGCGGATCCAAAGCGAACGACGTTTCTCAAAGGAGATACTTTAAGGAAGACCTTGTCTCCAACTTTGAACTCAAGGTCGGTTCTTCTTTTGTCTGCGTAGGACTTATGTCTATCTTGGGCAGTCTTCATTCTTCTTCATATCAAGTCCACTTTCTCTTTAAGTTTCTCTAATCATGTCTGGTCCAAGTATGAGCTTGTCTGTGGACTCCCACCAGCAAGTTGGTGACTGACAGCGTCTTCCATGTAACGCTTCGAAAGGCGCCATGCCTATGGTGGCCTGGTAGCTATTGTTGTAAGCGAATTCCACCAAAGGTAAATGATCATCCCATGTACCTCCGAAGTCAAGAATGCATAGTCTCAAGAGGTCTTCTAATACTCTGTTGTCTCTTTCCGTCTGGCCATCGGTTTGAGGGTGATAGGCCGTGCTTAAGCATAACTGTGTGCCTACAGCCTCTTGTAAACTCTTCCAAAACTCGCTCGTGAAGGTAGGATCTCGATCACTCACTATGCTGGAGGGTATCCCATGGAGTCGAATTATCTCTTTAAGATATATAGATGCTAGAGATGAGGCAGTCCTTCTAATCTTGACGGGTATAAAGTGCGCGCTTTTTGTGAGCCTATCCACTATTATCCAAATACTGGTATTGCCCCTCCTTGACCTAGGCAACCCATCAACAAAGTCCATTGAAATACTATCCCATTTCCACTGTGGGACCTCTAGAGAATGAAGCAAACCTCCAGGCTTCTTCTGTTCCGCCTTGACTTGCTAGCATATCATGCACTTGGAGACGAATTCAGCTACATCTCTTTTCATGCCACTCCAAAAGAAAACCCTGTTTATGTCTTTGTACATTTTGTCTCCACCAGGGTGTATGGTCAACTTGGAATGGTGTACCTCTTTGAGAACCTTCTTCACCAAATCCCTTGCTTGTGAGACGCATAGTCTTCCATCCCGTCTCAACCGTCCCTTATCATCGATGGAGTATCTATTGAGGTGACTCGAAGTCTCACCACTAATCAGCTTATATATTATATCAACTAGCTGAGGGTCTTCACGTTGCGCGGACCCTATTGAGTCCAAAAGCGTAGGCCGCACTTCCAACGTTGCTAATAAGCCATGTACAAATTCAGAGGAGGGCGTGAAGTCAAAGTTGGCTATGTACTCCAAGCTTTGTCTTTCTACAAAGAGAGGGCTTAAGGTCGGTTTCTTTCTACTCAAGGCGTCTGTTACTGCATTGCCCTTGCCAGGAGTGTAGGAAAACTCAAAATCATACGAGGCAAGAAACTCCATCCATCTTTGCTACCCTAAGTTGAGATCTTTCCGTGAGAAAAGGTATTTCAACGGTTTATGGTCAGTAAACAATTCAAACTTCTCACCCTTGAAGATAATGGCGCCAAGACTTAAGCGCAAAAACGATGGCAGCCAACTCTAGATCGTGGGTTGGGTAGTTTTTCTCATGTACTTTCAACTGTCTGCCTCCATGGGCTACTACCTTTCCTTCTTGTATCAGAACAGCGCCTAGTCCCGTGCCGCATGCATCTGTGTATACTGTAAACATCTTGCTTCCATCAGGCAATGTCAGAACTGGGGCTGTTGTCAGAGCCCTTTTCAAACGTTGGAAAGTAATATCGCAATCCAAATCGCAAGAGAAAACTAGGTTCTTCTTTGTCAACCTTGTAAGCGAAGCTGAGATTTTCAAAAAATCTTTGATGAATTTTCGATAAAAGCCTGCCAGCCCGAGAAAGCTTCGGACTTCGGTTGCGTTTCGCGGAACCTTCCAATCTTGCACAGCAACAACTTTTGCGGGGTCCACAGCTAACCCGTCTTTGGACACCACATGCCTAAGGAACCTAACTTCTTCTCTCCAGAAATGGCATTTGGAGAATTTGGCTTTCAACTGATGTGCATGGAGAGTATCCATGACTTCCCTTAAGTGTTGAGCATGCTCTTCCTCACTCTTTGAGAAGATCAAAATATCGTCCACGAAGACCACCACAAACTTATTGAGGAACTCCCTGAAGACTTTGCTCATCAAATCAACGAAGTAAGCAGGTGCATTTGTCAAGTCAAAAGGCATGACAAGCCACTCAAAGAAACCATCCGGAGTTCTGAACGCGGTCTTATCAATGCTGTCTTCAGCCACTCTTACCTGATGAAACCCGGTAGCTAAATCTAATTGGGAAAAAACCGATGCACCTACAAGCTGATCGAACAAATCATCTATTCTCGGGAGTGGGTGCCTATTCTTCTTGGTCAGCTTGTTAAACTCCCTATAATCAACGCACAAGCGAAGTGAACCGTCCGCTTTAGTTGCGAACACTACTGGAGCTCCCCATTCAGAAATACTCCGCCTTATAAACCCCTTTTCTAGGAGCTCTTTAACTTGCTTTCTGAGCTCTTTCTGCTCCCTTGGAGCCATGTGCCTAACGGGTAAGGCAACGGGTTTTGCGTTGTCAACGAGGTATATGTGGAAGTCTATCACCCGCTTCGGAGGTAAGCCTTTTACCTCTTTGAAAACATCCGAGTATTCATGGACTACCTTTACAGACTGTAAGTTCTCAACAGATGCATCAAGAGATTCTAGATAACTTAGCATAACATAATCCATGGGATTACAAGAGATTTCGAGAGTGTTACCGAGGCGAGTCATGAGTCTAACCAGTCTCTTTTCACAATCGATGACGGCACCATTACTGGATAGCCAGTCCATGCCTAAAATCAACCCATAGCCCGTGAAGCCCAAAACAAAGGCATTACATCTAAACCCAATGCTTAGAATAGAAATTTCCAAATCCAAACAAACCATTGACAAATAAGCTGAGCCCCCAATTGGATTTGAAACAACCAAGGGATCCTCTACTATACTGGTGTTTAGGTGTAGAGATTCAACTAAGGCAGTAGATATAAATGAGTGCGATGCGCCAGAATCAAATAGTGTACGAACATAGTAATCAAACAAATAAACTAAACTCTCGACAGAAATATTTCTACCTCGTTCTTGCGGAGGTGCCATGAGAGCGTGAACTTGTACTCCAGAAGAAGGTCCAGCTCTCTGCCCTTGCTTTCTTGGGCAGTCCTAAGCCATGTGTCCTATCTCACCACAGTGGAAACAGCCACCTATCTTCCTTTTCTTCTTCCTGCAGTCTTTGACCAGATGTCCAGGAATGCCACAAAAATTACACTTCCTTTTGTCATGGGGTTTGTTGTTCTTCCCGCCTTTCTTTGAATCAGCCTTCTTGTTCTGTGACCCCTCCACCTTGTTATCTTGAGGCACTTCCACTTTTGCCTCTTTCTTGCCCTTGTCTTCCTCATGTAAGAGTGCCATGTCCACTAACCTCTCGTAAGTAGACCCCATAGGTACATGGGTCATAGCCAAGCTGTGAAGTGGCTCATTCAATACCTTGACAAAACGGAGAGCCTTCTTTTGAGGAGTATTCACAAAGTCCAGTCCAAATCGGGCCAGCTGATTGAATTGGTTGACGTACTCCTTGACCGTCATACTTCCTTGCTTAAGAGATTAGAACTTCTCCACATGTAAGCTTCGTTCAACTTGTGAAAGGAATTTCATCTCAAACTCGTTCTGAAATCCATCCATGTTTCAACTGGTCTTTCAGCGTAGTGACTTCCCACCAATAGGAAGCTTCGTCTTTGAGCAACCATATGTTAGCCTACTTTGTGAACTAGGCAACACAAAGTCAAGATGTCAAGCATTGAAGAACCTTTCTAATTAGAAGACTTTGGTTCAGATCGGAGAGACCACCACTACTCAGATCGGGGAGGACACTACAGCCTAGATCGGACAGCTGCAGTTATTCGGGTCGGGTCAAAACAGTGTATCGGTTCGGATCGGATAAAGTCTTCTGTTCGGATCGGTGAACTGTTGCTGAGGAAATTGGTAAGGCATAGCTGTTCGGATCGGAGGGCAATATAGTCTCAATTGGATCGGAAAGCCACCTGGTTGCTACGGAGATAGATCGGAGCGGAGTGGAGCAGACTAAAGAGGAGAGAGCGTTGTTTTCAAGCCAATCCGGGTCGGATCGGGTATCCCGATCCGAACCCCTTATACGTGTCCCTCCGACCCGAACCCATTTTCCATATCATTCTCCAGCATAAGCGCCTGGATATCCGGATCGGCTATGACCAGTTCCTGCCCATAACGTCCATTATTCTGATGCGTTGTCAACGTAGAAATCAATCTGAATCCGATGCTGATGGGATGAGTGACATGTGGCTCCGATCCGGATCGGGCTCTGAGCAAATTCACACCTATAAATACCCCGTCTGGAGACAAAGAAAAGGATCTTTTTTGGGCATTTCGAGAATTCAACCACCTCCATAATCTGAACTCCAGTACTCCCGGAGAATCCAAATCTTCTTTCATTATTTGTTTTAGTCAATTGAGTGAATATAAGTGAGTTGTGAGTGGAATCAAGTGAATATTACATTGTATTTGCAACTGAATCATTGAATATAGTGAAAGATAAGTGGACGTAGGCATTTCTTCGCCGAACCACTATAAATCCTGTGTGTTCATTTTCATTTTTATCTCATTTCATTTGCTATTAATCAATTTGGGTGTTAGAACCACTTTTTGGTCTAACATTTTGGTGCTTTCACTGAGAAACCTCATCTGAATTCTTTATTTTCCGGGATTTCTTTCTACTTTTTGGACCGTTGAGTTCAAAGAAGTTAATCCTTAAGTTTCTCCGCTCTTTTATATTTGTTGAAGTGATTGTCAAAGAATCATGGCCAAAGGAAAAGGCAAAGAAGTTCAATCTGGTCGAGGAAATGGAGCTGGCGAAGATCAGCAAAATGCGGTTGTAACAAGGTCTTGGGGGCAAAGTTTAGCAGCAGGAAGAACCAATGCAGGAAATCCAAGCCGCCAACAGGGGGAAAGCTCCGATCCGATCCGGGTAGGAGATTCTGAAGCAGTACATTCCCCCAATCTGAACCGACCCGAGCAGCTTGCCACGTACCGATCCGACCAGGCTCCCCAGCTCCGAACCGACCCGACCTCCTATCTCCGATCCGATCCGACGCTTGGTGAAGCTGGAACCTCCACTCGAGTCCCTACGAATGCTCCTATTCCAACCACCAGGGTTAGTGATCAAATTAATCCATCTGCGCCCATCACTCAAGGAGATTTCTCGCGCTTACTTGACATGCTTGAGAGCACAAGGGAGGCTATGAAAGTCCACGAGTGCACTAATCTCATGATGCAGGAAAATATGAGGCTCATGAGTCGGGAGATTAGTGAACTCCGTCGACAGAGAACTCCATCACCGGTTCGTCACACACCAGTGGATCAATCTTCGTCTTCCGAGGAAGAGCGGCCCCGTGAGCGAAGGCCGCTCGAACGACCTCAGAATGTGGAGCAGCTGACATTTGGATCTTTGGGATCTCGTGAGGATATTGCACGAGCGCTAGAAAACAATGACCCCACTCGGGGGCAAAGACTCCAGTCCCCTCCTCCCGAGATCGACCAGGAGCGCAGGGAACGGAATCGAGCAGAAGCAGCTCGAAGAAGAAGGGCATCTCCTGAACAAGAGCCCAGAAGGAACTCGGATACTAGGGCCAGGGAACCTGAGCGGCCCCTAACTAATGCTGATGTACAGGCAATGGTTCACCAGATCATGTCCGAGAGCCGGAATTATACAAATGAAGATTATGGCATTGAGTGAAGCCATACTCCTTTCACCGACGATATCCTCGACTTCCGATTTCCCCGGCGCTTTAACTTGCCATAGATGGACAAGTACAACGGAAGGACTGATCCGGGACAGCATTTGATGCGATACTCGTGGCTCATGAATGCTGCTGGCGCCCCTGATGAAGTGAAGTGCAAAGCATTCCCAATCTACTTAGAAGATGTGGCGCTGTTCTGGTTTACCCGACTTCCTCCTCGTTCGATTTCGAATTACAAGGAACTAAGCGAGCGTTTTATGAACCAGTTCCGACTCCATGCCCGAAAGTCCAAAAGTGTTATTGAATTATCGAGAATCAAGCAGGCACCAGGAGAGTCTTTGAGGGCATATCTTGACCGTTTTAACCAAGCTATGACTGAGGTCAGTGACCCGCATGAGCCCACTATTCTGATGGCATTGAAGGAAGGAGTCGATCCTGAATCTGAGTTTGGAGATTACCTTTCTGGGAAAACACCCTCCACAAGAGAGATATTCTACGAAAAAGCCGATATTTATCTAAGGCGAGAGGAGGCCAGGGCAAACCGAAAGAGAAAGTCTGAGACAACTTCAAAAGAAAATGTGCAGAGTAATATCGCCGTGAAGCAGTCCGGGGAAAGTTTTGGCAAGGTTGAAGTAAATGTGGGAAACAAGGGTGGAAACAACAATGCTGGAAGCGGGGGTAACAACAACAATAACCGTAATCCGAACGGTAACAGATGAAACAGAAATATGGGAAGTGATCCTAACAAAAGACCCCAATTCCAGACCTACGAGAATTATACACCATTGAACGACACCCTGGAAAATATTTACCTGGATACGTACAATGTGTTACAGTACAAAAGACCGCCACCTCGTGATTCGACCGAGAATGAAATGGCAACAGGGAAATTTTGTTTGTTTCATGGAACTCATGGGCATTCAACCAATGAATGTCGGCATTTGAGGGATGTGATTGAGAAGCTGCTGCATGAAGGGAAGTTGGAAAGGTTGCCCCGAGGGACAGGGGGCAAGGAGAGCAGGCTCCAAAACAGATTCTACCTGCTCCCAAGCCTACAGCGCAGCAGAAAGGTAAAGGAATTGTAATCAACTCCATAGTAGGCGGACCTCACCCGGCAATCCGAAGTTTCAGATCAATGGATCAATATGTAAATGCTGCCAAGCACCTAGATGTGAATGAAGGTGATGATTTGGAAGATATCACCCCCATAAAACAACAGAAGACCATGTTTGACGACGTGGTATTCCGCAGCCGAGACAATACTGAGATCCAATCACCCACTGATGATCCGTTGGTTATTACTACCACTATTGGGCCGGACTTGGTCCATAAGGTATTAGTAGACAACGGAAGTTCTGTCAATATTTTATTTAAAAAGTCATTCGATCAGATGAAGCTTGAGTCTGAGGATTTGAAGCCATGTGAAGGATGGATCAGAGGCTTCAACGGGGCATCAACAGCTCCCATGGGATACATAGAATTGCCCATGACCTTGGGGCAAGGAGAACGCAGAAGAGTGCGGATGCTTCAGTTCGTAGTATTGGACGTAGATTCTCCTTATAATGCATTTTTGGGTAGGCCTGCCCTTGCCGAATTCAGAGTTTGTATCGCCCCCTGGTGTTTATTGCTTAAGTTCCCAACCGAAGCTGGAACTGGAGTAATGAGAGGGGATCAAGTTTCCGGACGAGCCTATTATGTGGCCGAACTAAAGATGTTGATGAAAGGACTTAACGTTGAGAGTAAAGATGCCTCGTCTCCCTCAAAGGGGGGCTCGACATAGCAATTAGAGAAATTGACCCCAAAGGAGTTGCCCAAAGGAACGCCTGAAGACCTGGATCCCAGAAAAGACGAGGAACCAGAGGCTAGGAATGCAACTCCTAATGAAGCGACAGTGGAAACTCCCATTGATGAAGCTGATCCGACAAAAGTTTTGAAGATTGGTTCTCAATTGGATCCACGTCGAGCTAAAGTACTAACGGACTTCTTGAAGGCAAACTTAGACGTGTTTGCCTGGACCCATGCTGACATGTGTGGGATATCGCCATCCATTATAAGTCACAAATTGAATGTAAACCCGAAACATCCGCCTGTGAAGCAAAAGAGACGCGTGCTGGGCCCAGAGAGGTCGGCTGCTCTCAAAGAGGAAGTGGAAAAGTTGAAGCAGAATGGATTTATTCGAGATTCGACATATCTCGACTAGATATCGAATCCCGTCTTGGTAAAGAAGCCGAATGGAAAGTGGCGGACTTGTATTGATTTTTCAGATTTGAACAAAGCCTGCCCTAAAGATAGTTTCCCACTTCCCAGAATTGACCAGCTTGTAGACTCGACAGCGGGTCATGAACTTCTCTCTTTCATGGATGCGTATTCTGGGTACAACCAAATTCCTATGCACGTGCCAGACCAAGAACATACGAGCTTCATTACGAATTTGGGATTATATTGTTATTTTGTAATGCCATTCGGATTGAAAAACGCCGGAGCTACTTATCAGCGCTTGGTGAACAGAATGTTTTATAATCAAATAGGAAAGACTATGGAAGTTTATGTGGATGATATGCTTGTCAAATCGAAACAGTCCTCCAGCCATACGCAAGACTTGGCGGAAATGTTTGGCATCCTGCGAAAGTATCGGATGAAATTGAATCCTCTGAAATGCTCATTTGGAGTGGCATCGGGAAAGTTCCTTGGCTTCATTGTGAGCTCCCAAGGAATTGAAATCAACCCTAGCCAGATAGCAGCGATTAGAAATATCGAAGAGCCGAGGAGAATTAAAGACGTCCAAAGTCTTGCAGGGAAAGTAGCGGCGCTGAGTAGATTCATCTCCAAACCCACAGACAAATGCGTTCCGTTTTTTGATTTGATTAAAAGAGGAAAGAAGAACTTTGAGTGGACTCCGAACTGTGTTGAGGCCTTTCGAACTTTATTGGAACTGCTAGAGAAACCGCCGATTTTATCAAAGCCCGTAGATCACGAAGAATTGTTTGTTTACTTGGCAGTCTTGGCTCACGCCGTCAGCACAGCCCTGGTTCGAGAAGAAGACAAAGTACAAAGGCTAGTGTATTATGTAAGCAAGAAATTAGCAGCGGCAGAGCGCAACTACCCAAAGATTGAGAAGCTCGCTTACAGTCTCCTGATCGCATCCCGAAAACTTCGTCACTATTTCCAAGCTCATCCAATAACCATATACACCGACCAGCCCTTAAGGCAGGTGTTGCAGAGACCCGAAGCATCGGGAAGGTTGATCAAATGGAACATAGAACTAAGTCAGTTTGATTTGAATTTTCAACCACGAAAGTCGATCAGGGGGCAAGCTCTAGCGGACTTTATTGCGGAGTTCACCATTCCAGAGGAGGAAGTAATCGATGACAGAGTGGTTAAGTCCGAGGATGAGTTAAAGATAGATCCGTGGAAACTATATACAGATGGAGCCAAGAACGACCGAAGGTCCGGAGCTGGAATCGTCTTAGTCACTCTCGAAGGACGTTCGTTATATTACGCCCTACGATTAGAATTTTCGGCGACTAACAATGACTCTGAATATGAAGCCCTGATTGCCGGGCTGAAGCTTGCTAAAGACCTCGGAGTAAAAATGTTAGACATATTCTGTGACTCTAAAATTGTTGTTTGCCAAGTGCGAGAGGAATTTGTGGCTCGAGGACCTCGACTTATCGCCTACCTCAGGAAAGTGAGAGAGCTATTGAATAGCTTAGAGCGGTACAACATAGCACACATTCCCAGAGCTGAAAACCAGAAGGCAGATAGGCTGGCAAAGCTAGCTAGTTCCGACAATCCAGAAGAGAATGAAATAATTCCAATTGAAACGTTGGAATCGCCAAGCTTTGAGTCAAAGGAAATTGAGTTCGCTTTTGAAATGGAACCGGAGAAAGAGTCGTGGATGACCCCAATTAAGAACTTCCTTAAGGATGGAACACTCCCGTCAAAGAAGAGTGAAAGAAGGGCTGTAGTTCGCAAGGCTACCAGATATGTCATACAAGATGATACTCTTTATAAGCAAGGATTTTCTATGCCCCTGTTACGATGTATAGCACACGACGACATCAAGCGTGTACTAAGAGAAGTACACGAAGGTGAGTGTGGAGATCATACAGGAGGTCAGACTTTAGCAAAAAAGATATTGCGATACGGATACTTCTGGCCTACAATTAACAAAGATGCAGCTGATTATTCACGACGCTGCGATAAGTGCCAGAGATTCGCCAAAATCCCCAGAGCACCGTCGACCCAACTTAAATCAATGGTGAGTCCTTGGCCATTTGCCACATGGGGAATTGATATCATTGGAGTTCTGCCGATTGCTAAAGGAGGAGCAAAATATGCAATAGTGGCCATGGACTATTTTACGAAGTGGGTGGAAGCTGAGCCCTTGACCAAGATCACGGCAAGAAAGGTGATAAGTTTTGTGGTCAGAAATATTATATGCCGATTCGGGATCCCAAGGACGATTATAACTGACAACGGAACCCAATTTGATAGTACTGAATTCAGAAATTTTTGCCAGAAGTATAAGATAGACAAACGATATACTGCAGTTGCCTATCCGCAATCGAATGGGCAAGTAGAGGCAATAAACAAAGTAATAAAATCCATCCTCAAGAAACGGTTAGAGCGTGCAAAGGCAAAATGGGTTGACGAATTGCCCCTAGCTTTGTGGGCATATCGAACAACATTTAAGACGGCCACCGGTCATACTCCTTTCTGTCTCTCCTTTGGCTCAGAAGCTGTAATTCCAGTTGAACTGGAAGTTCCTTCCCACAGGGTGACATATTATGACCCGATGACGAATCGGGCACTCTTACTTGAGTCTCTTGATGAAGTCGAAGAAAAAAGGGACGAAGCAGATTTGCGTGCGGCAAGACATCGACGTCAGATGGCGCGCTATTACGACAAAAAAGTTCGCCTCAGGACTTTTGAACCAGGAGATTTGGTGCTAAAGAGAGTCTTTCCATCCCTTCCTCACCTTGGTCCAAAATGGGAAGGACCCTTTGTCATCCAACGGAAACTTGAAAAAGGAACCTTCAAGTTAACGACCGTAGATGGCGAAGAAGTCCCTAGAGCATGGAATGCCCAACACTTAATGCGATATTTGGATTAGAATTGCTGTACTTTGTGTTATTTTTCTTATGAACTCTGTAATAAGGCACGACTTGCCTTGGGAAAATCTGACGATATGAATGAAGAACTATAAAGTGGATGTAGGCTACGACTTAGCCGAACCACTATAAAAATATTGTGTGTTATTTACTTTTATGCATTACATATATACATTCATCAGTTATTCTGTTGTGATTATAAAATACAGGATGACTCAAAGCCTAAAAAGGTTGAAAACGGTTTAGACATAAAAAGAAGCACAACGACTATTTGTGCGATAAGACATAAAAGAATGAGAAAACGACATTCTTAACTCTTACTCTCCAGAGAGAGAGAGAGTTTAAAAGCGTCTCCGACTGAGCGCTGAAAAAGAAATTCTTCTCCTAACTCTAACTTTCCAGAGAGAAAGAGAGTATAAAGGCGTCTCCGACTGATCGCTGAGAAAAAAATCTTTCCCCGCTGAAAGACCGGGGAATGAATAGATTACTGAGCTCGAACTCTAACTCTCAAGAGAAATAGTATAAAAGAAATGCCAGAAAAAACGACAGGTACTGACGATACAGGATGTGCTATCCCGTTAGAGAATCGGGAGCATTCAGATTGCTTGATTAAGCATTAAATAATTTGTGGGAATTGATTGGGGACACGTATGTATACACATATTTCCCCCCTCCACAACTTCGTTTCATAACTATAGACATGCATTTTTACATAAGTGCAGAACTACTAACAAACAAACATTGCAGAAAATGAATTACTTTTTATTTATTTACGAACGAATGAATTTGTACAGGAGAGTAGCTAAAAAAGAAGGTGCAAGAGCCGCTCTTGTAACAGCAATTGTTGGTTCACTAAATGCTAAAACGATACAAGGCAATCCACTATTTAGATTTCGAATGAGCCTTGGACTTCTTGGCGGCTTTCTCCGCATCCTTTGCTTCTTTCTCAGCCTCTGTCAAGATTCGTTTTGGCTTCTTTTTTCCTGAAGATACGGTGCTAGAGCCAGTTGACTTCTTCCCGGAGGGCGGAGCGCTGGAATCAAGAGAAGATTTTTTAGCGAGTTCCTCTGTAATAGATCTAGTTGAGAGCTTAACAGCTAACCTTGATCCCGCATCCACAACTGCGAGGGGCTTGAGGACTTCGGGGTCTAGTTCTTCAGTTTTTAATTGCAAGCGTTTGTCTTGATCGGCTTTCATTGCAGCCAAGGTAACATCATCAGCATTTTTTGACTCCCCGACTATAGCAACTTCTGGTTCCTCTTCATGCCCCCCTTCACCGCCGTCGTCCTTTAAAGCTGCTATCATTTCTTCATCATGGGGAGTGGCGACCTTAGTTGGCTCACTTTCTTCTCCCAAGTCTATAGGAGCAGCCTTATCCTCCCCTCTTTTGGCCTTTTCTGCAGGTTTTGCCCCGGCGGTGGCTCCCTGAGTCACATCTGTCTTTTCGGATGACTCAACACCTACAGAATGAGAAGCAACAGTTATCAACTCAGGCGAAAACAATGGGTCTTTCATCGATTGTTCAATCATGTGGCGAAAGGTAGAAATAGCTTTGGCAAATTGAGGAGAAAAGGTAGGGATACCTTCCGAAGACTTTTCGGCGGGGGTGGCTACTACCTCTGATGTTGTTTCAGGAATAGGAGATAGCAGAGTTGTTCGGGCAATTCCCGGATTATCAGGATCATACCGCTCTACTTCAGAAGTCGCAGGGGCAGAAGAAGAGGAACCAGCTTCGAGAACAGTTTTCTGTTTAGACTTCCGTCTCTCTTCTTCCATGGCCTCAGCAATAAGGCGGCGCCCTTCAGCCAGGCGCTCCGGTTCATCATCCCTCAAGTATTTTTCCATAAGCTTATCCTCATCGATAGAATCGACTTTGAGCTCCTCTTTTTCCCACTCAATAATCTGATTCCATACTTGAACTAGAGTGGATGGGTAATCTTCGATCCAAGAAATGTTTCGGCGACGGATGATATGTGCGAAGAATTCAATCATTAGTTCGCCGAAACCCTGAATATCAGCCTCCGCCTCAGATAATTGCTTGCGGGCTTCCTCCGCAGATTTGATAGCACACTCCACATTGCCCTCGACCAGGGCAGCCCTGTTCTCTGCTTCCAACAGCCTTGAAGCCAAGTCAGCATTCTTCTTTTCTAGTTTAGCACTCCTCTGTGCTAACTCGGCATTTTTCCGCTCAAGGTCAGCATAAGCAAGGCGTGTCTTAGCAGCTTCTAACTTAGCCTCGTCAGCTTGCTTTTTTAATTCAGAACGCTCTTGAGTGTGAGATTCAAGCAAGTCATGGTAACGTTTTTGCATGTCCTCGAATTGTTGTTTGAAGTTAGAAGCGTCCCTTTGAGCGACAGCTAGCTGAGCTTGAGTGTCTTCCAAATCTTTTCCTAGAGCTTTTAAGGCCTTGGCATCCTCCTCTGCGGTCTTTTGCATTGAATCAGTATTTGTGATTAGAGTGCGAATGATTCTAGAAAGATTGCGTGAATATTTAAACATCTCGGTATACTGTTTTTCCACTGCATCTATCTTTGCTTTGGCCTCGTCTGCCCATTTAGAAGAAACCGGTTCAAGGGCAGGTAAAAAAGTCAAAGTCTCGAAGTAGTGTTCGGGAAATTGCTCCTTCAAATATGCCCGCTTTACTGCAGTTTCCGCATCTAGTGGGGGAGGAGTGGGGATTGTCAATTCGGTGTCCCTGTGTGAGGAGGATTCGGTAGATTCTTTGTCTGTCCTAGGTCGTTTAGTAGCAGGAACCTTGTGCTTACTCTGAGACCTAGTTTCTTTCGGAGGACTTCTCTCTCTACTGTGCTTTTCATGGGAAGAAGTGGAGTCTTTAGATGGTGGTCTATCCTCTTCCCTGCGGCTTTGATAACCCTTGTATTTCTCTTGTTCCGGCCGAACTGGTGAGCGAGAACGTGAGGGTCGAGAACGATAGGGATCATAAGGCCTTCTCTCCTCCCTACCACGATCATCCCGGCGATCATACTTGATATCCTGAGGTGGATTGGACATGCTGCGGCGAAGCTTCCTGATATCGTAGTAGGATCGAGACATCGTACCTGCACGATAAGATAAACGAAATTTAGAATTAATGGATTCACGAAGAAAGAGGTGCAATGAATGCTAATTCCATTGTATAAAGTGTATCCTAAGTGGTGTGTTTCCCCCAACCAACCCGAGTCTGAGGCTAGACTAGTACGGGCAGGCTCTTTGGCCTTAGCGGGAGTGGTCTCTTCAGAAGAGGTGAAGACTAAAGGATCCTTCCTGAAATCCTCTGAAGTGTAGATAGTTTCAGGTAAGGGGAGATCCCCCAAACCTTGAAATATTTGGTCATCGGTACTAGGGATATTCCCCTCAGAAACATTAAGTGGCGACTCTGCTGGGGATGTTGACTTTTCCAGAGAAGTAGCCTCCTCGGGGGCAGTATATCCTTCACGATGCCTTTCGGCCAGGTTAGCCAATTCGTCATCTTGTGTAGAAGATGGAGAAGGTGAAGTTTGAAGAGGCACTGTAGGAATTCCCGAGCCTTCTCCTGTCTCTGGGACCACCTTTACTGGAGGAATGTATGCGTAGGGGGCCGTCCCATGACCGATGCTACGAAAAACGGATAACAGCCCATGGAAGTGAAGATATTCGTCCTTAAGGACTTCATCGATGGTCAAGAATTTTTGATCGCCATTAAGAAGTTGGTGCATCCGGTCAAAGAACACCTGATCTGATATTTGTTTTGGATTGTCAACTGCAAACAAAGAGGAAAACAAGTTAAAGTGATGATTCAAGTGTATAGAGCTCGGACTTAGAAAATCAATGGTTTACTTGATTTTGTCCACCTCCTGGCGCATCCAGTCTGTCGCTTCACGTAAAACCATTCTAATCTAGAATCTCCAGCTTTACTGCTGAATGGTGCTGAGATTATCTTCCTTTTTGGGACTGATTCAAAGTAGCAGAAAGATGGAGTCTCTCGAGTCCGATGCTTGAAATTATAGAAGAAGTGAACGTCATCGAACGTGAGCTCTATGCCTAAGATTTCACGATATGCTATGTACAAAGTGTGCAAGTAGGCATACGAATTGGGATGCAGCTGCATGGGGGCAATCCGCATTTGTCTTAAAAAGTCAACGATGAAGGGAGAGAATGGAGGAATAGCGCCGACCATGCACATCAGTCGAGTGACCGCCATATATCCTTCTGGAGGGTTGTGGGGACGGTCAGAGCTTGAAGGCACTAGAGTGTCCCTTTTCATTATCCCGTACTTTAAGAAAATTCGGACAAGTCGATCGTTGTCGATTGTTGATTCAACGGAGTCTGGAGGTGATTCCAATATAATGGTCGATTCAAATTCATCAGGGGCTCGATCGTCACCAATCCCTCCTTCCTCCTCAAAACCCATAGAAACTTCATTCTCTGAAGACACCTCGTTGCTTTCTCAATTTCCAACCCCGTAGTCTGGACCCTCACTGTCCCATTCTGGATCTGACGGAGAAGATATGTCCTCGAAAGTAATTTTGTTAGAAGTTTCCGGGGCTTCTTTCCTCTCAGCTAGTCTGGAAGAGCGTCTGGGTCTCATGGTCGTAGAACTATTGAAGAAGCAATAGCACGAATTAGAGTAAATTAGCCCGTACCCCCTTGTGCATGTGTGTGAACTAAAATGTGTGCAGCGAATGTGATAAATGCAAAGTAAAGGTGCAACAATGTAAGACGAAACTTTGAAGAGAAAGTGATAGTCAGAGTAGTTCTTAATGTTCATTTATGTCCGCAAGGCACTATCCTAACTGTTCATGAAGTTGGAAGTAATATCTAGCATTATTTTAAATAGTTGGACAAAATTTTGTGCTTTAGATTGAGTGGTTCTCGGTTCGGTTCGGGCAGGCATCATAGGATCGGGCTGAAGAAAAGTTGTGCACTGGATGAAAGGTTATGTTCAACCGGATCGGATCGGAGAAACGTAATAAGAACGGATCGGATGAGTTTGAATACCGACGCCCCCTATTTATCTATTTTCACTCTCCGATCCGACCCGATAGGTTATCCCTTGTTTTTCATTTTCACTCTTCCGACCCGAACCGGAAAGAAAAACTTTGTTCTCCTCCTCCATTTTCCATGTTTCCTTGCCCGAACCGATTTCTCATGTCTTTCATCTTCTTCATCTTCCTCAATCACCTCCGAACCCAATCCCATATCAACAGCCCCAGTTAGGAGCAAGCGTACGCCTTCTTCAACCTATCAGCGCCTCGAGGTGGTAGCAGAAGTAACAGCGACGGAATTGGGCAAAAAATTATACTCGAATCGCTTAATATAATCGTGAATCCAAGCCGAAATCAAGCAAAAGTAGGTAGATCAAGTTTACAAGTCTACTTACGAGTTCGACTTAGAAGAAAACGAGAAAAATTTGCGAGTTTAATGAAGCTTTCCTGAAGGCTAGGGTTTCGACGTGGAAATCGGTTGGACAAATACAATGAAAGAAAAGAAGAAAAGTGAAGTATATTTATATAAACAACAAGCTGACTATTCGTATTCCCACTCGGACCGGCTCGAAAAGCCCAGTGACGCAGCTTGGCCCACTAATCCATTGCAGAGTATAGGAAGAAGGAAATCCGTCCGGGTCGGAACCCGAACCAGAAATCCGTTCGGCTCGGGATCTGAACCGAACAGGATGCAGTACGACAACATGGCATGTGAATTCAAAGGGAAGGATGAAGGCATTGTGCAACAGCAATCAAAGCATGCTCCATTTCCAACAGAAGCATCCTTTGAGGGGGCAAAGTGTTAGCCTACTTTGTGAACTAGGCAACACAAAGTCAAGATGTCAAGCATTGAAGAACCTTTCTAATTAGAAGACTTCGGTTCGGATCGGAGAGACCACCACTACTCAGATCGGGGAGGACACTACAGCCTAGATCGGACAGCTGCAGTTATTCGAGTCGGGTCAAAACAGCGTATCGGTTCGGATCGGATAAAGTCTTCTGTTCGGATCGGTGAACTGTTGCTGAGGAAATTGGTAAGGCATAGCTGTTCGGATCGGAGGGCAATATAGTCTCAATTGGATCGGAAAGCCACCTGGTTGCTACGGAGATAGATCGGAGCGGAGCGGAGCAGACTAAAGAGGAGAGAGCGTTGTTTTCAAGCCAATCCGGGTCGGATCGGGTATCCCGATCCGAACCCCTTATACGTGTTCCTTCGACCCGAACCCATTTTCCATATCATTCTCCAGCATAAGCGCCTGGATATCCGGATCGGCTATGACCAGTTCCTACCCATAACGTCCATTATTCTGATGCGTTGTCAACGTAGAAATCAATCCGAATCCGATGCTGATGGGATGAGTGACACGTGGCTCCGATCCGGATTGGGCTCTGAGCAAATTCACACCTATAAATACCCCGTTTGGAGACAAAGAAAAGGATCTTTTTTGGGCATTTCGAGAATTCAACCACCTCCATAATCCGAACTCCAGTACTCCCGGAGAATCCAAATCTTCTTTCATTATTTTTTTTAGTCAATTGAGTGAATATAAGTGAGTTGTGAGTGGAATCAAGTGAATATTACATTGTATTTGCAACTGAATCATTGAATATAGTGAAAGATAAGTGGACGTAGGCATTTCTTCGCCGAACCACTATAAATCCTGTGTGTTCATTTTCATTTTTATCTCGTTTCATTTGCTTTTAATCAATTTGGGTGTTAGAACCACTTTTTGGTCTAACACCATACAGCCAACTGTTTCTTCTGCCTATCGTCCACCTCGAAGATAACGAATAGATCCTCAGTTTCTTTGAGCCAGTTCCTTACTTCTACGAATGATTCAGTTCCCTTGAAATCCTTTCCACCCGTGGCTCTAAAGTCTCTACAAATCTTTGAGAAATCATTTGCACGAGGAGGAGGAGGAGGAGGAGCCGCTGCAGCTGGAGGAGGAGGAATATCTGCTGGGCCCGCATCGTTGGCCCTAGCCTCTAAGTACCTCCTGAACCAACCAGGTATTGACACACCCTCTGGAAGGAATATGCGGAAACGAAAAAGAAAAGATTCAAAACAAAGGATAGAAAGATAGGGTATATGTCTTTAGGGGATTATGCCTTTAAAATAAAATAACACTTTTTCTTGTAAAATGCTTCTTTATATTTCTTTTGAAAATAGTTTTCAAAAACTCTTATCTGATCTTGTAAACCTTTGCTCTGATACCAAGTGAAACACCCTACCTCCGTTAAGGCCATTCACAAAGGGAATGCCTTAACTTTGGTGGAGGGTTATAGGTACAAGACACAGAAAAATTTACAAGACAGATAAATATAAGCAGCGGAAATCAAACATTAATTGCATAAGAGGTTCAATACAAAAGCATTACAGCAAATTGTCTCAAAATAACTTCCAAAACATTACTTCACAACTTCTGCCTTGATTATTTAACAAAGAAGCATAAACCATAAATAAAACTGCATAAATCCCCAAGTATGGTGTCCAAAAGCCATAGCCAAGGTAAGAGAGTCCCAATCATACACCAAATTTCTTGAAGCTTGCAAAGAGTCTGACTAAGCTGGAGTATTCCCTCCCTATAGACCTGGGGGGAAACGGAAGAAAAGAGGACGAAAGAAAATGGTTCAGACAATAAGTCTGGTAAGTTCAGTGATTATTAGTATTTAAACAAGGAAAGGGATCATGACAGTAATAACAGAACATAGGACAATACCCTAATATAAGATAAGATGAACATGTGATCACATCCATTACTATAGTCTCTGCACCTACTAACCATTGGTTCAACCAGCCCCACGTGTTCAAAATGAACGATCCCCTAAATGATCGGCTATTACTCGCATGCATTCATATCCTGTGTCATTCGGCCCTGCTTGACTGTAGATACCTGTGCTGGTCCCACCATGGGGTGTATCAGTCCCTCTGGTGACAACCTGACACGATTCAAGATGTACAGTGTATACTACTGATGCCTAGTGCCTGCTTTTTCCACTCCGAAGTATGTGCACGCCCGTGCTCCGTCGGAACCTACACTGACGCACCAACAGCCGACATTTTTGACCGCTTATAATCAGCCCAGTAATCGTGCCCCACCCTGCCTAGTTCAGGGTACCATGATACATCTATGTGGGTAACTGCTGAAATGGGTCCCGGTTACTAGGGTTTTCTAATCCACATGTTTATTTAGTTAAGTGTCCAAGTTTACCTAACCCCACCCATCAGTTTAGTCAACATGTTAAATCGGTTAAGTGTTTCACTAATTGACTTAACCCTACCAATCTTGACTTAGCTTTAATTTATTCATTAAAGCACCAATCACTCACATTAGACAGGTCTTGTTGTGGTCACTGGATGTGCCGGTTGGTTCCGGGCAGTTTTACACCACAACTCAGTCTAGCCTCGGGCATGATGCACTAACCACCCACATTATACAAGTCTTGTTGTGGTCACTGGATGTGTTGGTCGGTTCCAAGCAGTTTTACACCACAACTCAGTCTAACCTCGTGTTAGGCATATTCGCCTTTTCTAAATTCACATATTTTCTATATATGTCTAATTTTATATGTAAATTAGTCTTAATTTAATCATGCCATAATTGTCCTTTTGATTATGCTCACAATAAATGGTATACCAAATAGACCATTTCAAGAACCAATCTATGCCTTGAAATTTTCATGTTTTCCCAACGCTATCCCCGTGGTAAGTTCGCATAAATTACATAAAATGTTGTGCTAGTAAATTAGCCCAAACCCATAAACAAAAAGGGCAACAAACAAGGGACATGAAATAAGCATACAATAACATACTTTTAACTTATCATGTGTAACTTGGCATAGAAACGTCACTAACTTAATTAAACAGGTAAGGGTGAACTTGTGACTAAGTTGGATCTAATTATCATGTAAACTTGATATAGGTCTAACATGGAGGTTTAACATATAAACACAATTTTAAACCACAACTTAGCATATTAACTTATGTATGTGAAAACATAAGAAAGCTACTATAAACATATTTAAATCACAACTTAGCATGATAACTTATGTGTGTTAAAACATAAAAGGGGCACAAATCTAATCTAGCAACATAAATAGGTTCAACTTAAGATAGTTCTAAACATACATAAATGTTGATCTAACATGTAGGCATGTGATTTAGATCAGAAACTTGCAAGTAATTACCAAATTATAACATGACATGTTCATCACTAAGTTGGCATACTAAGTTCATTGCCCAATAATAATAGATTCCAATAACATACAATATGGTATGTTCATCACCACAAACATATATGCATGATCAATCGCAACGGTAATTTAAGATAAATGAGAATCATACTTTATTTATCTTATACACAAGCATCATTCTATATTCGAGTCATAACATGTCATGTTTTCATTTAAAAGAACGTTTAAATCTACGTAATAACCAACTTACAAACTAAAAGGAATTCTTGATTTCTGGAATCTGAATTCTGTATTTGAAATGCTCACCTTTGATGTAGATCGCTGAATTAGATTAGTTTTAATTTGATTTTGATGTAGGCTTTTATCTCGTCTTTGAAATGAGAGCAGTGATAGCTACTCCAAGTTCTCTATTGACGGCATGACAGTTCCAAGATTATTTTTGTGTGATTTTAGGTTGAGTATTAGGTTGTTTATATAGAATTTCAATTTAATTAGAGCCGTCGGATGAACCTAGAGTTAACCACAACCATTCAGACCAGATCAGAACTATCCAGAAACCCTAGAGACTCAGCAACAAGTCATAAGTTGCCAAAATTCAGATCTGGCCGGGGGGGCAGGTCGACCCCCAGATCGACCTGTAGGGGGGAGGTCGACACTAGGGTCGACCTGGGTCCTGGGCGGGAATTTTCCCGCCCAGCCCGTTTCTAACTTCTGTTTTGAATTTTGAATCCAGTTTCGAGCTTTTTGAATTTATTTGAATTTCTGAAACTTCTGAAGGCCATAACTTCTTTATACGAAGTCCAATTCATGCAAACTCAGACTCTATCTCAAGCAGATTTCCGAGACGAACGCAATTGTGTAAGCCATTTCCCTTAATTCTCGCATTTCAAATCAAGTATTGTTTAATTTGTTATTATAATGTTAATAGAAAATACGGGGTGTTACATTTTCCGCTGCTAATGTATTTTAATCTCTGATATTTTTCGGATGTATATTATTTATTCATACCCTGTTATATTATTGTACTCTGATGTAATTGTTGTAATATCACTGAAATGTTCTTCTATTTGTTTTCTGATTTGTCATGTTCTCAACTCAACCTGGGCTTTCTCGTAAGGGCGAGTTTGGGTCGTTAAAGGATTGAGCTGAGAACACGACTCATCAGAACAAAAACATGAGAACATTTCATTGCTATTACAACAATTTACATCAGAGTACAAGAACATATCAGAGTATGAATAAATAATATACAGTGGAAATTATCAGAGGTTTAAAAAACATAGCAACGGAAATAAAATGTATAAATACAATGTGTAGCGGAAAATAACCACTAACACAACTGAAAGAGATATACAGATACAAAGCTTTCCGAATTTAGCTTCAGCTGTAATCCAGGATCCTATGAAAAGAAGTATCTGCGAAAACCAAAACTACTAGCTGTCCGTGTGGAAAATATGGGCACCCAGAGTTTAGGTAGAAACAAAAAACTCCGGGTCAGTCATGGGACTGGTGTGAGAACTAAAACAGTTATTAAATCTTTAATTTAAAAGTTGGAAAATCATCGGTCCACGCCGTACAACACCGAACGGGCTTACTCCACATGAATCTCAGTTTAAAATAAATCAACGCTATTCTTTTTGGAAAAATGAAGCTATTATAAGACTCAGGTCCCATCACACAATGCAACGCAAGCCAAAGGATTGAGTTTTCCCTTATAATAACCAAACATGTTTGGTACGTTTAAAACAAATCATTTTGATATTACTATAGGTGAATAGTGTCAAAATCAACTTCAAATATAAATGTATCAATCCTAGGCAGCATGAGCGCCCATCCCACTATGTCGCCATATAGGTTTACAACTAGAACCAAAAAATATCGTATTGGAAATTAGATTCCATCTATGATTCAAGGCAAGGGATGGCTCCTCTCCGATTTGAGACACACTAGCAAATGCCTCAAGATCCCCCGCAGTGAACCTTATGAATGGTAGGGCTGGTCCACACTTAATTTAGTGGATCAATAATTCCTGAACAATATATTTTCCGGTCTTATTGGACCTCTAAACAGGTCAGTATGTCGCCGCTATGAGCATAGAGCCCTATATCCGAGGCGCCTCGCAATCCATCATCCACATAAGTTAAAATGTCTGGGCTCCATACCATGACACCATTTCTAGCTAGAATGAAACGCCAGTTCTCCATACGGTCACTATCCCGTTTTAGAATCATACCGGGTGTGAGGCTCGCGAATTATTGCTATACACAAAGCTATGCTAATTAAAGCTATGCTTTGATCATCAACCACAAGACTCTGCATTTCAACAAAAGCCTTGATCATTTGCATCTCAACATGCCACAATGACAATTCACGCCATACAACTTATGTCTGTCAATATATAACCTCTAAGTTCGTACGTCTCAGAGAAGGGTGTTAAGCAAGAGAATAAATTCCCTGCCACCAAAAAAATATATATTTAATAGAAATCAATCACATAGAATGAAATCCAATGTCAGACATCCATTCAAAAGTCTGTGCCGCGTATGAACGAAACCGGAGGCACCTTATTCCTCGTCCCATATGTCCAATACAAGAGAGAGGTCCTCACATATCCGGTCGATCTCCAAGTACGTCTGGACGATCACCACTTATTACCTTGTCTTGGGTGTACAACCCAATCAAGACATCAGTAATCATCCAAACGATGTGAAGATCTCCGGTCTTCAACCAACGTCTCCATCGTCGACTTTTAATCATTGTAACAATTATTCAGAATGGGTTAAACTCGGTCTTTCTGAATAACTCGTGTATTTTATAATCAATAATCAAGTGCTATAAAAACACATCATACACCTCATTCCAATTTAGAATATTATTATATTCAAATATTCACATTATTAGGGAAAGGTTTCCAATAATTTTATCAAAGATAAATTCATTTAAATTTATTCTTTAATCTTCCTTTGGATATCAATTTCAACAGATTTATTAACTAGTCGGGATCATCGTGCCTTGCCGAAGTAATCTATTAGTTTATCTTTCTAATCCCAACCTATTCACCCCATGGAGCAAAATTGGTAGTACTACATATCTAACACCCACGGCGTTATTGGTAAATTAACAAACATATCCCACTCAAATCTAATTAAAGATTTAACTATCTCCTGGAGTAAAACTGGTGGTAGTCCATTCTCGATCTTTTCATGAATTCGACAAATTTAATTATCCCATTCTATTTTTTTTGTCATAGCCGACCGGTTTTTATAGTTTTGCGCAACACTCTTTTATTATGACTAATAATAAAATTACAATATAGTATATGTGACTATAGTTAACACTCTTTTATTATCCCATTCTCTTTTTAATTTACTTAAAGATTCATTAAAACTCTAGTTTAGTTTTGATCTCGAAAATCATTACTTAATGATTATTCAACTTTAAGAAATTAATATTGTTTTAACTGGGTTAAAGAACCAATGTTATTAAAAACACAGTTCACAATAAACCCAAATCATCTTCCATCAAAATGGAATCTACACGGAAATCATAACAGTGTATAATCGATATAAATTCCCGTATCAGACTAATAATATAAATGGAATAGCGGCAAGGCCTTTTAAATTCCATATATACTAACGGTCTCCATTCATAGAAGATCATCTTGATTATTACCAAATCGAATTCCATTCAATTCCAATTTAATATATTAAAATTGGAAAACTTTACTTTGGAAAATTTCCATTAAATCTTGATAAAAAGATTTATAAATTCGAAATCATCTCTTCACTGTTAATTGGGTTAAAGAACGAATGTTATTTAAAACATCATTCACGACAAACCCAAAATCCAATTCTAATTAAATATTAATTAATTGGTAAACTTCTTCTGAATCCTAATTAAAAGATTTATTCTTTTCAAAACTGGGTTTAAGAACAATGTTATTTAAGACACCATGCACAAAAAACCTAAATCCAATTTGATATTAAATACAAGGTTCTGAATAGAAATTAATATCGGCTTATATTCAATATCAAATTCTGAAACCAAGGGATATCATATTAGGAATAACGATATCAATATCTTCCAAATTTCCATAACAATATGCGTATAATCACGGAATCCAATATCGAAATATTCCGAAAATTATTTCCATTCAAATCCTTTCCAATTCATACACTGGAAAAATTCTGGTTATTTTAAAACCATTTACAAATCCAATTTATTATTTCTAAAAAACCATTGGATTATTATTCTAGTTATTAACTAATTCATTTCGATAAAAATATCTTTTATTTTTTCAAAACTTTGAATTTTTAATCCAAAATCTTTCCAAATCATTAATTATGATTTTACATAATTTTTCCATATTTTTGATAATTTTATTAAGGCCCGTACAGTCGGTTTCCAATAACGGCCACCGAACTGCATCCATAGCGACCATTTACAAAACTGATTTGGACATATTTTAAAATCTAACTGTTAGATTTCAAATCCCTTATATTCTTTGGAAAGTTCTTTTTGATACAAACCCAATGGTTCCAGTTTTAGAAGAATCCGACGGTCGGATCGCCTGTTATGCCAATTCGAAGTCAATGACCGAAATTCGCGAATGGTCACTGCACGACGCATTCTATTCAGGCTATTTAATATATATATATTTGATTTCTATTTAAAATGTATTTTAAAATATTTATAAATTCATTTTAAAGCGATTTCCACTCATTTTCAATTTTAAATCAAAATTGAATATTTTGTACCATTATAATATTAAAATGATAATATTTTCAAAATATCAGATTTTGAAATCAATTCTTTTCCATATTCATTATAAAATGAATAAAATCGATATAAAAATCTGTTCGAGTTAAAATGATGTTCAAGTACTTAACTCGGCTTCATATATTTCAATATTTTTGTGTCCATAAAAAATCGGACATCAAAATTATATTTTGATTATTAACCGAATATTAATTTAAAATATTCATTATTTCTGAATCGGATTGCGACTCAATCAATTACCATATAATTTTTGTTATATAGATTTCATACATCACGTGTATACGACAATAATGATAAATAATCATTAAACATTCAACCATCATCCAGAGTGCAACTTACAACTGTATAAGCATTAAAATAAACAAATAATGCTTACAATAGCCTGTTAATCAATCAATCAACATACAACTAAATATTGAGATTAGTGTATGTCGAATATCATCACAATACCCATGTGGGGTTTCAAATAACAACAGTCTACTTAAATAAATAAATCATTGGTTAACAAATTTAACCAATTCTAATTCGGTTTTAATTATTTTTCTACTAAACAAATTTTCCACTGCTTAGATTATAAATAGATATTTATAATTTAATTTCAACCACCACATTAATGTAAACATTATATTTAATATGTTAAACATTTAAGCATCACTGTCAAAACATATTACAGTCAATTTAATCGTCCATGGTCTGTGGACGAGGAGATGATCAGCTAACAGGCACCGTACACAATCTACAATGATTAAAACTGATAAAAAAATCTTTACTCGTAATTCATATATTTAGAATTATAAAATAAATTAAATAACTGTACAAATATTTTAGTGAGAGAACTCTCACATTGGGTTCCATTCCGTCGTTCTTTATCTGAAGATTGTATTTTAACAAAATTAAAAAGACGTTTAATTTTATCAAAAATCCCAGCTATCTCCGTTTTCGTTCTGGTCAGTTCCACTACGTAGTGTTCGACTCCACGATCACAACGCGACTTATTTCACTAAATTCTGAACTCGTATGAAAAAGATATGGGTGTTAAATACATTAATTACAAAAAATTGAAATAATTAATTAATTAGATAATTAATTACATCCTTTCTCTCTCATTTCAAATTCTGGAAAACAATTCCCATTCGAACTCACTTCATGTAACAACCCTGAATTTTGGGGCCAATTTAAAATTTATTTTAAGTGATTTTAATGAGTTTTGATATTTAAAATAATCTATTTTAAATAATAATGATCACAAATTTGATTCAAATCGAAGTTACAATGAATAATTTAATTTTAATTATAAAAAGAGTTAAAAATAGCGTGGTAGTTGAAAAGTCAAACTTGAACTTTGACTGACCGTACAGGATGCAAAATTTAACGGATTTTAGTGAAACCAAAAAATATTAGAATCTATTTAAAAATATCTTTCCAACGAATCTGAAAAATCGAAATTTCATAACGGGAATCAAAAGTTATGGCCAATTCAATTTTTAGAAAGGTCGCTGTAGAATTTATATATATATTATATATGGCCCGAAAGGCTACTTTTCACATACGAAGGAATTTCGACTCGAAACCACTTCCATTGAGTTCGAAATGACGTTTCTGCATTGAAAAACAGTAAACACTTATATATTTCGAGTTCCAGAAATTATTTGTTTAAAAATGTATTTTTAATATTAAATATAATGGCCTTAAAAATAGTCATTTTTCAAACGACCTCTGTTTTCGACGAAACCACATTTGTTGGAACCGGAATGTCAAATTATTGCTAGGTTTCAATTTTCAGAATTTTTCGAATTAATATGTGAGCGTGGCAGAGGAAAATGTGTTTTGACTATTTTAGTTAAAATTAAACGCCTTAAAAATAACCATTTTTCAAAAAGTCTCAGAATTCGACGAAATAAATTTTGTTAGGACCGTATCGTCATAAGAAAGCTAAAAATAATTTTTCTGGATTTTTCTGAGTTAGTGTGTAGTCCCGGTAAAATTATTTGTACGGAAAAATTAGAAATAAAGGACTTAAATTTTAAAACTGAAAAATGGAGGCCAAGATGACAATTTGAGCTGATGAGGCATATCCAGATGAGTTCGGAATGGGGGCTAAATGGTAGGAACGACAGTCGTTGGCCCTAATTCTGAGTTCGGACCAAAACGGGCTTAAACGGGCTAATTAAACAATAATTAAATAACCCTAAATATAATAATATAAAAATCCATCGGGTCTTCTTCCTCTCCCGTCGTTCTTTTTCAGCCGCACGCACAAAACAACCCATCATAGCTGAAACTTCTCTCCTCCTTTTCTCCCAATCCACAAAGAATTAGCTTAGGCCGTAGTTAAACTTTTTGAAGCTCTTCTCACTCTCTTTTAATCTCCAACAAGTTTCATCCCCTTTCATCGACCGTAGGCGAAGAACGAGCACCCCCAACCCGCGCTGAACGGACCCCCGCCGCGCCTCCTCCTTGCAGCCGCACCCTCCCATCTTCCCGGTGAAGATAGCCCTCTCGTAGCTCTCCAATCTCCCGCGAACCGTTCGTAAAACCGTCGACTACAGCTCCCGAAATCCGCATTTGAAGTTTTGAACAATTCTGAAAATTAAGGTATAAATATTTCAGAATTAGCCACACTTATTTCCGTTGCTGTGCCAGTTGTTAAAGGCCAGAATTTTAATTTTTACATAAATTTCAAATCGAAATCTTTCAGATCCGTAACCGCCGTGAATCCGAACACGAGATCTGATTTAAACCACTTTCATTTCAGAAACCAGCAAGGTGAGAATTTTTTTAATTTAATTTAATTTATTTAATTATTATTTGCATGATTGTTAATAGTAGATCAAATAAGACATGCGGTTTAGAACATGGATCTGAACTATTCACCCCGTATGATGTTAAATCTGAATTGCATGAGATTATATCTGAAATTTCAGGTTTAAATCTGAATTAATAATTAATTAAAATTAATTATGTGTTATTTATTTAATCACGCCATGTTGATTTTACATATGTCAAATTAAAACATCACCTTGTAATTACCTTGATGCTAGTTATTGGATTTGGACTTGTTGTTATGTTTTGATGTTGTGGTTATGCGATGTGATGAAAATTTACATTCGTATTTGATGCAAATAAAATAAGAATGCGACTTGTGGTGGAATTTGCATTTTATTATGTAAAATAAAAATAAGGATTTACATCGTATGAGAAAATTAACATTATTCTTAGTGTAATAATAAGTTATTCAATCGTATGTGTAAATTAACATTTTTAATGTTAATATGATAGAAATTCAACCGTAGGATGTAAAATTAAAATCAGAATTTGCGATGACATGAAATTTACCTTTTATTATGAAAATAAAGTATTTTCACCGCATGTATAAATTACATTATTTTTAATGTAAATTAAATAGTAAATTTAACCGTAGGATGTCATTAACATTTTTAATGTCAATTTTAAAAAGAAATTTAACCGTAGGAGTAGTTGACATTATTTTTAATATTAACATATATGAATTTCACCGTAGGAAGATTTACATTTTTTTTTATGTAATAAAAAGAATGGACTTTACATTGTAATTAAAGAGTAAATTTTACATTGTAAAGAAAGAATGGACTTTATATTGAGAATTTGGCGATGTAAATAAAAGACAATCTTTTTATGTTGAAAAAAAGAAGAAGAAAAAGACCATCTTTTTATGTTCAAAATAAAAAGACATTATTTTTACATTGTAGATAAAAAGATTACATTTTTACATTGTAAAGTAGAAAAGGTAATATTTTTACATTTGTAAATAGAAAAGATTATATTTTTACGGTGTAAAATAGAGAAGTTAATAATTTTATGTTGCAAAATAGTAAAGTTGATATCTTTACTTTGTAAAATAGAAAAGATAATATTTTTACATTGTAAAATAGTAAAGTTGATATTTTTACTTTGTAAAATAGAAAAGATCATATTTTTACGTCGTAAAATAGTAAAGTTAATATATTATAAATATAAAAAGATGATATTGTTGCATTGTACATAAAAAGAAAATGTTTTTACATTGTATGAAATGAAACATATTTTTATATGTTATTTATGAATGATTTTTCATCGCATGAATTATATAACATTTTATTTTGTTATTTATGAATGATTTTTCATCGCATGAATTATATAACATTTTATTTTGTTATTTATGAATGAATCTGCATCGCATGAATTAAATAACATTTTATTATGTAGTTTAAGAATGATTTTATACCGCATGAACAAAAGTTACATTTTCATATGTAATTTATATATAAATTTGTACCGTATGACGAAAATTACATTTTTCTATGTAATTAAAATGTAACTTTACATTTCATGACAAAAATTTACATTTTTATAGGTAAATTATAAAGTGAATCAACGTTGAACGTAAAAATTACATTTTTCTTTGTAATTAAAAGGGGAATTTTATCGTATGATAAAATTTACATTTTTATATGTAAATTATATAGGAATATACACCGTATTGTAAAAATTACATTTTTCTTTGTAATTAACATGTGAATGCCACCGTATGTTAAAATTTACATTTTTATATGTAAATTATAAAGTGAATTTATGTCGTATATTAAAAAATTACATTTTTCTTTGTAATTAATATGAGAATTCCACCGTATGTTAAAATTTACATTTTTATATGTAAATTATATAGGGAATTACACCGTAGGATAAAATTTACATTTTTATATGTAATTAAAACATGAATTTACATTGTGTGTTAAATATTACATTTTTATATGTAATGTCTATAGGAAAGTATACCGTACGACAAAACTACATTTTTCTATGCTATTAAAGGATGCAATTTCATTGTATGATCGAAATTGCATTTTTCTTATGTATATATATAACATAAAATGAGAATGAACATTAGAAATAAAATTGATTTATTTCATATGTAATTTAGATATAGTGTTTGCATTGTAATTAAAAATCATATTTTTACAATGTGAATTAGATGTAGTATTCGCGTTGTAATTAAAAAAATCATGTTTTCACAATGTGAATTAAGAAGTAGAGTTTGCATTGTCATTAGAAATTTTTTTTTTATATGTAATTTAAAGATTTTGAGCGTATCAAAATTTACATTTTCAATGTAAGGAAGAATGAAGTAAGGATGCGGTGATAGTATTTTCATTTTCAAATGAATTAAAATTTAGTAAGTATCGGTAATTGTGTAGAGCGTTGTTTTAATCAAACGACGTTATTACGATTTAATGATTATATATATATAATTAAAATTAAACGAATAGGGCGTGGTAGTTCGCGTTTTGAAATCGTACTTTTAAATGACTATACAAGAAGATCCGACCGTCGAATTTTCTTGAAACTGAAACCGTTAGGACCGTCTTGGAAAAATCTTTCCAATGATGTATATTACGTTAAAATCCAACGGTTAGATTCCGAGAAATGAAAAAAACAAAATTGGTTGAATGTAGCGCCATAGTCGCCCGTGGACTTAAGGCGTCCTTATATAAAAATTTAATTATTTTAAATAATTAAAATAGAAGTGAATAGTTAATAAAAATAATTATTAATGTGTAAGAATGATTTTCAATATATATATATACGAGGATTATTTGGAAAGTCCGATTTTATCTCATTCCAAATAATTAAACGACGTTTAAAAATCCAAGATTGGAAGACGGCGATTGAAGACCGTCAAATCTCCACATCGAATGGACGATGATGACTGTTGCCTTAGAATGGCTCGCTACCATGATAAGGTAATAGTAGGAGTTGCCCAGGCGTAGTGTTGATTTGTACGGATTTGGCTTTCGCTCAGACCCAGAGCATAAGCTTATAAATGGATTGTGTGTCTGACATCGTACTCCATTATATATCATGTTATTAATCTTCTGTCGAATGTATGGATGTTTGGTGGCAGAGAATTTATTCTCTTGCTTAACACCCGTTCATATATTTCGGCAAATGATTGGTAGTGTGATATGGAGTGATGATGTGGCATGCTCAGATGCATATGATCAAGGCTTTGTTGAAAAGCAGGCCTTGTGGGACGATCAAAGCATAGTCTGTTTAGGCATAGCTTTGTGTATAGCGTGACTTCGCGAGCCTCACACACCGGCGGAGTCTAAAACGGGAGAAGGGAACGCAGGGAGAGAAGCACGTTTCTTTCTAGCTAGAGTGGTGTCAGTGACCTACCAGCCCTGACATTTTACTTATGTGGATGATGGAATGAGGCGCCTCGGATGATAGGTCCTATAGGACTGGGAAACGTGTGTTCAGGTATAACTAATCCGCTAAGCTGTATTTGCGGACCGGCCCTGCAGCTATCCAAGGGTTCTCCGCGGGGAATCCTGAGACATTAGCTAGAGTGTCTCGAATCGGTAGGAGCTCCTCCCTAGCCTTGACTCATGATGGAAACCAATTTCCAATACGCCCCATTCGGATTTGATTGTATTACTAGTACGAAGGCATAATATATGGGTACCTATGCTTCCTAGGATTGATACATTATGATTGAAATTGTTTTTAAAACATATGCACACTAATAATAATATCAAATTCGTTTTAACGTATCAAGCATGTTTAATCACCATAAGGTAAAACTCTATCCTCTGGTGTGCGTTGCATTATGTGATGGGACCTGAGTCTTATGGTGATTTCATTTTTCTAAAAAGCATTGCGTTGTTTTACGATTTACTTTAAGTTATGCACGACAATCCATGGGAATAAAACCCGTTCCGCATTAGCGGCGTGGTCCATGGATTTGCCTTATTACTACTAGTTAAATTAGTTAAGAATTCTCACACCAGTCACACGACTGACCCGTTGTTTGTTTCCACCTTTTTGCAAACTCGGGTGCCCTCTTTCCACATGGGCAGTCGAGCAGTTTGTCTACAGGTTTATCTCTTTAGCAGGATCCTAGATTGAAGCTTAAAGCTGTGTCCAGAACATTGGAAGTCTTCCGCTGCCTTAGTTATTTTGTTTCTGCTGCAATGTATCATAATATTGTAATTTACCTTCCGCTGAAAATTTTATTCAATGTACTCTGATATTCTGTACTCTGATGTAACATTTGTTATTAATGTTATAAAAGTCTGCTGTTGTTCTGATGTGTTGTATTCCCAAAGTTAACGTATGCGGATTTTGACCGGTCTTGGTCGATTTTGCGATCGATTAAGGCCGGGCGAAATGTGTGTCGTTACACTTCATCGTCCCTAACCTTCACCCGCCGCCACCTCTAGACACCATCTGCCATTGATCATCCACCACCCCCAGAACCGCCTTGGATGGAGCTCCTTACACTGGTGACGGGGCCCCACTTGCACGCCATGGGTGCACGCAAATCGAGGCTGAACGGCGGATGTTTCAAGGGGGAAATCGAATGGAGTTTAAACCCATCTCCGTTCATCTATGTACGGATGGAAAGCTTGCAAGAAGTTCTACAATATTTGCTTAAGAACCATTAGCTAATTCGATACCGATTGGAGAGATTTGGGTTTTTAAACAAACGATTTTGTCCGTTCACTGAGAGGAGCTGCGGCCAGAATTCTTGTGAAGTAACCCTAGGGTTTAGATCGTGATATTTATATATATATATATTATTATTATTATTATATAATTCATTAAAACAAGATTTTGAATTCGAACTCCAAATCAAACCCAACAAATGTCGCTCCTAACTAAATGCCCACATTCTGAACACAATGGAATATGTTTCGTAAGCCAATTAACCTATTTCGATAAGTTTTTATCAAAATTAAAATATAAATTAATATAACATTCAAAATTGATTTCAATGTACATTTTAATTTACCGGTGCCACATGCTGACTCCAGAAATTACCGAAAAATAAATCTAGCTATTTTTTGACGATATGGTCCCAACAAAAGTAATTTCGTTAAATTGGAGGCCGTGTGAAAAATGGCTATTTTCTGATCGATCCAATTGAACTAAATTTGACAAAACACGTTTATATTTACTATGCTCACATATTAATTCCCAAAATTATGTAATTTGAAAACTAATAGTAATTTGACATTTCGTCCAGCAAAAGTGATTTCATCAAAAACGGAGGTCTTTTGCAAAAAGGCTATATATAAGGATTATATATTATAAAGAAGTATATAAATTCCACATTGACTATTTTGAATTTTAAACTGGACATACTTACAATTTATAAAGTAAAATCTCAACTTCTTACATTTGTTAGAAAGATATAATTAAATGGATTCTAATGTTTCTTGTTTTACTGAAATCCAATTTATTTTGAATTCTGTACGTTCATTTGAAATTAAAAATCGAATTTTCAAACTACTGCGCCATTTCAAACTCTATTTATAATTAAAATAAATTTATACGCGCTAACTTCGATTCAAATAAATTATAAATCTTTATTATTTAAAATATATCACTTTAAATATTCAAAACCCATTAAAATAGCTAAAACAAAAAATTTAAATTGGTTCAGAAATTCCGAGTTGTTACAGAATGTTTCTTGTTTCACAGAAATCCGACTTAAAATGGATTATGTATATTCAATTGAAGTTCAAAACTCAATATTATGAACTACCGCGACGTTACGAGCTCGATTTAAATTATATAATTAAGACGTTCAACCATCATTTATTAAATATATACGTTATTATAATTCAAATTTAAACTTAACCATATCTCTTATACTATTAATTTCACATAATATTGTCAATTCAACTTAATTCCGATTATTTTGGAATTAAATGTATTATTCTGTTATTCATAATAATTAAATATTCAATATTATTTAATTTAAGTTATTTTAAATTATTAAATAAATATTCAAATAATGAAGTATATTAATTATTAAACCGTTAAAAATACGGGACGTTATACCATGTCTTTATAAAACTAGGTCTTTATAAAATCATTTTTCAAAACTGTATCTCATAACTTTCAAAAACCCATTTTTATTTTCTCCAAATAGATTTACAAATTAAATTTCCTCAAATACAAGGCCGCGAACTCAACTGAATGTTTTAGCAAAGGAAGATTCAGAAATTTAACGAAGTATCGAATAGATATACCTCATAATTATATTCCCGAAATAGATACGACATACTGACATGAACTTTTTCCATTTTAGATTAAGCAAAGGCCTTAACCGGAACTATCAAACGAAATCAAAAACCATAAATCGCAACTAACTCGGTTGTAGTTAGATTTTTGTCCAGACTCCAAACTCGAGTCAATGGAATCCACCATATGTCGTCCTCATGCCCTTCATGACAAGATCTCCAATGTACTGTGGGGTAAGACAGAATTAGATAGAAACCCGAACTCAACATATTTCAACTCTTAGTCGCTTGACGCCCAATTTATATAATTAGGCCCATAACTACTTTATCATTGTAATAAATTAAACTCGAGTTAGAAAGACGAAGAAAAACAGAAAAGAAAATCGAATTACGTTCTCTCATGAGTCCCAACATAACTATCTTTTTTGAAAAGAAAATATAATACAACGAAAGAGGGGAAATCTCGCCATTCTCCAATGGCTCACAAAAATGATCTCTACAGAATGTAGAAACCGTGCACACACTGAAACTAAATGAACATAACAAAATACAACTAAAACAACAGACAGACAAAATCTAAAGTCCCAGCATAGCGGCAACAGTCGAGCCAGAAGGAAGCCTAAGTGAGAGGCGCCGCTGAAAACCCCAATCTCCACATAAGACGCACATAGATTGACAGGAACTGACAAGCCCTCCCAAAAAGGCTACAGGCATAGTCCGGCAAGTCCAATCATAACCCTAAACCTCCAAATCATCCAAATCCACATGCTCTATCAAGTCGTAGGTAGGAACAGAAACCAGAGAATAGCTTCAGACCTCCCGCTCCACTGAAAACTCCCGCTCCACCTACTCTAGCTAACCCGTCTAGGATGAAGAATCAAAAGCACCACCCTGCTCCAGCCTGACCAAAGCCAACAACATGTAATCCAAAATCTGCACAACTAACAAATGACATAAGATCGGGGAGGAGGGGGGTAGTGAAGGAAAGTGGAATAAGTAGCAGTAAGTAAAACCCAAGAACAAACATGAAGAAAGAAACAATAAAGCAAAAGTTCAACTAATTCCTGCCCATGGAGAGGCCGATACCGAAGAAATATCAAAGGTAATGGCCAACCTCCGTGAGCAGCATCCGAAGACTCCCTTGGAAGGCCTACCCTGAAATGCAAGGTACACATCGTTCCTTACTTTCCGCACAATGGAATGAGGGTCCATAGCAATTCCGTCGAAAACAGCGTTATTCCTCGAGCACCAGATGTGCCAGTAGATAAGACAAGGAATCAGACGAAGAAGGATCGATCAAAGGGATTTACCTGAGGTGCCGAACCACCACAATCTCAGAGAACCCTCGAGTGAGGTGGAATTACCTCGGTGACCCAACACATTCCTGAAGTAATTCCAGACAAACTTGGAACAAGACCCGAAAAACAACAAATGAAAAGAAGATTCAGAGCTTCATGAACTACAACACCTAGACACGAGAGGGATGTCGATTCTATGAAGTTTCTCATCTATTTGTAAACCATTATGCAGGATTTTCCACATAAACAGAGACACCTTTGGGGGAATACAGACATTCCAAACAAAAAAGAAAAGATGGAAACGCGGACCAGAAGTCCACCGCGAATTCCACGCTGCCTTAAGCGTGAATGGGCTGTTGTCCCAAACAGTACCATTCCCATAAGCATTCGATAAGGGCTTCACGGATTGCATCCGTTTCCACATCTCACTTGTTCGGGATTGCGGAATGGATCGTTAAGGCAAAACTAACACTAGAAGGAGGGTAAATAGTGTTTCTGTGAATTTAAATCAAATCTGAAACTTATATAATATACTATATGGATCAAACACCACAGAAACAATCACAAACAAAGAATCACACAAAAACACAAAGATAAACAAAAATAAAGTGCACAAAATGAAAGAACACACCAGATTTTTATACTGGTTCGGAATTGCTCCTACGTCCAGTCCCACCAACGCTGGATTTCGTAGAGTTTTATTACTATATCCATATCCAATTATAATCCTTCTTGATTTCACGGGTACAAGGGATACCACCGATTCCACACACAATTGATCAAGTACACCCTCCTTAATTTCACGGCTACAAGGGATATCACCGATTACCCGTCCTTGATTTCACGGCTACAAGGGATACCACCGATTACTTATACAACCCTAACAATTACAAACAACCCTGTATCTCTTCAATAGCACTTGATTCAGAGAGTAATGAATAGAGAGTAAGAAGAGAAGAAGTTTAATGAAAATATAATTGACTTTGGTAGGGTATAAGTGTAGAATTCATAAAAATGAGAAGATATAATGGTGTAAAGAAAGGAGACGAAGACGAAGAATTATAAAAAAAATTCGAAATCAGCCCCTACTTATAACATTTGAAAGGTTAAAACGTTTCTAAACCATCACAAATAGCGGAAAGACGCTTCCTTTAAATTATGAAAAAATGACAGTTATATGTCGACATGTATGAAAATGTATGTCGACATATCATGTTTTAAAAATTGAATTTTGAGCATTTTTCAAGTTTTTTGTTATATATATATAATTCTAAAAATTCTTGAAATTAAAATAAGTGTTATAAATGAATATTATAAAGTACAAAATCATATGAAAACATAAATATAAACTATATAAACATATTTATAAAATTATAGAGTTAAAACTATATAAATATAAAGTACATAAAATATAAATATATAAAACTTATAAAACTTGAGTTTGAAATCAAAAGTAAAGTAAAGAAAATAAAATAGAGAATATAGAGATTGAAAATAGAATTTGAAAAAAGAATTTGAAAAAAGAATTTGAAATCAGAAACTGAAAACAGAATTTCAATTTAAATTTGAACCTGGAGTGTTGTTCAGTGTCTTAAAAAATCTAGACTATATTACTATATTTATCTTGAACTCTTCAACTCTTGAAATCTTGAATACTCATGAGTATTCAATCATCTCTGAATTCTTAATCTCTAATATCTTTAAACTATAAAGTCTTTAAAAATAATTCCTGTATATGAATCCAGCATAAATATATATATTCTGGACAAAGTGTTAGTATATATTTTCTAATCAATCATTATTGAAATAAGGTTGTTGTCATCAAAATTCCATTCTCCTACAATCTCCCCTTTTTTATGATGACAACCTTAGTTTGCAAAATATCATACCCGTATATACCTGTTGATGATGATCCTTCAAATACTCCCCATATCTATATGAATCTTATAAACTATGTCTATATTTTATAATTTCTCCCCCTTTGGCATTATCAAAAAGAAATCCTAATACTACTCCCCCTAAATCATATAACTATCTAAATAAAACCTATAAGCAACCAAGTAATTCCTATATCAAAGTAGAATACTCCGCCTTAATCTATATAATCCTATAATATAAATTTCTAACATCATGATTATCAATAAAAACCAATCGAAGTATTACAATTGCATTTGTTTGATATCAAATATACAAACCAACCCAAACCAAATCAAAGCACACTACACCATATGTTCAATATATATAAGTTTGAAGTATAGAATTCAAATTACAAACAAATCAATCAACCATACCAATCAAATAAATGTTTCTTGGGACTTTAACCCAACCATCTTCTGCAATTGGATCCTTCTTGATAACTTCCCAATCTTCATCTTCTTTGGTTGGCGGAGCCTTAGCGAGATTGTTATTGTTAGCCTACTTTGTGAACTAGGCAACACAAAGTCAAGAAATTAGAAGATGGGTAAATGAAGGACACTCTGTTCTACGCTCGGTTCGGATCGGGGTTACTAGAGTAAAAGCAAACCAGAAGCAAGACAACGAGGGAAGGAAAGCGTTCGGATCGGATCGGAGGAAGTGGAGCCGATTGGATCCCCATATGATGGTTCATCCGAACCGAACACAGAATCCCTGGTTGCATCACTCCACATTCTCCTAAACAGTCGGGGCAGTAACATCCACTTTCTACCCACGTTGGCCACTAACCCGATGCGCTGTCAACACTGAAATCCATCTGAGCCCGAAAGTGGCGGGATAGAAGCCACGTGGGTCCGAACCGAACCAGATTCTGGAGAAGTTTCCACCTATAGATAGACCCCCAAGGGTCATTTGAAAGGGACTTTTGGCACTCTGAGAGTTTGAGTAACATTTAGAACCGAATTCCAGCATTCCCAAGCAATCTAAATCATCATTCAAAGTGTATTTTGAGTACAATTAAGTGAATGTATGTGAAAAGAAAGAGAGATTGAGTGAATATCTTGTTGTATTTTCATCTACATCATCAAACAAAGTGATATAAAGTGGACGTAGGCTTTTAAACGCCGAACCACTATAAATCTTGGGTCTCTTTTCTATTTTCGATTTCATTTTATCGTAATCTTTGTCAATTTGGGTGTTAGAACCACGTTTTGGTCTAACATTTTGGTGCTTTATCTGAGAACAATTTGAATTCTCTGTTTTTCTGGATTACCGTTCTACTTTTTGGCCGTCGAGTTTAAAGAAGTTAATCCCCAAATTTCGACGCTTTTAAATACTTGTTGGTTGAATGTTGAAGAATTATGGCCAAAGGATAAGGCAAGGAAGTTCAAACCAGACGAGGGAACGAAGTTGGTGAAGATCAGCAAAACCCGGTCGTGACGAGGTCTCGTGGGCAAAGCTCTGGAGCGGATCGGACTGGCTCAGGAAATCCAAACCGATTGCATAGGGAGAGCTCCGATCCGAACCGAGTAGAAGACGTTGAAGAGGTGCACTCCCCCAGCCCGAACCGATCCGGCCAGGGTACTTTGCTCTGATCTGATCCGACGCTGGAACCTCTACCCGAGCCCCTCCAAATGCTCCGACTCCAGCCACCAGGATCAATGACCAGATCAATCCATCTGCGCCTGTCACCCAAGGAGATTTTTCGCGCCTTCTCGACATGCTTGAGAGCACTAGGGAGGCTATGAGAATCCACGAGCGCACCAATCTTATGATGCAAGAGAATATGAGAATTATGAGTAGGGAAATTGGCGAGCTCCGCAGGCAGAGAACCCCTTCCCCAGTTCACCACACTGCAATGGATCAGTCTTCTTCTTCTGAGGAAGAACGGCCTCATGAAAGAAGGCCGCTCGAACGAACTTAGAATTTGGAACAAATGACTTTCGGATCTCTGGGATCCCGCGAGGACGCTGCTCATGTGCTAGGACCCGATGACCCGATCTTGAGAGAGCCTATGCTATTACCAATGCGAGGATCCCATGTTTTACCTAGAGATCCTAACCTTACCAACCATACTCAGGGACAATGCTTCAGCCCCTTCCTCCCGAGATCGACCGGGAATGTAGGGAGCAAAGCAGAGCAGAAGCAGCTAGAAGAAGGAGGGTGTCCCCTGATCAGGAGCCCAGAGGAAACCCGAACATCAGAGCCAGGGAGCCTGAACGGCCCTTGACCAATGCTGATGTATGGGCTATGGTACGCTAGATCATGTCTGAGAGTCGAAACTACACCAATGAAGATTATGGTATTGAGCGAAGCCATACTCCCTTTACTGATGACATTCTTGACTTTCAGTTCCCCCGACGTTTTAATTTGACGCGGATGGACAGATATAATGGGAGAACTGACCCGGGACAACATTTGATGCGATACGCATGGCTTATGAATGCTGCTGCCCCTGACGCTGTGAAGTGTAAGGCTTTCCCTATTTACTTAGAAGACGTAGCATTACTATGGTTTACTCGACTTCCTCCTCGATCGATATCGAATTTCAAAGAACTAAGTGAACGTTTTATGAATCAATTCCGACTTCACGCCCGAATGTCTAAGAATGTTATCGAATTATCGAGAATTAAGCAAGCGCCGGGTGAGTCCTTGAAGTCGTATCTAGACCGTTTCAATTTAGCTGTAACAGAAGTCAGCAACCCGCATGAGCCTACCATCTTGATGGCCTTAATGGAAGGAGTTGATCCTGATTCAGAGTTCGGAGATTATCTTTCTGGGAAACCGCCTCCCACAAGAGAGTTGTTTTATGAGAAGGCCAATATTTAGTTAAGACGGGAGGAAGCAAGGGCAAACAGAAAGAGGAAGTCCGGAGCGGCCTCAAAAGAAGCTGTTCAGAGTAATGTTGTCGTAAAGCAGTCTGGAGAAAGCTCTGGGAAAGTCGAAATGAATGTTGGAAATAAGAATGGAAACAATAATAATGGAAACGGGGGCAATAACAACCGTAATGGGAATGGTAATAGGAGAAACATGAACCGAGGAAGTAATTCTGACAAAAGACCCCGGTTCTAGACATTTGAAAACTATTCACCGTTGAATGACACGTTAGAGAACATTTATTTAGACACGTATAATGTTTTACAATATAAAAAACTGCCGCCACGAGATTCGACAGAGAAAGAAATTGCTACCAGAAAATTTTGTTTATTTCATGGAACTCATGGTCATTCAACGAGCGAATGTCAACACTTGAGAGATGTAGTTGAGAAGTTGTTGCGTGAAGGTAAGTTGGATGAGTATAAGGCTGCCCCAAGGGACAGGGGGCAAGGAGGACAGGCCCCAAACCAGAATCAGTCTGCTCCCAAGCCTACAGTGCAACAAAAAGGCAAAGGGATTGTCGTTAACACCATAGTAGGTGGACTCCATCCGGCTATCCACAGTTTCAGAGCAATGGACCAATATGTTAACGCAGTTAAGCACATAGATGTGGACAAGTGCGATAATTTGGAAGATATCACCCCTGTGAAACAACAGAAGACAATGTTCGATGATGTAGTGTTCCGTAGCAGAGACGACACAGGAATCCAAACACCTACCGAAGATCAGTTGGTTATTACAACTACCACTGGGCCGACACTGGTTCATAAGGTACTAGTGGACAACGGAAGCTCTGTCAACATTTTGTTTAAGAAGTCGTCTGATAAGATGAGACTCGAGTCTGGACATTTGAATCCCTGTGAAGGTTGGATCCGAGGCTTCAATGGGGCATCGACAGCTCCAATGGGGTATATAGAATTACCTGTAACATTGGGACAAGGGGATCGTCCAAGAGTACGGATGCTTCAGTTCGTAGTGCTAGATATAGATTCGCCCTACAATGCATTTTTAGGAAGGCCTGCCCTTGCAGGGTTCAGGGCTTGTATTGCACCGTGGTGTTTATTGCTAAAGTTCCCAACTGAAGCCGGAACAGGAGTGATGAGAGGAGATCAAGTCTCCGGACGAGCTTGCTATATTGTTGAATTAAAGATGCTGATGAAGGGACTCAACATCGAGAATAAAAGTACTTCACCTCCTCCAAAGGAGGGTTGGGCGTAGCAATTAGAGGGATCTTCCCCGAAGGAGTTGCCCAAGGGAATGCCCGAAGACCTGGATCCCAGAGAAGATGAGGAACCTGAGCATAGAAAGGCAACTCCTAACGAAACGACAGTGGATATACCCATTGATGAAGCTGATCCAGCAAAAGTTTTGAAGATTGGATCCCAGTTTGATCCGCACTGAGCCAAAGAACTGGCTAACTTTCTGAAGGCAAACCTGGATGTGTTTTCCTGGACCCACGCTGACATGTGTGGGATATCACCATCCATCATGAGTCATTCGCTGAGTATAAACCCAGAACACCCGCCTGTAAAGCAAAAGAGACGTGTGCTGGGCCCAGAGAGGTCGGCAGCTCTGAAAGAAGAAGTGGAAAAGCTGAAAGAGAACGGATTTATTAAAGATTCGACATATCCCAACTGGATATCGAATCCTGTTTTGGTAAAGATGTCAAACGGAAAGTGGCGGACATGTATTGATTTTTCAGACTTGAACAAAGCCTGCCCGAAAGATAGCTTCCCACTCCCCAAAATAGACCAGCTTGTGGATTCGAACGCGGGACATGAACTTCTTTCTTTCATGGACGCATATTCCAGATACAACCAGATTCCCATGCATGTGCCTAACCAAGAGCACACGAGTTTCATTACAAATTTGGGGTTGTATTGTTATGTGGTCATGCCGTTCGGATTGAAAAATGCTGGACCTACCAATGCTTGGTGAACAGGATGTTTTATAACCAAATAGGGAAGACTATGGAGGTTTATGTAGACGATATGCTCGTTAAATCAAGACAGTCCTCCAGCCATACGCAAGACTTGGCAGATATGTTCGGTATCCTGCGAAAGTATCGGATGAAGTTAAATCCTTTGAAGTGCTCGTTTGGGGTGGCATCTGGAAAGTTTCTAGGTTTCATCGTGAGCTCTCGAGGGATTGAAATCAATCATAGTCAAATAGCAGCGATAAGGAACATTGAGGAACCAAAGAGAATCAAAGATGTCCAAAGTCTTGCGGGAAAAGTAGCTGCGTTGAGTAGATTTATCTCCGAAGCAACAGACAAATGCATCCCCGTTTTTGACTTGATAAAAAGGGGAAAGAAAAATTTTGAATGGACTCCATACTATGTTGAGGCCTTTCGAAATCTATTGGACTTACTAGAGAGACCACTGATTTTGTCGAAGCCAGTGGATCATGAAGAGCTATTTGTTTATCTAGCAGTATCGGCTCACGCCGTTGGCACCGCCTTGGTCCGGGAAGAAGACAAGGTGCAAAGGCCGGTATATTACGTAAGTAAGAAATTGGCAGCTGTAGAATGTAACTACCCAAGGATTGAGAAGCTTGCTTACAGCCTTCTGATCGCCTCCCGAAAACTTCGCCATCATTTTCAAGCTCACCCAATAACCATATACACTGATCAACCTCTGAGACAGGTGTTGCAAAGGCCCGAAGCATCGGGACGGTTGATCAAGTGGAATATTGAATTAAGTCAGTTTGATTTAAATTTTCAGCCGCGGAGATTGATCAGGGGGCAAGCTCTGGCTGACTTTATAGCAGAGTTCATAATTCCGGAGGAAGAGATGATCAACGACAAGGTGGTCAAGTCAGAGGAGGAATTTAAAATTAGATCCATGGAAGTTGTACACAGACGGAGCCAAGAACGACCGAAGGTCCGGAGCTGGAGTCGTCTTAGTTACTCCTGAAGGACGATCGTTATATTATGCTCTGCGACTAGAATTTTCAGTGACCAATAATGACTCTGAATATGAAGCCCTGATTGCCGGGATGAAACTTGCTAAGGAATTCGGAATAAAGGCATTGGATATATTATGCGACTCCAAAATAGTCGTCTGCCAAGTGCGAAAGGAGTTTATGGCCCGGGGACCTCGACTTATTACCTATCTCGGAAAAGTGGAGGAGCTGTTGAGCAACTTGGAACGATATAACATAACGCATATCGCAAGAGCTGAAAACCAGAAGGCAGACCGGCTAGCGAAGCTGGCTAGTTCCTACAATCCGGAGGAAACCGAAATGGTTCCAATTGAGACGTTGGGATCGCCAAGCTTTGCGTCAATGGAAATTGAATTAGCTTTCGAAGCAGAACCGGAGAGGGAGTCGTGGATGACCCCAATCAAGAATTTCCTTAGAAATGGAGTACTCCCGCCAAAGAAGAGTGAGATGCAAGCCATAGTTCGCAAAGCCACCAGATACATCCTTCAATATGATACCCTTTATCGGCAAGGATTTTCTATGCCCCTGTTACGATGTATAGCGCACGACGACATCAAGCGTGTACTAAGAGAAGTACACTTAGGTGAGTGTGGAGATCATACGGGGGGTCAGACTTTAGCAAAAAAGGTATTGCGGTATGGGTATTTCTAGCCCACTATTAATAAAAATGCAGCTGATTACTCACGACGCTGCAACAAGTGCCAGTGGTTCGCCAAGATCCCCAGAGCACCACCGACCCAGCTCAAATCGATGGTGAGTCCATGGCCATTTTCCATGTGGGGAATCGACATCATCGGAGTTCTACCGATTGCCAAAGGAGGAGCGAAGTATGCAATAGTCGCCGTGGACTATTTTAGAAGTGGGTGGAAGCTGAGCCCTTAACCAAAATCACAGCGAGAAAGGTGATAAGTTTTGTGGTTAGAAATATCATATGCCGATTTGGGATTCCAAGGACTATTATAACTGATAATGGAACCTAGTTCGATGGTGCCGAATTCAGAAATTTCTGCCAGAAATACAAGATCGACAAGCGGTATACTACAGTCGCCCATCCACAGTCGAATGGGAAAGTAGAAGCAATAAATAAAGTCATAAAGTCCATCCTCAAGAAGCGATTGGAACGTGCAAAAGAAAAATGGGTGGATGAATTGCGCTTGGCTTTGTGGGCATATCGGACAACGTTTAAGACAGCTACCGGTCATACTCCTTTCTCTCTCTCATTTGGCTCAGAAGCAGTAATCCCGGTAGAGCTTGAAGTTCCCTCTCACAGGGTGACATATTATGACCCGATGACGAATCGGGCACTCCTTCCTCGAGTCCCTTGATGAAATCAAAGAGAAAAGGGACGAGGCAGACTTGCGTGCGTCAAGACATCGACGTCAGATGGCACGCTATTATGACAAGAAAGTTCGTTTTAGAACCTTTGAACTAGGAGATTTGGTACTAAAGCGAGTTTTTCCATCCCTTCCTTACCTCGGTCCAAAGTGGGAAGGACCATTCGTCATCCAATGGAAACTTGAGACAGGAGCCTTCAAGTTAACGACTGTAGATGGCGAAGAAGTGCCTAGGGCTTGGAATGCCCAACACTTGATGCGATATTTGAATTAGGGATGTTGTATTTTCTTTTGTTTTTCTTATGAACCCTGTAAAAAGGCACGACTTGCCTTAGAAAAGTCTGTTGATATAAACAAAGAACTATAAAGTGGATGTAGGCTACGACTTAGCCGAAACACTATAAAAATATCGTGTGCCATTTACTTTCCTGCATTATTTATATCTTCAACTATTATTCTATTGTGACTGTGGAATACGAGATGTTAAATTAAAATCTGGAAAGTTGGAGATGGCTTATATGTAGGAACAAACACAGCGACTGTTTGTACAATAAGACGTAAAAGAATGGGAAGACGACATTCTTAACTCTAACTCTCAAGAATTGAGAGAGAGTATAAAGGACGGGAAGAGGATGTCCTTTGAGGCGTGAATGTGCACCCAGATGAGAGACTGCCTCAGCAAGAACTTTAACCTGAATATAAGACAGGAGAGTATAAAAGATGCCAGAAAAGAACATGCATCAATGACAAAAGGAATGTGACCCCCGTCAGAGAATCGGGGACATTCGGACTTTTTAATTTAATCTTGAATAGTTTTTCAAGACTGACTGGGGGCATATATGTACTCACATATTCCCCCCCCCCCCCCACTATGGCTCAATTACACAACTTTAGTAGAACATGCATTTGCATTTTTACATAAGTACTGAACTGACGACTAACATACATTGCAGGAAATGAATTAATTTTATTTACAAATGTATGAATTTGTACAGGAAAACAGGCAAAAAGAAGATGCGAGGGCCACACTCGCTGCAACAATTGTGGACCAATTAAATGCTAAAATAAAGAAAAACACTTCATCACTTAGACTTTGAAGTGGACTTGGATTTTTTAGCAGCCTTCTGAGCATCCTTTGCCTCTCTTTCAGCATCAGTTAAGATGCGCCTTGGTTTTTTCTTCCCTGAGACTGAAGTGATGGAATCAGTTGATTTTTTCCCGGGAGTCGGAACGCTGGAATCAAGAGAAGACATTTTAGCAAGTTCTTCTGTAATAGATCTAGTCGAAAGCTTAACAACTAACCTTGATCCAGCATCCACTACTGTGAGAGGCTTAAGGCTTTCAGGGTCTAGGTCTTCAACTTTAAGCTGCATGCGTTTGTCTTGTTCGGCTTTCAATGCAGTACTAAAGTAATGTCATCGGCGCTTTTTGACTCCCCAACTATTGCCACCTCAGGGTCTTCCTCATGTCCCTCATCACCACTATCATCCTTTAAGGCGTCTATCATCTCACCGTCGTGAGGAGCGTCAGCCTTACTCTTGTCTCCTTCGTCCCTCTCCGCTGACTTTGCTTCGGCAGTGGTTCCCTGGGGCACGTCTGCCTTCTCGGACGGTTCAGCACATGCGAAATGAGAAGCAATAGTTATCAACTCAGGAGAAAATAAAGGGTCCTTCATTGATTGTTCGACTATGCAACGGAAAGTGGAGACAACTTTGATGAATTGGGGTGAAAAGGTAGAAATACCTTCCGATGATTTCTCAGCTGGAGTAGCTGCCGCCTCTGAAGCCGATTCAGGAATAGGAGATAAAAGAGATGCCTGAGGGATCTCTGGGTTTTCGGGGTCATATCCCTCTACTTCAGAAGTTTCAGCGGCAGTGGAAGAAGAACTAGCCTCCAAGATGTCCTTTTGTTTAACCTTCCGTCTCTCCTCGTCCATAGCAGCAGCAATCAGGCGACGCCCCTCAGTTAGGCTCGCCGGCTCGTCATCTCTTAGATATTTTTCCATAAGTTTGTCCTCGTCGATGGAATCTACCTTGAGTTCTTATTTTTCCCATTCAACAATTTGGCTCCACACATAAACCAAGGTAGTCGGATAATCATCGATCCAAGAGATGTTTCGATGATGGATTATATGTGCAAAAAATTCGATCAATAATTCACCAAAGCCCTCCACATCCTCTTGGGCCTCCGCCAGCTGCTTGCAGGACTTTTCGGCCGATTTGATGACACTTTCAACATTACCCTCTGCCAGGGCAGCCCTGTTCTCGGCCTCCATCAACTTGGAAGTTAAGTCAGTGTTTTTCTTCTCCAATTCGGCGTTCTTCTTCGCTAACTCGGCCTTCTCTCGCTCAAGGTCAGCATAAGCGAGTTGCATTTTGGCAGCATCTGACTTGGCGTCTTCTGCTTGCTTTTTCAGCTCCGAACGCTCTTGAGTATGGGACTCGAGCAAGTTATGGTAGCATTTTTGTAGATCTTCAAATTGTTGCTTGAAGCTAGCAGCATCCCGTTGAGCGATAGCAAGTTGGGCCTGTGTATCCTCAAGGTCTTTCCCTAAATTTTCAAGGCCTTTGCATCATCTTCTGCGGTCTTCTGCATCGAGTTAGTATTCGTGATTAGATTTCGGATGATTCTGGAAAGGTTACGCGAATACTTGAACATCTCTGAATATTGTTTCTCGACCGCGTCAATTTTTGCTTTGGCCTCGTCTGCCAACCTCGAGGAAATAGGCTCAAGAGCAGGTAAGAAAGTCAAGTTTTCAAAGTAGTGTTTGGGAAATTGCTCCTCCAGATACGCCAACTTAACTGCAGTTTCAGCATCCAATGGTGGAGGTGCAGGGAATGTCAACTCTGTATCCTTATGTGTGGAGGGCTTAATGGCCTCCTCACCCTTTCTAGGCCGCTTAGCAGGAACTTTGCGTTTGCTTCGCGAGTCGGTATTTATCGGCGGGCTTCTTTCCCTACTACGTTTTTCTTGAGAAGAGATTTGGTCCTTTGATTGTGACGCATCATCTCCTCGACGACTTTGGTAGCCCTTATATCGCTCTGGATCTAACCGAGCGGGAGAGCGAGAGCGCGAGGTCTGCGACTGATAAGAATCATAGGGCCTTCTGTCCTCCCTACCGCGGCTTTCGCGACGATCATGCTCGACATCATGAGGGGGTCTGGTCATGCTGCGGCGTAGTTTCCTGATGTCATAGTGAGCACGAGACATTGTACCTGCACAACAATGCAAATGGAATTCAGGATCAGTATTCTCATAAGACGTAAGTGCTGTGAAGTGGGGTGCAATTGTGTTAAGTGCATCCTAAGTGGTGTCCCCCCTCCAACAAACCAGATTCTGAAGCCGAGCCAGTGCGAGCGGGCACTTTGGCCTTAACAGCAGTAGCCTCCTCCAAAGAAGTAAAAACTAAAGGATTTGTGCCAAAATCCTCGGAAGTGTAAATAGTGTCGGGAAGGGGGAGATCTCCCAAGCCCTGAAATGTAGGATCATCAACAGTAGGGGCATCTCTTTAGGAAGCACCTTTTGGCTGTTCTTTAGGAGATGGTGATTTCTCAGGAGAAACAACATCCCCAGGAGTGATGTACCCCTCTCAGTGCTTTTCAGGTAAATTAGCCAACTCATCGTCTTGAGTCGAACTTGGAGAAGGTGAAGTTCGAAGTGGCATGTTGAGGCCTTTCGAGCTCTCGCCCATTTCTGGAATTATATCCACCGGAGGGATATATACATATGGACCTGACCAGTGATCTATGCTACGGGTAATGGACAACAGCCCATGGTGATGAAGATATTCGTCCTTGAGGACCTCGTCGATAGTTAGAAATTTTTGGTCACCATTGAGGAGTTGATGCATCCGATCAAAATACACTTGACCCGATACTTGCTTTGGATTATCAACTGCAAACAAAAAGAAAACAGATTAATGTGGTGGCATGGACATTCAGAGTTAAGATTTAGAAAACCGGTGCCTTACTCGATTTTGTCCATCTCCTAGCACACCCCGGCTGTTGCCTTATATAAAACCATTCCAGCTTGGAGTCGTCGGCCTTGCTGCTGAATGGCGCCGAAATTATCTTTCTTTTTGGGACAGACTCGAAGTAAGAGAAAGAAGGAGTTTCTCGAGTCTGATGCTTGAAGTTATAAAAGAAATGAACGTCATCAAAAGTGAGATTTGTGCCTAAGATCTCACGGTATGCTACGTATAAGGTATCCAGGTAAGCATAGGAGTTGGGATGTAGCTGCATGGGGGAAATCTGCATCTGTCTTAGAAAGTCGACGACAAAGGGAGAAAACGGTGGAATAGCTCCGACCATGCACATCAATCGAGTGATTGCCATAAATCCCTCCAGAGGATTATGAGGACGGTCGGTTTTAGACGGCACCAGAGTATCTTTTTTATGTATCCCGTACTTCAAGCATATTCGAAGGAGCCTGTCATAGTCAATCGTCGATTCAACAGAATCTTGAGGTGATTCCAATATGATGGCAGATTCAAATTCGTTAGGAGCTCGAGTATCTCCAACCCCTCCTTCCTCTTCATAGCCTAGGGAAACTTCACTATCAGAAGGCATTTCACTGTTATGCGCCTCTACTTTATAATCTGATCCCTCGTCGTCCCATTCAGGGTCTGAGGAAGAAGATATGTCGTCAAGAGTGACTTTAGTGGATGTCTCTGGGATCTCTTTCTTTTCTGCTAGTCTAGAAGAATGTCTTTCGGCCATGATCGCTAAACTATCGAAGAAGTAATAACAGAAATTAGAGTAAATTAGCCCGTGTCCCCTTGTGCACGTGTGTGAACTAAAGTGTGTATGGTGTGTGCAGAAGATGTAAAGTTAACACTCGAAAGTGTAATGCAAATCCTTGGCAAAGCAATGATGTTTAGAGCAGTTCTTGATTTTCGTGTATGTTCATAGGGCACTATCCTAACTGTTCATGAAGTTGGAAGTTATGTCAGATATTGATTTTAGCCAATTGGACAAAGTATTGTGCTTTAAGTTGGGTGGCCTCGGTTCGGTTCGAGTATACATGATGGGATCAGATCGGAGGCAAAGTCGTGCTTCGGTCAGAAGTTGACGTCCAACTGGATCGGTTCGGGAGCAGGCTTTTGGAGCGGACCGGGTGGGCTTGAATATCAACGCCCCTTCTCCTTTGTTCTGCCCTCCGACCCGATCCGGTCAAATAATCCTCGTTTCCCTTTTTTGCTTTTTGTTCCGACCCGACCTGATAAAGTAAGCTTCGCCTTCCCTCTTTTCCGACCCGATCCGATCTTGTGAACCCCTCACTCTTTTCTTCTCCTCCATCTCCTATGCTTCCTCGCCCGAACCGATTCCCTATACCCTTCGTCTTCCTTTTCCTCCTCAATCACAACCAAACACAATCCTGTTTCCAAAGCTCCAGTTAGGAAGAGACGTACACCCTCTCCAACCTCCCAACATCTCGAGGTGGTGACGGAGCCACCGGCGACGACGGCTGGGGAGGAGATGGCCATGGCGTCGAAGCCGAATAGTACTCATACCCAAATCGTTTGATTCAAGTACAAATCCAAACTGTAAAATGGTTATATTGAGATGACTTAAGATTATACAACTACCTATATGCTTAATTCAGAAATTGGAGCGAAAGTCTTGGGGTTTTGGGCGTCAAGGTTTTCTTTTTCTTATTAGAGCAATTTTTGGAAAAGTGATGGAAATAAAAAGAAAAAGAGAAGGAGGAAATGGAGCTATGGATTTATATATGGACTTGAGATGACTCTTAGTATTCCCCGTATTTCATTCCGTTCGGACCGGGATATAGGCCCATGAGCATAAGTTTGGCCTGTTAAGTTCAATAATCGAGCAGTTTGAGAAGAGAACCCATTCGGGTCGGATCCGAACCGAATAGGTTGAGCATAGCAACTCGGACCATAAACTAAATTTAAGATAAAATAAAGAAAACTACCTGGAAGAATTACTGGACATCGGGGAGAGTTCCTAGGATTGTTTAAAAATGAAGAAAATAAATCGTGTATTCTACGACATACATATAAGCGACGAAAGACACGACTTCATGAAGCAACGCGTCTTCGCAAACGAATAGAAACGACTTTTTAACACTTCAAGTTCAAGAGCTGGTATGCAAATGATGTCAAAGCATGCTCCGTCTTCAACAGAAGCATCCTTTGAGGGGGCAAAATGTTAGCCTACTTTGTGAACTAGGCAACAAAAAGTCAAGAAATTAGAAGATGCGTAAATGAAGGACACTCTGTTCTACGCTCGGTTCGGAGTTACTGGAGTAAAAGTAAACCAGAAGCAAGACAACGAGGGAAGGAAAGCGTTCGGATCAGATCGGACGAAGTGGGGCCGATCCGATCCCCATATGATGGTTCATCCGAACTGAACAAAGAATCCCTGGTTGCATCACTCCACGTTCTCCTAAACAATCGGGCCAGTTACATCCATTTTCTACCCACGTTGGCCACTAACCCGGTACGCTGTCAACACTGAAATCCATCTGAGCCCGAAAGTGGCGGGATAGAAGCCACGTGGGTCCGATCCGAACCGGATTCTGGAGAAGTTTCCACCTATAAATAGACCCCCAAGGGTTATTTGAAAGGGACTTTTGGCACTCTGAGAGTTTGAGTAACATTGAGAACCGAATTCCAGCATTCACAAGCAATCCAAATCATCATTCAAAGTGTATTTTGAGTACAATTGAGTGAATGTATGTGAAAAGAAAGAGAGATTGAGTGAATATCTTGTTGCGTTTTCATCTACATCATCAAACAAAGTGATATAAAGTGGACGTAGGCTTTTAAACGCCGAACCACTATAAATCTTGTGTCTCTTTTCTATTTTCTATTTCATTTTATCGTAATCGTTGTCAATTTGGGTGTTAGAACCACGTTTTGGTCTAACAGTTATCTTTATGTAATAACCTGGAAATCCGAGCTAATTTAAAAAGTTTATTTTGGCAATTTTAATGAATTTTGAATATTTTAAATAATTTATTTTAAATAATAACGACGAGAAATTTATTTTGAATAGAATCTGAACGTAAATAATTATTTGAATCGACGTTTGAATATGAATAATTATTTATAATTATAAAAGGAATTGAAAATGGCGCGGTAGTTCGAAAATTCGATTTCAAAGTTCAAATGAACACACAGGATTCAAAGTAAACCAGACTTTAGTGAAACCAAAAATATTTAAATCTGTTTATGAATATCTTTCTAACGAATCTGAAAAATCGAAGTTTCATGATGGGAGTCAAAAGTTATGGCCAAATGAATTTTCAGAATAGTCGCTGTGGAATTCTGGCCCTTAAAAGTGAAAATTCTGCAAATGACCTCGGTTTTCGACGAAACCACTATTGTTGGATTCGGGATGTAGAATTATTGCTAGATTCCAAAATTCTTAATTTTCTGAATCAATATGTGAGCGTGGCAAAGGAAACGTGTTTTGACTGTTTCAGTCAATTTTGATCAACCAGAAAATGGCCATTTTTCTAACGGTATCAGAATTTGACGAAATTAGTTTTGCTAGGACCGTATCGTCAATACGAAGCTAGAAAATATTTTTCGGGAAATTTTAGATACTGTATGTGGCCCCGGTAAATTGAAATGTACGTTTAAAATTCAATATAATGATTTAAATTTTAATTTGAACGAAAACTGCTCGTAACAGCCGAACTGGCTTACGAAACATATCCCATTGTGTTTAGAATGGGGGTAATTAGCAAGGGGCAACAGTCATTGAGTTCGATTTGGAGGTCGAAAGTGAAATTAACTTTTTGAAAAATGAAATAATATAAAATATATTTATATATAAGGAGTTAAACCTAATTCTCCTTTCAGAAGTCAAACCCCCACCCCCCGCCCCCCTCCCCCCTCCAAATTAAAAATAAACCCGTGCCCCTTCTGAAAATTTCCTCGTCCTTCGTTCCTCCACCGTCGAGACCCCCACCCACAGCGTCGCCGTCGTCGAATACCGACCTCCTCCTCCAATCGACTGCAACTCCCTCCCTCTCCCTCAATCCAAAGCTCGAACCCCCCAATCCCCCCAAACCGTAAGCCTAACCACCCAATCCCGCCGCTGCTCAGCCTACGCCTCCACCTACACCATGAGCGCCGCCTGCCGAGCCTACAACACCCCCTATGCCTCTCCTCTTCGATTACAGTAAGTTTTATTTCAATTATTTTATTTTCCTTTTGTGGTAATTGATTTAGTTAAATTAGAGATTCAACATTGTTTTGAAATCTCATTATATGTATATATATAATAGCAGCATTTTAAAATGAAATTTATAAATATATAAATGAATAAAAAGTATAAAAATATGATTTTTATATTATAGAAAGAATAAAAATATGATTTTTGTATTATAGAAAGAATAAAAATATGATTTTTATAACATATACATAATAAAAATTCGATCTTTATAATATATAGATAATAAAAATTCGGTCATTATATAAGGAGTAGAAATATAAAAATATAATTTTTATATATATAAAGGCAGGATTTTTATATATGTTGTAGCAAAATAAAATTTCGATTTTTATATATAGAATAACAAGTTAAAAATATGTTTTCTAGGTAATAGAGTATATAAAAATGTGATTTTGATGTATGTAGCGAACACGGACGACGAAAGTGACAAAGGGCGAGCACGACGGAGATTTTCTACATTTGAAGAGTCGTGGCGTTTGGCTTAGCTTTTATGTGAGAACTCCTCACTTTTATTTTAATTTCTAGTTGAAATATATACTAGGATGCAGACGGTGCTTAGCAGCACCCGACACCCGTCGTCCACAGACCATGGACGACTTGTTTGATTTGGTGTGTTGTGAAAATTGATTGTGATGTGCTGAAATGAAATATATATTCATGTGTTGAATAGAATAAAATTCATGTGTTGAAATAAAATATAAAATTCATGTGTTGAAATAAAATATATATATTCATGTGTTGAAATAAAATATATATTCATGTGTTGAATAGAATAAAATTCATGTGTTGAAATAAAATATAAAACTCATGTGTTGAAATAAAATATATATATTCATGTGTTGAAATAAAATATATGTTCATGTGTTGAATAGAATAAAATTCATGTGTTGAAATAAAATATATATTCATGTGTTGAAATAAAATATACATTCATGTGTTGAAGTAAAATAAATATTCATTTACAAATCGAACGATTTGTTTATATACACCGATTTTACTGATATGATTGGGATGATAAATTTTACACATCGCCCAACCGCACAAATAAAATATGTGTTTGATTGATTGAAACCCCACACGGGTGTTGGGATGATATTGACGTACACTAATCTCAATTGCTTAGTTGTATGTCAATCGATTGGTTGACAGACTGTGTAAGCGTCAATTATTTATATTTAATGCTTATGCAGCTGTGTGCTGCACTCTGGATGATGGTTGATTATTTATCGTTGCTATTATATACATGTGTTGTATGGAATCCATATAATTAACATTATAAGGTAATTAATTGGGCCTCATTCTAATTTGGAAAAAAAGAATAAAATTGAATATTCATGTGTTGAATAAAATAAATATTCATGTGTTGAATAGAATAAATATTGATGTGTTGAATAAAATAAATATTCATGTATTGAATAGAATAAATATTCATGTGTTGAATAAAATAAAAATTCATGTGTTGAATAGAATAAATATTCATGTGTTGAATAAAATAAATATTCATGTGATGAATAGAAGAAAACATTCATGTGTTGAATAAAAGCAGTGTTGATTAGATTGACGCCATTTTGACGTGAACAATATTTATATCGATTTCATTCATTTTTATAATGAATATAGAAAAGGAAGTGATTTCAAAATATAACCCTTTGAAAATATTATCATTTATAGATTAGTGATATAGAATATTCAATTTTGATTAGAATTTGAATATGAAGTTGAAATCGTTTTGAAACCGAATTTAAAACGATTTATAAAATACGTTTTGAAAGGAAATCGACGATATATATATAATATATATAATGGCCTGAATAGAACGCGTCGCGCGGTGGCAGCTCGCAAATTTCGACCATTGACTTCGAATGGACGTTACGGGAGATCCGACCGTCGGATTCTCCTTAAACTGGAACCGTTGGGTTCATATCGAAAAGAGCTTTCTAAATAATATTATAAATTAGAAATCTAACGGTTGGATTTGGAATTATGTCCAAATCAAATTTGGAAAAAGTCACTGTAAGTGCAGTTCGATGGCCGTTGATGGAAATCGATTGTATGGGCCTTGATAAAATTATTAAAAATAGCAATAATTAATGTAAAATCATAAGAAATGATTTGGAAAGAATTGAGATGAAAATCTCCATATTTGAAAAGATAAAAATAGATTTTTATCGAAATGAACTAGTTTTGAACTAGAATTAAAATCCATTTATTTTTGAAATAAATAAATTGGATTTGAAAGGGTTTCAAAAGTAACCAGAATTTCCAATAATTGAATTGGAATGGATGTGAATCGAAATTGTCTTTGGAATATTTCGATGTTGGATTTCGTGATTAGATATTGTTATGGAAATTTGAAACATATATTTATATCGGTATTTCCAATATGATATTTGTTGGTCGTAGAATTTGATATTGAATATAAGCTAATATATTTTCTATTCAGAGCCTTGCGTTTAATATCAAATGGGATTTGGGTTTGTCGTGAATAGTGTCTTCATTAACACTGTTCTTAAAACCAGTTGAGAAAAAGATTAAATCTTTTGATTTAGATTTAATGAAGTATACCAATTAAACGGTATTTAATTGGAATTGAATTTGAATAGATTTTTGGGAAGATTAAAACCAAGTGGAGTTTTAATGAACCTTTAATTAGATTGAAATGATCGAGAATGTAGTATCACAAGTTTTTCTCCAGGCGATAGTTAAATCTTTAATTAGATTTGTACGTGAAATGGTAATTGAATTTACCGATAACACCGTGGTGTTAGATATGAAGTATTACTAGTTTTACTTCATGGGATGAATAGGTTGGGATTGGGAAATTAAAACAAATGATTACTTCGGTAAGGTTCGTTAATCCCGACTAGTTTGGATAAATCATAATTTGGTTTGAGTTAATATTCAGAGTAAGATTAAAGAATAAATTTAAAGATTTATCTTTGATAAAATTAATGGGAACATTTCCCAAAGTGTAAGAATATTTTAATAAAAGAATATTCTGAATTGGAATGAGGCGTATGTTGTGTTTGTGTAACACTGGTTTATTATATACTCGAGTTATTCAGAAAGACCGGGTTTATCCCATTCTAAATAACTGAATCGACGATGTGTCGAAGATGAAGATGGTGGTCGAAGACCAGAGATCTTCACATTGTTTGGACAATTACTGATGATCTTGATTGGACTGTACAACCAAGAGGAGGGAATCAGTTGGTGATCGTCCAGACGTACTTGGAGATCGATGGATGTGCGAGGTACAAGGTGCCTCCGGTTTTGTTCAGACCCAGAACGAACTTGTAAATGGACTGTGTGTCTGACATTGGATTTTATTCTGTGTGATTGATTTCTATTAAATATATATCTGTTTGGCAGCGGAGAATTTATTCTCTTGCTTAACGCCCTTCTCTGAGATGTACCAGCTCAGAGGTTTTATATTGATGGATATCAATCGCATGGGGTGAATTGCCTGTGTGGCATGCCTAAGTGGCAAATGATCAAGGCTTTTGTTGAAAAGAAAAGTCTTGTGGTTGATGATCAAAGCACCAACAGTGTGGCATAGCTTTGTGTAGCATTGAATCGCGAGCCTCACACCCCGGTTGTGAACCAGAAACGGGAGAGGGCAGCAGGGAGGGCATGCGTTTCTTTCTAGCTAGGCGTGCTATCAGTGACCTACCAGCCCTGACATTTATATTATTTTCACGTGTGTGGTTGTTGGAATGCGAGGCGCCTTGGATATGGAGTCATTTGGCTCATTTACGCCCCATAGGGTGGGGAGACGTAGTGTCCAGGGTTTAAGTTTAAACCACATCGAGTGGACCGGCCCTGTTGCTCCAAGGTTTGCCTGCGCTCTTGCATGAGACATGGTAGGCTAGATTGTCTCGAATTGGTAGAGGACCATCCCTGGCCTCGGTTCACAGATGGGAATCCAACTTTCCAATACGTGACTTTGCGGTTTTGATTGTAAACCTATATATGGCGACATAGTGGTATGGGGCACTTATGTCGTCTATGATTGATACTTATGATTGAAATTGTTTTGACACCATACACTTATAGTAATAATAAAACATGAAATTTCACGTACCAAGCTTTATTGGCTATTATAAGGTAAAAACCCTATCCTCCGGCTTGTGTTGCATTGTGTGATGGGACCTGGGTCTTATAATAGTTTCATTGTTCTTTATTTAGCATTGCGCTGTTGTTTTATGCACTGGTATTCTTAGGAGGAAACCCGTTCCGTGTTATACGGCGTGGTCTTTTGATTTACCTAACTTTAAAATAAAGATTAATAACTGTTTTAGTTCTCACATCAGTCACATGACTGACCTAGAGTTTATTGTTTTAACCTAAACTCTGAGTGCCCTTATGTAACACCCCACCTCCGCTAGGGTCACTCACAAAGGGAATGCACTAGTTTTGGAGGGGTATTATCGAGATAACATCACAGAATTATCACAAGACAGAACATAAATAAATAAAAATTAATGTAAACAGCGGAAGAATTTATGAGCAAAACAGAACTTCATTTTATTCCAAAATAAACCATGTCTCTTACAAACATTTCAAATAACTTCATTACAACTGTCTTGTAATAATAGCCAAAGAAGCAATAACTTAAAAACAGAAAAACAGCTTATTCCCCAAGTGCAGTAGAAAGAAGCAGCCATAGCAAACCGTACATGCTGAGCCAAAGCAAGTGATATCCAAGCTAAGAGCTAGTGTTTCCTCGCTGAGAACCTGGGGGGGGGGGGGAAACGAAAGAAAAAGAGGCGAAAGGAAAAGGGTCAGTCATAAAGACTGAGTAAGTCCTAGTGACTTTCAGTGTAAAAACGGTTAAAACAACCTGTCATGTATGAACTGGAACTAAACTTAAGAATGGTGTCAAGGTGAACAAGATAGACTAAGGTGATCGGGATAAGTCAAGACAAGTCAAGTAAAGCATCACATTTTCGAGATTCGTTGCATCGACTGTACTAGTATACTAAGCCCATATCACAAGTTAATCACGAAATACATCCCATGGCCCAATATCTTGAAATGACCCTGAAACGGGGTCTGACCCAAGTACGGGGTCCTACGGAGCGATTATCTAGTCGATCGGCTCCCTACAAGTTCTAGCTCGTCAAGTGTCCGTGTCATACGACTAATCACGAATGTAGTCACCTGTGCTGGGTCCACCTTCGGGTGTATCAGCCCTAGGGTGTCAACCCCTGACACGATTCAAGATGCACAGATAAATCTACGGATACCCAGTGCCTGCCCCGGAATACGTGCACGACTGTAGTCCACCGAACCTACACTGGCATACCCCACTGCCGTCGTTCACCTCTTACAATCAGCCCAGTAATCGTGCCCCACCCGGCCTAGCCCCAGGGTACCTTGATACATCTAGAGGGTTACTACTGAAAAGGGTCGTGTCTAGGGTTTCGCCTAACAGATTAGGTCATGTAATTCGTGACCTAATCCGCCTAACCGATTAAGTCATGTAATTTGTGACTTAATCCTTTTCCAGTCTAGTTGTGTCAAGATGGTTAAGTATGTCATTTAAATTCATGACTTGACCCGCCTACGTGTCATGTCAAGTTGGCTAAGTGTTGTCGTTTCAAGTTCATGACTTAGCTCTACAAATCGTGTTCAAGTTGGTTAAGTTGTCTTTTCATGTTCATGACTTAACCCTAATTGGCATTAATTGATTCGTTAATGCACTGAACCACTCACATTGGATCCTATTGTTCGTATCCACTGGATTTGCCGGGCGGTTCCGGGTAGGTTTACACTACGAACTCAACCCAACCTCGGGTTTCAAGCGCGATGTGACCAACTACCCACATTGGATCCTATTGTTTGTAGCAACTGGATTTGCCGGGCGGTTCCGGGTAGGTTTACACTACAAACTCAACCCAACCTCGAGTTGGCCACTTTCTTGTTTTCTAAAGTCATGCCCATGTTCTTATCAGATTCGTGCTATTTTCATAGCATGTTCATATGTCAATTTCGTGCCCAACTAAGGCATGTTTCAAGTCAAGTTATGGCATGTTCAAGTCGAGTTTTCGTGCCATATTTCATGTTCTACTTATGCCAAATTTCACGGTTTATGATTATAATCAATTCAAGTTTTTCCTATTCTACCCAATCGTATCCCCAACGTATATAAATGTACTTCGTTCACAAGCATAAACAATTCAAGAGATAAAGGGGAATAACCCCAAACATGTGATAGGCATACGTGACAATTCCAACATCACTTGCATAATAAACAAACTATAACATATCACATGGTTTCAATACTAGCATGATGATGACTTGGCATAGTAATGGTTCCAACTTAGTTCAACATGATGAATTCAACTTTACATCCTAGGCATAATAATCATTGCGGGCATAATAATAATTTTATTACAAACATGAAACATTAAGGCATGGTAATTCTAATAGGCATAGTGGATTCCAATTTAGTATTTTTAACATAATGATTCTCATCTAGCATTATAAACATAATGATTCCAACTTTTCATCATGACCTAGCAATTCCCAATTTGTCATTAGCATGATAGGTATATTAACATCACAAGCATAGTTTCATTAATATCATAGACATGGTTTAATTAGCATCATATGCATGGTTTAATCAACATGAGAATTTCAATGAACATAATGATTCCATGGACATGTATTTGTTCAACTTGCAATAAAATTAAGCCCAAGTGATTCATAACAACATCAACATCATGATAAGTTTAACTTGCAACATTAACATAGCAATATTCCCAAATTTTGATTCAAAGTTAAACAATATAAACATGGATTAATAATAGTTCCTAAATCCGGTTTCAATTCATAGCATGTCCATGTTATTTCAGCGTTTTTGCCTAAAAAGTGACATAGAACTTACAATATGAAACAAGCAATCCAAATCAAAACTTTAAATCAAATAGCCCCAAATCCGTTGTCTAAAGCGTCGTAGTTGTTGTAGCTTCTAGTTGTAGCCTTCATGAATCATCCTTCGTCTTCTTTAATTTTGTTCTTTGTATTTTTAATTTAGAGTTCTAGGTTTAATGGCGACTGCATGAGGCTAAAATGAAATAGTATGATTTAAGCTAGGTCTTAGGGTCTTTTTATAGTGTTTAAGATTAGTTTTAGCCATAGGACAAACCCTAGGATAGATCTGAGCCATCTAAAATCGTCACAAGCCCCCAAAACAAGACCCAAGAGCCAAAACAGGTGCACCAGGCAAATTGGTCCGACCGGGGGGGGGGGGGGGGTCGACATGGGTGTCGACCCATGGGTCGACATGGGTGTCGACCCATGGGTCGACATGGGTGTCGACCCATTGGGGTGGTCGACACTGGTGTCGACCCCTGTGTCGACCCTGCCGGGGGCGGGAAAATTCCCGCCCATTCTACCTTGGTTGTAATTCGAATCCAAATTCGAATTTGAACTATTTTCGGGCTTGGAATTTTCTGAAAAATTCATTGGGCCATAACTTGGTCATACGGACTCCGTTTTTCGAAAACTCGGACTCTATTTCGTGTATTTTTCCGAGACGAACGCAATGTTACAGCCCGTTTCCCTTGATTCAGATTTTTGAATTTAATTCTGCCTTGATTTACATTATAACATGTTATTAAAAATACGGGTTGTTACATTCTCCCCTCCTTAAAGGATTTCGTCCCCGAAATCTCTAAGTTAGGAAGAACATATCCTACCATCCATCATCCATCTACTCAAAACATCATCCACAAGTAACCATTGTCCTTATAAAGATTCTAAATGCTGTATGAACATATGCAAAAGGTGTGTGTATATGTACTTATCTAATGCAAAAATCAGGCGGTTACTGATTCACTAAACCTCCTTAATGCAAAGTATGTTAGTGAAATGAGTCCATATGTATGCAAATTCCTAACATAATTTATAATCTCTACATGAGTGCACATAACATTCATTCATATGCAACATCCACGTGATAGCACAACAAGTTTCATCCATGAATAAGCATAAACACTCATGCATATGCAACATGAAAGTGTGTGAGCCGATCTTAGTGCCTAATGTGTATCATGCATCCACGAGTATCCACTTGCAAACACTTGCAACCACTTGCAACCATCAAGCATAACATGTTTCAAATACATGTTTCATCCAAAGGGTTTCTACCTAAGGTTCTCATGACACGATTACGAGATAACAAGATAAAACAAAGCATCTAGAAAAAGAAGTTAAAGATGTACCCCCGGAAGGTCCGGTCTGCTTCTTAGGGCAGTCCTTGCTGATGTGTCCAGTCTCCCCACAATGAAAACATTCACCTTGCTTTCTTTTCCTCTTTCTACAATCCTTGGCTATGTGCCCTTCCGTACCACAGAAATTGCATTTCCTTTTATCACGTGAGTTGTCGTTCTTGCCTCCTTTCTCGGGGTCTACCTTCTTATTCTGAGAATCATTGGGCTTGACCTCTTTCTTGCCCTTCTTATCTTCCTCATACAGTAGGGCCATATCCACCAAGCTTTAAAAGGTCGCCCCCATGGGCACATGAGTCATGGCCAAACCATGTAGTGGCTCGTTCAAGCCTGGTGCAAAACGTAGCGCCTTTTTCTGAGGAGTGTTGACTAACTCCAATCCGAAGCGAGCAAGCTGATTGAAACGGTTCACGTATTCTTTAACTGTCATATTTCCTTGTTTAAGGGCCAGAAACCGTTCCATTTGGAGACCCTCCTCTGTCGATGACAAGAACTTAAGCCCAAATCTCCCTTTAAAGTCCGCCCAAGTCTCAATGGGTCTAGTAGCGTTGGTGACTTCCCACCAATAAGAAGCTTCCTCTTTCATGAGCCACGTCGCAAACTGTACTTTCCTATTGTCCTCTACCTCAAAGATAACAAACAAGTCTTCGGTTTCCTTCAACCAATTCCGTGCCTCAACAAAAGTCTCAGTTCCTAGGAAATCCTTTCCGCCCATGGCCTTAAAGTCCTTGCATATCTTTGAAAAAGCGGTTTCTCGCGGAGGTTGAGGAGGATGAGGATTGGCTGGGCCTGCCACATTAGCCCGAGCCTCGAGGAAACGACGGAACCAAATGGGTATATTGACCCCCTCGGGAAGATTAAGGTCGTCGGCCATGATAAGCTGAAAACGAAAAAGGAAAAGATTCAAACGAGGAAACAAAGATAGTGCTAATGGCTTTGGGGAATATGCCTTTTAATCAAAACAAAATTTTCTTGAAAATTTGCTTCTTTGTAAATGGTTTTGAAAAAAAAAAAATCAAAAGGTTTTCAATACTTTTGCCTAGTCTTGGTAACCTTCTGCTCTTATACCAAGTGCAACACCCTACCTCCGCTAGGGTCACTCACAAAGGGAATGCACTAATTTTGGAGGGGTATTATCGAGATAACATCACAGAATTATCACAAGATAGAACATAAATAAATAAAAATTTAAGTAAACAGCGGAAGAATTTATGAGCAAAACAGAACTTCATTTTATTCCAAAATAAACCATGTCTCTTACAAACATTTCAAATAACTTCATTACAACTGTCTTGTAATAATAGCCAAAGAATCAATAACTTAAAAACAGAAAAACAGCTTATTCCCCAAGTGTAGTAGAAAGAAGCAGCCATAGCAAACCGTACATGCTGAGCCAAAGCAAGTGATATCCAAGCTAAGAGCTAGTGTTTCCTCCCTCAGAACCTTGGGGGGAAACGAAAGAAAAAGAGGCGAAAGGAAAAGGGTCAGTCTTAAAGACTGAGTAAGTCCTAGTGACTTTCAGTGTAAAAACGGTTAAAACAACCTGTCATGTATGAACTGGAACTAAACTTAAGAATGGTGTCAAGGTGAACAAGATAGACTAAGGTGATCAGGATAAGTCAAGACAAGTCAAGTAAAGCATCAAATGTTCGAGATTCGTTGCATCGACTGTACTAGTATACTAAGCCCATATCACAAGTTAATCACGAAATAAATCCCACGGCCCAATATCTTGAAATGACCCTGAAATGGGGTCTGACCCAAGTACGGGGTCCTACGGAGCGATTATCTAGTCGATCGGCTCCCTACAAGTTCTAGCTCGTCAAGTGTCCGTGTCATACAGCTAATCACGAATGTAGTCACTTGTGCTGGGTCCACCTTCGGGTGTATCAGCCCTAGGGTGTCAACCCCTGACACGATTCAAGATGCACAGATAAATCTACGGATACCCAGTGCCTGCCCCGGAATACATGCACGACCGTAGTCCACCGAACCTGCACTGGCATACCCCACTGCCGTCGTTCACCTCTTACAATCAGCCCAGTAATCGTGCCCCACCCGGCCTAGCCCCAGGGTACCTTGATACATCTAGAAGGTTACTGCTGAAAAGGGTCGTGTCTAGGGTTTCGCCTAACAGAATAGGTCATGTAATTTGTGACCTAACCCACCTAACCGATTAAGTCATGTAATTCGTTACTTAATCCTTTTCCAGTCTAGTTGTGTCAAGATGGTTAAGTATGTCATTTAAATTCATGAATTAAGCCGCCTACGTGTCATGTCAAATTGGCTAAGTGTTGTCGTTTCAAGTTCATGACTTAGCTCTACAAATCGTGTTCAAGTTGGTTAAGTTGTCTTTTCATGTTCATGACTTAACCCTAATTGGCATTAATTGATTCGTTAATGCACCGAACCACTCACATTGGATCCTATTGTTCGTAGCCACTGGATTTGCCGGGCGGTTCCGGGCAGGTTTACGCTACGAACTCAACCCAACCTCGGGTTTCAAGCGCGATGTGACCAACTACCCACATTGGATCCTATTGTTTGTAGCAACTGGATTTGCCGGACGGTTCCGGGCAGGTTTACACTACAAACTCAACCCAACCTCGAGTTGGCCACTTTCTTGTTTTCTAAAGTTATGCCCATGTTCTTATCAGATTCGTGCTATTTTCATAGCATGTTCATATGTCAATTTCGTGCCCAACTAAGGCATGTTTCAAGTCAAGTTATGGCATGTTCAAGTCGAGTTTTCGTGCCATATTTCATATTCTACTTATGCCAAATTTCACGGTTTATGATTATAATCAATTCAAGTTTTTCCTATTCTACCCAATCGTATCCCCAACGTATATAAACGTACTTCGTTCACAAGCATAAACAATTCAAGAGATAAAGGGGAATAACCCCAAACATGTGATAGGCATACGTGACAATTCCAACATCACTTGCATAATAAACAGACTATAACATATCACATGGTTTCAATACTAGCATGATGATGACTTGGCATAGTAATGGTTCCAAATTAGTTCAACATGATGAATTCAATTTTACATCCTAGGCATAATAATCATTGCGGGCATAATAATAATTTTATTACAAACATGAAACATTAAGGCATGGTAATTCTAATAGGCATAGTGGATTCCAATTTAGTATTTTTAACATAATGATTCTCATCTAGCATTATAAACATAATGATTCCAACTTTTCATCATGACCTAGCAATTCTCAATTTGTCATTAGCATGATAGGTATATTAACATCACAAGCATAGTTTCATTAATATCATAGACATGGTTTAATTAGCATCATAGGCATAGTTTAATCAACATGAGGATTTCAATGAACATAATGATTCCATGGACATGTATTTGTTCAACTTGCAATAAAATTAAGCCCAAGTGATTCATAACAACATCAACATCATGATAAGTTTAACTTGCAACATTAACATAGCAATATTCCCAAATTTTGATTCAAAGTTAAACAATATAAACATGGATTAATAATAGTTCCTAAATCCGGTTTCAATTCATAGCATGTCCATGTTATTTCAGCGTTTTTGCCTAAAAAGTGACATAGAACTTACAATATGAAACAAGCAATCCAAATCAAAACTTTAAATCAAATAGCCCCAAATCCGTTGTCTAAAGCGTCGTAGTTGTTGTAGCTTCTAGTTGTAGCCTTCATGAATCATCCTTCGTCTTCTTTAATTTTGTTCTTTGTATTTTTAATTTAGAGTTCTAGGTTTAATGGCGACTGCATGAGGCTAAAATGAAATAGTATGATTTAAGCTAGGTCTTAGGGTCTTTTTATAGTGTTTAGGATTAGTTTTAGCCATAGGATAAACCCTAGGATAGATCTGAGCCATCTAAAATCGTCACAAGCCCCCAAAACAAGACCCAGGAGCCAAAACAGGTGCACTAGGCAAATTGGTCCGACCGGGGGGGTCGACCCCTGGGTCGACATGGGTGTCGACCCATGGGTCGACATGGGTGTCGACCCACGGGTCGACATGGGTGTCGACCCATTGGGGGGGTCGACACTGGTGTTGACCCCTGTGTCGACCCTGCCTGGGGCGGGAAAATTCCCGCCCATTCTGCCTTGGTTGTAATTCAAATCCGAATTCGAATTTGAACTATTTTCGGGCTTGGAATTTTCTGAAAACTTCATTGGGCCATAACTTGGTCATACGGACTTCGTTTTTCAAAAACTCGGACTCTATTTCGCGTATTTTTCCGAGACGAACGCAATGGCATAGCCCGTTTCCCTTGATTCAGATTTTAGAATTTAATTCTGCCTTGATTTACATTATAACATGTTATTAAAAATACGGGTTGTTACACCTTATTTTCGACACGGGAAGCTAGTAGTTTTGGTTTTGCAGATTTGTATTCACGGGATCCTAGTTTATAGCTGGAATGATATCCGGAAAGCTCTATATCCGTATATCTCCTTCAGTTGTGTTTTGTATTATTTTCCACTGCTATGTAATGTATTGTAATCTCTGATATTTTTCTGATGTATAATATTTATTTATAATATGTTGTATTCCTGTATTCTGATGAATTGTTGTAATAAACAATGAAATGTTCTTCTGTTTGTGTTCTGATTTGTCGTGTTCTCAAAACAATCAGGGGTTTCGAATGGTCTTGGTCGGTTTAGCGATCGATTCGGATCGAGCGAAATTTCCAAACGTTACAGTTGGTATTAGAACTTTGGTTTACAGAGCTCGGAGAACAAGACATATTAGAAACAAACAAAAGAATTCATCAGAGTTTGGATTAGTAATATTCAATGAGAATGACTCGTTAGAGATAGGATCAGTGGTATCCTAGAACAAGTGTGAAGAGTATATTTTTAAAACGAAAACGAATTTTGTTTTGAAATTTTAAACCTTATTCAGCGTATTTGAATATTTATTTGTATTGAATTTGGACAATCCAGTATATATTTTTATATTTTGCGTATACGTATGATCTGTATGCATTCGATGTTTTAATGTACTGGATAGATATAGAATCATACTCTAGTGGCCCGAAGATGATTTTGATGATTGAGTACTCATCATCAGAATTTATGTTCGAGTGACGAAAGTGGGATTTCTATATATTTCCAATGTGAGAACCAAAACTAGATAGGGCTTATTGTTGTGATTTGGCATCAAAAATCTGATTTTTGGACTATGTATCAAAGTTATGAATTTGAAAAGCAAATCAACTAATTGATTGCTGATTGTGTTGTTAGGTTATTGTCTGATTAATTAAATATTAAACCTTTAGCCAAATTGAACCAAATAGTGAACTGTATTGAAAATTTGTCGCATTTGCATACATATACATGTACTTACATTGAACAGGTCATAGCAAGGAGGCTAGAGAAGAGGAATAAAATTGTTTGCCCGACAAATAGGTACGTGTTTATTGTATTTCTTGGGTTTTGGATGATTTAATGAGCCGACTGGTTAGCCGCTTGGCTTTTTCGTTTTCTTTTGGACTGTGAGGGCTATAGGAGGCTATTTGAAATATCCTGAAGCTCCCGGTGCAGGGGAGGTTATGGCGAAATTTTTCGAAAATTTAGGGTGTTAGCCAAATTTTTGTAAAATTTGAAAAGTTCTTAGGAACTAAAAAGTTGAAGAACTTAAGCCATAATGAAAACAATGGAAGTTGAGTTGGTTTGTAAACGACTTTCAGCTTCGTTCCTTTTCATGGACGAAAAGTTTTAAGTGGGGGATATTGTAATAACCCGGAAATCCGAGCCAATTTAAAATTTTTATTTTGGCAATTTTAATGAATTTTGAATATTTAAAATGATTTATTTTAAACAATAACGACGAGAAATTTATTTTGAATAGAATTCGAACGTATATATTTATTTGAATCGTTGTTAGAATATAAATAATTATTTATAATTATAAAAGGAATTGAAAATGGCGCGGTAGTTCAAAAATTCGATGTCAAAGTTCAAATGAACGCACAGGATTCAAAATAAACCGGATTTTAGTAAAACCAAAAATATTTAAATCTGTTTATGAATATCTTTTGAACGAATCTAAAAAATTGAAGTTTCATGGCGGGAGTCAAAAGTTATGGCCAAATGAATTTTCAGAATAGTCGATGTGGAATTCTGGCCCTTAAAAATGGAAATTCAGCAAACAACCTCGGTTTTCGACGAAACCACTTTTGTTGGATCCGGGATGTAGAATTATTGCTAGATTCCAAAATTCATAATTTTCTGAATCAATATGTGAGCGTGGCGAAGGAAAACGTGTTTTGATAGTTTCAGTCAATTTTGATCGACCAGAAAATGGCCATTTTTCAAACTATCTCAGAATTTGACGAAACTAGTTTTGCTAGGACCGTATCGTCAATACGAAGCTAGAGAATATTTTTTGGGAATTTTTAGAGACTGTATGTGGCCCCGGTAAATTGAAATGTACGTTTAAAATTCAATATAATGACTTATATTTTAATTTGAACGAAAACTGCTCGTAACAGTCGAACTGGCTTATGAAACATATCACATTGTGTTCAGAAAGGGATAATTAGCAAGGGGCGACAGTCGTTGAGTTCGATTTGGAGGTCGAAAGAGAAATTAACTTTTTGAAAAATGAAATAATATAAAATATATTTATATATAAGTAGTTAAACCTAATTCTCCTTTCAGTAGTCAACCCCCCCCCCCAAATTAAAAATAAACCCGCGCCCCTTCTGAAAATCTCGTCGTCCTCCGTTCCTCCACCGTCGAGACCCCCACCCACAGCGCCACCGTCGTCGAGTACCCTCCTCCTCCGATCAACTGCAACGCCCTCCCCCTCCCTCAATCCGAAGCTCGACCCCCCCCCCCCAAATCCCCCCAAACCGTAACCCTAACCACCCAATCCCTCGACTGCTCAGCCTGCACCACCACCTACACCACGAGAGCGGCCTCCCCGAGCCTATAGCACCCCCTACGGCTCTCCTCTTCGAGAACGGTAAGTTTTTATTTCAAATATTTTATTTTCCTTTTGTGGTAATTGATTTAGTTAAATTAGAGATTCAACAATGTTTTGAAATTTGATTATATGTATATATATAATAGTAGCATTTTGAAATGAAATTTATAAATATATAAATGAATAAAAAGTATAAAAATATGATTTTTATATTATAGAAAGAATAAAAATATGATTTTTATATTATAGAAAGAATAAAAATAAGATTTTTATATTATAGAAAGAATAAAAATATGATTTTTATATTAGAGAAAAAATAAAAATATGATTTTTATATTATAAAAAGAATAAAAATATGATTTTTATAATATATAGATAATAAAAATTCGATCTTTATAATATATAGATTATAAAAATTTAGTCTTTATATAAGGAGTAGAAATATAAAAATATAATTTTTATATATAGAAAGGCGGGATTTTTATATATGTTGTAGCAAAATAAAAATTCGATTTTTATATATAGAATAACAAGTTAAAAATATGTTTATTAGGTAATAGAGAATATAAAAATGAGATTTTGATATATGTAGCGAACACGGACGACGAAAGTGACAAAGGGCAAGCACGATGAATATTTTCTACATATGAAGAGTCGCGGCGTTTGTCTTAGCTTTTATGTGAGAACTCCTCACTTTTATTTTAATTTCTAGTTGAAATATATACTAGGATGCAGACGGTGCTTAGCCGCACCTGACACCCATCGTCCACAGACCATGGACGACTCATTTGATTTTGTGTGTTGTGAAAATTTATTGTGATGTGTTGAAATAAAATATATATTCATATGTTGAATAGAATAAAATTCATGTGTTGAAATAAAATATAAAATTCGTGTGTTGAAATAAAATATATATATTCATGTGTTGAAATAAAATATATATTCATGTATTGAATAGAATAAAATTCATATGTTGAAATAAAATATAAAATTCATGTGTTGAAATAAAATATATATATTCATGTGTTGAAATAAGATATATATTCATGTGTTGAATAGAATAAAATTCATGTGTTGAAATAAAATATATAATCATGTGTTGAAATAAAACATATATTCATGTGTTGAAGTAAAATAAATATTCATTTACAAATCGAACAATTTGTTTATGTACACCGATTTGACTGATGTTAATTGGGACGATTAATTTTACACATCGCCCAACTGGACAAATAAAATATGTGTTTGATGGATTGAAAGCCCATACAGGTGTTGGGATGATATTGACGTACACTAATCCCAATTGTTTAGTTGTATGTTAATCGATTGGTTGACAGACTGTGCAAGCATTAATTACTTATATTTAATGCTTATGCAGTTGTGTGGTGCACTCTGGATGATGGTTGATGATTTATCGTTGCTATTATATACATATGTTGTAGGGAATTCATATAATTAACATTATATCGTAATTGATTGGGCCTCATTCTAATTTGGAAAATAAAGAATAAAAATAAATATTCATGTGCTGAATAAAATAAATATTCATGTGCTGAATAGAATAAATATTCATGTGTTGAATAAAATAAATATTCATGTGTTGAATAGAATAAATATTCATGTGTTGAATAAAATAAATATTCATGTGTTGAATAAAATAAAAATTCCTGTGTTGAGTAGAATAAATATTCATGTGTTGAATAAAATAAATTTTCATGTGTTGAATAGAAGAAAACATTCATGTGTTGAATAAAAGTCGTGTTGATTAGATTGACGCCATTTTGACGTGAATGATATTTATATCAATTTTATTCATTTTTATAATGAATATAGAAAAAGAAGTGATTTCAAAATATAATGTTTTGAAAATATTATCATTTATAGATAAGTGATATGGAATATTCAATTTTGATTAGAAATTGAATACGAAGTTGAATTCGTTTTGAAAACGAATTAAAAACGATTTATAAAATATGTTTTGAAAGGAAATCAACGAAATATATATAATATATATTATTTATATAATGGCCTAAATAGAACGCGCTGCGCTACGGTAGTTCGCAAATTTCGACCATTGACTTCGAATGGACGTTACGGGAGATCCGACCGTCGGATTCTCCTAAAACCGGAACTGTTGGGTTCGTATCGAAAAGAGCTTTCTAACGAATATTATAAATTAGAAATCTAACGATAGGATTTGGAATTATGTCCAAATCAAATTTGGAAAAGGGCGCTATAAGTGCAGTTCGATGGCCGTTGATGGAAATCTATTGTACGGGCACTGATAAAATTATTAAAAATAGCAATAATTTGTGTAAAATCATAAGAAATGATTTTGAAAGAATTAGGATAAAAAACTCCATATTTGAAAAGATAAAAATAGATTTTTATCAAAATGAACTAGTTTTGAACTAGAATTAAAATCCATTTATTTTTGAAATAAATAAATTGGATTTGAAAGGGTTTCAAAAGTAACCAGAATTTCCAATAATTGAATTGGAATGGATGTGAATCGAAATTGTCTTAGGAATATTTCGTTGTTGGATTTCGTGATTATACAGATATTGTTATGGAAATTTGAAAGATATATTTATATCGGTATTTCCAATACGATATTTGTTGGTCGTAGAATTTTATATTGAATATAAGACGATATATTTTCCATTTAGAGCCTTGTGTTTAATATCAAATGGGATTTGGGTTTGTTGTGAATGGTGTCTTCATTAACACTGTTCTTAAACCCAGCTGAGAGAAAGATTAAATCTTTTTATTTAGATTTAATGAAGTATACCAATTAAATGGTATTTAATTGGAATTGAATTTGAATTGATTTTTGGGAAGATTAAAACCAAGTGGAGTTTTAATGAATCTTTAATTAGATTAAATGATCGAGAATGGAGTCTCACCAGTTTTGCTCCAGTCGATAGTTTAATCTTTAATTAGATTTGAACGTGAAATGGTAATTGAATTTACAGATAACACCGTGGTGTCAGATATGAAGTATTACCATTTTTACTTCATAGGATGAATAGGTTGGGATTGGGAAATTAAAATAAATGATCACTTCGGTAAGGTTCCTTAATCGCGACTGGTCTGGATAAACCATAATTTGGTTTGAGTTGATATTCAAAGGAAGATTAAAGAATAAATTTAAAGAATTTATCTTTGAAAAAATTAATGGGAACCTTTCCCAAAGTGTAAGAATATTTGAATAAAAAAATATTCTGAATTGGAATGAGGCATATGTTGTGTTTGTGTAACACTGGTTTATTATATACGTGAGTTATTCAGAAAGACCTGGTTTATCCCATTCTAAATAACTGAATCGACGATGTTTCGAAGATGAAGACGGTGGTCGAAGATCGGAGATCACATCGTTTGGATAATTACTGATGATCTTGATTGGGCTGTACACCCAAGAGGAGGGAATCAGTTGGTGATCGTCCAGATGTACTTGGAGAACGATGGATATGTGAGGTACAAGGTGCCTCCGGTTTCGTTCAGACCCAGAATGAACTTGTAAATGGATTGTGTGTCTGACATTGGATTTTATTCTGTGTGATTGATTTCTATTAAAAATATATCTGTTTAGCGGCGGAGAATTTATTCTCTTGCTTAATGCCCTTTTCTGAGACGTACGAGCTCAGAGGTTATATATTGATGGATATCAATCGCATTGGGTGAATTGCCTGTGTGGCATGCCTAAGTGGCAAATGATCAAGGCTTTTGTTGAAAAGCAAAGTCTTGCGGTTGATGACCAAAGCACCGCCTATGTGGCATGGCTTTGTGTAGCGTTGATTCGCGATCCTCAAACCCCGGTTGTGAACCAGAAACGGGAGAGGACAGCAGGGAGGGCATGCGTTTCTTTCTAGCTAGGCGTGGTGTCAGTGACCTACCAGCCCTGACATTTATACTATTTTCACCTGTGTGGTTGTTGGAATGCGAGGCGCCTCGGATATGGAGTTATTTGGCTCATTTATGCCCCATAGGGCGGGGAAACGTAGTGTTCAGGGTTTAAATTTAATCCACATCGAGTGGACCGACCCTGTTGCTCCAAGGCTTGCCTACGCGCTTGCCTGAGACATGGTAGGATAGATTGTCTCGAATCGGTATAGGATGATCCCTGGCCTCGCTTCATAGATGGGAATCCAACTTCCAATACGTGACTTTGCGGTTTTGAGACCTATATATGGCGACATAGTGGTATGGGGCACTTATGCCGTCTATGATTGATACTTATGACTGAAATTGTTTTGACACCATACAATTATAGTAATAATAAAACATGAAATTTCACGTACCAAGCATTCTTGGCTATTATAAGGTAAAAACCCTATCCTCTAGCTTGTGTTGCATTATGTGACGGGACATGGGTCTTATAATAGTTTCAATGTTCTTTATTTAGCATTGCGTTGTTGTTTTATGCACTGGTATTCTTAGGAGGAAACCCGTTTCGTGTTATACGGCGTGGTCTTTTGATTTACCTAACTTTAAAATAAAGATTAATAACTATTTTAGTTCTCACACCAGTCACATGACTGACCTAGAGTTTATTGTTTTAACCTAAACTCTGGGTGCCCTTATTTTCGACACGGGCAGCTAGTAGTTTTGGTTTTGCAGATTTGTATTCACAGGATCCTAGTTTACAGCTGGAATGATATACGGAAAGATCTGTATCCGTATATCTCCTTCAGTTGTGTTTTGTATTATTTTCCGCTGCTATGTAATGTATTATAATCTCTGATATTTTTATGATGTATAATATTTATTTATAATCTGTTGTATTCCTGTATTCTGATGAATTGTTGTAATAAACAATGAAATGTTCTTCTGTTTGTGTTCCGATTTGTCGTGTTCTCAAAACAATCAGGGGTTTCGAACGGTCTTGGTTGGTTTAGCGATCGATTTGGATCGAGCGAAATTTCCAAACGTTACACTTTATCTCTGTAAAGAGAAGAGATTGGCTACCGAATTGCATCAAAATGCTTCTCTTGTTGTTCAAGCATCTTTATTTGGCTTAATTCAAGATGATGCTGGTTTCGTAGAATTATAGAGAGAATATTTTTGAAAGAATTCAAGGTTTCTTCAAGATTTTCACTAAGATTATGAATTCGATTTTCCATGAATCTGGGAGGAAATGAATAAAGAAGAAGGAGAAATGGAATAATGAATTTTTGTAGAAGAAATAGGCTTAAAAAGGGTCTGGAATTTATTGGTTTTAAATGGATATGAGTTAGTTATTTAATTTTAAAATTTGAAGCAATTTGAAAATCTGGCGGTTATATGTCGACATATACATAAATGTATGTCGACATATCCTATTTAAAAATTTGGAATTTTTCAAATTTTTAATCTTTTGAAATTATATTAAACTATAACTAATTCTAAAGTTTTTACAGAAACTTGAAGATGATTTTGACATAAATAAAACTCCATTCATTACTTAATAGAAAGAAAATACATCCAACTAATTAAGACACACTAAATACGAGATTCGAAAGCATAACATAAACAAATACATAATTTAATACATAAAGATAAATTAAAATAGATAGACTAGTTTTTGGATGATGATGAGGGAGGTGAAATTCCAAGCTTTCTTCCAATCTTGACCATGAACTTGTTCATTTTTGAAAAGTTCTTCTTAAGCTTCTTTTGATTATTAGCAATCTTTACTTGATTTTGAACAATCGTCTCTTTAGAAATGTGTCTAGTGTTGGTTGGCACTCGACCTATCGAAGTTTATTCTTCTTCGATTTCCATTGGCGCTTATTCTTGTTGCATTCGGGCTTGTTGGCTTCGAATGTCTCATATGGTTGGAAAGTGAGAGGAATTTGCATGAGATGTATGTTTGATGAGTCAAACACTTTTCTAGGCACAAATTCTTCTCCATGAAGATCAACTCCAAAATATTTGAAGATGCTGGTGAGATAAACACCATAGTAGAGAGTGTTTTCTCTTGATGACAATTCTATGGGTTTGATCTCTTTTAAGATCATATTAGCCCAATTAATGTTGTAGTAACCTATAATAGCAAATAGTACTTTTTGGACTTTGAGAGTTGAATTATTTAAGTTTCCGGAGCGGGGAGTAATGGTATGTTGGAGGAGGAGGTTGACAATTCTTGTTTTTGGACGGAAAAAGCGATTTTTGAAATCCATGTGAGAATCACTTTCAAATATGTCATGATATGCCTCTAAATCGGTTTCATCGATGACTAAATTCATAAAATCCAAGCCTATGCTTCGACAATTCAAGATATTGCCTAAGAGTTTGGCATTGAGAACAATTTGCATGCCTTTGATGCTACTCCAAATTTGGTCTTCGTTGCCTTCGTAAAATCCGCGATTAAGATTCGCATAGAACATCTTGGTAAGCTTAGGATAACATAATTTGTCGTTATCCCATGAATCAATTAGACTCAAGACTTCGTTTTGTTGAAAGGGAGATGTGAGATCATAAAAGGGAAAATCTCTAAAGAAGGCGAAAGCACCTGTGTTAACTTTAGCATTCGCTACATAGTTAACATAAGTCTTGATAGCTTCTTTGTCAGTACAAAGATAAATTTTATGGCTTTATTTAACTTCAATTTCTAAGTTGAACTTGAGGAATTTATTGAATTGACAGTTTTGAAGAGAATTGATATGAAGAATATTGTTTTGAATTATGAATGAAAGGTAGAGAAAATAGGCGTATATATATAGAAATTGAATTAATATGAATTGAATAGGCACAACTTTTCAGACTTAGATGACACCTTTTCAAACCTTGGGAGTTGGTGAAAAGTTGGAGGAAAGTTTGAAAGTTTAAACCTTTGAAATTCAAATTTTAAATTTTAAATTTCTAGTCATATATGTCGACATATAGACATATATATGTCAACGTATGTGCATATTTTCAAAAGAAATTGATTTTTTTGAGAAATGTAATTTAAATTATCGATTTATATTTCCGTGAAATAATTCTAATCCTAACTAATATTCAAAAACTTGTTTTATCATTTTATTTATTATTTATTATTATATTATTATTTTGAATTTTGAATTTTGAATTTCAAATTTGAATTTCAAGTTTAAATTTTAAAGTTTAAATTCAAAACAAAGCAAACAAACATAGCAACCATTCATTCTTTTAAATCTGACAAAAATATCTCTTTTATTTCATTCTTTACATTTGACAAAAATGAATATTTTTGTCATCCTTTTACCTTTGACCCAAAAATGCATAATTTTATCATTCTCTTACATTTGATAAAAATGCATATTTTTCTCATTCTTTTACATTTGATAAAAATGTCTATTTTCTTATTCTTTTACATTTGGTAAAAATGTATATTTTTCTTTTCAATAATCATATTTTCATAAAAATGCAATTTTTATTTCTATAATCATTTCTAAACAAAATGTCCTTTTTATCTTTATAATGTACATTTTAACAAAATGTTCTTTTTATATTTCTTTTCACTAATCATATTTTGACAAAAATATGTATTTCTTTCGCTAATCTTTCTATTACCCAAAAGTGTTCATTTTTTCGCAAATCTTTCTTTTGGCCAAAAGTGTTCATTTGTTCGCTAATCTTTCTTTTACCCAAAAGTGTTCATTTTGTTCGCTAATCTTTCTTTTGTCCAAAAGTATAACGATGATTTCTATTTTCAATCTTTAAATAAAAACATAATCATATTAAAAAAAATGCAATCTTTTTTTTTTCTTTATGCAAACAAAATTGCATAAAAAAATGTATTCTAAATTTTGACTAAAAAAAAATGAATAAAAGGTTTGATTCATTTTAATGTTAAAATTGCTGATTTAACAAGTTAACCAAATTCTGTGTTTCATATATGTTGAAAATTTCTAGTTCAACGAATTTACAAAGTTTGGTGTTTTATACAATTGATCCTTTTATATAAACAAAAATTATATATTTTTGTTTAAACCCATGTATCACCACAAATTGATTTATATTTTTCTAGCAAATTACATCACTACGTAACATTACCAAATGAACGGATCTAAATATTACATTCAGCACAGAATGATAACAACATGAATTAACTGTAGATTTATAACAGTAATTTCAGAATTATTTATAATTATAAAGGAAGGAAATAAATAGATTTCTCACTGATAGTTTAATTCAGAAGAGTTCAGGTTTGAAATTTCCTGAAATTCAGATTTGCTCCGTTTTAGTTCTACTCTTTTCCATGGCGTAGTGCTCGGAAATACGAATCCAACGCAATCAGTTTTGTCTATTTCCGCTTCTGTTTGACAAAGTTATGTTGATTTAACCATTTGATCATTAAATAATAAAATTAATTAAATAATTAACTAAATTTCTTTAATTACTTTTTTGGCCGCCCTAATCACCTTCTATTACACGCATCTTCTTCCTCCTGAAGGAAAACAGAACCCATCGCAGAAAAAGGAACCCAACACCAAGTGCCTCCACCGTCGACCTGACTACCATCGGCCATCACCACTCCATCGAGCATCATGCCGTCCACCTGCACCCCAACTGCCAGCGAAACCGCACGCATCACGACGGAGGAAAAGGGGTTCGAACGGCGTGAGTTCCAGCGAGAAATTTCAGCGCTCCATTCCATTAGAAACGATCATAGCCGTACCAATTGAAAGACCATCGATTGCTTTTCGATTTGGTGTTGGGTTTGAGTTTTAATTCAAGAGGGTTATCAAGAAATTAAGGATTGAATTTGAGAAGTTCTGGGCGTCCATTTCTAATATGGCGGCTGGAATAGTGTATTAGGTTTTACGGTATTCCCACCGTATTTATACAGTATTTTCCTTTATTAATTAATTATTAACCATACAATTCAAGAAAACCTTTGTTCGTTGATACTAACTCTGAATCGAACCCAATGAATGTCGCCCCTAGCTAATAACCCCCATCCCGGACACTCTGGAATATGTTTGGTAACCTAATTCGGCTGTTACGACATGTTTTTCTTTAATTTAAAAATATAAATTAGTCAATTATTAAATTCAAACGTACATTCTAAATTACCGGAGCCACATACGAACCCTAAAAATTACAGAAAAATTATTTCTAGTTATGTTTTGACGATACGGTTCTAACAGGACTAATTTTGTCGAATTCTGAGACCGTTTGAAAAATGACTATTTTTAAGTCGATTAATTTTGACTGAAATGGTCAAAACACATTTTCACTTGTCACGCTCACATATTAATTCGAAAAATTATGAAAATTGAAACTTAGCAATAATTTGACATTCTGGTTCCAACAAAAGTGGTTTCGTCAAAAACAGAGGTCGTTTGAAAAATGACTATTTTTAAGGCCAATATATTTAATATTAAAAATACATTTTTAAACAAATATACTCCGAAACTCAAAATATATAAGTGTTTACTGTTTTTCAATGCAGGAACGTCATTCCGAACTCAATGGAAGTGGTTTCGAGTCGAAATTCCTTCATATGTGAAAAGTAGCCTTTCGGGCCCTATATAATATATATATAAATTCTACAACGACCTTCCTAAAAATTGAATTGGCCATAACTTTTGATTTTTAAAACGAAATTTCAGTTATTCAGATTCGTTGGAAAGATATGATTAAATAGATTTAAATATTTCTGGTTTCGTTCAATTCTGATTTATTTTGAATCCTGTACATTCAGTTAAAGTTCAAATTCAAATTTTCAAACTACAGTGTTGTTTTAAACTTCTTTTATAATTAAATTGAATTTATTCATTCTAAAATAAATTTTTAGTCGTTCCTATTTAAAATAAATTATTTTAAATATTAAAGTCCATTAAAATTTCTAAAATAAAAATTTTAAATTAGCCCAAAATTTCGGGTCGTTACAATCGCCCCCACTTAAAATCTTTTCGTCCTCGAAAAGGAACGGAGCTAAAAGTTGTTTAATTAACCAACTCAACTTTATTGGTTTACATAATTTTGTTAGTTAAATTAATTATCATTTCAACACTTTTATTAGTTAAACTAATAACCAAACATCACAACCAACAATCCATTGGGTGATTAACTTTTCAAATATATATAACTTTTATATATAACCAAAAATCATATTTTTAGTGCAAATCACAGCAATATATCCTATCTAAGTTTTTGGTTCTCACACCAGTCGATGGAAATATATAGATATACCACTTTCGAAACTCGAACATAATTTCTGATGATGTTTCGAACCACCATCAGAACATCTCCGGGCGACCAAAGTGTGATTCTATATCTATCCAGTATATTAAAACTTCAAATATCCGTTAATTACTCGTATATTCGAAATCTTTATATACTCGATTGTCCACATAAAAATATAATAATATATTCAAATACGTATATTAAGGTAAAATTTTCAAAACTAAATTTGTTTTCATTTTTATTTGAAAGAAAATAATACTCCTCGCACTCGTTCTAGGATGCTACTGATCCCATCTCTAACGAGTTATTCTTATTGGATATAACTAATCCAATCTCTGATGAATTCTTTCGTTCGGTTCTAATGTGTCTTGTTCTCGAGCACTGTAAACCAAAGCTCTGATACCAAATGTGACGACCCAAACTTCCCCGTAAAGGAAAGGTTGGATTGCTTTGAGAACAACACACAACAGAACACAAACTGAAGAACATTTTATTGCTGATTACAACAATTACATCAGAGTACAAGAATATAACAGAGTATGAAAACTTATTACACAAAAGTAATACATTAATATCAGAGGTTTAAGTTACACTTAAATGGCAGCAGAAAAATATTACAAATATACAACTGAAAGGAATACACGGATACAGAGCTTTCCGAATACCGCTTCAGCTATAAACCAGGATCCTGTAAATATATCTGCAAAAAGCTACTCGACTGCGCATGTGGAAAGTATGGGCACCCGAGTTTGCCAGTGAAACAAACTACAGGTTAGTCATGGGACTGGTATGAGAAATCTTAACTTAACTATCTAATAATAAGACTAATCACAGGACCACGCCGCTAACGCGGAACGTGTTTACTCCATTGGATTGCCAGTGCATAATTTAAAGTAAATCGTTAAACAACGCAATGCTTTTTAGAAAAAAAATGAAACCATTATAAGACCCAAGTCCCATCACACAATGCAACGCAAGCTGGAGGATAGGGTTTTACCTTATAATGGTCAAAAGATGTTTGATACGATAAAAACGGATTTAATACTAGTGTGTATATGTTCTAATAAAAACATTTCAATCATAATGTATCAATCATAGACGACATGGGTACCATATATCATGTCGCCATACTAGTTCTACAATCAAAACCGCAAGGTCGTATTGGAAATTGGATTTTCCATCATGAGTCAAGGCTAGGGGCAAGCTCCTCTCCGATTCGAGACACTCTAGCAAATGCCTCAGGATCCCCCACAGTGAACCCTTGGATGCGGTAGGGCCAGTCCCTGCCTATCGGCAGTGGATTGGTTATGCCTGAACACACATTTCCCGATACCTTTGAACGTATAATATGACCACTATCGGCCTATAAAAATCCGAGGCGCCTCAAAATCCATCATCCACATAAGTAAAATGCCAGGCCGTGTTAAAGCACTGACACTACCACTAGCTAGAAAGAAACGTGTGCACTTCCTACGGTCCATATCCCGTTTTTGACTCATACCGGGGTGTGAGGCTCGCGAAGTCATGATATACACAAAGCTATGCCGTAATAGGCTATGCTTTGATCATCCCACAAGGCCCTGCTTTTCAACAAAAGCCTTGATCATTTGCATCTTGGCGTACCACATTGACAATTCACGCCATGCGATCAATCACTATTAATATACACCGGGGTGTTAAGTAGAGAATAAATCCTCCACCACCAAACAGACATACATTAACAGAAATCGATTTAATTCACACGGAACGAAATCCAATGTCAGACACGCATCCATTTATTAGCTTATGCTCTGGGTCTGAGCGAAAACCAAATCCGAACAATCAACAATAGTCCGGACGGCCACCACTAAATCCCTTCAAGGTACCTACTCCCATCATGGTCTCTGTAGCAACACATCCATTCAATGTGAAGACCGTCGGTCTTCAACCACCGTCTTCATCTTCGACTCTTCATCGTCGTAGAAATTATTCGGAATGGGTTAAACCCGGTCTTTCCAAATAACTCTCGTATTTTTATAATTAAAAATCGAGTACTATAAAAACACATCCAACGTCTCATTCCAATTCAGAATATTCTTTTAAATAAAATATTCAAATTATTCTATCATAGATAAATTCTTTATATTTACTCTTAAATCTTTCTTTTAAAGATTTATTCAAAACACCATTTGGTTTTAAATATCAAAAATCATTATTAAATTATTCTTTAGATTTAAGAGATAAATCTTATTCTTAACTGGGTTAAAGAACTAATGTCATTTAAAAACATAGTTCACGGTAAACCCAAAATCATCTTCCACAAAATATGGAATCTTCACAGAAATCAAATCGATATATAATCGTAATAAATTTCTGTATCTAACCAATAATATAAATGGAATAACGGCAAGGCCTCTTAAATTCCATATGAAGTATCGGTCTTCTTCTACAGAAGCTTATCTCGGTTATAATTAATTCGAATTCTATTCAATTCCAATTTAATATATTAAATTGGAAAACTTTACTTCTGGAAAATTTCCATTTAAATCTTAATAAAAGAATTATAAATTCTAAATCCTAATTTCACTGTCAGTTGGGTTAAAGAATAAATGTCGCTTAAAAACACAGTTCACAATAAACCCAACTCACATTTCTTCTAATTATTAAATATGATTGAAAACCTTTTTAATAATCTTAATTAAAAGATTATTCTTTTCATACGGGGTTTAAGAACAGTGTTATTTAAGACACTATTCACGACAAACCCAAATTCCATTTATTTATTTTAATTTCAATTAAATATTAACAAATTGGAAAAATTCATTAAATCTTAATTTAATGATTTACTCTAGTTACTAACTAGTTCATCTCAATAAATAATCTATTTTTCTAAAATATGTTCTTTTCTAAAATGTTCTTTTTCTAAGATATTTTCTAAAATATTCTTTTCTAGAATATTCTTTATTGGAACGTGACTCAATCAACAACCATATATTGCATGTAATCGATAATCATTATAAATAATTGTCAAACATCCTATTTATCAACCAAAGTGAATTCTACACTAAATATTGGGACTAGTGTAGATCAAATATCATCCCAACACCCGTGTGGGGTTTCATCCAGCAGTCAAATAATCAAATTATTTGTGCACTTGGGCGATGTGTAAAAATAATTGTCCCAATCACATAAACAAGCCGGACAACTTGTAAATGGGAGTGTAATATTCAGTTTTGAATACAATAACATTATATTAAATAAATCAACGCTTCATCAACACATACATATATTCCAAGCCATCATTAACATCATATTTTAACACATGATCTTTTTACTGTGACTAATCGTCAAATAAAAATATTAACTTTCCTATCTAGTGTAATCCTTTTTTTTCAATGACCAAAAGTATAAATGTATATTTTGGTGAAATCCTTTTAAATGACTAAAAGTGAATATTTTGGTGTAACTCTTTTAAATGTCCAAAAATGTTATATTTTGGTTTAACTCTTTTAAATGACCAAAATGTTATATTTTGGTTTAACTCTTTTAAATGACCAAAATGTTATATTTTGGTTTAACTATTTTAAATGTACAAAAATGTTAATTTTTGTCCCTTACTTTTAATGTAAACAAATATGACAATTGTGTCTAATTCTTTTAATGTAAACAAAAATGTAAACTTTGGTCTAATCCTTTTAAGTAAACAAAATATGAGTTTTGTTTAATCCTCTTTAATGTAAACAAAAATGTAAACTTTGGTCTAATCCTTTTAAGTAAACAAAATATGAGTTTTGTTTAATCCTCTTTAATGTAAACAAAATATGAGTTTTGCTTAATCCTCTTTAATGTAAACAGAATATGATCATTTTATCTAATCTTTTCAATGTAACAAAATATGATGACTTTGTCCAATCTTTTAAAGTAAACAAAAATGTTATTTTTGTCTTCCTTTTTAAAGTAAACAAAAAATGCTAACTTTTCTTTTATCCTTTTTAATCATCAAAAATGTAATCTCTCTTCTTAATTCATTCTTTTAAATTTGACAAAAATATCACTTTTATTTCATTCTTTACATTTGACAAAAATGAATATTTTTGTCATCCTTTTACCTATGACCCAAAAATGCATAATTTTATCATTCTCTTACATTTGATAAAAATGCATATTTTTCTCATTCTTTTACATTTGATAAAAATGTCTATTTTCTTATTCTTTTACATTTGGTAAAAATGTATATTTTTCTTTTCAATAATCATATTTTCATAAAAATGCGATTTTTATTTCTATAATCATTTCTAAACAAAATGTCCTTTTTATCTTTATAATGTACATTTTAACAAAATGTTCTTTTTATATTTCTTTTCACTAATCATATTTTGACAAAAATATGTATTTCTTTCGCTAATCTTTCTATTACCCAAAAGTGTTCATTTGTTCGCAAATCTTTCTTTTGACCAAAAGTGTTCATTTGTTCGCTAATCTTTCTTTTACCCAAAAGTGTTCATTTTGTTCGCTAATCTTTCTTTTGTCCAAAAGTATAACGATGATTTCTATTTTCAATCTTTAAATAAAAACATAATCATATTAAAAAAATTGAATCTTTTTTTTTCTTTATGCAAACAAAATTGCATAAAAAAAATGTATTCTAAATTTTGACTAAAAAAAATGAATAAAAGGTTTGATTCATTTTAATGTTAAAATTGCTGATTTAACAAGTTAACCAAATTCTGTGTTTCATATATGTTGGAAATTTCTAGTTCAACGAATTTACAAAGTTTGGTGTTTTATACAACTGATCCTTTTATATAAACAAAAATTATATATTTTTGTTTAAACCCATGTATCACCACAAATTGATTTATATTTTTCTAGCAAATCACATCACTACGTAACATTACCAAATGAACAGATCTAAATATTACATTCAGCACAGAATGATAACAACATGAATTAACTGTAGATTTATAACGGTAATTTCAGAATTATTTATAATTATAAAGGAAGGAAATAAATAGATTTCTCACCGACAGTTTAATTCAGAAGAGTTCAGGTTTGAAATTTCCTGAAATTCAGATTTGCTCCGTTTCAGTTTTAGTCTTTTCCATGGCGCAGTGCTTGGAAATACGAATCCAACGCAATCAGTTTTGTCTATTTCCGCTTCTGTTTGACAAAGTTATGTTGATTTAACCATTTGATCATTAAATAATAAAATTAATTAAATAATTAACTAAATTTCTTTAATTACTTTTTTGGCCGCCCTAATCACCTTCTATTACACGCATCTTCTTCCTCCTGAAGGAAACCAGAACCCATCACAGAAAAAGGAACCCAACACCAAGTGCCTCCACCGTCGACCTGACTACCATCGGCCATCACCACTCCATCGAGCATCATGCCGTCCACCTGCGCCCCAACTGCCAGCGAAACCGCACGCAACACGAGGGAGGAAAAGGGGTTCGAATGGCGTGAGTTCCAGCGAGAAATTCCAGCGCTCCATTCCATTAGAAACGATCATAGCCGTACTAATTGAAAGACCATCGATTGCTCTTCGATTTGGTGTTGGGTTTGAGTTTTAATTCAAGAGGGTTATCAAGAAATTAAGGATTGAATTTGAGAAGTTCTGGGCGTCCATTTCTAATATGGCGGCTGGAATAGTGTATTAGGTTTTACGGTATTCCCATCGTATTTATACAGTATTTTCCTTTATTAATTAATTATTTAATCATTCAATTCAAGAAAACCTTTGTTCGTTGATACTAACTCCGAATCGAACCCAACGAATGTCGCCCCTAGCTAATAACCCCCATCCCGGACACTCTGGAATATGTTTGGTAACCCAATTCGGCTGTTACGACATGTTTTTCTTTAATTTAAAAATATAAATTAGTTAATTATTAAATTCAAACGTACATTTTAAATTACCGGAGCCACATACGAACACTAAACATTACAGAAAAATTATTTCTAGTTATGTTTTGACGATACGGTTCTAACAGGACTAATTTTGTCGAATTCAGAGACCGTTTAAAAAATGGCTATTTTTAAGTCGATTAAATTTGACTGAAATGGTCAAAACACATTTTCACTTGCCACGCTCACATATTACTTCGAAAAATTATGAAAATTGAAACTTAGCAATAATTTGACATTCCGGTTCCAACAAAAGTGGTTTCGTCGAAAACAGAGGTCATTTGAAAAATGACTATTTTTAAGGCCAATATATTTAATATTAAAAATACATTTTTAAACAAATAAACTCCGAAACTCAAAATATATAAGTGTTTACTGTTTCTCAATGCAGGAACGTCATTCCGAACTCAATGGAAGTGGTTTCGAGTCGAAATTCCTTCATATGTGAAAAGTAGCCTTTCGGGCCTTATATAATAAATATACAAATTCTACAGTGACCTTCCGAAAAATTGAATTGGCCATAACTTTTGATTTTTAAAACGAAATTCCTGTTTTTCAGATTCGTTGGAAAGATATGATTAAATAGATTTAAATATTTCTGGTTTCGTTTAATTCTGATTTATTTTGAATCCTGTACATTCAGTTAAAGTTCAAATTCAAAATTTCAAACTGCAGTGCTGTTTTAAACTCCTTTTATAATTAAATTGAATTTATTCATTCTAAAATAAATTTTTAGTCGTTCCTATTTAAAATAAATTATTTTAAATATTAAAGTCCATTAAAATTTCTAAAATAAAAATTTTAAATTGGCCCAAAATTCCGGGTCGTTACATGGTTTAACCCAATCCATTCGTCTTAACCTATTTCGCTAATTTGTTTTCTAATTAGTTATTTTGCCTATTTCACTTCTTTGTTTGAACATAACATGTTCAAATATAATATCAACTTGCTTATAAACAAATTGAATTCCATTTTCGATTCAAGTTGCATATTCGATTTCGAATATAAATTTACAAACTCAATTTACTTATCCAAAGCTCATTTGAAATTCAAATACCAATAACTAATTATTTTTCAAATTATTTAATTCTATTCAATAATTAACAAAAATTTGATTTTTGTTTCAAAAATCTTTTTATTTACACAACTTGAGTTCGTATTTATTTTACAACTCAAATCCGGATTTTTCTAATGGAAATTCAGATTTTATTTACTAAATATATTTATATTTTATATAAACCGTTATGGTTTTTAAACAATTTTGGTGCTGGTTTTCTGAAAATTTGATTTTGACATAACTCAAAATCTATCAGACAAAATCCAGATTTTTCTCTTCCACTAGAAAACTATTATTCAACCGGTCCTGACGATTCTTGTTCCAAAGAATTCTGACTTAAATTGAGTTCGATATACTCAATTGATGTTCGATGCGCCAATTTATGAACTACCGCGCTGCGGTGAGTTCGTTTTAATTATATATATATGCTTAAATTTCGTTTATAATAAATTCAACTCCATTCTGATATATTTTTAATATATATCAAATCAGTTTCCCAATTCAACATAATATTTTCGATTATCTATAATTGTCTATTTTTAAATTCACATTTGAATTTAAATATTCAAATGATAATTTTTCCACTTTATTTATAAACACTGTTTATAAATTCATTTCAATTCTCTACATTATTCAATGAAAATCATTCCATTTTATTTATAAACACTACTTATAAATTTTAATTCAATTTCCTGTATTATTCAATTTATAAACATCATTTATAAATGCAATACGTATTTTATTTATTTTCATAACAAGTAAATATCTTTAGCCCATTCTAAATTCAAATTCTATTTTTGAAAAAATAAAATTTTCCTTTTTAAATCTCAAAACCCATTTTATGATATTTTTATAAATTATTATTTAGGCCCAGTGACATTTCAAACATCCAAAATACCAAATTATCAATCATGGGTTTTTCTAAAACATCATATAATATAACAAATATGAAACCAAACAGATCATAAATTTTTTGAGGAATCCAGTTGGATCCCTCCAACCTGTTTTCCCTACATCCACATACGTTAGCCAACATAAATAATACCCATCCTGTGTCAAGGCAGGATATCGCGGTATAGAAGATCATCCACTATATATATTGTGGGGTGCATAGGGAAATCATCTGCTAATGATACCGCAGGCATCCACTAATGGTACTGCAGGAATCCAACCAACCACTAATATATATATAATAACCACAATAATCCTAAATAACTAATATATAATAACCACAAAAATATTTAAACGCATCCAAGCAATCAACAATTATTTTTAACGGTTAAAAATAATTCTAAACAGTAAATTTGAGTGATATTTACTCACCATGATTTTATTCGCGATCAAATGCAAATTTTAACTTAAGTCGAATGATATTCGATTTAATTTAAAATCTCATAGCTGATTCCAATTGACTCCAACAACTTCAAAACAAATCCCATTACGAAGATTAAATTCATGCAAGCTCGGCGGATATTGATAACTTTCGAATCTTTAATTTGTCTGAATTAGAAATTCATTAAATAAGCAAATCAAACAATGTAAAATATAAAGTAAAAATTAAATCATTGGTTATGTTTAAGCTAATTTATCTTTAATTTATGGTTAAAATTCATGGCCTAAACTTCTTTTCTATTCTGAAAATAAGGCTCCTAGAACCCTTTGCAACATCACCACTCACCCCAAAATGTTGTTGCCTTCAGGAAACCAACATCTACCTCCTTACGAAATCATAAATACATCACCATTCACTTCCGCTTCAACTCACTACTTCAGCATTTTCCTTTTTTTCTGTTTGAACATTTAAACAAACAATGACACAAAAATGGTCAACTTTTGGATCTTTTCCTAAGTAATTCCTTCTAAATCCAAATACAGGAACTAACAGTTATCAACTCTGATCAGAATAACTAGCATCAACAACATAAAGTTTAAGAAATTTGGACATAAGGTTCTTGTTCAAATCCACTACCTCATCCTCCTCCTTAATATAATTAAATGGTAACAGCTAAAAACCATTATTTGGTTCAAAAGCGATACCTTCTTTATCATCCCAAAACAACAAATTCGTACTCCACTGACAGACCTCGACCCTTTTCGCCACTTTAACTTCAGGCTCGTGCCCCTGTTACATCCTGATATGGCCTGTATTCGCACATAAGAAGGCATCGTTAGAAGAGGTAGTTATTCAGTTAATACGCGAGGCATCGGAAGGGTTGAGCGATCCTATGGTGGAGGTAGATGATGGAAGATAGGTATGCGTAGAAGCCAGTGCTAACAGTCGGTTAGGCGAAGTGTTCAGGGTTGCGATATGTTGAGTTAAGGTCGCTCGAGTTACGGTTCGGGAAAGGCTAATTGGGGATTTGAGCAAATCGGCCTCAGCTGCCTTCATTTTTTAAAGGGAAAGCACTGCCATTTTTATTTGATTTGGTGTTCTCAATTTTCGACTGAGGAAAGGGAATGGAATGAGCTATTTTTATTTCTGAATGGTGGCAAAGAAATTAGAAAGGGAAGGAGTATGTCGCAATTTTATAAACATGAATACTTTGGGATCAAGGAATGGGTGGTAGGTGAAAGTACATATAAATTTAATGTGATATGATTTCTATTAAATGTGATGTGAAATAAAGAGATTTTTATCCTTTTTAAATAGATATCGATTTGATTTTCGATTAGATTTCGATCTTATCCATTATAAATATCTCGGGGTTCACAATTAAAAATTGTGAACCGCTATTTTAGCGTACCGACCGTCATTCCAATGTAATAACGTTATTCTGAATTGAACATTATATATTCTAAAATTTAATTTGAATGTATATACTATATTAAACTAATATAATATAATAAAAATTCAGAATTAACCACTTTCTCGATAATAAATTATTATAATCGATTATATTCACATAGAATTTACATTTAATAGCTGAATTGTTTTGACTCAGTTTAAATCTCAAATTGAATTATTTTTCGTATTACGATAGTTTAATATATTCGATATTAAATCAATAACTCAATATAAAAATCCATTTATATTATCAACTCAATATTTAAAACCATATTAAATATTTAAAATAAACTATTCAAAAATATGGGTCGTTACAGTCGAAATTGGGGTTGTCACAAAAATGTTTGGAAATATGGATTCCAAAATATAACAATGCATATAAACAAGTATGCAACCAAATATTGGGCTCCCCTTAGACAAGGCAAAGGGTACGCACCTCACCAACTCGATATTTAAATGTGCACCCCAACTATGGAGCAGGCTACACTGACGATGCCCAATCCCAAGCCATCGGGGACTACACCGCCATCTAACCCATACTTTTAGTCGTCCGGGTTACCAGAATCTTTAGCCACATGCTAAATCGTTTCATGCCCCGAAGTGGGGAAATCATTTCACAACATAATAATCACAAGTACTTCATATAATATAATACTTTACATTAGCAATTCACACATGTGTTCAGTCACTATTAATCACATAACCTTTGAGCTCGTACGTCTCAAAGAATGGTGTTAAGCAAGAGAATAAATTCCCCACCACCAAACAGATATATCATCAGCAGCAACTAATCGATTATGTGTTGAACTACAATGTCAAACACATAATACATTTCGAAATCATTTCGAAATCATCGGGTTTAGGCCTCGAAATCCTTTCTTTATACAAATTACTTTTATAAAACTTTCCCTATCCAAAATCGGGAATACATTTCTTTTCCCTTAAGAAAATCTCATTTCAAAATAATTAATTTCCTTTAACTGGGTTAAATGTGACGACCCCATTCCCGATAAGACGGTGCAAGGGTAATCTTTGGAATATAACACATAAACAGATAACAACAGAACAGAAATAATTAAATACACCAGATAATGTACAATAGAATACACTGGTTAAACATAATCATCAGAGTTACACAGTATACAGGATCACACTTAGTACCAAATACAGTTCAGCTATACATAAATGTCTACTGCGGAAAAGAAAACATCATATGTACAACAGGAGCTGAACAACATAAAAGAGATAAATGATAGAATCCATCTTCAGCTCCAGCTATCCAGAAAGAGCCTGCTAAAACCTGAATACAAGGCTGCCCGTGTAGAAATAGGGGCACCCGAGTTTGCAAGTGAAACAAACTACGAGTCAGTCATGGGACCGGTATGAGAAATCTACTTAACACACTTTCAAATATGGCCAATCACAGGACCACGCCACTTTCGCGGAACGGGTTTACTCCATTGGATTGCCAGTGCTTTAAAATAAATAAATCTTTTAAACATCGCAATGCTTTTTATAAAAATGAAGCCATTATAAGACTCAGTTCCCATCACACAATGCAACACAAACAAGAGGATAGGGTTTTACCTTATAATGGCCAAAATATGCTTGATACGAGCAAAACAAATCATTTGATATTATTGCTAGTGTATATATGTTTCAAAAACAATTTCAATCATAACTATCAATCCTAGACGGCATGGGTACCATATATCATGTCGCTATATATATATATATATATATATATATATATATATATATATATATATATATATATATATACAATCAAAACCGCACGATGTCGTATTTGGAAATTGGATTTCCGTCATGAAGCAAGGCAAAAGATAGTCCTTACCAAATTCGAGACGCTCTAGCCCGTGTCTCAGGACCCAGACTCAGGTGGGCCTTTGAATCGTCAGGCCGGTCCACCGATGTGGATTAAAATTCCTCAACACTTCGTTTCCCCGCCCTATGGGGCGTTATTGGTCATATCCGACCACACCATCGGCTCCGAAGAGACCGAAGCAACCGAGGCCTCGCTTTCCATCATCCACATAAGTAAAATAACCGGGCGTGTAAAACCCAAAGCACCACTCCTAGCTAGAAGAAAACGCATGTCCTCCCTGAAGTCCGTCTCCTATTTCTGGCTCATACCGGGGTGTGAGGCTCGCGAAACAACGATATACACAAAGCTACGCCACAAAGGCTGTGCTTTGATCATCAACCACAAGACTTTGTTTTTCAATAGAAGCCTTGATCATCTACCACTTAGGCGTGCCGCACAGGCAATTCACTCCGTGCGACTGATTTCTATTGATATATAACCTTTGGACTCGTACGTCTCAGAGAAGGACGTTAAGTAAGAGAATAAATTCTCCGTCGCCAAACAGATATATATTTAATAGAGATCAATCAGCACAGAACAAAATCCAATGTCAGACACACAATCCATTTACACGTTCGTTCTAGGTCTGAACGAAACCGGAGGCACTCAATACCTCGCATATCCGTACAATCGACAAGTACGTCCGGGTGGCTACTACTTCAACCCCGTCAAGGGAGCTACTCCTATCATGAGCATCAGTAGCACCCCTCCATTCGACGTGAAGATCATCGGTCTTGCACCGTCTTCATATCTTCGACTTTCACTCGTCGATCAATTATTTGAAATGAGAATTAACTCGGCCTTTTCAAATAATTCACGTAAATCTAGAATTTCAAATCAATTCATTTCAATGGTTAAATTATCCGACATCACCAATTCTGTTCTTTAAGGTAATTTTCACACCAAACACATTCAACCATCAAATATCACATAAATCGAGCAAATTCAGTTTATTTCCATTCCATATCATTTATAATATTTTATCATATCGCTATTTTTATTTATTTAAAAATAGCCAATTCATTCAAACGACACTTCAGGCCATAACGCGGTCGTGGCGCTGTTTTTCTCTAGATTTGATTTACACATATCTGAAAAACTAATCGTTGGATCTTCAAAAAATTTATATCATTAGAAGGATCTTTTCAAAACGAATCCAACGGTTTCAGTTTTGGGAAAATCCGACGGTCGGATCTCCCGCACTCATCGTTTAAAGTTACGATTTCAAAATATGAACTGCAACGTCGTTATTCGATTTAATTTAATTATATTTATACAAATATATAAATATAATCAATTCTGGCGCTGTTTTTCTTCAGATTTGAATTAAACATTCCAGACAATCCAACCGTTGGATCTTTACAAAGTTGGTGCCGTTGGAAAGATATTCCAAGGGCGAACCCACGGTTGTGGTTTTGGGAAAATCCGATGGTCGGATCTCCCGCACTAATCGTTTAAAATCACGACTTCAAAATACGAACTACGACTTCATTATTCACTATATTTTAATTATATTTATATAAATATATATATAAATATATATAAATATAATTCTCTCTTCGATTTCAAAACTATATCCACTTTATGTATTTGATAAAAATGATATTTTTATCCAATAGACATTTATTTCAACAATTCACTATTTTTAACAAATCATGTATATAATAAAAATGTGATTTTTATTGTAATACAATTCATTTCAAAACACGACTATTTTATATAGTTCATATAGATGTTAAAAATATGATTTTTATTATAAAACAATTTATTTCAAAACACGACTATTTTATGTAGTTCATATAGAAGATAAAAATATGATTTTTACTATAAAACAACTTATTTCAAAACACGACTATCGTTCAACACATGAATTTCTATTCAACACATGAATATAGTTTCAACACATGAGAATAATTCTAACACATGAATATTATTGAAAATTTTGGCAGCATAACGGCAGGGTAGTTAAAACCGGGACCGTCCCTAGTACGGCTCCTCGCTCTACCTTAAAACCTCGCGGTTTTTTGACAATGGGGATTCATGCATCTAGTTCGCACGCAGACGACATGTTTTATTTTCATTTCCACAATCTATTATAATTTTGTTTTCAACCACATATGGGTATTTTTCAACCACAATCAATCAATTTCAACCACAAACAGTTCTAATCAACCATTCGCTATCAACCAATTTTCACACCAATCACAACCAATTTTCACACCAATCACAACAAATTTTCACACCAATCACAACCAATATATAAGTATATTTCAATTCACTTCAATTCATTTCATCGCAAATATAATTTTTACAACGCATATATAACTTATACATCGAACATACAACTTATACAACACTTATACATGTGGTGTACAATGCTTATATAACTCATACATCGACAATATAATTTATACATCATTGTTTTCCATATCATTTATAAACTAGAAATCTCACATTGGGTTCCACTCCACCAAAAATAGCAGAAGGCTCAGAAAAATATGCGGTCTCCTCTAAAATGTAGAAGACGTCCAAATGAGTCCATTGTCTATTGTTTCACTGAATTTCGTCAACATAGCAAAAAGATATTATTTTTACAGTGAAATCAAAAACCGTAGCGCTTTAAACTGCTATAATATAGTTTAATATAAAATAGCCGTATACCTTTCTGAAATGTTCAAAACTAGGTTTTGATTTTTCTTTGAATCCGCGCAACGATACGTCGATCGGCCTTCGCCACGTGAAAGAGGGGAGAGAGGCGCGCCAAAGGACCCTAGCCGCGATGAACTCGGTGGCCCCAGGTGATGGCGACGGCGGCTGAAAGTCAGGAACTTCCCGAGCTCGATTCGTGCTCTACAGGTCACGAAAAAATTCAAACTTCATATGGATGTGAAGCTCATGAGACGATCTACAAAAACTTCAACTGGGGAATGGGTTTTTATTGAGCATGGAAGGAGAAATCGGAGGGGCAAGTTACGAAGGGGGTTCCGCTGTCGTTTTGGGTGATATCGGGGAGAGAGAAGAATGCGTGGACCAATCACGTTTTCTTCTTTAATTTATATATTTTAAATTTCGAAAATACCCCCCTTTCACACACGAACTCCAATCCAAACCCAACGACTGTCATCCCTAGCGTTTTACCCCCATTCCGAACACAATGGGATATGTTTCGTAGGCCCATTCGACTGTTTCAGTCAGTTTTCCTTCAAATTAAAATATAAAACATTCAATATTTAATTTGAACGTACATTTCAATTTGCCGGGGCCACATACTGATTCGAAAAATTCCAGAAAAATAAATCCGGTCCCAACAAAACTAGTTTCGTCGAATTCTGAGACCGTTTGAAAAATGGCCCTTTTCTGGTCGATCCAATTTAATAAAAATCGACCAAACACATTTTCCTTTGCCCCGCTCACATACTAGCTTCACAAATTATGAAATTTGAAACCTAGCAATAATTTGACATCCCAGATCCAACAAAAGCGGTTTCGACGAATTCCGAGGTCGTTTGCAAAATGGCCATTTTCACGGGCTATATAAACTCTATAGCGACCTTTCTGAAAATTCGTTTGGCCATAACTTTTTCTTCCTGCTATGAAACTTTGATTTTTCAGATTCGTTAGAAAGGTATTCACTAACAGATTTAAATATTTTTGGTTTCACTCAAATCCGTTTTGTTTTGCACCCGATACAGTCAGTCAAAGTTTGAATTCAAATTTTGAAACTACCGCGCCATTTCAGGCCTTGTTTATAATTAGAATTAATTATATTTATTTTCAAACGTCGATTCAAACTTACTTTTCATCGTTATTATTTAAAATATTTATTTTAAATATTTTAAATTCACCTAATTAGCCAATTTAAATTTTTTAAATTGGTTCAGATTTTTCGGGTCGTTACATTAAAGAACCAATATCATATAAAAACACCGTTCATAGCAAACCCAAAATCATATTCCATTACAATGGAATCTTCACGGAAAATAGATCAATGTATATAATCAATATAAATTTCCATATCAAACTTATAATATAATTGGAATAACGGCGAAGCCTTTTAAATTTCATATATATATTAACGGTCTTCCTTCACAGAAGCTCATCTCGATTATTACGAAATCGAATTCCATTCAATTCCAATTTAATATATTAAATTAGAAAATTTTATTCTGGAAAATTCCATTAATCTTAATTAAAAGATTATAAATTCCAATTCTTAACTTCAATTTTTATTGGGTTAAAGAACAAATGTTATTTAAAACATTGTTCACGATAAACCCCAAAATCCAATTTGATATTAAATATAAGGCTTTGAATAGAAATAATATCGGCCTATATTACACATCAAATTCTGAAACCAACAGGTGTCGTATTGGGAATAACGATATAAATACATATCTTTCAAATTCCTCAACAATATCCGTATAATCACGAAATCCAATATTGAAATATTCCGAAGATTATTTCTAATCAAATCCATTCCAATTCATATGTTGGAAATTCTGGTTATATTAAAAGCATTTCAATCCAATTTATTATTTCTAAAAATCATTGGATTATTATTCTAGTTATCAACTAGTTCATTTAGATAAAAGGGTATTTTGTCTTTTCAAATGCGGAATTTTCCATCCAAATTCTTTTTAAATCATTTATTATGATTTTTCCATATTTTCAATAATTTTAGTATCGCCATTTCAGTCGGTTTCCAATATCGGCCACCGAGCTGCATCCGTAGCGACCTTTTCTGAAATTGATTTGGACATAATTTGAAATTCAACTGTTCAAATTTAAATCTCTTACATGGAAATATCTTTTCGATACAAACCCAACAATTCCGATTTTAGGAGAATCCGGCGGTCGGATCTCCCATTACATCAATTTGAAGTTAATGGTCGAAATTCGCGAACGGTCGCTGCGCGGCACGTTCTATTCAGGCCATTATAATATATATACTATATTTCGTCGATTTCTATTTAAAACGCATTTTAAAATGTTTATAAATTCATTTTAAACGATTTCAACTTCCATTTCAATTTTACATCAAAATTGAATATTCCATTACATGACAATTTTATACAATGCATATATATATATATATATATATTAAAAAATATATTTTTAACAATCCAATAATTTTTCCATTACATGACAATTTTATTCATCGCCTATGTAAGCTAAAAATAATATTTTTAGTGAAAAATATTTATTTCATTATATGACCATTTTATATATTGTGTACATAAGCTAAAAATAATATTTTTAGCGAACAAATATTTATTTCATTACATGACCATTTTATATATCACATATATAAGATAAATATAATATTTTTAGCGAACAAATATTTATTCTATTGCATGACGATTTTATATATCGCATATATAATTTTATACAATGCATACATATATTTTACTTCACAACGCATATATAATTTCACAATGCATTTATATTTTAATACAATGCATATGTATATTTTATTTCACAACACACATATATATATATATAATTTCACAACACACACACACATATATATATATATATAAATTTCACAAAGCATACATACATATATATATATATATATATATAAATTCACAACGCATATATATATATATATGTATATTTACTCCATTTCACATCACAATCACAACACATACAATCAATTAAATCATCCATGGTCTGTGGACGAGGGAGGTGAGCTAACAGGCACCATATGATAATTAAAAACGGATAAAATCAATTCTGGCAGTACATATATTCAGTTATAAAATAAATAGTTGTACAAAAAATTATAGTGAGAAGTTCTCACATTGATCGGTTTCTAAAATAGTTGAATAACGATTGTTTTTAATAAAATTAAATAGCGTCAAATTTCATCAAAAATTTTGGGAGCTTCCGTTTCTGTTCTAGTCAACTCCATATCGTCGCGCTCATTGTCATGGTTCCAATTGATCTGAAATCTTTGAATTCCGACATCGAATGAAGAAGATATTCATTTAACAAGTTTGTATGTATATATAAACCGTTAACTTAAATAATTATATAATTAACCTTATAATTTTCCTTAATCATGTTTTACACTGCTAATGATCTTCTCCACTACTATCTAGCGCACGTTGGTCACTGTTTCCATGGCTATTCTCAAAGCTTCCATCGATCGTTTCTTCTTTTATCCTCACTGAAAACAAGCACGGATACCACCGTGGAATCCCTCTTTCAGAACCCCATCACGCCACACCATGAGCACATACTCGCGCCCCCCTCAAAAATCCGACGTTGAGCTGCCATGTAGCACGAGCTACAGGGTTCGACACTTTTTTTAAAATTCCAAAAAAAATCCAAATCGATGCTATTATTCTTCCTAAACCCGAAAGCAACCTCAAATCCTTGAACCAATGCCTCAAATTCATTCAAACTCTAACCCTAGGTTGCTGAGGAAAAGTCGACAACAGGAAACAGGACCGAACCCATCCATGTACATATAGAATTGAAGAGTAACACTTGGTGAATCCATATATGTGTGTTTTATGTTTTAAGGATTTTAATTTGATTTTATGTGGATTTCTACTTTCATTTTGAAGCTCCAGGGCTACGTGGAGAATTGTTGACCTCGACTGAGAAATAAGAGAGGGTCTTTGACTATTTATACTCATATATATATATATACACACACACATGGGAAAGTCTATTTTAACACAATTTGGTGACACAATTGGTGACACAATGAATTCTCACCATTGGATTGCCCCCTGAATTCCACCTTCCCATGTAAAGACAAAAAGATCCAATGGTGCAGATCTTTTGTGTCACCATTTGTGTCACCAAATTATGTCAGAATAGACGCTCCCTATACACATTAGTATTATTATTTTATTCTATAATTAGTTCCCTTGCGATCGAACTCCAAATGAACTCCAATGACTGTCGCCCCTAACCAAATACCCCTATTCCAGACATAGTGGGATATGTTTCGTAAGCCAATTCAGTTGTTTTGATCAATTTTTGTCAAAATCAAAATATAAATCAATATATATTGAATTTAAACGTACATTTTAATTTACCGGGGCCACATACTGAATCCAAAAATTATAGAAAATTGGAATCTAGCAATAATTTGACATTCCGTATCCAACAAAAGTGGTTTCGTTGAAAACTGAGGTCATTTGCAAAATGTCTATTTTTAAGGGCTATACAAAATTAAAACGTATATATAAATTCCATAGCGACTATTTTAAATTTTAAACTGGACATGACTTTTAATTTATAAAGTGAAATATCAGTTTCTTACATTCGTTAGAAAGATATAATTAAACAGATTCAAATATTTCTTATTTCGTCGAATTCTGATTTATATTGATTTTTATATATTCAATTGAAATTTAAAATCGAATTTTCAAACTACTGCGACATTCCAAGCTCATTTTATAATTGAAATAAATTTATATGTTCTAACTTCGATTTAAATAAATTTTTAGTCGTTATTATTTAAAATAAATCATTTTAAATATTCAAAATCCTTTAAAATAGCTAAAATAAAAAATTTAAATTGGTTCAGAAATTCCAGGTTGTTACATTTATCACTCGCTATACCATCTAGCTGACCTTATTGCATAATCTCCTTAGTCTCTTACTACTTCCCGTAGGATAAGTAGCCATAACCGACATTATTAGTTTTTGGGTTTGGGTAGGCCCCACACACACGCCATTTAAGACCCCTAAATTGGAAGACCCAACCCCAGGTGAACTTCTCAACCTAAACCACTTAAGACCCAAGGAAGCGGACTATACGTGAAGATTATTAAGTTCGCACCCCATTAGACTTTAATACCTTTCCTTGTTGGGATAAAGTGGGCTACGTTATTAAGTCATTCCCGTTTAGTTCCTTTTTACGGAAATACTATACGTACACGATTAATTATCGTCATGGGTTCCTATGGTTAACAATGTTTCACATCACTAACCTACTAAGTCCAATTCTAACTTTTAATTATACGTTTTGTAATAACTAATATAAATGAGGGAAGTTATATCCTCCTTGCCCTAGGATATTTATTTAATTATTTTCCTAATTGGACTCAGTATTTGAACAACAATCAATAACCTTAATCCCCTTTTTACACCATTTAATAATGTTCATAAGATTATTACCATTTATGACCATAACAGTCATATTTTCCTAAGGAACCCATTTACACTGGATATACCTATTTTATCAGTCCCGAAGTATCTATTTGTTGTACCCCAACAGACAATTACTATTCTTATTTATTTATTTGTTGTCTGTTATATATATATATATATATGTATGTATGTATGTATGTATGTATGTATGTATGTATGTATGTATTTGTGCACCAGACCTCTCACATTAAGTTGACCACCTGTGGATGGTGGATTTGCTGGTCAGTTCCGGACAGACTTCTACCACAAGTTGAACTTAATCTCGTGCCTTAGTACACTTATATTTATGCATTACACCCCTCACATTAAGCTAACCACCTATGGATGTTGGATTTGTCAGGCGGTTCCAGATAGAATTCTACCATAAGTTGAGCTTAACCTCGTGTCTAACTGTGGTTTAATATTCAAATTCCCTAATTGGATTTACAACATTAATCATAATCAATTTAGGAATTGTAACCATTACTTTACTAAATTCACTTTTTCCCAATCAACATCAGTTACAATTGTTATTTATTGATTTGCGGCCCTATTTGTAGCAATTAATTATATTGATTGCTACAACGGTCACCACAAATATATTAATTCAATATGGATTACATTTTCATATATAATTCCATAATTGAATATGTTCAAACATCCAATACAATGCATATTTTACCATTTTACACAGATTTGGACGGATAATGTATATATTTATATTTTTTATGCGGTTAACATAGTTATTCTCTTTATTATTTTAATTAATTTAATAATTCGGTTTAACCTATAACCAAACATTCCTTTTTGCATTTTAATCTTGCCAGAAGGTTTCAAATCTTACAAAAATACCGTTAGCTATCATTATTATAAATGGCCTGATTAATGGAAATGACATATTTTCAAATCACAAGAAATACATGTTAATATATATTTTAGAATAGTTGATGCAAACTACGCACAAATATGTATATTATATTTATACGTACATTTGACCACTTTTCTCTTTTTAAATCTTTATGTGATATCTCTTGTGAATTGAAAATAATGTTTTTTTTGTTCAAAAAAAGGAGGAAAATGGAATATTTACAATAACTAGGCCAAAACACCAACAACATTGAAAACAAACAGGCGTATTTCTTTTAAAATTACAATCATATAATTTGCCATTGCATTTTTAGCCAAATTCACATAATTTATCATTCAACACTGAAACTAGGGATCTGGAATATAACTACATTTAAATGGTGTTTAATGGGATTGATTTCCAGACCTACAGTGTTTTGTAGCAACCACAATCTATTTTCCAACATAATTATAGGCGATATGTATGAACAATTTAAGTAAGCCTATAATTAACATAATTCCTAACCACAATTCACAATTTCCAAGTTTTAACCATATTTATTGGTAAGTCTGATAGGTGCCAGTTCAAATTCAATAATATTGTGAACAGATTTGATGAATGTAGGCATATATTTTGAGATCTAGTACAAACGAGATAAATATGCTATTTTAACTTTGTATATAAATATCCCACTCACCTGAAAGCATCCAAACCTGAAGTCTGAATAGTCTTTTAGGCCTATGATTCCCAAATTCTTATAAATCTACAATTTATCTAAAAAGGGGATACTTTCATATATGTAGATATGCAAGAAAATAGGAAGAGAGGGGAGAATCTGATGTAGAGCGTCAATTCATATTCTTTTCCATTGGATCTGTAATCCTTGTCAATCCTATATAATTTGTGTTTGATTTGCTGCATATGAATATGTTTTTAATTAAGAAATTATGTTAGAAGAGGGAGGGAAATAGAAGAGCATCGCTGCTGCATACAGATTTGTGCGGAAAAGAATGAGGCCTTACCCCTTTATTTATAGGAGTGGAATTGGTTATGAACGGTTAGATTCATTTTATTTTATATCCATTCATTCGTTTAATAATATATTATAATCTGACCTCCTTTACCCTAGCCGTCACTGGGCGTTTTGGTGCCGTATTGATCAACCGCTTGAGTCGCCTTTTTCCCAGTGAAGCTGGTTAAATAAGGTATGTAGTATATAATTATTTTGATTTATTTATTTTCCATCCGTTATCGTATTTCGCCTGTAACTTTTCCATGCGGCTTCCTTTTGCGAAACTCCAAACATGAAAGTTGACCAGAATTTCGAGATGAGTGCATTGGTTAAACTTTCGTAGTTAAACCCCATCGTTCACAGAAATTCCTATTTTCGAAATTATAGTAATGAATATCTATTGCCAAAATTTTGGGTTGTTACAGCTCTAATATCTTCAAAGGAATCTGGCCATGTCCTAATTGGTTAAATTGGTAAATATGATTTTTTTGTACCCATTTGGATCTTTTTCGGACTTATGAAGTCAAATTATTTTAAAACAGTCTTAAATATTTAGATAAATATTCATTTATTTAGATTTTAGAGTATATCAAATATCCATATATGTGTAAAGTCCATTGGAAACGTATAATTAGTATACGTAGTTAATTTGTATGCTTTTACGTTTTGGGATTTACGCTACAACAGACTAATATGGCATTAAAATAATTTACAAAATATGAAAAAACCTTTAGGTTAATTTTTTAAATCAAGTGCAAAAATAACAGAATTTTATCCAACAAAATTTTTAATATACATATAACACATACATATATATATACACACAAATATAAATATATATATATGTATGCATGTATATATGAAAGAGAGGTACATGCCACCCTTGTTTAGGTATACCCTTTTGCACTCGAACCGCTCATTTATATATAAATAACGAATGGGTGGAAGAGAGAGTGAGTGGATGAAGAGAGAAAGTGAATTCTGTTATAGAAACAAGAGGCATTTAGGGGATGCTGCAGTATTTGTAGTGCAACAGAACACTTTATGAACTAACAGAAAAGGAAGATTGATGACGCGATCTAATAATAGTCAGTGCTAACATAAAAAACAAAGAGATGACGTGATTATATATTAGGAATCAGATAGATATGATTCATCCACATAAGTAAATGCACTTTATAGACTAACAACAACATTGTTATGATCTTTATTAAGGTACCGTTCGCCTGATTAAAATGGCCAGGTTTGTCGACGGTTATTTGTTATCCGTTGACGATTAACGCGTCGGATGCCAATGAATAGTAATTTTTTTTATAAAACCCTCCTCCTCCCTTGCATCACCATAAACCCGAAAATCCTACTCTATTAGACCTCTTCTTGATTTTCCCGATCTCGGAAATGCTATTTTTTATGTATATTTCTCCAATGTTATGTTTTTTTTTTGGTATCATATAAATTTATCTGATTTTTCCCATTTTTCAATTTTTTTCCATTTCAAAATTTTAAGCCCTCAAAAGCACCGTTGACCTTTGAAATATACTGGCCTTCTACTTAAAATAGTTGTATCTGCTTACGCCAAATGCAGTGTGAATAAAAAGGGTATGCATTGCTTGATATACTGAAATCTGTTTGTACTATATTTTTACTTATAGAAATTTGGCTAAAATATTTTGAAATACCAAAGAGCACTATTTGATAATTTGGATTTACAACAATTGTTCTAAGGGGACTCATGCAACCGACCAAATATTTTATATGCCTGCTCGAAACTCAATAACAATTAACTCCAATTTCTATGTCTGCCTCTTTTAACAATCCATGAAATTTTAGGGATTTCAAAATGGGTACATTTGGCTAAGGTCCCTAATAAGTTTCAAAATTCAAGAAAACTCCTTGTCTTAAAACTTAATAAATTAGGTCCTTAGTTTTCAAAAATCAACGATTTTTTTTTATGAAAAATCATAATTAAATTCAGCATGTAATCATCATCGAATTCTTACATTAAAACTACAAAAAAACGAATCAAAAACTAAAAAACTGAATGCTCCAATATACTGCGGCAAACAATGCAATTATTTGCAATCACTGCCGATATTTTAGCAACTTTTCAAATTATTTGCATCAACTACAAAACAGTTGCTGATATATCAGCATTTTGTAGTAATTATTGCAGAATTTGCTACAAATTTTCATCCGCCTTTTAATAATTCTTTTTACATCAACTAAAATATACATTCTGATATATCAGTAATTATATACAATTCTTGCTGATATATCAACAAGTATTCGTAAGTCTTCATCACCTTTAGCATAGTTGTTGATATATCGGCAATTATATACAATAATTGTTGATATCAGTAATAATTCACATTGCCTCAATTTTTAACATAGTTGTTGATATATCAGCAACCATATATGAATAATTGCTGATATATCAGCAATTATTCACTATAACTGCTGATTTTGCAGTTTTTTAGAATACTCACGTGAATATTTGGAACTTTATTTATTTTCTATATACCAGCGCCAAAAAAATGATGAAACAAGAAGCAACCAAAAACAGGGACCCGCTTTTATTGAAAGTTAGGGAGGGAGAGTAAAATGAAACCTAGAAACAAGGATGCATGCCTAATTTCCACTTTCAAAATCCCCAGGATGGTACCGAAGATCAAACATGGTACATTTTGAACTTGAATTCGTCAGTCAATTCCCCATCATATCAAAATCCACCATAATAAACTTCAACACATCAAAATCTATCGCAACAAACTTGACACATCAGTTATTCTTCTTTTGAACGTAGCATCTCTAGAAGACGTCACAATAAATAAACGATAAGATAACTAAAATAGTTGACACCGTACACGAGCGCCAAATGAACAAATCTCGTATAACTCAGATAGTCTAAACACATAAAGCATACGTTTAACAGAAAATTCATTAAGCTACATTGATATTGTTGCTCGCATTAAATGTCTAGTCAAAGGAGTAGATTTTACTTTTAATGAAGTGTTACATATTGTTAGGAATAATACTAATTTATACAAATCGGTTAACGGTGATTATGTTAAGGACTATTGTTGTGTTCGATAGATATCGAACATGTGCTTACAAGCTATAAATTTTTTTGATCCAAGCTGATGGTGGAAACAAATAGGATTGTCACAAAACTATATTTCTATATTAATTATTTTTGCATTTTATCGCATGTATTTTTTACGTGTTTTAATTAATATACATGCATTTCAGTTTTTGTATTGTTATGTCATTTCAATTAAGTGCATATCACACAACAGAATAAATAAATAATTAAGTACAAAACAATTAAATAAAAAAAAATAACATTTTATTGTACTCCGTTTAAGTGTCTCATTTAAATATTTCATTTAAAGACATTAACATGTACCTCCATTTAACTTTCAGCTCTATTGAAATATCTCGTTTAAATATATCTTAAAATGCAATGTTACCATTAAGCGCAAATGCATCCATACTTAATGCCACATTTAAAATTTTGAGTTCGTTCTAAAATTTCGTCCTCCTTGTCTTTTTCATACCCTCTGTAAATTTGTTCTAACCATACTCTCCAATTATCCACTTAAATTAGTTTAGGACATTTAAAATCCATTATTTATTTATACTAAAATTTGCTATTTTAAAAGATAAAATAAGGAAAGGGTGTACGTGCTGCCTTAATCCATGTACAATGCAAATTGGATGTAGCCAATACTTTGTAAATATCAGTTTTGTTCATTCACTTTATAAAAAGTCATTTCATGACATATACTATTTAATTTATATGAAATTGTTTGTTGTGTCCACCCTAATTAACATGAGCAATTGAAGCTAATATTGTCAGTTTTATAGACAAACTTTATAAAATTATATTTAGGTTTTCACTGCAAACTATTTGGTAAAAGGTAAAAGAATAGTAAGTAGTAACCTAATTATTATTTTTCTAGGAAAAAGTAAAATGACAGGAATACGAAAAAGGAAAGGAAAATTTTAACATGAAAGAGGGGAATGGAGTTTCATATGATAAATTTGAGTGGTTATTTTGCACTTACTAAAACTTGATGGGTTTAGAGGATGAACTTATATAGTATATATTAGTTTGTAGAGTTCATGTTAAGAATATTTTGGTGCACATATCATTCTAATATTCTAATTAATAATTATTTTACTTATGTTATATCGTATGTAAGATCATTCCCAATAAGGGGTGGGATCGGGTGTTCCATCCCCATGAGTTGACACCCAACCCACCCCAATGGGGAGAAACATAGCAACCCCAATCGGGTTGTTGTGTTTCCCTTAGCCGTCATTTAGAAAGCCAGCTAAGGATGCTTATGCGGATTACAATCCTCTGCCATTGGATTGTAATCCTTGTGACAGTTTGGAATTAAATTCAGACCGTCTCCTTAGCCAGCTTTCTAAAACCCGGCTAAGGACACCATAGTCGGCTACAAAATGGCCGGCTATAGGTCACAAATTCCACATAAAAAATTTCATCCCTTTCCTCATTCCCTTCCTTACTACATTTCAACCATTAGTTGGTCTCCCTCTGAGTTACTTCTACTTGCGGAGTCATATATCGACTTTGACGAAAGGCATGACAAAATTCTGCAATGAGGTGAGGGAGTAACCCAAGAAATGTTCTGGCAGTTGGTTCAAAAAACCTACAACCCCAAATTCCCCCCATGGAGGTATACCGAAGAAAAACATGGAAGCTTTTGGGTTGAGTGTGCTCATGACCGTGATATTATCGAGGAGATAGAAGATGAAAATATTTTCAAAGCTATTCGTTCCACTTTTGAATCGCGTTATCTATCCGGATACGGATTGGAATTCATCGGCCATGAAGCCTATGAACTTCATTATAGCTAGCTAATGCTAAAGTTCTGACTAGTTCATAATTATCTGTGATGCTTTTATGTCGCTTAATGTTTGTTATTAATTGTGACGGCAAGGAATTTCGCTCGGTCCGAACCAGTCGCTAAACCGATCCAGGCTGTTCGAAACGCCCTATCGTTTGAGAACATGACAAAACAGAACGCATACAGAAGAACATTTTATTGTATATTACAACAATGCATCAGATTACAAGAATATACAGAGTATAAATGAATATTACACAGAAATATCAGAGATTTAAATTACATTTAAATACATAGCAGCGGAAAATAATACAATACACAACTAGAAAGAGATATACGGATACAAAGCTTTCCGGATATCGTTCCAGCTGTAAACCAGGATCCTGTGAATATAAATCTGCAAAACCAAAACTACTAGCTGCCCGTGTCAAAATAGGGGAACCCAGAGTTTAGGTTAAAACAATAAACTCCAGGTCAGTCATGTGATTGGTGTGAGAACTAAAACGGTTATTAGTCTTTGTTTTTAAAGTTAGGTAAATCAAGGGACCACGTCGTATAACACGGAACGGGTTTCCTCCCAAGAATACCAGTGCATAAAACCAACAGCGCAATGCTAAATAAAGAAAAATGAAGCTGTTATAAGACCCAGGTCCTATCACACAATGCAACGCAAGCCTGGGGATAGGGTTTTCCCTTATAACAGCCAAAGAATGCTTGATACGTTTAAAACAAATCATTTGATACTATTATAAGTGCATAGTGTATAAAACAACTTCAAATCATAAGTATCAATCATAGACGGCATAAGTGCCCCATCCCACTATGTCGCCATACTAGGCTCTACAAATAAAACCGCAGAATCACGTATTTGGAAATTGGATTTCCATCTATGAACCGAGGCAAAAGATAGTCCTCAACCGATTCGAGACGCTCTAGCCCGCCCCTCAGGATCCAGACTCAGGTGGGCCCTTGGATCCTCAGGGCCAGTCCACCGATGTGGATTAAACTTAAACCCTGGACATGCATTTCCCCGCCCTATGGGGCGTAAACGAGCCAAAAAAATGACTCCATCGGTTCGAGAACGACCGATCAATCCGAGGCGCCTCGCAACAGCAACAACCACATAAGTCAAACTCGTCAGGGCGTGTAAAACCACTGACGCCACTTCTAGCTAGAAAGAAACGCATGCCTTCCCTGACGTCCTCTCCCGTTTTTGGTTCATACCGGGTGTGAAACTCGCGAAGCAAACGTTACACAAAGCTACGCCACAAAGGCCTTGCTTTGATCATCACCACAAGACTTTGCTTTTCAACAGAAGCCTCGATCAATTGCCACTTAGGCATGCCACACAGGCAATTCACTCCATGCGTTTGATATCCATCAATATATAACCCCTGAGCTCGTACGTCTCAGAGAAGGGCGTTAAGCAAGAGAATAAATTCTCCGCCGCCAAACAGATATATATTTAATAGAGATCAATCACACGGACTAAAATCCAATGTCAGACACACAGTCCATTTACAAGTCCGTTCTGGGTCTGAACGAAACCGGAGGCACCTAGTACCCCGCATATCCATCGACCTCCAAGTACGTCTGGACGATCACTAACTGTTTCCATCTTCTTGGGTGTACAGCCCAATCAAGATCATCAGTAATTACCCAAACGACGTGAAGACCTCCGGTCTTCGACCATCGTCTTCATCTTCGACTTATCGTCGTATCAGTTATTCAAAATGGGATAAACCCGTTCTTTCCGAATAACTCGCGTATATTTTATAAAAGTGCTACACAAACACAACATACGCCTCATTCCAATTCATCAGTCACTAACCGCAAATTAATCAAGAGAATGGTTCCCCAAATATTAACCCCGAAGGCAGAAACCAACATCAGATCAATATCCAGAAAACCATTCTGCTTGGCTAACCGACAGTTAGTTTCTAAATTTCACATTCATAGGTAAAGATTCCCATTAATTTTATCAAAGATAAATTCCTTGAATTTATTCTTTAATCTACTTTTGAATTTTGATTCAACTAGTCGGGATTTACGAAACTTACTGAAGTAATCATTTGTTTTAATTTCCCAATCCCAACCTATTCATCCCATGAAGTAAAACTGGTAATACTTCATACCTAACACCACGGTGTTATCGGTAAATTCAATTACCATTTCACGTTCAAATCTAACTAAAGATTTGACTATCGCCTGGAGCAAAACTGGTGATACTCCATTCTCGACCATTTCAATCTAATTAAAGATTCATTAAAACTCAACTTAGTTTTAATCGTTAACTGGGTTAAAGAATCCGTGTCATTTAAAACACAGTTCACAATAAACCCAAAATCACCTTCATTAATTATCGGGTTAAAGAACGAGTGTTATTTAAAACACTGCCCACGATAAACCCAAAAATCAATATCAATTCAATTCCAATTAAATATTATTTAATTGGTACACTTCATTAAATCTAAATAAAAAGATTTAATCTTTTCTCAACTGGGTTCAAGAACAGTGTTAGTGAAGACACCATTCACGACAAACCCCATATCACATTTGATATTCAATACAAGGCTCTGAATAGAAAATATATCGGCTTATATTCAATATCAAATTCTACGACTAACAAATGTCGTATTGGAAATAACGATATAAATATATCTTTCAAATTTCCATAACAACACCTGTATAATCACGAATTCCAACATCGAAATATTCCGAAGACAATTTCGATTCAAATCCACTCCAATGCAATCATTGGAAATTCTGGTTATTTTTAAAACCCTTTTCAAATTCAATTTATTTATTTAAAAATAAATAGAATTATATTTCTAGTTCAAAACTAGTTCATTTCGATAAAAATCTATTTTTATCTTTTCAAATATGGAGTTTTTCATCCCAATTCTTTCTAAATCATTTCTTATGATTTTACACAAATTATTACTATTTTTAATAATTTTATCAAGGCCCGTACAGTCGATTTCCATCAATAGCCATCGAACTGCACTTATAGCGACCTTTTTCAAATTTGATTTGGACATAATTCCAAATCCAACCGTTAGATTTCTAATTTCTAATATCCGTTAGAAAGCTCTTTTCGATACGAACCCAACGGTTCCGGTTTTAGGAGAATCCGACGGTCGGATCTCCCGTAATGCCCGTTTGAAATAAATGGTCGAAATTCACGAACTGCCGCGGCGCGGCGCGTTCTATTCAGGCCATTATATTATATATATAATATATATTTCGTCGATTTCTATTTAAAACGAATTATATAAATAGTTTTAAAATTCATTTCAAAGCAATTTCAACTTTCTTTTCAATTCAATCAAAATTGAATTCTTCTTTATAAATTCGTTTTAAAATTCATTTCTATTCATTTCAAATTTCAATTTAATTTGAATTCATTTCAACTCGCTTTCAATTCAATTTGAATTCATTTTCAATTCAATTCATTTCGAAATCGTTTTCAATTCAATTCATTTCGAAATCGTTTTCAATTCAATTCATTTCGAAATCGTTTTCAATTCAATTCATTTCGAAATCGTTTTCAATTCAATTCAATTCATTTCGAAATCGTTTTAAATTCATTTCATTTCGAAATCGTTTTCAATTCATTTCATTTCGAAATCGTTTTCAATTCAATTCATTTCGAAATCGTTTTCAATTCAATTCATTTCGAAATCGTTTTCAATTTATTTCATTTCGAAATCGTTTTCAATTCAATTCATTTCGAAATCGTTTTCAATTCAACTCATTTCGAAATCGTTTTCAATTCATTTCATTTCGAAATCGTTTTCAATTCAATTCATTTCAAAATGGTTTTCAATTTATTTCATTTCGAAATCGTTTTCAATTCAATTCATTTCAAAATGAATAAAATCGATGTAAATATCGTTCACGTCAAAATGGCGTCAATCTAATCAACACGGCTTCATAAATTTCTATTTTCAAATATTCTATTTCAAATATTTCTTTTTCAAAATAGTTGTTATCAAAATATTTCGTTTAACACATGACCAATCTCAATGGATGAGTACTGTCAACACATGAACTTTTATTTTATATCGATAATGATGTAAATTTTATTACTAAAATATTTCGTTCAACACATGACCAATCTCAATGGATGAGTACTGTCAACACATGAACTTTTATTTTATAATATTCTTTATTTTTCAAATTGGAATGAGGCCCAATCAATTACCATATAAAGTTAATTATATGGATTTTCATACAACACATGTATATAATAACATTGAAAATAATCAACCATCAACCAAAGTGCACTACACTGTAAAAGCATCAAATATAGATATTCAACGCTTATAACAGCCTGTCAATCAATCGATCGACATATTTAATCAATCAGGATGAGTGAACTTCAAATTTCATCCCAACACCCATGTGGGGTTTCAAACAATCAAACACATATTTTATTTGTGCTGTTGGGCGATGTGTAAAATTTATCGTCCCAATCAATGTCATTCAAATAGGTGTACATAAACAAACCGTCTGGTTTGTAAATGAATATTCTATTTTATTCACTTCACGTTAAAAATTATATTTTTAACGATAAAACATTTTATTTCAACCTATGAATTTCTATTCAATTCATTCTTTAAATAAAATGATATTTTTATTTTTCTAACTTATTTTAGAAAATTTCGGCGGCATAACGGCACGATACTAGAAACGGGACAAGGCCTAGCCTTATCCCCGGTCTAGTGAAGGCCCACGCCGTTCACACATCAATCAAAATCACCAAACAACCAAATTCAAATCAAATCATATAACTAATCTATGCAACCAAACAAACAAGTCCATGGTCTGTGGACGATTGTGTCGGGTGCTACTAAACACCGTCTGCATCCTAGTATATATATATATAACTAGAAAAGAAATTGAAAGGTGAGAAATTCTCACATATAGCTATCCTAGCTCCACGGCACTTCATTGATAGAAATCTTCATCGCTATCGCATCCTCGTCGTCTTCGTTGCCCGTAGCCACTACATATATAAAAATCGAATTTCTACTTCGTTATTCAATATATAAAAATCATATTTTTATTTCGAAGTTCAATATATAAAAATCGAATTTTTATCTCGAAGTTCAATATATAAAAATCATATTTTTATTTCGAAGTTCAATATATAAAAATCATATTTTTATTTCGAAGTTCAATATATAAAAATCGAATTTTTAATTCGAAGTTCAATATATAAAAATCGAATTTTTATTATTGCTCCATACCTTTAAATTTTTTTTTTTTTTCCTACGTTATCATATTTTAAAAATATCGCCTTTAATCATTTTAAAAATCTCGTCTTTAACATTTTAAAAATCTCGTCTTTTACATTTTAAAAATCTCGTCTTTAACATTTTAAAAATCTCGTCTTTAACATTTTAAAAATCTCGTCTTTAACATTTTAAAAATCTCGTCTTTTCTTAAATAAAAATCATTCCTTTTATAAAACAAAATTTTAACCTTTTTAATTAAATAGTTTTATAACTAAATTCAGTTTTTAACCATTAATTAAACATTAACAGATAATTGAAAATAAATAAATAAATAAATAAAAATCAAAACTTACAGCCACAGGGGGGGGGTCTTCCTGCATCGTCGGAGGAGGGGGCTCTCGAGTAGGCGGAGGGGATGCGGGGTGGGGGTGGTGGATCGCGAGGGGGGTGCGGGTTCCTGGCGACTTCGATTCAGCTGGAGGAGGGCGTGCTGCGCGTTGCGGTCGAGGTGGAAGGGGGGGTCTTCCGATGAGGCGCGGTGGCCCTTGGAGAGGGCGGCGGCTCCTCCCCGCCTTCGTCGCCTCCGTCATCTTCTTCTTCTCTTTTTTTTTATTTTTTTTATTTTTTTATAATGAAACGAACGGGGGGGGGGGGGGCAGAAAGAAAAAGGGAGGAGAGTGTTTTTTTTTTATTATTATTTAATTATTTAATTCCACCTAAAGTTGACTTTTTCATACGACCTCGAAACGAGGCCCACCGCCTGTCGTCCCTAGCGTTTTACCCCCATTCCGAACACAATGGGATGTGTATCGTAAGCCGATCCGATTGTTACAATCAGTTTCTTTTGAATTTACATTTAAATCACTATATTGAATTTTAAACGTACATTTCAAATTACCGGGGTGACATACTAACTAGAAAAATTCCAGAAAAATATTTTCTAGCTTCGTATTGACGATACGGTCCTAACAAAACTAGTTTCGTCGAATTCTGAGACCGTTTGAAAAATGGCCAATTTCCAGTCGATTAAAATCAACTAAAACCGGTCAAACGCGTTTTCCTTTGCCGCGCTCACATATTGATTCGAAAAATTATGAAATTTAAAACCTAGCAATAACCTTACATCCCGAACCCAACAAAACTGGTTTCGTCGAAATCCGAGGTCATTTGCAAAATGTCCATTTTTAAGGGCCTGAATTCCATAGCGACTATTCAGAATTTTCAACTGGACATATCTTTTGGTTCCCGCTATGAAATTTTGATTTGTCGGATTCGTTGGAAAGATATTATCAATTAGATCCTATTATTTTTGGTTTCACTAAAATCCGGATTGTTTTGCACCCGGTACATTCAATTGAAGTTTGAAATCGAATTATCGAACTACCGCGCCATTTTCAATTCTATTTATAAATATATATAAATATTTATATTCTAACGACGACGCGCATAAATATATACGTTCGAATTCTATTCAAAATAAATTCCTCGACAATATTATTTAAAATAATCTATTTTAAATATTCAAAATTCGCTATAATCCCCAAAATAAAATTTTCAACCTGGCTCGCATTTTACGGGTTGTTACAATCTCCCCCACTTAAAACTTTTCGTCCGCGAAAAGGAACAAAGTCGAAAGTGGTTTGATTAATCAACTCTACGCTCGATCTGACTTCCATTCTCCAACTCTTTAGTTTCTGAGAATTTTCAAAAATTTGGCTAACACCCTAAATTTTTGAAAAATTTCGCCATAACCTCCCCTGCAATGGGAGCATCGGGGAATTTCAAATAGCTTCCCCGGTCCTTCAGATCTCAAAAAGAAAAAGAAAAAGCCAAGCGGCTAGCCAATAGGCTCATAAAATCATCATCACCCAAACAAAACAGTAAATTATGTAGTAAACATGTACCTATTTGTCGGGCAAACAAATTTTATTCTCTGCTCTAGCCTCCTTGCTATGACCTGTTCAATATAAGCACATGTATATGCAAGAAAATGCGACCAAATTCCAACACAATTCAATATTTGGTTGAATTAGGCAAAATGGTTAAAATTTAGCAAACAAATAAACAAACAACACAAACATCAATCAATTAGTGAATTAGAGTCTCAAATTCATAATTTTGATACATATACAAAAATCATGTTTTTGATGCCAAATCACCACAATAGGCCTTATCTAAATTTTTTTTTGGTTCTCACACCAGTCAAAAGGAAATATATAGAAATCACACCTTCGAAACACGAATATAAATGTTGATGGTGCGATCGCTATCATCAATATCATCTTCGGGCGACTAGAGTGTGTTGCTATATCTATCCAATATATTAAAATTTCAAATACACGTGGATCAGACGTATACGCAAAATCCTTATATACTGGATTGTCCAACTCAATATAAATAGATAATCAAATACGAATAATTGATTTAAATTTTCAAAACAAAAATTTGTTTTCACTTTAAAAATATACTCTTCACACTCGTTCTAGGATACTACTGACCCCATCTCTAACGAGTCATCCTCGTTGGATATTACTAATCCAATATCTGATGAATTCTTTCGTATGGTTCTAATGTGTCTTGTTCTCTGAGCTTTGTAAACCAAAGCTCTGATACCAACTGTGACGGCAAGGAATTTCGCTCGGTCCGAACCAGTCGCTAAACCGATCCAGGCCGTTCGAAACGCCCTATCGTTTGAGAACACGACAAAACAGAACGCATACAGAAGAACATTTCATTGTATATTACAACAATGCATCAGATTACAAGAATATACAGAGTATAAATGAATATTACACAGAAATATCAGAGATTTAAATTACATTTAAATACATAGCAGCGGAAAATAATACAATACACAACTAGAAGGAGATATACGGATACAAAGCTTTCCGGATATCGTTCCAGCTGTAAACCAGGATCCTGTGAATATAAATCTGCAAAACCAAAACTACCATCTGCCCGTGTCAAAATAGGGGCACCCAAAGTTTAGGTTAAAACAATAAACTCCAGGTCAGTCATGTGACTGGTGTGAGAACTAAAACGGTTATTAGTCTTTGTTTTTAAAGTTAGGTAAATCAAGGGACCACGCCGTATAACACGGAACGGGTTTCCTCCCAAGAATACCAATGCATAAAACCAACAGCGCAATGCTAAATAAAGAAAAATGAAGCTGTTATAAGACCCAGGTCCTATCACACAATGCAACGCAAGCCGGGGGATAGGGTTTTCCCTTATAACAGCCAAAGAATGCTTGATACGTTTAAAACAAATCATTTGATACTATTATAAGTGCATAGTGTATAAAACAACTTCAAATCATAAGTATCAATCAGAGACGGCATAAGTGCCCCATCCCACTATGTCGCCATACTAGGCTCTACAAATAAAACCGCAGAATCACGTATTTGGAAATTGGATTTCCATCTATGAACCGAGGCAAAAGATAGTCCTCAACTGATTCGAGACGCTCTAGCCCGCCCCTCAGGACCCAGACTCAGGTGGGCCCTTGGATCCTCAGGGCCAGTCCACCGATGTGGATTAAACTTAAACCCTGGACATGCATTTCCCCGCCCTATGGGGCGTAAACGAGCCAACTAAATGACTCCATCGGTTCGAGAACGACCGATCAATCCGAGGCGCCTCGCAACAGCAACAACCACATAAGTCAAACTTGTCAGGGCGTGTAAAACCACTGACGCCACTTCTAGCTAGAAAGAAACGCATGCCCTCCCTGACGTCCTCTCCCGTTTTTGGTTCATACCGGGTGTGAAACTCGCGAAGCAAATGTTACACAAAGCTACGCCACAAAGGCCTTGCTTTGATCATCACCACAAGACTTTGCTTTTCAACAGAAGCCTCGATCAATTGCCACTTAGGCATGCCACACAGGCAATTCACTCCATGCGTTTGATATCCATCAATATATAACCCCTGAGCTCGTACGTCTCAGAGAAGGGCGTTAAGCAAGAGAATAAATTCTCCACCGCCAAACAGATATATATTTAAAAGAGATCAATCACACGGACTAAAATCCAATGTCAGACACACAGTCCATTTACAAGTCCGTTCTGGGTCTGAACGAAACCGAAGGCACCTAGTACCCCGCATATCCATCGACCTCCAAGTACGTCTGGACGATCACTAACTGTTTCCATCTTCTTGGGTGTACAGCCCAATCAAGATCATCAGTAATTACCCAAACGACGTGAAGACCTCCGGTCTTCGACCATCGTCTTCATCTTCGACTTATCGTCGTATCAGTTATTCAGAATGGGATAAACCCGGTCTTTCCGAATAACTCGCGTATATTTTATAAAAGTGCTACACAAACACAACATACGCCTCATTCCAATTCATCAGTCACTAACCGCAAATTAATCAAGAGAATGGTTCCCCAAATATTAACCCCGAAGGCCGAAACCAACATCAGATCAATATCCAGAAAACCATTCTGCTTGGCTAACCGATAGTTAGTTTCTAAATTTCACATTCATAGGGAAAGATTCCCATTAATTTTATCAAAGATAAATTCCTTGAATTTATTCTTTAATCTACTTTTGAATTTCGATTCAACTAGTCGGGATTTACGAAACTTACTGAAGTAATCATTTGTTTTAATTTCCCAATCCCAATCTATTCATCCCATGCTGTAAAACAGGTAATACTTCATACCTAACACCACGGTGTTATCGGTAAATTCAATTACCATTTCACGTTCAAATCTAACTAAAGATTTGACTATCGCCTGGAGCAAAACTGGTGATACTCCATTCTCGACCATTTCAATCTAATTAAAGATTCATTAAAACTCAACTTAGTTTTAATCGTTAACTGGGTTAAAGAATCCGTGTCATTTAAAACACAGTTCACAATAAACCCAAAATCACCTTCATTAATTATCGGGTTAAAGAACGAGTGTTATTTAAAACACTGCCCACGATAAACCCAAAAATCAATATCAATTCAATTCCAATTAAATATTATTTAATTGGTACACTTCATTAAATCTAAATAAAAAGATTTAATCTTTTCTCAACTGGGTTCAAGAACAGTGTTAGTGAAGACACCATTCACGACAAACCCCATATCACATTTGATATTCAATACAAGGCTCTGAATAGAAAATATATCGGCTTATATTCAATATCAAATTCTACGACTAACAAATGTCGTATTGGAAATAACGATATAAATATATCTTTCAAATTTCCATAACAACACCTGTATAATCACGAATTCCAACATCGAAATATTCCGAAGACAATTTCGATTCAAATCCACTCCAATGCAATCATTGGAAATTCTGGTTATTTTTAAAACCCTTTTCAAATTCAATTTATTTATTTAAAAATAAATAGAATTATATTTCTAGTTCAAAACTAGTTCATTTCGATAAAAATCTATTTTTATCTTTTCAAATATGGAGTTTTTCATCCCAATTCTTTCTAAATCATTTCTTATGATTTTACACAAATTATTACTATTTTTAATAATTTTATCAAGGCCCGTACAGTCGATTTCCATCAATGGCCATCGAACTGCACTTATAGCGACCTTTTTCAAATTTGATTTGGACATAATTCCAAATCCAACCGTTAGATTTCTAATTTCTAATATCCGTTAGAAAGCTCTTTTCGATACGAACCCAACGGTTCCGGTTTTAGGAGAATCCGACGGTCGGATCTCCCGTAATGCCCGTTTGAAATAAATGGTCGAAATTCACGAACTGCCGCGGCGCGGCGCGTTCTATTCAGGCCATTATATTATATATATAATATATATTTCGTCGATTTCTATTTAAAACGAATTATATAAATAGTTTTAAAATTCATTTCAAAGTAATTTCAACTTTCTTTTCAATTCAATCAAAATTGAATTCTTCTTTATAAATTCGTTTTAAAATTCATTTCTATTCAATTCAAATTTCAATTTAATTTGAATTCATTTCAACTCGCTTTCAATTCAATTTGAATTCGTTTTCAATTCAATTCATTTCGAAATCGTTTTCAATTCAATTCATTTCGAAATCGTTTTCAATTCAATTCATTTCGAAATCGTTTTCAATTCAATTCATTTCGAAATCGTTTTCAATTCAATTCATTTCGAAATCGTTTTCAATTCATTTCATTTCGAAATCGTTTTCAATTCATTTCATTTCGAAATCGTTTTCAATTCATTTCATTTCGAAATCGTTTTCAATTCAATTCATTTCGAAATCGTTTTCAATTCAATTCATTTCGAAATCGTTTTCAATTTATTTCATTTCGAAATCGTTTTCAATTCAATTCATTTCGAAATCGTTTTCAATTCAATTCATTTCGAAATCGTTTTCAATTCATTTCATTTCGAAATCGTTTTCAATTCAATTCATTTCAAAATGGTTTTCAATTCATTTCGTTTCGAAATCGTTTTCAATTCAATTCATTTCAAAATGAATAAAATCGATATAAATATCATTCACGTCAAAATGGCGTCAATCTAATCAATACGGCTTCATAAATTTCTATTTTCAAATATTCTATTTCAAATATTTCTTTTTCAAAATAGTTGTTATCAAAATATTTCGTTCAACACATGACCAATCTCAATGGATGAGTACTGTCAACACATGAACTTTTATTTTATATCGATAATGATGTAAATTTTATTGCTAAAATATTTCGTTCAACACATGACCAATCTCAATGGATGAGTACTGTCAACACATGAACTTTTATTTTATAATATTCTTTATTTTTCAAATTGGAATGAGGCCCAATCAATTACCATATAAAGTTAATTATATGGATTTTCATACAACACATGTATATAATAACATTGAAAATAATCAACCATCAACCAAAGTGCACTACACTGTAAAAGCATCAAATATAGATATTCAACGCTTATAACAGCCTGTCAATCAATCGATCGACATATTTAATCAATCAGGATGAGTGAACTTCAAATTTCATCCCAACACCCGTGTGGGGTTTCAAACAATCAAACACATATTTTATTTGTGCTGTTGGGCGATGTGTAAAATTTATCGTCCCAATCAATGTCATTCAAATAGGTGTACATAAACAAACCGTCTGGTTTGTAAATGAATATTCTATTTTATTCACTTCACGTTAAAAATTATATTTTTAACGATAAAACATTTTATTTCAACCTATGAATTTCTATTTAATTCATTCTTTAAATAAAATGATATTTTTATTTTTCTAACTTATTTTAGAAAATTTCGGCGGCATAACGGCACGATACTAGAAACGGGACAAGGCCTAGCCTTATCCCCGGTCTAGTGAAGGCCCACGCCGTTCACACATCAATCAAAATCACCAAACAACCAAATTCAAATCAAATCATATAACTAATCTATGCAACCAAACAAACAAGTCCATGGTCTGTGGACGATTGTGTCGGGTGCTACTAAACACCGTCTGCATCCTAGTATATATATATATAACTAGAAAAGAAATTGAAAGGTGAGAAATTCTCACATATAGCTATCCTAGCTCCACGGCACTTCATTGATAGAAATCTTCATCGCTATCGCATCCTCGTCGTCTTCGTTGCCCGTAGCCACTACATATATAAAAATCGAATTTCTACTTCGTTATTCAATATATAAAAATCATATTTTTATTTCGAAGTTCAATATATAAAAATCGAATTTTTATCTCGAAGTTCAATATATAAAAATCATATTTTTATTTCGAAGTTCAATATATAAAAATCATATTTTTAATTCGAAGTTCAATATATAAAAATCATATTTTTATTTCGAAGTTCAATATATAAAAATCGAATTTTTAATTCGAAGTTCAATATATAAAAATCGAATTTTTATTATTGCTCCATACCTTTAAAAATTGAATTTTTTTTTCCTACGTTATCATATTTTAAAAATATCGCCTTTAATCATTTTAAAAATCTCGTCTTTAACATTTTAAAAATCTCGTCTTTTACATTTTAAAAATCTCGTCTTTAACATTTTAAAAATCTCGTCTTTAACATTTTAAAAATCTCGTCTTTTCTTAAATAAAAATCATTCCTTTTATAAAACAAAATTCTAACCTTTTTAATTAAATAGTTTTATAACTAAATTCAGTTTTTAACCATTAATTAAAAATTAACAGATAATTGAAAATAAATAAATAAAAAAATAAAAAAAATCAAAACTTACAGCCACAGGGGGGGTCTTCCTGCATCGTCGGAGGAGGGGGCTCTCGAGTAGGCGGAGGGGATGCGGGGTGGGGGTGGTGGATCGCGAGGGGGGTGCGGGTTCCTGGCGACTTCGATTCAGCTGGAGGAGGGCGTGCTGCGCGTTGCGATCGAGGTGGAAGGGGGGGTCTTCCGATGAGGCGCGGTGGCCCTTGGGGAGGGCGGCGGCTCCTCCCCGCCTTCGTCGCCTCCGTCATCTTCTTCTTCTCTTTTTTTTTATTTTTTATTTTTTTATAATGAAACGAACGGGGGGGGGGGGGCCAGAAAGAAAAAGGGAGGAGAGTGTTTTTTTTATTATTATTTAATTATTTAATTCCACCTAAAGTTGACTTTTTCATACGACCTCGAAACGAGGCCCACCGCCTGTCATCCCTAGCGTTTTACCCCCATTCCGAACACAATGGGATGTGTATCGTAAGCCGATCCGATTGTTACAATCAGTTTCTTTTGAATTTACATTTAAATCACTATATTGAATTTTAAACGTACATTTCAAATTACCGGGGTCACATACTAACTAGAAAAATTCCAGAAAAATATTTTCTAGCTTCGTATTGACGATACGGTCCTAACAAAACTGGTTTCGTCGAATTCTGAGACCGTTTGAAAAATGGCCAATTTCCAGTCGATTAAAATCAACTAAAACCGGTCAAACGCGTTTTCCTTTGCCGCGCTCACATATTGATTCGAAAAATTATGAAATTTAAAACCTAGCAATAACCTTACATCCCGAACCGAACAAAACTGGTTTCGTCGAAATCCGAGGTCATTTGCAAAATGTCCATTTTTAAGGGCCTGAATTCCATAGCGACTATTCAGAATTTTCAACTGGACATATCTTTTGGTTCCCGCTATGAAATTTTGATTTGTCGGATTCGTTGGAAAGATATTATCAATTAGATCCTATTATTTTTGGTTTCACTAAAATCCGGATTGTTTTGCACCCGGTACATTCAATTGAAGTTTGAAATCGAATTATCGAACTACCGCGCCATTTTCAATTCTATTTATAAATATATATAAATATTTATATTCTAACGACGACGCGCATAAATATATACGTTCGAATTCTATTCAAAATAAATTCCTCGACAATATTATTTAAAATAATCTATTTTAAATATTCAAAATTCGCTATAATCCCCAAAATAAAAATTTCAAACTGGCTCGCATTTTACGGGTTGTTACAATAATACTGTAATTTGTTTTGTTTTGATGTGTTTCGTATGTCCTTTCAACAGTGTGTATGTACTACTTAGCAGTGTCAAGTCATGTCAACGACTATAGTTTCCATCGGATCCAAAGTATAATTTTAATGTTATTGTTTTTCTATTCATTTTGTTTTGTCGACGTATTTAGTTATCTCAATTCACTCCGTAATACAAATAATTTGTTTTCATTAATAGGAAATATGAACTACATAAGAAATAGGTAATACGAACTACATAAGAAACAGGTAATACTACTCTGGATAAAATGGATGTTAAGTATGTTACTACTTAAACAACCATACTTCATATTTACTTAAAATAATTAAGTGATCATAAACTTTTCTGGCCAGCAAGACATAAAATACTTAAATTTCTAATTTCTGGCGAAGTCGGATGTTTGCTTGACTAAGATCATTGAGTTGGTTATGTAGCTTTCATATTCTTCTTCCAATTCCAAAGCATACATAATAACTCTGGGACAAAAACATTCGTCTACCCACTGTCTGAATATGCAACCGTATGTACGTACTGAACAACAATAATATCGGCAACCAATGTCGTTTCCATGTCGGACGACATATTGTGGTGCTTCAAAACCACAATAACATACAATATTTGGTGACCTCGCCTCTTAGTCTTCAACAGATGTTCAGACAAGAGGAATTACATCGTGTCTTGTTTGGTTTTGAGGTTTTTGGTGATGGGTTTGAGGTTGGTGTTGATGGGCAATTTTGCATCTGCTGCATCCTTGCATCCATATCCATTTCTCGTAATTCCTCATGAAGTCTCTCTTCCATTTCGAAATACCATTTGGTCGATTCTCTTGGTGTAGATGGAGTTGGAGGCGACGGTCCATAAAGATGATTAGCATAATCGTATGAGGATGAATAAGAAATTGACATTTTTTTAGCTGAAGGTCAACCCACCGAATCTCGTATTTATGGGTAAGACTGACTTGAAGAACACGCCATTTTTGTAGAATGATGTGCTTGCATTAAAGAACGTGCCACTTTTGTTAAAGAACATGCCACTTTTGTTAAGGGACGACCCGATTAGCTTAACTCCTAAACGTAACAAATGGAGAATTACCCAATTACTATAACTCCTAAATGTAACAAATGGAGAATGACCCGATTAGTTCAACTCCTAAATGTAACAAAAGGCATTGCAGAACGTGCCTGTAATAAAGAACACACCACTTTTCTGAAAGAACGCGCCACTTTTCTGAAAGGAAGTGCCTGCAATAACGAACGTGCCTAAAACATTTGTTGTTACAAGTCTGCATGATTAAATCTGTTAAAATTCAGAGTACTAAATAAGTGGAACTAGCATCATTAAAGAACATCCAATCTCTCCTCCTCTCCTCATTATTTTTGAAATCTAAGGTTTCTCAGTACTAATCATTTATTTCAAGTTTCCACTTTTCATCTAGGTCAAATTGTCTAACTAGGAATTTGATGATGAAACCATGGTTCAAATGTATAATGAGTACGAACGGAATAAACAACCATCTGAAGATGTCGAATTTTTGTCTGAAACGCAATTTGAAGTCCAAGATGGAGCCGCAAAAGTAGAGTCGGAACTCTTTAGTGCCTCATAACCAAACGTTGCAGTCCAGCGTATTGGACCAATACAAAAATCACTCAACGCTCGTTTGAATGAAGTTATTGCTAGGGAAAACCCCGATAGGTCAAGCTTAAGCATGATGGGTCATTCGGCCCTTTGCTATTGCGGGGTCGAGTGTAAGGTGCTTGTTTTTAAAAGTCAAGCGAATGCAGGTCGTCGCTTTTACGGTTGTAAAGCGTACATTGATGCGCAGAATCACTAAGGGTTGAAAAGTTGTAAATTTTTTTCATGGATCGATCCACTATTGACGGAGAGGGTTATCCAACACACACTTGAGGTGCAAGCTGAGATTAGTCGCTTTGAAATAATGAATGTTGCAGTCAAGAATGAAATGCTTTATAGGCGCTACGGTTTGCCCCGAAACAGTGGTCGTAGTTATGTGGTACTTTGTAATAATTGCATGTTTGTATTCAACGTTATATTGTATTTTGTCGTAGTTATATATTGTGTCGAACGCTGCTCGTATCATTTATCCAATGTTCTGTTGCAATGAACAATGTTTGTACGCAAGTTAAAGGTTGTATTTACATTTATGAACGTAAAGTAGTTAAAAATTTGGGTCGGACCCGTTTATAATAAAAATTTAAGAATGTAAAGGAGTTAAAAATTACGGTGTACTCAACCACATGAATTTAATACTTGGCAAAGTGGTGTCATGTCACTTTTTTTATGACAGTGCTTTGTCAGAGTGCAAGCACAAAAGTAGTTTAACTCATAAAATTAACAAATGGATAACGATAAAAATTACTTTAGCAAAAGATCCGAGAAAAGCTTTCATGGCTACAGTTCAAGTTGCAGCGTTAAGTTGACATCAACACTAGGTACGTGACAAGCTATCATTACTACAGTCCATGACGCAACGTCGCCTTGACATCAACACTACGTACGAGACAAGATATGATGCTACATTCCAAGTTGTTGTGTCAAGTCGACATCAATACTAGGTACGAGACAAGCTACCTTTTAATCTCTCATTTACTACAAATATAGTTACAGATATGTTCACTCTTCATTCAAAAACCCATTCCGAAATGAATAAACTTAAAAGGTTATGATGTTCATCTTCATCTTCTTCTTCCTCTTCAGATGAGTTCATTCAAAAACGAATTGAACAACAGAACATTATATGAACTCAAATGCTTGAGCTAATGATTCTTGAAAATGAACAAAGTAATCATTCGACCCAAGGAGCTAGTGTCTTCGGAAGGCAAGATATGCGATATGAAAGAAATTACGCTGCTCTCACAACCAATTAATTCAAGACTATTTTGTTGAAAATTCGGTCTATGGGTCTTCGGAGTTTAGAAGATAGTTTCGCATGTCCAAGAACGTCTTTAATAGAGTTCTGGACAAATTCTCTGAAACAAATGTCTTTTTAACTCACAGAGTAAATACGCTCAATGAATTCAGGCTTTCTCCTATTCAAAAGGCCACTACTGCAATACGAATGCTATCATATGGTGTATCAGGAGATTCAGTGGATGATAAAATAAGGATGGGTGATTCAATGGATATCTTAAGCATGAAATAATTTTGCATGACTATTGTTATGAATTTTGGGGAGGAATATCTTAGGACTCTAACTCCGCATGATATTGAACGATTGTTGGCAATGGGAGAACAACGTTGATTTCTTGGTATGTTAGGTAGTTTAGACTGTATGTATTGGAGGTGGAAAAATCGTCCTATTGCATTACAAGGCCAGTACTGTGACACTACAAAAATGCAACTATGGCATTGGAAGATGTTGCATTGTTTCATTTGTATATTTGGCATGCATTTTTTGGGGCACCTAGTTCACTAAATGACATAAACGTTTTGCAAAGGTCTTATTTATTTAATGACTTATACAACGATATAACACCTCCAAGCAACTTCAAAATAGGAGGTGTTGATTATAATACGGGTAATTACTTGGTGGATGGGATTTATCCAAAGTGGAGAACAGTCGTGCAAGCTTATAAAAGGCCTAGTAATGCTAAACAGATACTTTTCACCTAACAACAAGAAAGTTTAAGAAAAAATGTTGAATGTGCTTTTGGAGTACTTCTAGGCAGATTTCATATATTAAGGAAGGAATCTGTAATAACCCGAAAATCTGGGCCAGTTTAAAAATTTTATATTGGCAATTTTAGCGAATTTTGAACATTTAAAATATATTATTTTAAATAATATCGACGAGAAAATTTATTTTGAATATAATTCGAACATTTATATTATATACGTCGTCGTTAGAATATAAATATTTATAGATAATTATAAATAGAATTGAAAATGGCGCGGTAGTTCGATAATTCGATTTCAAACTTCAATTGAATGTACCGGGTGCAAAACAATCCGGATTTTAGTGAAACCAAAAACATTAGGATCTAATTGATAATATCCTTCCAACGAATCCGAAAAATCAAGATTTCTTAACGGGAACCAAAAGATATGTCCAGTTGAAAATTCTGAGTAGTCGCTATGGAATTCAGGCCCTTAAAAATGGACATTTTGCAGATGACCTCGGATTTCGACGAAACCAGTTTTGTAGGGTCCGTGATGTTAAATTATTGCTGGGTTTCAAATTTCATAATTTTTCGAATCAATATGTGAGCGTGGCAAAGGAAAACGCGTTTGACCAGTTTCAATTGATTTTAATCGACTGGAAATTGGCCATTTTTCAAACGGTCTCAGAATTCGACGAAACTAGTTTTGTTAGGACCGTATCGTCAATAGGAAGCTAGAAAATATTTTTCTGGAATTTTTCTAGTTAGTATGTGATCCCGGTAATTTGAAATGTACGTTTAAAATTCAATATAGTGATTTAAATGTAAATTTAACGGAAATTGATTGCAACAGCCGAACCAGCCTACGATACATATCCCATTGTGTCCGGAATGGGCGTATTACACTAGGGACGACGGTCGTTAGATTCGGTTTGGAGTTAGCATCAGGAAACTGGGATTTTTGGAATTTAATTTAATAAAAATATTATTTATAAGGAGGGGCCAATCAAAAATTTTCAACCTAATTCCTAATTTCTCAAACCCGCTCCAGAAGAAAACCGATAGACGGCGGAACCCATTCAGATCTTCTCCCTTAATTACCTCTCCATCCGTGAATCGATTGAAGAAACCACCAACAGGAAAACGTAGATCTACTCGAGATCTACAAATCCATGCGGGGTTGGGCACCTATCGTCGCGCCTTTCTCTGAAATCACCGCTCCAAAGTTGCTCCGCTTCACCTCGATTTCCGCTCCTTACAGCAGTTCGAGTTGGACATTCGTGGCATCGCTGGAAAGCCCTTGCGTTGGCCATCGACGGGGAGGCCTCTGATCATCCTCCAACGTCTCGATTTGTGTGCAAAATCCGAACCCTAGTGGCGAACGACAACTGCAGGTAATTAACAGTAAGTTTTTTTTTGTGTTTTGTTTAATTAATTTAATTAAATTAGCATTATAAAATAATGTGTTTTTATATATATATATATAAATAACATAGAAGAAAGGTTTAAATTTTAACGTATATTCATGGATTAAAATCTGAAATTTTAAAGTATATTCATTGTTTAAAATATGAAATTTTAATATATATTCACTGTTTGAAAATAAAATAAAAATACAAAGCATGGGTTCGACACAGTTCTGGGGTTTAAACGATGAACAACAGTGAGCTTACTTTTTTTCCCTCATTTATTTATTTTATTTGTTTAATTAATTTAAAAAGGAAGAAAATTTGATTTTTATTAAAATAAAATACTTTGAATAAAATCACCTTGTTTTAGTTAAAATAAAATCACCTTGTTTTAGTTAAAATAAAATCACCTTGTTTTAGTTAAAATAAAATCACCTTGTTTTAGTTAAAATAAAATCACCTTGCTTTAGTTAAAACAAAATCACCTTGTTTTAGTTAAAATAAAATCACTTTGCTTTAGATAAATAAAATAGCTTTGTAAAAATATAATCTTTGCCACATATGTAGCGAGGTTAAAAATGTGATTTTTTAACATATACCGGTGTTGAACAGATCTCGTTAGAAGCGATGACGACGAAGATTTCTATCAAAGAAGAGTCAAGATGTTTGGATAGCTTTCGGTGAGAATTCTCACCTTTCAATTTAAATTTTCTAGTTATATATATATATATATACTAGGATGCAGACGGTGTTTAGTAGCACCCGACACAATCGTCCACAGACCATGGACTTGTTTGTTTGATTGCAAATTAGTTAGACTATTTGGTTTGGTTTGAATGGTTTGGTGAAATGAATGGACTTGATTGATGTGTGAATGGCGTGGGCCTTCACTAGACCGGGGATAAGGCTAGGCCTCGTCCCGTTTCTAGTATCGTGCCGTTATGCCGCCGAAATTTTCTAAAATATGTTAGAAAAATAAAAATATCATTTTATTGAATAAATGAACTGAATAGAAATTCACATGTTGAAATAAAATGTTTTATCGTTAAAAATATAATTTTTTTCGTGAATGTGAATAAATAAATATTCATTTACAAACCAGACGGTTTGTTATGTACACCTATTTGAAGGACATTGATTGGGTCGATAAATTTTACACATCGCCCAACTGCACAAATAAAATATTTGTTTGATTGTTTGAAACCCCACACGGGTGTTAGGATGAAATTTGAAGTTCACTCATCCTGATTGATTAAATATGTCGATCGATCGATTGACAGGCTGTTATAAGCGTTAGATATCTATATTTGATGCTTATACAGTGTAGTGCACTTTGGTTGATGGTTGATTATTTTTCAATGCTATTATATGTGTGTAATGTATGAAAATCCATATAATTAACTTTATATGGTAATTGATTGGGCCTCATTCCAATTTGAAAAATAAAGAATATTATAAAATAAAGGTTCATGTGTCGACAGTACTCATCCATTGAGATTGGTCATGTGTTGAACGAAATATTTTGATAATAACAACTATTTTGAAAAAGAAATATTTGAAATAGAATATTTGAAAAAAGAAATTTATGAAGCCGTGTTGATTAGATGGACGCCATTTTGACGTAAACGATATTAATATCGATTTTATTCATTCCGAAATGAATTGAATTGAAAACGATTTCGAAATGAATTGAATTGAAAACGATTTCGAATGGAATTGAAAGCGAATTGAAATGAATTCAAATTGAATTGAAATTTGAATTGAATAGAAAGGAATTTTAAAACGAATTTATAAAGAAGAATTAAATTTTGATTTGAATTGAAATGGAAGTTGAAATTGCTTTTGAAACGAATTTAAAACTAATTATATAACTCGTTTTAAATAGAAATCGACGAAGTATATATTATATATATTATATATATAATATAATGGCCTGAATAGAACGCGCCGCGCCGCGGCAGTTCGTGAATTTCGACCATTTATTTCAAACGGACATTACGGGAGATCCGACCGTCGGATTCTCCTAAAACCGGAACCATTGGGTTCGTATCGAAAAGAGCTTTCTAAAGAATATTAGAAATTAGAAATCTAACGGTTGGATTTGGAATTATGTCCAAATCAAATTCGAAAAAGGTCGCTGTAAGTGCAGTTCGATGGCCATTGATGGAAATCGACTGTACAGGCCTTGATAAAATTATTAAAAATAGTAATAATTTGTGTAAAATCATAAGAAATGATTTAGAAAGTATTGGGATGAAAAACTCCATATTTGAAAAGATAAAAATAGATTTTTATCGAAATGAACTAGTTTTGAACTAGAATTATAATTCTATTTAATTTTAAATAAATAAATTGGATTTAAAAAGGGTTTTAAAAATAACCAGAATATCCAATGATTGCATTGGAGTGGATTTGAATCGAAATTGTCTTCGGAATATTTCGATGTTGGAATTCGTGATTATACAGGTGTTGTTATGGAAATTTGAAAGATATATATATATATATATATATATATATATATATATATATATCGTTATCTCCAATACGACATTTGTTAATCGTAGAATTTGATATCGAATATAAGCCGATATATTTTCTATTCAGAGCCTTGTATTGAATATCAAATGTGATTTGGGTTTCTCATGAATGGTGTCTTCACTAACACTGTTCTTGAACCCAGTTGAGAAAAGATTAAATCTTTTTATTTAGATTTAATGAAGTGTACCAATTAAATAATATTTAATTGGAATTGAATTGATTTTTGGGTTTATCGTGAACAGTGTTTTAAATAACACTTGTTCTTTAACCCGATAATTAATGAATGTGACTTTGGGTTTATCGTGAACCGTGTTTTAAATGACACGGATTCTTTAACCCAGTTGAAGATTAAAACTAAGTGGAGTTTTAATGAATCTTTAATTAGATTGAAATGATCGAGAATGGAGTATCACCAGTTTTGCTCCAGGCGATAGTTAAATCTTTAATTAGATTTGAACGTGAAATGGTAATTGAATTTACCGATAACACTGTGGTGTTAGATATGAAGTATTACCAATTTTACTTCATGGGATAAATAGGTTGGGATTGGGAAATTAAACCAAATGATTACTTCGGTAAGTTTCGTTAATCCCGACTAGTTTGAATTGATATTCAAAAATAGATTAAAGAAATTTGTCTTGGATAAAATTAATGGGAACCTTTCCCTATGAATGTGAAAATCAAAAACTAACTGTCGGTTAGCTAAGCAGAATGGTTTTCTGGATATTGGTCTGATGTTGGTTTCGGCCTTCGGGGTTAATATTTGGGGAATTATTCTCTTGATTAATTTACGGTTAGTGACTGATGAATTGGAATGAGGCGTATGTTGTGTTTGTGTAACACTTATTTAAAATATACGCGAGTTATTCGGAAAGACCGGGTTTGTCCCATTTTGAATAACTAATACGACGATAAGTCGAAGATGAAGACGGTGGTCGAAGACCAGAAGTCTTCACGTCGTTTGGGTGATTAATGATGATCTTGATTGGGCTGTACACCCAAGAAGATGGAAACAGTTAGTGATCGTCCAGACGTACATGGAGATCGATGGATATGCGGGGTACTAGGTGCCTCCAGTTTCGTTCAGACCCAGAACGGACTTGCAAATGGACTGTGTGTCTGACATTGGACTTTAGTCCGTGTGATTGATCTCTATTAAATATTTATCTGTTTGGCGGCGGAGAATTTATTCTCTTGCTTAACGCCCTTCTCTGAGACGTACGAGCTCAGGGGTTATATATTGATGGATATCAAACGCATGGAGTGAATTGCCTGTGTGGCATGCCTAAGTGGCAATTGATCGAGGCTTCTGTTGAAAAGCAAAGTCTTGTGGTTGATGATCGAAGCACGGCCTTTGTGGCGTAGCTTTGTGTAACGTTGATTCGCGAGCTTCACACCCGGTATGAACCAAAAACGGGAGAGGACGTCAGGGAGGGCATGCGTTTCTTTCTAGCTAGAAGTGGCGTCAGTGGTTTTACACGCCCTGACGAGTTTGACTTATGTGGTTGTTGCTGTTGCGAGGCGCCTCGGATTGATCGGTCGTTCTCGAACCAATGGAGTCATTTAGTTGGCTCATTTACGCCCCATAGGGCGGGGAAATGCATGTTCAGGGTTTAAGTTTAATCCACATCGGTGGACCGGGCCTGAGGATCCAAGGGTCACTCGAGCTCTGATCCTGAGGGGCGGGCTAGAGCGTCTCGAATCGGTTGAGGACTATCTTTTGCCTCGGTTCATAGACGGAAATCCAATTTCCAAATACGTGACATTTGCGGTTTTATTTGTAAACCTATATATGGCGACATGATATATGGTACCCATGCCGCCTATGATTGATACTTATGATTTGAAGTTGTTTTATACACTATGCACTTATAATAGTATCAAATGATTTGTTTTAAAATGTATCAAGCATTCTTTGGCTGTTATAAGGGAAAACCCTATCCCCCGGCTTGCGTAGCATTGTGTGATAGGACCTGGGTCTTATAACAGCTTCATTTTTCTTTATTTAGTATTGCGCTGTTTGTTTTATGCACTGGTATTCTTGGGAGGAAACCCGTTCCGTGTTATACGGCGTGGTCCCTTGATTTACCTAACTTTAAAAATAAAGATTAACTGTTTTAGTTCTCACACCAGTCACATGACTGACCTGGAGTTTATTGTTTTAACCTAAACTCTGGGTGCCCCTATTTTGACATGGGCAGCTAGTAGTTTTGGTTTTGCAGATTTATATTCACAGGATCCTGGTTTACAGCTGGAACGGTATCCGGAAAGCTTTGTATCCGTATATCTCTTCTAGTTGTGTATTGTATTATTTTCCGCTGCGATGTATTTAAATGTAATTTAAATCTCTGATATTTCTATGTAATATTCATTTATACTCTGTATATTCTTGTAATCTGATGCATTGTTGTAATATACAATGAAATGTTCTTCTATATGCGTTCTACTTTGTCATGTTCTCAAACGATAGGGCATTTCGAAAGGTCTGGGTCGGTTTAGCGACTGGTTTGGACCGAGCGAAATTCCTTGCCGTCACAGTTGGTATCAGAGCTTTGGTTTACAGAGCTCGAGAACAAGACACATTAGAACCGTACGAAAGAATTCATCGGATATGGGATTAGTAATATCCAATTAGAATGACTCGTTAGAGATGGGATCAGTAGTATCCCAATACGAGTGTGAAGAGTATATTTTTAAAGTAAAAACAAATTTTGTTATGAAAATTTAAATCAACTATTCGTATTTGATTATTTGTTTATCTTGATTTTGGACAGTCCAGTATATAAAGATTTTGCATATACGCCTTGCAAACGTGTATTTGAAGTTTTAATATACTGGATAGATATAGATTCACACTCTAGTAGCCCGAGGATGGTTCTGATGATTGTAGCTACATCATCAGAATTAGTGTTCGAGTATCGAAGGTGTGATATTTATATATCTCCTATTGACTGGTGTGAGAACCAAAATTAGATAGGGCCTATTGTTGTGATTTGGTATCAAATATCTGATTTGACTATATATCAAAATCATGAATTTGAAACTCTAATTCACTAATTGATTGATGTTTGTGTTGTTTGTTTAGTTGTTTGCTAATTTTTAACCATTAAGCCTAATTGAATCAAATAATGAATTATATTGAAATTGGGTCACATTTACTTGCATATACATATATATATCATTGAACAGGTCATAGCAAGGAGGCTAGAGCCAGAGAATAAAATTTGTTTGCCCGACAAATAGGTACATGTTTACTACATAATTTACTGTTTTGTTTGGGTGATGATGATTTTATGAGCCTATTGGCTAGCCGCTTGGCTTTTTCTTTTTCTTTTTGAGATCTGAAGGACCGGGGAAGCTATTTGAAATTCCCCGATGCTCCCGGTGCAGGGGAGGTTATGGCGAAATTTTTCGAAAATTTAGGGTGTTAGCCAAATTTTTGAAATTTTGAAAATTCTCAGAAACTAAAAAGTTGGAGAATGAAAGCCAGATCGAACGTAGAGCTGAATAATCAAACCACTTTCGACTTTGTTCCTTTTCGGGGACGAAAAGTTTTAAGTGGGGGAGATTGTAATAACCCGAAAATCTGGGCCAGTTAAAAATTTTTATATTGGCAATTTTAGCGAATTTTGAACATTTAAAATATATTATTTTAAATAATATCGACGAGAAAATTTATTTTGAATATAATTCGAACATTTATATTATATACGTCGTCGTTAGAATATAAATATTTATAGATAATTATAAATAGAATTGAAAATGGCGCGGTAGTTCGATAATTCGATTTCAAACTTCAATTGAATGTACCGGGTGCAAAATAATCCGGATTTTAGTGAAACCAAAAACATTAGGATCTAATTGATAATATCCTTCCAACGAATCCGAAAAATCAAGATTTCTTAACGGGAACCAAAAGATATGTCCAGTTGAAAATTCTGAGTAGTCGCTATGGAATTCAGGCCCTTAAAAATGGACATTTTGCAGATGACCTCGGATTTCGACGAAACCAGTTTTGTTGGGTCCGTGATGTTAAATTATTGCTGGGTTTCAAATTTCATAATTTTTTGAATCAATATGTGAGCGTGGCAAAGGAAAACGCGTTTGACTAGTTTCAATTGATTTTAATCGACTGGAAATTGGCCATTTTTCAAACGGTCTCAGAATTCGACGAAACTAGTTTTGTTAGGACCGTATTGTCAATAGGAAGCTAGAAAATATTTTTCTGGAATTTTTCTAGTTAGTATGTGATCCCGGTAATTTGAAATGTACGTTTAAAATTCAATATAGTGATTTAAATGTAAATTTAACGGAAATTGATTGCAACAGCCGAACCAGCCTACGATACATATCCCCATTGTGTCCGGAATGGGCGTATTACACTAGGGACGACGGTCGTTAGATTCGGTTTGGAGTTAGCATCAGGAAACTGGGATTTTTGGAATTTAATTTAATAAAAATATTATTTATAAGGAGGGGCCAATCAAAAATTTTCAACCTAATTCCTAATTTCTCAAACCCGCTCCAGAAGAAAACCGATAGACAGCAGAACCCATTCAGATCTTCTCCCTTAATTACCTCTCCATCCGTGAATCGATTGAAGAAACCACCAACAGGAAAACGTAGATCTACTCGAGATCTACAAATCCATGCGGGGTTGGGCACCTATCGTCGCGCCTTTCTCTGAAATCACCACTCCAAAGTTGCTCCGCTTCACCTCGATTTCCGCTCCTTACAGCAGTTCGAGTTGGACATTCGTGGCATCGCCGGAAAGCCCTTGCGTTGGCCATCGACGGGGAGGCCTCTGATCATCCTCCAACGTCTCGATTTGTGTGCAAAATCCGAACCCTAGTGGCGAACGACAACTACAGGTAATTAACAGTAAGTTTTTTTTTGTGTTTTGTTTAATTAATTTAATTAAATTAGCATTATAAAATAATGTGTTTTTTATATATATATATATAAATAACATAGAAGAAAGGTTTAAATTTTAATGTATATTCATGGATTAAAATCTGAAATTTTAAAGTATATTCATTGTTTAAAATATGAAATTTTAATATATATTCACTGTTTGAAGAAAAAAAATACAAAGCATGGGTTCGACACAGTTCTGGGGTTTAAACGATGAACAACAGTGAGCTTACTTTTTTTCCCTCATTTATTTATTTTATTTGTTTAATTAATTTAAAAAGGAAGAAAATTTGATTTTTATTAAAATAAAATACTTTGAATAAAATCACCTTGTTTTAGTTAAAATAAAATCACCTTGTTTTAGTTAAAATAAAATCACCTTGTTTTAGTTAAAATAAAATCACCTTGTTTTAGTTAAAATAAAATCACCTTGTTTTAGTTAAAATAAAATCACCTTGCTTTAGTTAAAACAAAATCACCTTGTTTTAGTTAAAATAAAATCACTTTGCTTTAGATAAATAAAATAGCTTTGTAAAAATATAATCTTTGCCACATATGTAGCGAGGTTAAAAATGTGATTTTTTAACATATACCGGTGTTGAACAGATCTCGTTAGAAGCGATGACGACGAAGATTTCTATCAAAGAAGAGTCAAGATGTTTGGATAGCTTTCGGTGAGAATTTCTCACCTTTCAATTTAAATTTTCTAGTTATATATATATATATATATATATATATACTAGGATGCAGACGGTGTTTAGTAGCACCCGACACAATCGTCCACAGACCATGGACTTGTTTGTTTGATTGCAAATTAGTTAGACTATTTGGTTTGGTTTGAATGGTTTGGTGAAATGAATGGACTTGATTGATGTGTGAATGGCGTGGGCCTTCACTAGACCGGGGATAAGGCTAGGCCTCGTCCCGTTTCTAGTATCGTGCCGTTATGCCGCCGAAATTTTCTAAAATATGTTAGAAAAATAAAAATATCATTTTATTGAATAAATGAACTGAATAGAAATTCACATGTTGAAATAAAATGTTTTATCGTTAAAAATATAATTTTTTTTCGTGAATGTGAATAAATAAATATTCATTTACAAACCAGACGGTTTGTTTATGTACACCTATTTGAAGGACATTGATTGGATCGATAAATTTTACACATCGCCCAACTGCACAAATAAAATATTTGTTTGATTGTTTGAAACCCCACACGGGTGTTAGGATGAAATTTGAAGTTCACTCATCCTGATTGATTAAATATGTCGATCGATCGATTGACAGGCTGTTATAAGCGTTAGATATCTATATTTGATGCTTATACAGTGTAGTGCACTTTGGTTGATGGTTGATTATTTTTCAATGCTATTATATGTGTGTAATGTATGAAAATCCATATAATTAACTTTATATGGTAATTGATTGGGCCTCATTCCAATTTGAAAAATAAAGAATATTATAAAATAAAGGTTCATGTGTCGACAGTACTCATCCATTGAGATTGGTCATGTGTTGAACGAAATATTTTGATAATAACAACTATTTTGAAAAAGAAATATTTGAAATAGAATATTTGAAAAAAGAAATTTATGAAGCCGTGTTGATTAGATGGACGCCATTTTGACGTAAACGATATTGATATCGATTTTATTCATTCCGAAATGAATTGAATTGAAAACGATTTCGAAATGAATTGAATTGAAAACGATTTCGAATGGAATTGAAAGCGAATTGAAATGAATTCAAATTGAATTGAAATTTGAATTGAATAGAAAGGAATTTTAAAACGAATTTATAAAGAAGAATTAAATTTTGATTTGAATTGAAATGGAAGTTGAAATTGCTTTTGAAACGAATTTAAAACTAATTATATAACTCGTTTTAAATAGAAATCGACGAAGTATATATTATATATATTATATATATAATATAATGGCCTGAATAGAACGCGCCGCGCCGCGGCAGTTCGTGAATTTCGACCATTTATTTCAAACGGACATTACGGGAGATCCGACCGTCGGATTCTCCTAAAACCGGAACCGTTGGGTTCGTATCGAAAAGAGCTTTCTAAAGAATATTAGAAATTAGAAATCTAACGGTTGGATTTGGAATTATGTACAAATCAAATTCGAAAAAGGTCGCTGTAAGTGCAGTTCGATGGCCATTGATGGAAATCGACTGTACAGGCCTTGATAAAATTATTAAAAATAGTAATAATTTGTGTAAAATCATAAGAAATGATTTAGAAAGTATTGGGATGAAAAACTCCATATTTGAAAAGATAAAAATAGATTTTTATCGAAATGAACTAGTTTTGAACTAGAATTATAATTCTATTTATTTTTAAATAAATAAATTGGATTTAAAAAGGGTTTTAAAAATAACCAGAATATCCAATGATTGCATTGGAGTGGATTTGAATCGAAATTGTCTTCGGAATATTTCGATGTTGGAATTCGTGATTATACGGGTGTTGTTATGGAAATTTGAAAGATATATATATATCGTTATCTCCAATACGACATTTGTTAATCGTAGAATTTGATATCTAATATAAGCCGATATATTTTCTATTCAGAGCCTTGTATTGAATATCAAATGTGATTTGGGTTTGTCGTGAATGATGTCTTCACTAACACTGTTCTTGAACCCAGTTGAGAAAAGATTAAATCTTTTTATTTAGATTTAATGAAGTGTACCAATTAAATAATATTTAATTGGAATTGAGTTGATTTTTGGGTTTATCGTGAACAGTGTTTTAAATAACACTTGTTCTTTAACCCGATAATTAATGAATGTGACTTTGGGTTTATCGTGAACCGTGTTTTAAATGACACGGATTCTTTAACCCAGTCGAAGATTAAAACTAAGTGGAGTTTTAATGAATCTTTAATTAGATTGAAATGATCGAGAATGGAGTATCACCAGTTTTGCTCCAGGCGATAGTTAAATCTTTAATTAGATTTGAACGTGAAATGGTAATTGAATTTACCGATAACACTGTGGTGTTAGATATGAAGTATTACCAGTTTTACTTCATGGGATAAATAGGTTGGGATTGGGAAATTAAACCAAATGATTACTTCGGTAAGTTTCGTTAATCCCGACTAGTTTGAATTGATATTCAAAAATAGATTAAAGAAATTTGTCTTGGATAAAATTAATGGGAACCTTTCCCTATGAATGTGAAAATCAAAAACTAACTGTCGGTTAGCTAAGCAGAATGGTTTTCTGGATATTGGTCTGATGTTGGTTTCGGCCTTCGGGGTTAATATTTGGGGAATTATTCTCTTGATTAATTTACGGTTAGTGACTGATGAATTGGAATGAGGCGTATGTTGTGTTTGTGTAACACTTATTTAAAATATACGCGAGTTATTCGGAAAGACCGGGTTTGTCCCATTTTGAATAACTGATACGACGATAAGTCGAAGATGAAGACGGTGGTCGAAGACCAGAAGTCTTCACGTCGTTTGGGTGATTACTGATGATCTTGATTGGGCTGTACACCCAAGAAGATGGAAACAGTTAGTGATCGTCCAGACGTACATGGAGATCGATGGATATGCGGGGTACTAGGTGCCTCCAGTTTCGTTCAGACCCAGAACGGACTTGCAAATGGACTGTGTGTCTGACATTGGACTTTAGTCCGTGTGATTGATCTCTATTAAATATATATCTGTTTGGCGGCGGAGAATTTATTCTCTTGCTTAACTCCCTTCTCTGAGACGTACGAGCTCAGGGGTTATATATTGATGGATATCAAACGCATGGAGTGAATTGCCTGTGTGGCATGCCTAAGTGGCAATTGATCGAGGCTTCTGTTGAAAAGCAAAGTCTTGTGGTTGATGATCGAAGCACGGCCTTTATGGCGTAGCTTTGTGTAACGTTGATTCGTGAGCTTCACACCCGGTATGAACCAAAAACGGGAGAGGACGTCAGGGAGGGCATGCGTTTCTTTCTAGCTAGAAGTGGCGTCAGTGGTTTTACACGCCCTGACGAGTTTGACTTATGTGGTTGTTGCTGTTGCGAGGCGCCTCGGATTGATCGGTCGTTCTCGAATCGATGGTGTCATTTAGTTGGCTCGTTTACGCCCCATAGGGCGGGGAAATGCATGTTCAGGGTTTAAGTTTAATCCACATCGGTGGACCGGCCCTGAGGATCCAAGGGTCACTCGAGCTCTGATCCTGAGGGGCGGGCTAGAGCGTCTCGAATCGGTTGAGGACTATCTTTTGCCTCGGTTCATAGACGGAAATCCAATTTCCAAATACGTGACATTTGCGGTTTTATTTGTAAACCTATATATGGCGACATGATATATGGTACCCATGCCGCCTATGATTGATACTTATGATTTGAAGTTGTTTTATACACTATGCACTTATAATAGTATCAAATGATTTGTTTTAAAACGTATCAAGCATTCTTTGGCTGTTATAAGGGAAAACCCTATCCCCCGGCTTGCGTTGCATTGTGTGATAGGACCTGGGTCTTATAACAGCTTCATTTTTCTTTATTTAGCATTGCGCTGTTTGTTTTATGCACTGGTATTCTTGGGAGGAAACCCGTTCCGTGTTATACGGCGTGGTCCCTTGATTTACCTAACTTTAAAAATAAAGATTAACTATTTTAGTTCTCACACCAGTCACATGACTGACCTGGAGTTTATTGTTTTAACCTAAACTCTGGGTGCCCCTATTTTGACACGGGCAGCTAGTAGTTTTGGTTTTGCAGATTTATATTCACAGGATCCTGGTTTACAGCTGGAACGGTATCCGGAAAGCTTTGTATCCGTATATCTCTTCTAGTTGTGTATTGTATTATTTTCCGCTGCGATGTATTTAAATGTAATTTAAATCTCTGATATTTCTGTGTAATATTCATTTATATTCTGTATATTCTTGTAATCTGATGCATTGTTGTAATATACAATGAAATGTTCTTCTATATGCGTTCTACTTTGTCATGTTCTCAAACGATAGGGCGTTTCGAAAGGTCTGGGTCGGTTTAGCGACTGGTTTGGACCGAGCGAAATTCCTTGCCGTCACAGAATCAAACTACCACGACCCTGCAGTGTTAGCGGACATCATGTATTGTTGTATAATTTTACATAATACGATTGTCGAAGAAAAATGCGGTGGATATGAGCTTCAACTTCGAAATTATTATGAAATTACTACTGCATTTCAGAAAAAACCATACAAAGACCCTAATAGGTTTGCCCAGTACATGAAGCGAATTGAGGATATAAGAGATCTGCATGCTCATCTTGAACTTAGATAAAATCTAATGGAGCATTACTGGAATCATGTTGGAAGTCGGTCGAAATCTGAAAAAAGCAATTATCTAGTTTTATTATCTGTTTTATGATTTGTATATTTGTTTCCGAATATCGTTATGAATAAAGTATGAGTTTAAACTTACTAATGGAGGCACATTTACATTACCGATGTGATGACCCCAAACTCTTGTGCCATGGAAGCAAGGATAATCATTGGAATATAACACATTTATCACAACGGTAGATTACAAATAACAACATAACACATGAAATCATAGGATAATATCATCATAAGAACGGATATAAAAATGTCATCAACATCAGAGTCGCACCGACACAGGATACAACTTAGTACATAAGGAGTTCCAACAAAGTAGAGATAAGTCTAGAACATCATTAAGTACAACAAAGATAAAATGATGTCTAAATGTCCAAAAATAGAAATAAAAGATAAAGATAGTCTTCTTCTTCTTCTGCCATATGAGTACACCATGTTGCGGTGCATATCCAAAATAAGCCTGTTACTTGTCACTTGGCTACCCGTGTAAAAATAAGGGCACCCGAGTTTGCAAGTGAAAGCAAGCTACGAGTCAGTCATGGGACTGGTATGAGAAATCTTTACTTAACTTATCTAACAATAAGGCTAATTACAGGACTACGCCGCTAACGCAGAACGGGTTTACTCCATTAGATTGCCAATGCATAAAATAAGTAAATCTTTTTAAAAAAACAACGCAATGCTTTTTAGAAAAATGAAACCATTATAAGACTCAAGTCCCATCACACAATGCAACGCAAACCGGAGGATAGAGTTTTACCTTATAACGATCAAACATGCTTGATGCGTATAAAACTTGATATTACTATTAGTGTCTAGTCAGTTTTAAAACATTTTGAAAGTAAAAGTATCAATCCTAGACAACATAGCTACCATATACTATGTCTCCATACATAGGTTTACAATCAAATTTGTAATGTCGTATTGGAAATCAGGTTTCCATCATGAGTCGAGCCTAAGGATGGCTCCTCCCGATTCGAGACACTCTAGCAAATGCCTCAGGATCACACCTACGGGCAACCCTTGGATTTTCAGGGGCGATCCATAAATACTTTAATGGATTGGTTATGCCTGAACACACGTTTTCCGGTCCTATCGGACCTATCACTTGGCTAGTAGCAACCAATATATCGAGGCACCTCGCAATCCATCATCCACATAAGTAAAAATGTCTGGGCTCCATATCATGCCACCACTTCTAGCTAGAAAGAAATACATGCACTCCCTGCAGGCACGATCCCGTTTTTGACTCGTACCAGGGTGTGAGGCTCGCGAACTAACACTTTACACAATGCTATGCTAATCAAAGTTGTGCTTTGATCATTAACCACAAGGCTCTGCTTTTCAGCAAAAGCCTTGATCATTTGCATCTTGGCATGCCACATTGACAATCCACGCCATGCAACTGATATCTATCAATATATAACCTCTAAGCTCGTACGTCTTAGAGAAGGGTGTTAAGCAAGTGAATAAATTCTCCGCCACCAAACAGATATATATTAAATAGAAATCAATTAACACAAAACGAAATCCAATGTCAGACACACATCCGTTTGCATGTCTGTTCTGGGTCTGAACGAGAAGGGAAACACCTTATTCCTCATCCTCTATGTCCAATATAGAAGAGAGGTTCTCGCATATCCGGAGAATCAACAAGTACGTCCAAACAACTACCACTTTAACCCTTTCAAGGCAGCAACTCCAACCAAAGGCATCAGTAGTCGTCCATTCGATGTGAAGATCGCCAGTCTTCAAACTCCGTCCTCAATATCTTCGATTTAAATCATCATATAATTATTTGAGATTGACCTCGGTCTTTTCAAATAATTCTCGAATATATATAATTTGAATCATTTCATATCGTTAATACTATTTTATAACGATTTATCGCTATTTTTATTCATATAAAAAAAGCCCAATTTAATTTAACGACGCTTTAGGTCAATATGCGGCCTTGGCGCGGTTTTTATCAAAATTTGAATTGCACATTTCTCGAAATATAACTGTTGGATTTTAAGAAATTTAATATCGTTGGAATGATCTTCCCAAAGCGAACCTAACGGTTCCAGTTTTGAGAAAATACGATGGTCGGATCTTTCGGTATAATCATTTAAAGTTACGATTCCGAAACACGAACTACCGCGCGCGATTCGTTCAATTTTAATTTTTATATATATATATATATATATATATATATATATAAATCGTTCGACGATTTCACTAACATGCTAAAAGTGATGTTTCCAACAAACAAAACATATATTAGCATATAAACATTTTTCCGACTTTGCTAACATGTAAGTGATTACATTTTAATAAACCAAAACATGTAATTCTTCTTATCTAAACAAAGATGTTAAATGTAAATTTTTTGATTACAAATCCTATTTTAACATGTAATCCTTTTTATCTAAATAAACATGTAAAATAACATTTTTTTTAATGAAACTATATAAACATCAAAAATGTCCCTTTTAATCTCTACACAATTTCTAATATAAACATGTCAATTTATTAATGAATCGTTTTATTAAAAAAGTTAGTTTTAATGTTTAACTATTTTTCCCTAAACATTATTCTTTTAATAATGGATCCAAATATACATTAAAAATTATCAATTTTAATGTTTCAACATTTTTCCCTAATCATGATTCTTTTAATAATGAATCTAAATATACATTAAAAATTATCATTTTTAATGTTTCAACATTTTTCCCTAATCATGATTCTTTTAATAATAAATCTAAATATACATTAAAAATTATCATTTTTAATGTTTCAACATTTTTCCCTAATCATGATTCTTTTACAATGAATCTAAATATACAATAAAAAATTATCATTTTTAATGTTTCAACATTTTTCCCTAATCATGATTCTTTTATAATGAATCTAAATATACGTTAAAAAAAGTAATTTTATCGTATAACCAATTTTGTCCAAATCTATGGTTCATATATATACAATAAAAAAAGAAATTTTATTGTATAAGTAATTTTTCTATGTTTCTCATATACAATAAAAAGAATATTTGTATTGTATAACAATTCTTGACAAATTCTTTGTTTACATATTACAATAAAAAGAATATTTTTATTGTATAACAATTCTAACAATTCTATGATTTACATGTTACATGTAACAATAAAAGGAATATTTTTATTGTATAACAGATTCTATGATTTACATGTTAAGATAAAAAGAATATTTTTATTGTATAACAAATTCTATCACTTCTATTATAAACATGTACAATAAAAAGAATATTTTTATTGTCTACCAAATTTTAACAACTTTCATGATTTATATATAAAATAAAAGGAATATTTTTATTGTCTAATAACTTTAATGATTCTATGATTTACATGTACAATAAAAAGAATATTTTTATTGTCTACCATTTCCTATGTTTCATATGACAAATAAAAAAAAGATTTTTATTGCCTACAATTTTCTATGTTCATATGACAAATAAAACAAAGATATTTTTACTGTCTACCATTTTCTAACAAATTCTATGTTTATATATACAGTAAAAAGGGTAATTTTATTGTTTGAACATTTCTACGATTAACATGTTACAATAAAAAGAATATTTTTATTGTTTTACAAATTTCATGATTTATATATAAAATAAAAAGAATATTTTTATTGCCTAAAAAATTTAACAATTTTCATGATTTATATATACAATAAAAAGAATATTTTATTGTCTAAACATTCATGACAATTTGTTTTACTACTAATTCAATCCAATAGATCATCACAACCAAAATCAACCAATTCAAATCTCGAACAACACCAATATGAATTTTTACAACGTATATAAATAAATTTCTCAGTGCAATAACAATTAATTTTAATTTTAAATAAGAGATATCACAGTGCTTTGGAATTCCTCAAAAAATTTAGATCGATCTAAAATTCCCTGGTCGCTTCTAAAATGAAGTAGACTCTGCCACGATCCAGTCGATTCGTGTTTCATGCGATTCCGATAACGTATGAATGAGTTATGAATTTTGTTGTGATAATAATATTTTAAATTTAATTAATTAAATAATTTAATTAAAAATTATACCTTCTTCCTCCTTTCAGATCAAGGCTAACGGTTTTTATATTTTGTTCAATCCTAGGTCAAGATTTTGTGATCAAACCGCTCGACTTCGTCACGATCGGAAGCTAGCACGTCGAAGGGGAAGGAGCGGCGCACAGAAGGGAGGCAACGACGGCGAGTTCGATCGCCTAAGGGTGGTGGCACAGCGGTGCAAACAGCGGGGGTTTGGGGCTCTGGTGCGATCGAAATACAAGGCTCTAGACACTTCTACCATACGGATGTGAAGAGTGTAAAGAGTACTTCAATATTATCAAAAGGGTGGTGGGATTTTATTGAGAGGATCGAATGATTTTAGTGATTGAAGATTTGAGCTTTTCCGGCCATTGGAGAATAGAGATGGTGGTGGCTCAAATATGAATTAAGGTTTTGATACCTATATTTATAATATAATACTATTTAATTCATTAATTCACTAAAAAGCCTGTTTATTCCTACCAACCCCAAATCCAGCCCAACAAATGTCCCCCTAGCCAAATACCCCTATTCCGGACACAATGGACTAGGTCTCATTAGGCCATTGATCATTTCGGCCCATTTTTCTTTAAACTAAAATATAAAACATTTAATTATTTAATTTGATCGTACATTTTAATTTACCGGGGCCACACACTGACTCCAAAAATTCCCGAAAAATAAATCTAACTATGTTTTGATGACACGGTCCTAACAAAATTAATTTTGTCAAATTTGGAGACCATTTGAAAAATGGCCTTTTTAATGGTTGATCCAATTCAACAGAAATTATCGAACGCAATTTAATTTACTGCACTCACTTATTAATTCCAAAAATTATGGAAATTTAAACCTAGAAATAATTTGACATTCTAGATCCAACAAAAACGGTTTCGTCGAAAACGGAGGTCGTTTGCAAAATGGCTATTTTTAATAGCTTTATTATTATTTAAAAATGGAATTTTTAAATTCTGACACATCTTCTGCCAAATTCCTTAAATTAAAATTTTTAAATTGGTTCTGATTTCTCGGGCTGTTACAATCTCCCCCACTTAAAAACTTTTAGTCCTCGAAAAGGAAACAATAATAAAGTAGGAAACAAAACGAAAAATGCAAAATATTGTAAATTTACCTCAACACAAGAGCTAATCAAGAGATGTCCACTTTGCACTTGGGATAAGTCTGTTCAGTGTTATCTTCAGTCTCCCATGTACAGTCTCTAGGATCTCCGCTCCATTGCACTTTGACTAAATGGATCTTCTTGTTTCTCAAAACCCGGGTCTCTTTGCCAATAATTTCCACTGGCTCTCTTCTCACTGCTAAGCTCGGGGTAATCTCCAAATCTTGTTGTGTTGCTTCCTCCACAATCAAGTCTGGATCATGTACATGCCTTCGAAGTTAAGAGACGTGAAATACATCATGTACCCCTGGCAATTGAACCCTCTAAGCGAGAGTTCCAATTCTTTCGAGAATAGGAAATGGAACAATGAATCTAGGTGCCGACTTTCCTGTCTTCTCGAAACGAACTACTCCTCTCAATGGGGAAACTCTTAAGTACACACAATTACCAACAGAAAATTCTAAATCCCTTCTTCTTGAATCTGCATAGCTCTTCTATCGGCTCTCAGCTGTCTAAAGGCGCTTCTCAATGAAATCGGCTTTATGTGATGCTTCTTGAATCATGTCGGGACCCAATACTAGTCGATTTCCTGGTTCTACCCATCATGTGAGAGATCTACATGGCCTACCATATAATGCTTCGAATGGCGACATTTGCAAGCTTGCTTGGTAACTGTTATTATATGAAAATTCAACCAAATGCAAGTAATCTTCCCATGACACGTCAAAATCAAGAATACATGCTCGCAACAAGTCTTCCAGTATATGATTCACACTCTCAGTCTGGCAATCTGTTTGAGGATGATAAGCGGTGCTCATATTCAACTTTGTCCCTAGCTCCTCTTGGAATGCTTCCCAGAATTTACTAGAGAATATCGGATCACGATCACTAATAATGCTACTGGGAACTCCACGTAGTCTGACAATTTCTCTGAAATAAATCTGCGCCAGACTTCGAGCTGTTCTATTAGATCGGATAGGAATGAAATGGGTGGTCTTCGTTAAACGATCTACGATCACCCATATATTACCATTGCCTTTCGTGGTTCGGGGAAAACCATCAATAAAATCCACAGAAAATCCGATCCCACTTCCAATTTGGAAGCTACTGTGGTTGCAACAATCCTGCAAGCTTCTTTTGATCGCTTTTGACTTGTTGGCAAGTAGAACACCTCCTAACATATATGGAAATGTCTCTTTTCATAGATCTCCACCAGAACGTGCGTTTGAGATCATGATACATCTTACTCACCCCAGGATGAATATTAAACTTGGACTCGTGACATTCATCCATCACTTCCCTTTTGAGCTCAGGAATGTTTGGAATACAAATTCGGCCTAATAGTCTCAGAACTCCCTTGTTATCAATCTGGAACCTCGATGGTTCGCCTTCCCGAACTCTTTTACTATTTCTTTGAATAAATTCATCATTCTTCTGCAGAGCAGAGATTTTGTCAATCAATGAAGGCATAATAATGGCGATGATCTCATTCTTCCTGCTAAGCGCATCAGTTACAACATTGGTTTTCCCTGGAGTATACAAGATATCCAGATCGTATGCCGCAAGAAATTCTAACCAACGGTGCTGCCTCAAATTCAAGTCCTTTTGGGTGAACAGATACTTCAATGATTTATGATTTGTATATAATTCGAACTTCTCACCCAAAAGATAGTGCCTCCATATTTTCAAAGCAAACACAATGGCCAATAACTCAAAATCATGAGTAGGATATCTCTTCTCATGCGACTTCAACTGACGGCTAGCATAAGAAACTACTTTGCCTCTTTGCATCAATACTACACCCACACCTTCAAGATAAGCATTTGTATAGACAGTCAAATCCTGATTGCCATCAATAATGGTCAACACTGGAGCAGTAGTCAACCGTAATTTCAGATCTTGGAAAGCTGCCTCACATTCGAGTATCCAATTAAACTTTGTATGCTTCTTGGTAAGCTTTGTTAATGGACAAGATAGCTTCGAAAAATCCTTCATGAATTTTCGATAATAGCCAGTCAGTCCTAGAAAACTTCTGACTTCTGGAGGAGTGCTAGGCTGTTTCCAAACTCGAATGGTTGTGATTTTGCCTGGGTTTACTGAAATTCCTTTCTTCGATACGACATGACCGAGGAACTTACTTCTTCTTGCCAGAATATACATTTAGAAAATTTGGTCTTTAATACATTCTTTCTAGAAATCTCGAAAACTTCTTTCAAATGCTTTTCATGCTCAGTAGTGGACTTGGAGAAGATTAAGATGTCGTCAATGAAAACCAGCACAAATTTACTTAAGACATCGCGGAATACTCTATTCATCAAATCGACAAAGTAAGTCGGATCATTACATAAGCCGAACGGCATTACTAACCACTCATGGAATAAGTCTGGACCTCTGAAAGCTATCAAAGAAACACATTCTTCGGCAATGCACAATTGATGGAAACCTGTAGCTAGATCCATCCTAGAGAACACTTTCACTCCATTCAAGCGATCTAATAAATCATCAATGTGCGGCAATGGATATTTGTTCTTCAGTGTCTGCTTACTGAGGTCACGGTAATCCACACATAGTCTGAGAGTACCGTCTGACTTTGGAACAAACACCACTGCTGCACCCCAATTTGAGAAACTAGGCCTAATCAGACCACAAAAGCTGTTTAGTTTGATTGCTCAATTCTTCTTTCTCTTCCAGCGTCATTCTCCGAATAGCATGCACAACTGGCCTTGCATTCGGAATTAAGTCAATCTCTTCGCGGAGGTAAGCTATCAACTTCTTCAAACACATCTGCATAATTTTTAACTATAGGAATATTTTCAATAGAAGGGGAGTAACTTCTAGAGAAGACCAAAATTCATTTCTATCAGTTTCTGAGCCGTGGCATGGTATAAATATATCTCTGAGCCTATTTTTAACTTTGACAGTTCTTTCGACACATCTAACTTCGGCCTCATATTTCGTTAGCCAATCCAGCCCAAGAATGATATCAAATTCAGAAAAAATTCATGACGATTAGATCAAAAGATAACTGGTAGCAAGAATAAGAGATCAACACTCTACAGTATAAACCGAGAACAAGAGAACCTCTTATCGGATTATGGACATTAATTGATTCTTTAAGATTTCTTATTTTCAGATATAAATTTTAAATTGTGTCACTAGAAATGAAACTTTGTGATGCATCAGTGTCAAACAATACTGTAACAGGAATATTCTTAATAGTAAGGGTACCTCCCAAGACATCTGGTTTACCTGTTCCTTCGGAAGAAGCTAGTGCACTTGCTCCATCATATACGTGAGCCACCTCGGATTTCTTCAGCAATGGACAGTTTCTAATAAAATGCCCCGTCTTGTGGCAATTGAAACATTCGTTAGCATTTCGAGCATTCTGACTGGGCCCTGATTCACTCCTCTTTGGCCTTTTTGGAGTTTTGCATTCATAATTGTAGTATCCGAGTTTCTGGCAATTGAAGCATTTGACCTTGGCCCTTTTACTCTCTTGAGGCTTGGCGGGTCCAGAGTTGCCCGCCTCTGGCTTCTTATCTGACTGCTTCCTCTTGTTATTACCTTGATTTCTTTCTTGGACCTGCTGAGCATTTCTCTTGACAATCTCCTCGTATCTACAAGCCATCCCAATCACTTTGGGAAATGGAAGCTCAATATGTGCCATCACCCTGTTGTGATACATTCTCGAAATACCATTAATGAACCTTTTGTTTTTTTGGGGTGGATCCTAAATCAGTTCAGGTGTATATTAGGAAAGCTCATCGAATTTCCTCACATACTCAGTAATAGTGCGATCTCCTTGTTGGGGGTTAGCAAATTCATCATGAAGGCGCTCGACTTCTTACCGAGGAATGAACTTCTCATTAAAGAGCTCCTTGAACTTTGTCCAAGACATATCAGCATCAATATCTCCAATCATAGTTGTCTCCCACCAAATTAAAGCCTCGTCCTTTAGTAGCCATGATGTCATGAATCTCTTACGATGGTCCTCTTGTTCCAAGCCCACAAAAATCTTCTCGCATGTCTTAAGCCGTGCCTGAGCCCTGTCATCGTCTCATGACCAGTAAATGGCACGCCTCCCAAATTCTTGAATTTCTTTGCCATTTTATATAGATCAAAAGATTGCGGGGGTGGTGGTGGTGGCACTATAGCCTCTAGATTAGGCTGGTCCTGAGCAGCGGGGATTTCAATCCTTCCCTGGCCTCTGCCTGCTCCACCTCTAGCTCTAACCCTCGTACTCATCTCAGTCAATTATGTACCATCAAGGAAAGAGTCAGACCAATAGAAATGATAATTTTTAAGGAATGGTAAAAGTAGAAGGACATATGAAAAAAATGATGATGTAATGACTGATTATGATGTGTTATTCTGTTGTGCTCATTCTAGGACATTACTAATCCTATCTCTAATGAGCTACTCACCTTAGAATACTACTGATTCTATCTTGACAAATTGTTATAAATATGTCATACTCCGAAGCCACTACTACAAAACAGGCCATTTGCGACGGTTGTTTAGCATAATTTGTGATGGTTTAAAAACCATAGCAAATGCAGACGTCGCAAATAGCCAAAATCTGTTGCGACGGTTTCAAAACCATCGTAAAAAGGTCTTTTGTGCGACGACTTGTAATTAAAATCCATCGCAAAAAGGTGTTTTGGCGACTGGTTTTAATTAAAATTCATCGCAAACGAGACTTATTTTGGTTTTAAATTTTTTTGGTATGCTACTGATTTTTGAAAACCACCGCAAAAATTTCTTGTTTTGCGACTATTTTTAGCAAAAACCGTCGCAAATGAACATTATTTTGATTTTGATTTCCCTGGTATGCTACGGTTTAATAACAACCGTCACAAAAATATCATGTAATGCGACAATTTTTTTTGAAAACCATCGCAAATGATCTGTGTTTTGGTTTATTATGCTACGGTTTTATTAAAAACCATCGCAAATTTACACAACCCTGCATCAACCAAAAATTGCTAATATCATTAGATTTACATCCATATGGATTTAACATTCCACATAACTTAGTAGAAACTATAAATAAATGAATGGACATCAAATATACTTCCAACAATCAACATATAACATAAATTAAAATAATATCAATGGTCACATTAACCATAATTAACACAAATTCACATGTTATATACTTTATCATTAACTTCATAATACTGAGATTGCATTATCTAACTTTTACAAGATAACACAAGTCCATGTACTCATAACAATCTCCTTAGCAACTGATGAATAATGTCATATCCAAATCCAGAAATGTTGCCGCTTCCAAGAGATTATAGTTGTTACACGTCACTTCATCATCATAAAACTACATAAACACAATGACTTAGAATGATAAGACTGTAATACTACAGCAGGAGGGACATAATGGATTCAATAAATATGAAAACAAAAGGCTTGACTGTTGTTAAGTAACAGTTTAACAAATTTAGTCTTTGAAACCCATGAATACTCAAATTTTCTACCTAATACCGAATTGAAAGGAAAAATCTTACAATTACTCGAGGGAAATTATTAAATTTACAAATGAAGAAGAAAAATATACAATAACAAATATTTTCATGAACAATTAATAAAATTACAATAAAATCAAAGAATTTGGTACAAGCTGTAGATTCATCCAACAAAAGAAATTGACCTAAATTTTAGCTCCGCCATACAATCAATAAAAATTCAAGGGAGAAATAGAATGTCTACTAAATGTAGCAGGTCAGTCCCTAAAAAGGGACTCCCGAGCATATTAACCTTAGTAGGAGATAGTCGTAAACCAATGCTTCCAAGTACTATCATCAATTACACATCGATACGGTAGGACGATCATTTGCTTCCTAAATTCAACATAATGTTTTTAAGAATCAGATCATGAATATTAAAATTCATTCCTCACTTTCACATAGAGGGTGTCATGCCTCTTTTAACATCAAGTACAAAGCCAAAAGATAAGGACGTTATTAGAGTTTTGTAAGTTAAAGCCATTAATTCACTTCATGATTGACATAATAAACGTACATACCCGGCTATAAGACAGCTCAAAACTCCACAAATACTTTGTCCCATCATTCAAAAATAGGAACCATATAACTGATGTTTTGTACATTTTTCTTTCTTAGAAAAATATATTGGTAAATACTTAGGGGCTGTTCTTTAGTCCTTAACGGACCATACTCTCAGCGGACGCGTCCGTTGAGAAATGGTCCATTAAGGACTGTTTGCCCAACGACTCAAATTGGAATCGTTGGGCTCCGACGCGTCGGAGCCAAACGGCTCCAATTTGAGCCGTTGGGCAAAACCCTAGTCCCCTCAATAAAATCTCACCCCCCTCCATTCCTCCATCTACCACAAATTCTTCTAATTCTCTAAACACTCCTCTATCTTCACTTAAAAATGGCAAATCGACAACCTAAACACTATTGGAGCAGTGAATCAACACGACCATTGCTTAAATGCGCCGTTGCGGCGTATGGAAAATGTGGTAATAACAAGAAAGGGGTTACCAAAGCGATAGCTGAAAAATTTAATGCTGCAGCGGTCGAAATCAACATTACAAGAACAGACGAAACTCTGGATTTGATCGACGAAAACAAAGTTCGGCACAAGTATGATAGTCTTCGAAGGGAATGGGTTATATGAGAAAGCTTGAACAACAAAACTGGAGCTGGTTGGGATCCTAATCGTCAAACTGTTTCAGGCTCTGATGAATGGTGGGATGATCGTTTAAAGGTATTCGCAACAAATTGCTGCTTTGTTTTTTAATAGACCCGTTATTAATTAATTTTGTTAAAATAGGAATTCGGGACATCCATTCTGAAATTTAAAAAGTCACCGCTTGAGCATTTGGATCTACAACAACAACTGTTTCAAGGCACACATGCAACTGGACAGACGGCGTATACGCCAGCATATACGCCTGCTGTTACTCAACCTGAGCAAACACCACAGTTTACTCCCTCTTTGCCTGGAAATTATGCTAATCCATTTGCATTTGACCAATTCCACAGTCAGCTCAATGAAACAAAAGATCAAGGGCAAAGTAATATTCCAAATTTGAATTCACCAACACCTCATTCTTGGGATCCTGAACCGGACACTCAAACAAACGTGCCCGAAATTCCCATTCCACGGCGAAATCGACATGTTGGTTCAACCTCTGGTAAAAAGAGAAGTTTCAAAAAAGGGCGCAGTGACATGGAGGGAAAGTTTTCTGATTTCGTCGATTACCTCCATGCCCGAAAAGTGCAAAAATCTACAACTACGGAAAGTCCGACTCCAAACAATTTGACAGGAAACAGTGTACGGTCAACAGGAAATTCTTTAAATCAAGCTGATGTGATAGCACGCGTTAAACGTTTGAGTGAAGTAGCAGATTTTAATTTGACGGAAGCATTACACATAATTGTAGATCCCAACAAGGCAGATATGTTCAACCTCTTAAACGATGACGATGCAATAACATGGATGTCATCTGAGACAAAGCGCGATCAACTTTCTGCTGACTACAAGTACTTTGTGATGAAGAACGGCCCAAGCAACGTTTATGATTCCTACTATTATTTCAGTTTTGTATTTCTGCAATGTACCACTTTCTGTACTGTTTTTATGTAATGGACTGTTATGTTTTGTTAACTGTGTTATTCTGCAATAATTATAATGTTATGTTTAATCTATAATTAGTTAAATTACAAAATATAAATAAAATACTCCGCTTAAATACTCCGCTTAAACCGCCAAACGCATCGTCCGCTAACTACTATTCTCCGCTATAATACTCTGCTCAAATTCTCCGCTTAAATTCTCCGCTTCCGCTTGCAAAGAACACACCCTTAGTGTAAGACGAGAAATTAAGATATTGTATTCCAACTATTAGAATGCATGCACTCTTGTGCTTTGGTTTTCAACCAGATATTATATTCCAACTATTAGAAAATATTTGTTGCAAGGCTCAGTAAATTGAGCCTACAAGGCTCAGGTAAAATACCTGAACCGAGCGGCTCAGTTAAATCCCAATACATTTATGAGGAAATCCGAATACAATGGAAACTTCCCCCTTCACATCATATTGATATTCAGTATGAATTTGGAGTTCATAATTTTGTACAGCAATATAACAATGTTTGCGTACCTTTGCTTCACAGGTTGGTGCCTCATCAAAAAGGTGTATTTCACTTCTTTTATATGGTAGGAATGTGTCTTCAAGGTTTCTCGGTATGCAAAATTTTGAAAATGGTTGGCTTGACATGGGGAGCAAGAGAGTCATGAATCCCAAATTCCTCAATTCTAAATCCATAAAAGGTATTACATGGACGTATTCAATATGCATAATATTCACTGTGCTTATAACAGAATGAAAACATATTTTACAATCACCTATCTTGACATCATTGAGTGCTTGATCAAGGGTCTTTCTCTTCCGCTTCTTAAGGCACTAGTACAATATGAAACCAGAACTAGTTAACAAGACGATAGAGCATGTAGAAAAACAGTAGATGAATTGTATTTTTTTTTACCAACAAGAAGTTTACATGAGATAAAAGATGTAGAATATGCTCAAAGAAAAGATAGATAAGAGTCAAGCCTGCAACTATAGTTGCAACTGACAAAGTTGTTGCGATCTGCGGATTCAAGTGAATTTCCAGCTCTATACGTCTTGTCTTAACTGAAATACTGTGTGTAGTTTGGTTGTTCTAGTTTTTATTATATAGGTGTACTTGGTTTGAGGTATTATTCCAGGCGTAAGGAATTATTCCAAATTCCGGGTCTTAGTATGAAACTAGTACATAATGATGTACTCTTTTACACTTGATATGCTAACATCGTTATCAAAATTTAATTTACTGTTAAAATTAATTTGTTTATGCCATGGAAAGTATTTTTCTAACAGAATTCAATGGTTCTACTTTTGTGAGAATGAACTATATCAGCAAGTAAATAAAGATGACATAAGATGTTCCAGAGTTAATACATTAATTTGATTTTGAACTGAGCACAAGTCATGATTCTTAAGTTAGGACTTCTAAAAATCGACTGATGATTGTAGCATTAGACTTTGGACAAAATGAACAACGTGCAGAGTTGAAACTTCTAAAGTCATGCAATAAAATAACATTGAAATGCTCAAATGAACAACTAGTTCATGTTTTGTAACTAATAACTTTTGCCTAAGTCAACCCTCTTTTTCTTCAAGTTCGAAGTTATTAAGATGTTTATACTACAATATATTATTATATACTTTTCTTGTGTGATATAAATACAAGTAGAATGTTTTAGAAATCTTATGAACAGGGAAAATGACTCTTACCACTAACCATATCACTGCGTCTATCCTATTTTATAAGTTGGTAAAATGGATTTGATTTGTTACATTGACTTATATAAATTACCATTCTTTTACAGATTGTTTTTAAGAAATAGAATGAAAAAATATGCGTATTCAATCCTTATTTTAAAAAAATGCACCATGTATGCTTTCTACATGCTTGCAACAGTCATCTTTATAGACTGGGTAGTTGGTATATGATGCAAGCTATGAAGAGAAGAGGTAAAAACAATGAAGCTGTAATGGAAGTAAGACGTTATTTAAACCAAGTTAGTATGTAGTCTATATTTCTAACAATAACAGTATTCATTATTCTTAAAAAAATTAAACTTATTATGATGTTTTAATAATTAAAAAAGGTAATCAAGGTTGAAGTACACCAATTTCAATTTTGGATTTAAGGACAAACATAAAAAATTAGACTAAAAGAAAAAGGTAAATACAACTAACATTATGATCATTTTCTACATTATATTAAAATGTTAGTTACAACTAGCATTATATCCAATTTTACACTGTACAAAATGATTGTTGTATTTAGGACAATGATTCAATATAATATTTTTCAAAGTTTGTTTTCAGTGTAAAAAACAAATTTGATTTCATTCAGCTTAATATTTTATTTTTAAAGTTTGTCATTATCCCTATTTTCCACGTTAAATAGAAATGTTTTTTCTCTTAATTATTTGCATTTACAATTGTTAACAAATGTAAAAAATGAAAATAAAAATGTTTGGTATATCAACTTCTAATATGTGGTTTAGAAGTTCTCAAGCATAGATTTTAGCTTCATGCAATGTAGTACAAATCTAGCCTTTCAATCACAGATATGTGTATTTAGTCTTTACTGAAATTTTGTACTTGTCAATCCCAGTAGTAAAGGATAAGAGTGGCATACTAATGATATACATATCAGTCATTATGATACACATATCAATCACAGACATGGTTTTTTTCTTGACAAATGGTTTGAGCCATCAACAATGGACCAGCAACTCTGCTCCAGATAGGAATGAGCCATCAAAAAATCAGAAATTGTTTGGGCCATCAGAAAATAACCACACTGTCTCCATGAATACAAATAACTTCAGCTTCACAAATGGACTTTTCTATAACGGTAGTGCCAAAGACTCCCTTAACCTTATCATCTGGTACGCTAATGTTATCTACCTCGGCAACAACATCAACAGTATTCATTTTCAAGAAATATTGATCGGTAAACAACTCATTCACATCTTTAGTGACTGATAAAGACTCAAGTTTATTGAACAAAGAAGTTACTGAATCGGAATTGTCTAACTTCATGGCAATACATTTGTCATTAACAATGGAAAATTTGAGTTTTTTTATGGATATTTTAAATAAATATAAGTCATAGTATAACTGTCCAAACCTGCTTATATATATTCCATTCTTCCATCCATCTCACCATGCTTATACTGCCAACCAAATTTTAAACTGCTCTTTAAAAAACATAAGAAAAAAAAAAAGATTAGTTCTTCAAATAATAAGAAAGATAACATGTTACTTGACACTATATATAGAATATATATCAATATAACATACGAGATTAAGAAACAAGTCTTGAATTTGATCAAAATGGGGACGGTTGGCTTGATTAGTGGCATCAATATTATTATTTTAAATTATATTAGTACTGTACATTACAGGTATCCAGTAATTTAATGGAATAAAGTTATATCACTTCCTAGCTAACTTAGATTCAGACATTCATGAAATCCTGGTTAATTTTACTATATTGACACTTCAACTATAAGACTATGTGCGACTATTTTATAGTTAAGCCATCACACAATGACACCCTACAGTTGAAAACCCTATACCATTCGCTACAGTTTTTGTAACACCCCATCTTTTTCTATGAATATTAATAGACGAATTATAAGAATACTTAATTTTAAAAAGTGAGAATTAAGTAAAACAGACTATACCACTGCATTCGTCTCAAAATTCTGGTCAAGATTGACCCAAAGTTTGCATTAAATGGATAATGTATGAGAAAGATATGGACCTTGGAAGTTTGTATACATAAAGGGAAATATATGTGTGTGTGTGTATATATATATATATATATATATATATATATATATATATATATATAGATTAATAAAATAAAAATCAACCTAAAATTCAAGAAAAAATTTCAAAACGCGGAAGCAGGAAAGCAAAACGCCAAATTAATAAAATAAAAATCAACCTAAAATTCAAGAAAAAATTTCAAAACGTGGAAGCAGGAAGGCAAAACGCTAAACCGACCTATTTTATGGGTCGACCCCAGGGTCAACTCAGGGTGTTTGGAATCGACCTCGTCGACCTAGAATGGTCTGTGACGAAATTTTGCGTTTCACGTCTCATGTGTCGCACTGTGGTTGCCTGGGTGACATGTCTCTTTGGTTTAGATGGCTCTGATGACTCCTATGCTAATCTAAAGGCCATGATTTTCCTAACACACCTATAAATACATGTCCAAACCTAAACCCTAATTCTATTATTCACTCTCATGGCGCCTCCATACCGCCAAACTCTCATCTAAACCTAGCCGCCACTAAAACCTAAATCAAGTCAAAAAGTTCTTCATCAACCTAGAGGATTAATCAATATCAAGTTAGAGTTCTTCAACAACAACAAGCGATTCAATTATCTTTTCTAATACAAATGCTTTAAGTTCAGTTATTTTTAGATTTGAACACCTAAATCTAGTAATAAGATGAAATTGAGACTATGCCTGATTCTAAGTTGTTCTTTTGCTTCTATTCTTATTCTCATGATGCTATTATAATCAGTTTATCTTGTTGTACACCAATTTTTCATGTTCATGATGATGTTCTTATCAAGTCTTATCCTTTATGTCTGTGATGATATTTTCATGCCTATTTTCTCTCTGTTCTTATTTTATGCAACTTCTATCTCCCCCTATTTATTTTCTTTTATTGAACCTGGGTTAACTTCGAACCTAGGCTGAAATCGCGAAATACAAACGTTTGGAATACGGGGAATATTGGGTATTGCCTATTTGGGTGGATTTATGGGCATAACATGTTTGGTGGAGTTATTGGGCATAATTTGTGATGGATATGGGGTATTATTATTATTGCAAGTTTGGGTAAATTGACATGTAAATCAATATTTGGGCATATGTAAATTGGCATGTAAATCAATAAATATGTAAATTGGCATGTAATCAATATATGGGCATATGTAAATTGGCATGTAAATTGATAATTCGGCATATGTAAATTGACATGTAAATCAATAATTGGGCATATGATAATTAGCATGTAAAAATTGGAACTTGGACATAATTGGCAAGTATATAATTTAATTAAATCTAATGGCCGCCTAAGACACGAGGTCAGATTTGAGTTATGGTGTAAGGCTGCCTGGAACCGCCCAGCACATCCAGCAACTGCAACGACAAAATTCTAATGTGAGAGGTCAAAGGCGAAGATTAGATGGGTAATAATGCCTAACACGATGTTAGAATGAATTTGTGGTGTAAGACTGCCCGGAACCGCCCGGCACATCCAGCAACCGCAAATAACAAGTCTAATGTGAGAGGTTAGCGAATTGAATGCTTGAACCCAAGGTTGGAATGGGTTTGCGGTGTAAGACTGCCCGGAATCGCCTGGTACAATCCAGCTACCGCAAATAATTCCAATGTGAGAGGTTGATGCATTAATAAATAAATAATTAATGCTAAACAAACATGTTAAGTATGGTAGGGTTAATTCAACATGCAAGACTTAACCAATATGACATGACAAGTGGGTGGGTTAAGTAACTCGACTGGATTAATGACACTTCACCAATATAACATGATGAATGGGTGGATTAAGTAAACTTGAATTGATTGATTGATGACACTTAACCAATATGGGGGTATACGAATAGACACTAGGAAAACCCTAGTAGCGGGACCCTTTTCAGCAGTAACCCACATTAGGTATCAACGGGACCCTGAGCTAGACAGCGTGGGGCACGATTACTGGGCTGATTATAAGCGGTCAAAATAGCGGCAGGTGGTACGGTAGTGCAGGTTCCGACATATTACGGGCGTGCACGTAATTCCGGCATGGGAAAATTTAGACACTGAGTACCAATTAGGTATAAAGTTGTGCACTCTAGAACTGTATTGGGTTTCTACCCTAGGAAATGATACACCCTATGGTGGGACCAGCACATGTATCTACAAGTAGGGGCCAGGTTGATACAAACACATGCAGAACGTTATGAGTAGAAGCCGATCAATTAAGATAGGTACGGTGGGGACAGTTAAACTGTCAATATGAGGTGGGATCCTCATCATGAGATATGTACCTATATAACTATCATGTGGGAAATGGGGATCACTTATCTTGTTTTGTAACCAATGGAATTAGTTGAACACTAGTTAGGTGGTGTAGAGAAATAAGGAATCAGTACAATACCTTATCATGTTCTAGTCTTATCTTATGCTTATCTCGTTATCTTGCGTTGCTTATTATCATTGTTATGTCTTGTATCCAGTTTATTCATGTCATGATACTTTTACCTGTTTACATGCTGAAAGTCACTGGACTTACCAAGCTTTATGTCTGATTATGTTTCTGTTTCGCCTTCTTTCTTTCGTTCCCTCCCCCCTCCCCCCCCAGGTCCACAGGGAGGGAATACCACCGCTTAGTTCAGATTCTTTTCAAGATCGAAGATTGTGATGTATTGCTTTGGACTCTTTGCTTTACTGCTATGGTTGGCTACTGCTTAATTGGGAAATTATGTTATTTTTTGTTATGCTCCTTTTGATAAACAAGACAGACATTTGATGTAATGGGTTTTGATGTTTTGGTGTTGATGTTTGAAACAACCCTTATGAAAGTTTATCCTATTATGCTACTATGGAATAAAAGTTCTGATTGTTTTCCGCTGCTTAAATTTGTCTGTTTTGTAATTTTATCTGTTCAATATTCTTATGACCCCCACTAAAGTTAATGCATTCCCTTTGTGAGTGACCTTAATGGAGGTGGGGTGTTACACGTGGTATCAGAGCTGATGGTTACCAGAACAGATAAAAGATTTTGAAAACTATTTTCAAATGCATATTTTAAAAAAAAATATTTTCAAAACCATGATTAAAAGAAGCATTTTCAAGGAAAAGTATTGTTATTTTAAAAAGGCATATTCCTCAAAGCCATATGCACTATCCTTCTTTTCTTTGTTTTGAATCCTTTGCTTTTTCTTTTCAGCATGTCTGGGGAACCCGAGATACCTTAGGGTGTTCCGATACCCGCTTGGTTCAAATGATACCTAGAGGCTAGGGCCACTGCCGTGGGCCCAGCCAACGTTTCTCCTCCTCCCCCAGCTGTTGTCGCTCCTCGTGTAGATGCTTTTGCTAAGATTTGTAAGGACTTCCATGCTATGGGCGGAAAGATCTTTAAAGGGACTGATACGTTTGTTGAAGCATGGAACTGGATCAAGGAAACAGAAGAGTTGTTTGCTATCTTTGAAGTGGATGATAAGAGGAGTATACAATTGGCCGCTTGGATAATGAAGGAAGAAGCCTCTTACTCGTGGGAAGTTACTAGTGCTGAGCAACCAGTTGAGATTTGGATAGACTTTAGGCGGAGGTTTAAGATGAAGTTCCCCTCGCCAGCTAAACAAAGCCTACAGATGGAGAAGTTTCTAGCACTCAAACAAGGGAGTATGTTAGTCAAGGAATATGTCAACAAATTCAATTTGCTTGCAAGATTTGGGTTGGAGTTGGTAGATACACCTCACAAGAAAGCTTTACGTTTTGCTAGAGGCTTGAATGAACCATTGCATAGTCTAGCTATGTCACATATTCCAATGGGTGCAACTTTTGAGAGATTGGTCGACATGGCGCTATTACATGAAGAAGAAAAGGGTGGAAAGAAAGAAGTAAAGAAGGATGAACCTCAAAACAAGAAGGTGGACAATAAGAAGGGTGGAAAGAACAAGCCACTCGACAAGAGGAAGTGTAACTATTGTGGTATCATTGGCCACATCGCTAAAGACTGTAGAAAGAAGAAGAGGAAGACGGGTGGTTGTTTCCATTGTGGCGACACAGGACATGTGGTTAAGGATTGCCCAAAGAAGCAAGGGCAAAGGGCAGGACCTTCTGGAGGGCAAGTTCATGCTCTCATGGCACCCACTCAAGAGAGAGGTAGAAATATTTCCGTTGAAAGTTCAGTTTTTCTTGCTGATCATCCTGTATGCACTCTTTTTGATTCTGGCGCATCACATTCTTTTATATTCGCTTCTATAGTAGAGTTTCTGCACCTTAGTACATGTATGGTAGAGGATCCCATTGTTGTCTCAAATCCGATTGGGGATTCGGCCCATTTATCTATCATTTTCTTGGATTTGGGAATATATATACTTAGTGTTGAGTTTCGATGTAATGCATATGTTTTTGGTTTCATGGGCTATGGGTTGATTCTAGGGATGGATTAGTTATCCAGAAATGGTGCAATTCTCGATTGTGAAAGGAGGGCAGTTAGACTTTTGACTCGTCTCGGTAATACCCTTGGAATCTCATGTTACCCCAAGGGTTCTGTCATGCATAGTTACCTAGAATCTCTTGATGCATCTGTTGATAATTTGCAATATGTTCTAGTAGTCCATGAGTATCCCGATGTCTTTGATGAGGTGAAGGGTTTACCCCCAAAACGTGAAATGGATTTCCGCATATACTTGGTTGATAATGCCAAACCAGTTGCTTTACCCGTACAACACATGACTCCTAAGGAAAGGAAGGAGCTTAGTAAACAAGTTAAAGAGTTACTTGAGAAGGGGTTTATTAGGTGAAGTATTTCTGAATGGGGTGCTCCAGTAGTATTCGCTACTAAGGCGGATGGTTCACTTCGCTTATGTATGGATTATATAGAGCTAAACTAACTAACTAAGAAAAACAGGCACCCACTTCCACGAATAGATGATTTGTTTGACCATCTTGTAAGTGCGTCTGTTTTCTCACAACTAGATTTGGCTATGGGTTTTCGTCAGCTAAGAGTGGCGGAGGACAGTATAGACAAGACTGCTTTTAGGACCCCTGATGGTTTCTTTGAATGGCTTGTCATGCCTTTCGATTTGACGAATTCACCCGTCTATTTTGTTGACTTGATGAGTAGGGTGCTTAGGGAGTTCCTTAACAAGTTTGTGGTAGTCTTCATGGACGACATCTTGATTTTCTCAAAGAACGAGGAAGAACATACTTTGCATTTGAGGGCAGTCATGGAGACCCTTCGAGCACATCAGCTTAAAGCGAAGTTCTCCAAATGTCACTTTTGGAGAGAAGAAGGTTTCTAGGACATGTGGTGTCCAAAGACGGGATAGTTGTAAACCCCGTGAAAGTAGTTGCGGTGCAAGATTGGAAGATCCCAAAGAATGCAACAGAGATGCGAAGCTTTCTTGGATTAGGAGGCTATTATAGGATGTTCATTAAGGACTTTGCGAAGATATCAGCCCTACTTACTAGACTGACAAAGAAGAATCTAGCCTTTGCTTGGGACATTGCTTTCCAACGATTGAAAAGGGCTCTTACAACAGCCATAGTGTTGACATTCCCAGACGGGAGTAAAATGTTTACAGTATACATGGATCATGCGGTACGGGACTAGGCGATGTCTTGATGCAAAAAGGGAAGGTAGTAGCTTATGATGGAAGACAGTTGAAAGTACATGAGAAAAAATACCCAACCCACGATCTAGAGTTAGCTGCCATCATTTTTGCGCTTAAGTCTTAGAGCCATTATCTCCTAGGTGAGAAGTTTGAATTGTATATTGACCATAAATTGTTGAAGTACCTCTTCTTGCAGAAAGATCTTAACTTGAGGCAACAAAGGTGGATGGATTTCTTCGCATCCTACGATTTTGAGATCGCATATACCCCTGGCAAGGGTAACGTTGCAGCTGACGCCTTGAGTAGGAAGAAGTTGACTTTGAGTCCCATGTTTGTGGAGAGGCAGAGCTTAGAGTACATAGCGGCCTTTGACTTTAGACCCTCTGTCGATTATGTGACTGGTTTGTTAGCATTCTTAGAGGTGAGACCTACGCTTTTGGGATGGATTGGAGAGGCCCAGCGAGATGACCCACAGTTGCTTGAGCTAATAGAAAAGCTCATAGGAGGGGAGTCTTTGAGCCATCTTGGTAGGTATACCCTAGATGACAAGGGTTGGTTAAATAGGGACGGGAGACTTTGTGTACCACAAGAAGAGAACTTGAGGAGACAGTTCTTGAGGAAGCCATCATTCTAAGATGACCATACATCCCGGTGGTGACAAGATGTACAAAGACATGAAGCGAGTTTTCTTTTGGGCTGGAATGAAGAAGGACGTGGTCGAGTTTGTTTCTTAATGCTTGGTATGTCAGCAAGTCAAGATTGAGAAGAAAAAGCTCGGTGGACTGCTTCATCCTCTACAGGTTTCGCAATGGAAATGGGAGAGTATCTCGATGGACATTATAGATGGACTGCCTAGGTCTAGAAGAGGCAATACCAGTATTTGGGTGATAGTGGACAGACTTACGAAGAGTGCTCACTTCATTCCTGTCAAGAGAAAGAGGACTGCATCATCGTTAGCACCTATTTATGTTAGGGAGATAGTTCATTTGCATGGGGTACCTTCTAGCATAGTAAGCGATCGTGATCCTATCTTTACTAGTGACTTTTGGAAAAGTTTGCAAGAAGCCATAGAGACTCAGTTATGCTTGAGCACGGCGTATCATCCTCAGATGGACGGCAAAACCGAGAGGGTGAATCGGATTCTAGAAGACATTTTGAGGCTTTATATCTTAGACTTTAGCGGGACATTGGAGGACCACCTTCCACTAGTAGAGTTTGCGTGTAATAACAACTATCAGTTTAGCATTGGAATGACACCTTTTGAAGCTTTGTATGGACGGCCATGTAGGTCACCAACTTGCTGGTGGGAATCCACAGATAAGCTAGTACTTGGGCCAGATATGATTAGAGAGACTTCGGAGAAAGTGGATCTAATTCGAAGACATATGAAGACTGCGCAAGATAGGCAAAAGTCGTATGCTGATAGGAGAAGGACCGACCTTAAGTTCAATGTTGGAGACATGGTCTTTGTCAAAGTATCACCGTTAAGGAATGTTGTTCGCTTTGGATCGGTAGGGAAGCTAGCACCGAGATTTGTAGGACTGTTTCCTATTACAGAGAGAGTTGGACAGATGGCCTACCGAGTAGAGTTACCCAAGAAGCTTAGTGGTGTACATAAAGTGTTTCACATATCACATTTGAGGAAGTGCTTACATGACACCGCGGAAGTGGTGGAGCCGAGCATACTTGAGGAAGTTGAAGTGGAGCGAGATGCCACAATTAGACGATCCCTTACGTGCATCCTTGGATCAGAGGTCAAGAGGTTACGCAACAAAGAAGTCAAGCTAGTCAAAGTACAATGGGGAAGTGATGAAGGAGACGCTACTTGGGAGACGGAAGCTAAGATGCGTACGTTGTGTCCTTTTCTCTTTGAGAGTATGTTCTTAATTTCCCCTTTTTCTACCACTTTGTTTATGCTTGTTCTATCATTTAGGACGTCCTCTTGATTAAATCATCTACTTTTAGCTAGGAATATCCTATGATTATAAACATGTGTTTGAGACATGTTATGTTTAGTGGATGCAAGTGGTTGCTAGTGGTTGCTCGTGAATGCATTTACACACACCTTAGGCACTAGATCGGCTCATGTCACTTTCACATTGCATATGCATATATATGTTTGGTTATGGATGAGATTGAAATCGGACGTGTTATCATATGAATATTGCATATGGATGAATGATTGTGCACTCAAGTAGAGGTTATGAAGTACATTAGGAATAATTGCATACATAATTGGACTCATGGCACTAACATAATTCGCATTAAGGAGGGCAACTGAATCAGTAGAACGCCTGATTTTGCATTAGATAAGGAACATATACACGCACACTTTTGCATATGTTCATATAGCATTAGAAATCTTTTTTTAAAGGACAATGGATGCTTGTGAATGATGGTTGATTAGATGGATGTTGGATGGTAGGATGCATTCTTCTTAACTTAGAGACTTCGGGAACGAAATCCTTTAAGGAGGGGAGAATGCAACACCCCATATTTTTCTATGAATATTAATAGACGAATTATAAGAATACTTAATTTTAAAAAGTGAGAATTGAGTAAAACAGACTCTACCATACGTTCGTCTCAAAATTCTGATCAAGATGGACCCAAAGTTTGCATTAAATGGATAATGTATGAGAAAGTTATGAACCTTGGAATTTTGTATACATATAAGGGAAATATATGTATATAAATTAATAAAATAAAATTCAACCTAAAATTCAAGAAAAAAATTCGAAACAGCAGAAGCAGGAAGGCAAAACGCCAAACCGACCTATTTCATGGGTCGACCCGAGATCCGCTGGGTCGACTCCAGGGTCAACTCAGGGTGTTTGGAATCGACCCCGTCGGCCTAGAATGGTCTGTCATGAAATTTTGTGTTTTAGGGCTATGTCGCACTGTGGTTGGATGGGTGACATGTCTCTTTGGTTTAGACGACTCCTGTGCTAATCTAAAGGCCATGGTTTGCCTAACACACCTATAAATGCATGTCCAAACCTAAACCCTAATTCTATTATTCACTCTTATGGCGCCTCCATGCCGCCAAACTCTCATATAAACTTAGCTGCCACTAAAACCTAAATCAAATCAAAAAGTTCTTTATCAACCTAGAGGATTAATCAATATCAAGTTAGAGTTCTTCAACAGCAACAAGCGATTCAATTATCTTTTCTAATCCAAATGCTGTAAGTTCAGTTATTTTTAGATTTGAACACCTAAATCTAGTAATAAGATGAAATTGAGACTATGCCTGATTCTAAGTAGTTCTTTTGCTTCTATTCTTATTCTCATAATGCTATTATAATCAGTTTATCTTGTTATACACCAATTTTTCATGTTCATGATGATGTTCTTATCAAGTCTTATCCTTTATGCCTGTGGTGATATTTTCATGCCTATTTTCTCTCTGTTCTTATTTTATGCAACTTCTATCTCCCCCTATTTATTTTCTTTTATTGAACCTGGGTTAACTTCGAACCTAGGCTGAAATCGCGAAATACAAACGTTTGGAATACGGGGAATATTGGGTATTGCCTATTTGGGTGAGTTTATGGGCATAACATGTTTGGTGGAATTATTGGGCATAACTTGTGATGGATATGTGGTATTATTATTATAATTGCAAGTTTGGTTAAATTGGCATGTAAATCAATATTTGGGTATATGTAAATTGGCATGTAAATCAATATTTGGGCATATGTAAATTGGCATGTAAATCAATATTTGGGCATATGTAAATTGACATGTAAATCAATAATTGGGCATATGTAAATTGGCATGTAAATCAATAATTGGGCATATGATAATTGGCATGTAAAAATAGGAACTTGGACATAATTGGCAAGTATATAATTTAATTAAATATAATGGCCGCCTAAGACATGAGGTTAGATTTAAGTTGTGGTGTAAGGCTGCCCGGAACCGCCTGGCACATTCAGTAACCGCAACGACAATATTCTAATGTGAGAGGTCAAAGGCGAAGATTAGATAGGTAATATTGTCTAACACGAGGTTAGAATGAGTTTGTGGTGTAAGACTGCCTGGAACCACCCGGCACATCCAGCAACCGCAAACAAGTCTAATGTGAGAGGTTAGCGCAATGAATGCTTGAACCCGAGGTTGGAATGGGTTTGCGGTGTAAGACTGCACGGAATCGTCCAGTACAATCCAGCTACCGCAAATAAGTCCAATGTGAGAGGTTGATGCATTAATAAATAATTAATGCTAAACAAACATGTTAAGTATGGTAGAGTTAAGTAAACATGCAACACTTAACCAATATGACATGACAAGTGGGTGGGTTAAGTAACTCGACTGGATTAATGACACTTAACCAATATAACATGATGAATGGTTGGGTTAAGTAAACTTGAATTGATTGATTGATGACACTTAACCAATATGGGGGTATAGGAATAGACCCTAGGAAAACCCTAGTAACGGGACTCTTTTCAGCAGTAACCCACATTAGGTATCAACGGGACCCTGAGCTAGGTAGTGTGGGGCATGATTACTGGGCTGATTATAAGCGGTCAAAATAGCGGCAGGTTGTACGGCAGTGCAGGTTCCGACGGATTAAGGGCGTGCACGTAATTCCAGCATGGGAAAATTTAGACACTGAGTACCAAATAGGTATAAAGCTGTGCACTCTAGAACTGTATCGGGTTGCAACCCTAGGAAATGATACACCCTATGGTGGGACCAGCACAGGTATCTACAAGTAGGGGCCGGGTTGATACAAACACATGTGGAACGTTATGAGTAGGAGCCGATCAATTAAGATAGGTACAGTAGGGACAGGTAAACTGTCAATATGAGGTGGGTCCCTCATCATGAGATATGTACCTATAAAACTATCATGTGGCACTACAACAAAATAGTGGTTAGATAGCAAAAGCTAATAGCGTTCCAGTCCTAATATCTGCAAACGCTCTGTTTGGTTTCAGAACGCTATTTGACAAGATAATATTTTTTAGGATCTTATACAACGCTATTCAAAGGAGAAAAAAAGGCGGAAAGCAATTTATTTTCGCGGGAACTAAATCTCGTGAAAAAGCTTTTTGCCCTTTCATGCAGATAACAAATCCCCAAAATGAAAATCGCTTTTCACACCGTCGCCTCCAAAGCCTTCGATTCCTAATCTCAACGTTAAACCGCAAAATCCCTAAACTGCAAAATCATAAATCGTTGAATCTCCAAAAGCTACGATTCCTCTATAACTCTATTTTGAACAGAAACGAGAGGTACTAAAATCCCTATTGTACGTTTTTTTACTGCTTGTGCTTATGGTTCTTACTTTGTTTATGATTTGAATTATTTAACCAAAATTGGCATGAAGTTAACGTATTTTAAAAAAAATTAGTTAACTAATATGAATTATCCTATTAGTTTAACTAATGTGAGAATTTCCTACATTCTGAATTAATGCATTTCAGTTTACTTTTAAATGTATAGTTAACTCAGCTTATGTTTCAGCGTAATTCAGTAATTACCTTGCAATACAACTTTGTCTTTGATTGTGTAATTTTATAGGGAAATAGAAGACATTTGTCGGGCTGGCTCAGAAGATAACTGATCTAGAATTTGCTTCTTGAAATTTAAGCTTCCATCACACGGTGTCAGTCTATCATTCAGGTAAGGATTTTAAAATAATCTATGTTTCAAGCTTACAGTCAGTATGGCCCCAAGCGATACAACCATCTTTTATTTTATTTTATTTTATTTATTTAGTTAAACTAATATCTTTATAAAGATAGGTACATTCAATTCCTAATGTAATATATTTATTATAAGATGAAACCCTTTCAATATGTAGTTGGGAAAGCTATCTTGCTATTCGTTGTTGTTAATATAATTTTCATGATATATCATTACATTATAGAAATTAAAATGCGTCGGCCACTACCTACAATACTACTTCGAGTAACTAATAACACTAATGATTTTTTGTACAGAAAAACAATTTCATTTCATCCCCCTTTTAGTATCATTGAATGCTAAAAAAGACCTACATGCCAACATTTTTAAAGGTGTCGCCTTGCAGGGAAGTCCATGATAAATTTGTGGCTCTCTGCATGTTTCCCATAACTAAAACGAATTTGCAGTTTTTTAGTTATTTGTAAATTTAGTATGTTTTTCTTGTTGAATCGTTTATATGGCTGGTGTTCTTTTTGAAAAAACACCTTGATAGCTGGCACTTGGTTTTAATTAATTTCTAGTCCTATGTGCGCTTCTATCAGTATGCTGTTGGAGATTGAAATAACTACGAACTGGTGTCTAGGGATTAAGTTCAAACAACTTTTGTTCATGTGGACAACAGCCTTAGGAATTGGGATAACGAATTGGAATTATGGTGCGACAGTTATTTGCTGTGGTGGTAGATGATGAGAATTGACATTTGTTTGTTTGCTAGGACTACGGTTTGATGAGAATTTGTTCAAATCTCTGCATATATGAACTCATCCATTGTAAATAAATTTTGTAAATTGTTATTCTTCTGTAACAGCCCGCCATTTTGACCGCCCCAAATCGATGATTAAACCGACTTAAAGCGTTCAAAACGACGGATTGTTATTGGCTTACGGGGTTTAAATAGAATTAACACAGAATCACAATACACTATCTGTAGCAAAATACAATTTTATTCAAATATCAAAGCTTACAATGTTTATTCAGCGGAAATAATAAAATACATAAATTTTTACTAATAAAGTTTCACAATTATCACTGAGTTTTGTACGCACATGCGTCTTCTCGTGCCTCTCTTCTTTAAAAGCTATGCATCTCTTCTTTAAAAGCTATACTTTGCATCTGCAGCACTTGGGAACAAAAGATGCAAAATACTAAACCAACTGCCTAAAAATTGATTAAAGGTATATATATAAAAAAAACCATCAAAAACAATTATAACTATACCATACGAAAAAGATCAGTATAGCACACATGAATAATCAGTTGACTACGTAGCATAATCATATAATTAGGGCTGTCAATGGGTCGGGTTCGGGTCGGGTCAAGTCGGGTTCAGGTTGATTTATAAATGGGTTGGGTCAACCCGTTTATTAAACGGGTCATATTTTCCCAACCCTAACCCGACCCGTTTATAAACGGGTTGACCCGACCCGCGTAACCCGTTTAACTAAATGGGTCATGTCGAGTCGGGTTTACCCGTTTGACCCATTGATAGATATTGCCTACTAATATAAGCAACAAAAGAGCCAAATCACCAACATGCAACAAGTTGCAAAGTCACCAACAGACAACACATATATAAAGCATGAAATTACCATATCCAAGAATCAGTTTCTATACATAAGTTTATACTACATAAATTAAAGACTACCAGTATGGAAGAGATACAGTTGTTATAAGTAAAATATAACTAATAACATACAAGAATAAATTAGTAAAATATAACAGCTTACATATACGAGCATACTGATTACTGCATACATAAAAGATTAACACTAAAAGTATACATAAAAGACTAACAGTATGGAAGAGATACAACATATAATCGGGTTTGGCGGGTCAAAATCGAGTTAGCGGGTCAACCCTAAACCCACCCGTTTATAAACGGGTTAAATTCGGGTTGACCCGAAAATGACCCGCTAACTAAACGGGTCGGGTTAACCTGCTAATTCTCGTGCGGGTTTCGGGTCGGGTCACGGGTCGTGTTGGAAACTGACAGCCCTACATATAATGGATATGTTATAAATGGATGCTAGTGAAATATGTATGTTATTAGTACGTTGATAATATTTCTTCTTAACTTGACATTGCAGGTAAGTATTAACATAAGTCAATAAATTTCATGATAAGTGCTCCTAGTTCAAACGTATTAGACGAGCTTCTTTGTTATTTTCTTGAAAAGAAATAACTGAAAGATAAATGTGAATACCAATTGTATACGCTTCTTTAAAAGGTACTTTGAGAGAATGGACAATGCCATTTTTGAGGCCAAACAGTTAACACAGCAAGGTAACTGACTTTTGTGAAGTGAATATTAGGTAGAATGTATTAAGTTAGCCAATATTTTATAAACAGGAAGCATACCACTTATACAGTACTCAGTAGGAGGGTGCTAGCATGAGTCCACATGCAAGAGTTCAAATCATCAAATATGTCTTTAATTACTTCTACTCTTGGAACCCCTCACTTGTACGATATTGCTTTTGTCAAGATATATATATTAATGTCATATTCATCAAAGAATAAGATTTAAAACAAAATGAAAACATTGTTCAACCGAAGGCTTGTTCAAGCCAAAAGTAATAAACAAATTGATAGCAATTAGGAGTACCTAAGGATTGTAGTTATCTATAAAGGAGATCTCTGTGTCCACCATGGTCAAGTCTTTGTTTGTAGTAAAATGAGCATCCATACATAAGAACACAAAATATAATTAGAAAATTTCATCAATTCATGAAATATTCAGAAATAACAATCCCACGAACTTGCTGAAACACATTAACCACTACAAAACAAGGTAACTAGCATAAACCGGAAAAACAACCTTGGAAAAATGACAAGTTGCATGGGAACTTGAGAGTGCAGCATGGTTGTGCATTTAATTTCATCCGTGTGTGGGCAGTACAAATGTGATGGCATGGGCATTTCCAAACAAATTGGAAAATGAAGTGCATCCATTAAAAGATGCTACTGCTATCCTCAAATTGAAGTAGGCAAGGTAAAACCAACAAATAATGGATTACATATGAAGCTACTAAATGCTACAATCCTCGTTTATTATCATTGTTATTTATTTTCTATTTATACATGAAATATTGATTGCATATTAAATGAACCAATAGCACAAATTTAAAGAGATTACATGCGCACCTATTCATGGTGCACATGTTTACACTGTGCAATGAAATGCAAAGACATAGATGTAACAACTATTAAAGAAGTTTACAACAGTCAATAGGACGTGTTCAAAAATTAAAATTAGAAATACAGGTTACCAAACATAACTAGTGAGCATGAAAAATTAAGCACAATACCTGCTATGCTATTTTTGACTTACATTATCTTTTATCATAACAGTTTGAATGCAACTAAATACTCAAGGGTTATTAAATAATGCTGAGTATTTTGAAATGCTCGGAAAATCAATCTTTATGAACAAAACAGAACAAGAAACAGACTTCTCCGCAACTAGTTTATCAAATATACACAGGGTACTAGCCAATTCCCGCAAGTACCAACATATTTTTTAAACAATTGCATGCTACTTAACATGAGACAGCAAGTAATAAAATTCTAATATGCTGATCCGCATGGAAGTATACTAGTGTATTTGTTCATAAAGGATAGGAATTCTATATTCCATTTTACAAAAACAATCATCTAGATCGAAATCAAAAGTTTAAGAGTGACAATGCAAGAGAGTAAACAACAAATATGAAGAAGTTTTGAAACTGTAACCAAAATCTATTCTAAAACAATTAAATATATGTCAAATGAAAGTCTAAGCTTTCTCAGCTACGAAACCAGTCCTCAAGGGTGCAATGGATGGCAAAGGACCACAATGAATAATCGAAAATGACACAGAGAGAACTCCAAATGGTGATGCTAAAACTTTAAGGTGGTAATAACAGATATTGCATACCTGGAGCGCTTACCCAGTTTGCTAAAATCAACCGAACTGAAGCTAAGAGTGATAAACACATCAGCGGTTTCACGATACTGCTTCGTTGTTCCGGTCACTGGCAGCATCAGGTCAGTTCGTGGCTATGCTTGTGGTCTCGTTCACCAAGTCAAACGAGAAGAAGGCGGTGAGCTTCGTTCAGTGGAGGGGAAGCGACTTGTAGTGGCGCGATTTGGGGAAAGGAGGAGGATTCGCCATGATTTCGGAAGGTACCGATTTTTTTCAATTTTTTTTTTTTTTTTTTTTTGGGAAAATGAATTTCCTGAAGGAACGAGGGTCAAAAATATGATTTGGCTCCAGTCCCCCCCTCCGAAACAATGGCTATCCCCTATATACAAGTGGGAAGGTCGGTGAAAATAACAGAGAACCTACATAGAAAAATCCAGAACCCCCTAAAAAAACAGGTGGCAACCAATACGGTTGAATTCAAACATACATTGAAAGGAACGGTTTGAACGCAATGTTGGGCTAGTGAACGGTGTACAACGTTATTTGCTTTCAATGAATTTAATTCCAATAATTTATTATCAGAGAAATAATCGCTCAAAACTTATCAAACGATGAGTTTGAGATACTTTTTTTTGTTAAATTAACATGAATAATTGAATATGCAAACTCAAATTCTTTATTTAATTTTAAATTTAAAGTTTGCCAATTACAATGAATTATATTTTCACATAATTTAGATGAATCCAAATCATTTGAAAACATAAATTTCGTCATAACATTCCCCTATTAAACAACAAAAGAATTGCAACGTTAATTATTGAAGATACATTTCGATTATTCAAAAATGGAACGACGTCCAAATCCCAAATACAACCATCTAATCGCAATGATTAAGTCTTAATTTATTTATTTTTTTAAATGTCAAAATTTTCTAAGTCATTACAACACCTTTCCAAAAATCCGGGTTGTTACAGACTCCCCCCTTAAAGAAATTGCGTCCTCGCAATTTACACAGGTCAAAACACAACATTACGGAATACCAACGTCGCATCTTAACTTGTCCCCACTTATTTGGATTGTAACATAAGAAAATTTCCAACTTCGAGTCCTTAATTTTGTAGAAATTTCAACTTTTATCCATATATATACTAGGATATTTACTCCCCGTTTTCAATATAGAGGTATCGCATGTAAAAATACGATTCCATTATAATTTTAGAAAATCTGATATAATTAGATAGGATATCATACATAAACGAATATGATATCCATAAATATCATATACGAGACATTAACTAATTAAATCAAAGGGTTATCTACAAGCCAATAAGTCTTCATGACATTTATCAATAAATTAATTTAGTGTGTCACATATGAGCCAAGATGATATTAAAAATAAATCAAGTTAGGGTATCGCGTAATAAAATCTTCTTGGTATTAATAAATCAAATCAGAGTATCATATGTAAAGCAATACGATACTCATAATGCTTATGAAATAAGATGATAAAATGAATTAGGGTAGAGTACCATTTCTAAATCAAAACGATACTCATAATGAATATAACCAAATGGTAAAAATAAAGTAGTTTATATAAATCAAACATTTCATGGCCTTTATCACATGTAAAAGCAATGTGATCGAATCAGATATTATATGTAAATCAATACGATACTCATAACACTTATCATATGTAAATCAATTTGATGAAAGGAATCAAAACAAAGTATCACATATAAATCAATGCGATACTTGCAAATATCTTAGGATAATCAATCAAGTCGATAAAATCTTCGTGGCATTTATCGTTTGTAAATCAAATTAGAGTATAATATATAAATCAATACAACAATTATCATATATAAATCAATTTGATAATAAAATCAAATCAGAGTACCATATACGAATTAATACAATACTCATAACAATTATCATATGTAAATCAATATGATAATATAATCAAATCAGAGTATCATATATAAATCAATACGATACTCATAACAATTATCATATATAAAATCAATATGATAATATAATCAAATCAGAGTATCATATATAAATCAATATGATACTCATAACAATTATGATAATATAATCAAATCAGTTATAGTAATCTGATAAAATATTAGGGGATTATGGGATAAATGTAAATTGACTCATAAATACCAAATAAACAGACGCTAGTGTTGTAAAATTACAGTGGTAGAGCTCGAGCGCGCATCGAGACATCCACACCGTAATCCACTCATAGCGCCATAACGACACCTGGCGATCAACCCAGGATAACCAAGACGGTCTAAGGCGAAGGCCGTATGCTACCCGTTCTACACGTGGGACTCCCACGCCTCCATGTGATGTAGTCCGTGACCCGCCGATCGGGAATCCCGATCAAAACAACAAAATTGACCAATATAGCAGACCGTTGACCTTTGGTGGTAGATGGGCGAAATTTAATACCACCGATTCAGGTAGCGATCCTGAATCAGGTCGACCAAGATGGAGTTTTGGTCCATTGGTACAACAGAGTCCAATCTATCCCAATCCCAAAATCAAAAGCATTCTTGAAATGCTAATTTTATATAAAACTTGCCATGAAGTTCAAAGTGTTTATAACGTCAAAACACTTTAAAATTCAACTATGACTTGAAAAAATAAACCATCACATATAAGGCAAAATGGTAATCACAACCCAAATTACACAAAACATAACTGATATTCGACTTTATCATATATAAAAACAATATGATAAAATTAGTCAAGTCAGAGTATCATATATAAATCAATATGCTACTCATAATAAATATCAAATATAAAACAATATGACAGAATAAACCAAATAACAATAGTTGTGAAAGAGAACAAAAAGTATCGTCATGAGAGCATGTCAACATAGAAAACACTTCAATTCAGTAATTGAAGAATACTTTCAAACAGTAATTATTCATTTATAACACATGCTCTTATGCACATTATGTTACCGGTATATTTCAGAACCGAAATTACAAAAACAACCGAATATTCCATACGAAAAGTCAAGAGAGTAACCAGAAAAGTATTACCAAACGTCCCATACCGCTTGGTATTACCAATCTGTTTACTCAAAATCCTCATCGTACAAAATATCTCAATGGAAATTATATTCGGTTCAAACCATATATCTGTCAAAGAAAAATAACTAATTTACTTTTAGTTGTTTGTATTATTTATTTATTATTACTGGTATTCTTACTTTACTTCACATACCGATCCGAGCCAATTTCAAAACTGGTTCAGTTCTTGTTTAACAACCATTTTTAAATCGGACATCGCTCGAATTCTGTTTTGTCCAATTCAAAGTATTTTTTTGAACCTATGCTTATTACCCATCTCGATTTCTAACCAAAATCTTCCTTTTTAAAATCAATTCCACATTTTTCTTTGATTGAAAGCTTTGGGATTTCATGCTGCAAATGACGTTTGGGTAGGGATTCCAAAAAGGAAACTTATTTTTCTTAAAATATTTCCTTCAATATATTCATCATATTTTATTATATATATATATATATATTTCCCAAAATCATATCAAAATATTTTATTTTTCCCAAAAATGCGCTCTCTCTCTAGAGTGATTTTGGTATCAATTCCGCTCATTCTAATGTTTTTTCCACCCTATCTCTAATGAGTTTTAAACCCAATAAGCCAAGTTTTAAAAGAACCTCGCTCTGATACCAAATGTAACAGCCCGCCATTTTGACCGCCCCAAGTCGATGACTAAACCGACTTGAAGCGTTCAAAATGACGGATTGTTATTGGCTTACGGGGTTTAAATAGAATTAACACAGAATCACAATACACAATATCTGTAGCAAAATACAATTTTATTCAAATATCAGAGCTTACAATGTTTATTCAGCGGAAATAATAAAATACGTACATAAATTTATACTAATAAAGTTTCACAATTATCGCTGAGTTTTGTACACACATGCGTCTTCTCGTGCCTCTCTTCTTTAAAATCTATACTTTGCATCTGCAACACTTGGGAACAAAAGATGCAAAATACTAAACCAACTGCCTAAAATTTGATTAAAGGTATATATATAAAAAACCGTCAAAAACAATTATAACTATGCCATACGAAAAAGATCAGTATAGCACACATGAATAATCAGTTGACTACGTAGCATAATCATATAATGGATATGTTATAAAGGGATGCTAGTAAAATATGTATGTTATTAGTACGTTGATAATATTTCTTCTTAACTTGACGTTGCAGATAAGTATTAACATAAGTCAATGAATTTCATGATAAGTGCTCCTAGTTCAAACGTATTAGATGAGCTTCTTTGTTATTTTCTTGAAAAGAAATAACTGAAAGATAAATGTGAATACCAATTGTATACGCTTCTTTAAAAGGTACTTTGAGAGAATGGACAACGCCATTTTTGAGGCCAAACAGTTAACACAGCAAGGTAACTGACTTTTGTGAAGTGAATATTAGGTAGAATGTATTAAGTTAGCCAATATTTTATAAACAGGAAGCATACCACTTATACAGTACTCAGTAGGAGGGTGCTAGCATGAGTCCACATGCAAGAGTTCAAATCATCAAATATGTCTTTAATTACTTCTACTCTTGGAACCCCTCACTTGTACGATATTGCTTTTGTCAAGATATATATATTAATGTCATATTCATCACAGAATATGATTTAAAACAAAATGAAAACATTGTTCAACCGAAGGCTTGTTCAAGCAAAAAGTAATAAACAAATTGATAGCAAATAGGAGTACCTAAGGATTGTAGTTATCTATAAAGGAGATCTCTGTGTCCACCATGGTCAAGTCTTTGTTTGTAGTAAAATGAGCATCCATATATAAGAAGAACACAAAAATATAATTAGAAAATTTCATCAATTCATTAAATATTCAGAAATAACAATCCCATGAACTTGCTGAAACACATTAACCACTACAAAACAAGGTAACTAGCATAAACCGGAAAAACAACCTTGGAAAAGATGACAAGTTGCATGGGAACTTGAGAGTGCAGCATGGTTGTGCATTTAATTTCATCCGTGTGTGGGCAGTACAAATGTGATGGTATGGGATTTCCAAACAAATTGGAAAATGAAGTGCATCCATTAAAAGATGCTACTGCTATCCTCAAATTGAAGTAGGCAAGGTAAAACCAACGAATAATGGATTACACATGAAGCTACTAAATGCTACAATCCTCATTTATTATCATTGTTATTTATTTTCTATTTATACATGAAATATTGATTGCATATTAAATGAACCAATAGCACAAATTTAAAGAGATTACATGCGCACCTATTCATGGTGCACATGTTTACACTGTGCAATGAAATGCAAAGACATGGATGTAACAACTATTAAAGAAGTTTATAACAGTCAATAGGATGTGTTCAATAATTAAAATTAGAAATACAGGTTACCAAACATAACTTGTGAGCATGAAAAATTAAGCACAATACCTGCTATGCTATTTTTGACTTACATTATCTTTTATCATAACAGTTTGAATGCAACTAAATACTCAAGGGTTATTAAATAATGCTGAGTATTTTGAAATGCTCGGAAAATTAATCTTTATGAACAAAACAGAACAAGAATCAGACTTCTCCGCAGCTAGTTTATCAACTATACACAGGGTACTAGCCAATTCCAGCAAGTATCAACATATTTTTTAAACAATTGCATGCTACGTAACATGAGACAGCAAGTAAAATTCTAATATGCTGATCCGCATGGAAGTATACTAGTGTATTTGTTCATAAAGGATAGGATTTCTATATTCCATTTTACAAAAACAATCATCTAGATCGAAATCAAAAGTTTAAGAGTGACAATGCAAGAGGGTAAACAACAAATATGAAGAAGTTTTGAAACTGTAACCAAAATCTATTCTAAAACAACTAAATATATGTCAAATGAAAGTCAAAGCTTTCTCAGCTATGAAACCAGTCCTCAAGGGTGCAACGGATGGCAAAGAGCTACAATGAATAATCGAAAATGACACAGAGAGAACTCCAAACGGTGATGCTAAAAATTTAAGGTGGTAATAACAGATATTGCATACCTGGAGCGCTCACCGAGTTTGCTAAAATCGACCGAACTGAAGCTAAGAGTGATAAACACATCAGTGGTTTCACAATACTGCTTCGTTGTTCCGGTCACTGGCAGCATCAGGTCAGTTCGTGGCTATGCTTGTGGTCTCGTTCACCAAATCAAACGAGAAGAAGGCGGTTAGCTTCGTTCAGTGGAGGGGAAGCGACTTGTAGTGGCTCGATTTGGGGAAAGGAGGAGGATTCGCCATGATTTCGGAAGCTACCAATTTTTTTTTTTTGGGAAAATGAATTTCCCGAATGAAGGAGGGTCAAAAATATGATTTGGCTCCCTCCCCCCTCGAAACAATGGCTATTCCCTATATACAAGTGGGAAGGTCGGTGAAAATAAAAGAGGACCTGCACAGAAAATTCCAGAACCCCCCAAAAAAACAGGTAGCAACCAGTACGGTTGAATTCAAACATACATTGAAAGGACCGGTTTGAACGGAATGTTGGACTAGTGAACGGTATACAACGTTATTTGCTTTCAACGAATTTAATTCCAACAATTTATTATCAAAGAAATAATCGCTCAAAACTTATCAAACGATGAGTTTGAGATACTTTTTTTTATTAAATTAACATGAATAATTGAATACGCAAACTCAAATTCTTTATTTAATTTTAAATTTAAAGTTTGCCAATTACAATCAAATATATTTTCACATAATTTAGATGAATCCAAATCATGTGAAAATGTAAATTTCGTCATAACATTCCTATTAAACAACAAAAGAATTGCAACGTTAATTATTAAAGATAAATTTCGATTATTCAAAAATGGAACGACGTCCAAATCCCAAATACAACCATCTAATCGCAATGATTAAATCTTAATTTATTTATTTTTTTAAATGCCAAAATTTTCTAAGTCATTACAACCCCTTTCCAAAAATCCGGGTTGTTACAGACTTCCCCCCCTTAAAGAAATTGTGTCCTCGCAATTTACACAGGTCAAAACACAACATTACGGAATACCAACGTCGCATCTTAACTTGTCCCCACTTATTTGGATTGTAACATAAGAAAATTTCCAACTTCGAGTCCTTAATTTTGTAGAAATTTCAACTTTTATCCATATATATACTAGGATATTTACTCCCCGTTTTCAATATAGAGGTATCGCATGTAAAAATACGATTCCATTATAATTTTAGAAAATCTGATATAATTAGATAGGATATCATACATAAACGAATATGATATCCATAAATATCATATACGAGACATTAACTAATTAAATCAAAGGGTTATCTACAAGCCAATAAGTCTTCATGACATTTATCAATAAATTAATTTAGTGTGTCACATATGAGCCAAGATGATATTAAAAATAAATCAAGTTAGGGTATCGCGTAATAAAATCTTCTTGGTATTAATAAATCAAATCAGAGTATCATATGTAAAGCAATACGATACTCATAATGCTTATGAAATAAGATGATAAAATGAATTAGGGCAGAGTACCATTTCTAAATCAAAACGATACTCATAATGAATATAACCAAATGGTAAAAATAAAGTAGCTTATATAAATCAAACATTTCATGGCCTTTATCACATGTAAAAGCAATGTGATCGAATCAGAGTATTATATGTAAATCAATACGATACTCATAACACTTATCATATGTAAATCAATATGATAAAAGGAATCAAAACAAAGTATCACATATAAATCAATGCGATACTTGCAAATATCTTAGGATAATCAATCAAGTCGATAAAATCTTCATGGTATTTATCGTTTGTAAATCAAATTAGAGTATAATATATAAATCAATACAACAATTATCATATATGTAACACCCCGAATTTCGGTTAATGCTAAAATTCACAAATTAAAGAATAACTAATCCCAGATGTGGGAATTAGGGGAAACGGACTGCGTCATTGCGTTCGTCTCGGAAAAATACGCGAAATAGAGTCCGAGTTTGCGTAAAACGGGTACCGTATGAAAGAGATATGGACGAACGAAGTTAGGCAGAAAAACCAGAAACAGGCCAGAAATGCACTGGCGCACTTGTGAAGTGCGCCAGTACAAAAATGCACTGGCGCACTTCTGAAGTGCGCTAGTACAAAAATACACTGGCGCACTTGGGAAGTGCGCCCGTGCCGAGCCAGGAAACCTGCACAGTTTCTAGAGAGTTCTGTGGTTGGGTGCACCAGTTTGGGGTTTGGGCTTGGTCTTAGGGCTGGTTTCTGGAAGGTGCCGAGATCTAAGGGTCCTAATCTAATTTAGGGTTAATCTAATGGCCTAAAACACTTACCTAATCTATAAATACACCCTAATACTACCCTAATTCATACTAAAAATAGAAATGATGCCACCATGCCGCCAAAATCAAACTTGAGAGGAGCCTCCACTAGTTTATGAAGAAAGTTGCAAGCTAATCAACCTCTAATCATCATCTTCCTCTTGTATAGCAACTAGTTCTACTACATAAGTTTGCTAATCTTGGTTTTGGTGAGTTCCTATAGCTTTAATAATCAATTGTTAAATTGATTATGGTAGGATGTGATAAGACATGGCTATGTTTGTGGATAAATGTGTTTATGCAAGTTTGTATGATATGTGATTTGCAAGTTTTATGCTATATGCAAGTTTAATGCCATGTTTTATGATGCAAAACACTATGTTGAACATTTATACATATGTAACATGTTATGCAAACTATATGTGAGAGTATATGCAAGTTATATGTAACATGATATGCAAGTTATGCATGTGGTTTTATGCATGCTAAGTGTTTGGTTTTATGCATGCTAAGTATTTGATTTTATGCATGCTAAGTATTTGATTTTATGCATGCTAAGTGTTTGGTTTTATGCATGCTAAGTATTTGATGTTATGCAAGTTATGTATTTGGTGTTATGCATGCTAAGTATTTGATTTTATGCATGCTAAGTATTTGATTGTATGCATGCTAAGTATTTGGTTTTATGCATGCTAAGTGTTTGGTTTTATGCAAGTTTGTCTCTTTTTATGATATGCATAATATATGCAAGTTATGATGCAAGTTCATATGCAAGTTATGATACATATTCATATGCAAGTTATGATGCAAGTTCATATGCAAGTTATGATGCAAGTTCATATGCAAGTTATGATACATATTCATATGCAAGTTATGATGCAAGTTCATATGCAAGTTATGATGCAAGTGGAGTTCATATGCAAGTTATGATGCAAGTTCATATGCAAGTTATGATGCAAGTTCATATGCAAGTTATGATGCAAGTTCATATGCAAGTTATGATACATATTCATATGCAAGTTATGATATAAGTTCATATGCAAGTTATGATGCAAGTTCATATGCAAGTTATGATGCAAGTTCATATGCAAGTTATGATGCAAGTTCATATGCAAGTTATGATGCAAGTTCATATGCAAGTTTATGTGCAAGTACATATGCAAGTTGTCTCTTTTATGATATGCATAATGCAAGTTTGGGTTAATTACTAGTTGGGTTTAATGCATGTTCATATATGCAAGTTGACACCTTTTGAACCCATGATAAAGTTACATGCTATGTTGGCTAAACCCATGACATTTGTGATGAATCTTCCCTTTTATTATGTCACGTTACGAGAACGAATTACGTGGGGAACGATGGGGTTAATATGCATGTTAATAAAATGATGTGGAATGGGTATGCTTAAGAGTAACATAAATTAAACGGACATAATTGGGAATTTACCTATTGAGTTAGGTCTACCCATATTATGGAGTTGGGAATTTACCTATTGAGTTAGGTCTACCCATACTACGGAGTTGGGAATTTACCTATTGAGTTAGGTCTACCCATATTATGTACCCATATTCTGGAAAACATGATTAATTAATTAGGGATAATTAATATAAATTATGAGGGTGATTAATTAGGTGTAATTAATCTACTAAGACACGAGGTTGGACCCTTTTGTAGCATAAGACTGCCCGGAACCGACCGGCAAATCCAGCGGCTACAAATGATTGGCCCAATGTGAGAGGTCTTAGTCATAAACTAAATACGTGACAAGTGTAAAGACACGAGGTTAGACTCTGTTATGGTGTAAGGCTGCCCGGAACCAACCGGCATATCCAGCTGCCATAAAAGACAGTCTAATGTGAGAGGTCTTTACAAAGGTTACGATCTTAATTAATTAAGAAACACTTAACCAAATTAGCATGTAGAGGGGCATGAGGGGTTAAGTGGGTGCCTTGGGTGGCATGAGGAAACTAGTGGGTTGCCTTGGGTGGCAACAGAAAATACGATTAGAATACTTAACCAAAGTGGAACATGTAATTAAACATGATTAAAGGGTTAAGTAAGTGCCTTGGGTGGCATGTGGGAATCAAGTAAGTGCCTTGGGTGGCATGCGGAAATCTAGTGGGTGCCTTAAGTGGCAATTGAAATACAATTAAAAGACAAGCTTAAGTAGTAGCTTGTGGGGGCCTTAAGTGGCAATTGAAATAGGATTAGATGACTTAACCAAACCTTAACATGTAGGTGGGCATGATTATAACAGGGGTTAAGTGGGATACACTAGATAAAATAACAAGCTTAGGTGGTTGCTTGTGGGGGCCCATTTCAACCAATATCCCAAACGTATCTTAGTGGGCTCGACTCTAGTCGAGTGACGGGACACGCATATTGGGCTTGACTATAAGAGGCCAAAATGGGTTAGCGGTGGCAACGCATGACCAACGGGTTTCATATGCGTGTGTGGACCCGGGCTGGTAAATAAGACGTTGTTGCATCGTGTAGATATAAGCCGTGCACCGTTAGTTTATCAGGTTGCCACGTTGGGGAATGGTACACCCCACGGTGGGGCCAGCACGGGTATCTACGTTAGGGAGCCGATCGAATGGGGAGTAGTGTGTACACCTAGTGGATTGTAGGGCCCCGAGGCGTCTACTTAGTCACCTAGGGGTACGCAAAAACTATTAAGTTAATTTTATAAGTCCAGGGGTGGGATCAACCTTTAAGTTAGGAATGACTGGTGTGGTGCAGTGTAGGAATTACCCTTGGGTGGGTAGATCCGGGGTGGTGTAATCCAGTAATTATCTTTAAGGAGAATAAATGCGTCTTTTCGGTTATCTTAATACATCCTGTGTTTAGTTGGCTACTTAGTGTAGTCATTATCCCCAGAGGTACCGTACCTTGTTTATGTCATACCCTAATTACTTTAATGATTGTATTGTTAGGGTTATAGGACTCACTCAGACTTATGTCTGACCCCGTTGTTTTTATCTTTTTTCCCAACCCTCAGGTTATCGGAGTGGGCCCAGTACGAGTGGGCTTAGATCAGGCTGCTTTATTCTCTTTTGGAGCTTGGACCATAGATGTAGAGCTCAGCTTACCCTTTCTTTTATGACTATCAGTTCATGTATTGGGATTATGTACTTTTATTTATCAGGATGGATATTTTGTACTTGACTCTTATTATGGTTTTGTGATGTAACCAAACATGTTTTACCTTCCGCTGCAATGAAATGATGTTTTAAAATTTTCAAGTATTACTTATATCTGTCTTGTTGTAATTTTTCTGTTCTATATTCACTTAAAATACTCCACCGATGTTATGGCATTCCCTTAGCGAGTGACCATAGCGGGTGTGGGGTGTTACAATATATAAATCAATATGATAATAAAATCAAATCAGAGTACCGTATATGAATTAATACAATACTCATAACAATTATCATATGTAAATCAATATGATAATATATATCAAATCAAAGTATCAATATGATACTTATAACAATTATCATATACAAAATCAATATGATAATATAATCAAATCAGAGTATCATATATAAATCAATACGATACTCATAACAATTATCATATATAAAATCAATATGATAATATAATCAAATCAGAGTATCATATATAAATCAATACGATACTTATAACAATTATGATAATATAATCAAATCAGTTATAGTAATCTGATAAAATATTAGGGGATTATGGGATAAATGTAAATAGACTCATAAATACCAAATAAACAGACGCTAGTATTGTAAAATTACAGCGGTAGAGCTCGAGCGTGCATCAAGACATCCACACCGTAATCCACTCATAGCGCCATAACGACACCTGGCGATCAACCCAGGATAACCAAGACGGTCTAAGGCGAAGGCCGTATGCTACCCGTTCTACACGTGGGACTCCCATGCCTCCATCTGATGTAGTCCGTGACCCACCGATCGGGAATCCCGATCAAAACAACAAAATTGCCCAATATAGCAGACCGTTGACCTTTGGTGGTAGATGGGCGAAATTTAATACCACCGATTCAGGTAGAGATCCTGAATCAGGTCGACCAAGATGGAGTTTTGGTCCATTGGTACAACAGAGTCCAATCTATCCCAATCCCAAAATCAAAAGCATTCTTGAAATGCTAATTTTATATAAAACTTGCCATGAAGTTCAAAGTGTTTATAATGTCAAAACACTTTAAAATTCAACTATGACTTGAAGAAATAAACCATCACATATAAGGAAAAATGGTAATCACAACCCATATTACACAAAACATAAATGATATTCGACTTTATCATATATAAAAACAATATGATAAAATTAGTCAAGTCAGAGTATCATATATAAATCAATATGCTACTCATAATAAATATCAAATATAAAACAATATGACAGAATAAACCAAATAACAATAGTTGTGAAAGAGAACAAAAAGTATCGTCATGAGAGCATGCCAACATAGAAAAAACTTCAATTCAGTAATTGAAGTATACTTTCAAACAGTAATTATTCATTTATAACACATGCTCTTATGCACATTATGTTACCGGTATATTTCAGAACCGAAATTACAAAAACAACCGAATATTCCATACGAAAAGTCAAGAGAGTAACCAGAAAAGTATTACCAAACGTCCCATACCGCTTGGTATTACCAATCAGTTTACTCTAAATCCTCATCGTACAGAATATCTCAATGGAAATTGTATTCGGTTCAAACCATATATCTGTCAAAGAAAAATAACTAATTTACTTTTAGTTGTTTGTATTATTTATTTATTATTACTGGTATTCTTACTTTACTTCACATACCGATCCGAGCCAATTTCAAAACTGATTCAGTTCTTGTTTAACAACCATTTTTAAATTGGACATCGCTCGAATTCCATTTTGTCCAATTCAAAGTATTTTTCTGAACCTATGCTTATTACCCATCTTGATTTCTAACCAAAATCTTCCTTTTTAAAATCACTTCCACATTTTTCCTTGACTGAAAACTTTGGAATTTCATGCTGCAAAGGGCGTTTGGGTAGGGATTCCAAAAAGGAAACTTATTTTTCTTAAAATATTTCCTTCAATATACTCATCATATTTTATTATATATATATATATATATATATATATATATATATATATATATATTTCCCAAAATCATATCAAAATATTTTATTTTTCCCAAAAATGCGCTTTCTCTCTAGAGTGATTTTGGTATCAATTCCGCTCATTCTAGGGTTTTTTCCACCCTATCTTTAATGAGTTTTAAACCCAATAAGCCAAGTTTTAAAAGAACCTCGCTCTGATACCAAATATAACAGCCCGCCATTTTGACCGTCCCAAGTCGATGACTAAACCGACTTGAAGCGTTCAAAACGACGGATTGTTATTGGCTTATGGGGTTTAAATAGAATTAACACAGAATCACAATACACAATATCTGTAGCAAAATACAATTTTATTCAAATATCAGAGCTTATAATGTTTATTCAGCGGAAATAATAAAATACGTACATAAATTTTTACTAATAAAGTTTCACAATTATCGCTGAGTTTTGTACGCCCATGCGTCTTCTCGTGTCTCTCTTCTTTAAAAGCTATACTTTGCATCTGCAACACTTGGGAACAAAAGATGTAAAATACTAAACCAACTGCCTAAAAATTGATTAAAGGTATATATATAAAAAAACCGTCAAAAACTATTATAACTATGCCATACGAAAAAGATCAATATAGCACACATGAATAATCAGTTGACTACGTAGCATAATCATATAATGGAGATGTTATAAAGGGATGTTAGTAAAATATGTATGTTATTAGTACGTTGATAATATTTCTTCTTAACTTGACATTGCAGATAAGTATTAACATAAGTCAATAAATTTCATGATAAGTGCTTCTAGTTCAAACGTATTAGATGAGCTTCTTTGTTATTTTCTTGAAAAGAAATAACTGAAAGATAAATGTGAATACCAATTGTATACGCTTCTTTAAAAGGTACTTTGAGAGAATGGACAACGCCATTTTTGAGGCCAAACAGTTAACACAGCAAGGTAACTGACTTTTGTGAAGTGAATATTAGGTAGAATGTATTAAGTTAGCCAATATTTTATAAACAGGAAGCATACCACTTATACAGTACTCAGTTTGAGGGCGCTAGCATGAGTCCACATGCAAGAGTTCAAACCATCAAATATGTCTTTAATTACTTCTACTCTTGGAACCCCTCACTTGTACGATATTGCTTTTGTCAAGATATATATTAATGTCATATTCATCACAGAATAAGATTTAAAACAAAATGAATACATTGTTCAACCGAAGGCTTGTTCAAGCCAAAAGTAATAAACAAATTGATAGCAAATAGGAGTACCTTAGGATTGTAGTTATCTATAAAGGAGATCTTTGTGTCCACCATGGTCAAGTCTTTGTTTGTAGTAAAATGAGCATCCATATATAAGAAGAACACAAAAATATAATTAGAAAATTTCATCAATTCATTAAATATTCAGAATTAACAATCCCATGAACTTGCTGAAACACATTAACCACTACAAAACAAGGTAACTAGCATAAACCGGAAAAACAACCTTGGAAAAGATGATAAGTTGCATGGGAACTTGAGAGTTGTAACGACCTGGAAAATCTGAACCAATTTAAATTTTTTAAATTGACTAAAATAGTGGATTTTAAATATTTAAAATAAATATTTTAAATAATAAAGATGAAAACTGAGTTTGAATCGACAATTGAAAAGGAATATAATTAATTCTAATTATAAACAAGGCCTGAAAAGGCGCGGTAATTTCAAAATTTGAATTCAAACTTTGACTGACTGTACCAGGTGCAAAACAAAACAGATTTGAGTGAAACAAAAAATATTTAAATCTGTTAGTGAATACCTTTCTAACGAATCTGAAAAATCGAAGTTTCATAGCGGAAAGCAAAAGTTATGGCCAAATGAATTTTCAGAAAGGTCGCTATGGAATTTATATAACCCGTGAAAATGGCCATTTTGCAAACCACCTCGGAATTCGACGAAACCACTTTTGTTGGATCCGGAATGTGAAGTTATTGCTAGGTTTCAAATTTCATAATTTTTGAAGCTAGTATGTGAGCGTGGCAAAGGAAAATGTGTTTTGGTCAATTACAATTAAATTGGATCGACCAGAAAAAGGGCCATTTTTTCAAACGGTCTCAGAATTCGAAGAAACTTGTTTTGTTGGGACCGTATCGTCAAAACATAGCCAGATTTATTTTTCTGGAATTTTTTGAATCAGTTTGTGGCCTTGGCAAATTGAAATATACGTTCAAATTAAATATTGAATGTTTTATATTTTAATTTGAAGGAAAACTGACTGAACCATTCGAATTGGCCTTCGAAACATATCCCATTGTGTTCGAAATGGGGTAAAACGCTAGGGATCGCAGTCGTTGGGTTCGAAAAGGAGTTTGCTTATGAAAACCCCAATTTTCTGAATTTTATATACATCGGCCAATAGGAATTTTCTTTTGTAATTTATTTTTTTTAAATCCCTCAAAAAAAACCAGTAACCCATCTCAATTTCGACGGGGCGTGTTCCTCCCTTCCCTTCCTTTTTCTGGCAAATTCGTTTACCTTTAGCCCCCACTCCAATTAGGGTTTTTGTAGATCTCGACCTAAGCTTCAAATCCATACATGGTTTGCTAAGTAACGTCATGAAATTCGAGAGAACGACTGCCTCAAAGATCCGACCTTTGGAGCGCCGCCGCCGCCCGATCTCGCCATCGATCTGAGGGAGGCCATCATCGCCGTGAAGCCTATTCCAAGGCCAAGGTCGTGGCACTAGCGGATCGTGATATCATGCATCGATTCGCGTGAAAACTGAAAACCTAGTTTTGAAGTTTAAACGAGGTAAAGGGTTTTAAATTTCTGAATGGAAAATAACACTTTAGAGTGTTACAAAACTTTGAAAAATCGTATCTTTCTCATGTGTTGACGAAAATCGATGAAACAGGAAACATCGTGACCGTGTGGACGTCTTCTACCTTCTAGAAGAGACCGCATATTTTTCTAAGCCTTCTGCTATTTTTGGTGGAGTGGAACCCAATTTCAGACTTCTAAATTATAAACTATATGGAAAACGACAATGTATAAATTATATAGTCGATGTATGAGTTATGTAAGCGTTGTACACCTCTTGTATAAGCGTTGTATAAGTTGTACGTTCGATATATAAGTTGTATATGCGTTGTAAAAATTATATATGTGTTGAAATAAAAGCGAAATGCTATATATAAATATATATATATGTATACGCCCCTCGTCCACAAACCATGAACGATATTTATTGGTTGTGATTGGTGTGAAAATTGATTGATAGCAAATGGTTGATTGAAATTGTTTGTGGTTGAAATTGATTGATTGTGGTTGAAAAATGTCCGTTTGTGGTGGAGAAATATTTGGTTGAAACCACATAGGATTAGTTTGTGGAAATGAAAAAAAATATACATGCCGCCTGCGTGCGAACTAGATGCATGATTCCCCATTGTCAAAAGCTGCGAGGCTTTAAGGTAGAGCGAGGAGCCGTACTAGGGACAATCCCGGTTTTAACTACTCTGTCGTTATGCTGCCGAAATTTTGAATAATATTCATGTGTTAGAATTATTTTCATTTGTTGAAACTATATTTATTCGTTGAATAGAAAACCTTCATGTGTTGAATTGAAATTCATTCGTTGAATAGAAATTCATGTGTTGAATGATATTCGTGTTTTAAATATAAAAATCACCTTTTTATCCATATTTATAAACTATAGAAAACCTTCATGTGTTGAATAGATATTCATTCGTTGGTTAGAAATTCATGTGTTGAATGGTATTCGTGTTTTGAATAAATTGTTTTAATAATAAAAATCACCTTTTTACTCTATATATATAAACTATAGAAAACCTTCATGTGTTGAATCGATATTCATTCGTTGGATAGAAATTCATGTGTTGAATGGTATTCGTGTTTTGAATAAATAGTTTTAACAATAAAAATCACATTTTTACTCTATATATATAAACTATAGAAAACCTTCATGTGTTGAATCGAAATTCATTCGTTGAATAGAAATTCATGTGTTGAATGGTATTCGTGTTTTAAACATAAAAATCACCTTTTTATCTATATATATAAACAATAGAAAACCTTCATGTGTTGAATCGAAATTCATTCGTTGAATTGAAATTCATGTGTTGAATGGTATTCATATTTTGAAAGAAATTGTTTTATAATAAAAATCCTATTTTTGTCACCTATAATAACTATATAAAACAGTCGTGTTTTGAAATAAATCGTTTTACAATAAAAATCACATTTTTTACTATATACATGAATTGTTAAAAATAGTGAAGTGTTGAAATAGAAGACAGTTAGATAAAAATATCATTTTTATCAAATGTATGAAAATCCTATAGTTTTGAAATCGAAGAATTGATATATATATATATATATATATATAGAATTGAAATATATCGAGTAACGAAGCTGCAGTTCGTATTTTGAAACCGTGATTTCAAACGATTAGTGCGGGAGATCCGACCATCAGATTTTCCCGAAACCGCAACCGTTGGGTTCGCTTTGGAAATATCTTTCCAATGGCACCAACTTTGTAAAAATCCAACGGTTGGATTGTCTGGAATGTTTAATTCAAATCTGAAGAAAAACAGCGCCAGAATCGATTATATATATAATTATATTAAATCGAATAACGACGCTGTAGTTCGTATTTTGAAATCGAAACTTCAAATGATTATACCGGGAGATCCGAACGTCGGATTTTCCCGAAACTGGAACCGTTGGATTCATTTTGAATAGATCTTTCTAATGATGGAAATTTTGTGAAGATCCAACGGTTAGATTTTCATATATGTGTAAATCAAATCTGAAGAAAAACAGCGCCACGGCCGCGTTATGGCCCGAAGCGTCGTTTGAATAAATTGGCTATATTAAAATAAATAAAAATAGCGATAAATCGTTATAAAATATTATAAACGATATGGATGTGAAAATTAGAAATTAACTGAAGGTTGGCTAAGCTGAATGGTTTCCTAGGTGTTGATCTGATGTTGGTTTTGGCCTTCGGGGTTATTATTTGGGAAATCGTTCTCTTACTGATTGACAGTTAGTGACTAATGAATTGAAATGATGTGTATGTATGGTTGTGTTACACTTGTTTATTATATACGCGAGTTGCTCAGAAAGACCGGGTTTATCCCATTCTGAATAACTGAATCGACGATAAGAAGTCGAAGATGAAGACGGGGGTTGAAGACCGATCTTCACCTCGTTTGGATGGTAACTGATGTCCTGATTGGGAGGCATCCCGAAATATGGATAATGAGTGGTGATCGTCCAGACGTACGTGGAGGTCGATGGATATGCGAGGTATTTAGTGCCTCCGGTTTCGTTCCGACCCAGAACGGACTTGTAAATGGATTGTGTGTCTGACATTGGAATTTATTCTGTGTGATTGATAGCCATCAGTTGCATGGTGTGAATTGCCCGTGTGACATGCTAAGATGCAGTGATCAGGGCTTCTGTTGAAAAGCAAAGTCTTGTGATTGATGATCAAAGCACCACCTGTGTGGCGTAGCTTTGTGTATAACGTGAATTCGCGAGCCTCATACCCCGGTATGAACCAGAAACGGGAGAAGGACCTCAGGGAGGTCATGCGTTTCTTCCTAGCTAGGAGTTGTGTCAGTGTTTTTACACGGCCTGACATTTTACTTATGTGGAAGATGGATAGCGAGGCGCCTCGGTTATATCGGTCGATCCGGGACCGATAGAGTCATTCGTTGGCTCACTTATGCCCCATTGGGCGGGGAAACGCATAGTTCAGGAATTTTAATCCACATTGGTGGACCGGCCCTGACGATCCAAACGCTTGACAGAGTACTTGCCTGAGGCTCGCGCTAGGCAGTCTCGAATTCGGTAAGGACTATCTTTTGCTTTGGTTCATGACGGAAATCCAATTTCCAAATACGTGGCTGTGCGGTTTTGACTGTATATATATATGGCGACATGATATATGATACCCATACCGTCTATGATTAATAGTTATGATTGAAATTGTTTTTGAAACCTATAAACACTAGTAATAATATCAAATGCTTTTGATTTATTCGTATCAAGCATATTTTGGCCATTATAAGGTAAAACTCTATCCTCCGGTTTGCGTTGCATTGTGTGATGGGAACTAAGTCTTATAATGGCTTCATTTTTATAAAAAGCATTGCGATGTTTAAAAGAAGGATTTGTTTTTAAAGCACTGGCAATCCAATGGAGTAAACCCATTCCACGAAAGTGGCGTGGTCCTGTGATTAGCCATATTTTAAATGTGTTGAGTAGATTTCTCTTACCAGTCCCATGACTGGCTCGTAGTTTGTTTCACTTTCAAACTCGGGTGCCCCTTTTTCTACACGGGCAGCCTTGTATTCAAGTTTTAGATGGCTTTATCCGGATAGCTGGAGCTAAAGATGGATTCTATTATTTATCTCTTTTTATGCTGTTCAGCTCCTGTTGTACATATTATGTTTGTTTCCACTGTAGACATTTATGTATAGTTGAACTGTATTTGTACTAAGTATGATCCTGTATACTGTGTAACTCTGATGATTACGTTTATCCAGTATATTCTATTGTGCATTATCTGGTGTATTTATTCATTTTTGTTCTGCTATTATCTGTTTATGTGTTATATTCCAAGGATTACCCTTGCCGCTATCAGTACGGGTTTTGGGGTCGTCTCAAGAATGCAGCATGGTTGTGCATTTAATTTCATCCGTGTGTGGGCAGTACAAATGTGATGGCATGGGCATTTCCAAACAAATTGGAAAATGAAGTGCATCCATTAAAAGATGCTACTGCTATCCTCAAATTGAAGTAGGCAAGGTAAAACCAACGAATAATGGATTACATATGAAGCTACTAAATGGTACAATCCTCATTTATTATCATTGTTATTTATTTTCTATTTATACATGAAATATTGATGGCATATTAAATGAACCAATAGCACAAATTTAAAAAGATTACATGCGCACCTATTCATGGTGCACATGTTTACACTGTGCAATGAAATGCAAAGACATGGATGTAACAACTATTAAAGAAGATTATAACAGTCAATAGGACGTGTTCAATAATTAAAACTAGAAATACAGGTTACTAAACATAACTTGTGAGCATGAAAAATTAAGCACAATACCTGCTATGCTATTTTTGACTTACATTATCTTTTATCATAACAGTTTGAATGCAACTAAATACTCAAGGGTTATTAAATAATGATGAGTATTTTGAAATGCTCGGAAGATTAATCTTTATGAACAAAACAGAACAAGAAACAGACTTCTCCGCAGCTAGTTTATCAACTATACACAGGGTACTAGCCAATTCCAGCAAGTATCAACATATTTTTTAAACAGTTGCATGATACATAACATGAGACAGCAAGTAAAATTCTAATATGCTGATCTGCATGGAAGTATACTAGTGTATTTGTTCATAAAGGATAGGATTTCTATATTCCATTTTACAAAAACAATCATCTAGATCGAAATCAAAAGTTTAAGAGTGACAATGCAAGAGGGTAAACAACAAATATGAAGAAGTTTTGAAACTGTAACCAAAATCTATTCTAAAACAACTAAATATATGTCAAATGAAAGTCATAGCTTTCTCAGCTATGAAACCAGTCCTCAAGGGTGCAACGGATGGCAAAGAACCACAATGAATAATCGAAAATGACACAGAGAGAACTCCAAACGGTGATGCTAAAACTTCAAGATGGTAATAACAGATATTGCATACCTGGAGCGGTCACCGAGTTTGCTAAAATCGACCGAACTGAAGCTAAGAGTGATAAACACATCAACGGTTTCACGATACTGCTTCGTTGTTCCGGTCACTGGCAGCATCAGGTCAGTTCGTGGCTATGCTTGTGGTCTCGTTCACCAAGTCTAACGAGAAGAAGGCTGTGAGCTTCGTTCAGTGGAGGGGAAGCGACTTGTAGTGGCTCGATTTGGGGAAAGGAGGAGGATTCGCCATGATTTCGGAAGGTACCAAATTTTTTCATTTTTTTTTGGGGAAAATGAATTTTCTGAATGAAGGAGGGTCAAAAATATGATTTGGCTCCAGTCCCCCCCCCCCCCCGAAACAATGGCTATCCCCTATATACAAGTGGGAAGGTCCGTGAAAATAACAAAGGACCTGCATAGAAAAACCTAGAACCCCCCAAAAAAACAGGTGGCAACCAATACGGTTGAATTCAAACATACATTGAAAGGAACGGTTTGAACGCAATGTTGGGCTAGTGAACGATGTACAACGTTATTTGCTTTCAACGAATTTAATTCCAACAATTTATTATCAAAGAAATAATCGCTCAAAACTTATCAAACGATGAGTTTGAGATACTTTATTTTTATTAAATTAACATGAATAATTGAATATGCAAACTCAAATTCTTTATTTAATTTTAAATTTAAAGTTTGCCAATTACAATGAATTATATTTTCACATAATTTAGATGAATCCAAATCATGTGAAAACGTAAATTTCGTTATAACATTCCTATTAAACAACAAAAGAATTGCAACGTTAATTATTGAATATAAATTTCGATTATTCAAAAATGGAATAACGTCCAAATCCCAAATACAGCCATCTAATCGCCACGATTAAATCTTAATTTATTTATTTTTTTAAACGCCAAAATTTTCTAAGTCATTACAACCCCTTTCCAAAAATCCGGGTTGTTACATCTTCTCTCTCTTAGTATTGAGTATAAGAAAATATTGTTCTTCCAAATGGATGTTGACCGTCTTATCCATGTTAGAACCACTATAAATTTATCTTATTTACTTTATATTTGTTTCAGATTGGTGTGCTTTGGTCGTGGATTTATGAATTCAATTCAATTATCCTATTTGTTTTATACTCCATGTAACTGATCCTATGTATACTTCAATTGAGATTTGAGCAAACTAGATATAAGCACAATTTTCCAACATGAGTGACTTTGTATATTCAAACATCCAAATCAAGAAAAACATGCACACAGCAACGAATGACGATGACGATGGAATTGAAAAAAAAAGGTTTCAAATCTCGAACAACTTTTATAATACAGAAAACTGGAAAAAGGATCGTTGCAAAATAAATTTATCAAACCGGAATAAAAGAGGAAGAAAAATCAGAAAAGAGGAAGGCTAGTAGGTATTGCCCTGAACTAAATGCTGCTACAACATTAGAAGAAAATCTAACAAGTATTCGAGTCCTATAAAAATTTGTACACACTAAAAGAAACACGATGCCAATCTGAACTGCAAATTCTGTAGCCGTGGTGATGCACTCATTTAATTCCAGTTTCCTTCATTAATCTTTGTCTTCATCCCTGTCACAAGCTGCTTGCTACGTATATAGTTAAAACACAAAAAATGTTGGAGAGCTGAAGCTAGCTGTGGTGGTAGCTCAATGTACAATCCACCATGAACATCGATGCTCCAAAATGATATTGGGTTCTAAACCGTTTGTTTTTAAGTTGAATTGATCGTATAGCTTATTTATTTCAGTTACCTTACCAAGCATCACTGTTTTATATAATGCTAATATTCCATCATAAATAACCGTATATAATTGCAAATTTGTTCAATGAAATGAAAATTACTGAAGCTACGACATACTTTAAACTTAATAACTCCATTTATAATTTTTACAGAACACAAAGTTTTGGATAATGCTTCTGAATATGACTTTATAGGTATTGGTAGAAGGACAGGAAAAATTCGTTAGAAACGATCAAACTCTAAGTAACAGCATAAAACAATTTTATTCTGTACAAGGAAACTCGTTAAAGTATGTATTATTTTTTTCCAATGGTGGTAAATAAATTAAAGTTTAGCCAAATTCATCACGATTGAAAACGATGAGATTACACCGCTTGCCACTATTATTCCTCACGTGTTCATTGATGAACGTAGAGCTCTCAATAAGACAACACAAGGATTTGCAGACAGACTTAAATCGCAATAGAGACATTACTGGTAAATATAATAAAATGTTGAATAGTATGTCATAGTGCATATCAATCATTCTATGTTTATATCTGCTGGTCAATATCTTATGGAATTCTGCCAAAAATGAATGAATTCATAAGCTTAAATAATGAAAGATTTCAAAAAATGAATGAATACATAAGGTTTACGTGAAATACATATAATTTTAAATACCAAGTACTTTAGCCATGGTGTTTGGATAAAGAAAAAAACACTGATGCAATGATAACATATCAGATAAAGATAATAATGTCAGACCTATGTTACCATATTTCGTACATGTGCGTTCTTCTCTTCTTGTATGTGTATATATGATTGACATGTGCGTGTGTGTGTCTTACATTGTCTACGAGTTATTTAAATTTTTGTTGTTGACATGGGCCATAAGAATCGTGCATATGAATGACATGTTACCTTCACTTTACATGTTGCTTATAAATTCATGAACTTAGGAATATTCAACCGCCATCGCGTTGTTCCAACTATATAAGATAGATTATCCTCACAGTTACCTTTACCGGTGGCCTGAAGATCCCATTATATAAAGGTCTACTCGTTGTTGTAAGTAATAAAAGCTCTTTGTTTCATTTTTCCATAGTTATGTTGGAGTCTCCTCTCCTGTAAACCATTAGTTCTAAAAATAAAATAAGTATTTTAACTAGTACATGCTTATACTGTGGTAAACTTTAGTTTTTTATTTTATTTATTTAGCTCAATGTACGATCTACCATGAACATCGATGCTCCAAAATGATATTGGGTTCTATAATAAGAGCAAACGAGTACAGCACATTATCTTTATCTCAAGCACTGATGGGTTGTACTTATACCCAATATTTGTTATTAGGTTAATGAGCCCAATAGCCATATTCAATGTATTAATATAACCGTTGCCTGTATAAGTATATAAAGGCAAGGTGTACACCAATTTACATTAATCTGAGTTCATTTTTCTGTACAATTACAAAACAGAAAATAAAGTTTTCAATTTCCCTTTTATGGTAGCATAGCTAAAGGCCAAACGACAACATCAAACAATAATTTGCATATCAAGAAAAGCTAAAATTGAAAATAGTGATTGAAGAAAGGTGGGTTTCGCTTCTCAGAGAGATTTCATCATCGAAGGCGAACCTTTCATCACAAGTGCAACGCTGTTCTTATCTTTTCTGACCTCCTCGCCTGAAATCGATTAAAGATCTTCATTTTTCACAGATTTAGGCTGCAGTGCTGATCATCAGACTTGCATCTTCATCTGATCAGACTTCCCCACTGTTTCTGGTTGCATAAAAGGCTAATACAGACTTCTTGTTGTCCAAGAAACCACTTTCCGACCAACAATTGGTTTCTGGTTGCAGAAAAGTTCTATACTAATCTCTTTGTCGTCCAAGAAACGTTTCCTGATCAACTTTCATCCCTGATTCGCATCCAACATGACAGGAAACAATGATACATTGAGTTCTGCCACGTTAAGAGCTGAAACCAGCGTATCCGCCACCAGTTCCATCATCCTAATCAAGCCAAAAAGTAATATAATCAATATCCTTTTAGATGAAGACAATTATATGCTTTGGAAATATCAAGTTGAAACAGCACTAAGGGGTTATGGCCTTCTTGAATATATCAGAGGCACTGCTACAGTTCCACCACCAATGGTTGCAAATAAAGATGGGAATCTGATCCCCAATCAAGATTATACAATACAACAGAAGCAAGACAGTTTACTTGCATCATGGCTCATATCATCGATTAGTGCAAATCTAATGTCACGGATTATAGGATGTAATACGTCATATGAAATATGGAGTGCAATAGAACAAATTTTTATTGCCCAGTCAGCATCAAGAATTATGCATTACCGTAGCCAGTTGCAAAATATTAAGAAAGACATCATGTCAATGAGCGTGTACTTGACCAAAATCAAGACACTATGTGACAAATTAGGGGCAACTGGTCATAAAGTTTCAGAAAGTGAATAGATTCTATACATTACTGGTGGGATAGATGATGATTACGAATCAGTTGTTACGTTTATTGCATCACAAAGAGTTATTCCAAACATACAGTACGTTCACTCAACCCTACTCGCACACAAAGGAAGGACTGAGCAGAAGAAAATATCGCAGGGGGATTACACTGTCAATTATGCATCTACTTCTAAGGCCAAGAACCAACCAAGAAACAATGTTAGTCAAACTAACAATCAAGAACCCAATTTCTACAGGGGAAATCAACCTCAAAGAGGTAGAGGCAAGGATAGATGGAGTGGTAACAATCGAACTAAATGCCAGATATGCGAAAAATTTGGCCATATTGCTAGTAGATGTTATTTCAGGTTTAATACTGAATATAATGTGGCAAGACAAGGACAGTCTACTCAAAGAAGTCCTAATGTTAATATGGCGCAGATTAATCAACAAAGAAGTAATGCAGACAACAGTAAAGGACCAACAAGTAATGTTGAAGATTGTAACAAATCTGAAGATATAAATTTGGATGACTGGTATCCGGATTCAGGTGCTACGAATCACGTAACAAATAGCATGCAAAATTTAAATCTTGGAAACAGAAACTATTCAGGTATGCAAGCCATACACATGGGAAACAGTTAAACAATAAGTATGTCTCATATTGGTAATGGTTTCATCAATGGTAAGAGGCAGCTATATCTTAACAATTTATTACGTGTTCCTAAAATCAAGAAAAATTTACTTAGTGTCTCATAATTTGCCAATGATAACCATGTCTACTTTGAGTTTCACCCTAAGTATTGTGTTGTTAAAGACCTAATTGATGACAATGTTTTATTACAGGGTAGCATGGAGAATGGGCTGTACAAATTCAAGAATTCCAGTATTAAAAATAATAACTGTTATGGCAAACAGTGTTACAATGTTGAATTTACTGTTAAGTCAATAAGGACTCTTTTGATGTTTGGCATAGAAAACTTGGCCACCCTAGTATTAGAACTGTAAGAGAGATATTACATGATAGTAATATTTGTGTTGAAAATTTACCTGATAAGTATATCTATTCTCACTGCCAAATAGGCAAGTGCCATAAACTGTCATTTATTGATTCTGAAACTATCTATAATAATCCACTTGAATAAGTTGCAGCAGATGTATGGGGACCCTCTCTTGTTTATACTAATCAAGGTTACAGGTACTATCTATCTTTTGTTGATGCATACAGTAGATACTATTGGGTGTTCTTTATTAAAACAAAATCAGAAGTATGCAATGTTGCGGTTCAGTTCATTAAATTTATTGAAAACAAATCAATCACAGTGTGAAATGCTTGCAAACAGACGGTGGAGGTGAGTTTAAAACTTTAAATAAATTTCTTGATATTAAGGGAATCAAGCATAGAGTTACTTGCCCACATACGTCTGAGCAAAATGGTTTAGTAGAGAGAAAACACAGGCACATTGTTGACACAGGACTAACACTGATGTCGCAAACATCTCAGCCACATAAATTTTGGGCAGAGGCATTCGCTACATCTATATATTTAATAAATAGAATGCCTACAAGGGTTATAGATGGGAAAAGTCCTTATGAAAAATTATATGAGATTAGACCAGAATACAAAGCACTAAATACTTTTGGGTGCCTGTGCTTCCCTTATCTTAGACCACACAACCAACATAAACTCATCTTTAGGTCCAGACCATGCACATTTCTAGGTTACCCGAATAATCAGAAAGGATATAGGTGTCTGGACAGTAATGGTAGAGTTTATGTAGCTAGACATGTCATTTTTAATGAAAATATTTTTCCTTTTGCAGAAAAAGATGTAAAGACTACTAGCAGAGTTATTGAAACAACAAGCAATTTTAAACCACCTATGGTTTTAACTGACTGGCACAGCAGCAAATATATTGAAGATCAACATGAAGAACCAAGTGACTCCCATACAATTGCAAGTACAAAATCCTATTACAGCACATACGATGATAATACGCAAACACAACAAGGCACATCAGAAAATTCTATCAGTAGCACTAACAGTGGGAATCGACTCAAGCAATTGTGACAATGAAACTACAGCAGAAAATGAAAACAAGCAAGCTACAGATAGAAATGCTCATCACATGATGACAAGAGCTAAAAGTGGGATTTTTAAACCCAAAGTCTACACTACTCTACTTGACAAGAGAGAGACCAACACATATGAGGAAGTTGTCAATAATGCAAAATGGAAAACTACTATGAATGAGGAATATAATGCATTAATTAAGAATAAGACATGGAATCTTGGGCATCCACCCAAGCATAAAAATATACTAGGGTGTAAATGGACATATAAGTTGAAGAAAAATCCAGATGGAAATATACTTAAATACTAGGCTAGACTGGTTGCGAAAGGATATTCACAGCAATACGGATTTGACTTTAGTGAAAAAATTTCACCAGTGGTGAAACATACAACTATCAGAATTATAATGTTTGCTGCACAAAACAATGGATGGAAAATCAGACAACTGGACGTGTATAATGCATTTCTTAATGGAGAATTACAAGAGGATGTGTACATGCAACAGCCAATGGGATATGTTAAATCAGAAGAGAAGGGATTTGTTTGTAAGCTGCACAAGGCCATATATGGGTTGAAACAGGCGTCAAGGGTATGGTATGACATGCTAAAGGCAACCTTCACTGACCTTGGGTTTCACATGGCTAAATCAGATTGCTCTTTATACATAAAGGTGAAGGGCAAAATGATCACATATGTCCTAGTTTACGTTGATGATATTCTGATTACTGGAAATAATGAGGAGGAAATCAACAGCATCATTATTTTCCTCAACAAGAAGTTTTTGATTAAGGATCTAGGAGCTGCCAATTATTTTTTGGGATTTCAAGTTAAGTATTTATCTAATTCTGAGATCAAATTATCTCAGAGAAAATATATCACAGAAATACTTGAACATGCAAACATGAATAAGGCAAAATCACTACCAACGCCAATGAAAAGCAATTCACGTTTATCCAAAAACAGTGGTGATGCAGTTGAAAATGTCAAGCTTTATAGGAGTATTGTAGGTGCGCTACAGTATGTGACCATACAAGACCCAAATTGTGTTTTATTGTAAACAAAGTATGTCAGTTTATGCAGAACCCATTAAGCGGACACTGGAAAGCAGTCAAACGTATTCTACGATATTTAAGAGGAACCCTAGATCATGGATTGGTGTTAAAATAAAGTAAAAATACGTATATAAAGGCTTACAGTGACGCGGAATGGGCTTCTGACCAAGATGACCGCAGATCTGGCTTTGGGTACTGTGTTTATTTCGGATCCAACCCCATATCGTGGTGTTCGAAGAAGCAAGCTACTATATCACGCTCCAGCACTGAAGCAGAATACAGATCGGTTGCAAGCACCACAGCAGAACTGATGTGGATAAGATACCTTCTCCAAGAGCTCGGCATAGAATTAAAGCACTAACCAATCATTGTTGCGACAATCAGAGTGCGAACTCTCTATCAGCAAATCCAATTCAGCATTCTCGCACGAAACACATCGAAATAGATTTATATTTCGTACGAGAACAGGTAGCTAAAGGGAAACTGGAACTTCGACATGTGCCCTCGTATTTCCAGAGAGCTGATGTGTTTACTAAAGCTCTCACAGCAAAGAATTTTCATTGATTCAGAGAAGAGTTATTGATTTCAGATAAAGACCATGGAGATATGAGAAGCGGCCGATTTCAGATAAAGACGATGAAGATAAGAGAAGCGGCTGATTTCAGATAGAGATATCGGGGATAAGTGTGGAGGCTACCCTAACCCTAGCTTGATTTGAGGGTGGGTAATAAGAGCAAACGAGTAAAGCACATTATCTTTATCTCAAGCACTGATGGGTTGTACTTATACCCAATATTTGTTATTAGGTTAATGAGCCCAATAGCCATATTTAATATAACCGTTGCCTGTGCAAGTATATAAAGGCACGGCGTACACTAATTTACATTAATCTGAGTTCATTTTTCTGTACAATTACAAAACAGAAAATAAAGTTTTCAATTTCCCTTTTATTCTAAACTGGTCGTTTATAAGTTGAGTTGATCGTATAGCTTATTTAATTCAGCTGCCTTACATAGCATCACTGTTTTATAATTATGTTGTCAAAATTGCTTAGAAAAAGTGTAAATTGCTTTAGAAAAGGTGTAAATTGCAGGAAAAAAAAAATCCCCATATTGGTGACCTAAGAAAAACGTAGTCATGGAAGTGTGTGAAAAAGACTTGGGAAAACAATGACGTAAGGTATGGAAAGTAACGTCACATTTGGCATTGCTTGGCATTGTACACTAGGTAAAGTGATGATAATATACGAGCAACATTCCTTCCGGTTTCCAGTAGGTCCATCTTCTGGGCCTTAGAAAGCTTCTGATCTCAGCAATATGGTTTCTAGTAGGTCAAAATGGCATAAGCAAAATGTTGCCAAGATGTCAGATAAAATCTGCATGAAAAAAAACAACTTAGCCAAAATTAAAGTCAAATATCTGTTAGTTGCTGGATATTTGTTAATTTGTAATTGCTTGTATATTTGTTAGTTGCTGATATTTAAATTAACGGTTCCTATTTTAATTGAACATGTTTGGACCTGTGTTACACACGCAAGTACTTGTAAACGTTTTATTATCAAATTAATGTCATAAACCCATATTCATTTTTAGTGATAATCTTTTGAAAGTTATCTGGACAACTATTTGCTTTAAAATTCTAATGCATGGTAGTAACTATGCAGCATGAACATTAATTTATTTAAATATTGCAAATTAATTGTACTTTATTGGTATGTGGCATTTGGCAATAATATTAACTAGTATTACCGCACAACGGTGGGAAAGCCGACTGTTAGATTATATGTTATCAAAGAAAAAAAATTCCATTAACTATATTCTTAAACAAGAAATTGATTAAAAATTCACAATGTTATTTAAAAAAAAGGTGCAAATATATCAATTCTATTAATTAATATATTCTGAATCATTACCGATTTTATAAAATGAAATTAGAAATCAAACAAATGTTAGTTTATAATACATCATTATATTTGTGAATTGTCAATTAAAGTAGATAAATAATGCAATAATAAGTGTAATAAATAAATCATATATCAATGAACAATATTATCAAAAATAAATACCTAAAAGTAGCATTGTTAATTTCAAAAACTAAAATCTTGAGATGACTAAGCTAACATTGCAGAAATAAATAAATAACTAATCTAAATTAATAAATGTAGTTAATTCATGCCATAATTTTTCTCCATCATCACTATGACTATATGATCGCACGTACACAATAAATGAATATAAACCATGTTATTTATAAATTAAATGCTAAAGAAAGTCCAAGAATATTATGTTATACCATGTGTGTTTATAAGCTGAAATAGTGAAATGTAGACAAAGGACTCATGATTTCCTATTATTATCATCAGCATGCTTTAATGTTTAACTATTTACCGATAATGCCAGGAGATGGGTTATTAGTTTTTCTTCTCGATCGGCATGAAATGGTGTGCTTCAACTTTCATTGAGGTTATTAAATCTATCGCTCTATCTCAAACACATTGTAAATACGGGGTAAATAAGTTGAACCTTTTTTAGAAAGCACAAAGGAGGACGTTTAACTACTGAATAGAGTGAAATATCATTTCTGATGCATCATCACAGAGAAGAAGATTTCAATCCATGTTTATTCATTCAATGATTGTCAAAAGCATCTTTATATAAAGGAGGAGAAAGTTAATTTACTCTTATTCTCAACGCATAATTTCAATTTTTAAGAACTGAGCCATAGATGTAATTTTTTAAAAAACAAGATATAAAAAAGAGCACATTACATGTTTCAGTTACCAAGAAGTACCAAAACTTAGGCTAAATAACCAATACCACTTTGAAATCTTTCCCTATCAAAACTCGCAAAAACCTTTCTCGTTTTTTTCTTTTTCAAAAAAATCTCACATATCATCCTCCTTTATCAATCAATATCTTCTTGCAAGCTTCATAACACAAAAGAAATCCCTGCAGCTGGAATCAACTTCACGTCCCTTTACAGTGCCCACCAACTCCTCTGAAATACCGTTCAAAGCGTGAAGCATGCTCTAGTACACTTGTCTTCCACCCACTGCTCCTACTTGCATGTGCTTTCGTGCGACTTCTGGAGGAAATGTTGCGGTGCTAGAAATCGCACCACCAGCCGAACATATTAAAAGGGTAGATATATTGCCTATATCATCTGTATGAAATACCTTCTTATATGTCTTTTTTTTTCCAGGGAATTGGTAAGAAAAGTTGTAGGTGGAAGCATAAGGTATGACTCCTATTAGACTTGGAGTAAGCCCTCTGTATAGCTCATCAGGTCCCTCTTCTTGCACTATTTTGACAAAGGCATGCATTAGGTTCTTGTATACATCTCTCTGTAAATTTACGATTTTTATAAAAGAGTGAGAAGTCAATGTAAAGTATATACACAGGATGAGATGAATATAATATAATGCATCCTATAATGAATGAATGATATCAGCAACCAACCTTGGTTTCAGTACTCTGCCCTAATCCTCTAACAATATTGTTCAAATGACAACTTTATACACTTGTTCATGTAGCCATTAACTACATTACTGAAGATCAAAAGTATGATATTAATAACTTGAACTTCTTTGACAGAGCTCGAAGTTGATAACTTTAGTGGTATATTACAAAATTGGAAGGAACCAACCTCGATGGTTAATCGGGTCTTGAGTAATTCGAGAGGATAGGTAAAGAGAGCGGAGCTGACTCCATCACGTGCACCAGCAATCAGGAAGGGAGGAATGGGACGCTTTGGAGATTCTCTAGTCTTAGGGGTCAGCATTTTCTTGACTCTATCGAAAACAAGCACCTGCAAATGGAATGAATATGATTAAATATAAATGCGACGATTATTCCCTTGTGATTAACAAAAAAAGGAAAATCAAAGCATATAATTGAATTAACGTAATTTCAAGTCATATGCTTAGCGATAAATCCAATAAAGACATTGGGTTTAAAAAAGGTATGAGATAAGACTATCATAATGGCAAAACCATGATTGTTTTAGGGTGTTTTATACTTTTACAAAGATTTTAGTCATAACATACAAGACAATACTAATCTTTACTAATAGTTGGAACAAACACGATTACTTATCCCGACTGTGGAGTTTCAAAAATATCCATATAAGCAAAGAGAGGCCAAAAATTTGAATCTCACAAAGAACAAAAAAGTAGAATCTATTTTCAAACAGAAATTTTGTAAAGTAAACATGCTTATAAGTTCTAAACCATGTTCCAACAAAAAAATTTAAAAAAATTCTCCATAGTTTCCACATTATTTTTTATCAAAGTTTCAAAAAGAACCATCACCTCATGTGAATGCCAATTTTGTTATTTCTTTGGATGAACTATAAATGAAGCATTGCAGTGATTACAGTTCGATGATTATCCTTCTATTTGTGTTGTGAGCGTAACTTGGAACTGATCAGCTACATCACAAATATACATGCCGAATCTGATGGAAAGGCTTATGCAAACACCCTTAATTTATTATGTATTCATACGTTCACGAATGTACATGCACAATCTGAATCTTAAACATCCAAAAATGAGCAACAATCTATGAAGTAATTGTAGAAGCCCATATGCTGCCGTCTCAGCCTTGTATAAAGTATCACATGTCTTCTTATTGGCAGGGCACACTTTGTAATAACTACTATTTCCATTTACATTACATTCATCCTCTGTTCGACTGGCTCCCATTGAGAGCAGGCCTTTTACATGTGTATGTGCATACTCATATGCAGCTGAAGAACTTATGAGCCTTTTGGGCCTTAGGTCAGGCATGGGCATAGTTTATCCCACACCATTTGGTAGGGTCAATGCCAAATCAAGTTGTGCTTTTATTGCGGCTATGGATTTTTTTCTCAAATGAGGATGCAATAAGCTGTAAACCATACTATTTTTGTAAATCTTCCGCCTGTGAGTAATAAAACTTGCACTACATTAACATGTCCATTTGAATTAATTAATGAAATAATAATGTGCATGAGAAGTCAATTTGGTTTTTGTATTATGGTGGCAGTGGTGGTCGCTTTAAAATCAATTCACTATGGAAGTGCACATGTGAAGCATTGAACATTATAAGATATGATAACCAAAAAAGCCTAAAACATGTACACAATTATGGTTCCTCTTTTGCATTCAACAGTAGATTCTGTTTAGGTTAAAGTTCATGAAAGAGAATAAAGTATTAAAACATCAATTAATGTCTAATAATATCTTACTATATTGGATTAAATAGAAAAATGTTCATGTTTCACCTTAAACATGGCTTATGGATGATTATGTTCAGTTCATGCACAAAAGTTATGTAAAAGTTCATGACATCTAAGTGCACAACGCTGATAAATAGAACGAAGGTATGAATTCAAAAATATTATCTTTTGAATTTCTATTGATTCTAGATGATGCCGTCTAGACCTTCATGAAATTTCTCAAGGCAGATAAGAAGAAAGGTGGAGATATATTGAAAGCATTTATGAAAAGGATATCCAGTTCTTTCAAAGTTACCCTCCTTCAATTTCTCAAGAAAGCTAATAGAAGAGCAAGTCGGTCAATTCTTTCATTTTTATAGTTTAGGAATCAAGTATCGATATCACGATTTATTGAATAGTCCATAAATCTCAAACTAACTTTGAAATGTGTATGATGACTTCCCAAATATCACAATCATGGGCGATTCAACATACATTATACACAACGTGCCTTGCACATGATCTGTACTCACTCTAACTATACAACCAGTTGAAATTGAAAAAGATGCGATATTACAAATATAGATGGTGAACCGATCAATCAAAGTTCGTTACATTTAAGATGTAGAAAAAGGAAACTTTTCAAGCAATAAATATAATTAATTAATATTGATGTTTTTAACATAAATTCGTAGAAAAAGGTAAAGCTAAAGGATATCGGCAGGAGACACAGATGCATAAGAAAGAGGAACTTAAACGAGGAAGAAGACATGCAGATACTGATGGGACTAATAGACCTGAAACTTGTATCAAGAGTTATAAGAATGTTCGATATTAGCGTCATCCAACTACATTGGTGTGAGGAGAAAATGAGCAGAGTCGGATTTTTTGATGGAAAACTGCAAAGAGATACTAGCCCACCTTTTTCCCCTATACACTGATATTTTTCATTTTTTATCAGCTATGTTTTAGATATATGTCACTTCGATGACTAGATAAAGTGCAGGGATTAGGGAATATAAGAGTATGCATTGCACTGTAAATATAAACAGTAAATAATAAAAATTTACATGGTATGCATGTGTAATCTGGAGTTTAGAAAAAGAGGTAGCAAGTCTACAAGTTCTATCATGGGAAGTGAAACAACATAAAGATAGGTGCATGAAAAATGTAAAGGTATGCATTATGCAACACTTCAGCTTTATTACTTTGTAAATCATGAATTTATCTTCAACTTAAGAATATAAAGGTCGGTTACATTATCCATTATTCATTATTATCTTCAATTTTTTCATAGATACATATTACTTTGAGGTTTAAATACCTAAATCACCATGAACTACTAAATTGAGAAAGGTAAGTATTATAGACAAAATAATCAAAAGACCACTGTAATGACCCAAAATTCCGGTCCAATTTGAGCTGACTAAAAACACAAGTCCAACCGCAAATTAAACTGAAAATCAGGAAATCAATAGAAAGAAAATAGAGGGTGAGGAAAGATAAGATAGAAACTTAGAATAGAAGAAGAAGAACAAGACAACATCAGAGTAACACGAATCTCACAGCGGAACGAATAACATATAATATATAACATAACTTTGAAATATACATCTGTACTTGAATGTACATCATTATCAAAGTACAACACTTACAACACAGCGGAAATAACTATAGCTATATAATCCTGAAGCCTCCTGCTCCAAGCTCTTCCAGCATATATGTAAATCCTGACTACTTGACTGCCGTACAAAATTGGGCACCCAAGAGTTTAGGGAAAACAACAAAATAAACTACGGGTCAGTCATGGGACTGGTATGAGTAAAACAGTTAAAACAGTTCGAACAAGTAATCGATATCTCATAAGACCACACCGTATAACGGAACGGGTTTTTCCCTTATGAGAACCCAAAATATCTTTATATCAAAAACCTTTTAATATTATAATAATGTCTATCAACCACATTATAATAATCATCTAGCAGAAACACTTTCATCTCACGTTCTACATACATAGTATACAATCAAAACCGCAAGCACGTATTGGGTAATGGATTTCCAACTATGACAAGGTATGGAACCACCATTCGCTAATGTATCTCTAGAAAGGAATACACTGGGTTCAACAAGAACATCTTGCAACTCGGCCACACATGACCGACCACTCATTTCGCTTGAGTGTATCGAATGTATATCACCAACGGTTGAGATCAGCAACCGTTTCCCGAATGGGACAGCATCAACAATAGATTTTTAGAAGTAAATGAAACTCTAGATCAGGTGATTATACACCCTACTTCGGAGCGACCGACTTAGCCATGCTGCCTACCCGACTTCTGTCATTTACCGGATGTGAGGCTAGAAGCTACGCTTTATCATCACACCAGATTCACTTTGAATGCCACATCGTCAAATCCATCAAATCACTGATTGACGTCCTCAACCATACATTATGTGTTAGCTAAAAGAAGTTTCCTTCTCCGCTTCCACTCTTGGTATGGTTGGAGAAATCAATATACGTGATCGTCTGGAAATACTCTGTCAGACATCCGTCCATACAAGTCATCCAGGAACAGGATGAACCGAAGGCACTATTCAGTATATCCATCTTAGGCACGGTTATCTAATATTTATACAACAGCCCTTGCACTTTTCTCCGTCTTCAATTATCTTTGGCATATATGATTCGCAACGCTTATGCCAATACAGAGTGGTTCTTTGGATAATAATTCAACCGGTCTCTCCATATTAACAACGTTAAAATGGTCAAAACTTCGATAGTCTGTGATTTAACTATCGAATAAAAAAAAGTGTGCAAACAACGATATTATTTCCAGATGGAAATTCTATCAATCAATCATAAATCATATATATATCTATATATATTCATATTTCCTTATTTTCTATGTTTGATTACGTTTCTGATTCTATTTGGAAAACATTTCCAAATCTTCTTTACTTGGATTTAAACAGATGTTTAAATCAACATCGCGACGACAACTCAAACCACTATACTTATTTACTAAATTCACTTAACCACTTTCACTCTCGAACCTTAACCATTTCTAAATTAAAATGAAGTCAATCAAGTTGGAATATGACTACCTCTCAGACCTTAACTGAACAACATTTCAAATCTCGAATTAGGGTAAGTTCATTTTTTAACTCTTTAACACTTCCTTACGTAACTCTCATTCGAATAAATCTCTATTCGATAACTCCTTTCGAATACCATGTTAGATAATCTCTCTTACGAATAACTAGATTCGAAAACCTTTCTTCGAATAAACTATATTCGATTAACTCTATTCAATTAACTCTTATCAATTAACTCTATTGGATTAACTCTATTTGATTAACTCTTTTCACTTAACTCCTTTCACTTAACTCCTTTCGAATAAACTATAATCAATAACTCCTTTAACTCCATTCGAATAAACTATATTCTATTAACCCATTTCAACTCTATTTGAATAAACCAAATTTGATTTAAATCTATTCAATAACTCTAGTTCGATTTAACTCTATCGATTTACTCTAACTGTTTAACTCTAACTGGTTAACTCTAACTGGTTTAACTAACTGGTTTAACCTAACTGGTTTAACCTAACTGGTTTAACTCTACGGTTAACTCTTATTCGAATAACAAATATTCGATTAACTCCATTCAGCTAACTCGGCTCGACTAACCCCTTTTTGAATAACATATTCGATTTACTTACTTTCGAATACCTTATTCGATTGACTCCCTTTGAATACCATATTCGATTTAACTCTATTCGAATAACTAAATTCGATAAACTCCATTTGAATAAACTATTCATTTATAAAGATTTACTTTTAGTAACGGTTCTTCACTTTACAAATGATTTCCTTATTAGTAACGTTTTCCTTTTTATAACGTTTTCCTTTTTAATTCTATTTGTAAATGGTTTACAAATATCTCCTTTTCGATTTCATTTGTAAAGGTTTTACAAATATTCCCTATTCAATCTCATTTATAAAGGTTTTACAAACATTCCCCTTTCTGATCTATTTGCAAGTGGTTTGCAAATAGTACCTTTAGGGTTTTATTTCTAAGTATTTTCTATTTATAAATAATCCATTTATAAATAAATTTCTATTTATATATATTCTATTTATAAATATCCTCTTTTATAAAATCCTCTAATTTTATAAATATTCTCTTTCCAGTATTCACTTTGACAAATTCCCCTTTTCTCCAAATCCCGGTATGTTATAGTGTTTAACATATCAAATTACGATGTCCAATATCGTCCATACACACACAATCAACAACAGGTTAGAATTCACATCATATATCAAAATATATGAAAAACAATAAAATAACTTTTAAGGAATCCAATCGGATTCCTCCAACCTGTTTCCCTGCATCCACAGATGTTACATAATAAAATCAACACCACTTTCAGTTCCATACGATATATTCTGTTAAAAAGAATCAATATAGAAATTCAAATAACTGACTAGTAGTTCAATCAAACAGTCAACACACAGTCAATCAGCCAATATTTAACAGTTCTAAAAATACAACATGAAATTATAAACTGTTCAAAGTTAGTGAGATTTACTCACATTGGCAGTTCATCGTTAAAGAACGATAAACTGTTTATTTGATTTGAATCAAACAATTTATTTCGCCATAAATTCAAACGAGCTCCAATGGACTTCCAGTCAGTTTCATTGTGGAGTGCTCGTCCATACGATCCTGTCGGATCTTGTTTCGCTGAATTTTGATAATGTATGATCAAGTTATAACGTATACAAATTCGTACTATTTCCAAACAAAATAAATTAAATTTCCTTTAAAATGAATTGGGCTTAACCAAATCAAAGTCGGCCCATTAACCCTTTAATTGACCAGCCCAACCGATTTCCTTTTCTTCCCCAATTGAAATGTCACGCTCCAGTAATTACCACTCCACCATTTTCGTGACTTCTGAGCTCCACCGTACCTCATTTCTTCCACAAAAAACCCAAACCAAAATCACCATCAACTTCCTCTTCACATCCTCTTCGCTCTCGTATACCATTTGCCCAACTCGAAACCACACTGTCAGCGTGACTTTAGTCCTCCCAGAGAACTAGCGAGACCAATCTTCGTCGCACACTCCCAAACTTGGCACGAAAAACCCAGATCAATCCCTCACTCTAAAACCGAACTTCAATTCATCAATCAATGCTTGAATACTCTACAACGATTAACCCTAGGTTGCTGCGATGGAAATCAAACACCGCCTATGTAGTTCGAACCCGAAACTGCTTGTACGAAGATGAAGCTCTCGTTGCCAGGAATTCAAGTATAATATATAGTAATTTATAGATTGTCATTTGATTTTATGATTTTTGTGTGAATTGATTTTACTTTTCTTTGGTTGCCTGTGTTTTGTTTGTGGGATGCGAAAACAAAAGGAAAAAAGGATTCTTCATATTTTATAGCGTGGAGGACCTTAGTCCTTAAGAAAACATGTTCACTTCATGTCCACAGAAAACATGTGTAGAGTATCAAATGGAATGGGCTATAGACGTGTGTTTGTATGGCTCTTTCATTTGTTTTCGTAGCTTCTGTGGCAGTAGGAGCATCGTCCACGTATATGTGTTCATTTGATCCACTTGATATATTGGAACAATGTTTCCTTTTATTGGTTCCAAGTGAGTCCAGTTATGAGAAATCCCCCCTCAAAACCAATTCATACAATTTTTGTTTACATTGGTATTCCCATAGACAGAAATGAAAATACGACTGTGTCGAGCAATACCTCACGATTCCACAAACATAATAATACCGGTAGTTTAACTCATTTTATGGAACCCCAAAATATCGATACAAGGTGCAAAATACTCCAAATAAAAAAGTTGTTTATTTAATTAATTAAAAATTACAGTAAAATTCTAAAAATTAAATTATATCTATGTCTAAGAGGATTTGTCCATATTTGATACCAATATTTAATTATATTGAAAACCCTTTTATAACGTAAATAAAGCGTTACGAATTTCAAAGGAATTCCATAGCGACTTTTCTGAAATTTGATTTGGACATAAATCAAAATCTACACGACGAAATCTCGATTTTTCTCTTCCACTAGAAAGATATACTCCACCAGCTCCACACGTTTCTTGTTTCACATAAATCCGACTTAAAACGAATCCTGTACATTCAGTTGAAGTTCGAATCGCCAATTGACGAACTACAGCGCCATTTTAAGCTCGATTTTAATTATATTATAATTCTATGTTCAAACTGTCGTTTATATAGTATATTCGTTATTCAAATTCAATTCCAAGCTGAATTAAATATCATAGATGATCCGGTTCACACCATATCACCATTTCAGTCAATTCTGATTATTTCAGAATTATATATTATTTAATTTATTATTTTAATTAAATATTCACCATTATTTAATTAAACTATATCACTATTTATATAATTAAATAAATTAATTATAATACCTCTGCCAATGCGGGTCATTACAACCACTCTTTACAAAAAGAATTTAAACTTTATGGACATATAAATTACCTTTTAAGAAAAACACTTAAAGTGAAAATGAAAGAGAAAACTTGCGTACATTACTGATTCAAATATTGCAAGGGACTTCGTTTTTTTCAAGGTTACTGTAATGAGATGAAACAAATGAAACTCATTCATACACAGTAAACTAGAGGTGTGCAAATCTATATAGCACTTTTGATAAACATAGCTGTTGGGTCCTAAAAAGATAATAAATTTAAAGTGGATTTGATGAGAAGTCTGATCATAAACGGGCAAAATGACCGAGCTCTATGCTTTACATAATTTTATCTACAGATAAATATATAAATAACATTAGACTAGAATGTGCTTCTTAATCAAACCTCAGTAACAGCTTTTGATGGATTATCCATCTTTCAGTTTTGGATCAACACATTGCTTAACTTTGCCTTGCTCAACATCGATGTCGCTTGAATTCAATGCGAAATACCATTAAAACATTCACTTCAGGAAAGGCTATTTTCTGAAGGTACTCCTAGAAATATGGTAAGGATTGTATGGGTTGTATTCAAAAGAAAACTTACCCAGGTAACCAAACTTTTATGTCCTTTCGGCATGGTTGCGGCTTATGGATTTTCTGTATATTAAAAGCTTAAAAAAAACGACACCAAAATTATAAGACAAAAAGTAAAAATAATTGAAGTGGTCGATTTGATTAAAATGTGCGTACCCTGATATTGTTTCAATTTCATGGAAACCTAAATCATGTGCTAAATGCTGAAGTTCATAATGGTTGAGGAAGTGGATCATTCAAGGATGACACCTTCTAATTACTCATGTGAGAAAAAATTGAACTTCATCTACAAATTCAAAATCAAACCAAATGCTTACCTAAAAACCAAATCAATTGAAGATCTAGCCTTGGGAAGACGAGTTGAATTCTGTGCGTCCAAGAATAAATCGAAATCCTTAAGTTTGGATATAAACAAATCATACAAAGGAAAAGAAAGAAATGAAAAATCGGGACTACAAATGAAAAATTACTAAAATAATCGGTGTACCTTGCAAACAAAAGGGTAGTCGTAGCTGAGGGGGATATCAGAAAGATGGATGGAGATGACAATAGATTACGAGGAAATAGGGTTACGGAGAAGAAATAGGAAGAAGAATAGTTTGGAGAAGAAATAGGTAGCTAGGATTCGGAGAAGAAACATGTCACGAGGAAAAATAACGAGGAAGCCGCACCATTTTCTTGGCTTCAGAGAAATTCATTTTGGGCAACTGATAGTAAGCAAACCTCCCTAACGGTCGGTTTGATTATATGAATCATGATCAAAGTAGCTGAGAAATGACTGTATCAGGAAAATTGACAATGCTCTTTTGCATGAAACTGCTTCTGCACCTTATAGGGGTTCAACTGCAGAAGGCGCATCTGAAAACACATTATATTTTCTTGTACAGTAATGCCTAACTAGCTTAGCTCGTTATCAAAATAAATATGCTAAATGTTTGCTGGACACCAGGACATGAAATATTGAGCGCTTCACTCGATTGTTTTGCAAGTTTCCGTAGATATGACACTACCAATATAAAACCAATTAAAAATGAGGTTTTCATTGAGGGGTGAAGTGGATATTTTACTTCAAACTATCTATATAATAAAACTCCCCCTTGGACAAACAAAAAGACAAAGAGTGGTTCAGATTTAATCCCGTAAAAACAAATCCACCGTCCTAATTTAAACACATCCCCTGATATTTTGATTGCCACCTCATCCGCATTTGCCTTATATTGATTGATGTAATTCTTGCTGCTAACCATGTTTGCTATGCCAATAGTCAAATTTACAAAGCATTTCTTCATTTATTAGCACATTAATATTAAATTTATATTGTATTAAGAATATTTTCCCACTTTTGAAATGCGTAATAATAAACGAACTATACAAATATGGCATATTTAAATATGTATTATTGGCAGAGGCACATGAATAAGGGAGCATTAAGCATATAAAGAAGGATGAACTATTTTTTTTCCTACTGCGTATTTAATATGACGAAGATGCTAGAATTGCATTTCTCTCCATTGTCTTTCTACTTCTCCTAACCTAAAATGTATTTCATCTTTTATTTAATATAAACTGTGTGAAGTTATTACTGTAAATTAAATAATTGCAGACTAATTGTCAAATAGGAAAAACATGCACACTTATATGAAAGATAACTCATTTACTATGTCATAGCTTGATTTAATTATTATATTCACTGCTTGCTTCAAATTAAAAATTACTCCAAACCACCGATTAATTTTTTTATTGATTTGTCGTATAGTCACCTTTAAATTGACATATAATCAAACAGAATGATTATGTATACATGTTATGTAAATTTGTTTCGTGTAACACACCTTTTAAATTTTCAAGACGCTAATTACTACAGCGAGAGGAAATGGATTTAGAGTTGCTTCATCTTTATGCCTCTCTACGTACTTCATCTTCCTCCTTCTCATAAGTTAAATAATTAGCTCCTCAAATATTATATCGCTTAATGGAAAGGTTAATTTCTCCATATAGAAATCAAATTGTGTTTATTAGTTTTTACATATTTTTCGTTTAATAATAATTACTTATATTAAAGCTTTAAATGCCATATAATGCTAATTACAACATATGTAATTATACTAGCCTCGATTATGAAAATTAAATTAAATAATTTTCTTCAATAACTTTGCACTTTGGTTGAATTTATGCGCTCATTTTGGCAACTTCTAAAACTGCTAACAAAATGTTTTTGGGTAAATAAACGTAATAAATATCAAATTAGTCCTTTAATTGAATCTCATTTGTGTTGTTCTCCATTTTTTCAACAAGTGTTTCAGATTCAATCAATAATTTTATTCCCATTTATTTCAGTTACTATCCAATGACAAAAATTTCAACTATTATCTGCTGATAACCAAAAACAAATATGTTTTCACATTGACTTTGTGGTTTACCATGTTAAAATCCATTTTCATTTTGCACTTCAGGCAACATTGATTAGTAAAATTCTCTTCAAATCAAAATGCAGTAAAATCAATTATCATGTCCACTGCAGATTGTACCTGATTTTAGGACTGATCACTTTTGAATTTTACTGAATAGAACTTAATATGATGTTAACAAGACAAATTAGAATTTTGACGCCAGTAGATTCATGTCTATAATAAATTTTACGATCCTTGTGAAGGAAACTCTATGCCAATTATAGTTCATTTATTACTAACCTATTGTTGTTTATTAGCCGTAATATTCATAATCTATGCTCAATTGTAGCTGTCATTCCTATATTATGTAATATATGTCAGTTTAAATGACTGTATTGATTAATAGTCATCGAAAACTCATACAAATAGGATTACTATTTGGAATATCCTACAAATTTAAGCTCTTATATTTTTTGTTTTGCACCAAAGATTTATTTACTACTAAAACAATAAGTTCATCCAAAAATTATTGTGCCTTTTTTTTGTATTTGGCTGAAGTTTTCTCTTGTTCTATATCATGTAATTATTATGTTAATCAAAGAAATAAAAGCTAATTATCAATGATTTTTTTCCCTTTAATAACTTTGCACTTTGGTTGAATTTATGCACCCATTTTGGCAACTTCTAAAACTGTTAACAAGATGTTTATGGATAAATAAATGCAATAAATCTCAAATCACCTTTAATTGATTCTCATTTGTGTTCACTTCTCCATTTTTTCAACAAGTGTTTCAATTTCAATCAATAATTTTATTCCCATTTATTTTAATTACTATTTATTGACAAATTTTTTTTTTTTTTGACTATTATCTGTTGCTAACCAAAAACAAATATGTTTTCACATTGACTTTTGGGGTTTACCATATTAAAATCCATTTTCATTTTGCACTTCAGGCAACATTGATTAGTACAATTCTCTTCATATCAAAATGTAGTAAAATCAATTATCATGTGTACTGCAGATTGTACCTGTTTTTGGACTGGTCACTTTTGAATTTAATTGAATAGAACTTAATATGATGTTAATAAGACAAATTAGAATTTTGACGCCAGTAGATTTATGTCCATAATAAATTTTACGATCCTTATGAAGGAAAATTTATGCCAATTATAGTTGATTTATTAGTAACCTATTGTTGTTTGTTGGTCATAGTATTAATAAACTATGCTCAATTGTAGTTGTCATTCCTATATTATGTAATATATGTCAGTTTAAATGACTGTATTGATTAATTGTCATCGAAAATTCATATAAATAGGACTGTTCGGAACATCCTACAAATTTAAGCTGTTATATTTTTTTGTTTTGCACCAAAGATTTATTTACTACTAAAACTATAAGTTCGTCCGAAAATTATTGTGGCCTTTTTTTATTTTTCTGAAGTTTACTCTTTTTCTATATCATGTATTATGTTAATCAAAGAAATAAAAGCTAATTATCAATGATTTTTCTTTTGCATACTTTGTGTTGTTAAAGTGGTAGGTGCATAAATGTGAACATTGTTCTCATCAGAATGCCATTTTTTATCTTTATGGTAATTGTCATGTTAATAAAAAATGGTAAGCAAGTTGTTTTCCAGTATAACATTCCCTTTTTCACCGTAAATACTTTCCATATTTACTTTCTTCATATATACACATAAAACCATAAACAAACAAGATAAAGAATATGTCATGCATTCAAATATGTATTTCTATAGCAAACCTTCACCCACTTGACCTCTTTCAAACGTTGGTTTGCAGTCCCATCACCTGCTGTGTATGCTGGAATACATATCAGATTAATGTCAATACACTATATTGTACATAGGTGGATATTGAAACTGAAAAATGTAAATTTAGTTCATGTTATGTTCCTTCATCCACAGTATCATATTGACGCAGCACATGTGGGGACTAAAGTTAAAGTTGTTGCTTCCATTACTGATATGCTTGCTTTTTGCAATGGTGACTAGACTATTTTTAACCTAAAAGCGTTAGCAGTAAAGATAATATTATATCACAAATGCAGAGTTGACAATCCTTTTGACGTTTTTTGATCTTGCACTGAATTTTATTTTTGTATTTTTTTATGAAGCTTAAAGTTTTTATATCCATCAAGCATTCAACAAAAAAAATCAGCTTTTTGTTGGTCTAATTTGCTAAAGAACTTATACTTCACACCTGATTGGAGATTTTTTCCTAATATATTTGAAGGTTTGATTTATTGTTTGACATGTATGATATGAAAGAGATAAGTCACTTAATTCAGTGCTTATGTATAGGCCTGTAAAAGACAGCGCAAAATTATGGTTTAAAAGTTTTTTGGCAGCTTCTCTGGACCATACAAAGCAAGAGATTGCAAAGGCAAGATGGCATAGTAAGACATGAATACTTGATCTCCCAATTGGCATATATATGGAACAATAACCTATGTGTGTTTCTTCTTTAATGTGAAGCTAGCTATTCATCCGTTATCATATATTGTTCTGTTTATGTATGCACATTCAAATATGTTTACTTCACCTCTAATGGGAAGTTTATATGAGAACGGCTTCAATTGACCTTTTATTTATATTTGCCAACAAATCTAATTTTGTTGAAGCTGATTTTATTTTGTCAACATTATTAATTAGGCATTATATATGATTATTGCATGGTTTATAAGATTAACTTTTTCACTTTAGTTTTAGAATAATTGTTATGAACTGTTATTTTTTCAACATAGTTCCAAAATATCTTTCGTTGTTCAGAAATATTTACTTAAGACATATTTATTGCACACTGATATTCATACTCTTGCTTATATAGTAATGTTGGTATTTTCTTATAAGAGGATATTTATTGTTTGATTTGCAAATAGACGTATTTAATGCACACTGATATTTATACTATTGCACGTTGCATGTTATGGTGCCACCATACACCATCTTGAACTATTCTGACGTTTTAACTACTACAGTTTTTTATCTCCATCTTAAGAATGCTATTTTTTTTACTACTTACTGCTCTTTTGTTTCAATCATTTTGGTTGGTAACTACTGTTCACTTTGTTATGATGTGGTTAATTTCGTATGACATAACCTTTTATTTCTATGCATATGCTTTTTTTCAATTCCGCACTCATATTTCTATGCTCACTGTGTTCAATCAATGCAAATTAACACATACATGGTTGTTTAATTCATCATTTCATATATACATCTTTTCATCAATTGAATAGAGATACATGAAATTTGACATAGTTTACACCATGTCCAAACTGTAGCCACTAGCTATACATGAATCATTTGCTTACTGGAAAATTTAATGTCTACTGTTGAATCCTAACAAATATATGCATCATTTACATTATTTTTCTCAGTACCATACAATACGTTCTCATACCTTGTTCATAAATGCAAACTACAACACTTGAAAGTTTATGCTTCCATGCATCGCACGGGTTTCCACTCGTTGAAATATAAAAAAGGTGGATTTTATGAGATAAATAACAGTTGGTGTGAATCTTTTCATTTACATACTATAAAAGTGTCGTTCAGAATAGTTGGATACAGTTTACGGGCATATATAGTAAAATGCATGGTGTATAGTGTATACAAGTAAACCATAATTTGTTTTGAACTACTGAGTTTAATTCATGCATTGTTGGATTTAGTTTTTGTTTATTGATCAAATTTCTAAAGTAGTATTTCCAATAATGGAGGTAAGGCTACGCTTAACTTGCCCGCATTGAATCTCGCTCAAGTGAGAGCTTTGTGCACTTGGTATAAGTCTATGATGATGATAACATCACAATAAGTAATCATCATCCGATGATTTATCGACGGTATTTCACAATAGGAAGAAATAAGGTTTGAAATGTCTTCTTCTACTCAAATATGCTAAAATGATAACAAACAAATCTAGGATTTGTACATGCATGCATTAAACCTTGAATTTTTTTCCCCATTAAATATTTTTGTACTGTTTTTGTTGTTTGCTACTCAGTTTCATTATGTCTGAGGGCTTTATTCTGTTAATGCAAGAAATGACAAAGAAAGGGAAGATTACTCGTAAAACAAAAGCAAGCCGAGGATCCTCATGAAGAACTTGAAGCAAATAACGAATCCAATGAGCAAACTGAAGCAAATGTAGAAATCAATATGCAACATGAAGCAAATTTACGAACCAATGAGCATCATGAAGTAAATTCAAAAACCACCAAGTAAGGAATTGAAGCATGTAGTGAAAATGTGATGCAGTCTGAATTAAATATTGAAACCAATGAGTTTGAAACTGAAAATAATTTAGTGGAAAATGAGATTGGTATTCAACCACATGAAAATCCGGTCGAAAAGGAAAAAAATGGGAGGTCAAACTAGAATGAAAAGACTTCCTTCAGATCGTACATCTCGGATTAATGTTGAATTCAACGAGAATGCCACACCAATAGGAGAAGGTTCTGTAAAATAATCTTCTTACTTAGGACTGCTCGTACAGGAGCATGTTCCAGTCACAATTGATGATTGGCGGTTACTTGATGATGATCTAAAGTTTGTGTTGTGGAGTTCCATTCAGGTATCATTTTCATATAATTATCATGAACTGCAACTTCTTTTCTTTCTTTCTTTGTTCAGTTTGGTTAGTTTTTTAATAGGCTAAAATGGGTTCTGGTTTTACTTCATTTTATTATATTGGTTTGGAGAACTGTGTTTGAACTCCAAAATTAATGTAGAGAATTACATGTCATTTTTTTCTTGTTTAAAATTCAAAATGCAAAATTAATGAGTAAAGGATCACTGCTATATATAGAGGGGAAGAGAACAAGACATTAATTAAATTTTGAACAAATCAAACTTCGGAAAGAGAACTCCCAAGTTATCATAAAGAAACAACGTCTCTTGCATTAAATAAGATCAGATAAAAGAATAGAAATTGCAGAAACTCGAGTAAAGCAGAAATAAGAGTATTGAGAAGAAGATAACAACAAGACATTAATTAAATTTTGAAAATGAATTAACTTGCCTGCTCGTTTATCTTTTGTTTCGAATGGTTACAACGCCGTGGGCATGGTAAGCGGCTATATACAGAGGGGAAATGAGTCAGTTATACATTGTGGTTTTGTTGATTCCGATAAGTACGGTTAGTTGGATGTTTTTTCTTTTGTGCTTTTCCAAAAATGTAGTCTTATCCAGGAAGTATTTATGTGTTTTCGTTTTAATAGTTGAGATTTGATAAGTAGAATGTAAATGGAGCAACTCTACTCATTACGAGAAGGCATGTGGTGTGATAGGGCAAGTCCGAGACACGACTGTATATGTATAGGACAATATTACTGTTTTGTGGACTTGATTTTGGGCAGTAGAAAATAAGAGTATACGTTACATTATAAGAATTACAGGCAGCAAACCTTTGGCTGACAAAAGGAAACTCTTTTGATCCATGAGAATCTTCTCCTTAACCTCTTCATTGATAAAGATGGACACTTTAATAATCCAGACATATATAGAGAAATGTATACCAATGAATTACACCAGTCAGCTTAATTAAAACACGGTGAAACAAGTACTCACATGTGCAGATTGATAAGAAAGGTGAGTAATTGAAAGTAAGGCCATTAGAGTTGTACAAACAATATTAGATATTTGTCTTACTAATGATCAAATGGTTTTGTAATAACTAACTAGTTGTTCTAGTTTGATTTGTACCAAACGAGTTTTAATGTATAAAATCAACTCAGATGTTCCGTTTGAATCGACTTATATAAGTCACTTTTTGACTTTTAAAAAGTCAAAATTAACTAGTTTTTGATTGGAAAAGTTAAAAAGCAATTTATTTTACTCGGTCCAAACGAGGAGCATGTCCTATTAAGGGATGAGGAGGAGAGTTATTGGAGAGGAACAATTGCAATTTTTATTGATGCAAAACATGATACAAAGAGCACATATATAGTGCTATGAGCCCAACGGCTAGTACAAAATATACCAAATATGTATGAGCCTAACGGCTAGTATTAAATATACCAAGTATGCTAAATATGATAAAAACGTGTTCACACTCTAACGGCTCTATTGTAACGGCTAGTAGATAATGAAAAAGCATGCTAAATATGATAAAAACGTGTTCACACTCTAACGGCTCTATTGTAACGGCTCTATTGTCTTCGTTATGCCCCCTCAGTTCGAACTAGGGTTTCCTTGCTCATTCTGGTTTCCGCCTGCACTGATAACGTGAAGTTCCTCTCTCATTCTGATGAAATTTTGGTCGAAAGGGCCTTTGTGAGAGCATCTGCTCTCTGATAGTATGCGGGCACATGACATATTGCAAGTATTCCTGATTGCGTTCTTTCTCTCACAAAGTGGAGATTAATTTCAAGATGTTTCGTCCTTGAATGTTGAATAGGGCTTAGAGATAAAGATACTGTGCTCTTATTATCGCACCAAATGACCGGCTTTCGTCTTGGAGTGAAACCAAGCTCCTCCATCAGTGACTCTATCCACATGATTTCGGCTGTAGCGCTTGCCAGTGCACGGTAATCAGCCTCTGTGCTAGATCTTGATGTGGTCTGTTGTTTCTTCGTACACCAGGAAATGATATTGGAACCGAGGTAAACGCGGTATCCTGAGACAGACTTTCGATCGTCAATATCGTTGGCCCAATCGGCATCGCTAAAGCACTTCAAGTTAAGTTCCTTTTCTGAATTTAGGCGTATGCCGTAATGTTTTGTGCCTTGTAAGTATCGTAACACTCTCCCAATGTTCTGATAAAGGGTTCTGCATGTATTGACTGAGTTTATTGACGGTGTAGCATATGTCTGGTCGAGTAATAGTTGCGTATTTTAGCACTCCTATTATGCTTCTATATTGTTTGGCATTGTCGATAGCTTCTCCTTTATGCTTAGATAGTCTTAGGTTACTAATCATAGGCGTAGGTAATGGGTTTGCCTTGTGCATATTTGCCCTTTGCAGTATTTCAGTGATATAATTTTGTTGGAATAATATTAATTCACCATTGTTTTTCCTAATCACTTGTATTCCAAGAAAAAAATTTAGTTCCCCCAAGTCTTTAATGGCGAAATTTTGATCCAGCTTGTGTACGATTCTGTTTATTTCTTCGTTGTTGTCTCCTGTTATTAGCATGTCGTCAACGTATAATAGAATGAACACAGTTCCATGTATGCCCTTTTTCATATATAGAGAATTGTTCGATTTAACTTGTGAGAAACCCATGTTAGACAAAGTTGACTTTAGCTTTTCATACCAAGCTCTCGAAGCTTGTTTTAAGCCATATATTGCTTTGTGTAGTTTGCATACTTTATCATCAGTACCATATCCTTCAGGTTGTTGCATGTATACCTCTTCAGTCAATTCCCCATTCAAAAAAGCATTGTTGACGTCCAGTTGCCTCACATTCCATCCTTTGTTTAGAGCAATGGTCAGTATAATTCTGATGGTTGTGGGTTTTATGACTGGGGAAAAAGTTTCATTGAAATCAAAACCAAATTGTTGCGCGTAACCTTTTGCAACCAATCTGGCCTTGTATTTGTCAATAGATCCATCTTCTTTTCTTTTTATTTTGTATGTCCACCTACAACCAATCACATTTTTGTGTTTTGGTTGAGTCACTAAGCTCCAAGTGTTGTTTTTTATGAGAGCTTTATATTCAGTGTCCATTGCCTCCTTCCATTTATTTGATCTTATAGCCTGAGTGAAATTCAATGGTTCGATCTCACTGGCAGAAATATTATATACTTTTGTTTGAAGATGCCTCTCTTTGACCTGGTGATCATGTGATGTCCAGTTGATTGTGGTGGTGTTTGCTGCTGTGTATCATTGTTGCTGGTAGTGTCAACATGGTTGTTGTTTTCTGTATCTTCACTATACTGCATGTTTTGATGTATGTTTGTATCTTCTGAGTCATTGTGTGTCTCATTGGTTTGTTCATTTGTTTGATTCATAGTTTCTTCCTGAGTGTTTAAATTGCTTGTGTGTTGTTGCTCTTCATTTCTATCAATTGAAGGTGGTTCAGTAATGAATGGCTCGAACCGTATGTTATTGTTTATGCTTTGTTCCCCATCCTTTTTGCCGATTTGCTTTTCTGCATAAGGAAACTTGTTTTCATCAAATATCACATGTCTAGAAACGTATATTTTTTTCATTTTTGTCCATGCACTTATAACCTTTTTGGCTTTGTGCATACCCAATGAATGTGCATGGGCTTGATCTCATACTTAGTTTATGATTGTTATAGTCTTTCAAACATGGAAAACATAGACACCCAAAGGCTTTCAGAAAACCATATTCTGGTCTAACGCTGTATATCATTTCATGAGGGCTTTTATTGTTTAAGACTTTGGTTGGCAACTTGTTAATGAGGAATACATATGTGTAGAAGGCTTCATTCCAATATTTCATGGGTAATGAGCTTTGTGATAACAAAGTTATACCAGTCTCTACTATGTGTCGATGTTTTCTTTCGACTAAACCATTTTGTTCGGACGTATGCGGGCAAGTTAATCTATGTTTGATCCCTCTTTTGAGAAAGTAATTAGTTAGGGGTTTAAACTCAGCTCCCCCATCTGTCTGAACAACCTTAAAAGTACTGTTCATTTGTTTTTCGACATGAGTTATAAATTGCATAACTGTATTGCAAACTTCCGATTTAGTTTTCAGCATGTATATCCAAGTATATCTAGAATAAGCATCCACAAAAGAAAGATAATACATGTGTCCCTGATATGAATTTAGAGGCGCGGGTCCCCACAAGTCAGCGGCTATAAGTTCCAGTGGCTCATTATAGCTGGTTTCAGAATCACTAAAAGGGAGCTTGTGGCTCTTGCCGAGTTGGCAGTGCGTGCATGTGTGCTTGATAGGTACATTTTTATAACGAATGTTATTACTACGCAGAACAGTCTTAACAGTTTCTAGATTAGGATGTCCTAATTTTACATGCCAAGAATTAATCACGTTACATTCACTGCTATTATTGTCATAATCAATGTTATTACAACTATTCCTAATACAGTCATTGTCACTACTAGCATCTACATTATTGTACCAGAATTCTCCACTTGAGTTTGCAGTCTTGAATTTGTATAAACCATTATATAGGTTACCTCGAAGTAATATTTCATGATTTAGGGAATCTTTAACTAAACAAAACTTAGGATGAAATTCAAAGTAAACATTATTGTCATTGGCAAATTTTGATACACTTAACAAATTTTTATTAATCGTAGGTACCCTAAGAAGATTGTTTAATTTGAGTTGTCTTTTCCCAAAGATAGTCCCTTTGCCTATGTGTGTGATACAAGCAGTACTACCATTACCCATATGCAAATTTCTCATACCTGAGTAATTTCTGCTCCTAATGTTTAAATTTTAAAGATTGCTAGTTATGTGGTGAGTCGCTCCTGAGTCAGGGTACCATTCTTCGAAGCCATTGTCTTCATTTTTTACTTCATCATTATCTGCAGCATTGTGTCTTCGGTTTGCGTTATTATTATTTTGAGTTGAATTCCCTGTTGTTGCCATATTTGCTTGTGCTCTTCTTTGTGAAGAGTAATTTTGGCTTACCTATTGTCTACCTGTGTCTGAATTATACCTGAAGTAACATTTGTTCGCCATGTGACCAAACTTTTGGCATATTTGACATTTCACACGATAGTTGTTGTTATCTCCTTGTATCTGCTTATTTCTGACTATGGTATAATTGGCAGAGAACTTATTTTGTGCTGTTTTTCTTTGGTCGATTCTGCCTTCATGAGCAAGGAGTGCTGATCGAACGAACTGTAAATCAGGTAAGGTTTGTTGTGTGGCTAGCACAGTTACTAGAGATTCGTATTCTTCGTCTAATCCACCAATAATAAATAGGATTTGCTCATTGTTGCTGATCTTATGGCCAACAGCATTTAGTTCGTCACACAGATTTTTATTTTTTCCTAAGTATTCTTTCATGCTTGCCTCCTTTTTTCTAGAATTTTGTAATTCCCTTCTATATTGCATGATTCTAGCAGCTGATTGTGAACTGAAAATTTGTTCAACTGTTTTCCATATTTCATAAGATGTGCTACATCCAACTATTTGTGATAATAAATTCGAACTTACTGACGATAGGAGCCATGAGGAGAGGAGGCTGTCTTGTTTTTGAAACTTTGTGTAGTCTGTGTTAGGCACAATTTCTCCTTCCGAATTGGTTATCGTCACTGGTGAGACTGTTATTGTCCCATCAATGTACTGCAGTAAATCATACCCTCTTAAAGCGATCTCTACTTGATATTTCCATAGAATGTAATTGTCTTCGTCTAAAGATGTGGTGATAATTTGGCTTTTTGGTTTAATCAGGTCATGATGGTTAGGTGGAGCACTGTACCCCATACTTCCTGAAACAGCGGAGGTTACTTCATTGTTGTTGGCCATAAAACAAAAACAACTTTTTACTTGATGATTAAGCCTTTCGGCAATTTGGCTCTGATAACATATTAAGGGATGAGGAGGAGAGTTATTGGAGAGGAACAATTGCAATTTTTATTGATGCAAAACATGATACAAAGAGCACATATATATATATAGTGTTATGAGCCCAACGGCTAGTACAAAATATACCAAATATGTATGAGCCTAACGGCTAGTATTAAATATACCAAGTGTGCTAAATACGATCAAAACGTGTTCACACTCTAACGGCTCTATTTTAACGGCTAGTAGATAATGAAAAAACATGCTAAATATGATAAAAACGTGTTCACACTCTAACGGCTCTATTGTCTTTGTTATGTCCCGTTTGTATTCTCATTATTATCTGTTGACGTCAATTGCCAACTATATTATTCGGAAAGTAAATAGCTTACTGGTAAACTACATTTACTTATCTATAACATACGTACACACTTACCACAAGGTAATTAAATGCTAATCCAAAGTATGCAAACTGGTGAAATCTTTTATTTTTTTTGAAACAAAAATGTGTGATCTTCTGAAGAGAAGAGAGCACATATATATATAATAAAAACCAAAGGTACAGAGTCTGACTATAGAACATAAGAATACAAGATAAAACCTAAAAATGCTCTAGGGATGTTAGGATCGTAGATAGATGAGCTCCGGATAAACCACCGCCCATCTACTCCAATATCGAATTCTGGCAAGGCCACCACCCGATATTGAAGTATATCTACTCCAATACAATAACCCATACTCTCAATCTAATAACAAAAATATAGAGATACAACATCAAAAAACTCTCTAACAATAAGCCGACATGTAAAACGAATCATCAATCCAAACAGCAATCCTCATAGATACATAGCTGCTACCAATCCATCCAGCTATCCACTAAGCACCTCTACTAAATCAACAACCTGAATCTGCGAAAATCTCAACAAACTATAAGTAATTTGTTACACACATATATATATGGAGATATATGTGTCTAAATATATATATATATATATATATTTTATAAGCATATATATATATATATATATATTCATACATATATATTAACCATACATATATGTGTAAAAGAAAATACAATGAATAACTCATAAGAGAAATTAACAACCAATGCGATATCTATTACGAAAAAACTGTTAATTCTAATAAATAGATACAAATTCAGCCTAACCTTAATCAACAAATTCTCAAAGCCCGATTTCCCAAAAAGTTTGTAATGTGAATTAGACATCCAATTCAAACAATAATAAACTATTTTAATGATTAAATTATCAGTAGAAACAGAAGTAGAATGGAAAGATCTCTGGTTTCTCTCGGACCAAATGAACCAACATACAATAGTGACTAAAGAATCTAAAATGTACCTTTTGCTATCATTATAAACAAATCTATAAGAATCCCAATAGTTAGCACAACAATTGAAAGAATAATGATAATCAAAAACAAATAACCTTAATACCATACTAAATATATAGTTAGTGATATTGCATGAGAAAAATAAATGATCAACATCCTCATTCATAATATTACAAAAATAACACTTAACGTCAAAAATGATATTCTTCCTCTTAAGTAACTCCACAGTATTAAGTTTCTTATGAGCGATTAACCACATTATAAATTTAGCTTTAGGAGGAGAATTAGATTTCCAAATAAATTTAAAAGGCCGAAATGAGATTCCCGAAAAATTTATAAAGTTATACATAGAATTAACCGAATAAACTTGACTTTTATCCATACCCCAACTAATAAAGTCCTTACTTTCATCGATGTGATATAATGATAACTTAGCATAAAGTAGAGCTAATTGACTTAACATTTCCCCTTCTAGTATATTATCAAAAGAAAACTCCCATGGGGGATCCAAATCTCTTCTAAATATATCTTTTATCAATGCATTTTTAAAACTACAATTATTAAAGAGCTCCCTAAATTCATTTTTAAGTGGTGAACGAGAAATCCACCTATCATGCCAAAAGTAAGTCGTATTACCAGAATGAACAATTACCTTATAACCTAAGTTAAAAAAATCAAAGCACTTTAATACTGACTTCCAAAAGTAAGATAATCTATTATACCAACTACCACTAGATCCTACAATGAACTCTCCTCCTGAATAATAAAATTTTGATATAATAACTTTCCACGTTGTAGATACCTCAGGAGACCTAAATTTCCACAACAATTTGGCTAATAAGGAAGAATTAAAATTAGATAGATTAATTATCCCCAAACCCCCATCTTTCTTAGTCTTACAACACACCTCCCAATTTACTAAGCATTTGAATCCCCTACAAATAGAATCTCTACCCCCACCATATAGATAATTACGTCTTATTCTATCAATCCTATCGATAACCCATCGAGGAAATCTATGTACTGACATCCAATACATAGGGATAGCCGGTAAGACTGAATTAACCAAAACTAATCTACCTGCTCTAGATAAGAATCTATTGTTCCAACTAGATAATCTACTATTAATCTTATCAATTATGACTAACCAATCCTCCTTCTTTAATTTAGATGGCCTAATCTTAAAACCTAAATAATCGAAAGGAAATTTCAGGACAGAACAATTTAATGTGTTAGCAACCATAGTCTCGACATTATCAATATCGTTAATGACCATAACAGAGCTCTTATCAAAATTAATTCTAAGACCTGATAACATCTCAAAACAATAAAGTATGAATTTAAGAGCAATAATGTGTTTAGGCAGATGAGAAGAAAATAATAAAGTATCATCCGCAAATTGGAGTATAGATAGTTCATTGTTAAATACATCATTACCAACATGACCCAAAACACCTAATCTCCCAGCTCTCTTAATGATTCTAGAAAAAACGTCAACCGCTAAATTAAAAAGTAAAGGTGACAGGGGATCCCCTTGTCTAAGACCCCTCTTAGATTGGATCTTCTTTCCCACCACCCCATTAACAACAATATTAGAACTACCAGACCTAAGTAAAAGCATTATCCAGTTAGTCCATGTAATACTAAAACCTCTAGCTAGACATATTTCACATATGTAATCCCAGTCAATAGAGTCAAATGCTTTCTCAAAATCTAGTTTCAAAATAGCACATGGAAAATTATTTTTAACACACACATTAATGTACTCCTGTACCGCTATCACTCCATCTACTATTTGCCTACCTTTAATAAATACAGTTTGTGAATGATCTATAAGATCATTCATCTTCCCACTTAGCCTATTCGCTAGAACTTTAGAAATGATCTTAACAGATAAATCTTATTATTTTTCTAAAATTCAACATGGTAGTTTTCTGTTTATGTTATATATCAAGCTAGTATATACTTTGTAGCACGTAAATTTTAAGACATGTAAAACTCAGCATGCATCCTTATAGCTTCTATTAAACTAATATCTTTACCTTCTGATTTCTTGGAATATCTTCAGTGGTTCTGTTGGGAATAAACAGAGAGTTTCCCTCAAAAATGGTCAAATGGAGAACTCCATGGAGTAAAATCATCTTTTATATATCTTGAGATATCTATATATGGAAAGAAAAGAATGTTGATACTCTTGAGTTTGAAATATTATATGATGAAATGTTTTGAATTTAAAGAAAAAAGAAAGGGGAACAGTAGCACCTTTGTGCACATATAATTATCAAAGGAGAAGCATGTTGCTGTATGTAAATGGTACACCTTTATAGAATTTATAATGCGCACTGTGCTATCCGGTTCAGGTTATGTATTTGAAACAACTGAATGTAGGATCTTTTTTTTTAATGTATATTTGGTATTTTTTTTCTTTAGTATTGGTTTATTGAAAGTTACATTTTGCAGGCGAGATTTAAACTAGATGAGGAGTGGCAGAAAGTGCCTATTTTCCAACAAATGGGATGCATCTGGAAGGCTTCAAAAAGCAGATTAGTTAGGCAAATATTGAGAGCAAAGAACATAGAGGAAAGGATTAAGCTCAAACCTAGCAAAGAACATAGAGGAAAGGATTAAACTGGTGAAATCTTATTATTTTTCTAAAATTCGATTACACCTCAATTAACGAAATCAGGCCATGCCTGGGGTAATAAGCTAATAACAGCATTTCTAAACATCAACCAGGGTTGCTAAATTTTATTATTTAGTGGACCCTCTTTTATTGACAAAGGAAATCTCTGTGATTCCTTTGTTGGAGCATATAATCATGCATATGTAAAAATCTAGGAAATACATTTTCTTTTTCATGAAAGATGAATTCCCTGACTTAATAGTAAGTATGCTAACAAACAGTTCTTATGTCACATACTTAGTTTCACATTATCCATCATTTTGTTAGAATTTTGAAGCTGTGTCACCCATTCAGGAGTGTGTGTGCGTGTTACAATTGACAGTGTTGAAAATTGATCTTATATATAATTGCGATTCTTTTGTAAAATAATTTCCAACGCATTTCATATTCATTTTAATGAATCAGAGTTTAAACCACTTGATCATTTTAAGCACTTTTTATTGTCCTTTTTGGGGTGGAAACTAATTATATATGAACATTTCTTTTATGTTCATCATTGAAACGTGTAACATCTGATACATTCATCTTAATGGATCTTGTAACATCATAAATGGACATGCCAACTAGGCATCTTAAACGTTTGGTCATTGTCCATCACAGACAGAGAATTTGAGAGGTCAGACTTTACACTGCTTGGTATTGCTCTAAAGTGTGTGTGTTTCGTAAATACCGCACTTGAATACGCCGCTAATGCATACCCTACTTAAATACGGTAAAATGTCTTGTTATGTCTGCCTTAAACGCATCCTCAATCTGTCCAGAATTCAGTCCCCTTTGCTGCGTCATGTTATATTGTTTCCACCATACCGCCTCCGCCATGCATCAAAATCCAAGTCTACATTTTGACGACCAACCTGATGTCATTTTAATATTTAAAACTAAGCTCAGAGCAAAACTGAAAGTCGTGTCACTTCAAAGCCAAGGCGACGGATTTCATGTGTAGTCATATGTAACATATTCGTGGCTTGTATTATGATTCTTCGTGAACAATAACGCAGACGACTTAACTCCATGTCGTACGCATTAACCATTTGATTAATCAAAACCGGCTGATAGCCCAATCTATTTCAGCATTTACCTATTATCTTTGCTTTAAAATTGTCAAACGAACAGGCCACGGAACAATCGTGCATTATGCATAGTTAAAAAACATAAAGCCAAAGGTCACCTGATTCATGTCGATCATTGACAATAACATTCCAATTAAATTAGCCATAACAAGACATTTCCTAAATAAATATTTCTATTTTATTGGTATATATGTGTTTCCTAATATTTTAGATGCGTGTATAACATGTAGTATTTTTTGTCTTCTTTATGTTCCATACAATCTGATTTCACGTTACTTTTTATATTTTTTAGATACTGATTAATATGATAACTTATGGGCAAAATATAGGACTACATATATTAATTCAATCTCAGTTTTCTCTCCTGTTTTTGCGTCTCTATTATGTGTTTATTTAAGAAAATTAGGCTCTTCTGCTGATGTTAATAATGTATCAGCATTACAAGGTTTGTTTTAAGAAGCTTGTATAAGATGCATGGTTATCTTATGAAACAACGCCCAGTTCTGATGAGCTGCCCTGCTCATGTGACTAAATCAAAGCATTTTCGGTACCTTGTGGTTGTTATAATAGATGGTGCATGTATATGTTACCAATTTTATTTTTTCGCTTGCCTGTAAGACAACTCATACTATTAGAAAAAATAGTGGAAACCAAGTGTACATGTTTATGTTTATGGGAGCAACTATTGCTTATTTGTGTTGGAATTGTGTATGTTATATATATATACATATATATATATATATATATTCAAATGTTTAAACATTTTAAGCTAATATTGCTTATTTCTGTTGTAACAGGACTAAATTGCTTATGTTTTGGACAAAATATCAAAAGCAAGAGCAACAACAAATCAAGCATTCGACTAATTTGTAGGTAATTTGTTAGTGAAAGTATGTACGACGTATTATGGACAAGGAAGAGTTGATCAACCAATATGTATGAGTTGTTAAGTTTGGATATGTGAGAAGTAGTTTGAAAGATATCTATGAAATATTAAGTTTGAACATATGAATGTTGTTTGAATGATACATATGAAATATTATGTTGGTTTACATATTTGTTTTTAAAATGTTTTATGTTTGTAAAAATTTGAGAAATAGATAATGATATATTTAAATGTTGTTTGAATGATATGTACGTATTAAAAAGTGATGAAAGAGGTGGAATGGTCGTATAAAACTGGTAAATGCTGTCAAAACTGTATTTGATATTTTATGGTTTATAAAACGCTGTTAAAACATGGTAGAAAACGCTATTATAAAAACATAAGAAACGCTATTATAAAGACATAACAAACGCTATGTTCCTGTACACACGAACTCTATACAATTGTAGTAACAAACGCTATAATAGAATTTAAACAAACGCTATAGAAATACCCATAAACGCTATCAAAGGTTGTGGTTGGTTAAGATTTCATATAGCGTTTTTATTTAATAACGAAGGAAAAACGCTATCGAAGCTTTTCTTTCATAGCGTTTATTATGTGCTATTTGAAGTTGATGGTCTAAGATAACATGTCGTTACATGGCGTTCTCTGAAACGCTATATTTGGCTATAATAGCGTTTTTGAAACGCTATAAAATCCCTTTTTTGTTGTAGTGTGGGAAATGGGGATCACTTATCTTGTTTTATAACAAATGGCATTAGTTGAACACTAGTTAGGTAGTGCAGAGAAATTAGGAATCAGTACGATACCTTATCATGTTCTAGTCTTATCTTATACTTATCTCGTTATCTTGCGATGCTTATTATCATGGTTATGTCTTGTATCCAGTTTATTCATGTCATGATACCTTTACCTGTTTACCTGTTGAAAGTCACTGGACTTACCAGGCTTTATGTCTGACTCTGTTTTTGTTTCGCCTTCTTTCTTTCGTCCCCCCCCCCCCGGTCTATAGGGAGGTAATACTACCGCTTAGTTCAGATTCTTTTCAAGCTCGAAGATTGTGATGTATTGCTTTGGACTCTTTGCTTTACTGCTATGCCTGGCTACTGCTTAATTGGGAAATTATGTTATGTTATTTTGTATTATGCTTCTTTTGACAAACAAGACAGATATTTGATGTAATGGGTTTTGATGTTTTGGTGTTGATGTTTGAAACAACCCTTATGAAAGTTTATCCTATTATGCTACTATGGAATAAAAGTTCTAATTGTTTTCTGCTGCTTAAATTTGTTTGTTTTGTAATTTTATCTGTTCTATACTCTTATGACTCCCACTAAAGTTAATGCATTCCCTTTGTGAGTGACCTTAATGGAGGTGGGGTGTTACAGTTTTAAATATAACAATCGCAAATTATAAATATTTTCTACTGTTATTACAAAAAACCGTCGCAAATTTGTCTTCTACTGATTTCCCCTAAAAATCTGCTATGGTTTTAACTGAAACCGTCGCACATAACAGTATATGCTAGTGTTTTTAACTAACCGACGCAAATAAGACGACGCAAATAAATAGTTTTGTACTAGTGAGCGAAGATTAACCTAAGCTCTGATACCAACTGTGATGACCCCAAATACCTATGCCACGGAAGCAAGGATAATCATTGGAATATAACACATTTATCACAACACCAGATTACAGATAACAACATAACACATGAAATCATAGGATAATATCATCATAACAGCGGAATTAAAAATGTCATCAACATCAAAGTTGCACAGACACAGGCTACAACATAGTACATAACGAGTTCCAACAAAGTAGAGTTAAGTCTAGAACATCATTAAATACAGCATAGATAAAATGATATCTAAATGTCCGAAAATAGAAATAAAGATAAAGATAGTCTTCTTCTTCTTCTGCCACATGAGTACACCATGCTGCGGTGCATATCCAAAATAAGCCTGTTGCCTATCACTTGGATACCCATGTAAAAATAAGGGCACCCGAGTTTGCAAGTGAAAACAAACTTTGAGTCAGTCATGGAACTGGTATGATAAATCTTTACTTAACTTATCTAACAATAAGGTTAATCATAGGACCACGCTGCTAACGCGGAATGAGTTTACTCCATTGGATTGCCAGTACATAAAATAAGTAAATCTTTTTTTTAAAAAAAACAATGCAATGCTTTTTAGAAAAATGAAATCATTATAAGACTCAAGTCCCATCACACAATGCAACGCAAACCGCAGGACAGAGTTTTACCTTATAATGATCAAACATGCTTGATACGTATAAAACTTGATATTATTATTAGTCTCTAGTCAGTTTTAAAACATTTTCAAAGTAAATGTATCAATCCTAGACGGCATAGCTACCATATACTATGTCGCCATACATAGGTTTACAATCGAATCTGTAATGTCGTATTGGAAATTAGGTTTTCATCATGAGTCAAGGCTAGGGATGGCTCTTCCCGATTCGAGACACTCTAGCAAATGCCTCGGGATCACACCTACGGGCAACCCTAGGATCTTCAGGACCGGTCCACAAATACTTTACTGGATTGGTTATGCCTAAACACACTTTTCTCGGTCCTATCGAACCTATCACTTGGCCAATAGCGACCAATATATCGAGGTACCTCACAATCCATCATCCACATAAGTAGAAATGTCTGGTCTCCGTACCATGACACCACTTCTAGCTAGAAAGAAACACATGCACTCCCTGCAATCACGATTCCGTTTTTGACTCATACCGAGGTGTGAGGCTCGCGAAGTAACGCTATATACAAAGTTATGCTAGTTAAAGTTGTGCTTTGATCATCAACCACAAGGATCTGCTTTTCAAAAAAAGCCTTGATCATTTGCATCTTGGCATGCCACATTGACAATCCAGGCCATGTAACTAATATCTATCAATATATAACCTCTAAGCTCGTATGTCTCAGAGAAGGGTGTTAAGCAAGAGAATAAATTCTCCGCAACCAAACAAATATATATTAAATAGAAATCAATTAATACAGAATGAAATCCAATGTCAGACACACATCCGTTTACAAGTCTGTTCTAGGTCTGAACGAAACCGGAGACACCTTATTCCTCGTCCCCTATGTCCAATACAGAAGAGTGGTTCTCGCATATCCGGACAATCAACAAGTACGTCCGAACAACTACCACTTTAACCCTTTCAAGGCAACAACTCCAACCTAAGGCATCAGTAGTCGTCCATTCGATGTGAAGATCGTCGGTCTTCAAACACCATCTTCAACATCTTCGATTTAAATCGTCGTATAATTATTTGAAAAGGGATTGAACTCGATCTTTTCAAATAATTCTCGAATATATATAATTTAAATCATTTCATATCGTTAATATTAATTTATAACGATTTATCGCTATTTTTATTTATATAAAAATAGCCCAATTTAATTTAACGACGCTTCAGGTCAATATGCGGCCTTACCGCTGTTTTTATCCAAATTTGAATTACACATTTCTCGAAATATAACCGTTGGATTTAAAAAAAAAATATCGTTGGAAAGACCTTCCCAATGCGAACCTAACGGTTCCAGTTTTGGAAAAATTCGACGGTCAGATCTTTCGGTATAATCGTTTAAAGTTACGATTCCGAAACGCGAACTACCACACGCGATTCGTTTAATTTTAATTTATATTTATATTATATATATATATATATAAATGAAAATCATTCGATGATTTCACTAACATGTTAAAAGTGATGTTTCCAACAAACAAAACATATATTAGCATATAAACATTTTTCCTACGTTGCTAACATGTAAGCGATTGCATTTTAATGAACCAATACATGTAATTCTTCTTATCTAAACAAAGATGTTAAATGTAACATTTTTTATTATAAATCCTATTTTAACATGTAATCCTTTTTATCTAAATAAACATGTAAAATATCATAAATATTTTTAATGAAACTATATAAACATAAAAAATGTCCCTTTTAATCTCTACACAATTTCTAATGAACATGTCAATTTATTAATGAATCATTTTATTAAAAATGTTAGTTTTAATGTTTAACTATTTTTCCCTAAACATGATTTTTTAATAATGGATCTAAATATACATTAAAAATTATCATGTTAATGTTTCAACATTTTTCCCTAATCATGATTCTTTTAATAATGAATCTAAATATACATTAAAAATTATCATTTTTAATGTTTCAACATTTTTCCCTAATCATGATTCTTTTAATAATGAATCTAAATATACATTAAAAATTATCATTTTTAATGTTTCAACATTTTTCCCTAATCATGATTCTTTTATAATGAATCTAAATATATATTAAAAATTATCATTTTTAATGTTTCAACATTTTTCCCTAATCATGATTCTTTTATAATAAATCTAAATATACATTAAAAATAGGGTAATTTTGTCCAATCCTACGGTTCATATATATACAATAAAAAAATTAATTTTATTGTATAACTATTTTTTCTATGTTTCACATATACAATAAAAAGAATATTTTTATTGTATAACAATTCTTGACAATTCTATGTTTACATATTACAATAAAAAGAATAATTTTATTGTATAACAATTCTAACAATTCTATGATTTACATGTTACATGATACAATAAAAAGAATATTTTTATTGTACAACAATTTCTATGATTTACATGTTACAGTAAAAAGAATATATTTATTGTATAACAATTTCTATGTTTTACATGTTACAATAAAAAGAATATTTTTATTGTATAACAAATTCTGTCACTTCTATTATAAACATGTACAATAAAAAGAATATTTTTATTGTCTACCAAATTTTAACAACTTTCATGATTTATATATAAAATAAAAACAATATTTTTTTTGTCTAACAACTTTAACAATTCTATGATTTACATGTACAATAAAAAGAATATTTTTATTGTCTACCATTTTCTATGTTTCATATGACAAATTAAAAATGATTATCGTCTACCATTTTCTACGTTTCATATGACAAATAAAAAAAGAGATTTTTATTGTCTACCATTTTCTAACAAATTCTATGTTTATATATACAATAAAAAGGATAATTTTATTGTATGAACATTTCTATGGTTAACGTGCTACAATAAAAAGAATATTTTTATTGTTTAACAAATTTAACAATTTTCATGATTTATATATACAATAAAAAGAATATTTTTATTGTCTAACAAATTTAACAATTTTCATTATTTATATATACAACAAAAACAATATTTGTATTGTCTAAACAATCATGACAATTTGTTTTACTACCTAATTCAATCCAATAGATCATCACAACCAAAATCAACCAATTCAAATTTCGTACAACACCAATATGAATTTTTACAGCGTATATAAATAAATTTCTCAATGCAATAACGATTAATTTTAATTTTAAATAAGAGATCTCATAGTGCTTTGGAATTCCTAAAAAATTTTAGATCGATCTAAAATTCCCTGGTCGCTTCTAAAATGAAGTAGACTCCGCCACGATCCAAACGATTCCTGTTTCATGCGATTCCGATAACGTATGAACGAGTTATAAATTTTATTATGATAATAATCTTGTAAATTTAATTATTTAAATAATTCAATAAAAAATTATACCTTCTTCCTCCTTTCATATCAAGGCTGATGGTTTTTATATTTTGTTCAATCCTAGGTTAGGATTTTGTGATCAAACCGCTCGACTTCATCACGATCGAAAGCTACCACGTCAGAGGGGAAGGAGTGGCGCACAGAGGGAGGGCCATGGCGGCGAGTTAGATCGCCTGAGGGAGGCGGCGTGGCAATGCAAACGACGGGGGTTTGGGGCTTTGGTGCGATCGAAATACAGGGCTCCAGGGACTTCCACCATACGGATGTGATGAGTGCAAAGAGTACTTCAATATTCTCAAAGGGGTGGAGGGATTTTACTGAGAGGATCGAATGATTTTAATGGTTTAAAATTTGAGCTTTTCTGGCCATTGGAGAATAGAGATGGCGGCGGCTCAAATATGAATTAGGGTTTTGATAATTCCTATATTTATAATATAATATTACTTAATTCATTAATTCACTAAAAAGCCCGTTTGTTCCTACCAACCCCAAATCCAGCCAAGCGAATGTCTCTCCTAGCCAAATACCCCTATTCCGGACACAATGGACTAGGTTTCATTAGCCCATTTGATAGTTTCAGCCCATTTTTCTTTAAATTAAAATATAAAACATTTACTTATTTAATTTGATCGTACATTTTAATTTACCAGGGCCATATACTGACTCCAAAAATTCTCAAAAAATAAATCTAGCTATGTTTTGACGATACAGTCCTAAAAAAATTAATTTCATTGAATTTGGAGACCGTTTGAAAAATGGCCTTTTTAATGGTCGATCCAATTCAACAGAAATTATCGAACGCAATTTAATTTACTACGCTCACATATTAATTCCATAAATTTTGGAAATTTAAACCTAGCAATAATTTGACATTCTGGATCCAACAAAAATGGTTTCGTCGAAAATGGTGGTCGTTTGCAAAATGGCTATTTTTAATAGCTTTATTATTATTTAAATATGGAATTTTTAAAATCTGACACATTTTCTGTCAAAATTCCTTAAATTAAAATTTTTAAATTAGTTCTGATTTTACAGGTTGTTACAACCAACTAATAATTGAAAGATACAAACATTTTAATAAATCAAAGATAGAATCATGAAGGCATATATAGAAGATATTTGAGTGCAAAATTTTGTCGGTAAGTAAGAAGTTCTCAACCTGCTTTTAAAAAGTCTGCTTTATAATAGCCGACAGGGGCAACGGTCAAATTTTGACTATGACTCCTACATTAGCTGGCTTTATGAAAGTCTGTTAAGGCCAAGGTTACAAGCAATCGAGTGGTTGCTCTGGCAACCTTTGGGGTTGCTAGAGCAACCCCAGAGCCTCCAACTGACCCCCTGTTATGGTCGGTTGGAGCCCAACCCAACCTTGGGTTTGAAATGCTCTAAACTATGTTTTAGCCAAAAATTATTACTTACATTAATCTCTTTCGGTAGATGACTAAGCCCAAATAGTCAATATTTGAGAAATCAGTAACGAAAAACAAATTAGACAACTGACCCGTTATCAGCTTTGAAGCCACATCACCTTGATGGTCTAAAGCCCCTAACCAACTTTTGCTACACATTTCAATGTAAATATTTTTGTTTCCAATTTATATACTAGTTTAAAAAAAATACTAATTTATTGCTCCAAACCAGTGGGCTGTCCTAACCCAAGACTTGGTTGGTTGTCCCTGAGCTGGACTTGCATCTAGTCCATAACCGTAGGCAAGATAATCCAGTGGTTTTAGATTTGTACATACGTGGAAGGGATGCAGTCATGTAGACCGTTCTAAGCATTATTAAAAAGGCACTGAGTAAAGAAGTTTGTTTTAAAGTGACAAAACTGCACTATTTTATTTTCCTTTTATGTGTACTATTTTATTTCCCTTTGGGAACATGATTTATTAGCTTGGTAGCGACCTATGATTTCTTACTTTGATACATGGTTGTGATGCATAATTTATACTATTATGATTTTAGAAAAAGTGCACATAAACTTCAATTTCAGAGCACATGCTTTGATGGAAGATCAAATAGAGTTTTTAATCATAAACATGTTTTTTGGATTCATTTAACTTCGTAGTTGATTTATCTTTGTTCCTATCTAGTCTTAAGATTTCTTTCGGTTATTTTGTGATGCTTTTAAGCAGTTGCTACCACTTATCCGCTTCTATAAAAAAACCAGTCAGTCCATTTGATATGTTAAGAAAGAGTCCATCTCACTAAATTATTTCCCTCCTCTTCCATTCTTAATTTTCCTTTATCAACAATGTTTAATGTGAACAAATATCATATTACTTTTGTACAAATGTTTTATTTTATCTTAGAATTTTCCTTTCCTTCTCTTCAATGATCCTATTGTTGCGTGTGCTTCTTTCTACTGTAAATACATTCTGATATTCCTTTTTTTTCAATTTTTTTTCTTTCAGTTTACATTATTATGCACAAGAATTGTTCGTATAAATGAAGCTGCAAGTAGCCGTTTTATTTTATGTTTCATTTTTATTGTATATATTTACTACTGCATCATTCCATTTATAGGTAGAGAATGCTAAAATCAAAAGTTATAGAAATATGGAACAAGCTTTGTCATTATGTGAAATTCTTTTCCTTTGTTACTTTTATCAATTAATTCAACTGGACATCTTTTTTTCTTTCCATATTCTTGAGTTATGTGGAGATAGGATGGACCATGATGTCAACCACGTATGCTAAGCCGGTTAAAATAGAATTGGGCGAGGCTGTGTCATCATTAGGAAAAACTGACCGAAAACTTTTTAAGATAAAAAAACACTTATCAAACTGTCAGTTCTAGTCAATTTTCGTTTGAAGTAAAAATCCTTCGTCTTCTTTCTCAACCATGTTCCACGCTCCCCGTTTCTCTTCACTTTTTCTTATCTTCTCCAACTTATTTTTTTTTCTTGATAAAACTCATACTCGATTTGAGTCGGAGGGGAATCCTTGCTCGATTTGAATTTCATCACAAATTTGTTGTTCCCGACACATACTCTTCTTCATCTTCGATAATAGAGCCAATCTTTAGGTAAAGAAATGGTTATAATACATGCTTCATCTTTTTCTCCTTATATACTTCTCCATCGAAAACCTAACTTCCCTTGTCCTTTCGCTTATTTCTCCATCGAAAACTAGATTTCCATGTGTTAGAAATGTTTGTGAATTATTAAAAATGTTGAAATAAGTATGAATGGCTCATATATGTGAATAGTCCCACATCATGGGATTATAAGAAAGATGCAAGTATTTATACCTGTTCCTAAGAAGTCATGTTGGGGCCTTGAGCTCCCAATGTATGCTTTGTTGTGAGGAGGGAGACCATGCATCATGACCAACACACGGGCGCGCGACCGACCAACTCGACTCGACTCGACCGGACCCGACCCGGCTCAGTTCGGGCTCGGGCTAGGGCTTGGCTTTAGCTTTGTGGTGTAAACACTTATATTTTTGAACCAGAAAAAATTGTTTTTTTTTTCGAACTGAATTTTAATACGGGAGAATTTTCTGAGCCGACTTTTACATGAAGCGGTAAACTCTTGACCCGGTATTTCAGCAGATCCGATTTTCTCCCACTGCCCAGTATTTTCGTTTTTCCCTAATTCCCATCTATATATTATCTTCAGCTGTAGACGAAAATAACATAACAAAAATACCATTTTCTTACTTCCGCCATTGAAAAACTTCTAATAGAAATTCTCGAGCAGTATTTTAATTTCGAAAGTGCAAATCTGCACTGATTTGTTGTGCAAAGCAAATCAGTTATTATTTTCAGAGGTTGTTTTATCCTAGAGGCGGCGGCAAGAATATGAACTGGTTTTGCACCACGGAACAGATCACCGAATCATCTTCAAGAAAGCGACCAAGTACTTGACTCAGCCATTGTTTCCCAACAATTTGAAGACGAATCAAAACAATGGCTTCGACATCAACCATGGATGATGATGCTCCTACCTCTGCTTTCCAGATCCCATTGGTGACTACTGCCCCCATTTAGTTTCAAAGTTCCGCACTTCAAACGATGGCATCAGAAGATGGAGTTCTACCTGACGATGAGAAAGGTGGCTGCTACTCTGACCACCAACAAACCGCGGTTGCCAGACAAACCTGACGGAACTAATGAAGCGCAGATGGCTTCTTGGACTAAACAAGCAAAACAACAATAGAACTGGATTGAGCAGGACTATCTGTGCAGAAATTTCATTCTCAATGGTCTCAGCGATGATCTGTATGATTACTATAACTCGGACGACAAGACAGCGGAGGAGATCTGGGAAGCACTGAAGAAGAAATACGATACAGAGGAGGCAGGGGCAAAGAAGTATGCTATGAGCCGCTATCTCAAGTATCATATGACAGACGACAGGTCAGTAGAGATGCAGTCTCACAAGCTTCAGAAAATAGCTCATGAGATCATCTCCGAATGTATGGTTTTGGACGAACAGTTTCAAGTTGTTGTTATTATTAACAAACTACCCCCAGGTTGGAAAGACTTTAAGAAATTCCTACGACATAAGACTAAGGAATTTTCCTTAGAGAGCTTGATCACTCGCCTCCGTATTGAGGAGAAGGCACGCAAACAGGACCAGAAAGAGGAAGTGCTGGTTGTCTCAAACAACAGCACTAAGAAGACCACATCCGTTGTTCTGAAACCGAATCAGAAATCATTTAAGAATCAGAACAGGCGCAACGAACAGAATGGGAATCCGCAAGGAAACCCAAAAGGACAGCAGAAACCAGCCCAAAAGAATGACTCTGGACACTTATTTCTATGTTACAATTGTGGAAAACCAGGTCATATGGCACGAAAGTGTCGGAACAGGCCAAGTTCTGCACCGCAGGCGAACCTGACTGAAGAGCCTCTTACGGCTATGATTACCGAGATTCACCTTGTTGGTGGATCAGAGGATTGGTGGGTAGACACTGGTGCTTCTCTCCATGTCTGCTATGATCATGATATGTTCACCACATACACGGCCGTTGATGATCAGAAAATGCTATTGGGAGATTCTCATACCACTAAAGTTGCAGAGGTTGGAAATGGGGATCAAGTTTACCTCTGGAAGGATTGTGATTCTTAAAGATGTTTTGCATACTCCAGAGATGAGGAAGAATCTGGTTTCTGGCTTTCTCCTTAATAAGGAAGGCTTTACTCAATTTATTGGGGCTGATGTGTATACCATAGGGTTTAAGGGAACTTTTGTAGGAAAGGGTTATGTTTGTGAGGGAATGTTTAAATTGAATGTTGAATCCAATAAAGTGAATAATTCTGCTTATATGTTGTGTGATTTTAATATTTGGCACTCTAGATTATGTCATGTTAATAAACGAATAATTCATAACATGAGCACTCTAGATATGATACCTAAGATGTCAGAATCTGAAACTGATAAATGTGAATTCTGTACATAAGCAAAAATCACTAAGAAATCTCATAAATCTGTCGATAGAGAATCTGAACCCTTAGATTTGATTCACTCTGACATATGTGAACTTGATCGTACTTTGACTAGACATGGACATCGGTATTTTATCACTTTAATAGATGACTGTTCTGATTTCACATATGTTTATCTTATGAAAAATAAAAGTGATTCTTTTGAAATGTTTAAAACGTTCAAAACTGAAATTGAGAATCAAACAAACAGGAAAATTAAGACACTTCGTAGTGATAGAGGAAAAGAATATGAATCTAATTCAATTCTGGACTTCTATAAATTACATGGTATTGTACATGAGAGAACTGCACTCTATTCACCTGAAATGAATGGTAAAGCTGAAAGAAAAAATCGAACTTTTACCAAGTTAGTAGTTGCCATCCTATTAAATTCTGGTGCAGCAAAACATTGGTGGGGGTATATTTTATTGGCTGTATGCTATGTTCTAAATAGAATACCCAAATCTAAGAATAAAATTTGATCTTATGAAATTTTAAAGAATCTTAAACCAAATGTGTCATACTTTAGAACTTGGGGTTGTCTAGCATATGTTCGCATCCCAGACCCTAAGAGAATAAAATTGGCAAGTATAGCATATGAATGTGTATTTATAGGCTATGCTATTAATAAGCAAATCATATCGATTTTATGATATAAATGCACATAACATAATTGAATCAAATGGTGCCGATTTTTATGAAATAAAATTTCCTTTTAAATTAAGGAATAGTGGGGGCACTTCAAGTATGCCTGTTAGAACAGAACTTAATAAAAGTTCTGAAGCTGAACCTATGTAACAACCCTGATTTTTTGGGGCAAATTTAAAAATTTATTTTAAGTGATTTTAATGAGTTTTCGATATTTAAGATAATTTATTTAAAATAAAAATGATTGAAAATTGATTTAAATCGAAGTTAGAATGAATAATTTAATTTTAATTATAAAAAGAGTAAGAAATAGCGCGGTAGTTTAAAAAGTCAAACTTGAACTTTGACTGACCATACAGGATGCAAAATTTAACGGATTTTAGTGAAACCAAAAATATTAGAACCTATTTAAAAATATCTTTCTAATGAATCTGAAAAATCAAAATTTCATAGCGGGAATCAAAAGTTATGCTAAAATTAAAATTTAGAAAGGTCGCTATGAAATTTACAAAGGCCAAAAATGCTACTTTTTGCATACGAAGGAATTTCAACTCGAAACCACCTCCATTGAGTTTGGAATGACGTTTCTGCATTGAAAAACCGTAAACACCTATATATTTTGAGTTTCGAAAATTATTTGTTTAAAAATGTATTTTTAATATTAAATATATGGCCCTTGAAAATAGCCATTTTTCAAACGACCTCTGTTTTCGATGAAACAACTTTTGTTAGAACCGAAATGTCGAATTATTGTTAATTTTAATTTTCCAAAATTTTTCGAATTAATATGTGAGCGTTGGAAAAGAAAATGTGTTTTGACCATTTCAGTTAAATTGGATCGACCAAAAATTGGCCATTTTTCAAACAGTCTCAGAATTCGACGAAAATAATTTTGTTGGATTTGTATCGTCATAAGAAAGCTAAAAATATTTTTTTTAGAATTTTCTGAGGTTATATGTAGCCCCGGCATATTTTAATGTACGGTCAATATTTAATTAATTAATTTTTAACAATTTTAAATAAAAATCATACAGATTTCGTAATTGGGCCACGGGACCTATCCCATTGCGTTCAGAAGGTGTCAAAACCTTATGAACAGCAGTAAGCAAGCCCAATTCGGAGACAGCCCGCATTTTCACCTTTATAACACATTTTTAATAATAAAATAATAAAATAATCCGAAAATTAAAACCCTAACGCTGATTTCAGCCGCCACCTATGGCTTTCAATGGCCAGAATTTCTCCAATTTCAAACGCTCATAACTTTTGATCCGCTCAGTGAAATTCAACATATTATATACCGAATCGAAGAGATTTTCAAGACCTTTCAATCCATACGGTTAAGATCGGGTTTCAGTGCACGGATTTCGCGAATTCTCAGCCTAAAGTGGCTGCGTTTATGGACCAGAGGCGGTTGCAAGTTGCACCCTAATGGAGGCGCGGGAAGAGTCGATGATGGCGGTCGAGATGGTGGCGTCCGATCGAAGTCCGGTGGTGGCGTTGGTGGTGCGTCCAGAAGCAAAGAATGGAGCGGATTGGTTCACGGTGTTTACTGAAGTAACGACGGGAAGAAGGAGATTAGAGGGTAAAGGGATTAAACTAATTATTTAATTAATTATATATTTAAATTATCCGATCTTTGAAATGCAATATCTCTCTCATACGAGGTCCGTTTTGCGAACCGTTTGTTGCGTTGGACTCGTCTTTCCGATATCTTCGCGATGGAGCTGACCGGATCTGAAAACAAGCACTTTGAATTTTCAGCCAAATCGAGGTGAGAATTTCTAATTTTAATTTATTTAATTAATTATTTTATTGTTGTCAAATAATTGTTTGTATATTATTTAATTAGATTTTCGCTGTGATGAATTGTGATTGTTGTTGTGATGAGTTGGATTCAATTGTGTTAGTTAGAACTGTTATTGTCTTATTTCCTAGTGAATCCAATAAAAATCATCATGGTTTGTAAATTGGATTGAACTAGAATTTTTAATCCAATTAAAAATATTATCTTGTTTGTGGGTTGGATTAGATTAGAATCTTTAATCCAAATAAAATATCATATTTTGTCATGTTTATTTTATTGACAATAAACTGTTAAAATACCATCTTGTTTTTTTGTTGAATTGAATTAGTTTGCCAATTCAAAAATTTTGTGTTATAATAAAATGTTGAAAAAAAAAACCGCTTGTTAGCAAATATGATATGATAATAAAAATGCACATTTTGTTGGTAGCGTCATATGAGAATATCATTTTTATGTCAACATGTTAGAATATCATTTTAATGTCGACCTGTTAGAATTATCATGTTAATGTTAACATAGTAGAATTCGTCATTTTAAGGTTGATATAATAGAATTATCATTTTATGAAATGCCAACATAAAATATTCATTTTATGTTATGTTAGAACCGTCAACACAAAATTCACATTTTTATTGAGAATATTTTTGTGTAGAGAAAAAGTACATTTTTAATATAAAATGTTGCATTAGATAATAACGTCATGTTATGTTATTTAGAAATGAATAATTTCACCGTCATGTTATATTATTTAGAAATGAATATTTTCACCGTTATGTTGTGTTAATTAGAAAAACAATATTTTTACCGTCACGTTATATTAGGTAGAAATGAACATTTCGCCAATGTAAAGTAGTAGCGACAAAAATCATATTTCTGTCAATGTAAAATGATAGTAAATGAGATTTACATTTTTATTATGTAAACAAAAGTATGAACTTGCATTGTAAAAAAAAAATTGTATTTTTATATGTAAACAAAAGTAGGAATGTGCATTGATAATAAAGATTACATTTTTATTTTGTAACTTAGAATGAGAACTTGCATTGCAAATAAAAATTACATTTTTGATTGAACTAAAGATATAATATTTGCTATGCAAATAAAAATTACATTTTTATTTGAAATTATGATATGCAATTGGCGATGAAAATGAAAATTATATTTTTATTTGTAACTATGATATGAAATTCTATTATAACATTTTTGAAAAATAAAAATGTTATTTACATTTCCCAATGTAGCCATGATATGAAATTTGGCAAGTAAACAAAATTTACATTTTTTTTATATGTAACTATAAATGAGAATTTGCACTGTAAATTAGAATTACATTTTTATTATGTAATTAAAATATGATATTACATTGTAAATTAAAATTACATTTTTTATATATATGGAATTAAACATGGTTTTGCATCGTATGTTAAATATTACATTTTATACGTAATGTATGTAGGAAATTACACCATAGGATAAAATTTTCATTTTTCCATGTAGTTAAAAGATGCATTTACATCGTATGGTAGAATTCACATTTTTTATATGTAACATAGGAGGAGAATGAACATGTGAAATGAAATTCATTTATTTTATATGTAATAAGATATAGGAATGGAAAAGCATGATAAAATATACATTTTTATCGAATGTAAAAGAATGACAAAAATATTCATTTTGTCAAATGTGAAAGAATGATAAAAATATACATTGTTATCAAATGTAAATGGAGGACAAAAATATTTATTTTGTCAAATGCAAAGAATGAAATAAAACATATTCATTTTTTGTTCGTAATAAAAAGAAAACATTCATTTTGATTGTGTTTTGAAAGTTAACACACAATTTTCATTTTTGGTGAAAGTTAAAAAGAACATTTTTAATATTCTTTTGTTAAAAATGAAAGGTCATATTGTTTATCATCGTTTTTGTCAAATTAAAAGATTTAACTTTTGTTTATACTTAAAGAGGTGAAAGTTACATTTTTGATGTAAAAAGAAAAGTATACATTTTAATGTGAATAAAAAAAGGAAAATTACATTTTCATGTAAATGGAACTTAAAGTAAGAGATTTACATTTTAATCAATTGAATTTTTATTAAAAAGGATAACGGTATGAAATTTACATACCCATGTAAAAGAATTTCAGTAAAGATTATAACGATGAAATTTATATGTTAATGAATTAGATTTTCATTAAAAAGATTAAAGATATGGAAATTTTATTTTCATGTTGTTGGCTAGCTTTTTGACCAAGCCACCCAGGATCATTCATAAGAAGAAATCATGAAACCACGTTCTCTAAGAACATGAAGGAATGGATCGCATTATCGACTCGCCCGATGTCGGATCACACACTATCGACTCGCCCACCATCGGATCGCGTCTCGACGGATCGCCCCCATTCCATCAGCGGAACGAAACCTCTATGCGGCTCGATCCGAACCTATATTGTTGCCCAGATTAGACCGATCCGATCCCCTGATGCATGGCGAACCCTCTGACCCGTTCAAGCGTGAGCTAGTCTTCAGCGATCCGAGACGCACGGATCTAGCGACAGGTGTCCCTAACCGTCATTCTGAACGATTCTCCCTATCTGCACGATCCGATTTTCAAGGGGATCGCGACACCTGTCCACAACGGCAAATTTGACCATTTCTTCAACGGAGGCGATGCGATCCGATGTTTTCGGGATTTGTGCCACGTGTTACCACGACCCGCCTGACAAAATCAGCTATAAATAGCCCGGAGCTTGGCATTTTTTGTGATCTTTTGGCAATATTGAGTACTGAATCCGCCATTATTGTCAGACTACTAGAGTATTGAGAGAAATTCTTGATTGTATTAGCTTGCAAAGTATAATCAATAATATATAAAGTGGACGTAGGCTCGTTAACGCCGAACCACTATAAATTCTGTGTGTTATTTCCTTTTCCCTCATTCTTCAGTTGAAACTATATAAGCTTCAGAACAATTTGGGTGTTAGGTCCAAATTTTGATCTAACATTTTGGTGCTTTTACTGAGAAGACAATCCTAAAGTTTCACTATTCAGTTCTTTGAAGATTCCAGCGATTCGGATATCATGGCTGGAAAAAGATCTAAGGAAGCACGGGCTTCGCAAACCAATGAAACGATTGAAGAAAGTGTGCACGAGCTAGGCAATGAGGAGACTCTGGATCGCGCAGCGCAGGGGGCGAACCGATCCGATGAAGACGCCACGCTCCGAGTCGACGAGAACGAGGCGATCCGGCCTGCTGAAGGGGTTGTTACTCGATCCCGAGGCAACGTCTCGAATTCTCCGCGCACCGCGACCGCGAATCGATCTCAAGGGGGCGTTGCGAGTCGCCATCCTCGAACCACAGCGATTCGAATTGATGATCAGACTACAACTCGACCTGGAAAGGAGCCTATGGCTCGCCTTACCGTCCTGGCCCCTCCGCTCGACCTGGCTCAAGCTCTTTGCGCATAAGAGAAAGTGATGATGATCAATATGATCCTGCTGCTCCCGTTACTGAGGGGGATCTCTCTCGCTTTTCCGAAATGTGGGAGAGACTATTTGATGAATTGGCTGCCCAAAGGCAGGAAAGCTCCGTCCTGCGACAAAATTTGACTGCTATGGATAGAAGGCTTGATGAGCTCGCAAGGCAAAGAACGCCGCCGGTTCTTCCACTCACTCCAGGATATTCTTCTTCGTCTGAGGAATCGCCGAGACCTCCATGGCGACCGTATGAGAGAGCCGAAAACATAGAGCAGCTTCGGTTCGGAACCCTGCCATCACAGGAAGAAGAAGCACTGGGGGCTGGGCCCTCAAACCGTAATGTGAACGATCAAGCCACAGCTCCCAGGACTCGAGATGTGGACAGTCCTGTGCATAACAGACTACCTCAGCCCCGTCGCCACGCACATGCCCATGGTAACAGGGGGCAACGAAACCCTATCCGAGCCCCGGATTTTGTGACTGCTCCCGGAAGAGAGATTAGAGAACCCCGCCGAGCCAGAGGCACTGACCCTGAACCTCCGCTGACCAGTGCAAATGTTGCAGCCATGATCCATCAGATTCTAGCAGATAGTCGCGGACAACGGAACGAAGATTGGGGGATTGACTGCAGTCACACCCCTTTCACTGACGATATTTTGGATGCGACTTTCCCGAGGCGTTTCAACATGCCACAGATGAACCGATATGCGGGTAGGTCTGATCCTGTCCAGCATCTGATGAGATATTCTTGGTCAATGACCGCTGCCGCAGCCTCTGACGCTGTCAAGTGCAAAGCGTTTCCCATATTCTTGGAGGATGTAGCATTGTTATGGTTTACTCGCCTGCCAGCAAGATCGATTTCTAGCTTCAGGAGTTGAGTGAGAAGTTCGTAGAACAATTCCGTATCTATGCACAAAAAACAAAAAGTGTGATTGACTTGTTCCTTGTCAAGCAGCGACCAGGCGAGAGTTTGAGGGTGTACCTGGATCGTTTCAATTTGGCCGCTACTGAGGTTAAAGATCCTCTTGAACCGACCGTTGTCGTAGCACTGATTGACGGAGTAGATAAAGATACTGAATTCGGGAGATACCTGGCAGGCAAGCCGCCCCATACTAGAGAATTATTCTACGAAAAAGCCAACGTACACTTGCGTCGGGAAGAAGTATATGCTAACCGAAAGGCAAAAACGGCCGATAAAGAGGAAATCCAGAGCAATGTCGCCATTAAGCAGACAGGAGACAGCTCGGGGAAGGTCGAAGTTAATGTCGGAAATTGGAATCAGGGTGGTCGTCAGTCAGGGAACAATGATAATAATGGTAATGGCAACAACCGGAAGAGGAACCGAGGGAACGACTCCCAGAGAAGGACTCGTCCCAGGGCCTTTGAGAGTTATACGCCACTAAATGATACTCTGGAAAACATCTTCATGGATTCTTACAACGTCCTCCAGAATAAGAGGCCACCTCCTAGGGAGTCGACAGAAAAAGAACGTGAAACAGGAAAGTTTTGTCTCTTTCATCAGATTCATGGCCATTCAACAAATGAATGCCGTCACCTAAGAGATGTGGTCGAGAGGCTTCTTCAAGAAGGAAAATTAGATGAATACAGAGTAACGCCCAGAGACAGGGGGCAAACAGTACAGGCCCCGAATCAGAACCAGAATCAACTTGCTGCTAGGCCGACTGCCCAGCAAAAGGGAAAGAACATTGTTATCAATACCGTGATCGGAGGACTTTATCTCGCCGGACATAGTTCCAAGGCATTAGATCAATATGTCAATGCAGCCAAACAACACCTCGAGGTAGGGGAGTGTAGCAACCCTGAGTACAATATCCCGGTAAAGCAACAAAAGATGATGACTGACGATGTAGTTTTCCGAGAACGAGAAAGCATTGGAGTCCATGCTCCGACAGAAGATCCATTTGTAATTACAGTACCTATTGGACCAGCCACTGTTCATAAGGTTTTAGTGGACAACGGGAGTTCCGTCAACATTCTTTTCAAAAGGACATTTGACCAGATGAACCTCGAAATAGAAGACTTGAAGCCCTGCCAAGGATGGATCCATGGATTCAACGGAGCATCTACCGCTCCAATGGGTTATGTAGAGTTACCAGTTACACTTGGGGAAGGAGAACGCCAGAGAGTGAGAATCCTTCCCTTTGTGGTTTTGGATGTTGAATCGCCCTACAATGCCTTCTTGGGCCGACCGGCCCTCGCAAAGTTTAGAGCCTGTATAGCCCCCTAGTGCTTGTTGTTGAAATTCCCCACAGAAGCTGGCATTGGTATCGTCAGAGGGGATCAGGTTGCTGCGCGAGCATGTTATGTTGCCGAACTAAAGTTACTTCGCAATGGAGGGGATATTGAAACTAAAGGCGCTTCTCCCCCTACGGGGCGGAGACCTTATAGAAACCAAAGAGGATAGTCGTTGGAGAGTCGCCCAGAGAGATGCCCGAGGATATAGATCCCAGAGAGGATCAAGAACCCGGGGGCAGAATGGCAACTCCCAACGAGACAACTGTGGAAGTACCGATCGATGACAGTGACCCGGAGAAGGTCCTTAAGATTGGATCCCAGTTAAATCCGAATCTCGCTAAAGAATTGACGGATTTCTTAAAAAACAACTTGGATGTATTTGCTTGGACCCACGCGGACATGTTTGGGATATCCCCATCAATCATGAGCCATTCCTTAAGCATTGACCCTAAACATCCTCCGGTAAAGCAAAAAAGGCGAATGTTGGGCCCAGAGAGGTCCGCTGCCTTGAAAGAAGAAGTTGGAAAGCTAAAGAGTAATGGATTTATCAGAGACTCGACCTACCCAGACTGGATTTCGAATCCAGTCCTGGTAAAGAAGGCCAACGGGAAGTGGCGAACGTGTATCGACTTCTCGGATTTGAACAAAGCCTGTCCAAAAGATAGTTTCCCGTTGCCACGGATTGACCAGTTGGTAGACTCGACGGCGGGTCATGAGCTTCTTTCATTTATGGATGCTTATTCAGGATATAACCAGATTCCGATGCATGTTCCAGATCAAGAACACACTAGTTTTATCACGGATCTGGGATTATATTGTTATGTGGTGATGCCCTTTGGCTTGAAGAATGCGGGCGCTACATATCAACGTTTAGTCAACAGAATATTTTATAACCAGATTGGGAAAACAATGGAAGTATACGTCGACGATATGTTGGTTAAGTCCAAGCAATCTTCTCAACACACTACTGACTTGGCAGAGATGTTCGGCATTCTTCGGAAGTACGGAATGAAACTCAACCCAACCAAATGTTCGTTCGGTGTTGCCTCCGGAAAATTCTTGGGATTCATCGTCAGTTCCCGTGGTATTGAGATTAATCCAGACCAGATCGCGGCAATCAGAGACATTCAGGAACCTAGGCAAATTAGGGATGTGCAAAGCCTTGCCGGAAAAGTGGCCGCACTAAGCAAATTTATCTCCAGGGCTACGGATAAGTGCATCCCATTCTTCGAATTAATAAAGCGAGGGAAACGCCACTTCAAATGGACACCCGACTGTGTAGAAGCGTTTCAGAACTTACTCAGGCACCTGGAGAAACCTCCGATATTATCTAAGCCAATGGATCACGAGGACTTATTCGTGTATTTGGCAGTGTCATCCCATGCGATCAGCTCAGCGTTGGTAAGAGAAGAGGATAAGATCCAAAGACCTGTGTATTACGTGAGCAAAAAATTAACGGCAGCAGAGCGTAATTATCCCAGGATAGAAAAGTTGGCGTATAGTTTACTGATCGCCTCTAGAAAGCTTCGACATTATTTTCAGGCACATCCCATTACCGTATACACCGATCACCCACTCAAGCAAGTCCTACAGAGACCAGAGGCATCTGGAAGGTTACTCAAATGGAATATTGAGTTAAGTCAATTTGATTTGAACTTTCAGCCCAGACGGTCAATTCGGGGGCAAGTGATAGCCGACTTCATAGCAGAGTTCACTGCCCCTGAGGATGATATAGCAAACGAAGAAGTTGATCCTTAAAAATTACTTCTCGATCCCAATGCCTGGGGATTGTATACTGATGGCGCTAAGAATGACGAAAGATCCGGCGCTGGAATAGTGCTTGAAACTCCAGAGAAACGATTGATATCCTATGCTATCCGGATGGAGTTTCATGCCACTAACAACGATTCCGAATATGAAGCTCTGATAGCCGGATTAAGGATCGCAAAGGAATTAGAAGTCACAAAGCTGAACATCTTCTGCGACTCCAAGTTAGTTGTGAACCAAGTTACTGGAAAATTCCAAGTTAAAAGTGCAAGATTGATTTTATACTTAAAGAAAGTGAAAGAGTTGCTGAACGATTTTGATCACTACAGCATATCTCATATTCCACGGTCAGAGAATCAGCAGGCGGATAAGTTGGCGAAGATGGCTAGTTCCGACGACCCTGAAGTGACTGGGCTAACCCCCGTTGAAGTACTTCGGTCCCCTAGCATAGATCAAATGGAAATCGACCTAATACTAGAGACGGAACCAGAAAGGGAGTCTTGGATGACCCCTCTAAAGAATTTCCTGATGAATGGAACGCTTCCGACCAAGAAAAGCGAGAGGCGTAAGGTAATTCGTAAAGCCGCCCGATACGTTCTGCAAGGCGGAGTTCTTTACAGACAAGGGTTTTCGATGCCCCTCCTTCGGTGTATAGCCCACGATGACCTCAAACGTGTGCTGCAAGAGGTCCACGAAGGCGAATGTGGCGACCACACTGGAGGGAAAACTTTAGCAAAAAAGGTGTTGCGGCATGGTTATTTCTGGCCTACCATAAACAAGGATGCAGCAAGATACGCACGACGGTGTGATGCGTGCCAGAGATTTTCAAAGATACCAAGAGCACCTCCTAACCAGTTAAAAACAATGATGAGCCCATGGCCTTTCGCTATGTGGGGAATTGATATCATTGGAAGCCTCCCCATAGCAAGGGGCGGAGCAAAGTTCGCTATTGTGGCCGTGGATTATTTCACTAAGTGGGTCGAGGCTGAACTACTAACTATAATCACTACCAAACGAGTGATCAATTTTATCGTTCGAAACATCATTTGCCGATTTGGGATTCCAAAGATTGTGATAACGGATAACGGAACTCAGTTCGATAGCGCGGAATTCAGAAATTTCTGCCAAAAATACCACATTGAGAATCGATACACCTCAGTGGCGCACCCGCAATCGAACGGACAAGTCGAAGCAGCGAATAAAGTGATTAAGTCTATTCTGAAAAGAAGACTGAAGCGGGCTAGAGCCATGTGGGCTGATGAATTGCCCTTGGCACTATGATCCTACAGGACAACATATAAATCGGCAACAGGACATACCCCGTTCTCCCTTGCCTTTGGAACGGAAGCAGTCATCCCGGTTGAGATAAAGGTACCTTCTTACCGGGTGACTTATTATGACCCGATGACCAATAATGAATTGCTCTTTGAGTCCCTAGATATGATCGAAGAAAAGAGGGATGAGGCGGACCTGCGCGCCTTGAGATGCAAGCAACAGATCGCTCGATATTACAATAAAAAGGTTCGAGCCCGAACCTGGGAACCCGGAGACTTGGTTCTGAAACGTGTCTTTCCACCCCCAGCTCATATGGGAGCGAAGTGGGAAGGACCGTATTCCATTCTGAGCAAGCTTGATAATGGAACCTTCAATCTGGCAACCGTAGATGGAAAGGAAATCCCCAGAGTGTGGAATGCCCAACATTTGCGGCCATACTTAGCATAAAAGTTTCAAATCTGTTCCTTTGCTTTGTTGAAAATCGTGTATAAGGCGCGATTAGCCTAGAATAGTTTGATTCCTTGAAGCAAAAAATTATAAAGTGGACGTAGGTCATGATTCGACCGAACCACTATAAAAATATTGTGTGTCATTTACCTTTATTGCATCCTTATTTATCTGCCTGTTTATTTTTATGGAAAGCGGCGTGAATAATGCAGGTACCCGAAGTCTGTTGCCAACCGTTCCTCCCGTAGACTGTTCGGAGGAACTTAAAGCCTTGGCAAAAGCTCCAACTGCTTGTCCGACTGATTTCAATCCTCGGAGCTTGGATTAAAATGAAAACCTAGGACGAGTTTACTGAGCGTGCATGATTGCAGACTGCTTGATCCGTAACTCTAACTCTCCAGAGAGAGAGAGAGTATAAAAGCGTCTCCGACTGAGCGCTGAGAAAGAGCTCCTTCCCCGCAGAAGGATCGGGAAGCGAATGAATCGCTGAGCTCGAACTCTAACACTACAGAGAGAGAGAGAGAATATAAAAGCGTCTCCGATTGAGCGCTGAGAAAGAGCTCCTTCCCCGCTGAAGGATCGGGGAGCGAATGAATCGCTGAGCTCAAACTCTAACTCTCCAGAGAGAGAGAGAGTATAAAAGCGTCTCCGACTGAGCGCTGAGAAAGAGCTCCTTCCCCGCAGAAGGATCGGGAAGCGAATGAATCGCTGAGCTCGAACTCTAACTCTCCAGAGAGAGAGAGAATATAAAAGCGTCTCCGATTGAGCGCTGAGAAAGAGCTCCTTCCCCGCTGAAGGATAGGGGAGCGAATGAATCGCTGAGCTCGAACTCTAACTCTCCAGAGAGAGAGAGTATAAAAGCGTCTCCGATTGAGCGTTGAGAAAGAACTTCTTCCCTGCTAAAGGATCGGGGACCGACTGAACTACTGAATTCAAACTCTAACCTTGGCAACCGTCAGGAGAGTACAAAGAAGTCTATGATTAAGCACTGGGAAAGGTGCCAGAAATTCGGTATCACAAGAACAGTCATCCCATGAAATCTTCTAAGTCCCCCATATTCAGAAATAGGGGGCAACCTGCTGACAATACTAACCAATCCTTAGTAAACCCCAGTCAGGCGCTATGATAACAACTGATTGGGGGCACATATACTCATATACATATACTGAACTTTAATACAGCAACGCAGCACGAAAATTTTTCTTTTTGTTGATTGACTGATTTGTAATTAGATGGCCTATGACTAAACATGGAAAGTTTATTTGAATACAGGTACATAAGGATGCAAAAAGAGATAAACTTCCATTTATATACTGCGAACCAACAAAGTGAAAAACAACCTAGAAAGGAAAGTGAGGGCCAGTCTCACAATTACACTTCCTGGCCAGTGGAAAACCTAAAGACAAAATATCAACAAGCAACAATATCCTATTTACGCTTTGGCCTCTTCTCTTGCCTCTGTCTCTCCAGCTTCGCCTTGTCGGCATCAGACGGATCCCCTTTCTTCCTCTTCCTTTTGTCTATGAGAGGAACATCCGACTCTTCTGAAGATTCCTCTTCCACCTCTTTTATCTTCCTTCTATCAGAAAGGGAAGCCGGGAAGTCATCGGGATTTGCAAAATGAAGCTGTCGGCTGATGGACTTGGGCTGGATTTTCACAATCATCCCAGTTTTGGGATCGAATTCTGCAAGGGGGACTACGTCCAAAGCCTCATCTCCCACCTTATTCGAAGCCAACTCTTTCTCCTGCCTGGCCTTTCGGCTGGCCAAGGTTTCGTCGTCATCATCGTCGGCCTTTTTGGCGCCGATAATGTCTTCTTCATCATCTACATGGCGCCCATCCATGTCTTTCAAGGCTTCGATGGTCTCAGCATCTTTGGGAACGTCAGTACTAGGTGCCGGGATGCTTCTTTCTGCTGTTGTGACCTCAGCCTGCTTTGATATATCAATACCAGCGCCTGGCGAGACAGCCTCCTTCTCCACTTCCTTTTCTTTTTCAGCACCCTTGTCGACGGGCTCGCCACCTGTATCAGGAGGAACACACATTACTAATTCAATTGGTTGTTCTACCAGACGACGTCAATTCACAATTGCTTTGACAAATTGTGGGGAAAAGAGAGAGATACCTTCAGCAGATGCTCCCTCTTGAGTAGTTGCAGAGACTCCAATGACCACGGGAGTTAGACCCAAAGGGATTAATGGATCATCGGGATGGTATTCCTCAACCCCGGAGGTCTTGGGCTCCACAGCCGAACTCGAACCCTCGTCAGCTTTGCCTTTACCCTTAGCCAGGGCCCTCTCCTTTTCCATCTCCGCTAGAATCAGACGACGACCCTCTGCTAGGTCCTCAGGCTCATTATCCCTTAAGATGCTCTTCATCAAATCATCCTCATCAATTTCTTCGACCCCCAATCTATGCTTTTCACCCTCAACAATGGCATCCCATAAATTGGCTAAAGTAACGTGGTAATCCGGGATCCACGAGATGTTTCTAGTTTTGAGAACCTGGCCAAGGAAATCGAAAATCATCTCTTCAAACCCCTCGATCTCCTTCTCTCTTTCGAGGAGCTTGTTGTTAGAAGCAGTGGCCAGTTCGATGGCACTTTCAACGTTCTTTTCGGCGAGAGCTGCCCGTCTCTCCGCGTCCGCAACCTGATCATTTAAAATCACCTTTTCTGCTTTAGCCAAAGCCAAACTTTCTTTTAAACTTGCTTTTTCTGCCTCCCAAGCATCCCTCTCAGCTTCAAAATGGCCTTGTGCTGTTTTCAACTCGATGTTGGCCAGTTTGAGATCTTCAATCTCCTTCTTTAAGGCCATTTTCTCTTGGCTATTGGAGTCAAGTTCCGAATGAAAGCACTGCTTAGCATTCTCTAATTCAATCTTATAATTTTCAGCGTCCCTCCGTGCTAAAGCAAGCTGGGATTGAGCATCTTCCAGGTCCTTCTCCATCTTTGTCCTGGCCCTCTCGTTGTTTTCAAGTTTCGCCTTAGATCTGTGTGCTTCTATTTCAAGCGAACAGATGACTTCTAAAAGGTTAGCTGCATGTTTTTTCATCATCTCATATTGCCTGGCAACATGGCGGATGTGCCCGACAACTTCGCTATCCCAGTTCTTGAGGACCGGTTCCAAGGCTGGAACAAATATCATCCGGTCAAAGAATATGTCTGGGAATTGTTCCCGCAGCTTTTCCAGCCTACCTTGAATCTCGGGACCATGCATGTAATCCCGTGACCCGGGGGCAGCCAACTCTGGCTGGCTGGAAGGGACGATGTCACTCCTCTCCTTTTCAGACTCTTTGGATGCATCCTTGCCCTTATCTTTAGATTCGTGATGCCTTTTTGACGACCGACTGTGGGAAGGTGCACTCTTTGGGGGAGTTAACTCTTTAGGAAGTTTCTTTCCCCCTGCAGGAACTGCCGGATAACTGGAGGGCTTGGTAGAGGAAGATTTTGTTGGAGACCGAGGTTGCGAGGAAGTCGGCCTGTGAGAAGGGCCACGAGAGCGCTCAGTACCCGGATGAAGGCTGGGTGTGCCCTCACGAAGAGAACGATAAGAGTAAGATTTCCAGCGGGACATCGTTCCTGCAAAAAAGAGAAGAGCATATTAAAACTTTGAATACTCACGATATAAGAGTGCAGGGTCAGATAGTGTGTGTGATTTGTGCATCCCATATAATCCCCCCTAACAGACCCGGGCCTGAAGACATGCTCATCTGACCAGTTTCTTATTCTATAGTTGGAGTGATGGTCTCCTCAGAAGCAGGGAAGAAAGGCCCCCCTTCAAAATCCTTCTCTGTATATACATCATCGGGTAGAGGAATTTTATTCAGCTCGTCAAATAACTGCTCTTCTGTCAAATCACCGGGAGCAGCGGTTTCGATTGGAGTAGAAATCGGGATTTCCTTGGACACGTCACCGCGGACCTCATCCCCTCTATATATGTTCAAGTCCTCATCGCCTTGGATGACTATCGGAGAAGGACTCTTGCGAAACTTAGTTGTTCCTACCGCTTGCGAAGTTCCCTCTCCTTTCGTTGGGGGCACATACTTATAAGGTCTGCCGCCCGTGCCAAGTCCAAATCTTCTATCCAGAAGACGATGCTTATGAAGATTGTCATCAGTAATGCATTTTTTGATCCTTAGAAAGTCGGATCTGCTTTGTAGAAGAATGGACAATCGATTGTTGTATAGTGGACCCTCCGTTTTCGGGAAGACGTGATCTGTTTAAGACAAAGAAAAAGGGGGGAGAATGTTAACGCCTAGACTTCTTGAACAAGATATTCGATTAGAAGCTTAAAGTTTACTTGATTTGAGCCATCTTCGTGAGCATCCGTCCTGTTTCCTTATATAAAACCAATCAGACTTAGGATCTCCTATATTGCTATATCCATCGCACAGAACCTTCCTATTCGCCACCGATTCAAAGAAAGAGAAATTTGGAGTTGCCGAAGAACGGTGCTTGAAAAGAAAGAAGAATGTCATATCTCTGAATTTAAGTTCGGCGTGTAGGATCTCCGCGTACGCAACATATAGGGTGTATAGAGATGCGTAGGCATTAGGATGAAGCTGCATCGGAGCAATACCCAGTCGTCTTAAAGTTTCGATGGCGATCGGAGGAAACGAAGGAATAGCTCCTACCAAGCACATGGTTCGACTGATTGCCATATATCCTTCCGGGGCTAGGTGGTGTCTATCTTCGCTTCCGGGCGTCAAGACATCATCCCAAGGAATCCCGTGTCTCAAGCAGATTCTTTTAAGCTTTATATCGTCGAGCTTAGATGCTAAAGAATCAGAAAATTTATCTATCCCGAGCGCGCCAGGAATCTCGTCGGGAGCTCGCCCATCTATCTCACAATCGTCGCTAGATGAAGTACTTTCGGACGGATCTGATTCCGTGGCCTCGTACTCGGATCCAGAATCTTCGCCTCCTGGATTAATTGAAGGAATCTCGGGGTTGTATTGCTCAGGAACGTCGGATTCCGCTTCTGTTGCGGATCTTGAAGAAGAGTGATTATTCGACATTACTGCTAGGACGAGAAAACATGAACAATGAGATTAATACTACCCGTCCCCCGTGTGTGCAAGTGCCGGTGTGTGTGCTTGTGTGTGCATTTAAAATAAAGCGTGAAAGCTATCAAGATCATCAAAATATTAGTCGCCATATGCAGTCAAATTATGTGGTCATTTAGTCCAGAAAGTCCAACATCAAGGCCCTAGCCTAACTGTTCAGAATTTTATGGTGACAAGGCATCGTTTAAAGTTTGAAATTTCTTTGGATCGTGAACTATGAGTCAGATCGCAGGGTAGAGGGATCGCCCTCCTTTGGATCGCAGGGTAGAGGGATCGCCCCCTTCGAATCACAGGACAAAGGTATCGCCCCTTCACGGATCGTGAAATTAAGTGATCGGGGTCTTTGCCGAATCGTTGCAGCCCCCCACGATACGCGCCTTTGTCGTCACCACGACCCTCCGTCTCGCCACTCGCCTTCATCTTCTTCCTTTCCTCTCCTTGCCCACGATCCGAACCGGCCTTCCCTCTTCTCCTTCCTCCTTCGTCTTCCTCCTCTCCTTCTCATTTCCGAACTCCAATCTCTACGTCCATCAGCCATGGCGCCTCGCTTGTTCCCTCAGAAAATTGCAAAATTCCATCGTTTCTCCCTCAAACCAGTCGAAAAAATTCATAAAACAACAGCATTTACGAATAAGGGTGCTTTCGGTGGAATTACCTTTTTTAAAAATTGGGAAAGTGATCGGATTTTTGAAGGTTTGAAAAACTAGGGTTCGTTTGTCTCCCCTTCTTTGTCCTATTCGATCCACGAAAATAGGCAGGCCGCGAACCAAAAGCCCACCACGACTCGAGGAGGAGCTCGTTTCGTTCCGAGGCCCAAATGCACACCAAAGAACGAAACGAATGTCTTGCTAACGAACCGCGACTCGAGCCCGCGATCCGAATCGATAAATTCAGTAATGAAAACTCTGAAAAATCCCAGAAAGAGAATTGTTCACTGATTCGTGACTCGCTGTGAAAAGACGATTCTATAGCTTCGAAGCATGTTCCATCATCGATAAAACATACTTCGAGAGGGCAAAATGTTGGCTAGCTTTTTGACCAAGCCACCCAGGATCATTCATAAGAAGAAAGCATGAAACCACGTTCTCTAAGAACATGAAGGAATGGATCGCATTATCGACTCGCCCGATGTCGGATCATACACTATATACTCGCCCACCATCGGATCGCGTCTCGACGGATCGCCCTCATTCCATCAGCGGAACGAAACCTCTATGCGGCTCGATCCGAACCTATATTGTTGCCCAGATTAGACCGATCCGATCCCCTGATGCATGGCGAACCCTCTAACCCGTTCAAGCGTGAGCTAGTCTTCAGCGATCCGAGACGCACGGATCTAGCGACACGTGTCCCTAACCGTCATTCTAACCGATTCTCCCCATCTGCACGATCCGATTTTCAAGGGGATCGCGACACCTGTCCACAACGGCAAATTTGACCATTTCTTCAACGGAGGCGATGCGATCCGATGTTCTCGGGATTCGTGCCACGTGTTACCACGACCCGCCTGACAAAATCAGCTATAAAAAGCCCGGAGCTAGGCATTTTTTGTGATCTTTTGGCAATATTGAGTACTGAATCCGCCATTATTGTCAGACTACTAGAGTATTGAGAGAAATCCTTGATTGTATTAGCTTGCAAAGTATAATCAATAATATATAAAGTGGACGTAGGCTCGTTAACGCCGAACCACTATAAATTCTGTGTGTTATTTCCTTTTCCCTCATTCTTCAGTTGAAACTATATAAGCTTCAGAACAATTTGGGTGTTAGGTCCAAATTTTGATCTAACACATGTAAATAGATTAGCGCACGCAATTATCATTTGTTTGTAATGTAAAATTATTATTTTTGTGTTTTGCATTGAAAAGATAACAAAATTATCTATTTTGTTACATTGAAATAAACAAACAAAAATACTCATTTTTGTAGAAGTAAAAGTGGATGAACAAAAATATTCGTTTGTTGAAATTGAAATGGAACTCAAGAATGCCTATTTTTGTTGAAATTGGTATGATACACAAAATACATTTTGTGTAATTCGAAGGATGAAATAGAAAATGTACATTGTTATGTATAAGATGTGTATGTGTACGAAAATAAAAATAAACATTATGGTGTGTACATTGTACATTAATATTGTATACACGAATACGAATGTTTTTCGTTAGCAAAATATAATGAAATAAGATAAATTTCATTACACATTATAAACATTTCGATAGGTTGTGAAGCAAAACATTCACTTTAATGAAATGGAATTTAATTTATATATATATATATATAATAAAGATAAATCGTTACAAATTACTAATAACGATATGAAATGATTTCCAACTTATATATATACGAGGATTATTTGGAAAGTCCGAGTCTATCTCATTCCAAATAATTTGAACGACGTTTAAAATTCAAGAGTTGAAGACGGCGATTGAAGACCGACGATCTTCATATCGAATGGACGACGACTGATGATGCCCGTGATTGGAGTAGCTACCTTGAAGGGGCTACAGTGGTGGCCGTCCGGACGTAGTGTTGATTAGTACGGATTTGGCTTTCGCTCAGACCCAGAGCATAAGCTTGTAAATGGATTGTGTGTCTGACATCGTACTCCATTAAATATCATGTTATTAATTTCTGTCGAATGTAGGGATGTTTGGTGGCGGAGAATTTATTCACTTGCTTCACCCGTTCATATATTTCGGCAAAGGATTGGTAGTGTGATATGGAGTGACGATGTGGCATGCTAAGATGCTTATGATCAAGGTTTTGTTGAAAAGAAGGCCTTGTGGGACGATCAAAGCATAGCCTGTTTAGGCATAGCTTTGTGTATAGCGTGACTTCGCGAGCCTCACACACCGGCGGAGTCTAAAACGGGAGAAGGGAACGCAGGGAGAGCAGCACGTTTCTTTCTAGCTAGAAGTGGTGTTTGGGCTTTAACACAGCCCGACATTTTACTTATGTGGATGATGGAATGAGGCGCCTCAGATGATAGGTCCTATAGGACCGGGAAACGTGTGTTCAGGAATAACTAATCCGCAACTCGTATGGTGGACTGGCCCTGCAGCTTTCCAAGGGTTCACTGCGGGGAATCCTGAGACATTAGCTAGAGTGTCTCGAATCGGTAGGAGATCCTCCCTAGCCTTGACTCATGATAGAAACCAAAATCCAAATACGACCCTACGGATTTGATTGTATTACTAGTATGGAGGCATAGTAGTATGGGATACTATTCTTCCTAAGATTTATACATTTACTTTGAAATGTTTTGATATATACTAATAATAATATTAAACTCGTATTTGCCGTATTTAGCATGTTTAATCACTATAAGGTAAAACCCTATCCTCTGGTTTGTGTTGCATTGTGTGATGGGACCTGGGTCTTATGATGATTCCATTTTTCTCAAAAGCATGACGTTGTTGTACGATTTACTTATTATTTATTGTGACACATTTATGCACCGGCAATCCATTGGAGTAAACCTGTTCCGCGTTAGCGACGTGGTCCTTGGATTTGCCCTATTACTATTAGTTAAATTAGTTAAGAATTCTCACACCAGTCCCATGACTGACCCGTTGTTTGTTTCCACCTTTGCAAACTCGGGTGCCCTCTTTTCCACACGGGCAGTCGAGCAGTTTGTCTACAGGTTTATCTCTTTAGCAGGATCCTGGATTGAAGCTTAAAGCTGTGTCCAGAACATTGGAAGTCTTCCGCTGCCTTAGTTATTTTGTTTCCGCTGCAATGTATTAAAATCATGTAAAATTATCTTCCGCTGTAATTAGTAGTCAATATACTCTGATATTCTGTACTGTGATGTAACATTAATTATTGATGTTATAAAAGTCTGCTGTTATTCTTCTGATGTTGTTGTATTCCCAAAGTTAACGTAGGCGGGATTTGAATGGTCTTGGTCGATTTTGCGATCGATTAAGGCCGGGCAAAATCCGACTCGTTACAGTTGGGATCAGAGCTTTGGTTAGCTCAAATCTTTGGGGTACAACTCATTAGAACTGAACAAAAGGCTCATCAGAGATTGGATTAATAATATCCAATAAGAATACTCATTAGAGATAGGATCAGCAGTATCCTAGAATGAGAAAAATCATTAGAGATGGGGTTAGTAATGCCCTAGAATGAGTTGAGAGTAGCAAGCCTATAATATACGTATTTGTAATTATACTCTATTTTGGAAAATATGATTTGTGAATATATAAAAAGTTATATATTTGAAAGTTAATCAACTAATAAAATTATTTAAACCAATGGAGAAAATATATATATATATTAGTTAATTAATTAATCAACTTTTAGCTTCGTTCTTTTTCGAAGACGAAAAGTTTTTAAGTGGGAGAGACTGTAACAACCCTGATTTTTTGGGGCCAATTTAAAAATTTATTTTAAGTGATTTAATGAGTTTTCTATATTTAAAATAATTTATTTAAAATAAAAATGATTGAAAATTGATTTAAATCGAAGTTAGAATGAATAATTTAATTTTAATTATAAAAAGAGTTAGAAACAGCGCGGTAGTTTGAAAAGTCAAACTTGAACTTTGACTGACCATACAGGATGCAAAATTTAACGGATTTTAGTGAAACCAAAAATATTAGAACCTATTTAAAAATATTTTTCTAATGAATCTGAAAAATCAAAATTTCATAGCGGGAATCAAAAGTTATGCCCAAATTAAAATTTAGAAAGGTCGCTGTGAAATTTACAAAGACCAAAAATGCTACTTTTTGCAGACGAAGGAATTTCGACTCGAAACCACTTCCATTGAGTTCGGAATGACGTTTATGCATTGAAAAACAGTAAACACCTATATATTTTGAGTTTCGAAAATTATTTGTTTAAAAATGTATTTTTAATATTAAATATATAGCCCTTGAAAATAGCCATTTTTCAAACGACCTCTGTTTTCGACGAAACCACTTTTGTTAGAACCGGAATGTCGAATTATTGTTAAGTTTAATTTTCCAGAATTTTTCGAATTAATATGTGAGCGTGGGAAAAGAAAATGTGTTTTGACCATTTCAGTTAAATTGGATCGACCAGAAATTGGCCATTTTTCAAACAGTCTCAGAATTCGACGAAAATAATTTTGTTGGATTCGTATCGTCATAAGAAAGCTAAAAATATATTTTTTTAGAATTTTCTGAGGTCATATGTGGCCCCGGCATATTTTAATGTACGGTCAATATTTAATTAATTAATTTTTAATGCAATTTTAAATAAAAATTGTACAGATTTCAGAATTGGGCCACGGGACCTATCCCATTGCGTTCAGAAGGTGTCAAAACCTTAAGAACGACAGTAAGCAAGCCCAATTCGGAGACAGCCCGCATTTTCACCTTTATAACACATTTTTAATAATAAAATAATAAAATAATCCGAAAATTAAAACCCTAACCCTAATTTCAGCCGCCACCTATGGCTTTCAATGGCCAGAATTTCTCCAATTTCAAACGCTCATAACTTTTCATCCGCTCAGTGAAATTCAACATATTATATACCGAATCGAAGAGATTTTCAAGACCTTTCAATCTATACGGTTAAGATCGGGTTTCAGTGCACTGATTTCGCGAATTCTCAGCCTAAAGTGGCTGCGTTTATGGACCAGAGGCGGTTGCAAGTTGCACCCTAATGGAGGCGCGGAAAGAGTCGATGATGGCGGTCGAGATGGTGGCGTCCGATCGAAGTCCGGTGGTGGCGTTGGTGGTGCGTCCAGAAGCAAAGAATGGAGCAGATGGGTTCACGGTGTTTACTGAAGTAACGACGGGAAGAAGGAAATTAGAGGGTAAAGGGATTAAACTAATTATTTAATTAATTATATATTTAAATTATCCGATCTTTGAAATTCAATATCTCTCTCATACGAGGTCCGTTTTGCGAACCGTTTGTTGCGTTGGACTCGTCTTTCCGAGATCTTCGCGATGGCGCTGACCGGATCTGAAAACAAGCACTTTGAATTTTCAGCTAAATCGAGGTGAGAATTTCTAATTTTAATTTATTTAATTAATTATTTTATTGTTGTTAAATAATTGTTTGTATATTATTTAATTAGATTTGTGCTGTGATGAATTGTGATTGTTGTTGTGATGAATTGGATTCTATTGTGTTAGTTAGATCTGTTATTGTATTATTTTCTGGTGAATCCAATAAAAATCATCATGGTTTGTAAATTGGATTGAACTAGAATTTTTAATCCAATTAAAAATATTATCATGTTTGTGGGTTGGATTAGATTAGAATCTTTAATCCAAATAAAATATCATATTTTGTCATGTTTATTTTATTGACATTAAACTGTTAAAATACCATCTTGTTTTTTTTGTTGAATTGAATTAGTTTGCCAATTCAAAAAATTTGTGTTATAATAAAATGATGAAAAAAAAAGACCGCTTGTTAGCAAATATGATATGATAATAAAAATGCACATTTTGTTGGTAGCGTCATATGAGAATATCATTTTTATGTCAACATGTTAGAATATCATTTTTATGTTGACATGTTAGAATTATCATGTTAATGTTAACATAGTAGAATTCGTCATTTTAAGGTTGATATAATAGAATTATCATTTTATGAAATGCCAACATAAAATATTCATTTTATGTTATGTTAGAACCGTCAACACAAAAATCACATTTTTATTGAGAATATTTTTGTGTAGAGAAAAAGTACATTTTTAATATAAAATGTTGCATTAGATAATAACGTCATGTTATGTTATTTAGAAATGAATAATTTCGCCGTCATGTTATATTATTTAGAAATGAATATTTTCACCGTTATGTTGTGTTAATTAGAAAAACAATATTTTTACCGTCACGTTATGTTAGGTAGAAATGAACATCTTGCCAACGTAAAGTAGTAGCGACAAAAATCATATTTCTGTCAATGTAAAATGGTAGTAAATGAGATTTACATTTTTATTATATAAACAAAAGTATGAACTTGCGTTGTAAAAAAAAAAATTGTATTTTTATATGTAAACAAAAGTAGGAATGTGCATTGATAATAAAGATTACATTTTTATTTTGTAACTTAGAATGAGAACTTGCATTGCAAATAAAAATTACATTTTTGATTGAACTAAAGATATAATATTTGCTATGCAAATAAAAATTACATTTTTATTTGAAATTATGATATGCAATTGGCGATGAAAATGAAAATTATATTTTTATTTGTAACTATGATATGAAATTCTATTATAACATTTTTGAAAAATAAAAATGTTATTTACATTTCCCAATGTAGCCATGATATGAAATTTGGCAAGTAAACAAAATTTACATTTTTTTTTTTATATGTAACTATAAATGAGAATTTGCACTGTAAATTAGAATTACATTTTTATTATGTAATTAAAGTATGATATTACATTGTAAATTAAAATTACATTTTTTTTTATATATGGAATTAAACATGATTTTGCATCGTATGTTAAATATTACATTTTATACGTAATGTATGTAGGAAATTACACCATAGGATAAAATTTTCATTTTTCCATGTAGTTAAAAGATGCATTTACATCGTATGGTAGAATTCACATTTTTTATATGTAACATAGGAGGAGAATGAACATGTGAAATGAAATTCATTTATTTTATATGTAATAAGATATAGGAATGGGAAAGCATGATAAAATATACATTTTTATCGAATGTAAAAGAATGACAAAAATATTCATTTTGTCAAATGTGAAAGAATGATAAAAATATACATTGTTATCAAATGTAAATGGAGGACAAAAATATTTATTTTGTCAAATGCAAAGTATGAAATAAAACACATTCATTTTTTGTTCGTAATAAAAAGAAAACATTCATTTTGATTGTGTTTTGAAAGTTAACACACAATTTTCATTTTTGTGAAAGTTAAAAAGAATACTTTTAATATTCTTTTGTTAAAAATGAAAGGTCATATTGTTTATCACCGTTTTTGTCAAATTAAAAGATTTAACTTTTGTTTATACTTAAAGAGGTGAAAGTTACATTTTTGATGTAAAAAGAAAAGTATACATTTTAATGTGAATAAAAAAAAGGAAAATTACATTTTCATGTAAATGGAACTTAAAGTAAGAGATTTACATTTTAATCAATTGAATTTTTATTAAAAAGGATAACGGTATGAAATTTACATACCCATGTAAAAGAATTTCAGTAAAGATTATAACGATGAAATTTATATGTTAATGAATTAGATTTTCATTAAAAAGATTAAAGATACGGAAATTTCATTTTCATGTAAATAGATTAGCACACACAATTATCATTTGTTTGTAATGTAAAATTATTATTTTTGTGTTTTGCATTGAAAAGATAACAAAATTATCAATTTTGTTACATTGAAATAAACAAACAAAAATACTCATTTTTGTAGAAGTAAAAGTGGATGAACAAAAATATTCGTTTGTTGAAATTGAAATGGAACTCAAGAATGCCTATTTTTGTTGAAATTGGTATGATACACAAAATACATTTTGTGTAATTCGAAGGATGAAATAGAAAATGTACATTGTTATGTATAAAATGTGTATGTGTACGAAAATAAAAATAAACATTATGGTGTGTACATTATACATTAATATTGTATATACGAATACAAATGTTTTTCGTTAGCAAAATATAATGAAATAAGATAAATTTCATTACACATTATAAACATTTCGATAGGTTGTGAAGCAAAACATTCACTTTAATGAAATGGAATTTAATTTATATATATATATATATATAAAATAAAGATAAATCGTTACAAATTACTAATAACGATATGAAATGATTTCCAACTTATATATATACGAGGATTATTTGGAAAGTCCGAGTCTATCTCATTCCAAATAATTTGAACGACGTTTAAAATTCAAGAGTTGAAGACAGCGATTGAAGACCGACGATCTTCATATCGAATGGATGACGACTGCTGATGCCCGTGATTGGAGTAGCTACCTTGAAGGGGCTATAGTGGTGGCCGTCCGAACGTAATGTTGATTAGTATGGATTTGGCTTTCGCTCAGACCCAGAGCATAAGCTTATAAATGGATTGTGTGTCTGACATCGTACTCCATTAAATATCATGTTATTAATCTTCTGTTGAATGTAGGGATGTTTGGTGGCGGAGAATTTATTCTCTTGCTTCACCCGTTCATATATTTCGGCAAAGGATTGGTAGTGTGATATGGAGTGACGATGTGGCATGCTAAGATGCTTATGATCAAGGTTTTGTTGAAAAGCAGGCCTTGTGGGACGATCAAAGCATAGCATGTTTAGGCATAGCTTTGTGTATAGCGTGACTTCGCGAGCCTCACACACCGGCGGAGTCTAAAATGGGAGAAGGGAACGCAGGGAGAGTAGCACGTTTCTTTCCAGCTAGAAGTGGTGTTTGGGCTTTAACACGGCCTGACATTTTACTTATGTGGATGATGGAATGAGGCGCCTCGGATGATAGGTCCTATAGGACCGGGAAACGTGTGTTCAGGAATAACTAATCCGCAACTCGTATGGTGGACCGGCCCTGCAGCTTTCCAAGGGTTCACTGCGGGGAATCCTGAGACATTAGTTAGAGTGTCTCGAATCGGTAGGAGCTCCTCCCTAGCCTTGACTCATGATGGAAACCAAAATCCAAATACGACCCTACGGATTTGACTGTATTACTAGTATGGAGGCATAGTAGTATGGGATACTATTCTTCCTAAGATTTATACATTTACTTTGAAATGTTTTGATATATACTAATAATAATATTAAACTCGTATTTGCCGTATTTAGCATGTTTAATCACTATAATGTAAAACCCTATCCTCTGGTTTGTGTTGCATTGTGTGATGGGACCTGGGTCTTATGGTGATTCCATTTTTCTCAAAAGCATGACGTTGTTGTATGATTTACTTATTATTTATTCTGACATATTTATGCACCGGCAATCCATTGGAGTAAACCCGTTCCGCGTTAGCGGCGTGGTCCTTGGATTTGCCATATTACTATTAGTTAAATTAGTTAAGAATTCTCACACCAGTCCCATGACTGACCCGTTGTTTGTTTCCACCTTTGCAAACTTGGGTGCCCTCTTTTCCACACGGGCAGTCGAGCAGTTTGTCTACAGGTTTATCTCTTTAGCAGGATCCTGGATTGAAGCTTAAAGCTGTGTCCAGAACATTGGAAGTCTTCCGCTGCCTTAGTTATTTTGTTTCCGCTGCAATGTATTAAAATCATGTAAAATTATCTTCCGCTGTAATTAGTAGTCAATATACTCTGATATTCTGTACTCTGATGTAACATTTATTATTGATGTTATAAAAGTCTACTGTTATTCTTCTGATGTTGTTGTATTCCCAAAGTTAACGTAGGCGGGATTTGAACGGTCTTGGTCGATTTTGCGATCGATTAAGGCTGGGCAAAATCCGACTCGTTACAACCTAGAAGAAGTAAAAGAGCAAGAACCGTAAAAGATTTTGGTTCGGATTTTTGTGCTTTTACTACAGAGGAGGATCCCTTAAACCTCCAAGAGGCCCTGTCTTCTTTAGATGTCGATTTTTGGCAAGAGGCTATAAATGATGAGATGGATTCTCTGGAATCCAATAAGACTTGGCATTTGGTAGATTTACCCCCTGGTTGTAAATCTATAGGCCGTAAATGGGTGCTTAAAAAGAAATTAAAACCTGATTTTACTATTGATAAATACAAAGCACGACTAGTAGCTAAAGGTTTTAAATAAAAAGAAAATATATATTTCTTTGACGCTTTTTCACCTGTAACTAGAATAACATCTATTCGAGTATTAATCTCACTTGCTTCCATTCATAATTTACTAATATACCAAATGGATGTTAAAACCGCATTTTAAACGGTGAATTAGACGAAGAAACCTATATGGACCAGCCTGAAGGACTTGTAGTACATGGTCAAGAACAAAAATTATGCAAATTAGATAAATCATTATATGGTTTAAAACAAGCACCTAAAAATGGCATGAAAAAATTGATAACTTAATCATTTCACATGGTTTTAAATTTAATGAAAGTGACAAATGCAATTATTACAAATCTGAGAATGATATTTGCACAATTATATGACTTTATGTAGATGACCTACTCTTCTTTGGGTCAAACATTCATGCCATAAATTCAGTCAAATCCTTATTAAATGCCAATTTTGATATGAAAGATCTAGGTGAGGCGAGTGTAATCCTTGGTATTAAGATTACTAGGTCAGAAAAGGGAATTTCTTTAGATCAATCTCATTACATTGAGAAGATACTGAAGAAATATAATTACTTTGACTGTAAACCTGCATGTACACCATATGATCCAAGTGTAAAGTTATTTAAGAACACTGCTGAAGGTGTAAGACAGTCTGATTATGCGAGCATCATTGGCAGCCTTCGGCATGCCACTGATTGTACTAGACCTAACATTGCCTAAGTCATGGGATTATTGTGCAGGTTTACCAGTATACCTAGTATAGAGCACTAGCATGCTATTGAAAGGGTAATGAGATACCTTAAACGAACTATGAACCTTGGATTACATTATGAGAAGTTTCCAGCTGTACTTGAAGGATATTCAGATGCAGACTGGAATACTTTATCTGATGATTCTAAAGAGACCAATAGCTATATATTTAGCATCGTTGGAGGAGCTATCTCTTGGAAATCCAAGAAACAGACTATTTTGGCTCAGTCTACTATGGAGTCTGAGATGATAGCACTAGCCATGACTAGTGAAGAAGCAGAGTATTTGAAAAATCTGCTAGCTGAGATTCCCTTATGGGAAAACCGATACCAGCTATGTTGATACATTGCGATAGTATCGCTGCTATTGCAAAAGTTCAGAACCGTTATTATAACGGAAAGAGTCGACAAATACGTTGTAAATACAGCATGGTTAGAGAACTATTTTCCTCAGGTACTGTTAGAGTGGATTACGTATGTAGTAATGAAAGTTTGGCAGATCCTTTGACGAAAGGATTGTCCAGAGAGAAAGTCCTTAATTCTTCTAAAATAATGGGACTATTGCCCTTAGATTGTTGAGTCACGCACAATGGTAACCCGACCTAAATGACTGGAGATCCCATGAAATAGGTTCAATGGGTAAAAACAAGTTGTGTAGTGATAGGAGTTGAACATGCTATTTAATAAACCAAGAAGCATGTATTCCTGAAGTGATTAGAGGATGAGTTGATAGAAACTCTTAATGAGATCTATACTCTATTTGGAGTGGAGTACCTACCTTCAGGAGTACTCTTGATAGACTCACCTATGTGAATGTGGAAATGTGGTTGTTTCCTATGGAGTTTTGGGCAAAACTTCTAGAGCGTTCACTAAACTGGGATAGATGTGCATGGCCATAAATGCACGAGCTTATTTGATTGCACTATAGAAAAGGTTGTGTGTGGTTTGATGTCAGGAATAAAGTTCAAGACTACGTGTCACTCTAGTAAAAACTGAATCTTATCCACTATGCAAAGGTTTAAGTCAGATGACACCTTTGTTTATGCACAGTCTTATGTTTTTTAGAAACTGCTCAAGAATATTTTTAAAAATTCAAGTGGGGGATTGTTGGAAATGTTTGAGAATTATTAAAAATGTTGAAATAAGTATGAATGGCTCCTATATGTGAATAGTCCCACATCATGGGATTATAAGAAAGATGCAAGTATTTATACTTGTTTCTAAGAAGTCATGTTGGGGCCTTGGGCTCCCAATGTATGTTTTGTTGTGAGGAGAGAGACCATGCATCATGACCACCACACACGCGTGCGCGACGGACCGACTCGATTCGACTCGACCCGACCCGGCCCGGCTCGGTTCGGGCTCGGGCTTGGGCTTGGCTTTGGCTTTGTGGTGTAAACACTTATATTTTTGAACCAGAAAAAATTGTTTTTTTTCGAACTGAATTTTAATACGGGAGAATTTTTTGAGCTGACTTTTACATGAAGCTGTAAACTCTTGACCGGTGTTTCCGCAGATCCGATTTTCTCCCACTGCCCAGTATTTTCGTTCTGCCCTAATTCTCATATATATATTATCTTCAGCTGTAGACGAAAATAACATAACAAAAATACAATTTTCTTACCTCCGCCATTAAAAAACTTCTAACAGAAATTCTCGAGCAGTATTTTAATTTCGAAAGTGCAAATCTGCACTGATTTGTTGTGCAAAGCAAATCAGTTATTATTTTCAGAGGCTATTTTATCCTAGAGGCAGCGTCGAGAGTACGAACTGGTTTTGCACCACCGACCAGATCGCCGAATCGTCTTCAAGAAAGCGACCAAGTATGTGACTCAGCCATTGTTTCCCAACACAATGTTATCCTAATTCTCAATTTTAAAGGCCTAATCATAACATGGATACCCATGAAATCTCAAACCCTTAAGATCATAAACCAATTTCAATGGGAAGATCTTGGACGTTGCGCCATCCAAAATCCTAATCATGTTTGATTCTCTATTTTCCATCTCTTCAATTGCATCCTACTCTTCTTTCTTGCCATTTCATTTGTCTACCTAGGTAAGTTTCAACTTCATTTCTCCTTGTTTAATCATTCTAAGGTAAATGTCTTGTTTAAAATAAACAAATACATGGTATATAAAAAAGTTTTCCATGATAAACCATGTAATTTTGCAATTGTATTCTCACACTAACCCATTTGTATTCCACTTTGAACATAGACATGGTTATGAATTTAGTGTACCAAGCATGGAATTCCATTTACCATAAAATCATTTTTTAAATTCTTCCTTTGTTTTTGAAATTCCATCAGGATTGGAAGTCCAGTGAAAAAAGAATTTCTAAATAATTTAAGTTAGAGGTTATTCAGAGAGTACAATTATATTTACAGATCTGAATGTAGAAATTATATATTAGTGCAAGCATTGATATATAGTTTTCAAATAATTTACAACTGTACTCTCAAACTAACCCATTTGTACTCTATTTTAGATGCAGAAGTAGTCATGTTATTCTTTGTTGTATTAATCCCCCTTTGGTATAATAAAATCATTCCATTTCCTTCTTTTGTATTGAGCTTTGACCATATAATTAGAATTAGAACTTTAAGGAAAAAATATATATCACCCTACTGTACAAGTGTCGATGTAGGAAATTAGTTATTTGCGCATGCCAACCCCCAAGTGTATGTTTAGGCATAAACATATAATCTGAATATCAAGGTATGAGAAATGTAAAGGGACGCACAACTTTTATAGTGGTTCAGCACTAATGCTTAAGTCCACATTATAGTAATTCATCATATATCTTTCAATTACAATGTTTGTACAAGTTCAGACAATTTAAGTTTATAAAGTTGTATAATAGAACAACAAATGTCTTGTTAATTTTAAACTTTGACCGAAATGCCTTTCTTTTTCTTCGTGAGCCAAAAGTGTGTAACAATGTCCAAAAGATAGGTTCAATGTACAAGAAGATGCAAATATGTCCAAAAGCAAGAAAAAAGTCTAATTGAATGCCCAAAAGTTATAGACAAACTTTTGTGTTGTGTCTACAAGCCCAAAAGATGTCCAAGAGCCATGAAGGTGATGATGGCAGCCATTAATGGTGCTTGAGAGCTCCAATCCCGTATGCCAAAGTATAGGCAAAGTCCAAAAATGGCAACCTCATAGAATCTCAAGTAAGGGTATATTTATAGGTGAGATTTGTAGGCTTCAGCCCGAATTTCGTATTCCAAGGGGGTGCGAAATTTGCATTTCGAAAACTTAGCCAAAAAACCATGTTGTCTTCAGAAATTTCGCATCCCGGGTTATGCACAAGAAAATAGGTGATTGGCATATGTCGATTAGGAAGAATGAAGTGATCAACATGGTCTAGTGCTTGTAATGGCAAGTAAGGAAAAAATTGCATCCCTTGGTGGGATGGGAAATTCGCGTACTAGATGGGATACGTATTTTGCACCCCATGGTGGGATGCGAAATATGCATCCTAGGTGGGATACGAATTTCGTATCGTCTGGTGGGATACGAAATTTGTATTCTCGGAAAGGAAGCGATGCTGAGCCAGGGTGATTATCCCACGCTTTGATCTTGCCAAATCTGGAATCGCCTCGGAGTACTCCAACACCCTTGAATGTGTCGCGCTCCGGGCATATCGTATCCTTATGGGGATGTGAACTATAATATTTTGCATCCTGTACGAGATGTGAAAAATGCACGTTTGTATCCTAAGGGATACGAATATCCTTGAGAGCCAAGTTGAGGTGAGAAGTTTGTCGAGGCCAATGTGTGCATGCGTGTTTGCTTGATCGATACGTGCTGATCAGGAGATCTTATGGTGCCGAACCAATGTTCCTGATCGAGTCGCGTAGCTATTTTTAAATGATCAGTGTGAGGTGCTCAAGCCTTTTTGAGTGATCGACATGTGTTTTCCATAAGTGACTGAATCGAGGCTGATTCCAAGAATGAAATATATTTTAACTTGATTTTGAGCGGGTTTTGAGTATGAACTTGACGTTTTACTATTTTAACAAAAAAAGCATCAATAATAATTTTTTGTTCTCTAAATATGATATATAAATATAGATGGATATCTTTCTATTTACATTTATATTAGTGAACGAGGAACATCCAGACAAAATATGGGACTAGGTGTTAGACACAATACTATGCGTGTCTGGAGCAAGATCCCGAAAGCAAAGAATCATGCGAGACATGCACAAAGACGATCACGGTCATGGTTTTCGGAGAAATTACAACCAAGGCCATAGTTGACTACGAGGAGATGGTTAGAGACACTTGCCATGGCATAGGCTTCACCTTTGCGGATGTTGGACTGGATGCAGACAACTGTAATGTGCTGGTGGATATAAAGGAGCGGAGCCCGGATATTGTGAAGGGAGTTCATGGTCACTTGACGAAGAAGCCATAAGAGATAGGTGTAGGGGATCAGAGTAACATTTTTTGGCATGCAACTGATGAGACAACCGAGCTTATGCCATTGACAAATGTGCTGGCCACTAAGCTTGTTGCTAAATTGACTGAGGTTCGAAAGAATGGGACCTGTAAGTGGGTATGTCCTGATGGAAAAACTCAGGTTTGCACTTTTACATTTTACCAAGTGTGTTTATTTTCATTAAAATGAGCTTTAAATTTGAAACGCTAATGTAGTGAAATAGGCATTCAACCTCTCTACCTGATTTTGTGTTTTTAGTTATGAAAGTAGAATAGTGAATTCAAAGCAGTCGAAAGTTTATTTTTCTAAATCCTCGTAAATTTGAAATTTCAAAATTCTGAGCTATGAAAATTTCAAACTTCAAAAATAAAAAATTCTATTTTTGTCTGTTTCAAAAAGAACGTTTTTAAGAGTACCATATTTTAAAGTACTTGGTAAATGGAAAATTTTAGGTGGCAATTGATTTATTTTATCACATTTTTATTATTCAATTTTAAACATTAGATTTTTCCAACATTTTAGTTTGTATTTATTTTGTGTATACATTATCTGCTTTGTATCCACAGGATTGTCCTCATTTAAAAATTAATCCAACTTCATATTTCTACAACACATTTATTTACGCCTGATTATATTTTTATAAACAAACTTAAATTATCTTGAGTTCGATACACATACATAGCTAGTAAATTTTAACCTTGCACACTTCAACTAGATGGGAGCTAAAACAAGTTAACTTCCTTTAGCGCTAAAGATAAATAATCAATACTAAGCTACTACTCCAGATTTTTCCCTAGAAATACTTTTTTTATCTACTTTGAATTCATAATATATCAGTGAATTTAATTTTGTTCATTTCGATGGTAGAATAAAAGTCTAAGTTCAAAGAAGAAAAGCGAAAGTTCATTCTATTTTTTAAATACTAGATCTGTATAACTTCTTCTTATATGAAAAGGTCAGTTTCAACTTATTTTTATGATTTCTACACTTATACCCTACTGAATTCAATTCTATTTTCATAAAACTTCTGCTCCTCTCACTCTCTACTCATTACTCTCTGAATCAAAGTGCTACTGAAGAGTTATAAGGCTGTTGTAATTGTTTGGGAAGGTGTATGTTATCGGTGTAACCCTTGTAGCCGTGAAATCAAGGAGAGTGGAATCGGTGGTATCCCTTGTAGCCATAAAATCAAGGAGAGTATACTTGATCAAGTGTGTATGGTATCGGTGGTATCCCTTGTAGTCGTTAAATCAAGGAGATGGTTGTAATTGGATATTGATATAGTAATAAAACTCTACGCAATCTAGTGTTGTGTGGGACTGGACGTAGGACCAATTTCGACCAGTATAAAATCCGGTGTGTTCTTTCCATTTCTGCATTTTATTTTCGTTTATCTTTGTGTTTGTGTTTGATTATGTGTCTATGATTGTTTCTATGGTGTTTGATTCATATAGTAGATCATATAAGTTTTAGATTTTGTTTAAATTCTGAAAAACACTATTCCCCCCCCCCCCCCCTCCCCCCCTCTAGTGTTAGTTTTGCCTTAACGATCCATCCCGCAATCCCTAACATAAACAAAAGGGATTTCCAGTTCTAGGCATAGCTAAACAAGGCTAATCAACAGTCAGTAGACGGTGAGTATCAATATGGCAACTACACGGGTTCACAACCAAACTTCAACATAACAAGGCAGCATGCACAAAAACCCCAACAACCAGTGACAAAAATATAATGCAAAATAGTAACTCAAATGACCAGCACTGTAGCAAAGAACCCCAACAATCTACTCAGTGAAAACACGAAATAGCGTACTTGAAATATGTTGAATCGTAAGATAAACTTACCATTAGTTGATGACGGTTGCACTCGTGAACGAAGGCCAAGGCGCAGTTTTAAGTGGCATGAGTTGCACCAGCGATGGAGCTTCCCTGAACGCCGGCGTCGGTAGCGACTTTGATCTCGACCTTCCCTTCACTACTACAAAACATGTCATTTGTGACGGTTGTTTGAGCTTATTTGCGACTGTTTTACAACCGTCGCATATGCGACCGTCGCAACATGTGTAAACTTATTGCCACAGTTTTAAAACTGTCATAAAATATAGGTTCTTGCGACGGGTATTCTATAATAACAATCGTTGTAGTCTAATTTATTAGCAATGGTTTGTTTTACGCCAGTAGCAAGAAACCAATATTTAACTTCAAAACTTTAGGGTGCGTTTGGTTTACATTTTGAGTTTTCAATTTTGAGTTTTCATGATTGTTTTCAATTTTCCATTTTGAATATTTTTACTATTTCTCAAAATGCGTTTGGTTATCCTTTTTTCGAAAACAAGCTTTCAAAACTAAAAGTTGAAAAACGCGTTTGGTTAGAAATACAATTTTCAAATTTTGAAAATTTGAGTTTTCATTTTGACAATTCAAACAAATTTTTAGTTTAAAGTATAAAACGTCGTTTACAATATGGGAAAATTTATTTAGACACAAAATATAAATATGATTCATGACACAACAAATATTCACCATTCAATCACCCAATAAATTCCACTCCTTCATATGAAAACAAAACGATTCAACGTCCTAGTTCACTTTTATCACTAATTGTATCTAATTTTATGTTTAGATAGTCGCCCTCAATAATATGTACTATTCGTTTTTCATGTTTGCATGAACATACCATATGTTGTAAATCAAACAAAAAATTCAAACATAAATAAGTTGAATAAAAACAACTGTGAATATATCAAGCTGCTAATTAAAAATTGATAATAAATGAAAGATGATAAGTTGAATTCTAAACATAATGATTAAACATTAAAGAAAATACAATATTTTAAACTACATGAGGCTGAATTGTACAGGAATAAAATTACAATATGATATTTATAACAATATGATCTTTACATCAACCGCAAATTTTGTAAGCAGCGCGCTTCTGATGTCTTCCAAGTCACATCTGCAAACGATAGCACCACAGTAAGACATCTACTGAATCACATCATAAAAGTAAATAAAAATAAGAATATCTGAACTATTCAAATATATTACTGAAATAAAGATGGAATGAATTTTGAAATTGAAATAGAAATAAAATTGTACCTGAACTATAAATGACGGGTTGTTACATACTCGTTCCAAATCTGTGTGGCTATTTGATCTCTAACATATCTCATTTTAGCCGATTGACTAACATTAAACTGCACAACTTCTTGTTCATGACTTGACTCCAATGTGGATTGAATATTCAGTAAATAAAGTATCCATCGTGTGCTCTTCCCGAATAAAGTTGTGTATTGTGCAACATGCAATTGGAATAAATCTTCTCATTCTTTGCGGACTATGACATCGGCTCTTTTGCTTTTCTACCTCCCATATTCTATTTTTTAAGATGAAAGCAACTTTATAAGTGGTTCCTCCTTACTTGCACGGGAGCTAAACATACTACGAAATATTGTTATTCATAATAATAAGCTATAACTTTTATAGAAACACATCCATTTAGGCCATATATTTATACATATTGCAGGCATATAGAAGCAAACTCAAAATGATAGGGGTTTTATAAGAAAAATCTATTGCAGACAAACTGCTTTAGTATTTGAACAGATAAACAGTTAACAAAACATGGATAGTTGATTTGTTTATGGTGACCAACTTCCCTATCCAATACAAATAGTGGCACCAGTATTTATTATTCTATTCCAGCTAAAAAGACCTGCACATATAACTTCTGTTTAATTATTTCCATTTTTTTTAATACAAATATCAACATCTAGATTAGAGTTTAGAAATATTAGAACCATATACTTACAGCTAATTTTGAATATAATTTCTTTAATAAGAGCATACATTTTGTTTTATAGGAGATGCAGCTTAGTAAAATTACTACTGTCCAGTATTGAAACATTTTATAACTCGACAAGATCACATGAATTTACAAATCATTTATATTTATACTTTATCGAATTCTAAATACAATATACTTTATAAAATGGATTTATTTCAGTATATGAAATCCAGTTCAATAAAAATAGCATACTTGATGTAAACAAACAAATATAATTAAGTGACGGTGCTTATTCAAAATTCACTAAGGTTTAAAATCATTCATTCCTCCCTCAATAATATTGATTCAGAAGGCAACTAAACATAATGATTTCCTAACCATATATCATCATCTCTTCTTCATCTATGAACATATAAAACAAAATAACTGATAAGTCACATTTTTTATTGCCACAAATCTAATATATGAGCTGCTAACATATCACGATTTGTGGACCAAGTAAAACTACTGCAAAATTTAGGCAATACACAACTGTGCCGCCACAAATAATGCCATCTCCATAACACCTATATATTTATAAAATGCCTAGATTTCTAATACAACAGTATGTGGAATGGGCAAGATATGAAGGGAGGGACATTGGGCATTCGATTATTTTTTTGCCAATTACGCTGTCAAACAATACTATAAAAACCATGTGAAGGCAGGGCTTACAAAACCATGTGAAGGCAATGCTTACGAGATAGGACACCATACAAAAAGATATATACAAAGATGATCGAATAATATGTGCATGGGAGCTGAGGAATGAGCCCACATGCACTTCTGTTTTTTTTGGAAACACCATCCAAATACCATATATCTAAATACACAGACACTTAGAACCGATCAAAGATTACTTGTTGATTGCAAATTTATAGTCATGGATTACATAAATGAAAGCACATGTGAAGCCAATAAACATAACATGTAAACTCAGATTGGTAAAGTCAAAATTTTGATAATGCATCTTTTAAGATATGACCCCTAGCTTTCTAATACACTATGGCCCCTAGCCATAGAATACATGTTCCAAAGATAGCTCTATGTATATAAAAGATTAATTCAAAGTCACATAATTTTTAGTTCAGACTATGTGCTATGTGATGAACAGGTTCAGGGTATATGCCTTTTTTTTAAATGCAAATTCTTGGCTTTTGTTTAGAAACGGTGCTGACTAAAACAATGTGGCCATCATCATATACAAAACAATCAATGCTAAAACATAAAATTAATGGCATTAATCTCAAATTCTCAGCTCAAAACAAAAGCAGTGACATTGCAAGATTAGTATTATCAACCATGACTTCGTGTATCTGTGAAAGAGACAACAATGTTTACAACTGAAAATATGTAAAACAAAATGTATGTAAAAGAATTGGAGCAATGCATGTAAAACAGACTGTATGTAATAGACAGACAAAATGAGTAATTAAATGCAGTGTTTACAACTGAAAATATGCAGCAGGCACTATTTTTTAAATGGAACAGTAAACAAGTGTGAAAACAAAAAATAAAACTGCTGAAAAGAAAGAGTAAAAAAAATCTGAAGTTCTGTGTTTTAAAAACAGTGAACAGGTAAACTAAACGCTATTTGCTTGAGTTCTAGTGCACAATGTAATGCAATCAGTGTTTGCAGTGAGCAAAATTGTTGAGTGTATACTAATTATATTTGGTATTATATTTGACTGGGCATTCGTGTTTTATCCAAAAACAACCAAATTGTTGAGTGTGGGAAGGACAATTTATATTTGGTATTATATTACACTTCATCTCATATGTGGTTGTTTTTTATGCCCAACGCATGTATAATAATTATCATGAAATACAAACTACTGTAGAGCTTTAAGAAGACTATTGCAATTGCTTGAATAACTTGTCAGTCTTTGATAATTCCAGATGATCTATGTGTTAAAGCTCAGAGGGGTATATTAACAAATGATCGAGTGTGAAATATTTCATACTGTACCAAGGAAGCAATTCCAAAACCTCTAGTTTTTACTTTGGTTCTTTACCAGTGGTTAATGACGAAACTAGATCACCAAATGCTTCAGAGTATGGTTAAACTAATTAGCAAAGTAATGAAAAACTGAAAATATTGGAGACAGAGATAACACTTACACATTACCAATTATATTAATGATTGATATGGAACACAGAAATTATAATACCAATTTTTACAAGCAGAATTTCTTTCTCAAATATTATACTTAATTTTAAATTGTAGAAGAACACAGAAATACTTCTGTAATAAGTATTGTTGGTTCATAAGTAAATTGCAGTCTCCAAACCCTTTTCAAATTTCATACAAACCAACAAACCAATAATTTCATACTGATTTATATTTTTTATTGTACTTATGAAAAATTATTGAAGTCATCATGAAAAGTTTTGACTGTGCATTATTATCATGTAGAAAGGTTTTCATTATAGTCATCGAGTAGGAAAATAATTGAAAAAGTTCTTATTATTTTTGTTGTTCCCAAAGATCTACTACCTAGCTTTCCTATTTAATGCATTAAAATTTTGATTTTTTGGAAAAAGAAAAAAAAAAATTATACATGCCCAATCTTTTGATGTAGGTAAAAAATTCTTTACTTTGTGATTCCTTTGTAGTATACAGATCTACTCTTGAACAAATGAGAGTAAGTAGTATCAAAATCATCAGACTAGTTGAAAAGCTACAACCGTTGAAAAAAACTCACCAAAATCACCACAAAACAATCTAAATTGAAAGCAAAGCAAAATACTTGAAAAGCACGAAACAAAAAGAGCTATAGTTGCGATTTTACTTTATAAGGGATGAAACAGAAGTACCCCGATTCCAAGATAAAACCCTAATTCAGGGCGAATAGAAGGAGCCGCTGCTAAACGAAAAACCTGATGAATTAGTTAAACTGAATCAAATGAGGTACGGAAGGAACAAAAATTTGCGAATTTACCTGAAGTTTGATCGCTCGATTAAAATCGGAGAAGGGAGATGGTGCGGCCGGAAAATGAATAGGGTTTTTCTTAATGCGTTTGCTGTGATTTCGGCGTTGGGTTTTCCGTTTTCAATTGGGCCTCAAAACGGTCAAAATGAGAAAAAACTGTTTTGAATTTTTTTTGTTGGGCCTATTTTTGGAAATGATAGATTTTTGAAAATGATGTTTTAAAAATGATAAAGGGAACATGTTTTAAGTATTTTACAAAATGGAAAACTGAAAATAAACACAAATTGACAAATCAAACGCACCCTTAACCTTGCGTGACAGATTTTAAAAAAACCAACGCGATAAATTTAGCATTTGCGACTGTGTTTCATTTACAACAGTAGCAAATAGCTTCTGAATTCAAAAGATCTAAATGCAACCGCATTTCATCTCAGCCATTATGATTGTTAGTTGTCAATACAGTTCAATGTTTCTTAGCTTATAAGCAACCCATAAAAAATATGAACACAAGAAATACATACACAATTTACAAAATCTTATATCAGTTGAAAAGAGAACACTAACACTGATAATCATACAACAAAGTTGTTACCGTTTTTTCTTCTATGTGCATTTCTTTATACTGTGCTACAGATGCTTGTTCAACATGATACATGTTTCCTAAAATAGAAAATAAAATATGCTCATTAATTCAAAACAAAAGCTTTCAAGTACCCCTTTACGGGTTGAGTCGTCCCTCTTACTATTCCCTATGGTATGAGACCATTTCAACTTTTTTTCTACCATAAAAGTATCTTTGCGTATAGTTGATATTATGATACAGAAGCTCAAGTTTCATGAAATAAAAGAATTTGTGGTACTGCAACGTTTGTTCAGAAAGCAATTTTTCCATTACGGATATGCAAACAAATGCATAGCTGATCATATAAGAACAAAATGGAACAATTTTTCTTCACGACGGTTGACTAGAATAAACATCTGTCAAAAAACCAACATAGCATTATTTAAACCGCAATTGAAAATATATCAAACATGTAAGCTGATCATATAAATCTATTTTATTACTGTCGGTTATCAAACTTCAATAACGACTAAAGATCATGGTTTGAACTTAAATACAGAGTATTTTGAACATTAACGATGATTGTTTCTTATATACATGTACACACAGCCCATACATAAAATATTTCAAGGGTTTCGAGTATGAACATAAGTACAGATTAAGCAGGATTTTAGATTTTAGATCAAGTTCTCATACAAACACATACCACAAGCCAGTAATTTGAAACATATCAGAAGATAATGTTCCCATTAAAAAATTATATCATAGACCTCTGGGAAGAGCAAAAAGCATTTTACTATTATATGTTTGTATTACACAAATATGCAAGAGAAAATATTTATTAGTGTTTTGACATAAGGTAGGAATATTTTTTATTTTGAACAACATGATTAAACATATGTGGCATGAACCCAAATCAGATTTCTCTACAATGTTAGTGCTTACAAATACTAAAGCACTTCATTCCAATATATGTTATGTGAAACCAACTCAAATCAGTCTTCTATTGATTTTAAATTTCCACATATGGCTGTGGATCAAAGCTATTAGTATGGATGAACGTAGGTGTTCTAATCTTTTTTAAATGAACTAAAAAACAATAAAATAGTACAAAAAACTTAATAGAAACTAAGTGACTTTCAAATTAAGGAAAAGTCCCTTTTTATACAAACCTGACTGCCAACTATTCAAGGGCGTAAGCTTGTTGAGGGTCAAATTTCCAGTTTGTAAGGTTGATCTGCTGATCCGAAGATAATGCTGGGAGGCCTGCATCAAAAATTTAAAATAAATAATTAAAAAATCATTAGTATTTAATACGTGCATTCACAGTTCATTATAATATCTTACACTGGTCTGTGTCTTGTAGCATCCCACAGTTCATTATTTTTCCCCTGTAGCATTCAAAATGCAATTTTTTTAATCAGCTAATTGCCATTTTATATAATTATATGTGGAAAATATGGGAACATGGAATACATACATTGGTATTTGTCTTGTTTACTACTGACTGAAGATCATGTATATAATATTTTATTCAAAATTAATGGATATTGAAAAGAATATAATGAACCTGAAGATGCAAGTTTGTAGTTACTGTTAGCCAGCTTGCCCCAACTATTTCCATAATTCACCTCTTTAATGCCAATCTTAGTGCAACATCAAAAAGTTCAGTACTCCCTTTATTTCCATTCTCCCTTGCATGCTATAAAGCTCGCGTTTGCCTCCAGTTATTCTCTACACTTTTTTCTGTAGAAAACATCAAATATAGTAAGAAAAGAAAAGACAAAAATGCCTCAAATTCCATCAACTAGATGGTGCCCAACAGCTCAACAGCTAATGGTGCTTGATGAGTTGTATAGAAGTGGAGTTAGAACTCCAAATGCATCGCAAATACAGCAGATAACTGCATATTTGTCTTCCTTGGGAAAGACTGAAGGTAAAAATGTCTTCTGTTGGTTTCAGAATCACAAAGCAAGGGAGTGGCAAAAGTTTAAGAGGCTTAGCATGCTACAACAGCAGTTTTTTTTTTTAACAAAAAAAGGGTTTTTCTCTATTTATTCATTACAATGGTAATATAGATAAATATGTACTGTGATCATTATAACAGCATACAACCTGAACAGGCAAAAACAGTGGGCATGTCGGGAATTCAGCAAAATAAGATAACAACAGCCAAAAACAGTGGTCCCTTACCCAGCTCAAGGCCATGTAATTCCATTCATAGGATTATCACACTATCTAGTTGACTGTGGTTATAAAATCACATTGTTAACACAGAGTTCAATCATCAGCATGTAGAAAAAGCTCTGAGAAATAGCGGTGAGAGTTTTGATCGGATTAATCTAATTACAATTCCAGATGGTATGGGACCTAAAGAAGATCGTAATGATTTGGGAAGGTTGACAGAGAGCATATTAACTTCTATGCCTAGCTATCTGGAAGAGGTTATACAAGATAGTTATAAGAATGGAGATGAAAGGATTACTTGTTTCATTGTTGATGTTAGTGCAGCATTTACACTTGAAATGGCGAAAAAGCTAGGATTGAGATGTGGTGCTTTTTGGCCAGCTAGTGCTGCATTGTTGGCCATGTTATTTTATATTCCTAAGCTGATTAAGGATGGGATCATCGATGAAGATGGTCTGTTACTATTTCAAATTTCTTTTATCAACTCAGCTCTCTTTCCTAAACAAATAACATCTATGCGTAATTCATAAACCACTTTTCACCATGCAGATGCCTAAGTCAACAATCTGTACTCGTGTGATTTTAAATCATGCCAGTGCAAAATTAGATGCACGTATGTGATTTGAAATCGCTCAAATACAAGTTGCTGAGTTAGCATACTTCAAACAAAAATCAATGATTGTAACATGTCAAAGGATATCTATGGGAATAGAAGTGGAATTCATAAGGATTGAGAAACTACAACACTGGTGCTGTATGAGGTTAAAATACATCTATATCGAATGTCTTCACTGTAGCCTCGTGAACAGGGACATGCTTTTTAAAATAGGTAGCTGTAACATCCTAAGAAGCTAGGCCCGATATCACAATCTTGGTCTTTTGACTTGTTATGGTGGATATCGTTGTGTAATATTTAGGTTGTTTGAGTATGTCGATTATTCCACTATGATGATCTATTACTACTGACCATGACTGGTTTTTATTCACCAAGGGGATTCAAAAAAGCAAGAAATGATCACCCTAAGCCCAGGAATGCCTGCCATGAACACTGCATACTTTATCTGGAACTGTATTGGGGACTCTAAAACACAAGAAATAGTGTACAACTATACACAAGAAATTGTGGTAATATAGCCTAGTTGAAATTTTATAAACATGCTGCAAATAAAAGGAAAAAAATGAACCAAAAAAGTGTTACCTGCATAACAGCCCACCTAGCGCATTCAGTTCACTCTTTCTTGGACTACAATCGCCTTAATTTAGCATAGCTACATCTGACCTGCTCACCAAAATATTTGAAAGTCATGTCGTAGCAATAATTGATATACTATTTAATAGGATGCAATTTGACATATTCATCAGAAGTCATCAATCCAAAGTTTGACTTTTAACAGATCAACGAATACATGTTCTGTTTTATATTCAGTGCAACCAGAGGAATTTTTTTTCCAGAACAAATGAATACATGTTCTGTTTGTGTTTTCTTTTTCAGTTAGATGACAATTTATCACAATATCAGTATATAAGTTTAGTGCCCCAATTAAAAATGCATATGCAGCTTGTCATGTTACCTGTATCAATAAACTTTTTCATGCAAACAAAAGAACTGTCATGTGTTTGACAAAGAGACTAAAAGACGGTTCATATGAGTGTATCTTCACAAAATGTCAAACATGTTGCTAATTGGTTTCATTTATCAGATGTATGTACACATGCACTGCTCTTCGTTGGTTGTCCTCCCTCATGGATTGTTGCACAGTAGGTTTATTTAGAGATCATTATCTATAGCCAACCTCAGATCATGGAAAACAGGAAAGGAAATAAGAACACATGCTAGAAATTTCTAAACTATTTTTCCTTTTGACAAATCTCCTTGATGTACTACTACATTCTACAACTTATTCAAATCGTATACTGAACCAAACCATATTACCTCGGTGACTAATCGTCATAAGGTTGGGATAACTCCAAAATTTAAAAGAAAAAAAAAAGTCTACATACACAAAACGTATAAATTACATAACATTAAACGCTGCCAAAACACATAAAATATTTTGGATTCTTGAGCAAATTTCATAACCCTTTCTGCAATATACCTTTAGAGAACTAGGTATTATTAAAAAAAAAAAAAAAAACTAAGTGAATGATGGTACCGTGGACATCTAAAGAAAACACAGTTATGTTCACACATTATTAAAAATTGGCAGTGTGCAGGTGCAGCATACTAATCAAAAGAAGAACATCCAATGGAGTGGAGAAAACAAAAATCTAAACTCACAACAAGTTGAATTGTTGCAAACAAGTATGTAAACCAACTATTATTTATCTTTTAATTTTTTAACGTCTACATCATTCTCATTATTTTAATTATTTTTATTCTTCTTTTACATTGTTTAATGTTTAGATCATTTATATTATTTAGTTCCAAGTCTTATTTGCTAACTTAGAAAATTTACAAGATAAATGTCATGGTAGAATAATCGTTCATGGAGTGTACATTCAGAACCAGCTAATCCCATTATACCGTGTACTAATATAAGTTTAGGTTATTTGGCAAATATTTTAGTTTGAAGACCTAGTCGATGAAGATAAGTATATTTTTTTACTTTTTTCAGTAGGCACAATAGAGCTTGACAATTTTGCATTATTTTGAATAGAACATAATAAACAATGTTGTCATGATGTCATGCGCACTCAACCAGAAACCATTAACATAGTTTTCCAGCCATGACTTTTATTTTCATCTATGTGATGCTAATATAAACTTGCATGAATGCATGATAAGTGAAAAGTGATTTGGAAATGCATTATGAGTCTAGGTTACAAAATATTTCTTATCTAGGTAGAGGAGATTATTTTCTAACTATGAGACTGGAATTCCAACTTTTATCAACTATTCGAAAAAGAACTCATAATAAAGCATTAAACCATTGGACATACACCACCACCTAGGTAGATCTCTCTAGCAGAAATGTATTTATTTTTTTAACCCTCGATTTATATTTAATTGCCACTAGAGTTACATATACTTCTAGCTATAACCTAGTGGAGATGCATAAACTTCGATCATTGTTAGCTCATAGTCAAACCTAGTTCTGTTACCTGTAGTGCTTTCCCAAACCCACCTCATCGGCTAATAGTGCTTGGCCACCATGCTGCAAAATAAACCTGAAAAGATAATGTATGCTAATTTAAAAGCCACACTTACCATGACATTAAAACTTCAGCTACATACCATAATAAGTATGATTATCCTTTTTGAAGGTGAAGCATATGAATATCAACTTCAGTTTACAGCACACTACACCTACGAAATACATCAAATTAGCAAATGATTACTGGAAATTAGAAATAATTTTAATATACCCTAATGCACATACATAAATATAACTGTATATTTTACATAACCAACAAAAAAGAAACCCAAAGTAGTAGCATATATATACATGTATCAGATCGGTGGAGCAGACAGGCAGAGACGGAGGTACTGCCAACAAATCTGGTTCAGTTTGTTCTAACCCTAAATCTGGCGATATCAAACGATGTCGATCTGAGAAGCAAGCGATTTGATCTCATTGCTAGGTTTTTTTTTATGTATATCGAAAATGGAAAAGTGTGAATGCTACTGGGTCTGTAATTCGATGTTAATCAATCCAATGTCGGTTAGGGATTAATCAACCATAAGCACTTTCTTGATTACCAGAAGAAAGAGGGGACGGAGGATATGGAGAAATAGAGCAAAATAGAATTGGGGTAAAAATTAAAGGGTTACGCTAGGTGTACACATAAAGACGCAAATAGCCATAATTGTTTACTCATCTACGACCGTTGTGTCTGCCAATTGTCGCAAATTGTAAATATTTGCTACTATGTTTAAACAAAACCATCGCAGATTTGTCTTCTTCCTCATTTTCCTGACAACCTGCTACGGTCTGAACTAAAACAGTCACACATAACTATATATACTACTGTTAAACCATCGCAAATAAGGTTGACACAAATGAACAGGTTTGTACTAGTGAACGACCTATAGTGCGCGTCACGAGGTGAATGGAGGCGGGATTGAGATAGATGGTGGTCGCGGAAAGCATGGTTCAGTTGAAAGCACAGGACTGGTTTAAGGAGGGCCGATAGTTTAAGGACAACGGTGAAAGGTGGAGCGATTAACAGCTCGATGGTGGCGGATCTAGGTAAAGCGGTGGTGGTGACCAACGGGAGGCGACGGCGTTGGGTTTACAGACGATGGAGGCTACGCTCGGGTGGACAGGCGATTGTCAGGCTACGGGTTCGATTAAGGAGGAGGCGAGAGGGTGGAAGGCGCAAGAGGGAAGCTGGAGCAAAATTGAGTGGCCATTGATTCGAAATTGGGAGGAGATAATTTGGGGTAAACATGATTCATATTGAGAACAAAAGGATGAAAGGGGAAAAATATTCAAACCCCAATTTATACGCCACCAAAACTAAAAGCATTCCAATTATTTTAATTTTTCTCTGTAGGTCACCGTCTAAATTAATAACAAAAAATTGCAGAGGCCACCAGCTCCTTTCTCTACACAAACGCTTCTTCCCTCCCTTACATAATCAATGTATTCTGTGAATCAAATACCTAAAATCAAATAGTTCAAGAAAAAATTAATATAATCCATTTTCATAACCACATTAGCAATTTTAATGTTTGTAAATGAGTACATATTTCGTCGATTGTGAAATGATTGGTCAAATTAACGTTTATGACTTTTGAGTCATTTGATCGATCATTTTGCATCATATTATCACAACCATCATGTTTATCGTCCAATTTATCATCATTCAAATACTCCATATATCAAATGACAAAAAAAAAAGTTATGTATCAATTTGTAAAAGAAAATACGTAAGTTATATGGATAAAAAAATCTACAAGTCAAAACTATATTGTCATTCCCTATTACAACGTCGTCAAATTTAATATGCACCAAACTTAAATTTTCAACGGAACAGAAAAAATATCCTAAAACGCAATGGAAAACCCTAACCGTTAAAAAAAACATAATAACATATTCTATAACATAATAGAAAATAATAAAAATCAAGTAATTCTAACCTCTTTTTTAACTTCATCTTTCATTTCTATTAGGCATAAAAGAATATCTTTTTTTGTTAGGGTATAGGGTTTGACATTGTAGAGAAGTACGTGTTTTTCTTAAGAGAAGCACGATGGTGAATAACTGAGTGAAAGAATAATATATGGTGGTCAGAATAATATAAAAAATAATCATTTATATTAAATTTAGGAAGGTGGTCGAAAGTGTAAACCGATGTGTGAATAGTAGCACCCTTTAAAAAAAATTGGGAAAGGAAACATTTGATCGGTTGATAAAGAGATAAAAGGGGACACGCAATGAAAGCAAATCGGGATGCGTGGTATATTAAAAGGGGAAGGGGACAAGTGTTGTAAGATTTCAGCACAAAATAACAAGTGGCAAAATGAATAAACCAATAAATTTTCAAATATAAATAACATGTATTATATATACACACTAAAATAGGTATTTATTTATTTCAAATACACCCTCCAATATATTATCAAAACATAATTGAAATTAAATTTTTATAAATCAAATTCAATCCAATTAAATTAAATAAATTCTCAAGTTAAAATTTCAAATCGAATTTTATAATCTCTCAAACAACATATGCAGCTAGTTTAAAATATTAACATCGTTTAATCTAACCGACTATTTAGATTCAAAGATATAAAAATATAAATTCACACTTTTAAAAATAAATTTCAAAACCGAGTTAAAAATAAACTATATTTCAAAATTAATATCAAATATAAACATAAATTTCCGACACTGAATTTAAATCAACTTTAAAATTTAAATGGCAAAAATTCTAGTTCGTTACAGAATTTCTGATAGTTGTATGTTGACATACCCTCCTATGTATGTCGACATAGGCATGTTAAAATTTTGATTTTTGAACTTTTTCAAGTGTTTAAACATATATATTATTCTGGAAATTCTTGAATTAAAACTTAGTGATATAAATGAGTATTCTAATGTATAAAACCATATGAAATCATAATAATATATTATATAAACATATTTATAAACTTATAAAGTTTAAAACTATATAGCTATAAAATTATAAAACTATATAACTATATAAACTTATACGTTAAACTTGAAACTTATATTTGAAGTCATAAGTAAGATAGAAAAAACAATTTGAAATTAGAATGTGAATTAAAATCAGAATTTGAAAATTGAAAATTGGAATTTGAAACACAGAATTTAAATTTGAGCCTAGAGTGCTACTCAGAGTCATGCATATAAACTAGACTTTATTACTATATTTGTCTTGAACTCTTGAAAAATTGATAACTCATGTGTCTTGAATCTTCTCTGAATTCTGAATCTCTTGAAACTCTAAAATTGTACAGTCTTCAGTATTTAAGTCTTGTATACAAATCATGCATATATATATATATATATGTGTGTGTGTGTGTGTGTGTGTGTGTGTGTGTGTGTGTGTGTGTGTGTGTGTGTTGTGTGTGTGTGTGTATTCTATATAGAAATGTTAGTATATATTTTATAATCAATGATAATTGAAATAAGGTTGATGTCATCAAAACTCCGTTTTCCAACAGTCTCCCCCTTTTTGATGATGACAACGTTGATTTATAAAATATTCATATCTGTTGATTCTGATCATTCTAATCCTCCCCCTGTCATCATGAATTCTACATACTCTCCCTTAAACTAAGCCTAACTAACTCTTATTTTATAATTTATCCCCTTTTGTCATCAACAATTTTTTTTTTTAATAAACTCCACCTAAATTCTATATCTATCTATATATTCTATGATTCTATTATAGAGTATTAATATACATAACTCCCCCTAAATTTATGTCGATATAGTATCCTTACTCTATTATATAACTATTCTAATACTAATCCCTAAATCTAAGTGAAATAATTATAAGAAGTAAACAATTTAATCATTGTTTTACAATTCAAACAATACAAACCAAAGCCAGTTACAACATTACACGAAGTACGAGATACTATGTATGTATTACATCGGGAAAAAAAACATAACGTCTAATGATTCTTCGCGATAGGAAACTCATGAATTGGACAATTGGGGTAATGGAGACCGAATTCCCATTTCGTTCAATTATATTTCCTTGTTGATCGAACGAAACTTCGCGAACGCATACGACTTGATCATTCTCTTCCATGCCACCTTATTGTGCCTCTTCTTGTTCCTCCTCTTCTATCATCTCTTCCTCTACCTCTTCTTCCTCTTCCATTATTGGATTATCATCTTGGATGATAATCAGATTTGTTTGATTATATTTATTAATTAAACCATTTGCGTATTTCTCTTGATTAATAAATGTTCCATTCTTTAATTGACGAATTTGTAAGCCTAAGAAGAATATTAATTCTCCCATATGACTCATCTCAAATTCTTAGGTCATAATATCTAAAAATTCTTTATTCATTTTGTTATTTGGTAATCTGAATATTATATCATCAACATATATTTGTACTAATTGTATATCATTATTATTTCTTTTGATAAAAAGTGTATTATCTATTTTACCAATTTCGAAGTTAGATTGTAATAAATATGTCCTTAATCGATCATACAAACTCTAGGAGCTTGTTTTAATTCATATAATGCTTTCTTTAATTTATATATTTAATTTGGTAATTTATCGCCTTCAAAAAGAGAATGGTTTCTCTATATATACGTCTTCTTTAACAAATCTGTTTAGAAAAGCACTTTTAACATCCATTTGATATAATTTGAAATTAATATGATTAGCAAATGCTAATAATATCCTAATTGCTTCTAATCTTGCTATGGGGCAAACGTTTCATCGTAATCTATTCCTTCTCCTTAAGTATAAACTTGCGCTACTAATCGTGCCTTGTTTCTTATGACCTCACCGTGTTCATTCATTTTATTTTTATAAATCCATTTAATTCCAATTATAGTTTTGTCCTCTGGTCTAGGAACAAGTTTCCATACATCATTCCTAGTAAACTGATTCAATTCCTTTTGCATAACAAGGATCAATGAATCGTCAGATGATGCTTCCTTTGGATTCTTAGGTTTGATAGTAGAAGTAAATGCTGAATTACTCATATTATTTAATTGATTTTGAGTCCTAAAAACGGATTCAATATCTCCTAAGATGGTGATCTCTTAGTAATCTAATCCTTTTATTTGAATGACTATCTTCGTTATTTGTTTCATCAACCTCATTTTCATATTCATCTTCATTGTGTTGTGTTATATTTTTATAGTTATCGTCAAAGGATACATTTAAGATTTCTTCTATAGTATTCTTTCTTGTATTGAAAACTCTATATGCCTTACTTCTCTCTGAATATCCAATAAATATTCCTTTATCAAACTTCAAGTCAAATTTATCTAAATTTTCTTTAGTGTTAAGTATAAAACATTTACTTCCAAATATTTTAAAATATGATACCGTTGGTTTCTTCTTATACAAAAGTTCATATAGTGCTTTATAAGTTAAGAGTCTTATTGAATTTTATTTAAAATATAACAAGCTGTTGCAACTACCTCAGCCCAAAAATTTCTTGGTAAATTACTGTTGGATAACATAGTTCTCGCACACTCTTGTATCGACCTATTTCTACGTTCAACTATTCCATTTTGTTGGGGGGTTCTGAGGAAAGAATAATTATTGGTTATTCCTTTTTTATTACAAAATTTTTCAAAATTTTCATTTTCGAATTCTCCACCGTGATCATTACGTATTGTTTTGACTTTTATAGATAATAAAATTTTGATTCTTTTAGCAAAAAATTTAACTTGGTCAAAAGTATCACTTTTATTTTTAAGAAACAATGTCCAGGTAAATCTAGAAAAATCGTCGACTATTACGTAGACATATCTATTGTGATTTGTTGATTGGGTTTGAGACGGACCGAATAAATCCATATGAATTAACTCCAATGGTTTTGAGGTTGTAATTTCCTCTTTTGATTTAAATGAACTTCTTTTTAATTATCCGAACTGACAAGTGTCGCACAAATTATTAACTTTAAATTTCATTTTGGGTAATCCCCTAATTGAATCTAACATAAAAATCCTAGAGATGCGTTTGAAATTTATATCACCAGATCTCTTATGTCAGATCCAAGGGTCACTTGTATTGGCCATAAGGCACAGATTATCATTGGAAATTTTCATACATAATATATGTTGTATATAACAGTGTTGTATACACAATTATATGATTTTTGTTTGATGATAATAACCAAATATTTATTATTTGAAATGTGTTTGTTATTGTACTGTTTCAATAAATACATCACAGACAGGAATATAATATTTATATTTAAATAGAATACGACTGAACAGTCATTCATATATTCACACGGTATTTTATTTAAATAGAGTGTTTTATTTCAAACTTTCAAACAGTACGAATCTTAACAACTCCACTATTTGTACATCTTTGTTATACAATACATTTCAATTTCATATACATATCAGCTCCTCATTATAGAATAACTCAGTCACTCATTTTGTACATACAGTCTCAACACTCATATTTACATGCATACACTTTGACACATTCACTGACACTACACATTGTCTTCTTATCTTTAGTCTTCTGTCTTCACATCAGCTCAGTCAGTCTAGTCATCCTCACCTGCCACATGAAACAGAAACACACAACATACTGCAATAGAAATAATACTGAATATATGCGAATATAAATTTTATTTCTAAAATTTTATTTGCCTCAGAATTTTGGTGTGTTTCTCATCATTTTTCATGACTTGATTTGATTTATAAAAACCATCAATCTGTGTCTAGACAGCTTGTGATATTCACAGTGATACACTGTAAATACCACAAAGTAGTCGGTGTATATACAAAATATTTCAATGCAGGGACAAGATTATTTTCTGAATGGCTGCATATACACACGCGTATATATATACACGTGTGCACCGCCTCGCCAATCTAGTGTGCAGTTGAGGAGTAGCCACGTGGACCATCTCGACTCAGTGCTACAGACAAGTCATACATGGTCGAAGCAGCTCAATGCAAGTGAATAGTGCAAAACAGTAAGGCAGCAACAATGGTGGATCTCCAGCATGTTCAAATGTGTGTGTGCACATTTAAGTGGATGTATATGCATGCATAGGTGATGCAACAACAAGAACACAGCAAAATCAATGTACACCAAGAAAGTGCAGTGTGGTCGAGCATCGATACACAACAGTAAATGCAAGTCAATGAACACATGAGTGTGTAATCATTTTCAAGCTAGCATGGGTGCAGCATAGGTAAAGCAAATGATCAACACAGAATTGTGCAAGGCAAGGTTCATACAGCATGGTCAATGCAACAACATGAAGCATGGCAAATACTCATGGGTGGATATGTATGGAAAATCAAAACAACATTCATGGCAAGATATCAATTTGGTGGTGCCAAACTTGAGTACAAGATTAAATTTGTTTCCAGAAATATGCATGCAAAGATTCAATCAAATCAAAGCCATTTTAAACACAAAGTTGGCAAGAATTCATATCAGCATTTAAAGTAGAAATTGGGAATTCACAGGTTTGTTTAAGGACATTGATTCAGTGATAAATATATATATGGCAAGATTTCACAAAACATATTTGGGAATAAATCAGAGAGATTTCTGCAGAAATCATTCATGACATGGTAGAAATCTCACAAGAGAAAATATTCTCTTTCCAATTTTTATCAAGCATTTAATTTCTGGAAATCAACCAGTTTCTTTTCAAGAAATTCAAGAGAAATTTACAGCATCATTTAAAACAAGTATTTCATCAAAGAGGGAAATCAAGCAAGGGATTATTTCCAGAAATAACATATCGGGCAAGGTTTCAAAGCAGTTGAAATCAGGAAACAAAGGCAGCTTTGTGAAATCATTCAAGGCCGTTTTATTTTTTAAAAAAAAGGCAACCAACATTTCATCAATTCAATCAAGGAGGAAACCACACAAATCAAGGGACGAGAACATGGCCAAATCAATCAAGCAATCAACGCAATATAAATACCGAGCATGTTTGGCAAATTCTGCGATTCTTTCTCGAGAAATTCGAATTAAATCGAGGGCAAACCAAAAGGGGAAAGCATCGCAAATCAAGAAAGCCATTAAAGCCGAGAACTCAAAACAGGTATGGCAAAATAAGAAATTCTCGATAATCAGCCAAGTCTTTCTAAGTGAAATCAGAGCAATTTAAGGATTTGAAATCCTATACATATCACCAATTCATCACTGGCATAAGGATCGAAAAACTAACCCAACAATTAAAGGGAAAATCGAAGAAAACAATTCACATAACTCACTGTTTTCGATCAACCAAAATGCCGTCGTTCGCTGAAGCACAATCGTGGAAGAACAACACCAAACATAGGAGCATCGCAACATACCATCAATTGACAAGTCGAATCCACGATTGGGAGAAAGCAGGAAACCCTAGTTTCTTTAAAGCCGCCATTTTTAATTTCCAGAGAGTAAAGCTATCGGGCTAACAAATGATGAAGCAAGAAAAGAAAATGGGCCGGCCATTTTTCTACTGAAGGACCTTAAGGGATTTAATGTTTTAAATAGGGTTTTCAAATTTGCTTTTGTTTTTAAGTTTGTTTATTTTCATTGTAAACCAATTCGAACAGTTTCTAGAATTCTGTAAAAATCTACGGGGATTCAGTCAGGGTGTTGACTGACAGTTGACAGAGTCTGTAAAATCTGGGTTACTGGTTACGGGGTTGTAATCAGGGGGAATCTGACCGAGGGAATATCAGTCAGTCTACGGTTTTGAGCGTAGGGTTGGAATCGGAGCGAGAGTCGCGAGTGTACATGGTCTTGTATGCGGGATATGTTCTATCACCTAGTAGAAACCTTAGGAATGCAGCAGTAGGCAGGATTTTGCCGAAGCTGGGTATATCTTGTGTCATTTACCTTCTGCATTTCTATTTCTGCTATATTCTGTGATCTGTTTATTATTGTATATTCCGTTAGATTTTTAATTGAGCTAAAAACTGTGATAAACCCTATTCACCCCCCCCCCCCCTCTAGGGTTAATCTAGATCCAACAAGTGGTATCAGAGCAGGTATTTTTGTTTAACTCTAGAGAAATGGTGATCCCTAATTGTCAGCTTTCTGAGAGTAAGTCCAGTCATATTCCAGTTATTTTTAATGGTACAGATTTTTTAATTTGGACATCAAAAATGGAATCCTGTTTAAAATCTGTTAATTTAGAATATTGGAATATTATTGAAAATTTGGTAGATTTGTTAGATAAGAAGAATAAAATTACCAATACTCGTGTTATGCATATTCTCCATTCTTATCTTAATAATAATCAGCTTAATCTCATATCCCACTGTTTAACTGCGCAGGATATTTGGATTACTCTCAATGAAAAGTATGGACGAAATGATGACAGCAGCTCAAAACCCTCAACTGCCAACTCAAACTCAGTTGTGTGCTTAACAGGAGTCTCAGATGATGGTAATAATGGAGACCCAACAGGAAATTTTTCAAAGGAAGATTTAATTCATTTTTGTACTAATTTAACAAAATCTGTTGAGAGTCTCAGAATGAAAAATAAACATCCTAAATCTGAGAATCATGAGTTGAGTAGAAAAATTGATGTTTTGGAATTGGAAAATATTAAGACAATTGAAAACTCAAATTGCAAAAATTGTTCAAATTTAGAGAAAGAATTTGCTCATCTTAATAAAAATTTGAATCAGCTTGAAAATGAAACTTTGATTTTGAAAAATCGTGAAGATGAGCTAACTCATAAAGACATTACTTTGCAAAAGGAGTTGGATATGGTTAATTCCAAGCATGAATCTTTTGAAAAAGAAAATTTGATGAAAACCGAAGTGATTTTGAAAGAGCTAGAAATTGAGATTGAAAAATTCAAAAAATTTGAATCTGAAAGTCAAAAACATTTTGAGTTTGAAATTGGTGATTCCCAAGCCAAAGTTAAATTGCTTGAAAATGAGAATTTGGTTTTGAAACAGTCCAATGCTGAACAGAAGATCGCTATAAATAATTGCTCAAATCTATTAAAAGAAAATAGCGATCTAAAAACCAAAATTCAACGATTAGAATCAACCTTGGATAAATTTTCCAATGGGGAAAAATCGTTGAATATGCTGTTACAAAACCAAGTTTCTAATGGAAATAAATCTGGACTTGGCTTCGGGAAAAAGGATGTTTTTGGAAAACAAAATTCAAATGATTTGAAAAATCTCTCAAATTGCTTTGGAAAGAAATGCTTTGAAAAGTTGAACTCTGGAAATTTCAAAGGATTTTTGAATCGAAATTGTGATGAGAAATCGTTTTATAATAAACCATTTAAACATTCTTGGATTCTAAAAAATAAAACAGGCTTCGTTAAGTTCAAACAGATTTGGGTTCCTAAGGGTACGAAAGTTAATTCTAATGGTTTGTTATATAAACAAATATGGGTACCAAAACATATGAATACAACTGTGAGTGGTTTTACTAATTTTGTTAGACCACTCGATTCTTTAAATTGTTAGGTGCCAGAGGAGGCTGAGGAACTGCTGTGCAAAAAGAAATGTGAAGCAAAGCTGTCTATACTTCCATATCATTCACAGTTCTTTTAGTCAAGATTTGTTGAGTTAGAGATTCATTTGCTTACATGGATTTCAGGTATATCTCTATACTCATTCTTTTGTATTTCCTTTGTTTTTAATTTTTTTATTTTCCTCCTTCTATCTCTTCTGTCTATTTTCTTTGATTTGTCACTACTGTAATTTTATTTCTTCTTAGGCTTCATTAACTTCCATTTGCAGTAATCATGACTTTCTGGAAATTTGCTTTGTTTGAATAGAACTCTGATGTTATAATCTTTCCAGATCTTGAATTTTTAACTTTGTAAATATCTGCAATTGCTGTGAAGTTTATTTTCTGATTTTTGAATTCATAACAGTGTTGATGTATTCTTGTCATATCATGAACGCTGTTAATTTGAATTCTAAATTTTTTGAAGATCTGAAAAACAATTGAAATTTCACACAAATTTGCTGTTTTGAGTTTCTTCTAATTCATTTTAGAAAAGCTTGAAATAATATACTCATTACAGCACAATGCTATTTATCAGTTGTGATAATTTCATTACTTTTCAGATTGGCTTGGAATTTTTTGAATGGCTTGAATCAGTGATACATCTGGAAATTCATTTTGTATTCATGATCAGTATGGTTGAAATTTGTGTATCTGAAATCATCTGAAATTTTTGATATTCTGAAGTTCACACACCCCCTAAATTTGAAATTATCAATCTTGTGTGAATAATTCATTATATCTAAAACTTGACATAGATTCAAGTGATTTCAAATAAATTATTTTAATTTTTCTGGATCATGAATATTTCTCAAGTCTGATGTAAATGATCTGAAATTATTCTTATACTTGTCAGAAGTATCTTGAAACCTTCTTTTGAAAAATGGTCTTTGAAAGTCGATGTTATTTCATGATGATTTGATTTGAATGATTGTTTGTTTAAAATCATTTGAAATTATTGATTTATTGAATCACACACATATCCTGAATATGAATACAATAATTTGGTGTGATCGATTCATTGAATCCTGATATCTTCATCTTCCATCAAATGATTTCAAATAAACAGTATTTTTAATCTTGGATCATGAATCATATTATGTGACCATCAGAAATGACTTGACAAGTGTGCTTTGAAACGTTTTTTTTTGTGCTGCTCTGATACTGGTGTGAAAATGCTCTAAATGACTGCTTGTATTGAGAAGAATTGTTTGCTGCTCTGATACTGTTTTTCAAATAATTGCTTGTTCTTGTCTGCAGTTTTGAAAAATGTGCAAATTTGTTAAGTCTGTCTGTTTGGGCTTTGTGAATAAAGACATCAAGTGGTATCAGAAGTTCTTATATCTGTTTCACCCATCTGTACTGAGATTCAAATTTTCACCTTGTATAGATCCATACATTTTTTTTGCCTTATACAAATAGATGTGCTAAATTTGTCTGGCTGGGTTTATGTTTAAAGTTATTTGGTGTGAGATGTCCATGATAGTCCATCAGGGTGTAATTAAATTCCTCGATAAGCGAGAACATTTGGTATCAGCCTTTTTCACTCATTTTTTTTGAATTATCACCCTGTATAGATTCAATTTTTTTTATAAATCTGTTTAATTTCTTCTTGTAATTGTTTTTCAATTTTAAATTTTTTTTTTATTCATTCAGAAATTGAAATCAATATCCAATTTGTGCTGTGTTTATAATTCATCAAAATTATTATCAGTTTTTTGAAATTGTGATGAATTTTGACTGTAGTGTATTTTACAACAAGAGGAGATTTTATTTGGATTTTCATGATGGTTGAATATTAATTATAATATCTTTGAACTGGAAAATATTTTACGACCATCTCCTTTATCTATCACCCGTCTGCCATCCATCATGATTTTATATTAATATGGAGAGTTTATTTTTTTTAAAGAAAAATCATTTTGTTATAAAACAGTGAAAATTATTTGTGATAGAAATGGGACTTGATTATTATTCAGAATTAGTGATAATTGAAAATTTTCTATAATCCCGGTACAGTCGAGCTTATCTCATAATATAATTAATTTAGCAATTTATTTCACAGTCCATTCCTTTACCTATCACATTTCTATCATTCATATTGGTTGTATATACTGGGGAGTTTTTTTTATTTAAAGCTGAAAATGATAAAATATATAATTGATTCATAAGCGTGTCTCTAACCTCATTTAAAAATCCAAGCTCTGGTTATGCATGGTTATGAGACAACTTATAATTTAAGCTGCGACTGACCTCATTTAAAAATCCAAGCTCTGGTTATGCGTGGTCAGGGTGCTCTTAAGTCAAAAGAAAAAGAAAAGAAAATATTTTGCAATAAATAATTTTTTTATGAAATTCTCCTTGGTGTATAATAACCAGCCTATCAATCCACTTTCTAATCTGTGAAATGTTTTGAAATTTTATGACGTATTATGACTTGTTGAGTGATAGGTATTGGGATTTGAGATTATTCGATTTTCTCACTTAAGTTGAATTATTGATTATAGTCCAAATCCATCACTGTTTTTGTGCTTTATTTTTATAAAAATCCTTTGAAAATAATTGGAAATGAATTATTTTTTAAAACTCTCTCCATTTTATATAAAATTCATCGTATATCCGTCATTTTCTACAATGTGAAATATGCCACCTGTTCTTATAATATTATGATTTTTGTTTGACTGATTGAAATTTATGATGATAGTTCTTCCTCTTAAGCTGATATTGTATTTGTTAGTCATTTTTTCATCTATATTTTAAATTCTGTATCCTTTTGATGATAACAAAAGGGGGAGAATGGGTTGAGATTTTGATTTATGAGTGAAAATTTTATAAATATTTTTTAAATTTTATGATTATTCATATCATTCATTTCACTCATGCACAGTTATAGGGGGAGTTTCTGTTGAAGGGGGAGTATTCAAATAGGGGGGGTGATATATATTTTTTATTTTATTTGTTTGTCATCATCAAAAGGGAGAGATTGTTGTATATAACAGTGTTGTATACACAATTATATGATTTTTGTTTGATGATAACAACCAAATATTTATTATTTGAAATGTGTTTGTTATTGTACTGTTTCAATAAATACATCACAGACAGGAATATAATATTTATATTTAAATAGAATACGACTGAACAGTCATTCATATATTCACACGGTATTTTATTTAAATAGAGTGTTTTATTTCAAATTTTCAAACAGTACAAATCTTAACAACTCCACTATTTGTACATCTTTGTTATACAAAACATTTCAATTTCATATACATATCAGCTCCTCATTATAGAATAACTCAGTCACTCATTTTGTACATACAGTCTCAACACTCATATTTACATGCATACACTTTGACACATTCACTGACACTACACACTGTCTTCTTATCTTTAGTCTTCTGTCTTCACATCAGCTCAGTCAGTCCAGTCATCCTCACCTGCCACATGAAACAGAAACACACAACATACTGCAATAGAAATAATACTGAATATATGCGAATATAAATTTTATTTTTAAAATTTTATTTGCCTCAGAATTTTGGTGTGTTTCTCATCATTTTTCATGACTTGATTTGATTTATAAAAACCATCAATCTGTGTCTAGACAGCTTGTGATATTCACAGTGATACACTGTAAATACCACAAGGTAGTCGGTGTACATACAAAATATTTCAATGCAGGGACAAAATTATTTTCTGAATGGCTGCATATACACACGCGTATATATATACACGTGTGTACCGCCTCGCCAATCCAGTGTGCAGCTGAGGAGTAGCCACGTGGACCATCTCGACTCAGTGCTACAGACAAGTCATACATGGTCGAAGCAGCTCAATGCAAGTGAATAGTGCAAAACAGTAAGGCAGCAACAATGGTGGAGCTCCAGCATGTTCAAATGTGTATGTGCACATTTAAGTGGATGTATATGCATGCATAGGTGATGCAACAATAAGAACACAGCAAAATCAATGTACACCAAGAAAGTGCAGTGTGGTCGAGCATCGATACACAACAGGAAATGCAAGTCAATGAACACATGAGTGTGTAATCATTTTCAAGCTAGCATGGGTGCAGCATAGGTAAAGCAAATGATCAACACAGAATTGTGCAAGGCAAGGTTCATACAGCATGGTCAATGCAACAACATGAAGCATGGCAAATACTCATGGGTGGATATGTATGGAAAATCAAAACAACATTCATGGCAAGATATCAATTTGGTGGTACCAAACTTGAGTACAAGATTAAATTTGTTTCCAGAATATGCATGCAAAGATTCAATCAAATCAAAGCCATTTTAAACACAAAGTTGGCAAGAATTCATATCAGCATTTAAAGCAGAAATTGGGAATTCACAGGATTGTTTAAGGACATTGATTCAGTGATAAATATCTATATATGGCAAGATTTCACAAAACATATTTGGGAATAAATCAGAGAGATTTCTGCAGAAATCATTCATGACATGGTAGAAATCTCACAAGAGAAAATATTCTCTTTCCAATTTTTATCAAGCATTTAATTTCTGGAAATCAACCAGTTTCTTTTCAAGAAATGCAAGAGAAATTTACAGCATCATTTAAAACAAGTATTTCATCAAAGAGGGAAATCAAGCAAGGGATTATTTCCAGAAATAACATATCGGGCAAGGTTTCAAAGCAATTGAAATCAGGAAACAAAGGCAGCTTTGTGAAATCATTCAAGGCCGTTTTATTTTAAAAAAAAAGGCAACCAACATTTCATCAATTCAATCAAGGAGGAAACCATACAAATCAAGGGACGAGAACATGGCCAAATCAATCAAGCAATCAACGCAATATAAATACCGAGCATGTTTGGCAAATTCTACGATTCTTTCTCGAGCAATTCGAATTAAATCGAGGGCAAACCAAAAGGGGAAAGCATCGCAAATCAAGAAAGCCATTAAAGCCGAGAACTCAAAACAGGTATGGCAAAATAAGAAATTCTCGATAATCAGCCAAGTCTTTCTAAGTGAAATCAGAGCAATTTAAGGATTTGAAATCCTATACATATCACCAATTCATCACTGGCATAATGATCGAAAAACTAACCCAACAATTAAAGGGAAAATCGAAGAAAACAATTCACATAACTCACTGTTTTCGATCAACCAAATGGCCGTCATTCGCTGAAGCACAATCGTGGAAGAACAACACCAAACATAGGAGCATCGCAACATACCATCAATTGACAAGTCGAATCCACGATTGGGAGAAAGCAGGAAACCCTAGTTTCTTTGAAGCCGCCATTTTTAATTTCCAGAGAGTAAAGCTATCGGGCTAACAAATGATGAAGCAAGAAAAGAAAATGGGCCGGCCATTTTTCTACTGAAGGACTTTAAGGGATTTAATGTTTTAAATAGGGTTTTCAATTTTGCTTTTGTTTTTAAGTTTGTTTATTTTCATTGTAAACCAATTCGAACAGTTTCTGGAATTTTGTAAAAATCTACGGGGATTCAGTCAGGGTGTTGATTGACAGTTGACAGAGTCTGTAAAATCTGGGTTACTGGTTACGGGGTTGTAATCAGGGGGAATCTGACCGAGGGAATATCAGTCAGTCTACGGTTTTGAGCGTAGGGTTAGAATAGGAGCGAGAGTCGCGAGTGTACATGGTCTTGTATGAGGGATATGTTCTATCACCTAGTAGAAACCTTAGGAATGCAGTAGTAGGCAGGATTTTGCCAAAGTTGGGTATATCTTGTGTCATTTACCTTCTGCATTTCTGTTTCTGCTATATTCTGTGATCTGTTTATTATTGTATATTCCGTTAGATTTTTAATTGAGCTAAAAACTGTGATAAACCCTATTCACCCCCCCTCTAGGGTTAATCTAGATCCAACAATATATAAATATTTTCCTTCCTATCTCCTTCGAATATTACTTTTGAATTCCTATCTTTTATAAAACATTTATCTTTTTCAAAGTTTATTTTATAACCTTTATCGCAAACTTGACTTATACTTAGTAGGTTGTATTTTAGATTCCTAACTAATAAAACATTAGAAATAGTAGGAGTTCCAGAGTTACCGACATTGTCGATGCCAACAATATATCCAAATTTGGTCATTCCACCATCTTCATATACTAGATTATTTAGTATTTCTGGATTTCCTGTCATATGTCTCTAATAGCCACTATCCAGTATTCATTTGACCTTTTTGATTTCCATCATTTGTTCATCAAAATTTGAATTCTCAACAGCCATGTAACACACCATTTCGGATTTTGAATTTTCAACTTCCACGTCACCCATCTTTTCAAACTTTGAATTTCCAATAGCCATATAACACATCTGTTCCTGTATTGGACAACACTTCAGTAGATCACTTGAATTTTCAACATAATTCTGTGCACTCTTTCAACATTGATGTAATGCATGAATTGATACTAGTGTTAACAATCATTTCAAAATTTTCCATTTAATATATCCAAAAATCAGATTATGAATTTTTTGAAAACCTATACTATGATACCAATCGTTAGGGAATGAGCTCGATCTTAAGGCAAAACAAACATTTGATGTGCACGTAAAAATGCACATTTATATTCACATATTTATTCTCGTTTAGTACTAATAAATGTCATATATGGGTATTTTATCACGTTTAAATAATAATTGAATTGATTTTAAAACATCATGCATTTATCATCATATAGGGGGAAAATGATCGTTTTTGTGCTTATATTATTTTGAGAATGTTTGCTTGGACATTTTTCATATTTTTACAGAAATTGGATGCATGCAGAAAAGGACTTCATAAAGATATATATGCTTACAAAGAAAAAAAAAGGGAAAGAAATCAATGGAGGGGGAATCAATTCAAAAGGAGGAAATCAATGCCTTGCCAAAAAAATGATGAAAGGGAAATCAATCAATGGAGAGGAAATCAATTCAAATAGAGAATTAATTGAGGACCCTATTCACTCTCCTTCCTCTTTAGTGGAGACACAAAATTTTGGCTTCATGAACCACTATTGCTAAAAGACAAAAAGCAGCTTAAAGCAGGGGCATCATGGGTAGCACGCAAAAAGTTAATTTAGAGTTTTCCCTCATGTATAAATAATCCATGTATGATAATGTAAGGAGGATCTTGGATTTTGAGTTTAGAGTGAGGCTGAAATCAAAACCTCTCTTTTTTCTGCCATGGCTTCTTAGCCATTTCTTTTTTGTAATCTGTCGCTTTAATGCAATATTAATTTGTGTTTTTCATTTACATGTTATTATCTCTTCTACAAGTAGAATAGTTTTTTTTATCTTTATTTGCTCTTTATTTTGTTCTCTTTTATAATGAAATATCTTTATGCTATCATTCAATCCATTATGAGTAGCTAAACCCCTTCAATTTAGGGGCAGTGAAGCTCTCATGATTCATGAATAATTAACATAAGAATTTCATATTTCTAACTCTCTTATTTAAGCTTAATCTAAAATTGGATATAGATAAAGTACAGATTTTATATGGTGAAAATTGATAGCACATGTTAGTTGATTATTCCCAAATGTGTTATACTCGTATCATTAATAGAATCATACTTATCACAATCTAATTCATTTTAGAAAAAGTTGTGACATTAAAAGTGAAACCATCCTTTATGTTCTATGTAGTTAGTGAATATTAACATATAGAACATACTCATAATATTTCATTTTTATTAGAACTATTATTTTCTATGTGATAACTAGGGCTTTATGTATGTAATGAAAATTGACGATTTATGTAGCTTGAATTTTTTAGCATATAAATCATGCTTCTATAAATACAACACTTAATGTGCTAGTTATTAAAGAGAGTTAGAGTCATTTTTTTTATGTTAATTAGATTGATGTTGATAGTGAATCTACTCCTAAATTGCCTCTTAGTCTCATATTTGTATTCATTTTAACATTGTTAGTTTTCTTTTAATTTATAATCAACAATTTCACAGTTTGGTTTAATTTGATTGAATAGAATTTAAATTATTCTTTCCCTGAGGATCGACTCGTATTCGCTAACTTACTGACAATTGTACGCCATGCGCTTGCGGTTTATTTCAATATTCGCGATGATTTTCTAATTTATAGAATATTCGTCGTCGAACAAGTTTTTGGCGTCGTTGCCGGGGAATGAATTTGATTTTGATTTTATTCTTTGGATTAATTTTGTTGTTATTTAAAAAAAAAATGTGTTTGCTTTGTTCATTTTGTTCGTTTTTTATTTTGTGGTTGTTTTCATCATATTTAGTTCTACTTTTTTTAAAAGAAAAAAAAATTAACACTTGCCTTGTGTTTTCAAATTCTTTCCTGATTCATTTCATTAATTTCCTTCCACCTTCATCTCATTTATTTCTTTCCACCTTCATCTCATTTTCTATTCTTACAAATAAAAGAAAAAAAAACTCTTTCCATTATTTTTCTCTCTTTTTTTTCCAAATCTTCTCCACTTTTTTTTCTTTTTTTTTTCTTATAGATAATTATAAAAAAAAATCCTTTTCCTCCCTCTGATTGATTGATAATTTGTATGTTTGTTTTATTTGATCTTGTTTCAATTGCATTTGTGTGTTTTGTCCATCCATTTTTGTTTGTTGTATCTTTAAAAAAAAAAGTTGCATCTTGTATACTTCATCATCCCCACCATTAATTTTGCACTGATAATTTCACTTTCCATTTGAATTTGTATTCTCTGTTTTCCCATCCTTGTTTGCATTACCATATTTGTGTCTTGCATTTAAAAAAATAATACAATTGTCTTTTGTTTTCACTCTCTTTCCCATTTTTGTGTTTTCGATTTCTTTTATTTCTTTCCCTTTCTCTTTCTCTCCTTTATTTCTTTCCTTTCTTTTTCTGTTTATTTCTTTCCAAATATTCTCCACTTTTCTCTCCTTTTTTCCCAAATAATTAAATAAAAGAAATAAAAAAAAAACCAATTTATTGCTTTCCTTTTTCTTGCGCTTCCTCTATAATTTTCTTTCCTTCTCTGTCTTATATTTCCTGATTGTCTTCTGTTCACAATTAAACAGGACCTCCATCTTCATATCCCTCTTCCAATTTCGACTTTCCACCCTCCTCACCCTCCTCCTCAATTCAATCAAACCACCATACTTCTCTCTTCTCTGTTCTACCTCACACCCACCAATTGATCAACATCTCCAATACCTAGCACCTATTTTCACTACCACATACAACAGTGTGCAAAACTCCATACAACTACCTAGTGCCGAACTTTCCCACCTCGCAATCATCACCACACACCAGCCAATCATCACAATACCACTACCGCAACTACCAAAAACACCAAACCTCAAAAACCCAAATCGCAAAATCTGAATTCGAAACCTGATTTCAAAGACCTGAAGCTTCACTTGAAACCGAGTTTGAACTATTAAAAAAAGAACATAGACCGAATTGAAATCGTTTTTGGATTGATTTCAGCAAGAGAAAGAAGGGGCGTGAGATTTTTATTTGGTTCGATTAATTTTTTTCCTTTGTGTTTTGGGATAGTTGTCGTCGTTGATTGTTAGAGCTTGTGGGTTTTATTGAGATTGTTATGGCTTTGAGTTTTGGGATATTTTGTCATTGAGTCTTTGCACTGCTTTTCACGAATTTATTTTGGGTCACAAGGAGTTGTTTAAGAGCAAGATTATCATGAACAATTTGTTTCCCTTGTTTCTAGGTGTGAGTGCATGAGGCCAATATCTAGTTTGTTCTTGATTTTGTTCAGTCTAGTTGTCAGTTTTTTCTCATTTTATTTGTTTATTTTGTTGAGTCTAGTTTGTTTTATTTGCTCTATTTTTCTCCCAAAAAAAAAAAGAAGAGGGAGATCATTTTCTTCTACTGCATATATTGTCTTCAAATCTTTTTCAGGCTGCAGAAGAGACAAGGATTGCTTGCTAAAAGTTGCTTTGCTTTGCTCAAAAAAAAAAAAAAAAAAAGCGCCGCTAAATAAAATTGCTAAAAATTCTGCACGCTCTGGTATATGTTTTATTTCCTTGTATTTATTTCATTCGCATTGTTGTTTGCTTGCATTTGCATCAAGAATTCAAAAACAAAATAAAAATTCACTCGTAGTTGCATCGTTAATTCACATTTAATTTCTATTTTGCATTCATCTTATTTTTTCTTCTAAGGACACCGTTATATTTTGACAAATTGGTTTATTTCTAACGAATAATTTCTCGGTGTCTAGACTACGGCAGAGTAATAATCGTTTATAAATATTACGGTGATTCGTAAATATTATAGCGGTTGTCCCTCTGAAGGTACTTAAATCTTTGGCTGCATTGCTAGGGTGATTCCTGGTGCAACGATAACTCATGTCCGTTAATTGGCTGAGAAATCTTTTTGTTGAAATTAATCTAACCGTCATTATATAATTTTAGAAAAACCGTAAATACGTAATTTGCATTCATATAGTTGCATTAGGTTCATGCATATAAAAAAAACAATTATTATTTTTTGAAAATGTCTCAATTCCCTTATTCCTACGGATTTTACGATAGTTGTGAAAATCAATATAATCCACATAATTGTACACCAAATTCATATGGATATTTTAATAACAACTATTGTGCAAATAATTTGGATTTTATGCCAACAACTTTTCAAAATTTTCAAAATAATCCTAATTGTACACCACCAAATTTTCAAAATGATGATCAACCCTCAAGTCTTGAAATAAGTATTCAAGCTCTACGTGAAGAACGTCAAAGATTTAATTAAACAAGTCAAAGATTAATTGAATTAACGTGCAACAATTCAAGTCAAAGTTTTCAAAATAATCAAAATTTGAATTCACTTCCAAATTCAAATGATTTTGATTATAACCATTGCCAAATCAATTTCGAACTCCAAAATAAATTTCAAACTCAAAATGAAAATGTGAATAATTTTTCAAGTGATTTGGGCAATGGGAATAATTTCAATTGTGGTGAACCCGAAATTTTTTGTTCTCAATAATTTCAAACTGAAAATTCTCATGTAAATAATTATAAATTTGATTTTGTTGAGAAAACGAACAAACTTGACGATTACTTGAAGTTTCGTGAGAAACAAAGTCGAATCCAAACTTGTGACGATTCGGATGATAATCCATCTTTTACCACGATCAACGATCTTCAACCAACAACTTTTGAAGTTGCCGAAAATCTTAATGAAGTTGCTGAAAACCCTGTGCTTGATTTGAATTTAAATTCTCTTAAAAACAAAGACGTCAATCTTCAATTTGATCTTCCTCTCTCAGATTCTGAAAATTTATCAGCTTTAGATTGTCAACCTGACAAAAATGATGAAGTTGTTAACAACTGTTTAAGTGAGACGGCTTTAATGAGAGAAAACTTCTTATACTGATTGACGATGATGTTGTTGGATCTGAAATTGAAAATGAAATATTTGAAAACTTTGAAATTCTTGAGGTTGAAAACAATGAAACTGCTGAATGTGATCTTAAGCACAATATTTTTTTCTTCTGAAACTGTTGAAACTCCTTGCAACTTGATCATTTCAACTGAACCTCACTTTGATCACTTGTTTTTCAACGATAAATCTCTGCAGTATATAAATTCTTTTTGGAATGACATGATTTTTGAGAAAACACAATTTCAAAATTTACTAAAAATTCATTTGTTTGGTTTTAACTTTAGGTTTACGAATGAACCTTTAGTCAACAAAATTTCAAACATTAAAGCAAAACTGAACAATATTTCTCAAAACAAGTGTGGGGGTGAGAGTGATGCACATTTCTCTCAATTTATACATCATCTGAATAAATCAAACTTTGTTTTTGAAACTTTTACTGAACCCCGACCCACTGACCTCTCTTTAGTTGCTACAAAAATTCAATTTCATTTTAGTATCAATTGTAAGCTCAAAATTTCAAAGTTAGCAACTCAAATTTTTGAAAAAACAAAATTTGTTTTTCCAAATCTGAAACGTGATTTTTTTTTTTATGATTTGGTTTTCTGTGCTTAAGCTGTGTCTCTCATACTTAAAGAGACAAGTGAATCAGTCTTTAGAAGATCGTTTCATTTACTTCTTGTCAATATATTTTCTGATATTTTGTAAATATTTGTTTTCCTTTTTTTTTGTAAATATAAGGCATATTTTCAAAATTTTCATTTTCTTTCCATTTGGGTTGACTGTGGGGACACAGTCAAAATCAAGTGTGGAGGGAGTTTCATTTTCATTCTGTTTTGCATAGTTTAAGTTAGCTTTTTTTCCTTTCTCTTTTTGCATTTTTTTCTTTCTTTTTCTTAAAAAAAAAGTAAAAGTTTCGCACTTCTATTTACTTTTAAATAAGACATGATGGAGTTAGTATATAATTTTGGTCGTTCGATTTAAATATTTGGAAATTTACTTCTCTTAACGGATAACGAAAGGAAAGTTTGAATTATGAGCAAATTTGGTGTAACTGGTATATTGGGAAATTCGTAGGTGATGAGTATGAAATGTTTTCTGAATTGTAATCCGATTAAATGAATGGTTGATTTAGACTACTTGCGATAACATTTTAGATCATTTAAGTGAAGTTGTGCTAAGATATTCTCGCTTAACTCTCTCTCTTATGTAAAAAAGAAGAAGAAGAAAGTATATATATTTATAATTATCCAAGGGTATCCAACATTGCTGGTACATCTGGCGTTGGTGTGCAAACCCGCCAAGCTCTTTCCGACACCTTGTTGACAAAGTCAGCGTCGGTATATCTTGATCTCATTTAATAAGTTGGACACCTAAGGATTACCAACATCTTGTTGACAAAGTCAGCGTTGGTCTGCACGATCCGCCAAGCTCTATCCCAAACTCTCACGTCAGTCCGCGAGGCAGTGCATGGGTGGCATACCTTGGTCTTTTCAGTTTGGTGTTTGTAAATAATAATAATAATAATGTAAATAATTTTCAAAATAAAGAGAGAGTTAGCACTTAAAATCCAAGCACACTCTTCACTTATTCAACCTAACTTGTTAACAAAAAGGAAGTTGAGACGCCGTTTTACGATTGTTGATATCGATTATAGAATTCATTTCATATTTGCACTATGTTTCTACCAAAACAACTGGCCAAGCTGGAGGAGTTTGTAATGATAACATGACTTTTGTTTGAAGTTTTGATTAGTAATGGACTCAAATTTCATAGTGATGACCCAAATTTGTGTTAACTCATTCGTGTAATATTTAAAAGTAAATTATCCATTTGTAAATATTCCTTTAAAAGCTTGCATTCATATTGTCAATATTTTGGAATCTTGCATTTTGTAAATATTTTTTTGCATTTAACTTTTGGATTTTGTGGGTAGTATCCACTGAAAACCCTCACGAGACAACACTCTTCCTACTGGGGACACCCCGAGGTTTAACGGCTTGTTGCATACGCTCAATGCAATCATGCTCCCTACGAAAATGGGTTTAGCTTAGTCTTTACTTTATTCGAGGACGAATAAAAAGATAAGTGTGGGGGTATTTGATGTGCACGTAAAAATGCATATTTATATTCACATATTAATTCTCGTTTAGTACTAATAAATGTCATATATGGGTATTTTATCACGTTTAAATAATAATTGAATTGATTTCAAAACATCATGCATTCATCATCATATAGGGGAGAAATGATCATTTTTGTGCTTATATTATTTTGAGAATGTTTACTTGGACATTTTTCATATTTTTGCAGAAATTGGATGCATGCAGAAAAGGACTTCATAAAGATATATATGCTTACAAAGAAAAAAAAGGGAAAGAAATCAATGGAGAGGGAATCAATTCAAAAGGAGGAAATCAATGCCTTGCCAAACAAATGATGAAAGGGAAATCAATCAATGGAGAGGAAATCAATTCAAATAGAGAATTAATGGAGGACCCTATTCACTCTCCTTCCTTCTTTAGTGGAGACACAAAATTTTGGCTTCATGAACCGCTATTGCTAAAAGACAAAAAGCAGCTTAAAGCAGGGGCATTCTGGGTAGCACGCAAAAAATTAATTTAGGGTTTTCCCTCATGTATAAATAACCCATGTATGATAATGTAAGGAGGATCTTGGATTTTGAGTTTAGAGTGAGGCTGAAATCAAAACCTCTCTTTTTCTGCCATGGCTTCTTAGCCATTTCTTTTTTGTAATCTGTCGCTTTAATGCAATATTAATTTGTGTTTTTTATTTACATGTTATTATCTCTTCTAAAAGTAGAATAGTTTTTTATCTTTATTTTCTCTTTATTTTGTTCTCTTTTATAATGAAATATCTTTATGCTATCATTGAATCCATTATGAGTAGCTAAACCCCTTCAATATAGGGGTAGTGAAGCTCTCATGATTCATGAATAATTAACATAAGAATTTCATATTTCTAACTCTCTTATTTGAGCTTAATCTAAAATTGGATATAGATAAAGTACAGATTTTATATGGTGAAAATTGATAGCACATGTTGGTTGATTATTCCCAATGTTATACTCATATCATTACTAGAATCATACTTTATCACAATCTAATTCATTTTAGAAAAAGTAGTGACATTAAAGTGAAACCATTCTTGATGTTCTATGTAGTTAGTGAATATTAACATATAGAACATACTCATAATATTTCATTTTTATTAGAACTATTATTTTCTATGTGATAATTAGGGTTTTATGTATGTAATGAAAATTGATGATTTATGTAGCTTGAATTTTCTAGCATATTAATCATGCTTCTATAAATACAACACTTAATGTGCTAGTTATTAAAGAGAGTTAGAGTCATTTTTTTTACGTTAATTAGATTGCTGTTGATAGTGAATCTACTCCTAAGTTGTCTCTTAGTCTCATATTTGTATTTATTTTAACATTGTTAATTTTTTTTTAGTTTATAATCAACAATTTCACAGTTTGGTTTAATTTGATTGAATTGAATTTAAAATTATTCTTTCCTTGAGGATTGACTCGTATTCGCTAACGTACTAACAATTGTACGTCGTTCGCTTGCGGTTTATTTCAATATTCGCGACGATTTTCTAATTCATAGAATATTCGTCGTCGAACAACATTATAGGGGCTGAATAGTGTTTTCAATGAATTTATGATAATCTGAAACTTATATGAACTACTATACGAATCACACACAACAAAGATGATCACAAACACAGAATCAAGCACAGACACACATATATGCCAAAATAAAATGCAGAAAAGGAAAGAATACATCGGATTTTATACTGCTTCGGATTACTCCTACGTCCAGTCCCACGCAACGCTAGATTGCGCAGAGTTTTATCGTTATCAATATCCAAGTACAATCCCCTTGATTTTACGGCTACAAGGTTAACACCGCTCGAAACACTCTTGATTTCACGGCTACAAGGTTATTACCACTCTCTTTCCTTGATTTCAGGGCTACAAGAAACACACCCTTTCCCAAGCACTTCCCAAATGATTACGACATCCATATAACTCTTCAATAGCACTTCAATTCAGAGAGTAATGAGTAGAGAGAGAAAAAAAAGAAGAAGTTTTATATAATTAGAGTAGAAATCGGTAAAGCAGAAGTGTAGAAATCAATAAAATACGAAATATTAATCGTGGGATGAAGAGGAGTGAAGATGGAGAAGAAGAATGATGAAAAAAATTCAAAATCAACCCATATTTATAAGAATTAAAAGGTTGCAACGCTTCTAGAATGTTACAAATAGTGAAAAATTACTTTCATTGAAATTTGAATTTCTAACAGTTGTATGTCGACATATCCTCCTATGTATGTCGACATAGGCATGTTAAAATTTTGAATTTTGAACTTTTTTAAGTGTTTATACATATATATTATTCTAGAAATTCTTGAATTAAAACTTAGTGATATAAATGAGTATTCTAAAGTATAAAACCATATGAAATCATAATAATATATTATATAAACATATTTATAAATTTATAAAGTTTAAAACTATATAATTGTAAAACTATAAAGCTATAAAACTATATAACTATATAAACTTATATATTAAACGTAAAACTTATATTCGAAATCATAAGTGAGATAGAAAAATAATTTGAAATTAGAATGTGAATTTTGAAAATCAAAATTTGAAAAGCAAACTTTGAATTTGAGCCTGGAGTGTTATTCATAGTTTTACATTTAAACTAGACTCTATTACTATATTTGTCTTGAACTCTTGAAAACTTGATAACTGATGAGTCTTGAATCTTCTCTGAATTCTGAATCTCTTGAAACACTAAAACTGTACAGTCTTCAATATTTACGTCTTGTATACAAATCATGCATATATATATATATATATATATATATATGTGTGTGTGTGTGTGTGTGTGTGTGTTCTAGATAAAAATGTTAGTATATATTTTATAATCAATGATAATTGAAATAAGGCTATTGTCATCAAAACTCACTACGCAATAAACAGCCTAACGCAATGCAAAAAAAAAATTGTTGGCACAGACCAAAAAAATGTTGGCATAGGCCTTTGGCAACATTTTTGGGATGATGCAATTTTCACTGTTGCCTTAGACCTCAAAGGCAACATTTTGGTCATCTACGGCAACATAACAAATATTGTTACAGCAGACCACTATTTAGGTTTATAGCGACATCCTTAGGTGTCTGTAGCAACATTCCAAAATGTTGCTATAGATATTTATATTAATTTTAAAAAAATAATATGTATAATATATAACAAAAAGGAGAATTAAATGCTACTACATAGAATTAAATATACAACAGAATTTTTATTCAAATAAATATTTTATTTCAACGTTTGAAATAGTACATATTTCTAACTCCAATATTTACAGTTCACTGTTAAAAACATAGTCAATCACATATACGGATATTCCCCACTACATCGCTCAGTTCACTCATTCATATGTAGTTTCAATTTATACAGACACTAACACTAACAAATATATGTCGAGCCGAAGGCGAGCCGTGCTCCGAGCCGAAGGCGAGCCGTCAGCGAGTCCAGACGCAGCGCTGGTGGGGGTCCAAGGCCCCACAGTCCCCGCGGAGATTTCAAATGATGTTTTTTGTTTCAAACTTCCACTTCTACAACAAATCTGTTATTCACAACTGCTACATGAAACAACACAATTTGAGATTAAATTTAGGCAATATATGTTGTACATATATCAAACCTCTCCATTAGAATTGAATAGGAAGATAGACAAATGAACGTAAATTACAAAATGTTCTCTAAACTTGAATGAGAACTGTTTTAGAAAAACCGTGCATAGTACGAACTTGCACTGGTTTACTTTGATTATTAGCATTGCACTGATATTAACCTTCATTTGATTAAAAAAATACGTTCGAACAGTATTGAACATGTTAAATGGATGCACACTTCAGAAAGCCATAACCAAGATGGTTGATGAATGGTACATGACACATCAAATAATCCATTACAGAAAATAACAAATCCAGCTTAAGTTTCAATTGGTTATGAAATAACAATGTGAAAAGCGTGCAATTAAACAGCTATTGTATATACAGTCTTTGTTCAAGAAACAGATCACAAACTTCGACCTCTTCTTCCAAGGGCTATAATGAAAGCAAATTACAAGAATAAGTCATAATGAACGTCTATACTGAGAACTAAAACAACATGCAAAAACTACAACTAGTTTCTAAACATATACACATAATCTCAGACGTTGCCTATTGAGACTGAAGAAAGTAATCCTTACAAATTTGAAGAAATTCTAAATCACGACGTTCATCACAACCAAATCGGATTTCATCTCAACAATTCACAACCAAATCATAGCTACAAATCACAACTAGATCGGAGCTACAAATCTGATTCCAGACTTTATTTCCAGAAAATTTAATTTCAGTCGAGTCATTCATCACAAAATTAAATTTCAGAAAGTTTAAAAATGTCAAACTCGACAAAATCGGATCTACAAATCACAATCAAATCTAATGTTGAAATCAGAGATTATTTAGGGATTCGAAACCCTATAAATTCACATGAATTCATCACAGGTAAAGGTGGGATTGAAATCGAACAACAAAACAATAATCAAAAGTAAAAGGGCAAAATCACATACTGATTTCAGAGATCGATTTCATCTCAACAAGAACAGGATCGAAGATTATCGAAACATCTGTAGCATTCGAGAAATTGATGGCGGAAGGAGAAGTTGTAATTCGAAGAAATCAGAGCTGAAGTCGCGATTTGTTGAAGAGGGCAAAACCCTAGTTATCGATTGGCCATTAAAATGGAAGCCGACTGTATTTTTTCTTAAGTAAAAATAGCGTGAATTATTTTCCAGTGGGAAAATGAAAATTTAGGGCAAAGAAGCTAAGGAGATGAAGGAAAATCAGAATGATGTGGATTAGTAACATGGATCGCGTTGATGCGGATCGCCACGTAGGATATGAAAAGACTACTATAGCGACACTGTATAAAATGTTGCATCGTGTTACACTTGTTTATCTAGAGCAACACATATTTATGGGTATGGTAACATCAAAAATCGAACGTTGCAATAGGACCAAAATAGTATAGCTATCGTTACATTTTGGTTGGCAACACCTTGCAAATTTGTTGCATTAGGCTGTTTATGGCGTAGTGACTACGTTCTCCAAAAAACGCGCCTCCTCCAGCCGGACTGCGAGTTCTGACAGGCCATAACCATTGGCTCTGACAGACTGTTTCACTGAGATGGTGACGCGATGTTATTCTATTCTATCCATTGTTATTGACGTTCAAAGGTATAAGCTTGTGAAGATATTTCACAATGACACCGCAGTCTTGAATATGGTGTAGGCGCTTCCTGATTTTGATCTGATCAAATATCTTAGTTCTCTTTTGAGAATATTCCGCAATACTTAAATGATAGCTTATCTGTTATTATTATTGTTGTTGTTATTATTATTATTATTTGTTGATTGTTTGATCAGTTTGTTTTGTAGTTTATTTGACTCGCTAATATTTGATTACAAAATGTGTTGTTGTGATTGAATGAATTATCGAGTTTACTCTGTTATGTTTTATTTGCAATTATTAAACGCGTATTACATTATTAAACATATAATTAATTTACTACACATCAACTAAATTAAAATATTTCATTTAAATGTCACGTTTAAATCCGCAAAGCATACCTCGTTTAACTTCATTTTCGATCTAAATGAAAATATTTTGTTTAAAGTCATAAATTAAAATATTTCGTTTAAATGCTTTGTGTAAATGTTTCTCTTCTGATACATGTCAACCGCACCTTGAAAGACATGTAAATAATTTTTTTTTAAATCTAAGTACTTATTTTATCATTATAGGCAATTCGGGTAATTTAAAAAGCAAACACTAGGCTAGGTCAACATTTCTCAATTTTAATTATAAATAGCATGAATGCACGATTACGGTCCCTGCAAAATCGTACGGTGAACATTCACAATTAATATTATTACTGTCTCCATCTGCTTCCATTGAAATTAAAAACTTAGTGTGCGTTTGGTTAAAAATGAGTTTTGGGTTTTAGTTTTCACAATTAATTACAAAACATTAAAGACGTGAAAGAAGAAGTGGTAGAATGAAAGGAAGATGGAAGGGACCGCGGAGGGGATGTGGCAATCATGAAAGGAAGAATTTGTCTCCATGTTTCTCTCGTTTCTCAAAATATGAAAAATAGATAAAAGTTGTTTTTTATTTTGTGTGTTAACTTTGTTTTTTAAAATGGTTGTTTTCCATGATATGCGTGTGTTGTGCACATTTTTGTATGGACGAAAACCCAAAACTTAAAATGGTAAACCAAACACTACCTTAAAATTTTAAATTTCAAAATGCTAATTACCGGATAACTCCAAAGCATGTGAGAGACAGAGCAAGTGGCTTCAGCACCAAACACCCTTCTTCCCCAATCATCATCAAATTCAAAACAAGCAGCTCTAAATCTCAAATAATGTCAGAACGCAACCCTTACATTTCGCCAGACAACCCCCAAAACCCCGACCACAGCCGCATCACCTCCGTAATCCACTCCCTCAACTCCACAATCCAACTCCACTTCGACAAAACCCTAGAAAAGAAGCGCTCCATCGACCTCCAAAAGAAGCACCTCCAGAAGCTCTTCCTCCTCTTCTTCCTCTTCCTCTCCCTAGCCGTCCACGCCAACCCAAACCTCAAATGCCGCCACTCGTGGCTTCCGATCTCCCTCATCTCGTTGGGATTCGTCGCCTTCTACGCCTCCTTGGCTCAGACCTTGCGCTGCATCAACGAGTTCAAGTACCAGCGCAGGTGCCATAAGCTCACCCTCGCGCTGGCGACGGAGAAGCTGAAGAATGTCAGGCGCGGGCTGGGGTTGGTCGGAGACGATGATCAGGTTTGCTATCAGGAGCCGCCGGAGAGTTATTTAGGCAAGTTCAAGAGGATTTGGGCCTTGTATTTTGCCTTTCTGGTTCTTACTTTTGGTGTTATGGTTTCGGGAATTCTGGTTGTGCATTGTTTTTGATTTTCAATGAAATGTGGTTAATTTAGCTGTTCATCATCCTTTTGGAACCTGTTCAGTTCATCATGCATTTGATTTTACCTTTGCCAATGCATTTGATTCTAAAGCAAATATGTAATGAAACAGAAGAAAAATTGAGACGATGATAACATTAGGTTTCAGGTTATTGCTCTAAGAATCATTAGTCACTAGATAATGTAGGGAAACAAAGTAAAAAAGAATGGAGTTATGTACAATCGATTTATGTTTGAAAACAGAGTACATGTGTTGAAGTAAAATGGCCGTTGGCTGGAATCAATTCTATGTATTATTAAGATTTGTTTGTTGTGCGTTGATCTTGTCCTTTTATACCCAACTGTTATATTAGTGAGCTGGCAGATGAGCGACACGACCGCCAGCACTGCTTATAACTCTGAATGGATGTTTAAGGGGCGACGCAGTGTGATAGTTTGTATTGGTACTTGATTGGGGTTTTTGTGGGAGAATTTTTGCAAATGGAAAATAAGTTTGTTCCTAAGAGAGGAGCAAATTGAAAGGGGCATAATTATTATTTTATTATTTATATATTTGTGTTTATTATAGTTTTAATTGAATGCAGAATACAAATTACAGAATTTAAATTCCATAATTTAAACACCAATACAACACAAAATACCAGTTTACATAAAAGAAAAACAATTTAAACATGCAAACACAACACCAGGATGAAAAGCAATAACAAATACATAAGAAAACTACGGCTATCCAGCCCTCAGCGTACGAACATAATGAAGAACACAACCTCTAAGCTGCGCGGGGCTTGTCAATCAGAGAATAAAAAGGGTTGTGGTCTCTTCTGTCGTTTTCTGACATAACAGCCACAATCTCCCACTCGACATAATCGTCATCGTCGTGACGTACTACCATGCACAAATCAATAAGCTCATCTCGATCCATGGAAGGAGGAGCAGAACGAGAAGGGCCAACACTAGATTTGGCATGCCTACGAGCCGGACGACTCGAGATCTCAGTAGCATCGCCCCGAATAAAAGCACCGTACATTTAGGCCTCGTGCAGATGAACTGGTGGAGCTATCAGAACTATGTACTAACATTTGGTGAGGAAAAGGTAAGGAATTGGTGTGAATATATAGGGAGGTAAGAAGAGGACCGATGGATCCAGAAATTTCTTATGCCTCTCACGCGAAAGCTAACATTGAGTTGTTCGTCTCGAAAGGATATACGTGTGGGTCCCACGTTTGAGCGTCCGTCGCCTCAGACGCAGACACCAACGTGGACCGCCCATTTACGAAATCAAACGCTACCTTCATATAAGTTTCAAATGTTACAGTATGTGTTAAAGTGAAAAATGACATCAACGCTATTAAAGAAAATTAAAAGAAAAAAAAAAGCGAAAGCATCCTTAAAATGAAAGATATTATAAAGCGGATCTCTTAAGTTTTCATTTAAAGTGGGTCATATTTTGCTATAGCAACACTGTTTCGTGATTTTTACGCTACTATACAAAAAAGTTCATAAAGTTATAATTATTAATGGAGCGTTTCTAAGAAGAAAAAAATGTAGAAATTTCTGCAATTTTTGTAAATAAATGAAAATATTTCTGCAATTATATATATAGTGCATTTCAGGGATTTAAAAGGAGAAAAATAGGTGCAGAAACGTCTCCGCTTATTATAAATAATTGTAGACATATTTGCAACTATTTTGCAGTGTATTCCAAACATGTGTTAGTATATGGAAATATCGTCGACTTATGTGAATTTTTGCAAATAATTTCTTTTTTTGCAATCTTGCTAGAAATGAAATATTTTTCATTTGTATGCAATTTTCATCATTTTTTTATTATTTTCCTATAATAATATGATGTTTAAATAGGTGTAGGCATTGAATTTGAAAGTTTGAAGCAAATCATCAAAAATTGCATGAAAGCATAAAATATTTTGATATAATATTTTTTTTTTTTTTTTGCAAAAAATAATAATATCATAACAAAAAGGAGAAGAAAGCACTTCTTCGACGGATTACAAAAAATAGTTAAGTGGCAGTAAACCACAACTGTGATATAAGCTAATACATACTACGAACAAAAAAAAAAAGAAAACATACAAACCACTACTCAAGCGAATAAAAAGCAACTAAAATAAGCCTAAGCCCGCCTCATCCAAACGAAAGTGAAAGTAGCAACTACTAGACAAGTTGACCCCTAATACCAAGCGATGGGAGAAGCGAAGTCCAATAGAGCCAAGCAAGTACCAATCCACTCCTAGCCAAGCACGCTCCAATCCATCCTAGCGGAAAAGCTCCATCCATCCAAACCAATCCCGCTCCAGACATCCAAAGCCTAAGCACCACAAAGCCAATCCCGGGAAGAAGACAAGAGACCAAGCCAAAACATGCTAAAAAGAACAAAACCATCATCCGCCACCAGCATGAGGAATAACACCCGCGGTAATATCAAATGAGCGAGCTAACGCTAAGGAGCGAGGATAAAGAGTCCCCAAAAAAGGCATTCCGCGAAACACGAAAAAGGCATCATCATTAACTTTTTGAATCACGAAAGAAGGTTCCACAGGGATCTCATCAAAGAAATCATTGTTACGAGCACACCAAAGGTGCCAACAGATAATACAAGGAAGAATGCGAAAAAGCACAGATCGAAGTTTCTTCCTGGTCTGCCCCTCCCACCAGATATGGAGCAAATCAAGGAGTGTTTGGGAATTACCCCCAATTCCTAACCGATCCTTGAAAAAGGAACACAACGCAGGACACAAGCTCCCTCGATAAACAAATGAGACGACGTCTCCAGTTTACCATAGCTGCAACAACTACAGTGAGACACAATAAGAATACCAATCCTCATAAGGTTTGCATCCAGAGGTAAACCATCATAGAAGATTTTCCACATAGGAATGGAAATCTTGGGAGGGATTCGAGAATCCCAAATGAAAGAGAAGAATGAAATCTTCTACATCGGAGTTATTGTAGAATTCCACGCAGCACTCAAAGAGAAAGGTCCTACAATCCAGCCTAAGCCCCGGGCGTGAAAATCAGAGAAGGCCTTCACATATTGCATATGTTTCCACGTCTCACTGGCATGCGACGGGGAGCCGAAGAAATCCGAAGATAAAAAATGACGGTACTTGGCATGGAGAAACCACGCCCATAGGGAGTCATTTGAAAGAAACCTCACCCAAAGCTTACAAGCGTAAGCCTTGCAAATATCCCACGGGTTCCTAAGCCCCAAACCTCCTTCCTGTATGGAACGGAAAGCGACGTCCCAAGACACCCAATGATGCCTCGAAGTGTCATACCTCTACTCCCAATAGAAGAAGAAAACAAAGAATGAATGGCTCGAAAAAAAGTTGATGTTGGAGTCATGGCTGCAAAAACATGCAACCCAATTGAATCCAAAACGGATTTGATGAGAACAAGAGGCCGGCTTTAGAGATAAGAGTAGAGTTCCATCTGAGGATTTTAACTCTTGCTTTATCGATAAGAGGATCGAAAATTGCATTGAGTTTATGGCCTCGGTAAAGAATAATACTATGGTAAGGCAAAGGAAGAGAAGCAAAACGAAAACCGGACAAGGATCTGATCCAAGAAATCATAATCGAGGTCATAGTCTTTGAAGAAACGAAGCAACTTTTTGAGATATTGGCTAATTGTCCAGAACACCTCTCGTAGAGATGAAGAAAACCCAAAAGCCGACGAAATGAACATTTATTCCCATTGGTGAAAAAATGATGCAATCTGCAAAGGATAGAGAAATAACGGGACAACCAGACGGAACGCCAAAACGATGTATCTGTCCCTCTATCGTAAGGGAATGAACACCATGGATTAAAGCCTCCACATTGATGACGAAAATGGTTGGAAACAAAGGATCACCTTGGCGCAAACCCCTTCCCGAACGGAAATAATCGTTGGTCGATCCGTTGATAAGAACAGAAAACCAACAGTTCGAAACAAACCTCCAGACCAAGTCAATGAGAGGCTCCGGAAAACCGAAGGCTCACTACTAGAAAAACTACATTCGACATTGATTTTTTGTCAATGTCTGAAAAAATTTCGATCGATATCTTCGTAGGTGTAGAGGAAGGTCAGGGTCTTTCACATTGTTTTTTGGTCGATGCTTAAGATGACTTTATACAACGTTTTTATTACGATATCCGATGATTTACGACCGATGTCTTCATGCGAATTCTACATTGGTTATTTATAAAGAACCACTATTAAAAAAGATGATTACTGTTAGACCCAAATGTGGTTCTAACACCCAAATTGATTAGAAACAAGATAAAGTAAAGCAGAAATAAAAAAGAACACACAAGGTTTATAGTGGTTCGGCGAAGAAATGCCTACGTCCACTTAGTTTTCACTATATTCAGTAATTCAATTACAAATACAATGTAAGATTCGCTCACAACTCACTTTTGTTCACTCAGAAAGATAAAAACAGGAAATGAAAGATGGTTTGGATTTTCCGGGAGTGAAGGAATTCGAATGATGGAGGTACTTGGATTCTCAAAAGTGCTGAAAAAAGATCCTTCTCTTTGTCTCTAGATGGGGTATTTATAGGTGTGAATCTGCCTGAGATGCAATCCGGGTCGGAACACGTGTCATCCATTGCACTCTCTTCGGGTTCGGATGGGCTATCAAGCTGACAACGCATCAATGAGATGGACGTTAGGGGTAGGAATTGGTCACATCCGGTCCGGTTCTTCAGGCGACTTTATAGGAGATCTTCCTGGATCATGGGTGCGGGTCGGAGACGTGCAGGTTGGGGGCTCGGATCGGAATACCCGACCCGAACCGGAGTAGCTTGGACGTCTCTTCTTTTCTAATCATACTCCGCTCCGCCCCGAAGTCGTGGCAAGCAGACGGCTTTCCGATCCACCTGAGATTCATTGGCCTTCCGATCCGATCAGGTATGCTTTGCCAATTTATCCAGTAAGAGATATCCGATCCGAACAGAGAATTTTACCCGATCCGAACCGATACGCTGCTATCAATCTGAATTGTGGAGTTTCCTTCCGATCCGAACCGGAGTCGCATAACTTGAAATACTCTTCAACGGTTGGTTTCTTGACTTTGTGTTGCCTAGTTCACAAAGTAGGCTAACATTTTGCCCCCTCAAAGGATGCTTTCGTTGTACAAAGCGTCCTTTGATGTCGTTCAACCAGAATTGTCAAGAGTAATGCATTGATTTCTATTCGGTTCGGCGTCCGATCCGAGTGCCTTTTCTTCATTTCTGAGCAAATGTGGGAACTCTACTCGCCGTGTAATGCTTCTTGTAGGTATGCTCCTCCTTTACTTCCCTTCTCTTCAATTCGAGTCGGACGTTAAATCAATCGCGTGAGATTTCCGCTCGGTTCGGATTCCGATCCGAAGCGTCTTCGTGAGTTAAGTTCTTGGACGTTGGGCCTTCAGAGGGAGTTGTGCTTCTGGGCCTTCATTCCGGTCCGAGCGGGTGAGACAAAATGGGAAGACGAGGAGTCAACAACATTCCCTTTATAAACTCGTTACTGCCTTCATTCCTTCCTTCTTCGTTTTTGCTACCGCTCCCGACCCTAATATTGAAAACGTTAGAAACTCGAAAATTCTAAAACAACTTCCTGTAGATTTCCCGAATCAAACATATAGGTAGCTTTTCTAATCTCAAATACTTTTGTTGCAACCGTTCTCGATTTCAATTAGCGTTGGATTAAGATGGTTTGGCCATAAGCGTCACTCGAACCCTCCGCCGCTGCTGGTGGACGCGCCATTGCTTCGAGGCGTTGCGAGGCTGAATAGGGCGAACATTTGTTCTTCACGGCGGCTTCGGTGATAAAGTGGACTCATCTGTGAGTAGATGGGAAAAAAGGAAAGAGATGAAGAGTGGGGTGACAAGCTGGAGTCGATTCGGGTAGACGACGAAGGAGCAAAAAGGAAAAGGAGGGAAAGGGAATCGGCTCGGGTCTCGTTCTTAGGAAAGATGGAAAGGAAAGGAAAAGGCGGTTCGGGTCGGAAAAATGAATGGGATAAGAGGCTGAAGTAAACGGATCGGTTAGGTGATGCTGGTTCGGTTCGGATCGGGCTACCCGATCCGAACGGATCAGTCCTGCTTCCGCACCCGTTGCTTCCCTTGTCTTGAACTGACCATGCTTTAGTGAGGCATCCGAACCGACTGTTATCTTTGCCTGCGTCGAGCTAGTCATCATATGCATATCCGAACCGACCCGAACATATTGAACTTGACACATAAAGACCACTCAACTAATTCAACTAACACTCATTCTAGACGAATATGCCTCGCGGACAGTTAGGATAGTGCCTTGTAAACATAAACGAGAATTAAGAACAATTCTGACTATCACCTTCTCTTTAAAGCTTCGTCTTACATTGCTGTACTCTTATTTTGTACTTCCCGCATTTGTTGCACACACTTTAGTTCACACACATACACAAAAAGGGGACACGGGATAATTCACTCTAATTCGTGCTATTGCTTCTTCAATAGTTCCATGACAATGAGGCCCAGACGCTCTTCTCGTCTAGCTGAGAGGAAAGAAGCTCCAGAAACTTCCCACAAAACCACTCTCGAGGATATATCTTCTTCATCTGACCCAGAATGGGACAGCGAGGGTCCGGATTACGGAGTTGGTCATCGGGAAAGCGGTGAAGTGTCTTCAGAAAATGAAGTTTCCCTAGGCTTTGAGGAGGAAGGAGGGATTGGTGACACTCGAGCACCCGATGAATTCGACTCAGCCATTATATTGGAGTCACCTCCAGATTCCGTAGAATCAACAATTGACAACGACCGACTCGTGAGAATTTGCTTGAAGTATGGAATAATGAAGAGAGACACTCTAGTGCCCTCACGTTCTGACCGTCCACATAACCCTCCAGAAGGATATATGACGGTCACTCGTTTGATGTGCATGGTTGGCGCCATTCCTCCTTTCTCGCCTTTCATCGTCGACTTCTTAAGACAAATGCGGATTGCCCCCATGCAGCTACATCCCAATTCATATGCCTATCTGCATACCTTATTCATAGCATATCGTGAAATTCTAGGCGTGGAGCTTACGTTTGACGATGTTCATTTCTTCTATAATTTCAAACATCGGACTAGGGAAACCCCTTCTTTCTGTTACTTTGAGTCGGTCCCAAAGAGGAAGATAATCTCTACACCGTTTAGCAGCAAGGCTGGAGATTCCAGATTGGAGTGGTTCTATATAAAGCAACAGCCTGGATGCGCCAGAAGATGGATAAAATCAAGTAAAGCACTGATTTTCTGACCCTGGATTCTAGACACTTGAATCATCACCCTGACCTGTTTTTCCTTTTTATTTGCAGTCGATAATCCCAAACAGGTATCAGACCAAGTGTTCTTTGATCGAATGCACCGTCTCCTCAATGGCGACCAAAAATTCCTTACTATTGACGAGGTTCTTAAAGATGAGTACCTTCATTTTCACGGGCTGCTATCCGTCCACCGTAGCATCGGTCATGGGACAGTCCCTTATGCATATATCCCTCCAGTGGAAACAGTTCCAGAAATAGGAGAAGGCTCAGGGATTCCTGCAGCTTCTCTTCAAACTTCACCCTCTCCCTCTTCCACTCAAGACGATGAGCTGGCTAATCTGGCCAAAAAACATCGTGAAGGGTACGTTGCCCCCGAGGAAACTACCTCGGTAGACAAATCAAAATCTCCCCAAGGGTCGCCACTTCACGCTTCCGAAGGGGATGTTCCTAGCGCCGACGAGCACATATTTCAGGGTTTGGGGGATCTCCCTTTACCCGAGGCTATATACACTTCGGAAGATTTCAGAAAGGACCCTCTAGTCTTCACTTCTTCTGAAGAGACTACTCCTGCTAAGGCCAAAGAGCCTGCCCGCACCACTTTAGCTTCAGACTCGGGTTGGTTGGGGGGACACATACACTACATAGGATGCACTTTGCACCGTAGCACTAGCATTCATTGCACTTCTTTTTCCATGGATCCGCTGATTCTAAACTTCGTTTAACTTATCGTGCAGGTACAATGTCTCGATCCTCTTATGACATAAGAAAGCTTCGCCGCAGCATGTCTAATCCTCCCCAGGATGCCGAATATAACCGCCGGGATGACCGCGGCAGGGAGGAAAGGAGACCCTATGATCCTTATCGATCTCGATCCTCACGCTCTCGCTCACCAGTTCGACCGGAACAGGAAAAATACAAAAGCTATCAAGGTCGTAGGGAGGAGGATAGACCACAATCTAGGGATTCCACTTCCTCCCATGAAAAGCGAAGCAGAGAGAAAACACCTCCAAAGGAAACTGGGTCTAGAAGCAAGCAAAAAGTCCCTGCTACTAAGCGACCTCGGACAGACAAGGGTTCTACAGAATCTTCTTCGAGAAGGGACGCTGAACTAACAATCCTAGCCCCTCCTCCACCAGATGCGGGAACCGCCGTAAGGCTGGCATACTTAAAGGAGCAATTTCCCGAGCACTACTTCGAGACTCTGACCTTTCTACCTTCCCTTGAACCTATTTCTTCTAATTGGGCAGAGGAGGCCAGAGCAAAGATTGATTTGGTGGAAAAACAATATACCGAAATGTTCAAGTATTCCCGCACTCTTTCTAGAATCATTCGCACGCTACTGACAAATGCTGACTCAATGCACAAAACTGCAGAGGAAGATGCTAAGGCCCTGAAAACCTTAGGAAAAAATTTAGAAGATACTCAAGCTCAACTAGCTATCGCTCAGAAGAACGCTTCTAACTTCAAACAACAGTTTGAGGACATGCAAAAGCGCTATCATGATTTGCTAGAATCCCACACTCAGGAACGTTCCGAGTTGAAGAAGCAAGCTGACGAAGCCAAGTCAGAGGCTGCTAAGACACGTCTCGCTTATGTTGAGCTTGAGCAAAAGAATGCCGAGTTAACGAAAAGGAGTGCTGAGTTAGAAAAGAAAAACGCTGATTTGGCTTCAAAATTGTTAGAGGCGGAAAACAGGGCTGCTCTGGCTGAGGGCAACGTTGAATGCGCTATTAAATCTGCGGAGGAAACCCGCAAACAGCTATCAGAGGCGGAGGCCGATATTCAGGGCTTCGGGGAGCTAATGATCGAATTCTTTGCGCACATTATTCGTCGTCGAAACATTTCCTGGATCGAGGACTATCCATCCACCTTGGTTCATGTGTGGAATCAAATCGTTGAGTGGGAAAAAGAAGAGCTTAAGGTCGATTCCCTCGATGAAGATAAGTTGATGGAGAAGTACTTGAGAGACGACGAACCAGAGCGCCTAGCCGAAGGTCGCCGTCTAATTGCTGAGGCCATGGAAGAAGAGAGGCGGAAGTCTAAACAGAAAACCATTCCTGAAGCTGGCTCCTCTTCTTCTGCTCCTGTAACTCCTGAAGTGGAAGGGTATGATCCCGAAAACCCGGGAATTCCCCGATCAACTTTACTATCTCCCATTCCTGAAATAACTCCAGAGGTAGTAGTCACCCCCGCTGAGAAGTCTTCAGAAGGTATCCCTGTCTTTTCTCCTCAACTTGTCAAGGCTACTACTACCTTTGGCTACATGATTGAACGTTCAATGAGAAATCCTTTGCTCTCGCCTGAGTTGATAACCGATGTTTCTCATTTTGTAGGCGTTGAATCCTCCGCGAAGACAGATGTAGTTCAAGGAGCTACCACTGGGACAAAGCCCGCTGATAGGGTCAAAGAAGGAGAAGACAAGGCTGCTTCCACAGACTTGGGGGAAAGGAGTGAATCAACTAAGGTGACTACTCCCCATGACGAAGAAATGATTGCAGCGTTAAAAGACGACGGAGGAGACGAGGGGCATGATGAGGATCCAGAAGTTACAATAACCGGGGAGTCGAAAAGCGCTGAGGACATTACCTTGGCTGCCATGAAGGCTGATCAAGACAAGCGCTTGCAATTAAAGGCTGAAGAATTAGACCCTGAGGTCCTCAAGCCCCTCGCTGTTGTGGATGCAGGTTCAAGGTTAGTTGTTAAGCTTTCCACTAGATCTATTACCGAAGAACTTGCTAAAAAATCTTCTCTCGATTCCAGTGCCCCGCCCTCCGGGAAAAAGTCTGCTGGCCCCAGTACTACATCTTCAGGGAAAAAGAAACCAAAGCGGATCTTGACTGAAGCCGAGAAGGAAGCAAAAGATGCAGAAAAAGCTGTCAAGAAATCAAAGGCTCATTCCAAGCCCAAATAGTGGGTTCTTCTGTGTCCTTTTAGCATCTTTGTAAATCAATAAGTGCTGCTACACCAGCAGCTTTCGCACTTTCTTTTTCAGTTATTTCCCTGTACAAATTCATTCATTCGTAAATAAAAATAATTCACTTTCTGCAATGTTTATTTGTTAGCAGTTCTGCACTTATGTAAAAATGCATATCTATAGTTATGAAACAAAGTTGTGAAGAGGGGAGATATGTGTATGGGCATGTGTCCCCAGTCAATCTCCGTAAGTTATTCAGTGCCTAACTATGCAATCTGGATGCTCCCGATTCTCTAACGGGATAGCGTTTCCTGTATCATCAATACCTGTTGTTTTTCCTGGCATTTCTTTTATACTCTTTCTCACTCTCTTGAGAGTTAGAGTTCGAGTTCAGTTATTTGTTTATCCCCCGGTCGTTCAACGGGAAAAGATTTCTTTCTCGGCGCTCGGTCGGAGACGCCTTTATACTCTCTTTCTCTCTGGAAAGTTAGAGTTCGGAGTTGAACCTCTTTCTCAGCGCTCAGTCGGAGACGCTTTTATACTCTCTCTCTTTCTCTGGAGAGTTAGAGTTCGGAGTAGAATTTCTTTTTCAGCGCTCAGTCTGAGACGCTTTTATACTCTCTCTCTTTCTCTGGAGAGTTAGAGTTAAGAATGTCGTTTTCTCATTCTTTTATGTCTTATTGCACAAATAATCATTGTGCTTCTTTTTATGCCCAAACTGTTTCAACCTTTTTAGGTTCTAAGTTGTCCTGTATTTTATAATCACAACAGAATAACTAACGAATGTAAATGCATAAAAGTAAATAACACACAATATTTTATAGTGGTTCAGCTAAGTCATAGCCTACGTCCACTTTATAGTCCTTTATTCATATCGTCATATTTTCCAAAGGCAAATCGTGCCTTATTACAGAGTTTACAGGAAGAACAGCAAAAAGTATAGCATTTCTAATCCAAATATCGCATTAAGTGTTGGGCATTCCATGCTCGAGGGACTTCTTCGCCATCTACGGTCGTTAACTTGAATGTTCCTTTATCAAGTTTCCGTTGGATAACAAAGGGTCCCTCCCATTTTGGGCCGAGGTGAGGAAGGGATGGAAAAACCCTCTTGAGCACCAAATCTCCGGGTTCAAAAGTTCTGAGGCGAACTTTTTTGTCATAATAGCGCGCCATCTGACGCCGATGTCTTGCTGCACGCAAGTCTGCTTCGTCTCTTTTCTCTTCGACTTCATCAAGAGACTCAAGTAAAAGTGCCCGATTCGTCATCGGGTCATAATATGTCACCCTGTGGGAAGGAACTTCCAGTTCAACTGGAATTACTGCTTCTGAACCAAAGGAGAGGGAGAAAGGGGTATGACCAGTAGCCGTTTTAAACGTTGTTCGATATGCCCACAAAGCTAGGGGCAGTTCATCCACCCATTTTGCCTTTGCATGCTCTAATCGCTTTTTGAGGATGGATTTTATTACCTTGTTTATTGCCTCTACTTGCCCATTAGATTGTGGATAGGCAACTGCAGTATATCGTTTGTCTATCTTATATTTCTGGCAAAAGTTTCTGAATTCAGTGCTATCAAATTGGGTCCCGTTATCGGTAATAATCGTCCTTGGGATCCCGAATCGGCATATAATATTTCTGACCACAAAACTTATCACCTTTCTTGTGGTGATCTTAGTCAAGGGTTCAGCTTCCACCCACTTTGTAAAATAATCCACGGCTACTATGGCATACTTAGCCCCTCCTTTAGCGATCGGTAAAACTCCAATGATATCGATTCCCCATGTGGCAAATGGCCAAGGACTCACCATTGATTTAAGCTGGGTTGACGGTGCCCTGGGGATTTTGGCGAATCTCTGGCACTTATCGCAGCGTCGTGAATAATCAGCTGCATCTTTGTTGATCGTAGGCCAGAAGTATCCGTATCGCAATATTTTCTTCGCTAAAGTTTGACCTCCTGTATGATCTCCACACTCACCTTCGTGCACTTCTCTCAGTACACGCTTGATGTCGTCGTGTGCGATACATCGTAACAGGGGCATAGAAAATCCTTGCCTATAGAGGGTATCGTCTTGCATAACATATCTGGCAGCTTTGCGAACTACAGCTCTCTTCTCACTCTTCTTCGATGGGAGAGTCCCGTTCTTAAGAAAACTCTTGATTGGAGTCATCCATGACTCCTTCTCTGGTTTCGCTTCAAGAACGAATTCAATTTCCATTGATTCGAAGCTTGGCGATTCCAATGTTTCAATTGGAATTACCTCAGTCCCTTCCGGATTGTCGGAACTAGCCAACTTTGCTAATCTATCCGCTTTCTGGTTTTCTGCTCTGGGAATATGTGTTATGTTGTACCGTTCTAAGCTATTCAATAGCTCTTTTACCTTCTTGAGGTATGTGATTAGTCGAGGTCCTCGAGCCGCGAATTCCTCTCGCACTTGACAAACAACAATCTTAGAGTCACAAAATATGTCCATCATTTTTACTCCGAGGTCTTTAGCAAGTTTCAGCCCGGCAATCAGGGCTTCATACTCAGAGTCGTTGTTAGTGGCCGAAAATTCTAACCGTAGGGCGTAATATAACGACCGTCCCTCCGGAGTGACTAAGACAATTCCTGCTCCGGATCTTCGGTCATTTTTAGCTCCATCTGTATATAGTCTCCACGGATTTATCTCTAGCTTATCCTCAGATTTGACCACTTGGTCATTGATTATTTCTTCTTCTGGAATGGTGAACTCCGCAATAAAGTCTGCTAGAGCTTGCCCCCTGATTGACTTTCGTGGTTGAAAATTCAAATCAAACTGGCTTAGTTCTATGTTCCATTTAATCAACCTTCCCGACGCTTCGGTTCTCTGCAACACTTGTCTTAACGGCTGATCGGTGTATATGGTTATTGGATGGGCTTGGAAGTAGTGACGAAGCTTTTGGGATGCAATCAGGAGGCTATAAGCAAGCTTCTCGATTTTTGGGTAGTTGCGCTCTGCCGCTGCTAATTTCTTACTCACATAGTATACTGGCCTTTGTACTTTGTCTTCTTCTCGAACCAGAACTGTGCTGACAGCGTGAGCCGAGACTGCTAGATAAACAAATAGTTCTTCATGGTCTACGGGCTTTGATAAGATTGGCGGTTTTTCTAATAGTTCTAACAGATTTTGAAAAGCCTCGACACAATCGGGAGTCCACTGGAAGTTCTTCTTTCCCCTTTTTATCAAATCAAAAAATGGAACACATTTATCGGTGGCTTTGGAGATGAATCTACTTAGCGCCGCTACCTTCCCTGCCAGACTTTGGACGTCTTTAATTCTCCTTGGTTCCCTGATATTTCTAATTGCCGCTATCTGGCTAGGGTTGATTTCAATTCCTCGGGAACTCACAATGAAGCCAAGGAACTTTCCCGACGCCACTCCAAATGAACATTTTAAAGGATTCAATTTCATACGGTATTTTCGCAAGATACCAAACATTTCTGCTAAGTCTTGCGTATGACTGGAGGACTGCTTTGATTTAACAAGCATATCATCCACATAAACTTCCATAGTTTTTCCTATTTGATCATAAAACATTCTATTTACCAACCGCTGATAAGTAGCTCCAGCGTTTTTTAATCCGAATGGCATTACAACATAACAATATAATCCCAGATTCGTAATGAAACTTGTATGCTCTTGGTCTGGTACATGCATAGGAATTTGATTGTATCCAGAATATGCATCCATGAAAGAGAGAAGTTCATGACCTGCTGTCGAGTCTACAAGCTGGTCAATCCTGGGAAGTGGGAAACTATCTTTTGGGCAAGCCTTATTTAAATCTGAAAAGTCAATACAAGTTCGCCACTTTCCGTTTGGCTTCTTTACCAGAACGGGATTCGATATCCAGTCGGGATAGGTCGAATCTCGAATAAATCCATTTTGCTTCAATTTCTCTACTTCCTCTTTGAGGGCAGCCGACCTCTCTGGGCCCAGCATGCGTCTCTTTTGCTTTACAGGTGGATGCTTCGGATTTACATTCAATTTGTGACTGATAACGGAAGGCGATATCCCACACATGTCAGCATGGGTCCAGGCGAACACATCTAAGTTCGCCTTTAAGAAGTTCGTCAGCTCTTCAGCACGACGTGGATCCAATTGGGAACCAATCTTCAAAACTTTCGTCGGATCAGCTTTATCAACAGGAATTTCCACTGTTGCTTCATTAGGAGTTGCATTCCTAGCCTCTGGTTCCTCGTCTTTTCTAGGATCCAGGTCTTCAGGCGTTCCTTTTCGCAACTCCCTTGGGTTCAACCTCTCTAATTGCTATGCCGAGTCCCCCTTTGAGGGAGATGAGGCATCCTTATTCTCAGCATTAACTCCTTTCATCAACATCTTCAGTTCGGCCACATAGCAGGCCCGTCCAGAAACCTGATCCCCTCTTATTACTCCAGTCCCGGCTTCGGTTGGGAACTTTAGTAACAAGCACCAAGGGGCGATACAAATTCTAAACTCAGCGAGGGCAGGCCTCCCTAAAAATGCGTTATATGGCGAATCTACGTCCAGTACTACAAACTGAAGCATTCACACTCTTCTACGTTCTCCTTGCCCTAGGGTCACAGGCAACTCTATATATCCCATAGGAGCTGTCGTCGCTCCGTTGAAACCTCTAATCCATCCTTCACAAGGTTTCAGATCTTCAGGCTCAAGCTTCATCTGATCAAATGACTTCTTGAACAAAATATTAACGGAACTTCCGTTGTCTACTAATACCTTATGGACCAACGCTGGCCCAATAGCGGTAGTAATAACCAACGGATCATTGGTGGGAGATTGTATTCCCGTGTTGTCTCGGCTGCGAAACACCACGTCATCGAACATGGTTTTTTGTTGTTTGATGGGGGTAACATCTTCCAAATCGTCACCTTCATTCACATCTAGATGCTTGGCCGCATTCACATATTGGTCCATTGACCTAAAGCTTCGGATTGCCGGGTGAGGTCCGCCTACTATGGAGTTGATGACGATCCCTTTACCTTTCTGCTGCGCGGTAGGCTTAGGAGCAGGTAGGATTTGCTTTGGAGCCTGCTCTCCTTGCCCCCTGTCCCTCGGGGCAACCTTGTACTCATCCAACTTTCCTTCACGCAGCAGCTTTTCAATTACATCCCTCAAATGTCGACACTCATTGGTCGAATGTCCATGCGTTCCGTGAAACAAGCAAAATTTCCCTGTCGCCATTTCTTTCTCGGTCGAATCACGAGGTGGCGGTCTTTTGTATTGCAACACATTATACGTGTCCAGGTAAATATTTTCCAACGTGTCATTCAATGGTGTGTAGTTCTCGTAGTTCTGGAATCGGGGCCTTTTGTTTGGGTCGCTTCCCCTATTTCTGTTTCTCCTGTTACCGTTCGAATTACGGTTGTTGTTGTTTCCCCCGCTTCCAGTATTGCTGTTTCCACCCTTGTTTCCTACATTTACTTCAACCTTGCCAGAACTTTCCCCAGACTGCTTCACTGCAATATTACTCTGCACATTCTCCTTTGAAGCTGTCTCAGACTTTCTCTTCCGGTTTGCCCGGGCCTCCTCTCGTCTTAGATAAATATCGGCTTTTTCGTAGAATATCGCCCTTGTGGGGGGTGTCTTCCCAGAAAGGTAGTCTCCAAACTCAGATTCGGGATCGACTCCTTCCTTCAATGCCATCAAAATAGTGGGCTCATGCGGGTCACTGACCTCAGTTACAGCTTGGTTAAAACGATCTAAATATGCCCTTAAAGATTCTCCTGGTGCCTGTTTGATCCTCGACAATTCAATAACGCTCTTGGACTTTCGAGCATGTAGTCGGAACTGGTTCATGAAACGCTCGCTTAGTTCTTTGTAATTAGAAATTGAACGAGGAGGAAGTCGGGTAAACCAAAATAAAGCCACATCTTCTAGGTAGATTGGGAACGCTTTGCATTTTACTTCATCGGGGGCAGCTGCTGCATTCATAAGCCACGAATACCGCATCAAGTGCTGTCCTGGATCAGTCCTTCCGTTATATTTATCCATCTGTGGCAAATTAAAGCGTCGGGGGAACTGGAAGTCTAGGATGTCGTCAGTGAACGGAGTATGGCTTCGCTCTATACCGTAGTCTTCATTTGTATAATTCCGGCTTTCGGACATAATTCGACGAACCATCGCCTGCACATCGGCACTAGTTAGGGGCTGCTCAGGTTCCCTGGCCCTAGTGTCCGAGTTCCTCCGGGGCTCTTGCTCAGGAGACGCCCTTCTTCTTCGAGCTGCCTCTGCTCGATTCCTTTCCCTGCGTTCCCGGTCGATCTCGGGAAGAGGGGACTGGAGTCTTTGCCCCCGAGATGGGCTATCGTTTCCTAATGCTCGTGCGATATCCTCGCGAGATCCCAAAGATCCAAACGTTAGCTGCTCCACGTTCTGAGGTCGTTCGAGTGGCCTTCGCTCACGGGGCCTCTCTTCCTCAGAAGATGAAGATTGATCTACTGGTGTATGACGAACTGGCGACGGAGTTCTTTGCCGGCGGAGCTCACTGATTTCCCGACTCATGAGCCTCATATTTTCCTGCATCATGAGATTGGTGCGCTCATGAACTCTCATAGCTTCCCTCGTGCTCTCAAGCATATCAAGCAAGCGCGAGAAATCTCCTTGAGTGATGGGAGCAGATGGATTGGCCTGGTCTCCAACCCTGGCAGCTGGAATTGGAGCATTCGCGGGGACTCGAGTAGATGTTCCAGCTTCACCAAGCATCGGGTCGGATCGGAGGTAGGAAGTCGGGTCGGATCGGAGCTGGGGTGTCTGTTCGGATCGGTGTGCAGCGAGCAAGTCGGGTCGGTTCAGACTGGGGGAGTGCACTGCTTCAGAGTCTCCAACCCGGATCGGATCGGAACTTTCCCCTTGCTGTCGGTTCGGATTTCCTGCGTTGATTCTCCCTGCTGCTGAACTCTGCCCCCTAGACCTTGTTACAACAGCATGTTGCTGATCTTCACCAGCTCCATTTCCTTGAACAGACTGGACTTCCTTGCCTTTTCCTCTGGCCATGAGTCTTTGACAATTACTTCAACGAATGTAAGAAAGTGGAGAAACTTAAGGATTCACTTCTTTGAACTCAACGGTCCAAAAAGTAGAAAGAGATCCCGGAAAATAAAGAATTTAGATGAGGATTCTCAGTGAAAGCACCAAAATGTTAGACCCAAATGTGGTTCTAACACCCAAATTGATTAGAAACAAGATAAAGTAAAGCAGAAATAAAAAAGAACACACAAGGTTTATAGTGGTTCGGCGAAGAAATGCCTACGTCCACTTAGTTTTCACTATATTCAGTAATTCAATTACAAATACAATGTAAGATTCGCTCACAACTCACTTTTGTTCACTCAGAAAGATAAAAACAGGAAATGAAAGATGGTTTGGATTTTCCGGGAGTGAAGGAATTCGAATGATGGAGGTACTTGGATTCTCAAAAGTGCTGAAAAAAGATCCTTCTCTTTGTCTCTAGATGGGGTATTTATAGGTGTGAATCTGCCTGAGATGCAATCCGGGTCGGAACACGTGTCATCCATTGCACTCTCTTCGGGTTCGGATGGGCTATCAAGCTGACAACGCATCAATGAGATGGACGTTAGGGGTAGGAATTGGTCACATCCGGTCCGGTTCTTCAGGCGACTTTATAGGAGATCTTCCTGGATCATGGGTGCGGGTCGGAGACGTGCAGGTTGGGGGCTCGGATCGGAATACCCGACCCGAACCGGAGTAGCTTGGACGTCTCTTCTTTTCTAATCATACTCCGCTCCGCCCCGAAGTCGTGGCAAGCAGACGGCTTTCCGATCCACCTGAGATTCATTGGCCTTCCGATCCGATCAGGTATGCTTTGCCAATTTATCCAGTAAGAGATATCCGATCCGAACAGAGAATTTTACCCGATCCGAACCGATACGCTGCTATCAATCTGAATTGTGGAGTTTCCTTCCGATCCGAACCGGAGTCGCATAACTTGAAATACTCTTCAACGGTTGGTTTCTTGACTTTGTGTTGCCTAGTTCACAAAGTAGGCTAACAATTACATCAGTCACTTTGAAAGAACTGATGTTATTTGTTGTTATATACATCGGTTTTCTAAAGCAAGCCATGTAAAATATGCTTTATTACATCACTTTTTTTGAATGTCTAATGCTATAAGATCATTATTACACCAGTTTGTTTAAACATAACTGATATTGAATAATAATGCTATTGCAAAAAAATTAAATATTCAAATGGTATTTTTTATTCAATAAAATATTTTATGCACCACCGTACATTACACTGTTATTCATATGTTCTATTTCATATACATTACATCTCTCATTACAATACACTCATTGTCACTCAATTTGTACACAAATTCTTATACACCGAGTCTTCATTTGGTCCAATTCAGCCAATCACCTGTATACCTATCACAGAAAAGACCAAAGGATACAGATTCTTAAGTCATGGCAAAAGAAATAAACAAAGCATGCACATAAGACCAAAATTTTGCACATAGCAAAACTGTTATTGTTGTATCTGTATTTCTTGTGCACATAGAAAAATTGTGCATATAGCAGAAGTAAATGGCCGAGATCACAAGAATGGATAAGGCGATCATACATAAATCACAAAAAAAGCAATGGGGAAAATGCACATGTGGTATAAGACAGGGTGATTTTGTTGTATATACGCATGTTGCCAATATGTATATATACAAACAAAATGTTTACATATACACGCATGTGTGGAAGCCACTACATATATACAATTCTGTTCAAAACCAGGCAAGGGAATCAAACTAGACATGATTATAACCCGATAAATAGAAATGCACCAGTATGAATAAAGCATGGGCAAAATGCATGCAACAACTGAGGGTCAGATTTAATTCCAATTTAAAATGAAACAAGTGCAAATATGCATAAAGTCAAGGAACATCAAGCAACATTAGTGCAGACCCAATCAAGTGCAGTATATTTTTTCTAATTAAAATCAAATGTCAATTTATAAGTGGGTCATCAAGTGAAGAATTCCGTTCTTATTTTAATGTATGCAGCAAAATAACAGTGTCTACATGCACAAAGAAAAACATATAGAGGTAGGCAGCAGTGGTCTAAAATAACTTGATGACCAAATGGGAAGGGACAGATAAATGACAGTATTAAGTTTAATTCAACCAATGTAATCATACTACTTTAGATGACTAATCATTTAAGTTTAGATCCCTTAACAGAGGTTCACAACTGGATACAACAAATAGGGTGACCACTGAGCACATACTTTTTTTCTACAAATAATTCTCTACACACACATATACATAAAGATATGTGTATACATATGCTGGCACAAGTTAATACAAGTAAAAATACACAAACTTTTCAACACGGAGAAGGACTAATATACTATCAACATTCCATGAAATACACAACTCAATGTAAAGAGCAGGCAGGGACATAGCAAGATAGGATGTAATAATGGACAGTAGCAAACATTTATCACAAGTGTGAGCAGCGAACAAAGGACGAGTCCAAGACACACCGCCCATACATTTATACACATACTTGTGTGTGTGTGTACACACACACATACACACATATGTATAGTTGAGTGTGTGTAAATTTATGAAGTAAACAAGGTGACCAATAACTATCAAACGTAACGTAAAACAGAAATTCATGTATAAAGTGTCTAACATACATGCAGTAGCTGTGCTCCCTTTTCAAGCTAGGGGTGAGGCTTAAGCTTGTGGTTCCTGTAGAGCTATCCAACAACAAAAGGAACATCGTCCGAAGTTGGTGGGATCAGATTAATTAAAGGCATCCACTTTTGACTAGCCTTATCCCACCAACTGGGACGATGTTCCTGTTGTTGCGAATAGCTCCATCGAAACCACAAGCTCGTGTAATAATTCCAAAAGATCAAAATTTCCAAAGGTGTTGTTGGTTGCACAAGTAATTATTTGTATGCTATCATAGAGGCCTTAAAGTCCTTCAAGTAAGAAGCATTCTAAGGTAGCATACAAATTACTACTTGTGCAACCAACATCTTTGGAAATTTTGATCTTTTGAAAATTATTACTTATGCTTCACTCTTAGCTAGTGCAAAAACCACTAAGTAGATCAACCTATAATCACTAGCAAGAGACACTCTTTAGAAACCACTAAATATAACTCAAACAAAAGATTCATGTATAAAGTGTCAACATACCTGCAGTAGTTGCGCTCCCTTTTCGAGCTAAGGGTGAGGCTCAATCTTGTGGTTTCCGTGGAACTATCTGACAACTACATGAACGTCGTCCGAAGTTGGTGGGATTAAACTAATCAAAAGCATCCCCTTTGACTAGTCTTATCCCACCAACTCGGATGACATTCCGTGTAATGCCCCGGCCCGTGACCCACCCTAATAAAGAGCATTAGTAAGTAATGCCGTCTATTAGAGCGGAGTATAGGGCTAGTTAAGGGCGACCATCCGTAATTTCATATTAAACGAGTATTAAATACGTCGATTGGGTGAATAAAATCTCTTTTCTTAATCGAGAGGATCGACGTACCCAACCCTCCTAATATGATATTACGATGGCTACGGATCATTTCAGAACAATATACAATATTACAGTCACAGATCACAGAATAGTTACATATATGTACAATCACAGAATTACAACTTATACATGTCCTACGCCTCAACAGAATATACAATACGACATAATGGGAAACTGGGACAACTCTACAATGTCAAAAATATACTAATGTGCAACATAGATAGGGTCTTTGAAGATAGTTTAGGTTATACCCATCAAATCACAAAGCAAAGCATCCGAACCTAAAACAACTCGGTCTGACCCCGAGCATTAAAACACACGGATCAGTCTAGTTTACAAGACAGTACTAATAAACGTTGAGATAAAAGATCAACCATAAACTAATTCCTTTCCACACGAAAAGGAATTTCGACACTTGAGTCTGAACGGAATCACAGATGCAAAATTTTCCTCCTCATTCAAAAAGGAAAGTCATAAATAGAGGTCAACTTAACACATACTCACAAGTCCACAAGGTTAATATATAGGCACGAATTGCCCAAAACTTTCCGGTTAGGGTAATTACTTGGAATTACATGACACGATTAAAAGGCTCCAGAAATCATTAAAAAAAATTACAATATAAAACCACAAACCATGTAATTCAATAATCCACAAAAAAACAACTCTCCAAAATCCAAATACTCTTTGCAAATGTACGATCATCCCGATCGAGTTAAAATCATCGAACCCAAATCATAAGAAATGTACACGTGCCATAATAATGAAGCCCATCCCGAGCTATAATGTTGCTCATCACGAGCAATAGCCATGTATTAACAAATGAAAATCATCAAAATCATCATATAACTCGAGTGGGTCAGATATCACAGAAGGAGCCTCACACTCCAACATAGAAGACCACAATATGTTTATGTAAGTTTAAAATCCAATAATCTTCAATATATGATCGCATAGATCAAAGCACAAAATATCATCACAATATGGATCCATTAGAAATAAATATGCACGTGCAACTACATGATAATATAGCTCCCCCCGAGCTTAGCTCAGTACTTATATGTATTCAGGTTAGGCGCCTATCACTGCGACCCCCCCTCCCCCGGTCAAGTGAATACGTATACATGACTCCCCCCGAGTCTCGGATTCCCCCCGAAGCAAAGTACTGGCTTAACAAACACAATCTGCGTCATTGACTCTTAGTTAGTAACCCGAGTAGTGGTAACAATGTGTCACATACCATACGTTCTCACTACTGGTTCACTAGCTGCTTATCAGCTTCGCAATTGAAAACATCGAAAACACTAAATCATCGAAAACACCAAGTTATCGAAAACACCAAACCATCGAAAACACCAAATCGTCGAAAACACCAAATCGTCAGATTCAATCTAACTATACTGAAATTAACCGACTTCGTATACTTCTGTGTTCCATAGCACGGAGTATACTCTGTCGTTTAATGTCCAATACGTTATCTTGAAGGGTGCAAGATTGTGTAGTTTATATATATGAAAATATTTGAATTAATAAAAGCCACATATAAAACGATTGTTTGAAAATCGGTTATTTTCTTTCTTGAATTTTTTTTACTTAAAAATAGATTTTCATAGTATTATTTTGAGGTTATTTATATTCTAAAACTAAAATCATAAACTCTTTAGCCTCAAAACTATAAAGAAATTGATATCTATTCATATATTTCCGAAATTAGTCAAAAACGTGCGAAGTGTGCTCGATCACCTTAAGATGTCAACCATGAATCATCACAAATTTCCCCAAAATATGGAGTTTGGGATATACAAAATATAAACATGGTTTATTAAATCAATGTGATGGTAAAACAAATCACAGACCCACAGAAAAATCACGAAAACACATCACGGCTCAAAAATGCACCAAGAATCCAATTCTGGTTGCGACTTTGAGGTTAGTTCAACATGACTAAACGATGTCCGATTGGTCTAAAATTCGACATGCACAAACTAGGATAGTATATCTTTCAATAAAAAAAGAATCGCTGAATTCCAACTTCTTACGGAGAAGATACAGAGCTTCAAACATGGACTCATACTCTAGTTTTGACTTGATCTAGAATCGCTTCTGGTTACGAATATGAGGTTATTCCGGAATGACCAAACGATGTTCGATTGGTCTAAAATTCGACATGCACAAACTAGGATGGTATGTCTTTCAGTAAAAAAAAATTTGCTGAGTTCCAACATCATATGGAGAAGAAACAAAGCCTCAAAATTGGACTCAAGCCCTAATTTTTGACCTGCTCTAAAATCACTTACAAGTCCAACTTTGGAACCTGGTTTGAATGGCCAAACAATCTCGGATATGCCTAAAAATTTGCAGGTTTGTAGAAAAAATCTCAAGCTTTGTAGAAACAAAAGAATCGTCAAGAACGAATTAAGGATCGTGAAGTTATAACAGCTCAAAGTCGAACTTTGGCTGTGATTTCAACAATTTGAACACGATGAACAACAGTCACGGAAAGCTACGTATTTTAACATAAACAAGCTACATATAAACATCCAAAAACTTGTAAACTAGAGTATGTGAGCACACACTCACCTGAGATTGGATTTGAGATGATTCTAAAGCCGCACAAGATAAATCCGATCTTCATAGGTTTGCCAACTTAAAAGAAATCGACATGCAGGTGCAAACATGATCTTCCCTCTGCAATAAATTAGCACGACATATACTACCGATCTGCTATGACAACAGATCCAAGCTTCCGTTTGTCTTACGAGCGCTGCCATCGAGTTTTCTTTTTTGGAGCCAACTAACTGGACATAGACCCGTCAAAACTGACCCTAACCCATTTACCCTAAAATTAGAAGGATCGGTTCAACCCATTTGCGTTTTCATTTTTCGCTACCCAACCCATTTACAGCTGCCGTCTAAAACTTAAAAATCGACCCAACCCGATTTATCCATACAAACCTAAATCACGATAGAAGAAAAGCAGGCCGCCTCTTTCTCTTTTTTCAGCAACCCTAACTTCCGACTTTAATCACGATTTGAACAGTTCATCAATTTCTTTGACAACCCTAGCTTCGAGTACGAGCGACTCCTCTTCAGCGCGGGCTTCATCGATGTTCAGATTTGCAAACCCTAGGTAATTAAGTCCTTGTGATTATGTTTAATTTTGACTATACGGTTGCTATTGTTTCTTAATATTGGTTTTGATTTTACTCTTCTAGTGTTAAATTCTTTGAATGCTTACAAAACAAATTTTTGTTGGATTTCTGACATTTTGATACTCAACCCCACGAAAGCTTCTTTGGCATATCAGAGGAAATATTAGAGCTGATAAAATGATAAAACTGTGGATTTTCAACTTTCAAACGCTATATGTCACTACAGATGGAAAATAAGATAGATAGGGCGGTATTGCCTCCGCTAGTACAATAACGCACACCAGTCTCATCCTGTAATGAGCAGCATAATTAATAGCAGTTTAGAAACCCTTTAACAGAAGAAAACAGATCTGAAATGCACCATTGATATGTTAGAATAAATTTGTGAATCTCTTGTTGAAGAATGGAGTCATAATGCCAAGTTTCATTACTCTATGAATCAGTTTCATCTTTTCAAGTGCAGTAAAATTATCGGTGGTGATCATGCTCCCCCGACATAAAATAATTGTTTGTTTGCCAAAGGATGTTGATAAGTTGTATATTAGGTCAGTAGAAACTAATCATAGAGCATTATGGCTTCTTTGGCATATTTATTTAATGAATTTTTAATTTGTTATATCCTTGGTGTTCCGTTAGGAATGATTACATTTTGATATATTGCACCAAATCCTGAACATTTAGGGCTGTTGTAATAGCAAGTTTATATTTGGTAATCTTAATCTAGATCGCATCTTAATATATATGATTTGTCCGTATTGATATATTACATTAATGTATATAGCTGGGAAGCACAACATTTGTGCTGAAAATATAATTCGGTTCCTAATGAAACTAGTTTCTATAAAAGGGGACATATAGTTACTGAATGGTTATGGCATACCGTATACTTTGAGTTATACTCTGTTTCCTTGCTGTGTGATCAGCACTTAAGAGTACAAGGATTTGGAAATGGGTATGTTATAATTGCAATCCTGATATGAAACCTGTATTGAAGTGAGTGAAACCATTGTAGTGTGTTTAAATATTATATACAAGATGCAAATGTCGTCAGGTTGCTTATAAGAAGTATGTAGCAAGTATTATATAACTATATACATATTTGGCTGGCATGATAACTTGGTGTGGCAAGGCACAAGTTAATATACATACGTAAATGGTTCTGGCGCATGGCTATGCTAACTTATGTAAGGAATAAATGCACGTAAGCAACTGAAAAGAATAACATTTTTAAACCGAGTTAACTCATCATTTTATGGTGGAATTAGTTTAACAAAAGCTGGTGTATAGTGAACTGGAATGGTTTAGTTGTTATCTCCATGGCAAGTATAGTTAGTAGTATAAAATCCTACTGAATGATAGACTGGAACTAAAAAGTATATGTCGTGATACTGAAATGTTGAAGTCTGAGATGAATGGTGAATTCAATGGAGTATGAATGGGGTAAAAATGATTCTTGAAGTTCTGATAGGTTGTATATGTATAACCAGGTTTATATATGATAAAATAACACAAGTAAATATGGGTATAAAGCTTATAAGTTGAGTATAAATGAAGCTTTATACAGTTGAAACTGTGTTATATAAATACATATCTTCATACAGGCCAAGGAACTGATATATGTATCTGTGTGTGCTGGGTTAGCATATAGTTACATTAGAAAAGCCATATTCACATATATAAAGTGATTTGTAGTGTGTGTGTGCATATATATATATATATATATATATATATATATATATATATATACACACACACACACACCCCCCTCTGTCATAAAACGTAGGAGCAAAGTACTATTGTAATTTGGATGTCAGGTCATATTTTTTGTAAAAAGGACATTGTATTTGGTAAGCCCATCTTAATCAATATGTTGTCCATATTGATATAATATGAACGTCTGTAATTTTTGTGCATCTTGGTCCTTATCAAATATATGTTATGTATTTGGTAGTTTCTCTACATAAATTTGTATATTGGCTGAAGTTAGCTTTCATTTTGAGCGCAGATTAACAAAAAAAAAAATACTGGTGTGTTGATCATGTTTGAATAAATGACAACTGAATATATATATGGAGAGAATTCAAATGGAGGTATGTGGACATTGGACTAAACTATTGATAACCCTATGGATGAAGAGGCTGGAAGACTTAAAAACCGTATATAGAGAAGGTATCAGATGACTATCTATTCACCATATTCTTATTAACGCTTGTGTCTTATTTTCTTTACAGATTGACGAAATTGTAATTATATGAAGTTTCAGAGCAGATGTTGCTGCTGCTATTTCTTTGCATACTTCTTTTAACATATGCCAAGATGCTTGAGCATTAAAGGATTTGTATTTACGTCACATTGTCTTTGTAGTATTTGATTTGGTATGATGCAGCTTTTGTCAATGTAAATTATACTATATGATAAATCATTTTTTTATATGCTGTAGTTTCTAACCATACTGTGTTAAACCTTAAACATTTTTTGTTTCATGATATCTAGTATAGTTTTTGTTTCTACTGCAGTGGTTTTTGATTTATGAAGTAGTGTTGGTTGGTGCAGTTTTTCATTTATAACAGTATTTTATTTGGCTTTTTGTGCAGTTTTTGGTTAAATGGATTGGGTCGGGTTGATCATTTTAAATAATTGGGTCGGGTTGGATCTACCCGTTTATTAAATGGGTTAAGTGGGTCGGGTTGGTTTGTGTCTTGAATGAGTTGGGTCAAATTCTAACTGATCCATTTATTATCCGACCCGACTCATTTGACAGGTCTAACTGGACACACGACTACAACTCTCTCTGCTCCCTGATGCTACTGATTCAGCAACCTCAAAAACTCAGCACTGTTCACAACTTCAAATACGATAGAATGCAACACTTCACATGCAACTCCTCTTAGATATAACTCAAGAATACTAAAGGTTTTTTTCTTATGTGGCTGATGAACTCCAATACCTATATGCACGTATGTTGTTCTCATGCTTGCATTCATCCTTAACTGATCATTTTGGCTACACATGTCCAAGCTATTTTCCACCTACTGCCTCATATACGTACATCTTGCTGTCACTCCAAATGCATGATTTCCCCTTTAACTAATAAAAGCACGTTTGTTTAAATGTCCAAACCATCATCCTACTGTTGCAAATTCATACCTAGAACTTCCCTGGTTGCCACTATAAATGCATGCATCATCATCACTTTCAACAGCCCTCATAATTCCGCATGCAACCACACCAATTACCATGTTTCAACACAAACAACCATCCTGCGATTCCATTTGTATATTCTACCACTACTGCTATGCCAACACCTCCACTGCCCCTTTTATATACCATCAAAATGCTTCTCAGTTCACCTCCCTACAGATCCAGCGACCATAGAGGTTTTGTTTTACTTTGTTTTTGTGGAGCAACACTAGGAAATCAGTGGTGGTGGACGACTACGGGTCTAGGTGATTAACGAGGGTTTGGTGTTGGAATATTTCGACAATTGGGTCACATATGTAAAATAAAATGTGTTGTGCTATTTTGGTGTAAAGCCTAATTAAAGTGATCTAATTTTAGAACGGAATTAATAGGCTTAAAGTTTAAGTTATCATGGGCCTGATGTGTAGATACCGGGGCATTTTATAATTTGTTGAAGGGCCGAATTACAAAATGCCAACTCTATAAATAAATGGTTATGGTCCCCGAATTACACAAGTCTTAGCAACTATCTAACCTCTTCTACGGAGAGCTGAATCTAATCTAGGGTTTGTGTCAATTTGGAAGACCAAACCAAGTTACATCTTCTCAGTGACAACCGATTATAGATTCAGGTACTGCAATAATTAACTTCGGGATTCAGGTACGCTTCCGCAAATTTGTTTATCAGTTCTCTGATTTGTTCTCAATTAAATCAATATGGGTTATATGTTTGGATCTAGGGTTTCATAATTGGATGTTGTTAAAATATATTGAAATCCTTACATTTGGGACTTAGACTTCGACGGAATGCGGAGGCAGGCGGAGGGGACTGTGTCTGTATGGTGCGGCTTTGACAGCGGCGGGGCGAAGGTGATTCACCGCTGTAGATTGAAGTAGGAGGGAAGTGACTCCGTGATTCCAAGTTCGCAGGTTCATCTCGACAATCAGCGGTTCGGTTTGCTAGCGAACTAACTGGTACTGGGTTCGGGTGGTGGAGAGGCGCCCTCTTACCATGCTTGGAGCGAAGCGGGGAAACATGAGGAGAGGGGTAGCGAAGGTTGACTGGCAGAAGGAGGATCCATGCTCAGGAGGGAACAAGTAGAGTTATTCTAAAGCATGCCTGGACAGTGTCCATTTGTTTAGATTAAATTCAATTGTCTAAATTTATCGTTTTTCCATAAATATACTTTCTTTTTCCTTTCAAGCCCAATGTACAATTTAACCGTTTACTCTATTACAACATTTCTAATAAATCATTATTTCATCCCCACACACACCTCAATACACCAATTAAATTGCATTTAATTAATAAAGCACAAAAACACACACTATAAGAAACTCAAAACAATTTACACAATGTTGTGTATATTCAGTTTCGACACATCTTAAAAGTATAAATATGTTTGTTCTATAATTATTTAATCCCATAAACACATTTATATTCAAGCCACAAGTTTGCATTCCTTATTGATTTAATAATTAAAATCAATTAGTTCAAGTAAAAACTTAACAACTACAATATTGATTTTTAATCAATATTCATAATTTTATTGAAAATAATCCTCTTGAACCACCAATATAGTCGTTAATAATGTCAATGTGACAAAAGCCATTAATTTATTTATGAACAACGATCAACAAATTTAACATCATATTATCACTTTAAGTCTTCTAACTTATTCCAACAACTTATTACTAATATTAAGAATATATATTTTCTACTTGAATATTGTTTCTCAATAAATTTTTATATATTTTCAATGTTCACTAAAATCACAATTTATAATTCATAACACACATTTTGGAGTAATGTACTTTGTTAAATTAGAAATTAAATTTATCCCAAACTCATGAATTATGAAAACCCAAAATTATTATTTTCTGTTTTAAAACGTTGTACCGGTTTGGCTTCTCAAACTCATATTTTAATTTCTAAAAAAAATGAATTTAAAATACCGAAAATGCCCAATAGTTTATTGAACCAAAATGCTTAAAAATTTGGGTTGTTACATTCCTATTGTTACGAATAGCTCGAGCGAAACCACATGCTCAAGCCTAACCCCTAGACGGTGTAAAAACCACTAAGTAGATCAACCTATAATCACAAAAGACACTCAACGGAAGCACTAGATATAACTCGAGCAAAAAATAATATATTTTTTATATTGTTGCCTAAGGTATTTGAGTTTTCTGTCATCATCTTTTGATTCTATATTATCTAATCTTATCAGTTCTGACCAAGTGGAGTATATCTGTATATGTTCTTATCAATTTTAAGCAAGTGTAGGTATGCTAACGATCTGTATATACACATAGATACTAAGTCATGTTTCCAAGCATGCAACATCAAGTAAGGCATAAAAGTAATAGGGAGTGGTTGAGTACCAAGCATGCATGGATGCTAGACATGAAGAATTAACACATCACGGCAACGGGAGTGTATGAGTTATCACATATATAAATCAAAAGCAAAGCAAGTATATAAAATATCATGAATAGAATACAAGTGCTGCAAGAAACAAATTCTTATCAGTATATAAACAACCATTAAATTACATAAACTCCCATTTAAGCTAAGAATTGTATAAATCATTATACAATGATTACATTTTTCTGAGTAAATGCATGAACTGAGAAGTACAACAAATCAAAATCACTTGAACTGGTCAATCAAAATAAGACTAGAAAATAGGAGTTTCAACTCCTATTTTAAAACCAATCATCAATTGCATACGAGTGTATTCGAGTTCAAGCTTAAACATAAACCATGCTTGAGATAAGAAAACAGATTAAGAAAAGCAATAAACATAATCACTTACAATTTTCCAATTGCTATCGTGCTCGAGATAAGAGGACAGATCTAAAAGCGAAGCATCAGTTCTTATCAAAAACTCTAACTTAAAGAGGAAAACACTTCCACTTCCATTCATGCTCGACTACTAGCGGTGGCTCGCGATTTGTAGGTAGTAGCAAGGCGATTTGGAGGTGGCCAGGCGAGGCAATTGAGCAAACAGCAGAGGGCTTCATCTGCCCTTTTTTGTTTTTATTTTTTAAAGAATAGAAGGCATGAGAAATGATTTTAGGAGATGCATTTTTCCACGGCCGAAGTTAATATGTTTTCTTTAAAGGTAAACATCGGTTGTTTTAGCAACTAATGTTCAAAGAACCATTTAACATTGCTTTAAATTTAATGATGTTAAAAGAACTTCTAACATCGGTGGTTTTACAAACCAATGTTAAAATGGTGATGTCTATTCCACTTTATCTTATAGTGGCTCTAAGCATCGTGATGATGAAAAACCAAGACACATGATCATAAGCCTTCGACATGTCTAGCTTTAAAACCATATTGGAACCCATGACCTTACGATTAATTTGAGAGATAAGCTCTTGAGAAAGAAGGACATTGTCTATAATTAGATGACCTCTGACAAAACTAGTTTGGGATGAAGATATCACTTTATCTAGAATAGGTGTGAGTCTAGACGTCAACACCTTGGATATGACCTTGTTCGAAAAGTTGCATAGGCTAATCAGCATGTGATCAGAACATGATGAAGGGTTCTCACACTTAGGAATGAGAAAATGATTGGTCGAAGCCCACCTCTTAGGTATCAAGGCACCCGGGAAGAAAGATTGGACCACTAGAAAGAAGTCAAGGTGAATGATCAGGTAGACATTATGATAGAAAATACTGTTGAATCCGTCCAGGTCAGTCGCACTGTCTTTACTAAAGAGAACACATAAGATCTAATCTCCTCAATAGAAGGAGGAACGAAAAGTCCTTCATGCTCAAAAGGAAGGACTAATCTGGGGATAACAGACAAGAGGCTAGGGTCCGGAAAAGACTGTGTAGAAGATTGAAAAAACGATTGGAAGTGCGAAACGATCGTTTCTTTGACCTCCTCAAGTGAGGATGCCAAAGAATGGTCCGGTCGAAGAACTTGATGGATGGACAGAAGGTTGTTTTTCTTACGAATAATGGAATGGAATAATTTTGAGTTGGAGTCTCCATCGATAATCCACTTAATCCTCGCCTTTTGGCGAAGAAAGTCATTATCTATGCGCAACTCTGAGGAAAAGGCGGATTGGGCCTGGACCCATTCCTCCTTATTAGAAGCAGATCGATTATCGTCTTAAGAGGATTCTGCAAAGATGAGAATCCCTTCCGCTGATTGATCATGATAAAAGATATTCTTTGTTTTTGATGCCTTTTTTCTAAAAAATGCAGGATTTTGATAAATGGGAAAAAAATTTTGTTTTTGAAGCTTTTTTTTTTTTTTTTTTGCCTTTCTTGCATTAGAATGAAAATGATTTTGTATTAAATTAATTTTGTAGTTTGGTAATTTTTTACATTGAATTTTGATTAATTTTTTTATGATTTTGAAAAACAAACACCTAATTAATAAAGTTTTAAGATATAGAGTTTTTTTATATTTTGAAGCTTAAACTGGACTTTAGTCAAATGGCTCATGTTTCAAACTATCAATCCATCACCTCACATTTTTGAATTGGTGTGTACAAATAGTACAAGGCTTACAATTTTCAGTTCAAAATTGCTCACGTGTCTCTGTATAACATGCATATGGTATGTAGAAAATCTAGTGATCGAAGGGGGCAATTTATGGACCTATACATGCCATAGTGTATGGACCAGTATTGGTCCTCATACTTAGGCAAACATTTTTTTGAAAACTTTTTCATACAAATAGGAGGTCTGGTCCATGCTTTATTTATTATTTTCTTACGTCTTGTGTTAAGGGTTTTGATTTCCATCCTCCCACAACTGATCCACTTACTTTGCCGGCAAATTCTCGGCCACCGTTGATCAACCAGCCCAGTGCCTGACCCTTTAAACACCTGACACCATCCCAGCTCCCCTTGATCGATCATTTGATCCAATTCGACTTGAATTGCCCCATTTTTTCCTGAAACCTTAGATCAGCTTCTACAACCCAAATCACCGAATTCCGATAAACTTATGCCACCTTCCACTTACCATCTCGTTTAGTTGTGCCACCATAGGGAACTGTTCCCTTCGTATAACCAAGATTTTATTTTTCTTTGTATTTTGATCTAGGTTTGGACTGAGCCTTTGAAACGACATTGTAGACGTTAGACTTAAGGGATTTGAACTGGGCTTTGCAAAGGTATTTCAGGCTTGGTTAATAGCATGAATCAAATTTAAATTTTAGCTTGGATTTGGAAATGTTCATGGATGTGTATCATGTATTCTAAATGATTTAGTGTTGAATTAAAATTCAAACTTGAGCAAAAAATCATGAATAATGCAATGAACTTGAATTTCTGACTTAAACTTGAACTACTTGCTCATTACGGACTAAATGAACTGTATACGAACTTAAAGACTAGAATCATTTCGCCTTTACTTCTGAAAATGACATGCATACCCCAAAATCTACCTTTAGAATGAACGTCGAGCATGCTTTGCAATATTTAATAACCTAGAATTTTACAATCTAAAGTTCACAGTGCTTTTAACTGCTTTATGACTGCTTTGACCAAGTCTGAATATCCAACTGAAGCATGTCCGAGCTTGATTTCTGAAGTCTTTCCTTCGCCACACTTGCACATCCAACGGTTCTATAACAGGGAACTTACCAAACTAATTTAGGTGACAGATTCATTGTTGATTGCTCAAGTCAACAATGAGTAAGTTCACTCAAAAAATAGTATGGAAAGTTCTTTTAGTATCAACTAGGATATCTCCATAAGACGGTTCCATTTGAGAGCTCATGGCTCATTGGATACAAATCACATGGATATAACAATGCATTTTTCCTTAGATGCCATTTGGGACTCTTTGATCAACACATGCTGATCTCGAATTCCAATCATCATCCGTTAGAAAAGACATAACACAACACTTAAGAAGCATGCACCTAACTATTCTGAATATGAGCTTCCTTGTGTAGAATGGCGTCATGATATTCATCTCATTTTCATTCTGGAGAAGGCGGTTCTTCTCGATCAGAGATGAGTTGGCCTCAGTTATGCATTGCTCATCAGTCTAGAATGGAGCTTTAGTCGCCAAGAGAGCTATCGTTACGGAAGGGCACGCAGTCGACTTTTCACGCCCAATACCTAGGCTTATTCCTAATTTTCCCAAGAGGTGCCCTTCCGTAGTGATCCATTGTATGCTTCAACATTTTTGTATTCAGTTCGGGATTCCCTAAAGCGAAGTTTAATTGCCGGGAAAAGACGAAGTCGTTGATCGACTTCTATCCGGCTTTACAGCTTATTATTGTTATATGTATTTAAATCGGCTTGTCCTCTCTTTTACCGCTTTTCTACGGAAAATGCTCTAGGAGTTAGGGATCGTGCCATAGCAGCTTCACCGAATGGTTATGCTGTGTTGATGGGTTTGCACATGCTTTCTAAGCGGACCATATGCCACTCCCTACCTTTACTGGGATCTTGTATCGTTTTATCTTCAAGAGATGGAAAGACCATCCGCAATTGGTCTTTATTGTAGCATCCCGGAATCACAAGCTTATTCCCATTCTTCTGGATAGAGTTTCTTTATGGATCTGTTATTTTAAGATTTATTTCCCAAAGAGGTTCGATAGTTTATGGAATCGTAGAGTTGAGTGTTTGAGTTAAGAGTTTTGTCTCGCTTTTCAAAACTTTTCAATTCTCAACTCATTTCACCCTTTTCTTCCTCGTCGATTTTCCCATTCCCGTCAAAAATCTTAGTCACCCAAAAACCTTTGAGACTCTAAAGGCCAGTCCAGTTGAAGAGAGCCAAAAGGATTTTTTACTTCAAGACAAGTTTCTCTATAGATTCAAACTTCTTGATGTTTCTATATTCGTGATTCTTCGAGAAATTCAAAACTCCTATTCGCTCCTGGATCGATACTCGTTCTATTTACTATGCCAGCGAAGAGATCACCCTACCAAAGGTTAGTTTGAGGAGATGCATGAAGGTGGAAGTGCTGATCAGCAAGCCAAGTTAGAACCCGAAATTCAAATAAAGTTGTCCCATGTTCACGAGCGTGATGATGGAAATTTTACCCATCATGAGAGGAAGGATCTTATGAAACCAGAGGTAGACAAAGGAGATATTTTCAGTAGTGATGTGACACCAGCATTGGAAAAAGTGATCCTGGTTATGAACTCGTGGAGGACTTCGATGATACTTATGATGCCAGCCCGTGCACCTTGCTATTGATGATACCCCAGTGTGTCCTGACTATCCCTTTGGCACCTTTAGGTGAAGATGACTTTGAATACTTCGGGATTTGAGCAACACATATGTTACCCCTAGTGATTTTTTTAAGGATATTTCTATATCGATCACTCCTACCGCTTCCAGATCGGGCGCGTCTACACTCTATTCTAGATTTCTAAGCAAGAAATATTACTTCTAAGTTTTCTATGACCCCAAACATTCTTACGATGATGCATGGTTATCGAGTTTTAGATGACACTTCACATGAACTTAGGATCACCGACACTTGACACATATATCCTTCTGATATGCTCATGCTCGGTTCTTGTTTTAACGCATCTTCTTTTCTTTTATTTCTGATCGTGCATAGGTGCTTTTCGATATCAAAGACTTCAAGTACCTCTCGTCTTGGGATCCACGTGATTTGGAGCGCTTCAATCCAGGTTATTTGAGGATTGAGGAAGAAAGGAGAGAAAGGAAATCTCGGGAAGAGCATGACCAAAGATATTGGAAGGAGGAGGATAATGGAGGTTGGGAAGAGCCGAAATCAAAGAGATCAAGAGGAGCATGATCAACATGAGAGAGTTAGGAGTTAAAAGGAGGACATACATAAGAAGAGGTGTAGCGTAGATAAAGCGGGGAAATAGCGGAGGTGCAAATAGGTAAATCAGATGTAAAAATAAATATTTTAAGACTAATTAATTATCATTCTCACATTATTTATGCAAGGCGAAACTAATATATGCTAACTTGTATAATAAAATCAAATAATATAGTAATGACCCAAAATTTATTAAAAAATATTTCAAGGAAATTAAATATTTAAAATGATTTATTTTGAGGATTAACGACTTAGAATTTATTTAAAACGAAGTTTGAACATATATATTTATATTAATTATAAAACGAGTTTGTAACGTTGTTGTAGTTTGTAATATTGTGTTTTGAACTTTAAATGAGTGTACAACATTCAATATAAGTAAGAATTTGTTGAAAAAAGAAACGTTAGAATTTGTTTAAGTATATCTTTCTAATGAAAGTGAAAAATTAAGATTTCATGTTATAAATTATAAGTTATGTCAAAATTAAAATTTCAAAAAGTCGCTATGGAGTCGTTTACAAATTATAATGATTTATTATATAAAATAAAAGGATTTATTATTAAAATTGAATATCGATTTGACTTGGATTCTGAAAATATCGAGTTATAAACGTAAGTATTATTATTATTTTAGAGCTATATGATATTTTATTTAGATATATACAACAATATTAAATTATTATTATTTATTTGAATTATTTTTTAATTTATTTAGATTTTATTGGTTTTATTTAAGCCTTAGCAAACGACCTCCGCTCTTGACGAAGCCAATTTTCTTGGATCTGAAACAGTAAATTATTGTTACAGTTCAAATTTGGCGCCATTTGGAGTTAGCATGTGACCGTGCACAATTTAAATATGAACTGGTCAAAAATTTGACTTAAAAATACGCTGTATGAGCAAACATACTCGAAATTCGACGAAAAAAGTTTCGTTGGGTCAGTAATGTCAAACCACAGTGGTTTGACAACTTTCATCGAAAATAGGATACGTATGTGGTAAGAAGAAAATGAGAAGATACTATGATTGTATTATTGATTAAGAGAATAATATTTTTTTTTTGTACATTGACTAATGAAAATAGTGTTGATATATAAAAAAGAAATAATGTAATGTTAACATATGTAAATGAGAAATTGTCCTAAAATAACAATTAGCCGTTGTGACTAAATTGTTGTAGGAAATAAGGCAATGTCCTCAAATGACAATCAGTCGTTATAACTAAATTGCTGTGGGAAATAATGCAATGTCCTAAAATGACAATTAGCCGTTATGTCCAAATTGTTGTGATGAGATAATCTGTTGACAAGTGTGAACGCAGATATTAGCCTCCCTCAAACATATCTACGGTTTTCTTGTCTCCTTTATTCCGTTGCCATCATCCACTCCCAGCTCTTCTCTTAGCCTGAAATAGTTCTTCGTGGAAAGTGGTTTCGTTAGTGCATCCACCTTTTGATAATAGACCGGAATATGGCACACTGTTAATCTACCAGCTTGAGTTCTCTCACGAACGAAGTGCAAATCAATTTCCAAATGCTTCGTTCTTGAGTGTTGGATCGGATTGAGGGATAAAGAAACCATGCTTCTATTTTTGCACCAAATAGTTGGCGTTCTTTTGGAATTAAGCCCTAATTCGTGTAGAAGGGACTCGATCCATGAGATTTCTGCAACGTGTTCGCTAGAGCCCTGTACTCTGCCTTAGTGCTTGACCGCGAGGTGGTGGATTGCTTCTTAGTGCACAATGATATGAGATTCGTGCCCAAGAAAACACAATAGCCTGATACTGATCTTCTGTCATCGATGTCGTTTGCCCAATCAGCGTCGCTAAAGCCTTGTAAGTGTAGCTCTTTATCTGCCTTTATAGTTAATCCATAATGTTTTGTGCCTTGTAAATATCTAAGTAATCTTTTCAGTGCCACCCAATGTTCCGACATGGGATTCTTCATGTATTGACTGAGTTTATTTACGCTATAACATATGTTCAGTCTTGTTATTGTAGCGTATTGTAATGCACCAATTACACTTCTGTATTGTGCTGTGTTACTGATTGCTTCCCCTTTTGTTTTTGAAAGCCTTAAACTAGCGGTCATTGGTGTTGTCAGTGATTTTGCATGATGCATGTTGGTCTTTTATAGAATTTCACTTATATAATTCTGCTGAGATAAGAACAGTTCATTTTCACCACGTCTACTGATCTGAATTCCCAAAAAATAGTTTACTTCACCTAGATCCTTGATAGCAAAACTGTAGTCAAGAACTTGTATGATTATATTAATTTCTTGATGATTGTCCCCAGTGCATGTCGTCTACGTACACTATGATGTATGTGATACTTTGATTATCTTTCTTCATGTATAGTAAGTTATTTGATTTCGCTTGACTCAAGCCAATTTTTGATAAAGTTTGTTTTAATTTTTCGTACCAAGCTCTTTGAAGCTTGCTTCGGACCGTATATGGCTTTGTGTAACTTACATACAAGTTGTCTTTGACCATTATAAACCTCATATCCTTCTGATTGATGCATATAGACCTCTTCAGTTAGTTCACCGTTTTAAAAAGCATTGTTAACGTCAAGTTGTTTGATCATTCATTTTTTGCATAAGGCAATAGTCAATATAACTCTTATGGTAGTGGGTTTTATAACTAGTGAGAAAGTCATGTTGAAGTCAAACCCAAACTGTTGAGCATACCCTTTTGCGACGAGCCTGACTTTATAGTTTTCTATTGTCCCATTGGCTTTCCTCTTAGTTTTGTAAGTCCATCTACATCCAATAATGTTCTGATGGGCAGATGGTGTAACCAAGCTCCACGTTTTATTCTTCATTAAAGCTTCGTATTCAGCATCCATTGCATTCCTCCATTTTTCTTCTTTTGCAACTTGAATGTAGTTGCTTGGTTCAGTTTCAATCAACGATACATTGTACACCTTTGGCGTATATATCCCACTTTTTTGATCTAGTGACCATTGGATGTTCAGTCAGTGCTTCTTGTTGTTATGGTTGACATTCACTAGTGGCCCTTGTTGAACTTGTGTTGTTGCTGTTCCCTTCACTTTCATGTTCAATTTGGATGCTTTGTACAGTATCATTGTTTTCGTTTGTCGAGATGATGGATGTTTCAGTGGGATTGTTCTATGTGTGATCATCTGTTGTGTCCTTCCTTTCATTAGTGCTCTGTGTTATTTGTTCTGTCAAAGCTGGTACATCTGTGATTTTAATTTCTTGCTTTTGTCCAATTTCTTCCTTAGCTGTTTGTTTCACTACAGGTGGAAATATATTTTCATCAAAAATAACATGCCTTGATATGTAAACTTTACCACTTTTGTCCAAGCACTTATAGCCCTTTTGATTCTGTGGCTAGCCAGTAAAGGTGCATGGACTTGATCGCATACTAAGTTTATGTTGGTTATAATCTCTTAAAGACGGAAAGCATAGACACCCAAAAGCTCTTAAATTACTATAGTCTGGTTTAACATTAAATATCACTTCATATGGTGTTATATTATTCAACACTTTCGTAGGTAGTATATTTATGAGATACACGGAAGTGTTGAATGCCTCATTCCAATATTTCATCGGTAGCGCACTTTGTGATAGTAATGTTAAACCAGTCTCGACTATATGTCTGTATTTTCGTTCAACCAAACCATTTTGTTCAGACGTGTGAGGGTAGGTTAATCTATGATTTATCCCTCTTTTAATGAAGTAATTTTTGAGTGGTTTAAACTCGCCTTCACTGGCTGTTTGCATGGTTTTTACATTGCAGTTAAGTTGTTTCTTTATAAAATTTATAGACTGAATTATTATGTTGCATGCCATTGATTTGTATTTGAAAATATATATCCATGTATATCTTGAATAAGCATCAACTACTGATAGATAATACATGTGGCCTTGGTATGAGTTTAGCAGTGCGGGTCCCCACATATCAGCTACTACAAGCTCCAATGACTTGTTATATACTGTTTCAGATTTACTGAATGGATGTTTGTGGCTCTTGCCAAGTTGGCAGTGTGTGCAAGTGTGTTTCACAGGTATGTTTTCAAAATAGATGCAATTATTATTCAATACCTTTCTAACAGTTTCCAAGCAAGGATGACCAAGTCATACATGCCATGATTCTACTGCATTATTACCGATATTACTGCTACTAGAATTGTTTCTTTTGCCAATAAAACTAACATTATTGCTAGAGTTATGACTGCTATTATTGCTACTAGCGGCTACATTATTACACTAAGTTTCTTTATTTGAATCATTTCCAGTCTTCAAGTTGCCAAATTTGTAAAGCCCATCATGTAGATTGCCTTGTAGCAATATTTCTTGACTTAGAAGATCTTTAACAAAGCAAAACTTAGGATGAAATTTGAAGAAAACATTATTGTCTTTAGCAAATTTGGATACCCTTAATAAATTTTTGTTAATGGTTGGAACCCTAAGTAAGTTGTTTAATATGAGTTGTCTTCTGCCTAGCATGGTTCCTTTGCCAATGTGTGTGATGTGTGCAATGTTACCATTACCATATGTAGTGATTTCATACCTGTGTAGCCCTTACTTCCAATATTTAAATTTTGGAGATTATTTGTGACATGGTGTGTAACTCCCAAGTCTGGATACCAATCGTCTAAATCAATTTCATTCGTCCAGTTGTTGTCCTCATCGTGGCTATGTTGACCTCTATTGTCATCACTAGTATTTCTGATTTGACTTCTCATAACCGCTACATTTGCTTTTGGGTTTGAGTTAATTCGATCAGATTGTTGTACATTATTGTCATTATTATACCTGAAATAACATCTGCTCGCTATATGGCCGAATTTTTGGCAAATTTGACATTTACTCTGTTATTGTTTTTCCATCAGCCTCTTCCTCGGCCTCTTTGTGGTTGATAGGCCCTCTGAGGTTGAAACCCTCTTTTATACTGGCCATCTTGCCTATTTAAGTTCTTGTTCCTTAGATTATGGTTATTTTTGGCTGATGCATAATATGCCGAGAATTCTCCTTGGGTAGTCTTTCTCTGTTCTATTCTTCCTTCGTGGGAGAGAAGAGCAGATCGAACAAACTGCAGGTCCAGTAGGGTCCGTTGAGTGGCAATAACAGTAATTAAGGACTCGTATTCTTCGTCTAAACCACGGTGATAAATAATATTTGCTCTCTGTCACTTATTTTGTGTCCAACAGCACTTAACTTGTCACACAAATTTTTTATTTTTCTTAAGTACTCCTTCATGCTCATGTCTTCTTTCTTCGAGTTTTGCAATTCTCTTCTATATTGCATAACTCTAGATGCAGACTGTGAGTTAAAAATTTGCTCTATAGCCGTCCATATTTCGTATGATGAGTTGCATCCCACAATCTGTGAAAGAAGATTCGAACTGATAGAGGATAAAAGCCATGATGAAAGTAAGCTATCCTATTTTTGAAATCTGGCATGTTCAGAATTTGGTATAATTTTTCCTCCTTGATCTGTTATCATTATTGGTGGAATAGTTAATGTTCCTTTTATATAATCCAGCAAGTCGTATCCCCTGAGAGCAATCTCAATTTGTTATTTCCATAATATATAATTATCTTCATCCAGAGATGTGGTAATAATTTGGCTTTTTGGTTTATCAGGTTGTGCCAATGTGGTGAAGCATCATTGCCCATGTCGTTAGAGACAGCTGAAGTGGCTTCGTTGTTGGTCATGGTTGTTCAGGGTTCAGTGAAGCAAGAAGATGCAGCAGAAACTTAAGGAATGATGGCAAATCAAAAAGAAACACTGGAAAAGGGGAGATGTATGCTTGGTATGGCAGAGGAAAAAAAAACTTTATGTATGATGTTAAGCCTCTCGGCGGATTTGCTCTGATACCATAACAAGAATACGAGAAGATACCATGATTGTATTATTGATTGAGAGAATAATATTTTTTTTTGTACATTGACTAATGAAAATAGTGCTGATATATATAAAAGAAATAATGTAACGTTAACATATGTAAATGAGGCAATGTCCTAAAATAACAATTAGCCGTTATGACTAAATTGTTAAAGGAAATAAGGCAATGTCCTAAAATGACAATTAGCCGTTATGACTAAATCGCTGTGGGAAATAATGCAATGTCCTAAAATGAAATTTTGCCGTTATGTCCAAAGTGTTGTGATGAGATAATCCGTTGACAAGTGTGAACACAAATATTATGTGATCATACAAATTTTTAAGCCATAAATGTAAGCAACTATTGAATATAATTAAATAAAAAATTTAATAAAAAATAATTCATCTACCCTATATAATATCCTAAAGTAAAACTAATTCATCTCATTCCTTAGTCAAAATCACGCCACCATCTCCTCTTCTTTAAAACGTGAAAGGTTTAATCTTCAAAAAATCAAAACAAATTGTATTCTCGACGAAAATTAGTGAAAAAAATTGTTGTTGAACCCTTGAGTGAAGAGCTTCAAGTTGGTGCTAGTTTTATACGGTGCGATGCCATTTTCTGTTGTGCAAAAATGTATAGTGTGCACCATTTCTATTAAGGTTCCAGAATTCGTGAAGTTTAGCAGGGACTCTTCTTTTGAAGCTTGGATTTAGGTATGTAGTTGAGTTTGACACTTGCTTGCAAAATTTCATGAGTTTGGGAAACAATTTTTGTTTGCACTTTTTCTGTGCATGAGAAGCAGGTCGTCGACGTCAGCATTGTCGAGGGGGGTGCGAGTTGTTTGAGGTTAGGTGGAGGTGATGGGGAAACTTAAGAGAAGTTCGGTGGCGTATTTATTTTGATTTTTAGTGAAGGAGAGAGCAAGGACATGGAGGCTGAAGGTGGCGCAATGTACATAGAAGGAGTGTGCGTGCCTGGAACAGGTATATAAGAGAAGAAGAAAAAGAATTAGAGGGAAATTAGGATTAAGGTTAATTAATATTTTAATTATATTGCTAATGAGTTAAATGTGTATACAAACTTGTAAAGTGCGTAACTTTCCCATATTTTATCAGAATACAGAGAAACAAGATCAGTTGGAACCGTATGGACGCAAGCTCCGCAATGAAACTGATTTGGAGAGATTTGGAGCTTGTTACAATTTATTGTGAAATAAAACATCTGATTGAACTATCGAAAATGATCGTTGCATAATGATTTCAATCCGACCAATGCGAGAAATCTCACTCAACTAAATTTTTATAAGTTATTATAATTTTATTTGATTATATATATCGGCTGTCTGTGATCGCAATGTTTGTGTATAGTTGATGGACGATGTTTACAGTTTTACTGTCATTGCTATTAAACTATGAATATAAGCGTTGACAATGGAAATACTTATATTATAATTACTGGTTAATGGATGGTAGTTGATATGGACATGTTTGTATTATTAACACAAAATTGACAACTAGAATTTAGGAAGTTATAATATTATTGAAATATTATTATAATATTCATTTAAATGAATAATTGTTGTAAATGGTCAAAATAGTGAAATTTGATTCTGCAAATAAGCTTAATTATAAATATAAGCTTACATTGAGGTTAATCGAATAGATTTCAATTCTAAATTAATTTTAGTCAGAATAGGACGTGTCGTGTAACGACCGTCCGCGAATTTCGACCGTTGACTTCAAATGAATATACCGGTAAATCCGACCATCAAGTTTTCCCAAAACTGAAAGCGTTGGGTTCGAAATGGAAAGAGCTATCAAAAGAAAAAAAAAATTTCCAAAATCCAATGGTTAGATTTCAAGATAAGACCAAATCAGTATTTGAAAAGGTCGTTATAGACGCATTTCAGTGACCGGAATTGGAAACTGACTATAAAGGCCATATTAAAATTATTAAAAATATGGGAAAATTATGTTAATTCATAGTAAATGATTTAAAAGAGTTATGAACCAAATGTACTTGGTTTTTGATATTTATTGTGGTCTAATGATTGTTTGGATTGTGCTCGACCAGTTTATGAGCAAATATGCTTTTACATTTAACATTGGTTTGGTAGAAAATACTTGAATGCTAGCACATTGTGATTTATTTCACGATTTAAATATGAGATGTTTAGCGATGTTATTTGGTTCATTTCAATTTAATGAATGGTTTTTGAAATGGGATTTTCATAAGAAAATAGAAACGTTATTCCCGATTTTGGATAGGGAATGATTTATAAAACAGGAAGGATTTCAAGGACTAAACCCGATGATTTTGAAATGATTTGGAAGTGGAAATTATCGTAGATTTGATTTATTTGTGATTATTGGTATTAATGATTTTTTCACTTTGGGATATAAAGTGATTTAGTATGTGGCTAAAGATTCGTTTAACCCAGAGAACTAAAAGTCTGTGTGAAACCCTGGATCTTAGTTGGTCAGTGGTCAATATAGTCATTACCCGTTGGGGGAGGTGAGCACACACACACGCGCACTTACCATACACACACACACACACACATATATATATATATATATATATATATATATATATATTTAGCGAATGAAGGTGCGTGCCCTTTGCCTTGTTGATGGGAGAAACTTCTTGATATTGGTTGCATATGTTTTGTTATGCATTGATTGTGATATTTCAGAATTTAAAATTCCAAGTGAATTGGTTAGAGATCCCAAAGTGAAATCTAATTTGATATGAAAGCTAGATATGTATTTTAAATGATTTGAAATAAGATATCGAGAATAAAGTCCAATGAAATAACTTCTGTAAAACTAATTAGATTCTGAAAATTTAAGTTTGGGGATTAAGCCTAAATGTGTAGTTTGAGGACTTGCCTATTGTTTGATTCATCGTAGGCTCCATAAATTTGTTATAATTGGTAATTGTTTGTGCACTGGCATTCGTGTAGAGTAATTATGTTCCATGTCATATGGTATGGTCCCGTGATATGCCTTACTTTTGAATAAGTTAATTATAATTGTAGGGTTTCTCAGACCTGTCCCATGACTGACTTGGAGCTTATTATTTCCCATCTAAACTCTGGGTGCCCATATTTTCCACACGGGCAACCAGTAGTTTTGATTTTGCGGTTATTTTTAAAACATGACCCTGGATTTTGGCGGAGCTATACTTTGGATTATTTTGAGTCTTCTGCTGTATATATTTATGTTTCCACTGTATTGTAATTTGTTATTCTCTGATATTTTTCCGATGTGTATGAATTATATGTACTCTGATGCAAAATTGTTGTAATAACAATGAAATTTTCTCTTTTTCTGTGTTCCAACATGTCGTATCCCATAACAATCCACCATTGTGAACATTTCGAGTGGGCTAATTACCGGCCCGAGGAGGGCCTAAAAGCGGGTCGTTACAGTTTGGTATCAAAGCTTTGGTTTACAAAGCTTTGGGGATAAGACTCATTAGAATGAGATAAAAGAATTCATCAGAGATAGAATTAGTAATATCCTATGAGAATATAACTCACTAGAGATAGGGTTAGTAATGCTCTAGAATGATTCTGAAGAATAGTATATATATATATATTAGAAAGAACGAAGTTGTGTATTCATAAAAATGGATTTGATTATGAAAAATTATATTTATAATAAGAATTTGAGTATTTTATTTCATGTTGAGTTTGGACTATCGAGTATAAGAAGATTTAGAATATATGTCTGATCAACGCATATCCGCAGTCTCAAATATAATGGATAGATATAGAATCACATGCTAGTTGCTCGGGGATGATTCTGGTGATAGTCCGGACATCACCAATGTTTATTTTCGAGTTTCAAAAGTGGAATGTCTATATAATTCCAATTGACTAGTATGAGGACCAAGAACTTATTTAGAGTTAATGTTTGTAATTTAGGTTTGAAATTATACTTTGAGTATATAAAATATATATGTTTTGACAACATATAAATTTGGAAACTTAATTAACCAAATGATAACTAATTGTGATGTGTGATAATTGGTTTAACTAATAAAAACATTGCAATGATAAAACCAATATGAGAATGGAAGTAAAATTGAACCAAATCAAATCTAATGTTAAACTGAATTGAAAATTAGTTGGGATTGGATATATGTATATATCGAGCAGGTTATTAGTTAGAAGCCAAGAAGTGGAATAAAATTGCATGCCCAACCCAAAGGTATATATTTATAGTATTGATTGTGTTTGATGATTTTATGAGCCGCTTGGCAAGCTGCTTGGCTATTGGATTTTCTTTTTTTATTGATAACGGCCTAGAGAGGCAAGTTGTAGTTGTACAGATCAACCCGTATTTCGAGAAATTGGATATTTGTGATTATTGGATATATGTATATGAGGGCCTATGAGGTTATGGTGAAATTTAAGGCGTTAGCCAAATTTCGAGAAATTGGAAAGTTCTTAGAAACTAAAAAGTTAAAGAACTTGAGCCAGAATGAAGGCTGGGTTAGTTAAATAAACGACCTTCAATTTCGTCTTCCTTTTCGGGGATGAAAAGTTTTAAGTGGGGGAGAATGTAACGACCCAAAATTTATAATGAATTATTTAATGGAAATTTAATATTTAAGACGATTTATTTTGAGGATAAACGACTTCGAATTTATTTAAAATGAAGTTTGAACGTATAGATTTATATTAATTATAAAACGAGCTCGTAACGTCGCGGTAGTTCGTAATATTACATTTTGAACTTTAAATGAGTGTATAAAATTCAGTATATGTCAAAATTCGTAGAAACAAGAAATGCTAGAATTTGTTTAAGTATATCTTTCTAATGAAAGTGAAAAATTAAAATTTTGTGTTATAAACTGTAAGTTATGTCAAAATTAAATTTTTGAAAAGTCGCTATGGAATCGTTTATAAATTACAATGATTTATTATAGGGTAGAAGGATTTATTATTAAAATTGTATATCGATTTGACTTGGATTTTGAAAATATCGAGTTACAAACCCAAGTATGTTTATTTTAGAGCTATATGATATTTTATTCGGATATATTATATTGTTATTACTTATTTGAATTGTTTTTGAATTTATTTATATTCTATTGGTTTTATTTAAGCCTAAAAATTAGCCATTTGGCAAACGACCTCCATTTTCAAGGAAATCAATTTTCTTGGATCCAGAATAGTAAATTATTGTTAGATTTCAAATTTCGCGCCATTCGGAGTTAGCATGTGACCGTGTGCAATTAAAATATGAATTGTTCTATAATTTGGCTTTATAAATAAATTGTGCGATAAAACAAACTCGGAATTCGATGAAACAAGTTTCGTTGGATCCGTAATGTCAAACCATGGTGGTTTGTTAATTTTCATCGAAAATGGGATTCGTATGTGATCATACAAAATTTTGAACGTTAACTGTAAGCAACAATTGAATATAAAATTTAACAAAATATAATTCCTCTACCCAATATAATAACCTAACGTTAAGTAACCGTAATTCTCATCATTCCTTAATCAAAATACGCCACCATCTCCTCTTTTCTAAAACATGAAAGATTTAATCCTCAGAAAATCAAAACAAATTGTATTCTCAACGAAAATTAGTGAAATAAATTGTTGTGGAACCCTTGAGTGAAGAGCTTCAAGTTGGTGCTTGTTTTAAACGATGCGATGACATTCTCTATTATGCGAAAATGTATAGTGTGCACCATTTATATTAGGGTTCCAGAAATTGTGAAGTTTAAGAAGTGATTCTTGTTTTGAAGCTTGGATTTAGGTTTATGGTTGAGTTTGACACTTGCTCGCAAAATTTCATGGGTTTGATCAACAATTTTTGACGCACTTTTCCTGTGCGTGAGCAGTAAGTTATCGATGTCAACACTGTGGAGAGGGGGTGCAAGTTGTTTGAGGTTAGGTAGAGGTGATGGAGAAACTTAAGAGAAGTTTGGTGGTGTATTTGTTTTGATTTTTAGTTAACGAGAGAGCAAGAACATGGAGGCTGAAGGGGGCACAATGGACATGGAAGAGCGTGCGTGTGCGAGGCAGGTATGCAAGAGAAGAAGAAAAGGGATTAGAGGGAAATTGGGATTATGGTTAATTGATATTTTAATTTATTATTAATGACTTAAATGTGTATACAAACTTGTAAATTGTGTAACTTTCCCATACGTTACCAGAATACAGCGAAACTGTATCCGTTAGAACTGTATAAACGTAGGCTCCACAATGAAACGTATTTGGAGAGATTTGGAGCTTGTTGCAATATATAGAGAAATAAAATGCCTGATTGAACTATAAAAAAACGATCGTTTTATAACGATTTCAAACCAACCAATGTGAGAACTCTGACTCAAATGAATTTTTATAAGTTATTATAATCTTGTTTGATTATATATATTGTATGCATGTGATTGCAATGCCTGTTTTGTGGTCGATGGATGATGTTTACAGTTTTACTGTCATTACTATTAAACTGTGAATATATGCGTTGACAACGGAAACACTTATATTATAATATTTGGTTGGTGGATGGTAGTTAATATGGGCTTGTTTATATTAATAACACATAATTGGCACTGGGAATTTGGGAAGTTATAATATTACCAAGAATAATATTATAATTTTAGGGCCTAGATTTTTAATCGTTTTATTTAATATTTTAAAATGGTTTTAATTGTTATTTTAGAATTTAATTAGCTTGAATTCAATAACTTTGAATATTTTATAAATAAAAATAATAATTTAAATTTTGTACTGGTCGGAATTTGCTGGATTTGCAATATAATGTGAACTGACAATTTAGAAGAATCTATTGTTGTTTGGTTTTGAATTATATTAACGGTTTTGTTTATTAAACGATGGTTGAACGTTTAATTTATAGTTTAATTATAAAACGAACTGCAACGGTGCGGTAGCTCATAATATTACGTTTTTAACTTCAACTGGATGTACCAGATCCAATATAAGTCGGATTTCTTTGAAAAAAGAAACATCCGAATCTATTGGATAATTTTTTTTTTCTAATAGAAGAGAAAAATCGAGTTTTCATGTTGTAGATTTTGTATTATGTCCGAATCAAATTTTCATATAGTCATTATGAAATTCGTTTATAAATTATAATATTGTATTATATAAATAAAAAGGGTTTTAAATGTTTTTTATATCTCCTTGGCTTGAAATTCAACCCGGGGTATTTTATTTCAAAACTACGTGAAATTCTTCTCGGATATGGCCGATTAAACTTTTTTAATATTATTATATTAAGGTATATTTAAATTATTTTATTTTAATTTCATTTGGACCGGTAAAAAGGGAGTTTATTCAAATGACCCCCCATTTTCAACGAAACAAATTTTATTAAGACCATAATGGCTTTTTATTGCTAAATTTCAAGTTTCGCTTCAATTGCGGTTATTTTGTGAGCGTAGAAAAATTAAATGCAAATAAGACGACCGTTTGGACTCGAACAAGCGCCATTTGAGCAAACAGACTCGCTTTTCGACGAAACAAGATTCGATAGTACCATAACATCAAATTATACCATAATGTCCATTTTTGTTACAAACAGAGTTTGTATGTGACCGCAGGAATCATCAAAAAGTGTTCAGAAATTGCGATATATACAAATAGAAGTCGTTAGTCGCTATCTGTAAAATATCTTCAGCCAAATCAGATTAAAATATTTTAAACTCATCTTATATAATCAGTTAACCAAAAACCTCATAAGCCTTCAACCCAATTCTCAATTTCTTCATATCTCACTTCCTTTCTGTATTTGCAGTAAAAGTCAAATCTTCAACGTAAATTTGTGATTTCGAACCTTCTAGAAACTCTTCAGCTCAAGCTTTCACCTAATGCCTACTACATACAACTTAACATTTCTTTTCTGGAACCCGAAGTAAGGCCGTCGGTCTAGGTAGCTGTTCATTGGAAATTGGCAACGAAGGAAGGCAATTCGAGGGTGGCGTTGGTTTATGGATGTGGAGGCATTTCGGTGATGTTCTTCTGGTGGGGTTCGACGCTAGAAAAATTCGCTCCCCTATAGCCTCGTATGCTAGAGGGTGACAACAGGTGCTCTGTGATATATGCAAGATGAACTGAGGATATAATGGCATTCAGGACAGCAAGGCGCACCTATAGCCGCAGTAAGGTGAGGTTTGGTTTCAGAAAGTGTCGCATGGTAATAAGGAGGAGATGCATCATGACATGGTTGACACTGTGGAGAGTGCGGTTTTGGGATGGAAGTGTCTGCATGTGTAGGCTGAGTAGGGCGCAAGATTGATGGAGATCATCAGATCGGAGGGGAAAGTAGGTGTGGGACGAGGTTTGGGGTTAGTGTGGCTAGTAGAGTTGAGGGGATGGGATTTAGGGGGTTTGGCATTGAAGAAATGCCATTGGTTGACGTTTTTGAAGGGAATTATAGTGGAGAGGCTGCAGTGAAGTTTACTGGAATATGAAGAGGAGAGTGTGCATGGGTGGTCAGAGCTGAACATGTTACATTGGTTTAGGGGATTAGTGATGTATGCATGAAGCTGAATGGGTTAATTCGGGTGTGCATAGGATAAGACATTTGGCTACAGAAGGTTTCAAGTAAATTTTGTGGAAGGAGGACAATGATTCGAGGAAGAATCAAACTGCAGGAAGAAAACGCGTCGTTTACGCGAGTTAATTATGTGGCTTAAGGTATTATCAGGGTAATTAATTAATAATTTGATTAATTATAGTTTATTTATAAATTCATATTACCCAAATTAAATTGTAAACTTCGAAACAACACATCTTGTTCGTTCGTGCACAGAATAACGAAAAACAGGGTTCATTGGAATCGCAGGGAAAAGCACTACACTGCTAAACAAGTTCAGTAGACATAAGAAGCAATTGAATTTTCATTTAATTTTAAATCTCTGTTTAAAATTAAATGAAGCAACATGCAAATCGATCATTGAAATAAAATGTGGGTCACATTTCTGGAATTCTATCATGTGATTAAATTCGTAAATTAGAAATTATCATTGATAATATATATTGGTTGATTGGATGACTTGGATGCCTGTTGTTGGTTAATTGGATGACGTTGAGTATATTATCGTCGTTTAAATATATTGGATTAAATTTTTGTCTCATATATTATTATGAAATGTTATAACAAGTTATGATGCAAGGAAGAACAGGCTGGAGAGATCCGACCGGACTCCTCAAATATTATATAAACTAGACTCTATTACTATATTTTTCTTGAACTCTTGAAATCTTGGTAACTTGATTACTCATGAGTCTTGAATCTCTTCTGAATCCTGAATCTCTTGATACTCTAAAACTATACAGTCTTCAGTATTTAAGTCCTGTATATAAATTCTGCATGTATGTGTGTGTATATATATATGTTCTAGATAGAAATGTTCGTATATATATATTTTATAATCAATTAATAATGATAATTGAAATAAGGTTGTTGTCATCAAAACTCCATTCTCCAACATCTTGCCCTGGAGTCACGAGCTCATCTTTGAAAGTACTAACCTCGTGTAGGGGATTTTCCTCGACTTTGTTGGTTATCTCCTACCTCTGCTTTCTAAGGTTCACAATTAGCGTTGGACGATTATGTTCCCTAAGGCTTGATGTTTTTTACATTGGTCGAGTTTGTGCCTCATCATGGTAAGGTATTTTTCATGCCCCTAAATTGCCTTTTTTTCTATGTCATGGGTTTTGATAGCGAGTTCACTTCTTTTCCTATTGATTTTAGCATAATTCTTAGTGATCCTCTTGAATTTTCTTTTGGAACTGAAAGTATGTGTTATGATTTTGCATATGCGAGATCACATTATTTGTGCTTTTCATTATTTAAGTCGTCTTAAAGATAACTTCAAAGATCGTTGGATTTTCGTAAAGAATAATCAGATAATTATGTTCGTAAGCCTAAAAATTTAAACCAACATTAGAATTTTGCAACTTAAACTAATGTTAGAATTTTGCAAATACTTAGTCTCAGTAATTTAAAAGCAAGCTTTAATGATAATAGAATAACGTAAGTTTGGATACAATGGCTCTTTTAGCTATGGGTAGCTTATTCTACTAAGAAATAACAAAAATTTCAAATGAAGTTGAAGTGAGATAAGGCCGCAAGAGCTTGTCATTTTTGGCCTAGGGAATTTAAACTCCATCTAGTGTTGTCGACTTGAATGTGCCATCAGATAGCTTCTAGCCAATCACATAGCTTCTAGCAAATCACATAAAGCCCTTCCCGATTTGGCCCGAATACTCCAGTGTTGAACATCACTCGCTTTAAAAAGAGACTTTGACTTCAAAGGTTCTATTGCCAACTTTTTAGTTAAAGTGTCTGGCCACCCTCTTTTGGTGCACCGCAATTCTGAGCTCTACCTCTTCTCTTCTATGATCGAGCTAGTCAAGAGCTTCTAATAGTAGTTGCTCATTGTTGGGTGTGTTGAAACGTGTCCTCCAGTGAGTGGGTACTTCCAACTCTATGAGAACCATTGCTTCTGAACCAAATGCCATAGAGAACAGTGTGTGTCCAGTTGTAGATTTGTGTGTAGTACAGTAATCCCATAGTGCAAGTGGTAGTTCGTCCATTCTCCTTTTGCTTTCAATGGTCGATTTTGATGGTAGACTTAATTATTTTTTGCAATATGGTTGCAAGTTAGCTACAATTTTGGTTGAGGATCCATTTAGATTACTGATTTTGGTAAGAGTCTATCAGTCCGTCTAAATTACTCTTAAATATATGCGGAATACTTATTCAATGTATGGGCCCGAATTAAGGTTTGTTTATTTTTATTGCTTAGAAAAACCATTTTATCTCTATTTTTGTCAAATAACAAATAATGAAGATTGACACATATGCGAATAGCCTAATCAATATTTTTCGGTTTTATATTATTAGTGCTTAACCATTATTAAATGTGTTTTAAGTCATATAATACATTTTACACTCATTTCCTCTTTGTTTTCTCAGTTTAACACAATGATGATGTTTATTCATATTTATGTGAATTGACTATAATGGTGCAAACATCCTTTACACTAGTTGAAAATCCAATAGGCTATAATATGTGCCTTTCTTAACTATTTTATGTTATTCACTTCACAATTGTGCAAAGCTTCAGTTTGAATCTATGTTGTATAAAGTGATTAATTTTATTTTTACTTGCATTTTTCTTTTCCAGATTGGTAGCATGTTCATATAGCCTCCTTACCAAATCATTTGTTTTCGTTTTCATTGAACTCTCTAGGGTTATTTTGGTAGGATCTTGACCTCAAAAGTAAACCATCGAGGTTTGGTATTAAAAATATTTCTAATTTTATGCAGAATTTCTTTATATTCTGTGCGTGTTCGAATAAGGTTCATTACTTTTATTTCATGTGATTTCTTTTCTTTCTTTGCGGGATTTGACTGGAAATGGTTTGATTCTTAAATAAATTTTTGTATACTGAACTATTAAATTAGTACTATTGTCTCATACAAGTATATAACTACAATTTTGTTGCATTCAATGATGGATTCAAACACTTTAAGATGTTCCAATTAAATGATTTAAAATTTATTGATGTAATAAATTTATTACTGTCAAAAAGCAGATTATAATTAGGCAACTGATATAGAAGAGCACGTATATTAAATTATTTATTTAATAGGCATACGTAATTTATTATTAAAAAAAAGTGACATAAAGCTATGCCATACCATTATCATTATTATTCATGTTACACATTTTTTGTTGAAATACATACATACATACATACATACATATATATATATATATATATATATATATATATATATATATATATATATATATATATATATATATATATATATATATATATATATATATAAGCATTGCTAGCTACTCTAAGTTGTTAATTTTCTTGTTAGATATTCCCAAGCCAAACTATGACTATAGGACTCACTTTTTCATGCATTGGAATATAATAAATCTATCATGATTATCTATGCTCACTAAATTCTGAACGTTTTTACAAGTTTGTTACATATTTGACTTTAAAAGTTAGGGGTCTTAGGAAATTTCATGACTGGCTTTTAAGCAATTTACTTTTCCATCTTCACCCGTTTCTTCCACCTCTAGTACGTCTCTTCACTTCCCAACCTTTTCCCCGCCTCTTTCCTCTTGCTCGAGCCCTATCCTACCTCCACACCCTCTTCTAATGCCAAAGAATAAGAAGGCCAAGTCTCGGTTCTCTAATAGTGTAACTAGATCTGGATGAAGTTTTTCGGCCCCCCTTTCGTAAGCAATTGTTACTACCTACTGGTAGCTCCAACTTGTTGCGGGATCTCGCTAAGGATGTAGCCGTGTCCGTCCCATCTGCTCCGTTATCTGGTGTTAACTCCTTAGTTTCCTCACCCATTACTCCATTGTTATTTGGCTCACAGATTATTGAGAGATGGACGGATGTCAGTATTTTGGCTAACTTTGAAGCAATCAACAAATCGAATAAACCATGTTTAATCTCTGAAATCTCCATATAAGATAATGTGGTGGTTAGGAATGTGACAGGAAATATTAGATTAGAAGCGAACATTATGAACTTGGCCAATGAGGAAGTGTGTATTGCCACTGGTTTAGGCTCGAATACCTTATTGAGTTTACAAGTAAATGCGGATTATGAGACCTTTGTTTGTGATGTTAAGGCTAGACCTCCCAATTCCCCTGTTAACCCTGTGCCAAATCGTAGCTACTCGTGCCCTCTAAGTGTTCGTGTTAACGCTGCAACTAGCCCTGATAAAAACATGTTTTCCTTTAAGCTAAATAAACCAACTTTTTCTTCCTTCTTCACCTTGCTATCGAGATTTACTGGAGCTTGCTCCCCTCGTGAGTTCTCTGCCTCTCAGGATAACCCAGTCCCCCCTTCTGAATTTTTTTTAAAAGGGGTAAACTTTTGTAAAGACTACCTAGTGGGGTTCTTCTGCGATTCGATTGTTCCGTATGATGATGTTTGTGAGCACTGTTGTAATGCTTGGAAATTGAGGGGAGGTCTTCGTGTCAGTTATGTGAATGGTTTGTTTTACTTTAAATTCTCGAGTGCGGAAGAGAGAAGAAGAGTGCCGGAATCCGATTCGGCCATTGTTAGAGGCAAATTGTTCATCATTACTACTTGGAGTACCTCAGTTGAAAGTGTTAGAGAAATAGTCCCTTCCATTCCTGTTTATGCAATTTTCACATGGATCCCTACTGTACTTTAGACTCTTCCGGATCTGAACTGGTTAGCTAGTAGAATTGGAAAAATTCAAATGTTTTAACTCTAACACGGAAGCTAGGAAAAATCTTGTATTTATGAAAGCTTTGATTGAAGTTACTCCGAGCAAACCTCTTCCAACAAAGCTTAAAGTTCTATTGATGTATTTGACACTCATGTGGATGTCCAATACACATGGAAACCTGATATTAGCATGAAATATCATTCTTTTGGACACTTGTCTGATACTTGCCGGAAGCCTGCTACTATTGGACCTTTACCAGATAAAATTCCCCTACAAAAGCCTACTCCACCATTTGGGTTCCCAAAACTAAGGTTGTAAATGAAGTTATTTTGGGTTCTGATTCTCTTGTAGCTTCGCTTGAGACTTCTTAGACTACTTATGATAATTCAATTGTATGGAATGAACATGAGAGGGCTTGGCATCATCTTCGTTTTGAAGTTCTTTATGATCCACGCAAGCAAGTCTTTTACTTGTTTGTTGGAGTGAAGATAGTGGGATTAGGTGCTTGCATTACCATGTTGTAGATTCTAACTTGGCTCTTATAGTAGAATTTGATTATGGAGTTTGCAATAAAGCTATTTTGGATACTGACAATTGGGACATAAAGTATATACATAGCAAGGACTATCTTCATTTCTTTCCTAATTTCCCAAATCTCTTTGCCAAGTTGCTGCTTGATATAGGTCCTATGCCTGATACTGACAATTGGGACATAAAGTATATACATAGCAAGGACTATCTTCATTTCTTTCCTAATTTCCCAAATCTCTTTGCCAAGTTGCTGCTTGATATAGGTCCTATGCCTCCTTCTGGCCACAGCCACTCCTCTTCTGTTTATTCTTCTTCGTCCTCTGCTTTGGGGGATTAATTACTCCTGTTTTCATTATATAGTGATATGGACACTTCAACCAGTCAGTGTAGTAGTCAGACAACATGTCCGGCTCTTGTTTTCTCTTGTTTTCATTATTTGTTATAATGAAAGTGGTTCCAAGCACTATAAAAACCAGTTTAGCTTTTCTAGAAAAAGTTAGCCCTATTTTTCCATTGATTGTAACCTTTATATTTTTTTAATTAACTGCAGACTATAAAAGATTTTATTAGTTTATACGTTTCTTCCAACGTGATATAGCTTATTTGAATTAAATTCAAATATATCCTAAGAATAATGTTTGAATAAATGCAAAACTTAGTTCTTTTATGTTTTTATCCCTTATCTTTTGCTAACTGATAAGTCAAATCTTCAAATCCAGTCGACATGGGAAATCTGCAGCCAAAAAACTCTTAAGAAGTATACTAATAGGATATGAAGGCATGTTTCGTATTTGACATGTTAACGTAACATTTTATCAGGTACATAGTATATAGTTAAAGGTCTCCATACAAATATGTATGATCCATCAATAAAGCAGGAGCCTTTGAAATTTATAAAGGACAAAGTTTTGTAACAATTAATTTTTTTCTTTGTAATTATCAATAGACAATATAAAGTAAGTTAGATTTGAGTCAACACCGGAATAGTGAATCATTTTTTATCTCTATCACTTAAGGTGTTCTGGCAGATGTTTTAATCTTTAGTTTATATTTCACTATTTCGTGGCATATTATGAATGATAATCACATCATAATTAAATTTAATTCCATCATATTTCCTCAATTACTATTTAAATATCATTGTGCAACTCTTATTCAAATATATCAAAGCTTCTCACCCACATATGTATGTCTGTGTGCTTTCACATGCACACGTGACCATGCACACTCACTCTCTCTCCCTTCCAAGACACAAACACACGCGCGCACACACACACATATATATATATATATATATGTATATATATATATATATATATATATATATATATAAATTTGTGGTACATTTCATGTCGAATAGATCCAAACCATCATATCTTCCACTAATTTCCACATTTTTGCGAATACAATGAGATCCAATGATGAAAACATGTTGTTTTGAAAATTTTTTCTCGATAGCCGCTCCCCACACCTCCTTACACACACATAATGTAATGAGATTGAATGTGTAGAGTCCGATAAAGTTAGGGGTATGCCCTATGGGAAATTATGTAATTTGTTACATATATCTAACTTGTTAGCCGATCTTGTTTGAAACTGTGTAGTAAAAGCGCTTGGCGGTTCTATTGCGATAGAGGTGCAAAAATACGTAGCGGGGATAAAGTAGGAAAATAGCGGAAGTGCAAAAAGGTTCATTAAATATAAAACAAAATATTTAAAAATAATTAATCATCATTCTCACATTATTTGTGTATAATAAACGAATATTAATTAATATTATATGACAAAATACAATAATAACTTTATTGTGCACACTAGATTTGATGATTATTGTAGATTTCAACCTTATATTGGCCATTGACTGCTCAAAATTAGTTATTTCCACTAACCTTTTTGATTTGTTTTAAAAGAGAACTAGTCAAATCATCATTTTTATGTTGGAGAATGGAGTTTTGATGACAGCAAGCTTATTTTAATTATCATTGATTATAAAATATATACTAACACTTTTTGTATAGAATATATATATATATATATGCACGAATTATATGCAGGAAATTTCACTGAAGACCGTACAGTTATAAATATAATAGAGATTCAAAGATTAGAGAAATTTCAAGACTCATGAGTAATCAAGATTTCAAGAGCCCAAGATTAATATAGTTAAAGAGTCCAGATTTTGTAAGACTCTAAATAGCACTCCAGGTTCAAATTCTAATTCTAATTTTCGAATTCAAATTCTAATTTTCAAATTCTGATTTTCAATTGTATCCTCAATCCTCTCTATTTTATTTTTCTATTTGTTTCTATTTTTATTCTTCTTTGTTTTTCAAACTTAAGTTTTTTATATACTTTATATAGTTTAAAACCTTATAATTTTATAAATATATTTATATAGTTTAAATTTATGTTTTCATATGTTTTTCTATCATATAATATTAATTTACAACACTAGAATTTTACTCAAGAATTTCCAAAATAATTTTTATATCAAAACACTTGAAAAATGCTTTAAATTTTAAATTTTCAAAGGAGAATGTCAACATAACAAAACTCCATGTCCACATATAACTGTCACTTTTTCCAATTCTTAAAGGAAGTGTCTTTTCACTATTTGAAATGATTCAGAACCGTTGCAACCTTTCATACTCTATCAAAAGGGGTTAAAATCGATTTTTTATCATCTTTTCTTCTCTAACTTCATCCTCTTTCTCTCCACCATTATTCTTAATCATTTTTATGATTCTTACACTTATACTATGCCGAATTCAATTCTGTTTTGATAAAACTTCTTCTCTGTACACTCTCTACTCTTTGAATCAAGTGCTATTGAAGTGTTATAGGGCTATTTTGTAATTGCTTAGGTTGAATAAACCTTTTTTGTAAGTCAAAGAAGAATCGGTGTATCCTTGTAGTCGTGAAATCAAGTAATAGGAGTCAGTGTGTCCTTGTTGAGCCGTGAAATCAAGGAATAGGAGTTGGTGTCACCTTGTTGAGCCGTGAAATCAAGGAGGGTGTATTTGACTATTGGAAATAGTAATAAAACTCTGCGCAGTCCAGCGTTGTGCAGGAATGGACGTAGGAGTAATCAGAACCAATATCAAATCCGGTATGTTCTTTCCTTTTCCGCATTTTTATTTCTGTTCATTTTGCATTTGTATTTGAATCCATGTCTGTGATTGTGTTTATGGTGTTAGATTCATCTCATAGTTAACATTAGATTTAAATTTTTATTTAATTCTTACAACACTATTCACCCCCTCCTCTAGTGTTTGCTTTGCCTTAACGATCCATTCCGCAGTCCCTGACAATTGGTATCAGGGCAAGGTCTTTTAAAAGTTCATAATCTTATTTTTGAAAATAGTGATAATGGCAACCAACACTAGTAGCAATAATAGTTCTTTTATAAAGGGTCAATCCACTGTTAGACCACCATTGTTTAATGGTAGTAATTATTCATATTGGGCATGTAGAATGAAAATTTATTTACAATCCTGGATTAGACACATGGAACAGTACACAAAATGAATATGTTGAACCCACAACTGCATTTGAACAATGGACAAATGAACAAAAGGCTGCTGCACAAAGCAATTCTAAGGCCATGAGTAAGTTATTTTGTTCATTAGATAGGATTGATTGAGTTTAACAGAGTATTAGTATGCAAGTCTGGTTATGAAATCTGGAGAGCTTCACAAGTTACTCATGAAGGAACTAGTAAAGCTAAATAGACTAAGATAGGCATGCTAGTTAATCATTTTGTTTTATTCAAAATGAACGAGAATGAGTCTATTTCAGATATGCATTACAGATTTCAAGAGATAGTGCATTCACTAACAACACTTGGAAAAACTTATTCAGAAGCATATCAAGTCAGAAAAATATCAAATTCATTAACTTAAGAATGGGATTAGAAGACTTTGGCTATAGAAGAAGCCAATGATGTCAATGAAATGAAAATTGAAGAGTTAATTGAAAATTTGATGTCATATGAAGTTCAATTACAGAAAAGAAAAGAAAATAGATCAACTGAAAAGAAATCTATTACACTTAAAGCAATAACAAATGATTCTAACTCGAGTTGTGAAGATGATAAAGAAACAGTGCCTATGACAAATCATTTTAGAAGATTTCATAAATATAGAAGGAAGGTTTATAATCAAGCAAATTAAAATTAAATGATGGACGATGTTTTAACTGCAACAAACCAGGTCATGTAAAGAAAATATGTCCATATCCAGACAAAACTACTCAACAAATGGACAACACCGATTCATCAAGGAAAATAAGAAAGAATATGCAGCAACATTAGATGATTTAAATTCGTCATCAAGTGATGAAGAACCAAAAACCAAAAATATAAATATATGCTTTACAACAGTTCAAAGTTCAGAAGTTCATAAAGAAAAGGATCAAAAAGGGGTACACATTAATTAAATTTTAATTTTATTTGGTTGAATGGTTGCTTTGTTTGTTTACTTTGGTTTGAATTTGAAAACTTTAAAAAATAAATTTTTTTTTTGAAATTTGGAATTTGAAATTCAAAATAATAATATAATATTAAATAACCAATAAATTAATAAAATAAATTGTTTGTGTGTTTATTAGGATTAGAATTATTTCAAGAAATCGTTAAACCTGAAATATAGATCGTTAATATAAAAATCCAATTCCCTTTTGAAATAAACCTAGTATGTCGACATATAGAAAAATACATGTCAACATATCCAACCAGTTTTGAAGTTTAAATTTTGAATTTCAAAAGTTTAAATTTTCAAGCTTCCCTCCAATCTTTTCACCAACTCCCAAGGTTAGAAAATGTGTCCTTTCAGTCTATAAAGTTGTGCCTATTCAATTCATGTTCATTCAATTCATATCTATTCATTTTCTATATATATATATCCCCTTTCTACCTTTTATTAACAACCCAAAACAATATTCTTCATATCTATCCTCTTTAAAATTATCATTTCAATGGCTTCCTCAAGTTCGTCTCAGAAATTGAAGATAACCAAAACCATTAAAGGTTATCTTTACAATAACAAAGAGGCTATCAAAACCTATGGTAACTATTTAGCTAATGCTAAAGTTAACACGGGTGCTTTCGCTGTCTTTAGCGATGTTCCATCTTATGATATCATCTCCCTTTTCGAACACAATGAAGTCTTGAGTCTAATTGACTCTCGTGATAACGACGAAGTATGTTATCCCAAACTCATGAAGATGTTCTATGCAAATCTCAATCGCGGATTTTACAAAGGAAACAAAAACCAAATTTGGAGTAGTCCCAAGGGAACTCAAATTGTTTTCAATGCTGAACTTTTAGGCAAAATTCTAAATTGTAGAAGCGTGGACTCTGATTTCTCAACTTTAGCTATCGACAAAACCGATATGGAAACCTTTCACGATATCTTTGAAGATGGTGTTCCAATGGATTTCAAAAATCGTTTCTTACGTCCAAAAACAAGAATTGTCAACCTTCTCCTTCAACATACCATCACTCCCCATTTCGGATTTTTCAACTATCCAACTCTTAAAGTCCAAAAGGCTCTCTTTGCTATTATGGGTAGTTATCTTATCAATTGGGCCGATATGATTCTAAATGAAATTAAGCCCATAGATTTATCTACAAGAGAAAACACTCTCTCTACTATGGGGTTTATCTCACTTGTATTTTAAAACACTTTAATGTTGATCTTCATGGAGAAGAATTTGTCCCTAGAAAAGTGTTTGATGCATCAAACATTCATCTCATGCAAATTTCTCTCACTTTCAAACCTTATGAGACATTTGAGACCAAACAAGCTCATTGCAACAAGAATAAGACCCAATGGAAGTCAAAGAAGAAAAAGAGACTTTTATGGAAAGCATTGAGTGTCCAACCTCAAAACGTATTTACAAAGACACGATTGTTCAAAATCAAGTGAAAATCGTCAACAATCAAAAGAAGCTTAACAAGAGGCTTTCCAAAATATCCAAATTCATGGTCAAGGTAGGAAGAAATCTTGGAATTTCATCTTCCTCATCATCATCCGAAACTAGGCCATCTAGTTTAATCTATCTTTATGTATTTGCTTTCGAATCTCGTATTTAAATTGTGTCTTGTTTAGTTGGATGTATTTGCTTTCTACTAAGTAATGGATGAAGTTTTATTTCTGATTAAATCATCTTTATGTTTCTGAAAAAACTGTAAAACAAATTATAATATTACAAGAATTCAATTTTTTTTTTAAATTTCAAAACTCATTATAGTATGTTGACATATAACTGACATATTTTCAAATTATTTCAAATTTTAAATTAAAATAACTACTCATGTCCATTCAAAATCCAACGAATCTTAGACCATATTTAAGACCATTCCTCTCAGAAAACTTCATTATTCCATTACACCTTCTTCTTTAATCAGTTCTCATCTTTGAATTCTTTCAAGAAAACTCTCTCCATAGTACTACGTAATCAACGCAAACTAGAGTTAATCTGTGTAACATCCCGTATTTTCTGTGAACATTAAAGTAACAAATTAGAGTATACTTAATTTTTAAGAGAAGAATTAAGGGAAACGGGTTACGCCACTGCGTTCGTCTTGAAATTTTGCTTGAGATAGAGTCCTAGTTTGCGTAAATCGGACTACGTATAAAGAAGTTATGACACTTAGAAGTTTTAGGAATTTAAAATAAAAACCAGCCCGAATTCAAGTTTAAAGTTTCAAAATTCAAATCACACACCCGGGCTGGGTGAGAAATTTCCTGCCCAGGACTAGGTCGACCAGCGGGTCGACCTAGGTAGAACAGGTCGACCATAGGGAGACCTGGGGGTCGACCTCCCCCCTTTTCCAGATCCGCGGACAGATTCGTTTTTCTGCATTTAGACGCCCGTTCTGACCAGATTCGTTGCTCCAAAGCTATTTAAACACCCCCAAACCTCACTTCCTCTCCACACAACTTCATTTTGCCTATACTCTACCCTAACTCATATCAAAATAAATCAAAGACGGGGTTATGCTGCTCAAGCTCTTCGTAGAAATCAACTTTAGAATTCAAGTTGAGATTCAAAAGCTAATTCAACGACATCAACAACTATTTCTAAGAATCAAATCAAATCTAAATTAGTTTACTTCAAGGGAAAGCTATTCAGTTTCAGTATACAGATCCCAGAATTCAAGACCGTTCTATAATTTGTAAGTTCACGTTACTTTCAGAAATAAAAGTTAATAATGATTCTGACATTGTAATAAATCTGGATCTGAGATTATACCTGTCTTTCTATATCCTTTGGATCTATCTCATTGATAATATTATGTCCGTTCTTTGTCTCTTCTTTCCTTCTTCCCTTTTTGTTTTATAGCCAGGCTACTGCGAGCCTGAGCCAGATCTCATAAGAGATGAACATACGTTGGAATAAAATTGGGAATAATTGAGTTGTAACTTATTTGAGGACATAACACATGTTGTATTCAAAACATAAAGTGTATCGAACATATGACTTGGGATTTGAAGCATAAAGTATCGGACATATGACTTGAGATTTGAGGCATAAAGTATTGGACATATGACTTGAGATTTGAGGCATAAAGTATTGGACATATGACTTGTATTTTGGGCGTAAATTGAACTGTAAATATAAGGCATAGTACATGTTATGGTTTAAGATCTAAAAATTGGGACACACACACACACACACACACACACACACACACACATATATATATATATATGATAGTTTATGACTTGGAAGAAGAAGATTAGGGTGTATAGTGATGTATGGCTTAGGCATGAAAACAAGATTTTCCTTTTTTTTGTAAGTTAGTTACTTTTTTTGAGCACTTAAATCTAATTGTGACATGTAATAAAATGGATATGAGAATATATCTGATGTAAGCTATCCTTTCATTGAAATCTGCGCTTGAGTATATATATCTTCGGGAATCATTTTTGACTATGAAACTGATCCAATCATATCTATCCTTGTTGTATATCCGAATTGCAATCCTTTTTAAGTTCATGATATAATTCTAATCATATTTATATGCCTGCGATGTATTCCTTGCAAAACTTGTCTTTTTAGTACATCAAGTTTATTAGACCAGCATTTCTTATCATCATATGACTATGCCTATTCTTACGATGTTCCATCTTGCTTCTCCCCTTATATTATGAATCTTGAGTTGAATCTCGAAATACGCACGTTATGAATGCGGGGGAAATTGGGTATAACATGAAATTGACATTATTTGGCATAATTTGGAGCATGTAACATGGCATAACTGTTACGATGCAATTTGACATGAATTACGGGAGATGAAATAGAATTGGCATGAATGACAAAGTAGGAATTTGACATATAAATCAAGTTTTGGGAAAAATTGTTTTTGTTGCGAATTTGGGGTAACTTGAGCATTAAATCTACATTGGGGGTAAAATGTAACATGACTAGTTTTGGTGAATTTGGTAATTAGCATGAAAAATCTTGATTTGGGTATATAGGGTAAATGGGTAGATTAAAGATGAACATGCCTAACCCGAGGTTGGATTGAGTTGTGGTGTAAAACTTCCCGGAACCGCCCGGCACATCCAGTAACCACAAAAATACCTATCTAATGTGAGAGGTTAGTGCATCATGCCCAAGAAAAACCCGAGGTTAGATTGAGTTGTGGTGTAAAACTACCCGGAACCGCCCGGCACATCCAGTAACCGCAACAACACATATCTAATTTAAGACATTGGTGCATTAATAAATCAATTAATGCTAATGAACAAGATGAATGACTAGGGTTAAGTTCATAGGAATACTTAACCAAATATAACATGAATGACTAGGGTTAAGTTAATGAGAAACACTTAACCAATATAACAAGATGAATGGGTAGGGTTAAGTAATGAGAAACACTTAACCAATATAACTTGATTTGTGGAAAGGTTAAGTTAAAACACGAGAGAAACTCTTAACCAATATAACTTGATTTGTGGTAAGGTTAAGTCAACACAAGAAGGCAACACTTAACCAAAGTAACATGACATGACAAGTAGGTAGGTTAAGTTAACTTGAATTAATTGATGACACTTAACCAATACAACATGATGAACATGTGGGGTTAAGTTAACAAAAAAACACTTAACCAATATAACTTAATGAACGAACAGGGTTAAGTTAATAAGAAACACTTAACCAACATGACACGATGACTGGGTGGGTTAAGTTAACATAAACGGACAACACTTAAACAATATGACATAATATGCGGGAGGGTTAAGTACATATCGGGTTGGTGGGCAATATTAGTAAATATAGGCCCACAAAACTTAACCATTAAATAAACATGTTTGAATCGATGGATGGTTAAGTACATGTCGGTTGGTGGGTAATATTAGTAAATATAGGCCACAAAACTTAACCATTAAATAAACATGTTTAAATCGGTGGGAAGGTTAAGTACATCTCGTGTAGGTGGGTAATATTTGTATATATAGGCCCAAAAAACTTAACCAGTAGGAAATCCTAGTAACGGGGGCCCATTTCAGCAATAACCCACATAGATGTATCATGGTACCCTGAACTAGGCAGGGTAGGGCACAATTACTTGGCTGATTATAAGCAGTCAAAATAGCGGCAGGGGGTACATCATTGTAGGTTCCGATGGTTTACGGGCGTGCACGTACTCCGGAGTGGAAAAAAGCACGCATTGGGTACTTGTAGTTATACATTGTGCATCTTGAATCGTGTCGGGTCGCTATCATAAGGATTGATACACCTTATAGTGGGACCAACACAGGGTATCTACACGCAAGAGAGGGCCGATTGACACAGACACTTAGAATATGAGTACAAGTAAGGGAGCCGATCGATAGGGTAGTAAGGGTACATCTAACATGTTCATGGCAATTAGGCTGATTGAGATGGAATCCTCATGATAGATGTACACCTAAAGGCTACCAGAATTTGCGGGGATTGGGATCACGTTATCATTTTATACAGATTACTAGTTGGGACACTTGTTAGGTGGTGCAGAAATATATATATATATATATATATATATATATATGTGTGTGTGTGTGTGTGTGTGTGTGTTAGATCAAAAAATGGCTCTAACACCCAAATTGTCGTATTTTGAGCATAGGATATGAAGAAATAATCAAAAAATAGAAAAAAAAGCAAGACAACGAGATTTTTATAGTGGTTCGGCGTTAACGAGCCTACGTCCACTTCATATTTTCTCATTTCACTCATGGATTACAATTACAATGAATATTGTCTTTCAATCACTTGAATTCAATGAATAATTCTCTCTGAATCTATTGAATTTATTGAGGAAGATGGTGGTCATTCATGGAGAAGTGTTGGCTATGGCAGCCATGGATGAGGAGATGCCAAAAAGTCCTTTGAAAATGCCCTCTGAAGGTGTATTTATAGCTGTAGGAAAGCTCCTGGGAGGACTGGTTCGTGATGGGGTACGTGGCAGGCGATCCAGAAAAATAGGAGAGCCAGTAGCCTTGAGAATAGGTCAAAACAAGCTGCGTTTGAACAGGTCCGAGGGTCGGATCACAGTCATGGGTCGGATCGCGGTCATGGGTCGGATCGCGGTCACAGGTCGGATCGGATCGCGTAGGCAAGGGCGGATCGGATCGCGGTCATATGCCAGCTTACACCCGTTCACGGAAATGGACGTAACTTTCAAACCGTAAGTCCGATTGAGCCAAACCAAAGCTCAAACTGAAGCTAATTCAAAGGGCTACGAGTATATGAGGTGAATAGATCCAAATGAGGTCATTTGACGGGGTTTCGGGCCAGTTTATACTGATGTTGTGATTTTGACCAAACTGCCTTGTGTCTTCTAATGATGCTTCCAATGCCGGAGAGCGATGTTATCCAGAGATTCCATATGAGACAGCATTTACCCAGAGGTATGTCAACATGATCTTTGCTTTGGGTAGCCTGGTCACAAAGCAGGCTAACATTTTGCCCCCCAAAGTACATCTTATCGAGGATGAGATGTGCTTTGAATATGTTGAGCTAAATCTTTCTGGAATATCATTTGTCCTTGAGAAGGCTTTATCCAATTGTTGCATTGCTTCCATTGGAGCTAATCAGGCTAAGTTCTATGAGAGGAGTATTTGAGACGATCAAGAAATTGTTTAAACCTTGTCAAATCAAAAGATCTAATTCATCCGTCAGAAGTCATGCTAAATTGTCGGCTCCCGAGCGTGATCCTACACGCATAGGTCGTCGCCAAACAACATCATCACTCTATGCAAGCCAAGCGCGTGGTAGGGTTGGACTTTCTTTTACATATGAGTCAATAAATGGAGTAGCCACCCAAATCATGAGGAGATGTAAGAATCTTTGGGCTCTGAGCTAACAACTGGACTGTTGGGATAAAGCACATCAGAATCAACATACGAATTTGTCATTTGTACTCAAGATTGGACTAGCCTGATATCTTGATATTGATTCAGGATCTTAAAATCGCATTGAATCGTAACAGTAAGGAATTCAAAAGCCATGATCACTCTGGATCGTAGTCGAGAGAATCCACAATTGTTACAGATCATTTCTTAATCCAATATTCACATATGAAGTAGTCAGTAAGGGACGTTATTAAAATTATGTGGACCAGTGCCTATAGGATTGTCACCATCGCAAGGTAGTAGATAGGTTTGTCACACCTTCCATTTGGTGTAGTTTGAGTCTTTAAGTTCACATTCGATCCACAAGCTAGCTCGCTTGGTCGGCAAAGATGAGTAAGGTTGTACTCCGGAGGCATGACGTACATGTTTTGAATCCCATTTCATGCCAGGATTGTCTACAAAGTTAGTCTATGAACCGACACTTGTGCTCTCAGTGCCATCGGAGGACAAGCGAGGTCAGTACTTATGCCCCCAGTATCGATGGGGGTAGAGTTGAGTCAATAAGGCATTTAATCTTGAAGATTTTATACTTCCTGTCATTGCATCTGGTAAGAGTTGCAGGTTCAGCAATCTTAGTCGACCCAGATCATTCTGTACTGTTTCTCAATTTAGCAAAATCGGAATTGTATATGCGAATGGTTGAACCACATTTGCCTTGATATCATCTCTTCTCTTTAGTCAGATATTGAGGATTGCCTCATCGGGCATCAGCGACTTCGGTTACTCTCATCAGATCGGTTGCGGAGTCAAGTAAGGTTGTTGAATGCGAGTGAATAAATGTCGTTATGAAGTTAGTTGGGCCCCACTGTTTATGCTTTAGCCTAGTCCGAAATGGTTATCACAGTCTTATTGAGTCTCTTTCTCATGCTCGGTTCAATTGTGCTTGACAAATAAGATCATGGGCTCAATAAGTGGTATAGATTCACTTTGGAATTGCACATTCTTGTCATTGTTTTCCAGGGCTTTTCCTTTGTCCTTATCAGTTCGGGAGTTGGACGATGCTCCATCCTTTATCATAAAAGCATTGAGATTTTCTATCTCGACATTAACACCTTCTTATCATAGAAGTATGTCCACCTCAGGGTTGAATTCATCAAAGCTTCTAAACAACTCTCGTTAGAGAGAAAATTTAAAGTCCGGGGGAATAACAGGGGATCCTGACGTCCCACGTGTGAGGGCTGTAATTGTTGTTATCCATATCATCTCGAGAAGTGTCGCCTCTCGAGAGGCGCCGAATCAGACTAGCGAGCAGGTTGCCATCAAAGAATTGATGCACATTTTCAAGATCATAGCTGGTGCCCCCAGTATTGAATCTGAAATTACAAGGGGGTCTTTGTGGATTTCTTATTTCCGCATCGATGTTGCTCCCAAGTCATGGGTCGAGTCATTCGACTCGACCGGGCTTCTGTTCTTCGAATTGCTGCGTTCCATCTTGGAGTTGAGCGTACTCTAGCGCTTGAGTACCCATTCGATCTGGAGATGAAGTTGGTCGTGCATGACCTGAGTTTGTCACAATTCTTGCATTCTCATCTAGGATGTTGCAAGTAGCTGTTCCATTGCCCGTGTTTCCATCCATGACGTAGGGAATCGAAACCGCATGTTGCGCGCCTGCTGATTGGTTTGTGTTCAACCCAAGATGATGGTTGATATCTGACTGTGCCAAGTTCGTCACTACCTGAACTTCAATTTTATCATTTCCAGCGAATTGATGGTTGTTGCTCGGCCTTCCACTTCATTCCTGAAATAGGTGAAGGTCGGCCTCGGGCTTCTTGATTCATGTGCCCCCTATCCACAGGGGTTTTTGTTGAGCAGTACACTTCGAATTCACGTCTTCTCTGGATTCATGTTCACTTCTCGCATCAAGAGCCGAAGTTGAGTGCAAAAATGAATTGTTGGTATTTAGCCCATGCTAAGCCCTAGTCTCCCATCCAAGCTCCGAGGACAGAAATCAAGCGGTAAAGGGTCAGATTGTAGTCGCCTCGAGTGCTCCCGTTTGCTCTTTGCATCAAGGGAAAGGTCGGGGATGAAATGGTTGCATCATGTTTTGATTGCTGTATGGGATATATCCAGCCTTATATGAGCTTCCCATTCTAGAAGTCGGTTGGGATCAGCAGATGGACATTCTCTTTGCATTTGTTTCTTGGTCCTCAAGGGGGCCTGTTAGGATCACAACACAAGTTAAACACAGGCACTTAAGTTATGCCGTTTGTAAATATTTTCAATAGCCACGGCCCCAGTTATAGGGTAAGTGCGAAAGACATGCGGTCGGATCACTTCCCTTTCGAATTCAGACATGTATACATGAGAAGAGGAAGTAACTTTCAGAATTCAAGCGATCATACTATCCAAGCATGGAGTAGGACGTGTTTGGGACGATACAAGAAGCCTGTAATTCATAAATGTCCAGAATTCCACGATTACGTCGAATCGTATTAAGGCCAAGGAATCAATGATCGCTCAAGATCGTACTAAGGTAGGGTAGACATCAAAAAATCTCAGGGCCTCGCCAGGTCCTTCCAGTTGCGAGTATGAAGTTGTATAACATGTCGCTGAACAATTCACTATCCAGGCTTCTTTTTCTGTCGTCGCCGTGAGTCGCACAGGCAGCTTAGAATTATACGCCTACGTCATCCTTCTGGACGCGACCCTTTAGTTATTCCCTACTGTCTGCTGTTGTTGTGCGAGTTCGGATCTCGCATTTTGCCCAACATTGTTTTGTGAGCCTGTACTTAGTGAATGAAATTCCATTTCTTTTTGTACTGCTGTGTTCGTGTGTTGCCCCCCATTCCCAGAAACGAGTGGTTTGAGCTCCATTTTCATTCTTGGTCCCAGTCGTGTGACGGGATAGGATCCCTTGAGTGGCATATGTCGTCATGCATTTATACTCTCCTGATCCTTCAGTGGAGAAGAAATTATGGGGGGTGCTGAGTCTCTAGCACCTTTCTCAGCGCTTAATCATAGACGCTTTTATACTCTCCTGGCGGTCGCCAAGGTTAGAGTTCGAACTCAGCTGTTCTGTCGCTCCCCGATCCTTCAGCGGGGTAAGAGTTCTTTCTCAGCGCTCACTCGGAGACGCTTTTATACTCTCCTGGCGTTCGCCAAGGTTAGAGTTCAGACTCAGCTGTTCAGTCGCTCCCCGATCCTTCAGCGGGGTGAGAGTCCTTTCACATTATCCTGTACCTGCGAGCATTCCATAATTAGTTATGCATTTAAACATTTGAAACGCAAATAAGCAAACAAGTCATGAAACATTATAAGTTATCAGTGCAACTTATAAGTAAAAGTGCAGTAAAGTAGTATGTATTTATAGGTATGCCCCCAATCAATCATTAACTTAGTGCCTGGCCAGGTCTTGTTGAGGATTGATTAGGACCATAACTGTGTTGCCTCCATGTCCGGACATGGAGGATTTGGGATCAGCTTCCATCCTACCCCCCCGATCCTTTAATGGGGGAGGAATTTTCCCGTGGCGCTAAGTCTCTAGCGCTTTTATACTCTCCCGATCCTTCAGCGGGTTAGAGTTGCTGGGGCGCTGAATCTCTAGCGCTTTTATACTCTCCCAATCCTTCAGCGGGTTAGAGTTCGAGCTCGGTTCATTGTAACAACCCATATTTTCAATAACCTGTTATAACGTAAATCGAGGCAGAATTTAATTTATAAATCTGAATCAAGGGAAACGGGCTATGCCATTGCGTTCGTCTCGGAAAAATACGCGAAATAGAGTCCGAGTTTTTGAAAATCGGAGTCCGTATGACCCGATTAAGGCCCAACGAAGTTTTCAGAAAATTTCAAAGTAAAAACAGATTTCAAATTCAAGTTTGAATTTGGAAATTAGGGTCAGATTGGGCCAGGCGGGAAAATTCCCGCTAGAGCACCCAAGTCGACAGCCCTGTCGACTTGGGAGTCGACTTGGTTGGACCCAAGTCGACAGCCCTGTCGACTTGGCTGTCGACTTGGTTCAGCCGGGCAGTTTTGCCTGGTGCACCATTTTGGAGTTGTGTTGAGTTTGGGGGCCAGATTCGGTTTTGAGGGCTGAGATTGGAACTAGGGTTTAATCCTAAGGCTAAAACTAATCCTAATCTCTATAAATAAGCCCCTAACCTAACCCTAAATCATCATTATTCATTCATACAACTAAACTATGGCAAAATCATTCCTCTCATGGCCTCCACTCTCTTCATAAAATTCCTAAATAAATTTCTATGAGATATTTTCCATGCATACAAGTGTTTTCAAGCTTGTATGAGTGTCATTAGCTTGCATTCAAGTCAAGTTTCCATATTTACATCATAAAGCAAGAGTTTTGATCATTTTGGCTCAAGGGTTTTTCTATTGGAGCTTGCATTTTGGGTTTATTTGATTGCATAAGGGCTTTGTCTCAATCTATATATATTTTTGTATCTTCATAAGCATTGTAAGCCCTTTTCTACTTTCATATTTAAACTCTAAAGTTAATGAATGATGCAAGTTGTGTTTGATCATTATGATATGCAAGTTTACTATGATGTGTTATGCAAGTCTATCATGTTATGTATGCAAGTTTGCTATGTTATGATATGCAAGTTGCCATGTTATGTTATGCAAGTTTGCTATGTTATGATATGCAAGTTGCCATGTTATGTATGCAAGTTTGGGTTGATCATCTTACTCATGTTATCATGTTATGCAAGCTTATCTTGGGTTTATGAGCCTAAAGCTTCAAGCTTTATGCTAAAGGTTGCATTTTGGCAACATGTAAGTTATCATATCCCTTATGATAACTTGCATGTGAGGCTAAATGCGAACTTATGGCCATTTCTACATGTCATTTATCACCATGTATCACCAATATGCTAAGTTTGGTTTTATGCATGCTTTTGAGGCCTAAAAATGTAATATGCAAGTATATGAACATATGTACATTTCATATGCCACCATGTTAAACTTGTGGCTTCAACACCTTTATGTCATGATTATGCCAAGTTCACTCTTTCTATCCTTTATGCGCTATTGCGATATGTAAGCGATGGGATTGCGTTTGGGGTTGGGTAAACTTAAAAGACATAAAAACATAAGATTGGGAATTTACCTATTAAGTTAGGTCTACCCATTGGGAATTTACCTATTAAGTTAGGTCTACCCAAAATGCTTGAAAACTTGTAATATGTTTTGGAAACATAATGGACATGACACTTAGAGAATATAAGTGTGACCAACTCGAGGTTGGGTTGAGTTTGTAGCGTAAAACTACCCGGAACCGACCGGCTTAACTAGTTGCTACAAACAATAGGACCCAATGTGAGAAGTTGGTCATGTTGTACCTTGAACCCGAGGTTAGACCAAGTTGTGGTATAAAGCTACCCGGAACCGACCGGCTTAACTAGTAACCGCAACAAAGTCTAATGTGAGAGGTTATGGCACATTAATTAATTAATGCCTCATGATTAGGGTTAAGTCATGGTCCACTTAATACTTAACCAATTTGGGCTTGGTAGATTAATCAGGGTTAAGTCGTGAACTCATCGTTACACTTAACCAAGTTAATCCATGATTAGCAAGAGGGTTAAACCGTACTTAACCCACTAGAAAATCATAGCAATGGGGGTCCACTCCAGCAGTAATCCCAAGTTTGTATCATTAAGACCCTAGGGACTAGGCTAGGGTGGGGGCACGATTACTGGACTTGAGGTAAGTGACCAAAAACGACGGCAGAGTGGTACGCCGATGTAGTTCCGGACGGACTATGGTCGTGCACGTAGTCCGTATTTGGAGAAGTCAAGCATGGGTACCAGTAGATCTAGACTGTGCACTTATGTTTATGGTGTCCAGGGGTTGACACCCTAGGGCTTGATACACCCGACGGGAGACCCGGCACAGTCTGACTACAATTATGTTTGGGCCGTATTGACACCAACACGTGACGAGTTAGGCTTATAGGGAGCCGATCGACTAGACCGTTTGGTTGGACCTCGTATTAGGGTCACTTCATGTTATTGGACCTCGTATTAGGGTCATTTCATGTTATTGGACCTCGTATTAGGGTCATTTCATGTTATTGGGCCAAAGCTTGGGCCAAGGGATCAATACTTGTTTATTCAAGTCATGTTAGTTTGCTAGTACACCTGTGGTGCAAAACCTTAATCCTGATTATGCGATGACACCTTTATCTACCTTGTTAGTTAATCATCATGCTAGTATGTTGTTATCCTTATGTTCATCCCTGCTTCTCATGTCAGTTAACTTTATCAGTTTACATTGATTGTAGTAGGGCTTACTCAGTCTTTTTGACTGACCTGTTTTTCTTTCGCCTCTTTTCTTCCGTTTCCCCCCCAGGTTCTCAGGGTGGGAATATTGGAGCTTAGCTTGGATTTCTGATCACTTGCTTGTGGGATTTTAGCTCATGTACGGTCTTGACATGAAGCTAGCTATGGTTATCACTTATTTTGGGGATAGTGCTTATGTATTTCAGTTTTTCAGTTGATGTTGTTTTTATCTAGACTTGTTTATTTGGAAAGTTGACATTATGTTGTACCAGACTTGTTTTGAAATGGTTTGAAATCTTCCGCTGTTTTATCTATGTTATTTACTCTGTTTACATATATACATATGTTCTTGTTCTGCCTTGATATATCATTATGCATGTTTACCAAATTCAAACGCCCCTCCAAAGTCAGAGTGCTTGCAAGAGAGACCCTGGCGGAGGTGGGGTGTTACATTCATGATCTACTCAACGATCCTTCAGCAGAGCAGAAGTTCTCAGCACTAAATCATAGACGCTTTTATACTCTCTCTCGACTCTGGAGAGTTAGAGTTGGGACTCAGCCATTCCATCGCTCCCCGATCCTTCAGCGGGGTAAGAGTCCTTTCTCAGCGCCAAATCATGGACGCTTTTATACTCTCTCTCGACTCTGGAGAGTTAGAGTTGGGACTCAGCTGTTCCATCGCTCCCCGATCCTTCAACGGGGTAAGAGTCCTTTCTCAGCGCCAAATCATGGACGCTTTTATATTCTCCTGGCGGTCGCCAAGGTTAGACTTTTGCTCAGGCGGCTCCGATCATGGTACACCGCCATGCCTTGTGGACGTCATCTTCGCGTCCTTTATACTCTCTCTCAGCTCTGGAGAGTTAGAGTCACGGATCAAGCGGTCTGCAATCATGCACGCTCATCAAACTCGTCCTAGGTTTACATTTTAATCCAAGCTCCGAGGATTAAAACCAGTCGGACAAGCAGTTGGAGCATTTGCCAAGGCTTTGAGTTCCTCCGAACAGTCTACGGGAGGAATGGTTGGCACCAGACTTCGGGTACCTGCATTATTCACACCGCACGAATTAGTCACGTCAGTAACTCGGAAAGCATATGAAAGCAAATTTTATGATTGAAAAGTAAGCAAATTAAGAGGCAGTGTTGCCTCCTTTATTTGAATTCATGTAATCTGGTGGCGTCGAGCATAGGATCGAGCCATGTAGGCGGTCACACCGCGTCCATCTAGAGTCGGACTATGACTTTGTAACTCAATGATTTATGTTCAATTGTCTTGTGGTCTGCCACATGTGAGCCAAGGATTGGATGGTCATCCCGGATCCACCTTGAGCTATACAGCATTCTTTAGACGTAGAGCGTGGCTTTGTAAATGAGCAGTTCAGTCGAGCTTCATTCTATGGAAATCAGTCTTCCTTGATGCGGTTGACGACAAATAGGCATTGCAAATGTTAGCTAAGCTTTTCAAGGAGTGAACTGTGGGACATATATTTTTCACCACGCCATTCAAGCGAAGGGTAACTTTGTAGTGCTAGGATCCTTTCTTGCTATTGGATATCCCATCATCGAGAATCATGGCCATCGAGATCTTCTGAGTCATCTTTAGAATAGTGTCTGGATCGTTCTATGTCAATGGCATCTGGGACTCCGCCTGTTGGACATGTTTAAGCCACGTAACTAGGTGATCACCACTTGTTCAAGAACATCATCGGTTGCATTGGGGAGATCTTTACAGCATCGGAGCTCTGGAAGAGGAGGCTGTTATGAGACCATCATTATTTTGTATACTGCCATAGTCAGTGTGTCGAATCTTTTCAACAACTCCTCACATTCAATAACATCAGTAGATAGGGGTCATGGTTTCTGGAGGAATTCCAGTTGTCGCCATTCCGTTGTCAAATTCTTTGACAGTTCGTTTATTCTTCATTGACAAGCTTTGATGAATGCTGTTGGCCAACATATATGTTGAGCTGAAGATGAGCCATGCTTCGAGCCGAAGGCGAGGCCGTGCTCCGAGCCGAAGGCGAGGCCGTCAGCGGGTCCGGGCGCAGCGCCGGCGGGGGTCCGGGGCCCCGCAGTCCCGGCGGCGATCGACCTAACCGGTTAGGTCGAAAATGTGGGCACCGCACGATTTTTTTGATTTTGGAACATGGAGCCTTTTCTGAAATGATCTGAAAATTGTATTTTTCCCAAAAATTGTCGCTTTTTTGGATCGGGTCGTGACCCTTGTTCGTCGTCATTTTTCCGGGTCGCGGTTCGCTACTGTCCTTCGGTTCGTGGTCCAGCTTGGCGATCGGGATACTCCAACCTTCCAGCTTCGGATCGGTTCGTGGTCTTCTCCAGTTCGTGGATATGTTCACAACAATTGCTCCAGGTCGGGTCGTGGAAGTATCACCGGGTCGGATCGCGACTTCCTTGCTCGGTCGGGTCGTGGGTTCATCTTGAGACCGGATCGTGGTCTCCCCGCGATCCGCAATCCATGATCCGCGATCCCCTCGACCTGCTCCAGCACATTTTCTTTATTATCCTCATTTGGTCGTGAAGCTTGTGAACCCTTAGCTTTTTTTCGAAGGTATGAAGCTCTGATTTTCTGAAATCAACGAAATATTCAAAAATGGTAGAAACGCGGACTGTTTTCTTCGAACTTTCAAATCCAAATAGTAGAATAGCAATCCGATAGGTTGAGAATTCGGTTCTCAGTGAAAGCACCAAAATGTTAGATCAAAAAATGGCTCTAACACCCAAATTGTCGTATTTTGAGCATAGGATATGAAGAAATAATAAAAAAATAGAAAAACAAGCAAGACAACGAGATTTTTATAGTGGTTCGGCGTTAACGAGCCTACGTCCACTTCATATTTTCTCATTTCACTCATGGATTACAATTACAATGAATATTGTCTTTCAATCACTTGAATTCAATGAATAATTCTCTCTGAATCCATTGAATTTATTGAGGAAGATCGTGGTCATTCATGGAGAAGTGTTGGCTATGGCAGCCATGGATGAGGAGATGCCAAAAAGTCCTTTGAAAATGCCCTCTGAAGGTGTATATATAGCTGTAGGAAAGCTCCTGGGAGGACTGGTTCGTGATGGGGTACGTGGCAGGCGATCCAGAAAAATAGGAGAGCCAGTAGCCTTGAGAATAGGTCAAAACAAGTTGCGTTTGAACAGGTCCGAGGGTCGGATCGCAGTCATGGGTCGGATCGCGGTCATGGGTCGGATCGCGGTCATAGGTCGGATCGGATCGCGTAGGCAAGGGCAGATCGGATCGCGGTCATATGCCAGCTTACACCCGTTCACGGAAATGGGCGTAACTTTCAAACCGTAAGTCCGATTGAGCCAAACCAAAGCTCAAACTGAAGCTAATTCAAAGGGCTACGAGTATATGAGGTGAATAGATCCAAATGAGGTCATTTGATAGGGGTTTCGGGCCAGTTTATACTGATGTTGTGATTTTGACCAAACTGTCTTGTGTCTTCTGATGATGCTTCCAATGCCGGAGAGCGATGTTATCCAGAGATTCCATATGAGACAGCATTTACCCATAGGTATGTCAACATGATCTTTGCTTTGGGTAGCCTGGTCACAAAGCAGGCTAACAATATGTATAAAAATCAGAATAACAAAGTAGTAGCGAAGTAGAGAAAGAGTAGAAGCGCATTCAGTTTATCTTTCCTTATCATACCTTATGCTTATCCTTTGTTATCTTTTTATCCCTGTTATCACGGTATTGTCTTATATTCAGTTTATTCATGTCATGGTGCTTTTGCCTATTTATATGATGAAAGTCACTGGACTTACCGGACTCATGTCTGACCTAATTTTGTTTCGCCTCTTTTCTTCCGTTTCCCCCTGGTTCACAGGGAGGAAATATTATCACTTAGCTCAGTTTTCCTTCCAAGCTCGAAGATAGTCGATGTATTGTTTTGGACTCTCTCTTCCACTGCTACAGCCGGTTCATGCTTCATTCGGAAATATCATTGTTATTTTTATGCTTCTTTTATACTTGGAAGTTTTTGAATCAAAACAGAATTTCTATGTATTACTTTTAAGTATGATCGAGCCAATTATTGTAAAAGCTTAACTGAATTAAGTTGTTTATAAAATGCTTTATTTTCCGCTGCTTTATTTGTCTGTCTTGTAATTTATCTGCATCTTTTACCTAAAATGCTCCACCAAAGTTAAGGCATTCCCTTTGTGAGTGACCTTAATGGAGGTGGGGTGTTTCACTTGATGTTAGAGCTGAAGGTTACTGGATCAGATAAAAGATTTGAAAAATTGTTTTCAAAGCGATTTTAAAAGAAGCATTTTCAAAGGAATTTTTTTGTTTTAAAGGCATATTCTCTAAAGCCATATGCATTATCTTTTGATCCTCTATTTGAATCCTTGTTTTCTTTCTGTACCGAGTCTCCGGGGCTCCTGCTTTCTGGGAGGTAACTTCATCGCGGCATGGCTCCGTAAGCTTGATGAGACTACGATGCTTGTCAAAGGGCAAAGAAGTGTCGAACTTCCATCTATAGCCGCTGTAGTTTCACCTACGGCTAATTTTCTTTCGAGCTTTGTAGGATTTTCCGTGCGATGGAGGGAGCTTTCAAGAGACCTGTCAACAAGTTACAAAAGGATGGAAAAGATGAGAATGAGGGAGTTTGTCTAAGGAGCACAACCCAAGGATAAAGAACTCATGGATATAGACATGGTTCACAAAGGATGGGAGGAAAGAATAGTAAAACCTAAAACAAGAGGAAGTATCTTTATTATTGTATAACAGGTCGTATAATTAAGGGCAAGGGCAAGAACAAATGACAGGATTTTCAGGAGGGCAAATGCATGCTCTCACTGCTAGCGTACCTAAGAGAGAGGTAGTAGGGTTTCTGTTGAGAGAGTTTAGTTTTTCTTTTTGATCCTATTAGTACTCTTTTTGATTTTAGCGCTTCACATTTGTTTATATCTGCTTCCATAGTTGAGTCTCTACACCCTAGAACTTGTACAGTAGAGGATCCCATTATTGTCTCAAATCCAATTGCTGGTTCGGCTCATTTATCTTTGGTTTGTGAGGATTTGATAATAGCTATATTAGTGCTTATGTTTTTGGTTCCATGGGCTATGGGTTGATTCTAGGCATGGGATGGTTAGTTAGTAATTGCGAAAGGAGGGTAGTTAGACCTTTTACTTGCCTCGGGAGTACCCTCGAGATTTCATGAGATCCTAAGGGATCAGTTAGGCTTAGCTACCTAGAATCACTTTATGTATCTATCGACGATTTTCGATCCGTTGGAGTAGTCCATGAGTACGCAAGATGTTTTGATTAGGGTAGGGATTTCCCCCCTAAAACTCGAGATAGACTTCCGCATATATCTTGTTGACAATGCGAAGCCAGTTATGCGATCAACGATAGTTTTGGAACAAGACTGGCGAGGATAGCCAGAGTCAGTTAAATGCTCAATTGTTTGGTTGTTTTGCTAGTATCATCTCACATAAATTGTCCAAATTCGGAAGAGTTATTCTTGGGTGCTTGTCTGATATTGGTTTAGGCCTTTGGAGCTTGTAATTGAGGGATGTCGAGTTCGACTAGGATGGTTTGCGTGATAAATAAATGGTTGGGGCAGGCGCCCTAAGTAAGACTGACCTTAAGAGAAGTAAAAAAGCACATAGCTACCTTTAGCTTTAGACCCTCAGATTTGTGACATGATGGATAAGCTAAGAAGAGGTGAGACCTCTAATCATCTTAGTATATACACTTGGTATCATGGCTAACGCCTGTTTATCTTAGAAAGATACTTCGACTACATTGGATACCCTCTAGCATAGTAAGTGATCGAGGTCCTATCTTTACTAGCGGGTTTTGGAAATGGAGGTCAAGAAGCTTCACAACTATGATGTCAAATTAGTTTAGGTACAATGGAGTGAAGCTCAAGAAGACGCAACGTGGGAGACTGAAGATAAGACACGCGAATCATACCCTTTTTCTCGAGGGTATATCTTTGATCTCTTTTTCTAGGAATTCTATGCATGTTTGTTTCTATCTTTTTAGGTATATCCTCTAGGTCATATCTTCAATCCTTAGGTAGAAGCCAATGGATGTAAACATGTGTTTGAAACATGTTATGATTGATGGTTGCAAGTGGTTGCTAGTGATTGCTCGTGGATGCATATACACACATTAGGCACTAGATCGGCTCAGTCACTTTCATATTGCATATGCATGAGTGAATTTATATATATGGATTGAAACTTGATGTGTTATCATATGGATGTTGCATATGGATGAGTGAATATGCACACATATAGTATTTACATGATTAGGGATATTTGCATACATATTGGACGCATGACACTCTCATGATTCACATTAAGGAGTTCATCTGGATCAGTAGATCGCCTGATTTTGTCTTAGATAAGAGACATATACACACACCTTGCATATGTTCATATGACATTAGAAACCTTTCAAGGAAAATGGACGCCTATGATTGAATTGTTGAGTATATGGATGTTGGATGTTAGGATATATGTTCTTCCTAACTTGAAGATTTGGGGACGAAATCCTTTAAGGAGGGGAGAATGTAACACCCCGTATTTTCTTTGAACATTAAAGTTACAAATTAAAGTGTACATAATTTTTAAGAGAAGAATTAAGGGAAATGGGTTACGCCATTGCGTTCGTCTCAGAATTCTTCTTGAGATAGAGTCCGAGTTTGCGTAAATCTGACTCCTTATGAAGAAGTTATGGCACTTAAAAGTTTCAGGAATTTAAAAGAAAAACCAGCCCGAATTCAAATTTAAAGTTTCAAAATTCAAATCACACACCCGGGCTGGGCGGAAAATTTCCCGCCTAGGACCCAGGTCGACCAGGGGGTCGACCTGGGTAGAACAGGTCAACCATGGGGTCGACCTGGGGGTCGACCTCTCCCCCTTTTGCCAGATCCGTGGATAGATTCGTTTTTCTGCATTTAGACGCCCGTTCTAACCAGATTCGTTGCTCCTATGCTATTTAAACACCCCCAAACCTCACTTTCTCCCCACACAATTTCATTTTGCCTAAACTCTACCCTAATTCATATCCAAATAAATCAAAGATGGGGATATGATGCTCAAGCTCTTCGTAGAAATCAAGTTTTGAATTCAAGTAGAGATTCAAAAGCTAATTCAACAACTTCAACAACTATTTCTAAGAATCAAATCAAATCGAAATTAGTCTACTTCAAGGGAAAGCTATTCAGTTTCAAAAGACAGATCCCAGAATTCAAGACCATTCTATAATCTGTAAGTTCACGTTACTTTCGTAAATAAAAGTTAATTGTGATTCTGACATTGTAATAAATCTAGATCTGAGATTATGCCTGTCTTTCTATGTCCTTTGGACCTATATCATTGATAATATTATGTCTGTTCTTTGTCTCTTCTTTCCTTCTTCCCTTTTTGTTTTATAGCCAGGCTACTGCGAGCATGAGCCAGATCTCATAAGAGATAAACGTACGTTGGAAATAAAATTGGGCATAATTGAGTTATAACTGATTTGAGGACATAACACATGTTGTATTCAAAACATAAAGCGTGTCGAACATATGACTTGGGATTTGAAGCGTAAAGTATTGGACATATGACTTGGGATTTGAGGCATAAAGTATTGGACATATGACTTGAGATTTGAGGCATAAAGTATTGGACATATGACTTGGGATTTGGGGCGTAAATTGAACTGCAAATATAAGGCATAGTACATGTTATGGTTTAAGATCTAAAAATTAGGATATATATATGTATATGATAGTTTATGATTTGGAAGAAGAAGATTAGGGTGTATAGTGATGTATGGCTTAGGCATGAAAACGAGATTTGCCTTTGTTTTGTAAGTCAGTTACTTTTTTTTGAATACCTAAGTCTAATTGTGACATGTAATAAAATGGATATGAGAATATACCTGATGTAAGCTATCCTTTCATTGAAATCTACGCTTGTGTATATATATCTTGGGAATCATTTTTGACTATGAAACTGGTCCTATCATATCTATCCTTGTTGTATATTGGAATTGCAATCCTTTTTAATTTCATGATGTAATTCTTATCATATCTATATGCCTGCGATGTATTTCTTGTAAAACTTGTCTTTTTAGTACATCAAGTTTATTGGACTAGTAGTTCTTATCATCATATGACTATGCCTATTCTTACGATTTTCCATCTTGCTTCTCCCCTTATATTATGAATCTTGAGTTGAATCTCGAAATACATACGTTATGAATGCGGGGAAATTGGGTATAACATGAAATTGGCATTATTTGGCATAATTTGGAACATGTAACATGGCATAACTGTTAAGATGCAATTTGACATGAATTATGGGATATGTAATAGAATTGGAATGAATGACAAAGTAAGAGTTGACATATAAATCAAGTTTTGGGCAAAATTGTTATTGTTGCGAATTTGGGGTAACTTGAGCATTAAATCTTGATTGGGGGTAAAATGTAACATGACTAGTTTTGGTGAATTTGGTAATTATCATGAAAAATCTTAATTTGGGTATATAGGATAAATGTGTAGATTAAAGATGAACATTCCTAACCCGAAGTTGGATTGAGTTGTGATGTAAAACTGCCCGGAACCAGCCGGCACATCCAGTAACCACAACAACACCTATCTAATGTGAGAGGTTAGTGCATCATGCCCAAGAGAAACCCGAGGTTAGATTGAGTTGTGGTGTAAAACTGCCCGGAACCACACGGCACATCCAGTAACCGCAACAACACATATCTAATGTAAGAGGTTGGTGCATTAATAAATCAATTAATGCTAGTGAACAAGATGAACGTCTAGGGTTAAGTTCATAGGAATATTTAACCAAATATAACATGAATGACTAGGGTTAAGTTAAGGAGAAACACTTAACCAATATAACAAGATGAATGGGTAGGGTCAAGTAATGAGAAACACTTAACCAATATAACTTGATTTGTGGTAAGGTTAAGTTAAAACAAGAGAGAAGCACTTAACCAATATAACTTGATTTGTGGGAAGGTTAAGTCAACACAAGAAGGCAACACTTAACCAAAGTAACATGACATGACAAGTAGGTGGGTTAAGTTAGCTTAAATTGATTAATGACACTTAACCAATACAACATGATTAACACGTGGGGTTAAGTTAATAAGAAAACACGTAACCAATATAACTTGATGAACGAATGAGTTTAAGTTAATAAGAAACACTTAACCAACATGACATGATGACTGGGTGGGTTAAATTAACATGAACGGACAACACTTAACCAATATGACATAATGTGCGGGAGGGTTAAGTACATATCGGGTTGGTGGGTAATGTTAGTAAATATAGGCCTATAAAACTTAACCGTTAAACAAACATGCTTGAATCGATGGAGGGTTAAGTACATGTCAGGTTGGTGGGTAATATTAGTAAATATTGGCCCATAAAACTTAACCATTAAATAAACATGTTTGAATCAGTGGGAGGGCTAAGTACATCTCGAGTAGGTGGGTAATATTTGTATATATAGGCCCATAAAACTTAACCAATAGGAAACCCTAGTAACGGGGACCCATTTCAGCAGTAATCCATATAGATGTATCATGGTACCCTGAACTAGGCAGGGTGGGGCACGATTATTGGGCTGATTATAAGAGGTCAAAATAGCGGTAGGGGGTAAGTCAGTGTAGGTTCCGATGGTTTACGGGCGTCCACGTACTCCGGAGTGGGAAAAATCAGGCACTAGGTACCAGTAGTTATACATTGTGCATCTTGAATTGTGTCGGGTCGCTATCATAAGGATTGATACACCTTATGGTGGGACCAGCACAGGGTATCTACATGCAAGAGAGGGCTGATTGACACAGACACTTGGATCATGAATACAAGTAAGGGAGCCGATCGGTAGGGTAGTAAGGGTACATCTAACATGTTCTTGGCAATTAGGCTGATTGAGGTGGAATCCTCATGACAGATGTACACCTGAAGGCTACCAGAATTTGCGGGGATTGGGATCACGTTATCATTTTATACAGATTACTAGTTGGGATACTAGTTAGGTGGTGCAGATATATATATATATATAAATATATATATATATATATATCAGAATAACAAAGTAGTAGCGAAGTATAGAAAGAGTAGAAGAGCATTCAGTTTACCTTACCTTATCATACCTTATGCTTATCCTATGTTATCTTGTTATCCCTGTTTTCAGGGTATTGTCTTATATTCAGTTTATTTATGTCATGATGCTTTTCCCTGTTTATATGCTGAAAGTCACTGGACTTACCCGACTCATGTCTGACCTAGTTTTGTTTCGCCTCTTTTTTTCTGTCCCCTCCCCCCTCCCCGTCCCAGGTTCACAGGGAGGAAATTATCACTTAGCTCGGTTTTCCTTCCAAGCTCGAAGATAGTCGATGTATTGTTTTGGACTCTCTCTTACACTGCTATGGCCGGTTCGTGTTTCATTGGGGAATATCATTGTTATTTTTATGCTTCTTTTATACCTGGAATTTTTTGAATCAAGATAGAATTTCTATGTATTACTTTTAAGTATGATTGAGCCAATTGTTGTAAAAGCTTGACTGAATTAAGTTATTTAAAATTGACTTTATTTTCCACTGCTTTATTTGTCTGTCTTGTAATATATCTGCGTCTTTTAACTAAAATGTTCCACCAAAGTTAAGGCATTCCCTTTGTGAGTGACCTTAACGGAGGTAGGGTGTTTCAATCTGTGACGGCCCGCCTGTAACAGCCCGAAAATCTGGGCCAGTTTAAAAATTTTATTTTGGAAATTTTAGCGAATTTTGATCATTTAAAATAGATTATTTTAACTAATATCGACGAGAAATTTATTTTGAAATGTAATTCGATGTATATATTATATACGTCGTCGTTAGAATATAAATAATTATATATAATTATAAATAGAATTGAAAATGGCGCGGTAGTTCGATAATTCGATTTCAAACTTCAAATGAATGTACCGGATGCAAAATAAACCGGATTTTAGTAAAACCAAAAATAATAGGATCTAATTGATGATATCTTTCCAACGAATCCGAAAAATCAAAATTTCATAGCGGGAATCAAAAGATATGTCCAGTTGAAAATTCTGAATAGTCGCTATGGAATTCAGGCCCTTAAAAATGGAAATTTTGCAAACGACCTCGGATTTCGACGAAACCACTTTTGTTGGGTCCGTGATGTAAAGTTATAGCTAGATTCCAAATTTCATAATTTTTCGAACCAATATGTGAGCGTGGCAAAGGAAAACGCGTTTGACTAGTTTAAGTTGATTTTAATCGACTAGAAAATGGGCATTTTTCCAACGGTATCAGAATTCGACGAAACTAGTTTTATTAGGACCGTACCGTCAATACGAAGTTAGAAAATATTTTTCTGCAATTTATAGAGTTAGTATGTGACCCCAGTAAATTGAAATGCGCGTTCAAATTCAATTTATAGAGTTATATGTTGATTTTAACGGAAACGGATCGAAACGTTCGAATCAGCGTACGATACATATCCCATTGTGTTCGGAATGGGGGTGAAACGCTATGGACGACAGGCGGTGGGCCTCGTTTGGAGGTCGTATGTAAAAGTCAACTTTTTGAAATTAAAATAATAAATATAATAAAATAAAACCTCTTCCTCTCTATTCTACTTTTAACTTCTGGACCCCCCGTTCTTCATAAATCAGAAATAAAAAAAATAAAAAAAAACTACGAACCCCGTCGCCTGGCCCTCCACCATCGCTGGCCGGAGGCACGCGCCCCTTCTACCCCAGCCCGACGAGCGACGCACCCCCATCCGCCTCCTGATACCCTAGCGCGCCCCTTTTGACCGCCCACCACCCTCCGCCGAACACCAGAGGCCGCCAGTCACCTCCTAAGCCGCAACCACCACCTCGGCTGACCCCCTGCCGACCGCCAATCCACCGGTGAGCCTTTATTCATCTTTTGAATTGTTTAGATAATATAAACTGATTTTTCTTGTGTTTAAAAACTGAAAAAAAATTAGATTTTTAATTTAGGAAAAGCTTAGATTTTGAAATATAAAAAGGTTTGATTTTTATATGTTAGAAAGACGGGATTTTTTTAAACTATAAAAGGTCAGATTTTTAAGCTAGTAAAAAATTCGGTCTCTCTATATATGAATGCAAAATAAAAATATGATTTTTATATATTGAATAGCGAAGTAAAAATTCGATTTTTATATATTAAATAGCGAAGTAAAAATTCGATTTTTATATATTGAATAGCAAAGTAAAAATTCGATTTTTATATATTGAATAGCAAAATAAAAATTCGATTTTTATATATCGAATAGCGAAGTAAAAATGTGATTTTTACATATGTGGAGAATACGGGCAGAGAGAGTGACAAGAGGCAAGAGCGGCAAAGATTTCTACAAAAGAAGAGTCGTGGCGTTGGATTTAGCTTTCGGTGAGAATTTCTCACTCTTTAATTTTACTTTCTAGTTATATAAATATATACTAGGATGCAGACGGTGTTTAGTAGCACCCGACACCCGTCGTCCACAGACCATGGACGGCTTGGGATGAAAAACTCCATATTTGAAAAGATAAAAATAGATTTTTATCGAAATGAACTAGTTTTGAACTAGAATTATAATTCTATTTATTTTTAAATAAATAGATTGAATTTGAAATGGTTTTGAAAATAACCAGAATTTCCAATGATTGCTTTGGAATGGATTTGAATCGAAATTGCCTTCGGAATACTTCGATGTTGGATTTCGTGATTATACAGATGTTGTTATGGAGATTTGAAAGATATAGATATATATATCGTTATTTCCAATATGACATCTGTTGGTCGTAGAATTTAATATTGAATATAAGCCGATATATTTTCTATTCAGAGCCTTGTATTTAATATCAAATGTGATTTGGGTTTGTCGTGAATGGTGTCTTCATTAACACTGTTCTTAAGCCCAGTGGAGAAAATGATTAAATCTTTTACTTAGATTTAATGAAGTGTACCAGTTAAATAATATTTAATTGGAATTGAATTCGAATTGATTCTTGGGTTTATCGTGAATGGTGTTTTAAATAACACTCGTTCTTTAACCCGATAATTAATAGAATGCGATTTTGGGTTGTCGTGACCGGTACTTCAATAATACTGTTCTTAGACCCAAAGGAGTTAAGAAAATCAGAAACTAGTTGGAGGTTAGTTAAGATGAATGGTTTCTTTAGTATTGATCTGATGTTGGTTTCGGCCTTCGGGGTTAATACTTAGGGAATTGCTCACTTGTTAATTTACGGTTAGGGACTGATTGAAATGTAATGTGATTTTGGGTTCATCGTGAACCGTGTTTTAAATGACACTGATTCTTTAACCCAGTCACAGATTAAAACTAAGTGGAGTTTTAATGAATCTTTAATTAGATTGAAATGATCGAGAATGGAGTATCACCAGTTTTGCTCCAGGCGATAGTTAAATCTTTAATTAGATTTGAACGTGAAATGGTAATTGAATTTACCGATAACACCGTGGTGTTAGATGTGAAGTATTACCAGTTTTACTTCATGGGATGAATAGGTTGGGATTGGGAAATTAAAACAAATGATTACTTCGGTAAGGTTCGTTAATCCCGACTAGTTGAATCGAAATTCAAAAGAAGATTAAAGAATAAATTCAATGGGTTTATCTTTGATAAAATTAATGGGAACCTTTCCCTATGAATGTGAAATTTAGAAACTAACTGTCGGTTAGCTAAGTAGAATGGTTTTCTGGGTATTGATCTGATGTTGGTTTCGGCCTTTGGGGTTAATATTTGGGGAATTATTCTCTTGATTAATTTACGGTTAGTGACTGATGAATTGGAATGAGGCGTATATTGTGTTTGTGTAACACTTATTTAAAATATACACGAGTTATTCGGAAAGACCTGGTTTATCCCATTCTGAATAACTGATACGACGATAAGTCGAAGATGAAGACGGTGGTTGAAGACCGGAAGTCTTCACATCGTTTGGGTGATTACTGATGATCTTGATTGGGCTGTACAACCAAGATGAGGGAATCAATCGGTGGTCGTCCAGATGTGCTTGGAGATCGATGGATATGCGAGGAAAGTGCCTCCGGTTTCATTCAGACCCAGAACAGACTTGTAAATGGACTGTGTGTCTGACATTGGATTTCATTTCTGTGTGACTGATATCGGTTGCATAGAGTGGTTTGCCTGTGTGGCATGCTAAGATGCAAATGATCAAGGCTTCTGTTGAAAAGCAAAGTCTTGTGGTTGATGATCAAAGCACCGCCTGTGTGGCACAGCTTTGTGTAACGTGAATTCGCGAGCCTCGCACCTCGGTTGTGAACCAAAAACGGGAGAGGACCTCAGGGAGGGCATGCGTTTCTTTCTAGCTAGGGTGGTGTCAGGGACCTACCAGCCCTGACATTTATATACTTTTCACCTGTGTGGTTGTTGCTGTTGCGAGGCGCCTCGGTTAGATCAGACGATCCGGGTTCGATGGAGCCATTTGTTGGCTCATTTACGCCCCAAAGGGCGGAGAGACGTATTGTCCAGGCATAATAATCCACATCGGTGGACCGGCCCTGTCGCTCCAAGGCTTGCTTGCGCGCTTGCCTGAGACATGGGCTAGATTGTCTTGAATCGGTAGAGGACGATCCCTGGCCTCGGTTCATAGATGGAAATCCAATTTCCAATACGTAGCGTTTTCGATTTTAGTTGTAATCCTATATATGGCGACATAGTGGGATGGGGCGCTTATGCCGTCTATGATTGATACTTATGATTTGAAGTTGTTTTATACACTATACACTTATAATAGTATCAAATGATTTCTTTTAAATGTATCAAGCATTCTTGGCTATTATAAGGTAAAAACCCTATCCTCCGGCTTGCGTTGCATTGTGTGATGGGACCTGGGTCTTATAATAGCTTCATTTTTCTTTATTTAGCATTGCGCTGTTTGTTTTATGCACTGGTATTCTTGGGAGGAAACCCGTTCCGTGTTATACGGCGTGGTCCCTTGACTTACCTAACTTTAAAAATATAGATTAATAACTGTTTTAGTTCTCACACCGGTCCCATGACTGACCTGGAGTTTATTGTTTTAACCTAAACTCTAGGTGCCCTTATTTTGACACGGGCAGCTAGTAGTTTTGGTTTTGCAGATTTATATTCACAGGATCCTGGTTTACAGGTGGAATGATATCTGGAAAGCTTTGTATCCGTATATCTCCTTCTAGTTGTGTATTGTATTATTTTCCGTTGCTATGTAATGTATTGTAATCTCTGATATTTATTTGTTTATACTCTGTATATTCTTGTAATCTGATGGTATTGTTTTTATATACAATGAAATGTTCTTCCGTCTGCGTTTTGGTGTGGCTTGTTCTCGACTCAATCCGCGCTTTCCTCACCGGGGAAGTTCGGGTCGTTTCAGCGTGGTATCAGAGCTTTGGTTTACAAGCTCAGAGAACAAGCCACATTAGAACCATACGAAAGAATTCATCAGAAATTGGATTAGTAATATCCAATGGGAATGACTCGTTAGAGAAGGGATCAGTAGTATCCTAGAACGAATGTGAAGAGTATATTTTTAAAATTGAAAACAAATTTTGTTTTGAAAATTTAAATCAATTATTCGTATTTGATTATTTATTTATATGAATTTGGACAATCCAATATATAGAGATTTTGCATATATGTCTTGCAAACGTGTATTCGAAGTTTTAATATACTGGATAGTTATAGAATCATACTCTAGTGCCCGGGGATAATTCTGGTAACGGGGCACCGTCGCCAGTATTTATCTTCGAGTTTCGAAAGTGAGATTTCTATATATTTCCATTAGACTGGTGTGAGAACCAAAACTAGATAGGGCTTATCGTTGTGAATTGGCATCAAAAACATGATTTTCTGTATATGTATCAAAATTATAAATTTGAAATGATAACCAACTAATTCATTGTTGATTGTGTTGTTTGATTAATTAAAATGTTGAACCTTTAGCCAAATTGTATCAAATAGTGAATTGTATTGAAAATTTGTCGCATTTGCATGCATATACATGTACTTACATTGAATAGGTCATAGCAAGGAGGCTAGAGCAGAGAATAAAATTTGTTTGCCCGACAAATAGGTACATGTTTAACATAATTTACTGTTTTGTTTGGGTGATGACGATTTTATGAGCCGATTGGCCTTTTCTTTTTCTTTTTGAGATCAGAAGGCCTATATGGCAATTCCGGGATTTTCCCGTGGCTCCCGGTGCAGGGGAGGTTATGGCGAAATTTTTCGAAAATTTAGGGTGTTAGCCAAATTTTTGAAAAATTTGAAAAGTTCTTAGAAACTGAAAAGTTGAAGAACTTAAGCCGTAATCAAAATAATGAAAGTTGAGTTGATTTGTGAAACAACTTTCGGCTTTGTTCCTTTTCGGGGATGAAAAGTTTTAAGTGCGGGAGATTGTAACAACCCGAAAATCTGGGCCAATTTAAAATTTTTATTTTGGCAATTTTAGCGAATTTTGATCATTTAAAATATATTATTTTAAATAATATCGACGAGAAATTTATTTTGAAATGGAATTCGACGTATATATTATATACGTCGTCGTTAGAATATAAATAATTATATATAATTATAAATAGAATTGAAAATGGCGCGGTAGTTCGATAATTCGATTTCAAACTTCAAATGAATGTTCCGGATGCAAAATAAACCGGATTTTAGTGAAACCAAAAATAATAGGATCTAATTAATGATATCTTTCTAACGAATCCGAAAAATCAAAATTTCATAGCGGGAATCAAAAGATATGTCCAGTTGAAAATTGTGAATAGTCGCTATGGAATTCAGGCCCTTAAAAATGGAAATTTTGCAAATGACCTCGGATTTCGATGAAACCACTTTTGTTGGGTTCGTGATGTAAAGTTATAGCTAGATTCCAAATTTCATAATTTTTCGAACCAATATGTGAGTGTGGCAAAGGAAAACGCGTTTGACCAATTTCAGTTGATTTTAATCGACTGGAAAATGGCCATTTTTCCAATGGTCTCAGAATTCGACGAAACTAGTTTTATTAGGACCGTATTGTCAATACGAAGTTAGAAAATATTTTTCTGCAATTTATAGAGTTAGTATGTGACCCCAGTAAATTGAAATGCGCGTTCAAATTCAATTTATAGAGTTATATGCTGATTTTAACGAAAACGGATCGAAACGTTCGAATCAGCGTACGATACATATCCCATTGTGTTCGGAATGGGGGTGAAATGCTATGGACGACAGACGGTGGGCCTCGTTTAGAGGTCGTATGTAAAAGTCAACTTTTTGAAATTAAAATAATAAATAAAATAAAATAAAACCTCTTCCTCTCTCCTCTCCTTTTAACTTCTGCCCCCACCCCCGTTCTTCATAAATCAGAAATAAAAAAAAATAAAAAAAATCCTACAAACCCCGTCGCCTGGCCCTCCACCATCGCCGGCCGGAGGCGCGCGCCCCCTCTACCCCAGCCCGACGAGCGACGCACCCCCATCTGCCTCCTGATACCCTAGCGCGCCCCTTTTGACCGCCCACCACCCTCCGCCGAACACCAGAGGCCGCCAACCACCTCCTGAGCCGCAGCCGCCACTTGGGCTGACCCCCTTCCGACTGCCAATCCACCGGTGAGCCTTTATTCATCTTTTGAATTGTTTAAATAATATAAACTGATTTTTCTTGTGTTTAAAACCTGGAAAAAAATTAGATTTTTAATTTAGGAAAAGCTTAGATTTTGAAATATAAAAAGGTTTGATTTTTATATGTTAGAAAGACGAGATTTTTTTAAACTATAAAAGGTTGGATTTTTAAGCTAGTAAAAAATTCGATCTCTCTATATATGAATGCAAAATAAAAATATGTTTTTTATATATTGAATAGCGAAGTAAAAATTCGATTTTTATATATTGAATAGCGAAGTAAAAATTCGATTTTTATATATTGAATAGCAAAGTAAAAATTCGATTTTTATATATTGAATAGCAAAATAAAAATTCGATTTTTATATACCGAATAGCGAAGTAAAAATGTGATTTTTACATATGTGGAGAATACAGGCAGAGAGAGTGACAAGAGGCAAGAGCGGCAAAGATTTCTACATAAGAAGAGTCGTGGCGTTGGATTTAGCTTTCAGTGAGAATTTCTCACTCTTTAATTTAACTTTCTAGTTATATAAATATATACTAGGATGCAGACGGTGTTTAGTAGCACCCGACACCCGTCGTCCACAGACCATGGACGGCTTGTATGCTTGTTTGTTTGATTTGATGTGTAGTTGATTGTGTGATGTGATGTGTAATGAAATAAAATATTTATATAGTTAAAAATATTTTATAGTTAAAAATATTTTATAGTTAAAAATAGAATTTTTAACGTATATATGAAATGAAATAAAAATAAACAAACCGGACGGTTTGTTTATATACACACATTTGACTGATATTGATTGGGACGATAAATTTTACACTTCGCCCAACTGCACAAATAAAATTTGTGTTTGAATTGTTTGAAACCCCACACGGGTATTGGGGTGATATATGACATACACTAATCCCAATAATTAGTTGTATGTCGATCGATTGATTGACAAACTGTTAGGAGCGTTAAATATTTATATTTGATGCTTATACAGTGTAGAATTCACTTTGGATGATGGTTGATTGTTCATCGTTGTTATTGTATACATGTGTTGTAGAAAATCCATATAATCAACATTATATGGTAATTGATTGGGCCTCATTCCATATTCGAAGAAGAAATATTTGAATAGAAATATTTGCATAGAAATATTTGAAATAGAAATATCTGAAAAAGAAATATTTGAAAATATGAATATATGAAGCCATGTTGATTAGATTTACGCCATTTCGACGTGATCGATATTTATATCGATTTTATTCATTTTATAACGAATATCGAAAGTGATTTCAAAATCTGAAATTTTGAAAAGAATTGAAATTCGAATTAAATTGAATAGAAGTGAATTCGAATTAAATTGAATAGAAGTGAATTCGAATGAAATTGAATAGAAGTGAATTCGAATGAAATTGAATAGAATTGAAATTCGAATTGAAATTGAATATAAATGAATTCGAATTGAATTTGAATATAAATGAATTGAATCGAAATCAATTTGAAATGAATATAAAACGAATTTATATTGGAATATTCAATTTAGATTTGAAATTGAATATGAAGTTGAAACCGTTTTGAAAATGAATTTAAAACGATTTATAAAATACGTTTTAAAAGGAAATCGACGAAGTATATATTATATATATATTATATATATAATATAATGGCCTGAATAGAACGCGCCGCGTCGTGGTAGTTCGCGAATCTCGACCATTGACTTCGAACGGATATTGCGGGAGATCCGACCGTCGGATTCTCCTAAAACTGGAACCGTTGGGTTCGTATCGAAAAGAGCTTTCCAATGAATATTAGAAATTTGAAATCTAACGGTTGGATTTGGAATTATGTCCAAATCAAATTTGGAAAAGGTCGCTATAAGTGCAGTTCGATGGCCGTTGATGGAAATCGACTGTACGGGCCTTGATAAAATTATTAAAAATAGTAATAATTTGTGTAAAATCATAAGAAATGATTTGGGAAGAATTGGGATGAAAAACTCCATATTTGAAAAGATAAAAATAGATTTTTATCGAAATGAACTAGTTTTGAACTAGAATTATAATTCTATTTATTTTTAAATAAATAGATTGAATTTGAAATGGTTTTGAAAATAACCAGAATTTCCAATGATTGCTTTGGAAAGGATTTGAATCAAAATTTCCTTCGGAATACTTCGATGTTGGATTTCGTGATTATACAGATGTTGTTATGGAGATTTGAAAGATATAGATATATATATCGTTATTTCCAATATGACATCTGTTGGTCGTAGAATTTGATATTGAATATAAGCCGATATATTTTCTATTCAGAGCCTTGTATTTAATATCAAATGTGATTTGGGTTTGTCGTGAATGGTGTCTTCATTAACACTGTTCTTAAGCCCAGTGGAGAAAATGATTAAATCTTTTACTTAGATTTAATGAAGTGTACCAGTTAAATAATATTTAATTGGAATTGAATTCGAATTGATTCTTGGGTTTATCGTGAATGGTGTTTTAAATAACACTCGTTCTTTAACCCGATAATTAATAGAATGCGATTTTGGGTTGTCGTGACCGGTATCTTCGATAATACTGTTCTTAGACCCAAAGGAGTTAAGAAAATCAGAAACTAGTTGGAGGTTAGTGAAGATGAATGGTTTCTTGGGTATTGATCTGATGTTGGTTTCGGCCTTCGGGGTTAATACTTAGGGAATTGCTCACTTGCTAATTTACGGTTAGGGACTGATTGAAAGGTAATGTGATTTTGGGTTCATCGTGAACCGTGTTTTAAATGACACTGATTCTTTAACCCAGTCACAGATTAAAACTAAATGGAGTTTTAATGAATCTTTAATTAGATTGAAATGATCGAGAATGGAGTATCACCAGTTTTGCTCCAGGCGATAGTTAAATCTTTAATTAGATTTGAACGTGAAATGGTAATTGAATTTACCGATAACACCGTGGTGTTAGATGTGAAGTATTATCAGTTTTACTTCATGGGATGAATAGGTTGGGATTGGGAAATTAAAACAAATGATTACTTCGGTAAGGTTCGTTAATCCCGACTAGTTGAATCGAAATTCAAAAGAAGATTAAAGATGTGCTTGGAGATCGATGGATATGCGAGGAAAGTGCCTCCGGTTTCGTTCAGACCCAGAACGGACTTGTAAATGGACTGCGTGTCTGACATTGGATTTCATTTCTGTGTGACTGATATCGGTTGCATAGAGTGGTTTGCCTGTGTGGCATGCTAAGATGCAAATGATCAAGGCTTCTGTTGAAAAGCAAAGTCTTGTGGTTGATGATCAAAGCACCGCCTGTGTGGCACAGCTTTTTGTAACGTGAATTCGCGAGCCTCGCACCCCGGTTGTGAACCAAAAACGGGAGAGGACCTCAGGGAGGGCATGCGTTTCTTTCTAGCTAGGGTGGTGTCAGTGACCTACCAGCCCTGGCATTTATATACTTTTCACCTGTGTGGTTGTTGCTGTTGCCAGGCGCCTCGGTTAGATCGGACGATCCGGGTCCGATAGAGCCATTCGTTGGCTCATTTACGCCCCAAAGGGCGGAGAGACGTATTGTTCAGGCATAATAATCCACATTGGTGGACCGTCCCTGTCGCTCCAAGGCTTGCCTGCGCGCTTGCCTGATACATGGGCTAGATTGTCTCGAATCGGTAGAGGACGATCCCTGGCCTCGGTTCATAGATGGAAATCCAATTTCCAATACGTAACGTTTTCGATTTTAGTTGTAATCCTATATATGGCGACATAGTGGGATGGGGCGCTTATGCCGTCTATGATTGATACTTATGATTTGAAGTTGTTTTATACACTATACACTTATAATAGTATCAAATGATTTCTTTTAAACGTATCAAGCATTCTTGGCTATTATAAGATAAAAACCCTATCCTCCGGCTTGCATTGCATTGTGTGATGGGACCTGGGTCTTATAATAGCTTCATTTTTCTTTATTTAGCATTGCGCTGTTTGTTTTATGCACTGGTATTCTTGGGAGGAAACCCGTTCCGTGTTATACGGCGTGGTCCCTTGACTTACCTAACTTTAAAAATAAAGATTAACAACTGTTTTAGTTCTCACACCAGTCCCATGACTGACCTGGAGTTTATTGTTTTAACCTAAACTCTGGGTGCCCTTATTTTGACACGGGCAGCTAATAGTTTTGGTTTTGCAGATTTATATTCACAGGATCCTGATTTACAGCTGGAACGATATCCGGAAAGCTTTGTATCCGTATACCTCCTTCTAGTTGTGTATTGTATTATTTTCCGCTGCTATGTAATGTAATGTATTGTAATCTCTGATATTTATTTGTTTATACTCTACATATTCTTGTAATCTGATGGTATTGTTGTTATATACAATGAAATGTTCTTCCGTCTGCGTTTTGATGTGGCTTGTTCTCGACTCTATCCACGCTTTCCTCACCGGGGAAGTTCGGGTCGTTTCACCGCCCCGCACCAGCCGACATTTCAATGAAAGTGCGCTGCACCAATGTCCAGCCAGCATGGGACGGTCACCAAAGAAAGGAAAAAGGGAATTTGAACTAGCAAGGAACCTGTAGAATATCTCATAGCGCATGGAATAAAATTAATAATAACATTCATGACATAAAACATGCGAGACAGTGCATAAGTTGAAACCTAAACCATCATAGCAGCGGAAAATCCAAATACAGCTTATGTTCCACATCATCGTTATTACAACTTTTAAAACTGTCTCTAAAGCAAAACAAGAAAGGTACACTACTAATACCCAAAGTAGTGACTAGCGACGGCACAGGGAGAATATATATAGAGAGAATAGTACATGTAAGCCTCCTGCTCATCTCCGGACATCTACTCGTGCACAACCAGCTAACATGTCTCTAGTCTGCCCGTTTAAAAGCACCTAGAGTAATAAGAAGAGACATAAAACTCTGGGTCAGACAAAAGTTTGGTATGAGTGATAAGAAGCAAAATAGGACAATAACAGGTATACTAAACCATACCTGAACCCGGACCTGCAATCAAAGAGTTAGCACAACAAGATGCACAATACTCTAAGGTGACACTAACATACGGTGTAAAGATATGAGGGCGGGGGTGTGCATGTCATAGAGATAGCAAACAAATCAAGCATAGCAACCATCCTCACATCTCTCACTAAGTGCGTAAAACATTCGATACCCATTACTCTATTCACCTAATCTTTTGGGCCATGACGGAGTCCAACCCTGTATAACTGTCACTACAAGCCCCTAATCCGTCTCTCAGTGGTGAACCAAAATTATAGGTATCGATAACCCCTTTGCACACATCCCGCAGCAAAGCCCAATCATAAAGTTAACTCGTTGGTTCCCATCTGGATCCTAAGCTATAACTTCTCACTTGGACTACCTTTGCATCTCGGGTTTTGGTCATCATTCTCATTCGATCTCCATTTGGTTCGGTTCGTAGCTCAGAGCTTCCATTCATGTCCATACTTCAGTTTAGATATGCATGGTTAGTGACTCGCATGGTTCGTGGGTCCTGCTCGTGGACCACCTTCTGGTCGTCGGGTCCACTCATGACCCATACCTTGGTCGTGATGGTGAGCTCGGTTCGTGGCCTTCATCCTGGTGGTTCGGTTCGTGACTCATGATCATGGTTCCAAACTTCAGATTACGGTTCGCGGCTCGCCATCCTAGGGTTCGCCCTATTCCTCACAGACGGGGTGTGAGGGTTCAACATATTCCTCATGGTCAGGGTGTGGGGTTCATGATCATTCCCCACGACTGGGGTGTGCGGTACGTGATCATTCCTCACGGTCGTGGTGTGTGGTTCGTGATCATTCCTCACGATCAGGTGTGGGGTTCGTGATCATTCCTCCCAATCGGTGTGTGCGGTTCGTGATCATTCCTCACAATCGGGGTGTGGGGTTCGTGATCATTCCTCATGATCGGGGTGTGCGGTTCGTGATCATTCCTCACGATCGGGGTGCGTGGGCGATCCGATCCGTTTCCTGCATAATTTTCTGCAACTTTTTCAGCAACTGTTTTACGCCATACGACGGCGTTTTTGACCATTTTAATTGTTCTAATCAATCACAAAGCATACCATACAGTTATAGCAACATGTATAATCAACCATAAACACCAAAACTAAAAATAATCATGTCAATATGGATCAAACATACCCAAAACCCATGTTTTCCCCCCTTAATCATGTTTAAGCACAACTAATGTTAGGATTAGCAAAACATGACCAAATCAACCCAAATTTCTAATAGACGCCTAGAACAATATTTCGAAATTTATAAATATTTTTCCAGAATTTAATCATGTATAAATTTTGTTAGTTAACACTAATCACCCTAATTAACTGTAATTAGTTTTAAAATAATGCTAATCACTCACCTTAACCACAAATAAACTCAGATCTGAAACTTTTGAACAAAATGGTTCGGATCCCAATACACTCTAGCAGCTCTACCTCGATTTTTGTGCTAATCCGCTTTGATTTGATGTAGATTTGGCTTAATTAGCGATTAGAAGGTGATTTGGGGTGTTTTAGCAAGTGGAGGCTATTGCTAGGGTTCAAAGGTTGTAAGTGGCGGCTAAGAAATCAGGTAAAAACTGATTTACTAACTCATCTCAACCCTCCCATAACCCTAATCCCGAAATGGGTTATGGGCCCTCTTGCTAATCAACTTAATTAGGCCTGGTTAAGCTGTTTTTCACCTTCTAAACCTTCTTTTAGCCATATCTCCCAAACGATGAGTCCATTTGGCTAATGTGACCACTCTACGGAAAGGTAAACCATCATCCAGATCTAAATGAAATGGTTTCAAGTGAAAACTCCTTACCAATTAAAATTTATGCCCGAAACAAGATCAGCTAGGGGCAAAACGTTCATTTAAAAATTGGCAAAAATCATGAACATGGGAAATGACCTCAATAGTCGTCTCCCAAAGTTACATGGCTATACGACTTCGCATGAGAAAGAAATAAATATTCTACGATCCCCTGATGTGTAGAATGCGGGTCATTACATTCCCCCACCCCCCCTCAAGAAATTTCGCCCCCGAAATTCCTTAACCAAAACATACAAAGGTTCCCGCATGCCTATCAATTATTTGCAATCTATCAAACTTACATAACAAACACAAGCCTATCCTAGCAAGTGGTTTACTAACGAGGGAAGAAACTATCACTATTAAAAACTTACCAGGCAAAGAGTTCTAAATACGACTTTCTTATGCTCTCCTCTGTTTCCTAAGTACAGTCTTTCTCATTCCCACCCCCACTTGACTTTGAGTAGTTTCATCGTCTTCCTTCGATTGTTTCGTATCGTGTCCGACAATACGAATCGTCTTGTGGTACCCAACCACCACGAGTTCTACCTCGATATCGTCTAACTGATTTGGTGAAATATTCACTTTAGGGTCTTGCACAAACTTCCTTAACTGGGAAATATGAAATACGTTGTGAACTCCTGCCATCTTGTCTGGTAATTCAACTCTATACGCAAAATTCCCAACTCGCTTAAGAACGGGAAATGAACCCACAAACATTGGTACCAATTTGCATCTCCTACCGAACCGAATCACACTCTCCAAATGAGAGATCTTGATGAATACCAAGTCTTTAATGAAGAATTCCAAATCTCTTCGTCTTCTATCAGCCTAACCCTTCTGCCTATCTTGGGCATCCTTCATTCGCTGTTGGACAACCTTTTCTTATCTAAAGTTTTTCTTATTACTTCTAGTCTAAGTACAAATTTCCCACTGTTTTCTTACCAACATGATGGTGAGTTGCACCGTCTTTCGTACGAAGCTTCAAATGGAGCCAATTCAATACTAGACTGACAACTATTATTATATGCAAACTCAATTAGGTGCAAATGGTCATCCCATGATCCACCAAAATACAATATACAAGCTCGCAAGAGAACTTCTAATACTCGATTCACCCTCGCTGTTTGACCATCCGTTCGAGGATGATACGCAGTACTGAGATGTAATTTTGATCCTAAAGCCTCTTGTAAACTCTTCCAAAACCCACTAGTAAATAATGGATATCCATCACTCACAATGCCTTTGGGTACTCCATGAAATCTCACTACCCACTTCATATACAGTTTTACTAACTTAGCTGCTATTCTATTCGATTTGATCGATATGAACCTTGCACTCCTAGTCAATCGATCCACAATTACCTAAATACTATCATGGCCTGATCTAATCCTCGGTAAGCCATCTATGAAATCCATCGATACTTATTCCCAATTCCATTCGGGAATTTTCAACGGTTCTAACGAACCACTAGGGTTCCTTTGCTCAGCTTTAACTAACTAGCAATTCATACTCTTGGATATAAACTTCCCAACGTCTCTCTTCATTCCTTTCCAGTAGTAGGTCTGCTTCATGGCTCAATACATTTTGTTACCACCGCGGGTGCATAGTCAGTTTTGAGTGATAGCGTTCTCTAAGAACTTCATCTCTTAATCCATTGACATTGGGTATAACTAGTCTATCATTCTTTCGAAGCCATCTTCCTCGATCAAGTACATACTTGATCATCTTCTCACTGTCGATGCCCATCTATACCTTGGAGATGATTTCCAATAGATTAGGATCGTCCCTCTGACCGGAACTATTCCCGCCAATCAAAGTCGGTTTGATCGTCAAGCTTGTTAACATTTTTGGATCTAATCCATACTTAGGTCTGAAATCATATCCCACGATATACTCCAGTTACTTTCATTCAAGAAACATAACACCTAATCTGGCATATCTTGTACTCAATGCATCAGTACAACACCTAGTCTGGTACCACATGCACCTGTGTATACCGTCATCTCTTCGTTCTCTATTACCATAATCCTACAGGTGATAGTCTACTCAAGGGAATAAAACAGGAACAAAAATAGCAACCATAGCATCCATCAAACATGTCCTATCTATCACCTGCTAAAGCCATACACACGTTGATACCTACTTGACTGGTCCAACCAATCACAAGGTTAATGGAAGCCCTGCCTCCATACATACGTCGATGCCTACTTGACTGGTCCAACCAATCCCAAGGCTAATGGAAGCCCTGCCTCCATACGGACTACCGTACGTCCAACGTACGTTTATCCTCCAAGGATAACTAGATCACGTCCAACAGATCCAAGTAACGGGAGTCCCCAGCTACCCCTGCTTCTGGTCCGCCTAAAACACTCGGGTCCCACCCAAGCCTATCCATTATCTTGTTGCCCTCTCAAGTCCAATTCGAGCCAATCCATTTCTTTGCAGCCTTCTCGAGTCCAACTCGAGTCAATTTATTACCCATAAACTTAGACCCAGTCTTGAGTATCCATTACCGACAAACTCTAATCCACCGTGAGTTGTCTCCCTATTCGTTGCATCTCCAAGATCAATGAACACTTATTTTCTTTTACGAGTTCAAGTCCAACTTGAGTCGTCCTAACCCTCGTTGCATCTTCCATGATCAAAGAACACATGTTATTCCTTCAAAAAGAACATCAACATAGCGTCCTAAACAATCCATTACTTTTCATCTTTCTCGAGTCCCACTCGAGTCATCTCATAACCCTATCGAGTCTAAATTGCATCAGCCCATACCATTGAATTGTCTTATCATGTCACGGCTGCACATCACTCCTCGAGTAAGCCGAGATATCATTCAATGGAAATCACAACAAGTACTTAAATCTCACGAAAACCATCCTAGTCGAACTCGACATTCCCTAAGCACAAGTCCCAAAGGCCTGAACTAATATCAGACAAGCACTCAAGGAACATCTCCTCCAAATTCAGACAGTCTACGTGAGATGATACTAGCAAAACAACTAAGCAATCACAAGCACACATACATCCATAACTCGATAAGACCACATTACAACAAATCATGCAATGACTAGTCGAACCACCTATCGGGTTCGTCACAACTAAAGGTCTATCGACTATCTCAGGTTCCAATCCCAAATTATCTACCACGTCACTATATATGAAGGAATGGGATGCCTCTCTATCAACAAAACTAGAACAGAAACATCATAAATAGAAAGCGTACCTTGAATAATGACGCCCTTTCCCTTCTCCACTGCTGTTGGGGGCATTCGACGAAGAAGGAACAACATTGATAGCATATGCTTTTACAATCTACTTCTCTTTAGGGGGTTGTGGGCAATTATCCTTCTGATGTCCAACTTGGCCGCAATTGAAGCAGTTCCTTTCCCCAGGCTTTTCCTGACAATATCTATCATAGTGGCCCTTCTTGCCACAGCTAAAGCACTCACCATCTTTCTTATTCTTCTTATTCTGACCATCTTTGGTTTGGTTCTGTTTTCTCTTATTCTGGGGCTTTTCCTTGCCTCCACCGCTTGCTTGCGGCTTTGGCTCCTCTATAGATGCAACGATAACTTCATTATTTGGCTTAGGGTAAAGACTCTCTGATCTCAATTCCTTTCCCACAATAGATTCAAACATCTCGTCGATGTGGTTTATCAGCCTTTCCCCTAAGTACTCATCTAAGCCGGTTATGAACTTCTCGTTCTTCTTCTCGGCGGAGTCGATAAGAGATAATCCATACTTCGATAAAGTATCGAAATCAGCAATATATTCCGATACTACTCTACCATTCTGCTTAAGCTCCAAAAATTTCCTAAACAGTTCAGATTTGTGAGCAGTTAGAATGAATTTTTCGCTGAAACGACTCATAAACTGATTCCAAGTAACTTGATCTTCAAGAGTAGCTGCTTTAATAGCATTCCACCAATTCATAGCTCGTTCTTGAAGCTGACGCGATGCTAACTTTCTCTTTATGGCATCATCGATTCCCAAGTACTTGAAGATGCACTCACAACTATCCAACCAATCTTGAGCATCCGTAGCTGACTCCGTTCCACGGAACGGCTTCCCGCCATGACTAGTATAATCCTTGTTAAGCTTGGCAAAATCGGCACTAGGCGCCTGCACTACTACAGCACCACCGTTAGCAGCATTAGGAACTGCTCCCCGAGCATCCCTAAGCATCTCTCGCATGAAGGTAGTAAACATCGTCCTCATATCTGGGACATTCCTATTATTAGCCCCTGAACCCATACTCCTAGTATATCGGCTCATCGTCAAATATGTAAAGATAAAACGATTAACTATCTCCATAGTGGTGCCAATGCAGTGCGACTTCATCCTTACATATACTAATTGTATATATATGTATAACTTTTGAAATCCAAAATATCACAAATACGCGCTCTCATATACTATCTCTTCCTGATGTCTTTTCCTAGGTTAACTATGAAACCTAGAGCTCTGATACCAAATGCGACGGCCCGCCCCACACCAGCCGACATTTCAATGAAATTGCGTTGTGTCAATGTCCAACCAGCACGGGACGGTCGCCAAATAAGGGAATTTGAACTAGCAAGGAACCTGTAGAATGTCTCACAGCGCATGGAATAAAATATAATAATAACATACTTGACATAAAATAGGCGAGACAGTGCATAAGTTGAAAACTAAACCATCATAGCAGCGGAAAATCCAAATACAGCTTATGTTCCACATCATCGTTATTACAACTTTTAAAACTGTCTCTAAAGAAAAATAAGAAAGGTATACTACTAATGCCCAAAGTAGTGACCAACAACGACACCGGGAGAATATATATAGAGAATTGTACGTGTAAGCCTCCTACTCGTCTCTGGACAGCTACTCGTGCACAACCAGCTAACCTGTCTCTAGTCTGCCCATTTAAGAGCATCCAGAGTAATAAGAAGAGACATAAAACTCTGGGTCAGACAAAAATCTGGTATGAGAGATAAGTAGTAAAACAGAATAATAACAGGTATACTAAACCATACCTGAACTTGGACCTGCAACCTAAGAGTTAGCACAACAAGATGCACAATACTCTAAGGTGACACTAACATATGGTGTAAAGATAAAGGGGTGGGGGTGTGCATGTCATAGAGATAGAAACCAAATCAAGCATAGCAACCATCCTCACATCTCTCACTCAGTGTGTAAAGCATACGATACCCATTACTCTGTTCACCTAATCCTTTGGGCCATGACGGAGTCCAACCCTATATAACTATCACTACAAGACCCTAATCCGTCTCTCAGTAGTGAACCAAAATTATAGGTATCGATAACCCTTTCGCACATGTCCCGCATCATAGCCCAATCATAAATTAAACTCGTTGGTTCCCATCTGGATCCTGAGCTATAACTTCTCACTTGGACTATGTAACATCCCGTGTTTTCTGTTAACTTAAGCCAACAAAATAAACAATACTTAATTTAAAATGTTAGAATTAAGGGAAACGGGTTAGACATTGTGATCGCCTCAGAATTCTGGTTGAGATAGAGTCTGAGTTTGCATAAATTGGACTTTGTATGAAGAAGTTATGACTGTCGGAAGTTTCCAGAAAATTCAAATAAATTCAAACAGCACGAAAACAGATTCAAAATTCAAATAAGAAGTCAGAGCGGGCTGGGCGAGAAAATTCCTGCCTAGGACCCAGGTCGACTAGGGGGTCGACTCTAATGCCGACCTCCACCTTACAGGTCGACCTGGGGGTCGACCTAGGGGTCGACCTGCCCCCCCCCCCCAGGCAGATCTGGAAGATGACGATTTTGTGACTCAGTGCTGAGTCATTAGGGCTGAGGTGTCACCCTATCTTGACGGGATGGTCTTGATTGATTCTAGGTTGATCGGATGGCCTTAATTAATCCTAAATTCTATATAAACACATGTAGACTCAAACCCTAAAACCTAATCAAAATTAGAACCACAGCCGTCATGCTATTACCTTACAACCTAGAATAGCCATCATCAACTAGAGGAAAAGTAAAGCTAATCAACTCAATTCAACTCAAGTCTATAACAACTACAACAACAAATTTGTCTACTTCAAAGGCGTGCTAAATCAATTTCAGAACTCAGATCCCAGAACTCACGACATTCTTTTAGTTTTGAGTTCGATTTGTTTAATAAGATAATTAACAAGTTAATTAGGTTGAGTTATAATTTGGGTTATATGGTTATGTTTGTAAAACATTGGGAAAAATGCGATATTTTGTGAATGTATGCTAGTTGTTCATAATGATAGTTTTTGTTGTGAATCCCTTTGTTTATACCCAATCATCTGTGTTCAACCCGATTCATGTTTGACATCATTGAATATGCAAGTTTGGGTGTAGATTATATTCTAGTTTCTATATGAATTGTATACAAGTTTACATGTGAATCAAACAAAGTGACTATATGCAAGTTTAGGTAGAAATTGGATTCACATATATGCAAGTTTACCCCTTTAGATTTAGATCTATAACATACATAGTTTTATGCAAGTTTGTGACTATGGCTTATGCAAGTTTTGGGTGAAAACTATATTCATATATGCAAGTTTTGCGTGAAAACTATATTCATTTATGCAAGTTCACACCTTTAGGCTTATGTTTAGATTCATGACAATACCAATTTTATGTTGTAATCCTTATTTGTAAGTTAGATCCAATTTGTGTGTTATACAAATTTGCGATGTTTCTTCTCTTTTATGTCATTAGGCTAATTTCTGGTCTAATATATATATATATATATGTCATGATAAGCGAACGAACAACGTGGGGACGATGGGGGTAATATTGAATATTCACATATTTAGAGTTGGCATAAATGGCCTTAAAAAGGCATATAATTAATTTAAGACATTAATTGGAAAAATTGGTATTTATGGACATAATTTAGGTGACAATTATGGACAAAAGTATATTTGGAATTTATATACAAATTTGAATAGGGATATTAATCCAGTTTGGTGTTAAATAAGATGTGTAATAATAAACCGCCTAAGACACAAGGTTAGACTCTTTTGTGGTGTAAGACTGCCCGGACCCGCCTGGCAAATCCAGCAGCCACAAATGTCAGTCTAATGTGAGAGGTCAAAGGCATGAATTAAATGCGTAATAGTTGTAAAGACACGAGGTTAGGCTCGTTTGTGGTGTAAGACTGCCTGGACCCGCCCGGCAAATCCAGCAGCCACAAATGCCAATCTAATATGGGAGGTCTTTACAAGGTTACAATGTTAGTGAACTAAGAAACACTTAACCAAATAAACAAGTGGTGGGACATGGGGGTTAATTGGGTGCCTCGGGTGGCACGTGAAGTTAAGATGGTGCCTTGGGTGGCATAAGAAATACGATTAGATGCACTTAAACAAGATTGAAATATGTAAGAAGACATGAGTAAGAATGGGGTTAAGTGGGGAAAACCTTAGAGTGGTCCAAGCATAGGTGGAAAGCTTGTGTCATACATGGGGGGGGGGGGGGGGCTTTTCAAACTAGTAACCTATTAAGTATCTTTGTGGGCTCGACCCAAGTCGAGGACGGGATACGCGTACTGGGTTTGATTGTAAGAGGCCAAAACGGGTTAGCGGTGGCAACGCAAGTCCAACGGGGTCATGTGCGTGTGTGGCCTCAGGCTGGTTGGTAAGATGTTGTTGCATCGTGTAGATATAAGCAGCGCATTTTTGGTGGTATCGGGTTGCCACCCCACTATGGGGCCAGCACAGGTATCTACGAGTTTGGGAGCTGATCGAATGAGGGTAGTGGGTACACCTAGTGGAGATAGGGGCAGGCGGCACCTATGAAGGCAGCTAGGGGTACACGAAACTACCATTATCATTATTAAGTTTGGTAGGCGGGATCAACTTTTAGGATGTTTGGTGTGGTGCAATGTAGTAATTATCTTATAATGATTAGGTACGCCTTTAACGTTGTCTTTGTTCATCTTATTCCTTTGTTTGCCTTGACATGCCCATGGGTTCACAGTCATTTCCTTATTATCCAGCTTATGCCTGACCCTAGTTACTTAATGATTATATTGTTAAAGTTATTGCACTCACCAGACTTTATGTCTGACCCCCTTTGCTTCCACCTCTTTTCTCCTTTCCCCCCCAGGTGCTCGGGGTGGGATTGGCACTAGTGGAGCTTGATTTGGACAGCTTTCTCTCTCTTTTTGGAAGTCGCTTGGATCGCTGAAGTAAAGTTCAGCCTATCCTATTTATAGCTATTTGGTATTGGGGTTATGTCTTTTATTTTATGTACTCAGAACTTATTTGCCAAGATGGAGAATAAGTGTATTTGGTTTTGTAGTTGGTTTTTGACATGATGTAACCAAACTATTTCTCCACTGCAATAAAAGTGGTTTTTGTTTTCCAAATACCTATATATTTATCTGTCTTGTTTACTTTTCTGTTCTATACAAAATAAATTCTCCACCAAAATTATGGCATTCCCTTTGTGAGTGACATTAACGAAGGTGGGGTGTCACACGTGGTATCAGAGCTAAAGGTTACCAAAACAGATAAAATATTTTGAATAACTATTTTTTCAAAAAGCATTTTTTAAAGAAATACTTTCAAAAGTATGTTTTAAGGAAAGTATTTTTAAGAGAAAAGTTTATTTTAAAAAAAACATAACTCCTAAGAGCCATATATCTTTCTTTCGAATTCTCCGTTTGAATCTCTTCATTTTATTCAGCATGTCTGGAATTCCCGAGATACCCGAAGGGATACCGATACGAGGATGGTTTAGAAGGTATCTGGAAGCTAGGGCCAATGTCGCAGGCCCAATAATTGCTCCTCCTCCCCCCATGTTGATACTTTTGCAAAGATATGCAAGGACTTTCGGGCAATGGGCGGAAAACCTTTTCACGGGTCGGAGACTTTTGTTGAAGCTCAAAATTGGCTAAAGGACGTGGAAGAATTGTTTGGAATCTTTGGGGTAGAAGATGGAAGAAAGGTCCAGTTAGCTGCCTGGTTAATGAAGGATGGGGCCTCGTTTTGGTGGGATGTCACTAATGGAGAGCGTCCAGTTGATTCATGGCCGGATTTTAGGCGAATATTTGACGCAAAGTTTCTCTCATGGGCCGAAGAGAATTTATACATGGAAAGGTTTTTGGCATTGAGGTAGGGAAATCTATCAGTGAAAGAGTACGTCAACAAGTTCAATCAGTTGGCGAGATTTGGCTTGGACTTGGTGAATACATCTGAAAAGAAGGCCCTGAGATTTGTTAAGGGTTCGAACAAGACGCTACATGGGTCAGCTATGATCCACATCCCTATGGGGGCCACCTTTGAGAGACTAGTTGACATGGCGCTTATGCATGAAGAGGAGAAAGGCGTCAATGCTAATAAGGCACCTGAAAAGAAAGGGGATTAAAAGAAACCACAACAGCAACAGCAGAACAAGAAGAGTGGTAAAGATAACAATGGCAAGGGAAAGAAAAGATGCTTTAACTGTGGGACAACAGGCCATCTGAGCAAAGACTGCAGGAAAAAGAAGAAGACTGGTTGTTTCCATTGTGGTGAGGAAGGACATCTGATTAGGGACTACCCAAAGAAAGGTCAGAGGGCAGGGACTACCTCTGGAGGGCAGATTCAGGCTCTCATGGCACCGGGGCAGGCAATGGGGCAGGTCCAGGCTCTCGTGGCCCCACCTCTGCAAGAACGAGGTAGAACGATTTCCATTGAAAGTTTAGTTTATCTTTTTGATCATCCTGTTTGCACACTCTTTGATTCTGGCGCATCGCACTCTTTTATATCTACTGCTTTAGTTGAGTCACTACACCTAAACACCAGTATAGTAGAGGATCCCTTAGTTGTTTCAAATCCAACTGAGGGCTCAGCCTATTTGTCGATGATTTGTTTGGATTTGGAATTTTCTATACTTAGCGTTGGGTTTAAATGTGATGCTTATGTTTCCGGCTTTACGGGCTATGGGTTAATTTTGGGCATGGATTGTTTATCCAATAATGGAGCCGCCTTAGATTGTGAAAAGAGAGAGGTTAGGCTTATGACTCGCTTAGGCAACACTCTCGAAATTTCTTGTAATCCCATGAATTATGTTATGCTAAGTTATCTAGAATCGCTTGACGCGTCTGTTGAGAATTTGTAGTCTGTTAGAGTGGTCCGAGAATACTCAAATGTCTTTGAGGAAGTAGAGGGCTTGCCTCCGAAGCGGGAGATAGACTTCCGCATATATCTAGTTGATAACGCAAAACCCGTTGCTTTACCCGTTAGGCATATGGCTCCAAGGCAGAGAAAGGAGCTTAGCAAGCAAGTTAAGGAGCTGCTAGAAAAGGGGTTTATAAGGCGGAGTATTTCTGAATGGTTTGGTCCAATGGTGTTCGCAACCAAAGCGGACGGTTCACTTCGCCTATGCATTGATAGCGAAACAAGCTGACCAAGAAGAATAGGAACCCACCGCCAAGAATAGATGATTTGTTCGATCAGCTTGTAGGTGCAACAGTTTTCTCCCAATTAGATCTGGCTACCAAATTTCATCAGCTGAGAGTGGCTGAAGATAGCATTGATAAGACCGCGTTCAGAACCCCGGATGGTTTTTTCGAATGGCTCGTCATGCCATTCGGCTTCACAAATGCACCCGCTTATTTCATCGATTTGATGAATAGAGTGTTCCGGGAATTTCTCAATAAATTCATGGTGGTCTTCGTAGATGATATTCTAATTTTCTCGAAGAATGAGGAAGAGCATGCTTTGCATTTGAGGGAAGTCAAGGATACTCTCCGTGCACATCAGTTAAAAGCAAAATTCTCCAAGTGCTACTTTTGGAGGGAAGAAATAAAATTTCTTGGGCATGTGGTGTCCAAAGATGGGTTAGCTGTATACCCTGTAAAATTAGTTGCAGTCTAGGATTGGAAGGTTCCAAAGAATGCAACCGAAGTCTGAAGTTTTCTTGGACTAGTAGGCTTTTATCGCAAGTTCATTAAAGACTTTGCGAAAATCTCAGCTCCACTTACAAGGTTAACGAAGAAGAACCTGACTTTCACTTGGGATTTGGATTGCGAAGTCGCTTTCCCAAGATTGAAGAAGGCTCTGACAGCAGCCCCTGTTTTGACATTACCAGATGGGAGCAAGATGTTTACGGTATACGCAGATGCATGCGGTACGGGACTAGGCGCTGTTTTGATGCAAGAGGGGAAGGTAGTAGCTTATGGTGGAAGGCAATTAAAAGTGCATGAGAAAAACTACCCAACCCACGATCTAGAGTTAGAAGCCATCGTTTTTGCTCTCAAGTCTTGGCGCCACTATCTCTTAGGTGAGAAATTTGAGTTGTATACTGACCATAAATCGTTGAAGTACCTTTTCTCCCATAAAGACCTCAATCTAAGGCAGCAAATATGGATGGAGTTTCTCACCTCATACGACTTTGAGATCTCCTATACTCCTGGCAAGGGCAACGTAGTAGCAGACGCTCTAAGTAGAAAGAAGCTGACCTTAAGTCCTCTTTTTGTAGAAAGAAAAAGTTTGGAGTACATAGCAAATTTTGATTTTAGACCCTCTGTTGATTATGTAACTGGCTTGATGGCAATGCTAGTGGTGCGACCTACTTTGTTGGATTCAATAGGAACCGCGCAACGTGATGACCATCAGCTAGTTGATGTGATAGATAAGATGATTAGGGAAGAGACTTCTAGTCACCTTAACAGATACTCCATCGATGATAAGGGTTGGTTGAGATGGGATGGAAGACTATGCGTCCGGCAAGCAAGAGATTTGGTGAAGATGGTTCTGGAAGAAGCACACCATTCCAAGATGACCATACACCCCGGTGGAGACAAGATTAATAAAGATATCAAAAAAGAGTTTTCTTTTGGAATGGCATGAAGAGGGAATTAGCTGAATTTGTTTCGAAATGCATGATATGCCAGCAAGTCAAGCGGAGCAGAAGAAGCCTGGCAGTTTGCTTCATCCTCTAGAAGTTCCGTAATGGAAATGGGAAAGCATCTCGATGGAATTTGTTGATGGGTTGCCTAGGTCAAGAAGGGGAAATACCGGTATCAGGGTAATAGAGGTCAGGCTCACGAAAAGCGCTCATTTTATACCTGTCAAGAGTAGGGGGATCGCTTCGTCTTTAGCCTCTATTTATCTTAAGGAGATAGTCCGACTCCATGGGATACCCTTCAGCATAGTGAGTGACCGAGGCCCTATCTTTATAAGCGAGTTTTGGAGGAGATTGCAAGAGGCTGTAGGCACACAACTATGTTTAAGCACAGCCTATCACCCTCAAACCGATGGTCATACGGAAAGGGTGAAAAGAGTACTGGAAGATCTTTTGAGACTGTGCATTGTTGACTTTGGAGGATCTTGGGAGGATCATTTCCCTTCGGAGGAATTCGCTTATAACAATAGCTACCAAGCCACTATAGGCATGGCACCCTTCGAAGCTTTATATGGAAGGCCATGTCAATCACCAACTTGTTGGTGGGAGTCCACATATAAACTTATACTTGAGACGGACATGATTAGAGAGACTTCAGAGAAGGTGGACTGAATATGAAGGAGAATGAAGACTGCCCAAGATAGACAGAAATCCTACGCAGACAAGAGAAAGACCGACCTTGAGTTTGAAGTTGGGGGTAAGGTGTTCCTTAAACTATCTCCTTTGAGGAATGTCATCACTTTGGGTCCGTAGGAAAGTTGGCACCATGATTCGTAGGAGCATTTCCTATCATGGATTGGGACGATGGCCTACAGAGTAGAGCTACCTGAAAGACTGGATGGAGTTCATAATGTTTTTCATGTCTCTCAGCTATGAAAGTGCTTACATGAGTCGGCAGAGGTTGTGGAGCCAAGTATACTAAAGGAAATCGAAGTGGAACGAGAAGCGACTGTGAGGAGAGTTCCAACTCATATCTTTGGGATGGAAGTCAAAAAGCTACGCCACCGTGAAGTTAAGATTGTCAAAGTTCAATGGAGCAACGCCGAGGAAGACGTGACTTGGGAGACTGAGGCCAAAATACGTGCAGCCTACCCTTTTCTTTTTGAGGGTACATCTTTGATCTCTTTTTCCTTAAGTTTATTCAAGCTTGTATCTACCTTTTTAGTGTATCTCCTCTGTCATATTCTTTATCTGTAGGTAGAGGTCAATGGATGTAAACATGTACTTGAAACATTTTATGATTGATGGATGCTAGTGGATGCAAGTGTTTGCTAGTGGCTGCTCGTGGATGCATATACACACACATTAGGCACTAGATTGGCTCAATCACTATCATACTGCATATAAATGTGTGTTTATTTAAATTAATGGATGTATAATGGTTGTATTATCATATGAATGCTGCATTCAGATGAATGGGTGCGCAAGCATGTAGAAATAATATGTAGCATTAGGGATCTTTTTCATACATAATGGACGCATGGCATTATCATAATCTGCGTTAAGGAGGTCAACTAAATCAGTAGACCGCTTGATTTTGCATTAGATACAGACATTTACACACACTGTGCATATAAACATGAAAGCATTAGAAGTCTTTTAAGGACAATAGATGCCTGTGTTTGATGGTTGAGTAGATGGATGATTGGATGGTAGGATCTGTATTCTTCGTAACTTGAAGATTTCAGGATCGAAATCCTTTAAGGAGGGGAGAATGTAACACCCCGTATTTTCTGTTAACATAAGCTAACAAATTAAACAATACTTAATTTAAAATGTGAGAATTAAGGGAAACGGGTTATGCCATTGTGTTCGTCTCAGAATTCCGGTTGAGATAGAGTCTGAGTTTGCATAAATTGGACTTCGTATGAAGAAGTTATGGCTGTCGGAAGTTTCCAGAAAATTCAAATAAATTCAAACATCTCGAAAACAAATTCAAAATTCAAATCAGAAGTCAGAGCGGGCTAGGCGGGAAAATTCCCGCTCATGACCCTGGTCGACCAGGGGTTCGACCCTAGTGTCGACCTCCCTCATACAGATCAACCTGAGCTCCCCCATCCTAGGCAGATCTGGAAGATGATGATTTTATGACTCAGTGTTGAGTCATTAGGGCTGAGGTGTCACCCTGTCTTTACTGGATGGTCTTGATTGATTCTAGGTTGATCGGATAGCCTAAATTAATCCTAAATTCAATATATAAACACATGTAGACTCAAACCCTAAAACCTAATCAAAATTAGAACCATGGTTGTTATGTTATCACCTTGCAACCTAGAATAGCCGTCATCAACTAGAGGAAAATTAAAGCTAATCAACTCAATTTAACTCAAGTCTATAACAACTACAACAACAAATTTATCTACTTCAAAAGTGAGCTAAATCAATTTCAGAACTTAGATCCCAGAAATCAAGACCTTCTTTGAGTTGTGAGTTCGATTTCTTTGATTAGGTTGAGTTATAATTTGGGTTATATGGTTATGTTTGTAAAACATTGGGAAAAATGCGATATTTTGTGAATGTATGCTAGTTGTTCATAATGATAGTTTTTGTTTTGAATCCCTTTATATATACCCAATCATCTATGTTCAACCTGATTCATGTTTGACATCATTGAATATGCAAGTTTGGGTGCAGATTATATGCTAGTTTCTATATGAATTGTATACAAGTTTACATGTGAATCAAACAAAGTGACTATATGCAAGTTTAGGTAGAAATTGGATTCACATATATGCAAGTTTACCCCTTTAGATTTAGATCTATGACATACATAGTTTTATGCAAGTTTGTGACTATGGCTTATGCAAGTTTTGGGTGAAAACTATATTTGTAACACCCCGTATTTTATGTTAACATTATAGTAACAAATTAAAAAATACTTAATTTAAAATGTGAGAATTAAGGGAAACGGGTTACGCCATTGTGTTCGTCTGGAATTCTGGTTGAGACAGAGTCCGAGTTTTCGTAAATTGGACTTCGTATGAAGAAGTTATGGCTATCGGAAGTTTCCAGAAAATTCAAATAAATTCAAACATCTCGAAAACAGATTCAAAATTCAAATCAAAAGTCAGAAGCGGGCTGGGCGGGAAAATTCCCGCCCAGGACCCAGGTCGACCAGGGGGTCGACCCTAGTGTCGACCTCCCCCCTAAAGGTCGACCTGCCCCCCCCCACCCCCGGGAAGATCTGAAAGATGACAATTTTGTGACTCAATGTTGAGTCATTAGGGCTGAGGTGTCACCCTATCTTGACTGAAGGGTTGTGGTTAACTCTAGGATCATCCGACGGCTATAATTAAACTGAAATTCTATATAAACAACCCAATGCTCAACGTAAAAATCACACAAAAATAATCCTGGAACTATCATGCCATTGATAGAGAACTTGGAGTAGCCGTCACCGCTTTCAATTCAACGACAAGATAAAAACCTGGATCAAAATCAAATTAAAAGTAATCAAATTCAACGATCTACATCAAAGGCGAGCTTACCAATTTTAGAATTCAGATTTCAGAAATCAAGAATTCCTTTTTAGTTTGTAAGTTGGTTATTACGTAGATTTAAACGTTCTTTCAAATGAATCATGACATGTTGTAATTCGAATATAGAATGATGCTTATGTATAAGATAAATAAAGTTTGATTTTTAAATTACCGTTGCGATTGATCATGTCTATATGTTTGTGATGATGAACATACTATATTGAATGTTATTGGAATCTATTATGATTTGGGAATGGATTTATTATGCCAACTAAATGGTGAAATGTGTCATGTTATAATTTGGTGGTTACTTGCAAGTTTATGATCTAAAGCACATGCTTATGTTAGTTCAACACTCATGTATATTTAGATCCATGTTAAGTTGAATCTATTTATGTTGTAAAGTTGGAATTGTAGTTGTCTTATGCTTTAACACAAAAGTTATCATGCTAAGTTGTGGTTCGAATATGTTTATAATAGTCCTCTTATGTTTAACACACATAAGTTATCATGTTAAGTTGTGATTCAAATATATTTATAGTAGCTGTCTTCTGTTTAAAACACATAAGTCATCATGCTAAGTTGTGATTCGAATATGTTTATAATAGTTCTCTTATGTTTAACACACATAAGTTAATATGGTAAGTTGTGATTTAAAAATGACTATAGTAGCTTTCTTATGTTTTGACATACATAAGTTAATATGCTAAGTTTTGGTTTAAAATTGTGTTTATATGTTAAACCTCCATGCTAGACCTTTATCAAGTTCACTTGACAATTAGACCCAACTTAGTCACAATTTCACCTTTACCAATTTAATTAAGTTAATGATACTTCTATGCTAAGTTACACATGATAAGTTGAATGTATGCTATTTTATGTTTGATTCATGTCCCTTGTTTATTACCCCTTTTTGTTTATGGGTTTGGACTAATTTACTAGCCCAACATTTTATGTGACTCATGCATACGTTCCACGGGGGTAGCGATGGGAAAATATGAAAATTCATGGCATAGATTTGCTCATAAAATGGTATATTTGATATACCATTTATTGTGAGCATAATCAAAAGATAATTATGGCATGATTAAATTAAAATTAATTTACATAAAGAAATTAGACATATATATATATATAAAAATGTGAACTCAGAAAAGACGAATATGCCTAACCAGAGGTTAGACTAAGTTGTGGTGTAAAACAGCCCGGAACTGACCGGCATATCCACTGACCACAACAAGACCTGTCTAATATGGGTGGTTAGTGCATCAAGCCCAAAAAAAACCCGAGGTTAGACTGAGTTGTGGTGTAAATCTGCCTGGAACCGACCGGCATATCCAGTGACCACAACAAGACCTGTCTAATGTGAGAGGTTGGTGCTTTAATGAGTAAATTAAAGCTAAGTCGGGATTGGTAGGGTTAATTAAATTAGGGAAACACTTAACCGATTCAACATGTTAAATAAACGAATGGGTGGGGTTAGGTAAACTTGGACACTTAACCAAATAAACATTTTGATTAGAAAACCCTAGTAACGGGGACCCATTTCAGCAGTAACCCACATAGATGTATCATGGTACCCTGAAACTAGGCAGGGTGGGGCACGATTACTTGGCTGATTATAAGCGGTCAAAACGTCGGTGGTTGGTGCGTCAGTGTAGGTTCCAACGGAGTATGGGCGTGCACGTACTTCGGAGTGGGAAAAAGCAGGCACTGGGCATTAGTAGTATACACTGTGCATCTTGAATCGTGTCGGGTTGCCACCAGAGGGACTGATACACCCCATGGTGGGACCAGCACAAGTATCTACGGTTAAGAAGGGCCGAAGGACACAGGATATGAATGCATGCGAGTAGGAGCCGACCATTTAAGGGGTCGTTTGTTATGAACACGTGGGGCTGGTTGAATCAATGGTTGAGTAGGTGCAGAGACTATAGAAATGGGTGCGATCACATTTTCCTCTTATCTTATATTAGGGTATTGTCCTATGTTCTGTTATTACTGTCATGATCCCTTTCCTTGTTTAAATACCAGTAATCACTGAACTTACCAGACTTATTGTCTGACCCGTTTTCTTTCGTCCTCTTTTCTTCCATTTCCCTCCCAGGTCCACAAGGAGGGAATACTCCAGCTTAGTCAGACTCTTTGCAAGCTTCAAGAAAGTAAATGTATGATTAGGACTCTCTCACCTTGGCTATATCTTTTGAACACTACACTTAGGGATTTATGCAGTTTTATTAAGGGTTTATGCTTCTTTATTAAATAATCAAGATAGAAATTATGGTGTAATGTTTTGGAATTTATTTTGAGACAATTTAATGTAACGCTTTTGAATTGCACCACGTATGCAATAAGTATTTGAATTTTGCAGCTTATATTTATCTATCTTGTAAAATTTTCAGTGTCTTGTACCTATAACCCTCCACCAAAGTTAAGGCATTCCCTTTGTGAGTGACCTTAACGGAGGTGGGGTGTTTCACTTGGTATCAGAGCAAAGGTTTACCAGATCAGATAAGAGTTTTTGAAAACTATTTTCAAAAAGAAATAAAAAGAGGCATTTTACAAGAAAAAGTGTTGTTTTAAACTTAAAAAGCGTAATCTCTAAATCCATATGCACTATCTTTCTATCCTTCATTTTGAATGTTTTCTTTTTCGTTTCAGCATGCTTGGGAATCTTAACCTTCCAGAGGTTGTACCGATACCTGGCTGGTTCAGGAGGTACTTAGAGGCTAGGGCCAACGACTCAGGCCCAGCAGATATTCCTCCTCCTCCAGTTGCAGCGGTTCCTCCTCCTCCTCCTCGTGCAAATGCTTTCTCAAAGATTTGTAGAGACTTTAGAGCCATCGGTGGAAAGGATTTCACGGGAACTGAATCATTCGTAGAAGCAAGGAACTCGCACAAAGAAACTAAGGATCTGTTCGTTATCTTTGAGGTGGACGATATGCAGAAGATACAGCTGGCTATGTGGTTGCTCAAAGACGAAGCTTTCTATTGGTGGGAAGTCACTAACGCTGAAAGACCATTTGAAACATGGATGGATTTCAGAATAAGGTTTGAGATGAAATTCCTCTCACAAGCTGAACGAAGTTTACAACTGGAAAAGTTCTTATGTCTTAAGCAAGGAAGTATAATGATCAAGGAGTACGTCAAACAATTCAACCAGCTGGCCCGATTTGGACTGGACTTAGTGAATACTCCTCATAAGAAGGCTCTCCATTTTGTCAAGGGATTGAATGAGCCACTTCACAGCTTGGCTATGACACATGTACCTATGGTGGCTACTTACGAGAGGTTAGTGGACATGACACTCTTACATGAGGAAGACAAGGGCAAGAAAGAGGCAAAAGAGGAGGTGCCCTAAGATAAGAAGAGGGAGGGGTCACAGAACAAGAAGACTGATTCAAAGAAAGGCGGGAAGAAAAACAAATCCCATGACAAAAGAAAGTGTAATTTATGTGGTATACCTGGACATCTGATCAAAGACTGCAAGAAGAAGAAAAGGAAGATGGGTGGTTGTTTCCATTGTGGTGAGATATGACACATGGCTAGGGCCTGCCCAAGGAAGCAAGGGCAGGGAGCTGGACCTTCTTCTAGGGGACTAGTTCACGCTCTCAAGGAACCTCCGCAAGAATGAGGTAGAAATATTTCTATCGAAAGTTTAGTCTATATTTTTGATCATCCTGTTCGTACACTATTTGATTCTAGCGCATCACACTCTTTTATATCTACCGCGTTAGTGGAATCTCACACCTATACACCAGTATAGTAGAGGATCCCTTGGTTGTTTCAAATCCAATTGGGGGCTCAGGTTATTTGTCAATGGTTTGTTTGGATTTGGAAATATCTATACTAAGCATTGGGTTTAGATATAATGCCTTTGTTTTGGGCTTCACGGGCAATGGGTTGATTCTGGGCATGTACTGGCTGTCCAGTAATGGTGCCATCCTCAATTGTGAAAAGAAAGTAGTTAGACTCATGACTCGCCTCGGTAACACTCTTGAAATTTCTTGTAATCCCATGAACTCCGTCATGCTTAGTTATCTAGAATCTCTTGATGCGTCTGTTGAGAACTTGCAGTCTGTAAGGGTAGTCCGTGAATACTCGGATGTGTTTGAAGAGGTAAAGGGCTTACCTCCGAAGTGGGAGATAGATTTCCGCATATACCTCGTCGACAACAAAAAACCCGTTGCTTTACCCATTAGACACATGGCTCCGAGGGAAAGGAAAGAACTCAGCAAGAAAGTTAAAGAATTTCTTGAGAAGGGGTTTATAAGGCGGAGTATTTTTGAATGTTGTGCTACAGTAGTGTTCGCAGCTAAAGCGGACGGTTCGCTTCGCCTGTGCGTTGATTATAGGGAGCTAAACAAGCTGACCAAGAAGAATAGGCACCCACTCCCGAGAATAGATGTTCTGTTCGATCAGCTTGTAGGTGCATCAGTTTTCTCCTAATTAGATTTAGCTACCGGGTTTCATCAGCTAAGAGTGGCTGAAGACAACATTGATAAGACCGCGTTCAAAACTCCAGATGGTTTCTTCGAGTGGCTTGTCATGCCTTTCGGCTTGACAAATGCACCCGCTTACTTCGTTGATTTAATGAGCAGGGTGTTCCGAGAATTCCTCAATAAGTTTGTGGTGGTCTTCGTAGACGATATTTTGATCTTCTCAAAGAATGAGGAAGAGCATGCTCAGTGTCTAAAAGAAGTCATGGATACTCTCCGTGCACATCAGTTGAAGGCGAAATTTTCCAAATACCATTTCTGTAGAGAAGAAGTTAGGCGAAATGATTACTTCGGTAAGGTTCATTAATCCCGACTAGTTGAATCGAAATTCAAAAGAAGATTAAAGAATAAATTCAAGGGGTTTATCTTTGATAAAATTAATGGGAACCTTTCCCTATGAATGTGAAATTTAGAAACTAACTGTCGGTTAGCTAAGCCGAATGGTTTTCTGGGTATTGATCTGATGTTGGTTTCGGCCTTCGGGGTTAATATTTGGGGAATTATTCTCTTGATTAATTTACGGTTAGTGACTGATGAACTGGAATGAGGCGTATATTGTGTTTGTGTAACACTTATTTAAAATATACACGAGTTATTCGGAAAGACCTGGTTTATCCCATTCTGAATAACTGATACGACGATAAGTCGAAGATGAAGACGGTGGTTGAAGACCGGAAGTCTTCACATCGTTTGGGTGATTACTGATGATCTTGATTGGGCTGTACACCCAAGATGAGGGAATCAATCGTTGGTCGTCCAGATGTGCTTGGAGATCGATGGATATGCGAGGAAAGTGCCTCCGGTTTCGTTTAGACCCAGAACGGACTTGTAAATGGACTGTGTGTCTGACATTGGATTTCATTTCTGTGTGACTGATATCGGTTGCATAGAGTGGTTTGCCTGTGTGGCATGCTAAGATGCAAATGATCAAGGCTTCTGTTGAAAAGCAAAGTCTTGTGGTTGATGATCAAAGCACCGCTTGTGTGGCATAGCTTTGTGTAACGTGAATTCGCGAGCCTCGCACCCCGGTTGTGAACCAAAAACTGGAGAGGACCTCAGGGAGGGCATGCGTTTCTTTCTAGCTAGGGTGGTGTCAGTGACCTACCAGCCCTGACATTTATATACTTTTCACCTGTGGGGTTGTTGCTGTTGCGAGGCGCCTCGGTTAGATCGGACGATCCGGGTCCGATGGAGCCATTCGTTGGCTCATTTACGCCCCAAAGGGCGGAGAGACGTATTGTTCAGGCATAATAATCCACATCGGTGGACCGGCCCTGTCGCTCCAAGGCTTGCCCGCGCGCTTGCCTGAGACATGGGCTAGATTGTCTCGAATCGGTAGAGGACGATCCCTGGCCTCGGTTCATAGATGGAAATCCAATTTCCAATACGTAACGTTTTCGATTTTAGTTGTAATCCTATATATGGCGACATAGTGGGATGGGGCGCTTATGCCGTCTATGATTGATACTTATGATTTGAAGTTGTTTTATACACTATACACTTATAATAGTATCAAATGATTTCTTTTAAACGTATCAAGCATTCTTGGCTATTATAAGGTAAAAAACCTATCCTCCGGCTTGCGTTGCATTGTGTGATAGGACCTGGGTCTTATAATAGCTTCATTTTTCTTTATTTAGCATTGCGCTGTTTGTTTTATGCACTGATATTCTTGGGAGGAAACCCGTTCCGTGTTATACGGCTTGGTCCCTTGACTTACCTAACTTTAAAATAAAGATTAATAACTGTTTTAGTTCTCACACCAGTCCCATGACTGACCTGGAGTTTATTGTTTTAACCTAAACTCTGGGTGCCCTTATTTTGACATGGGAAGCTAGTAGTTTTGGTTTTGCAGATTTATATTCAGAGGATCCTGGTTTACAGCTGGAACGATATCCGGAAAGCTTTGTATCCGTATATCTTCTTCTAGTTGTGTATTGTATTATTTTCCGCTGCTATGTAATGTATTGTAATCTCTGATATTTATTTGTTTATACTCTGTATATTCTTGTAATCTGATGGTATTGTTGTTATATACAATGAAATGTTCTTCCGTCTGCGTTTTGATGTGGCTTGTTCTCGACTCTATCCGCGCTTTCCTCATCGGGGAAGTTCGGGTCGTTTCACCGCCTCGCACCAGCCGACATTTCAATGGAAGTGCGCTGTACCAATGTCCAGCCAGCATGGGACGGTCACCAAAGAAAGGAAAAAGGGAATTTGAACTATCAAGGAACCTGTAGAATATCTCATAGCGCATGGAATAAAATTAATAATAACATTCTTGACATAATACATGCGAGACAGTGCATAAGTTGAAACCTAAACCATCATAGCAGCGGAAAATCCAAATACAGCTTATATTCCACATCATCGTTATTACAACTTTTAAAACTGTCTCTAAAGCAAAACAAGCAAGGTACACTACTAATGCCCAAAGTAGTGACCAGCAGCGGCACAGGGAGAATATATATAGAGAGAATAGTACATGTAAGCCTCCTTCTCATCTCCAGACATCTACTCGTGCACAACCAGCTAACATGTCTCTAGTCTGCCCGTTTAAAAGCACCTAGAGTAATAATAAGAGACATAAAACTCTGGGTCAGACAAAAGTCTGGTATGAGTGATAAGAAACAAAATAGAACAATAACAGGTATACTAAACCATACCTGAACCCGGACCTGCAACCAAAGAGTTAGCACAACAAGATGCACAATACTCTAAGGTGACACTAACATACGGTGTAAAGATATGAGGGTGGGGGTGTGCATGTCATAGAGATAGCAAACAAATCAAGCATAGCAACCATCCTCACATCTCTCACTCCGTGCGTAAAACATTCGATACCCATTACTCTGTTCACCTAATCTTTTGGGCCGTGACAGAGTCCAACCCCGTATAACTGTCACTACAAGCCCCTAATCCGTCTCTCAGTGGTGAACCAAAATTATAGGTATCGATAACCCCTTTGCACACATCCCGCAGCAAAGCCCAATCATAAAGTTAACTCGTTGGTTCCCATCTGGATACTAAGCTATAACTTCTCACTTGGACTACCTTTGCATCTCGGGTTTTGGTCATCATTCCCATTCGATCTCCATTTGGTTCGGTTCGTAGCACAGAGCTTCCATTCATGTCCATACTTCAGTTTAGATATGCATGGTTAGTGACTCACATGGTTCGTGGGTCCTGCTCATAGACTACCTTCTGGTCGTGGGGTCCACTCATGACCCATACCCTGGTCGTGATGGTGAGCTCGGTTCGTGGCCTTCATCCTGGTGGTTCGGTTCGTGACTCATGATCATGGTTCCAAACTTCAGATTACGGTTCGCGGCTCGCCATCCTAGGGTTCGCCTTATTCCTCACAGACGGGGTGTGAGGGTTCAACATATTCCTCATGGTCAGGGTGTGGGGTTCATGATCATTCCTCACGACTGGGGTGTGCGGTACGTGATCATTCCTCACGGTCGTGGTGTGTGGTTCGTGATCATTCCTCACGATCAGGTGTGGGGTTCGTGATCATTCCTCCCAGTCGGTGTGTGCGGTTCGTGATCATTCCTCACAATCGGGGTGTGGGGTTCATGATCATTCCTCATGATCGGGGTGTGCGGTTCGTGATCATTCCTCATGATCGGGGTGTGTGGGCGATCCGATCCGGTTCCTGCATAATTTTCTGCAACTTTTTCAGCAACTGTTTTATGCCATACGACGGCGTTTTTGACCATTCTAACTGTTCTAATCAATCACAAAGCATACCATATAGTTATAGCAACATGTATAATCAACCATAAACACCAAAACTAAAAATAATCATGTCAATATGGATCAAACATACCCAAAACCCATGTTTTTCCCCTTAATCATGTTTAAGCACAACTAATGTTAGGATTAGCAAAACATGACCAAATCAACCCAAATTTCTAATAGACGCCTAGAACAATATTTCGAAATTTATAAATATTTTTCCAGAATTTAATCATGTATAAATTTTGTTAATTAACACTAATCACCCTAATTAACTGTAATTAGTGTAAAAACAATGCTAATCACTCATCTTAACCACAAATAAACTCAGATCTGAAACTTTTGGACAAAATGGTTCGGATCCCAATACACTCTAGCAGCTCTACCTCGATTGTGCTAATCCGCTTTGATTTGATGTAGATTTGGCTTAATTAGCGATTAGAAGGTGATTTGGGGTGTTTTAGCAAGTGGAGGCCATTGCTAGGGTTCAAAGGTTGTAAGTGGCGGCTAAGAAATCAGATAAAAACTGATTTACTAATTCATCTCAGCCCTCCCATAACCCTAATCCCGAAATGGGTTATGGGCCCTCTTTCTAATCAACTTAATTAGGCCTGGTTAAGCTGTTTTTCACCTTCTAAACCTTCTTTTAGCCATATCTCCCAAACGGTGAGTCCATTTGGCTAATGTGACCACTCTACGGAAAGGTAAACCATCATCCGGATCTAAATGAAATGGTTTCAAGTGAAAATTCCTTACCAATTAAAATTTATGGCCGAAACAAGATCAGCTAGGGGTAAAACGTTCACTTAAAAATTGGCAAAAATCATGAACATGGGAAATGACCTCAATAGTCGTCTCCCAAAGTTACATGGCTATACGACTTCGCATGAGAAAGAAATAAATATTCTACGATCCCCTGATGTGTAGAATGCGGGTCATTACATTCCCCCAACCCCCCCCCCCCCTCAAGAAATTTCGCCCCCGAAATTCCTTAACCAAAACATACAAAGGTTCCCCCATGCCTATCAATTATTTGCAATCTATCAAACTTACATAACAAACACAAGCCTATCCTAGCAAGTGGTTTACTAACGAGGGAAGAAACTATCACTATTAAAAACTTACCAGGCAAAGAGTTCTAAATACGACTTTCTTATGCTCTCCTCTGTTTCCTAAGTACAGTCTTTCTCATTCCCACCCCACTTGACTTTGAGTAGTTTCATCGTCTTCCTTCGATTGTTTCGTATCGTGTCCGACAATACGAATCGTCTTGTTGTTCCCAACCACCTCGAGTTCTACCTCGATATCGTCCAACTGATTTGGTGAAATATTCACTTTAGGGTCTTGCACAAACTTCCTTAACTGGGAAACATGAAATACGTTGTGAACTCCTGCCATCTTGTCCGGTAATTCAACTCTATACGCAAAATTCCTAACTCGCTTAAGAACAGGAAATGAACCCACAAACATTTGTACCAATTTGCATCTCCTACTGAATCGAATCACACTCTCCAAATGAGAGATCTTGATGAATACCAAGTCTTTAATGAAGAATTCCAAATCTCTTCGTCTTCTATCAGCCTAACCCTTCTGCCTATCTTGGGCAGCCTTCATTCGCTGTTGGACAACCTTGTTCTTATCTAAAGTTTTTCTTATTACTTCTAGTCTAAGTACAAATTTCCCACTGTTTTCTAACGAACATGATGGTGAGTTGCACCGTCTTTCGTACAAAGCTTCAAATGGAGCCAATTCAATACTAGACTGACAACTATTATTATATGCAAACTCAATTAGGTGCAAATGGTCATCCCATGATCCACCAAAATACAATATTCAAGCTCTAAAGAGAACTTCTAATACTCGATTCACCCTCGTTGTTTGACCATCGGTTCGAGGATGATAAGCAGTACTGAGATGTAATTTTGATCCTAAAGCCTCCTGTAAACTCTTCCAAAACCCACAAGTAAATAATGGATATCCATCACTCATAATGCCTTTGGGTACTCCATGAAATCTCACTACCCACTTCATATACAGTTTTACAAACTTAGCTGCTATTCTATTCGATTTGATCGGTATGAACCTTGCACTCCTAGTCAATCGATCCACAATTACCTAAATACTATCATGGCCTGATCTAATCCTCGGTAAGCCATCTAAGAAATCCATCGAGACTTATTTCCAATTCCATTCGGGAATTTTCAACAGTTGTAACGAACCACTAGGGTTCCTTTGCTCAGCTTTAACTAACTAGCAATTCATACTCTTGGATATAAACTTCCCAACGTCTCTCTTCATCCCTTTCCAGTAGTAGGTCTGCTTCATGGCTCAATACATTTTGTTACCACCGCGGGTGCATAGTCAGTTTTGAGTGATAGCGTTCTCTAAGAACCTCATCTCTTAATCCATTGACATTGGGTATAACTAGTCTATCATTCTTTCGAAGCCATCTTCCTCGATCAAGTACATACTTGCTCATCTTCTCACTGTCGATGCCCATCTATACCTTGGAGACGATTTCCAATAGATTAGGATCGTCCCTCTGACCGGAACTATTCCCGCCAATCAAAGTCGGTTTGATCGTCGAGCTTGTTAACATTTTTGGATCCAATCCATACTTAGGTCTGAAATCATATCCCACGATATACTCCAGTTACTTTCGTTCAAGAAACATAGCACCTAATCTGGCATGTCTTGTACTCAATGCATCAGTACAACACCTAGTCTGGTACCACATGCATATGTGTATACCGTCATCTCTTCTTTCTCTATTACCATAATCCTACAGGTGATAGTCTACTCAAGGGAATAAAACAGGAACAAAAATAGCAACCATAGCATCCATCAAACATGTCCTATCTATCACCTGCTAAAGCCATACACACTGGTCCAACCAATCACAAGGTTAATGGAAGCCCTGCCTCCAAACATACGTCGATGCCTACTTGACTGGTCCAACCAATCCCAAGGCTAATGGAAGCCCTGCCTCCATAAGGACTACCGTACGTCCAACGTACGTTTATCCTCCAAGGATAACTAGATCACATCCAACGGATCCAAGTAACGGGATTCCCCGGATACCCCTGCTTCTGGTCCGCCTAAAACACTCGGGTCCCACCCAAGCCTATCCATTATCTTGCTGCCCTCTCAAGTCCAATTCGAGCCAATCCATTTCTTTGCAGCCTTCTCGAGTCCAACTCGAGTCAATTTATTACCCATAAACTTAGACCCAGTCTTGAGTATCCATTACCGACAAACTCTAATCCAGCGTCAGTCGTCTCCCTATTCGTTGCATCTCCAAGATCAATGAACACCTATTTTCTTTTACGAGTTCAAGTCCAACTTGAGTCGTCCTAACCCTCGTTGCATCTTCCATGATCAAAGAACACATGTTATTCCTTCAAAAAGAACATTAACATAGCGTCCTAAACAATCCATTACTTTTCATCTTTCTCGAGTCCCACTCGAGTCATCTCATAACCCTATTGAGTCTAAATTGCATCAGCCCATACCATTGAATAGTCTTATCATGTCACGGATGCACATCACTCCTCGAGTAAGCCGAGATATCATTCAATGGAAATCACAACAAGTACTTAAATCTCACGAAAACCATCCTAGTCGAACTCGACATTCCCTAAGCACAAGTCCCAAAGGCCTGAACTAATATCAGACAAGCACTCAAGGAACATCTCCTCCAAATTCAGATAGTCTACGTGAGATGATACTAGCAAAACAACTAAGCAATCACAAGCACACATACATCCATAACTCGATAAGACCACATTACAACAAATCATGCAATGACTAGTCGAACCACCTATCGGGTTCGTCACAACTAAAGGTCTATCGACTATCTCAGGCTCCAAGCCCAATTTATCTACCACGTCACTAGATATGAAGGAATGGGACGCCTCTCTATCAACAAAACTAAAACAGAAACATCATAAATAGAAAGCGTACCTTGAATAATGACGCCCTTTCCCTTCTCCACTGCTGTTGGGGCATTCGACGAAGAAGGAACAACATTGATAGCATATGCTTTTACAATCTGCTTCTCTTTAGGGGGTTGTGGGCAATTATCCTTCTGATGTCCAGCTTGGCCGCAATTGAAGCAGTTCCTTTCCCCAGGCTTTTCCTGACAATATCTATCATAGTGGCCCTTCTTGCCACAGCTAAAGCACTCACCATCTTTCTTATTCTTCTTATTCTGACCATCTTTGGTTTGGTTCTGTTTCCTCTTATTCTGGGGCTTTTCCTTGCCTCCACCGCTTGCTTGCGGCTTTGGATCCTCTATAGATGCAACGATAACTTCATTATTTGGCTTAGGGTAAAGACTCTCTGATCTCAATTCCTTTCCCACAATAGATTCAAACATCTCGTCGATGTGGTTTATCAGCCTTTCCCCTAAGTACTCATCTAAGCCGGTTATGAACTTCTCGTTCTTCTTCTCAGCAAAGTCGATAAGAGATAATCCATACTTCGATAAAGTATCGAAATCAGCAATATATTCCGAGACTACTCTACCATTCTGCTTAAGCTCCAAAAATTTCCTAAACAGTTCAGATTTGTAAGCAGTTGGAATGAATTTTTCGCTGAAACGACTCATAAACTGATTCCAAGTAACTTGATCTTCAAGAGTAGCTGCTTTAATAGCATTCCACCAATTCATAGCTCGTTCTTGAAGCTGACGCGATGCTAACTTTCTCTTTATGGCATCATCGATTCCCAAGTCCTTGAAGATGCGCTCACAACTATCCAACCAATCTTGAGCATCCGTAGCTGACTCCGTTCCACGGAACGGCTTCCCGCCAAGACTAGTATAATCCTTGTTAATCTTGGCAAAATCGGCACTAGGCGCCTGCACTGCTACAACACCACCGTTAGCAGCATTAGGAACTGCTCCCCGAGCATCCCTAAGCATCTCTCGCATGAAGGTAGTAAACATCGTCCTCATATCTGGGACATTCCTATTATTAGCCCCTGAACCCATACTCCTAGTATATCGGCTCATCGTCAAATATGTAAAGATAAAACGATTAACTATCTCCATAGTGGTGCCAATGCAGTGCGACTTCATTCTTACATATACTAATTGTATATATATGTATAACTTTTGAAATCCAAAATATCACAAATACGCGCTCTCATATACTATCTCTTCCTGATGTCTTTTCCTAGGTTAACTATGCAACCTAGAGCTCTGATACCAAATGCGACGGCCCGCCCCACACCAGCCGACATTTCAATGAAATTGCGTTGTGCCAATGTCCAACCAGCACGGGACGGTCGCCAAAGAAGGGAATTTGAACTAGCAAGGAACCTGTAGAATGTCTCACAGCGCATGGAATAAAATATAATAATAACAAACTTGACATAAAACAGGCGAGACAGTGCATAAGTTGAAAACTAAACCATCATAGCAGCGGAAAATCCAAATACAGCATATGTTCCACATCATCGTTATTACAACTTTTAAAACTGTCTCTAAAGCAAAATAAGAAAGGTATACTACTAATGCCCAAAGTAGTGACCAACAATGACACCGGGAGAATATATATAGAGAATTGTACGTGTAAGCCTCCTGCTCGACTCTGGACAGCTACTCGTGCACAACCAGCTAACCTGTCTCTAGTCTGCCCGTTTAAGAGCACCCAGAGTAATAAGAAGAGACATAAAACTCGGGGTCAGACAAAAATATGGTATGAGAGATAAGTAGTAAAACAGAATAATAACAGGTATACTAAACCATACCTGAACTTGGACCTGCAACCTAAGAGTTAGCACAACAAGATGCACAATACTCTAAGGTGACACTAACATATGGTGTAAAGATAAAGGGGTGGGGGTGTGCATGTCATAGAGATAGAAACCAAATCAAGCATAGCAACCATCCTCACATCTCTCACTCAGTGCGTAAAGCATATGATACCCATTACTCTGTTCACCTAATCCTTTGGGCCATGACGGAGTCCAACCCTGTATAACTATCACTACAAGACCCTAATCTGTCTCTCAGTAGTGAACCAAAATTATAGGTATCGATAACCCTTTCGCACATGTCCCGCATCAAAGCCCAATCATAAATTAAACTCGTTGGTTCCCATCTGGATCCTGAGCTATAACTTCTCACTTGGACTATGTAACACCCCATGTTTTCTGTTAACTTAAGCCAACGAATTAAACAATACTTAATTTAAAATGTTAGAATTAAGGGAAACGGGTTAGCCATTGTGTTCGTCTCAGAATTCTGGTTGAGATAGAGTCTGAGTTTGCATAAATTGGACTTTGTATGAACAAGTTATGACTGTCGGAAGTTTCCAGAAAATTCAAATAAATTCAAACAGCACGAAAACAGATTCAAAATTCAAATAAGAAGTCAGAGCGGGCTGGGCGGGAAAATTCCTGCCTAGGACCCAGGTCGACCAGGGGGTCGACTCTAATGCCGACCTCCACCTTACAGGTCGACCTGCCCCCCCAGGAAGATCTGGAAGATGACGATTTTGTGACTCAGTGCTGAGTCGTTAGGGCTGAGGTGTCACCCTATCTTGACGGGATGGTCTTGATTGATTCTAGGTTGATCGGATGGCCTTAATTAATCCTAAATTCTATATAAACACATGTAGACTCAAACCCTAAAACCTAATCAAAATTAGAACCACAGCCGTCATGCTATCACCTTACAACCTAGAATAGCCATCATCAACTAGAGGAAAAGTAAAGCTAATCAACTCAATTCAACTCAAGTCTATAACAACTACAACAACAAATTTGTCTGCCTCAAAGGCGTGCTAAATCAATTTCAGAACTCAGATCCCAGAACTCACGACATTCTTTTAGTTTTGAGTTCGATTTGTTTAATAAGATAATTAACAAGTTAATTAGGTTGAGTTATAATTTGGGTTATATGGTTATGTTTGTAAAACATTGGGAAAAATGCGATATTTTGTGAATGTATGCTAGTTGTTCATAATGATAGTTTTTGTTGTGAATCCCTTTGTTTATACCCAATCATCTATGTTCAACCTGATTCATGTTTGACATCATTGAATATGCAAGTTTGGGTGTAGATTATATTCTAGTTTCTATATGAATTGTATACAAGTTTACATGTGAATCTAACAAAGTGACTATATGCAAGTTTAGGTAGAAATTGGATTCACATATATGCAAGTTTACCCCTTTAGATTTAGATCTATGACATACATAGTTTTATGCAAGTTTGTGATTATGGCTTATGCAAGTTTTGGGTGAAAACTATATTCATATATGCAAGTTTTGCATGAAAACTATATTCATATATGCAAGTTCACACCTTTAGGCTTATGTTTAGATTCATGACAATACCAATTTTATGTTATAATCCTTATTTGTAAGTTAGATCCAATTTGTGTGTTATACAAATTTGCGATGTTTCTTCTCTTTTATGTCATTAGGCTAATTTCTAGTCTAATATATATATATATATATATATATGTCATGATAAGAGAACGAACAACGTGGGGACGATGGGGGTAATATTGAATATTCACATATTTAGAGTTGGCATAAATGGCCTTAAAAAGGCATATAATTAATTTAAGACATTAATTGGAAAAATTGGTATTTATGGACATAATTTAGGTGACAATTATGGACATAAGTATATTTGAAATTTATATACAAATTTGAATAGGGATATTAATCCAGTTTGGTGTTAAATAAGATGTGTAATAATAAACCGCCTAAGACACGAGGTTAGACACTTTTGTGGTGTAAGACTGCCTGGACCCGCCTGGCAAATCCAGCAGCCACAAATGCCAGTCTAATGTGAGAGGTCAAAGGCATGAATTAAATGTGTAATAGTTGTAAAGACACGAGGTTAGGCTCTTTTGTGGTGTAAGACTGCCTGGACCCGCCCGGCAAATCCAGCAACCATAAATGCCAGTCTAATATGGGAGGTCTTTACAAGGTTACAAGGTTACAAAGTTAGTGAACTAAGAAACACTTAACCAAATAAACAAGTGGTGGGACATAGGGGGTTAATTGGGTGCCTTGGGTGGCATGTGAAGTTAAGATGGTGCCTTGGGTGGCATGAGAAATACGATTAGATGCACCTAAACAAGATTGAAATATGTAAGAAGACATGAGTAAGAATGGGGTTAAGTGGGGAAAACCTTAGAGTGGACCAAGCATAGGTGGAAAGCTTGTGTCATACATGGGGGAGCCTTTTCAAACTAGTAACCTATTAAGTATCTTTGTTGGCTTGACCCAAGTCAAGGACGGGATACGCGTACTGGGTTTGACTGTAAGAGGCCAAAACGGGTTAGCGGTGGCAACGCAAGTCCAACGGTGTTATGTGCGTGTGTGGCCTCGGGCTGGTAGGTAAGATGTTGTTGCATCGTGTAGATATAAGCAGCGCATTTTTGGTGGTATCGGTTTGCCACCCCACTGTGGGGCCAGCACAGGTATCTACGAGTTTGGGAGCCGATCGAATGGGGGTAGTGGTTACACCTAGTGGAGATAGGGGCAGGCGGAACCTATGAAGGCAGCTAGGGGTACACAAAACTACCATTATCATTATTAAGTTTGGTAGGCGGGATCAATTTAGGGTGTTTGGTGTGGTGCAATGTAGTAATTATCTTATAATGATTAGGTACGCCTTTAACGTTGTCTTTGTTCATCTTATTCCTTTATTTGCCTTGACAAGCCCATTGGTTCACAGTCATTTCCTTATTATCCAGCTTATGCCTTATCCTAGTTACTTAATGATTATATTGTTAAAGTTATTGCACTCACCTGACTTTATATCTGACCCCCTTTGCTTCCACCTCTTTTCTCCTTTCCCCCCCAGGTGCTTAGGGTTGGACTGGCACTAGTGGAGCTTGATTTGGATAACTTTCTCTCTCTCTTTTTGGAAGTTGCTTGGATCGCTGAAGTAAAGTTCAGCCTATCCTATTTATAGCTATTTGGTATTGGGGTTATGTCTTTTATTTTATGTACTCAGAACTTATTTGTCAAGATGGAGAATAAGTCTATTTGGTTTTGTAGTTGGTTTTTGACGTGATGTAACCAAACTATTTCTCCACTGCAATAAAAGTGGTTTTTGTTTTCCAAATACCTATATATTTATCTGTCTTGTTTACTTTTCTGTTCTATACACAATAAATGCTCCACCAAAATTATGGCATTCCCTTTGTGAGTGACATTAACGAAGGTGGGGTGTCACACGTGGTATCAGAGCTAAAGGTTACCAGAACAGATAAAAATTTTTGAAAAACTATTATTTCAAAAAGCATTTTTTAAAGAAATACTTTCAAAAGTATGTTTTAAGGAAAGTATTTTTAAGAGAAAAGTTTATTTAAAAAAAAACATAACCCCCAAGAGCCATATATCTTTCTTTCGAATTCTCCGTTTGAATCTCTTCATTTTCTTTTCAACATGTCTGGAATTCCCGAGATACCCGAAGGGATACCGATACCAGGATGGTTTAGAAGGTATCTGGAAGCTAGGGCCAATGTTGCAGGCCCAGCAAATGCTCCTCCTCCTCCTCCCCCCCATGTTGATACTTTCGCAAAGATATGCAAGGACTTTCGGGCAATGGGCGGAAAACCTTTTCACGGGTCGGAGACTTTTGTTGAAGCTCAAAATTGGCTAAAGGACGTGGAAGAATTGTTTGGAATCTTTGGGGTAGGAGATGGAAGAAAGGTCCAGTTAGCTGCCTGGTTAATGAAGGATGGGGCCTCGTTTTGGTGGGAGGTCACTAATGGAGAGCGTCCAGTTGATACATGGACGGATTTTAGGCGAAGGTTTGACGCAAAGTTTCTCTCACGGGCCGAAGAGAATTTATACATGGAAAGGTTTTTGGCATTGAGGTAGGGAAATCTATAAGTGAAAGAGTACGTCAACAAGTTCAATCAGTTGGCGAGATTTGGCATGGACTTGGTGAATACATCTGAAAAGAAGGCCCTGAGATTTGTTAAGGGTTTGAACAAGACGCTACATGGGTTAGCTATGATCCACATCCCTATGGAGGCCACCTTTGAGAGACTAGTTGACATGGCGCTTATGCATGAAGAGGAGAAAGGCGTCAATGCTAATAAGGCACTTGAAAAGAAAGGGGATTAAAAGAAACCACAACAGCAGCAGCAGAACAAGAAGAGTGGTAAAGATAACAATGGCAAGGGAAAGAAAAGATGCTTTAACTGTGGGACACCAGGCCATCTGAGCAAAGACTGCAAGAAAAAGAAGAAGACTGGTTGTTTCCATTATGGTGAGGAAGGACATCTGATTAGGGACTACCCAAAGAAAGGTCAGAGGGCAGGGACTACCTCTGGAGGGCAGATTCAGGCTCTCATGGCACTGGGGCAGGCAAGGGGGTAGGTCCAGGCTCTCGTGGCCCCACCTCTGCAAGAATGAGGTAGAACGATTTCCATTGAAACTTTAGTTTATCTTTTTGATCATCCTGTTTGCACACTTTTTGATTCTGGCGCATCGCACTCTTTTATATCTACTGCTTTAGTTGAGTCACTACACCTAAACACCAGAATAGTAGAGGATCCCTTAGTTGTTTCAAATCCAACTGAGGGCTCAGCCTATTTGTCGATGATTTGTTTGGATTTGGAATTTTCTATACTTAGCGTTGGGTTTAGATGTGATGCTTATGTTTCCGGCTTTACGGGCTATGTGTTAATTTTGGGCATGGATTGGTTATCCAATAATGGAGCCGCCCTAGATTGTGAAAAGAGAGAGGTTAGGCTTATGACTCGCTTAGGCAACACTCTCGAAATTTCTTGTAATCCCATGAATTATGTTATGCTAAGTTATCTAGAATCGCTTGACGCGTCTGTTGAGAATTTGTAGTCAGTTAGAGTGGTCCTTGAATACTCGAATGTCTTTGAGGAAGTAGAGGGCTTGCCTCCGAAGCGGGAGATAGACTTCCGCATATATCTAGTTGATAACGCAAAACCCGTTGCTTTACCCGTTAGGCATATGGCTCCAAGGCAGAGAAAGGATCTTAGCAAGCAAGTTAAGGAGCTGCTAGAAAAGGGGTTTATAAGGCGGAGTATTTCTGAATGGTTTGGTCCAGTGGTGTTCGCAACCAAAGCGCACGGTTCACTTCACCTATGCATTGATAGCGAAACAAGCTGACCAAGAAGAATAGGAACCCACCGCCAAGAATAGACGATTTGTTCGATCAGCTTGTAGGTGCAACAGTTTTCTCCCAATTAGATCTGGCTACCAAATTTCATCAGCTGAGAGTGGCTGAAGATAGCATTGATAAGACCGCGTTCAGAACCCCAGATGGTTTTTTCGAATGGCTCGTCATGCCATTCGGCTTGACAAATGCACCCGCTTATTTTGTCGATTTGTTGAATAGAGTGTTCCGGGAATTTCTCAATAAATTCATGGTGGTCTTCGTAGATGATATTCTAATTTTCTCGAAGAATGAGGAAGAGCAAGCTTTGCATTTGAGGGAAGTCTAGGATACTCTCCGTGCACATCAGTTAAAAGCAAAATTCTCCAAGTGCTACTTTTGGAGGGAAGAAATAAGATTCCTTGGGCATGTGGTGTCCAAAGAAGGGTTAGCTGTATACCCTGCAAAATTAGTTGCAGTTTAGGATTGGAAGGTTCCAAAGAATGCAACCGAAGTCTGAAGTTTTCTTGGACTAGCAGGCTTTTATCGCAAGTTCATTAAAGACTTTGCGAAAATCTCAGCTCCACTTACAAGGTTAACGAAGAAGAACCTGACTTTCACTTGGGATTTGGATTGCGAAGTCGCTTTCCAGCGATTGAAGAAGGCTCTGACAGCAGCCCCTGTTTTGACATTACCAGATGGGAGCAAGATGTTTACGGTATACACAGATGCATGCGGTACGGGACAAGGCGCTGTTTTGATGCAAGAGGGGAAGGTAGTAGCTTATGGTGGAAGGCAATTAAAAGTGCATGAGAAAAACTACCCAACCCACGATCTAGAGTTAGAAGCTATCGTTTTTGCTCTTAAGTCTTGGCGCCACTATCTCTTAGGTGAGAAATTTGAGTTGTATACTGACCATAAATCGTTGAAGTACCTTTTCTCCCATAAAGACCTCAATCTAAGGCAGCAAATATGGATGGAGTTTCTCGCCTCATACGACTTTGAGATCTCCTATACTCCTGGCAAGGGCAACGTAGTAGCAGACGCCCTAAGTTGAAAGAAGCTGACCTTAAGTCCTCTTTTTGTAGAAAGACAAAGTTTGGAGTACAGAGCAAATTTTGATTTTAGACCCTCTGTTGATTATGTAACTGGCTTGATGGCAATGCTAGAGGTGTGACCTACTTTGTTGGATTCAATAGGAACCGCGCAACGTGATGACCCTCAGCTAGTTGATGTGATAGATAAGATGATTAGGGAAGAGACTTCTAGTCTCCTCAATAGATACTCCATCGATGATAAGGGTTGGTTGAGATGGGATGGAAGACTATGCGTCCCGCAAGCAAGAGGTTTGGTGAAGATGGTTCTGGAAGAAGCACACCATTCCAAGATGACCATACACACCGGTGGAGACAAGATTAATAAAGATATCAAAAACGAGTTTTCTTTTGGAATGGCATGAAGAGGGAATTAGCTGAATTTGTTTCGAAATGCATGATATGCCAGCAAGTCAAGCGGAGCAGAAGAAGCTTGGCAGTTTGCTTCATCCTCTAGAAGTTCCGCAATGGAAATGGGAAAGCATCTCGATGGAATTTGTTGATGGGTTGCCTAGGTCAAGAAGGGGAAATACCGGTATCAGGGTAATAGAGGTCAGGCTCACGAAAAGCACTCATTTTATACCTGTCAAGAGTAGGGGGATCACTTTGTCTTTAGCCTCCATTTATCTTAAGGAGATAGTCCGACTCCATGGGATACCCTTCATCATAGTGAGTGACCGAGGCCCTATCTTTATAAGCGAGTTTTAGAGGAGATTGCAAGAGGCTGTAGGCACACAGCTATGTTTAAGCACAGCCTATCACCCTCAAACCGATGGTCAGACAGAAAGGGTGAACAGAGTACTGGAAGATCTTTTGAGACTGTGCATTGTTGACTTTGGAGGATCTTGGGAGGATCATTTCCCTTCGGAGGAATTCGCTTATAACAATAGCTACCAAGCCACTATAGGCATGGCACCCTTCGAAGATTTATATGGAAGGTCATGTCAATCACCAACTTGTTGGTGGGAGTCCACAGATAAACTTATACTTGAGCCGGACATGATTAGAGAGACTTCAGAGAAGGTGGACTGAATACGAAGGAGAATGAAGACTGCCCAAGATAGACAGAAATCCTACGCAGACATGAGAAAGACCGACCTTGAGTTTGAAGTTGGGGGTAAGGTGTTCCTTAAACTATCTCCTTTGAGGAATGTCATCACTTTGGGTTCGTAGGAAAGTTGGCACCACGATTCGTTGGAGCATTTCCTATCATGGATTGGGACGATTGCCTACAGAGTAGAGCTACCTGAAAGACTGGATGGAGTTCATAATGTTTTTCATGTCTCTTAGCTACGAAAGTGCTTACATGAGTCGGTAGAGGTTGTGGAGCCAAGTATACTAAAGGAAATCGAAGTGGAACAAGAAGCGACTGTGAGGAGAGTTCCAACTCATATCTTGGGGATGGAAGTCAAAAAGCTACGCAACCGTGAAGTTAAGATTGTCAAAGTTCAATGAAGCGACGCCGGGGAAGACGTGACTTGGGAGACTGAGGCCAAAATACGTGCAGCCTACCCTTTTCTTTTTGAGGGTACATCTTTGATCTCTTTTTCCTTAAGTTTATTCAAGCTTGTATCTACCTTTTTAGTGTATCTCCTCAGTCATATTCTTTATCCGTAGGTAGAGGCCAATGGATGTAAACATGTACTTGAAACATTTTATGATTGATGGATGCTAGTGGATGCAAGTTTTTGCTCACACACATTAGGCACTAGATTGGCTCAATCACTATCATACTGCATATAAATGTGTGTTTATTTAAATTAATGGATGTATAATGGTTGTGTTATCATATGAATGCTGCATTCGAATGAATGGGTGTGCAAGCATGTAGAAATAATATGTATCATTAGGGATCTTTTTCATACATAATGGACGCATGGCATTATCATAATCTGCGTTAAGGAGGTCAACTAAATCAGTAGACCGCTTGATTTTGCATTAGATACGGACATTTACACACACTGTGCATATAAACATGAAAGCATTAGAAATCTTTTAAGGACAATGGATGCTTATGTTTGATGGTTGAGTAGATGGATGATTGGATGGTAGGATCTGTATTCTTTGTAACTTGAAGATTTCAGGGTCGAAATCCTTTAAGGAGGGGAGAATGTAACACCTCGTATTTTCTGTTAACATAAGCTAACGAATTAAACAATACTTAATTTAAAATGTGAGAATTAAGGGAAACGGGTTATGCCATTGTGTTCGTCTCGGAATTCTGCTTGAGATAGAGTCCGAGTTTGCGTAAATTGGACTTCGTATGAAGAATTTATGGCTGTCGGAAGTTTCCAGAAAATTCAAATAAATTCAAACAACTCGAAAACATATTCATATTTCAAATCAGAAGTCAGAGCGGGCTGGCCGGGAAAATTCCCGCTCATGACCCTGGTCGACCAGGGGTTCGACCCTAGTGTCGACCTCCCCCATACAGGTCGACCTGAGCCCCCCCACCCCGGGCAGATCTGGAAGATGATGATTTTATGACTCAGTGCTGAGTCATTAGGGATGAGGTGTCACCCTATCTTGACTGGATGGTCTTGATTGATTCTAGGTTGATCGGATAGCCTAAATTAATCCTAAATTCAATAAAAACACATGCAGACTCAAACCCTAAAACCTAATCAAAATTAGAACCATGGCTGTTATGTTATCACCTTGCAACCTAGAATAGCCATCATCAACTAGAGGAAAAGTAAAGCTAATCAACTCAATTTAACTCAAGTCTATAACAACTACAACAACAAATTTATCTACTTCAAAAGCGAGCTAAATCAATTTCAAAAATCAGATCCCAGAAATCAAGACCTTCTTTGAGTTGTGAGTTCGATTTCTTTGATTAGGTTGAGTTATAATTTGGGTTATATGGTTATGTTTGTAAAACATTGGGAAAAATGTGATATTTTGTGAATGTATGCTAGTTGTTCATAATGATAGTTTTTGTTTTGAATCCCTTTGTATATACCCAATCATCTATGTTCAACCTGATTCATGTTTGACATCATTGAATATGCAAGTTTGGGTGCAGATTATATGCTAGTTTCTATATGAATTGTATACATGTTTACATGTGAATCAAACAAAGTGACTATATGCAAGTTTAGGAAGAAATTGGATTCACATATATGCAAGTTTACCCCTTTAGATTTAGATCTATGACATACATAGTTTTATGCAAGTTTGTGACTATGGCTTATGCAAGTTTTGGGTGAAAACTATATTTGTAACACCCCGTATTTTATGTTAACGTTATAGTAACAAATTAAAAAATACTTAATTCAAAATGTGAGAATTAAGGGAAACGGGTTACGCCATTGTGTTCGTCTCGGAATTCTGGTTGAGACAGAGTCCGAGTTTTCGTAAATTGGACTTCGTTGAAGAAGTTATGGCTATCGGAAGTTTCCAGAAAATTCAAATAAATTCAAACATCTCGAAAACAGATTCAAAATTCAAATCAAAAGCCAGAAGCGGGCTGGGCGGGAAAATTCCCGCCCAGGACCCAGGTAGACCAGGGGGTCGACCCTAGTGTCGACCTCCCCCCTAAAGGTCGACCTGCCCCCCCCCCCCCCCCGGGCAGATCTGATAGATGACAATTTTGTGACTCAATGTTGAGTCATTAGGGCTGAGGTGTCACCCTATCTTGACTGAAGGGTTGTGGTTAACTCTAGGATCATCCGACGGCTATAATTAAGCTGAAATTCTATATAAACAACCCAATGCTCAACGTAAAAATCACACAAAAATAATCCTGGAACTATCATGCCATTGATAGAGAACTTGGAGTAGCCGTCACCGCTTTCAATTCAACGACAAGATAAAAACCTGAATCAAAATCAAATTAAAAGTAATCAAATTCAACGATCTACATCAAAGGCGAGCTTGCCAATTTTAGAATTCAGATTTCAGAAATCAAGAATTCCTTTTTAGTTTGTAAGTTGGTTATTACGTAGATTTAAACGTTCTTTCAAATGAATCATGACATGTTGTAATTCGAATATAGAATGATGCTTATGTATAAGATAAATAAAGTTTGATTTTTAAATTACCATTGCGATTGATCATGTCTATATGTTTGTGATGATGAACATACTATATTGAATGTTATTGGAATCTATTATGATTTGGGAATGGATTTATTATGCCAACTAAATCGTGAAATGTGTCATGTTATAATTTGGTGGTCACTTGCAAGTTTATGATCTAAAGCACATGCTTATGTTAGATCAACACTCATGTATATTTAGATCCATGTTAAGTTGAATCTCTTTTTGTTGTAAAGTTGGAATTGTAGTTGTCTTATGCTTTAACACAAGAGTTATCATGCTAAGTTGTGATTCGAATATGTTTATAATAGCCCTCTTATGTTTAACACACATAAGTTATCATGTTAAGTTGTGATTCAAATAAGTCATCATGCTAAGTTGTGATTCGAATATGTTTATAATAGTTCTCTTATGTTTAACACACATAAGTTAATATGGTAAGTTGTGATTTAAAAATGACTATAGAAGCTTTCTTAAGTTTTGACATACATAAGTTAATATGCTAAGTTTTGGTTTAAAATTGTGTTTATATGTTAAACCTCCATGCTAGACCTTTATCAAGTTCACTTGACAATTAGACCCAACTTAGTCACAATTTCACCTTTACCAATTTAATTAAGTTAATGATACTTCTATGCCAAGTTACACATGATAAGTTGAATGTATGCTATTTTATGTTTGATTCATGTCCCTTGTTTATTACCCCTTTTTGTTTATGGGTTTGGGCTAATTTACTAGCCCAACATTTTATGTGACTCATGCATACGTTCCACGGGGGTAGCGATGGGAAAATATGAAAATTCATGGCATAGATTTGCTCATAAAATGGTATATTTGATATACCATTTATTGTGAGCATAATCAAAAGATAATTATGGCATGATTAAATTAAAATTAATTTACATAAAGAAATTAGACATATATATATATATATATATATATAAATGTGAACTCAGAAAAGACGAATATGCCTAACCAGAGGTTAGACTAAGTTGTGGTGTAAAACAGCCCGGAACCGACCGGCATATCCAGTGACCACAACAAGACCTGTCTAATATGGGTGGTTAGTGCATCAAGCCCAAAAAGAACCCGAGGTTAGACTGAGTTGTGGTGTAAATCTGCCCGGAACCGACTGGCATATCCAGTGACCACAACAAGACCTGTCTAATGTGAGAGGTTGGTGCTTTAATGAATAAATTAAACCTAAGTCGGGATTGGTAGGGTTAATTAAATTAGGGAAACACTTAACCGATTCAACATGTTAAATAAACGAATGGGTGGGGTTAGGTAAACTTGGACACTTAACCAAATAAACATGTTGATTAGAAAACCCTAGTAACGGGGACCCATTTCAGCAGTAACCCACATGGATGTATCATGGTACCCTGAAACTAGGCAGGGTGGGGCACGATTACTTGGCTGATTATAAGCGGTCAAAACATCGGCGGTTGGTGCGTCAGTGTAGGTTCCAACGGAGTATGGGCGTGCACGTACTTCGGAGTGGGAAAAAGCAGGCATTGAGCATTAGTAGTATACACTGTGCATCTTGAATCATGTCGGGTTGCCACCAGAGGGACTGATACACCCCATGGTGGGACCAGCACAGGTATCTACGGTCAAGCGGGGCCAAAGGACACAGGATATGAATGCATGCGAGTAGGAGCCGACCATTAAGGGGATCGTTTGTTATGAACATGTGGGGCTGGTTGAATCAATGGTTGAGTAGGTGCAGAGACTATAGAAATGGGTGCGATCACATTTTCCTCTTATCTTATATTCGGGTATTGTCCTATGTTCTGTTATTACTGTCATGATCCCTTTCCTTGTTTAAATACCAGTAATCACTGAACTTACCAGACTTATTGTCTGGCCCGTTTTCTTTCGTCCTCTTTTCTTCCATTTCCCTCCCAGGTCCACAAGGAGGGAATATTCCAGCTTAGTCAGACTCTTTGCAAGCTTCAAGAAAGTAAATGTATGATTAGGACTCTCACACCTTGGCTATGGCTTTTGAACACTACACTTAGGGATTTATGCAGTATTATTAAGGGTTTATGCTTCTTTATTAAATAATCAAGATAGAAATTATGGTGTAATGTTCTGGAATTTATTTTGGGACAATTTAATGTAACGCTTTTGTATTGAACCACGTATGCAATAAATATTTGAATTTTGCAGCTTATATTTATCTGTCTTGTAAATTTTTCAGTGTCTTGTACCTATAACCCTCCACCAAAGTTAAGGCATTGCCTTTGTGAGTGACCTTAACGGAGGTGGGGTGTTTCACTTGGTATCAGAGCAAAGGTTTACCAGATCAGATAAGAGTTTTTGAAAACTATTTTCAAAAAGAAATATAAAGAGGCATTTTACAAGAAAAAGTGTTGTTTTAAACTTAAAAAAGCGTAATATCCAAATCCATATGCACTATCTTTCTATCCTTCGTTTTGAATCTTTTCTTTTTCGTTTCAGCATGCTTGGGAATCTTAACCTTCCAGAGGGTGTACCGATACCTGACTGGTTCAGGAGGTACTTAGAGGCTAGGGCCAACGACCCAGGCCCAGCAGATATTCCTCCTCCTCCAGCTGCAGCGGTTCCTCCTCCTCTTCCTTGTGCAAATGCTTTCTCAAAGATTTGTAGAGACTTTAGAGCCATCGGTGGAAAGGATTTCACGGGAACTGAATCATTCGTAGAAGCAAGGAACTGGCACCAAGAAACTAAGGATCTGTTCGTTATCTTCGAGGTGGACAATAGGCAGAAGATACAGCTGGCTATGTGGTTGCTCAAAGACGAAGCTTCCTATTGGTGGGGAGTCACTAACGCTGAAAGACCAGTTGAAACATGGATGGATTTCATAATAAGGTTTGAGATGAAATTCCTCTCACAAGCTGAACGAAGTTTACAACTGGAAAAGTTCTTATGTCTTAAGCAAGGAAGTATAATGGTCAAGGAGTACGTCAAACAATTCAATCAGCTGGCCCGATTTGGACTAGACTTAGTGAATACTCCTCATAAGAAGGCTCTCCATTTTGTCAAGGGATTAAATGAGCCACTTCACAGCTTGGCTATGACCCATGTACCTATGGGGGCTACTTACGAGAGGTTAGTGGACATGACACTCTTACATGAGGAAGACAAGGGCAAGAAAGAGGCAAAAGCGGAGGTGCCCCAAGATAAGAAGAGGGAGGGGTCACAGAACAAGAAGACTGATTCAAAGAAAGGCGGGAAGAACAACAAATCCCATGACAAAAGAAAGTGTAATTTATGTGGCATACCTGGACATCTGATCAAAGACTGCAAGAAGAAGAAAAGGAAGATGGGTGGTTGTTTCCATTGTGGTGAGATAGGACACATGGCTAGGGCCTGCCCAAGGAAGCATGGGCAGGGAGCTAGACCTTCTTCTAGGGGACAAGTTCACGCTCTCACAGAACATCCGCAAGAATGAGGTAGAAATATTTCTATCGAAAGTTTAGTCTATATTTTTGATCATCCTATTCGTACACTATTTGATTCTGGCGCATCAAACTCTTTTATATCTACCGCGCTAGTGGAATCTTTCACCTATACACCAGTATAGTAGAGGATCCCTTGGTTGTTTCAAATCCAATTGGGGGCTCAGCTTATTTGTCAATGGTTTGTTTGGATTTGAAAATATCTATACTAAGCATTGGGTTTAGATATAATGCCTTTGTTTTGGGCTTCACGGGCTATGGGTTGATTCTAGGCATGAACTGGCTGTCTAGTAATGGTGCCATCCTTAATTGTGAAAAGAGAGTAGTTAGACTCATGACTCGCCTCGGTAACACTCGTGAAATTTCTTGTAATCCCATGAACTCTGTCATGCTTAGTTATCTAGAATCTCTTGATGCGTCTGTTGAGAACTTGCAGTCTGTAAGGGTAGTCCGTGAATACTTGGATGTGTTTGAAGAGGTAAAGGGCTTACCTCCAAAGCGGGAGATAGACTTCCGCATATACCTCGTCGACAATAAAAAACTCGTTGCTTTACCCATTAGACACATGGCTCCGAGGGAAAGGAAAGAACTCAGCAAGCAAGTTAAAGAATTGCTTGAGAAGGGGTTTATAAGGCGGAGTATTTTTGAATGTTGTGCTACAGTAGTGTTCGCAGCTAAAGCGGACGGTTCGCTTCGCCTGTGCGTTGATTATAGGGAGCTAAACAAGCTGACCAAGAAGAATAGGCACCCACTCCCGAGAATAGATGTTCTGTTCGATCAGCTTGTAGGTGCATCGGTTTTCTCCTAATTATATTTAGCTACCGGGTTTCATCAGCTAAGAGTGGCTGAAGACAACATTGATAAGACCGCGTTCAGAACTCCAGATGGTTTCTTCGAGTGGCTTGTCATGCCTTTCGGCTTGACAAACGCACCCGCTTACTTCGTTGATTTAATGAGAAGGGTGTTCCGAGAATTCCTCAATAAGTTTGTGGTGGTCTTCGTAGACGATATTTTGATCTTCTCAAAGAATGAGGAAGAGCATGCTCAGCGTCTAAAAGAAGTCATGGATACTCTCCGTGCACATCAGTTGAAGGCAAAATTTTCCAAATACCATTTCTGTAGAGAAGAAGTTAGGTTCCTTGGGGTGTCCAAAGAGGGGATAGCTGTGGACCCTGAGAAAGTGGTTGTTGTGCAAGATTGGAAGGTTCCTAGAAACGCAACCGAAGTCCGAAGCTTTCTCGGGCTAGCAGGCTTTTATCAAAAGTTCATCAAAATTTTTACAAAAATCTCAGCTCTACTTACAAGATTGACAATGAAGAACCTAGCTTTCAATTGGGATTTGGATTGCGATATTGCTTTCCAACGTTTGAAAAGGTATCTAACAATAGCCCCAGTTCTGACATTGCCTGATGGAAGCAAGATGTTTACAGTATACACAGATGCATGCGGAATGGGACTAGGCGCTGATTTGATGCAAGAAGGGAAGGTAGTGTCTTATGGAGGAAGGCAGTTGAAGGTTCATGAGAAGAATTACCCAACTCATGATTTAGAACTAGCTGCCATCGTTTTCGCCCTTAAGTCTAGGCGCCATTATCTCCTAGGTGAGAAATTTGAATTGTATACAGACCATAAATTGTTGAAATACCTTTTCTCGTAGAAAGATCTCAATTTGAGGCAGCAAAGATGGATGGAGTTTCTTGCCTCGTTCGATTTTGAGATCCTACACTCCTGTCAAGGGCAATGCAGTAGCAGACGCCTTGAGTAGAAAGAAGCTGACCTTAAGCCCTCTCTTTGTAGAAAGGCTAAGCTTGGAGTTCATAGCAAGCTTTAACTTCATACCCTCCTCTAACTTTGTACCTGGCTTGCTAGTAATGTTAGAAGTGCGACCAACTCTATTAGACTCAATCAAAGCCGCGCGAAGAGAAAACCCTCAACTAGCCGATGTGATGGGCAAGTTAATTAGGGGTGAGACTTCTAGTCACCTCAATAGATACACCATTGATGTCAAGGGCTGGTTGAGACGAGATGGAAGACTATGTGTCCCACAAGCAAGGGGCTTGGTAAAGGCGGTTCTAGAAGAGGCACACCATTCCAAGCTGACCATGCACCCAGGCGGAGACAAAATGTATAAAGACATCAAAAGAGTTTTCTTTTGGAATGGCATGAAGCAAGACGTGGCTGAATTTGTTTCTAAGTGTTTAATATGCCAACAAGTCAAGGCAGAGCAGAAGAAGCCTGGTGGTCTGCTCCATCCTCTAATGATCCTACAGTGGAAATGGGATAACATCTCGATGGAATTTATAGATGGGTTGCCTAGGTCAAGAAGGGGCAATACCAGCATTTGGGTAATAGGGGACAAACTTACTAAAAGCGCTCACTTTATACCTGTCAAAAGTAGAAGGACTACCTCGTCTCCAGCATCCATATATCTTAAAGAGATAGTTCGACTTCATGGGATACCCTTCAGCATAGTAAGTGATCGAGACCCTATCTTCACGAGCGAGTTTTGGAAGAGTTTACAAGGGGTTGTAGGCACACAGTTATGCTTAAGCATGACCTATCACCCGCAAACTGATGGCCAGATGGAAAGAGTCAATAGAGTATTAGAAGACCTCTTGAGATTATGCATTATTGACTTCGGAGGTACATGGGAGGATCATCTACCTTTGGTGGAATTCGCTTACAACAATAGCTACCAAGCTACCATAGGCATGACACCTTTTCGAAGCTTTATATGGAAGACCGTGCAGGTCAACAACTTGCTAGTGGGAGTCCACAGATAAGCTCATAATTGGACCAAACATGATTAGGGAAACTTCAGAGAGAGTAGACTCGATACGAAGATGAATGAAGACTGCCCAATATAGACAGAAGTCCTGCACAGACAAAAGAAGAACTGACCTTGAGTTCGAAGTTGGAGACAAGGTGTTCCTTAAAGTATCTCCTTTGAGGAACGTCGTTCTCTTTGGATCCATAGGAAAGTTAGCACCAAGATTTGTAGGGTCGTTCACTATCGTTGAGAAGATTGGGAAGATGGCTTATAGGTACAGCAAACCGAAAGATTGGTCGGAGTTCATAATGTCTTTCATGTCTCTCACCTGCGGAAATGCTTACACGAGTCTGCGGAAGTGGTAGAACCAAGCATGCTAGAGGAAGTAGAAGTTGAACGAGAAACAACCATGAGGAAAGTTCCAACCCCTATCTTGGGAATAAAAGTCAAAAAGCTACGGAACTGTGAAGTTATGCTCGTCAAAGTTCAATGGAGCGACACCGAGGAAGACGCGACTTGGGAAACCGAGGACAGAATACGCGCAGCCTACGTTTTTCTTTTTGAGGGCACATCCTTAATCTATTTTTCCTTAAGTTTATGCTTGTATCTATCTTTTTAGGTATACCTCCTCGATCCTATCCTTTATCCTTAGGTAGAAACCCATTTGGATGTAAACATGTAATTGAAACATGTTATGGTTGATGGTTGCAAGTGGTTGCTAGTGGTTGCTCGTGGATGCATATACACACACATTAGGTATTAGATCTGCTCAGTCACCTCCATATTGCATATGCATATATGTATTGGTATATGGATTGAAACTTGATGTGTTATCATATGGACGTTGCATTTGTATGAATGATTGTGCACTCATGTAGGAAATTTTGAGTAGGAAAAAAATTGCATTCATAATGCACTCATGGCACTGACATAATTTGCATTAGGGAGGTCAACTGAATCAGTAGACCGCCTGATTTTGCATTGGATAAGGACATGTACACACACAATGCATATGATCATGAAGCAATAGAAATCTTTTAAGGAAAATGGACGCCTGTGTTTGATGGTTGAGTAGATGAGTAATTGGACGGTAGGATATAAGTTCTTCACGACTTGAAGATTTCGGGGACGAAATCCTAAAAGGAGGGGATAATGTAACACCCCGTATTTTCTGTTAACGTTATAGTAACGAATTAAACAATACTTAATTTAAAATTGAGAATTAAGGGAAACAAGTTATGCCATTGTGTTCATCTCGGAATTCTGGTTGAGATAGAGTCCGAGTTAGTGTAAATTGGACTTCGTATGAAGAAGTTATGGCTGTCGGAAGTTTCCAGAAAATTCAAATAAATTCAAACAACTCGAAAACAATTCAAAATTCAAATCAAAAGTCAGAAGCGGGCTAGGCAGGAATATTCCCGCCCAGGACCCAGGTCGATCAGGAGGTCAACCCTAGTGTCGACCTCCCCCCTACAAGTCGACCTGGGGGTCAACCTGCACCCCCCCGGGGAAGATCTAAAAGATGACGGTTTTGTGACTCAGTGCTGAGTCATTAGGGCTGAGGTGTCACCCTATCTTGACTGAATGGTTGTGGTTAACTCAAGGATCATCCGACGGCTATAATTAAACTGAAATTCTATATAAACAATCCAATGCTCAACCTAAAAATCACAACAAAATATTCCTAGAACTATCATGCCATCGATAGAGAACTTGGAGTAGCCGTCACCGCTTTCAATTCAACGACAAGATAAAAACCTGAATCAAAATCAAATTAAAAGTAATCAAATTCAACGATCTACATCAAAGGTGAGCTTACCAATTTCAGAATTCAGATTTCAGAAATCAAGAATTCCTTTTTAGTTTGTAAGTTGGTTATTACATAGATTTAAACGTTCTTTCAAATGAATCATGACATGTTGTAATTCGAATATAGAATGATGCTTATGTATAAGATCGATAAAGTTTGATTTTTAAATTACCATTGCGATTGATCATGTCTATATGTTTTTGATGATGAACATACCATATTGAATGTTATTGGAATCTATTATGATTTGGGAATGGATTTATTATGCCAACTAAATGGTGAAACATGTCATGTTATAGTTTGGTGGTTACTTGCAAGTTTATGTTCTAAAGCACATGCTTATATGTTAGATCAACACTCATATATATTTAGATCCATGTTAAGTTGAATCTGTTTATGTTGTAAAATTGGAATTGTAGTTCTTTTATGTTTTAACACATAAGTAATCATGCTAAGTTGTGATTCAAATATGTTTATAATAGCCCTCTTATGTTTAACACACATAAGTTATCATGTTAAGTTGTGATTCGAATATGTTTATAGTAGCTCTCTTATGTTTAAAACACATAAGTCATCATGCTAAGTTGTGATTCGAATATGTTTATAATAGTTCTCTTATGTTTAACACACATAAGTTAATATGCTAAGTTGTGATTTAAAAATGATTATAGTAGCTTTCTTATGTTTTAACATACATAAGTTAATATGCTAAGTTTTGGTTTAAAACAGTGTGCATCTTGAATCGTGTCGGGTTGCCACCAGAGGGACTGATACACCCCATGGTGGGACTAGCACAGGTATCTACAGTCAAGCGGGGCCGAAGGACACAGGATATGAATGCATGCGAGTAGGAGCCGATCATTAAGGGGATCGTTTGTTATGAACAAATGGGGTTGGTTGAACCAATGGTTAAGTAGGTGCAGAAACTATAGAAATGGGTGCGATCACATGTTCCTCTTATCTTATATCAGGGTATTGTCCTATGTTCTGTTATTACTGTCATGATCCCTTTCCTTGTTTAAATACTAGTAATCACTGAACTTACCAGACATATTCTCTGACCCGTTTTCTTTCGTCCTCTTTTCTTCCGATTCCCCCCAAGGTCCACAAGGAGGGAATACTTCAGCTTAGTCAGACTCTTTGCAAGCTTCAAGAAAGTAGATGTATGATTGGGACTCTCTCACCTTGGCTATGGCTTTTGAACACTACACTTGGGGATTTATGCAGTTTTATTAAGGGTTTATTCTTCTTTATTAAATAATCAAGACATAAATTATGGTGTAATATTTTGTTTTGAGACAATTTGATGTAATGCTTTTGTATTGAACCACGTATGCAATAAATATTTGAATTTCACTGCTTATATTTATCTGTCTTGTAAATTTATCTGTGTCTTGTACCTATAACCCTCCACCAAAGTTAAGACATTCCCTTTATGAGTGACCTTAATGGAGGTGGGGTGTTTCAGTATTCATATATGCAGGTTTTAGGTGAAAACTATATTCATATATGCAAGTTCACACCTTTAGGCTTATGTTTAGATTCATGACAATACCAAGTTTATGTTGTAATCCTTATTTGTAAGTTAGATCCAATTTGTGTGTTATACAAATTTGCGATGTTTCTTCTCTTTTACGTCATTAGACTATTTGTTGTTCTAATATATATATATATATATATATATATATATATATGTCATGATAAGCGAACGAACAACGTGGGGACGATGGGGGTAATATTGAATATTCACATATTTAGAGTTGGCATAAATGGCCTTAAAAAGGCATATAATTAATTTAAGACATTAATTGGAAAAATTGGTATTTATGGACATAATTTAGGTGACAATTATGGACATAAGTATATTTGGAATTTATATACAAATTTTAATAGGGATATTAATCCAATTTGGGGTTAAATAAAGATGTGTAATAATAAACCGCCTAAGACAAGAGGTTAGACTCTTTTGTGGTGTAAGACTGCTCGGACCCGCCTGGCAAATCCAGCAGCCACAAATGCCAGTCTAATGTGAGAGGTCAAAGACATGAATTAAATGCGTAGTAGTTGCAAAGACACGAGGTTAGGCTCGTTTGTGGTGTAAGACTGCCCAGACTCGCCCGACAAATCCAGCAGCCACAAATGCCAGTCTAATGTGGGAGGTCTTTACAAGGTTACGGTGTTAATGAACTAAGAAACACTTAACCAGATAAACATGTGGTAGGACATTGGGGGTTAAGTGGGTGGCATGTGAAGTTAAGAGGGTGCCTTGGGTGGCATGTGAAGTTAAGAGGGTGCCTTGGGTGGCATGAGAAATACGATTAGATGCACTTAACCAAGATTGAAACATGTAAGAAGACATGAGTAAGAATGAGGTTAAGTGGGGAAAACCTTAGAGGGGACCAAGCATAGGTGGAAAGTTTGTGTCATACACGGGGGGACCTTTTCAAACCAGTAACCCATTAAGTATCTTTGTGGGCTCGACCCAAGTCGAGGACGGGACACGCGTACTGAGTTTGATTGTAAGAGGTCAAAACGGGTTAGCGGTGGCAACGCAAGTCCAACGGGGTCATGTGAGTGTGTGGCCCCGGGCTGGTAGGTAAGACGTTGTTGCATCATGTAGATATAAGCCGTGCATTTTTGGTGGTATCGGGTTGCCACTTTGGGAAGTGACACACTCCACTGTGGGGCCAGCACGAGTATCTACGAGTTAGGGAGCCAATCGAATGGGGGTAGTGGGCACACCTAGTGGAGATAGGGGCAGGCGACACCTATGAAGGCAGCTAGGGGTACACGAAACTACCATTATTAAGTTTGGTGGGAGAGATCAACTTTTAGGGTGTTTGGTGTGGTGCAATGTAGTAATTATCTTATAATGATTAGGTGCTCCTTTAACGTTGTCTTTGTTCATATTATTCCTTTGTTTGCTTTGACATGCCTATTGGTTCACAGTCATTTCCTAATTTTCCAGCTTATGCCTTATCCTAATTACTTAATGATTATATTGTTAACGTTATTGCACTCGCCAGACTTTATGTCTGACCCCTTTTGCTTCCACCTCTTTTCTCCCTTTTCCCCCTAGGTGCTCAGGGTGGGATTGGCACTAATGGAGCTTGATTTGGACAACTTTTTCTCTCTCTTTTTGGAAGTTGCTTGGATCGCTGAAGTAAAGTTCAGCCTATCCTATTTATGGATATTTGGTGTTGGGGTTATGTCTTTTATTTTATATACTCAGCACTTGTTTGCCAAGATGGATAATAAGTGTATTTGGTTTTGTAGTTGGTTTTTGATGTGATGTAACCAAACTATTTCTCCACTGCAATAAAAGTGGTTTTTGTTTTCCAAGTACCAATATATTTATCTGTCTTGTTTACTTTTCTGTTCTATACACAATAAACGCTCCACCAAAATTAAGGCATTCCCTTTGTGAGTGACCTTAATGGAGGTGGGGTGTCACAGACTACCTTTGCATCTCGGGTTTTGGTCTTCATTCCCATTCGATCTCCATTTGGTTGGTTCATAGCTCCAAGCTTCCACTCATGTCCATACTTTAGTTTAGATATGCTTGGTTAGTGACTCGCATGGTTCACGGGTCCTGCTCGTGGACCACCTTTTGGTCGTGGGGTCCACTCGTGACCCATACCCTGGTCGTGATGGTGAGATCGGTTCGTGGCATTTCTCCCGGTTTGTGGCCTTTCTCCCGGTTCGTGGCCTTCATCCTGGTGGTTCGGTTCGTGACTCATGATGATGGCTCTAAGCTTCAGATCGCGGTTCGCGGCTCTCCATACTAGGGTTCGCCCTATTCCTCACAGTCGAGGTATGAGGGTTCACCATCTTCCTTATGGTCGTGGTGTGAGGTTTGAGATCATTCCTCACGATCGGTGTGTGCGGTTCATGATCATTCCTCATGGTCGAGGTGTGTGGTTCGTGATCATTCCTCACAGTCGGGGTGTGGGGTTCGTGATCATTCCTCACGATCGGGGTGTGCGGTTCATGATCATTCCTCAAGATCGCGGTGTTGGGGCGATCCGATCCGGTTCCTGCATAATTTTCTACAACTTTTCCAGCGACTGTTTTACGCCATACAACGGCGTTTTCGACCATTCTAACTGTTCTAATCAATCACAAAGCATACCATACAGTTATACCAACATGCGTAATCAACCATAAACCCCAAAACTAAAAATAATCATGTCAATATGGATCAAACATACTTAAAACCCATGTTTTTCCCCTTAATCATGTTTAAGCACAACTAATGTTAGGATTAACAAAACTTAACCAAATCAACCCAAATTTCTAACAGAGGCTTAAAACAATATTTTGAAATTTATAAATATTTTTCCAGAATTTAATCATGTATAAATTTCGTTAATTAACACTAATCACCCTAATTAACTGTAATTAGTGTAAAAACAATGCTAATCACTCACCTTTGCCACAAATAAACTCAGATCTGAAACTTTTGGACAAAATGGTTTGGATTCCAATACACTCCAGCAGCTCTACCTCGATTTTTGTGCTAATTCGCTTTGATTTGATGTAGATTTGGCTTAATTAGCGATAAGAAGGTGATTTGTGGTGTTTTAGCAAATGGAGGTCATTGCTAGTGTTCAAAGGTTGCAAGTGGAGGCTAAGAAATGAGATAAAAACTGATTTACTAACTCATCTTAGCCCTCCCATAACCCTAATTCCGAAATGGGTTATGAGCCCTCTTGCTAATCACCCTAATTAGGCCCGGTTAAGCTGTTTTTCACCTTCTAAACCTTGTTTCAACCATATCTCCCAAACGGTGAGTCCGTTTGGCTAATGTGACCATTCTACGGAAAGGTAAACCATCATCTGGATCTAATGGAAGTGGTTTCAGGTTAAACTCCTTACCAATCAAAATTTATGCCCGAAACAAGATTAGCTAAGGACAAAACGGTTATTTAAAAATCGGCAAAAATCATGAACATGGGAAATGACCCCAATAGTCGTCTCCCAAAGTTACATGGCTATACGACTTCGCATGAGAAAAAAACAAATATTCTACAATCCCTTGATGCGTAGAATGCGGGTCATTACATTATCCAAACGAGGATGGTTAAACATCAAGAAAAACTTTTTTATGTGATTCGTTGGGATATTTCTTCTCTTTTCAGAAATGAAAACAACGAAACATCACATAACATTGAAAAAGAGTGGAATGATATTTAGAAGAACCCAATTACTGGAAAAGATGAATGGGTTGAGGTTCCAAGAAATGTTTAATTATTCGGTACGATTTGTTTAAGTATTCTAAAAACATATGGTGTGGTGTGATTTGGATCCTATTATTTGAAACTTGTATGTATTAAGGCAGATGGTGTGATTTGATTTGGTTATATATATATATATCAGACAAACATATGTAATAATAGTACTAGATTAAAGGGGAGTATTTTAAGTTCTACTCGGGAAGTCATACATTTTAGGGGGAGTACATTTTGGATTTCTTTTTGATAATGCCAAAGGGGGAGAAATTATAAAATATAGGAATAGTTTATAGGATTCTTACAGATAGGGGGAGTATAGAAGGAACATCATCAAACATGTATATACAGGTATGATATTTTGTAAAATAAGGTTGTCATCATAAAAAAGGGTGAGATTGTTGAAGAATTGAGTTTTGATGACAACAACCTTATTTCAATTATCATTGACTATAAAATATATACTTACACTTTCTGTATAGAATATGTGTGTGTGTATATATATACATATATATATATCTGTGTGTGTGTGTGTGTGTAGGAATTATACACAGGAAATATTACTGAAGACTGTACAGTTATAAAGATAATAGAGATTCAAAGATCAGAGAAATTTCAAGACTCATGAGTAATCAATATTTCAAGAGTTCAAGATTAATATAGTTATAGAGTCTAGATTTTGTAAGACTCTAAATAGTACTCCTGGTTCAATTTCAAATTCTAATTTTCAAATTCAATTCTAATTTTCAAATTTTGATTTTCAATTCTATCCTTAATCCTCTCTATTTTATTTTTCTGTTTGTTTCCATTTTTATTCTTCTTTGTTTTTCAAACTTAAGTTTTTTATATACTTTATATTTATACTTTATATAGTTTAAAACCTTATAATTTTATAAATATATTTATATAGTTTAAATTTATGTTTTCATATGTTTTTGTATCATATAATATTAATTTACAACACTAGAATTTACTCAAGAATTTACAAAATTATTTTTATATCAAAACACTTGAAAAATGCTTTAAAATTTAAATTTTCAAATGAGTATGTCGACATATCAAAAACTCCATGTCGACATATAGCTGTCACTTTTTCCAGTTTTGAAAGGAAGTGTCTTTTCACTATTTGAAACGATTCAAAACCGTTGCAACCTTAAAAAGGGGTTAAAACCGAATTTTGTATCATCTCTTCTTCTCGAACTTCATCCTCTTTCTCTTCACCATTATTTTAATCATTTTTATGATTCTTATGCTTATACTCTACCAAATTCAATTCTGTTTGATAAAACTTCTTCTCTCTACACTTTCTACTCTCTGAATCAAGTGCTATTGAAGAGTTATAGGGCTGTTTTGTAATTGCTTGGGATGAATAAACCTTTTTTGTAAGTCAAAGAGAAATCGGTGTATCCTTATAGTCGTGAAATCAAGGAATAAGAGTCGGTGTGTCCTTATTGAGTCGTAAAATCAAGGAACAGGAGTTGGCGTCACCTTGTTGAGCCGTGAAATCAAGGAGGGTGTATTTGACTATTGGAAACAGTCTTAAAACTCTGCGCAGTCCAACATTATGCGGGACTGACGTAGGAATAATCTGAACCAGTATAAAATCCGGTATGTTCTTTCCTATTCTGCATTTTTATTTCTGTTTATTTTTCATTTGTAGTTGAATATGTGTCTGTGATTGTGTTTGTGGTGTTAAATTCATCTCGTAGTTAACATTAGTTTTAAATTTTGTTTGAATTCTTACAAACACTATTCACCCCCCTCTAGTGTTTGCTTTTCCTTAACAATCCATTCCGTAGTCTCTAACATTGTGTACTAATATCGCTAAATCGGGTGCTAAATAGCCTTGATTTAACGGGCATAACAGAAAATTACAGGGCTTAAAGTCTAACTATAGTTCACAGCGCTAAACTGAAAAAGCTTAGCGGTCGGGGAGTGCTACGGGGTATGTCGGGGATATTACAGGGCTTTAGCGGTGCTTTAACTGCATAGGATTGAATTAAAGGTATTTTTTTCTATTATGTACTTGATATAATGTGGTTATATTAATTAATTAACTTAATTAAAAATATATTTAATAGAAATTCATAAATGGTTTGTTTTGTGATAGTAGTTACAAAGTGTTCTAACCGTGAGTAATTTATCACAATGAAAATAATATACCATTTTAAATATTCCTAATTAAAATGTATCGAAACTGGACATCCATACATCTGTTGAGACTAGAGTACGCAATGCTCTCCAAATTTTGGGTAGTGTATTACTCATGACTGCTAGAGGCACCAAGGGGTTACGTACTGATAGGCATTGGATAACTATGGAATGACTCACTTGATAGTTTTATATTGGTTAATATTGTTGGATCTAGAATAACCCTATTCACCTCCTCTAAGGGTTATTCTAGATCTAACAATTGGTATCAGAGTAGGTATTTCTTTAACTCTAGAGTCATGAGTAATCCTAGTCGTCAGTCTAGTGAGAGTCAGTCCAGTTCATCTTCAACTATTTTCATTGGAACAGATTTTTTTAATCTGGAAATCAAAAATGGAATTTTATTTAAAATCTGTTAATATTAAATGTTGGGATATTTTTATCAATGGGTTTGATAGTGTAGATATTACTTTCAATGCTCGAGCTATGGAAGTTATATATGATTATCTTAGTACAGAACAGTTTAATCTTATCTGTCATTGTTTATCTGCACAGGAAATCTGGAATACTCTCAATACGAAGTATGGAAGATCTGACAACTACAGCTCAAAACCCGAGAAAGTCGACTCAGAGTCAAAGTTCTACTTAACAAGATTTACAAATGAAAATTCAGATGGATCAGTCGATGGAGATTCAACAGACAATGAGATAGAAAATTTCTCATATGAAGATTTAGCTTATATGTGTGCTGATCTAACTAAGTCTGTTGATAAACTCCAATCTAAAACCAAATTTCTAAAATCAAAAAATCTTGAGTTGAACAACAAAATTAATGATTCGGATTACAACTTGAATATTTAAAAAACTCTTCAAATTCAGACTGCAAAAATTGTTTGAAATTGGAAACCCGTCTTGTTCATCTCAATAAGAATATTCAAAAAATTAAAAATGAAATTTTGATCTTAAAAGAGAACAAGATTGAGTTATCATGTTCGAATAATTTTCTGCAAAAGGAATTTGAAATTTTTAAGACTACTATAAATTCCAAACTTGAAATTGCTGAAAATGAAAATTTGGTGAAAAGTGATTTGATTTTGAAAGAACTTGAAAATGAGATTGAAAAATCAATGAAATTTGAGTCTGAAAAACAAAAACATTTTGAATTTGAAATTGCTGAGTCCCAAACCAAAATTAAATTGCTTAATGATGAAAACTTGGATTTGAAATTTGATTTTGAAAAATGTAAGATCATTAAGAATCGTTGTTCAGATTTAATGAAAGAAAACGGTGATCTTAAAACTGAAATTCAGCTACTTGAAACAATTTTGAGTAAAATTTTTGATGGAGAAAAATCTTTGAATATGTTGTTGAAAAACCAAATTTCTGTTGGAAATAAAAGTGGTCTTAGCTTTAGGAAAAACAATGCTTTTGAAAATCAAAATTCGAATGATTTGAAAAATCCTTCAATCAGCTTTAAGAAGAATCGATTTGAAAATTTAAACTCTGAAAAAACTTCAAAGGATTTCTAAATCTCAATCGAGATGAGAATTTGTTTTATAACAAACCATTTAAACATTTTTGGATCCCAAAGGGAAACAAAACGGGCTTTGTTAAATTTAAATAGATTTGGGTTCCTAAGGGTACAAAAGTTAATTCTAATGGTTTGTTGTACAAACAAATCTGGGTACCAAAACATACAAATACTTATGTGAGTGGTTTCACTATTTTTGTTAGACCACTCAATCCTTTAAACTGCTAGGTACCGAAGGAGGCTGAGGAGTTGCTTTCCTAAAGAAACTGAATTCAAACTTCTTCATAGCTTCAGATTATTCACAGTTCCTTAGCCAAGCTTGCTGAGTTGGAGATTCTGGTTTACATGGAATTCTGGTATAATCTCTGAACTCATTTTTGTAAATATTTTGTTTCCTTTGTTTATTTCTTCTTCTACCCCGTCTATTTTTTTGTCACTGTCATATCATTGTAACTTCTTTTATGCTTTCTTAAATCCCAATTGCAGTACTCATGATCTTCTGGAAATTTGGTTTAATTGAATTGAACTCTGATGTTTTAATTATTTCCAGATCTAGAATTTAATCTTGTAAATATCTACAATTGTTTGAAGTTTTCTGATTATTTGAATTCATAACAGTGTTGATGTATTCTTGTCATATCTTGAACACTGTTGATTTGAATTCTAAATTTTTGAAGATCTGAAAGTTTAATGGAATTTCACACACTTCTGCTATTTTGAGTTTCTTCTAATTCAGTTTAGAAAAGCTTGAAATATTATACTCATTATAGCACATTACTACTTTTCAGTCATGATAATTTCATTGATTTTCAGATTGGCTTGGATATTTTGATATGTCTTGAATCTTGCTTACATCCTGTAATTCACTGTCATTTATGATCATCTGGTATAGATTTTTGTTTGTTTGAGATCATGTGAAATTTCTTATATTTTGAATCTCACACACCTCTTAGATCTGAAGTTATTAATCATGTGTGCTTGATTCATTGTATCTCATGATTTACATTTTGTTCAAGTGATTTCGAATAAACAGTTATTTTTTTATCATGAATATCTCTCAAGCCTGATGTAAATGATCTCAAATTTCCTTTATACTTGTCAGAAATATCTTGAGAAATTCTTTTGAAAAACGGTCTTTAAAAATCACTGTTATTTCATGATTATTTGATTCGAATATATGTTTCTTTAAAATCATTTGAAATTATTGATTTATTGAATCACACACATATCTTGAATCTGAAATTTACATTCTAGTGTGATTGATTAACTTTAATATTGAGAGTTTCGTATTCCTCAAATGATTTCAAATAAACGGTATTTTTAATCATTGGATCATGAATCATCTTATGTGACTGTCATCTTGATAAGTATGATTTGAAAATATTTTCTGTTCTGCTCTGATACTATTTTGAAAAATGTTTGTTTTGAAATCATTTGCTGCTCTGATTAAAAAAATTGATTTGTAAATATTTTTGATGATTGCTTAATTTTGTATCAAAGGTTTACCATGCTCTGATAGATGGAATTAATTTTTCTTGATTGGTTAATCTTGTCTGCTTAGCTCTTGTGATTAAAAAATTTTGTTGTCAGTGATATCCTGTTTTGTCTCCAGTGTCGTCTTATAATCCTTATTAATAGAGACACCAATTGGTATCAGTAGTGCTGAATTTTTTTTGTATATATTTTTTAATCCCTCTTGTGTTGTATAGATCTTTTCAATTTCCTCTTTTAATTGATTTTTCAATTTTAAAATTATTTATTGATTATTCATTCAGAAATTGAAATTAATATCCAACTTGAAATGTATTTATAATTCATCAAAATAATTATCAGATTTTTAAATTGTGACTGCAGTATATTTCACAACAAGAGGAGATTTTATTTAGATTTTCATGATGGTTGAACATTTATTATAATATCTTTGAATTGGCAATTATTTCACGACCATCTCCTTTATCTATCATCTTTCTGCCATCCATCATGTTTTTTTTATGTTAATGTGTAGAGTTTAATATTTTTTTTTTTTAAAAATCATCTTGAATAAACAGTGAAAACATTTGTGATAAAATTGTGGTTATACCATTATTCAGAATTAGTGATAACTGAAATTTTTCAATGATCCTGGTACAGTCGAGCATATTTCATAATATAATTAATTAGAAATTTATTTCATAGTCCATTTCTGTACCTACCACATTTCTATCATCCATTTTGGTTTTATATACTGAGGAGTTTTTGGAGCTGAAAATAATAAATATATAATTAATACATAAGTGTGTCTCTAACCTCATTTAAAAATCCAAGCTCTGGTCATGCATGGTTATGAGACAACTTATAATTTAAGCTGCGACTGACCGCATTTAAAAATCCAAGCTCTGGTTATGCATGGTCAGTGTGCTCTAAAATAAAATAAAAAGAAAAGAAAATAGTGTCCTAAAAATTGAAATTAATTTGAAATTCTCCTTTGTATATAAAAATCAGCCTATCAATCCATATTTTAATCTGTGAAATGTGTTGAAATTTTATGACATATTATGATTTGTTGATTGATAGCTATTGGGATTTAAGAATATTCGATTTTGTCACTTAAATTGAATTAATAATTATAGTCTAAATCCATCACTGTTTTTGTGCTCAATTTTATATTATTCTTTTAGAAATAATTGAAAAATATTCATATTTTTAAACTCTCTCCATTTTTTATAAATTCATCGTAAATCCGTCGTTCTCTAAAATGTGAAATATGCCACCTATTCTCAGTTATGATTTTTGTTTGACTGATTGAGATTTATGGCAATCGCTCTTCCTCTTCAGCTGAAATAATAGTTATTAGTCATTTTTCAACTATATTTTTAATTCTATATCCTTTTGATGATAACAAAAAGGGGAGAATGGATTGAGATTTTTGTTTATGGGTGAATATTCTATAAATATTTTTAATTTTGAAAATTTATTCAATTTTCATGTTTCTTCACTCATGCACAGTTATATGGGTGAATATTCTATAAATATTTTTAATTTTGAAAATTTATTCAATTTTCATGTTTCTTCACTCATGCACAGTCATGGGGGGAGTTTCAGTTGTAGGGGGAGCTCTCAAATAGAGGGAGTTCAGTTTTTCACTCTCAAACTGAACCGACCCGAAATCCCCCTTACGGGAAATCACATATTGAGTTGAGGACAAGACAGATCAGAACGCAAACAGAAGAAAATTTCATTGTTATATTACAACAATTCATTAGAATACTAGAATATACAGAGTATTAACAAATAATATACATTATAAAATATCAGAGATTACAATACATTACATAGCAGCGGAAAATAATACAATAAACAACTAGAAGTAATACACGGATATAGAGCTTTTCGAGTTTCATTCCAGCTGTAAATCAGGATCCTGTGAATATAAATCTGCAAAACCAAAACTATTAGCTTCCTGTGCAGAAAATAAGGGCACCCAGAGTTAAGGTTAAAACAATAAACTCCAGGTCAGTCATGTGAATGGTGTGAGAACTAAAATAGTTATTAATCTTTATTTCAAAGTTAGGTAAATCAAGGGACCATGCCGTATAACATGGAACGGGTTTTCTCCCAAGAATACCAGTGCATAAAACAAACAGCGCAATGCTAAATAAAGAAAATTGAAGCTATTATAAGACCCAGGTCCCATCGCAAAATGCAACGCAAGCCGGAGGATAGGGTTTTTACCTTATAATAGCCAAGAATGCTTGGTACGTGAAATTTCATGTTTTATTATTACTATAAGTGTATAGTGTCAAAACAATTTCAAATCATAAATATCAATCATAGATGACTTAATTGCCCCATACCACTATGTCGCCATATATAGGTTATACAATCAATACTGCAAAGTCACGTATTGGAAGTTGGATTTCCATCTGTGAACCGAGGCAAGGAATCGTCCTCTACTGAATTCGAGACTGTCTAGCCCGAGCCTCAGGCAAGCGCGCAGGAAAGCCTTGGATCGTCAGGGCTGGTCCACCGATGTGGATTATTATTCCTGAACACTACGTTTCTCCGCCCTTTGGGGCGTAAATGAGCCAAATGACTCCATCGGCTCCACACAGTCACCGATATATCCGAGGCGCCTTGCAACAGCAACAACCACACAGGTTAAAATAATATAAATGTCAGTGCTGGTAGGTCACTGACACCACCCTGGCTAGAAGGAAACGCATGCCCTCCCTGAGGTCCTCTCCCGATTCTGGTTCACAACCGGGGTGTGAGGCTCGCGAATTCAAGTTACACAAAGCTATGCCACACAGGCAGTGCTTTGATCATCAACCACAAGACTTTGCTTTTCAACAAAAGCCTTGATCATTTTCCACTTAGGCATGCCACAAAGGCAATTCACTCCATGCGATTGATATCCATCAATATATAACCCTTGAGCTCGTACGTCTCAAAGAAGGGCGTTAAGCAAGAGAATAAATTCTCCGCCGCCAAACAGATATATATTTAATAGAAATCAATCACACAGAATAAAATCCAGTGTCAGACACACAGTCCATTTACTAGTTCGTTCTGGGTCTGAACGAAACCGGAGGCACCTTGTACCTCGCATATCCATCGATCTCCAAGTACGTATGGACGATCACGAGCTGATTCCCTCCTCTTGGGTGTACAACCCAATCAAGATCATCAGTAATCACCCAAACGATGTGAAGACCTCCGGCCTTCGACCACCGTCTTCATACTCGACACCACGTCGAATCAGTTATTCAGAATGGGATAAACACGGTCTTTCTGAATAACTCGCGTATATAATAAACAAATGTTACACGAACACAACATACGCCTCATTCCAATTCAAAATATTCTTTTATTCAAATATTCTCATACTTTGGGAAGGTTCCCATTAATTTTATCAAAGATAAATTCTTTAAATTTATTCTTTAATCTTCTTTGAATATCAATTTAAACTAGTTGGGATCAGCTAACCATACCGAAGTAATCATTTATTTTATTTCCCAATCCCAACCTATTCATCCCATAAAGTAAATCTGGTCATACTTCATATCTAACACCACGGTGCTATCAGTAAATTCAATTACCATTTCACGTTCAAATCTAATTAAAGATTTAACTATCGCCTGGAGCAAAACTGTTAATACCCCATTCTCGATCACTTCAATCTAATTAAAGATTCATTAAAACTCCACTTGGTTTTAATCTTTCCAAAAATCAATATCCTGTCTTTAACTGGGTTAAAGAACCAATGTCTTTTAAAACAGGGTTCACTATAAACCCAAAATCACATTTGATATTAAATATAAAGCTTTGGATAGAAAATATATCGGCTTATATTCAATATCAAATTCTACGACCAACAAATATCGTATTGGAAATAACGATATTAATATATCTTTCAAATTTCCATAACAATATCTGTATAATCACAAAATCCAACATCGAAATATTCCAAAGACAATTTCAATTCTAATCCATTCCAATTCAATTATTGGAAATTCTGGTTATTTTCAAAACCATTTCAAATCTAATTTATTTATTTTAAAAATAAATGGAATTATAATTCTAGTTCAAAACAAGTTCATTTCGATAAAAATCTATTTTTATCTTTTCAAATATGGAAATTTTCATCCCAATTCTTCACAAATCAATTCTTATGATTTTACACAAATTATTACTATTTTTAATAATTTTATCAAGGCCCGTACATTCGATTTCCATTAACGACCATCGAACTGCACTTACAACGACCTTTTCCAAATTTGATTTGGACATAATTCCAAATCCAACCATTAGATTTCAAATCTCTAATATTCGTTAGAAAGCTTTTTTCGATACGAACCCAACGGTTCCGGTTTTAGGAGAATCCGACGGTCGAATCTCCTGTAATATCCATTCGAAGTCAATGACCGAAATTCGCGAACTGTCGTGGCGCGGCGCGTTCGATTCAGGCCATTATATATATATATATATATAATATTTTATATATTTCATCGATTTCCTTTTAAAACATATTTTGCAAATCGTTTTAAATTCGTTTTTGAAACGATTTCAACTTCATATTCAATTTCTAATACAAATTGAATATTCCACATCATTGATATACAAATGATAATCTTTTCAAAACATTATATTTTGAAATCACTTCCTTTTCTATATTCATTATAAAAATGAATAAAATCGATATAAATATCGTTCACGTCAAAATGGCGTCAATCAAAACTACATGGCTTTATATATTTCAATAACTTCGTTATTCTATTCAACAAATGAATATTCTCTTCAACACATGAATTTTATTTTTATTCAACGCATGAATTTTCTTTCTATTCAACACATGAATTTTTATTCTATTCAACACATGAATTTTTATTCTATTCAACACATGAATTTTTATTCAATTCTATTCAACACATGCATTTTCTCTTCTATTCAACACATGAATATTTATTTTATTCAACACATGAATTTTTATTCTATTCAACACATGAATATTTATTTTATTCAACACATGAATTTTTATTCTATTCAACACATGAATATTTATTTTATTCAACCCATGAGTTTTTATTATATAATAATCCTTATTTTCCAAATTGGAATGAAGCCCAACCAATTACCATATAACGTTAATTATATGGATTTTCTACAACACATGTATATAATAGCAATGATAAATCATCAACCATCATCCAGAGTGCGCTACACAATTGCATAAGCATTAAATATAAATAATTAACGCTTACACAGTCTGTCAACCCATCGATTGACATACAGCTAAACAATCGGGATTAGTGTATGTCAAATATCAACCCAATACCCTTGTGGGGTTTCAAATCAACAAACACAGATTTTATTTGTGCAGTTGGGCGATGTGTAAAATTTATCGTCCCAATCAATATCAGTCAAATCAGTGTATATAAACAAATCGTCCAATTTGTTTATTACTATTTATTTTATATACACGTTAAAAATCATATTTTTAACTATAAAATATTTTCCACTATTAAATATTCTATTTCATTCCACATCACACAATAAAATTTCACAACACAACAATCAAACAAACAAGTCATCCATGGTCTGTGGAAGACGGGTGTCAGGTGCTTCTAAGCAACGTCTGCATCCTAGTATATATTTCAAACTAGAAATAAATTAAAAGTGAGGAGTTCTCACCAATTGCTAAACCAAACGCCACGACTCTTCCTATGTAGGAAATCTTCGTCGTGCTTCTAACGAGATCTATTACACGCTGTTTACATTAAAAAAAACACATTTTTAATTCGCTTCACACATAAAAATCCTATTTTTGTCGAAGTAAAAATCATATTTTTACTTCACTAGTATATATATAAAAAAAATCAATCTTTCTATATATAACTAAAAATTATATTTTTACTCAACTAAAAATCATAGATTTTTACAACGCTCCTTTCTACATAAAAATTATATTTTTATATTTCTACTTCTTATACAAAGATCGAATTTTTATATTCACTACTTCTTTATAAAAAAATTACCGTTCTATAATTTAAAAATATTTTCTTTCTAATGTTAAAAATCTCGTCTTTATAAAAATAAAAATCTCATCTTTCAAATGTTAAAAATCTTTTCTTTTCAGAAATAAAAATCTATTCTTTTCAAAATAAAAAACATGATCTTTCTTTAAATAAAAAAACAACTCTTTTCTTTTAAAAAATAATATAAACTTTCTCTATTATTAAAAATATAAACTTTCTCTATTATTAAAAATATAAACTTTCTCTATTGTTAAAAAATATAAACTTTCTCTATTATTGAAAATATAAACTTTCTTAAAAAAAATCATTTCTTTGTATGTTTTGCCAAAAAAACTGATTTTGAATTTATAAAATCAATTACTAAGAAAATAAATAAAAAGAAATAAAAAAACTTACAATTTACTGCGAATGGGGGGATCGTTGTTGGCCTTGGAAGTCGTGGAGGCGGCGCCGACAGTGGGAAGTGGTGGTGGGGCTGCTCAGGCGATGCGGCCTGGGGTTTGCGCTGTTTAGGGTTTGAAGAGGGAGGGGCTCGACGGGGTTGCTGGCGATCAGGGAAAGGGTGCGGCGGCCAGCGGTAGTTCTGGCGATGGAGCGGCGGGGCGGGCAGAGGTCTGGAAGGGGAGGGCGATGACAAATTTAGGAGTAGCTGGGTTTATATTTATTTATCGTGCATTGACCAGAAGGGAGAAGAGATAGAGAGAGGGAGAGGGAAATATATATTTATATATTATTTTATTTTATTTTTCCGTTTGATTTTAAAAAGTAAGTTTTTATTTCGAACACCAATTTGAGTCCAACGACTATCGCCCTTAGCTAATTTCCACTATATCGAACACAATGGGATATGTCCCGCTATCCAATTCGACCGTTTCGATCAGTTTAAAATATAAATCTAAATATATTCAATTTGAACATACATTTCAAATTACCGGGGTCACATACTGACACCGAAAATTACAGAAAAATATTTTCTAACTTCGTATTGGCGATATGGTCCTAACAAAACTAATTTCGTCAAATTCTGAGACCGTTGGAAAAATGGCTATTTTCTGGTCAATCAAAATTGGTCGAAACTATTAAAACATGTTTTCCTTTTCCACGCTTACATATTGATTCATAAAATTACGAATTTTGAGACCTAGAAATAACTTGACATCTCGGATCCAACAAAAGTGGTTTCGTCGAAAACGAAGGTCATTTGCAAAATTTCCATTTTTAAGGGCCAGAATTCCATAGTGACTATTCTGAATTTTCAACTAGGCATAACTTTTGATTCCCGCTACGAAATTTCAATTTTTCGGATTCATTGACAAGATATTTTCAAATCGATTCTAATATTTTTGGTTTCGCTAAAATCCGATTTATTTTGAATCCTGTACATTCATTTGAACTTTGAAATCGAAATTTCAGAGTACCGCGCCATTTTCAATTCCTTTTATAATTAAAAATAAACATTTATATTCTAACGTCGATTCAAATAAATATATTCATTCTATTTCTATTCAAAATAAATTTCTCGTCGTTATTATTTAAAATAATTCATTTTAAATATTCGAAATTCATTAAAATTGCCAAAATAAAAATTTTAAATTGGCTCTGATTTCCGGGTTATTACAATCTCTCGTCCCCGAAAAGGAACGAAGCCGAAAGTTGTTTTACAAATCAACTCAACTTTTATTATTTTCTTTATGGCTTAAGTTCTTCAACTTTTCAGTTTCTAAGAACTTTTCAAATTTTTCAAAAATTTGGCTAACACCCTAAATTTTCGAAAAATTTCGCCATAAACTCCCCTGCACCGGGAGCTTCGGGATATTTCAAATAGCCTCCCATGGCCCTCACCAATCCAAAAAGAAAAAGAAACAGCCAAGCGGCTAGCCAAGCGGCTAGCCAATCGGCTCATAAAATCATCCAAACCCAATAAATTCGTAAACACGTACCTATTTGTCGGGCAAACAATTTTATTCTTCTGTTCTAGCCTCCTTGCTATGACATGTTCAGTAAGTACATGTACATGCATGCATATGCGAATAATTTTCGATACAATTCACTATTTGATACAATTTGGCTAAATGATCCAAAATTTAATTAATCAAACAACACAACAATCAATCAATTAGTTGATTATCTTTTCAATCACATAACTTTAATACATATCCAAAAAATCAGATTTTTGATGCCAAATCACAACAATAAATCTATCTAGCTTTGGTTTCACACCAGTCAATTGGAAATATATAGAAATCCCAATTTCGAAACTCGAACATAAACACTGATGACGAGATCTCAATCATCAGTATCCTCTTCGGGCGACTACGGTGTGATTCTATATCTATCCAGTATATTAAAACTTCAAATACACGCGGATCAGACATATATTCAAAACCTTTATATACTTGATTGTCCAAATCAATACAAATAAATATTCAAATACGAATAAATGAATTTACTTTTTCAAAACAAAATTTGTTTTCAATTTAATTTTTCAAAACAACACTCTTCACACTTGTTCTAGAATACTACTGATCCTATCTCTAACGAGTCCTTCTTATCGGATATAACTAATCCAATCTCTGATGAATTCTTTCGTTTGGTTCTAACGTGTCTTTTTCTCCGTGCTCTGTAAACCAAAGCTCTGATACCAAGCTGAAACGACCCGAAATCCCCCTTACGGGAAATCACGGATTGAGTTGAGGACAAGACAGATCAGAACGCAAACAGAAGAACATTTCATTGTTATATTACAATAATTCATCAGAATACAAGAATATACAGAGTATTAACAAATAATATACATTATAAAATATCAGAGGTTACAATACATTACATAGCAGCGGAAAATAATACCATACACAACTAGAAGTAATACACGGATATAGAGCTTTCCGAGTATCGTTCCAGTTGTAAATCAGAATCTTGTGAATATAAATCTACAAAACCAAAACTACTAGCTGCCCGTGCGGAAAATAAGGGCACCCAGAGTTTGGGTTAAAACAATAAACTCCAGGTCAGTCATGTGACTGGTGTGAGAACTAAAACAGTTATTAATCTTTATTTTAAAGTAAGATAAATCAAGGGACCACGCCGTATAACACGGAACGGGTTTCCTCCCAAGAATACCAGTGCATAAAACAAACAGCGCAGTGCTAAATAAAGAAAAATGAAGCTATTATAAAACCCAGGTCCCATCACACAATGCAACGCAAGCCGGAGGATAGGGTTTTTACCTTATAATAGCCAAAAATACTTGGTACGTGAAATTTCATGTTTTATTATTACTATAAGTCTAAAGTGTCAAAACAATTTCAAATCATAAATATCAATCATAGATGGCATAAGTGCCCCATACCACTATGTCGCCATATATAGGTTATACAATCAAAACTGCAAAGTCACGTATTGGAAGTTGGATTTCCATCTGTGAACCGGGGCAAGGGATCGCCTTCTACCGAATTCGAGACTGTCTAGCCCGAGCCTCAGGCAAGCCTTGAATCGTCAGGGTCGGTCCACCGATGTGGATTATTATTCCTGAACACTACGTTTCCCCGCCCTTTGGGGCGTAAATGAGCCGAATGACTCCATCGGCTCCACACAGTCACCGATATATTCGAGGCGCCTCGCAACAGCAACAACCACACAGGTGAAATAATATAAATGTCAGGGCTGGTAAGTCACTGACACCACCCTAGCTAGAAGGAAACGCATGCCCTCCCTAAGGTCCTCTCCCGTTTCTGGTTCACAACCGGGGTGTGCGGCTCGCGAATTCACGTTACACAAAGCTGTGCCACACAGACGGTGCTTTGATCATCAACCACAAAACTTTGCTTTTCAACAAAAGCCTTGATCATTTGCCACTTAGGCATGCCACACTGGCAATTCACTCTATGCGATTGATATCCATCAATATATAACCCCTGAGCTCGTACATCTCAGAGAAGGGCGTTAAGTAAGAGAATAAATTCTCCGCCGCCAAACAGATATATATTTAATAGAAATCAATCACATAGAATAATGTCCAATGTCAGACACACAGTCCATTTACTAGTACGTTCTGGGTCTCAATGAAACCAGAGGCACCTTGTATCTCGCATATCTATCGATCTCCAAGTACGTCTAGACGATCACGAACTGATTCCCTCCTCTTGGGTGTACAGCACAATCAAGATCATCAGTAATCACCCAAACAATGTGAGGACCTCCGGTCTTTGACCACGGTCTTCATCCTCGAAACCACGTCGAATTAGTTATTCAGAATGGGATAAACCCGGTCTTTCTGAATAACTCGCGTATATAATAAACAAGTGTTACACAAACACAACATACGCCTCATTCCAATTCAGAATATTCTTTTATTCAAATATTCTCATACTTTGGGAAAGGTTCCATTAATTTTATCAAAGATAAATTCTTTAAATTTATTCTTTAATCTTCTTTTGAATATCAATTCAAACTAGTCGGGATTAGCGAACCACACCGAAGTAATCATTTATTTTATTTCCCAATCCCAACCTATTCATCCCATGAAGTAAAACCGGTCATACTTCATATCTAACACCACGATGTTATCGGTAAATTCAATTACCATTTCACGTTCAAATCTAATTAAGGATTTAACTATCGCCTGGAGCAAAACTGGTAATACCCCATTGTCGATCACTTCAATCTAATTAAAGATTCATTAAAACTCCACTTGGTTTTAGTCTTTCCAAAAATCAATATCCTGTCTTTAACTGGGTTAAAGAACCAATGTCTTTTAAAACAGGGTTCACTATAAACCTAAAATCACATTTGATATTAAATACAAATATCTGAATAGAAAATATATCGTCTTATATTCAATATCAAATTCTACGACTAACAAATATCGTATTGGAAATAACGATATTAATATATCTTTCAAATTTCCATAACAATATCTGTATAATCACAAAATCCAACATCAAAACATTCCAAAGACAATTTCGATTCTAATCCATTCCAATTCAATTATTGGAAATTCTGGTTATTTTCAGAACCATTTCAAATCCAATTTATTTATTTTAAAAATAAATGGAATTATAATTCTAGTTCAAAACTAGTTCATTTCGATAAAAAAATTATTTTTATCTTTTCAAATATGGAAATTTTCATCCCAATTCTTCACAAATCATTTCTAATGATTTTACATAAATTATTACTATTTTTAATAATTTTATCAAGGCCCGTACAGTCGATTTCCATCAACGGCCATCGAACTGCACTTACATCGACCTTTTCCAAATTTGATTTGGTCATAATTCCAAATCAAACTGTAAGATTTCAAATCTCTAATATTCGTTAGAAAGCTCTTTTCGATACGAACCCAATGGTTCCAGTTTTAGAGAATCCGACGGTCGAATCTCCCATAATGTCCATTCGAAGTCAATTGTCAAAATTCGCGAACTGCCGCGGTGCGACGCGTTCTATTCAGGCCATTATATATATATATATATAATATGTATTATATATATTTCATCGATTTCCTTTTAAATCGTATTTTATAAATCGTTTTAAATTCTTTTTCGAAACGATTTCAACTTCATAATCAATTACTAATCAAAATTGAATATTCCACATCAACGATATACACATGATAATATTTTCAAAACATTATATTTTGAAATCACTTCCTTTTCTATATTCATTATAAAAATGAATAAAATCGATATAAATATCGTTCACGTCAAAATGGCGTCAATCAAATCTACACGGCTTTATATATTTCAATAACTTCGTTATTCTATTCAGCAAATGAATATTCTCTTCAACACATGAATTTTATTTTTATTCAACACATGAATTTTCTTTCTATTCAACACATGAATTTTTATTCTATTCAACACACGAATTTTTATTCTATTCAACACACGAATTTTTATTCTATTCAACACATGCATTTTCTCTTCTATTCAGCACATGAATATTTATTTTATTCAACACATGAATTTATATTCTATTCAACACATGAATATTTATTTTATTCAACACATTAATTTATATTCTATTCAACACATGAATATTTATTTTATTCAACACATGAATTTTTATTTTATAATATTCCTTATTTTCCAAATTGGAATGAGGCCCAACCAATTACCATATAACGTTAATTATATGGATTTTCTACAATACATGTATATAATAGCAACGATAAATCATCAACCATCATCCAGAGTGCACCACACAACTGCATAAGCATTAAATATAAATAATTAACGCTTACACAGTCTGTCAACCCATCGATTGACATACAACTAAACAAATCGAGATTAGTGTACGTCAAATATCATCCCAATACCCGTGTGGGGTTTCAAATCAACAAACACAGATTTTATTTATGCAATTGGGCGATGTGTAAAATTTACCGTCCCAATCAATATCAGTCAAATCAGTGTATATAAACAAATCATCCAATTTGTTTATTACTATTTATTTTATATACACGTTAAAAATCATATTTTTAACCATAAAATATTTTCCACTATAAAATATTTTATTTCATTCTGCATCACACAATAAAATTTCACAACACAACAATCAAACAAACAAGTCATCCATTGTCTGTGGACGACGGGCGTCGGGTGCTGCTAAGCACCGTCTGCATCTTAGTATATATTTCAAACTAGAAATAAATTAAAAGTGAGGAGTTCTCACCAAATTGCTAAACCAAACGCCATGACTCTTCCTATGTAGGAAATCTTCGTCGTGCTTCTAACGAGATCTGTTACACGCTGTTTACATTAAAAAAACACATTTTTAATTCGCTTCACACATAAAAATCCTATTTTTATTGAAGTAAAAATCATATTATTACTTCACTAGTATATATATATATATATAATCAATCTTTCTATATAAAACTAAAAATTATATTTTTACTCAACTAAAAATCATAGATTTTTACAACGGTCCTTTCTATATAAAAATTATATTTTTATATTTCTACTTCTTATATAAAGATCAAATTTTTATATTCACTACTTCTTTACAAAATTTTTACCTTTCTATAATTTAAAAATATTTTCTTTCTAATGTTAAAAATCTCATCTTTATAAAAATAAAAATCTCATCTTTCAGATGTTAAAAATCTACTCTTTTCAGAAATAAAAATCTATTCTTTTCAAAATCAAAAACATGATCTTTCTTTAAATAAAACAACAACTCTTTTCTTTTAAAAAAAATATATAAACTTTCTCTATTATTAAAAATATAAACTTTCTCTATTATTAAAAGTATAAACTTTCTTAAATAAAATCATTTCTTTGTATGTTATGCCGAAAAAATTGATTTTGAATTTATAAAATCAATTACTTAGAAAATAAATAAAAAGAAATAAAAAAACTTACAGTTTACTGCGAAGGGGGGGATCGCTGTCGGCCTTGGAAGTCGTGGAGGCGGCGCCGGCATCGGGAAGTGATGGTGGGGCTACTCAGGCGATGTGGCCTGGGGTTTGCGCAGTTTAGGGTTTGAAGAGGGAGGGGCTCTACGGGGTTGTTGGCGATCGGGGGAAGGGTGCGGCGACCAACGGTGGCTCTGGCGATGGAGCGATGGGACGGGCGGAGGTCTGGAAGGGGAGGGCGATGGCATATTTGAGGAGTAGCTGGGGTTTATTTATTTATTTATCGTGCATTGACCATAAGTGAGAAGAGATAGAGAGAGGGAGAGGGAAATATATATTTATATATTATATTATTTTATTTTATTTTTCTGTTTGATTTTAAAAAGTAAGTTTTTGTTTCTAACACCAACTCGAGTCCAACGACTGTCGCCTTTAGCTAATTACCCCTATTCTGAACACAATGGTATATGTCTCGCTAGGCAATTCGACAGTTTCGATCAGTTTCCGTTCAAATTAAAACATAAATAAATATATATATATATATATATATATATATATATATATTCAATTTGAATGTACATTTCAAATTACCGGGGTCACATACTGACACCGAAAATTACAGAAAAATATTTTCTAGCTTCGTATTGATGATACGGTCCTAATAAAACTAATTTCGTCAAATTCTGAGACAGTTGGAAAAATGGCTATTTTCTAGTTGATCAAAATTGACTGAAACTGTTAAAACGCGTTTTCCTTTGCCACGCTCACATATTGATTCAAAAAATTACGAATTTTGAAACCTAGCAATAACTTGACATTACGGATCCAACAGAAGTGGGTTCGTCGAAAATGAAGGTTATTTGCAAAATTTCCATTTTTAAGGGCCAGAATTCCATAGCGACTATTCTGAATTTTCAACTGGGCATAACTTTTGATTCCCGCTATGAAATTTCAATTTTTCGGATTCTTTGGAAAGATATTTTCAAATAGATTCTAATATTTTTGGTTTCGCTAAAATCCGGTTTATTTTGAAACTTGTACATTCATTTGAACTTTGAAATCGAAATTTCAAACTACCGCGCCATTTTCAATTCCTTTTATAATTAAAAATAAATATTTATTTTCTAACGTCCATTCAAATAAATATATTCATTCTAATTCTATTCAAAATAAATTTCTCGTCGTTATTATTTAAAATAATTCATTTTAAATATTCGAAATTCATTTAAATTGCCAAAATAAAAATTTTAAATTAGCTCAGATTTCCGGGTTATTACACAAACACATTTATTATATTCAAAATCTTCATATTTGTTTGTCATCATCAAAAGGGGGAGATTGTTGTATAGAACGGTGTTGTATACACGACTATATGATATTTTTTGATGATAACAACCAAATATATATTAATATAAATGTGTTTTTTATTGTACCGTTATATAACATCACACACAGGAATATTATATTTATATTTAAATAGAATAAGACTGTACAAAATTTCATACATTCACATAGTATTTTATTTAAATAAAATATTATATTTCAACATTCAAACAGTACAAATTATATGAGTCCACTATTTGTACACATTCACAGATATTACACATGAAATTGTACTTGTAAATAAATTAAATACGACAGAAAAGTTTGTTTGAACACACTAAAATAATATTTTATTTCATTCAAACTTGTTTGTTACAAATATCAGTACAATTCTCTCTACAACACTCATATAGTCACTTTGTCTATACAAATCATATATATACAGACACGTTTACTGACACTACTAAATTCACTGTCTTCAGTCTTCTGTTTTCACAACATCTTCACTTTCAGTTCGGTCATCATCTTCATACCTGTCATAGACAGAAACACGCACATATAGAGTATATGGTACAGAAATAATTTTCAAAATACATGCGAATATAAATTTTATTTTTAAATTTTTTGCCTCAGATTCTGGTGTGTTTCTCATCATTTTTCATGACTTAATCTGATCTGTGTCTAGTCAGTTTGTATATGCATAATACAGGGATAGGAAGTGGCAGTAGTTTTTGAAACAGCTATGTGTTTGCAGCATGATCTGATAACCGGACTATTTGCATTTCAAGTGGAGAAACAGCTATTTTGAAACAGCTATTTTGAAAGACAGCTATTTTGAAATAGCTATGTGTTTGCAGCATGATCTGTGTCTAGTCAGTTTGTATATGCATAGTCCGGTTATCAGAATTTTTTTTTTTTTTGAAATAAATCCTTTGATTGGCAAGAAACAAATCAGAAATTATCGAGCAAAACAAGGGAAATCTTAGGCTATTTTTTGTAGGATTTATTTAGTGGTGTAATCAATCAGGAAATGATTCAGTCGCACTGTATTATAAACATGAAATCTATGTTTGGAAAGTTTTTTAAATCATCTAGATTTTGGGAAAGTAATTTTGGCAATGACAATTTTTCCTAAAATCATTTTTCAAAATGGGCAGATTTGAATCGATTCAAGTACGACATCATGTCTGACTGACAAGCAATCAAGGTCACTAAAACCATCAAGACAATTTACAGAGGACATTGAAACCGCCATGTCAAAAGAGGAAACCCAAAATTCAGATCGAATCATCTCAAACCGTATACAAAATCAGTAAAATTATCGGATTTTACAATCCTATATTATCCACCAATCATCACTGGCAATACATGATCGAAACCACAAGAAACTCAAGCAAGAATTCAAAATAAAATTACTCACACTGGTTCGATCGACAGAGAGAACATGAGTCAAATCGTCGATCAGAACTAGCATCGAAGCAATCAAAGAAACCACTACAACATCTCATCAATCATCGCGATTTTGGGGGATAACAGAGAAAACCCTAGCTTTTGGGAACAAGGCCGCCATTTTTGTTTTCCAGAGAGATCGGGCTAAAAGAAAAAAGGGGATGCAACACTTTACAAAGGGGCCGACCATGTTTCAAAATGAATATGGGGGTAACCCTTATAATTTAACTCCTGTGGTTTTTTAAATTTTTTTTTATTTTGTATTGTTTTTATTTTCTATTGTAAATCATCTGAACAGTTTTCTAGGCCTGTAAAATCTAGGGGAATCAGTTGGGGATTAACTGACAGTTTAATCATGTATGCAAAACTGCGGAAAATTTGGTCTAGTGTATATAGACCAGTCTAGGGTTTTAAGCGTAGGGTTAGGACAGGAGCAGGCGCTGCGAGTTTACATGGGATTGTAAGTGGGATCTGTTTATAACACCTAGTAGAAATCTTAGGAATGCAGCAATAGGCAGGATTTTACTGAAGCTGGGTATCTCTGTGTGTTATTTCCTATTTGTTTTTTTTATTTCTGCTGTATTCTGTGATCTGTTTATTATTTAATATCCTGTTTATTATTTCTGCTGTATTCTATGTATTATTTCCTGAAATCATGTTTCAAAATGGGAAGATTTGAATCGATTCAAGTACGACAACATGTCTGATTGACTACACATTAAATAACTCTTGCAAAAATAGCCTAAGATTTCCCTTGTTTTGTTCGATAATTTCTGATATGTTTCTTGCCAATCAAAGGATTTATTTAGGAAAAAAGTAATAATTTCTACCTGTTTCATTTCTTGCCCAAATGCACTGTCATGAGTAAAACTATTAACACGTTTCCACACTGATTTCTCCTTGCCAAAAGTTTATTTTGTAATTTTGGAAATTGATTACTTCCCAAAGAATAAGTTTTCCAAAACTGGAAATCCATTAACAAATGATTTACTATACTGATTTGCACTTGAAATGTTTTGCATTCTGCATGCTTGTAATTGATCATCTTCATTTGTTTTGAACTTTCCACGTGTACACTATTTTGCATGTACATGCTGCACTTGTAAAATTGTGAAAACTGCCTTATTCAAACCTGAGACATGCTTGTTTGCTTCACAACTTTGTTGTTTCCATGTATTACCATTCATCTGTGTGGAACTATTTGCATTTGAACAAAAATACTCATCTTGAAACATGATGTCTATTCATGCACATGAAACTAGCCTTCACCATTTTCTCGACCATGCGAGCTTGTGAATTTATATGTTGTGCTCGACACAATCTTCTGCATCTTCATTTCAGTTCATTGATTCCTGAAGTTGTGCATCCTTCCACACTGACTTGACCATGACTGATTTGTGTTTGCACCATTCACACATTATCTTGTGTACATGTCTACACTTCCACTTGCTTGTAGTTTACTTGACTTGAACTGTTTTGAAACAGCTGTGTGTTTGCATGCACAAATGTCTTTCAAACCTGAGTTGAATCAATGTTCCTCTACTTGAAATAAGCTACTTCCTTTGTAGTTTCATCATTCCATGCTTCATGAAAGTGCACTTCATTTTGTTTATCCAGTTTGTAGCTCACCATTATGATAACATTGCTGCTCCATATATGTATGCCACCATTTCTTAGCTGCTTATGCATTAGTCTGATAATGCTGCTTCATCACGTGAAAAAAACTTGTTGTAAATGCCATTGTCTAAAACTATCCCATTCCGCACTTGTTGTGGTTCTTCATGCTGTTGCACTATTGAACTTGACATGCTGTAGCCATTGTGTATTGAATTTCCATTTTAGATGTATATATATCGTGTTGCATCATGTGTGTGTACCATCTCTTTGCCGTCTCGACTTGTGTGTGCACATGAGATTGCGTTGCCTTGATCATTTGTGTAAAAGTGTTCTGCCATGCTTAATCTATTTAAAAATAATTATCCATGCTGTCCACACTTGTTCTGTCCATGTTTGTTCGACCATTTGTACACTGATTTGCTGTGTGAATTTTGCATTGAATATTGCCTCGACCATTATGCTTCATGTACATGTTATTTACTCGACCACTTTCCATATGCTCAGCCATTGATATTGAGCTTCCTCGACCCCTTTGATTATTGTTGCACTGAGTTGAGATGGTCCACGTGGCTATTCCTCAGTTGCACACTGGATTGGCGAGGCAGTGCACACGTGTATATATGTACACGTGTGTATATGCAGCCATTCAGAAAAATATTTTCCTGTCCCTGTACTATACATATACAAACTGACTAGACACAGATCAGATCAAGTAATGAAAAATGATGAGGAACACACCAGAAATCTGAGGCAAATAAAATTTTAAAAATAAAATTTATATTCACATGTATTTTGAATATAATTTCTGTCCCATATACTGTGTGTGTGTGTTTCCGTCTATGACAGGTATGAAGATGATGACTGGACTGATAGTGAAGATGTTGTGAAAACAGAAGACTGAAGACAGTGAATGAAGCAGTGTAAGTAAATGTGTCTGTATATATATGATTTGTATAGATAAAGTGACTGTATGAGTGTTGTAGAGAGAATTGTACTGATATTTGTAACAAACATGTTTGAATGAAATAAAATATTATTTTATTGTGTTCCAACAAACTTGTCTATCGTATTTAATTTATTTACAAGTACAATATCATGTGTAATATCTGTGAATGTGTACAAATAGTGGAGTCATATAATTTGTACTATTTGAATGTTGAAGTATAATATTTTATTTAAATAAAATACTGTGTGAATGTATGAAATTCTGTATAGTCGTATTCTATTTAAATATAAATATTATATTCCTGTCTGTGATGTTATATAACAGTACAATAACAAACACATTTATCTTAATATATATTTGGTTGTTATCATCGAACAAAAATCATATAATTGTGTATACAACACCTTTATATACAACAAATATAACTAAGGTCAAATAGAAAATATCAACGTGACTAATTTACAAAATTATTTTGCCTTGAGGATACTACTGATATTCAATGTGGAAGCACCACTTTGATTATAGTTAAATCATGGCACTACGTCCATTAAACAACTATAGTTGTGTTGAGGGGAAGAAGTGGATGTGAAACATTATTCAAGAGAGGATTTGTCTTCTCAGTTATATGAGGTTAGTATCACAGGTAAATGATGTCAACTCAAAGTCAAAGTCTATGGCTAGAGCATATCAGCTAATAGTAATTGTTCTTATTGAATCAAGGACTTCGTGTTTCTGACTATAATGTTGAATATGGATGATGTTGGAATTCTGGCCAACACCGAATTTCATAAGTCCTAATGTGATATAATTTTCATGAAGTGAATTGGTGTAAATAATTATCACTATTGGTACCACTTATAATAAGTAAAATTAGATTTTACCTAAAAAGATATGTAAGAGATAAATTCAGCTTAATTGTCACACCACCTACTAAGTGACATGTGAACATTAATATTTGAATAAGTTCGATGTTAATCGATGACCGAATTTACACCTTTGAGTTGCACAACCGTAATGATGAATGGTTCAAAAACTACATGATTTAATTAATTTATAATCGTTGTAAATCGATTAAGTTAGTTAATATTTTTGAAATATTGATTACTATTTTTTGTTTGTGTAACGTCCCGTATTTTCTAGCCAATTATTTGAATTATTTTATTTATTTAAAATATTGGTTTGAACTTAAACAATCGATTTTAACCATTTTAATTTGAATATTTGATTATATTGATAATATAATAATATTTTAATTTCAGATTATTTGGGAAAATGTTGAATTTGAAGTATAATGTGATCGGGCAGTTAAAGTGGTTTAAAATTGTTATATTGAAATTATAGTATCGATTTCATTTATAAAACAATGGTTGAGAATTAAATTTATAATTATATTATAAAACGAGCTGCAACAGCGCGGTAGTTCATAATTTTCTGTTTTAAACTTTAAACGGCTTTACAGGTCCAAAATTAGTTGGATTTTCTCGAAATAACAAACGCCCGAATCTATTAGATAATATTTTTCTAATGAAAGAGAAAAATCCAGTTTTCATAGCATAGATTTTATTTTATGTCCAAATCAAGTTTAAAAATAGTCGCTATGGTATTCCTTTATAAATTATAGCAATTTATATAAAATAAACGGTTTTTATTTTTCTGAATATCGATTTGGCTTGGAATTCAACCCGGGATATTTTATCTTGGTAGTATATGAAATTCTGGTCGTGTATGGTCAATTACAATATTTTATTTATATTATATTGAGGAATTTTAAAATTGATTTATTTTAATTCACATTGGACCTTTTAAAAGGGACTTTATTCAAACGACCTCCGTTTTCGACTAAACAAATTTTATTGAGACCATAATAGCTAATTATTGCTAGATTTCAAGTTGTGCGTCAATCGAGGTTATTCTATGAGCATAGCAAACTAAAATACAAATAAATCAATCATTTGGACGTGAATGAGCGCCATTTGAGCAAACGGACTCGGAATTCGACGAAACAAGTTTCATTAGGACCGTATCATCAAATTATACTATGCCGTCTACTTTTATCGCAAACGGGGTTTGTATGTGAGCACAGGAGCCAATAAACAGTGTTCGGAATTATGTTAGGCACGAAATAAAAATCGTTGGTCAACATCGTTCGCCAAATCAACTTAAAATATATTATTTCTATTTATAAATACTGTCCATCGTTCAGCCCACTTCAGCAAAGTTCATTTTCGTCCTCTAAATTTGTAGAAAAGCCCTCGGTTCTAAAATAATTTATTTCTTCAAATCCGTCATGATTTTGCCAATACAATCTGAACAGAAGTTTTAGATCCACTCGAGATCTAGCTTCTAAAAAAATTTGGGGTCGAACGGTCACCTGTAGTGGCCGGTATTTCACGAAAACTGAGAAAAATCAGTTTCGCTTTTGGCTTGATTGTGGGGAGATTGGGTTGATTTGAGAGGACGGGACCTGGGGGGAATTGAAGATGGGAGTTTCAGCTTTATTTTGGCACCAGTCTAAGGTTCAATGGTGGTCCGAGGTGTTCGTGGCAACGTGATGAACAGAGGCGTTAAATTCTGGGTTGGATTTGGAAGTCGAGGTCAGATTTCTTCTTATTCGGCCGACTAGGGTAGTCGTGGGGCCAGGAGGTCTGAAGTCGGAGGAAGGGTGATGCGAGGGGGTCACAACGGCGAGGGCCTGTTGGTCCAATTTAACTCGTGGCGGCGGAATTTGGCCGATGATCGGAATTGGGTGTAATGGCGATTTACAGTGGTCGGAGCAAAACTGGGAGAAGGCGTCTCAGGCGTGGGGAGCTGGGAGGGTGCAGTGTCGGAGCAGTGGTCGGGGTTGGTCATCGGTCACCGGTGGTAGCCGTGGCAAGCAAAGGAAGGGGGGAGCTTTTGTAAGAACCCGTAACTTCCACGTTAAGGAAAGAGCGGATACTTTGAGAACAAGCCACAACAGAACGCAGACGGAAGAACATTTCATTGTTATTACAACAATTCCATCAGATACAAGAATATACAGAGTATAAATGAATAAATTACATTCGACAAATATCAGAGATTACAATAAATTACATAGCAGCGGAAAAATCTACAAAACACAACTGAAAGTGATACACGGATACAGAGCTTTCCGGGCATCGTTCCAGCTGTAAATCAGGACCCTGTGAATATAAATCTGCAAAACCAAAACTACTAGCTGCCCGTGTGGAAAATGGGGGAACCCAGAGTTTAGGTTAAAACAATAAACTCCAGGTCAGTCATGTGACTGGTGTGAAAACTAAAACAGTTATAATTCTTTATTTTAAAGTTCGGTAAATCAAGGGACCACGCCGTATAACACGGAACGGGTTTCCTCCCAAGGATACCAGTGCATAGAACAAACAACGCAATGCTAAATAAAGAAAAATGAAGCTGTTATAAGACCCAAGTCCCATCACACAATGCAACGCAAGCCGGAGGATAGGGTTTTTACCTTATAACAGCCAAAGCATGCTTGATACGTTTAAAACACATTATTTGATACTATTATAGGTGTATAGTGTCAAAACAATTTCAATCATAGGCGGCATGAATGTCCCATACCACTATGTCGTCATACTAGTTCTACAATTAAAACCGCACTATCACGTATTGGAAATTGGATTCCATCATGAGTCGAGGCAAGGGGCAAGCTCCTCTCCGCGTTCGAGACAGTCTAGCAAATGTCCCAGGACCCCACTTTGATCCTTGGAATCGGCTGGGCCGGTCCTCTCTTACTTTTGAGGATTAGTTATTCCTGAACACACGTTTCCCGGTCCTTACAGACCTATATCCGAGGCGCCTCGCATTCCAATAACCACACAGGTGAAAAGTATATAAATGTCAGGGCTGGTAGGTCACTGACACCACCCTAGCTAGAAAGAAACGTCGTGCTCTCCCAGCGGTCCGTCTCCCGTTTTTGACTCATACCGAGGTGTGAGGCTCGCGAATTCACGTTATACACAAAGCTATGCCACACAGGCCGTGCTTTGATCATCAACCACAAGACTATGCTTTTCAACAGAAGCCTTGATCAATTGCCACTTACGCGTGCCACATTGGCAATTCACTCCATGCGACTGATGTCCATCGATATACAACCTCTGAGCTCGTACGTCTCAGAGAAGGGCGTTAAGCAAAAGAATAAATCCTCCGCCGCCAAACAGATGTATATTTAATAGAGATCAATCAACACAATAAAATCCAATGTCAGACGCACAATCCATTTACAAGTTCGTTCTGGGTCTGAACGAAACCGGAGGCACTTTCCTCGCATATCCATCCATCTCCAAGTACGTCTGGACGATCACCAACTGTTTCCCTCATCTTGGGTGTACAGCCCAATCGAGATCATCAGTAATCACACAAACGATGTGAAGACTTCCGGTCTTCTACCACCGTCTTTATCTTCGACATCTCGTCGAATCGGTTATTCAGAATGGGTATAACCCGGCCTTTCTGAATAACCCACGTATATAATAAACAAGTGTTACACAAACACAACGAACGCCTCATTCCAATTCAGAATATTCTTTTATTCACAAAATCACATTCTTAGGGAAAGGTTCCCATTAATTTTATCCAAGATAAATTCTTCTAAATTTATTCTTTAATCCTCCTTTGGATATAATTTCAAACTAGTCGGGATTAACGAACCACACCGAAGTAATTATTTTATTTTATTTCCCAATCCCAACTTATTTATCCCATGGAGAAAAACTTGTGATACTCCATTCCTAACACCACGGTGTCATCGGTAAAATTAATTACCATTTCACGTTCAAATCTAATTAAAGATTTAACTATCGCTTTGGAGCAAAACTGGTGATACTCCACTCTCGATCACTTTTCAGATTTGATAATTTAAATTATCAATTCACATTTTAATCTAATTAAAGATTCATTAAAACTCCACTTAGTTTTAATCTTCCTAAAAATCAATATTCTGTCTTTAACGGGGTTAAAGTACCAATGTTTTCTAAAACACGATTCACGACAAACCCAAATCACATTTGATATTAAATACAAGGCTCTGAATAGATAATATACCGGCTTATATTCAATATCAAATTCTGAAACCAACAAATATCGTATTGGAAATAACGATATAAAATATATCTTTCAAATTCCCATAACAATATCTGTATAGTCACGAAATCCAACATCGAAATATTCCGAGGATAATTTCGATTCAACTCCAGTCCAATTCACGTATTGGGAATATTGATTATTTTTAAAATCACTTTCAAATTCAATTTATTTATTTCAAAAATAAATTGATTTTAATTCTAGTTCAAAACTAGTTCATTTTGATAAAAATCTATTTTTATCTTTTCAAATATGGAATTCTCCAGCTCAATTCTTTCCAATCCATATATTATGATTTTATACAAATTATTAATATTTTTAATAATTTTATCAAGGCCCGTACAGTCGATTTCCATCAACAGCCATCGAACTGCACTTACAACGACCTTTTTCAAATTTGATTTGGACATAATTCCAAATCCAACCGTTAGATTTCAAATATCTAATATTCATTGGAAAGCTCTTTTCGATACGAACCCAACGGTTCCAGTTTTAGGAGAATCCGACGGTCGGATCTCCCGCAACGTCAATTCGAAGTCAATGGTCGAAATTCACGAACTGCCGCGGCGCGGCGCGTTCTATTCAGGCCATTATATATATATATATATTATATATATTATATATATTTCGCCGATTTCCTTTTAAAACGTATTTTATAAATCGCTTTAAATTCGTTTTCAAAACCCTTTCAACTTCATCTTCAATTTCAAATCGATTTGATTTCCATTCAATTCGAATTCATTTCAAATTGATTCAATAAAATTTCAATTTTTATCTAATTCGATTTGAATTTCATTTCAAAATATTAAATTTTGAAATCACTTTTCAATATTCATTGTAAAACGAATAAAATCGATATAAATATCGTTCACGTCAAAATAGCGCATCTCTAATCCACACGGCTTTATATTTTTCAAAAACTTCATTATTCTATTCAACACATGAATCTATATTTCTTTCAGCACACGATTATTTTTGTTATGTAAAATATTTTATAAAACTATGGTATCTATCGTTTGATTTTAATTAGACTCCACCGAGAAGTAGATTCTAATTGTAAATATGATAAAGATGTAATTTTTATTATTTAAAATATTTTACTCAACACACGAATATTTTCAACGCATGAACATCGTCAACACATGACTATTTTTATATTCAACACATGGATTTTATTTTATAACATTCATTATTTTCCCGATTGGAATGAGGCCCAATCAATCACCATATAATGTTAATTATATGGATTCCACACAACACATGTATGTAATAGCAATGACAAACAATCAACCATCATCCAAGATGCACCACACAACTGCATAAGCATCAAATATAAATAATCGACGCTTACACAGTCCGTCGACCAATCGATCGACATACAATTAAATAATTGGGATTAGTGTACCCAAATATCATCCCAACACCCGTGTGGGGTTTCAAATCAACAATCACATATTTTTATTCGTGCAGTTGGGCGATGTGTAAAATTTATCGACCCAATCAATATCAGTCAAATCAGTGTATATAAACAAATCGGCCGATTTGTTTATAAATATTCATTTATTCATATTCACGTTAAAAATTATATTTTTAACGATAATTTATTTATTTCAACACATGAATATATTTCATTATCTATTTCACATCAACTTCACAAACAAATTTTCACGGCATATCAATCAAACAAACAAGCCATCCATGGTCTGTGGATGACGGGAGTCGGGTGCTGCTAAGCACCGTCTGCATCCTAGTATATATATATATATATATATATATATATATATAACTAGAAAAGCAAATTTAGAGTGAGAAGTTCTCACCGATAGCTATCCAACTTCACGACTCTTCATTTAGAGAAACCTTCATCGTTCTCGCCTTTTGTCACTTTTGCTGCCCGTGGCCACAACATATGTAAAAATCGAATTTTTACTTTGCTATTCAATATATAAAAATCGAATTTTTACTTTGCTATTCAATATATAAAAATCGAATTTTTACTTTGCTATTCAATATATAAAAATCGAATTTTTACTTTTCTATTCAATATAAAAAAATCGAATTTTTACTTTGTTATTCAATATATAAAAATCGAATTTTTACTTTTCTATTCAATATATAAAAATCGAATTTTTACTTTTCAAAGATTTCGCCTTTAATACGCCTATCATGTAAAAATTATATTTTCACATCTTCTACATAGTAAAGATCATATTTTTAATACTTTAAAATTATAAAAATCATATTTTTAATTCTTTAAAAATACAAAAATCATATTTTTACCCTTCTACAATATGAAAGATTATATTTTTATCCTCCTACAATATAAAATTTCAGATTTTTAATTGCTAAAATTAATTAAACAAAACAAAATAAAAATAAAAAGGAAAAAGGGGGATCACAGTGTTCGACTGCAGGGGGGCGGTTTTCACTGTTGCCGGAGGTTGGAGGGGGTCAGCGGGGTCGTGTGGGTGGCGCAGCACTCGAGGTGGCGGTGACAATTGCGTTCCAGGCGGAGGAGGGGGCTGGGGGTCCCACGATGGCGTGGGTCTTCGCATCAGGGGGGGTTTAACAAGGAGGGGGACCCATAGTTGGCCAGAGGTGGCGGCGAGGTGCGTGGGGGTCGGGGATGGCACTGGTGGTCGGCGGCGGGCCTGGGGTGGCTAGGGATGGCGTTGGTTTCGAGGGGGAGGGTGTTGCGGTTCATACCGAGGAGGAGGGGCGAGGAAAGAGGAGAACGGAGGGCGGAGGAGGTTGCTGTCGTGGTGGGCGGTCGGTGCGAGGGTGGGGCGACGATGGGCGGCGCCCTCTGGGAGGTGGCGGCGGTGATTTCCAAAAGCGACCGGGGGGGGGGGGAGGGGGGGTTCTTTGGAAATGAAATCGGTTTTGTAAAGGGGGGGGGCTGAATGAATAAGGAGAGGGTTTTATTTTATTTTATTATTTCAATTAATTTATTTAATTCAAAAAGTTGACTTTTACATACGACCTCTAAACGAGGCCCACCGCCTGTCGTCCATAGCTATTTACCCTCATTCCGAACACAATGGGATATGTATCGTAAGCTGATTCGATCATTTCTATCAGTTTCCGTTAAAATCAACATATAACTCTATATATTGAATTCGAACGCGCATTTCAATTTACCGGGGTCACATACTAACTCGAAAAATTCCAGAAAAATATTTTCTAGCTTCGTATTGACGATACGGTCCTAACAAAACTAGTTTCGTCGAATTCTGAGACCGTTGGAAAAATGGCCATTTTCCAGTCGATTAAAATCAACTAAAACTGGTCAAACACATTTTCTTTTTCCACGCTCACATATTGATTCGAAAAATTATGAAATTTGAAACCTAGCAATAACTTAACATCACAGACCCAACAAAAGTGGTTTCGTCGAAATCCGAGGTCGTTTGCAAAATTCTCATTTTTAAGGGCCTGAATTCTATAGCGACCATTCAGAATTTTCAACTGGACATATCTTTTGATTCCCGCTATGAAATCTTGATTTTTCGGATTCGTTGGAAAGATATCATCAATTAGATCCTAATGTTTTTGGTTTCACTAAAATCCGGTTTGTTTTGCACCCGGTACTTTCAATTGAAGTTTGAAATCGAATTATCGAACTACCGCGCCATTTTCAATTCTATTTATAATTATATATAAATATTTATATTCTAACGACGACGTATATAATATATACGTTCTAATTCTATTCAAAATAAATTTCTCGTCGATATTATTTAAAATAATTATTTTAAATGTTCAAAATTCGTTAAAATTGCCAAAATAAAATTTTTAAACTGGCCCAGATTTTCGGGTTGTTACAATCTCCCCCAATTAAAACTTTTCGTCCCCGAAAAGGAACAAAGTCGAAAGTGGTTTGATTAATCAACTCTATGTTCGATCTAGCTTCCATTCTCTAACTTTTCAGTTTTTGAGAATTTTCAAAAATTTGGCTAACACCCTAAATTTTCGAAAAATTTCGCCATAACCTCCCCTGCACCGGGAGCCACGGGAAAATCCCGAAATTGCCATATAGGCCTTCTGATCTCAAAAAGAAAAAGAAAAAGCCAAGCGGCTAGCCAATAGGCTCATAAAATCATCATCACCCAAACAAAACAGTAAATTATAGTAAACATGTACCTATTTGTCGGGCAAACAAATTTTATTCTTCGGCTCTAGCCTTCCTTGCTATGACCTGTTCAATGTAAGTACTTGTATATGCAAGCAAATGCGACCAATTTTCAATACAATTCAATATGTGATTCAATTAGGCTAAACGGTTCAAAATTATTAAACAAATAAACAAACAACACAAACATCAATCAATTAGTGAATTATCGTTTCAAATTCATAATTTTGATATATATACAGAAAATCATGTTTTTGATGCCAAATCACAGCAAATAAATCTAGATATATTAGTTTTGGTTCTCACACCAACCTAATGGAAATATATAGAAATCACACCTTCGAAACACGAACATGAATACTGATGATGCACCATCATCAGAATCGTCCCCGGATATCTAGAATGTGATTCTATATCTACCCAGTATATTAAAACTTCGAATATACGTTCATGACGCGTATATACAAAACTTTTATATACTGGATTGCCCATATCAATATAAATAAATATTCAAATACGAATAAAACGATTTAAATTTTCAAAAAAAAATTGTTTTCATTTGAAAAATATACTCTTCGCACTCGTTCTAGGATACTACTGATCCTATCTCTAACGAGTCATCCTAATTGGATATTACTAATCCAATATCTGATGAATTCTTTCGTTTGGTTCTAACGTCTCTTGTTCTCGAGCTCTATAAACCAAAGCTCTGATACCAACTGTAAGAACCCGTAACTTCCACGTGAAGGAAAGAGCGGATACTTTGAGAACAAGCCACAACAGAACGCAGACGGAAGAACATTTCATTGTTATTACAACAATTCCATCAAATACAAGAATATACAGAGTATAAATGAATAAATTACATTCGACAAATATCAGAGATTACAATAAATTACATAGCAGCGGAAAAATCTACAAAACACAACTGAAAGTGATACACGGATACAGAGCTTTCCGGACATCGTTCCAGCTGTAAATCAGGACCCTGTGAATATAAATCTGCAAAACCAAAACTACTAGCTGCCCGTGTGGAAAATGGGGGCACCCAGAGTTTAGGTTAAAACAATAAACTCCAGGTCAGTCATGTGACTGGTGTGAAAACTAAAACAGTTATAATTCTTTATTTTAAAGTTCGGTAAATCAAGGGACCACGCCGTATAACACGGAACGGGTTTCCTCCCAAGGATACCAGTGCATAGAACAAACAACGCAATGCTAAATAAAGAAAAATGAAGCTGTTATAAGACCCAGGTCCCATCACACAATGCAACGCAAGCCGGAGGATAGGGTTTTTACCTTATAACATCCAAAGCATGCTTGATACGTTTAAAACACATTATTTGATACTATTATAGTTGTATAGTGTCAAAACAATTTCAATCATAAATATCAATCATAGGCGGCATGAATGTCCCATACCACTATGTCGTCATACTAGTTCTACAATTAAAACCGCACTATCACGTATTGGAAATTGGATTCCATCATGAGTCGAGGCAAGGGGCAAGCTCCTCTCCGCGTTCGAGACAGTCTAGCAAATGTCCCAGGACCCCACTTTGATCCTTGGAATCGGCTGGGCCGGTCCTCTCTTACTTTTGAGGATTAGTTATTCCTGAACACACATTTACCGGTCCTTACAGACCTATATCCGAGGCGCCTCGCATTCCAACAACCACACAGGTGAAAAGTATATAAATGTCAGGGCTGGTAGGTCACTGACACCACCCTAGCTAGAAAGAAACGTCGTGCTCTCCTAGCGGTCCGTCTCCCGTTTTTGACTCATACCGAGGTGTGAGGCTCGCGAATTCACGTTATACACAAAGCTATGCCACACAGGCCGTGCTTTGATCATCAACCACAAGACTTTGCTTTTCAACAGAAGCCTTGATCAATTGCCACTTATGCGTGCCACATTGGCAATTCACTCCATGCGACTGATGTCCATCGATATACAACCTTTGAGCTCATACGTCTCAGAGAAGGGCGTTAAGCAAAAGAATAAATCCTCCGCCGCCAAACAGATGTATATTTAATAGAGATCAATCAACACAATAAAATCCAATGTCAGACACACAATCCATTTACAAGTTCGTTCTGGGTCTGAACGAAACCGGAGGCACTTTCCTCGCATATCCATCCATCTCCAAGTACGTCTGGACGATCACCAACTGTTTCCCTCATCTTGGGTGTACAGCCCAATCGAGATCATCAGTAATCACACAAACGATGTGAAGACTTCCGGTCTTCTACCACCGTCTTTATCTTCGACATCTCGTCGAATCGGTTATTCAGAATGGGTATAACCCGGCCTTTCTGAATAACCCACGTATATAATAAACAAGTGTTACACAAACACAACGAACGCCTCATTCCAATTCAGAATATTCTTTTATTCACAAAACCACATTCTTAGGGAAAGGTTCCCATTAATTTTATCCAAGATAAATTCATCTAAATTTATTCTTTAATCCTCCTTTGGATATCATTTCAAACTAGTCGGGATTAACGAACCACACCGAAGTAATTATTTTATTTTATTTCCCAATCCCAACTTATTTATCCCATGGAGAAAAACTGGTGATACTCCATTCCTAACACCACGGTGTCATCGGTAAAATTAATTACCATTTCACGTTCAAATCTAATTAAAGATTTAACTATCGCTTTGGAGAAAAACTGGTGATACTCCACTCTCGATCACTTTTCAGATTTGATAATTTAAATTATCAATTCACATTTTAATCTAATTAAAGATTCATTAAAACTCCACTTAGTTTTAATCTTCCCAAAAATCAATATTCTGTCTTTAACTGGGTTAAAGAACCAATGTTTTCTAAAACACGATTCACGACAAACCCAAATCACATTTGATATTAAATACAAGGCTCTGAATAGATAATATACCGGCTTATATTCAATATCAAATTCTGAAACCAACAAATATCGTATTGGAATTAACGATATAAAATATATCTTTCAAATTCCCATAACAATATCTGTATAGTCACGAAATCCAACATCGAAATATTCCGAGGATAATTTCGATTCAACTCCAGTCCAATTCACGTATTGGGAATATTGATTATTTTTAAAATCACTTTCAAATTCAATTTATTTATTTCAAAAATAAATTGATTTTAATTCTAGTTCAAAACTAGTTCATTTTGATAAAAATCTATTTTTATCTTTTCAAATATGGAATTCTCCAGCTCAATTCTTTCCAATCCATATATTATGATTTTATACAAATTATTAATATTTTTAATAATTTTATCAAGGCCCGTACAGTCGATTTCCATCAACAGCCATCGAACTGCACTTACAACGACCTTTTTCAAATTTGATTTGGACATAATTCCAAATCCAACCGTTAGATTTCAAATTTCTAATATTCATTGGAAAGCTCTTTTCGATACGAACCCAACGGTTCCGGTTTTAGGAGAATCCGACGGTCGGATCTCCCGCAACGTCAATTCGAAGTCAATGGTCGAAATTCACGAACTGCCGCGGCGAGGCGCGTTCTATTCAGGCCATTATATATATATTATATATATATTATATATATTTCGTCGATTTCCTTTTAAAACGTATTTTATAAATCGCTTTAAATTCGTTTTCAAAACCCTTTCAACTTCATCTTCAATTTCAAATCGATTTGATTTCCATTCAATTCGAATTCATTTCAAATTGATTCAATAAAATTTCAATTTTTATCTAATTCAATTTGAATTTCATTTCAAAATATTAAATTTTGAAATCACTTTTCAATATTCATTGTAAAACGAATAAAATCGATATAAATATCGTTCACGTCAAAATAGCGCATCTCTAATCCACACGGCTTTATATTTTTCAAAAACTTCATTATTCTATTCAACAAATGAATATTTATTCTATTCAACACATGAATCTATATTTCTTTCAACACACGATTATTTTTGTTATGTAAAATATTTTATAAAACTATGGTATCTATCGTTTGATTTTAATTAGACTCCACCGAGAAGTAGATTCTAATTGTAAATATGATAAAGATGTAATTTTTATTATTTAAAATATTTTACTCAACACACGAATATTTTCAACGCATGAACATCGTCAACACATGACTATTTTTATATTCAACACATGGATTTTCTTTTATAACATTCATTATTTTCCCGATTGGAATGAGGCCCAATCAATCACCATACAATGTTAATTATATGGATTCCACACAATACATGTATGTAATAGCAATGACAAACAATCAACCATCATCCAAGATGCACCACACAACTGCATAAGCATCAAATATAAATAATCGACGCTTACACAGTCCGTCAACCAATCGATCGACATACAATTAAATAATTGGGATTAGTGTACCCAAATATCATCCCAACACCCGTGTGGGGTTTCAAATCAACAATCACATATTTTTATTCGTGCAGTTGGGCGATGTGTAAAATTTATCGACCCAATCAATATCAGTCAAATCAGTGTATATAAACAAATCGGCCGATTTGTTTATAAATATTCATTTATTCATATTCACGTTAAAAATTATATTTTTAACGATAATTTATTTATTTCAACACATGAATATATTTCATTATCTATTTCACATCAACATCACAAACAAATTTTCACGACATATCAATCAAACAAACAAGCCATCCATGGTCTGTGGATGGCGGGAGTCGGGTGCTGCTAAGCACCGTCTGCATCCTAGTATATATATATATATATATATAAATAGAAAAGCAAATTTAGAGTGAGAAGTTCTCACTGATAGCTATCCAACTTCACGACTCTTCATTTAGAGAAACCTTCATCGTTCTCGCCTTTTGTCACTTTTGCTGCCCGTAGCCACTACATATGTAAAAATCGAATTTTTACTTTGCTATTCAATATATAAAAATCAAATTTTTACTTTGCTATTCAATATATAAAAATCGAATTTTTACTTTGCTATTCAATATATAAAAATCGAATTTTTACTTTTCTATTCAATATATAAAAATCGAATTTTTACTTTGTTATTCAATATATAAAAATCGAATTTTTACTTGTCTATTCAATATATAAAAATCGAATTTTTACTTTTCAAAGATTTCGCCTTTAATACGCCTATCATGTAAAAATTATATTTTCACATCTTCTACATAGTAAAGATCATATTTTTAATACTTTAAAATTATAAAAATCATATTTTTAATTCTTTAAAAATACAAAAATCATATTTTTACCCTTCTACTATATGAAAGATTATATTTTTATCCTCCTACAATATAAAATTTCAGATTTTTAATTGCTAAAATTAATTAAACAAAACAAAATAAAAATAAAAAGGAAAAAGGGGGCTAACAGTGTTCGACTGCAGGGGGGTGGTTTTCACTGTTGCCGGAAGTTGGAGGGGGTCGGCGGGGTCGTGTGGGTGGCGCAGCACTCGAGGTGGCGACGACAATTGCGTTCCAGGCGGAGGAGGGGGCTGGGGGTCCCACGATGGCGTGGGTCTTCGCGTCAGGGGGGGGGGGTTTAACAAGGAGGGGGACCCATAGTTGGCCAGAGGTGGCGGCGAGGTGCGTGGGGGTCGGGGATGGCACTGGTGGTCGGCGGCGGGCCTGGGATGGCTAGGGCTGGCGTTGGTTTCGAGGGGGAGGGTGTTGCGGTTCATACCGAGGAGGAGGGGCGAGGAAAGAGGAGAACGGAGGGCGGAGGAGGTTGCTGTCGTGGTGGGCGGTCGGTGCGAGGGTGGGGCGACGATGGGCGGCGCCCTCTTGGAGGTGGTGGCGGTGATTTTCAAAAGCGACCGGGGGGGGGGGGGGGTTCTTTAGAAATGAAATCGGTTTTGTAAAGGGGGGGGATGAATGAATAAGGAGAGGGTTTTATTTTATTTTATTATTTTAATTAATTTATTTAATTCAAAAAGTTGACTTTTACATACGACCTCTAAACGAGGCCCACCGCCTGTCGTCCATAGCTATTTACCCTCATTCCGAACACAATGGGATATGTATCGTAAGCTGATTCGATCATTTCTATCAGTTTCCGTTAAAATCAACATATAACTCTATATATTGAATTCGAACGCGCATTTCAATTTACCGGGGTCACATACTAACTCGAAAAATTCCAGAAAAATATTTTCTAGCTTCGTATTAACGATACGGTCCTAACAAAACTAGTTTCGTCGAATTCTGAGACCGTTGGAAAAATGGCCATTTTCCAGTCGATTAAAATCAACTAAAACTGGTCAAACACATTTTCTTTTTCCACGCTCACATATTGATTCGAAAAATTATGAAATTTGAAACCTAGCAATAACTTAACATCACAGACACAACAAAAGTGGTTTCGTCGAAATCCGAGGTCGTTTGCAAAATTCTCATTTTTAAGGGCCTGAATTCTATAGCGACCATTCAGAATTTTCAACTGGACATATCTTTTGATTCCCGCTATGAAATCTTGATTTTTCAGATTCGTTGGAAAGATATCATCAATCAGATCCTAATGTTTTTGGCTTCACTAAAATCCGGTTTGTTTTGCACCCGGTACATTCAATTGAAGTTTGAAATCGAATTATCGAACTACCGCGCCATTTTCAATTCTATTTATAATTATATATAAATATTTATATTCTAACGACGACGTATATAATATATACGTTCTAATTCTATTCAAAATAAATTTCTCGTCGATATTATTTAAAATAATTATTTTAAATGTTCAAAATTCGTTAAAATTGCCAAAATAAAAATTTTAAACTGGCCCAGATTTTCTGGTTGTTACAGCTGTGTTTGAACTTGGCAACGAAGAGAGGATCGAGATCGAAGTGGCCATCAGGGAGAAAACACATGAGAAATTATAGATGGGGCTGATGTGGACATGGTAGTTAATTAAGGTAATGATTAGTTAAATTATTTAATTAAATTATTAATTAATAGTTAAGTTGATAATCGTATAATATATCAAACCTTAAATCGATCGTAACTTTCTCGTACCTTAACGAAATTCAGTGAAGTTGGATCCGTTGGGATCGCAGCGACGAGACCTAGGTGATGGCACTAACTAGGGACTGATTGGAAGCAATTGAAATTTCAGCTAATCTTAAATGTCCATTTCAAATTAAAAGGAACAAACGCATCAACCGTCGACCGAATAATCTGGTAAGTTAATTCTCACAACTTCTGGAATTCTGTGATGTGGTAAATTCATATTAAAATATAATTCACCGTTAAAAGTATAAATTGTTTGATTGGTTACTATTGGCTGGTTATTGGTTGATTGGTTGCTGTTATTTATATTTCATCGTTTTAAACTAGTAGATCATATGAAATTTATTTCATACATTATTATGGAATGTATAACGAGCTGTGGTGCAGGGAAGAACAGGTTGGAGGGATCCAACCGGATTCCTCAAATATTACATATGTTGTTTGTTTTATATTATTTATATTTGAACTGATTGAACCCCATGGGGTAGTTAAACCTATTTGAGCGTAATTGTTAAACAGATATTCACCTGTGTTGTGTTTAAAATAAAATCGACGGTGTAGATTGAGTAATTGGCAGTGAATTGCATAAAATGTATTGATTTAAACATCGTTCTACCATTGGGTGAATTAACGCAGTTTTAAAGTTATAAATTATTTTAAACTGAATTGAAGTTTCTCAGTCATTTTATATAAATAATTAAATTAGAAATTTATAAATAAATATTTTAATCGAGTTTATAGAAGAAATTATTTAAACGGTTTTATGTAGTAAGATTGTATGATTTGTACATGTGCCAAAAGCTAGAAAATTAGAGAATTTACCTATGGGCTGGTAAAATGAAATAATTGTTTTTACAATAATTAGATGGCGTTTTTAAATTAATTAAGTTATTTAATTAATTTAAAATAGGGGAAATGACAAACGAAAATCAGTTAATAGTTAACTGATATGTACGGTTGATAAAATCCACCGTTTTCGAGTAAAATGGACAAATGAATAAATTTGATTTAAATATTCGTTAAAGTTTAACGAACAGTGTTAAATGTTAGTTATCTTTGATTAACTATAAATTTAAGATTTTTTTTGAATAGTCAGTGTTAATAAAGTTAATTATTATTTAATAAGATTTAAAAAAAATTATAATTATCCTATTAATAGCAAAGTTAACAATTTTTAATATTTAATTATTATTTTAATTAATAATAATTAAAGCGATAATTTTAAATGTGAAAGTAAAAAGTACTGTAATAGCGATAAGGTTGGATCAAAGTCAAATAGGAGTCTTATAAAGAGATTTAAGATCCAAGTTTTCAAACAAGTGTTGTAATGGAATTTGTAAGTGCGTGCAGAGGATTTAAATAAGATTTTACTTAATCATTAAATTAAGTAAAGTGAATTCAACTGAATAAAATTATCAAGGAAAAACAGTAATTAGATTCGTAATGGACTAAAAGGTGTTAATGGATTTAAAGTGGAATCTGAGCTAAGTTGCCAAAATGATGATAATGGATTATTATAAAGTAATCCAAGCGAAGATAAAAATGAGGTTTCAAACCAAAACTATGGATTTAAAATATTAAAGAATTGAAATAAGGATTCTAACAAAAAGGAAAATACATAAGAATTGTTTTGTATTGGTAAATGGATTTGGAATTAAAAAGTTAAAGGGTTCTTAAACCAAATTGATGAGTTAAATGTTGAAAAATTGAATCTAGTGCAATATTGTAATTGAAATAAGGATTTCAAACAAAAAGGAAATCCATGAAATAGTTGGTATTAGAATATTGGTAAAGGGATTCTTTGAACTAAAATCCAAGATTAAAAGGGTCTTATGGTTAAGAAGGTGGTAAGCGGATTTTTATCCGAGATAAAGTTTATGATAAGAATGCCCATATAAATGGGAATAGATTATTTGACGAGTGATTTTTATTATAAATCAAAGTGTTATAAGCGAAGCATGATTTAAGTTAAAAGTGGTGTATTGTGGACATTTACTTAATCAAACGAATTAAGTAAAGGGATTATCGAACAAAGATTTCAAATGTAAGAAACGGTTCATAAAACCAGATTTTGAAATCAAGGTGGTAAATGAGATTTTAATATCAGTGGTTAAGTGACAAACTGATATTATTCTGAGATAAGAATGTTGTCGATCAATGTCTGAGAGGTGAATAAAATACCACAACTTGAACGGCTTCATTTTTATCGAGGAATGGCATTAGTTTGAAATGAGTGAAAGGTGTTCGGATTAGTGTGATATCCTATAAGAGAAGTTTCAGTTATAATTGCGAGATTTTGGAATATGAAAAATATTACGATATTAGTTTCAATGTAAATAAGAATATTTGGGTTTAAATTATATAAGTGGAAATTTTCTTTAACCATATTATAATTGGTAACATGTTAGCACAATTAAGTAATATATATATATATATGTATATATATATATATATGTATATATATATATGTATATGTATATATATATATGTATATATATATATATATATGTATATATATATATATATATTTCGAGAAACTCGAGTATAGAGAAAAGGGAAAGAGGTTTTAAAGAAATATATCGATATTTCCAAAAGGAATGGAAATCTGGGTATATACATATACATGCTCTAAAGTATTTAAAATAGTTTTTGATATAATTGGGAATAAATATATGGTTTAATTATATTGAAAGAATTAAAGGTTGAATTACCATTTATTTATAAATAGGCCAAGTAGTGCCAAGTACCGAATTAGCAAACTCATTTTATTTACACATTTGTTCTTTGATAGTTAAATCACCGACTATCAAAATCTGACCAATACGATTGTTGGTGTGGAAAGACCAGGATCGAATTTATATTCGAAAACCATCCAGCCAACAAATACGTGAAGATGCTGATCAAGATGGAGAAAATGAAGACTGTGGATCTTCATAAATGGAAGGACTACTTGTCGGATTTCTCTGGCTTGCAACCAGAGTTATTCGATTTGTGATTCTGTCGTAGTTGGAATCTACGGATTGCAAGGATTACTCGCTACTAATCCTCGAGGTGATTCCTATCCAAGGATGCGGTAGGAGGGTGCCTTCGGTTCATCATGTTCCTGGATGACTTGTATGGACGAATATCTGACAGAGCATTTCTTAAGAATCACGTACGTTGATTTTTACAAACGTACTCTTGTTAGCGGCGGAGAGGGGCACCTCTTTTAGATTAACGAGAAGAGTATTTTTGTGGACGTCGATTAGTGATTTAGCGGATCTGACAATGTGGCATTCAAAGTGAATGATGACCAAATGTTCAAAAGGGTAAATTCTAGCCTCAAGCCTCACAACAAGGAAATGACAAAAATCGGGCAAGCAACATGGCTATGTGGGTCGCTCCCATTAGGGTGTATAATCACCTATCTAGAGAAATCCTTTTTGCTTCTTAAATATATTTCGATGCTATCCCTTTTTGGGAGACGGTTGATGATCCCAACCGTCGGTGATATACATTCGATACACTCAAGCGAAATGAGTGGTCGGTCATTTGTGGGCCGGGTTGCAAGACGTTCTTGTTGAATCCAATGTATTCGCCTCTAGAGATACACTATCGGCAAGTGGTCCCATATCTTGTCATAGTCGGAATCCGATTTCCAATAAGCGCCCATGGTGTTCGATTGTATAGTATATATGTGGAGCGTGAGATGCAAGCGTTCCGCTAGATTGTTAATTATTTGTGTTTAGACACTATGATAATATCAGAATAAGTTATGATTTCAAAAACGTTTTGGGATATAGTAAGGTAAAAACCGTCTGTGTTTATATGTGGGCTGGTCTTACTATTATCCTTTGATTTCATAAAGGATATTCCAAAGTTAAACAAGTTGTTTGTACTGTGAATTTATCACTGAAAGTATTCCGGACTGACCTGGTGAATTTTGCTTTGTTTCAAATGTGCTCGGGTCAGACCGAGTACATTTCCAAGTTAGGTTTCGCTTGGAGTTTCAGGACCTGGAAGCAACGGCTTCACCATTAGTTATATGAAGTTATTTTCCGCAGTGACTGATATATGTTGTACTCCGATGGTTGGTATGTATATACAATTCTTTATATAAAGATATTTGATAATATATTTTATCCGTTCCGCTGTGAGGTTCCGATGTATTGTTCTTCTTCTTTCTTCTATTCTAATATTCTTTCTTTCTATTCTCACCCTCTAATTTTTTTCTATTAACAATCTGGGATTCGATACTTGGGTTTTGGGCAAGTAATGCAGGTTAGGTATTATTGTCAAAAGTTCGAGCATCGAATTTTTCCCCGGGTCGTTACAGTTTGTTTATTTATTTGATTTGTTTTAATCAGTTTTATTTAAATATGTACATAAAAGTTATGTGTGTGTGTATATCACTATATGATATTGAAGATTATTTAAATTGGATTTAAATAGTTTAATTACTAGATAATATTGGGAATATTTTGAGACCTAATGAGCTCGTTCATAGAAGGCTTAAAATCCAATTGTTGGATTGAACAAAAATAAAGGAAGGAGGTTAAGAGAGACCCACTCTAGAAATACCCAGTCTTCCATTCATCTGCCACAACTCAAAACCTTAGCCTCTATCCTCACTTTTTACATTCTTGGCTGAATGGTCTACAGACCTCAAAAGGATCCCAAAATACAATCAAAACAAATCAAATAAAATAAACACAAAAGGTGGTGCTTCAGATTATTACAATTTTTGAAGGTGATTCAATTTGATTTAGAAGCATCTTTCATTCAAGGTACAAATCATAAGCAACATCAACAAGGTAAATTCAGTTAATTCTTTTTCTTATCCCATGCTATTATAGATCTAGTAGTTGCTTCAAATTACATCATGAATATTTGCAATGTTTAGTGGAAATTTAATTTGACTTTAATAATTTGTATGTATATATCACTGTCTTGTTAAATGGAAATTATTTATGAAAACTGAATGACAAGATTGTGTATACATTTAATGGATCCAAATTAAAATTCATTTATTATATAAAACAACGATCAAGTATATATGTATGTTTTAAATATTCAAATTAGTGTGAAATTTTTCAAATTTGCATGTTTGAACTAGCGAATTATTTTGCTACCTTTTTCAACTGAAAAATAATTCTCTACATTTTAGACTACTATATTTTATCTCAGATATATGTTTTAACCTTTATTCAAATTTCATTACTTTAAATTTGGATATTTACGTGATTATGCTAACTGATTAAATTATACATTAAAGTTAACAATGAAATATATATGGTATTAACATAATGTTTTTATTGATATCCATGTTTCATAGCAAAGTGCAATTTTAGTTTTGAATGTTAATATATATATGTATATATATATGTATGTATGTATGTATTAGTTGCGTTTTTACTAAATTAAATTTTTACATATGAATAAAATAATTAAAAAACATAGTTTTGAGATTGATTGCAATTACTTCCTAATTTTTATTAGAAGAAAGCTTTGATTGTATTCTATACATATTTTGATCTACTTGTATTTGTTTACATGAAATTTAATTTTCTCCACATTTTGTCATGCCATGTTATTTTATTCAATAATGTATATATATGATTCTTGGTTGATCTTCTATATATTACATTATGCTACTTATTGATTGTCATTCATAAGCTATCTTAATTAAGTTCAGTAAAAGGGCAACTTTATCGGTTACCCTTATCATTTCTTGTTTATTTCCTCCTTTTGACTCCCATGTAATATCCATTCAAATTTTTCGTGCTTATTTTATGTATACATGTATATCATCATTAACTATGCACAAATTCTATATATTGCACTTACATAATATTTATAGTTAATATATTTACATTTTATGTCATATTTGGATGGTTATTAATGTTAATTTATTAATTAGTTATTTAATTCAATTAAGGGAAGGAAATGAAAAGTTTCTTTCTTCAATTAAATTTTCAATCCTTCATTAATTGAATGTGTTAAGAAAAAGGAAATGATAGTTTATTTCTTGAATAAATTTTAAAGGTAACCGGTTTCATAGAATTTGTATATAAGTGGATATTTAGTATGATATAATAGACGTATGCATTAATTCATCATTCCATGCATGTTTTAATTAATGTCAATTAATATATCAATCAGTTTACATTAAAGAGAGAAAATGAAAGGTTTCTCGCTTAGTTTAATGTAATTAATACTCTCAATTGATTCTTGTATTATGAAAAGAAATTAAATGAAATGATTTTATTTAAAACAAATTTAAAATGTTCTAAATACATTAGGCTTTATTGGCCCAATTAATGTTCTAAATACATTATTTTAAGAATATATGTGTAAAGACCCGCAACTTCCCCGTAAAGGAAAGCATCGGATAGTTCGAGAACAAGCCACCACAGAACACATATAGAAGAACATTTCATTGTATATTACAACAATGCATCAGATTACAAGAATATACAGAGTAAAAATGAATAAATATTACACAGAAATATTAGAGATTTAAATTACATTTAAATACATAGCAGCGGAAAATAATACAATACACAACTAGAAGTAGATATACGGATACAAAGCTTTCCGGATATCGTTCCAGTTGTAAACCAGGATCCTGTGAATATAAATCTGCAAAACCAAAACTACTATCTGCCCGTGTCAAAATAGGGGCACCCAGAGTTTAGGTTAAATCAATAAACCCCAGGTCAGTCATGTGGTTGTTGTGAGAACTAAAACAGTTATTAATCTTTATTTGAAAGTTAGGTAAATCAAGGGACCACGCCGTATAACACGGAACGGGTTTCCTCCCAAGAATACCAGTGCATAAAGCAAACAGCGCAATGCTAAATAAAGAAAAATGAAGCTGTTATAAGACCCAGGTCCTATCACACAATGCAACGCAAGCCTGGGGATAGGGTTTTCCCTTATAACAGCCAAAGAATGCTTGATACGTTTAAAACAACTCATTTGATACTATTATAAGTGTATAGTGTATAAAACAACTTCAAATCATAAGTATCAATCATAGGCGGCATGGGTACCATATATCATGTCGCCATACTAGGCTCTACAAATAAAACCGCAAATGTCACGTATTTGGAAATTGGGTTTCCATCTATGAACCGAGGCAAAAGATAGTCCTCAACCGATTCGAGACTCTCTAGTCCGAGCCTCAGGACCCAGACTCAGGTGGGCCCTTGGATCATCAGGGTCAGTCCACCGATGTGGATTAAACTTAAACCTAGAACATGCGTTTCCCCGCCCTATAGGGCGTAGGTGAGCCAACTAAATGACTCCAACGGACCCGGATCGTCCGATCAAACTGAGGCGCCTCGCAACAGCAACAACCACATAAGTCAAACTCGTCAGGGCGTGTAAAACCACTGACGCCACTTCTAACTAGAAAGAAACGCATGCCCTCCCTGAGGTCTGTCTCCCGTTTTTGGTTCATACCGGGTGTGAAACTCACGAAGTAAACGTTACACAAAGCTACGCCACAAAGGCCGTGCTCTGATCATCACCACAAGACTTTGCTTTTCAACAGAAGCCTTGATCAATTGCCACTTAGGCATGCCACACAGGCAATTCACTCCATGCGTTTGATATCCATCAATATATAACCCCTGAGCTCGTACGTCTCAGAGAAGGGCGTTAAGCAAGAGAATAAATTCTCCGCCGCCAAACAGATATATATTTAATAGAAATCAATCACACAGACTAAAATCCAATGTCAGACACACAGTCCATTTACAAGTCCGTTCTGGGTCTGAACGAAACCGGAGGCACCTAGTACCCCGCATATCCATCAATCTCCAAGTACGTCTGGACGATCACTAACTGTTTCCATCTTCTCGGGTGTACATCCCAATCAAGATCATCAGTAATTATCCAAACGACGTGAAGACTTCCGGTCTTCGACCATCGTCTTCATCTTCGACTTATCGTCGTATCAGTTATTCAGAATGGGATAAACCCGGTCTTTCCGAATAACTCGCGTATATTTTAAATAAGTGTTACACAAACACAACATACGCCTCATTCCAATTCATCAGTCACTAATCGTAAATTAATCAAGAGAATAATCCCCAAACATTAACCCCGAAGGCCGAAACCAACATCAGATCAATATCCAGAAAACCATTCTGCTTGGCTAACCGACAGTTAGTTTCTAAATTTTACATTCATAGGGAAAGGTTCCCATTAATTTTATCCAAGACAAATTCCTTGAATTTATTCTTTAATCTATCCTTTTGAATTTTGATTCAACTAGTCGAGATTAATGAACCTTACCGAAGTAATCATTGGTTTTAATTTCCCAATCCCAACCTATTCATCCCATGAAGCAAAACTGGTAATACTTCATATCTAACACCACGGTGTTATCGGTAAATTCAATTACCATTTCCCGTTCAAATCTAATTAAAGATTTAACTATCGCCTGGAGCAAAACTGGTGATACTCCATTCTCGATCTTTTCAATCTAATTAAAGATTCATTAAAACTCCACTTAGTTTTAATCGTTAACTGGGTTAAAGAATCAGTGTCATTTAAAACACGGTTCACGATAGACCCAAAATCACATCCATTAATTATCGGGTTAAAGAACGAGTGTTATTTAAAACACTGTCCACGATAAACCCAAAAATCAATATCGATTCAATTTTAATTAAATATTATTTAATTGGTACTCTTCGTTAAATCTAAATAAAAAGATTTAATCTTTTCTCAACTGGGTTCAAGAACAGTGTTAGTGAAGACACCATTCACGACAAACCCAAATCATATTTGATATTCAATACAAGGCTCTGAATAGAAAATATATCGGCTTATATTCAATATCAAATTCTACGATTAACAAATGTTGTATTGGAAGTAACGATATAAATATATATCTTTCAAATTTCCATAACAACATCCGTATAATCACGAATTCCAACATCGAAATATTCCGAAGACAATTTCGATTCAAATCCACTCCAATGCAATCATTGGAAATTCTGGTTATTTTTAAAACCCTTTTCAAATTCAATTTATTTATTTAAAAATAAATAGAATTATAATTCTAGTTCAAAACTAGTTCATTTCGATAAAAATTTATTTTTGTCTTTTCAAATACGAAGTTTTTCATCCCAATTCTTTCTAAATCATTTCTTATGATTTCACACAAATTATTACTATTTTTAATAATTTTATCAAGGGTCGTACAGTCGATTTCCATCAACGGCCATCGAACTGCACTTACAACGACCTTTTTCAAATTTGATTTGGACATAATTCCAAATCCAACCGTTAGATTTCTAATTTCCAATATTCGTTAGAAAGCTCTTTTCGATACGAATCCAATGGTTCCAGTTTTAGGAGAATCCGACGGTCGGATTTCCCGTAATGTCCGTTTGAAATAAATGGTCGAAATTCACGAACTGCCGCGGCGCGGCGCGTTCTATTCAGGCCATTATATTATATATATAATATATGTAATATATATTTCGTCGATTTCTATTTAAAACGAATTATATAAATAGTTTTAAATTCGTTTCAAAAGCAATTTCAACTTCCATTTCAATTCAAATCAAAATTGAATTCTTCTTTATAAATTCGTTTTAAAATTCATTTCTATTCAATTCAAATTTCAATTCAATTTGAATTCATTTCAATTTGTTTCCAATTCAATTCGAATTCGTTTCGTTTGCTATTCAATTGAAATCAAATTCGTTTTCCATTCAATTCGAATTCATTATATATTCAATTCATTTCGAAATCGTTTTATATTCAATTCATTTCGAAATCGTAATATATTCAATTCATTTCGAAATCGTTATATATCCAATTCATTTCGATTTCATTTCAAAATATGCGTTTTCGAAATCACTTTTCAATATGCATTTTAAAATGAATAAAATCGATATAAATATCGTTCATGTCAAAATGGCGTCAATCTAACCAACACGGCTTCATATCTATTTTCAAATATTCTATTCAACAAATGAATATTTATTTTTGTCAACACACGACTAATCTCAACGAATGAGTACTGTCCACGTGTGACAATTTTTGTTAAATTATTTCGTTCAACACATGTCTAATCTCAACGGATGAGTACAGTCAACACATGAACCTTTATTTTATATTGATAAAGATGCAAATTTTATTATTAAAATATTTCGTTCAACACATGACTAATCTCAACGAATGAGTACAGTCAACACATGAACTTTTATGTTATAATATTCTTTATTTTCTAAATTGGAATGAGGCCCAATCAATCACCATATAAAGTTAATTATATGGATTTTCATACATCACACGTATATAATAGCATTGAAAAATAATCAACCATCAACCAAAGTGCACTATACTTTATAAGCATTAAATACAGATATATAACGCTTATGACAGCCTGTCAATCAATCGATCGACATATTTAATCAATCAGGATGAGTGAACTTCAAATTTCATCCCAACACCCGTGTGGGGTTTCAAACAATCAAACACAGATTTTATTTGTGCAGTTGGGCGATGTGTAAAATTTATCGTCCCAATCAATGTCATTCAAATAGGTGTACATAAACAAACCGTCCGGTTTGTAAATGAATATTTTATTTTATTTTATTTCCAAGTTAAAAATTATATTTTTAACGATAAAATTTTTTATTTCAACATATGAATTTCAATTCAATTCATTTATTCAATAAAATGATATTTTTATTTTTCTAACATATTTTAGAAAATTTCGGCGGCATAACGGCACGATACTAGAAACGGGACAAGGCCTAGCCTTATCCCCGGTCTAGTGAAGGCCCACGCCATTCACACATCAATCAATCCATTCATTTCACCAAACAATTCAATTTCAAATCAAATCATCTAACTAATTTATGCAACCAAACAAACAAGTCCATGGTCTGTGGACAATTGTGTCGGGTGCTACTAAGCACCGTCTGCATCCTAGTATATATATATATAACTAGAAAAAGAAATTGAAAGGTGAGAAATTCTCACAGATAGCTATCCAATCATCTTGACTCTTCTTTGATAGAAATCTTCATCGTTATCGCATCTTCGTCATCTTCGTTGCCCGTAGCCACTACATATGTAAAAATCGAATTTTTATCTCGCTATTCAATATATAAAAATCGAATTTTTACTTTGTCTTCAATATATAATAATCACATTTTTACTTCGATGTTCAATATATAAAAATCACATTTTTACTATGCTATTCAATATAGAAAAATCTAATTTTTACTATGCTATTCAATATATAAAAATCGAATTTTTACTATGCTATTTCATGTTAAAATAACTACGCTATTACATGTTAAAAAAAATTCAGTTTTACATTTAAAAATATCATTTTTAAAATTTAGTTTTCATTTAAAAATCTCTAAAGAAAAATATAATAAAAACTATACTGTTTATAACTAAATAAAAATAAATAAAACTAACATCAACACTCACAGCGCTTTCAAGGAAAAAAAAGGGGGGTTTCTTATGCGCCGTGGTGAGGAGAGGGAGGTCGGTAGTCTTCGTTGGCGATGAAGGGGGGAGCAGGTTGCTCGAACGAGGCTGGAGGAGGGGTTTCAGCTGGGTAGGGGGCGGAGCAGGATGTCTGGTGGTGGAAGGCGCTGCACGGTGGCTCTCAGGGGGTAGGGCTTGACGGAGGCGCTGTTTTCCGATTGTAAGGGGGGTTTTACGGGGGAAAAGGAGGAGGCGGTTAGATCGGAGGAGGGAGAGAAGGTGAGGGAGGGGTGGCGCGATCGCCTACCTCCGGCGGTGCAGCGCCAGGGGCGGCGGCTCCCTCCGCTCGCTCCATTCCCCTTTCTTTTCTTTTTTTTTCTGAGGAAATGAACGCGGGGGAAGAAAGAAAACAAGGGGGGTTATTGTAAAGTTTTTAATTAATTTATTTATTATATATTTTTTTTCCACTTCAAATTGACTTTTCAAACTAACACCGATTCGAGCCCAATGACTGTCGTCCATAGCTAATTACACCCATTCCGAACCCGATGGGATATGTATCGCAAGCTGATTTGATCGTTTCGATCAGTTTTCGTTGAATTTACATTTAAATCACTATATTGAATTTTAAACGTACATTTCAAATTACCGGGGTCACATACTAACTCTAAAAATTCTCGAAAAATATTTTCTATCTTCTTATTGACGATACGGTCCTAACAAAACTAGTTTCGTCGAATTCTGAGATCGTTTGAAAAATGGCCAATTTCTAGAGGATTAAATTCAACTGAAACTGGTCAAACGCGTTTTCCTTTGCCACGCTCACATATTGATTCGAAAAATTATGAAATTTGGAATCTAGCAATAATTCGACATCACGGACCCAACAAAACTGGTTTCGCCGAAATCCGAGGTCATTTGCAAAATGTCCACTTTTAAGGGCCTGAATTCCATAGCGACTATTCAGAATTTTCAACTGGACATATCTTTTGATTCCCGCTATGAAATTTTGATTTTTCAGATTCGTTGAAAAGATATTATCAATTAGATCCTAATGTTTTTGGCTTCACTAAAATCCGGATTGTTTTGCACCCGGTACATTCAATTGAAGTTTGAAATCGAATTATCGAACTACCGCGCCATTTTCAATTCTATTTATAATTATATATAAATATTTATATTCTAACGACGACGCGTATAAATATATACGTTCGAATTATATTCAAAATAAATTTCTCGTCGATATTATTTAAAATAATCTATTTTAAATATTCATAATTCGCTAAAATTGCCAAAATAAAAATTTTAAACTGGCCCAGATTTTCCGGGTTATTACAATATGGGAATTTAATAAACGTTATAATTTAAGAAATTGAGGCATTTATTTGAAATTTTTTATAAGAGACAAAAAGGGGGCATTAAATCTTTATTAAAAGTTACACGAATCTTGAGTAAAGATTCAAAAGTGTTATTGTATGAAATAATAATGTATTTTGAAAATTTAGTAATAAATATAATTAAAAATTTTAGGAAACTTAATAACCACTTAATTCAGTCTTGGATATTAATTAATATTCTATTTTTTAAATAGAATTAGAATTTGTTTTATTAGCTATAAAAGAGTTTTATTGACCATTTTGAAAAATGAGAATGGCTGACATTTAAATAGTAAATTAAGATAAGTGTAGCACATATTGTAATGAACTAGATTTTTAGCCGTTAAGTTTAAACATTTAAATTGGTTTTAAATGTTGATTTGAAAATTTTATATAACTTGAATTCAATGATTTCACATATTAATTCAATTTGAATGGTGAAATAATAATTTTAATTCCAAAATAATGGAGAATAAAATGAATTTGATACATAATATGAATTGGACGATTTATTAAGACCAAATTTAGTTTAGATTTGAATCTATAATAAGTAATTTATTAATCAAACAAAGTTTGAATGTATAAATTTAATTTAATATAATTTAATTAAAAAAGAGCCTACAACGTCGCGGTAGTTCATGTTTTGAACTTTAAATGATGTATAGAGTCCAATATAAGTCGGAATTCTTTTAAATAGGAATCATTCAGATCTATTGGATTATAATTTCCTAATAAAAGAGAAAAATCGAAATTTCATATTGTAAATTTTAAGTTATGTCAAAATCAAATTTTCAAAAAGTTTCTATTGAATCGTTTATAAACTATAACGATTTTTATATAAAATAAAAGGGTTTTCAATACATTGAATACCAATATGAACTAAAATTTAAAATCTAGTTAAAGATATATTAATTTTGTTTGAATATATATGATAATAATAATTTAATATCAATGAATTTGTTTGTTGTGGAATCGATGTATATTTTATTAGTTTAAAATTGAACTTAAGAATAGTCAAATTTCAAACCACCTTGGATTTCAGTGATACTAATTTTATAATCCGTAATGGTTAATTATTTTAAGATTTCCAATTTCAAGTCAATTGGAACTATTATATGGTCATCCGCAATATAAAAATGTATCGATTCATTTTGTGAAAATAGAAAGGAATTTTTAAAAACAATCTTGGAATTTGAGAAAACTAGTTCCATCGTGTCCGGAATGATTAGTTATTGTAATATTGCAAGGTTCATCACGATTAAAACTCATATGAGGTCATTTAAGCGTGTTATTTCGTATCTAAGTTTCGACTGAATATTATAATAACATAATTCACCAATAAATATAATCCTAAACCCAACATACCCTAAGTCAAAAATACTTCCATGGTCAACTAAATTTTTGCGCCTCTACCCTATAATGAACGGCCGGAAATGGCTTTATCTTCTCTACTTAAAATCTCTTTATCCTTCAACAATTTCTCAAAACTCACAACTAAAAAATCATAGTGTGTGATGTGAGCTACAAATCTATACAGATATGACAGATTTTAGCTTCTCCAATCGTCGGAAATTGAAGTTGGAAGTCGACGCTATTATTCTTTTTGTTTTTTGCTGATTGGTGGGGTTAAGGGACAAATTGATCGAGGGTTTCAACTGTGAAAAGGTGGGGAAGAGGGAGGCGTGACTGTGGATGGTGGTGCAACGTTGTAACCTTGGTCGGAGGTGGCTGATTTTTGGCTAAGTGTGTTCACCATTTAACTTCGATTCTAGGAAATTATGGTTGAACGGAGATGCCATGCCTCTTGGTGTATGGCTGGTCTGGAATGGCGAATTAGGTGGAGCCAGGTCGGAATCCGGTGGCAGTCTGGTGGTGCGGTGAGGGTGTTGAGGTAGTGATGTGTTCGAAGTTTGGTAATTGGGAAATCGCATTGGGGAAGAAGTATTAAGAGTTAATCAAGTGATTAACGACTAATGATGGTAATTAGTCAAATGAATATTGTTATTTAAATATAAACTATTTAAATTTATTTGAAATTGGAATAAGCATATATCACTCATACGTGGACATAATTCAATGAAACGAGTCACATTGGGATTGTATCGGAAAAATCTACGAGTACAAGCTGGTATGGAATGCTCTAAAGCTATGGAAATTTTTATATATTTTCAAATGCTTGTTTAAAAATATATAAAATGTTCTGAATCGTCGATCAAAATAAATTGTGAGTTAACTCTCACATCTTTTGGAACCCTATGATGCGATTAAATTCATATAACTATAATTGTTCATCGTTAATATAAATTGGATGTTTTGGATGCTTATTATTGTAAAATGTTTGTCGTCATTAATAGTATGTCGTCTTGGAATTTTAGATTAAATTTTTGCTTCATATGCATATATTAAGCTATATGAGGAACTGTGATGTAGAGTAAAATAGGTTGGAGGGATCTAATCAGATTCCTCAAATATTTTGTGTGTTATTAGAATTCATATTATTCATATATGAAATGTTTGACCCCAGTAACGTTAAAACTTGTTTGGATGTTGATTGTTAAATTGACAATCAAAGTTATTGTGTTTTTAATCAGTAGACATTAATGATTAAGTGATTGGTGGCAAATGGTCTAAAAACCCATATTTTTATGATGTTGATTTGCCATCAGGCAAATCATTGTATTTTTAAGTTATTAAATTTATTTTTATAGCTGAAGCAAAGTCTTAAATTATATTTTATATTAAAATAGAAATTTTATAAATAAATCGATACCCATAAATGGTTTTTATAAAAGTAGTTATAAAACCCTATATATAGCAATTTAAATGTTTTAATAAGTTTTATATACGTATAAGTCAAAATTTGACCTACAGGTTAATTATTTAGGATAATTGTTTTCAAGAAAAATTTAAGTGATATTATTAGATTAATTATATTAATGTAAGAGGAGAAGTAATTGAAATTAGTTAACAGGTTAAGTGTTGATTTTAAGTTGACTAAGTCAACTATTTTAAATTGAAATTGGTTATTCGATTAATTTGTCTTCAGTTAATCTAATGAAATAGTCATGTAACGATACGGATTTCGCTCGAACGTAATCGATCGCTAAATCGACCAAGACCGTTCGAAGCCCAGATACGCTAACTCTGGGCATATAACACATCAGAACAAATAACAGAAGACTTTTATAAACATCATAATAATGTTAAATTAGAGTACAGAATATATCAGATTACGTCGAAAAATAATACTACAGCGGAAGATTAATTCACAATAAATTTAATACAATGCAGCAGAACCAATAAACTAACACAACGGAACTTTCTATCAATGCTCTGGACGCAGCTTTAAGCTTCAATCCAGAATCCTGCTCAATAAATAAATATCTACAAAACAAACCACTCGACTGCCCGTGTGGAAATAGGGGCACCCAAGTTTGCAAGTGAAACAAACTACGAGTCAGTCATGGGACTGGTATGAGAAATCTACTTAACTTATTTAACAATAAGGCTAATCAAAGATTCACGTCGCTAACGCGGAACGGGTTTAGTCCATTGGATTGCAAGTGCATAAAATAAAGTAAATCTTTTAAATAACGCAATGCTTTTTAGAAAAATGAAGCCATTGTAAGACTCAACTCCCATCATACAATGCAACACAAACCGGAGGATTGAGTTTTACCTTATAATGACCAAAAATGCTTGATACAAATAAATTGAAATCAGTTGATATTATTACTAGTTTCTAGTCAGATTAAAACACTTTTCAGTATAAATGTATCAATCCTAGACGACATAGCTACCACATATAATGTTGTCATATATAGGTTTACAATCAAATCCGTAATGTCATATTGGAGATTGGTTTTCCATCATGAGTCAAGGCAAGGGATAGTCTCCTTACCGATTCGGATCACCTCTAGCAAGATGACCCAGGATCCCCCGCAGTGAACCCTTAGATCCTGTAGGGTCGGTCCACACATACTTTAGCTGATTAGTTATTTCTGAACACACGTTTCCCAGTCCTATCGAACCTATCACTTGGCTAGTAGCGACCAATATCCGAGGCGCCTCGCAATCCATCAACCACATAAGTAAAAATGTCTGGGCTATATACCATGACACCATTCTAGCTAGAAAGAAACATCGTGCACTCCCTGCATTCCCTTATCCCGTTTTTGACTCTTACCAGGGTGTGAGGCTCGCGAATTAATGCTATACACAAAGCTATGCTAATTAAAGTGTGACAACCCCAAACCCCCATTCCACGGGTGCAAGGGTAATCTTTGGAATATAACACATAAACAAATAACAGCAGAACAAAAATATATAAATACACCAGATAATGTACAACAGAATACGCTGGATAAACATTAATCATCAGAGTTACACAGTATACACGATCATACTTAGTACAAAATACAGTTCAGCTTTACATAAAATGTCTACAGCGGAATCAAAACACAATATGTACAACAGAAGATGAACAACATAAAAAGAAAGAAGTGATAGAATCCACCTTCAACTCCATAGCTACCTAGAAAGAGCCTGCTAGAATCTCAATACAAGGCTGCCCGTATAGAAAAAAGGGCACCCGAGTTTGCAAGTGAAACAAACTACGAGTCAGTCAGGGATTGGTATGAGAAATCTACTTCACTTATTTTAATAATAAGGCCAATCACAGGACCACGCCGCTAACGCGGAACGGGTTTAATCCATTGGATTTCCATTGCTTAAAACAAGTAAATCATTTAAACATCATAATGATTTTTATATAAATGAAGCCAATATAAGACTCAATTCCCATCACACAATGCAACGCAAACCGAAGGATAGAGTTTTGCCTTATAATGGCCAAAGTATGCTTGATACGAATGAAAAAAAAGAATTTGAGTATTACTAGTGTTTTTATGTTTCAAAAACAATTTCAATCATAAGTATCAATCATAGACGGCATAAATGCCCGATACCACTATGTCGCCAAATATAGTTATACAATCAAAACCGCATGATGTCATATTTGGAAATTGGATTTCCGTCATGAACCAAGGCAAGGGATCGTCCTTACCGCTTCGAGACTCTCTAGCCCGAGCCTCAGGGTCAGAGCACATCAACCCTTGGATCGTCAGGGCCAGTCCACACGGATTGGATTAAAATGCCTGGACAGTGCGTTTCCCCGTCCAATGGGGCGTAAACTGGTCATATGTTGACCAGACCATCGGCCCCGTAGCGACCGGTATGACTGAGGCGCCTCGCTATCCATCATCCACATAAGTAAAATGCCCGGGCGTGTGAAACCCAAAACACCACTCCTAGCTAGAAGGAAACGCATGTCCTCCCCTGAAATCCTTTCCTGTTTCTGGCTCATACTGGGTGTGAGGCCCGCGAATCAACGCTAAACACAAAGCTAGCTATTTAAAGCCATGCTTTGATCATCAACCACAAGGCTCTGCTTTTCAACAAAAGCCTTGGTCACTACATCTCAGCATGCCACACAGGCAATTCATTCCATGCAACTGACGTATATCAATCACACGGAATGAAATCCAATGTCAGACATACAGTCCATTTACAAGTCCGTTCTGGGTCTGAACGAAACCGGAGGCACCTTATTCCTCTCCTGTATGTCCAATACAGGAAAGAGGCCCTTTCACATTCGAACGATCAACAAGTACGTCCGAACAACCACCGCTGTAACCCCTTCAGGGCAGCAACTCCCATCAACGGCATCAGTAGCCATCCATTCGATGTGAAGATCATCGGTTGTAACAACCCGAATTTTAATAACATGCTATAATTATAAATCAAGGCAGAAATAAATTTTAAAATCCGAATCAGGGGAAATGGGCTGTCCCATTGCGTTCGTCTCGGAATACACGAAATAGAGTCCGAAATTTTGTAAATCGGAGTCCGTATGACCCAATTATGGCCCGATGAAGTTTCAAAAAATTCAAATTTCGAAAACAGATTTGAATTTCAGTCCAATCAGAGTAGGCGGGAAAAGTTCCCGCCCAACCCACCAGGTCGACCTGGGGGTCGACCCTAGGGTCGACCTGGGAGTCGACCTGGGGGTCGACCCTAGAGTCGACCTGCCAGGCCAGGTCGCCCTGCCCCAGGCCAGGTCGACTCTAGAGTCGACCTGGGGGTCGACCTCCACGGTCGGGCAATTTTGGCCTGGTGCACCTGCTTGTGTTTTCTGGCTTGGTCCGTGCTTAGCCGAATTCCTAAGCCTTGCCTTGTCACTAGGGCTAGGTGTCAGCTCCTGATTGGTCTCTCCTTCAAATGAATGGCTAATATTAATCCAAGCTCCATCGACGGTCCAAATCAATTCACAAACTCTATAAAAAGGACCTAAGACTCCACCTAATTCATACAAACAAAAATAAGAATGAGACCGTCATGCTGCTGAGGAAGGACTAGAAATAACCGTCAAAATTGAGAGACGATTAGGAGACAATTCAAAAGCTTAAAGCAACGACAACTAAATCAAAACAACGCCTACAACAAAGGATAGCATCTCCAAATTCAGAATTCAGATTCCTGAATTGAAGATTCGTCATACATTGTAAGTAGAGTGCTATTCCGATGCGAATAAATAATTATGTTTTGATTTGTGTAAAATGAGAAATAGAATTGTATTTGATTTGTGGTGATAATAATTCATATTTGGATGTTGCTTTGATTCTAGACAATTTGGGATGTTGTGGTATAACGATTGGATATTTGCAAGTATGTGATTCATGTTGAAAATTAACAACTACATGTTCGTGGTAGTTTATTTGAGATTCATGCAAGTATATGATTCACTATTATGCCAACATAATATATATTATAATCACTTTTAGTGTAGTTGGATCCATTTGGGTATTATAACTTATGTGAATTTATGTTGGAATTGCCATCATGATTCAAGTGTAAAACCATACTTTTGTATTAGAGACAAAAGTAAACATCTTTGTGAACTTGTGTTGACTCTATGAACATGAATAGACTATGTTTGGTGTTATGCCTAATTGGAAAACATGTTTTAGGCCTATATTGTTATAAAAATTGTATGATAATATATGTGACACATAGCTATGTTAGATTTACATTCCAATTGCAAGTTTGCATGAATAGATTAAAAACCATGATTTCATGTTTAGGTAGGTTTATGCCATGATTATATGAATAGATCAAAAACCATGATTTCATGTTTAGGTATGTTTATGCCATGATTATATGCTATTACAATGCAAGTTCACAAGTGCCAAATTTATGTTAATTAGTTCTCTATGTTGCAAGTTCATGCATTCACACTCCCCTTTTTATGTTACTTAGAATATATAAACACCATGTTCTAAGCCTCCCCTTTTTCATGTGGCTAAGTTGGGTTTAAATGTTAAACCCAACATATGTTATATTGTGGCGAACGTATAAAACGGGGGTAGTGACGTTTGAGTTAAAATATAAAACATGTGTGCTGGCATGTTTGACGCATGCCAATGACCTTGAAAAACCATTAAGTGGTATAAATTAATTTTACCCAATAAAGATGAATTTGAATAATGGGCCGCAAATATTTACATATAAAAAGAAAAGAGACAAAATATGTAAATTTAGAAAATACGATGTGTTTAACCCGAGGTTGGATTGAGTTGTGATGTAAACCTTCCCAGAACCGCCCGGCTGTCCAGTAGTCACAACAATACCTATCCAATGTGGGTGGTTAAACACGGAGCCCAAGAAAGACCCGAGGTTAGACTGAGTTGTGGCGTAAGACTGCCCGGACCCAACCGGCAACAGGCAGCCACAACAATATCTGTCTAATGTGAGAGGTCAGGATTTAATAAGACAATTAAGGCTGAGTCAGGATTGATAGGATTAAATAAATTGAATTAATACTTAATCAAAATGGAACATGCTAAACTATACAGACTGATTGGGGGTTAGGTTTACAAAACACTTAACCAACTTAGCATGTTGGCTAGAAATAGAAAACCTAGTAGTGGGGGACCCTTTTCAGCAGTAACCCTACAAGGTGTATCAGGATACCCTGAACTAGGCAGGGTGGGGCACGATTACTGGGCTGACTGTCAGAGGTCAAATCGACGGCGGTGGTGCTGCAGTGTAGGTTCTAACGGGGTGCGGGCGTGCACACACTCCAACGCAGAAAAATAAGGCACTGGGCATCAGTAGTATACCTGTGCATTCTAGAGTTGTGTCGGGCTGCCACCATGGGACTTGATACACCCCATGGTGGGACCAGCATAGGTAACTACAACAACGGGGGCCGTAAGACACATGTAACTATGCGAGTAGGAGCCGATCATTAGAAACGGATCACTTCACCCTGATTATGGGGTGCCTGTTGGGAACTAGTTTATATGGATGCAGAGATTATTACGGGGTACGATAAGTATATTCGACTCTAGACAACTTAACTTAGTTTATGGTGCTTTCCCATTTCCAGTTTATACTTATCATGCCCAGTTCTTTATTCATAGACTGAATAGTCCTAGACTTACTCAAGCTTTATGTCTGACTCTACTTTTCTTTCGTCTTCTTTTCTTTCATTCCCCCCCCCCCAGGTCCACAGGGAGGGAATACCGCATCTTGACCAGTTTTCACATCCAGCTTGAAGAGAAAGAATGTATTGCTTGGATCTTTTCGTTTTGGACTATGGCTTTGGACAACAATTATGGGACTTATGCAGTTTACTTATGTTTTTATGCTTCTTTAAATAATGTAATCAAGACAGTTATGAAGGTGTTATGTTTTTGGAAGTATTGTAAGACAAATTATGGCATGGTTTGTGTAACACGTATTTTAATGAAATAAAAGTTGCTGTTGTTTTCCGTTGTTTTCAAAAATATATGTTTTTTTTATATATCTGTCTTGTGTATCTGTGACTTATACTTATAAACCTCCACCAAAATTAGGGCATTCCCTTTGAGAGTGACCCTAACGGAGGTGGGGTGTTTCATCGGTCTTGCACTGTCTTCATATCTTCGACTTCTAATCGTCGATCAATTATTCAAAATGAGAATTAACTCGGCCTTTTCAAATAATTCACGTATATTTAGAATTCAAATCAATTCATTTCCTGGTTATATTATTTGACATCTATAATTCAATTCATTAATGTAATTTTCACGTCAAACACATTCAACCATCAAATATCCAATAAACTGAGTAAATTCAGTTTATTTCCATTTCATATCGTTTATAATATTTTATAATGACTTATCTCTATTTTTATTTATTTAAATACAGCCAATTTATTTAAACGACGCTTCAGGCCATAACGCGGCCATGGCGCTGTTTTTCTTCAGATTTGATTTACACATATCTGAAAATCTTACTGTTGGATCTTTACAAATTTTATTCCATTAGAAAGATCTTTTCAAAATGGATCCAACGGTTCCAGTTTTGGGAAAATCCATTGGTCGGATCTCCTGGTACAATCGTTTGAAGTTACGATTTCAAAATACGAACTGCAGCCTCATTATTCGATTTAATTTAATTATATTTATATATGTATATAAATATAATCCATTCTGGCGCTGTTTTCATTCAGATTTGAATTAAACATTTCACACAATCTAATGGTTGGATCTTTGCAAATTTGGTGTCGTTGGAAAGAAATTTCCAAAGCGAACCCAAAAGTTTCGGTTTCGGGAAAATCCGGTGGTCAGATTTCTTGGTATAATCATTTAAAATCCCGGTTCCAAAACACAAACTACAACTTTGTTATTCGTTTTAATTTAATTACATATATATATATGTATACATATAAATATAACCCTTTCTTCGATTTCAAAACCATTTTCATTTCATATTTTTGATAAGAATAATATTTTTACCCAACAAATATTTATCTCAACACCTGACTATTTTTAACACTTCATGTATGTAATAAAAATGTGATTTTTTATTACTAAAACAATTTATTTTAAAGATGAAGATTTTTAGCGATTCATATATATTATAAAAATGTGACTTTTATTGTTAAATCAATTTATTTCAAAGATGAAGATTTTTAGCGATTGAGATTCATATATATTATAAAAACGTGATTTTTATTGTTAAAACAATTTATTTCAAAAATGAAGATTTTTAGCGATTCATATATATTACAAAAATGTGATTTTTATTATTAAAACAATTTATTTCAAACAAGAATATTTTATATACTTCGTACATATAACAAAAATGTTATTTTCATTGTTCCAACCATTTTATTTCATACATTCAATAAAAATGTTATTTTTATCGTTCAAACCATTTTATTTCATAAATGAATATTTTTCCAACACATGAATATATTTCAACATAGGAATATTAATCAAACATATGAATATTTCAGAAAATTTCGGCAGCATAAAGGTAGGGTAGTTAAAAACAACACCGTCCCAAGTACGGCTCCTCGCACTACCTTATACCTCGCAGCGTTCCCTAAGGGGCTTATCCTTATAATCTAAATATTTCGATCATTTCATATCACAATGAATATTTCCACAAACAATTCCAATTTTGTTTCAGCCACAAACAATCATTATCAACCATTTGCATTTATCAACCAATTTTCACGTCAACCAAAATCCAAACAATCACAGCCAATATATATCGTCCATGATCTGTGGACGAGGGGAGTATATATATATATATATATAGATATACGTACATAAATATATTTCTATTTCATTTCAATATCATTTCAATTCCATTCAACGCACATATAATTTTTACAACGCATATATAACATATACATCGCACATGTAATTTATACAACGCTTGTACATGAGGTGTACAATGCTTATATAACTTATACATTGATTATAAAATTTATACATCGCCATTCCATATCGTTTTGAATTTAGAAATCCCACATTAGATTCCACTCCTCCAAAAATTGTATGAAGCTCCAAAATTTCTCCGGTCTCTTCAAGAATGTAGAAGACGTCCACACGAGTCCAATGTTTCTTGTTTCGTCGAATTTCGACAACACAACAAAAAGTTATGATTTTTATTCGATAATCACACTTTGCGACGGTTTTTGAATGTTGAAAACAGTTTATTTTATAATAGCCATTACCTTCAGCACCGGGTTCGAAACTAGGGATGGATTTTGCGATCAAACAATGAAGCTTGAAGAGGATCGGCCTATGCCACGTTGTCGGGAGTGGAGAGGCACGCAGATTGAGGTAAGGGCGGTGCAATTCGACGACGAACCCGAGGCAAGGAGGCGGCTTGAAGTCTGGGACTTCGAGGCTTCTTCTCTCCTCGCATATGCGATGAGACGGAGGGTGGTTGGTACAGATTTTAAGAGGAGGGGATGCTCTTTAAAAAGATCAACTGGAGGGAGGTCTGATTTTGAACGGATTGGTCGGAATATGGCCGTAAAAAACAGAGCTGGAAACCGCCGTCGACGAGAGGAATATTTGGGGTTTTTTATATTTTTTTTTATAAAATTAAATTATGAGAGAAAATATGTAACAACCCGTATTTTTCGATAACGTGTTAAGACGAGAATCAAGGCAGAGTTTAATTATAAATTCTGAATCAAGTGAAACGGGCTATGCCATTGCGTTCGTCTCGGAAAAATACGCGAAATAGAGTCCGAGTTTTCGAAAATCGGAGTCCGTATGACCCGATTAAGGCCCAACGAAGTTTTCAGAAAATTTCAAAGTAAAAACAGATTTCAAATTCAAGTTTGAATTTGAAAATTAGGGTTAGATTGGGCCAGGCGGGAAAATTCCCGCCAGAGCACCCAAGTCGACAGCCCTGTCGACTTGGGAGTCGACTTGGTTGGACCCAAGTCGACAGCCCTGTCGACTTGGCTGTCGATAGGGGGTGCTCGGCCAGTTTGGCCTGGTGCACCATTTTAGGGTTTGGCTGTGTTTTGGGCTGTTTTCTGGAAGCTTCCGTGATCTGATGGTCCTAATCTAACCTAGGGTTAATCTAATGGCCTAAAACACTTGCCTAATCTATAAATAAGACCCTAACCTAACCCTAAATCATCATTATTCACTCATACAACTAAACTATGGCAAAATTTTACCTCTCATGGCCTCCACTCTCTTCATAAAATTTCTAAATTGTTTCTATGAGAGATTTTCCATGCATACAAGTGTTTTCAAACTTGTATGAGCATCATTAGCTTGCATTCAAGTCAAGTTCCTATATTTGCATCATAAAGAAAGAGTTTTGATCATTTTGGCTCAAGGGTTTTTATGTTGGAGCTTGCATTTTGGGTCTATTTGATTGCATAAGGGCTTTGTCATGTCTCTTGTGCTTTCATAGCAATGTAAGCCCTTTCCCTACTCTTAGATATTAACTATGAAGTTAAATGTTCATGTTGCAAGTTTGGGTTTGATCATTGAGTATGGTACATGCTATCATGTCATGCAAGTTTATGAAGTCATTATCATGATTTTGTGGGCTAAAAGCTACAACCTTTATGTTGAAATGTTGCATTATGCAACATGAGAACCCTCATAACCTTTATGTCAACTTGCATATGAAGTCATATCCCTTATATGATGATATATGCGAGTTACTAGTCATCATTCCATGTCTTTTGTCACCATGATTCGCTTATGTGCCAAGTTTGGGTTTGATCATTGAGTATGGTACATGCTATCATGTCATGCAAGTTTATGAAGTCATTATCTTGATTTTGTGGGCTAAAAGCTACAACCTTTATGTTGAAATGTTGCATTATGCAACATGAGAACCCTCATAACCTTTATGTCAACTTGCATATGAAGTCATATCCCTTATATGATGATATATGCGAGTTACTAGTCATCATTCCATGTCTTTTGTCACCATGATTCGCTTATGTGCCAAGTTTGGGTTTATGCATGTTTTTGAGGCTTAAGAATGTAACATGCAAGTTAATGAACACATTTGTGCCTCATTTGCCACCATGATTAACTTGTGGCTTAATATCCATTTTTGTCATGCCTTTGCCAAGTCTCTTCTTTTAATCCATTACGTTGTTGCGAACGTATATGCGAGTTTTAAAGCGTTGGGTTATGTTATGGGAAATTTTTAGTGACATGAAAATATAACTTGAAAATATGACTTGAAATATAACATGGAAGTTGACATGTAAGTATGCATAAAAACATAAGCTTGGGAATTTACCTATTAAGTTAGGTCTACCCTTTGGGAATTTACCTATTAAGTTAGGTCTACCCAAATGCTTGAAAACTTGTAACATGTTTTGGAAACATGATGGACATGACACTTAGATAATATAAGTGTGGCCAACTCGAGGTTGGGTTGAGTTTGCAACGTAAAACTACCCGGAACCGACCGGCCTAACTAGTAGTTGCAAACAATAGGACCCAATGTGAGAAGTTGGTCATGTTGTGCTTGAACCCGAGGTTAGACCAAGTTGTGGTGTAAAGCTACCCGGAACCGACCGGCTTAACTAGTAACCACAACAAAGTCTAATGTGAGAGGTTGAGGTGCATTAAGTAATTAATGCCACATGATAGGGTTAAGTTAATTTGATTAATGACTCTTAATCAAATATGACATGGACAAATGGGTTAAGTAATTTGATTAGGCTAATGATACTTAACAAAACATGACAAGGTTGGGTAGGTTAAGTAATTTGATTTGCCTAATGACACTTAACCATTTTTATACGACTAGTGGACGGGGTTAAGTTAACCAACACTTAATCAATCCAACACGATAACTTGGTAAGGTTAAGTAAGTTTTCTTAATGACGCTTAACCGAAAAATACAACTAATGGATGGGGTTAAGATTGGACTCAACTAGTCTAAGCATGGAAATTAGATGGGGTTAAGTTAGCCTAGACTTAATTAATCCCACTTGGTAGTTTAATGGAGTTAAGTTAAACACTTAACTAATCAAACATGATGATTTGAGGTGGTTAAGTGACCTACACTTAACCAATCTAACTCGTGAATTTATTGAGGTTAAGTTAACCTCTACTTAACCAATCTAACGTGAAAACATGATAAGGCTAAGTCACGAATCGCTTAAATACGCTCGACCGATTTGACTCAGTAATTTGATAGGGTCAAGTTAATATATACTTAACCAACTTGAGCATGGTCTGTAGGGTTAAGTCTTGAACTTGGATACTTAGCCAATTTTGACATGATTTGTAGACGGGTTAAGTCATGAACTTAAGTGACACTTAATCCATTATGTAAACCCTAGTTTTGAGGATTAGGTGGATAACCGTAGTTAACAAGGATAACGGGAATAAGGCTAAGTGTAAACCTTAGTTGAAGAATAACTAAGTGATGATTCTTAGTCAAGGAAATTTAGACCAGTTCATAGACAGATGAGTAACCTAATACAGTAGGTCATCGTTTAAGTATACGAGTAGGAGCAAGTATCTGATTTAGATAAAGGCTCCAGCGAACTGGGTAACGAAGCAGCGGCTTCGGGGAACGTGAGGATATTCTTGGTATCCCTCTATGAGCTGCCAGGTGATCATACTAGGCTCATGAGAGGTTAAGGTCTGCGTTAGAAGAACCAAGAGTATGCCTTGGTTGCTATATGAGCGAACTAAAGACGGGGATGGATAGGGGATAGTCGACGATACACGGTCGTACCCTAGATAGCATTTCGTCAGGCTACCTACCATCTTTGGTCAAGCGTGTACGTACGGAAAGGCAGAGAACACCCAAAAGACCATAATTGCTATCTAATTATGGTTACGGTAAGGCTTGGATGTGGGTTGGCCAGTGTTGTGTTCTCATACAGGATTTATCCTGTCTTGTCTTTCACTAGTTGAGGGAGTGGTCTTGTGGGACCATAGCCACGTATAGAAAAAAAACAGACCTTAGCATCTGCATCGGCAGATAAACCGAAAGCTCCCGACCGAGTCCTGTATTTCCTGGTCTGCCCTGTGATAGGACTCGGGTGGCACGATGTGATACATGTCCATACAGTCATGGAAAAACGATTCACAATGAATGCGTGGGAAAAAGGGCGCGATTGACGGTTAGCATAAATCCTAGTGGCCCTGGGTGGTTGAACCAAAACCGAGATACGAAAACGTGCAATAGGTAAGCATAATCTCTAGTAGTCCTAGGTAGCATAAGTCCTAGTTGTACAAACGATAATTCATGTTGGAAGACCCTAGCTAGGTTTAGGGTAACAGTCCAAACCGATCTTAAGGATCATGGAACTATGTTAAAGTAATATATAATCTCATAGGAAAGCCCGTATGGTCTACGGCAAGGGACTAAACTTATACACGGAAAGGAACATACGAGTTGAGTAACCTATATATGCGGCATATTAGGTTGACATGGACCATTATACGACTTTTGAGTAAGGGTCATTCACGGATAACACATGATACAGTTGGGATACTAGTACGGTAGGTGCAGAGCAGATGTACAGGATAGATACCATGGGACGTTATACGTGATAGATATCTTGGGGATATTATACTTGATAGAAACCTGACGATGTGATACCTTGTTTTATCTTGACACCGTAATTTATCATGACACCTTAGTTTATCTGAGTTCAGTAGTTCATCCTGTTATTTTGATTTAGCTTATCTATCTTGTCATCATGCTTATGTTCATCTCAGTTTCTCATGTCAGTTAACTTTACTAGTTTTTATGCTGATAGTAGATAGGGCTTACTCAGTCTTTTTGACTGACCCGTTTTGTTTCGCCTCTTTTCTTCCGTTTCCCCCCCCCAGGTTACAGGGAGGAAATACTGTTGTTTAGTTCGGACTTCTTCTGCTTGAAGGTCATCATGGATGGCTTGGACTTTTCTTGGCTATGGCTACTTTACTGTTTTTACTTGGGGAATAATTTAAGAAAAAGTCTTTATGCTTCTTTACTATTGCAAGACAGGTTTTGATGTACTCTGATGTAAAAGGCTTTAGACCTTATTTATTCATGTTATGAAAGTTTGATTTTACTTCCGCTACTTTATATGTTCTGTCTTGTGATATTTCTGTGCATGTTTACCAATAATGCCCCTCTAAAGCTAGTGCATTCCCTTGCGAGTGGCCCTAGCGGAGGCGGGGTGTTACATTTGGTATCAGAGCAGAAGGTTACCAGACTGGGCAAAAGTTTTTAAAGACCTTCTGAAAACTATTTGAAAAACCATTTACAAAGAAGCATTTTTCAAGAAAATTTTCTTTAAAAAAAAAAGAAAAAGAAAAAGGCTATTCCCCAAAGGCCATTAGCACTATCCTTGTTTCCTTGATTGAATCTCTTTTCCTTTCTTTCCTCCATCTGTAGTCACAGTGGTTTTAACTGCGACTAGTCTTTTCTATCTACGAAAGTGCTTTCCATACGATGGAGGTGGTTCTCAAGAGACCAGTGGCCGCGTTATAAGAAAGGATCGTGGGAAAGAGGATAAAGGATACGAGCTTAAGGATGAGCAACTTGTTGGTATGGCTCAACCCATAACGAGAAAGTATCTTTGGTATGGTGAAACAGGACGGATAGTTAAGTATTATGGGACAAGGACCAGATCATCGGGAGGGCAATAGTATGCTCTCATTTCTAGGGTACCTCGGAAGGAGGGTAACGATCTTGTTAAAGGTTTAGCTTTTCTTCTCTATCATCCCGTTAGGACTTCGTTTTTCGTATCATTTAAGTCTGCTTCGATAGTTGAGTCTCTGCACCTTAAGTACTAGCGTAATAGAGAATCCCATTTTTGTCTCAAAGTCCTATTGGAGAATCAGTCCATTTATACATGACCTGTTTGGATTTGAGAATTTCTATGCCAAGTGTTGAATTTGGAAATAATGCTTATGTTTATAAGCTATGGATTGATTCTAGGGATGAAGTGGTTATCCAGTAGGGGGTGCCACTCTCGGTTTTTGATAGGAGGGTAGTTAGACCTTTTGACTAGCCTTGGTAATACCCTCGAAGTATCATGTAACCTTTTTGAGGTTCTGTCATGACTAGTACTTAGAATCCCTTGATGCCTTTATTGGAAATTTGAAGCCCGATCAAGTGGTGTTCGCCAATAAGACGGATGGTTTACTTCATTTATGCATGGGTTATAGAGATCACCCTAGTAAGTGCGCTTGATAACCTGGTTGGCATCTGTTTACTTTCAAGAGGAAGTTCTTCTACGTGAAATACCTTGTGGTACGAGGTCCGAGATTCACTAGTGAATTTTGGAAAGCTTGCATGAGATCATGAGTACACAGTCATGTTTGCGCCAAGTGTGCAAGTGGAACGAGAGGCAACGAAGAAATGAGTTCCAGCTCAGGTTATGGAAACAGGAAATAAGAAGCTACAAAATCGCGAAGTTAAAAGACGGTCGAGGCACAATGGAATTAAGCCCAAGGAAATACGACTTTGATGGTCAAAGACTAGATACGCGCATGATATCTCTTTTTGGGAGTATATCCTTGATCCCTGTTTTCTGTAGAGCTTACTTGTAGGCTATCTTTTGTGGACATCCTCTCGGTCCTATTTTCTGTTACAAACCCCGTAAGGAGTTTGTCTTGTTTATCTTCTCGACCCTGTTTCAGGGAATCCTAGGTAGAACCCTATGGATGTAAACATGTATTTGAAACATGTTGTGATTGATATGGTTGCAAGTGGTTGCTCGTGGATGCGCGAATACACATTAGATACTAGCTCGACTCGGTCACATTTCATATTGCATATGCACGAGTATTTATACTTGTTTATGGATGAAATCGAATGTATTATCATGCGGTTGTTGCATATGAATGAATGATTGTGCACACATATAGTATCTATATGACTAGGATTATTTGCATACATGTTGGATTCATGGCACTATACATATTTTGCATTAGATCACTCAGGCCTGATCATTTACATTAGATAAGTGCATATACACACACCTTTTGCATGTATTCATACAGCATTAGAAATCATCTAAGGACAATGGTTGCTTGTGGAAGATGTTTTGAGTAGATGGATGACGGATGGTAGGATATGTTATTCCTAACTTGGAGATTTCGGGGACGAAATCCTAAAAGGTGGGGAGAATGTAACAACCCGTATTTTTCGATAACGTGTTAAGACGAGAATCAAGGCAGAGTTTAATTATAAATTCTGAATCAAGTGAAACGGGCTATGCCATTGCGTTCGTCTCGGAAAAATACGTGAAATAGAGTCCGAGTTTTCGAAAATCGGAGTCCGTATGACCCGATTAAGGCCCAACGAAGTTTTCAGAAAATTTCAAAGTAAAAACAGATTTCAAATTCAAGTTTGAATTTGAAAATTAGGGTTAGATTGGGCCAGGCGGGAAAATTCCCGCCAGAGCACCCAAGTCGACAGCCCTGTCGACTTGGGAGTCGACTTGGTTGGACCCAAGTCGACAGCCCTGTCGACAGGGGGTGCTCGGCCAGTTTGGCCTGGTGCACCATTTTAGGGGTTGGCTGTGTTTTGGGCTGTTTTCTGGAACCTTCCGAGATCTGATGGTCCAAATCTAACCTAGGGTTAATCTAATGGCCTAAAACACTTGCCTAATCTATAAATAAGACCCTAACCTAACCCTAAATCATCATTATTCACTCATACAACTAAACTATGGCAAAATTTTACCTCTCATGGCCTCCACTCTCTTCATAAAATTTCTAAATTGTTTCTATGAGAGATTTTGCATGCATACAAGTGTTTTCAAACTTGTATGAGCATCATTAGCTTGCATTCAAGTCAAGTTCCTATATTTGCATCATAAAGAAAGAGTTTTGATCATTTTGGCTCAAGGGTTTTTATGTTAGAGCTTGCATTTTGGGTCTATTTGATTGCATAAGGGCTTTGTCATGTCTCTTGTGCCTTCATAGCAATGTAAGCCCTTTCCCTACTCTTAGATATTAACTATGAAGTTAAATGTTCATGTTGCAAGTTTGGGTTTGATCATTGAGTATGGTACATGCTATCATGTCATGCAAGTTTATGAAGTCATTATCTTGATTTTGTGGGCTAAAAGCTACAACCTTTATGTTGAAATGTTGCATTATGCAACATGAGAACCCTCATAACCTTTATGTCAACTTGCATATGAAGTCATATCCCTTATATGATGATATATGCGAGTTACTAGTCATCATTCCATGTCTTTTGTCACCATGATTCGCTTATGTGCCAAGTTTGGGTTTGATCATTGAGTATGGTACATGCTATTATGTCATGCAAGTTTATGAAGTCATTATCTTGATTATGTGGGCTAAAAGCTACAACCTTTATGTTGAAATGTTGCATTATGCAACATGAGAACCCTCATAACCTTTATGTCAACTTGCATATGAAGTCATATCCCTTATATGATGATATATGCGAGTTACTAGTCATCATTCCATGTCTTTTGTCACCATGATTCGCTTATGTGCCAAGTTTTGGTTTATGCATGTTTTTGAGGCTTAAGAATGTAACATGCAAGTTAATGAACACATTTGTGCCTCATTTGCCACCATGATTAACTTGTGGCTTAATATCCATTTTTGTCATGCCTTTGCCAAGTCTCTTCTTTTAATCCATTACGTTGTTGCGAACGTATATGCGAGTTTAAAAGCGTTGGGTTATGTTATGGGAAATTTCTAGTGACATGAAAATATAACTTGAAAATATGACTTGAAATATAACATGGAAGTTGACATGTAAGTATGCATAAAAACATAAGCTTGGGAATTTACCTATTAAGTTAGGTCTACCCTTTGGGAATTTACCTATTAAGTTAGGTCTACCCAAATGCTTGAAAACTTGTAACATGTTTTGGAAACATGATGGACATGACACTTAGATAATATAAGTGTGGCCAACTCGAGGTTGGGTTGAGTTTGCAACGTAAAACTACCCGGAACCGACCGGCCTAACTAGTAGTTACAAACAATAGGACCCAATGTGAGAAGTTGGTCATGTTGTGCTTGAACCCGAGGTTAGACCAAGTTGTGGTGTAAAGCTACCCGGAACCGACCGGCTTAACTAGTAACCACAACAAAGTCTAATGTGAGAGGTTGAGGTGCATTAAGTAATTAATGCCACATGATAGGGTTAAGTTAATTTGATTAATGACTCTTAATCAAATATGACATGGACAAATGGGTTAAGTAATTTGATTAGGCTAATGATACTTAACAAAACATGACAAGGTTGGGTAGGTTAAGTAATTTGATTTGCCTAATGACACTTAACCATTTTTATACGACTAGTGGACGGGGTTAAGTTAACCAACACTTAATCAATCCAACACGATAACTTGGTAAGGTTAAGTAAGTTTTCTTAATGACGCTTAACCGAAAAATACAGCTAATGGATGGGGTTAAGATTGGACTCAACTAGTCTAAGCATGGAAATCGGATGGGGTTAAGTTAGCCTAGACTTAATTAATCCCACTTGGTTGTTTAATGGAGTTAAGTTAAACACTTAACTAATCTAACATGATGATTTGAGGTGGTTAAGTGACCTATACTTAACCAATCTAACTCGTGAATTTATTGAGGTTAAGTTAACCTCTACTTAACCAATCTAACGTGAAAACATGATAAGGCTAAGTCACGAATCGCTTAAATACGCTCGACCGATTTGACTCAGTAATTTGATAGGGTCAAGTTAATATATACTTAACCAACCTGAGCATGGTCTGTAGGGTTAAGTCTTGAACTTGGATACTTAGCCAATTTTGACATGATTTGTAGACGGGTTAAGTCATGAACTTAAGTGACACTTAATCCATTATGTAAACCCTAGTTTTGAGGATTAGGTGGATAACCGTAGTTAACAAGGATAACGGGAATAAGGCTAAGTGTAAACCTTAGTTGAAGAATAACTAAGTGATGATTCTTAGTCAAGGAAATTTAGACCAGTTCATAGACAGATGAGTAACCTAATACAGTAGGTCATCGTTTAAGTATACGAGTAGGAGCAAGTATCTGATTTAGATAAAGGCTCCAGCGAACTGGGTAACGAAGCAGAGGCTTCGGGGAACGTGAGGATATTCTTGGTATCCCTCTATGAGCTTCCAGGTGATCATACTAGGCTCATGAGAGGTTAAGGTCTGCGTTAGAAGAACCAAGAGTATGCCTTGGTTGCTATACGAGCGACCTAAAGACGGGGATGGATAGGGGATGGTCGACGATACACGGTCGTACCCTAGATAGCATTTCGTCAGGCTACCTACCATCTTTGGTCAAGCGTGTACGTACGGAAAGGCAGAGAACACCCAAAAGACCATAATTGCTATCTAATTATGGTTGCGGTAAGGCTTGGATGCGGGTTGGCCAGTGTTGTGTTCTCATACAGGATTTATCCTGTCTTGTCTTTCACTAGTTGAGGGAGTGGTCTCGTGGGACCATAGCCACATATAGAAAAAAAAACAGACCTTAGCATCTGCATCGGCAGATAAACCGAAAGCTCCCGACCGAGTCCTGTATTTCCTGGTCTGCCCTGTGACAGGACTCGGGTGGCACGATGTGATACATGTGCATACAGTCATGGAAAAACGATTCACGATGAATGCGTGGGAAAAAGGGCGCGATTGACGGTTAGCGTAAATCCTAGTGGCCCTAGGTGGTTGAACCAAAACCGAGATACGAAAACGTGCAATAGGTAAGCATAATCCCTAGTAGTCCTAGGTAGCATAAGTCCTAGTTGTACAAACGATAATTCATGTTGGAAGACCCTAGCTAGGTTTAGGGTAACAGTCCAAACCAATCTTAAGGATCGTGGAACTTTGTTAAAGTAATATAGAATCTCATAGGAAAGCCCGTATGGTCTACGGCAAGGGACTAAACTTATACACGGAAAGGAACATACGAGTTGAGTAACCTATATATGCGGCATATTAGGTTGACATGGACCATTATACGACCTTTGAGTAAGGGTCATTCACGGATAACACATGATACAGTTGGGATACTAGTACGGTAGGTGCAGAGCAGATGTACAGGATAGATACCATGGGACGTTATACGTGATAGATATCTTAGGGATATTATACTTGATAGAAACCTGACGATGTGATACCTTGTTTTATCTTGACACTGTAATTTATCCTGACACCTTAGTTTATCTGAGTTCAGCAGTTCATCCTGTTATTTTGATTTAGCTTATCTATCTTGTCATCATGCTTATGTTCATCTTAGTTTCTCATGTCAGTTAACTTTACTAGTTTTATGCTGATAGTAGATAGGGCTTACTCAGTCTTTTTGACTGACCCATTTTGTTTCTCCTCTTTTCTTCCGTTCCCCCCAGGTTACAGGGAGGAAATACTGTTGTTTAGTTCGGACTTCTTCTGCTTGAAGGTCATCATGGATGGCTTGGACTTTTCTTGGCTATGGCTACTTTACTGTTTTTACTTGGGGAATAATTTATGAAAAAGTCTTTATGCTTCTTTACTATAGTAAGACAGGTTTTGATGTACTCTGATGTAAAAGGCTTTAGTCCTTTTTTATTCATGTTATGAAAGTTTGATTTTACTTCCGCTACTTTATATGTTCTGTCTTGTGATATTTCTGTGCATGTTTACCAATAATGCCCCTCTAAAGCTAGTGCATTCCCTTGTGAGTGACCCTAGCGGAGGCGGGGTGTTACAAAATATATGATTGGCCTACACTTTGTTTAATTTTAAAATAGGGTTTTCTCATTCGAACTCCAAATTAAACCCAAAGAGTGTGGCCCCTAGCTAAATACCCCTATTCCGGACACAATGGAATATGTTTCGTAGGCCCATTCGATATTTCAGTCAGTTTTTCTTCAAATTAAAATATAAACATTCAAATATGGATTTGAACATACATTTCAATTTGGCGGGGCCGCATACTGATCCCAAAAATTCCAGAAAAATAAATCTAGCCATGTTTGGATGATAAGGTCCCAACAAAACTGATTTCGTCGAATTGGGAGGCCGTTTGAAAAATGGCCATTTTCTGGTCGATCCAATTTAACTGAAATAAACCAAACAATTTTCCTATGTCACGCTCACATATTAACTCCAAAAACTATGGAATTTGAAACCTAACAATAATTTGACATTTCGGATCCAACAAAAGTGGTTTTGTCGAAAACGGAGGTCGTTTGCAAATTGTCTATTTTCAAGGGCTATATTAACTCCATAGCGACCTTTCTGAAAATTCATTTGGTCATAACTTTTGATTCCTGCTATGAAATTTTGATTTTTCAGATTTGTTAGAAAGATATTCTTAAACGGATTTACATATTTTTGGTTTCACTAAAATCCGTTTTATTTTGCATCCTGTACAGTCAGTCAAAGTTCGAATTCAAAATTTCAAACTGCCACGCCATTTCAGGCCTTGTTTTGTAATTAAAATAAATATATTAGCCATAAATTCAATACAAATAGATTCTTGGTCGTTACTATTTGAAATAAATTATTTTAAATATTCAAAATCCACTAAAATAGCCAAATTAAAAAATTTAAATTGGTTTTGATTTTCCGGGTTGTTACATAAAGTTGTGCTTTGATCATCAACCACAAGGCTCTGCTTTTCAAAAAAAAGCCTTAATCGTTTGCATCTTAGCATGCCACATTGACAATTAACGCCATGCTACTGATGTCTATCGATATATAACCTCTAAGCTCGTACCTCTCAGAGAGGGTTGTTAAGCAAGAGAATAAATTCTCCGCCACCAAACATATATATATTTAATAGAGATCTATCAACACGGAATAAAATCCAATGTCAGACACACATCCATTTACATGTCTGTTCTGGGTCTGAACGAAATCGGAGACACCTTATTCCTCGTTCCATATGTCCAACATAGAAGAGAGGTTCTCGCATATCCGGACAATCAACAAGTACGTCCGGGCAACTACCACTTCAACCCTTTCCTGGGAGCTACCTAATCTATGGCATCAGTAGTCATCCATTTAATGTGAAGATCGCCGGTCCTCTACCACCATCTTCAATGTCTTTGACTTTTATTCATCGTATAATTATTTGAAATGATATTTAACTCGGCCTTTTTAAATAATCCTCGATTATATATAATTCGAATCATTTCTTTCTTTGGTTAAATTTAATTCAATTCTATAGATTAATGCCAAATAGATCTAACCGTCCGTATTACTTTATAAACTAAGCGAAATTAGTTTATTTCCATTCCATATCGTTTATAATATTTTATAACGATTTATCGCTATTTTTATTTATGTAAAAATAGCACATTTAATTCGAATGATGTTTTAGGTCATTACGCGGCCCTGGCGCTGTTTTCATTCAGATTTGACTTCCTCATTTCTCGAAATCTAACCGTTGGATCTTAACAAATTTAATATTGTTGGAAAGATCTTTCCAAAGCGAACTCAACAGTTCCAGTTTGGGGGAAAATCCGATGGTCAGATCTCTCAGTATAATCGTTTAAAGTTATGATTCCAAAACTCAAACTACCGCACGTGATTCGTTTTATTTTAATTTACATATATATATAATTCGTTTGATGGTTTCAAAACTATTTATTCTTTAAATAATTTTAGTCATTCCATATATATGTTAAAAAAATTATTTTTAATGAACAAACATTTATTTCATTACATGTAAATTTTGTACATTTCATATTCATGTTAAAAATGATATTTTTAACATTTCAAGACATGTAATTTTATACACTTCCTACACATGTTAAAGAACTAATCAAAAATATAATTCAAGACATGTACATTTTATACACTTCTTACACATGTTTATCATGATATTTTTATCTAACAAAAATATAATTCAACGTATGACTATTTTTATTACTTCATGAACATGTTAAAGAAAAGATTTTTATCAAACAAAAAACATAAATTAACCAACGATTCATTTATCTTCATTAACATGTTAAAGATGTCATTTTTATCAAACAATAACATAATTTAACAAACGATTACTTTATCCTCATTAACATGTTAAAGATGTCATTTTTATCAAACTAAAACATATTTTAATAAATGATTATTTTATCCTCATTAGCTTGTTAGATATGTCATTTTCATCAAACCAAAACATATTTCAACATGTGATACTTTTTTATAACTTCCTAACATGTTAAAGACAATATTTTTAATAAACAAAACATTTTCAACATATGATTCTTTTTATAACTTTGCTAACATGTTAAAGACAATATTTTTAATGAACAAAACATATTTCAACATATGATTCTATTTATAACTTCGCTAACATGTTAAAGAAATATTTTCATTGAACAAAATATATTTCAACATATGATTATTTTTTATAACTTCGCTAACATGTTAAAGACAATATTTTTAATGAAAAAAACATATTTCAACATATGATTCTTTTTTATAACTTCGCTAACACGTTAAAGACAATATCTTTAATGAACAAAACATATTTCAACATATAATTCTTTTTATAACTTCGCTAACATGTTAAAGACAATATTTTTAATGAACAAAACATATTTCAACATATGATTCTTTTTTATAACTTTGTTAACATGTTAAAAATAATATTTTTAATAATCAAACATTTATTTCTAACATGAAGATTTCTGTAATTCTTACATAAAATGAAAATGAAATTTTTATTGTTAAAACATTTTATTCCAAACATTGAATATTTTTGATGATTCATACATACTATATAAATGTGATTTTTATTGTTAAATTTTTTTATTCCAAACAATGAATATTTTTGTGATTCATACATACAATAAAAATGTAATTTTTATTGTTAAAACATTTTATTCCAAACAATGAAATATTTTTGTGATTTATACATACAAAAAAATGTACTTTTTATTGTTAAAACATTTTATTCCAAATAATGAATACTTTTGTGATTCATACATACAATAAAAATGTGATTTTTATTGTTAAAACATTTTATTTCAAACAATGAATATTTTTTGATTCAAACATACAATAAAAATGTAATTTTTATGGTTAAAACATTTTATTCCAATTAATGAATATTTTTGTGATTCATACATATAGTAAAAATGTAATTTTTATTGTTAAAACATTTTATTTCAAACATGAATCTTTTTAATGATTCATACATACAATAAAAATGTAATTTTTAATGTTACTATACAATTCATCACAACTACAATCAATCAATTCCAATTTTATATAACGCATATATGTATTTTATATAGCGTATATATAAATATAATATCACAATCACAATCAATTTTATTTTAAATTTAGAAATCTCTCTGATGGTTTCCACTCCGCCAAAAATTGAGATGAGCTCCAAATCAATCCAAATCAGTTTTGTTGCGAAGCTTTCGTCGATATGGTTCCAAAGAATCTTGTTTCGCTGAATTCCAAGTTCATATGCGAAACTTATGCTTTTTATAAGATTACATACATATATATGTCATTAACAATTAAAATAAGTAATTAACCTCCTAACCTTCTCTAATCTCTTCCTCTAATCTTTCTTCTTCTCCAAACACCCTCATGCAACAGCCAACTCCAAAACGCATGATGCCCATATTCATCCCGACACTTTTTGTCTCCGAATCGCCTCAAATTTGGCCACAACGTGCTATTCTACCTCCTAAACACCAAAACAAACTCGAATTCATGCATCGTTGCTTCTATTTCAGCGAATTCATCAACCCTAGCCCGCATAAACCATATGCTGGAAAATCGCAGCATACAAAATGTTCTTGAACCTCTCCCATACTTATACCAAATTGGAGAGAAAGCTATAAGGATCACATATATATTTATCTCGTGATTTTATAGCTCTGTATTTTGTTTGATTTTGATTTTAGAAAAGGGGGAAACTCACGTTGAAGAGAAGGAAGAGCTGTAGCCTGATACTGAGAAATAGAATTAGGTTAAGGAAGTGAAAAGGATACTATGTAGTGGTGAAAATTATTTTTTTAATGATTTTACAATTTATTATACTCAATTTTCGCTTATTTTCATCGTTTAAAAATCCGTGTGATCACCTACGGATCCCGTTTCCAATGAAAATTGACATGCAACTACTCTATGACATTACGGACCCAACGAAACTAGTTTCGTAGAATTACAAATCCGTATGGACAGACAACGAATTTTTAAAGTCAAAATATTGTCTGTTTTTTACTTTAAAAAGCACGCCCGGTCACATACTAATTTTTAAAATCATGAAATTTGGAATCTTACTATTATTCGACGCTACGGATTCAATAAAAAAAGTTTCGTCGAATTCTGAGGTCGTCTCAATAATGTTTCTTTGTAAAATTACTCAAATTAGCTTCAAAAATGCGATTTTTGCGTACCTTTTCTTCTTGTACGCCCAAACGCTAACTTCAAAAATTATGCATAACTTCAAAAATTATGCCCTTTCGGATTTAACTATTATTTGACAATACGAATCCAAAAAAAAAGTAGAATCCAATTCCGAGGTCGTCTGAATAATGTTCCTTTGCAAAATGACTGCCTTTTTTGAACAAATGATTTTGCCTCTCATGGAGACATACTGACTCCGTTCGACGCGCACTCTGGAACCCAACAATGATTTGTCATTATGATTCCAAGATAGTTTATTTCGTCTAACTCCGAGCTGATATGCAAAATTTCACTTTTTGAGGGCTATGCGATGATTTTCAAAATCTAATTTTCAATTTAAAGAAAAAGCTTATAAATAAATTTTATAATTTTACTGAGCTTATTTTAATTCAAATAAAATATATAAACTAATTTTGAAATTATTCTCAAATTCTATTTAGCAAAAATAATCAATTCATATTCACAAATTCATTAAAATAGCTTAAATCGAAATATTAAATCAGTTCTGAAAATACGGGTTGTTATAATCTCCCCCACTTAAAATCTTTTCGTCCTCGAAAAGGAATGGAGCGTAAAGTTGTTTAACTAACCAACTCAAATTTCATTATGGCTTTCATTCTTCAACTTTTAAATTTCTAAGAATTTTCTAATTCTTCAAAAATTTGGATAACACCCTAAGTTTTCGAAAAATTTCTCCATAACCTCCTTTGTACGGAGAGACCTTTAAAATCGCAACTTGCCTCATAGGGCCCTCATCAATCCAAAAGAAAAAGAAAAAGCCAAGCGGCTCATAAAATCACCAGTTTCAATTTCATTCCTCTTCTTAGCTTCCCTGCTATGACCTGTTCAGACATATATATGTACATGTATTCAATTTCAATTTATTTTCAATTCATTTCAGTATTTGATTCGATTTGGCTAAATTTTACCTTTCAATTGTCATATCAGTTTCAATAATCTTATTAGTTAACTAATAATCAAACAATACAATCATCAATTAATTAGTTGATTAGCTTTTCAAATATATATAACTTTTATATATTCAAAAATCATATTTTTTAAGATCGGATTATATATATAATCACAAATACATTAATTATAAACTTGTCACTCTCAACTCATTCTAGGGAATTTCTAACCCCATCTCTAACGAGTATCTCATTCTAGGATGCTACTGATCCTATCTCTGATGAGTTTTCTGTAACACCCCGTATTTTCTTTGAATGTATAAGTAACAAATCAGAGAATAATTAAATTATAAAATAAGAATCAAGGGAAACGGGTTGTGCCATTGCGTTCATCTCGAAATTCTACTTGAAAACGAGTCCGAGTTTTCGAAAAATGAAGTCCGTATGACCAAGTTATGACCCTCCGAAGCTGAATTTCAGAATCGAAAACAGCTCGAAAATTCGAATTCAAAATCCCAGAATAGGCTGGGCGGGATAATTCCCGCCCATGGACTAGGTCGACCTGGGGGTTGACCATAGTGTCGACCTCCCAGGGCCAGGTCGACCTGGCCAGACTAGGTCGACCATAGTGTCGACCTGTGGGTCGACCTGCTCTAAAAACCCAGTTTTTGAACCTAGTTCATTCTGATGTATCCGGTCTTGTTTTCTGTCTAGATTCGTCTGCCTAATACTATATAAACAGCCCCCCTAGCCTCATTTTCTCTATACAATTTCATTCTGTCTATATTCTGCCTCTATTCCAATTAAAAATAAAAATGGCATCGCTACTCTGCTGGAATCAAAACTTGGACTGATGCATCTTCTTCCAACCTGAATAGAATAAAAAGCTAAATCAAATCTCAAATCAAAGTTTAGAGCTTCGACAACAATTAAAGAAGAGTAATTCAGCCTTTCTGCATCAACACTAGTTTATTTCCTTTCCTAAAACCACGAAAGGCAAGTACAGTTATTTTCTGCTATAAACTGTAATTATAATCGTGACATGATTTGTAAATCTGAATTTGAGGTTATGTCTGTTTTGTTCTGTTTAGATCTATCTTATTCTGTATCTCTTTCTTCTTTCTGTTCTATAGCCAGGCTACCACGAGCCTGAGCAAAATCTCATAAGAGATTAACGCACGAACGCTAAAATGTTTGGGACAAATAATGAACGATGCATAATTTGACAGGACTGATTCGAGGACATGCCATAAAATCTGAGGCATATAATTGGACATGTGGCATATTTAACATATGACTTGAGATTGAGGCAAATAATATATTGGACATATGACTTGAGATTCGGGGCGTAGATTTAACCGTAAACATGAAACTAATTTAGATACATAGTACATGTTGTAATCTAGATCTGTAGTTAATTTGAGAAATAAACATATGTTAGATCTAGAACTGTTCATACTAGGTACGATGATCTGTGATTTGGGAGAAGGGGAAATTATATGACAACCTGAAACTTGGGGACATATTCTTATGTAAAAATTCATGACATGAAAAAGGAATATGTGACTTAGGTGTAAAGACCTATACAAAACAGGATAACTATTAATGTGAATGCGCCTAAATTAGGGGGTTTTGGATATCTGGCATCATAGGCTATAATTTGGCATAATTCATATTGTTTATCGTGATTTATGGAGAATATTTTGTACTGTGTAATGTTTAACTAAAAATTAGGAGCATATGTGGTATTATGAATTATGACCATGATTTGGCAAGTGAGTTTAGGCTAAATTTATGATTAGGCAATATATGATATATATAATCTGCTAAATCTGTTATCTGCAAAATCTATTATATTGCCTAATCTGCTAGTTCTGTTATATTGCCTAAACTGCTAGTTAAATTGAATTGCCTAATCTTCTAATTATGTTAAATTGCCTTGTCTGCTAAATCTGCTAAATAGCCTAATCTGCAAGATCTGTCATCTGTTTAATCTGTTGAATGACGCAATCTGTTGGAACTGAAATGCAAAAATTTGAAGTATGTGAATCTGTAGGCTCGATTTAAAATTGAGCAAAACTTGTTAATAGAACCTCGAAAAATCTGATGTAACTTGTACAAAAGTTTAATCTGTTAAATAAACAGAATTAGTCTGATATCTGAAAAATCTGTATTGGAATGAATTGGCTATGACACGAGGTTAGACTCTGTTTGCGGTAGAAGCCTGCCCGGAACCAACCGGCTTAACCAGCAACCGCAAACTGTCAGTCTAATGTGAGAGGTTATAGGCATAACTAAAATATGCTTAGACACGAGGTTAGGTCTGGCTTATGGCAGAAGTCTGCCCGGAACCGCCCGGCATATCCAACGGCCTCAAGCTACCGACCTAATGTGAGAGGTCTGTGCATTAATATTTAATTAATGCAAATCTGGGATAAATATGATGTCTAAAACGTATTGGGTGGATAGGGTTAAATCAATTGGACTAATGAATTTAACAAACCCGTTTCGTGAATCTATAGGCCCAATTACAAAGTTAGACAAATCTATAAATCTGTTAAATCCGTATATCTGATCCGTTAGTATGAAAACTTGTCTGATCTGTAAACTAGTTGATCTGAACTCTGTATGTCTGAACTTGTAAACAAGTTAATCTGAAATCTGTTAGTCTGGGGGGACACAAGGTTAGGAGGGAAATTACTTGTGTCATCTGTTGTTTAGGACCCATATTAGTCAATAACCCTTTGTGGTATCAAAACTTTGACCCAACAATAGGTAGGGTCCGGGAACGCTTACTGAACTAATTATAAGTGGTTCATTCTGATAATGGCGAGGGGTGTTGATGGTGCGTACCAACCGGGTCATGTGCGTGCATGGATCCCGGTCTGCCTCTGAGGATGTAAGATGCCGTGACATCTGTAAATAGTCTGTGCCAATTGGTTGTCACTTTAGGGAGTGATACACCCTATTGTGGAGCCGACACAGGGTATTTATGTATTAGGGAGCCGATCGCTTGGGGTAGGGGTTTAGTGTATACTTAGTTCTGTCTGCTTCTGTTGGTACCGTCTGTTTCTGTTGGGTGGCAACACCTGTCTGTTTCTGCGTGGTACCGTCTGTTTGGGTGGTAAAGGCCCATTTACTAGTGTACACCTAATTCTACATTTTGTTTCCGTAGGGATTAATCTGTTTCTGTTTCTGTTCGGGTGGTAAAGGCCCATTATTAGCATTCTGTTTCTGTCTGTTTCTGTTCGGGTGGTAAAGGCCCATTATTAGCGTTCTGTTTTTGTGGAAATTACTTTGTTCCCATTTCTGCTTCAGTTTAGACATTAGGGTGACACCTAATCCTGTTATACTAGTATTAGTGCAGAGAAATGAAAAGTAATATTATTCTGTTTCTTCTGTTTAACCTAAGTACATCTGCTGCTCCTGTTACTGTTATCTCTTATCCAGCTTATTTTCATTTCATGATTATTATTATCTGTTCATATGCTGAAAGTCACTGGACTTGCCAGACTTTATGTTTGACCTTGCTTGTTTTTGCCCTTTTTTCTTCCGTTTCCCCCCCAGGTTTTCCAAGGAGGGAACACTTTAGCTTGATCCGGATTTCTTCTGCTTGAAGTACTTAGAGTGCTTAAAGTATGGCTTGACTCCTTATGGCAGCTTCTGTGAGGATTATGATTTTAAAGTTTTGTACTCTGATGATTTTCTGAAAAAGACTGATATTTATGTACTTGAGTTTTTCTGGAAAGATGTAACCAAACCGATTTCTGATTTCCACTGAAATAAAAAGTATTGTTTATCTGTCTTGTAAATTTCTGTTCTGTCTACTAAAACGCTCCACCAAAGTTAAGGCATTCCCTTTGTGAGTGTCCTTAACGGAGGTGGGGTGTTACATTTTCTTTCATAGGGCATTATTAATCCTACCTCTGATGAGCCTTTTATTCAGTTCTAACGAGTGGTACCCCAAAGATTTGAGTAAACCAAAGCTCTAATACCACCTGTAACGATACAGATTTCGCTCGGACCTAATGGATTGCTAAATAGAGCAAGATCATTTGAAGCCTGGATACGCTAACTCTAGGCATACAACACATCAAAACAAATAACAGAAGACTTTTATAAACATCATAATAAAGTAACATCAGAGTACAGAATATATCAGAGTACGTCGAAAAATAATACTGCAATGGAAGATTAATTTACAATAAATTTAATACAATGCAGCGGAACAAATATACTAACACAGCAGAACCCTATTAATGCTCTGGACATAGCTTTAAGCTTCAATCCATAATCCTGCTCAATAAATATATATCTGCAAAATAAACCACTCGATTGCCCATGTTGAAATATGGGCACTCGAGTTTGCAAGTGAAACAAACTGCGAGTCAGTCATGGGACTGGTATGAGAAATCTAATTAATTTATTTAATAATAAAGGCTAATCATAGGACCACGCCGCTAACACGGAATGGGTTTACTCCATTGGATTGCCAGTGCGTAAAATAAAGTAAATCTTTTAAACAACACAATGTTTTTAGAAAAATGAAGTCATTATAAGATTCAAGTCCCATCACGTAATGCAACACAAACCGCAGGATAAAGTTTTACCTTATAATAGCCAAAAATGCTTGATACGAATAAAATGAAATCAATTGATATTATTACTAGTGTCTAGTCAGATTAAAACACTTTTAAATATAAATGTATCAACCCTAGACTGCATAGCTACCATATACATTGTCGCCATAAATATGTTTACAATCAAATCTGTAATGTCGTATTGGAGATTGGGTTTCCATCATGAGTCAAGGCAAGGGATGGTCTCCTTACCGATTCGGATAACCTCTAGCAAGATGACCTAGGATCCCCCGCAGTGAACCCTTCAATCCTGCAGGGCCAGTCCACACATACTTTAGTGGATTAGTTATTCCTGAACACATGTTTCCCGTTCCTATCGGACCTATCACTTGGCCAGTAGCGACCAATATCCGAGGCACCTGGCAATCCATCAACCACATAAATAAAAATGTCTGAGCTCCATACCATGACACCACTTCTAGCTAGAAAGAAACATCATGCACTCCCTGCATTCCCTTATCCCTTTTTGACTCTTATCGGGGTGCGAGGCTTGCGAATTAATGTTATACACAAAGCTATGATAATTAAAGCTATGCTTTGATAATCAACCACAAGGCTATCCTTTTCAACAAAAGCCTTAATCATTTGCATCTTAGCATGCCACATTGACAATTCACGCCGTGCGATTGATGTCTATCGATGTAAACTGTGACGACTCGAACTTCCCCGTAAAGGAAAGCCCGGATTGAGTTGAGAACACGACAAATCAGAACACAAACAGAAGAACATTTCATTGCTATTACAACAATTTACATCAGAGTACAAGAATATGTAGAGTATGAACAAATAATATACATTTGATAAATACTAGAGATTTACAAATTACAATGCAGCAGAAAATAATACAAAACACAACTGAAAGAAATAGACGGATACAGAATGTTCCGAATATAGCTCCAGCTGTAAACCAGGATCCTGTGAATATAATATCTGCAAAACCAAAACTACTAGCTGCCCGTGTGGAAAATAGGGGCACACGAAGTTTAGGTTAAAACAATAAACTCCAGATCATTCATGTGACTGGTGTGAGAACTAAAATAGTTATTAAATCTTTACTTTAGTATAAAGTAAATCAAGGGACCATGCCGTATAACATGAAATGGGTTTTCTCCTAAGAATACCAGTGCATATAACAAAACAGTGCAATGCTTTTTGGAAAAATGAAGCTATTATAACACTCGGGTCCCATCACACAATGCAATGCAAGCCAGAGATAGAGTTTTACTTTATAATAACCAAACATTCTTGGTACGTTTAAAACAAATCAATTTGATACTATTATAAGTGTATATATGTTTCAAAAACAATTTCAATCATAATGTACCAATCATAAGCGACAAGAGCGTCCCATGCCACTATGCCACCACATATAGGATTACAATCAAAACCACACGATGTCGTATTGGAAGTTGGATTTCCATCTATGAACCAAGGCAAGGGATTGTCCTTACCGCTTCGAGACTATCTAGCCCAAGCCTCAGGACCCAGACATAGGTGAGCCCTTGGATCGTCAGGGTCGGCCCACACTTAGCGGGTTAATAATGCCATAAACTATATGCTAGCCTGCCCTATAGGGTATAAATGAGCCAGATGACTCAATATCCATCGATTCCATAGTAACCGATATATCTGAGGTGCCTCTCTATCCATGAAGTAACAATAAGCAACATCCACATGAGTAAAATGTCTGGGCTCCATACCATGACACCACTCTTAGCTAGAAACTAGCATATGTCCATTTCCCTAAAGTCCTCTCCCGTTTCAGGTTCACACCGGGGTGTGAGGCTCGCGAATTAACGCTATAAACAAAGCTATGCTATATTAAATTTGTGCTTTGATCATCAAGCACAAGACTCTGCTTTACTCCAGAAGCCTTGATCATTTGCATCTCAGCATGCCACACACGCATTTCACGCCATGCGACTGATGTCTATCGATATATAACCTCTAAGCTCGTACGTCTCAGAGAAGGATGTTAAGAAAGAGAATAAATTCTCCGCCACCAAACAAATATATATTTAATAGAGATCAATCAACACAGAATAAAATCCAATGTCATACATACGTCTTTTTACAAGTTCATTCTGGGTCTGAACGAAACCGAAGGCACCTTATTCCTCGTTCCATTCGTCCAATATGGAAGACAGGCTCTCGCATATCCGGTCGATCTCCTAATACGTCTGGATGATTACCGCTTATTACCTCATTTTGGGTGCACAACCCAATCAAGACATCGGTGATCATCCAAACGATGTGAAGATCTCCAGTCTTCAACCACCGTCTTCATCATCGACTTATCGTCGAATCAGTTATTCAGAACAGGTATAAACCCAACCTTTTCGAATAACTCGCGTATATAATAAACAAGTGCTATAAAAACACAACATACGCCTCATTCCAATCCAGAATATTCTTTTATTCAAATATTCTCATATTTTGGGAAAAGTTCCCATTAATTTTATTAATGATAAGTTCTTTAAATTTATTCTTTAATCTTCCTTTGGATATCAACTCAAACCAAATTAAGGTTTATCCAAACTAGTCAGGATTAGCGATCTTTACTGAAGTTACTATTTATTTTATTACCCCATCCCAACCTATTCCTTCCATGGAGCACAACCGGTAATAGTCCATATCTAACACCACGGTGTTATCGGTAACTAATTACCATTTCACGTTCAAATCTAATTAAAGATTTAACTATCGCTTGGAGCAAAACTGGTGATACTCCATTCTCGATCATTTACCGAATTTGATAATTTTAATTTATCATATTCTCATTTCAATCTAATTAAAGATTCATTAAAAATCTACTTAGTTTTAATCTTCCCAAAAATCAATATTAATGATCACTTCAAATCTAGGAAGTAAATCCTGTCTTTTACTAGGTTAAAGAACCAATGTCATTTAAAACACAGTTCACGATAAACCCAAAATCACATTCCATCAATTATGGAATCTTTACGGAAAACAAATCAATATATAAAATCGGTATAAACTTCCATATCCAACCAATAATATAAATGGAATAACGACAACGCCTTTTAAATTCCACGTATAGTAACAATCTTCCTCCACAGAAGCTCACTTCGATTATTATCAAATCGAATTCCATTCCATTCCAATTTATTGTATTAAAATGGAAAACTTTACTTTGGAAATTTCCATTAAATCTTAATAAAAATATATATAAATTCCAAATCACATTTCACTGTAAATCGGGCAAAAGAACGAATGTCGTTGAAAACACAGTTCACAATAAACCCAATTCACATTCCATTTTATTCGAATTAAATGTTAATTAACTGGAAACTCTAATAATCTTAATTAAAAGATTTATTCTTTTCACACAGGGTTTAAGAATAGTGTTATTTAAAACACCATTCACGACAAACCCAAAACCCAATTCTTTTATTCAATTCCAATTAAATATTAATTAATTGGAAAAATTTCACTAAATCTTAATTAAAAGATTTATTCTTTTCTCAACTGGGTTTAAGAACAGTGTTACTGAAGACACCATTCACGACAAACCCAAAATCCAATTTAATATTAAATACAAGGCTCTGAATAGAAATTATATCTGCTTATATTCAATATCAAATTCCAAAATCAACAAATATCGTATTGGGAATAACGATATATATATCTTCCAAATTCCTCCACAATATCCGTATAGTCAGGAATCCAATATCGAAATATTCCGAAGATAATTTTGATTCAAATCCATTCCAATTCCTATACTGGAAATTCTAGTTATTTTTATAACCATTTCAAATCTAATTTATTTATTTAAAAGTATTGGATTATAATTCTAGTTCATAACTAGTTCATTTCGGTAAAAAAAATTATGTTTTCAAATATGGAATTTTTCATCCCAATTCTTTGCAAATCATTTATTATGATTTTACATAAATTATTAATATTTTTAATAATTTTATCAAGGCCTGTGCATTCGATTTCCATAAATAGTCATCGAGCTGCACTTACAGCGACCTTTTCCAATTTTGATTTGGACATAATTCCAAATCCAACCGTTAGATTTCAAATCTCTGATATTATTGGAAAGCTCTTTTCGATACGTAGCCAACGATTTATTTTTAGGAAAATTTGATGGTCGGATCTCCCGTAATGTCTATTCGAAGTCAATGGTCGAAATTCGCGAACTACCGCGGCGCGGCGCGTTCTAATAAGGCCATTAAATATATATATTTCGTCGATTTCCATTTAAAACGTATTTTATAAATTTTTTTTAAAGCGATTCTAGCTTCATTTTCAATTTTAAATCAAAATTGAATTTTCCTTATCATTATAATATATAAATGATAATATTTTCAAAGTATCAGATTTTGAAATTATTTCCTTTTCGATATTCATTATAAAAATGAATAAAATCGATATAAATATCGTTCACGTCAAAATGGCGTTAATATAATCAACACGACTTCATATATTTCAATATTTTTGTGTCCATCCCAAATCAGACATCAAAATCATATTTTGATCCATTACTGAATATTATTTTAAAATATTAGTTATTATAAAATATTCATTCCTCGTCATTTTAAAATATTTGTTAATTTAAAATATTCGTTCTTTCCGAATTGGAATCAGTCACAGTCAATTACCATATAATTTTATTTATATGGATTTCATATACACGTGTACACTACAATAATCAAATACAGTCAACCATCATCCAGACTGCGTTACATAACTGCATAAGCGTTAAATATAAATAATTAACTCTTATGACAGCCTGTCAACCAATCGATTGACATACAGCTAAACATTTGCGATTAGTGTATGTCAAATATCATCCCAATACCCTGTGGGGTTTTAATCAACAAACACTGATTATTATTTGTACGGTTGGGCGTTGTGTAAAATATATCGTCCCAATCAATATCAGTCAAATGTGTGTATATAAACAAATCATCCGATTTGTAAATGATTATTTATTTTATTCATATACACGTTAAAAATTATATTTTTAATAATAAAATATTTATTTCAACACATGAATATTTTATTTTCCATTTCACATTACAATCACAATCAATTTCTATATGCAATCAATCATGTCGTCCATGGTCTGTTGATGATGGGGAGCAGTTCATATATGCAGTTATAAAATTAATAACTGTACAAGAGATTATAGTGAGGATGTAACACCCCGTAATTTCTGAGAATATTAAAATAAAAAATTAAAGAATAATTAATTTCAAATATAAGAATTAAGCGAAACGGGTTATGCCATTGCGTTGGTCTCGAAAATCTGCTTGGAATAGAGTCCAAGTTTTCGAAAATCGGACTTTGTATGAAGAAGTTATAACCCTCGGAACTTTCAGAAACCTATATAAAACAATTCAGAAAATTAAATACCAATGCAGGTCGACCAGGGGGTCGACCTACCCCAAGCTAAGTCAACCTCCCTATATACAGGTCGACCTGGGGGTCGACCTTCCCCTCGGGTCAGATCTGAAATCTGACGTTTTTCCTTATGTGACGATTCTGACTCTTTGATGAGTCATTTAGGGATGGTGTGGCTATTCTATCTTGTCTGGATTGTTTTGATTTTCTCTAGGTTAATCTGACGGTTCTTATTAAATCAAACTTTTACATAAGCAACCTAAATCTAAACCCTAAGCCACACAAAAATATTCCTAGATTCGTTATGCTGTCAACACTCAACCTAGAGCAGCCGCCATTCTCATTCAATTAGAAAGCATGATTAGAAGCTTCAAATCAAATCAAACTTAGTCTAAAAATAAGAGAACAACAAGTCTACTCCAAGGGAAAGCTATTTAGTTTTAGAATATAGATCCCGGAAATCAAGAATTTCCTTTTGTTTGTAAGTGTAGTTATCTTTCAGATGTGAATAAATTAAAGACATGATTTGCAATGACTTATAAAATAGAATTGTACCAAGTTGTATGTGATGCTGATTCATGTCTATTCTATCATGTATGCCTATGAACTATTGTGGTTTATCGAACCTACCATGTTATGTAGAAATTGGTGAATGAATCTACTGAAGTTGTATAGGAATTTGGGAATGAGAAAAAATCATGTTATATGCAAGTTTGGTGATGCTATCACGTTATAAATACGTGCAAGTTTATAGGCTAAAATATGATTATGTAAACCTATATGTTTATATCTACAACCCTATACGTTTAGATCCATATGCCTTTATGTAAGATCTATGTTAACTTGATTCAACCACTATGCAAATTCACAACTACATGCCAAGTTTAATTTGTGTAGTTTTATGTAAATCCATATACTTATGATTCATGTTGCGTAGATCTAGTTTGCAAGTTCATAATTAAAAAAATATTGTTCTATGCCAAGTTCATGTGACACATGTATAGTTATATCCATATTTTTGTATGATGTTGGAATGTTGCAAGTTCCTCTTTTTCACCTTTTTGTTTTATAAGTTAGGCTAAAATATCGAGCCTAACATTTTATGTAATATTGCGAACGTATGACGGGGGTAACGTTAGGGAAAAACTTGAAATTACATGTGATTGGCATGTTTGACACATAAACATGATAAGTGGCATGAAAATGGTATAATCTATATAGCTAAAAGTTATGAACTTGATTTAGAGGGAAAGTGGGCCATGACAATAAATTGTTGATAATTTACATAAAAGATAAATATGTAAATCTAGTAAAAGACGGATATGCCTAACCCGAGGTTAGATTGAGTTATGGTATAAGACTGCGTGGAACCGCCCGGCAAATCCAGCAACCGTAACAGTATATATCTAATGTGAGAGGTTAACGCATTGAGCCCAAAAGAACCCGAGGTTAGACTGAGTTACGGCGTAAAACTGCCCGGAATCGACTGGTACATCCAGTGACCGTAACAATACCTGTCTAATGTGAGTGGTTGGTGCTTTAATAAAAGAATTAAAGCTAAGACAGGAATGGTAGGGTTAAGTTAATTAAGGTAACACTTAACCAATACACCATGTTAATTAGACAAGTGGGTGAGGTTATGTAAATTTAGAACACTTAACCATTATAACATATTAATTAGACAAGTGGATGAGGTTAAGTAAATTTAGAAAACTTAACCGTTATAACATGCTAATTAGACAAGTGGGTGAGGTTAAGTAAATTTAGAAACACTTAACCAATACAACAAGATAAATGACTAGGGTTAAGTTAATAGGAAACACTTAACCAGTATATCATGATGAATGGGTAGGGTTAAGTAATAAGAAACACTTAACCAATATAACTTGTTTTATGGAAAGGTTATGTTAAAATAAGAGGGCAACACTTAACTAATATAACTTGATTTATGGAAATGTTAAGTTAAAATAAGAGGGCAACACTTAACCAATATAACTTGATTTGTGGTAGGGTTAAGTTAACACAAGAAAGCAACACTTAACTAAAGTAACATGACATGTAGGTGGGTTAAGTTAACTTGAATAGATTGATGACATTTAACCAATACAACAAGATGAATGCATGGGTTTAAGTTAACAAGAAACACTTGACCAATAAAGCTTGATTAACGAATGGGGTTAAGTTAATTGGAAACACTTAACCGATCCAACATGATAAGTGAGGAGGGTCAAGTTAATAAGAAACGCTTTACCAACATGACATGATGAATGTGTGGGTTAAGTTAACATGAACCGACAACACTTAACCAATATGACATAATGTGCGGGAGGGTTAAGTACATATCGGGTTAGTGTGTAATATTAGTAAATATAGGCCCACAAAATTTAACCATTAAATAAACATGCTTGAATCAGTGGAAGGTTTAAGTACATATCGGGTTGGTGGGTATTATTAGTAAATATAAGCCCACAAAACTTAACCATTAAATAAACATGCTTGAATCAGTGGAAAGGTTAAGTACATATCGGGTTGGTGGATAATATTAGTAAATATAGGCCCACAAACTTAACCGTTAAGTAAACATGCTAGAATCGATGGCAGGGTTAAGTATATCTCGTGTAGCTGGGTAATATTGGTACCCTAGTAACGGGGACCCATTTCAGCAGTCACCCACATAGATATATCATGGTACCCTGAAACTAGGCAGGGTGGGGCACGATTACTGGGCTGATTATAAGCGATCAAAACAGTGGCAGGGGGTACGTCAGTGTGGGTTTCGATGGTTTACGGGCGTGCACGTACTCCGGAGTGGGAAAAAGCGGGCACTGGGTACCAGTAGTTATGCACTGTGCATCTTGAATCGTGTCGGGTTGCTATCATAAGGATTGGTACACCTTATGGTGGGACCAGCACAGGGTATCTACATGCAAGAGAGGGCCGATTGACACAGACACAAGGAAAAATGAATACAAGTAGGGAGCCGATCGATAGGGTAGTAAGGGTACATCTAACATGTTCATGGCAATTAGGCTGATTGAGGTGGTATCCTTACGATAGATGTACACCTAAAGGCTACCACAATTACGGGGATTGGGATCATGTTATCATTTTATACAGATTACTAGGTGGTGTAGAGATAGATATAAAAATTAGAATAACTAGGTAGTAGCGAAGCAGAGAAAGAGTAGGAGCGCATTCAGTTTACCTTGCACTTATCTTGTTTTTAGTTATCTTGTTTTTATGGTATTGTCCTATTTTCAGTTTATTCATGTCATGATCATTTATCTTGTTTGCATGCTGAAAGATCACTGGACTTACTAGACATGTGTCTGACCTAGTTTGTTTTTCACCTCTTTTCTTCCGTTTCTCCCCCCATAGGTAGTCAGGGAGGCAATAGCTCAGCCTAGCTTGGACCTCTTCTCTTTCCAAGCTTGAAGATTAGTTGGTGTATTGCTTTGGACTCTCTCTCTTCCACTGCTATGGCTGGTTCATGCTATATTAGGGAATATCATTGTTTTATGCTTCTTTTATTCTTGGAAAATTTTAAATTAAGACAGAAGTTCTATGTATTACATTTAAGTATGATTGAGGAAATTGTTGCAAAAGCTTGACTGAATTAAGTTGTTTATAAAATGTATTTATTTTTCTACTGCTTTATTTGTTTGTCTTGTAATTTATCAGCATCTTTTACCTATAATGCTCCATCGAATTTAAGTCATTCCCTTTGTGAGTGACCTTAACGGAGGCGGGGTGTTTCACTTGGTATCAGAGCCGAAGGTTACCGGATCAGATAAAAGATTTGAATAATTATTTTCAAAATGATTTTAAAAGAAGCATTTCCAAAAGAAAATTTTGTTTTAAAGGCATTTTCCCCAAAGCCATAAGCACTATCATTAGATCCTCTGTTTGAATCCTTGTTTCCTTCTTTCCTAAGTCTCCAGGGCTCCTGGCTTTCTGGGAGGTAACCTCATCGCGGCATGGTTCCGTAGGCTCGATGAGACTACGACATCTATCAAAGGGCGAAGAAGTGCCCAACCAACATCCATAGTCGTAATAGTTTCACCTACGGCTAATTCTCTTCCAAGCTTTGTAGGGTTTCCCATACGATGGAGGCAACGTTCGAAAGGCTTGTCAACATGGTTCACAAAAGAGGTAAAGAGAAAGAGGCAAAAGAGGGAAGAATCACAAACAAGGGATTGGAATTAGGAAGGGCGGAGGAAATAATAGATTCCACAACAAGAGGAAGTATTTTTTTTCTGCGGTATAGCAGGTCATTTAATTATAGGAAGTAAAAGACAAGTGGTTGTTTTCAGCATGGTGAGGCAGGGCATCTTATCAACGATTTCCCAGAGGACAAGGACAAGGACAAAGGACAGGATTTTCAGGAAGGCAAGTGCATGCTTTCACTGCCAGCGTACCTGAGAGAAAGATAGTAAAGTTTAGTTTTTTCTTTTTGATCATCCTGTTAGTACTCTTTTTGATTTCAGCGCTTCACATTCGTTCATATCTGCTTCCGTAGTTGAGTATCTGCACCTTAGTACTAGTATAATAGAAGAACCCATTATTTTCTCAAATCCGGTTGGTAGTTCAGCTCATTTATCTTTGGTTTGTAAGGATTTGAGAATATCTATATTAAGGATTGAGTTTAAGTGTAATGCTTATGTTTTTGGTTACATGGGCTATGGGTTGATTCTAGGCATGGATTGGTTAGCTAATAATTGTGAAACGTGGGTAGTTATACTTTTTACTTGCCTAGGGAATACCCTCGAAATTTCGTGCGATGCTAAGGGATCAGTTTTTCTTAGCTACTTAGAATGACTTTTTGTATTTATCAACGATTTTCGATCCATTGGAGTAGTCCATGAGTACGTAGATGTTTTTGATTAGGTTAGGGGTTTTACCCCTAAAACTCGAGATAGACTTCCGCATATATCTAGTTGAAGATGCAAAGCCTGTTATGCGATCGACGATAGTTTTGGGGCAAGATTGGCAAGGATCGCCAGAGTCGGTTAAGTGCTCAATTGTTTGGATCATCTCACATAAATCGTCCAAATTCATAGGAGGTATTCCTTGGGTGCTTGTCTGATATTGGTTTAGGCCTTTGGGGCTTGTACTTGAGGGATGTCGAGCTCGACTAGGATGGTTTGCGTGAGAAATAAATGGTTGTGGAAGGCGCCCTAAGTAAGACTGGCCTTAAGAGTACATAACAACCTTTAGCTTTAGACCCTCAGATTTGTGACATGATGGATAAGCTAAGTAGAAGAGAGACCTCTAATCATCTTAGTATATACGCTTGGTATCATGGTTAACATCTGTTTGTCTTGGAAAGATAGTTCGACAACATTGGATATCCTTTAGCATAGTAAGTGATCGAGGTCCTATCTTTACTAGTGGATTTTGGAAATGGAAGCTTCGCAATCGTGAAGTTAAATTAGATAAGGTACAGTGGAGTGAAGCTCAAGAAGATGCGACATAGAAGACTGAAGACTAGATACGCGTATCATACCCTTTTTAAGGGTATACCCTTGATTCCTCTCTTTCTGAAAAGTTTATCTGCATGCTAGTCTTTATCTTTTTAGGTATATCCTCTAGGTCATATCTACGATCCTTAGGTAGGAGCCAGTGGATGTAAACATTTGTTTGAAACATGTTATGATTGATGGTTGCAAGTGGTTGCTTGTGGTTGCTCGTGGATGCATATACACACACAAGGCACTAGATCGGCTCAGTCACTTTCATATTGCATATGCATGAGTGAATTATTTGTATATGATTGTAACTTGATATGTTATCATATGGATGTTCCATTTGTATGAATGATTGTGCACTCATGTAGAAAGTATGGTTAGGAATAATTGCATACATGATAGACTCATGGCACTGACATAATTCGCATTAAGGAGGTCAACTGAATCAGTAGACCGCCTGATTTTGCATTAGATAAGGACATGTACACACACTATGCATATGATCATGAAAGCATTAGAAATAATTTTAAGAACAATGGATGCCTGTGTATGATGGTTGGGTAGATGGATGATTGGATGGTAGGATATACATTCTTCTTAACTTAATGATTTCTGGGACGAAATCCTTTAAGGAGGGGAGAATGTAACACCCCTATTTTCTAAGAATGTTAAAATAACAAATTAAAGAATAGTTAATTACAAATATAAGAATTAAGGGAAATGGGTTATGCCATTGCGTTCATCTCGAAATTCTTCTTGGAATAGAGTCCAAGTTTTCGAAAATCTGACTTCGTATGAAGAAGTTATGGCCCTCAGAACTTTCAGTAAACTATATAAAACAATTCAGAAAATTAAATACCAAGGCAGGTCGACTAGGGGGTCGACCTACCCCAGGCAAGGTCGACCAGGGGGTCGACCTCCTTATATACAGGTCGACCTGGGGGTCGACCTCCCCCTAGGGTCAGATCTGAAATCTGACGTTTTTCTTTGTGTGACGATTCTGACTCTTTGCTGAGTCATTTAGGGCTGATGTGTCTACTCTATCTTGTCTGGATGGTTTTGATTTTTGTAACACCCCCTTATTTTATAATATTAAAATTCACAAATTAAAGTATACTTGATTTTTAGAAGAAGAATTAAGTGAAATGGGTTGCGCTATTATGTTCGACTCAAAATTTTGGGTCAAGATAGACATTTGGTTTGCATAAAACGGATAACTTATGAAGAAGTTATTAAGCCTTGAAGTTTGTATGCATATGAGAGGAATATATATATATATATATATATATATATATATTCAAAACAAAGTTCAAAACAGCGAATCGGGAGGGGGAACAGCCGAACCGTACAATTTTTGGAGTCGACCCGAGCTCCACTGGGTCGACTAGGGGTCGATCCAGGGTGTTCGGCTATCAACCCGTGGCCCGATTAGCCTTAAGGGCTGATGTGGCATCTGAGTTGTCCTGATGGTTCTGCTTATCCCTAGGTTAATCCGACGGCTCTTATTAATTTAATCTTCTATAAAAAAACTCCTAAACCCCTAACCCTAATCACATTAATTCATAACAAGTGTCGCTATGCCGTCAATAGAGAACCTCGAGTAGCCACCATACACTTTCAACCCTAAAGCAAGATAGAAGCTTGAATCAAAATCAAATCAAATCTAAATAACGATTAGTCCACATCAAAGGCGAGCAATTCAAATACAGATCCCAGAAAGACAAGACTATTCTTTTTAATTGTGAGTATGAAAGCTTTCACAAATTAATTAATTAATTTAATTATGATAAGGTATAATTGGGATTATGAGAATATGATTTTGAATCATGTGATGTAAATTATATGTATGTTTGTGGTGTTGAATCATATGTTAGTCTTATGCAAGTTGGATCATATGTTAGTTCTTATGTGAATCTTATGCAAGTTGAATCACAAATCTTATGCAAGTTTGTGATGATTGGATCATATATTCATGTATGAATCTTATGCAAGTTTGGGTTGTTAAAATATATGTGAGACATGTATATGCATATGCTAGTTTATGTGACATTAACCTTTATGTCTAGATCCATATGCAAGTTTACATCTTTATGTTTAGACCCATATGCAAGTTTACATCTTTATGTTTAGACCCATATGCAAGTTTACATCTTTATGTTTAGATCCATATGCAAGTTTACATCTTTATGTTTATATCTATATGCAAGTTTACATCTTTATGTTTAGATCCATATGCAAGTTCACACCTTTATGTTTGGATCTATAGCAGTACATAAGTTATGCAAGTTTATGCCCCCATTACCTATGCTAGTTTTGTATTATATGCTAGTTTGAATGAAATTCATATGCAAGTTATTGGCTATGTAATCTTATGTCATGATCCTTAGATCTATTTTATGTGTTATGTGATGTTGTTTTTCTTTTTATAAGTTATACTATTTGCGAGTCTAACATATGTCATATGAAAACGTATGAATAGCGTGGGGATGATGGGATAGTATTGAATATACATAAATTGTGAATTGGCATAAATGGCCTTAAAAGGCATATAATTAATTTGAGACATTAATTGGCATAATTGGTATTTATTGGCATAATTTTAAGAGACAATTATGGACACAAATAAATTTGAATTTATTAACAAATTTGAGTAGGGATATTAATCCAATTTGGGGTTAAATAAAGATGTGTAATAGTTAACCACCTAAGACACGATGTTAGACTCTATTGTGGTGTAAGACTGCCCGGACCCGCCCGACAAATCCGGCAGCCACAAATGCCAGTCTAATGTGAGAGGTCAAAGGCACGAATTAAATGCGTAACAATTGTAAAGACATGAGGTTAGGCTTGTTTGCGGTATAAGACTGCCCGGACCCACCCAACAAATCTAGCAACCGCAAATGTCAGCTTAATGTGGGAGGTCTTTACAAGATTACGGTTCTAATGAATTAAGTAACAATTAACCAGATAAGCATGTGGTGGGACATAGGGGGTTAAGTGGGTGCCTTGGGTGGCATGTGAAATTAAGTGGGTGCCTTGGGTGGCATGTGAAATATGATTAGATGCACTTAACCAAGATTGAAACATGTAAGAAGGCATGAATAAGAACGGGGTTAAGTGGGGAAACTTTAGTGGGGACCAAGCATAGGTGGAAGGCTTGTGTCAAGCATGTGGGCCCTTTTCAAACCAGTAACCCATTAAGTATCTTTGTAAAGTCGTCCCAAGTCGAGGACAGGACACACTTACTGGATTTGATTGTAAGAGGTCAAAACGGGTTAGCGGTGGCAACGCAAGTCCAACGTGGTCATGTGCGTGCGTGGGCCCGGGCCGGTAGGTAAGACGTTGTTGCATCGTGTAGATATAAGCCGTGCATCTTTGGTGGTATCGGGTTGCCACTTTGGGGAGTGATACATCCCACTATGGGACCAACACGGATATCTACGAGTTAGGGAGCCGATCGAATGAAGGTAGTGTGTACAACTAGTTGAGATAGGGGCATACGACACCTATAAGGCAGCTAGGGGTACACGAAACTACAATTATCATTATTAAGTTCTGTAGGCGGGATCAACTTTTAGGGTGACTAGTGGTGGTGCAATATAGTAATTATCCTATAGTGATTAGGAACGAGATTAACACCAGAATATTCCATTTATTTGCTTTATCATGTGCACTTGTTTCATGGTCATATCTTATCTTACCAGTTTATGGCTTATCCTAGTTACTTTAATAATTATATTGTTAAAGTTATTATGCTCGCCAGACTTTATGTCTGACCCCCTTGTTTTAGCCTCTTTTCTTCCTCCCCCCTTCCGGGTTCTCAATGTGGGACTAGTACTAGTGGAGCTTGATCTCGGATCTCTTTCTCTCTCTCTTTTGGAAGTTCTTGGATTGCTAAAAGTAAAGTTTAGCTCATTCCTTTTATGGCTACTTGTTTTGGGGTTTATGCTTTTTATTTTATGTACTCTGAAATAATTTATCAAGATGGATATTAAGTGTACTTGGTTTATGAAGTTGTTGTAATCAAACTATTTCTCCGCTGCAATAAAAGTTGTTTTAAAAATTTTCAAGTACCATTATTTATATCTGTCCTGTTATATTCTGTTCTATACACTCAATACGCTCCGTGGAAGTTAATGCATTCCCTTTGTGAGTGACATTAATGGGCGTGGGGTGTTACTCGTGGTATCAGAGCTAAAGGTTACCAGACCAGATATGAATTTTGAAAAACTATTTTTTTAAAAGCATTTTATAAAGAAATACTTTCAAAAGTATGTTTTAAGGAAAGTATTTTCAAGAGAAAAGTTTGTTTTAAAAACTTAACCCCCAAGAGCAATATATCTTTCTTTCGAATCCTCCGTTTTGAATCTCTTCATTTTCTTTTCAGCATGTCTGGAATTCCCGAGATACCCGAGGGGATACTGATACCAGGATGGTTTAGAAGGTATCTGGAAGCTAGGGCCAATTTCGCAGGCCCAGCAAATGCTCCTCCTCCCCTCCCCCTTCCTCCTCCTCCCCCCCCCCCCCCCGTGTTGATACTTTTGCAAAGATATGCAAAGATTTTAGGGCAATGGGCGGGACACCTTTTCACGGATCAGTGACGTTTGTTGAAGCTCGAAATTGGCTTAAGGAGGTGGAAGATCTATTTAGTATTTTCGAAGTAGAAGATGGAAGGAAGGTCCAATTGGCTGCTTGGTTAATGAAAGACGAAGCCTCGTTTTGGTGGGAGGTCACGAACGGAGAGCATCCGGTGGAGACATGGATGGATTTCAAGGTAGGTTCAAAATTAAGTTTCTCTCACGAGCAGAAGAGAATTTATATATGGAAAGTTTCTTGGCGTTGAGGCTAGGGGATTTATCAGTAAGGAGTATGTCAACAAGTTCAATCAGTTGGCGAGATTTGGCTTGGAATTGGTAAACACACATGAGATGAAGGCCCCGAGGTTCGTTAAAGGTTTAAATGAGCCGCTACATGGGTTGACGATGACCCACATTTCAATGGGGGCTGCCTTTGAGAAACTGGTTGACATGGCGCTTATGCATGAGGAAGAGAAAGGTGTGAATGCTAATAAGGCACCGGAGAAGAAAGGAGACCAGAAGAAGCCACAACAGCGAAACAAGAAAGGCAGGAAGAAAAATAATGGCAAAGGAAAGAAGAAGTGCTTTAATTGTAGGACACCAGGCCATCTGAGAAAAGACTGTAGGAAAAAGAAGAAGACTGGTTGTTTCCACTGTGGAGAGGCAAGTCATCTAGTTAAGGACTGCCCAAGGAAATAGGGGCAAGGGCAAAGAACTTCTAGAGGGCAGCTTCTGGCTCTCATGGCACCAGGGAAGGCGAGAGGGCAGATTCAGGCTCTCATGGTACCAGGACAGGAGAGAGATAGAAACATTTCCGTTGAAAGTTTAGTCTTTCTGTTTGATCATCATGTTCGTACTTTGTTTGACTCTGGCGCTTCACACTCGTTTGTATCTGCTTCGTTAGTTGAAATGCTGCACCTAAATACAAGTCTAGTTACGGATCCCATAGTAGTCTCAAATCCTATTGGTGGTTTGGCTTATCTTTCTATGGTTTGTCGGGATTTGAGAGTGTCTATCTTGGGCGTTGGGTTTGAAAGCAACGCCTTTGTCCTTGGCTTCATGGGCTACGGCTTGATTCTAGGTATGGATCGGCTAACTAGATACGGTGCCATCCTAGATTGTGAAAGAAGGGTAGTTAGATTGTTGACTCGTCATGGAAAGACCCTTGATATTTCTTGTGACCCTATAGGTCTGGTAATGCTTAGCTACCTAGAATCCCTAGACGCATCCAATGATGATTTAACATCTGTTCGTGTGGTCCGTGAATATAGTGACGTCTTTGATGAAGTTCGAGGTCTACCCCCGAGGCGCGAGATAGACTTTCGAATATATCTAGTAGATAATGCAAAGCTAGTTGCATTACCAGTGCGCCACATGGCTCCGGGAGAGGGAAGAGAACTCAGTAAGCAAGTGAAAGAATTGCTTGAGAAGGGTTTCATAAGAAGAAGTATTTCACAGTGGGGTGCTCCAGTTGTTTTTGCTACAAAAGTTGATTGTTCACTTAGATTGTGCGTTGGCTATAGAGAGCTGAATAAGCTAACACAGAAGCACATGCACCCATTGCCGAGGATAGATGATTTATTCGATCAGTTGGTGGGTGCTTCAGTTTTCTCGCAACTAGATTTAGCTACAGGGTTTCATCAGCTATGTGATAAGCCCGTTACTTCCCCGTGAAGGAAAGCCCGGATTACCTTGAGAACACGACAAAAAGAACGCAGACGAAAGAACATTTCATTGTTATTACAACAATTCCATCAAATACAAGAATATACAGAGTATAATTGAATAAATTACACTCGATAAATATCAGAGATTACAATAAATTACATAGCAGCGGAAAACAATATAAAACACAACTGAAAGTAATGCACGGATACAGAGCTTTCCGAGCATCATTCCAGCTGTAAATCAGGATCCTGTGAATATAAATCTGCAAAACCAAAACTACTAGCTGCTCGTGTTGAAAATAAGGGCACCCAGAGTTTAGGTTAAAACAATAAACTCCAGGTCAGTCATGTGACTGGTGTGAGAATTAAAACAGTTATTTAAACTTTACCTTAAAAGAGAGTAATTCAAGGGACCACGCCGTATAACACGGAACAGGTTTCCTCCCAAGAATACCAGTGCATATAAATAAACAGCACAATGGTCTTTCTAAAAATGAAGCTATTATAAGACCCAGGTTCCATCACACAATGCAACGCAAGCCAGAGGATAGGGTTTTCCCTTATAATAGCCAAACATGCTTGGTACGTTTTAAAAACAAATCATTTGATACTATAATAAGTGTATAGTGTCAAAACAATTTCAATCATAAATATCAATCCTAGGCGGCATGGGTACCATCTATCATGTCGCCATACTAGGCTCTACAAATAAAACCGAAATATCTCGTATTGGAAATTGGATTTCCGTCATGAGTCGAGGCAAGGGGCAAGCTCCTCTCCGATTCGAGACACTATAGCAAATGCCTCGGGACTACACACTCTAGGTAACCCCTGTATCTTCAGGGCCGGTCCTCCGTTACGTTTGAGGATTATTATTCCTGAACACACGTTTCCCGGTCCTTACAGACCTAAAATCGAGGCGCCTCATCCAACAACCACATAGGTGAAAAGTATATAAATGTCAGGGCTGGTAAGTCACTGACACCACCAAAGCTAGAAAGAAACGTCGTGCTCTCCCCGTAGTCACTATCCCGTTTTTGACTTATACCGAGGTGTGAGGCTCGCGAATTCACGTTATACACAAAGCTGCCACGTAGGTCGTGCTTTGATCATCAACCACAAGACTTTGCTTTTCAACAGAAGCCTTGATCAATTGCCACTTAGGCGTGCCACACAGGCAATTCATGCCATGCGACTGATGTCCGTCGATATACAACCTCTGAGCTCGTACGTCTCAGAGAAGGGCGTTAAGCAAGAGAATAAATTCTCCTCCGCCAAACAGATGTATATTTAATGGGGATCAATCAACACAGAATAAAATCCAATGTCAGACACACAGTCCATTTACAAGTTCGTTCTGGGTCTAAACGAAACCGGAGGCACTTTCCTCGCATATCCATCGATCTCCAAGTACGTCTGGACGGTCACCAACTGATTCCCTCATCTTGGGTGTACCGCCCAGTCAAAATCATCAGTAATCACCCAAACGATGTGAAGACTTCCGGTCTTCAACCACCGTCTTCGTCTTTGACATATCGTCGAATCGGTTATTCAGAATGGGTATAAACCCGGCCTTTCCGAACAACACGTGTATATTAAAAAAAAATGTTAAACAAACACAACATATACCTCATTCCAATTCAGCAGCCACTAACCGTAAATTAGCAAGAGAACAATTTCCCAAATATTAACCCCGAAGGCCGAAACCCACATCAGATCAATACCCAGGAAACCATTCTTCTTAGCTAACCTATAGCTAGTTTCTAAATTTCATATTCTTAGGGAAAGGTTCCCATTAATTTTATCAAAGATAAATTCTTTAAAATTTACTCTTTAATCTTCCTTTGGATATCATATCAAACTAAATTATGGTTTTCCAAACTAGTCGAGATTAGCGAACCACACCGAAGTCATTATTTATTTTATTTCCCAATCCCAACCTATTCATCCCATGGAGCAAAACTGTTATTACCCCATAACTAACACCACGGTGTTATCGGTAAATTTAATTACCATTTCACGTTCAAATCTAATTAAAGATTTAACTATCGCTTGGAGAAAAACTGGCGATACTCCATTCTCGATCCTTTTCTAGATTTGATAATTTATATTATCAATCCACATTTCAATCTAATCAAAGATTCATTAAAACTCCTTTTACTGGGTTAAAGAATTAATGTCGTTTAAAAAACAGTTCACGATAAACCCAAATCACATTCTATTTATTATCGGGTTAAAGAACAAGTGTTATTTAAAACACCCTTCACGATAAACCCACAAATCAATTCTATTTAAAACCCATTTCAAATCCAATTTATTTATTTAAAAATAAATGGGTTTTAATTTTAGTTCAAAACTAGTTAATTTCGATAAAAATCTATTTTTATCTTTTCAAACATGGAGTTTTTCATCCCAATTTTTCCCATATCATTTCTTATGATTTTACACGTACAGTCGATTCCCATCAACGGCCATCGAACTGCACTTACAGCGACCTTTTCCAAATTTGATTTGGACGTATCTCTAAATCCAACCGTTAGATTTCAAATTTCTAATATTCGTTAGAAAGCTCTTTTCGATATGAACCCAACGGTTCCGGTTTTAGGAGAATCCGACGGTCGAATCTCCCGTAATGTCCATTCGAAATCAATGGTCGAAATTCATGAACTACCGTAGCGCGGCGCGTTCTATTCAGGCCATTATATTATATATATAATATATATTTCATCGATTTCTATTTAAAACGAATTTTATATATAGTTTTAAATTCATTTCAAAAACATTTAAACTTCCATTTCCAATTCAAATAAAAATTGAATTTTTCCTTATGAATTCGTTTTAAAATTCATTTCAACTCAATTCAAATTTCAATTCAATTTGAATTCATTTCAAATTGATTTTTCTTCTATTTCAATTCGTTTTCAATTCAATTTGAATTCATTTTCTATTCGAATTCATTTTATATTCAATTCAATTCGAATTCGCTTTATATTAAATTCAATTCGAATTTCCTTTATATTCAATTCAATTCGAATTCGTTTTATATTCAATTCAATTCGAATTCGTTTTATATTCAATTCAATTCGAATTTCTTTTATATTCAATTCAATTTGAATTTCTTTTCTTTCAATTCAATTCGAATTCATTTTATATTCAATTCGAATTCGTTTTATATTCAATTCAATTCGAATTTCTTTTATATTCAATTCAATTCGAATTTCTTTTCTTTCAATTCAATTCGAATTCGTTTTCTTTATATATATTCGATTTTTTATCTCTTTTCAATATTCATTATAAAAACGAATATAATCGATATAAATATCGTTCGCATCAAAATAGCGCATCTCTAATCAACACGGCTTTATATTTTTCAATAACTTCATTATTCTATTCAACAAATGAATCTATTTTTCTTTCAATACATGACTAATCTCAACAAAAGAGTACTGTTAACACACGACTATTTTTGTTATTTAATATATTTTATAAAATTTATGGTATCTATCGTTTGATTTCAAATCAGACTCCAACCATAAATTAGTAAGAGAACGATTCCCTAAATATTAACCCTGAAGGTCGAAACCAACATCAGATCAATATCCAGGAGACCACTCATCTTATCTATTTTCCAGTTAGTTTCTAATTTTATATATGATAAAGATGTAAATTTTATTGTTAATATATTTCGTTCAACACATGACTAATCTCAACGGATGAGTACTGTCAAAACGTGAACCTTTATTTTATAAAGAAGTTAGTTTCTAATTTTATATATGATAAAGATGTAAATTTTATTGTTAAAATATTTCGTTCAACACATGACTAATCTCAACGGATGAGTACTGTCAACACGTGAACCCTTATTTTATAATATTCTTTATTTTTCCAATTGGAATGAGGCCCAATCAAATACCATATAATGTTAATTATATGGATTCCATACAACACATGTATATAGTAGCAACGATAAATAATCAACCATCATCCAAAGTGCACCACACAACTGCATAAGCATTAAATATAAATATCTAACGCTTATAACAGTCTGTCAATCAATCGATCGACATACAACTAATTATTGGGATTAGTGTATGTCATATATCATCCCAATACCCGTGAGGGGTTTCAAACAATTAAACACAGATTTTATTTGTGCAGTTGGGCGATGTGTAAAATTTATCATCCCAATCAATGTCCTTCAAATAGGTGTACATAAACAAACCGTCCGGTTTGTAAATAAATATTTATTTGTTCACATTCACGTTAAAAATTATATTTTTAACGACCAAATTATTTTATTCAACCTATGAATATTCTATTCGGTTCATTTATTAAATAAAATGATATCTTTATTTTTCTAACTTATTTTAGAAAATTTCGGTGGTATAATGGCACGATACTAGAAACGGGACAAGGCCTAACCTTATCCCCGGTCTAATAATGGCCCACGCCATACACATATCAATCAAATCCATTCCATTTCACCAAACAATCAAATTCAAATCAAATAATCTAACCAACTACACAACCAAACAAACAAGTCCATGGTCTGTGGACGATGATGTCGGGTGCTACTAAACACCGTCTGCATCCTAGTATATATTTATATAACTAGCAAAGAAAAGTTAAAGTGAGAAGTTCTCACAGAGGGTTCCACTCCGCCGTGCTTCGCTGTTGAACTGCTGAACCGTCTGGATCTGTTTGAAATTCCATTGCAGTCCTTTTCACGATGTTCAAATAAAAATTATATTTTTACTACTTCATTTCGATAAATAAAAATTATATTTTTATTTCTACTTCATATATTTTTACAACGCTACTTTCTATATAAAAATTATATTTTTATAATTCTACTTCTTATATAAAGATCGAATTTTTACCCCATCGCTATAAAAATCACGTTTTTATCTCAACACATATGTAATAAAAATCAGATTTTTATTTCGCTACATATATGAAAATCGTATTTTTATATCCTCTACCTTATAAAAATTATATTTTTATAATCTCTACTTCACGATAAAAATATAGTTCATATTTTTATTTCACTTCTCATATTAGTCATGTCTTCGCCATGTTAAAAAAATTCCACCTTTTCTATGTGATTAACTATATATAAAAATCCGATCTTTCATTCATTAAATATATCGCCTTTTACTCATTAAAAATATCGTCTTTTCTACTTTAAAAATATCGTCTTTTCTACTTTAAAAATATCGTCTTTTCTACTTTAAAAATATCGTCTTTTCTAGTGTAAAAATACGATCTTTTTAACACTAAAAATATAATCTTTTTATGTCCTTCAAACATTTAAAGATTTAATCTTTCCGATCATTAAAAACCATGTCATCTTTTTCATTTGAAAATAGATTTTAAACAAGATTTAATCTCTACACTAACTACACAAAAATAAAATAAAATAAATAAATGAATAAAATCAAGAAACAAAGACTTAAAACGCGGGTTTTTCAAAAGGAGGGGTTTCACCGCATCGCAGGGGGTCAGAGGGGCTTGGTGGCTGCACCGGAGTTGGTCAGGGTGGTGACGCAGGGCGCGGTGGGATGTGGAGCGACTGGCGGTGGCATTTGGGGGTTTAGGGTTTTAGGAGGAGGCAACGGGCTCGAGATAGAGGAGGAGAAGATAGTGGAGAAGCGGGGGAAGGAGGAGGGGAAGAAAGAGGAGGGCGGTGGGCAGGGGAGCGGTGGCGCACGTCGTTCGGGTTTGGGGGAAGAAGAGGGAACGGAGGAGAGAGGGAGGAGAAGGAGAAAGAGGAGAAGGGGAGGTGGAGGAAGAGCAGGGACGAAGAGGGGGTGGCGATGGTGCGACGCCACCTAGGGCGGCATCAACGAGAGAGGCTTCGGCCATTTTTTTTTTATTTTCAATTTCTAATTTTGACTGTGAAAGGAGATACGGGGGCCAATATATATTAATATATTTTTATTTTCTTTAAATCCAAAAATTACCTTTTATTTTTGAACTCGAAATCAAGCCCACCGCCTATCGTCCACAGCTAATTACCCCCATTCCGAACACAATGGGATATGTATCGTAGGCTGATTCGATCATTTCGATCAGTTTTCATCAAAATCAACATATAACTCTATATATTGAATTTAAACGCACATTTCAATTTACCGGGGCCACATACGAACTCTAAAAATCCCCGAAAAATATTTTATAGCTTCGTATTGAAGATACGGTCCTAACAAAACTAATTTCATCAAATTCTGAGACCGTTTGAAAAATGGCCATTTTCCAGTCGATTAAAATCAACTAAAACTGGTCAAACGCATTTTCCTTTGCCACGCTCACATATTGATTCGAAAAATTAAGAAAATTGGAATCTAGCAATTACTTGACATCATGGATCCAACAAAAGTGGTTTCGTTGAAATCCGATGTTGTTTGCAAAATTTCCATTTTTAAGGGCCAGAATTCCATAGCGACTATTCTGAAAATTCATTTATCCATAACTTTTGCTTCCTGTTTTGAAACTTCGATTTTTCAGATTCGTTAGAAAGGTATTCACCAATAGACTTAAATATTTTTGGTTTCACTCAAATCCGTTTTGTTTTGCACCCGGTACAGTCAGTCAAAGTTTGAATTCAAATTTTGAAACTACCGCGCCATTTCAGGCCTTGTTTATAATTCAAAGTAACTATATTTATTTTCAAACGTCGATTCAAACTCACTTTTCATTGCTATTATTTAAAATATTTATTTTAAATATTTAAAATCAACTATTTTAGCCAATTTAAATTTTTGGAATTGGTTCAGATTTTCCGGGTCGTTACAAGCTAAGGGTGGATGAATATAGCATCGATAAGACTGCCTTTAGAACTCCTGACGGTTTCTTTGAGTGGATAATCATGCCTTTTGGTTTGATGAATGCACTCACATACTTTGTTGACTTAATGAGTAGGGTGTTTAGGGAGTTTCTAAACAAGTTTGTGGTAGTCTTTGTAGACGATATTCTGGTTTTCTCTAAAAATGAAGAAGAGCATGCCCTACATCTTAGGGAAGTCTTAGAGACCCTTCGAGTGCATCAGCTAAAAGCTAAGTTCTCCAAGTTCCATTTTTGGAGAAAAGAAGTGAGGTTCTTAGGACACGTGGTCTCTAAGGAAGGGATAGCTGTGGATCCCGCCAAGGTGGTGGCAATCCAAGATTGGAAAACTCCTAAGAAAGCAACAGAAGTTAGAAGCTTTTTAGGGCTGGCTGGCTATTATAGGAAGTTCATTAAGGACTTCGCGAAGAAATCAGCCCCTCTCACTCCATTAACGAAGAAGAATTTGACTTTTACTTGGGACGTTGACTGTGATGATGCTTTCCAACGTCTGAAGAGGGCTTTGACGACAACTCTAGTTTTAGTTTTGCCAGACGGGATTAAGACATTCACTGTATATACCGATGCTTGAGGGACAGGGCTTGGCGCAGTTTTAATGCAAGAGGGAAGGGTGATATGATATGGTGGAAGACAGTTGAAATCCCACGAGAAAAATTACCCTACACATGACTTAGAGTTGGCGGCCATGGTTTTTGCGCTTAATTCATGGTGTCATTATTTGCTTGGCGAGAGGTTTGAGTTGTATACAGACCATAAGTCGATAAAGTACTTATTCTCTCAGAAGGACCTAAACTTGAGGCAAAATAGATGGATGGAGTTTTTGGCATCCTACGATTTTGAGATCGCATATACCCCTGGCAAGGGTAACGTTGTAGCCGACACCATAAGTAGAAAGAAATTAACTTTAAGTCCTTTGTTCATAGAGCGGTAGAGTTTGGAGTATATATCTTCCTTTGACTTCAGACCCTCTGTCGATTATGTACCCGGATTATTGGCATCGTTAGAGGTGCAACCTACACTTTTGGGTCGAGTTGGAGAGGCACAGCGAAATGACCCACAGTTGGTTGAGATAGTAGGCTAGCTTATAGGAGGGGAGTCCTTGAGTCATCTTGATAGATATGTTATAGATAGAGGTTGGCTACGTACAGATGGAAGACTATGCGTACCACAAGACAAGAGTTTGAAGAAGGCAATTCTTGAAGACTCCAACGCTCTAAGATGACCATACATCCTGGTGGTGATAAGATGTATAAGGATATGAAGCGAGTTTTCTTTTGGGCTGTGTTGAAGAAGGACGTGGCCGAGTTCGTTGCTAGATGCTTAGTGTGCCAACAAGTCAAGGCGGAGCAAAAGAAGCCTGGAGGTTTGCTCCATCCCTTAGAGATTCCGCTTTGGAAATGGGAAAGCGTTTCCATGGATTTTGTAGATGGGTTACCAAGGTCAAGGAAGGGTAATATGGGGATTTGGGTATTTGTAGATAGACTTACCAAAAGTGCCCATTTTATTCCCATTAAAAGTAGAAGGACCGCCTCGTGGTTAGCATCTGTTTACCTTCGAGAGATAGTTCGTTTGCACGGCATACCTCTAGCATTGTGAGCGATAGAGATCCCATTTTCACAAGCGAATTTTGGAAAAGCTTACAAGAGGCGGTTGGAACGTAATTATGCTTAAGTACCACTTATCACCCTCAGACGGATGGCCAGATCGAGAGAGTAAATCGGGTTCTAGAAGACCTTCTGAGACTATGCATCCTAGACTTTGGAGGAACATGGGAAGAACACCTTCCACTAGTGGAGTTCGCCTATAATAATAGTTTTCAGGCTAGCATTGGCATGGCACCTTTTGAGGCTCTTTATGGACGACCGTGCCGATCACCTACATGTTGGAGGGAATCCACTTATAAGGTTTTTCTTGGACCGACATTATTAAGGAGACATCAGAGATGATAGACCTGATTCGACGGCGAATGAAGACGGCGCAGGACCGACAGAAGTCATATGATGACAAGAGACGAACCAATCTTGAATTCAATATTGGGGACATGGTTTTTATTAAAGTGTCACCATTAAGAAACGTAGTCCGTTTTGGATCAGTAGGGAAGTTGGCACCGAGGTTCGTAGGACCCTTTCCAATTACGGAGAGGATTAGATAGATGACGTATAGAGTAAAGTTACCAGAGAAGCTCAGCGGAGTTCATGATGTGTTTCACGTTTCGCAATTGCGTAAGTGTTTATACGATACGATGGAAGTGGTAGAGCCGAGCATGCTTGAAGAAGTGGAAGTAGAGCGCAATGCCACGAACAGACGAGCTCCTACACGCATTCTCGGATCGGAGGTCAAAAAGCTTCGCAACAAAGAGGTCAAGTAGGAAAAAGTGCAATGAGGAGATGATCAAAGAGACGTGACTTGGGAGACGGAAGACAAAATGAGTACGCTGTACCCTTTCCTTTTTGAGGGTATGTTTTAATTTCTCCTTTTTCTACCGCTTTGTTGACACTTGTCCTATCTTTTAGTATTATCTTTGTGATGACATCTTCGATCTTTAGTTAGGAAGAACCCTAGGGTTGCAAAAATGTGTTTGAGACATGTTATGTTTGGTGATGCAAATGGATGCAAGTGGTTGCTAGTGGTTGCTCGTGGATGCATGTACACATACATTAGGTACTAGATCAGCTCAGTCACCTTCATGTTGCGTATAAATGTGTGTGCATATCTAAATTAATGGATGTATAATGGTTGTGTTATCATATGGATACAGCATATTGATGAATGGTTGTGCACACATGTAGAAATAATATGTATTGATGGGATTCTTTCGCATACATAATGGAAGCATGGCACTATCATGATTTGCATTAAGGAGGTCAACTGAATCAGTGGACCGCCTGATCTTTGCATTAGATAAGGAACATATACACACATTTTTGCATAAGTTCATATAGCATTAGAAAATTCTTTAAGGACAATGGATACTTGTGGATGATGGTTGAGTAGATGGATGATTGGTTGGTAGGATACATTCTTCTTAACTTAGAGATTTCGGGGACGAAATCCTTTAAGGAGGTGAGAATGTAACACCCCGTAATTTTATAACATTAAAATTCACAAATTAAAGTATACTTCATTTTTAGAAGAAGAAATAAGTGAAATGGGTTGTGCTATTATGTTCGTCTCAAAATTTTGGGTCAAGATAGACATTTGGTTTGTATAAAACGGATAACTTATGAAGAAGTTATTAAGCCTTGAAGTTTGTATGCATTTGAGAGAAATATATATATATATATATATAATATCCAAAAAAAATTTCAAAATAGCGAATCGGGAGGGGGAATAGCCGAACCGCACCATTTTTGGAGTTGAACCGAGCCCCGCTGGGTCGACTAGGGGTCGATCCAAGGTGTTTGGCTGTCAGCCCGTGGCCCGATTCGCCCTAAGGGCTGATGTGGCATCTGAGGGTCCTGATGGTTCTGGTTATCCCTAGGTTAATCCGACGGCTCATATTAAATTAAACTTCTATAAAAACACTCCTAAACCCCTAACCCTAATCACATTAATTCATAACAAGAGCCGCCATGCCATCAATGGAGAACCTAGAGTAGCCGCCATACACTTTCAACCCTAAAGCAAGATAGAAACTTGAATCAAAATCAAATCAAATCTAAATAACGATTAGTCTATATCAAAGGCGAGCAATTCAGTTTCAGAATACAGATCCAGAAAGACAAGACTATTCTTTTTAATTGTGAGTATGATAGCTTTCACAAAAAAATTAATTAATTTAATTATGATAAGATATAATTGGGATTATGAGAATATGATTTTGAATCATGTGATGTAAATTATATGTATGTTTGTGGTGTTGAATCATATGTTAGTCTTATGCAAGTTGGATCATATGTTAGTTCTTATGTGAATCTTATGCATGTTGAATCATATATCTTATGCAAGTTTGTGATGATTGGATCATATATTCATGTATGAATCTTATGCAAGTTTGGGTTGTTAAAATATATGTCAGACATGTATATGCATATGCTAGTTTATGTGATATTAAACTTTATGTTTAGATCCATATGCAAGTTCACATCTTTATGTTTAGACCCATATGCAAGTTTACATCTTTATGTCTAGATCAATATGCAAGTTTACATCTTTATGTTTAGATATATATGCAAGTTTACATCTTTATGTTTAGATCCATATTCAAGTTCAAACCTTTATGTTTGGATCTATAGCAGTACATAAGTTATGCAAGTTTATGCCCATTACCTATGCTAGTTTTGTATCATATGCTAGTTTGAATGAAATTCATATGCAAGTTATTGGCTATGTAATCTTATGTCATGATCCTTAGATCTATTTTATGTGTTATGTGATGTTGTTTTTCTTTTTATAAGTTAGAATATTTGCGAGTCTAACATATGTTATATGAAAACGTACGAATAGCGTGGGGATGATTGGATAATATTGAATATACATAAATTATGAACTGGCATAAAGTGGCCTTATAAGGCATATAATTAATTTGAGACATTAATTGGCATAATTGGTATTTATGGACATAATTTTAAGAGACAATTATGGACATAAATAAATTTGGATTTTTTAGCAAATTTGAATAGGGATATTAATCCAATTTGGGGTTAAATAAAGATGTGTAATAATTAACTGCCTAAGACACGAGGTTAGACTCTTTTATGGTGTAAGACTGCCTGGACCCGCCCGGCAAATCCAACAACAACAAATGCTAGTCTAAATGAGAGGTCAAAGACACGAATTAAATGCGTAACAATTGTAAAGACACGAGTTTATGCTCGTTTGCGGTATAAGACTGCCCGGACCCGCCCAGCAAATCCAGCAACCGCAAATGTCAGCCTAATGTGGGAGATCTTTACAAGGTTACGATTCTAATGGATTAAGTAACACTTAACCAGATAAACATGTGGTGGGACATGAGGGGTTAAGTGGGTGCCTTGGGTGGCATGTGAAATTAAGAGGGTGCATTAGGGGGCATGTGAAATACGATTAGATGCACTTAACCAAGATTGAAACATGTAAGAAGACATGAATAAGAATGGGGTTAAGTGGGGAAACCGAAGTGGAGACCAAGCATAGGTGGAAGGCTTGTATCAAGCATGGGGGCCCTTTTCAAACCAGTAACCCACTAAGTATCTTTGTGAGCTCGACCCAAGTCGAGGACGGGACACGCTTACTGGATTTGATTGTAAGAGGTCAAAACGGGTTAGCGGTGGCAACACAAGTCCAATGGGGTCATGTGCATGCGTGGGCCCGGGCTGGTAGGTAAGACGTTGTTGCATCGTGTGGATATAAGCCGTGCATCTTTGGTGGTATCGGGTTGCCACTTTGGGGAGTGATACACCCCATTGTGGGACCAGCACAGGTATCTACGAGTTAGGGAGCCGATCGAATGGGGGTAGTGGGTACAACTAGTGGAGATAGGGGCAGACAACACCTATGAAGGCAGCTAGGGGTACACGAAACTACCATTATCATTATTAAGTTCTGTAGGCGGGATCAACTTTTAGGGTGACTAGTGGTGGTGCAGTATAGTAATTATCCTATAGTGATTAGGAATGAGATTAACGCCAAAATATTCCTCTTATTTGCTTTGTCATGCCCACTTGTTTCATGGTCATATCTTATCTTACGAGTTTATGCCTTATCCTAGTTACTTTAATAATTATATTGTTAAAGTTATTATACTCGCCGGACTTTATGTCTGACCCTCTTGTTTTCGCCTCTTTTCTTCCTTCCCTCCCCCCTTGGTTCTCAGGGTGGGACTAGTACTGGTGGAGTTTGATCTCGGATCTCTTCCTTTCTCTTTTGGAAGTGCTTGGATTGCTGAAAGTAAAGTTGAGCTCATTTCTTTTATGGCTACTTGTGTTAGGGTTTATGCTTTTTATTTTATGTACTCTGAAACAATTTATCAAGATGGATATTAAGTGTACTTGGTTTATGAAGTTGTTGCAATCAAACTATTTCTCCGCTGCAATAAAAGTTGTTTTAAAATTTTCAAGTACCATTATTTATATTTGTATTGTTATATTCTATTCTATACACTAAATATGCTCCATGAAAGTTAATGCATTCCCTTTGTGAGTGACAATAATGGACGTGGGGTGTTACAATTTGCTCTAGATTAATCTGACGGTTCCTACTAAATCAAACTTTTATATAAGCAACCTAAATCTAAACCCTAAGCCACACGAAAATATTCCTAGAGTCGTTATGCTGTCAACACTCAACCTAGAGTAGCCGCCATTCTCATTCAACTAGAAAGCAAGACTAGAAGCTTCGAATCAAATCAAACATAGTCTAAAATTAAAAGAACAACTAGTCTACTACAAGGGAAAGCTATTCAGTTTCGGAATATAGATCCCAGAAATCAAGAATTTCCTTTTGTTTTTCAGTGTAGTCAACTTTCAGATGTGAATAAATTAAAGATATGATTTGTAATGATTTATAAAATAGAATTGTACCAAGTTGTATGTGATGCTGATTCATGTCTATTCTATCATGTATGCCTATGAACTATTGTGGTTTATCGAACCTATCATGTTATGTAGAAATTGGTGAATGAATCTATTGATGTTGTATAGGAATTTGGGAATGAGAAACTATCATGTTATATGCAAGTTTGGCGATGCTATCATGTTATGAATACATGTAAGTTTATAGGCTAAAACATGATTATGTAAACCTATATGTTTAAATCTACAACCTTATACGTTTAGATCCATATGCCTTTATGTTAGATCTATGTTAGCTTGATTCAAACCCTATGCAAATTCACAACTACATGCCAAGTTTAATTTGTGTAGTTTTATGTAAATCCATATGCTTATGTTTCATGTTGCCTAGATCTAGTTTGCAAGTTCATAATTAAAAATATATTGTTCTATGCAAAATTCATGTGACACATGTATAGTTAGATCCATATTTTTGTATGATGTTGGAATGTTGCAAGTTCCTCTTTTTCCCCTTTTTGTTTTATAAGTTAGGCTAAAATATCGAGCCTAACATTTTATGTAGTTTTGCGAACGTACAACAGGGGTAACGTTGGGAAAACATGAAATTACATGTAATTGTCATGTTTGACACATAAACATGATAAGTGGCATGAAAATGGTATAATCTATATACCTAAAAATTATGAACTTGATTTAGAGGGAAAGTGGGCCATGACAATAAATTGTTGATAATTTACATAAAAGGATAAATATGTAAATCTATTAAAAGACGGATATGCCTAACCCGAGGTTATATTGAGTTACAGTATAAGACTGCCCGGAACCGCCCGACAAATCCAGCAACCGTAACAATATAGATCTAATGCGAGAGGTTAGCGCATTGAGCACAAAAGAACCCGAGGTTAGACTGAGTTACGGTGTAAAACTGCCCGGAACAGACCAGCACATCCAGTGACCGTAAAAATACCTGTCTAATGTGAGTGGTTAGTGCTTTAATAAAATAATTAAAGCTAAGACAGGAATGGTAGGGTTAAGTTAATTAATGTAACACTTAACCAATACAACATGTTAATTAGAAAAGTGGGTGAGGTTAATTAAATTTAGAACACTTAACCGTTATAACATATTAATTAGACAAGTGGGTGAGGTTAAGTAAATTTTGAACACTTAACCGTTATAACATGCTAATTAGACAAGTGGGTGAGGTTAAGTAAATTTAGAAACAATTAACCAATATAACAAGATGAATGACTATTGTTAAGTTAATAGGAAACACTTAACCAGTATAGCATGATGAATGGGTAAAGTTAAGTAATAAGAAACACTTAACCAATATAACTTGATTTATGGAAAGGTTAAGTTAAAATAAGAGGGCAACACTTAACCAATATAACTTGATTTATGGAAAGGTTAAGTTAAAATAAGAGGGCAACACTTAATCAATGTAACTTGATTTGTGGTAGGGTTAAGTTAACACAAAAGGCAACACTTAACCAATGTAACATGACACGTAGGTGGGTTAAGTTAACTTGAATTGCTTGATGACACTTAACCAATACAACAAGATGAATATGTGGGGTTATGCTAATAAGAAACACTTGACCAATTTAACTTGATGAACGAACGGGGTTAAGTTAATAGGAAACACTTAACCGATCCAACATGATAAGTGAGGAGGGTCAAAGTTAATAAGAAATGCTTAACCAACATGACATGATGAATGAGTGGATTAAGTTAACATGAACGGACAACACTTAACCAATATGACGTAATGTGCGGGAGGGCTAAGTACATATCTGGTTGGTGGGTAATATTAGCGAATATGGGCCCACAAAATTTAACCATTAAATAAACATGCCCGAATCAGTGGAAGGGCTAAGTACATATCGGGTTGGTGGGTAATATTAGTAAATATAGGCCTACAAAACTTAACCATTAAATAAACATGCTTGAATCAGTGGAAGGGTTAAGTACATATCGGGTAGGTGGGTAATATTAGTAAATATAGGCCCACAAACTTAACCGTTAAGTAAACATGCTAGAATCGGTGGGAGGGTTAAGTATATCTCGTGTATGTGGGTAATATTTGTGTATATATAGGCCCCCAAACTTAACCAATAAGAAACCCTAGTAACGGGGACCCATTTCAGCAGTAACCCACATAGATGTATCATGGTACCCTGAAACTAGGCAGGGTGGGGCACGATTACTAGGCTGATTGTAAGTGGTCAAAACAGCGGCAGAGGGTACGTCAGTGTAGGTTAAGACGGTTTATGGGCGTGCACGTACTCCGGAGTGGGAAAAAGCAGGCACTGGGTACCAGTAGTTATACACTGTGCATCTTGAATCGTGTAGGGTTGCTATCATAAGGATTGATACACCTTATGGTGGGACCAACACAGGGTATCTACATGCAAGAGAGGGCCGATTGACATAGACACAAGGAAAAATGAATACAAGTAGGGAGCCGATCGATAGGGTAGTAAGGGTACATCTAACATGTTCATGGCAGTTAGGATGATTGAGGTGGAATCCTCACGATAGATGTACACCTGAAGGCTACCACAATTACGGGGATTGGGACCACGTTATCATTTTATGCAGATTACTAGGTGGTGTAGAGATAGATATAAAAATCAGAATAACCAGGTAGTAGTGAAGCAGAGAAAGAGTAGGAGCGCATTCAGTTTACCTTGCACTTTCTTGTCTTTAATTATCTTGTTTTTATGGTATTGTCCAATTTTCAGTTTATTCATGTCATGGTCCTTTATCTTATTTGCATGCTGAAAGATCACTAGACTTACCAGACTTATGTCTGACCTAGTTTGTTTTTCGCCTCTTTTCTTCCGTTTCTCCCCCCAGGCAGTCAGGGAGGGAGTAGCTCAGCCTAGCTTGGACCTCTTCTCTTTCCAAGCTTGAGGATTGGTTGGTGTATTGCTTTGGACTCTCTCTCTTCCACTACTATGGCTGGTTTATGTATAATTGGGGAATATCATTGTTTTTAAGCTTCTTTTATTCTTGGATGTTTTTAAATCAAGACAGAAGTTCTATGTATTACATTTAAGTATGATTGAGGAAATTGTTGTAAAAGCTTGACTGAATTAAGTTGTTTATAAAATATCATTATTTTTCCGCTGCTTTATTTGTCTGTATTGTAATTTTTCTGCATCTTTTACTTATAATGCTCCACTGAAGTTACGACATTCCCTTTGTGAGTGACCTTAATGGAAGCGAGGTGTTTCAGAGGAGTTCTCTCATTGGTTTCCACTCGGTCAGTTTTATCTAAATTTCTGAACAATTTGGATTTGGATTTGAATTTGCCTGTAATTCTAACGTGCTCCAAATTGGACCCGGTCAGTTTTGTTGTGAAGCTCTCGGCTCCACGATCGCAACGGATCCAGTTTCGCGTGATATGGACCTCGTATGAGAAAGTTATAGATTTCTAAACATTGAATAATTTACAGTGTAATTCGCGAATTAATTAATTTAAAAAACAAAATCTTTCTTTCTCCTTTTACACAGGCCGACGTGTTTTTTTGGGTTCGAACTAGGTTTTCGCCGCTGCTCCACCGCAGTGCCCCTGACCGACGGTCAACTTGGCCCACATCGTGCACCTACACGCCCTCCTCTACCGCCACAAGTGGCGGCCAACTCGGTGGTCCACCCTGGATGGAAATCGTTCGCGAACGGTAAAGGTTTGGGATGGATATTCTCGTCCAAAGCTCCAAGAAATTCAATCAACCAAGTATGGATTTGAAGAGGATAAGAAGCTCTTCGAAATTCTCTAAAGAACCTAGGTCTAGTTCGCTACGGATTTGGAGAATTTTGGGCAAGAAAAATCGAGCCATTTCCGCGTCGTTTCTGTTGGTGGCGGGTTTGGAAAAATAATTAGGTTTAGGGTTTATATATATATATTAATATTTTAATCCATTTCTACTCAACATTTAATTATAATGTACCGAACTCCAAATGAAACTCAATGACTATCACCCCTAGCCAAATACCCCCCTTCCGGACACAATGGGATATGACCCGTAAGCCAATTCGACTATTTCGATTAGTTTGTTAAATTAAAATATAAAACAATATATATTGAATTTAAACGTATATTTTAATTTACCGTGGAACATACTAACTTCAAAAATTCCCGTAAAATAAATCTAGCTATGATTTGATGATACGGTCCTAGTAAAATTAATTTTGTCGAATTTGGAGACCGCTTGAAATTCACATCGATTAAATTCGAACTGAACTGGCCAAACACGTTTAAACTCACCACACTCACATATTAATTACAAAATTTTTGAAAATTTGAATCTATCAATAATTTGACATCCCAGATCTAACTAAAGTGGTTTCGTCAAAAACAGAGGTCATTTGCAAAATCGCTGTTTTTAAGGGCTATATATTATATAAATTCCATAGCGACTATTCTGAATTTTCAACTGGACATAACTTCTTATTCCTATTTTCAAATCTGGTTTTTCACATCCACTGTAAAGATATTTTCAAACAGATTAAAATATTTCTGGTTTTAATGAAATCTAATTTATTTTGAATCCTGCACATTCATTTGAAATCTGAAATCGAATTTTCAAACTACCGCACCATTTTCAATTTCTTTTACATTTAAAATAAATATTTATATTTTAACCTCGATTTAAATAAATTAATACGTTCTAATTCTATTCAAAATAAATTTCTAGTCATTATTATTTAAAATAAATCATTCTAAATATTCAAAATTCATTAAAATTGCCAAAATAAAAATTTTAAATTGGTTCTACTTTCCCGGGTTGTTACATTCTCCCCCACTTAAAATCTTTTCATCCTCGAAAAGGAACAGAGCTTAATGTTGTTTAACTAATCAACTCAACTTTCATTTTGCCTTTCATTCTTCAACTCTTCCGTTTCTAAGAATTTTCAAATTCTTCAAAATTTTGGCTAACACCCTAAATTTTTGAAAAATTTCGCCATAACCTCCTTTGTATGGGGGAGACATTTAAAACTGCAACTATCCACGGAGGGCCCTCACCAATCCAAAAGAAAAAGAAAAAGCCAAGCGGCTAGCCAATCGGCTCATAAAATCACCAAAACTCAATAATTTTGTAAACATGTACTTATTTGTCGGGCGTACAATTTTATTCCTCTGCTTAGCTTCCCTGCTATGACCTGTTTAATGGATATACATGTACATATATGCAATTCTAATCAATTTTCAATTCAATTCAATATTTTGATTCATTTTGGCTTAATTTGCCTTTCATTCACATGTTGGTTAAATGAATAATCATACCACACAATCAGCAGTCATCATTCAATTTGTTGCTTAATGTTTCAAACTCATAACTTCAGTATATATACATAAATATACAAAATCATGTTTTTGATGCCAATTCACAACAATAACCTTATCTAGTCTCGGTTGTCCCACCAGCCAATTGGAAATATATAGATATCCCACCTTCAAAACTCGAACATAAATGCTGATGATGCCATGGCGATCATCAGAATCATCTCCGGGCGACCAGAGTGTGATTATATATCTATCTAGTATATTTGAGGCTTTATATACACATGGATCAGATGTATATGCAAAAATTTCATATACTCGATTGTCCAAATTTAATTTAAAATAAAATACTCAAATACGTATAATAAGGTTTAAATTTTCAAACAAAGTTTTTTTTCATTTTTATTTTAGAAATAACACTCTTTCGACTCATTCTAGGATATTACCGATCCCATCACTAACAAGTCCTTTTTATTGGATATTACTAATCCAATCTCTGATGAATTCTTTCGTTTGGCTCTAATGTGTCTTGTTCTCGAGCTTCATAAACCAAAGCTCTGATACCAAACTGTGACGATCTGAACTTCCCCGTAAAGGAAAGCCCGGATTGAGTTAAGAACACGACAAATCAGTTCTGTAAAAACCCGGAATTTGGGAACCAATTTAAAATTTTTATTTTAGAAATATTAATGGATTTTAATATTTAAAATGATTTATTTTAAATAATAACGATTAAAAATTTATTTTAATCGAAGTTAAAACAAATGTATTTATTTTAATTATAAAAGGAGTTTAGAATAGCGCGGTAGTTTGAAAATTTGAATTTGAACTTTGACTGACTGTATAGGATGCAAAATAAATTGGATTTTAGTGAAACCAAAAATATTTAAATCTATTTAACAATATCTTTCAAACGAATTCGAAAAATTCAAATTTCATAGCGGGAATCAAAAGTTATGCCCAGTTTAATATTCAGAATAGTCGCTATAGAATATATATATATATGTGTGTGTGTGTGTGTGTGTGTTTTAATATTAAAAATAGCCATTTTTCAAACGACCTCCTTTTTTTACGAAACCACTTTTGTTGTATCCGGAATTTCAAATTATTTCTAAGTTTCAATTTTCATAATTTTTAGAATTAATATGTGAGCGTGGCAAAAGAAAATGTATTTTGTCAGTTTCGGTAAAATCGGATTGACCGGAAAATAGCCATTTTTCAAACGTCCTCAAAATTCGACGAAATTAGTTTTATTAGGACCGTTTCATCAAAACATAACTAGAAATAATTTTTCTGCAATTTTTAGAGTCCGTATGTGGCCCCGGTAAATTTAAATGCACGACCAAATTAAATAATTAAATGATTTAAATTCTAAAATAAATAAAAAAAGGCTGGAGATGATCAAACGGGCTGATGGGACCTAGCTCATTGGGTCCGGAATGGGGGTTATTGGTTAGGAATGGCTATCGTTGGGCCTGAATTGGAGTTAATAAGAGAAAAAGGGTTTTTTTTGCAAAAATAATATTATTTTATTATAAATATGAGTTTAAGTTCTAACCTAATCTCTAATCTATTTCCACTGCCGCCTTCTTCTTCTTCTTGAACGGCCATGAAAGCTCCAAACTTCTTCTCACAATAACTCACGATCCACTCATCTATATCAATCCATTCTTTAGGACTTTCTAAAGAACTCTTTCTCCTCTTTCAATCAACACCAACCACACCTGAAATCGAGCACCGTAGCTTGGGTTCCGAGACCCTGAACATCACCCGCTTCGGGATCTGCCCTGGCCGCCTCCGGCAGCCGAACGACACCGCAACCCTGCCGCCAGCGCGCGCTCCAGAGCCCATCGACGTGGCCCTAACCGATCTGCAGTTCGTCGATCGGATTTGTGGCGAGATTGAACCCTAAGATCGAACCAAATTTGAAAGTTACGGCTGTAATATCAAAAGGTAAATTCTAAATGATTTCATCACCTATATGCTTCGAAAATTATATTATAAATTATAAAATTCATATCTTATTCATACAGATAAAGAATTGGATGATTTCAGAAACGTTGGAACGATGACGTCAAACACGATGTTCTAAAGCGATTGGAGAATTTCTGGAACTTGTTAGAAGTTTAGATCCACTTCAAACCAAGGTGAGATTTCTATATTTAAAAATAATTAAAATATTAATTATTTCTCGCTATTTAAATTCCATGTATGTATGTTAAGTAATTCAGTTCTGCGATGTATGATGTTGGAATTGTTGTTTGTTGATTATGATGGTTGTGATGCATATGTTTGTTAGATCTGAACCTACGATGAAAATTCTTTATCTTGAATCTATAGTTTACTGTTAAACGTGGATTTGAAATAAAAATCTTATTTTTATTTTAGATCTAGGAATATAGATTTGTTTCATAATAAAGATTTCATCCTTTTAGATCCATGGGTATTGTTTTGTTTTTATAATAAAAATATCATTTTCATTTGGAAACATGAACACGGAATTTGTTTAGATTTTGTTCAATAACAAAAATATCACTTTTATTGAAACATGGAATATAGATTTGTGCCAAAACAAATTATCACTTTTGTTGAAGTAGGGGTATCAACAAAAGAAAATATCATTTATATTTGATTACATAAAAATATCATTTTAATTTGATTACATAAAATTTGGTTTTTGCTTAAATTTTGTTTCAACTAAATAGAACATATTTTTAGCGTAATTTTGTTTCAACTAAAAAAAAGAACATATTTTTAGTGTCATTTTTTTCAACTAAAAAGAACATATCTTGGATGCCAAATTATTTCAATAAAAAGATTAAACATTAAAGATTACGTTTTTATTGATAATTTGTTTCAATCAAAGGATTGAAATTTAAAAGATTACATTTTTATGTAATATGTTTTCATTAAAAAGAATAGGATTAAAAAGATTAGATTTAAAGGAAATATTTTATTGTCAAAATGGAAACAATAGAAAGTATAGATTTTAAAGAAACATTTTTATTGTCAAAATTAGAGACAGTAAAAAGAATTGTAATAACCCGGAAATCTGGGCCAATTTAATTTTTTTATTTTGGAAACTTTAGCGAATTTTGATTATTTAAAATGGATTATTTTAAATAATAACAACGAGAAATTTATTTTGAATAGAATCCGAATGTATATATTTATATAGATCGACGATAGAATATAAATATTTATTTTAAATTATAAAAGGAATTGAAAATGGCGCGGTAGTTCGATAATTCGATTTCAAACTTCAACTTAATGTACCGGGTGCAAAACAAACCGGATTTTAGTGAAACCAAAAATAATAGAATCTATTTGAGAATATCTTTCCAACGAATCCGAAAAATCAAAATTTCATAGTGGGGATAAAAAGATATGTCCAGTTGAAAATTCTGAATAGTCGCTATAGAATTCAGGCCCTTAAAAATGGAAATTTTGCAAACGACCTCGGATTTCGACGAAACCACTTTTGTTGGATCCGCGATGTCAAATTATTGCTAGGTTCCAAATTTCATAATTTTTCGAATCAATATGTGAGCGTGGCAAAGGAAAACGCGTTTGACCCGTTTTAGTTGATTTTAATCGACTGGAAAATGGCCATTTTTCAAACGGTCTTAGAATCTGACGAAATTGGTTTCGTTAGGACCGTATCGTAAATACGAAGCTAGAAATAATTTTTCTGGAATTTTCTGAATCAGTATGTGGCCCTGGTAATTTAAAATGTACGTTTAAAATTGAATATATAGATTTATATTTTAAATTTAGCGAAAACTGATCGAAGCAGCCGAATCATCTTGCGAAACATATCCCATTGTGTTCGGAATAGGGGTAATTAGCTAGGGGCGATGGTCGTTGGGTTTGATTTGGAATCCAAATGCAATAAAACCCTAATTTTCAATTTAAATAATATAAAAATAATATATATATATATATATATATAATTTTGACCTATCACAAACCCTAATTTCTAACACCCCGTTCAGGAGCCGCCCTTCATCAAATTCGACGACGAAAACTGCTGAATCCTTTTCCCTCAATTTTCCTTTAATCCATTCAACAAATTTAAAAATTGAAACATGGAAATCAAAGAGATTTCAGTCAGCTTTAGATCCATACCAATCTCATCCTGTATCGTATTGGAATTGAGGAGTTTCAAGGGCTCGAACTCGTTCAATTCGCACACGTTTCTAGGGCTTGCGGGACTACCGAAGGCGACGCGACTCAGGGTGGAGGAAGAACATCTGGAGGCGCGTGAGTGGGTGTCGTTGGATCATCGTCCGGTCGGCCATAGGGTGGGCGGCGACAGATTTTTCAAATCGGAGGAATGGGTTTCGACGTCCAGGCAAATACGAAGAGGGAAGATAACTAAATCAGGCTGGTTTTGTTATTGAGGTAGTTAACTAATTTTATTTATATTAATTGATAATGAATGTGGTAAAGGTAATTTTTAAAATAAAAAGGTATAAAAATGGTAGTAAAAATGTATAGAATTGGTTTTAAAAATAAATATGCTTTGTAAGAAAAAAATATAAACATGCTTTGGAATGAAGACATAAATAGGCTTTGTTATAAAAATATTAATACATATGGTTTTGAAAATAACTAAAGAAATAGATTTTTAAAACTAGAAAGAAGAGATTTTTAAAAATAGAAAGATTAGATTTTTACGATGTTAAAGATTAGTTTTTTTTAGATGTAAAGATAAGAATTGATTTTTAATTATACGAAAATACAATTTTTATACAAGAAGTAGCATTATAAAAATACGATTTTCATATACATAGAGCGATATATAAATATGAACTTTACTTTATAGGTAGCAATATAAAAATAAGATTTTTATATATAGAAATAAATAATTAAAATGTGATTTTTATTATGAACAGATTGAAATAGATTGCGATGGAACTGGCTAGAGGCGAAACAGAATCCAGACCGTTCAGAAATAAAGAATGGAGGAGTGGATCCCTCGGTGAGAACTTCTCACTTTAAATCTTGGTTTTCTAGTTATAATACATATACTAGGATGCAGACGGTGTTTAGTAGCACCCGACACCCGTCGTCCACAGACCATGGACGGCTTGTATGCTTGTTTGTTTGATTTTGATGTGTAGTTGATTGTGTGATGTGATGTGAAATGAAATAAAACATTTATATAGTTGAAATAAAATATTTTATACTGAAAATTATTTTATAGTTAAAAATAGAATTTTTAACGTGTATATGAAATGAAATAAACAAATCGGACGATTTGTTTATATACACACATTTGACTGATATTGATTGGGATGATAAATTTTACACATCGCCCAACTACACAAATAAAATCTGTGTTTGATTGTTTGAAACCCCACACGGGTATTGGGATGATATTTGACGTACACTAATCCCGATTGTTTAGTTGTATGTTGATCAATTGATTGGCAGACTGTTATAAGCGTTAAATATTTATATTCGATGCTTATACAGTGTAGAATGTAATTTGGATGATGGTTTATTATTCATCGTTGTTATTGTATACATGTGTTGTAAAAAATCCATATAATTAACATTATATGGTAATTGATTGGGCCTCATTCAATATTTGAAAAAGATTATTTGAAAATAGAAATATATGAAGCCGTGTCGATTAGATTGACGCCATTTTGACGTGAACGATATTTATATTGATTTTATCCAATTTATAATGAACATCGAAAGTGATTTCAAAATCTGATATTTTGAATAGAAAACGAATTCGAATTGAATTGAATAGAAAACGAATTCGAATTGAATTGTAACGACCCATATTTTTTACCGTTTAAAATCGACAATAAGCCACACATGTCGACCCAAACAAATCGCAAATGCAGGTAGTTATTGGGAAAGAAGGAAAAGAAAGAAGAAGAGAAAGACAATAACAGAATCTCACAGCGGAAGGACAACATATAATAAACAAATAGCAGTTAAAAGCAGTTGAAATGTATACTGATTATAATATTCCTTGATTATCAGAGTTACATATACATTCGGATGTACATAATAAGCAGCGGAAATAAATGCAGCGGAAAATTATATATAGTATATATATGCCAAATCTTCGTCTTCGTGCTCCAAAGGAAAATCTTCGCTAACTGCAACATCTGCTGACCCGAGCGTATTGCATAAAAAAAAACACAACAAACACTCGTATCAGCACTAAATCATTCTCATATTAGTCAAATTATAATATGAAATAACCTTAGTATCATGGGTGCAGTAACTCAAGAGATGTTACGGGATTCTTCCATCTCTCAAGGATCCGTTAAACTAATACATACATAAGATAATACACTATTATGATAAGGTCTATACAGTAAAGTATAAATACTGAAAATAGCGTAAGCGGGATTACCATATTACCCTTACGCAGTTTATAGGCATCAACGATCTATACAGTACCGTAAACTCACCGTACTGGTGTTATTAGATGGCACTCCATAGAAAGCAATGCTAAATCAAAATCGTAGGGGCTCGATAAGGATATATATGACAAGGCACTCGAGGCAATGCCCAGGGTAGGATTCTACCAATTGCACTCCCGGACCGGTGGTAACGCATAGCAGCCACTACCGCCCACCTCGGAACGCACTCCCATGTCAAATCAAATGGGCCCAAATCATCATCATCATAGTCATATAAATAGCATCGAAGAAGTGTGTCCGATCAAAGGCGCTAACCTCAATTAGTCACGGTATAGCTCCTGTTTTAGTCATTTCAATTCTGACCCGAAGGTCAGGGCTATTTCGTCATCGTTCATCTTCATTAAATCCAGAATTTGCCTCCAAGTCATCGTACTCGTTCTGGATACGTCATAACGTTCACAGTTGTCAAAGTGGTATCGACATTGACAGAGAGTATGCCTTATGCCGACTCCGGTCTCTTTGACAACCAACGCTTACATTTTCCACGTCGGTTGGTTCTTTTTTATTTTTGATAAAGATTCGCTTTCATATCAAGATATCATCTTCTGTTTCGAACCCAATTTATATTCAAACGAATCAAATTTTCATATCAACCTTTCATAATCATATCCAACCCGATTATATTCTAAAACTAGAATATATTTCATATCATTATATTATAATCATATAATATTTCCAAATGACTTATACTCGAATAGAATATAATTTATCTCAAAGATTTCAAATTATCATGGATTCTTATCTCAACTCCATTTGAACCAGCGGTTCAACTCAGCATTTCCATTCGGAAGAAATTTATAATTCCAAAACACTTGTAAACTAAATGTTTATATATAATAATAACAATAGAAATAATAAAAATAATAATAAAATAAATTTTATATAAATAAATATATAAATATACATATAGAATATAGTAATTAAAATAAATTAGTAATTTAAATATTATATATTACTTAAATATAGGTTTATTAGAATATTTTGAAAAATGAATTATAAGGAAAAACTTTATATTAAAAATACAATAGTTATAAGTAAAGGTAAGTAATAAATTAAAGCAAGAATAATTATTTGGAATCAAATGCATGAATATATTTAAAAATAAATTTCTCTAATCAAAATCTTCCTCCCTTCCAAATTTCAATACTTGGATCTATCCTCCGATCTCAACGGAGTTCATTAAATTCCATCTCTCGTTTCAAACCCGTTCAACCAACTATTTGATTTCAAGAGTTCAAATATATATTCAACTGAGTTAAAACAACCCAAATATCTTTGATTTCCAAATTTCCCAAAATCAGATTACATAAGAATTTATTTCCTTCTAATCCAACTCTTAATTTGAAAAGATTTTTAATCATATTCAAATTCCGATTTAAATATTTACACTTTGTTTTGGAAAAATTTCTTTAACCCTTTATCAACATCCCAGTTCAGAATCTTTACAGAATTGAATTATCGAGTATCGGTACATTCTTTTAGAGGGAAAATTCTATTAAATAAAAATTTCAAATATTTGAAATCATTTAACCAACCGATGTCTGTATATAATTATCTACCCAATGGCCAAGTGATTTTAAATTTAATTTCTCGATATTTCAGGGATGGATCTATCATTTCAATCCAAATCAGGGTCACAAAGGTTTATCATTTCACTCCGTGTTCATTATTCATTTTATCGATAAATCCCGGGTTCATTAGATGCCCGCAACATCAAGGGTAAATGGGATTTATCGTCAAGATCAACATGTATTACAATATACTGAATAAGGAGCATAGAAATGTCACTATAAATTCAGTAATAAATTTCAACCAACATCCATCACAACCATTTCATTCAACTGATCAGCATTAAACTGTTTCAGGATTTTACAAGGGTTCGAATTCAACTAGAAATTTAAATTAAATTAAATAACAAATAAATTACTTAAATTGCATGTTAACACACTTGCATGTTAAATTTAAACCACACATCAACAATCCAACACAACCATGCAACCAAACTTACTTCATAATTTAATTCAATAAATATGGGAATAATTTAGCATTTCGTGAGCGAAAAATCACTCACCTTTGGGTCCTTAGTGGATCCGACGTCCAAAAGAAGCCCAAAATTTCACAGTCTCTAAACGCAGCCAGGTTAGTGCCAAAACGTCCGCAATTGAAACACCCCACCTCCGTTAGGGTCACTCTCAAAGGGAATGCCCTAATTTTGGTGGAGGTTTATAAGTATAAGTCACAGATATACAAGACAGATATAAGAACACATATTTGTAAACAGCGGAAGAACAACAAACTTTTATTTCATAAAAGCAAATACGTGTTACAAAACATCACCATGATTGTCTTACATCCTTTCCAAAATCATAACATAACTCCTTCATAATCTGTCTTGATTACATTATTAAAGAAGCATAAATAAAACATAGATAAACTGCAAAAGCCCCCATAGTGATTGTCCAAAGACATAGTTCAAAGCGAAAAAGTCCAAGCAATACATTTCTCTTCTTCAAGCTGGATGTTAAGGTTGATCAAGCTGCTGTGTTCCCTCCCTGTGGACCGGGGGGGGGGGGAGGGAACGGAAGAAAAGAAGACGAAAGAAAAGTAGAGTCAGACATAAAGCCTGAGTAAGTCTAGTACTATTTTGTCTATGAATAAAGAACTGGGTATGATAAGTATAAACAAGAAGTGGAAAAGCACTTTAAACTTGGTTAAGTTGTCTAGGGTCGAATATACTATCGTACCCCATGTTAATCTCAGAACCCATATAAACTAGTTTCCAACTGGCACCCCATAATCAGGGTGATGTGATCCATTCAATGATGATCGGCTCCTACTCGCATAGTTACATGTGTCTTACGGCCCCCGATGTTGTAGTTACCTATGCTGGTCCCACCATGGGGTGTATCAAGTCCCATGGTGGCGGCCCGACACAATTCTAGAGTGCACAGGTATGCTACTGGTGTCCAGTGCCTTATTTTTCTGCGCCGGAGTGTGTGCACGCCCGCACCCCGTTAGAACCTACACAGTTACACCACCGCCGTCGATTTGACCTCTTACAATCAGCCCAGTAATCGTGCCCCACCCTGCCTAGTTTCAGGGTATCCTGATACACCTTCTAGGGTTACTGCTGAAAAGGGTCCCCCGTTACTAGGTTTTCTATCTCTAGCCAACATGCTAAGTTGGTTAAGTGTTTTCCTAACCTAACCCCACCAGTCCGTTTAGTTTAGCATGTTCCATTTTGATTAAGTCTTTAGTTCACTTAATCCTAACAATCCTGACTCAGCCTTAATTGTCTTATTAAGGCCCTGACCTCTCACATTAGACAGGTATTGTTGTGGCTGCCTGTTGCCGGTTGGTTCCGGGCAGTCTTACGCCACAACTCAGTCTAACCTCGGGTCCTTATTGGGTCCATGTTTAACCTCCCACATTGGATAGGTATTGTTGTGACTACTGGACAGCCGGGCGGTTCCGGGCAGGTTTACATCACAACTCAATCCAACCTCGGGTTAAACACATCGTATTTTCTACATTTACATATTTTGTCATTCTTATTTATTTCTTATATGTAAATATTTGCGGCCCATTATTAAGTTAATGGTGTAAAGGTTACACCAATCATGGGCCCAACCCATACTTGAACTTGGGCCCTTCTATTTTATATTTTCATTCATTAATTAATTTTAACCCAACGTTATTTTCCCCCGTTTTACACGTCCGTTTATATATATTGGGCTTAGCCTTTTAAAGCCCAATTTAGCCATGCGAAAAGGGGAGGCTTAAAGCGTGATTACATACACAAAGAGGGGAATGTGAGCGCATGAACTTGCAATATGACGTTGGAAATACAAAATAGAAACTGGTGTACTTGCATAGTAGTGACATATACTTTGGTCATAAAGCATAGGTGACATGAATCAAAGCATGTAAACTTGTAGTTATGTTAAGAATATCACTATTGACACATAGGCCTAACTACAACATGAACCTATATTTTTATCTCAGGCATAATGTCAAACATAAGCATGGCATAAATATTTCTAACATAAGCATGGCATAATGTCAAACATAAGCATGGCATAATGTCAAACATAAGCATGGCATAGGTATAGTTAAATTTGTTCACATAACCATGGCATAAATATTTCTAACATGAAATCATGATTTTTACTTTAGTCATACAAACTTGCAAAAAGGGATTTTTGAACCTAACCTAGCTATGTACCACATATGTCATCATAAAATTCTTGTAAACAAGATAGACTTAATCATGGATTTTAATTATGCCAAATATCATTCATAGCCTAGCCATATTCATAAGTTTGCAAATAGGTTTTCTAGTACAAAAGCATGGCTTAATACATGATGCCAAATTTTTAACATAATTTCATATGGATTATGATAACCCAAACTTATTCCAATTACTTCACAAAAATGATGTTTGTATAAAAATACCCATTATGATGGCATAATAGCAAAGCCCCAAACTTGCATGAATTTCAATCAACTACATACATGTAACTTCAACATGGATTACATAATTTGCGAATATTCCAAACGTATACTTGCATAGAACTACCGCATGTAGTTCTTTATAACATAATTCAAGAATATCCAAACGTATATAATATTTCAAATTGATAAGAACGCATAAATATGAATTACTTTATTGCCACAATTCAAGCATACAAACCAACACAATTATTTGTTCATACCAAAGTAATACTCTACTTACAATCGTTGCGGCGAATTCTCTAATTTAGGAATTTAGAGATGCGACTCCTTTTGACGTAGGCGTTGATTTTCTTTGTTTGAATTGCTTTAGGCTTTAGAATTTTCTTCCTAATCTTCTCTCCAATTTGGTGGCTACTCCTAGACGCTCCTCAGCAACATGGCGGCTTTGTTCTTATTTATGAATGAATAGATTAGGGTTTAGTCTAGGGTCCTTTTTATAGGGTTTATGAATTGATTAGAGCCATTGATGTTGCCAGGTTAGATTGTAGCCATTCATCCTAAGGAGAGACCAATTAGAGCCTGCCACCTAGCCCTAATGACAAAGCAGACCACAGAAAATCGACCAACAGAGAATAGGCCAGCCGGGTTAGACTGGGCTCGACCTGGCTCTGGACCAGGTCGACACCCCTGTCGACAGCCCTGTCGACCTGGTTAGACCAGGTCGACAGCCCAGTCGACCTGGGTGCGTCAGGCGGGACTTTTTCCGCCCTGGCCCATTGGGCCCCATTTTTGTTTTCTGAGCTTATTTTATTCTGTTTGAATTTTAAATTTAATTCAAAACTTCCGAAGGCCATATCTTCTTCATACGGACTCCGTTTTTCGAAAACTCGGACTCTATTTCGCGTATTTTTCCGAGACGAACGCAATGGCGTATCCCGTTTCCCTTAGTTCTTTGATTAAAATTAATTATACTTTAATTTGTAAATTTCACAGTTGTAGAATTCGCGGGGTGTTACATTCTCCCCCACTTAAAAGGATTTCGTCCCCGAAATCTTCAAGTTAGGAGGAATGTATATCCTAACATCCAATCATCCATCTACTCATCCATCAAACACGAGCATCCATTGTCCTTAAAAGACTTCTAATGTTTCATGATCATATGCGAAGTGTGTGTATATGAACTTATCTAATGCAAAATCAGGCAGTCTACTGATTCAGTTGACCTCCTTAATGCGAATTATGTAAGTGCCATGAATCCATTATGTATGCAAATTTTCCTATTCTTGATTCTACATGAGTGCACAATCATTCAATACAAATGCAGCATCCACATGACAACACATTAAAGTTCAACCATATACGAATGCAAACATATATGCATATGCAATATGAAATGACTGAGCCGACTTAAAACCTAGATTGTGTGTGTATATGCAACCACGAGCAACCACTAGCAATCACTTGCAACCACTTGCAACCATCATCCATAACATGTTTCAACTACATGTTTCCATCCAAAGGGTTTCTACCTAAAAGATACGGTCGAGGAAATATACCTAAAAAGATAGATAAAAGCGCAACTTAAGGAAAAAGAAAGATCAAGGATGTACCCTCGAACAGAAAAGGGTAGGCTGTACGGATTCTAGCTTCAGTTTCCCAAGTCGCGTCTCCCTCGGCGTCGCTCCATTGAACTTTGACGAGCTTGACTTCGCGGTTGCGTAGCTTCTTCACTTCCGTTCCTAATATGCGGGTTGGAACTTTCCTTATGGTTGCTTCGCGTTCCACTTCGGCCTCTTCGAGGATATTTGGCTCTACCACTTCAGCAGACTCATGTAGACATTTTCGGAGATGAGAGACGTGAAAAACGTTGTGGACTCCCGCCAACTTCTCGGGTAGCTCTAATCTATAGGCCATTTTCCCAATTTTCTCGATGATAGGGAATGGCCCTACGAACCTTGGTGCAAGCTTTCCTGTGGTTCCAAAACGAACAACGTTTCTTAGTGGTGATACCTTGAGAAAAACTCTGTCTCCAACCTCAAATTCAAGGTCGGTCCTTCTCTTGTCAGCATAGGACTTCTGTCTGTCTTGAGCCGTCTTCATCCTTCTTCGTATTAAGTCTACTTTCTCTGAAGTCTCTCGGATCATATCCGGTCCAAGTATGAGCTTATCAGTAGACTCCCACCAACAAGTGGGCGATCGGCACGGTCTTCCATATAAAGCTTCGAAGGGCGCCATTCCGATGGTTGCTTGATAGCTGTTGTTGTAGGCGAATTCCACCAAAGGAAGGTGGTCTTCCCATGTCCCTCCGAAGTCAAGGACGCATAGCCTTAAAAGGTCTTCCAAAACTCTGTTCACTCTCTCTGTTTGGCCGTCGGTTTGGGGATGATAGGCTGTGCTCAAGCATAACTGCGTTCCTACTGCTTCTTGCAGACTCCGCCAAAACTCGCTGGTGAAGATGGGGTCTCGGTCACTAACAATGCAAGATGGTATTCCATGGAGTCGAACGATTTCCTTAAGGTAAAGTGATGTTAGGGATGAGGCAGTTCTTTTACTTTTGACAGGTAAAAAGTGGGCGCTTTTAGTAAGCCTATCCACTATTACCCAAATGCTAGTGTTGCCTCTCCTAGATCTAGGCAGCCCATCGATGAAGTCCATTGAGATGCTATCCCACTTCCACTGCAGGACCTCCAGAGGATGTAGCAGTCCGCCAGGCTTTTTCTGTTCCGCCTTAACCTGTTGGCACACCATACACTTAGAAACGAACTCTGCCACGTCCTTTTTCATGCCGTTCCAGAAGAAAGTCCTTTTTATGTCTTTGTACATTTTATCTCCGCCTGGGTGTATCGTCATCTTGGAGTGATGTGCTTCCTCGAGAACCTTCTTTATTAAATCTTTTGTCTGTGGGACGCATAGTCTTCCGTCTCGCCTTAGCAAACCTTTATCGTCGATGGAGTATCTGTTGAGGTGACTTGAAGTCTCACCCCTAATTAGCTTATCAATTATTTCCACAAGCTGAGGGTCTTCGCGTTGTGCTGTCCCTACTGAATCCACTAAAGTTGGGCGCACTTCGAGAGATGCTAGCAAGCCTGGTACGAAATCGGAGGAAGGCCTAAAGTCGAAGCTGGCTATAAACTCTAGGCTATGTCTTTCAACAAACAACGGGCTTAGGGTCAATTTCTTTCGGCTCAACGCGTCTGCCACTACGTTGCCTTTGCCCGGAGTGTAGGAGATTTCGAAATCGTACGAGGCAAGAAACTCCATCCATCTTTGTTGCCTCAAGTTAAGATCCTTCTGCGAGAAAAGATATTTCAACGATTTATGGTCAGTGTAAAGTTCGAACTTCTCACCTAGGAGATAGTGTCGCCAAGACTTGAGTGCAAAGACGATGGCGGCTAACTCAAGATCGTGGGTTGGGTAGTTCTTTTCGTGCACTTTCAACTGCCTCCCGCCATAAGCTAGTACCCTTCCTTCTTGCATTAAGACGGCGCCTAGCCCTGTCCCACATGCATCCGTATAAACAGTGAACATCTTGCTCCCATCTGGCAGCGTCAAAACTGGGGCTGTTGTGAGAGCCCTTTTCAGTCGTTGGAAAGCAAACTCGCAATCCAAGTCCCAATTGAACACTAGATTCTTCTTGGTCAATTTCGTGAGCGGAGCTGAGATTTTCGCAAAATCCCTTATGAACTTTCGATAGAAACCTGCTAGCCCTAGAAAGCTTCGGACCTCAGTTGCATTCCTTGGTGTCTTCCAATCCTGTACCGCCACTACCTTAGCAGGGTCCACTGCTAACCCTTGTTTGGATACTATGTGCCCAAGGAACCTCACCTCTTCTCTCCAAAAGTGGCATTTGGAGAATTTGGCTTTTAGTTGATGGACTCGCAAAGTTTCCATGATTGCCCTTAGGTGCTGAGCATGTTCCTCTTCACTCTTTGAGAAGATAAGGATATCATCTACGAAGACTACTACGAATTTGTTGAGGAAATCTCTAAATACCCTACTCATTAGGTCCACGAAGTACGCAGGTGCATTTGTCAAGCCGAAGGGCATGACAAGCCATTCAAAGAAGCCGTCTGGGGTTCTAAACGCCATTTTATCGATGCTATCTTCAGCCACCCTTAGCTGATGAAAACCGGTTGCTAAATCGAGTTGGGAGAAAACAGACGCTCCTACAAGCTGGTCAAATAAATCGTCAATTCTAGGGAGAGGGTGCCTATTCTTTTTCGTTAGCTTGTTGAGCTCCCTATAGTCAACACATAGTCGGAGTGAACCATCCGCCTTTGTAGCGAACACCACCGGAGCGCCCCATTCTGAAATGCTCCTCCTAATGAACCCCTTTTCTAGAAGCTCTTTAATCTGTTTACTGAGCTCTTTCCTTTCCCGTGGAGCCATGTGTCTAACGGGCAACGCAACGGGCTTTGCATTATCTACAAGATATATGCGGAAGTCTATTTCCCGCTTCGGAGGCAAGCCCTTCACCTCTTCGAAGACATCCGGATATTCCCGGACCACTCTAACTGATTTCAAATTTTCAACAGAGGCATCTAGCGATTCAAGATAACTAAGAATAACCGCATACGAGGGATTACAAGAAATTTCCAAAGTATTACCGAGCTGGGTTAGGAGCCTAACAACCCTTTTCTCACAATCAAGGATGGCCCCATTACTGGATAGCCAATCCATACCCAAAATCAAACCATAACCCGAAAAGCCCAAAACAAAGGCACTACATTGAAATTCTACACTTAGAATAGAAATTTTCAATCCCAAACAGATCATAGACAAATGAGCTGGGCCCCCAATTGGGTTTGAAACAATTAAGGGGTCCTCTACCATACTAGTTTTTAGGTGCAGAGATTCTACTAGAGCAGACGAGATAAAGGAGTGTGATGCGCCAGAATCAAATAAAGTGCGAACGGGGTGATCATAAAGATAAACTATACTTTCTACAGAAGTATTTATACCTCGCTGTTGCAGAGGTGGTGCTTCTAGCACATGAACCTGTGCCCCTGGGGTGGATCCAGCCCTCTGCCCCTGTCCTCGTTTCTTTGGGCAGTCCTTAGCCCTGTGGCCTGTCTCACCGCAAGAAAAGCACCCACCATTTTCCTTGGCCTTCTTCTTCCGGCAGTCCTTTACTAAGTGCCCCACTTTGCCACAGAAATTGCACTTCCTCTTCTCTTTGTTGCCTTTCCCGCCTTTCTTAAAGTCTGTCTTCTTAGGCTGCAAACCCTCTTTCTTCCCTTGAGAGCTTTCTGCCTTTGTCTCCTTCTTGCCCTTATCCTCTTCATTTAGCAATGCCATTTGCACCAATCTTTCATACGTGGCTCCCATGGGTATATGGGTCATGGCCAAACTGTGTAATGGCTCATTCAACCCTTTGACGAAACGGAGAGCCTTCTTATGCGGGGTGTTGACTAGGTCAAGCCCAAACCTAGCCAGCTCATCGAATTGATTCACATACTCTCTGACTGTCTTGTCCCCTTGTTTAAGAAATAAGTATTTTTCCAACTGCAAACTTCTTTCCGCACCTGAGAGAAATTTAGTCTCAAACCTTGCCCTAAAGTCCTCCCATGTCTCCACTGGTCTTTCAGCATTAGTGACTTCCCACCAGTAGGAAGCCTCGCCCTTCAATAGCCACACTGCCAATTGTACTTTTTGTCTATCCTCTACCTCAAAGATGATGAATAGGTCCTCAGTTTCCATCAGCCAATTTCTGGCTGCCACGAAGGACTCAGTTCCATGGAAATCCCTTCCTCCCATAGCTTTAAAATCTTTACATATCTTAGCAAACTTGTTTCCCCGAGGAGGAGGTGGAGGAAAAGGTGCCGCTGCAGCTGGATGATTTCCGGCAGCTGGGGGAGGAGGAACGGTAGGACTTGGCTGAGTGGCTCTTGCTTCTAAGAACCGTCTAAACCAACCAGGTATTGGCACCCCTTCCGGCAAGTTAAGATCTTCGGACATGCTGAAACAAAAAGGATAGATTCAAAACGAAGGATAAGAGATAGTACCTATGGCTTTGGGGAGTGGACTTTGCCTTTTTTAAAATAAAATAATATTTTTCCTTTAAAAATGCTTCTTTAAATTTCCTTTTTGAAAATAATTTTTCAAAACTTTTTATCTTATCTGGTAAACTTATGCTCTGATACCAAGTGAAACACCCCACCTCCGTTAGGGTCACTCTCAAAGGGAATGCCCTAATTTTGGTGGAGGTTTATAAGTATAAGTCACAGATATACAAGACAGATATAAGAACACATATTTGTAAACAGCGGAAGAACAACAAACTTTTATTTCATAAAAGCAAATACGTGTTACAAAACATCACCATGATTGTCTTACATCCTTTCCAAAAACATAACATAACTCCTTCATAATCTGTCTTGATTACATTATTAAAGAAGCATAAATAAAACATAGATAAACTGCAAAAGCCCCCATAGTGATTGTCCAAAGCCATAGTTCAAAGCGAAAAAGTCCAAGCAATACATTTCTCTTCTTCAAGCTGGATGTTAAGGTTGGTCAAGCTGCTGTGTTCCCTCCCTGTGGACCTGGGGGGGGGGGAACGGAAGAAAAGAAGACGAAAGAAAAGTAGAGTCAGACATAAAGCCTGAGTAAGTCTAGTACTATTTTGTCTATGAATAAAGAACTGGGTATGATAAGTATAAACAAGAAGTGGAACAACACTTTAAACTTGGTTAAGTTGTCTAGGGTCGAATATACTATCGTACCCCATGTTAATCTCAGAACCCATATAAACTAGTTTCCAACTGGCACCCCATAATCAGGGTGATGTGATCCATTCAATGATGATCGGCTCCTACTCGCATAGTTACATGTGTCTTACGGCCCCCGATGTTGTAGATACCTATGCTGGTCCCACCATGGGGTGTATCAAGTCCCATGGTGGCGGCCCGACACAATTCTAGAGTGCACAGGTATGCTACTGGTGTCCAGTGCCTTATTTTTCTGCGCCGGAGTGTGTGCACGCCCGCACCCCGTTAGAACCTACACTGCTACACCACCACCGTCGATTTGACCTCTTACAATCAGCCCAGTAATCGTGCCCCACTCTGCCTAGTTTCAGGGTATCCTGATACACCTTCTAGGGTTACTGCTGAAAAGGGTCCCCCGTTACTAGGTTTTCTATCTCTAGCCAACATGCTAAGTTGGTTAAGTGTTTTCCTAACCTAACCCCACCAGTCCGTTTAGTTTAGCATGTTCCATTTTGATTAAGTCTTTAGTTCACTTAATCCTAACAATCCTGACTCAGCCTTAATTGTCTTATTAAGGCCCTGACCTCTCACATTAGACAGGTATTGTTGTGGCTGCCTGTTGCCGGTTGGTTCCGGGCAGTCTTACGCCACAACTCATTCTAACCTCGGGTCCTTATTGGGCTCCATGTTTAACCTCCCACATTGGATAGGTATTGTTGTGACTACTGGACAGCCGGGCGGTTCCGGGCAGGTTTACATCATAACTCAATCCAACCTCGGGTTAAACACATCGTATTTTCTACATTTACATATTTTGTCATTCTTCTTTATTTCTTATATGTAAATATTTGCGGCCCATTATTAAGTTAATGGTGTAAAGGTTACACCAATCATGGGCCCAACCCATACTTGAACTTGGGCCCTTCTATTTTATATTTTCATTCATTAATTAATTTTAACCCAACGTTATTTTCCCCCGTTTTACACGTCCGTTTATATATATTGGGCTTAGCCTTTTAAAGCCCAATTTAGCCATGCGAAAAGGGGAGGCTTAAAGCATGATTACATACACAAAGAGGGGAATGTGAGCGCATGAACTTGCAATATGACGTTGGAAATACAAAATAGAAACTGGTGTACTTGCATAGTAGTGACATATACTTTGGTCATAAAGCATAGGTGACATGAATCAAAGCATGTAAACTTGTAGTTATGTTAAGAATATCACTATTGACACATAGGCCTGACTACAACATGAACCTATATTTTTATCTCAGGCATAATGTCAAACATAAGCATGGCATAAATATTTCTAACATAAGCATGGCATAATGTCAAACATAAGCATGGCATAATGTCAAACATAAGCATGGCATAGGTATAGTTAAATTTGTTCACATAACCATGGCATAAATATTTCTAACATGAAATCATGATTTTTACTTTAGTCATACAAACTTGCAAAAAGGGATTTTTGAACCTAACCTAGCTATGTACCACATATGTCATCATAAAATTCTTGTAAACAAGATAGACTTAATCATGGATTTTAATTATGCCAAATATCATTCATAGCCTAGCCATATTCATAAGTTTGCAAATAGGTTTTCTAGTACAAAAGCATGGCTTAATACATGATGCCCAATTTTTAACATAATTTCATATGGATTATGATAACCCAAACTTATTCCAATTACTTCACAAAAATGATGTTTGAATAAAAAAACCCATTATGATGGCATAATAGCAAAGCCCCAAACTTGCATGAATTTCAATCAACTACATACATGTAACTTCAACATGGATTACATAATTTGCGAATATTCCAAACGTATACTTGCATAGAACTACCGCATGTAGTTCTTTATAACATAATTCAAGAATATCCAAACGTATATAATATTTCAAATTGATAAGAACGCATAAATATGAATTACTTTATTGCCACAATTCAAGCATACAAACCAACACAATTATTTGTTCATACCAAAGTAATACTCTACTTACAATCGTTGCGGCGAATTCTCTAATTTAGGAATTTAGAGATGCGACTCCTTTTGACGTAGGCGTTGATTTGCTTTGTTTGAATTGCTTTAGGCTTTAGAATTTTCTTCCTAATCTTCTCTCCAATTTGGTGGCTACTCCTAGACGCTCCTCAGCAACATGGCGGCTTTGTTCTTATTTATGAATGAATAGATTAGGGTTTAGTCTAGGGTCCTTTTTATAGGGTTTATGAATTGATTAGAGCCATTGATGTTGCCAGGTTAGATCGTAGCCATTCATCCTAAGGAGAGACCAATTAGAGCCTGCCACCTAGCCCTAATGACAAAGCAGACCACATAAAATCGACCAACAGAGAATAGGCCAGCCGGGTTAGACTGGGCTCGACCTGGTTCTGGACCAGGTCGACACCCCTGTCGACAGGCCTGTCGACCTGGTTAGACCAGGTCGACAGCCCAGTCGACCTGGGTGCGTCAGGCGGGACTTTTTCCGCCCTGGCCCATTGGGCCCCATTTTTGTTTTCTGAGCTTATTTTATTCTGTTTGAATTTTAAATTTAATTCAAAACTTCCGAAGGCTATATCTTCTTCATACGGACTCCGTTTTTCGAAAACTCGGACTCTATTTCGCGTATTTTTCCGAGACGAACGCAATGGCCTATCCCGTTTCACTTAGTTCTTTAATTAAAATTAATTATACTTTAATTTGTAAAATTCACAGTTGTAGAATTCGCGGGGTGTTACAGCAATTCTGCCACGATCTCAACGCAACAAACCGCGTCCAAATCCGAGTTAAAACGAGAGAGTTATCAGCGTTTAATCATTTGAATTTCTAAATTATAAATTTAATTAAAAATTTGCTCTCACCCACTAGTTCATCGCCACGTCAGCGCCCTCAGATGTTGTTTCCCGCTCCTCCAAATCTCGTGATCAGTAGCCGACGAGAAAACCCATTCATGCCCGATCTTTGACCATCCCCAACGCCGGATTCCGACCACCATTCACCTCAAGACCTCCGCCAATTGGAAGCTCCTCGAAAGCCGCTCCCGTCTACACCCTTGACCGCCACTCCGGTGGCCCCCACTTCGCTGGCGACGCGGACAACCAGAATGGATTCGCACCCTTCTTGTAGTAACCCGCATTTTAGCTATTGAACAATTTATTTATTTAATTATTAAATATCGATTTATCGATATCGAGAACGCGAATTAAATAATATTGAATATTTAATTAAGATTTATAATGAATAATAAATTGTAAATATCGAAATAGTCAGAAATAGTAGAATTCACAATAGAGTGTGAATTGAATAGTATATGAGATGTGGTTGAGTTTCGATTCGAAATATAATAACGAATATATTGAATCGACAACAGTGGATCGTATAGTTTATAATATATTTATAAACGAGCTCGAAATGGCGCTGCAGTTCGTAAATTGGCGATTCGAACTTCAACTGAATGTACAGGATTCGTTTTAAGCCGGATTTCTGTGAAACAAGAAACGTGTGGAGCTGGTGGAGTATATCTTTCTAGTGGAAGAGAAAAATCGGGATTTCGTCGTATAGATTTTTAGTTACGTCCAAATCAAATTTCAGAAAACTCGCTGTAGAATTCCTTTATAATTTGCGATGCTTTATATACGTTATAAAAGGATTTTAGATATGGACTAAATACCGAGATAATCTGGAATCTGAAATATTAAGCTGTAAATTCTGATATGATATTCTGGGGCTGTACGATATCATATGTGAAGATATACGATAATATTACATTATTTATATTTAATTTAATTTATTTAAATATATTTATATATTTAAATCGTCTATTTAGAGCTTTAAAAATAGCCGGTTTTGCAAACAAAGTCGGAATTCGACGAAACTAGTTTTGTTGGGTCCGCAATGTCAAATAGTTGTTAGATTTCCAGTTTCGTGATTTTTAGAGTCACTGTGTGGCCGTACGGATTTTTAGAGTGAGAAACAGTCAGTATTTCGACAGTTAAAAATACGCTGTGTGAGCATACGGAGTCGGAATTCGACGAAACCAGTTTCGTTGGGACCGTAATATCGAACTCTAGCTGCATGTCCTGTTTCGTGATTTTTGGGTATCGTATGTGATCATACGAATTTTTAGAAGATGAAACGAATATTTAAAATGAAAATATCTGAAAATATCTTTAGGAAAATATCTGAATCCTGGCCACTATATAATCACCTTAGCTTCTTACGACCTAACTTGTTCCTTCTGTAAAGGAAATTTCATGCCGCCTCCTCTTTAAATTCCTTGAGCAATTGTTTCGAGAGATTTACCAAATGAAAACGAATGAAATTAGGTTTGTTGAGTTCATGCGTTAGAGAGCTTCGTATTGGTGGTCTTCGTTTTGTGTTCGGTGGGATCTGGGTCGATGGATTTTGACCAGCGTGCTCGACTTTGTCTTGTACAACAGCTAGGGGATATTGGGTTTTTATTGGAGGAGTTGGAGGTCAAATCGAGGTGGCGACTGAACTCCTGATGGTCGGAGGAGCAATTTTGTGGTGGCAAGGAAGCGTTCGGCGGTCAGGTGTGGAGTGCGACGTCTGCTACGATTGGGGATGGGCTACAGGCGGTTTGGATTAGGGGGGTGCGAGCGAGTGGATAAGGGGTTGGTCGGGTAGGGTTTGCAAAGAGCAAATTGTTGGTGGTGGTGGCGGCCCTAAGAGGTGGACGAGGTGGATGGGAAGTGCAGTCAAACTGTGGTCAAAGGCTTGGAAATACTGGAGGGAATTGCGTTGTGAAACCGGTTTGGGGAAGAAGAAGGTATCGGGTCCGGCTTTGTAAAGGTTAGTGGGTCGGAAATAAATAGGGCAAGGCCCATTAAGAAATAAAGTCCAAACTTTTATTTATTTTAAATAGTGTATAAACTTCGTAATACTGTATCTTGTCCGTACGAGGTCGGATTTGCAAACCGTAAGTTTCCTTGGGATCATATGGACGGGAGCAACATAATGACACTGACCGCGAGTCGATTGGAGCACGTTACAATTTATGGCGAAATAAATTGTCCGACTGAATCAATGAACGCAAACCGATATTTAACGGTTAATGCGCCAAAGTGAGTAAAAACTCACTAACTCTCAATTTATATTTTGATATAAATTGTATTTTTTTTCTGTATTTGACTGCTAGTTATGTACTGTTAATTTGGACTATTAAGTTGTATTGTTAAATTGGACTGTAGATTGGACTGTTAAATAATTGATTGAAAACAGTATGGATATATATATATATCGTTATTAAACGGTGATTTTGTTATCAGTGTATTTCATTAGAAATGCAAGTGATGTTATATACGTTGTTTAACATCGGTGGATGCAGGGAAACAGGTTGGAGGAATCCGACTGGATTCCTCAACATTTATTTTTACTGTTATTTGTATATTGTGATATATACTGTGATATATAATCTGTTGTTGATTGTATATGTTTGGATGATATTGATCATTGACAGTTGGTTGTTTAAAAACAATAGAAAAACACTGAAAATGTAGAAAAGGGGATTTTCAATATTTATAAAATCGAAGGATTTTATAAAAGGATATTTATTTAGAAATAAATAAATAAAATAAAGGAATATTTATTTATATTAAATAAATAGAATAAAGGATATTTAATTGGGGATTAAATAATTAGAGTTAAAGGAAAATCTATTTAGGAAAATAAATAGATTATACAAAAGGAAATCTATTTAGGAAATAAATAGAAGTTAAAATAAATAGAAATAAAAGAAAAGTTAGTTAGTCGGATATAAATATTCGAATCAAGTTAGTTAAGTGGTCAAACCAAGCTAGTCGAACCAAACTAGTCAAGCAAGTCGAACCAATCGAGTCAAGATGGTCGAGTCAAACCAACCGAGTCGAGCTGGTCGAGTCGAACCAATCGAGTCAAGCTGGTCAAGTTAGTCGAACCTGGTCAGTCGAGTCGAGTTAATCAAATTTAGTTAATCGATAGGACTTAATTGATTTAGTCAATCAAGATGAGTAATCGGTTTTAATGAATCGAGAGGAGTTAGTCGAATATGGTATTCGAACCAAATGGTCAAACCAAGTGGTCGAACCAAGTAGTCAAGCCCAGTGGTCAAACCAAATGGGTCAGGTTAGCCAAACCTGGTCAGTCAAACCAAATGGGTCAGGTTAGCCAAACCTGGTCAGTCAAACCAAATGGGTCAGGTTAGCCAAACCTGGTCAGTCAAAACCAAATGGGTCAGGTTAGTCAAACCTGGTCGGTCGAACCAAGTTAGTCGAGTTAGCCGAATAGGGTTAGTCAAATAGAATTAATCGATTAGGGTTAAACCATAGAACTAATCGATTAGAGTTAAACCAATAGAGTTAGTCGAGCCTAGTTAATCGAATCAAATTGGTCGAACCAAGTAAGTCGAGTTAGTCGAGTCAAGTAAGTTAGTCGAGTTAAAATTATCGATGTTAGTTTCATCGAAAGGAGTTATCGATGTTAGTTTCATCGAAAGGAGTTATCGATGTTAGTTTCATCGAAAGGAGTTATCGATGTTAGTTACATCGAAGGGAGTTATCGATTATAGTTAAATCGAAGTGAGATTTTCAAATAGGAGATATTTGAAAAGGAAGAGTCATCGAATATTTGTTATTCGAAGAGAGATTATCGAATATCGTTTATTCGAGAAGAAGTTAATCGAATATAGGTTATTCGAAGAAGAGTTAATCAGATAGAGATTTCTCGAAGAGAGTTAATCGACAAATTCGATTATATCGAATTCGGGAAAGTACTTATACATTCCTGTGTTTAAATAGAGATTTATTTATTTTTAAATAAATAAGTGTTAGGTTAATTATTCACTAATAAGAATAGAAGTTATAATTAAAGTTAGATAGTTCGAAAGTAGAGATTATAACGTTATCGTTATAACCAATGTTTTAAATATAGAAGTGGATTAGTAAAATTGAATCCGAGAAAGGCGTAAAGAAGTTGTTAAAGATTAAAAGATAAACTTTGACCATTTCGAAGTTATAACGTTGTTCAGTTAAGGTCTGAGAGGTAATTATACCCCAACTTGAGTGACTTCCTTCTTAACTAAGAAATGGTAAGGTTTGATCGTAAAGGAGTTTTGGAAATTTTTTCCAAACGAGAATCAGAAATGTTTTCTGATAAAAGAAAATAAGAATTTAGAATATAGGGAAACAGGAGATAAGTAAATAAATGAACTAAAGAGATTAATGTTAAATGATGTTTATTCGATATAATTTCCATCTGGGAATAATATCGTTGTTTGCACACTTGTTTTTCTTTGATGGTTAAATCACAGACTATCGAAGTTTTTACCATTTTAATGTTGTTAATATGGAGAGACCGGTTGGATTATTATCCAAAGAACCACTCTGTATTGGCATAAGCGTCGCGAATCATATATGCCAATGATAATTGAAGACAGAGTAAAATGCAAGGACTATCCTGTCTACAGAATAGTGCCTTCGGTTTGTCCAGTCCCAGGACAACTTGTATGGATGAATGTCTGACAGAGTATATCAAATGGATCGCGTAAGTTGATCTGTTCAAACGTATTCACGTTTGGTGGCGGAGGAATTCGTTTCTCTTAGCTGTGTACCCATGTTATTTTTGGATAAGTCAATTTGTGATTTGGCGGGTATGACGATGTGACATTTTAAGTAAATGAAGATGGATGTCTAACAGAGTATTTCCAGAAAAGGTCACGTACATTGATTTCTTCAACCGTACCAAGAGTGGAAGCGGAGAAGGAAACTTCTCTTAGCTGACACGTAATGTATTGTTGTAGACATCAATTAGTGATTTCGATGGATCTGACAATGTGGCACTCGAAGTGAATCTATTGTGATGATAAAGCGTAGCTTCTAGCCTCACATCCGGTAAATGACAGAAATCGGGCAGGCAGCATAGCTAAGTCGGTCGCACCGAAGTAGGGTGTATAATCACCTATCTAGTGAATATTCATTTGTTTTCTTAAATCTATCAATGCTGTCCCATATATATACGGGAACGGTTGTTGATCCCAACCGTTGGTGATGTACATTCGATACACTCAAGCGAAATGAGTGGTCGGTCATGTGTGGCTGAGTTGCAAGATGTTCTTGTTGAACTCCAGTGTATCGTTCCTAGAGTACACTGATCGGAAGGTGGTTCCATACCTTGTCATAGTTGGGAATCCAATCATCCAATACGAGCTTGCGATTTTGATTGTGTACTATATATGTAGTAACGTGAGATGCAAGCGTTTCTGCTAGATTGATATTTATTTGTACTTAGACATTATTATAATATTAGAATGATATTGCTTTGAAAAGTTATTTGGATTCTCATAAGGGAAAAACCCGTTCCGTATTCACGGCGTGGTCTTATGAGATATCATATACCTGTTTAAATGATTTGAGTTTATTCACACCAGTCCCATGACTGACCCGGAGTTTATTTTGTTGTTTTCCCTAAACTCTTGGGTGCCTAAATTTGTACGGGCAGTCAAGTAGTCGGGATTTTACAGATACACTTGGAGAGATTGGAGCAGGAGGCTTCAGGATTCTATAGCTATTATTATTTCCGCCGTTGTTGTAAGTGTTGTACTCTGATAAGTGTTATTGTATACATATACTGATGTTATTTCAAAGATATGTTATGTTATATTTTATTCGTTCCGCTGTAAGATTCGTGTTTACTCTGATGATGATGTTCTTCTTCTTCTTCTATTCTATAAGTTCTATCTTATCTATTCTCACCTTCTAATTTCTTTCATTAATTACCGGGATTTTCGAGGTTTTGGTTATCAACGTCGAGCTTACGTCGATAACCAAAGTCGCCCGAAAATCCGGGTTACTATAGTTGGTATTAGAGCTTAAGTTAAGAATTACCTTGGCTCTGTGGCGTGATTCAGTAGAGATGGGATTAGTAATATCCTAGACTGAGTTTGAGTGTATATATACGAGTGAACGTATTTGTTAGTTAATATAAAATGATTTTATATTGTGGAGTTTTATTGGTTGAGTTGTTTGTGAATTCTGGTCGATCGGTTTGATCCACTGTATTGATGGGGGTTACTAAACACTCGAATACGATGATCCGTCATGGTATGTTTTGAAAGAGGGTAAATGGAATAATTTTACCCGAATATATTTGATATAGTATATTGGTTGTGTTGGTTGTTATTATAATCGAATAAGATTATAAAAGTGAAATGGTTATAAATGACTAATCAGAATTCATATAAGTATATGAAATAAAATGAAGAAAAATATGAATTTAAATCAGATTGGAATTAAAATAAGGAAATTTTAAGTTCCTGGGAGATTTTGAAAACATTTTTCAAACTGAAGGTGATATAGTATTGAACTCACTTCGATAGCTGGAAAATAGATTCTGATGATGAATCGCGACATCATCGGTGTTCATTTTCGAGTTCTAAGTGACGGACTACTACCAAAGGTTTTGTTTTTGAATTGTTTTGAGAAAACAAGTTGTTTAGAAATTCAAAGGTTTTGAATTGGCATTGTAATTTCAAATTGATTTGAAATAGACCCAGGAAATTAAGTTTCGGAATTTAATTTTAACTTATGAAGTTAAATAGAATAAGATAGTAGAAATAAATTGAAATATTAACTTGAACTGAGTTAAATAGAATTGAATTGGATTAGAGAATAATCTGTTATGGAATGGGGTTGATGAGTTAAGAATTTGAAATTTGATATTCGGGTTCGAATGAAATTCGATTTGGTTTTGAGGATATGAACTGATTGGAATTTGATGGAAATAACACTGGTATATGCTGAGTTGATAGCATATGGAAGTGATAGAGTTGATATTCCCGACAAAAAGGTACCAGTTTATATTATATATGGATATGAGATTTATGAGCCGAATTGGCAAGCCGCTTGGTTGTTTGATTTTCTTTTGGGTTAAAGAAGGCCCAGAGAGGCGAGTTGGAGTTTGAGATATTGACCAATACAAAGGAGGTGCTGGCAAAAAATTTCGAAAAGTTAAGGTGTTAGAAAATTTTCAGAATTTTTGAAAATTTAGTATGTCGGAATAAATTAATATTTTAGTCGATATTAATTGGTTCAGTTGAAACCGGAGACAAGAGGTAAACAGATAAATTTTTACCCAGAAGATAGGGTCATCCCTTAGCTTAGCAATTTCGAGGACGAAATTTTATTAAGGGGGGAAGATTGTAGTAACCCGCATTTTGGCTATTGAACAATTTATTTATTTAATTATTAAATATCGATTTATCGATATCGAGAACGTGAATTAAATAATATTGAATATTTAATTAAGATTTATAATGAATAATAAATTGTAAATATCAAAATAGTCAGAAATAGTAGAATTCACAATAGAGTGTGAATTGAATAGTATACGAGATGTGGTTGAGTTTCGATTCGAAATATAATAACGAATATATTGAATCGATGACAGTGGAACGTATAGTTTATAATATATTTATAAATGAGCTCGAAATGGCGCTGCAGTTCGTAAATTGGCGATTCGAACTTCAACTGAATGTACAGGATTCGTTTTAAGCCGGATTTCTGTGAAACAAGAAATATGTGGAGCTGGTGGAGTATATCTTTCTAGTGGAAGAGAAAAATCGGGATTTCGTCGTATAGATTTTTAGTTACGTCCAAATCAAATTTCAGAAAAGTCGCTGTAGAATTCCTTTATAATTTGCGATGCTTTATATACGTTATAAAAGGGTTTTCGATATGGACTAAATACCGAGATAATCTGGAATCTGAAATATCAAGCTGTAAATTCTGATATGATATTCTGGGGCTGTACGATATCATATGTGAAGATATTCGATAATATTACATTATTTATATTTAATTTAATTTATTTAAATATATTTATATATTTAAATCGTCTATTTAGAGCTTTAAAAATAGCCGGTTTTGCAAACAAAGTCGGAATTCGACGAAACCAGTTTTGTTGGGTCCGCAATGTCAAATAGTTGTTAGATTTCCAGTTTCGTGATTTTTAGAGTCACTGTGTGGCCGTACGGATTTTTAGAGTGAGAAACAGTCAGTATTTCGACAGTTAAAAATACGCTGTGTGAGCATACGGAGTCGGAATTCGACGAAACCAGTTTCGTTGGGACCGTAATATCGAACTCTAGCTGCATGTCCAGTTTCATGATTTTTGGGTATCGTATGTGATCATACGAATTTTTAGAAGACGAAACGAATATTTAAAATGAAAATATCTGAAAATATCTTAAGGAAAATATCTGAATCCTGGCCACTATATAATCACCTTAGCTTCTTACAACTTAACTTGTTCCTTCTGTAAAGGAAATTTCATGCCGCCTCCTCTTTAAATTCCTTGAGCAATTGTTTCGAGAGATTTACCAAATGAAAAAGAATGAAATTAGGTCTGTTGAGTTCATGCGTTAGAGTGCTTCGTATTGGTGGTCTTCGTTTTGTGTTTGGTGGGATCTGGGTCGATGGATTTTGACCAACGTGCTCGACTTTGTCTTGTATAACAGCTAGGGGATATTGGGTTTTTATTGGAGGAGTTGGAGGTCAAATCGAGGTGGCGACTGAACTCCTGATGGTCGGAGGAGCAATTTTGTGGTGGCAAGGAAGCGTTCGGCGGTCAGGTGTGGAGTGCGACGTCTGCTACGATCGGGGATGGGCTACAGGCGGTTTGGATTAGGGGGGTGCGAGCTAGTGGATAAGGGGTTGGTCGGGTAGGGTTTGCAAAGAGAAAATTGTTGGTGGTGGTGGCGGCCCTAAGAGGTGGACGAGGTGGATGGGAAGTGCAGTCAAACTGTGGTCAAAGACTTGGAAATACTGGAGGGAATTGCGTTGTGAAACCGGTTTGGGGAAAAAGAAGGTATCGGGTCCGGCTTTGTAAAGGTTAGTGGGTCGGAAATAAATAAGGCAAGGCCCATTAAGAAATAAAGTCCAAACTTTTATTTATTTTAAATAGTGTATAAACTTCGTAATACTGTATCTTGTCCGTACGAGGTCGGATTTGCAAACCGTAAGTTGCCTTGGGATCATATGGACGGGAGCAACATAATGACACTGACCGCGAGTTGATTGGAGCACGTTACAATTTATGGCGAAATAAATTGTCCGACTGAATCAATGAACGCAAACCGATATTTAACGGTTAATGCGCCAAAGTGAGTAAAAACTCACTAACTCTCAATTTATATTTTGATATAAATTGTATTTTATTTCTGTATTTGACTGCTAGTTATGTACTGTTAATTTGGACTATTAAGTTTTATTGTTAAATTGTACTGTAGATTGGACTGTTAAATAATTGATTGAAAACAGTATGGATATATATATATATATATATATATATCGTTATTAAACGGTGATTTTGTTATCAGTGTATTTCATTAGAAATGCAAGTGATGTTATATACGTTGTTTAACATCGGTGGATGCAGGGAAACAGGTTGGAGGAATCCGACTGGATTCCTCAACATTTATTTTTACTGTTATTTGTATATTGTGATATATACTGTGATATATAATCTGTTGTTGATTGTATATGTTTGGATGATATTGATCATTGACAGTTGGTTGTTTAAAAACAATAGAAAAACACTGAAAATGTAGAAAAGGGGATTTTCAATATTTATAAAATCGAAGGATTTTATAAAAGGATATTTATTTAGAAATAAATAAATAAAATAAAGGAATATTTATTTATATTAAATAAATAGAATAAAGGATATTTAATTAGGGATTAAATAATTAGAGTTAAAGGAAAATCTATTTTGGAAAATAAATAGATTATACAAAAGGAAATCTATTTAGGAAATAAATAGAAGTTAAAATAAATAGAAATAAAAGAAAAGTTAGTTAGTCGGATATAAATATTCGAATCAAGTTAGTTAAGTGGTCAAACCAAGCTAGTCGAACCAAACTAGTCAAGCTAGTCGAACCAATCGAGTCAAGATGGACGAGTCAAACCAACCGAGTCGAGCTGGTCGAGTCGAACCAATCGAGTCAAGCTGGTCAAGTTAGTCGAACCTGGTCAGTCGAGTCGAGTTAATCAAATTTAGTTAATCGATAGGACTTAATTGATTTAGTCAATCGAGATGAGTAATCGGTTTTAATGAATCGAGAGGAGTTAGTCGAATATGGTATTCGAACCAAATGGTCAAACCAAGTGGTCGAACCAAGTAGTCAAGCCTAGTGGTCAAACCAAATGGTTCAGGTTAGCCAAACCTGGTCAGTTAAACCAAATGGGTCAGGTTAGCCAAACCTGGTCAGTCAAACCAAATGGGTCAGGTTAGCCAAACCTGGTCAGTCAAAACCAAATGGGTCAGGTTAGTCAAACCTGGTCGGTCGAACCAAGTTAGTCGAGTTAGCCGAATAGGGTTAGTCAAATAGAATTAATCGATTAGGGTTAAACCATAGAACTAATCGATTAGAGTTAAACCAATAGAGTTAGTCGAGCCTAGTTAATTGAATCGAATTGGTCGAACCAAGTAAGTCGAGTTAGTCGAGTCAAGTAAGTTAGTCGAGTTAAAGTTATCGATGTTAGTTTCATCGAAAGGAGTTATCGATGTTAGTTTCATCGAAAGGAGTTATCGATGTTAGTTTCATCGAAAGGAGTTATCGATGTTAGTTTCATCGAAGTGAGTTATCGATTATAGTTAAATCGAAGTGAGATTTTCAAATAGGAGATATTTGAAAAGGAAGAGTCATCGAATATTAGTTATTCGAAGAGAGATTATCGAATATCGTTTATTCGAGAAGAAGTTAATCGAATATAGGTTATTCGAAGAAGAGTTAATCAGATAGAGATTTCTCGAAGAGAGTTAATCGACAAATTCGATTATATCGAATTCGGGAAAGTACTTATACATTCCTGTGTTTAAATAGAGATTTATTTATTTTTAAATAAATAAGTGTTAGGTTAATTATTCACTAATAAGAATAGAAGTTATAATTAAAGTTAGATAATTCGAAAGTAGAGATTATAACGTTATCGTTATAACCAATGTTTTAAATATAGAAGTGGATTAGTAAAATTGAATCCGAGAAAGGCGTAAAGAAGTTGTTAAAGATTAAAAGATAAACTTTGACCATTTCGAAGTTATAACGTTGTTCAGTTAAGGTCTGAGAGGTAATTATACCCCAACTTGAGTGACTTCCTTCTTAACTAAGAAATGGTAAGGTTTGATCGTAAAGGAGTTTTGGAAATGTTTTCCAAACGAGAATCAGAAATGTTTTCTGATAAAAGAAAATAAGAATTTAGAATATAGGGAAACAGGAGATAAGTAAATAAATGAACTAAAGAGATTAATGTTAAATGATGTTTATTCGATATAATTTCCATCTGGGAATAATATCGTTGTTTGCACACTTGTTTTTCTTTGATGGTTAAATCACAGACTATCGAAGTTTTGACCATTTTAACGTAGTTAATATGGAGAGACCGGTTGGATTATTATCCAAAGAACCACTCTGTATTGGCATAAGCGTCGCGAATCATATATGCCAATGATAATTGAAGACGGAGTAAAATGCAAGGACTATCCTGTCTACAAAATAGTGCCTTCGGTTTGTCCAGTCCCAGGACAACTTGTATGGATGAATGTCTGACAGAGTATATCAAATGGATCACGTAAGTTGATCTGTTCAAACGTATTCACGTTTGGTGGCGGAGGAATTCGTTTCTCTTAGCTGTGTACACGTGTTATTTTTGGATAAGTCAATTTGTGATTTGGCGGGTATGACGATGTGACATTTTAAGTAAATGAAGATGGATGTCTAACAGAGTATTTCCAGAAAAGGTCACGTACATTGATTTCTTCAACCGTACCAAGAGTGGAAGCGGAGAAGGAAACTTCTCTTAGCTGACACGTAATGTATTGTTGTAGACGTCAATTAGTGATTTTCGATGGATCTGACAATGTGGCATTCGAAGTGAATCTATTGTGATGATAAAGCGTAGCTTCTAGCCTCACATCCGGTAAATGACAGAAATCGGGCAGGCAGCATGGCTAAGTCGGTCGCACCGAAGTAGGGTGTATAATAACCTATCCAATGAATATTCATTTGTTTTCTTAAATCTATCAATGATGTCCCATATATATACGGGAACGGTTGCTGATCCCAACCGTTGGTGATGTACATTCGATACACTCAAGCGAAATGAGTGGTCGGTCATGTGTGGCTGAGTTGCAAGATGTTTTTGTTGAACTCCAGTGTATCGTTCCTAGAGTACACTGATCGGAAGGTGGTTCCATACCTTGTCATAGTTGGGAATCCAATCATCCAATACGAGCTTGCGATTTTGATTGTGTACTATATATGTAGTAACGTGAGATGCAAGCGTTTCTGCTAGATTGATATTTATTTGTACTTAGACATTATTATAATATTAGAATGATATTGCTTTGAAAAGTTATTTGGATTCTCATAAGGGAAAAACCCGTTCCGTATTCACGGCGTGGTCTTATGAGATATCATATACCTGTTTAAATGATTTGAGTTTATTCACACCAGTCCCATGACTGACCCGGAGTTTATTTTGTTGTTTTCCCTAAACTCTTGGGTGCCTAAATTTGTACGGGCAGTCAAGTAGTCGGGATTTTACAGATACACTTGGAGAGATTGGAGCAGGAGGCTTTAGGATTCTATAGCTATTATTATTTCCGCCGTTGTTGTAAGTGTTGTACTCTGATAAGTGTTATTGTATACATATACTGATGTTATTTCAAAGATATGTTATGTTATATTTTATTCGTTCCGCTGTAAGATTCGTGTTTACTCTGATGATGATGTTCTTCTTCTTCTTCTATTCTATAAGTTCTATCTTATCTATTCTCACCTTCTAATTTCTTTCATTAATTACCGGGATTTTCGAGGTTTTGGTTATCGACGTCGAGCTTACGTCGATAACCAAAGTCGCCCGAAAATCCGGGTTACTACACTTCTCTGACCAAATTCCGACGCTTCACTGAACAATAAAACCCCCAACCACCACCATTACACTCGTATCCTCCTCCTCTTCAATACCCATATCATTGATTCTTTAATCAGCCACCAAATCGAAAACCCCCAAAATCAAGACTTAGGGTTTCAGAATCATGGACTTTGACTGCGAATTCCGACTACTCCGTCCACTGCATGTCGAAATAAACTGTAGATCTGAGTTCTACAAGTTGAGAGCTTTGTTTTGGTATATAATATGTTAATATTTGGAGAAGATTTGATTTTTATTTGATTTTTGATTTAAACTAGGGTTTAAAAAAAATAAATTTCTGCCATTAGAAATAAGGAAGAGATGGAAAAGTATACGTATAAATGAAGATGGCTGATGAGGGTGTTAGGTGGGCTTTATTTATATATAATTATAAGACCCAAATATGAGAAATACCCAATTATCCATTTACACAGCTCTCGATCACATTTTCTCTCGTACGATCAAACGGTAAGTCGAATTGTAACGCAAATTGAAACTCTACAATAAATTACCGTTCCGGTTCCGATGGCGCCAGTTTCGTCGAAATCCGAAACAGTCGCCAAAACAGTTAAATTTCATCGTCAGTTAATTATTAAAATATTCAATTATTCGATTAACCGTTTTAAATTCAAATTAAATATTCATTAAATTCAAATTAAATCAAATTACAACTAAAATAATTTTTCTAAATCAATACCACATATGTCATGTTCTCGAATTAATTTACTTATCCATTTAAATTTTAAATTTCAATTATAAATAAATGGACTCAAATTATCCTTAACAATTGTAATATCAACTCAAAATTTCAGAATTTATCAAATAAAGTTTAAATTCCTATTTTAACTTAGACAATCCAAACTTTATTTGTTATAAAATATTAAATTTCACATTACAACATTTATATATGCTCAATTCAATAATTATTATCATCAAAATCAACAAAATTTGATTTTCCCCAAAATTAATCCATTTTATTTATTTAAAAATTGAAAATTAAATATACAGAAAATATGGGATGTTACATTCTCCCCCACTTAAAATCTTTTCGTCCTCGAAAAGGGAACGAGATAAGGTATTAAACATGTCATACTTTCAAATCCATACTTATAGAATAGTATTTATAAAATAAGCTATATAATTGAAAATTTTCATAAATTTTCTAACTCCCGAAATCACGGGAAATTTCGGCAGCATCTCCTTTGTACGGAGAGGTCCGGAAAATCACAACGCATATAAAATTCAAATATACATCTCATCATTCGATGAGGCATCCCAAAAAGGGGAAAGACACCATATATATATGACCACAAAGCTATATAACTCACATTCGTAACTTCTTAGTGTATATTTTGCAATTTCATTACCTTAGCACTTTAAATATTTAGCGCAAGCGAGCTCCATAGCGTAGCGCACACTCCTTACACCTGTTACAACTCGCATACACATGAGATTCAAGCATATATGCAATATACAGCAATTGTATACAACTTAGACAACATATATCAACATTTCAACTGCAAATCCAAAATATTCATAACAGGTCAGCGAACAAAACAAGGTTTATCACTCACTAAAAGTTGGAATTTGACTGAAACATACTAGGAAAAAGTTGTAGCGTTTGTTTCAGGCTTTCCGAATTGTCCGGACTCGTCGAATTCGGATAAGTCGTTCAAAAGTTATGACTATTTTAGTAAAGGCGAACACTTCAGCCCGCACACTGAAAATGCAGATCTGAAATGTTTTACCCAGTTTTTAACCCTTTAAACAGCAAAATTTCACCCAGAAAATTAAGAAAGAGTTTTAGTACAGACTCTAGCATTTCCGAATTGTGGTCGCACATTAAAATCCGACGTTCCGTTAGGAAGTTATGGTCAAAACAATATTGGTATTCAGTTCAGATTTTTATTTTCTGTGCTTACAACTACGACTAGTTCTTGGTTTTTAACCTAATAAACATGAAAATTAGACAGGGCTCCATTAACAAAAGCTTTAGTTCCGTTTCTGAGGTTTCTAAAAAGTCCGGAATCGTTAAATTCCGATCATCCATTCAAAAGTTATGGCTATTCTACTACAGCCTATCGAACACTTCAGATTTTCGCATGAACGTCGACTTATATAATTGGAGTTTCAAACTTCTGGATCCTAAAACTTTTATAAATCTTTATCACTTCACATTAGTTATCACTCTTTACTCGAGGAATGGTTTTGAAGACCTTTAGTAATTTAACCATCAAAATGAATTATTGCCCTTATACTCATAATATGATATCCCCTTTTCAATACGTAAAATATGTTCATATTCCTTTCAATTATATTAAATGTATTTTATTTCAATTACCTCTTTCCATTTTCATCCATTGAATCCTTTAAATTTACTCCATTATCCAAGAAATGAATTCATATCCAATTGCTTATTTCACTCCAATATATTTTCGATACATTACTCGTTTCTTTTTAAGCCTTAAATTTAGTTAAAACTTGGTATTGTTTTACTTTCCGAACTAACTTGACTGTATTGAACCATTAATTCATTTTAAAATTTTCAACGAACTTGATTACGTTGATACATTAATTCATTACCATGGATCAATTTTTGTCAAATTCATTTACATCAAAGTTCCATTACCAATGGTATCATTCCAAAAGAGATTTTAAAATTTACCTTCATGTCTATTTAGTTCAACCAAATTTCCCTTAAATGTTGATTCATTTGAGTTGGAGTTACAAACCTTCGAGTTTCTAAACCTTAGCAAACCTCGACCACTAGATTTGGTTATCACTTGTTAATGCCATGGTTTACCCGTTAGTTGTTTGTATTAATCTTATTATCCTTAATCAATCCAATTATCCATATGAATTCTAAATCAACCCATTTAATTCCCTTAAGTTGATTTCTTTTACTTAACCATTTCTTATTCACTCTTTCCCATTTTCATTTTGAATTAAACGATATTCCATTCACTCAACTTATTTATTCGACTCTCAAATAATGATTCAAAATAAGGATGGTTCATAAAGTCAAATTTATACTCAGTTCTCAATCAATTCCTATTTGATTTCCTAAGTATACTTTATTTAATTCAATTTCTTTACTCAACTTAACTCCTATTCCGTTGATAATAGGATTTAAACTACATTTATTTCACTATTTACTTAGATTTCCATTCAACGTAATGTGCTAACGAGGTTTTACCCCATTTAGACTTATACGCCTTAATTTCACATGTACACTAATTCACCATCAAATTCCTTATTTTTAATTTATCGACCATTCACACTTTATTACTTTAAATTTCTCTTCAATTCCTTCTCGACTAACTTCACTTACTTATTAGTTAACCAAATCATAGTCTATTTCCTTTCTTATTTACACAATAAATCTTCCATTTCATTCTTGGTCGACTTTAGTCGAGTTTTATTTCATAGTTAACTTACATGTTTCTCTAATGCTTATATCAACTAAATTTGGAATTTGCTAAGCTTAATTATCGCTCACCTTAAGCGTTTTAACGACCATTTCTTCCTCTTATAATTCTTAAGTCTGCTTCTTAGTTTAAATCTAAATTCTAACGAATCGAGTTACCTTAATACATATTCAACATTATTAGCTAAGGCGAACTTAAATACCTTGATTCCGGGTTTAAAACCAAGTTTAAAATACTATATGTACTTATGTTATTTTATAGAAAACCCTACCATATGAATTTTAAACCCAAAACTTTAATCTAAGGAAGAATATAAAAATTTCAATTCTTGTTAAATTTTAAACTCAGTTTTAATATCATTTACCTATACCCTTTATACGTACTTATACTATAGGAATTTAAATCCAAAAATCCTTTCAAAATAGTTATGAAAATACGGTGGTTTCCCCCACTTAGATGCTTCAGAATAAACGTCGATAATGTGTGCACTCATTACCGACATCGATTCTAAGGTCCAATAAGGGATTACACACTTGTTTCTTTTAAAATTCTTCGAACCATTCCTTTCGAAAATACTTATAATACAATATTATTTCAAAAATTTGACAAAACTATTTCAAAAGTACCCAGGATCAAGTTTCAAGTTCCTTTCTATTTTGATCACAAACTTTTCTCATCCAATTATACTTAAAGGTATCATTTCATTTTCATATGTTTCTTAGACCATTTAATTTCCTTATTAAATTTATTACTGAATCAATCGTAATAGTTATAAATTTTATATCACCGCCTACTAAACAAATACATATATACTTGAACTAAATATATATACTCAATATATTTTAAAATATGATTGAAAACCATATTATGTCAATCATTCTATTCGATTATTTAGAAATTCCTATCGATTGTATGGCGTCCCATATATCGACCAGAATCCATAAATATTCAACAGAACAACTCAACATAATATAAACCAATTTATATCAAAATACAAGTACGCTCTCTCATATCACTCAATCTCATTCTAGGGTATTTCTAACCCCATCTCTAATGAGTTAATTTCCAACAGAGCCAAGGTTATCGCTAACCATCGCTCTGATACCAACTGAAACGACCCATATTTTTTACCGTTTAAAATCGACAATAAGCCACACATGTCAACCCAAACAAATCGCAAATGCAGGTAGTTATTGGGAAAGAAGAAAAAGAAAGAAGAAGAGAAAGACAATAACAGAATCTCACAGCGGAAGGACAACATATAATAAACAAATAGCAGTTAAAAGCAGTTGAAATGTATACTGATTATAACATTCCATGATTATCAGAGTTACATATACATTCGGATGTACATAATAAGCAGCGGAAATAAATGCAGCGGAAAATTATATATAGTATATATATGCCAAATCTTCGTCTTCGTGCTCCAAAGGAAAATCTTCGCTAACTGCAACATCTGCTGACCCGAGCGTATTGCATAAAAAAAACACAACAAACACTCGGATCAGCACTAAATCATTCTCATATTAGTCAAATTAAAATATGAAATAACCTTAGTATCATGGGTGCAGTAACTCAAGAGTTGTTACGGGATACTTCCATCTCTCAAGGATCCGTTAAACTAATACATACATAAGATAATACGCTATTATGATAATGTCTATACAGTAAAGTATAAATACTGAAAATAGCGTAAGCGGGATTACCATATTACCCTTACGCAGTTTATAGGCATCAACGATCTATACAGTACCGTAAACTCACCGTACTGGTGTTATCAGAGGGCACTCCATAGAAAGCAATGCTAAATCAAAATCGTAGGGGCTCGATAAGGATATATATGACAAGGCACTCGAGGCAATGCCCAGGGTAGGATTCTACCAATTGCACTCCCGGACCGGTGGTAACGCATAGCAGCTACTACCGCCCACCTCGGAACGCACTCCCATGTCAAATCAAATGGGCCCAAATCATCATCATCATAGTCATATAAATAGCATCGAAGAAGTGTGTCCGATCAAAGGCGCTAACCTCAATTAGTCACGGTATAGCTCCTGTTTTAGTCATTTCAATTCTGACCCGAAGGTCAGGGCTATTTCGTCATCGTTCATCTTCATCAAATCTAGAATTTGCCTCCAAGTCATCGTACTCGTTCTGGATACGTCATAACGTTCACAGTTGTCAAAGTGGTATCGACATTGACAGAGAGTATGCCTTATGCCGACTCCGGTCTCTTTGACAACAAACGCTTACATTTTCCACATCGGTTGGTTCTTTTTTATTTTTGATAAAGATTCGCTTTCATATCAAAATATCATCTTCTGTTTCGAATCCAATTTATATTCAAACGAATCAAATTTTCATATCAACCTTTCATAATCATATCCAACCCGATTATATTCTAAAACTAGAATATATTTCGTATCATTATATTATAATCATATAATATTTCAAAATGACTTATACTCGAATAGAATATAATTTATCCCAAAGATTTCAAATTATCATGGATTCTTATCTTAACTCCATTTGAACCAGCGGTTCAACTCAGCATTTCCATTCGGAAGAAATTTATAATTCCAAAACACTTGTAAACTAAATGTTTATATATAATAATAACAATAGAAATAATAAAAATAATAATAATATAAATTTTATATAAATAAATATATAGATATACATATAGGATATAGTAATTAAAATAAATTAGTAATTTAAATATTATATATTACTTAAATATAGGTTTACTAGAAGATTTTGAAAAATGAATTATAAGGAAAAATTTATATTAAAAATACCATAGTTATAAGTAAAGGTAAGTAATAAATTAAAGCAAGAATAATTATTTGGAATCAAATGCATGAATATATTTAAAAATAAATTTCTCTAATCAAAATCTTCCTCCCTTCCAAATTTCAATACTTGGATCTATCCTCCGATCTCAACGGAGTTCATTAAATTCCATCTCTTGTTTCAACCCCGTTCAACCAACTATTTGATTTCAAGAGTTCAAATATATATTCAACTGAGTTAAAACAACCCAAATATCTTTGATTTCCAAATTTCCCAAAATCAGATTACATAAGAATTTATTTCCTTCTAATCCAACTCTTAATTTGAAAAGATTTTTAATCATATTCAAATTCCGATTTAAATATTTACACTTTGTTTTGGAAAAAATTCTTTAACCCTTTATCAACATCCCAGTTCAGAATCTTTACAGAATTGAATTATCGAGTATCGGTACATTCTTTTAGAGGGAAAATTCTATTAAATAAAAATTTCAAATATTTGAAATCATTTAACCAACCGATGTCTGTATATAATTATCTACCCAATGGCCAAGTGATTTTAAATTTAATTTCTCGATATTTCAGGGATGGATCTATCATTTCAATCCAAATCAGGGTCACAAAGGTTTATCATTTCACTCCGTGTTCATAATTCATTTTATTGATAAATCCCGGGTTCATTAGATGCCCGCAACATCAAGGGTAAATGGGATTTATCGTCAAGATCAACATGTATTACAATATACTGAATAAGGAGCATAGAAATGTCACTATAAATTCAGTAATAAATTTCAACCAACATCCATCACAACCATTTCATTCAACTGATCAGCATTAAACTGTTTCAGGATTTTACAAGGGTTCGAATTCAACTAGAAATTTAAATTAAATTAAATAACAAATCAATTACTTAAATTGCATGTTAACACACTTGCATGTTAAATTTAAACCACACATCAACAATCCAACACAACCATGCAACCAAACTTACTTCATAATTTAATTCAATAAATATGGGAATAATTTAGTATTTCGTGAGCGAAAAATCACTCATCTTTGGGTCCTTAGTGGATCCGACGTCCAAAAGAAGCCCAAAATTTCATAGTCTCTAAACGCAGCCAGGTTAGTGCCAAAACGTCCGCAATTCCGCCACGATCCCAACGCAACAAACCGCGTCCAAATCCGAGTTAAAACGAGAGAGTTATCAGCGTTTAATCATTTGAATTTATAAATTATAAATATAATTAAAAATTTACTCTCACCCACTAGTTCATCGCCACGTCAGCGCCCTCAGATGTTGTTTCCCGCTCCTCCAAATCTCGTGAACAATAGCCGATGAGAAAACCCATTCATGCCCGATCTTTGACCAACCCCAACGCCGGATTCCGACCACCATTCACCTCAAGACCTCCGCCAATCGGAAGCTCCTCGAAAACCGCTCCCGTCTACACCCTTGACCGCCACTCCGGTGGCCCCCACTTCGCTGGCGACGCGGACAACCAGAATGGGTTCGCACCCTTCTCTGACCAAATTCCGACGCTTCACTGAACAATAAAACCCCCAACCACCACCATTACACTCGTATCCTCCTCCTCTTCAATACCCATATCATTGATTCTTTAATCAGCCACCAAATCGAAAACCCCCAAAATCAAGACTTAGGGTTTCGGAATCATGGACTTTGACTGTGAATTCCGACTACTCCGTCCACTGCATGTCGAACTAAACTATAGATCTGAGTTCTACAAGTTGAGAGCTTTGTTTTGGTATATAATATGTTAATATTTGGAGAAGATTTGATTTTTATTTGATTTTTGATTTAAACTAGGGTTTAAAAAATAAATTTCTGCCATTAGAAATAAGGAAGAGATGGAAAAGTATACGTATAAATGAGGATGGCTGATGAGGGTGTTAGGTGGGCTTTATTTATATATAATTATAAGACCCAAATATGAGAAATACCCAATTATCCATTTACACAGCTCTCGATCACATTTTCTCTCGTACGATCAAACGGTAAGTCGAATTGTAACGCAAATTGAAACTCTACAATAAATTACCGTTCCGGTTCCGATGGCGCCAGTTTCGTCGAAATCCGAAACAGTCGCCAAAACAGTTAAATTTCATCGTCAGTTAATTATTAAAATATTCAATTATTCGATTAACCGTTTTAAATTCAAATTAAATATTCATTAAATTCAAATTAAATCAAATTACAACTTAAATAAATTTTCTAAATCAATACCACATATGTCATGTTCTCGAATTAATTTACTTATCCATTTAAATTTTAAATTTCAATTATAAATAAATGGACTCGAATTATCCTTAACAATTGTAATATCAACTCAAAATTTCAGAATTTATCAAATAAAGTTTAAATTCCTATTTTAACTTAGACAATCCAAACTTTATTTGTTATAAAATATTAAATTTCACATTACAACATTTATATATGCTCAATTCAATAATTATTATCATCAACATCAACAAAATTTGATTTTCCCCAAAATTAATCCATTTTATTTATTTAAAAATTGAAAATTAAATATACAGAAAATATGGGATGTTACATGAATAGAAAACGAATTCGAATTGAATTGAATAGAAAAAGAATTCGAATTGAATTGAATAGAAAACGAATTAGAATTTGAATTGAATAGAAAACGAATTCGAATTGAATAGAAAACGAATTCGAATTGAATTGAATAGAAAACGAATTGAATTGAATAGAAAACGAATTCGAATTTGAATTGAATAGAAAACGAATTCGAATTGAATTGAATTGAAAACGAATTTGAATTGAATCGAATAGAAAACAAATCTGAATTAAATTGAATTTAGTTGAAAACGAATTGAAATAGAATTGAAATCGATTTGAATTGAAATCAAATAGAAGTGAATGTAAAAAGAATTTATAATGGTAAATTCAATTTTGATTTGAATTTGAAATAAAGGTTGAAATTGTTTTTGAAATAAATTTGAAATGATTTATAAAATTCATTTTAAAAAGGAAATCGACGAAATATATATAATATATATATAATGGCCTGAATAGAACGCGCCGCGCCGCGGCAGTTCGTGAATTTCGACCATTGACTTCGAACGGACATTGCGGGAGATCCGACCGTCGGATTCTCCTAAAACCGGAACCGTTGGGTTCGTATCTAAAAGAGCTTTCTAAGAATATTAGAAATTTGAAATCTAACGGTTGGATTTGGAATTATGTCCAAATCAAATTTGGAAAAGGTCGATGTAAGTGCAGTTTGATGGCCGTTGATGGAAATCGACTGTACAGGCCTTGATAAAATTATTAAAAATAATAATAATTTGTGTAAAATCATAAGGAATGATTTGTGAAGAATTGGGATGAAAAACTCCATATTTGAAAGGATAAAGATAGATTTTTATCGAAATGAACTAGTTTTGAACTAGAATAATAATTTATTTATTTTTAAAATAAATAAAGTGGATTTAAAATGGTTTTGAAAATAACCAGGATTACCAATATATAGATTGGAAATGGATTTGAATCGAAATTGTCATCGGAATATTTCGATGTGGGATTTTGTGATTATACAGGTATTGTTATGGGAAATTTGAAAGATAAATTTATATCGTTATTTCCAATATGATATTTGTTGGTCGTAGAATTTGATATTGAATATAAGCCGATATATTTTCTATTCAGAGCCTTGTATTTAATATCAAATGGGATTTTGGGTTTGTCGTGAATGGCGTCTTCATTAACGCTGTTCTTAAACCCAGTTGAGGAAAAGATTAAATCTTTTTATTTAGATTTAATGAAGTGCACCAATTAAATAATATTTAATTGGAATTGAATTTGTATTGATTTTTGGGTTTATTGGGAACAGTGTTTTAAATAACACTTGTTCTTTAACCCGATAATTAATAGAATGTGATTTTGGGTTGTCGTGAACGGTATCTTCAATAATACTGTTTTTATACCCAAAGGAGTTAAGAAAATCAGAAACTAACTGGAGATTAGTTAAGTTGAATGGTTTCTGGGGTATTGATCTGATGTTGGTTTCGGCCTTCGGTGTTAATACTTAGGGAATTGCTCACTTGCTAATTTATGGTTAAGGTCTGATTGAAATGTAATGTGATTTTGGGTTTATAGTGAACCGTGTTTTAAATGACACTGATTCTTTAACCCAGTTAAAGATTAAAACTAAGTAGAGTTTTAATGAATCTTTAATTAGATTGAAAAGATCGAGAATGGAGTATTACCAGTTTTGCTCCAAAGCGATAGTTAAATCTTTAATTAGATTTGGACGTGGAATGGTAATTAATTTTACCGATAACACCGTGGTGTTAGATATGAAGTATTACCAGTTTTGCTTCATGGGATGAATAGGTTGGGATTTGGAAATAAAATAAATAATTACTTCGGTGTGGTTCGCTAATCCCGTCTAGTTTGGAAAACCATAATTTGGTTTGAAATGATATCCAGAGGAAGATTAAAGAATAAATTTTAAAGAATTTATCTTTGATAAAATTAATGGGAACCTTTCCCTAAGAACGTGAAATTCAGAAACTAACTGTAGGTTAGCTAAGAAGGATGGTTTCCTGGGTATTCATCTGATGTTGGTTTCGGCCTTCGGGGTTAATATTTGGGGAATTGTTCTCTTGCTAATTTACGGTTAGTGACTGATGAATTGGAATGAGGCGTATGTTGTGATTGTGTAACATTTGTTTACTATATACGCGGGTTGTTCGGAAAGGCCGGGTTTATACCCATTCTGAATAACCGATTCGACGATAAGTCGAAGATGATGACGGTGGTCGAAGACCGGAAGTCTTCACATCGTTTGGGTGATTACTGATGATCTTGATTGGGCTGTACACCCAAGATGAGGGAATCAGTCGGTGGTCGTCCAGACGTACTTGGAGATCGACGGATTGCGAGGAAAGTGCCTCCGGTTTCATTCAGACCTAGAACGGACTTATAAATGGAAGGTGTGTCTGACATTGTATTCCTTTATATTTTATTCGTTGATCTCTGCTAAATATATATATGTTTGGCGGCGGGGAATTTATTCTCCTGCTTAACGCCCTTCTCTGAGACATACGAGCTCAGAGGTTATATATTGGCAGAAATCAATGGTACGATATGGATTGATAGTGTGGCATGCTGAGATGCAGTGATCCAGACTTTTGTTGAAAAGCAAAGTTTGGTGGATGATGATCAAAGCGCAACTTTGATATAGCATGGCTTTGTGTATAGCGTAGACTCGCGAACCTCACACCCCGGTATGGTGGTAAACTGATGGTTTGATCAGTATGATTTTTAGTGGATGGGCACCTTAGTAGTGTCGGGGATTCGGTCGACCGAGATGAGCTTAGTGCTCAGGGATATATAGAGTAAGCGGTGTTTTCTCTCGCTGGGACGTAAGCCGCGGTGATACTCTGGTCCCAAAAGTGCGGATGTGCAGACGGTGTTTTCTCTCGTTGGGACGTAAGCCGTGGGGAATTGCATTACGCGATCGATCTTTCGAATCAGGAGCCACCATGACGGAAATCCAATTTCCAATACGCAATATTGCGGTTTTAATTGTAGAACTAGTATGGCGACATGATATATGGTACCTATGCCATCTATGATTGATACTTATGATTTGAAGTTGTTTTACACGCTATGCACTTATAGTAGTATCAAATGATTTGTTTTAAACGTACTAAGCATGTTTGGCTATTATAAGGGAAAACCCTATCCCCCGGCTTGCGTTGCATTGTGTGATAGGACCTGGGTCTTATAATAGCTTCATTTTTTTTTCCAAAAAGCATTGCGCTGTTTTGTTATACGCACTGGTATTCTTGGGAGGAAACCCGTTCCGTGTTATACGGCGTGGTCCCTTGATTTACCTTACTTTGAAAATAAAGATAAATAACTGTTTTAGTTCTCACACCAGTCACATGACTGACTTGGAGTTTATTGTTTTAACCTAAACTCTGGGTGCCCTTATTTTCGACACGGGTAGCTAGTAGTTTTGGTTTTGCAGATTTATTTTCACCGGATCCTGGTTTATAGTTGGAATGATATCCGGAAAGCTTTGTATCCATATATCTCCTTCAGTTGTGTTTTGTATTATTTCCGCTGCGATGTATTTAAATGTAATTTAAATCTCTTGTATTTCTGTGTAATATTCATTCATACTCTGTATATTCTTGTATTTTGATGGGATTGTTGTAAATAACAATGAAAGGTTCTTCCGTGTGCGTTTGGATTTGTCTTGTCCTCACAGTAATTCGTTCTTTCTCATCTCTTCGGAGACCGGGGAAGTTCGGGTCGCTTCATTTGGTATCAGAGCTTTGGTTCACAAAGCTCAGAGAACAAGGCACATTAGAACCATACGAAAGGATTCATCAGATATTGGATTAGTAACATCCAATGGGAATGACTCGTTAGAGATGGGATCAGTAGTATCCTAGAACGAGTGTGAAGAGTATATTTTTGAAAATAAAAACAAATCTTGTTTTGAAATATAAATCAATTATTCGTATTTGATTATTTATTTATATTGATTTGGACAATGCAGTATATAAAGATTTTGCGTATACGTCTGATCCGCTTGTATTCGAAGTTTTAATATACTGGATAGATATAGAATCACACTCTAGTGGCCCGGGGATGATACTGATAATTGTGATCACATTACCAGTATTTACGTTCGAGTGATGAAAGTGGGCTTTCTATATATTTCCTATTGAGTGGTGTGAGAACAAAAATTAGATAGGGCTTATTGTTGTAATTTGGCATCAAAAATGTGATTTTGACTATATATCAAAGTTATGAAAATGAAATGATAATCAACAAATTGATTGCTAGTTGTGTTGTTTGATTATGGTTTGAATTAATTAAATTTTTAACCATTTAGACAAATTGTACCAAAAAGTGAGTTGTATTGAAAATGTGTCGCATTTGCTTGCATATACATGTACTTTTAGTGAACAGGTCATAGCAAGGAGGCTAGAGCAGAGAAATAAAATTGTTTTCCCGACAAATAGGTACATGTTTATCATAATTTACTGTTTTGTTTGGGTGATGATGATTTTATGAGACGATTGGCTAGCCGCTTGGCTTTTTCTTTTTATTTTTGAGATCAGAAGGCCTGTATGGCAATTTCGGGATTTTCCTGAGCTCCCGGTGCAGGGGAGGTTATGGCGAAATTTTTCGAAAATTTAGGGTGTTAGCCAAATTTTTGAAAATTTTGAAAAGTCCTGAGAAACTGAAAAGTTGAAGAACTTAAGCCGTAGCGAAAACAATGAAAGTTGAGTTGGTTTTTTAAACAACTTTCAGCTTCATTCCTTTTCGGGGACGAAAAGTTTTAAGTGGGGGAGATTGTAATAACCAGGAAATCTGGGCCAATTTAAAATTTTTATTTTGGCAACTTTAGTGAATTTTGATTATTTAAAATGGATTATTGTAAATAATAACGACGAGAAATTTATTTTGAATAGAATTCGAACGAATATATTTATATAGATCGACGATAGAATATAAATATTTATTTTAAATTATAAAAGGAATTGAAAATGGCGCGGTAGTTCGATAATTCGATTTCAAACTTCAATTGAATGTACCGGGTGCAAAACAAACCGGATTTTAGTGAAACAAAAAATAATAGAATCTATTTGAGAATATCTTTCCAATGAATCTGAAAAATCAAAATTTCATAGCGGGGATAAAAAGATATGTCCAGTTGAAAATTCTGAATAGTCGCTATAGAATTCAGGCCCTTAGAAATGGAAATTTTGCAAACGACCTCGGATTTCGACGAAACCACTTTTGTTGGATCCGCGATGTCAAATTATTGCTATGTTCCAAATTTCATAATTTTTTGAATCAATATGTGAGCGTGGAAAAGGAAAACGCATTTGACCAGTTTTAGTTGATTTTAATCGACTGGAAAATGGCCATTTTTCAAACGGTCTCAGAATCTGATGAAATTGGTTTCGTTAGGACCGTATCGTAAATACGAAGCTTGAATAATTTTTCTGGAATTTTCTGAATCAGTATATGGCCCTGGTAATTTAAAATGTACGTTTAAAATTGAATATATAGATTTATATTTTAAATTTAGCGAAAACTGATCGAAGCAGTCGAGTCATCTTGCGAAACATATCCCATTGTGTTCGGAATAGGGGTAATTAGCTAGGGGTGACGGTGGTTGGTTTTGATTTGGAATCCAAATGCAATAAAACCCTAATTTTTTAATTAAATAATATAAAAATAATATATATATATATATATATATATATATAATTTTGACCAATCACAAACCCTAATTTCTAACACCCTGTTCAGGGGCCGCCCTTCATCAAATTCGACGGCGAAAACTGCTGAATCCTTTTCCCTCAATTTTCCTTTAATCCATTCAGCAAATTTAAAAATTGAAACATGGAAATCAAAGAGATTTCAGTCAGCTTTAGATCCATACCAATCTCATCCTGTATCGTATTGGAATTGAGGAGTTTCAGGGGCTCGAACTCGTTCAATTCTCACCCGTTAGTAGGGCTTGCGGGACCACCGAAGGCGACGCGACTCAGGGTGGAGGAGGAACATTTGGAGGCGCACGAGGGGGTGTCGTTCGATCATCGTCCGGTCGGCCATAGGGTGGGCGGAGATGGATTTTTCAAATCGGAGGAATGGGTTTCGACGTCCAGACAAATACGAAGAGGGAAGATAACTAAATCGGCCTGGTTTTGTTAATGAGGTAGTTAACTAATTTTAATTATATTAATTGATAATTAATGTGGTAAAGGTAATTTTTAAAATAAAAAGGTATAGAAATGATAGTAAAAATGTATAGAATTGGTTTTAAAAATAAATATGCTTTGTAAGAAAAAAATATAAACATGCTTTGGAATTAAGACATAAATAGGCTTTGTTATAAAAATATTAATACATATGGTTTTGAAAATAACTAAAGAACTAGATTTTTAAAACTAGAAAGAAGAGATTTTTAAAAATAGAAAGATTAGATTTTTACGATGTTAAAGATTATTTTTTTTTTGATGTAAAGATAAGACTTGATTTTTAATTATACGAAAATACAGTTTTTATACAAGAAGTAGCATTATAAAAATACGATTTTCATATACATAGAGTGATATAAAAATATGAACTTTACTTTATAGGTAGCAATATAAAAATAAGATTTTTATATATAGAAATAAATAATTAAAATGTGATTTTTATTATGAACAGAGTGAAATAGATTGCGATGGAACTGACTGGAGGCGAAACAAAATCCAGACCGTTCAGAAATAAATAATTGAGGAGTGGATCCCTCGGTGAGAACTTCTCATTTTAAATCTTGGTTTTCTAGTTATAATACATATACTAGGATGCAGACGGTGTTTAGTAGCACCCGACACCCGTCGTCCACAGACCATGGACGGCTTGTATGCTTGTTTGTTTGATTTTGATGTGTAGTTGATTGTGTGATGTGATGTGAAATGAAATAAAACATTTATATAGTTGAAATAAAATATTTTATAGTGGAAAATTTTTTATAGTTAAAAATAGAATTTTAACGTGTATATGAAATGAAATAAAAATAAACAATTCGGACGATTTGTTTATATACACACATTTGACTGATATTGATTGGTACGATAAATTTTACACATCGCCCAACTGCACAAATAAAATCTGTGTTTGATTGTTTGAAACCCCACACGGGTATTGGGATGATATTTGACGTACACTAATCCCGATTGTTTAGTTGTATGTCGATCGATTGATTGACAGACTGTTATAAGCGTTAAATATTTATATTCGATGCTTATACAGTGTACAATGCACTTTGGATGATGGTTGATTATTCATCGTTGTTATTGTATACATGTGTTATAGAAAATCCATATAATTAACATTATATGGTAATTGATTGGGCCTCATTCAATATTTGAAATAGAATATTTGAAAATAGAAATATATGAAGCCGTGTCGATTAGATTGACGCCATTTTGACGTGAACGATATTTATATCGATTTTATCCAATTTATAATGAACATCGAAAGTGATTTCAAAATCTGATATTTTGAATAGAAAACGAATTCGAATTGAATTGAATAGAAAACGAATTCGAATTCGAATTGAATAGAAAACGAATTCGAATTGAATTGAATAGAAAACGAATTTGAATTTGAATTGAATAGAAAATGAATTCGAATTGAATTGAATAGAAAACGAATTTGAATTTGAATTGAATAGAAAACGAATTCGAATTGAATTGAATAGAAAACGAATTCAAATTGAATTGAATAGATAATGAATTCGAATTTGAATTGAATAGAAAACGAATTCGAATTGAATTGAATAGAAAACGAATTCGAATTGAATTGAATAGAATACGAATTCGAATTGAATTGAATACAAAACGAATTCGAATTTGAATTGAATAGAAAACGAATTCGAATTGAATTGAATTGAAAACGAATTGAATTGAATTGAATAGAAAACAAATCTGAATTGAATTGTATTCAATTGAAAACAAATTGAAATAGAATTGAAATCGATTTGAATTGAAATCAAATAGAAGTGAATGTAAAAAGAATTTATAAGGGTAAATTCAATTTTGATTTGAATTTGAAATAAAGGTTGAAATTGTTTTTGAAACAAATTTGAAATGATTTATAAATTTCGTTTTAAAAAGGAAATCGACGAAATATATATAATATATATATATATATTATATATATAATGTCCTGAATAGAATGCGCCGCGCCGCGGCAGTTCGTGAATTTCGACCATTGACTTCGAACGGACATTGCGGGAGATCCGACCGTCGGATTCTCCTAAAACCGGAACCGTTGGGTTCGTATCGAAAAGAGCTTTCTAAGAATATTAGAAATTTGAAATCTAACGGTTGGATTTGGAATTATGTCCAAATCAAATTTGAAAAAGGTCGTTGTAAGTGCAGTTCGATGTCCGTTGATGGAAATCGACTGTACAGGCCTTGATAAAATTATTAAAAATAATAATAATTTGTGTAAAATCATAAGGAATGATTTGTGAAGAATTAGGATGAAAAAATCCATATTTGAAAGGATAAAAATAGTTTTTTATCGAAATGAACTAGTTTTGAACTAGAATAATAATTTATTTATTTTTAAAATAAATAAAGTGGATTTGAAATGGTTTTGAAAATAACCAGGATTCCAATATATAGATTAGAAATGGATTTGAATCGAAATTGTCTTCGGAATATTTCGATGTGGGATTTTGTGATTATACAGGTATTGTTATGGGAAATTTGAAAGATATATTTATATCGTTATTTCCAATACGATATTTGTTGGTCGTAGAATTTGATATTGAATATAAGCCGATATATTTTCTATTTAGAGCCTTGTATTTAATATCAAATGGGATTTTGGGTTTGTCCTGAATGGCGTCTTCATTAACGCTGTTCTTAAACCCAGTTGAGGAAAAGATTAAATCTTTTTATTTAGATTTAATGAAGTGCACAAATTAAATAATATTTAATTGGAATTGAATTGGTATTGATTTTTGGGTTTATCGTGAACAGTGTTTTAAATAACACTTGTTCTTTAACCCGATAATTAATAGAATGTGATTTTGGATTGTCGTGAACGGTATCTTCAATAATACTGTTCTTAGACCCAAAGGAGTTAAGAAAATCAGAAACTAACTGGAAATTAGTTAAGTTGAATGGTTTCTGGGGTATTGATCTGATGTTGGTTTCGGCCTTCGGGGTTAATAATTAGGGAATTGCTCACTTGCTAATTTATGGTTAGGGTCTGATTGAAATGTAATGTGATTTTGGGTTTATAGTGAACCGTGTTTTAAATGACACTGATTCTTTAACCCAGTTAAAGATTAAAACTAAGTGGAGTTTTAATGAATCTTTAATTAGATTGAAAAGATCGAGAATGGAGTATTACCAGTTTTGCTCCAAAGCGATAGTTAAATCTTTAATTAGATTTGGACGTGGATGGTAATTAATTTTACCGATAACAAGGTGGTGTTAGATATGAAGTATTACCGGTTTTGCTTCATGGGATGAATAGGTTGGGATTGGGAAATAAAATAAATAATTACTTCGGTGTGGTTCGCTAATCCCGACTAGTTTGGAAAACCATAATTTGGTTTGAAATGATATCCAGAGGAAGATTAAAGAATAAATTTTAAAGAATTTATCTTTGATAAAATTAATGGGAACCTTTCCCTAAGAACGTGAAATTTAGAAACTAACTGTAGGTTAGCTAAGAAGGATGGTTTCCTGGGTATTGATCTGATGTTGGTTTCGGCCTTCGGGGTTAATATTTGGGGAATTGTTCTCTTGCTAATTTACGGTTAATGACTGATGAATTGGAATGAGGCGTATGTTGTGATTGTGTAACGTTTGTTTACTATATACGCGGGTTGTTCGGAAAGGCCGGGTTTATACCCATTCTGAATAACCGATTCGGCGATAAGTCGAAGATGATGACGGTGGTCGAAGACCGGAAGTCTTCACATCGTTTGGGTGATTACTGATGATCTTGATTGGGCTGTACACCCAAGATGAGGGAATCAGTCGGTGGTTGTCCAGACGTACTTGGAGATCGACGGATTGCGAGGAAAGTGCCTCCGGTTTCGTTCAGACCTAGAACGGACTTGTAAATGGAAGGTGTGTTTGACATTGTATTCCTTTATATTGTATTCGTTGATCTCTGCTAAATATATATCTGTTTGGCGGCGGGGAATTTATTCTCCTGCTTAATGCCCTTCTATAAGACATACGAGCTCAGAGGTTATATATTGGCAGAAATCAGTGGTACGATATGGATTGATAGTGTGGCATGCTGAGATGCAGTGATCCAGACTTTTGTTGAAAAGCAAAGTTTGTTGGATGATGATCAAAGCGCAGCTTTGATATATCATGGCTTTGTGTATAACATAGATTCGCGAGCCTCACACCCCGATATGGTGGTAAACTGATGGTTTGATCAATATGCTTTTTAGTGGATGGGCACCTTAGTGGTGTCGTGGATTCGGTCGACCGAGACGAGCTTAGTGCTCATGGATATATAGAGTAAGCGGTGTTTTCTTTCGCTGGGACGTAAGCCGCGGTGATACTCTAGTCCCAAAAGTGCGGATGTGCAGACGGTGTTTTCTCTCGTTGGGACGTAAGCCGTGGGGAATTGCATTACGCGATCGATCTTTCGAATCAGGGGCCACCATGACGGAAATCCAATTTCAAATACGCAATATTGCGGTTTTAATTGTAGAACTAGTATGGCGACATGATATATGATACCCATGCCGTCTATGATTGATACTTATGATTTGAAGTTGTTTTACACGCTATGCACTTATAGTAGTATCAAATGATTTGTTTTAAATGTACTAAGCATGTTTGGCTATTATAAGGGAAAACCCTATCCCCCGGCTTGCGTTGCATTGTGTGATAGTACCGGGGTATTATAATAGCTTCATTTTTTTTCCAAAAAGCATTGTGCTGTTTTGTTATATGCACTGGTATTCTTGGGAGGAAACCCGTTCCGTGTTATACGGCGTGGTCCCTTGATTTACCTTACTTTGAAAATAAAGATAAATAACTGTTTTAGTTCTCACAACAGGCACATGACTGACCTGGAGTTTATTGTTTTAACCTAAACTCTAGGTGCCCTTATTTTTGACACGGGCAGCTAGTAGTTTTGGTTTTGCAGATTTATATTCACAGGATCCTGGTTTACAGCTGGAATGATATCGGAAAGCTTTGTATCCGTATATCTCCTTCAGTTGTGTTTTGTATTATTTCCTCTGCGATGTATTTAAATGTAATTTAAATCTCTGATATTTCTGTGTAATATTCATTCATACTCTGTATATTCTTGTATTTTGATGGGATTGTTGTAAATAACAATGAAAGGTTCTTCCGTGTGCGTTCTGATTTGTCTTGTCCTCACAGTAATTCGTTCTTTCTCATCTCTTCGGAGACCGGGGAAGTTCGGGTCGCTTCAAGAATAGATTTTAAAGTTGCATTTTTATTGGAATTTTATATGCAATAAAAAGAGTAGATTTTAAAGTTGCATTTTTAATGTCACTTTAGATTATAATAAAAAGAATAGAATGAAAGATATGTTTCTATTGTTATTTTAGTTACAATAAAAAGGGTAAAATAGAAAGATATATTTTTATTGTAAATTTTGTTGCAATGAAAAGATAAGTATTAAAGATCATGTTTATACTGTCACTTTGTTTAAATTAAAAGAATTATTATGAAGGATTATATTCGTATTGCTCATAGCTTCAATAAAAAGGAGAGAACGTAATAAAAATCACATTTTTGTTAAATAAGATTAGAGTTAGACAAAATTTACATTTTCGTTAAATAAATTTAAGTTATAACAAAAATTACCTTCTTGTTAAAGAGATTTGAGTTACAACAAAAATGACATTTTTATTAAATAGACTTGGGTTAAACCAAAATATAACTTTTGTCAAGTTATAAAAGTTGAAAACAGAAATATCACTTATAACAAGTTATAAAGGTTGAAATCAAATTTGTCATTTTCGCCAAATGTAATAGTTAAAACCAAATTTGTTACTTTTGTCAAATGTAATAGCTAAAACCAAAATTGCCAGTTTTGTCAAAAGTAATAGTTGAAACAAAATTGGTCTTTTTGTCAAAATATAATTGTTGAAACAAAAATGAACATTTTTGTCAAATTAGAATTGTTGAAACAAAAAAATGAATATTTTGACAAATTAGAATAGTTGAATTAGAAATATACATTTTTGTCAAATATGTATTGGTGAAAAAAAATGTACATTTTGTCATAATATGATGGTTGAAAACCAAAAAACCACATTTTGTTAATTAGATTTGAAATGAAATTAAAAAAAAGTATTTTTGGTTAAATAAAAGAGTTAAACACAAATAGCATTTTTATTAACTAGATTTGTGTTACAACAAAATATTCATTTTTATAAAATAGAATTGTCAGCAAAATGGATGCATTACTTTTCATACATTTGGTTGAAATATAATTTATATGCAAATATAAGACTCACGTTTATTTTCATAACACACATTAGAATTTATATGCAAATTTAAGGATCACCTTTATTTGCATAACATACAATAGAATTTATATGCAAATATAAAAATCATTTTTATTTGCAAACTTACATTAGAATTTATATTCAAATATTAGAATCATTTTGTTTGTCATAAACATACATTAGAAATGTATGTAAATTAAAGTGATATTTTATTGTTAAATTACACAGTAGAATTAGTATGCAAATCCAATTGGCAGTTGTATTTTCAAATTTTACATTAGAACTTGTGTACAGAATAAAGAGGCATTTCATATGTTATGATTTGGAACTAAACATGCAAATAAAACAATTCTTTTTATTTGTTAAAGTTTAGAATAGAAATTTGCGTACAAATAAAAGAAAATAGGAATTATCTTTTTATTTGTCATCATCCATAATAACATGTAAATAAATTACATTTCGTTAGACATTAGAAACATGTAGGAAAATTATGCGAGTAACAAACATTTTTTATTCGACATTAGGAATATAATAACATGTTTATTCATTATCGTCAACATGTTAGCAGAAATTAAAATTGGTTAAATTCATTAACTTATTATTTATTTAGATGAATTGTTGTTGGTAGAAAAATCCACGTGGGTATTGGGATGATATTTGACACACACTAGTCCTAATATTTAGTTGTATGTCAATCGATAGATTGACAGGCTACGATGAGCGTTGTTATTTCATTTTAATGCTCGCACAATTGTGAACTTCACTCTGGATGTTGAATGGATGGTTTAATGATTATTTATCATTTGTTGTCATATACATACGATGTATGAAATCCATATAACCGAAATTATATGGTAACTGATTGAGTCGCATTCCGATTCAGGATTTCTTTTAAATAAAGAACATTTTAAATAAAGACTGCCCTTTAATAAAGAATAATTTTAAATAAAGAATATTTAATAAAGAACATTTTAATATAAAGAATATTTTTTTACATAAAGAATCTTTTTATATAAAGAATGTTTTCAAATAACGAATATTTTAAAATAATATTCAACGTAGAATAAAATGATGATTTCTTTGTCCGTTCTTGGATGGACAAAAGATAAAAATATATTTTTACCAAACAAATTAGTTATTAACTAGAATATATCTTTTAAATTAAGATTTAATGAATCTTACAATTAATTAATATTTAATTAGAATTCAATAAAAGAATAAGATTTTGGGTTGTCGTGGATGGTGTCTTAAATAAAATAGTTCTTAAACCCCATACGAAAGGATAAATCTTTTAATTAAGATTATTATAGTTTCAAATTATATTTAGTAATTAGAATAAATTGATTTGTGAATTGGGCTTATTGTGAATTGTGTTTTAAACAACATTTGTTCTTTAGCCCAATTAGCAGTAAAAAATATGATTTAGAATTTATAAATCTTTTCATTAAGATTTATAAAGAAATTTTCCAAAGTTAAGTTTTCCAATTTAATATATTAAATTGGAATTGAGTGGAAATTCGATTTGATAATAATTGAATAGGCTTCTGTAAAAGAAGACTGTTACTATATATGGAATTTAAAAGGCTTTGCCGTTATTCCATTTATATAATCGGTCTGATACAGAAATTTATATCTTATATATTGATTTGATTTCTGTGAAAATTCCATATTTAATGGAAGATGATTTTGGGTTTATCGTGAGCAATGTTTTTAAATGACATTGATTCTTTAACCCAGTTAAAGATGGGATTAATTTCTTAAAATTGTATAATCATAAAGTAATGATTTTGATATTAAAATCAAACTGGAGTTTTAATGAATCTTTAAAAAGAAGTTTTAAGAATAAATTTAAAAGAATTTATCTTTGATAAAATTTATGGGAAACCTTTCCCTAATAATATGAATATTTTATTAAAAGAATATTCTGATTTGGAATGAGGCGTATGATGTGTCTTTATAGCACCTGATTTTTGAGTATAAAAACGCGGGTTATTCGGAAAGACTGGGTTTAACCCATTCTGAATAATTATTACGACGATTAAAGTCGAAGACATTGAAGACGGTGGTCGAAGACCGGCGATCTTCACATCGAATGGACAACTACTGAAGCCTGGCATTGGGTAGCTCCCAGTAAAGGGTTAAAGTGGTAATTTGTCCGAACGTACTTGTTGACTGTTCGGATATGCGAGCACCTCACTTCCGTATTGGACATACGGGACGAGGCATAAGGTGTCTCCGGTTTCGTTCAGACCCAGAACGGACTTGTAAATGGATGTGTGTCTGGCATTGGATTTAATTCCATGTAAATTAAATTGATTTCTATTTAATATATATCTGGTGGCAGAGAATTTATTTTATTGCATAACACCCTTCTCTAAGATGCACGAGCTCCGAGGTTATATTTTGGTAGTTATCGATCGTGTGGCGTGAATTGTCAATGTGGCATGCCAAGATTGCAAATGATTGGGGCTTTTCTTGAAAAGCAGAGCCTTGTGGTTGATGATCAAAGCATAGCCTATTTCGGCACAGCTTTGTGTATAGCGTTACTTCGCGAGCCTCACACACCGGTATGAGTCAAAAACGGAGCAAGGGAACGCAGGGAGTGCACACGTTTCTTTCTAGCTAGAAGTGGTGTCAGCGTTTACAAGCCCTGACATTTTTACTTATGTGGATGATGGATTTCGAGGCCTCGGTTATTTGGTCGATAGTGACCATTTTATAGGTTCAATAGGACCAGGAAGCATGTGTTTAGGAATTCCCAATCCACTAAAGTATTTGTGGACTAGCCCTGCAGGATCTAAGGGTTCGCCAGCGTCTCAATCCCGAGACATTGCTAAGTGTCTCGAATCGGTAAGGAGATCGTTCATAGCCTTGACTCATGATGGAAATCCAACTTCCAATACGACACCATGCCGTTTTGACTGTAGAACTAGTATGGCGACATAGTAGGATGTGGTACTATGCCGTCTATGATTGATACATTATGATTGAAATATTTTTGAAACATATCACTACAACAAATATACCATATTACAACAGTGCAAAAACGTTGTAAAAAGTTTTTACAACGGTGGAGCCACCATCATGTATTAAGAAGTTGTAATATACTTATATCTTTTACAACATTTCTGCACCGTTGCAGCACCGTTGTGAAATAGGATATTTAACAACTTTTACTCACAGTTGTTATAAATTTTATTACAACTTTTATTCCCCGTTGTTGTAGACATTTAAGTATCGTAATAGCATAGGTATGACAACTGATGATTACCGCTGTAACTTTCAGAATATTACAACTCTTTCATATAGTTGTAAGATAATTTAGTACAACTTTTGTTACTGTTGTAACTTATATATACCTTACTAATATAAAGAATTTATATATATTAATAATAATATGATTCATATTTCAATGCAACAAATTTAACTATATAGGATCATTCATATATATTAATTAACATAATATTCGATCAACATACATATAGTACATCACCAGTTAAACCCACCACAAAAAACATAACCGTTTCAAAATACATACATCGATCTAACACAAAAGATACATAAAACAGAAGTTTTGTCCACAAAAGATTCATAAGCATACCCTATAAAAGCACTCTAGCTGAAGGCAACGTAATTTTTATTCCAAGCCCCAATTGATCCAACAGCTCCTCCAATGGTAGTCATTTCGGAATTCGGCTTCCACAAGAAAGCTTCTGGATCCACCGCCACATCAATCAAGCCAATTAGCGTCACTCACAAAAACGTAAAAATTAGAATGTTGGAGTAATCATTGATGCTACTTATGAGTTATGACACGATGAAATGATGTTATAGTGAATAAACTGAAATTCCATGCATTTAACTGTTATTTTTTCCCAACTCCCTATATTTTCAAATTGAACATTCGCAAAACTATGAAAATGTGGATCTATGTGCAGAACATATGATATCAAATGAGATGTTCCAAATGTACTAGAAATGGAAGGTGGTCTGATAGTAAAGATCTTGTTTAGTTTGTGCTAGGAACCGAGTTTTATCCAAATGTACTAGAAATGTACCAAATGAAATTCATGAGTTTTATTTGTCTCTGCAGCTTACTTGTGTTACGTTAGAAACAAATATTTATGTAATGGGTCTAGAAGCAAATAAGTTTGCAAGACCGTAGAATGTTGAACACAGATTTGACATAATTATATTATTATCATATCCAAGTTCCACTACCATCGTAACTCGAATATATTTGCCAGTGTCTACAAAATGTATTCAAATAAAATATATATAACCAAACTCAAACATGAAGGATAACAAAAGGTGATAAAATACATCCCCGTGTTCCACAAATATATGTTGAATGGTGAACTACTTCTGCATGTAAACCGTGTATGATGTTTGGACTGGAAACAAACTAAATCAACTAACAATTGAAAAAAGAGGGATGTCAAAAAAAACCTGTTTCCTTATGAAAAGAGGCAAAAAATCAAAGAGCACAGATGCCCAAGGTGAAAGTTGAGCGAAAATGTTATCAACGGAAACACCTTGAAGATGAAGACTATGAATTTCCCAGTAAGTCAAAATAAAAATAAATCAAATTCTAACAAGGCTCCGATATATAATAATTATTATAAGATTGAAAATAAATAACTACAGATGATATAGATGGACCATGTAGAAAACAAAATAAGAGGAAAAACCTGCAGCAGTGCATGTAATTCTGGAATACTCCTTCAGGGATGAGGACAACACCATGATTTTTGTCTGAAACAAAGGTACAAAAGCCATAAGTATAACATACCTATATGATAAAGACATAATAAAATAACCTCCCTTATTCAGCTCTTTCTTGGACTGCATCACAAATTTGTTTTGTAATGTCAATAATGGTGAGTTTTGACATATCAACTTCCTCTCCAAGTATTACCTAAGAATAAAATGGGGTAAACATCAATTACCACTAGTATATACGTATTAGTTCTGTTTAGTACAAACGCAAGCAATTTCCTACCAAATTTGGATGTGACTATAATGCGCTTCAAATGTAAGAGTGAACAAGAACTATTTTGTGATACCTACACCAAGTAAGAAACAACGGCGACGGCGGTACGCAGCAGACCGGGGCGGCGGCTCCGGTAGACGATTAGGGGCAGCGATGCATGCAAGCGGAAGTAGCAGCTAGAGCAGTCAGGGTGTGACAACTTGTTATTTTAATGTCTCGAATCAATAATTAAACCGACTCTAGACGCTAAAAACGGTAAATCGTTGTTTCTTATCGGGTTTAACAGAATAATTTACACCAAGTCACAGACATAGAATAAATAACATCGGATTTTTTTATAAAAATTCAGAGTTTATACAAATCTATTCAAAGAATAACATGTGTAAAGTCACTCATTTAAAGCATGCAAGGCCTACTATCCTAGGCAGCATATTTATATGGTAGGACTAATGTAGTATACTAAACTAAAATATTTTCAAGTACAAAAGTAGCATGCAAAACAGGTTACCTATATAATATGAATTAAGGCTAAACAATGCATCAGTTTCACAGTTAAACATGATAGTGCCTTCCTTCTTTTAGGCCAGTACAACATGAAATGGTCAGAAAACATTCAATTATGTAATCTTACGATCAAGAGAGACTAACAAGGTAGCCATAATTTAATGACATGGGAATATCATAACTCAAAGAAGGAAGTAACAGCATAGACCCCAAATGGTTCAAAATACATATTCTAGTTGGTTAAATTTCACATCACAACATAAAAATATAGTTCAAAAATCGAGCAGAACATATATATCTCATACTCAAGTGAATATACTAGGACATGTTTTAGTAAGAAATTTGAACGGAAAGGAAAATTTGATACCTAAGCCATACTGAGCCCAAATTATATGTATAATATGGCATGCAAACTTGCAAGTGAAACACACATTTATAAAGACATATATCATGCAATAATGGTTCTGTTCAGCAACTAGTTGAGTATTAAGCCATGTAACAAAACTAGTGAAATGGACATTTGCAGTGTACAAGGAGGAGATGCAACACAAAATGAGAACAAAATAAAAGCAGTAGGAACATCAACTTGTATGATTTAAGGGTGGTTAACAGTTTCCATGCATCAAAACGTGCAGCACCAAGTATAAGTGTTTCACGTTTCCAAGAACATGGAGTTTATGGTCACAATACAACCTAGCCATCTAAAAAGTAATATCTCAAACGATCCTACTCAGGGTCAAGATTAATCTGGGAACAACTAGACTGCATGAACTAAAGTAGTGAATTTTTTAGCAATGCAACATGTTACAATTTTCAGCTACATTCGCAATTTTAGAAGCATGCGAAACAATCATGGTGAACAAAATTCAGAAATGTGCAAATCAAAACAGCAACAAGCAGTAGCAACAACCGTAACTTGACTATCATATTTCAGTTCATACTGAAATTGGATTGCTTGAATAAAGAAAAATCGTGAGAGGGTACTCACCATAAACGCAGCAGGAAGGCGACAAAGGAGATGGCTTTGGTTCCGGTGGTTCAGGTTCGGCTTCGACTTGCAGCGGTTGTGGAGCAAGCGGCTTCGACGTGGTCTCGAGGTCCTACAACAAAAGGAGGAGGTTTGATCTCATATGCGTAGGTCTCGGTGAGGCTTACATCAAGGCAAAAGAAAAGAGGCCGATTGGATTTTTTGGTTCTGACAAAATGGAAGGAGGAAGAGTCTTTGATAGCGAACGGTGAGGATAGTGGTGGTCGATGGGTTCAATTTAGAGGGTCGAATTTGTGGCACGTTGAACGGTGGGCATGGATTTTCGATTTTTGGGCAAGAACGATTTTGGGCGAAGTATGATTTTGGTGAAGTAATTAAGTTTAGGGAAAAGGGGATTGGGGGAAATTTTCGTTTGGTAAACGATGGAGCAAACGCGGCTTTCAAAGAGGCAACGGCAGAAGATAATGGACACATGTTACATATATAATCCAAGATGTCTACAAGTGTCTCTCTATAAAAGTAGTGTTCGATTTCCCATCTATTTTATTTAATTTTAGTAGGAATTTCTTTCTTCAATTTATATTTTTTTTAGATGAGAAAAATTTATAGTTTCCTATATAAGAAGAATACATCTGAAATACGATTAGGTTGCACGAATGAAAATTCACTATTCTATGTGTTTTAGACTTGAAATTGAAGAATTTGAGAAATCAAACATTCGAATTTTGAGAAACAAAAAGTATCGTTCTCCTTAGAATACAGTCTAGTATATATATTGTTGACACACTTTTTGGTAAAGGCTGTCACACTGAATATCTGGATAGCATCGGGCTCGGATATGGAGGAAAACATCAGAAGACAGGCAGCGATTTGGTCAAAGTCGCATCACGAACAAAGAAAGGCCCAAAACTCCTATCAGACGACTTTTTTGGGCCCGAAAATAGTAATTACAAAGTTGAGCTTGGTAACCCTTGTAGATCTCTGAATTATCTTCAGTTTGAGCTTTGGTTTGGCGTAATCGGACTTACGGTTTGAAAGCTACGCCCGTTTCCATGAGTGGGTGTAATCTAGCAATTTCCTGGATAAAGCGACGAAGCATCACATGATCGGATTACGGCTCGTGCATCCTCTTTGGCTCGTGGTGCACCCTCGGTTCTCCCTTCATCGGATCGCCCCCCCTCGGATCGTGGCTCACCCTCAGACCACGACCCATTCATGGTACACCTGATCATGACCCGGTCGTGACACACCAGCTTCACCATACAGCTCACGATCAGACCTCGGTTCATGGAGCCCATATCACGATCCGTTCCCATGACCATGAACCGACCCCTGCACCTGCTGATACACGCACTGTTTTGACCTGTTCTCATGCCACATCTTGCTCCTACTTTTCCGTATCGGGTGCCACGTACCCCATCGCGAACCAGTCTTCCCAGAAGCTCTCCTACAACTATAAATACACCTCTACATGGAATTTGAAGGGGATTCTCTCTGACTTTTCGGCTGAGACTTTCTCCTACATCTAGATAGCATCTGCCATTACCGATTGCAAGGATTTGCACCTTTCTACACATAAATTCTCCTCTTGTAATCTCAATTAACACACGGATTGTATGTCTGCATATAACGGGTTCTTGTAATCAGTCAGTATAACAATAAGATTATAAAGTGGACGTAGGCTACATCTACAGCCGAACCACTATGAAAACCTCGTGTGTCTCCTCTTTATTTACTCTTTTCTGCATTTTGTGATCTATGATCTAAATTTGGATGTTATACCCAATTTTTGGTCTAACATATATATATATATATATATATATATATATATATATATATATCCAAATACAAGTTAAATAAATTTAGAACCAAAATTCCAATAAATAAATAAAAATCATGTTTAAATTTTAAAACGAAAATTTTCATTTCACCAACAACTTATTCAATAAGATTAAAATGTTACTAACATTTAAATTTTAGACAAATCATTCAAATTCCAATATTAAAATATAAATTCACATACACAAAATTTATCCAAACATGGTTTAAATAGACTGGATTCAAATTATAACAAATATAAATTTCTGAAATATCGATTCAAATAAATTTCATATTTTAAAATGTCGAAAAATATGGTTTGTTACATAGGAGCGGCGGCACGAGCGATCAGGGGCGACGATGCGAGTAAAGAGGGGCGGCGGCGCGACCAATTTACGTTTCTAGGTCATGACGCTGATGCAATTTTATCAGGGATTTGGGTTTTGTTTCTTAACGGGTTTGGATTTGGCGAAAGAGCTTTGGATTTTTGTTTTGGAGCTTTGGATTTGGCGAAAGAGCTTTGGAAAGGGAGATAGGAGAGAGACGAGAAAATATTGGTCTGGAACTAAAAATTTCATTTTGGAGCCCAAAATTTTCATTGTGGAGGCAGAGAAATTTGGACTTGGAGCCAAAAGAAAAGAGAATTTGTATACTCCACCATATAACATTCTAAAATAAATATTTAAGAAGTTCAAAATTCAACCGTATCCGTATTCGAAAAATATAAGTTATATGGTTTTGGAAAAAGAAATACGGATATGGTCACACTCGCATCCTATGATTTTTATTGAATACAACTAGAATTATACTTAGTTTTTCGAGTAATTTAATAGATAAAATTATTGTCATTTATTATTTTATATAAGTAAAATATCTTAATACGTATTATTATTTTTATCATTTCTAATATCAAAATTTAATTTTAACTATTATTATTTATTTATCGTTCGATTAACCAACATTGTTTATAAAATTTTATAATTAATTATAAATTATAGCATTCAACAGTGAGTTATTTATAAATTGTAGATTATAAATTATTAATTAGATATTTACTACTAGTTTATTTATTATTAATACTAATTTAATACCTAATTATTAACTACTAATTATTAATTAATTATATTTACTAGTACTAATTATAAAATATTAAATAGTAACTACTTATTAAATAATAAATATTAATTACTTGTTAAATATTAAATATTAATTACCATTATTAATTTCTTATTAAATATATTAATTACTAATACCAGTTATTACTAAGTAGTTAACATACATTAACCATTAAAAAATAAATTACTACTTATTAACTATTAATTATTTTATAATAATTGTTAAATAATACTGATTTCTAAGTTTATTATTAAATATTATTACTATATATATTAATATAATTAGTTATCAAAAATAGATATTATAAACATGAAGTTTGTAACAACATCTATTACAACTAATAAAATGAAAAGTTGTTAAAAATATGTTTATTGCAACTTTAGAGAGCTGAAAGTTGTAAAAAAACATTTATTACCAATGTGCTTTTCCCACAGTTGTAATAAACATTTATTACAACTGTGGTTTTCCACAGTTGTAAAATTAAAGTTGTAATATGGTGTTTTTGTTGTAGTATATATACACTAATAATATATCAAATCCGTTTTTATCGTATCAAACATTTTTGACCATTATAAGGTAAAACTATATCCTCTGGCTTGCGTTGCATTGTGTGATGGGACCTGTGTTTTATAATGGTTTCATTTTTCTAAAAAGTATTGCGCTGTTTAACGATTTACTTTATTTTATGCATTGGCAATCCAATGGAGTAAACCCTTTCTGAGTTAGCGGCGTGGTCCTGTGATTAGCCTTATTACTAGTTAAGTTAAGTAAAGATTTCTCATACCAGTCCCATAACTAACCTGTAGTTTGTTTCACTTTGCAAACTCGAGTGCCCTCTTTTCCACACGGGCAATCGAGTAGCTTATATTGCAGATATATTGAGCGGGATTCTGGATCGAATCTTAAAGCTACGCCCAGAGCATTGACAGTCTTCCGATGTGTTAATTTAAATTGTTCTGGTACAGTGTATTACATTTATTGTAATTTAATCTTTCGCTGTATTATTATATTCGATGTACTCTGATGTAACATTATTATGATGTAATAAAAGTCTTATGTTATTTGTTCTAACATGTTGTATTCCAAAAGTAAGAGTATTCGTGTTCTGAGCGGTCTTAGTCGATTTTGCGATCGATTAGGCTTAAGCGAAATCCGAGTCGTTACAGTTGGTAATAGAGCTCTGGTTAGCTCAAATCTTTGGGGTACAACTCATTAGAACTAAACAAAAGACTCATCAGAGGTAGGATTTGAAACACCCCACCTCCATTAAGGTCACTCACAAAGGGAATGCCTTAACTTCGGTGGAGGTTTATAAGTAAAAGTCATAGATAAAACACAAGACAGTTATATAAACACATATATAAGCAGCGGAAAACAAATGGATTTTTATTTCATAAATACGTGTTCATACAAAACATTTCCATAATTGTCTCATAATAACTTCCAAAACATTACATCATCATTTCTGCCTTGATTATTAAATAAAGAAGCATAAAACATAATAAAAGCTGCATAAATCCCCACAGAACATGTCCAAAAGCCATAGCTAAGGAAAGAGAGTCCAAACCATACATCTACTATCTTGAAGCTTGCAAAGAGTCTGACTAAGCTGGGTTGTTTCCTCCATGTGGACCTGTGGGGGGGGGGGGAGGGGGGAGGACGGAAGAAAAGAAGACGAAAGAAAATCAGAGTCAGACATAAAGCCTGGTAAGTCTAGTGACTCTTCAGTATGAGAATAAGAAAGAGGGCATGATAGGTATGAACTGGAAATAGGAAAGTATCATAACTAAGGTAAAGCAGTTTGAACAGAATATACTATCGCACCCCACACTAAATCTCTGCACCTACTTGTATTTTCTCAACTGGCACCCCATGATCGGGGTGAAGTGATCCCCTTTCTAAAGATCGGCTCTTACTCGCAAAATCACATGTGTCATACGGCCCCCAATGAGTGTAGATACCTATGCTGGTCCCACCACGGGGTGTATCAAGTCCCATGGTGGTAGCCCGACACAATCCTAGAACGCATAGGTCACAGTACTGGTGCCCAGTCCCCTATTTGTCCGCTGCGAAGTGTGCGCACGCCCGCACCCCGTTAGAACCCACATTTCTGCACCAACCGCCGTCGCTTTTGACCGCTTACAATCTTCCCAGCAATCGTGCCCCACCCAATCTAGTTTCAGGGTACCATGATACCTAATTGGGTTACTGCTGAAATGGGTCCCCGTTACTAGGGTTTTCTAGTCAAACATGTTAAATGGTTAAGTGTCTGTATTTACCTAACCCCACCCATCAGTATGATTAACATGTTGAATTGGTTAAGTGTTTTAGTTAACTTAACCCTACCATCCTGACTTGTCTGTCCTTAGCTTTTTAAAGCACCGACCATTCACATTAGACAAGTATTGTTACGGTTACTGGATGTGCCGGTCGGTTCCGGGCAGGTTTACACCGTAACTCAGTCTAACCTCGGCTCCTTATTGGGCTCAATGCTTAACCTCTCACATTGATAGATATTGTTGTGACTACTGGACAGCCGGGCGGGTCCGGGCAGGTTTACATCACTACTCAATCCAACCTCGGGTTAAGCAAACTCGTATTTCCTAAATTTACATATTTGTCTCTATTACTTGTTATATGTAAATTTGTTGACAATTAAATATTGTGGCCCACTTTCCAAGTTCATCATTTTTGGTATAAGAATTATATACCATTTAAGTGCCACCAATTATTGGCATGTGCCAAACATGCCAATACATATATTTTTATGTCAAGTTCCTTATAATTACCAATTTTTGCCAATGTTACCCTATCTAAATATTAGGCTAACAATCTTAGCCTAATTTTTCGTTCGCATGATTTTTAACATATAATATTAGGTTAAAAACTTAGCCTAATTTAGTGCACACAAAATTGGCATAAAGAAATTCATGAACAAAAACATGACATAGGTGTAAACTTGGCATTTTCGGCATAGTCAATATGAACATCATAGGTGTGAACTTGCAAAGTAGTCAACATGAATATCATAGGTGTGAACTTGCAACGTAGACTAAATCAACATACATATATGTGAATTTGCAACATAGACTAAATCATGGGTTTCAACTTGTCATGTGAACTTGCATTGATAAGGGAAATCTAACTAAACTCGTGTCACATGAATTAGCATATGATTTAGACAACATAAGCCTAAACATGTTTAGATCTAGGCATAACATCGAACATCACTAGTATATGACAAGAGTATGACATATCCATAAAGTATGTATAATTTTATCACATGTATGAACTAGATCCAATCATGTTTACTACTATAACATGAAACTTGTATTAAAATGGATCTTGGCATGGATCCAATTATGAACTTTGCAACTTTTGTATAAACATATGAGCATGTATATGAACTTAATCATTTAGGCATAGAAATTCTATTGTACATCATATAACTTGTCATAATCACCTAAACATATAGCTGTAGATATGAACCAAATAACTTGTATGTGAATTTGAATAGATCCAACATCAATTAGATTAATCCACAAACATTCTAATGGATCTAACATCAAGTCAATTATACCACAAACATCACAGTACCACATTCATTGCAGCACATAAATATGAATTAACATCATCGTTATACAATAGCATAATTCCATTTCCATTTTACATCGAATCAAATCTTAATTTTATTCCCATCGGAAAAATCACTGTACTTACAACAAACGACGAACTTGAATTGTGGATTCTGAGTTCTGAATTCGAAATGATTTCCTTTGGGTAGACAAACGTTGTTTGATTCTTGTTTTTACTTTAATTTTGCTCGTCTCTAATCTTTCTTCAAGTGGAGGCTACTCTTGGCTTCCTTCCAGCAGCATGACGGCTCTATCTCTATTTTATTTGCGAGAATTTAGTTTGAGACTAAGGTTGTTTATATAGGATTTAAAACTAATTAGAGTTGTCGATGAAGCTAGAGTTAATCAGGCCATCCATCTCAAGAGAAGCCAATCAGAAAGTGACAAGTCAGCCCTAGTGACACACCAGAGCTCAGAAATTCGACCAGAACCCGACCAGGCCAGCCAGGGCCTGACCAAGCAGGTTTCTGCTCGGCCTGGGCGCACCTGCCAAGTGCGCCAGGGCAACTTTGCATGGGCGCACTTCCCAAGTGCGCCAGTGCAATTTTGTTCTGGTGCACTTCCCAAGTGCGCCAGTGCATTCTGGCCCGTTTCTGGTTTTTCTTCCTAACTTCGTTCGTCCATCTCTTCTTCATACGATATCCGTTTTACGCAAACTCGGAATCTATCTCAAGCAGAATTCTGAGACGAACGCAATGGCATAACCCGTTTCCCTTAATTCTATCATTTAGAATTAAGTATTCTTTAATTTGTTAATTTAACGTTAATAGAAAATTCGGGGTGTTACATTCTCCCATCCTTAAAGGATTTCGTCCCCGAAATCTTCAAGTCTGAAAGAACGTAAATCCTAACATCCAATCATCCATCTACTCAACCAACAAACACAGGCATCCATTGTCCTTAATAGACTTCTAATACTTCATGATCGTATGCATAATGCGGGTACATGTCCTTATCTTATGCAATAATTAGGCGGTCTACTGATTCAGTTGACCTTCTTAATGCGAATCACGTAAGTGTCATGAATCCATTATGCATGCAAATTTTTCCTTACTCATAATTCTACATGGGTGCGCAACCATTCATACAATTGCGACATCCATATGAAAACATATCAAGTTTCAACCACATACAAACATTAATACATATATGCATATGCAATATGAAGTGACTGAGCCGATCTAAAACCTAGAGAGTGTGTGTATATGCATCCACGAGCAAACACTTGCAACCACTTGCAGCCATCGACCATAACATGTTTCAATTACATGTTTACATCCAAAGGGGTTTCTACCTAAGGACAAAGGGTAATATCGAGGAGATATACCTAAAAAGATAGATACAAGCACAACTTAAGGAAAAAGAGAAATCAAAGAATACCCTCAAAAAGAAAAGGGTAGGCCGCACGTATTCTGTCCTCAGTTTCCCCAGTCGCGTCTTCCTAGGCGTCGCTCCACTGGACTTTGACAAGCTTGACTCTGCGGTTGCGTAGCTTTTTGATTTCAGTTCCTAAGATGCGGGTTGGAACTCTCCTCACAGTTGCTTCGCGTTCTACTTTGGCTTCTTCTAGAATGCTTGGCTCCATCACTTCCGCGAATTCATGTAAACATTTATGGAGATGAGAAATGTGAAAGATATTGTGAATCCCAGCCAATTTTTCGGGTAGCTCTACTCTATAAGCCATCTTTCCAATCTTCTCGATGATAGGGAATGGTCCTACAAATCTCGGTGCTAGCTTTCCTGCGGATCCAAAGCGAACGACGTTCCTTAAAGGAGATACCTTAAGGAAAACCCTGTCCCCAACCTCAAACTCAAGGTCGGTCCTTCTTTTGTTTGCGTAGGATTTCTGTCTATCTTGGGTTGTTTTCATTCTCCTTCGTATCAGGTCCACTTTTTCTGAAGTCTCTCTAATCATGTCTGGCCTAAGTATAAGTTTGTCTGTAGACTCCCACCAACAAGTTGGTGATCGGCACGGTCTTCCATATAGAGCTTCGAAGGGCGCCATGCTGATGGTGGCTTGGTAAATGTTGTTGTAGGAGAATTCCACTAAAGGAAGATGATCCTCCTATGTCCCTCCGAAGTCAAGAACGCACAGTTTCAGAAGATCTTCTAATACTCTGTTCACTCTTTCCGTCTGACCATGGTTTGGGGGTGATAGGCCGTGCTCAAGCATAATAGCGTGCCTACAGCTTCTTGTAGACTCCGCCAAAATTCGCTTGTAAAGATAGGATCTCGGTCACTCACTATGTTGGAGGGTATTCCACGGAGTCAAACTATTTCCTTGAGATAAAGAGACACTAGACACGAGGCAGTCCTTCTACTCTTGATAGGTATAAAGTGGGCGCTTTTTGTGAGCATGTCCACTATTAGCCAAATGCTAGTATTGCCCCTTCTTGACCTAGGCAACCCATCAATAAAGTCCATTGAAATGCTATCCCATTTCCACTGCGGGACTTCTAGAGGATGAAGCAGTCCTCCGGGCTTCTTTTGTTCCACCTTGACCTGTTGGCATGTCATGCACTTAGAAACGAAATCTACCACATCTTTCTTCATGCCGTTCCAAAAGAAATCTATCCTTACGTCCTTGTACATCTTGTCTCCACCTGGGTGTATTGTCATCTTGGAATGTTGTGCTTCCTCGAGAACCATCTTTACCAAATCCCTAGCTTGTGGGATGCATAGTCTTCCATCTCGCCTCAGCCAACCCTTATCATTGATGGAGTACCAATTGAGGTGACTGGAAGTTTCGCCCCTAATTAGTTTATCAATCACATCAACAAGCTGAGCCTCTTCGCGTTGTGCGGCCCCTATTGAGTATAAAAGAGTGGGCCGTACTTCTAGTGATGCCAACAAGCCAGGTACAAAATCAGAGGAGGGCCTAAAGTCGAAACTGGCTATATACTCCAAGCTTTTCCTTTCTAAAAAGAGAGGGCTTAAGGTCAGCTTCTTTCTGCTCAACGCGTCTGCTACTATGTTTCCCTTGCTAGGACTATAGGAAATCTCAAAATCATATGAGGCAAGGAACTCCAACCACCTTTGCTACCTCAAGTTAAGATTTTTCTGCGAGAAAAGATACTTCAACGATTTATGGTCAGTATATAATCTGAACTTCTCACCTAGGAGATAATGGCACCAAGACTTAAGTGCAATGACGATGGTGGCCAACTCAAGATCGTGGGTTGGGTAGTTCCTTTCATGAACTTTCAATTGTCTTCTACCATAAGCTACTACCTTCCCTTCTTGCATCAGAACAACGCCTAGTAACGTACCACAAGCATCCGTATATACTATGAACATCTTGCTTCCATCGGGCAAAGGACTGGGGCTGTTGTAAGAGCCCTTTTTAAGCGTTGGAAAGCAATATCACAATCCAAATCCCAAGCGAACGCTAGATTCTTCTTTGTTAGCCTTGTGAGTGGAGCTCAGATTTTCGCGAAATCTCTAATGAACTTCCGGTAAAAACCGGCTAGCCCAAGAAAGCTTCGGACTTCGGTTGCATTTTTTAGTGTCTTCCAATCTTGCACTGCCACCACTTTCGCGGGGTCCACATCTAACCCCTCTTTGGACACTATATGTCCAAGAAACCTCACTTCTTCTCTCCAAAAGTGGCAATTGGAGAATTTGGCTTTTAGCGGATGAAATAGAAGAGTTTCCATGATCTCCTTCAGATGCTGAGCATGTTCTTCCTCATTCTTTGAGAAGATCAAGATATCATCTACGAAGACAACCACAAACTTGTTGAGGAATTCTCTGAACACCCTGCTCATTAGATCCACGAAATAAGCGGGTGCGATTGTCAAACCAAAGGGCATGACAAGCCACTCGAAGAAACCGTCTGGGATTCTGAACGCCGTCTTATCAATGCTATCTTCAGCTACCCTTAGCTGATGGAACCCAGTAGCCAAATCAAGTTGGGAAAAGACCGACGCACCTACAAGCTGATCAAACAGATCATCTATTCTGGGAAGCGGGTGTCTATTCTTTTTAGTCAGCTTGTTTAGCTCCCTATAGTCCACACAAAGACGTAGTGAACCATCTGCTTTGGTTGCGAACACCATTGGAGCACCCCATTCCGAGAAACTCCGCCTTATAAACCCCTTCTCGAGAAGCTCCTTAACTTGCTTATTGAGATCCTTTCTCTCCTTTGGAGCCATGTGTCTAACAGGTAAAGCTACGGGCTTTGCATTATCAACTAGATATTTGTGGAAATCTATTTCCCGCTTCGGAGGTAAGCCCTTTACCTCATCAAAGACATCCGGATATTCCCGGACCACCCTAACCGACTGCAAATTCTCAACAGAAGCATCAAGCGACTCTAGATAACTAAGTATAACAACATTCAAGGGATTGCAAGAAATTTCTAGAGTGTTACCGAGCTAATTCAAGAGTCTAACCACTCTCTTCTCACAATCAAGAATGGCACCACTGCTGGATAACCAGTTCATGCCTAAGATCAGTCCGTATGCCGAAAAGCCCAAAACAAAGGCACTACATCTAAATTCAACCATTAGAATAGAGATTTTCAAATCCAAGCAAACCATCGACAAATAAGCCGAGCCCCCAATTGGATTTGAAACAACCAAGGGATCTTATACCATACTAGTGTCTAGGTGTAGAGATTCTACTAAAGCAGACGAAATAAAAGAGTGTGATGCGCTAGAATCAAAGAGAGTGCGAACTTGATGATCATAAAGATAAACTAAGCTTTCTACGGAAATATTTCTACCTCGTTCCTGTGGAGGTGCCACCTGCGCGTGAACCTGTCCCCCTGAGGTGGATCCAGTCCTCTGTCCCTGCCCCCGCTTCTTTGGGCAGTCCTTAGCCAAGTGTCCAGTCTCTCCACAATGGAAACATCCACCATTCATCTTTGCCTTCTTCTTTCTGCAATCTTTCGCTATATGTCCAATAATGCCACATAAATTACACCTTCTCTTTTCATGGGTTTTGTTGTTCTTCCCGCCTTTCTTGAAGTCTGCTTTCTTAGCCTGTAAATCCTCTTTCTTTTCTTGAGGCACTTCCACCTTGGCCTCTTTCTTTCCTTTATCTTCCTCGTGTAGCAGCGCCATGTCCACCAAGCTTTCATAGGTCGCTCCCATGGGTATATGGGTCATTGCAAGGATTTGTAGAGGCTCATTTAGACCTTTGACGAAGCGAAGGGCCTTCTTATGTTGGGTGTTTACTAAATCCATCCCAAATCTAGTCAGTTGATTAAACTGATTGACGTACTTCCTGATCGTCATACTCCCTTGCTTAAGAGTTAGGAACTTCTCCATCTGCAGGCTTCTTTCAGCTTAGGAGAGGAATTTCATCTCAAACCTCATCCTGAAATCTTCCCAAGTTTCCACTGGCCTCTCAGCACGGGTAACTTCCCACCAATAGGAAGCTTCATCTTTAAGCAACCACACTGCTAGTTGTATCTTTTTCCTGTCGTCAACTTCGAAGATGACGAACAAATCTTTGGTCTCCTTCAGCCAGTTCCTTGCTACCACAAAGGATTCAGTTCCATAGAAGTCCTTTCCACCCATAGCCTTGAAGTCTCTACATGTCTTAGCGAAAGTATTTCCACGAGGAGGAGGAGGAGGAACCACTGCCACTGTGGGAGGAGGAATGTCTGTTGGGCCCGTACAATTGGTCCTAGCCTCTAGTTACCTTCGGAACCAGCCAGGTATCGGTACTCCTTCTGGAAGGATAAGATCTCCAGACATGCTGAAACAAAAAGGAAGGATTCAAGACAAAAGGATAGAGATATGGTGCACATAGCTTTGGGAAATTATGCCTTTTAAAAACAACGCTTTTTCTTGAAAAAAAATGCTTCTTTAAACTTCTTTTTGAAAATAGTTTCAAAAACTTTTATCTAGTTTGGTAAATCTGTGCTCTGATACCAAGTGAAACACCCCACCTCCATTAAGGTCACTTACAATGGGAATGCCTTAACTTCGGTGGAGGTTTATAAGTGAAAGTCATAGACAAAACACAAGACAAATATATAAACACACACACATATATATATAAGCAGCGGAAAACAAATGGACTTTTATTTCATAAATAAGTGTTCATACAAAATGTTTCCATAATTGTCTCATAATAACTTCCAAAACATTACATCACCATTTCTGCCTTGATTATTAAATAAAGAAGCATAAAAAATAATAAAAGCTGCATAAATCCCCATAGAACGTGTCCAAAAGCCATAGCCAAGGAAAGAGAGTCCAAACCATACGTCTACTATCTTGAAGCTTGCAAAGAGTCTGACTAAGCTGGGTTATTTCCTCCCTGTGGAGCTGGGGGGGGGGGGGGGGAGGGGGACGGAAGAAAAGAAGCCGAAAGAAAAATAGAGTCAGACATAAAGACTAGTAAGTCTAGTGACTCTTCAGTATGAGAATAAGAAAGAGGGCATGATAGGTATAAACTGGAAATAGGAAAGTATCATAACTAAGGTAAAGCAGTTTGAACAGAATATACGATCGCACCCCACACTAAATCTCTGCACCAACTTGTATTTTCTCAACTGGCACCCCATGATCGGGGTGAAGTGATCCCCTTTCTAAAGATCGGCTCCTACTCGCAAAATCATATGTGTCATACGGCCCCCAATGAGTGTAGATACCTATGCTGGTCCCACTATGGGGTGTATCAAGTCTCATGGTGGCGACCCTACACAATCCTAGAATGCATAGTTCATACTACTGGTGCCCAGTGCCCTGTTTGTCTGCTCCGAAGTGTGTTCATGCCCGCACTCCGTTAGAACCCACACTGCTGCACCAATCGCCGTCGCTTTTGACCACTTACAATCAGCCCAGTAATCGTGCACCACCCTGCCTAGTTTCAGGTTACCATGATACCTAATTGGGTTACTGCTGAAATGGGTCCCCGTTACTAGGGTTTTCTACTCAAACATGTTTAAATGGTTAAGTGTCTGTATTTACCTAACCCCACCCACCAGTATAATTAACTTGTTGAATTGGTTCATTGTTTTAGTTAACTTAACCCTACCATCATGATTTGTCTGTCCTTAGCTTTTTAAAGCACCGACTACTCACATTAGACAGGTATTGTTACGGTTACTAGATGTGTCGGTCGGTTCCGGGCAGGTTTACACCGTAACTCAGTCTAACCTCGGGTCCTTATTGAGCTCAATGCTTAACCTCTCACATTGGATAGGTATTGTTGTGACTACTGGACAGCCAGGCGGGTCCGGGAAGGTTTATATCACAACTCAATCCAACCTCGGGTTAATCATACTCGTATTTTCTAAATTTACATATTTGTCTCTATTACTTGTTATATGTAAATTTGTTAACAATTAAATATTGTGGCCCACTTTCCAAGTTCATCATTTTTGGTATAAGAATTATATACCATTAAAGTGCCACCAATTATTGGCATGTGCCAAACATGCCAATACATATATTTTTATGTCAAGTTTCCTACAATTACCAATTTTTCCCAACGTTACCCCGTCTAAATATTAGGCTAACAATCTTAGCCTAATTTTTCGTCCGCATAATTTTTAACATATAATATTAGGCTAAAAAATTAGCCTAATTTAGCGCACACAAAATTGGCATAAAGAAATTCATGAACATAAACATGACATAGGTGTAAACTTGGCATTTTCGGCATAGTCAATATGAACATCATATGTGTGAACTTGCAAAGAAGTAAATATGAATATCATAGGTGTGAACTTGCAACGTAGACTAAATCAACATACATATATGTAAATTTGCAACATAGATTAAATCATGGGTTTCAACTTGTCATGTGAACTTGCATTGAAAAGGTAAATCTAACTAAACAGGTGTCACATGAATTAGCATATGATTTAGACAACATAAGCCTAAACATGTTTGGATCTAGGCATAACATCGAACATCTCTAGTTTATGACAAGAGTATGACATGTCAATAAAGTACGTATAATTTTATCACATGTATGAACTAGATCCAATCATGTTTACTACTATAACATGAAACTTGTATTAAAATGGATCTTGGCATGGATCCAATTATGAACTTTGCAACTTTTGTATAAACATATGAGCATGTATATGAACTTAATCATTTAGGCATAGAAATTCTATTGTACAGCATATAACTTGTCATAATCACCTAAACATTTAGGTGTAGATATGAACCAAATAACTTTTATATGAATTTGAATAGGTCCAACATTAACTAGATTAATCCACAAACATTCTAATGGATCCAACATCAAGTCAATTATACCACAGACATCACAGTACCACAATCATCACAACACATAAATATGAATTAACATCGTCGTTATACAATAGCAAAATTCCATTTCCATTTTACATCGAATCAAATCTTTATTTTATTCCCATCGGAAAAATCACTATACTTACAACAAACGACGAACTTGAATTCTAGATTCTGAGTTCTGAATTTGAAATGCTTTCCTTTGGGTAGACAAACGTTGTTTGATTCTTGTTTTTACTTTAGTTTTGCTCGTCTCTAATCTTTCTTCAAGTGGAGGCTACTCTTGGCTTCCTTCCAGCAGCATGGCGGCTCTATCTCTATTTTATTTGTGTGAATTTAGGTTGAGACTAAGGTTGTTTATATAGGATTTCAAACTAATTAGAGTTGTCGATGAAGCTAGAGTTAATCAAGGCCATCCATCTCAAGAGAAGCCAATCAGAAAGTGACAAGTCAGCCCTAGTGACACACCAGAGCTCAGAAATTCGAGCAGAACCCGACCAGGCCAGCCAGGGCCTGACCAAGCAGGTTTCTGCTCGGCCTGGGCGCACCTTTTAAGTGCGCCAGTGCAACTTTGCATGGGCGCACTTCCCAAGTGCGCCAGTGCAATTTTGTTATGGCGCATTTCCCAAGTGCGCCAGTGCATTCTGGCCCATTTCTGGTTTTTCTTCCTTACTTCGTTCGTCCATATCTTCTTCATACGGTATCCGTTTTATGCAAACTCGGACTCTATCTTAAACAGAATTCCGAGATGAACGCAATGGCATAACCCGTTTCCCTTAATTCTATCATTTAGAATTAATTATTCTTTAATTTGTTAATTTAACATTAATAGAAAATTCGGGGTGTTACAGGATTAGTAATATCCCATAAAAGAATACTCATTAGAGATAGGATTAGTAGTATCCTAGAATGAGAAAACTCATTAGAGATGGGGTTAGTAATGCCTTATAATGAGTTGAGAGTAACATGTTTATAGTTAACGTATTTGTGATTATATATATAACCCGATATTAGAAAATATATTTTTTAATATATAAAAGTTATATATACTTGATAAGTTAATCAACTAATCAAATTATTGAAACCAATAAAAGAATGAAAGTTGAGTTGGTTAATTAAACAACTTTCAGCTTCGTTCCATTTCGAGGACGAAAATATTTTTAAGTGGGGGAGATTGTAACAACCCAGAATTTTGGAACCAATTTAAAAATTTTAATTTAGAAATTTTAATGGGTTTTCAATATTTAAAATGATTTATTTTAAATAATAACGATTAAAAATTTATTTTAATCGAAGTTAAAACAAATATATTTATTTTAATTACAGAAGAAGTTTAAAATAGCGCAGTAGTTTGAAAATTTGAATTCGAACTTTGACTGACTGTACAGAATGCAAAATAAATCGAATTTTAGTGAAACCAAAAATATTTAAATCTATTTAAAAATATCTTTCCACCGAACCCGAAAAATTGAAATTTCATAGCGGGAACCAATAGTTATGCCCAATTTAATATTCTAAATAGTTGCTATAGAATTTTTTTTAATATTAAAAATAGCTATTTCTCAAACGACTTCCATTTTCGATGAAACCACTTTTGTTGGTTCCGTAATGTCAAATTATTGCTAAGTTTCAATTTTCATAATTTTTATAATTAATATGCTAGCGTGGCAAAAGAAAATGTATTTTGTCAGTTTCAGTCAAATCGGATCGACCAGAAAATGGCCATTTTTCAAACAGTCTCGAAATTCGACGAAATTAGTTTTGTTTGGACCGTATCATCAAAACATAACTAGAAATATTTTTTCTGTAATTTTTAGAGTCCGTATGTGGCCATAGTAAATTTAAATGCACGACCAAATCAAATAATTAAATGATTAAAATTCTAAAATTAATAAAACAGGCTGGTGATGATCAAACAGGCTGACGGGACCTAGCTCATTGGGTCCAGAATGGGAGTTATTGGTTAGGAACGACTGTCATTGGGCCTGAATTGGAGTTACTAAGAGAAAAGGGTTTTTTGCAAAAATAATATTATTTTATTATAAATATAGGTTTAAACTCTAAACCTAATCTCTAATCTATTTCCACTGCCGCCTTCTTCTTCTTCTTGAACGACCATGGAAGCTCCAAACTTCTCCTCACAATAACTCACGATCCACTCATCTATAGTAGTCCATTCTTTATAACTTTCTGAAGAACTCTTTCTCCTCTTTCAATCAACACCAACCACACCTGAAATCGAGCACCGTAGCCCGAGTTCCGAGCCCTTGGATGTCACTCGCGTCAGGCTCCGCCTTGCTCGCCTCCGACAGTCGAACGACGCCGTACCTCTACCGCCGGCGCGCGCTCCCAAGCCCGTCGACGTGGCTCTAACCGATCTGCAGTTCGTCGATCCGATTTGTTGCGAGACTGAACCCTAAGATCAAACCAAATGTGAAAGTTATGGCTGTAATACCAAAAGGTAAATACTAACTGATTTCAACACCTATAAGCGTCGCAAATTATATTATAAATTATAAAATTCATATCTTATTCATATGGATACAGAATTGGACGATTTCAGGATAGTTTGGACCGTGACGTCAAACACGACGTTTTAAAAATGATTGGAGAATTTCTGGAACTTGTTAAAATTTTAGATCCACTTCAAACCAAGGTGAAATTTCTATATTTAAAAATAGTTAAAATATTAATTATTTCTCGCTATTTAAAGTCCATGTATGTATGTTAATTAATTCAGATCTGCGATGTATGATATTGGAATTGTTGTTTGTTGATTATGATGGTTGTAATGCGTATGTTTGTTACATCTGAACCTGCGATGAAAATTCTTTCTCTTGAATCTATAGTTTATTGTTAAACGTGGATTTGAAAAATCTTATTTTTTTTTATTTTAGATCTTTGAATATAGATTTGTTTTATAATAAAGATTTCATCATTTTAGATCCATGGGCATTGTTTTGTTTTTATTATAAAAATATCATTTTTATTTGGAAACATAAACACAGAATTTGTTTAGATCTTGTTCAATAACAAAAATATCACTTTTAGTGAAACATGGAATATAGTTTTGTGCCAAAACAAAAGTATCACTTTTGTTGAAGTATGAGTATCAACAAAAGAAAATATCATTTTTATTTGATTACATAAAAATATCATTTTAATTTGATTACATAAAATTTGGTTTTTGCTTAAATTTTGTTTCAACTAAAAAGAACATATTTTTAGCATAATTTTGTTTCAACTAAAAAAAGAACATATTCTTAGCTTCATTTTGTTTCAACTAAAAAGAACATTTCTTGGATGTCAAATTGTTTCAATAAAAAGATTAAACATTAAAGATTACATTTTTATTGATAATTTGTTTCAATCAAAGGATTGAAATTTAAAAGATTACATTTCTATGTAATATGTTTTCATTAAAAAGAGTAGATTTTAAAGTTGCATTTTTATTGTCACTTTAGATTATAATAAAATGAAAGATATATTTCTATTGTTATTTTAGTTACAATAAAAAGAGTAGAATAGAAAGATATTGTTAACTGGCCTTTTGGTCCGGTCACCAAAAGTACTCAAGACACGCTCGACTCAACATATCGCGTGATATTACAGCCCGGAGATGTCACCAATATCATCCGGGGGCCAGTATCAAAAGACTCGAGTCTGGCCGCTCGGAGGATGTTGCATCTCACGGACGCAACCTCCATCAGTATCCGTCCGCATCCGAGCCGAAGGCGAGCCGTCAAGTGGGTCCGGGCACAGCACCAGTGGAGGGACCGGGGCCCTACAGTCCCAGCGGCGATCGACCTAACCGGTTAGGTTGAAACTGTGGGCACTGCCCGATTCATCTGACTTTCTCCATGCCGGAAGCTCAGATTCCTTCACTTTGGAATAACTAAACGATAGATTCCTTCACTTCGTGTTGAGGAGCTTCGACGCCCCAAAAGAACCAACATACCGCGCTAACGAACCTCGGCCACGTCCCCTCCAAACAAACTTCGCACCTGCCGAGGTACGAAATTTCGTACCTAGCAGGTACGAAATTTCGAACCTGGGAGGTGCGAAATTTTGTACCCTGCAGGTGCAAATTTTCATACCTGGGAGGTGCGAAATTTCGCACCTCCATCCAGGTACGAATTTTCCGTGGCCGACAGTTGGAGGCGCGAATTTCCAGAAGATGGTCACCATTTCTACCTACTCCTACCTAACCCCTACCTAAACACTTCCTATAAATACCCTACTACCTCACACTTCAAAAGGGAGAGATTCTTGGGCTTTGAGACCTCCATAAATGTAACACTCCACGTCCATTAATTTCACTCACAAAGGGAATGCATTAACTTCTATGGAGCGTTTTAAGTGTGTATAGAACAGAAACTTAAAAACAAGACAGATATAAACAGTATCTAAAAATTTAAAATTTTATTCATTGCAGCGGTAAACACATAGGTTTGATTACATCATCAAAAACCAGAGTCACAGTACATAATATACATCTTGACCAAATCAGAGTACATAAATTGAAAGACATAACCCCAACACAAAATAGCCATAAATAAGATAGGCTGAACTTTTACTTCAGCGATCCATGCAACTTCTAAAAGCAAGAGATACAGCTGTCCAGAATCAAGCTCCACTGGTGCACGTTCCACCCTGAGCACCTAGGGGGAAAAGGAAGAAAAGAGGTGGAAACAACGGGGGGGGGGGGGGGGGGTCAGACATAAAGTCTGGCGAGTGCGTTAACTTTAACAATATAATTACCAAAATAACTAGGCTAAGGCATAAGTTGGAAAATAAGGAAATGACTGTGAACAATTGGGTATGGCAGAGCAAACTAAAGGAAATAAGATGAACAAAGATAACGTTAAAGGCGCACCTAGTCATTATAAGATAATTACTACACTGCACCACACCAAACACCCTAAAAGTTGATCTCGCCTACAAGACTTTAATAATGATAATGGTAGCTTCGTGTACCCCTAGTTGCCTTCATAGGTGCCGGCTGCCCCTATCTCCACTAGGTGTACCCACTACCCCCATGCGATTGGCTCCGTAACTCATAGATACCCATGCTAGCCCCACAGTGGGGTGTATCACTCCCCAAAGTGGCAACCCGATACCACCAACAATGCACGACTTATACCTATATGATGCAACAACATCTTACCTACCAGCCCGGGCCCACACACGCACATGAACCCGTTGGACTTACGTTGCCATCGCTAACCCGTTTTGGCGTCTTACAGTCAAGCCCACTATGCGTGTCCCGTCCTCGACTTGGGTCGAGCCCACAAAGATACTTATGGGTAACTGGTTGAAACGAGCCCCCATTACTTGACACAAGCTATCCACCTGAGCTTGGTCCCCTCTAGTACATCCCACTTAACCCTCTTCTTATTCATGTTCACTTACATGTTTCAATTTTGGTTAAGTGTTTCTAGTCGTATTTCACAAGCTACCCAAGGCTCCCACTTAACCCCCATGTCCCACCACATGTTTATCTGGTTAAGTGTTTCTTAATTCATTAACACCGTAACGTTGTAAAGACCTCCCACATTAGACTACATTTGTGGCAACTGGATTTGCCGGGCGGGTCCGGGCAGTCTTACACCACAAACGAGCCTAACCTCGTGTCTTTACAACTGTTATGCATTTAATTTATGCCTAAGACCTCCCACATTAGACTAGCATTTGTGGCAGCTGGATTTGCCAGGCGGGTCCAGGCAGTCTTACACCACAAAAGAGCCTAACCTCATGCCTTAGGCGATTAATTACACATAATTAATTATCCCCCAATTTGAATTAATTTCCCTATTCAAATTATCAATCAATTCCAAATTTAACTGTGTCCATATTTGACTCAATTATGTCCATCTATTTATGGTATGCAAAATTATACCAATTATCATCATAAATTTTATGCCATTTAAGGCATTTATGCCAATTCTCAATATTAAATCTTCTAATATTATCCCTTCGCCACTTGTTGTACGTTCGTTTGTTTAACGTGAAATATACGTTAGACTCGAATAGTCTAACTTATGGAATAAAGAGAAAGCATCACAACATACATAGAAATAAAACTAGATTTAAACATAAGGGGTGAACTGGCATGTGTGAATGAGGATCTTCATCTAAAACTTGCATAGGCCAAAGTCACAAACTTGCATAAAACTACATATGTCATAGATCTAAATCTAAAGGTGTAAACCTGCATAGGCAATAATCACAAACTTACATTATATGATTCATACTCCAAACATATATATATATATATATATATATATATATATATTACTTGCATATGTGATTTATGCAACATAAACGATGGTGTAAACATACATCTAAACATGTAAACTAGCATATAGGATTTTGTATGCTAGCATATAACTCACACATGTCATTGCCTAACTTTAGATCCAATTTACACATAAAATAGATGTCATAAAACATGTAAGGTTGTATATTATTTTCATTAACTTGCATATGATCCATGCCTCAATTAACATCCTAATGTGTATGTAAAATTATCAAGTTAAACTTTATATAACTTAACACATGAATTAGTTCCACAAACATAACCAAACTAGCATATGAATTGATTGTACATAAGCCAATAATTAACATAGATTTACAAAATAACATCACAGCTTTACAACATAGATAATAAGAACATGGATAGTAGCATAACAGATTTACAACAAAGATAATTACATAATGGTCAATGATTCACAACATAACCATATAATCCCAAATCATAACTCAACCAAATTAAATTGTTAATTATCTTATTAAAGAAATCGAACTCACTACTCAAAGAAGGTCTTGAGTTTTGAAATTGATTTAGCTTTCTTTTGAAGAAGACAATTTGTTGCGGTTTAGATTAGAATTGAATTGATTAGCTTGTTTTCCTCTCTAATTGGTGGCGGCTATTCTAGGTTGCAAGGTGACAGCATGGAGGCCATGATTCTAATTTTTATTTGATTTAAGGGTTTGAGCCTACATGTGTTTTTATAGAGTTTAGGATTAATTTAGGCCATCCGATCAACTTAGAATGAACCATAGCCATTCAATCAAGATAGGGTGACAAGTCAACCCTAATGACTCAGCCAAGAGTCCAAAAATTGTCATCAATCAAATCTGCCCGGAGGGGGGGGGGGGTAGGTCGACCCCCTGGTCGACTTATGTAGGTAGGTCGACCCCCTAGTCGACCTAGCCTATGGTGGGAAATTTCCTGCCTAGCCCACCTGAGTTCGAAATTTGAATTTTTAATTCTGTTTTGAATTTTAGTGAAACTTACGATGTGTAACAACCCGAATTTTAACAACGTGTTAAGACAAGAATTAAGGCAGAATTAAATTATGTTTCTGAATCAGGATAAACGGGTTGTGCCATTGCGTTCATCTTGGAAAAATACGCGAAATAGAGTCCGAAATTTCGTAAATCGGAGTTCGTATGACCGAGATATGGCCTCGCGAAGTTTCACGAAATTTCAAACCCGAAAACAGATTTGAAATTTAGCCCAAAAAGAGGGGCGGGAAAAATTCCCGCTAGACACACAGGGTGTCGACCCCTAGGTCGACCCCTCTCCAGGGGGTCGACATGGGTGTCGACCCCTAGGTCGACCCCTCTCCAGGGGGTCTACATGGGTGTCGACCCCTGGGTCGACCCCCCCCCCCCCCGTAGAACCCCGACCCGGTGCATCTGCTTGTCATGTTGGCTCGGTTTTGGAGGCTTGTGACGGATTTTGACGATTCAGATCTATCCTAGGGTTTATCCTACGGCCTAAACTACTCCTAATCTCTATAAAAAGACCCCTAAGCCTACCCTAAACCCTCACAAATCACTCATGCCACGAAGTGCTGCCCAAATGCCGAGTGATCATGGCCTTCATCTCCAATTCCTAGAGACTATGCATTCAAATCAGATTCAAATCAAAAGGTGCAAGCTTGCTACACCAAATCGAAGAGAGATCAACGTTGCTACGCAAATTCCATGACGATTCTTCGACAAAGGAGCCACCTTTCTTCGTCAAGACGGATCATGCTCATTTCCTAAGCCTCGCTATGTAAGTTCTAGCTACTTCTAGATCTAAACGGTAGTTTTAATGATGGCATGGAATAAAACGAGATTAAACTAAGTATGCTAGCCTATATGAACCTTGTCACGCCTCTTTTGCTTGAACCTATGACTTTTGGCTATGCTTAGTGACTAAGTCATGCTATTCATGTTATGATTAACCTAGTTTATCTTGCAAGTTTGAATCTTTATCTATGGAATGCTAGCATGAACCTTTCGGAACCATTTGACTTGTGAAACATTGGCAAAGACTTGACTTTGGGGCTTATGCATGTAAATGAACCCAAACCCCTTATGTTATCATGCATGCTTGTGGTCAAATTCTCTTATGATGCTATGCATGTTTGTGGCCAAATTCCCTTATGATACTATGCATGTTTATGGCCAAATTCCCTTATGATACCATGCATGTTTGTGGCCAATCCCGTTTTGACATCGTGCATGTTGTGAGGCCAATATGTAGCATAGTACCCTTACTATGTTGACTCGCTTTTACTTGGGTTGGAAACACGCTTTGGGGTAGGTTAGACGTGCATGATTATGACATGATAATTTGACATGGGGTTTCATGGAAATATGACACTTATGATACACCTAAATGTGGGCATGACATGTGGGGTAAACATGGGACTTGAAACTAGACACGTGTGGGCTGTAAGTGTAATATGACACTAGACCAAACATGAAAATGGCCAACTAGAGGTTGGGTTGAGTTTGTAGCATAAATCGACCCGGACCCGCCCGACTTAACTAGTGGCTACAAACAATAGGATCCAATGTGAGAAGTTGGTCATGTCGCGCTTAAAACCTGAGGTTAGACTAGGTTGTGGTGTAAAACTACCCGGACCCGCCCGGCTTAACTATTAACCACAACAAGGTCTAATATGAGAGGTTGAGAGTGCATTAATTAAATTAATGCCACATGATAAGGTTAAGTAAATTTTACTAATGACACTTAACCGATATGACACGAATGGGTAGGTTAAGTGGGACCGGGCTTGATTTCTTAATGACACTTAACCATACAAGACAATTAGGGGATGGGGTTAAGAAATTCACGCTTAACTAATCTGACTTGGTAATTAGATGGGGTTAAGTAATTTAGACTTAACTAATCTAAACACGATAATTAGATGGGGTTAAGTAACCTACACTTAACTAATCTAAACATGGTACTTCGATGGGGTTAAATTAAACACTTAACCAATCTAAACTTGGTAATTCAATGAGGTTAAGTAGCCAATACTTAACCAACTTAACAAGATAATTTAATGGGGTTAAGTAACTTATACTTAACCAATTATACATGATGATTTGATGAGGTTAAGTAACCTATACTTAACCAATCTAATATGCGGACCTGATAGGGTTAAGTCATAAGACCTTTTAAATATACTTAACCATTATAATACAATTAGTGGATGGGGTTAAGTTAACCTATACTTAACCAATCCGACTCGATAATCCGATGAGGTTAAGATAATCTGTGCTTAACCAATCTAACACGATAACCTGATAGGGTTAAGATAAACAAGTACTTAACCAAATTGACTTGATGATTGAAGAGGGTTAAGTCATGATCTTCTTGGTATACTTAACCAACTTGTAGGGCTAGGTCTTGGACTTGAATACTTAGCCAATCTTGACATGATTCATAGGCGGGCTAAGCCATGAACTTGAATAACAACACTTAACCCAATAGGCAAAACCCTAGTAGAGGAACTAGGTAGAAAATCGTAGTTAATCAAGGGTAAAGGGGAAATGAAGTGTAACACACCATGTCCATTAATGTCACTCACCAAGGGAATGCATTAACTTCCATGGAGGTCATAAGTGAATATAGAACAGAGAAATTACAACAAGACAGATAATAAATAGCACTTGAAAATCTAAAACTTCATTTTATTGCAGCGGAAATTAAATATGTCTGTTACATCATAAAACCATAGATCATAACCAAGTACAATATCCATTTTCACAAAAACAAAATACATAATCCCATTACAATAAATAGCCATTAAAAAGAAAGATAACAAGCTGGACTTTACTTCTACAGTCCAAGCTTTCCAAGAGATAAGCGATCCAACTAGACTCCACTAGAACTTGGCCCAACCTGAGGACCTGAAGGAAAAAAAAGATGGAAAAGAGGGGGTCAGACATAAAGTCTGGCGAGTATGATAATTCTAAAATACTATTATCAAAATAACTGGACTAAGGCATAAGCTGGAGAACAAGGAAATGTCTATGAAAGAGCAGATTAAGGACATAGACAATCGCTAAAGGCAACGTTATAGGCGCTCCTAAATACTAAAGGATAAACACTATACAGCACCACACCAGTCACCCTAAAGATTGATCCCACTTAGCTTCACTTAGAAACTTTCTTAATGGCTTTACGTACTCCTAGCTGACTACATAGGTGCCGCCTGCCCCTATCTCCACTAGGTGTACCCCACTTTCTATTTTTAGATCGGCTCCCTACTCGTAGATACCCGTGCTGGCCTCACAGTGGGTTGTATCATTCCCCGAAAGTGGCAACCCGATGTAACGGAGATGCACGGCTTATACCTACACGATGCAACAACGTCTTACCTACCAGCCCGGGTCCACACACGCATATGAAACCCGTTGGACTTGCGTTGCCACCGCTCCCTGTTTTGGCCTCTTATAGTCAAACCCAGTATGCGTGTCCCGTCCTCGACTTGGGTCGAGCCCACAAAGATACGTTTTGGGATACTGGTTGAAATGGGCCCCCATTATTTCCCACAAGCATTCCACCTAAGCTTGTCCCCTTAGTCAATCCCACTTAACCCACTTATTCATGTTCGTTACATGTGTGTTTGGTTAAGTCTAATTGTATTTCAAATGCCTCTAAAGGCAACCACTAGATTCCTCATGCCACCCAAGGCACCTACTTAACCCCCATGTACCACCTTACATGATTATCTGGTTAAGTATTTCTTAATTCATCAAGGCCATAACCTCATAAAGACCTCTCACATTAGACTGGCATTTATGGCAGCTGGATTTGCCGGGCGGGTCCGGGCAGTCTTACACCATAAAAGAGTCTAACCTCGTGTCTTTACAACTGTTATGCTTCAGTTTGAGCCTAGGACCTCTCACATTGGGCCGACATTTGTGACTACTGGATTTGCCGGGCGGGTCCGGGCAGGTTTACGTCACAAACGGGTCCAACCTCGTGTCCTAAGCATTGATTATTATTAATAATCCACTTTCCCCAATTTTAATAATTCCTTATTTGAATTATTAATTAATTCCAATTTTAAATAATGTCCATAATTGACTCAATTATGGCCATCCATTCATGGTATGCAAAATCATACAAAATTGCACCCAATTTATTAATTCCTAATATTACCCCTACCCCATGTTTGAACGTTTATTCGCAAAATATATATTAGACTCGAATAGTCTAACTCATAGCATAAAAGAGATTATCACAATAACAACATGTATATATGACTAAATGAATCATAATAAGGGGTGAAACTTGCATATGTACAACTTGCATAGGATTATACATGTCATGGATCTAAAGATGTCAACTTGTTCATAATTCACATAATATGATCTCAATCAAATTTCATAAACTTGCATAGGAACATGTGTGAATCAACATCATCTAATCTAACAATATGGGTTTATATGGGTACACCTAACTCAATAGGCAAATTCCCATAATAATAATTCATTTAGTCATAGATTCATGCATATGGGTACACCTAACTTAATAGGCAAATTCCCATATTCAAGATCCAATTTAGATTGTGGATTCATGTATATGGGTACACCTAACCTAATAGGCAAATTCCCATAATCATGATCCATTTAATTTTTTAAAAAAAAAACATAAACTTTAAACATGATCCAATTCACATAAATAACAACATCATGATTTTACAACTTGTACGATTCAATACAACTTAACATGATATCATTATCCTATAACATATGGATTTCAACATATGTGTTAACATGAGATCTACAACATATATAAGATTTATGACATAACATAGCACGATTTACACATAGCATAGCATGATAGCATAACATAGCATAGCATGATTTTCATCATAGCATGGCATAGCATAGGAGAATTTACAACATATAATTTACAACATATGTCAACATAATAACATAACAAGAGATCCACAATATAGAATTTACAATTACAATTCACATCACTTTCTTGTGATCCATTCATAACTTAATCGAATTATTTTATAATAACATTGTGAGAATCATCATACTCACAATTTAAAGAAGAGAAATAGAAAGAGTCTTTGATTTAATTTGTTTGTTGAGTAGATTTAGTTGTAGGCTAGGCTTTCTCCTACTTCTTTAGTTTGTGACGGCTACGCTGAACTCCATGGCAACGGCATGTCGGTAGCTCTCCAATTTTTCAAGTGATTTAGGGTTAGAGTCTATCCACTTATTTATAGATGTTAGGATGCATTTAGGCCATTAGATTTACCCTAGAATAGATTAGAGCCATTATATTTCGTCCAGCCTTCAAAACACAGCCCGAAAACCCAACCAGATGCACCCAGGTCACCTGGGCTCGACCAGGGAGGTCGACTCTAGTGTCGACCTGCCCCCCCTCCAGGTCGACTCCCAAGTCGACCCCCAGGTCGACCTGGTCTGGGCGGGAGTTTTCCCGCCTGCCTCCATTTCTGTGTTTTTGAAATCTGTTTCGAAATTTGAATTTTTTTCGTGAAACTTCTCGAGGCCATATCTCGGTCATACGAACTCCGATTTACAAAATTTCGGACTCTATTTCGCGTATTTTTCCGAGACGAACACGATGGCACAGCCCGTTTCCCAATATTCTTATATTTGAAATTAATTATTCTTTCATTTGTGAATATTAGTATTACATGATTTACGGGGTGTTACATTCTCCCCTCTTTAAAGGATTTCGACCCCGAAATCTTCAAGTCAAGAAGAATGTTTAACCTAACATCCAATCAACCATCTTCTCAATCATCAAACACTGGCATCCACTGTCCTTATAGACTTCTAATGCTTTTATGTTTAAATGCATAGTGTGTGTATATGTCCGTATCTAATGCAAAATCAGGCGGTCCACTGATTCAGTTGACCTCCTTGATGCAATTCATGACAGTGCCATGCATCCATTATGTATGCAAAAGATCCTAATTGCTTACATACTACTTCTATATGCGTGCACATCCATTCAACCGAATGCAGCATCTATATGATGGTACAACCATTATACATCCATTATACTAAATACATTCATTTATGCAATATGCAATATGTAGTGACTGAGCCGATCTAGTGCCTAAAGTGTGTGTATATATGCATCCACGAGCAACCACTAGCAAACACTTGCATCCATTTTGCATCCATCATACTTAACATGTCTCAAACACATGTTTCAACCATAGGATCATCCTAACTAAAGGTCAAAGATACTAATGAGAGGACATACTAAAGATAAGATAAGCTAAGCGATAATGGAGAAATTAAAAGACATACCCTCAAAAAGAAAAGGGTACAACGAACGCATCTTCTCTTCTGTCTCCCAAGTAGCGTTGCTCTCATCATCTCCCCATTGCACTTTAACTAGTCTGACCTCTCGATTCCTCAACTTTTTGATCTCCGACCCAAGAATGCATGTAGGAGCTCGTCTAATCGTTGCATCACATTCTATTTCCACCTCTTTAAGCAAGCTCAGCTCTACCACCTCCGCGGTCTTGTGCAAACACTTCCTCAAATGTGATACATGGAATACGTCGTGTACTCCACTAAGTTTCTCAGGCAACTCCACCCTATACGCCATCTTCCCAATACTGTCTTTTATAGGAAACGACCCTACAAACCTTGGCGCTAATTTCCCAACGGACCCAAAGAGAACAACATTCCGTAACGGAGACACTTTGATAAAAACCATGTCCCCAATGTCAAACTCAAGATCTGTCCTCCTCTTATCAGCATATGATTTCTGCCTATCTTGTGCAACTTTCATCCTCCTTCGAATCAAATCAATCTTCTCCGAGGTTTCCCTAACCATATCGGGCCCAAGTAAGATCCTATCAGTAGATTCCCACCAACATGTAGTTGAACGACAAGGCCTTCCGTAAAGAGCTTCGAAAGGTGCCATGCCAATACTAGACTGAAAGCTATTATTATATGCGAATTCTACCAACGGAAGGTGCTCTTCCCATGTACCCCCAAAGTCTAGGATACAAAGCCTTAAAAGATCCTCTAGAATACGATTCACCCTCTCGGTCTGGCCATCCGTCTGAGGATGATATGCGGTGCTCAAACATAGCTGAGTCCCTACCGCCTCTTGTAAACTCTTCCAAAATTTGCTAGTGAAGATGGGATCACGGTCGCTTACTATACTAGAAGGAATACCGTGCAAACGAACTATCTCTTTAATGTATACAGAGGCCAACCACGGAGCAGACCTCTTACTTTTCACGGGAATAAAATGGGCCCTCTTAGTAAGTCTATCTACTATAACCCAAATCCCCGTATTACCCTTCCTTGATCCTGGTAATCCATCCACAAAATCCATTGAGACACTTTCCCATTTCCATAGTGGAACTTCCAATGGGTGAAGCAACCCACCGGGTTTCTTTTGTTCCGCTTTTACTCGTTGGCACACCAAGCATCTAGCGACGTACTCGGCTACATCCTTTTTCATACCGGCCCAAAAGAAAACCCGCTTCATATCTTTGTACAACTTGTCTCCGCCGGGATGAATGGTCATCTTTGAGCGATGAGCATCATCAAGAATGGCCTTCCTTAAGTCTTCTTCTTGTGGTACACAAAGTCTATTATCCCTTCGTAACCAACCCTTATCGTCTAGGGTATACCTACGAAGATGGCTAGACGACTCCCCTCCTTTGAGCTTTTCCACTATCTCAACCAACTGTGGGTCGTCTCGCTGTGCCTCACCTACCCGTCCCAAAAGTGTAGGTCTAACCTCCATGGATGCTAACAAACCGGGTACTAAGTCAACAGAGGGTCTAAAGTCAAACATGGAGATGAATTCTAAGCTTCGTCGTTCAACAAACAACGGACTCAAGGACAACCTTTTCCTACTTAAGTCGTCTGCTACCACGTTACCCTTGCCCGGGGTATATGCTATTTCAAAATCGTAGGAGGCTAAGAATTCCATCCACCGTTGCTGCCTTAAATTCAAATCCTTCTGAGAGAATAAGTATTTTAATGATTTGTGGTCAGTGAACAGTTCGAATTTCTCACCAAGAAAATAGTGACGCCAAGACTTAAGCGCGAAAACAATTGCAGCTAACTCAAGGTCATGCGTAGGGTAATTCTTTTCATGAACCCTCAACTGCCTTCCACCATAGGCTATTACTCTTCCCTCTTGCATGAGGACCGCGCCAAGTCCCGTCCCACAAGCATCAGTATAGACGGTAAACGGCTTATTCTCGTCTGGCAGCACTAAGACTGGGGCTGAAGTTAAGGCTCTCTTTAAATGTTGGAACGCATCGTCACAATCTTCGTCCCACGTAAAAACCAAGTTCTTCTTCGTTAACCGTGTTAATGAAGCTGATAATTTTGCGAAGTCTTAGATAAACTTCCTATAATAGCCAGCCAACCCCAAGAAACTTCTTACTTCGGTTGCATTTTTAGGGACCTTCCAATCTTGGATGGCCACCACCTTTGCGGGATCCACTGCTATCCCTTCTTTGGAAACCATGTGCCCTAAGAACCGTACTTCTTTCCTCCAGAAGTGACACTTAGAAAATTTTGCCTTAAGGTTATGCGCTCGAAGGGTTTCCAACACTTCCCTAAGATGTAGGGCATGCTCTTCTTCATTATTAGAAAAGACTAAGATGTCATCCATAAAGACTACCACGAATTTGTTAAGGTACTCCCTAAACACCCTACTCATCAAATCAACAAAATATGCGGGGGAGTTTGTCAAACCAAATGGCATCACTAGCCATTCATAGAATCCGTCAGGAGTCCTAAAAGCAGTCTTATCTATACTATCCTCAGCCACTCTCAGTTGATGAAAGCCAGTGGCTAAGTCCAACTGCGAAAACACTGAGGCGCCAACTAACTGATCAAAGAGATCGTCAATCCTCGGCAGTGGGTGTCGGTTCTTTTTAGTAAGCTTGTTTAGTTCTCTATAGTCCACACAAAGTCTAAGGGACCCATCCGCCTTTGTAGAAAATACTACAGGAGCACCCCACTCCGATATACTACGTCTTACGAACCCCTTCTCAAGAAACTCCTTCACTTGCTTATTGAGTTCCCTCCTTTCACGAGGAGCCATGTGGCGCACTGGCAAAGATACGGGTTTAGCATTATCCACAAGATAAATTCGAAAGTCTATCTCCCACTTTGGAGGTAAGCCCTTCACCTCCTCAAACACATCCGGATATTCCCGGACCACCTCTACCGATCGCAGATTCTCTACAGACGCGTCATGCGATTCAAGATAACTCAGCATAACGGAATCTATGGGATTACAAAAGATGTCGAGAGTGTTACCAAGGCGAGTCATAAGCCTAGCTACTCTCCTTTCACAATCAAGAATGGCCCCATTTCTAGATAACCAATCCATTCCTAAAATTAGCCCATAGCCCGTGAAGCCCAATACATAGGCATCACATCTAAGTTCAACGCTAAGTATAGAGATTTTCAAATCCAAACATATCATGGTCAAATGAGCCGAACCCCCAATTGGATTTGAAACAACCAAGGGATCCTCTACTAAACTGGTGTTCAAGTGCAGTAATTCAACTAATGATGCAGAGATGAACGAATGAGATGCGCCAGAATCGAATAAGGTACAGACAGGATGATCAAACAGAAAAACTAAGCTTTCAACAGAAATTGTCCTACCTCTTTCTTGCAGCGGTGGGGCCACAATAGCCTAAACTTGTCCCCTTGCCTGCCCTGGTGCCATAAGGTCCTGCACCTGTCCTCCCGAGGTAGACCCTGCCCTCTGCCCCTTCTTTGGGTAGTCCTTCACCAAATGTCCCGCATCTCCACAATGAAAACAACCAGTCTTCTTTTTCTTTCTACAATCTTTGCTGAGATGGCCAGGCGTCCCACAATTGAAGCATCTCTTCTTCCCTTTGCCATTATTGTTTTTAACACCCTTCTTATTTTGCTGTTGGGGTTTCTTCTGATCCCCTTTCTTTTCAGCTGCCTTATCCTCATGCATAAGCGCCATTTCTACTAGCCGTTCAAAGGTGGCTCCCATAGGGATGTGGGTCATAGCCAACCCTTGCAACGGTTCATTCAAGCCTCTAACGAACCTCAAAGCTTTCTTCTCTGGCGTGTTCACCAACTCCAAGCCAAACCTTGCTAACTGATTAAATTTATTGACATATTCCTTCACTGATAAGCTCCCTTGCTTTAATGTCAGGAATTTTTCCATATTTAAATTCTCCTCTGCCCTTGAAAGAAACTTTGCCTCAAACCTTCGTCTGAAATCCGCCCATGAATCAACTGGACGTTCCCCGTTAGTGACCTCCCACCAAAACGAGGCCTCTCCCTTCATTAACCAAGCAGCTAAACAGACTTTCCTCCCATCTTCCACTTCAAAGATATCCAACAATTCCTCAGTCTCCTTAAGCCAGTCTCTGGCCTCCACAAACGTCTCAGTCCCTTGAAAAGTTTTTCCTCCCATAGCCTTAAATTCCTTGCACGTCTTTGCAAAAGTGTCAACACGAGGAGGAGGAGGAGGAATGGGTGCAACCGGGGGTGGAGGAGCATCTGCTGGGCCTGCAGTGGTGGCCCTAGCCTCCAAATATCTCCTGAACCACCCTGGAACCGTCAAACCTTCTGGGAGATTAAGATCTTCAGCCATGCTGAAACGAAAAAGGATAGATTCAAAATGGAGTATTCGAAAGATAAAGATAAGGATATGGCTATTTGGGATTATGTTTTTCATAAAAACTCTCTTTAAATAACATGTTTTTGAAAGCACTTCTTCCAAAAATACTTTAGAAAAAAAATTCTCTAAAATTTTTATCTGTTCTGGTAACCTTATGCTCTGATACCACGTGTAACACACCACGTCCATTAATGTCACTCACCAAGGGAATGCATTAACTTCCATGGAGGTCATAAGTGAATATAGAACAGAGAAATTACAACAAGACTAATAATAAATAGCACTTGAAAATCTAAAACTTCATTTTATTGCAGCGGAAATTAAATATGTATGCTACATCATAAAACCATATATCATAACCCAGTACAATATCCGTTTTCACAAAAACAAAATACATAATCCCATTACAATAAATAGCCATTAAAAAGAAAGATAACAAGCTGGACTTTACTTCTGCAGTCCAAGCTTTCCAAGAGATAAGCGATCCAACTAGACTCCACTAGAACTGGCCCAACCTGAGGACCTGAAGGAAAAAAAAGATGGAAAAGAGGCGGTTAGACATAAAGTCTGGCGAGTATGATAATTCTCCAATACTATTATCAAAATAACTGGACTAAGGCATAAGCTGGAGAACAAGGAAATGTCTATCAAAGAGCAGATTAAGGACATAGACAATCGCTAAAGGCAACGTTATAGGCGCTCCTAAATACTAAAGGATAAACACTATACTGCACCACACCAGTCACCCTAAAGATTGATCCCACTTAGCTTAACTTAGAAACTTTCTTAATGGCTTTACGTACTCCTAGCTGACTACATAGGTGCCGCCTGCCACTATCTCCACTAGGTGTACCCCACTTTCTATTTTTCGATCGGCTCCCTACTCGTAGATACCCGTGCTGGCCCCACAGTGGGGTGTATCATTCCCCTAAAGTGGTAACCCGATGTAACGGAGATGCACGGCTTATACCTACACGATGCAACAATGTCTTACCTACCAGCCCGGGTCCACACACGCATATGAAACCCGTTGGACTTGCGTTGCCACCGCTCCCTGTTTTAGCCTCTTATAGTCAAACCCAGTATGAGTGTCCCGTCCTCGACTTGGGTCGAGCCCACAAAGATACGTTTTGGGATTCTGGATGAAATGGGTCCCCATTATTTCCCACAAGCATTCCACCTAAGCTTGTCCCCTTAGTCAATCCCACTTAACCCACTTATTCATGTTCGTTACATGTGTGTTTGGTTAAGTCTAATCGTATTTCAAATGCCTCTAAAGCAGCCACTAGATTCCTCATGCCACCCAAGGCACCTACTTAACCCCCATGTCCCATCTTACATGATTATCTGGTTAAGTATTTCTTAATTCATTAAGGCCATAACCTCATAAAGACCTCTCACATTAGACTGGCATTTATGGCAGCTGGATTTGCCGGGCGGGTCCAGGCAGTCTTACACCATAAAAGAGTCTAACCTCGTGTCTTTACAACTGTTATGCTTCAGTTTGGGCCTAGGACCTCTCACATTGGGCCGACATTTGTGACTACTGGATTTGCCGGGCGGGTCCGGGCAGGTTTACGTCACAAACGGGTCCAACCTCGTGTCCCAAGCATTGATTATTATTAATAATCCACTTTCCCCAATTTTAATAATTCCTTATTTGAATTATTAATTAATTCCAATTTTAAATAATGTCCATAATTGACTCAATTATGGCCATCCATTCATGGTATGCAAAATCATACAAAATTGCACCCAATTTATTAATTCCTAATATTACCCCTACCCCACGTTTGAACGTTTATTCGCAAAATATATATTAGACTCGAATAGTCTAACTCATAGCATAAAAGAGATTATCACAATAACAACATGTATATATGACTAAATGAATCATAATAAAGGGTGAAACTTGCATATGTACAACTTGCATAGGATTATACATGTCATGGATCTAAAGATGTCAACTTGTTCATAATTCACATAATATGATCTCAATCAAATTTCATAAACTTTCATAGGAACATGTGTGAATCAGCATCATCTAATCTAACAATATGGGTTTATATGGGTACACCTAACTCAATAGGCAAATTCCCATAATAAAAATTCATTTAGTCATAGATTCATGCATATGGGTACACCTAACTTAATAGGCAAATTCCCATATTCAAGATCCAATTTAGATTGTGGATTCATGTATATGGGTACACCTAACCTAATAGGCAAATTCCCATAATCATGATCCATTTAATTTTTAAAAAAAACATAAACTTTAAACATGATCCAATTCACATAAATAACAACATCATGATTTTACAACTTGTACGATTCAATACAACTTAACATGATATCATTATCCTATAACATATGGATTTCAACATATGTGTTAACATGAGATCTACAACATATATAAGATTTATGACATAACATAGCATGATTTACACATAGCATAGCATGATAGCATAACATAGCATAGCATGATTTTCATCATAGCATGGCATAGCATAGGAGAATTTACAACATATAATTTACTACATAATAACATAACAAGAGATCCACAATATAGAATTTACAATTACAATTCACATCACTTTCTTGTGATCCATTCATAACTTAATCGAATTATTTTATAATAACATTGTGAGAATCATCATACTCACAATTTAAAGAAGAGAAATAGAAAGAGTCTTTGATTTAATTTATTTGTTGAGTAGATTTAGTTGTAGGCTAGGCTTTCTCCTTCTTCTTTAGTTTGTGACGGCTACGCTGAACTCCATGGCAACGGCATGTCGGTAGCTCTCCAATTTTTCAAGTGATTTAGGGTTAGAGTCTACCCACTTATTTATAGATGTTAGGATGCATTTAGGCCATTAGATTTACCCTAGAATAGATTAGAGCCATTAGATTTCGTCCAGCCTTCAAAACACAGCCCGAAAACCCAACCAGATGCACCCAGGTCACCTGGGCTCGACCAGGGAGGTCGACACCCAGGTCGAATCTAGTGTCGACCTGCCCCCCCCCCCCCCCAGGTCGACTCCCAAGTCGACCCCCAGATTGACCTGGTCTGGGCGGGAGTTTTCCCGCCTGCCTCCATTTCTGCGTTTTTGAAATCTGTTTCGAAATTTGAATTTTTTCGTGAAACTTCTCGAGGCCATATCTCGGTCATACGAACTCCGATTTACAAAATTTCGGACTCTATTTCGCGTATTTTTCCGAGACGAACACAATGGCGCTGCCCGCTTCCCAATATTCTTATATTTGAAATTAATTATTCTTTCATTTGTGAATATTAGTATTAACTGATTTACGGGGTGTTACATGAAGCTAAGTGATAAACCTTAGTTAAGTATAACTAAGTAATAATTCTTAGCCAAGGATATGGGACTAATTCATGAATAGATGAGTAACCCGGTACGGTAGGTCATCGCTTAAAACACGAGGAGGAGCAAATTATCTGACTTAGATAAAGGCTCCAATGAACTGGGCGACGAAGCGGTAGCTTCGGGGGACGTGAGGGTACTCTTGGTATCCCTTTGTGAGGTGGCAGATGGTCCATGTAACCCGGCCTCACAGGGGTTAAGGTTTGCGGTAGAAGAGCCAAGGGTATGCCTTGGTCGCTATGCGAGCGACCTAAAGACTGGGATGGATTAGCGTGGAGTCGACGATACTTGATTTTGCCCTGGATAGCACGTCGCCGACTACCTACCATCTTTAGTCAATCGTGTACGAACGGAAAGGCAAGGAACCCCCAACAGACCATGTTCTTGCTATCGAGTCATGGGTGAGGTTGGCCCATAGGAAAGTGGGGCTATAGTGGGGCCGGGATGTGGTTCTCATACATGATTTTTCTTGGATTGCCTTTAGGTAGTTGAGGGAGGGGTCATGTGGGACCATAGCCACGGGTACAAAAACAGACCTTGATATCTGCATCAGCAGACGACTTAAAGCTCCCGACCGAGTTCCGTATTTCTTGATTTGCCCTGGCACGGAACTCGGATGGCACATTGAGGAACATGTGCGTCTAGAGAGGGAAAACGATTCACGATACATACGCGGGATAAAGGGCGCGGTTGACGGGTGGCATAATCCCTAGTGGCCCTAGGTGGCTTGGACACAAACCGAGACACGGAAACGTTCATTAGGTAGCATAATCCCTAGTGGTCCTAGGTGGCATAAATCCTAAGTGAACACGCGATAGTTCATGGTAAGAAAACATAACCAGGTCAAGGGTAGCAGTCCAAACCAACTTCAAGGATAAAATGGTACTAAGTTGAGGTGGTATAGATTTACATGGAAAAGCCCGTACGGCCTACGGCAAAGGACTGAACTAATACATGGAAAGAAACATACGAGTTGGGAAAACCTACATATGATATATATTAGGTTGACATGGACCATTACATGACATTGGGCAAGTGACATTCATAGTTAACACATGACGCGGGTTGGGATACTAGTACGAGAGGTGCAGAGCAAATATACATGGTAAATACCTTGGGATGTTATACATGATAGATACTGGGGGATGTTATACATGATAGATACCTTGGGATAGTATACTTGATAGAAACCTGACGATGTGATACCTTGATTTATCTTGACATGTAGTTTATCATGATACCTTAGCCTATCTTGCTACAGTAGTTCATCTAGTTATCTTGGTTTAGCTTATCTATCTTGTCATCATCCTTATGTTTACTTTCAGTTTATGCATGTCATGTTACCTTTACCTGTTTTTATACTGGAAGTAGATAGGACTTACCAGTCTTTATGACTGACCCCGTTTTGTTTCGCCTCTTTGTCTTCCATTTCCCCCCCAGGTTTTCAGGGAGGAAATGATGTTGTTTAGTTCAGACCTCTTATGCTTGAAGGTCATCATGTATAGCTTGGTCTTCTCTTGGCTATGGCTGCTTCACCGCTTTATTTTGGGGAATAATTTATGAAAAAGGTTTTATGCTTCTTTACTATTGCAAGACAGGTTTTGATGTATTCTGATGTAAAAGGCTTTAGACCTTATTTTATAAGGTAATGAAATTTGTTTTACTTCCGTTGTTTTATATATGTTCTATCTTGTAATATTTATGTGCATGTTTACCTCGATAATGCTTCACCAAACCTAATGCATTCCCTTTGTGAGTGACCCTAGCGGAGGTGGTGTGTTACATTTGGTATCAGAGCAGAAGGTTACCAGACTAGGCAAAAGTTTTTAAAACCTTCTGAAAACTATTTGAAAAACCGTTTACAAAGAAGCATTTTTCAAGAAAAGTTTTTAAGGGCTATTCCCCAAAAGCCAGTAGCACTATCCTTTGATTCCTTGATTGAATCTCTTTTCCTTTCTTTCCTCCATCTGTAGTCACAGTAGTTCTAACTGTGACTAATCTTTGTCTAGCCACGTAGGTGTTTTCCGTACGATGGAGGTGGTTCTCGAGAGACCTGTTGCCGTGGTACAAGGAAGGATAATAAGAGTAAGGATAAAGGACGCAAGCTTAAGGATAAGCAACTTGTTGGTATGGCTTGGTCCATCAAGGAGGACAAGGACAAGATCATCGGAGAGCGCAATTGTACGCTCCCATTTCTAGGGTACCTAAAAGAGATGGTACCGTTTCTGGTAAAGGTTTAGTCGTTCTTTTCTATCATCCCGTCCAGACTTTGTCTTGATCATCGTATCATTTAAGCCTGCTTCGATAGTTGAGTCTCTGCACCTTAATACTAGCATGATAGAAGATCCCATTTTTGTCCCAAAAATCTGGTTGGAGAGTTGGTCCATTTATTCATGACTTGTTCGGATTTGAGAACGTCTATGCCAATTGTTGAGATTAGAAGCAATGCTTCTATCGTTGGGCTATGGATGGATTCTAGGGGCAAAGTGGTTATCCAGTAAGGGATACTATTCTCGGTTTCGAAAAGAGGGTAGTCAGACTCTTGGCTTGCTTTGGTAATACCCTCGAAGCCTCGTGTAACCTTTTGGGCTTTGTCACGGTTAGTCACCTAGAATCACTTGATGTATTTATCGGAGACCTCTGGTCCGATCAAGTAACGTTCGCCACTAAGGCGGATGGTCTATTCCGCTTAAGCATGGGTTATAGGAATCACCCTAGTATGTGCACGTGGTAACATGGATTGGCATTGGTAAACGAGATCCAGAATTCACTAGTGAATTTTGGAGAGCTTGCATGAGTACGTAGATATGGTTGAGCCAAGTATACTAGGGAAAGAATAAATGAAAATAAAACGAGAGGCGACAGTGAAAAGAGTTCCGACTAATACCTTGGAAATAGGAATCAAGGAGCTACGAAATCATGAAGTCAAAGGCAGCCAAGGCATACTGGAATTAAGCTCAAGGAAATGCAGCTTAGACGCGCGCATCGTGTCTCTTTGTAAGAGTATATCGTTGATCCCTGGTTCTCCTGTAGAGCTTGCTTGCATGCTATCGCTTGGTGGGTATCCCCTCGGTCATTTTCCTGTTACAAACCCCTTTAGGAGTTTGTCTTGTTTATCTTCTCGATCCTATCTTGAGAACCTTAGGAAGAACTCTATGGATGTAAACATGTATTTGAAACATGTTATGATTGATATGGTTGCAAATGGTTGCAAGTGGTTGCTCGTGGATGCGCGAATACACATTAGACACTAGATTGACGCGGTCACGTTTCATGTTGCATATGCACGAGTATTTATACTAGTTTATGGATGAAATCGAATGTGTTGTCATGTGGATGAATGTTTGTGCACGCATATAGTACTTATATGACTAGGACTATTTGCATACATGTTGGACTCATGGCACTAAACATATTTTGCATTAGGAAGATCATTCAGGCCTGATCATTAGCATTAGCTAAGGAACATATACACATACTTTCTGCATATGTTCATACAGCATTATAAATCTTTTAAGGACAATGGTTGCTTGTGGATGATGTTTTGAGTAGATGGATGATGTATGGTAGGATACGTTCTTCCTAACTGGGAGATTTCGGGGACGAAATCCTTAAAGGAGGGGAGAATGTAACAACCCGAATTTTAACAACGTGTTAAGACAAGAATCAAGGCAGAATTAAATTATAAAATCTGAATCAGGATAAACGGGTTGTGCCACTGCGTTCGTCTCGGAAAAATACGCGAAATAGAGTCCGAAATTTCGTAAATCGGAGTCCGTATGACCGAGATATGGCCTCGTGAAGTTTCACGAAATTTCAAACCCGAAAACAGAATTGAAATTCAGCCCGAAAAGAGGGGCGGAAAAAATTCCCGCCAGACACACAGGATGTCGACCCCTAGGTCGACCCCTCTCTAGGGGGTCGACATGGGTGTCGACCCCTAGGTCGACCCCTCTCCAGGGGGTCGACATGGGTGTCGACCCCTGGGTCGACCCCCCCTGTAGAACCCCGACCTGGTGCATCTGCTTGTCATGTTGGCTCGGTTTTGGAGGCTTGTGACGGATTTTGACGATTCAGATCTATCCTATGGTTTATCCTACGGCCTAAACTACTCCTAATCTCTATAAAAAGACCCCTAAGCCTACCCTAAACCCTCACAAATCACTCATGCCATGAAGTGCTGCCCAAATGCCGAGTGATCATGGCCTCCATCTCCAATTCCTAGAGACTATGCATTCAAATCGGATTCAAATCAAAAGGTGCAAGCTTGCTACACCAAATCGAAGAGAGATCAACGTTGCTACGCAAATTCCATGACGATTCTTCGACAAAGGAGCCACCTTTCTTCGTCAACACGGATCATGCTCATTTCCTAAGCCTCGCTATGTAAGTTCTAGCTACTTCTAGATCTAAACGGTAGTTTTAATGATGGCATGGAATAAAACGAGATTAAACTAAGTATGCTAGCCTATATGAACCTTGTCACGCCTCTTTTGCTTGAACCTATGACTTTTGGCTATGCTTAGTGACTAAATCATGCTATTCATGTTATGATTAACCTAGTTTATCTTGCAAGTTTGAATCTTTATCTATGGAATGCTAGCATGAACCTTTGGGAACCATTTGACTTGTGAAACATTGGCAAAGACTTGACTTTGGGGCTTATGCATGTAAATGAACCCAAACCCCTTATGTTATCATGCATGCTTGTGGTCAAATTCTCTTATGATGCTATGCATGTTTGTGGCCAAATTCTCTTATGATACTATGCATGTTTATGGCCAAATTCCCTTATGATACCATGCATGTTTGTGGCCAATCCCTTTTGGACATCGTGCATGTTGTGAGGCCAATATGTAGCATAGTACCCTTACTATGTTGACTCGCTTTTACTTGGGTTGGAAACATGCTTTGGGGTAGGTTAGACGTGCGTAATTATGACATGATAATTTGACATGGGGTTTCATGGAAATATGACACTTATGATACACCTAAATGTGGGCATGACATGTGGGGGTAAACATGGGACTTGAAACTAGACACGTGTGGGTTGTGAGTGTAATATGACACTAGACCAAACATGAAAATGGCCAACTTGAGGTTGGGTTGAGTTTGTAGCATAAATCTACACGGACCCGCCCGGCTTAACTAGTGGCTACAAACAATAGGACCCAATGTGAAAAGTTGGTCATGTCGCGCTTAAAACCCGAGGTTAGACTAGGTTGTGGTGTAAAACTACCCGGACCCGCTCGGCTTAACTAGTAACCACAACAAGGTCTAATGTGAGAGGTTGAGAGTGCAATAATTAAATTAATGCCACATGATAAGGTTAAGTAAATTTTACTAATGACACTTAACTGATATGACACGAATGGGTAGGTTAAGTGGGACCGGGCTTGATTTCTTAATGACACTTAACCATACAAGACAATTAGGGGATGGGGTTAAGAAATTCACGCTTAACTAATCCGACTTGGTAATTAGATGGGGTTAAGTAATTTAGACTTAACTAATCTAAACACGGTAATTAGATGGGGTTAAGTAACCTACACTTAACTAATCTAAACACGGTACTTCGATGGGGTTAAATTAAACCCTTAACCAATCTAAACTTGGTAATTCAATGAGGTTAAGTAGTCAATACTTAACCAACTTAACAAGATAATTTAATGGGGTTAAGTAACTTATACTTAACCAATTATACATGATGATTTGATGAGGTTAAGTAACCTATATTTAACCAATCTAATATGCGGACCTGATAGGGTTAAGTCATAAGACCTTTTAAATATACTTAACCATTATAATACGATTAGTGGATGGGGTTAAGTTAACCTATACTTAACCAATCCGACTCGATAATCCGATGAGGTTAAGATAATCTGTGCTTAACCAATCTAACACGATAACCTGATAGGGTTAAGATAAACAAGTACTTAACCAAATTGACTTGATGATTGAATAGGGTTAAGTCATGAGCTTCTTGGTATACTTAACCAACTTTTAGGGCTAGGTCTTGGACTTGAATACTTAGTCAATCTTGACATGATTCATAGGCGGGCTAAGCCATGAACTTGACACTTAAACCAATAGGAAAACCCCTAGTAGAGGAACTAGGTAGAAAATCGTAGTTAATCAAAGGTAACGGGGAAATGAAGCTAAGTGGTAAACCTTAGTTAAGTATAACTAAGTAATAATTCTTAGCCAAGGACATGGGACTAGTTCATGAATAGATGAGTAACCCGGTACGGTAGGTCATCGCTTAAAACACGAGGAGGAGCAAATTATCTGACTTAGATAAAGGCTCCAATGAACTGGGCGACGAAGCAGTAGCTTCGGGGGACGTGAGGGTACTCTTGGTATCCCTCTGTGAGGTGGCAGATGGTCCATGAAACCCGGCCTCACAGGGGTTAAGGTCTGCGGTAGAAGAGCCAAGGGTATGCCTTGGTCGCTATGCGAGCGACCTAAAGACTGGGATAGATTAGCGTGGAGTCGACGATACTTGATTTTGCCCTGGATAGCACGTCGCCGACTACCAACCATCTTTAGTCAATCGTGTACGAACGGAAAGGCGGGGAACCCCCAACAGACCATGTTCTTGCTATCGAGTCATGGGTGAGGTTGGCCCATAGGAAAGTGGGGCTATAGTGGGGCCGGGATGTGGTTCTCATACATGATTTTTCTTGGATTGCCTTTTAGTAGTTGAGAGAGGGGTCACGTGGGACCATAGCCATGGGTACAAAAACAGACCTTGATATCTGCATCAGCAGACGACTTAAAGCTCCCGACCGAGTTCCGTATTTCTTGATTTGCCCTGGCACGGAACTCGGATGGCACATTGAGGAACATGTGCATCTAGACAGGGAAAACGATTCACGATACATACGCGGGATAAAGGGCGCGGTTGACGGGTGGCATAATCCCTAGTGGCCCTAGGTGGCTTGAACCCAAACCGAGACACGGAAACGTTCATTAGGTAGCATAATCCCTAGTGGTCCTAGGTGGCGTAAATCCTAAGTGAACACGCGATAGTTCATGGTAAGAAAACATAACCAGGTCAAGGGTAGCAGTCCAAAACAACTTCAAGGATAAAATGGTACTAAGTTGAGGTGGTATAGATTTACATGGGAAAGCCCGTACGGCCTACGGTAAAGGACTGAACTAATACATGGAAAGAAACATACGAGTTGGGAAAACCTACATATGCTATATATTAGGTTGACATGGACCATTACATGACATTGGGCAAGTGACATTCATAGTTAACACATGACGCGGGTTGGGATACTAGTACGAGAGGTGCAGAGCAAATATACATGGTAAAATACCTTGGGATGTTATACATGATAGATACTGGGGGATGTTATACATGATAGATACCTTGGGATAGTATACTTGATAGAAACTTGACGATGTGATACCTTGATTTATCTTGACATGTAGTTTATCATGATACCTTAGCCTATCTTGCTACAGTAGTTCATCCAGTTATCGTGGTTTAGCTTATCTATCTTGTCATCATCCTTATGATTACTTTCAGTTTATGCATGTCATGTTACCTTTACCTGTTTTTATACTAGAAGTAGATAGGACTTACCAGTCTTTATGACTGACCCCGTTTTGTTTCGCCTCTTTGTCTTCCGTTTCCCCCCCAGGTTTTCAGGGAGGAAATGATTTTTTTAGTTCAGACATCTTATGCTTGAAGGTCATCATGTATAGCTTGGTCTTCTCTTGGCTATGGCTGCTTCACCGCTTTATTTTGGGGAATAATTTATGAAAAAGGTTTTATGCTTCTTTACTATTGCAAGACAGGTTTTGATGTATTCTGATGTAAAAGGCTTTAGACCTTATTTTATAAGTTAATGAAATTTGTTTTACTTCCGCTGTTTTATATATGTTCTGTCTTGTAATATTTCTGTGCATGTTTACCTCGATAATGCTTCACCAAACCTAGTGCATTCCCTTTGTGAGTGACCCTAGCGGAGGTGGGGTGTTACACGATGGCCATAACTTCTTAATTCGAAGTCCAATTCATGCAAACTAGTACTCTATCTCAACCAGAATTCCGAGGTGAACACAATGGCGCAACCCGTTTCCCTTAATTCTCACATCTGAGATTAGTTATTCTTTAATTTGTGAACATTAATATTGAAAATTACGGGGTGTTACATTCTCCCCTCCTTAAAGGATTTTGCCCCCGAAATCTCCAAGTTAAGGAGAATGCATGTCCTAACATCCAAACAACCATCTAATCAACCATCGAACATAGGCATCCATTGTCCTTATAAAATTCCTAATGCTATATGAACATATGCAAGAAGTGTGTGTGTATATGTTCTTTATCTAATGCAAAATCAGGCGGTCTACTGATTCAGTTGACCTGCTTAATGCAAACCATGATAGTGCCATGCATCCATTATATATGCGAAAAAATCCTATCGATACATATTATTTCTACATGTGTGCACAACCATTCACCAAAATGCAGCATCCATATGATCGTACAACCATTATACATTCATTAACTTAAATATGTACACACATTTATATGCAATATGCAATATGAAGTGACTGAGCTGATCTAGTGCCTAAAGTGTGTGTATATGTATCCATGAGCAGCCACTAGCAACCACTTGTATCCACATGCATCCATCATACATAACATGTCTCAAACACATGTTTCAACCATAGGACTACCCTATCTAAAGGTCAAAGATAATAGCGTGAGGACATACTAAATACAAAACAAGTACAAGCTAAGCGATAAAGGAGAAATTAAAAGACATACCCTCGAAAAGAAAAGGGTACAATGAACGCATCTTCTCTTCCGTCTCCCAAGTAGCTTTGCTCTCATCATCTCCCCATTGTACTTTGACTAGCTTGACCTCTCGATTCCTCAACTTCTTAATCTCTGACCCAAGAATGCACGTAGGAGCTTGTCGAATCGCCGCATCACGCTCTATCTCCACCTCTCTAAGCAAGCTCGGCTCTACCACTTCCGCTGTCTCATGCAAGCACTTCCTCAAATGAGATACATGGAATACATCGTGTACACCACTAAATCCCTCGGGAAATTCCACTCTATACGCCATCTGTCCAATCCTCTCCTTAATAGGAAATGACCCTACGAACCTTGGTGCTAACTTCCCAACGGACCCAAGGCGAACAACATTCCGTAATGGATACACCATGACAAAGACCATGTCCCCAATATCAAACTCAAGATCTGTCCTCCTCTTGTCCGCATAAGATTTTTGCCTATCTTGCACCGTCTTTATCCTCCTACGAATCAAATCGATATTTTCCGAAGTCTCTCTAATCATATCGGGCCCAAGCAAGATCATATATGTAGATTCCCACCAACATGTAGGCGAACAACATGGACGTCCATAAAGAGCCTCGAACGGTGCCATGCCAATGCTAGACTGAAAGCTATTATTATATGCGAACTCCACCAAAGGAAGATGTTCCTCCCATGTACCTCCGAAGTCTAAGACACACAACCTCAATAGGTCCTCTAGAATACGATTCACCCCCTCGGTCTGGCCATCCGTCTGAGGATGATATGCGGTGCTCAAACATAACTGACTCCCACCGTCTCTTGCAAGCTCTACCAAAACTCGCTAGTAAATATAGTATCGTAGTCGCTCACTATGCTAGAAGGAACACTGTGCAAATGAACTATCTCTCGAATGTATATAGAGGCTAACCATGGAGCCGTCCTCTTACTCTTCACGGGAATGAAATGGGCGCTCTTAGTAAGTATGTCTACCATGACCCAAATTCCCGTATTACCCTTCCTCAATCTCGGTAACCCATCAATAAAGTCCGTCGAGACACTTTCCCACTTCCATTGTGGGAGCTCCAATGGGTGAAGCAACCCACCGGGCTTCTTTTGCTCTACTTTTACTTGTTGGCACACAAAGCATTTAGCGACAAACTCAGCCACATCCCTCTTCATACCAGCCCAAAAGTAAACTCGTCTCATGTCCATGTACATCTTGTCCCCATCGGGATGGATGGTCATCTTCGAACGATGTGCATCATCAAGAATGGTCTTCCTCAAATTCTCGTCCCATGGTACACAAAGTCTACCGTCCCTACGTAACCAACACTTATCATCTAGGGTATACCTACTGAGATTGCTCTATGACTCCCCCCTTTTGAGCTTCTCTACTAACTCAACAAACTGTCGATCATCTCGCTGTGCCTCACCAATCCGTCCCAAAAGCGTAGGTCTGACCTCTAACGATGCTAGCAAAGCGGGTACAAAGTCAGTGGAAGGTCTAAAGTCAAACGTAGAGATGAACTCTAAGCTTCGCCGCTCAACAAACAACGGACTCAAGGACAACCTTTTCCTACTTAAGGCTTCTTCCACCATGTTACCCTTGCCAGGGGTATATACTATCTCGAAATCGTAGGATGCTAAGAATTTCATCCACCTTTGCAGCCTTAAGTTAAAGTCCTTCTGAGAGAACAAGTATTTTAGCGATTTATGGTCAGTGAACAATTCGAATTTCTCGCCAAGAAGATAATGGCGCCAAGACTTAAGCGCGAAAACAATAACGGCCAACTCTAGGTCATGTGTAGGGAAATTTCTCTCATGCACTCTCAACTGCCTTCCTCCATAGGCTATTACCCTTCCCTCTTGCATTAAGACTGCGCCAAGTCCTATCCCACAAGCATCGGTATAAACGGTAAATGGATTACTCCCATCTAGCAACACTAAGACTGGGGTTGTGGCCAAAGCTCTCTTTAAACGTTGGAACGCATCATCATAATCTACGTCCCATGTGAAAACTAGGTTCTTCTTCGTCAAGCGTTAATGGTGCAGATATTTTTGCGAAGTCTTTGATAAACTTCCTATAGTAGCCAGCCAACCCTAAGAAACTCCTCACTCGGTAGCATTTTTAGGGAACTTCCAATCTTGGATGGCCACTACCTTCACGGGATCCACAGCTATCCCTTCTTTGGAAACCACGTGCCTTAAGAATCGCACTTCCTTCCTCCAAAAGTGTAATTTAGAAAATTTAGCTTTAAGGCTATGCGCTCGGAGGGACTCCAATACTTCCCTAAGATGTAGGGCATGCTCTTCCTCGCTCTTAGAAAAGATCAATATGTCGTCCACAAAGACTACCAAGAATTTATCAAGGTACTCCGTAAACACCCTATTCATCAAGTCAACAAAGTATGCGGGGGCGTTTGTCAAACCGAAGGGCATCATAAGCCACTCGAAGAATCCATCCGGAGTCCTAAAGGCAGTCTTTTCTATGCTATCCTCAGCAACTCTCAACTGATGGAAACCCGTGGCTAAGTCTAACTGTGAAAACACTGAGGCGCCAACTAACTGATCGAAGAGGTTGTCAATCCTCGGCAGTGGGTGCCTATTCTTCTTAGTAAGCTTATTAAGTTCTCTATAGTCCACACAAAGTCTAAGGGACCTATCTTCCTTCGTGGCAAATACTACTGGAGCACCCCACTCTGATATACTACGTCTTATGAACCCCTTCTCAAGCAATTCTTTCACTTGCTTACTGAGTTCTCTTCTCTCTCTTGGAGCCATGTGGCACTGGCAATGCAACTGGCTTTGCATTATCTACTAGATATATTCGAAAGTCTATCTCACGTTTTGGGGGTAGACCCCTCACCTCATAGAAGACATCAACATATTCACGGACTATACGAACAAAATGTAAATCATCATTGGATGCGTCAAGGGATTCTAGATAGCTAAGCATTACTGGACCTCTAGGGTCACAAGAAATATCAAGGGTCTTTCCATAACGAGTCAACAATCTAACTACACTTCTTTCATAATCTAAGATGGCCCCGTATCTAATTAGCCAATCCATACCTAGAATCAAGCCGTAGCCCATGAAGCCAAGAACAAAGGCGTTGCATTCAAACCCAACGCCCAAGATAGACACTCTCAAATCCCGACAAATCATAGAAAGATGAGCCGAACCACCAATAGGATTTGAAACTACTAAGGGATCTGTAACTAAACTAGTATTTAGGTGAAGTGTTTCAACTAATGATGTAGAGATAAACGAATGTGATGCGCTAGAATCGAATAAAGTACGGACATGATGATCAAACAGAAAAACTAAACTTTCAACGGAAATCGTTCTACCTCGTTCTTGCAGCGGTGGGACCATGAGAGCCTGAACTTGCCCCTTACCTGCCCTGGTGCCATAAGAGCTTGGACCTATCCTCATATGGTAGGCCCTGCCCTCTTCCCTTTCCTTAGGCAGTCCTTAATCAGATGTCCCGCTTCGCCACAGTGGAAACAACCAGTCTTCTTTTTCTTCCTACAATCTTTTCTTAGATGGCCTGGTGTCCCACAGTTAAAGAATTTTTTCTTTTCCTTACCATTGTTGCCTTTACCACCGTTCTTGTTCTGTTGTTGCTGTTGCGGTTTCTTTTGATCCCCTTTCTTCTGGGGTGCCTTATTAGCATTGGCGCCCTTCTCTTCTTCATGCATAAGCGTCATGTCAACTAGTCTCTCAAAGGTAGCCCCCATGGGGATGTGGGTCATAGCTAACCCATGAAGCGGCTCGTTCAAACCCTTAACAAATCTCAGGGCCTTCTTTTCTAGTGTATTCACCAAGTCCAAGCCAAATCTCGCCAACTGATTGAATTTGTTGAAGTGTTCTTTCACTGATAGATTCCCTTGCTTCAACGCCAAAAATCTCTCCATATATAAATTCTCTTAAGCCCGTGAGAGAAACTTTGTCTCAAACCTATGCCCGAAATCTAGCCATGTATCAAATGGACGCTTTCCATTAGTGACCTCCCACCAAAACGAGGCCTCATCCTTCATTAGCCAGGCAGCTAACTGGACCTTTCTTCCATCTTCCACTTCAAAGATCCCAAACAATTCTTCCACCTCCTTTAGCCAATTTCGAGCTTCAACAAATGTCTTCGTCCTGTGAAAAGGTTTTCCTTCCATTGCTCGAAAGTCCTTACATATCTTTGCAAAAGTATCGACACGAGGAGGTGGAGGAGGAGGAGGAGCATTTGATGGACCTGCAGTGGTGGCCCTAGTCTCCAAATACCTCCTAAACCATCATGGTATCGGTATCCCCTCGGGTATCTCGAGAATTCCAGACATGCTGAAACGAAAAAGGAAAGATTCAATACAAAAGAACCGAAGGAAAGATATATGGCCCTTGGGGTTATGCTTTCTAAAATAAGCTTTTCTCTTGAAAATACTTTCCTTAAAAAATACTTTTTAAGGTACTTTATAAAAGTGTTTTTGAAAAACAGTTTTTCAAAATTCGTATCTGTTCTGGTAACCTACAGCTCTGATACCACGTGTAACACCCCACATCCATTAATGTCACTCACAAAGGGATTGCATTAACTTGTATGGAGCGTTTTCAGTGTGTATAGAACAGAAACATAACAACAAGACAGATACAAACAGTACTTAAAAATTTAAAATTTTATTCATTGCAGCGGTAAACACATAGGTTTGATTACATCATCAAAAACCGGAGTCAAAGTACATAATATCCATCTTGACTAAATCAGAGTGCATAAATTGAAAGACATAACCCCAAAACAAAATAGCCATAAATAAGATAGGCTGAACTTTTACTTCAGCGATCCGAGCAACTTATAAAAGCGAGAGATACAGCTGTCCAGAATAAGCTCCACTGGTGCTATTTCCACCCTAATCACCTGGGGGAAAAGGAAGAAAAGAGGTGGAAACAAAGGGGGGTCAGACATAAAGTCTGGCGAGTGCGATAACTTTAACAATATAATTACCAAAATAACTAGGCTAAGGCATAAGTTGGAAAATATGGAAATAACTGTGAACAATTGGGTATGGCAGAGCAAACTAAAGGAAATAAGATGAACAAAGATAACGTTAAAGGTTCTCCTAATGCTATAAGATAATTACTACACTGCTCCACACCAAACACCCTAAAAGTTGATCTCGCCTACAAGACTTTAATAATGATAATGGTAGCTTCGTGTACCCCTAGTTGCCTTCATAGGTGTCGCCTGCCCCTATCTCCACTAGGTGTACCCACAATCCCCATGCGATTGGCTCCCTAACTCGTAGATACCCGTGCTGGCCCCACAGTGGGGTGTATCACTCCCCAAAGTGGCAACCCGATACCACCAACAATGCACGGCTTATACCTACACGATGCAACAGCATCTTACCTATCAGCCCGGGCCCACACACGCACATGAACCCGTTGGACTTGCGTTGCCATCGCTAACCTGTTTTGGCATCTTACAGTCAAGCCCAGTATGCGTGTCCCGTCCTCGACTTGGGTCGAGCCGACAAAGATACTTATGGGTTACTGGTTGAAACGGGCCCCCATTACTTGACACAAGCTATCCACCTAAGCTTGGTCCCCTTTAGTACATCCCACTTAACCCTCTTCTTAATCATGTTCACTTACATGTTTCAATTTTGGTTAAGTCTTTCTAATCGTATTTCACAAGCCACCCAAGGCACCCAATTAACCCCCATGTCCCACCACATGTTTATCTGGTTAAGCATTTTTTTATTCATTAACACCGTAACCTTGTAAAGACCTCCCATATTAGACTGGCATTTGTGGCAGCTGGATTTGCCGCGCGGGTCCGGGAAGTATTACACCACAAACGAGCCTAACCTCGTGTCTTTACAACTGTTACACATTTAATTTATGCCTAAGACCTCCCACATTAGACTGGCAGTTGTGGCAGCTGGATTTGTCGGGCAGGTCCGGGCAGTCTTACACCACAAAAGAGCCTAACCTTGTGTCTTAGGCGATTAATTACACATAATTAATAATCCCCCAACTTGAATTAATTTCCCTATTCAAATTATCAGTCAATTCCAAATTTAACTACCTCCATAATTGACTCAATTATGTTCATCTATTTATGTTATGCAAAATTATGCCAATTATCATCATAAATTTATTTTATGCCATTTAAGGCATTTATGCCAATTCTCAATATTAAATCTTTTAATATTATCCCTTCGCCCCACATTGTACGTTTGTTTGTTTAACGTGAAATATACGTTAGACTCGAATAGTCTAACTTATGGAATAAAGAGAAAGCATCACAACATACATAGAAATAAAACTAGATCTAAACATAAGGGGTGAACTGGCATGTGTGCATGAGGTTCTTCATCTAAAACTTGCATAAAACTACATATGTCATAAATCTAAATCTAAAGGTGTAAACTTGCATAGGCAATAATCACAAACTTACATTACATGATTCATACTCCAAACATATATATATTACTTGCATATGTGATTTATGCGACATAAACGATGGTATAAACTTACATCTAAACATATAAACTAGCATATAGGATTTTGTATACTAGCATATAACTCACACATGTCATTGCCTAACTTTAGATTCAATTTACACATAAAATAGATGTCATGAAACATGTAAGGTTGTATATTATTTTCATTAACTTGCATATGATCCATGCCTCAATTAACATCCTAACTTGTATGTAGAATTATCAAGTTAAACTTTATATAACTTAACACATGAATTAGTTCCACAAACATAACCAAACTAGCATATGAATTGATTGTACATAATCCAATAATTAACATAGATTTACAAAATAACATCACAGCTTTACAACATAGATAATAAGAACATGGATAGTAGCATAACAGATTTACAACATAGATAATTACATAACGGTCAATGATTCACAACATAACCATATAATCCCAAATCATAACTCAACCAAATTAAATTGTTAATTATCTTATTAAAGAAATCGAACTCACTACTCAAAGGAGGTCTTGAGTTTTGAAATTGATTTAGCTTTCCTTTGAAGAAGACAATTTGTTGCGGTTTAGATTAGAATTGAATTGATTAGCTTTTTTTCCTCTCTAATTGGTGGCGGCTATTCTAGGTTGCAAGGTGACAGCATGGAGGCCATGATTCTAATTTTTATTTGATTTTAGGGTTTGAGTCTACATGTGTTTTTATAGAGTTTAGATTAATTTAGGCCATCCGATCAACCTAGAATGAACCACAACCATTTAGTCATGATAGGGTGAGAAGTCAACCCTAATGACTCAGCCAAGAGTCAGAAAATTGTCATCAATCAAATCTGCCCGAGGACGGGGGGCAGGTCGACCCTTGGTCGACCTGTGTGTGTAGGTCGACCCCCAGGTCGACCTGGCCAATGGCAGGAAATTTCCTGCCTAGCCCACTTGAGTTCGAAATTTGAATTTTTAATTCTGTTTTGAATTTTAGTGGAACTTCTGATGGCCATAACTTCTTCATACGAAGTCCAATTCACGCAAACTCGGACTCTATCTCAACCAGAATTACGAGAAGAACACAATGGCGCAACCCGTTTCCCTTAATTCTCTCATCTGAGATTAGTTATTCTTTAATTTGTGAACATTAATATCGAAAATTACGGGGTGTTACAATAAAGCTTCATTAATGGCATCTCCTCTTTGAGGAAGAAGAAGGGCAAACTTGTCCATTTTACTATTTCTTGCAAATATGACTATTGTAGCTTCATATATCATAGTCAATGAATGTAATGTGAAGATCTCAACCTTGTAATCTTTCAAGTGATCAATAAAATTCCTATAACTCTTCAAAGTGGATGTAGGCCCTCCCTGAGGCCGAACCACTATAAATCTCTTGTGTTATTTACTATTTATGTTCTATAATACGTTCTTGTCTATGCGACCATATTTATAATTCCTAGTAATTAGGAATCTTTGGTGTTTGCGACATTTTTTGCCATCAACATTTGGTGCTTTCACTGAGAAATCTCGGATTTTGCGCCTTAGTCGCACCTTGTCATCTCGATCCCCGACGAGCTTAAGGTTCCTTGCTAAACCTAATGTCGAGTCCGCTCACGATGGCAAAGCAACCAAAGAACAAAAAGATCGGATCTTCAGCCGCAGTCGAGGACGGGACATCCCAAAAACCTCAACCTCGAGCCCTGAACCTCTTTCCTCAACCTCGAGCCTCTCGCCTTGGCCTCGAGCCTCCCACGGGGTTCGAAATTCGCACCACACGGGCTTTGAAACTCGAACCACACCAAGTTCGAAACTCGAACCCTAGAAGGCTCCAAAACTCGAACCCCTACGGGGTTTGAAACTCAAACTCCATGGGGTTCGTACCCTCGAGCCCCAAGAGGTTCGAAACTCCCTCGCCTCGGCCTCGAGCCTCCACTCCACTACTTTGGATTCCTCGACTCCGCATCCCACCTCACTCGGCCACGACTTCGTCTAAATTGGCCTCGACTCCGCCTCACTCGGCCTCGACTCCCCCTCACTCGGCTACGCTATAACATCAACAACTCCTCGACCACTCTCACCCAGCAAGGAAGATCAATCACAAGGACTAGGAGGCTCGGCCACTAAAGAAATCGTCCCTCCTACAGTGAACCGCAAAGCGCTCGCAACACAAGCTCAAATTCGCGCACTTAATGAAAAATATGAGAACATGGATGTCGAGCTCAACCCAGCATTAAGGAATAACATCGACCTTAGGCGACAACTTCAAGAAAGTCAGTGCATCGTCGATCGACTTCAACTAGCTCGGAACAACACTCGACCTCGACCAACGGCCTCGGAAACTTCCTCTTCCGAGTCAAAGGGCCTGCGTCAAAGAAGGAGGTTAAGTCTCGGTAACAACGTTGCCGCTCATACCAACGCCCTCGATAACGACAACGGCGATGGTCACGACAATGACAATGGCGACCGAACTACAGTAACATATAGGGAGGGGGGACAGTTCCGAGACCGCTTTCGCTTGATTATCAATGACAGACCAGATCCTATGAACCAACCTCTTCCTTGACATAACTCGATGACCGCTAATCAGGATAATGGGCCCGCTATTCCAATGGCCCACGCTCTTCTAGAACAGGATCTGCATCAATCTGCTCTTCATCAAGGTCCGCTTATTGATGTCGAGGACAAGGAGGAAGACAATCCGGACGTCCATCATAAGAAATGCCCTCGCAATAGGACCCCGAAACCTCGCCAAAACCCATGGGCCCCGATGGTGGATCCCCATCCAACATTCCTTCCCGACATGGTCTGGAGGATCATGAGTGAGAGGCAAGGAAACATGCATGATTCATGGGAAGCGCACATTAGGCGCAACCCCTTCACCAGGAGGTTAAATGAAGATGAATGGCCATGCCGCTTCAGCATGCCACAGATGCCGCTCTATGATAGCATAACCAACCCCTGTACCTTTTTAAATCAATATGAATGGAAAATGGACTCGAGCCAGGGCAATGATCCGGTCAAATGAAAGTTCTTCCCAGACTTCTTATTAGGAACCGCTTTGTTATGGTTCTCTCGCCTCCCACTCGATTCCATTAAAAACTTCAGCCAATTAGCCGCAGAATTAGTCAAGCAATTCAGAGTGCACATCCCGACTCTAAAGAATGCCCTCACCTTGTATAACCTATGCCGAGGACCTACCGAGTCACTCAAAAGCTACCTCTCCATGTTCAATGTCGCACTCGCCGAGACCAACGATCCAGATCCTTGCACCGTACTTTGTCAACTAGCCAAAGGTGTCCCCCCTACTTCTGAATTCGGGGGCATGGATCGATTGGAAGCACCAAAAAAGCCTCGACGCTTTCCATGAAAAGGCTAGGCAATACTTATGTCAAGAAGAGGCGAGACGAAACCGACTCCCCAGGGCCGGTCTTCCTAACAATCCATATGTGCGTGCCATAAATGACAAAGCCAAAGGGAAACAGATAGTAATGCTCTTTGATAAGGACATGGGGGCAGGCCCCTACAAACAAAGACCGAATGGCAGTAGGCAAGGCGGCCGCAACAATGGCCAAGTTTCTACGGAAGCCAAAAATCCCAGCTCTCACCGGACATAAAAGATCTACACCCCGCTTAATGAAGACTTGGAAATAATCTATTGGCAAATGTGCAACACGCTTCAATACAAGAAACCATACAACAGGGAGTCCACTAATCATGAGAAGAAGACCGACAAGTACTGTCGATACCACGGCATGTATGGGCACAATACCAATAATTGCCATTAATTCAAAGATGTAATCGAAAGGCTCGTCCGCGAGAAGCACCTTGAGCAGTACGTCCGAAAAGCAGCATGACTCTCGCCAGCACTAAGAGGAATTCCAGCAAAACCTAATATTGGCCGCAATTGACACTGGTACCTCTCACCCGCCCCGAGTGGCGGAGGACCCACTGGAAACGGATCTCCTTCCACTTGTGGACCCCGAAGCTCCTGCGGGTCAAGCACAGATACACACGCTTAATAAGAAATATGAGAATGCAGCTCTCGCGCTAGGCGTTGAAGATCAACATCAACCTTATGCGCCAACTTCAAAAATGAATCAATGCACCGTCGTTCTACATCAGCTTGCTTAGAACCGCGCCCGCTAGCGACATACCACATCAGAAATTTCCTCTTTTGAAGCTAATGGCCCACGGTGAGGAAGGAGATTCAGCCTCATTAAAAACATCGCCATCCACTCCAAAATTCGCTTGGCGACAGCAACAATAATAGAAAGGAAATGATGATCAAACAATCATCGCTTACGGCAAAGGAATACGGTAACAAACTGGGTTCGTGTAATCAACCTTCTACTCGGAAGATCCCAATTGTCGCCGCCCGCAACTAATGTCCCGCTCTTCCAGCAACTCGTCATACCAAAGTACCTCCGAATCCGGGTGCACACTAGCTCGCCAAAACTCGAAAGCTATACCAAAACCAAACCTCCATCGAATTACATCACTCGACGGGAGCATCAAAAGAATGATCAAGAATCCTGCCACCGATTTGAAAGCTTGACTCGAGCGGTAGGAGGAAGCTTTCAATACCTTCCTCGCCAGATAAGAAGCAATTCAGATCCGACTGGCCAAGCATACATTACGGAGGCAAGTACCGATGCTCCTCCACCATCGACCCAGGACTTGGGGGCAGCCCCACAAACTAACAGACTAGCCGACGTCACTCCCCGGAATGGTGCCGGTCCCGCTACACTCGGGGGCACCCCTAATCCCGACATCGCTCCAGCTCGATGCGCTTCGATTGGTCAGGCTTTGCAGTTGGAAATGTTGCTCAAGCACCAATGCGCGCAGCTTTGGATGGTACTCATCCCATGGTTTCACGAGTCAGAATTACGCTCGATATGGCCCCTCTAGTTGGAATCCAATAAGACTTTCCTCTCAATCAGCCGATTCCCAACTTGGACATAAGCACTAGGGGAACCAGTGCCACTATGTGCAATCGAAATCAATTTCTTTCTATCGAAAATGGGCCAGAGATCGCAGGTGTCATCCGTCAGGACACTCCAGGAATTATCCATTCACTAGGATTGCACGTAAAGCTAAGTGGCCCTAACACTCCAACACACCACATGTGGCATTCCATGAAGGCACGACTGACCTCTAACCTCGGCAGTATCAGGGTCACCATGAGAAATGGAACGCGTCATCCCGACCGTCCCCGGCTTTGACGCTCAAGCCTCCGCTAGGCGGACTCAGGCTGCTATGAGTCCATACTTATCGCCTACACTTCTAGCATCCAACTGGGCTCAAGTTCACTTCAACCGACTTCCACAACGTCATGCAACCGAAGTTAGAGACTCAAAGAGTGCCAAAGACCTTCCGCCAAGAAGGTGTGCTAGGCTCCAAAGTCCTGGACTAGATCACGACCTCTATAATATAAGGAAATCGCGGGGGCATGCCCACGACGTCTACGAAAGTAGTACTAGGCGTAACCCATTCACTTAGACTAGCCATAATACCAAATGGCGCCGGTGGCGCCAGCACTCCGACATGTCGACGCTTGCCCCATACTTAAAGAAGCCATGATTCTCGAAGTTTTATTAGCCGCCACAAGTGGCACATGGGTTCATTACGCGTCACCGACACCGTAAAATGCAAGTAGTTCCCCGTCCTTATCCAAGATGGCTCTATTATGTTCCCCTCGACTTCCACCGTGAACTATCTGAACTCTCGACTAAACCGCCAAAGGAATGGTCCCGCAATCCAGGATGCACGTCGTGATACCTAGAGACATCTTCTTAGTCTCGAACGATTACCAAGGCATCTGTGAACTCTTAAAAGCCACCTCGCAAAATCCAACACTGCCTTCGCCGAAGTAAAGGAACCCACTCCTCGAGTCACACTCATCTAGCTTACAAAGGGCATGCCACCTGGTTCCAAACTTGGGGCATGGAACGATATAAAACAGTCAAGGATTCAGAAGATCTTCCACACGAATGCCGATTACTTCCTATGCCAAAATCTAGCATAAAGGAATCAAGCTCCTACCCTCAACATCCTACCTCGTATTGACGCCCAGAACTCCAACAACTCTGATTCCACCACTCTGCACAATCTTGCTCCTGCCAGCAGCGTCAAAGGTAGTCACAACAATAAAGGGAAGCGCCTTCGACTTCCTTCTTTTCGTAGCTATACTGCTTTCAGGGACACCGCCGGGAAAATCTATCTCGCAGCCTGCAATCCCCAACCATGCAAAGGGCCCGGACCTAAACGTCCAATGAGCGCACCAAGGGACTCTACAGGATATTGTGGATTCTATAGCATCCGCAGATACAACACGAACATGTTCCGCTGCTTGCGAAATAACATCAAGGAACTCTTCCACACAGGATCTCCAAGCCACTCGACGCTCATCGAGGGTTCCCACTACGTGGGGCCTTCGAGCCACTCGACGCTCATCGGAAATCCGCACTGCATGGGATCTCCGAGCCACTCGACGCTCATCAAAGATTCCCACTAAACATAACTTCGACCGACAATTAATCCCAAAAGATCATCCCTCGGGCTGATCAGGACTATGGCAGCAATAAGCATCCATGCCTTACAACTCGCCTCACCTGGGTTTCCTTTTGCGCCGATCTAGTTGACATAAGGCCTCAAGTGCTGTAAGCCTTCCAAATAGCTTTTGTCCGACCTATAGTCAACCATTATGAATAATTCGTATACGCGGGCACACTGCACTGGATCAACATCTCCGAACCAGGAACCGGTCCCTTGGATCAAGCTTTAATCGGCAACGAGTACCCCAATACTTCAACTCCAGAGTCTGCCATAAGGACCTCAACATCGGCAACCTCGTTTACAACGGGTCCTTCCTCCACCAGCAGGCCTCGCCCCTCGATAGGAAGGGACACACTCATACTACAGAAGCTCAGCGATAGAACTTTCAAACCCCCAACCATGGACGAAGCCGAACTCCCAAGGGCATGGAACAACGACTACATAACTTAGTGTACAATCAATTCAAGCATTTCAACGATGTTTTGATTTCCTACAATTCGAGGCATTGCAAAGGTTACTACTACCAGAGATATCCATAGAAGTGATGTTCAGTTTCCTGTCTCCCTTCCATGTTTGCTCCATGCATGACATGTTTGGTTAATCCTAACAACCATCTTGCACTCAAACTTCCGACCGCCGTACCTGCCCCTAAAATTGGAGCCGACATCGCCGTCTCAACCGCGAACCAACCTCGCGGCCTAACAACATTGGCAACGACCGGCGCCCCGAGCACGGGAGCCGGCCACGCCACTTGAGTCGCCCGCCCGTGGCGTGACCAAGTATAAATAAACTCTGTCTCGAATCGTTCGCCCATGTCCCACGCGACTTGGGGCCGCCCAACATACAGACGGGAGCGATGTACACTTCCCTCTGGCTACGGGTGCATGTCGAATCCCGACACAGCACGAGACCGATGTTAAATCGTTTCCCCGAAGCCCTAAAGGCTTAGGTGCAGCTCATGGCCACGATCAGACCGTAGGCGCTGATGATCAGAGCTTTTCTCCGGCGAATAAACGTCGCTGTCACTCGCTTGAACCCGATGAATGACGGGAGAGCTACCCTCTGGACGGACCGCATAACGCGACGTCATACGCCTCCGCTACTCTTGGGATTAACCCCGGGCAACCCAACAAAAAACAGCAGGCGCTCTAGCCTGGCTTCACAAACTACGGGTTTCCTAAGCTGAAGGAAACCTACTAGAAGCCTACACTCTATCTCACCGCTCTGGAACAACAACCCAGAGCGCGGTACTCATTCTCACCCCTCTGGAAAAATGACCCAGAGCGCGGCAATCAATTCCGCCCCTCTGGAAAAACAACCAAGAGCGCGACACTCAATCACACCCCTTGGAATCACCAGCCTGGGGCACAACACTCACAATGCTTTTTTGTTAAATGTAACGATAAATATGCCCATGCAAGTACGGGATTCCCAAAAACTTGGGAGGAACATTCGAACAGTTAACACAAAATGCGATCTTTACTAATTCATTTTCCATTTCACATGCACGTAAGACAAACTACATGTCTAACATCTCTTTTCTCTGATGACAGGGTATTCATGAATACCACACCATGTCTTTAAGGACCAAAAGCAAGGACCGCACTCGCATATACTATTGTTCAATTAACCCAAGGCATCTTTAATTCCATTAACGATTATTGATGCTACTCATCCTGTTCTTTTCTTTTCTTTTGTCTATAATGGTTCGATACAAGCAGGTCACCACCAATGATGGGCCCATTCCTTCCAGAACCGCTTCCTCCTCCTCTACTCTACACAAGAGAATGGATTCATGAGGCATCGATGCGTGCCTCCGCCATCATCCTCGCCGCTTGTAATCATCATAGCCTCCCCGAGAGCAACACGTGGCAACGACTTAGGGACAATGTAAGAAGCAAGGACCAATCCACCATAGGTGTCTCCCCAAGCCTTCTTGGTGCCTAACTCTGCTCTCTTCTCAGCATCTTCGGCAGTCTTCCGATCAGCTAAGCGCCTGGCCCGGAGCCCCATAATGGTATCCACTACAAGTGTCTTAAGGGACCTCTCTCCCTCTTCTAGCGGGCATCGTCGGCGACTCTCCTTATTCCTAGCCTACTCAGAGGCCCTCTCCTTCTCCGCCTCAGCATCGGCCTACCTTTTTGCCACCACAGCGGCAGAGTTCACCTCGGCATCCTGACTAGCCTTTGTCCGTGCATCTTATATGGCAGCGTCATCCCAGTCCTCTTCCCTTCCGGCTCCTCCAAATTTACCACCAGCCAGGTTTCCTGATCTACCACCGTAGCTTGCATTGTTCGCACACTTACACCAGCAACGCCCATTGCATGAGCACTTCGACCAACCACAACTTCTCCTCCTCCAAGGAGGATCATATAAACGTGGGACCCCAAAGCCATGGGTTCTCCTACTTCTCCAGATTGTTCCCGCTATGACAACAACTGGGACATGAACGCTTGAGAAAGTACGGAAGCCTGGCGTCACCTCCGCTCAAAGGGCATGTACACGAGCGTGGGGGCAGTCTCCTACCCATCTCCACACCGGTTTACTCATCGCAGGACCTGAGGAGGATCTCCGCCAGCTTCCGCGCTGGCATTTCCATCGCCACAGCTGTGGTGGCAACCATTCTAAGGAGGAACATACACCTCGCCACGAGAAGGACCTAAACCCAAAACCTTGGGTCTCAGAAATTTCTAACCTCCGGGTAGTACTAGGCAGACCAGGCATAGAGGCCCGAACCGAACGGCAAAGCAAGCAATACGATCGCAGTTCCCCGAGGAACTGGAGAACTTAGATAAATTCTCAAGAAGTGAATTAAAAAATCCATATTTCAGTGCAAGTTCTCGGGTTTCCATGGCCGGTTCATTGGGTTCGCAAGGTCTCAGCGCCCTGCCAGCAAACTCATACTTAAACGCAACATGCTCACACCCCTCGATGCATACCTACAAGCGCATCGAAACGCGGTGATGACATATAGTTTGGATGTCTATGGCAGTAGTTACCGGTAAACGTCAGCACCATTTTCCGAATTTGATAACGACCCCGACATAACTGGATTGGAGACTAACGACTCGAACATATGCCCGCATCTTGCGCACGTATCCGAGCAATCAGTCCGAATAAGTTCATTTCCAGAATCATTTGCCAACCAATTGTGTTAAGCTCAAGTTCAATTACTGATCAGGCATGAAACATTGAGCAACGATTCGAGCCTGCTAGCTCGTATCTGACGTCGAGAAGAATCCAGCAGATACCCGAGCATGGGGCAACCCTCCACGGATTGTCACACTGGCCTGGCAATCTCGTGACCCGATCAAATCCCGTCTCCACTGGCATCGTCTTCACAACATCCTACGGAACCACCATCTTTAAAGCACCTTCACCTCACAACGAAGGAAATCTGGAGCCAGAGCTCAAGCCCAGGAGGCTTCTCGGCTTCCATCATTACCCGGACTCCACAAAAAGCTGACGCTCTGGAACATCGTGGCAGCTTTTAGCCTCAACTACTGACGCCACGGCCATCACCAACCGCCAGTGCAACGCCTAAGTTAAGATGTGACCGCATCATGGTTAGGTTATTGATCGGATCCCAAGACTAACCGCTTAACCATGTGTCAATATCTTACATAAGCATTCAAGCTGACAATCCAAGCAGGTCCATTGCTTGAGGACCACGTCTCGAGAACAAAAAATCACTAATCATTGTCCGCTCATATGGCGCCATGCAAAGGTTCAAGTTTACAAAATCAAGATCGAAGACAGGATTTGACAAAGTCGTGGGAGTGCGAAGTTATGTCTCATGCTCCCGCGCTTCGGCTTAGTTGTCATCTCCTCAACCAAGATTAGAACTCCTAAAGAGCATGAAAGATTTAGTAAGCGTTTGGGACACAAAGCCCAATCCCCAATTCACACATGCTTGACAACCTTTATCCAAATTCCTAAACCCGTTTCCCAAGATCCGCCGCTCCACGTTCTTGGGTACCAAATCCGAAAGCCCTCTTACTTTCCGCATCTCTCTTCCCTTCTCCCAAAAACCTAGCAATACCTCGAACAACCAAAGTACAAAAGAAGTATTTTGGCATCCTTCATGCCCTACAGTGATTTTCTATCCGGAGAAGAGGAGAAAGGAAGTAACTACAGTCAGGGGATTGGGATGCCCCAAACGAACGTTCCAAGGTCAGAATTTGAGATCGTACACCTAAACACGGCTACATCCACTGATCTTTGAAGCACTGGCTACCAAGACAATCACGACTCAATGACCACTTGCATACTCACCAAATGCTCAATCATCAAAGCGCCCGCATACGCACATCCCCCGCAAGTGTCAAGTTGCCTAAAACACGCGACGACAACACTATGCGTCTACTAAGTAATGCAAGTGAGACACCAAACTAGCAGCGACTCGCTCATGATTCCCCAATGAGCATACCCGCTAACTAACATGTCTTTCTTATATCTTGCTGGATAAATCTGCAACCCAACTATCATCTCAACTTTCATTCAAAAGAATATCATGTTAAGACAAGACGTACTTTGGGGGGCAAATATTAACCGGCCTTTTGGTCCGGTCACCAAAAGTACTCAAGACACACTCGACTCAACATATCGTGTGATATTACAGCCGGGAGGTGTCGCCAATATCATCCGGGGGCCAGTATCAGAAGACTCGAGTCTGGCCACTAGCAGGATGTCGCATCCCACGGACGCAACCTCCATCAGTATCCATCCGCATCCAAGCCGAAGGCGAGCCGTCAAGTATGTCCGGGCGTAGCGCCAGTGGTGGTCCGGGGCCCCATAGTCCCGGCGGCGATCGACCTTACCAGTTAGGTCGAAATTGTGGGCACCGCCCGATTCATTCGATTTTCTCCATGCCGGAAGCTCAGATTCTTTCACTTCGGACCATCTAAATGATAGATTCCTTCACTTTGTGCTGAGGATCTTGGACGCCCCAAAAGAATCAACATACCGCGCCAACGAAGCTCGGCCACGTCCCCTACAAACAAACTTCACACCCTTCCAAGGTGCGAAATTTCGTACCTTGAAGGTGCGAAATTTTGTAACTTGAAGGTACGAAATTTCGTACCTAGCAGGTACAAAATTTTGTACTTGGGAGGTGCGAAATTTCGCACCTAGCAGGTGCGAAATTTCATTCCTCCACCCAAGTACGAATTTTCCGTGGCCGACAGCTAGAGGCGCGAATTTCCTGAAGATGGTCCCCATTTCTAACTACTCCTACCTAAGCACTTCCTATAAACACCACTACCTCACACTTCAAAAGGGAGAGATTCTTGGGCTTTGAGACCTCCATAAAGCTTCATTAATGGCATCTCCTCTTTGAGGAAGAAGAAGGGCAAACTTGTCCATTTTACTATTTCTTGCAAATATGACTATTGTAGCTTCATATATCATAGTCAATGAATGTAATGAGAGGATCTCAACCTTGTAATCTTTCAAGTGATCAATAAAATTCCTATAATTCTTCAAAGTCGACGTAGGCCCTCCCTAAGGCCGAACCACTATAAATCTTGTGTTATTTACTGCTTATGTTCTATAATACATTCTTGTCTATGCGACCTTATTTATAATTCCTAGTAATTAGGAATCTTTGTTGTTTGCGACATTTTTTGCCGTCAACTGATATGTTTTTGTTGTAAATTTTGTTGCAATGAAAAGAAAAGTATTAAAGATCATGTTTATACTGTCACTTTGTTTGAATAAAAAGAATTAATATGAAGGATTACATTCTTATTGCTCATAGATTCAATAATAAATAGTGAACATAACAAAAGTCACATTTTTGTTAAATAAGATAAGAGTTAGACAAAATTTACATTTTTGTTAAATAAATTTAAGTTATAACAAAAATTACCTTTTTGTTAAAGAGATTTGAGTTAAAACAAAAATGACAATTTTGTTAAATTGACTAGGATTAAACCAAAATATAACTTTTGTCAAGTTATAAAGTTGAAACCAGAAATATCACTTTTAACAAATTATAAAGGTTGAAACCAAATTTGCCATTTTTCCCAAATGTAATAGTTAAAATTAAATTTGTCACTTTGGTCAAATGTAATAGTTAAAACCAAAATTGTCACTTTTGTCAAAAGTAATGCTTGAAACAAAATTGGTCTTTTTGTCGAAATATAATTATTGAAACAAAAATGAACATTTTTGCCAAATTAGAATTGTTGAAACAAAAAAATGAACATATTGACAAATTAGAATAGTTGAATTAGAAATATACATTTTTGTCAAAATATATTGATGAAACATGCACATTTTGTCAAAATATGATGGTTGAAAACAAAAAAACCACATTTTGTTAATTACATTCGAAATGAAATATATATTTTTGGTTAAATAAAAGAGTTAAACACAAATAACATTTTTATTAACTAGATTTGTTTTACAACAAAATATTCATTTTTATAAAATAGAATTGTCAGCAAAATGTATGCATCACTTTTCAAACATTTTGTTGAAATATAATTTATAAGCAAATATAAGAATCACCTTTATTTGCATAACATACATTAAAATTTATATGCAAATATACGGATCACCTTTATTGCATAACATACAATAGAATTTATATGCAAATATAAAAATAATTTTTATTTGCAAACTTACATTAGAATTTATATTCAAATATAAGAATCATTCTGTTTGTCATAAACATACATTAGAATTGTATGTAAATTAAAGTGACATTTTATTGTTATTATACAATAGAATTTGTATGCAAATCCAAGTGACATTTGTATTGTCAAATTTTACATTAGAACTTGTGTACAGAATAAAGAGGCATTTCATATGTTATGATTTGGAACTAAACATGCAAATAAAACAATTCTTTTAATTTGTCAAAAGTTTAGAATAGAAATTTGCATACAAATAAAAGAAAATAGGAATTATCTTTTTATTTGTCATCAGCAATAATAACATGTAAATAAATTACATTTTGTTAGACATTAGAAACATGTAGAAAAATTATGCAAGTGAAATACATTTTTTATTCGACATTAGGAATATAATAACATGTTTGTTCATTATCGTCAACATGTTAGCAGAAATTAAAATTGGTTAAATTCATTAACCGATTATTTATTTAGATGAATTGTTGTTAGCTGAAAACCCCAAACGGGTATTGGGATGATATTTGACATACACTAATCCAAATATTTAGTTGTATGTCGATCGATAGATTGACAGGCTGCGATGAGCGTTGTTATTTCATTTTAATGCTCACATAGTTGTGAACTTCATTCTGAATGTTGAGTGAATGGGCTGATGATTATTTATCATTTGTTGTCATATACACACGATGTATGAAATCCATATAACCAAAATTATATAGTAACTAATTGAGTCGCATTCCGATTCAGGATTTCTTTTAAATAAAGAACATTTTAAATAAAGATTACCCTTTAATAAAGAATAATTTTAAATAAAAAATGTTTTAAAATAAAGAACATTGTAATATAAAGAATGTTTTTGAATTAAGAATATTTTAAAATAATATTCAATAAAGAATAAAATGATGATTTCTATGTCCGTTCTTGGATGGACAAAAGATAAAAAACAATTTTTATCAAACAAATTAGTTATTAACTAGAATAGATCTTTTAAATTAAGATTTAACGAGTCATCCAATTAATTAATATTTAATTTGAATTAAATAAAAGAATTAGATTTTGGGTTGTCATATCTTAAATTACACTGTTCTTAAACCCCGTATGAAAGGATTAATCTTTTAATTAAGATTATTAGAGTTTCAAATTATATTTAGTAATTAGAATAAATTGATATGTGAATTGGGCTTATTGTGAACTGTGTTTTAAACAACATTTGTTCTTTAGCCCAATTAACAACAAAAATATGATTTAGAATTTATAAATTTTTTCATTTAGATTTAAAAATAAATTTTCCAAAGTTAAGCTTTCCAATTTAATATATTAAATTGGAATTGAGTGGAAATTCAATTTGATAATAATCAAGATAGGCTTCTATAAAAGAAGACTGTTACTATATATGGAATTTAAAAGGCTTTTCCATTATTCCATTTATATTATTGGTCTGATACGGAAATTTATATAGATTATAAATTGATTTGATTTCTATGAAAATTCCATATTTAATGGAAGATGATTTTGGGTTTATCCTAAACAATGTTTTTAAATGACATTGGTTCTTTAACCCAGTTAAAGATGGGATTAATTTCTTAAAACCGTATAATCATAAAGTAACGATTTTGATATTAAAACCAAATTGGAGTTTTAATGAATCTTTAAAAAGAATATTTAAGAATAAATTTAAAAGAATTTATCTTTGATAAAATTTATGGTAACCCTTTCCCCAATAAAATGAATATTTTATTAAAAGAATATTCTGATTTGGAATGAGGTGTATAATGTGTCTTTATAGCACCTAATTTTTGAATATAAATACACGGGTTATTCGGAAAGATCGAATTTAACCCATTCTGAATAATTATAATGACGATTAAAGTCAAAGACACTGAAGACAGTGGTTGAAGACCAGCGATCTTCACATCGAATGGACAACTACTGATGCTTGGCATTGGGTAGCTCCCAGTAAAGGGTTAAAGTGGTAGTTTGTCTGGACGTACTTGTTGATTGTCCGGATATGCGAGCACCTCACTTCCGTATTGGACATACGGGACGAGGAATAAGGTGTCTCCGGCTTCGTTCAGACCCAGAACGGACTTGTAAATGATGTGTGTCTGACATTGGATTTCATTCCATGTAAATTAAATTGATTTCTATTTAATATATATCTGTGGTGGGGGAGAATTTATTTTCTTGCTTAACACCCTTCTCTAGGACATATGAGCTCAGAGGTTATATATTAGTAGTTATCGATCGCATGGCGTGAATTGTCAATGTGGCATGCCAAGATTGCAAATGATCGAGGCTTTTCTTGAAAAGCAGAGCCTTGTGGTTGATGATCAAAGCATAGCCTATTTCGGCATAGCTTTGTGTATAGCGTTACTTCACGAGCCTCACACCCCGGTATGAGTCAAAAACGAAGCAAGGGAACGCAGGGAGTGCACACGTTTCTTTCTAGCTAGAAGTGGTGTCAGCGTTTACAAGCCCTGACAATTTTGCTTATGTGGATGATGGATCTTGAGGCCTCGGTTATTTGATCGATAGTGACCATTTTATAGGTTCAATAGGACCCGGAAGCGTGTGTTCAGGAATTACCAATCCACTAAAGTATTTGTGGACCGGCCCTGCAGGATCCAAGGGTTCGCCAGCGTCCGAATCCCGAGACATTAATAGAGCGTCTCGAATTGGTAAGGAGATCATTCCTAGCCTTGACTCATGATGGAAATCCAACTTCCAATACGACACCATGCGGTTTTGATTGTAGAACTAGTATGGCGACATAGTAGGATGGGGTACTATGCCATGTATGATTGATACATTATGATTGAAATGTTTTTAAAACATATATACACTAATAATAATATCAAATCCATTTTTATTGTATCAAGCATTTTTGACCATTATAAGGTAAAACTCTATCCTCCGGCTTGCGTTGCATTGTGTGATGGGACCTGAGTCTTATAACGGTTTCATTTTTCTAAAAAGCATTGCGATGTTTAACGATTTACTTTATTTTATGCACTGGCAATCCAATAGAGTAAACCCGTTCTGCGTTAGCAGTGTGGTCCTGTGATTAGCCTAATTACTAGTTGAGTTAAGTAAACATTTCTCATACTAGTCCTTTGATTGACCCGTAGTTTGTTTCACTTTGCAAACTCGGGTGCCCTCTTTTCCACACGGGCAGTCGAGTAGCTTATTATGCAGATATATTGAGAAGGATTCTGGATCGAATCTTAAAGCTGTGCCCAGAGCATTGACTGTCTTCCACTATGTTAATTTAAATTGTTCCACTGCAGTGTATTATATTTATTGTAATTTAATCTTCCGCTGTATTATTATATTCAATGTACTCTGATATATTATGTGCTCTGACGTAACATTATTATGATGTAATAAAAGTCTTTTGTTATTTGTTCTGATGTGTTTTATTCCCAAAGTTAGCATATTCGGGTTTAGAACGGTCTTAGTCGATTTTGCGATCGATTAGGTCTGGGAGAAATCCGAGTAATTACATAAACAGAAGAACATTTCATTGCTATTACAACAATTTACATCAGAGTTTAAGAATATACAGAGTATGAACAAATAATATACATTTGATAAATGTCAGAGATTTACATATTATAATGCAGGGGAAAATAAAACAAAACACAACTGAAAGAAATACACGGATACATAGCGTTCCGAATATAGCTCCAGCTGTAAATAGGATCCTGTGAATATAATATTTGCAAAACCAAAACTTCTAGCTGCCCATGTGGAAAATTGGGGTACCCGGAGTTTAGGTTAAAACAATAAACTCTAGTTTAGTCATGTGACTGGTGTGAGAACTAAAATATTTATTAAATCTTTACTTTAAAATAAAGTAAATCAAGGGACCACGCCGTATAACATGGAACGGGTTTTCTCCCAAGAATACTAGTGCGTATAACAAAACAGCGCAAAACTTTTTGGAAAAATGAAGCTATTATAAGACTCAGGTCCCATCACACAATGCAGCGCAGGCCGGAGGATAGAGTTTTACCTTATAATATCCAAACATGCTTGGTACGTTTAAAACAAATCATTTTGATACTATTATAAGCGCATATATGTTTCAAAAACAATTTCAATCATAATGTATCAATCATAGGCGACATGAGTATCCAATGCCACTATGCCGCTAGATATAGGTTTACAATCAAAACTGCACGATGTCGTATTGGAAGTTGGATTTCCATCTGTGAACCAAGGCAAGGGATCGTCCTAACTGCTTCGAGACTGTCTAGCCCAAGCCTCAGGACCTAGACACAGGTGGGCCCTTGGATTGTCAGGGTCGGCCCACACTTAACGGGATAGTAATACCATAAACTATATGCTCGCCTACCCTATGGGGCATAAATAAGCCATATGACTCAATATCCATCGGCTCCGTAGTAACCGATATATCCGAGGTGCCTCCCTATCCATCAAGTAAAAATAAGCAACATCCACATGAGTAAAATGTCTAGGCTCTAAACCGTGACACTACTCCTAGCTAGAAAGTAGCATATGTCCATTTCCCTGAAGTCCTCTCCCGTTTTAGGATCACATTGAGGAGCGAGGCTTGCGAATTAACGCTATACATAAAGCTATGCTATATTAAAGCTATGATTTGATCATCAACCAAAGACTCTGCTTTTCAGCAGAATCCTTGATTATTTGCATCTCAGCATGCCACACAGGCATTCACGCCATGCAACTGATGTCTATCGACATATAACCTCTGAGCTCGTACATCTTAGAGAAGGGTGTTAAGAAAGAGAATAAATTCTCCACCACTAAACAAATATATATTTAATAGATATCAATCAACACAAAATAAAATCCAGTGTCAGACACACATCAATTTACAAGTTTGTTCTGGGTCTGAACGAAACCGGAGGAACCTTATTCCTCATTCCATATGTCCAATACGGAAGAGAGGCCGTCGCATATCCGGTCGATTTCCAAGTACGTCTGGACGATCACCACTTATTACCTCATCTTGTGTGTACAGCCCAGTCAAGACATCAGTAATCATCTAAATGATGTGAAGATCTCCAGTCTTCAACCACCGTCTTCATTGTCGACTTATCGTCGAATCAGTTATTCAGAATGGGTATAAACCCGGCCTTTCTGAATAACTCGCGTATACAATAAACAAGTGCTATAAAAACACAACATACGCCTCATTCCAATTCAGAATATTCTTTTATTCAAATATTCTTATACTTTGGGAAAATTTCCCATTGATTTTTTCAAAGATAAATTCTTTAAATTTATTCTTTAATCTTCCTTTGTATATCAATTCAAAAAAATTAAGGTTTATCAAAACTAGTCAGGATTAGCGATCTTTACCAAAGTAACCATTTATTTTATTACCACATCCCAACCTATTCATCCCATGGAGCAAAACTGGTAATACTCCATGTCTAACACTACGGTGTTATTGGTAAAACTAATTACCATTTCACATTCAAATCTAATTAAAGATTTAACTATCGCTTGGAGCAAAACTGGAGATACTCCATTCTCGATCATTTACTGAATTTGATAATTTTAATTTATCATATTCTAATTTCAATCTAATTAAAGATTCATTAAAACTCTACTTAGTTTTCATCTTCCCAAAAATCAATATTAATGATCATTTCATATCTAGGAAATAAATTTTGTCTTCAACTGGGTTAAAGAACCAATGTCATTTAAACACAGTTCATGATAAACCCAAAATCACATTCCATCAATTATTGAATCTTCACAGAAAATAGATAAATATATATAATCGATATAAACTTCCATATCTAACCAATAATATAAATGGAATAACGACAAAGCCTTTTAAATTCCATACATAGTAATAGTTTTCCTTCACAGAAGCTCAATTCGATTATTATCAAATCGAATTCCATTTTATTCCAATTTATTATATTAAATTGGAAAACTTTACTTTGGAAATTTCCATTAAATCTTAATAAAAAGATTTATAAATTCCAAATCACATTTCACTGTAAATCGCTTTAAAGAACGAATATTGTTAAAAACACAGTTCACCATAAACCCAATTCACATTCCATTTTATTCGAATTAAATGTTAATTAACTGGAAACTCTAATAATCTTAATTAAAAGATTTGTTCTTTTCACACGGGGTTTAAGAACAGTGTTATTTAAAACACCATTCACGACAAACCCAAAATCCAATTCTTTTATTCAATTCCAATTAAATATTAATTGGAAAACTTCACTAAATCGTAATTAAAAGATTTATCCTTTTCTCAACTGGGTTTAAGAACAGTGTTACAGAAGACACCATTCATGACAAACCTAAAATCCAATTCAATATTAAATACAAGATTCTGAAAAGAAATTATATCGGTTTATATTCAATATCAAAATCTGAAATCAACAAATATCGTATTACCAATAACGATATATATTTTCCAAATTCCTCCATAATATCCATAATCATGGAATCCAATATCGAAATGTTCCAAAGATAATTTCGATTCAAATCCATTCCAATTCATATATTGGAAATTCTGGTTATTTTTAAAACCATTTCAAATCCAATTTATTTATTTAAAAATATTGGATTATAATTCTAGTTCATAACTAGTTCATTTTGATAAAAATATTTTTTTATCTTTTCAAATATGAAAATTTTCATCCCAATTCTTTCCAAATCATTTATTATGATTTTACGCAAATTATTTATATTTTTAATAATTTTATCAAGGCCCACACAGTCGATTTCAATAAACGGTCATCAAACTGCACTTACAGCGACCTTTTCCAATTTTGATTTGGTCATAATTCCAAATCCAACCGTTAGATTTCAAACCTCTTATATTCGGTGGAAAGTTCTTTTCGATACGAACCCAACGGCTCCATTTATAGGAGAATCCGACTATTGGATCTCCCGTAATGTCAATTCGAAGTCAATGGTAGAAATTCGTGAACTGCATCGGCGTTGCGCGTTATATTAAGGCCATTAAATATATATATATTTCGTTAATTTCCATTTAAAACGTATTTTATTAATTCGTTTTAAAACGATTCTAGCTTCGTTTTCAATTTTAAATCAAAATTGAATTTTCCTTATCATTATAATATATAAATGATAATATTTTCAAAATATCAAATTTTGAAATCATTTCCTTTTCGATATTCATTATAAAAATGAATAAAATCGATATAAATATCATTCACGTCAAAATGGTGTTAATCTAATCAACACGGCTTCATATATTTAAATATTTTCGTTCCATCCCAAATCGGACATCAAAATCATATTTTGATCCATAACTGAATATTATTTTAAAATATTCATTCCTCGTCATTTTAAAATATTTGTTAATTTAAAATATTCATTCTTTCCGAATTGGAATCAATCACAGTCAATTACCATATAATTTTATTTATATGGATTTCGTATACACGTGTACACCACAATAATCTAACATAGTCAACCATCATCCAGAGTGCGTTACACAACTGCATAAGCGTTAAATATAAATAATTAACGTTTACAACAGCCTGTCAACTAATCAATTGACATACAACTAAACATTTGGGATTGGTATACGTCAGATATCATCCCACTACCAGTGTGGGGTTTCAATCAACAAACAGTGATTATTATTAGTGCAGTTGGGTGATGTGTATAATATATCGTCCAAATCAATATCAGTCAAATATGTGCACATAAACAAATCGTCCGATTTGCAAATGAATATTTATTTTATTCATATACACGTTAAAAATTATATTTTTAACGATAAAATATTTATTTCAACACATGAATATTTTAGTTTCCATTTCACATTTCAATCACAATCAATTTCTACATCACAATGCAATCAATCAAGTCTTCCGTGGTCTGTGGACAACACTGAGCAGTTCATATATTCAGTTATAAAATAAATAAGTGTACAAGAGAATATAGTGAGGAGTTCTCACATTGGACTCCACTCTATTAGTTTTTATCTGAATTTCTGAATAATTTGGATTTGAATATGCCTGAAATTCTAATGTGCTCCAAATTGGACCCGGTCTTGCGAAGCTCTCGGCTCCATGATCGCAACGGATCCAGTTTCACATGATTTAGACCTTGTATGAGAAAGTTATAGATTTATAAACATTGGATAATTTATAATGTAATTCACGAATTGATTAATTTTAAAAATAAAACCTTTCTTCCTCCTTTTACACAGGCCGATGGGTTTTTCTGCTTCGAACTAGAGTTTTTCCACTGCTCCACAACCATGCCTCCAACCGACAATCAACCTAGCCCACATCATGCGCCTACGCGCCCTTCTCCACCGCCATAAGTGGCGGCCAAATCGGTGGTCCACCCCGGATGGAAATCGCTCGCAAATGGTGAAGGTTTGGGATGGAAATTCCCGTCCAAAACTCCACGAAATCCAATCAACCAATTATGGATTTGAAGAGAAGAAGAAGCTCTTTAAAATTCTCTAAAGAATCTGGGTCTAATTCTCTACGGTTTTGGAGAATTTTTGGCAATAAAAATAGAGCCTTTTCCGCTGTCGTTTCTATTAGAGGCGGGTTTAGAAAAATAATTAGTTTAGGGTTATTATATATATATATATATATTTCATTAATATTTTATTCCATTTCTACTTAACGTTTAATTATAACGCACCGAACTCCAAACGAAATTCAACGCCTATCGTCGTTAGCTAAATACCCCCCTTTTGGACACAAGGGATATGCCTCGTAAGCCAATTCGACTGTTTCGATTAGTTTTTGTCAAAACTAAAATATAAATCAATATATATATTGAATTTAAACGTACATTTTAATTTACCGGGGCTACATACTGACTCCAAAAATTCCCGCAAAATAAATCTAGCTATGTTTTAATGATACGATCCTAACAAAACTAATTTCGTCGAATTTGGAGACCGTTTGAAAAACGGTCATTTTCCCGTCGATTAAATTTGAACTGAATTGACCAAATGCGTTTAAATTCACCACACTCACATATTAATTCCAAAAATTATAAAAATTAAAATCTAGCAATAATTTGACATCCCAGATCCAATCAAAGTGGTTTCGTCGAAAACAGAGGCCGTTTGCAAAATTGATATTTTTAAGGGCTATATATCGTATAAATTCTATAGCGACTATTATGAATTTTCAACTGAACATAACTTTTTATTCCCGTTATGAAATCTGGATTTTTCACATCCTTGGAATGATATTTTCAAACACATTCAAATATTTCTGTTTTTACTGAAATCTGATTTATTTTGAATCCTGTACGTTCATTTGAAATTTGAAATCGAATTTTCAAACTACCGCGCCATTTTCAATTCCTTTTATATTTAAAATAAAAATAATATTTTAACTCCAATTTAAATAAATTTATACGTTCTAATTCTATTCAAAACAAATTTCTAGTTGTTATTATTTAAAATAAATCATTTTAAATATTCAAAATTCATTAAAATTGCGAAAATAAAAATTTTAAATTGGTTTTGATTTTCTGGGTTGTTACATTTAACCTCCAAGCTTCTAAGTCTCAGAGAAGGTTGTTAAGCAAGAGAATAAATTCTCCGCCACAAAGCAGATATATATTTAATAGAGATCAATCAACACAGAATAAAATCCAATGTCAGACACACATCCATTTACAAGTCTGTTCTGGGTCTGTACGAAACCGGAAACACCTTATTCCTCGTTCCATATGTCTGATACGGAAGAGAGGTTCTCGCATACTCGAACAATCAACAAGTACGTCCGGACAACTACCACTTTAACCCTTTCCTGGGAGCTACCGAATCTAGGGCATCAGTAGTCATCCATTCGATGTGAAGATCGTCGGTCTTTAACCACCATCTTCAATGTCTTTGACTCTTATTCGTCATATAATTATTTGATATGAGATTTAACTCGGCCTTTTCAAATAATCCTCGAATATATATCATTCAAATCATTTCTTTCTTTGGTTAAATTTAATTCAATTCTATAGATTAATGTCAAATAGATCTAACCGTCCATTTTACTTTATAAACCAGGGGAAATTAGTTTATTTCCATTCCATATCGTTCATAATATTTTATAACGATTTATCGCTACTTTTATTTATATAAAAATAGGCCATTTAATTCGAACAACGTTTCAGGTCATTACGCGGCCCTGGCGCTGTTTTTATTCAGATTTGAATTACACATTTCTCAAAATCTAACCGCTGGATCTTACCAAATTTAATATCGTTCGATATATCTTTCCAAAGCAAACCCAACAGTTCCAGTTTTGGAAAAATCCAACGGTCGGATCTCTCGGTATAATCGTTTAAAGTTATGATTCCAAAACGCGAACTACCGCGCACGATTCATTTTATTTTAATATATATATATATATATATATATATATATATATAATTCTTTCGATGGTTTCAAAACCGTTTATTCTTAAAATAATTTTATTCATTCCGTACATATGTTAAAATTTTATTCTTAATGAACAAACATTTATTTCATTACATGTAAATTTTTTACATGTCATATTCATGTTAAAAATGGTATTTTTAACTTACAAGCATTTTATTTCAAGACATGTAATTATATACACTTCCTACACATGTTAAAGATGATATTTTTAACTAATCAAAAATAAAATTCTAGACATGTACATTTTATACACTTTCTACACATGTTAATCATGAAATTTTTATCTAACAAAATATAATTCAACATATGACTTTTTTTTATTACTTCATGAACATATTAAAGACGACATTTTTATCAAACAAAAAACATAATTTAACAAACGATTATTTTATTCTTCATTAACTTGTTAAAGATGTCATTTTTATCAAACAAGGACATAATTTAATTAACAATTATTTTATCCTCATTAACATGTTAAAATGTCATTTTTATCAAACCAAAACATATTTTAACAAACGATTATTTTATCCACATTAACATGTTAAAGATGTCATTTTTATCAAATCAAAACATATTTCAACATATGATTCTTTTTTATAACTTCGCTAACATGTTAAAGCCAATATTTTTAATGAACAAAGCATATTTCAACATATGATTCTTTTTATAACTTTGTTGACATGTTAAAGACAATATTTTTAATGAACAAAACATATTTCAACATACAATTTTTTTATAACTTCGGTAATATGTTAAAGACAATATTTTTAATAAACAAAACATATTTTAACATATGATTCTTTTTATAACTTGACTAACATGTTATAGACAATATTTTTAATGAACAAAACATATTTCAACATATGATTCTTTTTTATAACTTCGCTAACATGTTAAAGACAATATTTTTAATCAACAAAACATATTTCAACATATGATTCTTTTTTATAACTTCATTAATATGTTAAAGACAATATTTTTAATGAACAAAACATATTTTAATATATGATTCTTTTTTATAACTTCGCTAACATGTTAAAGACAATATTTTTAATAATAAAACATATTTCAACATATGGTTCTTTTTTATAACTTCGGTAACATGTTAAAGACAATATTTTTAATGAACAAAACTTATTTCAACATATGATTCTTTTTATAACTTCGCTAACATGTTAAAGACAATATTTTTAATGAACAAAACATATTTCAACATATGATTCTTTTTAATAACTTCAGTAACATGTTAAAAATAATATTTTTAATAAACAAACATTTATTTCTAACATGAACATTTTTGTAATTATTACATACAATAAAAATGTAATTTTTATTGTTAAAACATTTTATTTCAAACATTGAATATTTTTGATGATTTGTAACACCCCGTATTTTTAAGATAATAAAATAAGAATAACTTAATTAAATAATGAGAATTAAGCAAAACAGACTGTGCCATTGCGTCCGTCTCAGAATTCTGGTCAAGATAGACACCTGGTTTGCATAAAACGGACATCATATGAAGAAGTTATTAAGCCTAGAAGTTTGTATACGCACAAGATATATATATATATATATATATATATATATATATATATATATATATATATAGACACACAAACAAATTAAAATATGAAATAAAGAATAAAATAAGGATTGCATGTAATAAATACATACATTGGAAAAAAAATGTAATGCATGCATTGAAAGAAAGGATTGGTTGCATGCAATGTAAATATGTTGCATGCACTAATTTGCAAACATAATGCATTAACATTAAAAGAAAAAGATTCATGCAGTGGTTTAATTTAAATATTGTAACTAACATGAAAAAGAGAAGTAAGGAGAGAACAATAATTATCATTGTTCTAAGACTTATTAACAAAAGACTTCATAGCTTAGTTGGTTAAGGCATTGGATTTGTAACATGAAGGTCGGGGGTTCGAACTCCGGCGGTGGCATAATTTTTATCTTTGTTTTAGAGAGGGCCAACTGAACATGCAAATATATGTACGTATACAAATTCAAAATTTGAAAGGATAAGAACGTACATGAAACACCCCACCTCCGTTAAGGTCACTCACAAAGGGAATGCCTTAACTTTGGTGGAGCATTATATGTAAAAGACAAAGATAATTTACACGACAGATATGTACAAGCAGCGGAAAAACTAACTTTATTTCAAACGTGTTCATAACAAAACATTACAGCAAATTGTTTCAAACCAACTTCCAAATCATTACATCAAAATCTCCGTCTTGGTTATTACATAAGGAAGCATAAAACAGAATAAAACTGCATAAATCCCCAAGTAGTAGTGTGTCAAAAGCCATAGCCAAAGATAAGAAGTTTCAAGCTATACATCACAGAGTCTTCAAGCTTGGAAAGAAGAATGGTCCACATTATGCGGAGTCATTCCCTCCCTATGTACCTGAGGGGGGGAACGGAAGAAAAGAGAGCGAAAGAAAATGTAACACCCCGTATGTTGAATAACTTGTTATAATATAAATCAGGGCAGAATTAAATTTTAAGATCTAAATCAGGGGAAACGGGCTATGCCATTGCGTTTGTCTCAGAAAAATACGCGAAATAGAGTCCGAGTTTTCGAAAATCGGAGTCCGTATGACCCAGTTAAGTCCCAATGAAGTTTTCAGAAAATTCAAATTTCGAAAAACAGATTTCAAATGCAGAAATCAGGCTAGGCGGGAAAATTCCCGCCTGCACCAGGTCAACCCCCATGTCGACTGGGGAGTCGAGACACATGGGGGTGTGTCGACTGTAGTGTCGACACCCCTGTCGACACAGGGTGCAACATGGCTTGCTCGGCCAGTTTGGCCTGGGTGCAGCCTGAAGGAGTTTGGGCTGTGTTTGGTGGCTTGTGACGAGATCTGACGGCTCTAACCTAATCTAGGGTTAATCTAAGGGCCTAAACTACATCCTAAATCTATAAATACACCCTAAGACTACCCTAATTCATACTAAAAATAGAAACAACGTCGTCATGCCATCAAAATGCAACTAGAAAGAGCCTCCATCAAATTATAGAAGAAGATAGCTTCTCAAATCAACTTCTAATCAACTCTAGCAACTTAATCTTCTTCATAGGAGTGCTAATCAACAAGTTGTGAGTTTCTATGCCTTTATAAAGCAATTGCTAAACTAATTATGATAGGATATAATGAGGTTATGGTTATGTATGTGGATCAATGCAAGTTATGTTGTCATATGCTATGTGTTCATGATGTTAGTTATGCAAATTTTATGCTATATGTTCATGATGCTAGTTATGCAAGTTGGGTGTAATTTATGCTATATGTTCATGATGCTAGTTATGCAAATCCCTATGATAAACATTGATCCATTATGACACCATGTTATGCAAGTTTGGTGTTTGATTATATGCAAGTTCATATATGACATGTTATGCAAGTTTGGTGTTTGATTATATGCAAGTTCATATATGACATGTTATGCAAGTTTGGTGTTTGATTATATGCAAGTTCATATATGACATGTTATGCAAGTTTGGTGTTTGATTATATGCAAGTTCATGTATGACATGTTATGCAAGTTTGGTGTTTGGTTATATGCAAGTAACATGTGCAAGTTTACACCTTTGTATGATATGCATACATATGCAAGTTAACCCCTTTGTATGTCATACATACATATGCAAGTTTACCCTTTTATATGACATAAGTAACTTATGCAAGTTACCCTCTTTATGACATATGTGATTCATGCAAGTTTGGGTTGGTTATTTATGCTAGTTGGGTTTGATGCTATGGTCATATATGCAAGTTGACACCTTTAAAACCCATGTGATGCTAATGTTATGCTAAGTTGAACCCATTGTATTTGTGATGAATCTTCCCTTTTAAGTATGTCATGTTAGCGTATTACGTGGGGAACGATGGGGTTAATATTCATGTTAACAAGATTGTGGTGAAATTGGTATGATGTTGCATACCATGAGTGGATGGACATAATTGAGTCAATTATGTACATCATTAAATTGGAATTAATTAGGGAAAATTAATTCAAAATATGGGGGTGATTAATTAGGTGTAATTAATCGACTAAGAAACGAGGTTGGACCCTTTTGTAGCATAAGATTGCCCGGAACCGACCGGCAAATCCAGCGGCTAAAAATGATTGGCCCAATGTGAGAGGTCTTAGGCATAAACTAAATACATGACAAGTGTAAAGACACGAGGTTAGACTCTGTTATGGCGTAAGGCTGCCCGGACCCGACCGGCAAATCCAGCTGCCATAAAAGATAGTCTAATGTGAGAGGTCTTTACAATGGTTACGTTCTTAATCAATTAATAAACACTTAACCAGATAAGCATGTAGTGGGGCATGAGGGGTTAAGTGGGTGCCTTGGGTGGCATGTGGAAATCAAGTAAATGCCTTGGGTGGCATGTGGAAATCTAGTGGGTTGCCTTGGGTGGCAATAGAAAATACGATTAGCATACTTAACCAAGTGGAAACATGTAATTAAACATGATTAAAGGGTTAAGTGGGATGCACCAGAAAAAGGGACAAGCTTAGGTGGGTAGCTTGTGGGGGCCCATTTCAACCAGTAACCCACATGTATCTTGTTGGGCTCGACCCATGTCGAGGACGGGACACGCGTACTAGGCTTGACTATAAGAGGCCAAAACGGGTTAGCGGTGGCAACGCAAGTCCAACGGGTTTCATATGCGTGTGTGGACCCGGGCTGGTAGGTAAGACGTTGTTACATCGTGTAGGTATAAGCCGTGCACCGTTGGTTGTATCGGGTTGCCACTTCGGGGAGTGATACACCCCACTGTGGGGCCAGCACGGGTATCTATGTTAGGGAGCCGATCGCTTGGGGAGTAGGGGGTACACTTAGTGGAGATAGGGGCAGACGGCACCTATGTAGTCAGCTAGGGGTACACGAAACTACTAGTTAAATTTCTAAGTCCTTGGGTGGGATCAACCTTTAAGTAGGAATGACTGGTGTGGTGCAGTGTAGTAATTACCCTTGGGTGGGTAGATGCGTCTTTATCGATATCTTAGTTCTTCCTATGTCTAGTTGGTTGCTTAGTGTAGTCATTTATCCCCAGTCGTCACCGTACCAAGTTTATATCATACCCTAATTACTTTAATGATTGTATTGTTAAAGTTATAGGGCTCACTCAGACTTATGTCTGACCCCGTTGTTTTTATCTTTTTCCCCCTCAGGTTGGGCCTAGCACTAGTGGGCTTTGATCAGATTTCTTTATCTATCTTTTGGAGCTTGGACCGTTGATGTAAAGCCCAACTTATCTTTTCTATTATGGCTATTAGTTATGTAGTGGGATTATGTACTTATGTTTTTTTATCAGGATGGATATTTAGTACTTGACTCTTGTTTTATGGTTTTGTAACCAAACATGTTTACATTCTGCTACAATGAAATGATGTTTTATTTAACAAGCATTATTTATATCTGTCTTGTTGTAATTTTTCTGTTCTATATTCACTTAAAATACTCCACCGAAGTTAAGGCATTCCCATAGTGAGTGACCTTAGCGGGTGTGGGGTGTTACACGTGGTATCAGAGCAAAAGGTTACCAGAACAGATAAATTTTTTAGAAAAACTGTTTTTCTAAAAACATTTTTGGAAGAAGTATTTTCAAAATCATGTCTTTTAAGAGAAAAGTTTTGGAAAGAAAAGCATAATCCCCAATAGCCATATCTTTATCTTTCGAATTCTCCGTTTTGAATCTTTCCTTCCTCGTTTCAGCATGACTGAAGATCTTAACTTTCCGGAGGGTGTAGCGATACCAGTATGGTATAGGAGATTGATGGAGGCTAGGGCCACCGCTGCGGGTCCAGCAAATGTTCCTCCACCACCAGTTGCACCCGATCTTCCTCCCCCTCCTCCTCCTCGCACGGATACTTTTGCTAAGACTTGAAAGGAATTTAAGGCTATGGGAGGGAAACCTTTTCAAGGATTAGAAACTTTTGTGGAAGCTAGGGATTGGCTTAAGGAAACGGAAGAGTTGATAGATATCTTTGAGATGGAAGAAGGAAAGAAAGTCAAGTTAGCTGCTTGGTTAATGAAGGGAGAGGCCTCATTCTGGTGGGAGGTAACTAATGGAGAACGCCTAGTTGACTCTTGGGCGGACTTCAGACAAAGGTTTGTGGCAAAGTTCCTCTCAATGGCGGAAGAAAATCTGTATATGGAAAGGTTCTTGGCTCTAAAGCAAGGAAACCTATCAGTGAAGGAATATGTCAACAAGTTTAATCAGTTAGCAAGGTTTGGCATAAACATGGTGAATACACCGGAGAAGAAGGCTTTGAGGTTCGTTAAAGGCTTGAATGAACCGATGCATGGATTGGCTATGACTCACATCCCTATGGGGGCCACCTTTGAGAAGCTAGTAGACATGGCACTCATGCATGAGGAAGAGAAGGGTCCCAATGCTAATAAGGCACCCAAGAAGAAAGGAGATCAGAAGAGACCTCAACAGCAACAACAAAACATGCGTGGGAAAGGCAACGGTGGCAAGGGAAAGAAGAAGTGCTTCAATTGCGGGACACCAGGCCACCTAAGCAAAGATTGTCGGAAGAAGAAGAAGACTGGCTGCTTCCACTGTGGCGAAGCAGGGCATTTAGTGAAAGACTGCCCTAAGAAGGGGCAGAGGACGGGATCTACCTCAGAACGACAGGTGCAAGCTCTTATGGCACCAGGTCAGCCAAGGGGGCAAGTTCAAGCTCTCGCGGTTCCACCGATTCAGGAAAGAGGTAGAACTATTTCCGTTCAAAGTCTGGTTTTTCTGTTTGATCATCCTATCCGTACTTTATTCGACTCTGGCGCATCGCATTCGTTTATCTCATCATCATTAGTTGAGTCACTGCACTTAGACACCAGTCTAGTAGATGATCCCTTGGTTGTTTCAAACCCAATTGGGGGCTCCACTTATTTGTCCATGATATGTTTGGGTTTGAAGATTTCTATACTTAGCGTTGAGTTTAGATGTGATGCTTTTGTTTTGGGCTTCACGGGCTATGGGTTAATTTTGGGCATGGACTGGTTATCCAGTAATGGTGCCATTCTTGATTGTGAAAGGAGAGTTGTTAGGCTCATGACCCGCTTGGGGAACACTCTCGAGATCTCTTGTAATCCCATGAATTCTGTTATGCTAAGTTATCTTGAATCGCTTGACGCTTCGGTCGAGAGTTTGCGATCTGTTAGAGTGGTCCGGGAATATTCGGATGTGTTTGAGGAGGTGAAGGGTCTACCTCCGAAGCCGGAGATCGACTTCCGAATATATCTGGTAGACATTGCTAAACCAGTATCTTTGCCAGTGCGCCACATGGCTCCTCGTGAGAGGAGGGAACTCCATAAGCAAGTAGGGGAGTTGCTCGAGAAGGGGTTCATAAGACGAAGTATATCGGAGTGGGGTGCTCCGGTAGTTTTTGCCACGAAGGCGGATGGGTCCCTCAGACTTTGTGTAGACTATAGAGAACTCAACAAGCTCACAAAGAAGAATAGACACCCATTGCCGAGGATTGACGATCTCTTTGATCAATTGGTTGGCGCCTCAGTGTTTTCGCAGTTGGACTTAGCTACGGGGTTTCATCAGTTGAGAGTGGCTGAGGATAGTATAGAGAAGACTGCCTTTAGGACTCCGGATGGTTTCTATGAGTGGCTGGTGATGCCCTTTGGTTTGACGAACGCCCCTGCATACTTTGTTGATTTGATGAGTAGGGTGTTCAGGGAGTACCTTAATAAGTTCGTGGTGGTCTTTGTGGATGACATCTTAGTCTTTTCTAAGAGTGAAGAAGAGCATGCCCTACATCTTAGGGAAGTGTTGGAGACTCTTCGAGCGCATAGCCTTAAGGCTAAATTCTCTAAATGTCACTTTTGGAGGAAGGAGGTGCGGTTCTTAGGGCACATGGTCTCTAAGGAAGGGATAGCTGTGGATCCCGCTAAGGTAGTATCCATCCAAGATTGGAAGGTTCCGAAGAATGCTACCGAGGTAAGGAGTTTCTTGGGGTTGGCTGGCTACTATAGGAAGTTTATCAAGGACTTCGCGAAGATATCAGCCCCATTAACTGGGTTAACAAAGAAGAATCTAGTCTTCACATGGGACGTAGATTGTGATGATGCGTTCCAACGGTTAAAGAGAGCTTTGACCACAGCTCCAGTCTTAGTGTTGCCAGATGGGAGTAAGCCATTTGTTGTTTATACCGATGCTTGTGGGACAGGACTAGGCGCAGTCTTAATGCAAGAGGGAAGGGTAATAGCCTATGGGGGAAGGCAGTTGAGAGCGCATGAGAAAAATTACCCTACACATGATCTAGAGTTGGCCGCTATTGTTTTTGCGCTTAAGACTTGGCGCCATTATCTTCTTGGCGAGTGGTTCGAATTGTTCACTGACCACAAATCATTGAAGTACTTATTTTCTCAAAAAGATTTGAACTTAAGACAGCAAAGGTGGATGGAGTTCTTAGCATCCTATGATTTCGAGATAGCGTATACCCTTGGCAAGGGTAACGTGGTGGCGGACGCCTTAAGCAGAAAAAGGTTGTCCTTGAGTCCATTGTTCGTGAAACGACGAAGCTTGGAATTTATCTCGATGTTTGATTTCAGACCTTCCATTGACTTTGTACCCGGTTTGCTAGCATCCTTAGAGGTCAGACCTACTCTTTTGGGACGGATTGGCGAGACACAGCGGGATGACCCAAAGTTGGTTGAGTTAGTAGAGAAGCTCATAAGGGGGGAGTCGTCCAGCCATTTGAGTAGGTACACCCTAGACGATAGGGGGTGCTTGCGTAGAGACGGTAGACTTTGTGTACCGCAAGACGAGGGTTTGAGGAAGGCTATTCTTGATGATGCGCATCGTTCAAAGATGACCATTCATCCCGGTGGGGACAAGATGTACCAAGACATGAAGCGAGTTTTCTTTTGGGCCGGTATGAAGAAAGATGTGGCTGAGTATGTCGCTAGATGCTTGGTGTGCCAACAAATGAAAGCGGAGCAAAAGAAACCCGGTGGGTTGCTTCACCCATTGGAGGTTCCGCAATGGAAATGGGATAGCGTCTCGATGGATTTTATTGATGGGTTACCGAGATCGAGGAAGGGCAATACGGGAATTTGGGTTGTGGTACACAGACTTACTAAGAGCGCCCATTTCATACCCGTGAAGAGCAAGAGGACTGCTCCATGGCTAGCTTCAGTTTACCTTCGAGAGATAGTTCGGTTGCATGGTGTACCTTCTAGCATAGTGAGCGATCGAGATCCTATCTTCACTAGCGAGTTTTGGAAGAGTTTGCAAGAGGCAGTAGGGACTCAGTTGTGTTTGAGCACCGCATATCATCCTCAGACGGACGGCCAGACCGAGAGGGTGAATCGTGTTCTAGAAGACCTTTTGAGGCTATGTATTTTAGATTTTGGAGGTACGTGGGAAGAGCATCTTCCATTGGTGGAGTTCGCATATAATAACAGCTTTCAGTCTAGTATTGGCATGGCTCCTTTCGAAGCTCTTTATGGAAGGCCTTGTCGGTCACCTACATGTTGGTGGGAATCTACGGATAAGATCTTGCTTGGGCTTGATATGGTTAGAGAGACTTCGAAAAAGATTGATTTGATTAGAAGAAGGATGAAAGCGGCGCAAGACAGACAGAAATCTTACGCGGATAAGAGAAGGACGGATCTTGAGTTTGATGTTGGGGACATGGTCTTTGTCAAAGTATCTCCATTACGGAATGTTGTTCTCTTTGGGTCCGTTGGGAAGTTAGCACCAAGGTTTGTAGGGCCGTTTCCTATTAAGGAAAGGATTGGACGGATGGCATATAGAGTGGATTTGCCCGAGAGACTTAGTGGTGTACATGACGTATTCCATGTGTCACATTTGAGGAAGTGCCTACATGAGACCGCAGAGGTGGTAGAGCCGAGCTTGCTTAGAGAAGTGGAGGTAGAGCGTGATGCGACTATCCGACGAGCTCCTACCCTCATCCTTGGGTCAGAGATTAGGAAGTTGAGAAACAGAGAGGTTCGACTAGTCAAAGTGCAATGAGGAGAGGATGAGAACAATGCTACTTGGGAGACAGAAGCGAAGATGCGTTCACTGTACCCATTCCTTTCGAGGGTATGTCTTTTAACTTCTCCTTTATCGTTTGTCTAGTACTTATCTTATCTTTAGTATGTCCTCTCATTAGTACTTTTGACCTTTAGATAGGGTAAACCTATGGTTGAAACATGTGTTTGAGACATGTTATGATTGATGGATGTGTGTGGATGCAAGTGTTTGCTAGTGGTTGCTCGTGGATGCATATACACACACTTTAGACACTAGATCGGCTCAGTCACTTCATATTGCATATTGCATATAATTGTGTGTAGGTAGCTATATTAATGGATGTATAATGGTTGTGTTATCACATGGATGATGCTTTTTGGTGAATGGTTGTGCACACATGTAGAAATAGTATGTGTCGATAGGGTTCTTTCGCATAAATATTGGATGCATGGCACTATCATGGTTTGCATTAAGGAGGTCAACTGAATCAGTAGACCGCCTGATTTTGCATTAGACAGGGAACATATACACACACTTTTTGCATATGTTCATACGTCATTAGAAGTTTTAAGGACAATGGATGCCAGTGTTTGATGGTTTAGTAGATGGTTGTTTGGTTGGTAGGATGCGTTCTTCTTGACTTCGAGATTTCGGGGACGAAATCCTTTAAGTAGGGGAGAATGTAACACCCCGTATGTTGAATAACTTGTTATAATATAAATCAGGGCAGAATTAAATTTTAAGATCTAAATCAGGGGAAACGGGCTATGCCATTGCGTTTGTCGTGGAAAAATACACGAAATAGAGTCCGAGTTTTCGAAAATCGGAGTCCGTATGACCCAATTAAGGCCCAACGAAGTTTTCAGAAAATTCAAATTTCGAAAAACAGATTTCAAATGCAGAAATGGGGCTAGGCGGGAAAATTCCCGCCTGCACCAGGTCGACCCCCGTGTCAACTGGGGTGTCGACACACATGGGGGCGTGTCGACTGTAGTGTCGACACCCCTGTTGACACAGGGTGCAACCTGGCTTGCTCGGCCAGTTTGGCCTCGGTGCAGCCTGAAAGAGTTTGGGCTGTGTTTGGTGGCTTGTGACGAGATCTGACGGCTCTAACCTAATCTAGGGTTAATCTAAGGGCCTAAACTACATCCTAAATCTATAAATACACCCTAAGACTACCCTAATTCATACTAAAAATAGAAACAACGTCGTCATGCCGTCAAAATGCAACTAGAAGGAGCCTCCATCAAATTGTAGAAGAAGATAGCTTCTCAAATCAACTTCTAATCAACTCTAGCAACTTAATCTTCTTCATAGGAGTGCTAATCAACCAGTTGTGAGTTTCTATGCCTTTAGCAAGCAATTGCTAAACTAATTATGATAGGATATAATGAGGTTATGGTTATGTATGTGGATCAATGCAAGTTATGTTGTCATATGCTATGTGTTCATGATGTTAGTTATGCAAGTTTTATGCTATATGTTCATGATGCTAGTTATGCAAGTTGGGTGTAATTTATGCTATATGTCCATGATGCCAGTTGTGCAAATCACTATGATAAACATTGATCCATTATGACACCATGTTATGCAAGTTTGGTGTTTGATTATATGCAAGTTCATATATGACAAGTTATGCAAGTTTGGTGTTTGATTATATGCAAGTTCATATATGACATGTTATGCAAGTTTGGTGTTTGATTATATGCAAGTTCATATATGACATGTTATGCAAGTTTGGTGTTTGATTATATGCAAGTTCATGTATGACATGTTATGCAAGTTTGGTGTTTGGTTATATGCAAGTAACATGTGCAAGTTTACACCTTTGTATGATATGCATACATATGCAAGTTAACCCCTTTGTATGTCATACATACATATGCAAGTTTACCCCTTTATATGACATAAGTAACTTATGCAATTTACCCTCTTTATGACATATGTGATTCATGCAAGTTTGGGTTGGTTATTTATGCTAGTTGGGTTTGATGCTATGGTCATATATGCAAGTTGACACCTTTAAAACCCATGTGATGCTAATGTTATGCTAATTTGAACCCATTGTATTTGTGATGAATCTTCCCTTTTAAGTATGTCATGTTAGCGTATTACGTGGGGAACGATGGGGTTAATATTCATGTTAACAAGATTGTGGTGAAATTGGTATGATGTTGCATACCATGAGTGGATGGACATAATTGAGTCAATTATGTACATCATTAAATTGGAGTTAATTAGGGAAAATTAATCCAAAATATGGGGGTGATTAATTAGGTGTAATTAATCGACTAAGAAACGAGGTTGGACCCTTTTGTAGCATAAGTCTGCCCGGAACCGACCGGCAAATCCAGCAGCTACAAATGATTGGCCCAATGTGAGAGGTCTTAGGCATAAACTAAATACATGACAAGTGTAAAGACACAAGGTTAGACTCTGTTATGGCGTAAGGCTGCCCGGACCCGACCGGCAAATCCAGCTGCCATAAAAGATAGTCTATTGTGAGAGGTCTTTACAACGGTTACACTCTTAATCAATTAATAAACACTTAACCAGATAAGCATGTAGTGGGGCATGAGGGGTTAAGTGGGTGCCTTGGGTGGCATGTGGAAATCAAGTAAATGCCTTGGGTGGCATGTGGAAATCTAGTGGGTTGCCTTGGGTGGCAATAGAAAATACGATTAGCATACTTAACCAAGTGGAAACATGTAATTAAACATGATTAAAGGGTTAAGTGGGATGCACTAGAAAAAGGGACAAGCTTAGGTGGGTAGCTTGTGGGGGCCCATTTCAACCAGTAACCCACATGTATCTTGTTGGGCTCGACCCATGTCGAGGACGGGACACGCGTACTGGGCTTGACTATAAGAGGCCAAAACGGGTTAGCGGTGGCAACGCAAGTCCAACGGGTTTCATATGCGTGTGTGGACCCGGGCTGGTAGGTAAGACGTTGTTGCATCGTGTAGGTATAAGCCGTGCACCGTTGGTTGTATCGGGTTGCCACTTTGGAGAGTGATACACCCCACTGTGGGGCCAGCACGGGTATCTACATTAGGGAGCTGATCGCTTGGGGAGTAGGGGGTACACCTAGTGGAGATAGGGGCAGACGGCACCTATGTAGTCAGCTAGGGGTACACGAAACTACTAGTTAAATTTCTAAGTCCTTGGGTGGGATCAACCTTTAAGTAGGAATGACTGGTGTGGTGCAGTGTGGTAATTACCCTTGGGTGGGTAGATGCGTCTTTATCGATATCTTAGTTCTTCCTATGTCTAGTTGGCTGCTTAGTGTAGTCATTTATCCCAGTCGTCACCGTACCAAGTTTATATCATACCCTAATTACTTTAATGATTGTATTGTTAAAGTTATAGGGCTCACTCAGAATTATGTCTGACCCCGTTGTTTTTATCTTTTTCCCCCTCAGGTCCTCAGGTTAGGCCTAGCACTAGTGGGCTTTGATCAGATTTCTTTGTCTATCTTTTGGAGCTTGGACCGTTGATGTAAAGCCCAGCTTATCTTTTCTATTATGGCTATTAGTTATGTAGTGGGATTATGTACTTATGTTTTTTTATCAGGATGGATATTTAGTATTTGACTCTTGTTTTATGGTTTTGTAACCAAACATGTTTACCTTCTGCTGCAATGAAATGATGTTTTAGTTAACAAGTATTATTTATATCTGTCTTGTTGTAATTTTTCTGTTCTATATTCACTTAAAATACTCCACCGAAGTTAAGGCATTCCCATAGTGAGTGACCTTAGCAGGTGTGGGGTGTTACAGAAAATGGGTCAAACATAAGTCTGGTAAGTCCCGTGATTATTCAGCACGTAAACTGATAAGAGAACCATGACTTGAAAAAGCTGGATACAGGACAATAATAAGGAAATAAGGTAACATAGGATAAGGTAGGCTAAACAAGGCAAGATAAACAAGGCAAGATAAACTAATCATACTATCGCACTCATGTCCATATTCTCTGCACCTACTAGATATTTTAACCATTATCATGAGTTCAAAACCCAGTGATCCCTTTTCATTAGTCGGCTCCTACTCGCACGCGTTTACCACTTGTGTCAAACGGCCCCGCTCGATTGTAGATACCTGTGCTGGTCTCACCATGGGGTGTATCAAATCCTATGGTGGCAACCCGACACGATTCAAGATGCATAGTGTATAACTATTGATGCCCAGTGCCTGCTTTTTCCACTCCGGAGTACGTGCACGCCCGTATTCCGTCGGAATCTAAACTGACGCACCAACCGCCGTCGTTTTGACTGCTTATAATCAGCCTAGTAATCGTGCCCCACCCTACCTAGTTCAGGGTACTATGATACATCTATGTGGGTTACTACTGAAATGGGTCCCCGTTACCAGGGTTTCCTAGTCAACATGTTAAATTGGTTAAGTGTCCAAGTTAACCTAACCCCACCAATCAGTTTAGTTAACATGTTGCGTTGGTTAAGTGTTGCCTTAATTAACTTAACCCTATCATTCCTGACTTAGCTTTAATTCATTTACTAAAGCACCAACCACTCACATTAGACAGGTATTGTTGCGGTTACTAGATGTGTCGGTCAGGTCCGGGCAGTTTTACACCGCAACTCAGTCTAACATCGGGTTCCTTTGGGCTTGATGCACTAACCTCCCACATTAGATATATATTGTTACGGTTGCTGGATGTGCTGGGCGGTTCCAGCCAGTCTTACACCGTAACTCAATCTAACCTCGGATTAGGCATATTCGTCTTTTCTAAATTTACATATTTACTTCTTTATATTTATACGCAAATTATTTTCATTCAAGTCAAGCCCAATTTTCCTTTTTAAATCAAGTTCATAATTTTAGGTATAAAAATTTGTACCACTTCATGCCATAAAATATTTTCATTTTCTTGAGCCAAATATGCCAATTATATATAGTTTCATATTTTTCCCCCTACGTTACCCCCGTTAAACGTTCGCATGAATCACATAAAATGTTAGGCTCGATACATAGCCTAACTTATACACAAAAGGGAAAAAAGAGGAACATGTAATAATTCCAACATCATAAAAATATGGATCTAACTACACATGTATCATATGAACTTGGCATAGAACATTATACATTCAATTATGAACTTGCAAATTTAGATCTACTTAACATGGATCATGAAATAGGGGTTTTACATAGAATTACATAAACTTAACATTAGGCATGTAATTGTGAACTTCGCAAATTATTTGGATCTAATCTAACACGAACCTAATCATATTAGCATGTAGTTTTGGTCATATATGTGAATATGGTTGAACTTGCATAACCATAATAAAATTACCAAATTGTCATATAACACATAGATGTTAGTGTCAAATAATGCAACATGAATTGTCATTGCAAAAATTTACACAATGTGATATCCATCGCCAAATTATACAATATGGTTTGTCATTGCCAAACTAAACAATATGATAAGCCATCGCAAAATTATAATATGTCATCGCCAATATATGTCATCACCAAGTATGCAACATAATATGTCATCTCCAATTTATTCAACGTGATCCAAAGTATAATATGTCATCGCTAAACTAACAACATATATGTCATTGGCCAATTATACAACATATAGGTCCAAAGCATTTAACATTCATCATCAAATTACATACAACAAGGTTCACAACTTAGCATAGAAAGAATCATAGTCTCAGTCAATTCAGTTTTAACAAAAAGGATAGGCATAGATTTACATTAGGCGATGTCCTATATCCAGTTATTTAGTCATGATTCTAACATCGTTTAGGTCTAAATGATAACTGGACTTACAAAAAGGAGGCTAGTCTTGAGTTCTGGGATCTGTATTCTGAATCTGAATAGCTTTCCTTTGTTGTAGACATTGAATTCTCTTAGTTGAATTAGATTTGATTTGCAATTCCTACTTGCTTTCTAGTTGAATGAGAATGGCTGTAATGACCCGGATATTCCATCGGTTAGATTTGAATATTTAATACAGTTTTAAATATTTGGTGGATAAATATAAATGGAATTTTCATATTAAGTATCAATTTAATAATCAGTTTCGATTTAATATCGAATATATCAAGTTATCAGAATACGAAGTGGATTGAATTAAAATTTAATTCTTAATTTAATTACAGTTCAATCAATCAATAGAAAATCCTGTTTGAATTTCTATAATAATATTAAAATTTATTATCGAAGAATGAATTGTTTTAAATTTAAATTTATGTTGATTTAAATTAATATCGTCTCATGATGATCCAATTGAGCTTCGATACCTGTCCCAGTGTGTTCAGAATAGCGGTTTTACCATAGGAATGTCAGTGTCGTGTTTAGAAAGGAGTTCAGAACTCGTGGGATTAATTTAATTAATTTTAATCGTATCGTAAATTAAAAACTAAATTAAATAAATATATATTAGTGGATTTCCTTTTGCCAACAGACAATAGCCTTGGCCTCCTGAGCATCAGAAATTTTGTGAGGAAATAAAATCAACACCGTTCCTTTTTCTCTTCCACTCCTCATCTTATAAAAACCACGCCCCTCTGTTGTTTACAAATAGAATTAAAGCTTCAGACAAAGTCGAAATGGCCACTGCCTTAAAATAAAAAATCGCGAAATCCTCTGAAGCATCAGAAAAGGAGCACCGCGAGTCGAATTGGAGCGTCGAGAGTCAAATCCACAACGACACTAAAGCTCGACAACATCTGGAGTCCATCGCGAGGTACAGAAAAGGTCGGGATTGGGATTTTTGGCACTCGCGAGTTCGACGAGGTGGTGTTCAGGGCAGCTAAAGTGGATCGAAGGTCGAAGTTGGGTTCAATTGAATGGGGAGTTCGATGTTTTGGATTTTGGGGTTCCGATCATTACTGGAGGGGATGAAAGGGCTGTCGACTGTGGAAATTTGGGTTACTGTTAGGTGGAGGATGTGGTTCCAATAAGGGACTGTTGGTGGATTCAAAGGCGTAACAGTAGTTTAACAGTAGGTGTATGGTTGTGTGAAATGGAGTTGCAAATGAAGTGTTCGACGAAATGTCAAAAGGGAATGGAGCAATATTGGGGCTGATTGTGGTAATTGAAACTGTTCATGAGTGTATCGTGGATTTTTCGAGAGCATTTGCAAGGCGAATAAGGTATACCGTTAATTTAAATTAGGTAATTAGTTATAATTACCATTATAAAAAAATAAATCAATTCATAGTTGTGGGATTAATGACATATCCTTGATCATGAAATTAATAAGGGGAATAAAAAAAATTTTGCAAGGTTGAATCAATCAAGTCTTGTGGGTTTCGTAGTTGTGAGGGATACAAACTAGAGATGGATTTTTGGAATCGCTTGGGAATTTATATTTAAAGTCAGAATGAGTCGACAATTGAAATCATCGGTGAGTAAATCTCACTCACCTGTTTAATTAGAAATATTTTTATTCGTTAAAAATATTTGTGTGTTGATTGTTGGATGCTTTAAATATTTATTTATTGCTGTTAAAAATATATTAGTTATCTAGGATTGGTTGACTATTATATATATATTGGGTTGATGGTTGGATTGTTCCCGCAGTTTCATTAGCGGATGCCCGCGGTACCATAGCGGAAGATTACCCTATACGCCCCACGCTATGATTAGTGGATGACCTTCATACCGCGATATCCTGCCTCGAAGCAGGATGGGTATTACTATGTGCTAACATCTGTGGATGCAGGAAAAACAGGTTGGAGGAATCCAACTGGATTCCTCAAAAATATATTATCTGTTTGTTGTTTGTTTGATTTCATATATATTCATATACGATGTGTTAAAAATCAAATGATTGAAAATTGGTTGATCTGATTGTTGAAAATACCACTAGGGCTTGGGATATTGATTTATAAAAATATCGAATAAGGGTATTTGAAATTAAAAGGGGAATTCTATTTTTATAAATAGAATTTGAATTTTTAATAAAACTATAGAAAATATTAACTTGTTTTGAAGGTATATAAAACAAGTGATCGAATTTATAAAGTTGTTTATAAATGAAAAGGATGGAATTTGAATCGAATTTATAAAGTTGTTTATAAATGAAAAGGATGGAATTTGAATCGAATTTATAAAGTTGTTTATAAATGAAAATATGGGATTTGAATCGAATTTATAAAGTTGTTTATAAATGAAAATATGGGATTTGAATCGAATTTATAAAGTTGTTTATAAATGAAAAGGATGGAATTTAAATCGAATTTATAAAGTTGTTTATAAATGAAAATATGGGATTTGAATCGAATTTATAAAGTTGTTTATAAATGAAAATATGGGATTTGAATCGAATTTATAAAGTTGTTTATAAATGGAAAGGTGGGATTTGAATTGAAGTTATAAACGTTGTTTATAAATAATGCAGAGAATTCAAATAGAATTTGAATATAGAATTCAAATAGACTTTAAACAATAGAATTTGAATAGAATTTGAATATAGAATTCAAATGGAGTTTAACTATAGAATTTGAAAATAGAATTCAAATGAAGTTTAAATATAGGGATGCAAATAGAATTCAAATGAAGTTTAAATAAAAAGAATTCAAATAGAATTGATTTGGAATTTGAATAAGAAGTCGATAAGGGAACGAGAGTATGAGTATAATTAGAATTTGTTAATATGCAGTTAAAATATATTTGAACATGTCATGTTTAAATATGAAGGTGAAATAGACTGAAGAGTTAAGTAACAAATTTATTTAACAAATTGAGTTAAAACGGTTTGGTATAGTTAAATAGATTGGACAGGTATAGATATACAGGAGACAGGTATGGCATAAAGTATAGAAGTGAAATAAATAGAATGCCCAACAAAAAGGTACGTATTTAATTTCCATATGAGATTTTATGCGCCGTATCGGCAAGCCGCTTGGCTTTTTCTTTTTGAGATAAGAAGGACTGGGAAAGCTATTTGAAATTTCCCGATGCTCCCGGTACAAAGGAGGTTATGGCGAATTTTTCCGGGAATTTAAGGAGATAGAATATTTTTAAGATAATTTGATAGTTAGAAATCAACGTATCGAAATATATAGAAGTCGATAAGAAAACGAACTTAGAAATAGAATAGTATAATCAAAAAGGAAGTATAAGAATAAAATCTAGAAAGATTAGAAAGAGAAAATGTATATGTGTTTGAAGGTGAAAAATCAGTTGTATGGTATTGATTATTCGAGTAAGTAGTCTTGTCTGTTTTTGACGTTAAATGTTATTCCGTCAAGGTCTGAGAGGTAATTATACCCCAACTTGGTTGATTTCATGATATACCGATAAGTAGCAAGATTCAGGCTCGAAGATCAATGTGGGATAAGAATTAGTTAAATATTGTATTTGGGTTGTCGTAACGATGTTTTACATAACATCCGTTTTAACCCAAATGAAATGTAAGCTTGGAAATAGATGTTAAATATTTCCTAAGTATAGGAATAAACGAGATTGGAAATGTTTTCCAAAGAACGTAAAAGGGAAATATGGTTATTGAAATATTTGATTAACAAATATTGATAAAGAAATAGAAAATAGATTTAATTAATGGAATATTAATTAAAGGCTCAGTAAGTGTTGGATGTTTGGATGAACACTTGTTTTATTCGATAGTTAAATCATCGACTATCGAAACACTTGTTTTTATTCAATAGTTAAATCACAGACTATCGAAGTTTTGACCATCGTTGTCAATATGGAGAGACCGGTTGGATTATTATCCGAAGAACCACTCCATATCGGCAGTAGCGTGCGAATCAGATTATATAAAGATAATCGAAGATGGAGTAGAGTGCAAGGACTTTTTCTATTAATAGAAATAGTGCCTTCAGTTCATCCTGTTCCTGGGTGACTTGTATGGATGAATGTCTGACAGAGTATTTCCAGAAAGGTCACGTACATTGATTTCTTCAACTGTACCAAGAGTGGAAGCGGAGGAGGAAACTTCTTTTAGCTGACACGTATTGTACCGTTGTAGACATCAATTAGTGATTTTCGATGGATCTGACGATGTGACATCCGAAGTGAATCTGGTGTGATGATAAAGCGTAGCTTCTAGCCTCAACATCCGGTAAATGACAGAAATCGGGCAAGCAGCATGGCTATGTAGGTCGCACCTATTAGGGTGTATAATCACCTGATCTAGAGTTTCATTTACTTCTAAAAATCTATTGTCGATGCTGTCCCATTCGGGAAACGGTTGCTGATCCCAACCGTTGGTGATATACATTCGATACACTCAAGCGAAATGAGTGGTCGGTCATGTGTGGCTGAGTTGCAAGATGTTCTTGTTGAACTCGGTGTATTCTCCTCTAGAGATATACCAGCGGAAGGTGATTCCATACCTTGTCATAGTTGGAAATCCATTACCCAATACGTGCTTGCGGTTTTGATTGTATATATATGTGGAATGTGAGATGCAAATGTTCCACTAGATTGTTATTTACTTGATTTAGACATTATTATAATATCAAAAGAGTTTTGATATAAAGATAAGTCAAGTGTTTGGATTTTCATAAGGGAAAAACCCGTTCCGTGTTATACGGCGTGGTCTTATGAGATATCATTTAGTTTTCTGAAACTGTTTTTAAACTCATACCAGTCCCATGACTGACCCGGAGTTTACTTTGTTGTTTTCCCTAAACTCTTGGGTGCCTAAATTTGTACGGGCAGTCAAGTAGTCGGAAATTTACTGATATACTGGAAGAGCTTGGAGCAGGAGGCTTCAAGATCATATAGCTATAGTTATTTCTGTTGTGTTGTAAGTGATGTACCTTGATATTGATGTATATTCAAGTACAGATGTATATTTCAAGTTATGTTATATATATTATATGTTATTCGTTCTGCTGTGAGATTCGTGTTACTCTGATGTTGTGTTCTTCTTCTTCTTCTATTCTAAGTTTCTATCTTATCTATCCTCACCCTCTAACTTCTTTCTATTAATGGTTCGAATTTCCGTGATATTTGGGGTTGGACTTGTGTTTTTGGTCAGCTCAAATTCTACCGGATTTTCGGGTCACTACAGTTGGTATCAGAGCTTAGGTTGAGCGAATACCTAGGCTGTGTGGAATTGTGCTCATTAGAGATAGGATCAGTAGTATCCTAGAATGAGTTGAGTGTATATATACACGAGAAAGCGTATTTGTTATTTAATATAAAAACTATTTTATATTGTGTTGACTAGTCTGTTGAGTGGATTATAAATTTTGGTCGAATCGTGGGATGCCACGATGTCGATAGGAGTTTATAAACATTTGAACAGAAGATTGGACACGATATTGTTTTCAAATAGTTAAGTTGATTGTTAGGATTATAATCGAATTAGATTATAAAAACTGAAATAGTTATATATATAACCATTGGAATTTGTATATGAAATCAAATATACAAATGAGATAAATTGAAATTGATTTCCAACCAGAATTCAGAATTTAAAATCCTGGGGGTTTGGAAAATATTTTTCTAAATGGAGTTTGAAAGAAGTATAGCACTGGACTCATTCAGTAGCTGGGAAATAATTCTGATGATGGTCGCAACATCATCAGTGTTCATTTTCGAGTTTCTAAGTGAGGAATTGCTGCCTTAGAAAAGTTTTCGATGGAAATTTGTTTGAAAAGAAACAAGTTGTTTGAAAATTCAAATGTTTTGAATTTGGGATAGGTATAAATATATGTATATATTTATATAACTTCAAAGGAATTTTGAAATCTGAAATGGGAATATAGATTTAACCTAGAAGTAAAATAAAGGAATTTGAATATGTATATAATTCAAATAGAAGTGAAATAGAATTTGAATTTAAAGGAATTCAAATGAGTTTGAACAAAGAAAATTCAAATAGAAATTGTATAAGAAAAATTGAAATGGAATTTGAATTCAAAGGAATTCAAATGGTTTTGAATAAAGAAAAGCCAAATAGAGATTTGAATATTAGAATTCAAATGGAATTTGGTTAAATAGAATTTCAAAGAGAATATAAAGTGGAGGATGAATATTAGAATTCAAAGAAAATAAAAGGAGTTTAAATAGAATTTGAATTCAAAGTGAAATGAAATAGAATTTGAATTCAAAGGAGTTAAAATAGAATTTAAATTCAAAGGATTTCAAATAAAAATTGAACAAAGGAATTTAAATAGAAATTGAATAAAGGATTTCAAATGGAATTTGAAAAGAAGAAATTCAAATAGAAATTGAATAAAGAAAATTCAAATAGAAATTGAAAAGAAGGGAATTCAAATATAGAGTTTGAATAAAGAAATTCAAATGGAATTTGAATATTGTAGATGTAGAGGACTTGAATATTTGAAGAGAAATAGATCGGGAATATTATGAAATGGATTGGATATATATTAAAAATATATCAGAATGGAGTTGAATTTATTATAAACGAAGTTAAAACGTTTATATTTATAAATATAATTAAAACGAGCTAGCCGTAGCGCGGCAGTTCGAAAATTGGCGATTCGAACTTCAATTTAGTATACAGAACTCAATTGAAGTCGGAATTCATTGAAACAAGAATCGTCGGGACCGGTTGAATAATAGTTTTCTAATGAAAGAGAAAAATCTGGATTTCGTCGTATAGATTTTGAGTTATGTCAAAATCAAATTTTTTTGAAAAGCAGCGCCAGAAACCATTAAAAACCATAACAGTTTAATTGAATAGGTAAAAGGATTTTTAAAGTAAATAAAATCCGAATGGCCATGAGGAAAATATAGACTTGAGTTATAATATAAATATGAACTTCAGTGAAGTAAGTGAAATGATTTTTAAGACAAAAATCATATTTTAAATGGTTAAATAGAATTAACTAAATTGGGGAATAATTAGTTAAAGGAAATTTGAATCGAAATTGGGTTTTTGGATTAGTGGAAGAAATTGAGAATTTATATTCAAAATCGAATATATAACTCGAGTTGAAAATATAAATTAGATTAGTTTATAATTAAGTTGACATATATTTGAACAAGTTATATTCAAATAAAAGGTTGAACTAGGCAAAACGATTAATTAGCAACTAGTTGATGGGAATTTGAATGATTGGAATTAAATTTAACTTAAGTAAGTTAAATGGATCGAAATGGATAAATTAAGTAAAATCAATGTGAATGAAATATGAATTGGGAATGAATAAAGGAAAAACCAAAAGAGTTAAAAAAGGAAATATATTTGTAAAAGCAAATACGAAGGAAGTTATGTGCAAATAGAATTTAGAAGGGAAATATTTGTAAAACATTTATAAATAGATTCAATGGAAATATTTATTTATAGAAAATAAATAGAATGTTATACATGAGATATTTATTTGTTAAATAAATAGATTTAATCAAAGGAATATTCAGAAGATGAATAGACAATGGAAATCTGTTTTTAACAGATAAATAGAAACGATTAATTTATAAATAACAGTTTATAAATTAAATATTTATCATTCGATAAATGGAATATATAAGTCTGAACTTATATAGAGAAGAAATATTGGTTTTAAACACCGATAGTTTCAAATAGAAGGGGTACACAACACTTGTGTAAGTGAAGTAACGTTATTAAAAAGAACATTTATAAAGTGAAGAACCGTTACTAAAAGTAAATCTTTATAAATGAATAAATGTTATCCAATAGGAGTTATTCGAATAGGAGAAGTCAATTAAAGTTAGAATAAATCGATTAGAATAAGAATTAACTAGTTAGAGTTAATCAGTTAGGGTTAATCCATAGAGTTAATTGAATATTAGTGATTCAATCAGAATTTATCGAATATTTGTTATTCAAATTTAGAGTTAACCCGATAGAGTTAATTGAACATAGTTAATCGAATTAGGATTTAATTGAATGTTAGTTATTCAATTAAAGTTGATCGAATATAGTATTAAGATAGAATTTGTCAAACATAGCTACTCAGGATAAGTTGACATTTCATACGACTGCTAGCGCAATTCGCAGGGCTGCAGATAGCCTAGGGCGGTCGGATGTTTCCTGGGAGAATCGGGCGTAACCATTGTGATCGCTGAAATCTAGAGTCAACCGAAAGGAGTTAATCAAATATTAGTTTATTCGAATAGAGTAAAAGAAGTTATCGATTATAGTTAATCGAAGGAGTTATCGATTATTAGTAAATCGAAGTGAGTTATAGAATATTGGTTATTCGAAGAAGTTATCGAATTTAGTTATTCGATGGAGTTAATCGAAAAGAGTTAAATCCAATAGAGTAAATCCAATAGAGTTATTTGATAAGAGTAAATTGAATAGAGTAAATCGAATATAGTTTATTCGAAGAAAGGTTTTCGAATCTAGTTATTCGAAAGATAGATTATCGAATATAGTTATTCGAAGGGAGGAGTTATCGAATAAGGATTCGAAAGAGAGTCACGTGAGGAGGTTTGAAATGTTGAGTATCAACATAAATAAGTTTTGAAAAAGTTACTGGGTTTGTAGCACTTTTCCTACCTTAGCAATTTCGAGGACGAAATTATTTTAAGTGGAGAAGAATGTAATGACCCGGATATTCCGTCGGTTAGATTTGAATATTTAATACAGTTTTAAATATTGGGTGGATAAATATAAATGGAATTTTCATATTAAGTATCAATTTAATAATCAGTTTCGATTTAATATCGAATATATCAAGTTATCAGAATACGAAGTGGATTGAATTAAAATTTAATTCTTAATTTAATTACAGTTCAATCAATCAATAGAAAATCCTGTTTGAATTTCTATAATAATATTAAAATTTATTATTGAAGAATGAATTGTTTTAAATTTAAATTTATGTTGATTTAAATTAATATCGTCTCATGATGATCCAATTGAGCTTCGATACCTGTCCCAGTGTGTTCAGAATAGCGGTTTTACCATAGGAATGTCAGTGTCGGGTTTAGAAAGGAGTTCAGAACTCGTGGGATTAATTTAATTAATTTTAGTCGTATCGTAAATTAAAAACTAAATTAAATAAATATATATTAGTGGATTTCCTTTTGCCAACAGACAATAGCCTTGGCCTCCTGAGCATCAGAAATTTTGTGAGGAAATAAAATCAACACCGTTCCTTTTTCTCTTCCACTCCTCATCTTATAAAAATCACGCCCCTCTGTTGTTTACAAATAGAATTAAAGCTTCAGACAAAGTCGAAATGGCCACTGCCTTAAAATAAAAAATCGTGAAATCCTCTGAAGCATCAGAAAAGGAGCACCGCGAGTCGAATTGGAGCGTCGAGAGTCAAATCCACAACGACACTAAAGCTCGACAACATCTGGAGTCCTTCGCGAGGTATAGAGAAGGTCGGGATTGGGATTTTTGGAACTCGCGAGTTCGACGAGGTGGTGTTCAGGGCAGCTAAAGTGGATCGAAGGTCGAAGTTGGGTTCAACTGAATGGGGAGTTCGATGTTTTGGATTTTGGGGTTCCGATCATTACTGGAGGGGATGAAAGGTCTGTCGACTATGGAAATTTGGGTTACTGTTAGGTGGAGGATGTGGTTCCAATAAGGGACTGTTGGTGGATTCAAAGGCGTAACAGTAGTTTAACAGTGGGTGTATGGTTGTGTGAAATGGAGTTGCAAATGAAGTGTTCGACAAAATGTCAAAAGGGAATGGAGCAATATTGGGGCTGATTGTGGTAATTGAAACTGTTCATGAGTGTATCGTGGATTTGTCGAGAGCATTTGCAAGGCGAATAAGGTATACCGTTAATTTAAATTAGGTAATTAGTTATAATTACCATTATAAAAAAATAAATCAATTCATAGTTGTGGGATTAATGACATATCCTTGATCATGAAATTAATAAGGGGAATAAATAAAATTTTGCAAGCTTGAATCAATCAAGTCTTGTGGGTTTCGAAGTTGTGAGGGATACAAACTAGAGATGGATTTTTGGAATCGCTTGGGAATTTATATTTAAAGTCAGAATGAGTCGACAATTGAAATCATCGGTGAGTAAATCTCACTCACCTATTTAATTAGAAATATTTTTATTCGTTAAAAATATTTGTGTGTTGATTGTTGGATGCTTCAAATATTTATTTATTGCTGTTAAAAATATATTAGTTATCTAGGATTGGTTGACTATTATATATATATATTGGGTTGATGGTTGGATTGTTCCCGCAGTTTCATTAGCGGATGCCCGCGGTACCATAGCGGATGATTACCCTATACGCCCCATGCTATGATTAGTGGATGACCTTCATACCGCGATATCCTGCCTCGAAGCAGGATGGGTATTACTATGTGCTAACATCTGTGGATGCAGGAAAAACAGGTTGGAGGAATCCAACTGGATTCCTCAAAAATATATTATTTGTTTGTTGTTTGTTTGATTTCATATATATTCATATATGATGTGTTAAAAATCAAATGATTGAAAATTGGTTGATCTGATTGTTGAAAATACCACTAGGGCTTGGGATATTGATTTATAAAAATATTGAATAAGGGTATTTGAAATTAAAAGGTGAATTCTATTTTTATAAATAGAATTTGAATTTTTAATAAAACTATAGAAAATATTAACTTGTTTTGAAGGTATATAAAACAAGTGATCGAATTTATAAAGTTGTTTATAAATGAAAAGGATGGAATTTGAATCGAATTTATAAAGTTGTTCATAAATGAAAAGGATGGAATTTGAATCGAATTTATAAAGTTGTTTATAAATGAAAATATGGGATTTGAATCGAATTTATAAAGTTGTTTATAAATGAAAAGGATGGAATTTGAATCGAATTTATAAAGTTGTTTATAAATGAAAATATGGGATTTGAATCGAATTTATAAAGTTGTTTATAAATGAAAATATGGGATTTGAATCGAATTTATAAAGTTGTTTATAAATGGAAAGGTGGGATTGAATTGAAGTTATAAACGTTGTTTATAAATAATGCAGAGAATTCAAATAGAATTTGAATATAGAATTCAAATAGACTTTAAACAATAGAATTTGAATAGAATTTGAATATAGAATTCAAATGGAGTTTAACTATAGAATTTGAAAATAGAATTCAAATGAAGTTTAAATATAGGGATGCAAATAGAATTCAAATGAAGTTTAAATAAAAAGAATTCAAATAGAATTGATTTGGAATTTGAATAAGAAGTCGATAAGGGAACGAGAGTATGAGTATAATTAGAATTTGTTAATATGCAGTTAAAATATATTTGAACATGTCATGTTCAAATATGAAGGTGAAATAGACTGAAGAGTTAAGTAACAAATTTATTTAACAAATTGAGTTAAAACGGTTTGGTATAGTTAAATAGATTGGACATGTATAGATATACAGGAGACAGGTATGGCATAAAGTATAGAAGTGAAATAAATAGAATGCCCGACAAAAAGGTACGTATTTAATTTCCATATGAGATTTTATGCGCCGTATCGGCAAGCCGCTTAGCTTTTTCTTTTTCTTTTTGAGATAAGAAGGACCGGGAAAGCTATTTGAAATTTCCCGATGCTCCCGGTACAAAGGAGGTTATGGCGATTTTTTCCGGGAATTTAAGGAGATAGAATATTTTTAAGATAATTTGATAGTTAGAAATCAACGTATCGAAATATATAGAAGTCGATAAGAAAACGAACTTAGAAATAGAATAGTATAATCAAAAAGGAAGTATAAGAATAAAATCTAGAAAGATTAGAAAGAGAAAATGTATATGTGTTTGAAGGTGAATAATCTGTTGTATGGTATTGATTATTCGAGTAAGTAGTCTTGTCTGTTTTTGACGTTAAATGTTATTCCGTCAAGGTCTGAGAGGTAATTATACCCCAACTTGGTTGATTTCATGATATACCGATAAGTAGCAAGATTCAGGCTCGAAGATCAATGTGGGATAAGAATTAGTTAAATATTGTATTTGGATTGTCGTAACGATGTTTTACACAACATCCGTTTTAACCCAAATGAAATGTAAGCTTGGAAATAGATGTTAAATATTTCATAAGTATAGGAATAAACGAGATTGGAAATGTTTTCCAAAGAACGTAAAAGGGAAATATGGTTATTGAAATATTTGATTAACAAATATTGATAAAGAAATAGAAAATAGATTTAATTAATGGAATATTAATTAAAGGCTCAGTAAGTGTTGGATGTTTGGATGAACACTTGTTTTATTCGATAGTTAAATCATCGACTATCGAAACACTTGTTTTTATTCGATAGTTAAATCACAGACTATCGAAGTTTTGACCATCGTTGTCAATATGGAGAGACCGGTTGGATTATTATCCGAAGAACCACTCCATATCGGCAGTAGCGTGCGAATCAGATTATATAAAGATAATCGAAGACGGAGTAGAGTGCAAGGACTTTTTCTATTAATAGAAATAGTGCCTTCAGTTCATCCTGTTCCTGGGTGACTTGTATGGATGAATGTCTGACAGAGTATTTCCAGAAAGGTCACGTACATTGATTTCTTCAACTGTACCAAGAGTGGAAGCGGAGGAGGAAACTTCTTTTAGCTGACACGTAATGTACTGTTGTAGACGTCAATTAGTGATTTTTGATGGATCTGACGATGTGACATTCGAAGTGAATCTGGTGTGATGATAAAGCGTAGCTTCTAGCCTCAGCATCCGGTAAATGACAGAAATCGGGCAAGCAGCATGGCTATGTAGGTCGCACCTATTAGGGTGTATAATCACCTGATCTAGAGTTTCATTTACTTCTAAAAATCTATTGTCGATGCTGTCCCATTCGGGAAACGGTTGCTGATCCCAACCGTTGGTGATATACATTCGATACACTCAAGCGAAATGAGTGGTCGGTCATGTGTGGCTGGGTTGCAAGATGTTCTTGTTGAACTCGGTGTATTCTCCTCTAGAGATATACCAGCGGAAGGTTATTCCATACCTTGTCATAGTTGGAAATCCATTACCCAATACGTGCTTGCGGTTTTGATTGTATATATATGTGGAACGTGAGATGCAAACGTTCCACTAGATTGTTATTTACTTGATTTAGACATTATTATAATATCAAAAGAGTTTTGATATAAAGATAAGTCAAGTGTTTGGATTTTCATAAGGGAAAAACCCGTTCCGTGTTATACGGCGTGGTCTTATGAGATATCATTTAGTTTTCTGAAATTGTTTTTAAACTGTTTACTCATACCAGTCCCATGACTGACCCGGAGTTTACTTTGTTGTTTTCCCTAAACTCTTAGGTGCCTAAATTTGTACGGGCAGTCAAGTAGTCGGAAATTTACTGATATACTGGAAGAGCTTGGAGCAGGAGGCTTCAGGATCATATAGCTATAGTTATTTCTGCTGTGTTGTAAGTGATGTACCTTGATATTGATGTATATTCAAGTACAGATGTATATTTCAAGTTATGTTATATATATTATATGTTATTCGTTCCGCTGTGAGATTCGTGTTACTCTGATGTTGTGTTCTTCTTCTTCTTCTATTCTAAGTTTCTATCTTATCTATCCTCACCCTCTAACTTCTTTCTATTAATGGTTCGAATTTCCGTGATATTTGGGGTTGGACTTGTGTTTTTGGTCAGCTCAAATTCTACCGGATTTTCGGGTCACTACAATGGCGGCTGCTCTAGGTTGAGAGTTGATAGCATGACGGTCTTAGGAATACTTTTGTGTGGCTTTAGGGTTTAGATTTAGGTTGCTTATATAGAAGTTTATTTTAATAGGAACCATCAGACCAACCAGAATGTGCCACTAATCCCTAATGACACAGAAATTCGACACAGGAGAAAACACGTTTGATTTTAGATCTGACCCGAGGTGGAAGTCGACCCCCAGGTCGACCTGTATGGGGGGAGGTCGACCCGCTGTTCGACTTCCTGGTCGTCCTGGCCTTGGGCGGGACATTTCCCGCCCAGCCCGCTTCTGCTTCAGATTTTGAATTATGAATTTCTGAACTATATTTTGAACTGTTTTTTTTTAATTCTGAATCTTTTGAAGGTCATAACTCCTTCATATGGAATCCGATTTACGCAAACTCGGACTCTATCTCAAGCAGAATGTCGAGATGAACGCAATGGCTTAACCCGTTTCCCTTAATTCTAACATTTGAAATTAATTATTCTTTAATTCATAACTTTAATGTTTACCGAAAATATGGGATGTTACATTCTCCTCTCCCTAAAGGATTTCGTCCCCGAAATCTTCAAGTCAGGAAGAACGTATATCCTACCATCCAATTGTACATCTATTCAACCATCAAACACAGGCATCCATTGTCCTTAAAAGACTTCTAATGCTTCATGATCATATGCATAGTGTGTGTACAAGTCCTTGTCTAATGCAAAATCAGGTGGTCCATTGATTCAGTTGACCTCCTTAATGCAAGTCATGTCGGTGTCATGCGTCCATAATATATGCAATCTTCCCTAATCATATTTTTTACATGAGTGCACAATCATTCATACAAATGCAGCATCCACATGATAACACATCAAGCTTCAATCATATACAAGTACATATATGCATATGCAATATGAAAGTGACTCAGCCGATCTAATACCTAATGTGTGTGTATATGCATCCACGAGCAACCACTAGCAATTACTTGCAACCACTTGCAATCATCAATCATAACATGTTTCAAATACATGTTTACATCCATTGGTTTCTACCTAAGGATCGAGAACAGCACCGAGGAAAAATACTAAAAAGATAGGTGCTGACCATGAACAAATTTAAGGAAAAAGATATCAAAGATGTACCCTAAAAAAGAAAAGGGTAGACTGCTCGGATCTTGGCCTCAATCTCCCAAGTCCCGTCTTCCTCAGCGTCACTCCATTGAACTTTTACAAGTTTTACTTCGCAGTTGCGTAGCTTTTTGACTTCTGCACCCAAGATACGAGTTGGAACTCTTCTCACAGTCGCCTCTCGTTCTACTTCTACTTCCTCTAATATGCTTGGTTCCACCACTTCCGCAGACTCATGTAAGCACTTTCGTAAGTGAGAAACGTGAAAGACATTATGAACTCCAGCCAATCTTTCGGGCAGCTCTACTCTGTAAGCCATCTTCCCAATCCTTTCAATGATAGGAAACGGCCCTACAAATCTTGGTGCCAACTTTCCTGCGGATCTGAAGCGAACGACGTTCCTCAAAGGAGATACTTTAAGCAAAACCCTGTCCCCAACCTCAAACTCAAGGTCGGTCCTTCTTTTATTTGCGTAGGACTTCTGTCTATCTTTGGCAGTCTTCATTCTTCTTCGTATCAAGTCCACTTTCTCTGAAGTTTCTCTAATCATATCTGGTCCAAGTATGAGCTTGTCTGTAGACTCCCTCCAACAAGTTGGTGATCGGCACGGTCTTCCATATAAAGCTTCGAAGGGTGCCATGCCTATGGTGGCTTGGTAGATATTGTTGTAGGCAATCTCCACCAAAGGAAGATGATCCTCCCATGTTCCTCCGAAGTCAAGAATGCATAATCTCAAGAGGTCTTCTAATACTCTGTCCACCCTTTCCGTCTGACCATCGATTTGGGGGTGATAGGCTGTGCTTAAGCATAGTTGTGTGCCTATAGCCTCTTGCAAGCTCTTCAAAAACTTGCTCGTAAAGATAGGATCTCGGTCGCTAACAATGCTCGAGGGTATCCCATGGAGTCGAACTATCTCTTTAAGGTAATTGGATGCTAAAGATGAGGCAGTCCTCCTACTTTTCACGGGTATAAAGGGAGCGCTTTTTGTGAGCCTATCCACTATTACCTAAATACTGGTATTGCCCCTTCTTGATCCAGGCAGCCCATCAATAAAGTCTATTGAAATGCTATCCCATTTCCACTGTGGGACCTCTAGAGGATGAAGCAAACCACCAGGCTTCTTTTGCTCTGCCTTGACTTGCTGGCATACTAAGCAATTCAGGATGAATTCAGCTACATCCCTCTTCATGCCATCCTAAAAGAAAACCCGTTTTACTTCTTTATACATCTTGTCTTACTTCTTTATACATCTTGTCTCCACCGGGGTGTATGGTCAACTTGGAATGGTGCGCCTCTTCGAGAACCTTCTTCACCAAATCCCTTGCTTGTGGGATGCATAGCCTTCCATCCCGCCTCAACCATCCCTTATCATCGATGGAGTATCTATTGAGGTGACTAGAAGTCTCACCCCTAATTAGCTTGTCCATCACATCTACTAGCTGAGTGTCTTCACGTTGCGTGTTTCCTATTGAGTCCAAAAGAGTAGGCTGCACCTCTAACGATGCTAACAAACCAGTCACATGATCGCTGGAAGGTCTAAAGTCAAAACTGGCTATGTAACCCATGCTTTGCCTTTCAACAAACAAAGGGCTTATAGTCAGCTTCTTTCTACTAAAGGCGTCTGCTACTACATTGCCCTTGCCAGGGGTATCTCGAAATCGTAGGATGCCCAGAATTCCATCCACCTTTGTTGCCTCAAGTTAAGATCTTTCTACGAGAAAAGGTACTTTAACGATTTATGGTCAGTATACAATTCAAATTTCTCACCTAGGAGATAATGGCGCCAAGACATAAGCGCAAAGACGATGGCAGCCAACTCTAGATCGTAGGTTGGGTAGTTTTTCTCATGTAATTTCAACTACTTCCTCCATAAGCTACTACTTTCCCCTCTTGCATCAAGACAGCACCTAGTCCTGTACCACATACATCCGTGTATACAGTAAACACCTTGCTCCCATCCGGCAATGTCAGAACTGGGGATGTTGTTAGAGCTCTCTTTAATCGTTGGAAAGAAATATCGCAATCCAAATCCCAATTGAAAGTTAGGTTCTTCTTCATCAACATTGTAAGCGGAGCTGAGATTTTCGCAAAGTCTTTGATGTACTTTCGGTAAAAGCCCGCTAGCCCGAGGAAGCTCCGGACCTCGGTCGCATTCCGTAGAACCTTCCAATCTTGCACCGCAACTAATTTTGTGGGTTCCACGGCTAACCCTTTCTTGGATACCACTTTTCCAAGAAATCTTACTTCCTCTCTCCAGAAGTGGCATTTGGAGAATTTGGCTTTCAACTGATGTGCTCGAAGAGTACCCATGACTTCTTTTAAATGCTGAGCATGCTCTTCCTCACTCTTTGAGAAAATCAAAATGTCATCTACGAAGACCACCATAAGCTTATTGAGGAACACCCTGCTCATCAAATCAACGAAGTAAGCGGGTGCGTTTGTCAGGCCGAAAGGCATGACAAGCCACTCGAATAAATCATCCGGTGTTCTGAACGCGGTCTTATCAATGTTGTCTTCAGCCACTCTCAGCTGATGAAACCCGGTAGCTAAATCTAGTTGGGAGAAAACCGATGCACCTACAAGTTGATCAAACAAGTCATCTATTTTTGGTAGTGGGTGCCTATTCTTCTTGGTCAGCTTGTTTAGCTCCCTATAATCAACGCATAGGCGAAGCGAAACGTCCGCTTTAGTTGCGAATACTACTGGAGCACCCCATTCAGAAATACTCCGCCTTATAAACCCCATCTCAAGCAACTCTTTAACTTGCTTGTTGTGTTCTTTCCTCTCCCTTGGAGCCATGTGTCTAACAGGTAAATCAACGGGCTTTGCATTATCGATGAGGTATATGCGGAAGTCTATTTCCCGCTTCGGAGGTAACCCTTTAACCTCTTCAAAGACATCCGAGTATTCACGGACTGCTCCAACAGACTGCAAATTCTCAATAGATGCATCAAGAGATTCTAGATAGCTAAGCATAACAGAGTTCATGGGATTACAAGAAATTTCGAGAGTGTTACTAAGGCGAGTCATGAGTCTAACCACTCTCCTTTCACAATCGAGGATGGTACCATTACTGGATAGCCAATCCATGCCTAGAATCAACCCATAGCCCGTGAAGCCCAAAACATAGGCATTGCATCTAAACCCCAAACTTAGTACAAAAATTTCCAAATCCAAACAAATTATTGACAAATAAGTTGAGCCCCCAATTGGATTTGAAACAACTAAGGGATCCTCTACTAAACTAGTGTCTAGGTGCAGAGATTCAACTAAAGCAGTAGATATAAAAGAGTGCGATGCGCCAGAATCAAAGAGTGTACGAACATGATGATCAAAAGGATAAACTAAACTCTCAACAGAAACATTTATACCTCGTTCTTGCGGAGGTGCCATGAGAGCGTGTACCTGCCCCCCCCCCCCAGAAGTAGATCCAGCTCTCTGCCCTTGCCCTTGCTTTCTTGGGCTGTCCCTAGCCATGTGACCTGCCTCGCCGCAATGGAAATAGCCACCCATCTTCCTTTTCTTCTTCCTGCAGTCCTTAACTAGATGTCCAGGAATGCCACAAAAATTACACTTCCTCTTGTCACGGGTTTTGTTGTTCTTCCTGCCCTTCTTGGAATCTTTCTTCTTGCTCTGTGATCCTTCCCCTTTCTTATCCTGAGATGCTTCCACCTTTATCTCCTTCTTGCCAACCTTATCTTCTTCTTATAACAGTGCCATGTTCACCAGTCTCTCATAAGTCGCACCCATAGGTATATAGGACATAGCTACGCTGTGCAGTGGATCATTCAATCCTTTAACAAAGCGGAGAGCCTTCTTATGTGGAGTGCTCACTAACTCCAATCCGAACCTAGCCAGCTGATTGAATTGGTTAATGTATTCCTTGACTAACATACTTCCCTGTTTGAGAGCTATGAACTTCTCCATCTGTAGGCTTCTTTTAGCTTGTGAGAGGAATTTCATTTCAAACCTCATTCTAAAATCCATCCAAGTTTCAGTTGGTCTTTCAGCGTTAGTGACTTCCCACCAATAGGAGGCTTCGTCTTTGAGCAACCATACCGCCAATTGTATTTTTTGCCTATCATCCACTTCAAAGATATCGAACAAATCCCCAGTTTCTTTGAGCCAGTTTCTTGCTTCCACAAAGGAATCATTTCCACCGAAGTTCTCTCCACCCATGGCTCGAAAGTCCCTACATATATTTGAGAAAGCATTTCCACGAGGAGGAGGAACAGCTGCAGCTGGGGGAGGAGGAACGTCTACTGGGCCTACGACATTAGCCCTAGCCTCTAGGTACCTTATGAACCAGCCAGGTACCGGCACGCCCTCTGGAAGGTTAAGATCCCCAGACATGCTGAAACGAAAAAGGAGAGATTCAAAACAAAGGATAAAAAGATAGTGCATATGGATTTGTGGGATTATGCTTTTTTTAAAATAAAACATGTTTTTTCTTGAAAATTGCTTCTTTAAACTTCTTTTTGAAAAACAGTTTTCAAAATTTTTGTCTGATCTGGTAAACCTTTGCTCTGATACCAAGTGAAATACCCCACCTCCGTTAAGGTCACTCACAAAGGGAATGCCTTAACTTTGGTGGAGCGTTATAGGTAAAAGACACAGATAATTTTCAAGACAGATATATATAAGCAGTGGAAAAACTAACTTTATTTCAAACGTGTTCATAACAAAACATTACAGCAAACTGTTTCAAAACAACTTCCAAATCATTACATTAAAATCTTTGTCTTGGTTATTATATAAAGAAGCACAAAACACAATAAAACTGCATAAATCCTCAAGTAGTAGTGTGTCCAAAGCCATGCCAAAGAAAAGAAGTGTCAAGCTATACATCACAGAGTCTTCAAGCTTGGAAAGATGAACGGTCCAAATTAGGCTGTGCTATTCCCTCCCTGGGTACCTGAGGGGGGGGGGAACGGAAGAAAAGAGAGCAAAAGAAAATGGGTCAGACATAAGTCTGGTAAGTCCAGTGATTATTCAACATGTAAACTGATAAGAGAATCATGAATTGAATAAGCTAGACACAGGACAATAATAAGGAAATAAGGTAACATAGGATAAGGTAAGCTAAATAGGGCAAGATAAATAAGGCAAGATAAACTAATCATACTATCGCACTCGTGTCCAAATTCTCTGCACCTACTAGATATTTTAACGATTATCGTGAGTTCAAAACCTAGTGATCCCTTTTCATTGATTGGCTCCTACTCGCATGCGTTTACCACTTGTGTCATACGGCCCCGCTCGATTGTAGATACCTGTGTTGGTCCCACCATGGAGTGTATCAAATCCTATGGTGGCAACCCGACACGATTCAAGATGCACAGTGTATAACTACTGATGCCCAGTGCCTACTTTTTCCACTCCGGAGTACGTGCACGCCCATACTCCATCGGAACCTGTGCTGACGAACCAACTGCCGTCGTTTTGACCGCTTATAATCAGCCCAGTAATCGTGCCCCACCCTGCCTAGTTCAGGGTACCAAGATACTTCTATGTGGGTTACTACTTGAAACACCCCACCTCCGTTAAGGTCACTCACAAAGGGAATGTCTTAACTTCGGTGGAGCATTTTTAGTACAAGATGCAGAAAAATTACAAGACAGACAAATAAAGAAGCAAAAAATAAATAATCTTTATTGATTAAAACAGCTTGTACAAAGATTGTTTTACAACACCAATACTTATTACAAGAAAGCATCTATCTTGTTTAATATATAAGAAGCACAAACTAACAATGATATTCCCCAATAAAGCATGAGCCAGCCATAGCAGTAGAAGATGGAGTTCAAAGCAATGCGCCAAAGAATCTACAAGCTCGGAAAGATTAATGGCCCTAAAATGAGCTGAGCTTTTCCCTCCCTGACTACCTTGGTGGGGGGGGGGGAGGGTAACGGAAGAAAAGAGGCGAAAGCAAACTAGGTCAGACATAAAGTCTGGTAAGTCCAGTGATTCTTAATATTTAAATAAGGAAAAGGGTCGTGACATGAATAAACTAAATATAAGACTAAACCATAGTAACAAGATAACATGGTGGTAAGCATGGGATATGGCAAGATAAAATGAATGTACCGATAAACTGAATGTGCTGATAAACTGAATGCGCTTCTACTTCTTCTCTGCTTCGCAACTAGCCTGTTATACTGATTTCTATATCTCTGCACTACCAACTAGTTTCCAAACTAGTAATCTACGTTCATATGATAACGTGATCCCAATCCCCGTATTTGTGGTTGCCTTCAGGTGTACATCTTTTATAGGGATTCCATTTATTACCTAGATCTAATCTAGGGTTTACTATCGAGCACTTCCTAGATTCAACCAGGGTTTACGCTACCCAGGGCCACTGGGGTTTATGCTACCTATTGAACGCTTCTCGGATTCAGGGTTTATGCCACCTAGGTCTAACTAGGGATTATGCTACCTACTTTGTATTAAATTTCCATGTGTCTGTGTCAGTCGGCCCTCTCTTGCATGTAGATACTCTATGGTGGCCCCACCATAAGGTGTATCAAGCCTTATGGTAGCGACCCGACATGACTCAAGATGCACAGTGTATAACTACTGGTACCCAGTGCCTGCTTTTTCCACTTCGGAGTACGTGCACGCCCGTAAACCGTCGGATCCTACGCTGACGTACCCCATGCCGCTATTTTGACTGCTTATAATCAGCCCAGTAATCGTGCCCCACCCTGCCTAGCTCAGGGTACCGTGATACATATATGTGGGTTACTGCTGACATGGGTCCCCGTTACTAGGGTTTCCTACTGGTTAAATTTGTGGGCCTATATATATACAATATTACCCACTTACACGTGATGTACTTAACTCTCCCACTGATTCAAGCATGTCTATTTAATGGTTAAGTTTGGGGGCCTATATGTACTAAACTTACCCATCGATCCCGATATGTACTTAACCCTTCCATTGGTTCATGCATGTTTATTTAATGGTTAAGTTTGTGGGCCTATATTACTAATATTACCCACCAACCTGATATGTACTTAACCCTCCCATTGATTCAAGTTGATATATATTCTTGGTTAAGTGTTATCCGTTCATTCAAGTTAACTTAACCTGCCCACTCATCATGTTATATATATATATATATATTGGTTAAGTGTTCCCCTTGTGTTACTTAACCCCTATCACAATCATGTTATATATATATATATATTGATTAAGCGTGTCCTACTTACTTAACCTCACCCACTTGTCTAATTAACATGTTATGACATTTAAGTGTTCTAATTTTTACTTAACCTCACCCACTTGCCTAGTTAACATGTTATGACGGTTAAGTGTTCTAAATTTACTTAACCTCGCCATCTAGTCCAGTTAGCACGTTAAACACTTACTTGACCCCTATCAATCTTGTCTAGTTAACAGGTTGAATTGGCTAAGTGTTTTCTCGATTACTTAAACCCAACTTCTTGTCTTTGTTAACATGTTATTACGGTTAAGTGTTTCCCCTAATTACTTAACCTCACCATTTCTAGCTTGATTTATTCATGAGCCTTAATTAATTAATTAATTAAAGCACCAACCACTCACATTAGACAAATATTGTTGTGGTTACTGGATGTGCCGGTCGGTTCCGGGCAGGTTTACACCACATCTCAGTCTAACCTTGGGTTTTTTTGGGCTTGATGCACTAACCTCCCACATTAGAAAGGTATTGTTGTGGTCACTGGATGTGCCGGTCGGTTCCGGGCACTTTTACACCACAACTCAGTCTAACCTCGGGTTAGGCATATTCGTATTTTACTAAATTTACATATTTACTATTTATGTAAATTTTCCGTAAATCAATTTAGCCTAGATCATATTCAACTATCATGCAAATTAACATACTTATATTCTATGCCCAAAACTTGATTTACCAATCAATTAACCCAACTTGCAGTTTATACCAATTTAGATTTAATATTCCCCTTTTACAATTCATGCCCAATCTATATTAATATTCCAATTTACGGTTCATGTCACAACTAGATTTAATATTCTAGTTTACCGTTTATGTCCAAAACTTGGTTTACGTGCCAATTACATACTTTGTGGGAAATTAAAATTTATCAATTTATGCCCAAGTCTAATATGCATGTAAATCATTCACTATTATAGCCAACTTAGATTTATGCCAACATATTTATTATGCTAAATTAACTTAATTAAGCTACGCCCAATCCCCCCATCAAAATCGTACATATAACATGATTTCACAAGTTTTTCTATGTAATCATGAAATGATACTAATAGTATCAAAGCAAGGAATAGGGATAAGCACGAGAATTGACATAAAAGAATAGCCATGCAAGAATGAACCAAATACAAAAATAATGGTTCCAATGGGTTTGATGTACATAACAGTGAACAGGAATAAACTAGACAAGCTACACCCCAAAAATGTGATCCAACATAATTAGGCATAGGTGATTTGGTCCAACATAATGCTAGTTCAAAGTACAACCTAATAGGTTAATGGGAATAGGCATAAATCATTGACTATAATAATTATAGGCAATTAACCACAATAGTCATGGGCGACTAATCACAATAGTTTCTTAATCAATGTCATTGGCAATAGAGTCATAGTCATGAATCTTGGTAATAGTCTCATAGTCACGAATCTTGGTAATAGTCTCATAGTCATGAATCATATGCAATAGTCTCAAAAATTATGAATCATATCATAGTCATAGGCAACAGTCTTATAGTCATAGTCATATGTAATAGTCTCTTTGTCATGAATCATAGTCATAGGAGATAGTTTCATGGGCAACAGTTTCATAGTCATAGTCTTAGTCTTAGGCAAAAGTCCCATAATCATATTCATTGGAAATTAGCCATAATAAGTTCTAGGCCACAATCGAGAATCAGATCCAAAGGCATAGGTAACGTTATATTTGACATAAGCATGAATCAAAGATTATTAACTTGCAAATTGGTAAAGTTCTATATTTTGATTCATTACATTCACAATTCCAATTACACGATCAAATCTAAGGAATAACCGCACTTACAGTGATCGGCTTAGAAAAGGTGATTTGCTATGATTCAAGTGACGTTGCTTGAAGCGAAATGCCTATGGTCCAACTTGATGCTTTAACTTGGTTTGAATCTCCAATTTGAAGAAGAACTATAACTTGTTTTAGTGGAGAATAAGATTTATTTTAATGGTGGAGGCTAGAATAGAGAGAAACAGAATGTAGAATCCTCAAAGAATTTGTGTGGAGAAACCTTAGGTTTAAGCATTCTTTTATAGGTGTAGAGAGTGTTTTAGCGTCATTAGATCTCCCTAGAAACCATCCAGTCCGTCCAGAATAGGTCAAAATCATTGCAGTCCAGATCTGGAAAAACAGGGAAGGTCGACCCTGAGGTCTACCTATAGGGGGGAGGTCGACCCCATGTTCGACCTATGAACACAGGTCGACGCCCTGGTCAACCTTGGTCCTGGGCGGGAAATTTCCTTCCCAGCCCGGGTGTGTGCTTTGAATTCGAATTTTGAATTTGTTTTTATTTATTTAAATTCTTGAAACTTCTGAAGGTCATAACTTCTTCATACGTAGTCCGATTTATGCAAACTCGGACTCTGTCTCAAGAAGAATTTCGAGCGAACGCAATGGCGTAACCCATTTCCCTTAATTCTTCTTCTAAAAATTATTTACACTTTAATTTGTGAAACTTAATGTTACAGAATTACGGGGTGCTACACTGCTGAAATGGGTCACTGTTACTAGGGTTTCCAAGTTAACATGTTAAATTGGTTAAGTGTCCAAGTTAACCTAACCCCACCCATCAGTTTAGTTAACATGTTGCATTGGTTAAGTGTTGCGTTAATTAACTTAACCCTACCATTCCTAACTTAGATTTAGTTCATTTATTAAAGCACCAACCACTCACGTTAGACAGGTATTGTTGCGATTACTGGATATGCCAGTCGGGTCCGGGCAGTTTTACATCGCAACTCAGTCTAACCTCGGGTTCCTTTGGGCTTGATGCACTAACCTCCCATATTAGATATATATTGTTACGGTTGCTGGATGTGTCGGGCGATTCTGGCTAGTCTTACACCGTAACTCAATCTAACCTCGGGTTAGGCATATTCGTCTTTTCTAAATTTACATATTTACTTCTTTATATTTATATGTAAATTATTGTCATTCAAGTCAAGCCCCACTTTCCTTTTTAAATCAAGTTCATAATTTTAGGTATAAAAATTTATACCACTTTATGCCATAAAATATTTTCGTGTTCATGAGCCAAATATGCCAATTATACATAATTTCATATTTTCCCCCAACGTTACCCCCGTTAAACGTTCGCATGAATCATATAAAATGTTAGTCTCGATATATAGCCTAACTTGTACACAAACGGGGAAAAAGAGGAACATGTAATAATTCCAACATCATAAAATATGGATCTAGCAATGCATGTATCATCTGAACTCGACATAGAACATTATACATTCAATTATGAACTTGCAAATTTAGATCTACTTAACATGGATCATGAAATAGGGGTTTTACATAGAATTGCATAAACTTAACATTAGGCATGTAATTGTGAACTTCACAAATTAGTTGGATCTAATCTAACACGAACCTAATCATATTAGCATGCAGTTTTGGTCATATATGTGAACATGGTTGAACTTACATAACCATAACAAAATTACCAATTGTCATATAACACATAGGTGTTATTATCAAATCATGCGACATGAAATGTCATTGCCAAAATTTACACAACGTGATATCCATCGCCAAATTATACAATATGGTTTGTCATTGCCAAACCACACAATATGATAAGCAATAGCAAAATTATAATATGTCATTGCCAATTTATGTCATCACCAAGTATACAACATAATATGTCATCTCTAATTTATTCAATGTGATATGTCATTGCCAAAATATAATATGTCATCGCTGAACTACATAACATGTATGTCATTGGCAAATTATACAACATATGGGTCCAAAGCATTTAACTTTGACCATCAAATTTCATACAAAAAAATTCACAACTTGGCATAGAAAGAATCATAGTCTCAATCAATTCAGTTTTAACAAAATGGTTAGGCATAGATTTACATTAGGCGATGTTCTATATCCAGTTATTTAATCACAATTCTAACATCGTGTAGGTCTAAATGATAACTGGACTTACAAAAAGGAGGCTAGTCTTAAGTTCTGGGATCTGTATTCTGAATTTGAATAGCTCTCCTTTGTTGTAGACATTGAATTCTTTTAGTTGAATTAGATTTGATTTGCAATTCCTTCTTGCTTTGTAGTTGAATGAGAGTGGCAGCTGTAACACCCCACCTCCGCTAGGGTAACTCACAAAGGGAATGCACTAGTTTTGGAGGAGCGTTATCACGGTAAACAATCACAGAATTATTACAAGACAGAACATAAATAAAACAGCGGAAGAATCAAAAGATAAATTTCATTACTTTCAAAATAGTCAAAGCCTTTTACATCAAATAGCCAAGGTCATTATTTTCCATTACAACAAATTCTGTCTTGCATAAACAAAGAAGCATAAACTTAAAACATCAAAAGTAGCTTAATTCCCCTAAGGTAGCAGAAAATTCAGCTACAGCATAGCCCAAGATCAAACCATACATGAGTTGAATCATAAACAAGAGAAATCCAAGCTAAGTGCTAGAGTTTCCTCCCTGAGAACCTGGGGGGAAACGGAAGAAAAAGAGGCGAAAGAAAACGGGTCAGTCATAAAGACTGGTAAGTCCAAGTGACTTTCAGCATAAAAACAGATAAAGGTAACATGACATGTATAAACTGAAAGTAAACCTAAGGATGCTGTCAAGATGGGCAAGATAGACTAAGATAACATGACAAATCAAGTATAAATCAAGTATAGCATCACATATTCAAGGTTTGCTGCATCAACTATTCTAGAATCCCAAAACCATGTCTTATATAAATCATGAAATAATCCCTTGGCCCAATGAAATGACCCAGTTCTAGGTCCAACGAAACGATCCACTGGTCGATCAGCTCCTAACAAGTTCTAGCTCGTCATGTGTCTCTATGTCATACGACCCTATCACGAATGTAGTCACCTGTGCTAGGTCCACCATAGGGTGTATCAAGCCCTATGATGCCAACCACCGACATGAATCAAGAACGCACAGATAAACCTACTGATGCCCAATGCCTACTTTTTCAACTCCGGACCACATGCACGACCATAGCCCACCTGAACCTACACTGGCGCACCAACACAGCCGTCGTTTTTTTCGCTTACAATCAGCCCAGTAATCGTGCCCCACCCTGCCTAGTCCCAGGGTACCATGATACATCTAGTGGGTTACTGCTGAAACGGACCGCGTAACTAGGGTTTCCGTCCAATAGGTTAAGTGTTGTCATTTAAATTCGTGACTTAACCCCTATCAGTCTAGCATGTCAAGTTGGTTAAGTGTTGTCATTCAAGTTCGTGACTTAACCCACCTACGAATCATGTATCAAGTTGGTTAAGTGTTGTCATTCAAGTTCGTGACTTAACCCACCTACGAATCATGTATCAAGTTGGTTAAGTGTTGTCTTACATGTTCATGACTTAACCCTATCATGTGGCATTAATTCATTAATGCACCCCAACCTCTCACATCAGACCTGTTGTTGTGGTCACTGGATATGCCGGGTGGTTCCGGGCAGAATTACACCATAACTCAGTCTGACCTTGGGTTTTCAAGTGCAATATGACCAACTACCCACATTGGATCCTATTGTTTGCAGTAACTGGATTTGCCGGGCAGTTCCGGGCAGAATTACACTGCAAACACCACCCAACCTCGAGTTGGCGATTTTCAAGTTCATTCTAGTGTCATGTCCATGTTCAAGATTCATGTCAAGTTTGTGTCAAGTTTCAAGGATAAGTTTCATGCCCACCACCAGATTCAAGTTATAACCATGTTCATGTTTGAAGTTTTGCCAATTATCAAGTTCATAATTCATGTTCATAACCAATTCATGTTTTTCCTAATCTACCCAAATCGTATTCCCATCGCACGTAAACGTGAATGGATCTATTCTACAAATAAATCCAAATCCCAAAATAAAGGGAATAACATCAAAACTATGTTAGGCAAAAGGGACGAGCATAAAGCGATAAAAGGGATTACAAGACTAGCATGATATAACTTGAGATAATTGGTTACAACATCACTAGCATATAGGATTTCAAATCTAGCAAGATTAGGCGATAGTCATGATAAAAGTTGACATAAAATAATAGGCATGCAGGAGCAAGCCAAATACAAGGATAATGGATCCAATGGCTTTGGTGAACATAATAGCGAGTAAACTAAGCAAGTCACACCCTAGGTATGAGATCCAACAACTGCAAATTCGGTGTACAACATGGGATTCAACTATGGGCATGAACAATCAACTATAATAGTCTTAGGTAATTAACCCCAGTAGTCATAGTCACGGTCGTAGGCATAAATCTCATAATTATGAACCATAAGCGATTAATCACAACAGTCATGGATAATTATCTAAAATAGTTCTAGGAAAATAGTCATAGTCAAATAACAGTGATAGTTTCAAAGTCATGGTCATAGATAATAGCCTTATGTTCGTAATCATAGGTAATAATTCTCATAGTCAAGAGTCATAGATGATTAGCCACTATTGTCCTTGTCATAGTCATAGGCAATAGTCTTATGTTCACCGTCATAGGCATAGGCATAGTCTTATGTTCACAGTCATAGGCATAGTTTTATGTTCTCAGTCATAGGCATAGGCATAGTCTTATGTTCACAGTCATAGTCCTTGGCCATTAACAATAGTTTCAACGTCATAGGAATGTTAAGGTTATAGACATGAGAGAGTTTGATTTACAACATGAATAGGCCCAAAGCAATATTCACGAAAGTCAAGATCCATGATGAACAAAAATAGATATGAATCAATTACCATACATAGATCCAATTCCAATTTACAACATGGATATTATGTTTATATCTTTTATCTAAAAGTAACTTGAACTTACTGATCATGGTCTAAGGAATTTAGATGCAGAAGTCAAGTCTAGAAATTTGTCGTTGAATTGTTGAAAAGTTGAATCTTGCTTTGATTGTAGAAGAAAATTCCCAATAAGAAATTCCTAGCTGTAGTCTTCAAGAAATAATCTTCGCATTTTATTTTTTATTTAGTTTAATTTAGAGGAAGAGGAAGAAGCCACGATCATCAAGAGTTTGAGCAGCATAAGGTTAAAGAAGAATGGTGTAAAGTGAATGAGACTATTTATATAGGGTTTCAAACTAATTAGAGTCGTCGATGAAGCTAGAGTTAATCAAGGCCATCCATCTCAAGAGAAGCCAATTAGAAAGTGACAGGTTAGCCCTAATGACACACCAGAGCTCAGAAATTCGACCAGAACCCGACCAGGCCAGCCAGGGCCAGACCAAGTAGGTTTCTGCTCGGCCTGGGCGCACCTGCTAAGTGCGCCAATGCAAAATTGCATGGGCGCACTTCCCAAGTGCGCCAGTGCAATTTTGTTCTGGTGCACTTCCCAAGTGTGCCAGTGCATTCTGGCCCATTTCTGGTTTTTCTGCCTAACTTCGTTTGTCCATATCTTCTTCGTACGGTATCTGTTTTACGCAAACTCGGATTATATTTCAAGCAGAATTCCGAGATAAACGCAATGGAGTAAGCCGTTTCCCTTGATTCTTATTTTAAATACTAATTCTGCCTTGATTTATGGTTTTAACATGTTATAAAAATACGGGTTGTTACATTCTCCCTTCCTTAAAGGATTTCGTCCCCGAAATCTTCAAGTTAGGAATAATGCATCCTATCATCCAATCAACCTTCTACTCAACCATCATCCACAAGCAACCATTGTACTTAAAAGATTTCTAATGCTATATGAACATATTCAGAAAGTGTGTGTATATGTTCCTTACCTAATGCAAATGATCAGGCCTGATTGATCTTCCTAATGCAAAATATGTTTAGTGTCATGAATCCAACATGTATGCAAATAGTCCTAGTCACATAAACACTATATGTGTGCACAAACATCCATCCATATGCAACATACACATGATAACACATTCAGTTTCATCCATAAACAAGTATAAACACTCATGCATATGCAATATGAAAATGTGTCTGAGTCGATCTAGTACCTAATGTTTGTTATGCAACCACGAGCAACCACTTGCGACCACTTGCAACCATTTGCAAACATCAACCATAACATGTTTCAATCGCATGTTTACATCCAAAAGGGTTCTACCTAAGGTTCTCAAGATAGGATTGAGAAGATAAGAAAGATAAAACAAAGCATATAGGAGAAAAAGTTAAAGATGTACCCCTAGAAGGTCCTGCTTGCGGGGCTTGCCCTTGCTTCTTAGGGCAGTTCTTGCTGATATGTCCAGTGTCACCACACTGAAATCATGCTCCCATCTTCATCTTCTTCTTTCTACAATCCTGGACTATATGCCCCTCTATACCATAGAAGTGGCATTTTCTTTTCTCGCGTGTCTTGTTATCATTATTGTTGTTGTTGTTCTTGCCTCCTTTCTGGAAGTCTTTCTTCTCGTTCGGAGACTCATCCGCCTTAACTTATCACTCATACCTTTCCTATGTAACATGTTAACAAGCCTCACGAAAACTATCTCCATCATACGGAAAACCCTCTATGAAGCTAGAAAGAAGAATAACCGCAGGTAAAAACTAATGTGACTACAGATGGAGAAAAGAAAGGAAAAGAGATTCAAATAAGGAAACAAAGGATAGTGCTAATGGCTTTTGGGGAATAGCCTTTAAATAAAACAAGACTTTTCTTGAAAAATGCTTCTTTGTAAACGGTCTTGAAAATAAATTCAGAAGGTTTTCTAAAAACTTTTGCCCAGTCTGGTAACCTTCTGGTCTGATACCAAATGTAACACCCCACCTCCGCTAGGGTCACTCACAAAGGGAATGCACTAGTTTTTGAGGAGCGTTATCGCGATAAACAATCACAGAATTATTACAAGGCAGAACATAAACAAAACAGCTGAAGAATCAAAAGATAAATTATATTACTTTTAAAATAGTCAAAGCCTTTTACATCAAATAGCCAAGGTCATTATTTTCCATTACAACAAATTCTATCTTGCATAAACAAAGAAGCATAAATTTAAAACATCAAAAGTAGCTTAATTCCCCAAAGGTAGCAGAAAATGCAGCTATAGCATAGCCTAAGATCAAACCATACATGAGCTGAATCAAAAGCAAGCGAAATCCAAGCTAAGTGCTAGAGTTTCCTCCCTGAGAACCTGGGGGGGAAATAGAAGAAAAAGAGGCGAAAGAAAATGGGTCAATCATAAAGACTAGTAAGTCCAAATGACTTTCAGCATAAAAACAGATAAAGGTAACATGACATGTATAAACTGAAAGTAAACCTAAGGATGCTGTCAAGATGGGCAAGATAGACTAAGATAACATGATAAATCAAGTATAAATCAAGTATAGCATCACATATTCAAGGTTTGCTGCATCAACTTATCTAGAATCCCAAACCCATGTCTTATATAAATCATGAAATAATCCCTTGGCCCAATGAAATGACCCAGTTCTAGGTCCAACGAAACGATCCACTAGTCGATCGGCTCCCTACAAGTTCTAGCTCATCATGTGTCTCTGTGTCATACGGCCCTATCACGAATGTAGTCACCTGTGCTAGGTCCACCATAGGGTGTATCAAGCCCTATGGTGCCAACCACCGACACGAATCAAGAATGCACAGATAAACCTACTGATGCCCAATGCCTGCTTTTTCAACTCCGGACCACGTGCACGACCATAGCCCGCCTGAACCTACACTGGCGCACCAACACAACCGTCGTTTTGGTCGCTTACAATCAGCCTAGTAATCGTGCCCCACCCTGCCTAGTCCCAGGGTACCATGATACATCTAGTGGGTTACTGCTGAAAAGGACCGCGTAACTAGGGTTTCCGTCCAATAGGTTAAGTGTTGTCATTTAAATTCGTGACTTAACCCCTATCAGTCTAGCATGTCAAGTTGGTTAAGTGTTGTCATTCAAGTTTGTGACTTAACCCACCTATGAATCATGTATCAAGTTGGTTAAGTGTTGTCATTCAAGATCGTGACTTAATCCACATACGAATCATGTATCAAGTTGGTTAAGTGTGGTCTTACATGTTCATGACTTAACTCTATCACGTGGCATTAATTCATTAATGCACCCCAACCTCTCACATCAGACCTATTGTTGTGATCACTGGATATGCTGGGCGGTTCCAGGCAGAATTACACCATAACTCAGTCTGACCTTGGGTTTTCAAGTGCGATATGACCAACTACCCACATTGGATCCTATTGTTTACAGTAACTGGATTTGCCGGGTGGATCCGGGCGGAATTACACTGCAAACTCAACCCAACCTCGAGTTGGCCATTTTCAAGTTCATTGTAGTGTCATGTCCATGTTCAAGATTCATGTCAAGTTCGTGTCAAGTTTCAAGGATAAATTCCATGCCCACATCCATATTCAAGTTATAACAATGTTCATGTTTCAGGTTTTTCCTATTATCAAGTTCATAATTCATGTTTATAACCAATTCACGTTTTGCCTAATCTACTCGAATCGTATTCCCATCGCACGTAAACGTGAATCGATCTATTCTACAAATAAATCCAAAACCCGAAATAAAGGAATAACATCAAAACTATGTTAGGCAAAAGGGACGAGCATAAAGCGATAAAAGGGATTACAAGACTAGCATGGTATAACTTGAGATAATTGGTTACAACATCACTAGCATATAGCATTTCAAATCTAGCAAGATTAGGCGATAGTCATGATAAAAGTTGACATAAAAGAATAGGCATGCAAGATCAAGCCAAATACAAGGATAATGGATCCAATGGCATTGGTGAACATAATAGCGAATAAACTAAGCAAGTCACACCATAGGTATGAGATCCAACAACTGCAAATTCAGTGTACAACATGGGATTCAACTATGGGCATGAACAATCAAATATAATAGTCTTAGTTAATTAACCCCAGTAGTCATAGTCACGATCATAGGCATAAATCTCATAGTTATGAACCATAAGCGATTAATCACAATAGTCATGGATAATTATCCAAAATAGTTCTAGGCAAATAGTCATAGTCAATTAACGGTGAGAGTTTCAAAGTCATGGTCATAGATAATAGCCTTCTGTTCATAATCATAGGTAATAATTCTCTTAGTCAAGAGTCATAGGTGATTAGCCACTATTGTCCTTGCCATATTCATAAGCAATAGTCTTATGTTCACCGTCATAGGCATAGGCATAGGCATAATCATATGTTCACAGTCATAAGAATAGTCTTATGTTCTCAGTCATAGGCATAGGCGTAGTCTTATGTTCTCAGTCATAGTCCTTGGCCATTAACAATAGTTTCAACGTCATAGGCATGTTAAGGTTATAAACATGAGAGAGTTTGAATTACAACATGAATAGGCCCAAAACAATATTCACGAAAGTCAAGATCCAAGATGAACAAGAATAGATATGAATCAATTACCATACATAGATCCAATTCCAATTTACAACATGGATATTAAGTTTACAGCTTTTATCTAAAAGTAACTTGAACTTACTGATCGCGGTCTAAGGAATTTAGATGCAGAAGTCAAGTCTAGAAATTTGTCGTTGAATTGTTGAACCGTTGAATCTTGCTTTGATTGTAGAAGAAAATCCCCAATAAGAAATTCCTAGCTGTAGTCTTCAAGAAATAATCTTCCCATTTTATTTTTTATTTAGTTTAATTTAGAGGAAGAGGAAGGAGCCACGATCATCAAGAGTTTGAGCAGCATAAGGTTAGAGAAGAATGGTGTAAAGAGAATGAGGCTAGGAGGCTGTTTATATAGGGTTTCAAACTAATTAGAGCCGCTGATGAAGCTAGAGTTAATCAAGGCCATCCATCTCAAGAGAAGCCAATCAGAAAGTGACAAGTTAGCCCTAATGACTCACCAGAGCTCAGAAATTCGACCAGAACCCGACCAGGCCAGCCAGGGCCTGACCAAGCAGGTTTCTGCTCGGCCTGGGCGCACCTACCAAGTGCGCCAATGCAAAATTGCATGGGTTCACTTCCCAAGTGCGCCAGTGCATTCTGGTATGTTTCTGGTTTTTCTACCTAATTTCGTTTGTCCATATCTTCTTCGTACGGTATCCGTTTTACGCAAACTCGGAATCTATTTCAAGTAGAATTCCGAGACGAACGCAATGGCATAACCCATTTCCCTTGATTCTTATTTTAAATATTAATTCTGCCTTGATTTATGGTTTTAACATGTTATAAAAATACGGGTTGTTATAGCAGCTACTCTAGGTTGAGTGTTGACAGCATGACAATCTTAGGAACATTTTTCTGTGGCTTTAGGGTTTAGATTTAGGCTGCTTATATAGAAGTTTGATTTAATAGGAACTGTCAGATTAACCTAGAGAAAATCAAAGCCATTCAAATCTAAGAGAACCAACCAGAACGTGCCACGCAAGCCCTATCGTCACAGGAGAAAACACGTTAGATTTTAGTCTGACCTGAGGGGAGGTCGAACCCCAAGCTGACCCCCAAGTCGACTTGTATGGGAGGAGGTCGACCCCCTGGTCGACATCCTGGTCGACCGAGCCTTGGGCGGGAAATTTCCCGCCCAGCCCGCTTCTGCTTCAGATTTGAATTTTGAATTTTTGAACTATATTCTGAACTGTTTATTTAAATTCTGAATCTTCTGAAGGTCGTAACTCCTTCATACGGAATCCGATTTATGCAAACTCGGACTCTATCTCAAGCAGAATCCCGAGACGAACGCAATGGCGTAACCAGTTTCCCTTAATTCTTACATTTGAAAATAATTATTCTTTAATTCGTAACTTTAATGTTTACCCAAAATATGGGGTGTTACAGTACATATATGGAAATAAATAAAATATATGTATGTATATGAGAATATATATATATATATATATGTAGGGGCAGGTTCAGAGCACCCCAAAAGCCCCCCAACCACAACCAATTATTCCACACTCTCTCTCCTTCCACTCATTCTCTCACTTTCCACTCACAATCTTTAATATAAATGAGTGGCTGTTGTTCGGCTGCAAATGCTGGGCTGAAATTCAAGGCGGCTCTCTGATCCTATCCTATATATATATATATGCATAAATATATATATATAAAAGATAAAATTCATGATAAGGCTACAGTCAATGAAATATGGCAAGAATCAAATAACGACGCAACATCATTTAAATTTTGAAAATAAAACGAAAATTTTGTATATACGTACGCGTAAAATGGTCGGTAGAGGAATTGTATACATATAAGAAGATTTCATGTGAATAAAATAGTTAAATAAATTCCAGAAATTCAAAAGTTCGAAAATCAAATTTCTACGCCAAAACAATTCAAACATTCGAAATTCAAATTTCCATGCCAAAACAGCTTACGGGACCCAATGCTGACTAAGCACTACGTGTACGATAAGATTTGGCTAGATTCATCTGGGAACATGGACTATTTTCTTAATTGGGTTCAATGCTGACTCAGCAATGCATGTACGATAAGGTCTTGAGCAAATATAAACAAGGCCCTAGACCTAAACCTAAACATCATAATTCAGCAGCTACGCTGGAGCTCTGCCATGGCTCTCTCTCTCTCTTCTCAAATCTATTCTGAAATTAAAATGTTAGCCTAGGAGGATTATGAATTCAAATCTGGAAGAGGGAATCAACATTAATAAAAAAGATTATTGAATCATAAAAGCAAGGTAAACCTCTAAGAACCAATCTATTTGAATTATTTCTCTTTCCCTTCTCTTTTCATGAAATAATAAATCCATGGTCATTAGGTAGTGAACTAAATTAAAAGGAAAAGGAAAACCATGGATGATATAATGAATCAGATCCAAATTTGGGGAAATCATAAAGGTGAGTGGGTTTAAGCTATAGCCTTTAGATAATGTTATGACTATCGTTAGCATTCCCCTTTTTAATAAATTTTGAAATGGCCAGTTTAATTATAAATTGCTGTTGTAACGAATTGAAATGTTGATATGAATATGTCAGGAAATTCCTATGTTGAATTGGCTAAGTTATTAAATGTTTACATGTTGGAGAAAATAAACTTGTCAGGATATGAATAGCCAGTTCAGTGATTGCAACTAGATGCTTTACTTAGGACATATTATTGATTGAACGACATGTTAAAATAATTACCTAATTGAATGTTTACATGTCCTAGTAGAATTAAATATATGTTGAAAATGATATGCGACAAAATATAGGCAAAAATTAGACGACATGTAAATTAAATTACTGTAAACTATATTACAGTAAAAAGGAGGTCTAAAATGTTCATGTAATGAACATAACATATATTATGTTTTGAGATTTTAATTTGGAACCGCAATTTGATATGAACATAAGTGATTGAATGAAAATGAATATGCCTAGGATTACAATTAGAAATTGTAAATACACTTATGGCACGAGGTTAGGTTGCATTAGTGGCGGAAGTCTGCCCAGACCCGACAGGCATATCCAGCAGCAACTAATGTTGAACCTAATGTGAGAAGCCTAAGTGCAAGAATTAACAACATGTGCTAAGACACGAGGTTAAGTCAGCTTGTGGTAGAAGTCTGCTCGGACCCGCCCGACAAATCCAGCGTCCACAAGTGTAGGCTTAATGTGAGAGGTCCAGTGCTTATATATATATATATATATATATATATATATATGTACATAACAAGATATGAATATATGGCAAGGATGGTAATTAAACGTCTAACTCAGAAAAGAAGAAAGGAAGGGATGTAAAGAACTGAGTTAGTGTGATAAGAGGGAAAAGTGATGTATTTCCCTAAATGATTTATTTCTGAAAACTTTATTGCAAGTAAGCCACAATAAATGTAGAAAAGTAAAGAAATTACTTGCTACCATGGATTTAGACAGGAAAACGTTATGAAAATAAATCATTGATTCCTTCTATCAAACTGATAAGGTGCATGAAGTGTTTTCCTTAATATAATAAGGAACATATATCACAGAGAATGAAGAATAATGGTTATCAATAGTAAATGGTTTAAAAGAGGAATGATAATAACCTATTATTAATAAATAACATTAATGAAAATGTTGTATAATAGGTAGACTTGTTTTAGGGACAAGTGAATATTATAACTTAGGTTATAATAAACTAGTAAGGGAATGAGATAACTGCTGAATTAAGTTAAGTGACACTTAATTGTAAATTAAGTAATAAGAAAAGGGGGAAACCTAAAAGCAGTTAAGAAAAAGGGGGAAATATGTTGTACTTAATTAAGTAGTCTGGGAGTCTGAAACCCGTTGGTAAGAATAATATGTTTCGACTTGTCTTAGGGACAAGGGGAAATTATAACATAGGTTATAATAAATGGGTAGAGAAACTTATTAATGGGCCTTAGTTAATAGAACTAAGTTAATAAGTAAATAACGATAAGTCGTATTGATGACATAAAGTGGAATTATGATTAAATGAGAGAGGATGAGGAAAACTTATAAAATGAAATAAGTTATGTGTAATAATAAATGGTAAGTGACATGTTAATTGGAAACATGTGAAATTAGATATACTTAATTACATATTAAATTAAACATGTTATTGAAATCAAACAAGAATATAAAAGGGATTGTGGATCACAGACCTTGGGCCACAATCTAGAGAATGACATGTTGTAAGCTTATTAATAAACTTAAATGAATTAAGTTGTATGACTGAAATTAATAAGCAAGAGAAACTTGGTTATTTGAATAAGGATTCAATATGAATTGGAATAACCAAGTTAATTGGAAACCGGGTGAGGAGAGACAAGTGTGTAAAAGAATGTTTAGACATAGGGTCTAACAACATGCTAAAGTAAGGCGCTTAGACCAGTCCGTATGGTTGAGGGTGAATAACCCAACATGGTAGATCATCGAGGTGTTATAAGGCACGAGGGGAGCGTAGATTCATCTGATTATTTGACGTCTCCAAAGGATTTGAAGGGGAAGTACATGGCTTCGAGGGACGTAGGGTACTCTTGGTATTCCTCTGTAAGTGGCAGATGATCCACCTGTACTCATAGAGGTTAGGTCTACGTAGGTGAACCAATGAGTATGCCTTGATTGCAATAATAAAGGGCAATCAAAAGACTAAGGTGAACCAACGTGATTCGGCAAGACCAGTTAGTGCCCTGTGATAGCAACTCGTCGTCTACCTACCATCTTCAGTCAGTATGTAAAGCGGAAAGGTGGAGAACTCCAAAAGACCATATACTTTGCTATCTAGTTATGGGTGAGGTTGGCCAATAGGTTTTAACGGCATAGGCGGTCGGGGTTAAGTTCTCATTCTTGATATTCTTGGGTGCCTTTCATTAGTTGAGGGAGGAGTCTAGTGGGACCACAACTAATGTAAAAGAAGAACTTAGCATATGCAATCGGCAGATTTCTGAAAGCTCCCGACCGAGTTCTGTGTTTCTTGATTAGCCTACCACGGGACTTGGGCGCACATATAGAGAACATGTGCAATAGACATCGAGAACGATTGATGATATGTACGTGGGAAAGTCTAGGTACACTCATGTCTCTCTAGGTGGTGTATCATAAGACTAGCGGGCATTATTCGAGGATGGAACCTAATTGGATCTAATGGTTCAAAGATGGCAGTCTGAACGCTTACGTAATATAGAAGTAGTGGTTCTTTGCAGACATAGCATTGACATATATACAGAAATCCGTACGACATTCGGGCGTAGGATTAGGGACTGCTATATTCCTGCGATGATATGGTGGAGATCGTGCGAGTGGGGTACCATGGGGTGTATCTAAATATTGAGAGATAGCTACATATGCTGTATTAGGTTAATTCATTGGGAAGTAAATGGGTACGACGTGTGTGTAAGCGTTGAGTGCTGTTAACCCAAGTAACCTAATAAATAAGAAAATATGATTGAACGGTATATATAAGATTATCCAAAGTGTATAGTTTAAATCCAGTCACCAGGACTTGTGTTCTGACCCCCTCCCATATCACACTCGCAGGTTAGATTGTGGCAGAGACATTATAGCTTTGGATACTGGTTAGGCAGCATTAATAATACGGTAAGGCTATGTTTTGATTATACTATATTTTATCCTTTCCACTGTGAGATATTTTTCTGAGCTCTAACAAGTTGTATGTCTCTTTCTTTTCTATAGGATACCAGAGCAAACCAATCCGAGTTTCAATAGATTGGAATTTTGAAAAAAAAATCGGTCTGTCGAAATTGGGGTTGTCACATGATTCATACATACTGTAAAAATGTGATTTTTATTGTTAAAACATTTTATTCCAAAAAATGAATATTTTTGTGATTCATACATACTGTAAAAATGTAATTTTTACTGTTAAAACATTTTATTCCAAACAATGAAATATTATTGTGATTCATACATACAATAAAAATGTAATTTTTTTTAAAGACCCGCAACCTCCCCGTAAAGGAAAGCGTCGGATAGTTCGAGAACAAGCCACAGCAGAACGCATACAGAAGAACGTTTCATTGAATATTACAACAGTGCATCAGATTACAAGGATATACAAAGTATAAATGAATATTACACAGAAATATCAGAGATTTAAATTACATTTAAATACATAGCAGCGGAAAATAATACAATACACAACTAGAATGAGATATACGGATACAAAGCTTTCCGGATATCGTTCCAGCTGTAAACCAGGATCCTGTGAATATAAATCTGCAAAACCAAAACTACTAGCTGCCCGTGTCGAAAATAGGGGCACCCAGAGTTTAGGTTAAAACAATAAACTCCAGGTCAGTCATGTGACTGGTGTGAGAACTAAAACAGTTATTAATCTTTATTTCAAATCATTAGGTAAATCAAGGGACCACGCCGTATAACACGGAACGGGTTTCCTCCCAAGAATACCAGTGCATAAAACCAACAGCGCAATGCTAAATAAAGAAAAATGAAGCTGTTATAAGACCCAGGTCCCATCACACAATGCAACGCAGTCGAGGATAGGGTTTTCCCTTATAACAGCCAAAGAATGCTTGATACGTTTAAAACAAATCATTTGATACTATTATAAGTGCATAGTATATAAAACACTTCAAATCATAAGTATCAATCATAGGCGGCATGAGCGCCCCATCCCACTATGTCGCCATATATAGGATATACAATCAAAACCGCAAAGTCTCGTATTTGGAAATTGGGTTTCCATCTATGAACCGAGGCAAAAGATAGTCCTCAACCGATTCGAGACAATCTAGCCCATGTCTCAGGCAAGCGCGCAGGCAAGCCTTGGATCGTCAGGGCCGGTCCACACGGAGTGGATTATTATGCCTGAACAATACGTCTCCCCACCCTATGGGGTGTAAGTCTGGTCCGTCAGCCGACCAGAATGCATTCGGCCGAAACCGATATAACCGAGGCGCCTCGCAACAGCAACAACCACATAAGTCAAACTCGTCAGGGCGTGTAAAACCACTGACGCCACTTCTAGCTAGAAAGAAACGCATGCCCTCCCTGAGGTCCGTCTCCCGTTTTTGGTTCATACCGGGTGTGAAACACGCGAGGTAAACGTTACACAAAGCTACGCCACAAAGGCCGTGCTTTGATCATCACCACAAGACTTTGCTTTTCAACAGAAGCCTCGATCATTTGCATCTTAGCATGCCACACAGGCAAGCCATCCTATGCAACCGATATCAGTCACACAGAATGAAATCCGATGTCAGACACACAGTCCATTTACAAGTCCGTTCTGGGTCTGAACGAAACCGGAGGCACCTAGTACCCCGCATATCCATCGATCTCCAAGTACGTCTGGACGATCACTAACTGTTTCCATCTTCTTGGGTGTACAGCCCAATCAAGATCATCAGTTATCACCCAAACGACGTGAAGACTTCCGGTCTTCGACCATCGTCTTCATCTTCGACTTATCGTCGTATCAGTTATTCAGAATGGGATAAACCCGGTCTTTCCGAATAACTCGCGTATATATTATAAAAGTGTTACACAAACACAACATACGCCTCATTCCAATTCATTAGTCACTAACCGTAAATTAATCAAGAGAATAATTCCCCAAATATTAACCCCGAAGGCCGAAACCAACATCAGATCAATATCCAGAAAACCATTCTGCTTGGCTAACCGCCAGTTAGTTTCTAAATTTCACATTCAAATCTAATTAAAGATTTAACTATCGCCTGGAGCAAAACTGGTGATACTCCATTCTCGATCTTTTCAATCTAATTAAAGATTCATTAAAACTCCACTTAGTTTTAATCTGTGACTGGGTTAAAGAATCAGTGTCATTTAAAACACGGTTCACGATAAACCCAAAGTCACATCCCATTAATTATCGGGTTAAAGAACAAGTGTTATTTAAAACACTGTTCACGATAAACCCAAAAATCAATACCAATTCAATTCCAATTAAATATCATTTAATTGGTACACTTCATTAAATCTAAATAAAAAGATTTAATCTTTTCTCAACTGGGTTCAAGAACAGTGTTAGTGAAGACACCATTCACGACAAACCCAAATCACATTCGATTAATTATCGGGTTAAAGAACAAGTGTTATTTAAAACACTGTTCACGATAAACCCAAAAATCAATACCAATTCAATTCCAATTAAATATCATTTAATTGGTACACTTCATTAAATCTAAATAAAAAGATTTAATCTTTTCTCAACTGGGTTCAAGAACAGTGTTAGTGAAGACACCATTCACGACAAACCCAAATCACATTCGATATTCAATACAAGGCTCTGAATAGAAACTATATCGGCCTATATTCAATATCAAATTCTACGATTAACAAATGTCGTATTGGAAATAACGATATACATATATATCTTTCAAATTTCCATAACAACACCTGTAATATCACGAATTCCAACATCGAAATATTCCGAAGACAATTTCGATTCAAATCCACTCCAATGCAATCATTGGAAATTTTGGTTATTTTCAAAACCATTTCAAATTCAATTTATTTATTTAAAAATAAATAGAATTATAATTCTAGTTCAAAACTAGTTCATTTCGATAAAAATCTATTTTTATCTTTTCAAATATGGAGTTTTTCATCCCAAACTTTCACAAATCATTTCTTATGATTTTACACAAATTATTACTATTTTTAATAATTTTATCAAGGCCCGTACGGTCGATTTCCATTAACGGCCATCGAACTGCACTTACAGCGACCTTTTTCGAATTTGATTTGGACGTATCTCCAAATCCAACCGTTAGATTTCAAATTTCTAACATTCATTAGAAAGCTCTTTTCGATACGAACCCAACGGTTCCGGTTTTAGGAGAATCCGACGGTCGGATCTCCCGTAATGTCCGTTTGAAACAAATGGTCGAAATTCGCGAACTGCCGCAGCGCGGCGCGTTCTATTCAGGCCATTATATTATATATATAATATATATTTCGTCGATTACTATTTAAAACGAATTATATAAATGGTTTTAAATTCGTTTCAAAAGCAATTTCAACTTCCTTTTCAATTCAAATCAAAATTGAATTCTTCTTTATAAATTCGTTTCAAAATTCATTTCTATTCAATTCAAATTTCAATTCAATTTGAATTCATTTCAATTCGCTTTCAATTCAATTCGAATTCGTTTTCAATTCAATTCATTTCGAAATCGTTTTCAATTCAATTCATTTCGAAATCGTTTTCAATTCAATTCATTTCGAAATCGTTTTCAATTCAATTCATTTCGAAATCGTTTTCAATTCAATTCATTTCGAAATCGTTTTCAATTCAATTCATTTCGAAATCGTTTTCAATTCAATTCATTTCGAAATCGTTTTCAATTCAATTCATTTCGAAATCGTTTTCAATTCAATTCATTTCGAAATCGTTTTCAATTCAATTCATTTCGAAATCGTTTTCAATTCAATTCATTTCAAAATATTCGATTTCGAAATCACGTTTCAATATTCATTTTAAAATGAATAAAATCGATATAAATATCGTTCACGTCAAAATGGCGTCAATCTAATCCTCACGGCTTCACATATTTCTATTTTCAAATATTCTATTTCAAATATTTCTATTTCAAATATTTCTATTTCAAATATTTCTATTTCAAATATTTCTATTTCAAATATTTCTTTTTTTCTCGAAACTGGAATGAGGCCCAATCAATTACCATATAATGTTAATTATATGGATTTTCTACAACACATGTATATATCAACAACGATGAATAATCAACCATCAACCAAAGTGCACTACACTGTATAAGCATCAAATATAGACATTTAACGCTTATAGCAGCTTGTCAATCAATCGATCGACATATTTAATAAATCAGGATGAGTGAACTTCAAATTTCATCCTAACACCCGTGTGGGGTTTCAAACAATCAAACACATATTTTATTTGTGCAGTTAGGCGATGTGTAAAATTTATCGACCCAATCAACGTCATTCAAATAGGTGTACATAAACAAACCGTCTGGTTTGTAAATGAATATTTATTTATTCACATTCACGTTAAAAATTATATTTTTAACGATAACACATTTTATTTTAACATATGAATTTATATTCAGTTCATTCGTTAAATAAAATGCTATTTTTATTTTTCTAACTTATTTTAGAAAATTTCGGCGGCATAACGGCACGATACTAGAAACGGGACAAGGCCTAGCCTTATCCCCGGTCTAGTGAAGGCCCACGCCATTCACACATCAATCAAATCAATTCGTTATGCAAACCACAAACTTTGGAGTAAGGGTCTAACCTAGCCTTACTCCTTCGCCTTATAACGGCGCACGTCTAATCCTAACCAATTTATCGATTCGATTTTTCACACCACAAACCACATTCAAACCAATATCACAATCAATCACCAAACAGTCAAACAAACAAGTCCATGGTCTGTGGACGGGTGTCGGGTGCTACTAAGCACCGTCTGCATCCTAGTATATATATATAACTAGAAAAGGAGAATTAAGAGTGAGAAGTTCTCACCTATAGCTATCCTAGCTCCACGGCTCTTCTTTTGCAGAAGTCTTCGTCGTTTCGCCTTTTTGTCACCTTCGTTGCCCAAGGCCACTATATATATAAAAATCGAATTTTTATTTCTAAGTTCAATATATAAAAATCGAATTTTTATTTCAAAGTTCAATATATAAAAATCGAATTTTTATTTCAAAGTTCAATATATAAAAATCGAATTTTTATTTCAAAGTTCAATACATAAAAATCGAATTTTTATTTCAAAGTTCAATATATAAAAATCGAATTTTTATTTCAAAGTTTCCGCCTTTTCCATTTCAAAGATCTAATCTTTTCTTTTACTTTTTAAAGTTCAAATCCTTTTACCTTTTAAAAATTCAAATCTTTTACCTTTTAAAAATTCAAATCTTTTTAAACCTCTTAAAAACAAAAATCTTCTTAAACCTTTTAAATTTCTTTACAATCACAGAAACTTATTTTTCCAAAAATCAAAAATCATATATGTAAAATTCATATTTTTATATTTCTATTAATCATATAAAAATCATATTTTTATATGTTAGAAACCATGCTATTCTTATTTTAAAACCAAATCAGTTTTTATTTTTATAATTTTACAAAATCAGTTTTAAATTACTTTAAAAAAAATTAGTTTTAAATTACTAAAAAAAAACAGAAAAAGTAAATAATAAAAATAAAAAAAACAGAAAGGGGACTTACAGGGGGGAGGCTTCTCCGTTCGTCAGTGGGGGGGGCTCGTGGCGGAGGGTGGTCGGAGCAGCTCCTGGGGGGGCGGTTGTGGGTTTCGCGGCGCCTGGCGCCTGGAGGGGGGGGGTCGGGCTTGAGGGTCTCGCGTCGGAGCAGGGCGGAGATGAAGGGGGGGGGAACTGTGCGAGAGGGAGGCGGCGCGGTGGATGGTGGGGCGGCGCTCCGCCCCCCTGTCGCCCTTTCTTTTTTTTTTTTTTCTTTTTTTTTTTTCTGTTCTGTTTGAAATGAATGGACGGGGGGGGGGGGCCAGAGTGTTTTAAGGAGGGAGAAGTTTGTTTTTTTTTTTTTTTATTATTATTATTATTATTATTATTATTTAATTCATTAAAGTAGGTTTTTGCGTATGAACTCGAAACCAAACCCAATGACTGTCGCCCCTAGCTAATTACCCCCATCCCAGACACAATGGAATATGTTTCGTTAGCCAATTCGACTGTTTCAGTCAGTTGTCCCGCAAATTAAAGTATAAAACATTTAATTTTCAAATTTGAACGTACATTTCAAATTACCGGGGTCACATACTAACTAGAAAAATTTCAGAAAAATATTTTCTAGCTTCGTATTGACTATACGGTCCTAACAAAACTAGTTTCGTCGAATTCTGAGACCGTTAGAAAAATGGCCAATTTCCAGTCGATTAAAATCAACTGAAACTGGTCAAACGCGTTTTTCTTTGCCACGCTCAAATATTGATTCGAAAAATTATGAAATTTGGAATCTAGCAATAACCTGACATCACGGACCCAACAAAACTGGTTTCGTCGAAATCCGAGGTCATTTGCAAAATGTCCATTTTTAAGGGCCTGAATTCCATAGCGACTATTCAGAATTTTCAACTGGACATATCTTTCGATTCCTGATATGAAATCTTGATTTTTCGGATTCGTTGGAAAGATATTATCAATCAGATCCTAATGTTTTTGGTTTCACTAAAATCCGGATTGTTTTGCACCCGGTACATTCAATTGAAGTTTGAAATCGAATTATCGAACTACCGCGCCATTTTCAATTCTATTTATAATTATATATAAATATTTATATTCTAACGACGACGCGTATAAATATATACGTTCGAATTATATTCAAAATAAATTTCTCGTCGTTATTATTTAAAATAATTCATTTTAAATAATCTGAATTCGCTAAAATTGCCAAAATAAAAATTTCAAACTGGCTCGCATTTTCCGGGTTGTTACAATCTCCCCCACTTAAAACTTTTCGTCCCCGAAAAGGAACAAAGTCGAAAGTGGTTTGATCATTCAACTCTACGCTCGTTCAGGCTTCCATTCTCCAACTCTTTAGTTTCTGAGAATTTTCTAAATTTCAAAAATTTGGCTAACACCCTAAATTTTTGAAAAATTTCGCCATAACCTCCCCTGCACCGGGAGCATCGGGGAATTTCAAATAGCTTCCCCGGTCCTTCAGATCTCAAAAAGAAAAAGAAAAAGCCAAGCGGCTAGCCAATAGGCTCATAAAATCATCATCACCCAAACAAAACAGGAAATTATGTAGTAAACATGTACCTATTTGTCGGGCAAACAAATTTTATTCTCTGGCTCTAGCCTCCTTGCTATGACCTGTTCAATGTAAGTACAAGTATATGCAAGCAAATGCAACCAAATTTCAATACAACACAATATTCGGTTCAATTAGGCTAAATGGTTCAAAATTAGCAAACAAATGAACAAACTACACAAACATCAATCAATTAGTGAATTAGAGCTTCAAATTCATAATTTTGATACATATACAAAAATCAGATTTTTTTTGATGCCAAATCACAACAATAAGCCCTATCTAATTTTGGTTCTCACACCAATCAATAGGAAATATATAAATATCACATCTTCAAAACACGAACATAGATTCTGATGATGATCGATCAATCATCAGAACCATCTCCGGGTGTCTAGAATGTGATTCTATATCTATCCAGTATATTAAAATTTCAAATACACGTTTGCAAGGCGTATATGCAAAATCTTTATATACTGGACTGTCCAACTCAATATAAATAGATAATCAAATACGAATAATTGATTTAAATTTTCAAAACAAAAATTTGTTTTCACTTTAAAAATTTACTCTTCACACTCGTTCTAGGATACTACTGATCCCATCTCTAACGAGTCATTCCCATTGGATTTTACTAATCCAATATCTGATGAATTCTTTCGTATGGTTCTAATGTGTCTTGTTCTCTGAGCTTTGTAAACCAAAGCTCTGATACCAAATGTGACGGCAAGGTACTTCGCTCGGTCCGAACCAGTCGCTAAACCGACCCAGACCGTTCGAAACGCCCTATCGTTTGAGAACACGACAAAACAGAACGCATACAGAAGAACATTTCATTGTATATTACAACAGTGCATCAGATTACAAGGATATACAAAGTATAAATGAATATTACACAGAAATATCAGAGATTTAAATTACATTTAAATACATAGCAGCGGAAAATAATACAATACACAACTAGAATGAGATATACGGATACAAAGCTTTCCGGATATCGTTCCAGCTGTAAACCAGGATCCTGTGAATATAAATCTGCAAAACCAAAACTACTAGCTGCCCGTGTCGAAAATAGGGGCACCCAGAGTTTAGGTTAAAACAATAAACTCCAGGTCAGTCATGTGACTGGTGTGAGAACTAAAACAGTTATTAATCTTTATTTCAAATCATTAGGTAAATCAAGGGACCACGCCGTATAACACGGAACGGGTTTCCTCCCAAGAATACCAGTGCATAAAACCAACAGCGCAATGCTAAATAAAGAAAAATGAAGCTGTTATAAGACCCAGGTCCCATCACACAATGCAACGCAGTCGAGGATAGGGTTTTCCCTTATAACAGCCAAAGAATGCTTGATACGTTTAAAACAAATCATTTGATACTATTATAAGTGCATAGTATATAAAACACTTCAAATCATAAGTATCAATCATAGGCGGCATGAGCGCCCCATCCCACTATGTCGCCATATATAGGATATACAATCAAAACCGCAAAGTCTCGTATTTGGAAATTGGGTTTCCATCTATGAACCGAGGCAAAAGATAGTCCTCAACCGATTCGAGACAATCTAGCCCATGTCTCAGGCAAGCGCGCAGGCAAGCCTTGGATCGTCAGGGCCGGTCCACACGGAGTGGATTATTATGCCTGAACAATACGTCTCCCCACCCTATGGGGTGTAAGTCTGGTCCGTCAGCCGACCAGAATGCATTCGGCCGAAACCGATATAACCGAGGCGCCTCGCAACAGCAACAACCACATAAGTCAAACTCGTCAGGGCGTGTAAAACCACTGACGCCACTTCTAGCTAGAAAGAAACGCATGCCCTCCCTGAGGTCCGTCTCCCGTTTTTGGTTCATACCGGGTGTGAAACACGCGAGGTAAACGTTACACAAAGCTACGCCACAAAGGCCGTGCTTTGATCATCACCACAAGACTTTGCTTTTCAACAGAAGCCTCGATCATTTGCATCTTAGCATGCCACACAGGCAAGCCATCCTATGCAACCGATATCAGTCACACAGAATGAAATCCGATGTCAGACACACAGTCCATTTACAAGTCCGTTCTGGGTCTGAACGAAACCGGAGGCACCTAGTACCCCGCATATCCATCGATCTCCAAGTACGTCTGGACGATCACTAACTGTTTCCATCTTCTTGGGTGTACAGCCCAATCAAGATCATCAGTTATCACCCAAACGACGTGAAGACTTCCGGTCTTCGACCATCGTCTTCATCTTCGACTTATCGTCGTATCAGTTATTCAGAATGGGATAAACCCGGTCTTTCCGAATAACTCGCGTATATATTATAAAAGTGTTACACAAACACAACATACGCCTCATTCCAATTCATTAGTCACTAACCGTAAATTAATCAAGAGAATAATTCCCCAAATATTAACCCCGAAGGCCGAAACCAACATCAGATCAATATCCAGAAAACCATTCTGCTTGGCTAACCGCCAGTTAGTTTCTAAATTTCACATTCAAATCTAATTAAAGATTTAACTATCGCCTGGAGCAAAACTGGTGATACTCCATTCTCGATCTTTTCAATCTAATTAAAGATTCATTAAAACTCCACTTAGTTTTAATCTGTGACTGGGTTAAAGAATCAGTGTCATTTAAAACACGGTTCACGATAAACCCAAAGTCACATCCCATTAATTATCGGGTTAAAGAACAAGTGTTATTTAAAACACTGTTCACGATAAACCCAAAAATCAATACCAATTCAATTCCAATTAAATATCATTTAATTGGTACACTTCATTAAATCTAAATAAAAAGATTTAATCTTTTCTCAACTGGGTTCAAGAACAGTGTTAGTGAAGACACCATTCACGACAAACCCAAATCACATTCGATTAATTATCGGGTTAAAGAACAAGTGTTATTTAAAACACTGTTCACGATAAACCCAAAAATCAATACCAATTCAATTCCAATTAAATATCATTTAATTGGTACACTTCATTAAATCTAAATAAAAAGATTTAATCTTTTCTCAACTGGGTTCAAGAACAGTGTTAGTGAAGACACCATTCACGACAAACCCAAATCACATTCGATATTCAATACAAGGCTCTGAATAGAAACTATATCGGCCTATATTCAATATCAAATTCTACGATTAACAAATGTCGTATTGGAAATAACGATATACATATATATCTTTCAAATTTCCATAACAACACCTGTAATATCACGAATTCCAACATCGAAATATTCCGAAGACAATTTCGATTCAAATCCACTCCAATGCAATCATTGGAAATTTTGGTTATTTTCAAAACCATTTCAAATTCAATTTATTTATTTAAAAATAAATAGAATTATAATTCTAGTTCAAAACTAGTTCATTTCGATAAAAATCTATTTTTATCTTTTCAAATATGGAGTTTTTCATCCCAAACTTTCACAAATCATTTCTTATGATTTTACACAAATTATTACTATTTTTAATAATTTTATCAAGGCCCGTACGGTCGATTTCCATTAACGGCCATCGAACTGCACTTACAGCGACCTTTTTCGAATTTGATTTGGACGTATCTCCAAATCCAACCGTTAGATTTCAAATTTCTAACATTCATTAGAAAGCTCTTTTCGATACGAACCCAACGGTTCCGGTTTTAGGAGAATCCGACGGTCGGATCTCCCGTAATGTCCGTTTGAAACAAATGGTCGAAATTCGCGAACTGCCGCAGCGCGGCGCGTTCTATTCAGGCCATTATATTATATATATAATATATATTTCGTCGATTACTATTTAAAACGAATTATATAAATGGTTTTAAATTCGTTTCAAAAGCAATTTCAACTTCCTTTTCAATTCAAATCAAAATTGAATTCTTCTTTATAAATTCGTTTCAAAATTCATTTCTATTCAATTCAAATTTCAATTCAATTTGAATTCATTTCAATTCGCTTTCAATTCAATTCGAATTCGTTTTCAATTCAATTCATTTCGAAATCGTTTTCAATTCAATTCATTTCGAAATCGTTTTCAATTCAATTCATTTCGAAATCGTTTTCAATTCAATTCATTTCGAAATCGTTTTCAATTCAATTCATTTCGAAATCGTTTTCAATTCAATTCATTTCGAAATCGTTTTCAATTCAATTCATTTCGAAATCGTTTTCAATTCAATTCATTTCGAAATCGTTTTCAATTCAATTCATTTCGAAATCGTTTTCAATTCAATTCATTTCGAAATCGTTTTCAATTCAATTCATTTCAAAATATTCGATTTCGAAATCACGTTTCAATATTCATTTTAAAATGAATAAAATCGATATAAATATCGTTCACGTCAAAATGGCGTCAATCTAATCCTCACGGCTTCACATATTTCTATTTTCAAATATTCTATTTCAAATATTTCTATTTCAAATATTTCTATTTCAAATATTTCTATTTCAAATATTTCTATTTCAAATATTTCTTTTTTTCTCGAAACTGGAATGAGGCCCAATCAATTACCATATAATGTTAATTATATGGATTTTCTACAACACATGTATATATCAACAACGATGAATAATCAACCATCAACCAAAGTGCACTACACTGTATAAGCATCAAATATAGACATTTAACGCTTATAGCAGCTTGTCAATCAATCGATCGACATATTTAATAAATCAGGATGAGTGAACTTCAAATTTCATCCTAACACCCGTGTGGGGTTTCAAACAATCAAACACATATTTTATTTGTGCAGTTAGGCGATGTGTAAAATTTATCGACCCAATCAACGTCATTCAAATAGGTGTACATAAACAAACCGTCTGGTTTGTAAATGAATATTTATTTATTCACATTCACGTTAAAAATTATATTTTTAACGATAACACATTTTATTTTAACATATGAATTTATATTCAGTTCATTCGTTAAATAAAATGCTATTTTTATTTTTCTAACTTATTTTAGAAAATTTCGGCGGCATAACGGCACGATACTAGAAACGGGACAAGGCCTAGCCTTATCCCCGGTCTAGTGAAGGCCCACGCCATTCACACATCAATCAAATCAATTCGTTATGCAAACCACAAACTTTGGAGTAAGGGTCTAACCTAGCCTTACTCCTTCGCCTTATAACGGCGCACGTCTAATCCTAACCAATTTATCGATTCGATTTTTCACACCACAAACCACATTCAAACCAATATCACAATCAATCACCAAACAGTCAAACAAACAAGTCCATGGTCTGTGGACGGGTGTCGGGTGCTACTAAGCACCGTCTGCATCCTAGTATATATATATAACTAGAAAAGGAGAATTAAGAGTGAGAAGTTCTCACCTATAGCTATCCTAGCTCCACGGCTCTTCTTTTGCAGAAGTCTTCGTCGTTTCGCCTTTTTGTCACCTTCGTTGCCCAAGGCCACTATATATATAAAAATCGAATTTTTATTTCTAAGTTCAATATATAAAAATCGAATTTTTATTTCAAAGTTCAATATATAAAAATCGAATTTTTATTTCAAAGTTCAATATATAAAAATCGAATTTTTATTTCAAAGTTCAATACATAAAAATCGAATTTTTATTTCAAAGTTCAATATATAAAAATCGAATTTTTATTTCAAAGTTTCCGCCTTTTCCATTTCAAAGATCTAATCTTTTCTTTTACTTTTTAAAGTTCAAATCCTTTTACCTTTTAAAAATTCAAATCTTTTACCTTTTAAAAATTCAAATCTTTTTAAACCTCTTAAAAACAAAAATCTTCTTAAACCTTTTAAATTTCTTTACAATCACAGAAACTTATTTTTCCAAAAATCAAAAATCATATATGTAAAATTCATATTTTTATATTTCTATTAATCATATAAAAATCATATTTTTATATGTTAGAAACCATGCTATTCTTATTTTAAAACCAAATCAGTTTTTATTTTTATAATTTTACAAAATCAGTTTTAAATTACTTTAAAAAAAATTAGTTTTAAATTACTAAAAAAAACAGAAAAAGTAAATAATAAAAATAAAAAAAACAGAAAGGGGACTTACAGGGGGGAGGCTTCTCCGTTCGTCAGTGGGGGGGGCTCGTGGCGGAGGGTGGTCGGAGCAGCTCCTGGGGGGGCGGTTGTGGGTTTCGCGGCGCCTGGCGCCTGGAGGGGGGGGGTCGGGCTTGAGGGTCTCGCGTCGGAGCAGGGCGGAGATGAAGGGGGGGGGAACTGTGCGAGAGGGAGGCGGCGCGGTGGATGGTGGGGCGGCGCTCCGCCCCCCTGTCGCCCTTTCTTTTTTTTTTTTTTCTTTTTTTTTTTTCTGTTCTGTTTGAAATGAATGGACGGGGGGGGGGGCCAGAGTGTTTTAAGGAGGGAGAAGTTTGTTTTTTTTTTTTTTTATTATTATTATTATTATTATTATTATTTAATTCATTAAAGTAGGTTTTTGCGTATGAACTCGAAACCAAACCCAATGACTGTCGCCCCTAGCTAATTACCCCCATCCCAGACACAATGGAATATGTTTCGTTAGCCAATTCGACTGTTTCAGTCAGTTGTCCCGCAAATTAAAGTATAAAACATTTAATTTTCAAATTTGAACGTACATTTCAAATTACCGGGGTCACATACTAACTAGAAAAATTTCAGAAAAATATTTTCTAGCTTCGTATTGACTATACGGTCCTAACAAAACTAGTTTCGTCGAATTCTGAGACCGTTAGAAAAATGGCCAATTTCCAGTCGATTAAAATCAACTGAAACTGGTCAAACGCGTTTTTCTTTGCCACGCTCAAATATTGATTCGAAAAATTATGAAATTTGGAATCTAGCAATAACCTGACATCACGGACCCAACAAAACTGGTTTCGTCGAAATCCGAGGTCATTTGCAAAATGTCCATTTTTAAGGGCCTGAATTCCATAGCGACTATTCAGAATTTTCAACTGGACATATCTTTCGATTCCTGATATGAAATCTTGATTTTTCGGATTCGTTGGAAAGATATTATCAATCAGATCCTAATGTTTTTGGTTTCACTAAAATCCGGATTGTTTTGCACCCGGTACATTCAATTGAAGTTTGAAATCGAATTATCGAACTACCGCGCCATTTTCAATTCTATTTATAATTATATATAAATATTTATATTCTAACGACGACGCGTATAAATATATACGTTCGAATTATATTCAAAATAAATTTCTCGTCGTTATTATTTAAAATAATTCATTTTAAATAATCTGAATTCGCTAAAATTGCCAAAATAAAAATTTCAAACTGGCTCGCATTTTCCGGGTTGTTACATTTTTACTGTTAAAACATTTTATTCTAAACAATGAATAATTTTGTGATTCTTACATACAATAAAATTGTGATTTTTATTGTTAAAACATTTTATTCCAAACAATGAACATTTTTGTGATTCATACATACAATAAAAATGTAATTTTTATTGTCAAAACATTTTATTCCAAACAGTGAATATTTTTGTGATTCATACATACAGTAAAAATGTAATTTTTATTGTTAAAACATTTTATTTCAAACATGAATCTTTTAAATGATTCAGACATACAATAAATATGTGACTTCTAATGTTACTATACAATTCATTCCAACAATTCATCGCAACCACAATCAATTAATTCCATTTTTATATAACACATATATGTATTTTATATAGCATATTTATAAATATAATATTACAATCACAATCAATTTTATTTTAAATTTAGAAATATCTCCGATGGTTTCCACTCCGCCAAAAATTGAGACGAGCTCCAAATCAATCCAAATCAGTTTTGTTGCGAAGCACTCGTCATTACAGTTCAAACGGATCCTGTTTCGTGAATTCCGAGTTCGTATGAGAAAGTTATGCTTTTTATAAGATTGCATACATATATATGTCATTAACAATTAAAGTAAGTAATTAACCTCATAACCTTCTCTAATATCTTCCTCTAATCTTTCTTCTTCTCTAAGCACCCTCATGCAACAGCCAACTCCAAAACGCACGCTGCCCATATTCATCCCGACACTTTTTGTCTCCAAATCACCCCAAGTTTGGCTACAACGTGCTATTATACCTCCTAACACTACAACAAAAACACCATATTACAACTTTAGTTTTACAACTGTGGGAAAATCACCGTTGTAATAAATGGTTTTTTACAACTGTGGGAAAAATACTGTTATAATAAATGTTTTTTTACAACTGTGGGAAAAGCGCTGTTGTAATAAATGTTTTTTTACAACGGTCAATTCCCTAAAGTTGTAATAAACATATTTTTACAACTTTTCATTTTGTTAGTTGTAATAGATGCCTATTACAAACTTCATATTTATATTATCTATATTTAATAACTAATTATATTAATATTTAATAACTAATTATATAATTAATAATAAACTTAGGAATCAATAATATTTATTAATTATTATTAAATAATTTATATTTAATAAGTAATAATTTATTTTTAATTGATAAAGCTTTTGATAATTATTACTCGATTATAACTTGTAATAGATTAGTTTTCTACAAATTTTTTATTTTTTAGTTTGTAATAAATATTTATTATAAAAATTATATTGCAAATAATTACTTGTACATTCATTTCAAGGTTTTCGTTACTAATATTTTTTATTCTGTATATACTAGTATTCTCTTCATTTAAAAAGCGGTATTTAGGCTCTAGCCCAATGTTTCCCCCCAAATTGAAAAAATGGATCCAATTCAAAATTTCCCTCCAATCTGAAAATTTTGCCGCCTCCTACCTATACATTTTGACTCCAACTGGACCTACTTTACCTTCATTCATCTGCTCTTTCCACTTCACCAAGTCACCAATACAAATAAAATGTTATTATATTCTTCCGGTCTTTATTACGTCCAGATTGAAAACCGAAATTTCCCCCTACGCTTTTCACAATCAAAATAAATTTTGCCTTCAATCCGATCGTCCCAGCTCGCAATTCAAAATAAAAAACCCAATTATCGTTGTCAAAATAATCGCACTGCCTGCAGCGTTCATGCCTTGATCAAGAGTCCTTGCGCGAGTTGCGCTATGGTCTGGTCGTCGATCTGACGTGTCTCGCTCATCAGAGGGTCAGGCCGTCAATCTGTTTGAGAGATGGCTTGATTGGTTTTTCTATTGGTATGGAAAGGAGCCTCGCTGATATTTTTCAAGTGATTTATTTTGCATACATTTCCGGAATTTGTGGATCCGTTTGAGTTGACTTTGGTTCCAAAAATTTGTATTTTGGTTGCAGTAATATTATGATACAGATATTTTTTGGTTGCAGTAGTATTTTCGTTGCTTAATTAGAAGCTATAACTCGGTTAGAAATGACCAGCTCGGTTAGAAAACTCAACTGTATATGGATTCAAAAATTAAGGTGTTATGCTTGGTTAGTAAACCGATCTAATTTGGTGTATAAACAAAATTTTACTTTATTCAACAATGTTCAGTTTGATATTTTCAGCAAGAAGAGACAAATTTTGGAGTGATATTTTCAGCAAGGAGAGACATAATGTGGAGTCTGGAAAAAATATCTTGTAGGTAACATATCTTTTGAAGAGCTTGCTTTGAAAACATTAGCACAGTAATTACGATATCTAGTGACATAAAGTAAGCTATCTAAAAAATATTTTTTTAGATTATTTACATCATTCTTCCATTAAAATAAAGGAGATTCTGTTGTTTGGCAGTACTATTCGGTGTTGGCAGGTTGAACTTAAGGAGTTATCATGGACCGTGGACTTGTTCATTACTTCCGTTGTTGCAGACTGTTTGATTGGCTGAGGTGCTATAGTTGTGAGATAGTGTTATTTTTATAGAGTTAGTGATGGGTGAGTTTGGGTAGTGTTAGTGGGGGGTAGAGAAGATTTTGTAGGTGGTTCATGCCGGGAATGTAAGTGGATGTTAGTTTTTGTAATCATTATTTGTAATGAAGAGAATTGGTATGTATCGTTGCAATGTTGTATGATTTATTAATTTTGTATTTTGACTTTAAAGTTGTAACATTTTTTGTATGAATGGATCCAATGCTTTGAATTTATATCAATTTATTTTTGTTTATCCAGCTCTTATTGCAATTGCAAAATATATTTAATTATATTTGTAATAAAGTGTATTACAACGGTGGAAAACAGTTGTAAAATATACAGTTTACAACGATGCAAAAAAGTTGTAAAATATACAGTTTACAACGGTGTCGCAACAGTGCAAAAAAGTTATAAAAGATTTTAGTCTATTACAACTTCGTAATAGACGACGGTGGCTACACCGTTGTAAAAAGACTTTTACAACTTTTTTCCATCGTTGTAATATGGTCAATTTGTTCTAGTGTAAACACCAAAACAAACTCGAATTCATGTATCGTTGCTTCTATTTCACGAATTCATCAACCCTAGCCTGCATAAACCATATACTGGAAAAACGTAGAGTACAAAATGTTCTTGAAACTCTGCCATACTCATACCAAATCGAAGAGCAAGCTATAAGGATCACACACACACACACACACACACACATATATATATATATATCATGATTTTATAGCTTTGTATTTTGTTTGATTTTGATTTTAGAAAAGGGCGAAACTCACGTTGAAGAGAAAGGAGAGTTGCAACATGATATTGAGAAATAGAATTAGGTCAAGGAAGTGAAAAGGATATTATATTGTAACACCCCGCCTCCGCTAGGGTCACTCGCAAGGGAATGCACTAGCTTTAGAGGGGCATTATTGGTAAACATGCACAGAAATATCACAAGACAGAACATATATATATATATATAGCGGAAGTAAAATCAAACTTTCATAACATGAATAAATAAGGTCTAAAGCCTTTTACATCAGAGTACATCAAAACCTGTTTTGCAATAGTAAAGAAGCATAAAGACTTTTTAATAAATTATTCCCCAAGTAAAACAGTAAAGTAGCCATAGCCAAGAGAAGTCCAAGCCATCCATGATGACCTTCAAGCAGAAGAAGTCCGAACTAAACAGCAGTGTTTCCTCCCTGAAACCTGGGGGGGGGGAACGGAAGAAAAGAGGCGAAACAAAACGGGTCAGTCAAAAAGACTGAGTAAGTCCTATCTACTTCCAGTATAAAAACAAGTAAAGGTAACATGACATGCATAAACTGAAAGTAAACATAAGGATAACTACAAGATAGATAAACCAGAGTAGCCGGTTAAACTACTGCGGCAAGGTAAACTAAGGTATCATGAAAACTACGGTGTTATGATAAGTCAAGGTATCACATCGTCAGATTTCTATCGAGTACATTTTCCCAAGGTATCTACCCCATCTGACATCCCACGGTATCTATTATGTATATTCTTCCTAGTTCTAACATGTCTATTTGCTCTGCACCTCTCGTACTAGTATCCCTACCCGCGTCATGTGTTAACCATGAATGTCCCGTGCTCAAAGTCGTTTAATGGTCCATGTCAACCTAATATCACATATATAGGTTACTCAAATCATATGTTTCTTTCCATGTATATAAGTTCAATCCTTTGCCGTACCTCGTACGGGCTTCCTCATGTCGTATTATCCTTGAAATCGTTTGGACTGTCACCCTTGTTCTAGCTAGGCTCTTCCATATGAATCATCGTTGGAACTACTAGGACTTTCGCCACCTAGCACCACTAGGGATTACGCTTACCTATTGCACGCTTTCGTATTTCGGTTTAGGTTAAACCACCTAGGCTACTAGGGATTACGCTAACCCTCAACCGCGCCCTTTTTCCCACGCATTCATCGTGAATCGTTTTTCTATAACTGGATGCACATCTATCACATCGTGCCATCCGAGTCCTGTCACCGGCCAAAACAAGAAATACAGGACTCGGTCGGGAGCTTTAGATTTATCTGCCGATGCAGATACTAAGGTCTGCTTTTCTACACGTGGCTATGGTCCCACGAGACCCCTCCCTCAACTAGTGAAAGGCAACACAAGAGAAAATCTTGCATGAGAACTACACTCCGGCCAGCCCACACCCTACGGCCTACCTCACCCATAATTAGATAGCAAATCATGGTCTATTGGGTGTTCCCTGCCTTTCCGTACGTACACGCTTGACTCAAGATGGTAGATGATCGACGAACTTGCTATCTCGGGCACCTTATGTATTCGCCGACTCACTGCTATCCACCCCAGTCTTTAGGTCGCTCGCATAGCAACCAAGGCATATTCTTGGTTCTTCTACCGCAGACCTCAACCTCTCGTGAGCCTAGTATAATGACCTGGCAGCTCACAGAGGGATCCCAAGAATATCCTCACGTTCCCCGAAGCCGCTGCTTCGTTACCCAGTTCGTTGGAGCCTTTATCTAAATCAGATAGCCTGCTCCTACACGCATAATTAAACGTATCGGGTTACTAATCTATCTAAGAAATGGTCCAAATTTCCTTGACTAAGGATTATTACTTAGTTTCCCTTAACTAAGGTTTACCACTTAGCCTTATTTCCATAATCCTTGTTAACTATGGTTATTTACCTAATCCTCCGAATTAGGGTTTATCTAATGGGTTAAGTGTCACTTAAGTTCATAACTTAGCCCGTCTACAAACCATGTCAAAATTGGCTAAGTATCCAAGTCCAAGACTTAACCCTACAAACCATGTGTCAAGTTGGCTAAGTATATTAAGCAATCCATAACTTAACCTCGTCTAATTATCATTTTAGATTGGTTAATTATATAAATTAACTTGACCTTGTCAAATTACTGAGTCAAATCGGTCAAGCATATTCAAGTGATTCGTGACTTAGCCTTATCATGTTTTCACGTTAGATTGGTTAAGTATAGGTTAACTTAACCTCATCAAATTAACGAGTTAGATTGGTTAAGTATAGGTCACTTAACCTCATCAAAACATCGTGTTAAATTAGTTAAGTGTTTAACTTAACCCCATTAAATTACCAAGTTGGATTAATTAAGTCGAGGCTAACTTAACCCCATCCGATTACCATGTTTAGATTAGTTAAGCCTAATCTTAACCCCATCCATTAACTGTATTATACGGTTAAGTATCGTTAAGAAAATTTACTTAACCTTATCACGTTATCGTGTTGGATTGATTAAGTGTTGGTTAACTTAATCCCGTCCACTAGTCGTATAAAAATGGTCAAGTGTCATTAGGCAAACCAAGTTACTTAACCTACCCAAGCTTATCATGTTTTGTTAAGTATCATTAGCCTAATCAAATTACTTAACCCATTTGTCCCTATCATATTTGGTTAAGCCTCATTAATCAAATTAACTTAACCCTATTATGTGGCATTAATTTAATTAATGCACCCTCAACCTCTCACATTAGACCTTGTTGTGGTTACTAGTTAAGCCGGGCGGGTCCGGGTAGATTTACACCACAACCTAGTCTAACCTCGGGTCTTAAGCGCGACATGACCAACTTCTCACATTGGGTCCTATTGTTTGCAACTACTAGTTAGGCCGGTCGGTTCCGGGTAGCTTTACGTTGCAAACTCAACCCAACCTCGAGTTGGCCACACTTATATTATCTAAGTTCATCATGTTTCCAAAACATGTTACAAGTTTTCAAGCATTTGGGTAGACCTAACTTAATAGGTAAATTCCCAAAGGGTAGACCTAACTTAATAGGTAAATTCCCAAGCTCATGCTTTTATGCATACTTACATGTCATCTTCCATGTTATCTTTCAAGTCATATTTTCAAGTATAAACACATGTCATATTCAAGTTAAGATTTTGCGACATGTTCATGTTTATCTAGCTACCCAAAATCGTGTTTTCCCAACGCAAGCAAAGCGAGTCAACATAGTAAGGATACTATGTCACATATTGGTCTCAAAACATGCATGATGCCAAAAGGGCTTGGCTTCCACATGCATAACATCATAAAGAGATTGGCCCTAAACATGCATAGTGTCATAAGGTAATTTGGCCACAAACATGCATATTATCAAAAAGGGTTTGGCCACAAACTTGCATGTTAGCATAAGGGGTTTGGGTTCATAAACATGCATAAGCCCCAAAATCTTGTCTTAGCCAATGTTTCACAAGTAAAGTGGTTCCTAAAGGTTCATGCTAGCATTTCATGCATAAAGATCCAAACTTGCAAGTTAAACTAGGTTATGCATAGCATGAGAGGCATGATTAAGTCACTCACATGGCCTAAAATCATAAACATGAACACAAGAGGCAAGGTAAGGTTCATATAGGTTCGCATAATCATGTTTAGCCTCATTTTATCCCATGTCATTATCAAAACTACCGTTTCCATCTAAAAGTAGCTAGAACTTACATATTTAGGCCTAGGGAAAGAAGCATGAATCATCTTGGCTAAGAAAGGTGCCTCCTTTGTTGAAGAATCGTCATGGAACTCGCATAGCAACGTTGATTTTGCCTCTCTTTGGTGTAGCAAGCTTGCATCTTTTGATTTGAACTTGATTTGGATGCATAGGCTCTAGGGATTTGAGATGGAGGCCATGAGAGTAGAAATTTGGCCATAGTTTAGTTACATGAGTGAATAATGAGGGTTTAGGGGTAGGTTTAGGGTCTTTTTATAGATTAGGCAAGTGTTTTAGGCCATAGGATTAAACCTAGATTCAATCCAAGCCATCAAAGCTTGTCTTGGGGAAGAAGTCAAGTGTAGGAACCATCTAGGGCCTTAAGATTAAAGATGGACCATGAGAACCATCCAAATGCAAAATCTGCATTTGAGCGAATCGGCCCACGGGTTGACAGCCAAACACCCTGGATGAACCCCTAGTCGACCCAGCGGGCTCGGGTCGACCTCAAAAATCGGCCGGTTCGGTTATTCCCCTCTCCTAATTCGCTGTTTTGAACATTTTTGCATATTTATTTATTTAATTTTCAATTATATATATATATATCAATATATATATATTTCTCTGCGCAACCCATTTCACTTAATTAAGTATACTTTAATTTGGGAATTTTCGTGAAATTTCGCGAGGCCATATCTTGGTCATACGGACTCCAATTTTCGAAAACTCGGGCTCTATTTCGCGTATTTTTCCGTGACGAACGCAACGGCATAGCCCGTTTCACTTGATTCAGAATTTAAAATTAAATTTTGCCTTGATTCTCGTCTTAATCATGTTATCGAAATACGGGTTGTTACATTCTCCCCACCTTTTAGGATTTCGTCCGCGAAATCTCCAAGTTAGGAAGAACATATCCTACCGTCCATCATCCATCTACTCAAAACATCATCCACAAGCAACCATTGTCCTTAGATGATTTCTAATGTTGTATTAATATATGCAAAACGTGTGTGTACATGTTCCTTAGCTAATGCTAATGATCAGGCCTGGATAATCTTTCTAATGCAAAAATATGTATAGTGCCATGAATCCAATATGTATGCAAATAGTCCTAGTCATATAGATACTATATGCGTGCACAATCATTCATTCATATGCGACAACCGCATGATAATACATTCGATTTCATCCATAAACAAGTATAAATACTCGTGCATATGCAATATGAAATGTGACCGAGTCGAGCTAATATCTAATGTAAATTCGCGCATCCACGAGCAACCACTTGCAACCATTTGCAACCATATCAACCATAACATGTTTCAAATACATGTTTACATCCATAGTGTTCTACCTAAGATTCCCTGAAACAGGGTCGAGAAGATAAACAAAACAAACTCCGTACGGGGTTTGTAACAGAGACAGGACCGAGAGGATGTCCATAAAAGATAGCCTACAAGCAAGCTCAACAGAAAAACAGGGATCGAGGATATATTCCCAAAAAGAGATATCATGCGCGTATTTAGTCTTCAGTCTCCTGAGTCGCATTACCTTGAGCTTAGTTCCATCGTGCCTTGACCGCCCCTTTTTACTTCACGATTTCGCAGCTTCTTACTTCCTGTTTCCATAACATGAGTTGGAACTCATTTCCTCGTCGCCCCTCGTTCCACTTGCACTGATCCTTTTCCTAGAATACTTGACGCAAACATGACTGCGTACTCATGATCTCATGCAAGCTTTCCAAAATTCACTAGTGAATCTCGGACCTCGTACCATAAGGTATTCCACGTAGAAGAACTTTCTCTTGGAAGTAAACTGATGCAAACCAGGTTATCAAGCGCACTTACTAGGGTGATTTCTATAACCCATGCATAAGTGAAATAAACCATCCGTCTTATCGGTGAACACCACTCGATCGGGCTTCAAATTTCCAATAGAGGTATCCAGGGATTCTAGGTAACTAATCATGACCAAACCCAAAAGGTTCCACAAGACTTCGAGGGTATTACCAAGGCTAGTCAAGAGTCTAACTACCCTCCTATCAAAACCGAGAGTGGCACCCCTTACTAGATAACCACTTCATCCCTAGAATCCATCCACAACTTATAAACATAAGCATTATTTCCAAGCTCAACACTTGATATAGACATTCTCAAATCCAAACAAGCCATGAGTAAATGGACCGATCTTCCAATAGGACTTGAGACAAAAACGGGATCCTCTACTACGCTAGTACTAAGGTGCAGAGACTCAACTATCGAAGCGGACTTAAAAGATGCGGTGATCAAAACAAAGTCCCGACAGGATGATAGAGAAGAAAAGCTAAACCTTTAACAAGATCGTTACCCTCCTTCTGAGGTACCCTAGAAATGAGAGCATACTATTGCCCTCCGAATGATCTTGTCCCTGTTCCATGATACTTAACTATCCGTCCCGTTTCACCATGCCAAAGGTACTCTCTCGTCATGGGTTTCATTGTTCATCTTTCTCCCTCCTTTTAGGACTCAGCCATACCTACATGTTGCTTATCCCTGAGCTCGTATCCTTTATCCTTGTTCTTACTATCCTTTCATGCATAACTCTGCAACGGTCTCTCGAGAACCACCTCCATCCTACGGGAAACACTTACGCAGCTAGAGAGACTAGTCGCAGTCAAAACCACTGTGACTACAGATGGAGGAAAGAAAGGAAAAGAGATTCGATCAAGGAATCAAGGATAATGCTAATGGCCTTTGGGGAATAGCCTTTTTCTTTTCAAAAGAAAATTTTCTTGAAAAATGCTTCTTTGTAAACGGTTTTTCAAATAATTTTCAGAAGGTCTTTAAAAACTTTTGCCCAGTCTAGTAACCTTCTGCTCTGATACCAAATGTAACACCCCGCCTCCGCTAGGGTCACTCGCAAGGGAATGCACTAGCTTTAGAGGGGCATTATTGGTAAACATGCACAGAAATATCACAAGACAGAACATATATATATAGCGGAAGTAAAATCAAACTTTCATAACATGAATAAATAAGGTCTAAAGCCTTTTACATCAGAGTACATCAAAACCTGTTTTGCAATAGTAAAGAAGCATAAAGACTTTTTAATAAATTATTCCCCAAGTAAAACAGTAAAGTAGCCATAGCCAAGAGAAGTCCAAGCCATCCATGATGACCTTCAAGCAGAAGAAGTCCGAACTAAACAGCAGTGTTTCCTCCCTGAAACCTGGGGGGGGGGGAACGGAAGAAAAGAGGCGAAACAAAACGGGTCAGTCAAAAAGACTGAGTAAGTCCTATCTACTTCCAGTATAAAAACAAGTAAAGGTAACATGACATGCATAAACTGAAAGTAAACATAAGGATAACTACAAGATAGATAAACCAGAGTAGCCGGTTAAACTACTGCGGCAAGGTAAACTAAGGTATCATGAAAACTACGGTGTTATGATAAGTCAAGGTATCACATCGTCAGATTTCTATCGAGTACATTTTCCCAAGGTATCTACCCCATCTGACATCCCACGGTATCTATTATGTATATTCTTCCTAGTTCTAACATGTCTATTTGCTCTGCACCTCTCGTACTAGTATCCCTACCCGCGTCATGTGTTAACCATGAATGTCCCGTGCTCAAAGTCGTGTAATGGTCCATGTCAACCTAATATCACATATATAGGTTACTCAAATCATATGTTTCTTTCCATGTATATAAGTTCAATCCTTTGCCGTACCTCGTACGGGCTTCCTCATGTCGTATTATCCTTGAAATCGTTTGGACTGTCACCCTTGTTCTAGCTAGGCTCTTCCATATGAATCATCGTTGGAACTACTAGGACTTTCGCCACCTAGCACCACTAGGGATTACGCTTACCTATTGCATGCTTTCGTATTTCGGTTTAGGTTAAACCACCTAGGCCACTAGGGATTACGCTAACCCTCAACCGCGCCCTTTTTCCCACGCATTCATCGTGAATCGTTTTTCTATAACTGGATGCACATCTATCACATCGTGCCATCCGAGTCCTGTCACCGGCCAAAACAAGAAATACAGGACTCGGTCGGGAGCTTTAGATTTATCTGCCGATGCAGATACTAAGGTCTGCTTTTCTACACGTGGCTATGGTCCCACGAGACCCCTCCTTCAACTAGTGAAAGGCAACACAAGAGAAAATCTTGCATGAGAACTACACTCCGGCCAACCCACACCCTACGGCCTACCTCACCCATAATTAGATAGCAAATCATGGTCTGTTGGGTGTTCCCTGCCTTTCCGTACGTACACGCTTGACTCAAGATGGTAGATGATCGACGAACTTGCTATCTCGGGCACCTTATGTATTCGCCGACTCACTGCTATCCACCCCAGTCTTTAGGTCGCTCGCATAGCAACCAAGGCATATTCTTGGTTCTTCTACCGCAGACCTCAACCTCTCGTGAGCCTAGTATAATGACCTGGCAGCTCACAGAGGGATCCCAAGAATATCCTCACGTTCCCCGAAGCCGCTGCTTCGTTACCCAGTTCGTTGGAGCCTTTATCTAAATCAGATAGCCTGCTCCTACACGCATAATTAAACGTATCGGGTTACTAATCTATCTAAGAAATGGTCCAAATTTCCTTGACTAAGGATTATTACTTAGTTTCCCTTAACTAAGGTTTACCACTTAGCCTTATTTCCATAATCCTTGTTAACTATGGTTATTTACCTAATCCTCCGAATTAGGGTTTATCTAATGGGTTAAGTGTCACTTAAGTTCATAACTTAGCCCGTCTACAAACCATGTCAAAATTGGCTAAGTATCCAAGTCCAAGACTTAACCCTACAAACCATGTGTCAAGTTGGCTAAGTATATTAAGCAATCCATAACTTAACCTCGTCTAATTATCATTTTAGATTGGTTAATTATATAAATTAACTTGACCTTGTCAAATTACTGAGTCAAATCGGTCAAGCATATTCAAGTGATTCGTGACTTAGCCTTATCATGTTTTCACGTTAGATTGGTTAAGTATAGGTTAACTTAACCTCATCAAATTAACGAGTTAGATTGGTTAAGTATAGGTCACTTAACCTCATCAAAACATCGTGTTAAATTAGTTAAGTGTTTAACTTAACCCCATTAAATTACCAAGTTGGATTAATTAAGTCGAGGCTAACTTAACCCCATCCGATTACCATGTTTAGATTAGTTAAGCCTAATCTTAACCCCATCCATTAACTGTATTATACGGTTAAGTATCGTTAAGAAAATTTACTTAACCTTATCACGTTATCGTGTTGGATTGATTAAGTGTTGGTTAACTTAATCCCGTCCACTAGTCGTATAAAAATGGTCAAGTGTCATTAGGCAAACCAAGTTACTTAACCTACCCAAGCTTATCATGTTTTGTTAAGTATCATTAGCCTAATCAAATTACTTAACCCATTTGTCCCTATCATATTTGGTTAAGCCTCATTAATCAAATTAACTTAACCCTATTATGTGGCATTAATTTAATTAATGCACCCTCAACCTCTCACATTAGACCTTGTTGTGGTTACTAGTTAAGCCGGGTGGGTCCGGGTAGATTTACACCACAACCTAGTCTAACCTCGGGTCTTAAGCGCGACATGACCAACTTCTCACATTGGGTCCTATTGTTTGCAACTACTAGTTAGGCCGGTCGGTTCCGGGTAGCTTTACGTTGCAAACTCAACCCAACCTCGAGTTGGCCACACTTATATTATCTAAGTTCATCATGTTTCCAAAACATGTTACAAGTTTTCAAGCATTTGGGTAGACCTAACTTAATAGGTAAATTCCCAAAGGGTAGACCTAACTTAATAGGTAAATTCCCAAGCTCATGCTTTTATGCATACTTACATGTCATCTTCCATGTTATCTTTCAAGTCATATTTTCAAGTATAAACACATGTCATATTCAAGTTAAGATTTTGCGACATGTTCATGTTTATCTAGCTACCCAAAATCATGTTTTCCCAACGCAAGCAAAGCGAGTCAACATAGTAAGGATACTATGTCACATATTGGTCTCAAAACATGCATGATGCCAAAAGGGCTTGGCTTCCACATGCATAACATCATAAAGAGATTGGCCCTAAACATGCATAGTGTCATAAGGTAATTTGGCCACAAACATGCATATTATCAAAAAGGGTTTGGCCACAAACTTGCATGTTAGCATAAGGGGTTTGGGTTCATAAACATGCATAAGCCCCAAAATCTTGTCTTAGCCAATGTTTCACAAGTAAAGTGGTTCCTAAAGGTTCATGCTAGCATTTCATGCATAAAGATCCAAACTTGCAAGTTAAACTAGGTTATGCATAGCATGAGAGGCATGATTAAGTCACTCACATGGCCTAAAATCATAAACATGAACACAAGAGGCAAGGTAAGGTTCATATAGGTTCGCATAATCATGTTTAGCCTCATTTTATCCCATGTCATTATCAAAACTACCGTTTCCATCTAAAAGTAGCTAGAACTTACATATTTAGGCCTAGGGAAAGAAGCATGAATCATCTTGGCTAAGAAAGGTGCCTCCTTTGTTGAAGAATCGTCATGGAACTCGCATAGCAACGTTGATTTTGCCTCTCTTTGGTGTAGCAAGCTTGCATCTTTTGATTTGAACTTGATTTGGATGCATAGGCTCTAGGGATTTGAGATGGAGGCCATGAGAGTAGAAATTTGGCCATAGTTTAGTTACATGAGTGAATAATGAGGGTTTAGGGGTAGGTTTAGGGTCTTTTTATAGATTAGGCAAGTGTTTTAGGCCATAGGATTAAACCTAGATTCAATCCAAGCCATCAAAGCATGTCTTGGGGAAGAAGTCAAGTGTAGGAACCATCTAGGGCCTTAAGATTAAAGATGGACCATGAGAACCATCCAAATGCAAAATCTGCATTTGAGCGAATCGGCCCACGGGTTGACAGCCAAACACCCTGGATGAACCCCTAGTCGACCCAGCGGGCTCGGGTCGACCTCAAAAATCGGCCGGTTCGGTTATTCCCCTCTCCTAATTCGCTATTTTGAACATTTTTGCATATTTATTTATTTAATTTTCAATTATATATATATATATATATATATCAATATATATATATTTCTCTGCGCAACCCATTTCACTTAATTAAGTATACTTTAATTTGGGAATTTTTCGTGAAATTTCGCGAGGCCATATCTTGGTCATACGGACTCCAATTTTCGAAAACTCGGGCTCTATTTCGCGTATTTTTCCGAGACGAACGCAACGGCATAGCCCGTTTCACTTGATTCAGAATTTAAAATTAAATTCTGCCTTGATTCTCGTCTTAATCATGTTATCGAAATACGGGTTGTTACATATATAGTGGAGGAAATTATTTTTTAGTGATTTTATATTTTATTATACTCAATTTTCACTTATTTTCATCGTTTAAAAATCCGTGTGATCACATATGGATCCCGTTTTCAATGAAAATTGAAAAGCAACTACTCTTTGATATTACGGACCCAACGAAACTGGTTTTGTCGAACTTCGAGTCTGTTTGCACAAACAATGAATTTTTAAAGTCAAAATATTATCTGTTTTTCACTCTAAAAATCACGCCCGGTCACATACTGATTTCAAAAATCATGAAATTTGGAATCTTACCATTATTCAATGCTACAGATTCAATAAATAAAGTTTCATCGAATTCCGAGGTCGTTTCAATAATATTTCTTTGTAAAATTACTCAAATTAACTTCAAAAATGCGATTTTAGCGTACCTTTTCTTCTTGTACGCCCAAACACTAACTTCAAAAATTATTCCCTTTGGGATTTAACCATTATTTGATGATACGAATCCATAAAAAAAAGTAGAATCGAATTCCAAGGTCGTCTGTACAATGTTCCTTTGCAAAATGACTGCCTTGTTTTGAACAAATGATTTTGCCTCTCACAGACACATACTGACTCCGTTCGAAGTGCACTTTGGAACCCAACAATGATTTGTCATTATGATTCCAAAAAAAATTATTTCATCGAATTCTAAGCTCATATGCAAAATTTCACTTTTTAAGGGCTATGCGATGATTTTCAAAATCTAATTTTCATTTTTTTTTAAATAAAGCTTATAAATCAATTTAATAATTTTACTGAGTTTATTTTAAGTCAAATAAAATATAAAAACTAATTTTAAATTTATTCTCAAATTCTATTTAGCTAAAATAACCAACTTATATTCACAAATTCATTAAAATAGCTTAAATCAAAATTTTAAATTGGTTCAAAAAAATACGGGTTGTCACAAGTCAACAAATAGTTGTTTTTAATAAGGTTTCTTAAATGTAATTTACCTTTTAATTAATGATGTTTAAATATGATCATCAAATTAATAATCACTAATGTGGTTAGTTTTGTTTAATAATTTTAATTCAAAAGGTGATTAACTAACCTATTTTTAGTTAATAAGGAAATAAACAACTTTTATTTCAGCAAATAGTGAAGTTAATTATTATTTAATTAATAATGGTTAAAGTGATTACCTTTTTAAATGTAATTTGTTTAAGAAGATAATAAAGTTTGAAATGTAATTGGAAAGAGTATTGTAAAAGGGTTTTCAAATAAACCCAAGTTTTATAAATAATGTTTATAAAAAGTGCTTCAAAGATAATGAGATGATTTTAACTGAACGTTTACTTAATAACTAAATTAAGTAAAATGGTTGCAATTGATAAAATATTTCCATTTGCAAAATGCAAAGATGCTTAATAAGATTACTGTAAAAGAACTTGGTAAAGGCATTTTAGGGAAAAAAATCCAAATTAAGTTATATAATAGGATGTTAATGACTTTCGGGTAAATGACTTTGTAAATTGATTTAGTAATAAATCTGAGTAATAAAACAAACTGGTTAAAGGAATTTTAGAGCTAAAGTAATAATTTTAAAGAGGCATTTACTTGATCATTGAATTATGTACAATGATTAGAATTGGAAGCACAAGTCAGAAAGGAAAAAAGGAAGAAATGTTAAATGGGTTTGGGTAACAGAGTTTAGTAAACGGATTTTAGTAATAAAAATCCAAAATTTAGTTTTATTTTAAGATACTCAACGGGTTTGGATAAAGGATTGGGTAAATAAATCCAAGGTGTGAACAAATTTTATTAATGAAATTTAAACCAAGGGTTCGTGTTTAGTGTAATGACCTAGAAATTTCGGCGTTTAAAATACAAATTTAGTTAATGATTTAGCATTTACAATCAATGTTTGTATTTGAAATTTTACATAGAAGTTTGAATCTTGTCTATTTGAATTTTGTTTTGAATTAGTTTTGTAAATATAAATTATTGCAATAGTGAAATTAATAAATTAGGTTAAAATTAAATGTTATTAATACTTTAAGCTAATGAAAAATATGTTTTTGTGTATTTGCAGATTTGCAATTTGAAATATAAATTAAACTTGAAATTTTATAATTATTTTTATATTTGAATTTGGTCTTTGAATTGCTTTTGTAAGTATAAAAATTAATTTCAAATTTGTGCATTCAAGTGGTTTGGTTTAATTTAAACATTAATATTTGAGCTGATTGAAATATGTTGTTTGAAAATGTGTAGATTTTGAAATTTTAAATTTTAAATTATGTTCTAATTTGTTTTACTTAATGTGAGCTTGGTTTTGAATTAATTCAAGACATGTGTTTGAAATATATAGTTGTTTTGATAATGGTAAAGCTCAAAATATAAATTCATCTAGAGAATTATAATCTAATTAATTTTACATATATTTGAATTTGTTTTTGAGAGCTTAAAACTTGTGTATTAGTTTTAAAACAAATTTATTTAAAAAGAAATTTATAAAAAGGAAATAATAAAACAATGTTAATTGGCTTAAACATTTGTTAAATTGGGAGAAGTCTCCTTGCACTTGGTGAAATTTGAAGCTACACTTAAAACACGTGTTAACATTACTATGTGAAATATCGCCATGCATCCTTCCTTTTTTCTTATACAAAATTGTGTCGCCTTCCTTCTACTTTCATTTTTCTCACACCCGAGAAAAACATCTCCCCCAAATCGAGAAATCAAATAATGGCGGCTTCCATCGTTTCCCCCACTAAATTTTTCCTTCATCGCCTTCCTCCAATCCTTCTCTAAAGCGAAATCGCCATCTTTCGTGAGTACCAACTCCAAATCGAAGCCATTGATTAGTGTGCCTTTACCCTTTATTGCTGTTGAGACCACCAATCTGCCACCGCAGGTTCACCAGTCCCTCGCCAAACCCTTCGAAGCAACCAGAGACGATATCGTCGCCTCTACTCCACAAATCGAAGCTCCAGTAACTTGGTTCACACTTGACCCTTGGAAAACTCGGCAAATAGGTGAGTACCCTCACAAGATTGACTTAACTTCAAGTATTTCTACTTCATATGAACTAGATGTAAGAATCTGTTTTGATTGATTTGATTTCCGCACTTCTGTCATTTCGGGGACTGCCTTTACTTTTGTACTTTGATCATTTGGTTATTGGAAATTGGAAGCTTGATTCATAAACTTATTGATTGGCATACGTATATATGAAATATCGTTATGCTGCCTTGATCGCCTTTGTTTTGGTTTATAAAACATAAAAATTATTTGGCTTATTTGAAGTTTAAAATCTGCCTTGTTATGTGTTTGCTGGTACCCCGTTTGCTGCACTTGAGTATTCAAACCATACATATATATACGTACTCCATTAGGTGTATACAAATAATTGATCAGAAATTAAACAAGATATGAATATATATATACACATTGCAGTATATGTAAGTTTTGCACCCATATTGTAACGACCCAACTTCCAATCACCTAGAATCAATGTTTAAACCAACTTCAGATGTTTGAAAATCGAGAGTTGGTTTAATCATCAACTCCAGGTGATTGGAAGTTGGGTCATTACACACAAGCACACACACACATATATATACACACACGCACATTGTAGAGTATTTTGGTCAAAACCCCTCTATGGAATGACCTATAGCAGAACACCCTATTAACCATTGTTGTGGGTCACATTTATACATTATCCTATATTGAAAATGTGTATATATATATTGTTTTGCTAAAATTGAAAACCTGAAATTACATTGTCGTTATCTTGTGCACTATGTCAAGCCATTTGATATCGATGTAGTAAATTGTAATTAACGAGAAGCATACTACTGGCATTATTATGAAACTGGAAATTTTAAACCCTACTGTAATGACCTGGGTTTTTTTCGACCTTGGTTATCGCCATAAACTCAATGATGACTAACCAAACATCGAAAAATACCGGATAATTAATGAAAGAAATTAGAGGTTGAGGAAAGATAAGATAGAAACTTTGAATAGAATAATAAGAAGAAGAACACAACATTAGAGTAACACGAACCTCAAAGTGGAACGAATAACATATAATAGATAACATATCATTGAAATAAAAGATTGTACTTGAATATACATATCATCATCAAGTACAACACTTACAACAAAGCGGAAATAAACTATAGCTATATGATCTTGAAGCCTCCTGCTCTAGCTCTTCAAATATCTGTAAATCCCGACTACATGACTGCCCGTACAAAATTGGGCACCCAAGAGTTTAGGGAAAACAAAAAAAAATAAACTCCGGGTCAGTCATGGGACTGGTGTGAGTAAAACAGTTTAAAACAGTTCAAGCAGGTAAATGATATCTCATAAAACCACGCCGTATAACGGAACGGGTTTTTCCCTTATGAGAATCTAAATTTTCTTTATATCAAAAACCTTTTGATATTATAATAATGTCTATCAACCACAATATAATAATCATCTAGCAGAAACGCTTTCATCTCACGTTCTACATATATAGTATACAATTCAAAACCGCAAGCACGTATTGGGTAATGGATTTCCAACTATGACAAGGTATGGAACCACCTTTCGCTAGTGTACCTCTAGAAAGGAATACACTGGGTTCAACAAGAACATCTTGCAAACTGGCCACACATGATCGACCACTCATTTCGCTTGCGTGTATCGAAGGTATATCACCAACGGTTGGGATCAGCAACCGTTTCCCGAATGGGACAGCATCAATAATAGATTTTTAGAAGTAAATGAAACTCTAGATCAGGTGATTATACACCCTACTTCGTAGCGACCGACTTAGCCATGCTGCGTGCCCGATTTCTGTCATTTACCGGATGTGAGGCTAGATGCTACGCTTTATCATCACAACAGATTCACTTCGAATGCCACATCGTCAAATCCATCAAATCACCGATTGATGTCCTCAAAAATACATTATGTGTTAGCTAAAAGAAGTTTCCTTCTCCGCTTCCACTCTTGGTACGGTTGGAGAAATCAATATACGTGATCGTCTAGAAATACTCTGTCAGACATCCGTCCATACAAGTCATCCAGGAACAGGATGAACCGAAGGCACTATTCAGTACGTCCATCTTAGGCACTGTTATCTAAGACTTATACAATAGCCCTTGCACTTTACTCCGTCTTCAATTTTCTTTGTCATATATGATTCGCAACGCTTATGCCAATACTGAGTGGTTCTTTGGATACTAATCCAACCGGTCTCTCCATATTAACAACGTTAAAATGGTCAAAATTTTGATAGTCGGTGAGTTAACTATCAAATGAAAACACGTGTGAAAACAACGATATTATTCCCAAATGGAAATACTATCAATCAATCATCAATCATATATATATATATATATTTATTATATATATTCACATTTCCTTATTTTCTATGTTCAGAAAATATATGTTATTAACACTGGAAAACATTTCCATTGTTATTTACATATCACTATCATTCCACAACTATCAGTCCCTGACTGTAAACTAGTAGGAGAACAAATTCTCTAAGTATAAACCCCGAAGGCCGAAACCAACATCAGATCGATACTCAGAAAACTATTCAACTTAACTATTCTCTAGTCAGTTTCTAATCTTGTTTAACTCTATTTCTTTTACTCTGTTCTATTAACTTGATTCGATTAACTCTTCTATTTATTTTCTAAATAGAAAATCCTTTATTCCGTTTATTTTGCTTAACATCTCTTTTATAACTTATTCAATTTCTAAGTCAATATCCCTTTATCATAACTTATTCATTTCCTATATAAATAATCCGTTTAATATCCTATTTATTTATTCTAAATGTTTCCTTTAATAACCCGATTTATTTAACAAATAAATATGTCCTTTCCTTATTCTATTTATTTAACAAACAAATAAATCCATTATCTTATCCAATTTATTTAACAAATAAATATCTCATTTGTTATCTCTTATTTATTTTCTAAGTAAATAGTCCATTTTATAACATCTTATTTATTTATCCTAAATAAATAATTCACTTTATAATTATTCCAATTTATAAATATTTCTTATTTATAAATATTCCAATTTATACATATTCTGTTTTCAATATCACTTTGAGAATCTCCTTTTCCCATTCCGATATTTTATGGTACTTAACACATCATATCACGATGACCAATATCGTCCAAACACATATAATCAACCACAGATTATAAACCACATCATATATCACAATATATGAAAAACAATAAAATAACTGTTGAGGAATCCAGTCGGATTCCTCCAACCTGTTTCCCTGCATCCACAGATGTTATGATTATCATCACTTTCAGTTCAATATGAATTATTATGTCAATAGAATCAATATATATGGATTTAACGGTTTATATATATATAATTTCCACTAACTGACTAGCAGTTCAATCAAACAGTCAACACGCAATCAATCAGCCAATATTTAACAGTTCTAAGAATACAACATGAAATATAAACTGTTCAGAGTTAGTGAGATTTACTCACATTGGACGATCATCGTTAATAACGATAGCTATAAATTGTAATGAGCTTCGATTCACTCCCAGTCAATTCCATTGTGTAGCCCTCCTTCGTACGAACCCAACATGACAAACCGTTCGCAAAACTGGTAATGTATGTACAAGTTATTTCGATTTCAATTTGTGAACATATTTGATTTCGAATACATTTCTACTTAAATTAATACTTGGGCTTTACCATATAAGCCGACCCAATACCTCACTTGATTGATCCACCTTCAGACTTCACCATACTGTGTCCTTCACGAAATCTTCCTCCATGTTCCTCCTGAACACCGAGTACTATTAAAACCGCACATTAACAGTACCTTATTCTCCCCATGATCCACGCACCTACCACCTTTGTATTCCCTCCTACTACAGTACTACCAAAACAAATATCCCCAAAACTAAACTCTCTCATCTTAAATATTTCTAACCTAAGCCAACACGCAACTACTCCATTACATTTCGAATTCATTTTCAAACTTTTGAGTTACTGTTCATCCCAGGTCCTCCTATTAAAACCATCCATTTGAAATAAAAGTCCAACTCCTTCATTTAGACAACAAGGAATTAAACTAAAGTAAAAAAATTCTCTCCTTTCAACCCCTTCGCAACTCATCCCCATCTCCTGTAGCTTATTTGAGTTCCACTTACGAAACCGCCCACTTCAGGAGATAGAACCCATCAAAGTAGCAACCGTCAACATCCATTTCACTCCATCCATACTGTGAAGCAACGCCCGTATTAACTTCGCAAGTTACTCCTTCTCCTCACCAACCAGTTCAACTCGGCCCTCCCCTCTTATACCCCCAACACCGAACTCTTCCCCTTCAGGTTTACATCAGTACACTTCTCGCTCCCCTGTACAAACAGTCTGCACCATGCAAAGAGGAAAACTTGGTTTCGAAATGTTTATTTCCTAAACCAAATAAGAAGAGGACGTTCTGTATTGCGTTTTCATTTTTTATTTTTTTTCAAGCTGAAAGTAAAACCATTGGGTTCGACGGTGCTTCAGTATTTATAGAATAGATGTGTGCGGTTTCTTTGATTTTTGTGAGAGAGAGATGTCCACGTTTAAATAAAAATCCGTGTGGTCGAGAAGAAGGGGTGTGTGGCCTTCATTAGCCCACAAAATGCTTTGTACAGATAAAACGTGTGCTTCGTGGTGTCCAGTAGAAGTTCATCTTTCAACCATAAATGTTATTTTTTTGTTCACAAATTTAAAGTTTACCTTTCACTTTGGTTCCACTAGTTATTACCTTGTTCTCTGTATTTATAAACCCGTTAGACAAAACTCCATCTATTCATTAGTTACTAATGTTACTTACTCATTAATGTCATTGTATATGCAGTAAATGTTATTACCTTGTTACAAAATTCCCGCTTACCTACGAGCTGCTACGGACACAAATAAAAATACCGTTGTGTTGAGCAAGGTGTCACGATCCCAAAAATATAATAATACCGGTAGATTAACTCATATTTTGAAACCTCAAAATGTTGATTATAGGGTGCAAAATACTCCAAATAAAAAGTCACTTATTTAATTAATAAAAAATTACAGTAAAGTTCTAAAAATTAAATTATCACTACGTCTCGAAAGAACATTGTCTAAATTCGAACCCGATATCCTGATATTTTTAAATAACCGTTATGGCCACAAACGAATCTACTATTGTTTTTCTGAATATTTTATTTGGACATAACTCAAAATTTATACGACGAAATCCCGATTTTTCTCTTCCACTAGAAAGATATACTCCACCAGCTCCGTACGTTTCTTGTTTCATAGAAATCCGATTTAAAACGAACCTTGTACGTTCAGTTGAAGTTCGAATCGCTAATTTACGAACTGCAGCGCCATTTCGAGCTCGATTATAATTATAATACAATTATACATTCAAACTATCGTTTATGTAATATATTCGTTATTATAATTCAACTCTAAACTGAATTATATACTTTGAATTGTCCAGCTCACACAATATTGTGAATTCCACAAATTCTGATTATTCTCTGAATTAAATATATTATTTAATTATTATTTAAATTAAAAATTCACCATCATTTAATTCAACGACCATGAAATCCTTTTAATCACCTTTTAAATAATTAAATAAATTAAATATTATAACGCTGAAGATGCGGGCCATTACATTCTTCCCCACTAAAAATAATTTCGTCCTCGAAATTGCTAAGTGAGAAAACAAAACCTATTGACTGGTTAGAACTTATTGTTCACTTCTTAACTTCAGTTTTCAACTGAACCAATTTTTATCAACGAAAATTTTCAAAAATCCTGAAAATTTTCTAACAACTTTATTTTTCGGAAAATTTTGCCAGCACCTCCCTCGTACTGGTCAATCGGTCGATCTCCAACTCGCCTCTTTGGGCCTTCTCCAACCCAAAAGAAAATCAAACAACCAAGCGGCTTGCCAATTCGGCTCATAAATCCCATGCTTATATCAAATATAAACTTGTACCTTTTTGTCGGGCATATCAACTCTATCACTTTCACCTGCTGTCAATTCAGCGGATACAAGGGTCATCCAAATTAAATTTCAATCTGCTTTTATCCACAACACAACCCTTCGCTTATATCCGAGCCAAATATCATTTCAACTCAAGTTTTTTCTCGATTCCCAATTCTTAACTTGATTGCCACATTAAACTTCAAATTTGAATCTCACAATCCAATTTGTCTTGATATCATTCTAATTCAATCTCAGTTACCACTTTTCTGGCTTTACTTTAATTCAAATTTTCTTTCACAAATTTCTGTTAAATTTGTTTTTAATTCAAACAGTCTTTCCCTGGCAGTTTTTAAACAGTTTACTCTTTTCAAAAATCAAATTTTCCTTTTTGAAATTCAATACAACTTGTCTTTTCCAAAACAAATTCAAAACAGTATCTCTGGTAGTAATTCATCACTTACAACTCGAAAATGAATACAGATGATGCAGCTGTCATCATCAGATTCTATTTTCCAGCGATCGAAGTGAGTTCAATACTATAAAACCATTTCTAAACATTTCCACCTTGAAATTCATTTCAAAATATAATTCACACTACTTGTAAAACAATTTAAAATCTCCCAGGATCTTAAATTTTCCTTATTTTTAATCCAAATCCATTTACAAACACTTATCCAATTTTCCAAAATTTTAATTCAATTTCTGGTTTAAATTTCAGATTTAACTCATCGGATTTCACGTATTTCACTTATATGAATTCTGATTGGTTATTTACATAACCATTTAATTTATAATCTTACTTGATTATAATAATAACCAATATATCCAATATATATCCAAATATACGTTGGGTAAAATTATTTTCATTTACCCTCTTTTCAAAACATATCGTGCCGACCCATCGTATTCGAGTATTTAGTAACTCCTACTGATACAGTGGATCAAACTGATCGACCAGAACTCATAAACAACTCAACCAACAAATCACCACAATATAAAACAATTTTTATATCAAATACAAATAAGTTCACTCGTATATGTACACTCAAACTCAATCTAGGGTATTACTAACCCTATCTCTACTGAGTCACGCCATAGAGCCAAGGTAATACTAAACCTTAAGCTCTGATACCAACTGCAATGACCCGGGTTTTTGTCGACCTTGGTTATCGCCATAAACTCAATGATGACTAACCAAACATCGAAAAATACCAGATGATTAATGAAAGAAATTAGAGGGTGAGGAAAGATAAGGTTGAAACTTAGAATAAAAGAAGAAAAAGAAAACAACATCAGAGTAACATGAACCTCACAGCGGAACGAATAACATATAATAGATAACTTATCTTTGAAATAAAAGATTGTACTTGAATATACATATCATCATCAAGTACAGCACTTACAACACAGCAGAAATAAACTATAGCTATATGATCCTGAAGCCTCCTGCTCCAGCTCTTCAAATATCTGTAAATCCCGACTACTTGACTGCCCGTACAAAATTGGGCACCCAAGAGTTTAGGGAAAACAAAACAAAATAAACTCCGGGTCAGTCATGGGACTGGTGTGAGTAAAACAGTTTAAAACAGTTCAAACAGGTAAATGATATCTCATAAGACCAAGCTGTATAACGGAACGGGTTTTCCCTTATGAGAATCTAAATTTTATTTATATCAAAAACCTTTTGATATTATAATAATGTCGATCAACCAAAATATAATAATCATCTAGCAGAAACGCTTTCATCTCACGTTCTACATATATAGTATACAATTCAAAACCGAAATCACGTATTGGGTAATGGATTTACAACTATGACAAGGTATGGAACCACCTTTTGCTAGTGTACCTCTAGAAAGGAATACACTGGGTTCAATAAGAACATCTTGCAACCCGGCCACACATGACCGACCACTCATTTCGCTTGAGTGTATCGAATGTATATCACCAACGGTTGGGATCAGCAACCGTTTCCCGAATGGGACAGTATCAACAATAGATTTTTAGAAGTAAATGAAACTCTAGATCAGGTGATTATACACCCTACTTCGGAGCGACCGACTTAGCCATGCTGCTGCCCGATTTCTGTCATTTACCGGATGTGAGGCTAGAAGTTATGCTTTATCATCACACCAGATTCACTTCGAATGCCACATCGTCAAATCCATCAAATCACTGATTGACGTCCTCAACAATACATTATGTGTTAGCTAAAAGAAGTTTCCTTCTCCGCTTCCATTCTTGGTACGGTTGGAGAAATCAATATACGTGATCGTCGGGAAATACTGTGTCAGACATCCGTCCATACAAGTCATCCAGGAACAGGATGAACCGAAGGCACTATTCAGTACATCCATCTTAGGCACTGTTATCTAAGACTTATACAATAGCCCTTGCACTTTACTCCGTTTTCAATTATCTTTGGCATATATGATTCGCAACGCTTATGCCAATACAGAGTGGTTCTTTGGATAATAATCCGATCGGTCTCTCCATATTAACAACGTTAAAATGTTCAAAACTTTGATAGTCGGTGAGTTAATTATCAAATGAAAACACGTGTGCAAACAACGATATTATTTCCAAATGGAAAAACTATCAATCAATCATCAATCATATATATATATCTATATATATATATATATGTTTATTTATGTATATATATTCACATTTCCTTATTTTCTATGTTTAGAAAATATATGTTATTAACACTCGAAAACATTTCCATTGTTATTTACATATCACTATCATTCCACAACTATCAGTCCCTGACTATAAACTAGTAGGAGAACAAATTCTCTAAGTATAAACCCCGAAGGCCGAAACCAACATCAGATCGATACTCAGAAAACTATTCAACTTAATTAATCTCTAGTCAGTTTCTAATCTTGTTTAACTCTATTTCTTTTACTCTGTTCGATTAACTTGATTCGATTAACTCTTCTATTTATTTTCTAAATAGAAAATCCTTTATTCCGTTTATTTTGCTTAACATCTCTTTTATAACTTATTCAATTTCTAAGTCAATATCCCTTTATCATAACTTATTCATTTCCTATATAAATAATCCGTTTAATATCCTATTTATTTATTCTAAATGTTTCCTTTAATAACCCGATTTATTTAACAAATAAATATGTCCTTTCCTTATTCTATTTATTTAACAAACAAATAAATCCATTATCTTATCCAATTTATTTAACAAATAAATATCTCATTTGTTATCTCTTATTTATTTTCTAAGTAAATAGTCCATTTTATAACATCTTATTTATTTATCCTAAATAAATAATTCACTTTATAATTATTCCAATTTATAAATATTTCTTATTTATAAATATTCCAATTTATACATATTCTATTTTCAATATCGCTTTGAGAATCTCCTTTTCCCATTCCGATATTTTATGGTACTTAACACATCATATCACGATGACCAATATCGTCCAAACACATATAATCAACCACAGATTATAAACCACATCATATATCACAATATATGAAAAACAATAAAATAACTATTGAGGAATCCAGTCGGATTCCTCCAACCTGTTTCCCTGCATCCACAGATGTTTCACAATATGATTATCATCACTTTCAGTTCAATATGAATTATTCTGTTAACAGAATCAATAAATATGGATTTAACGGTTTTATATATATATATATATATATATATTTATATGTATATATAAAATTCCACTAACTGACTAGCAGTTCAATCAAAAAGTCAACACACAGTCAATCAGCCAATATTTAACAGTTCTAAGAATACAACATGAAATATACACTGTTCAGAGTTAGTGAGATTTACTCACATTGGACGATCATCGTTAATAATGATAATCATCGCTTGATTCTGACGGACAATTTATTTTGCCATAAATTGTAACGAGCTTCGATTCACTCCCAATCAGTTCAATTGTGTAGCCCTCCTCCATACGAACCCAACGTGACAAACCGTTCGCAAAACTGGTAATGTATGTACAAGTTATTTCGATTTCAAGTTGTGAACATATTTGATTTCGAATACATTTCTACTTAAATTAATACTTGGGCTTTACCATATAAGCCGGCCCAATACCTCACTTGACTGATCCACATTCAGACTTCACCATACTGTGCCCTTCACGAAATCTTCCTCCCTGTTCCTCCTGAACACCGACTACTATCAAAACCGCACATTAACAATACCTTATTCTCCCCATGATCCACGCACCTACCAGCTCTGTATTCCCTCCTACTGCAGTACTACCAAAACAAATATCCCCAAAACTAAACTCTCTCATCTTCAGTATTTCTAACCCAAGCCAAAACGCAACTACTCCATTGCATTTCGAATTCATTTTCAAACTTCTGAGTTCCTGTTCATCCCACGTCCTCCTATTAAAACCGTCCATTTGAAACAAAAGTCCAACTCCTTCATTTAGACAACAAGGAATTAAACTAAAGTAACAAAATTTCTCTCCTTTCAACCCCTTCGCACCTCATCCCCATCTCCTGTAGCTTATTTGAGTTCCACTCACGAAACCGCCCACTTCAGGAGATAGAACCCATCAAAGTAGCAACAATCATCATCCATTTCACTCCATCCATACTGTGAAGCAACGCCCGTATTAACTTTGCAAGCTGCTCCTTCTCCTCACCAACCAGTTCAACTCGGCCCTCCCCTCTTATACCCCCAACACCAAACTCTTCCACTTCAGGTTTACATCAGTCCACTTCTCGCTCCCCTGTACAAACAGTCCGCACCATGCAAAGAGGAAAACTTGGTTTCGAAATGTTTATTTCCTAAACCAGATAAGAAGAGGACGTTCTGTATTGCGTTTTCATTTTTTTTTGAAGCTGAAAGTAAAACCATTCGGTTCGACGGTGCTTCAGTATTTATAGAATAGATGTGTGTGGTTTCTTTGATTTTTGTGAGAGAGAGATGTCCACGTTTAAATGAAAATCTATGTGGTCGAGAAGAAGGGGTGCGTGGCCTTCATTAGTCCACAAAATGATTTGTACAGATAAAACGTGTGCTTCATGTTGTCCAGTAGAAGTTCATCTTTCAACCATAAATGTTATTTTATGTTCACAAATTTAAAGTTTACCTTTCACTTTGGTTCCACCTGTTATTACCCTATTCTCTGTATTTATAAACCCATTAGACAAAACTCCATCTATTCATTAGTTATTAATGTTACTTGCTCATTAGTGTCATTGTATATGTAGTAAATGTTATTACCTTATTACAAAATTCCCGCTTTCATACGAGCTGTTATGGACACAAATAAAAATACCGTTGTGCTGAGCAAGGTGTCACGATCCCAAAAATATAACAATATCGGTAGATTAACTCATATTTTGAAACCTCAAAATGTTGATTACAGGGTGCAAAATACTCCAAATAACAGGATATTGGGTGTCACGATCCCAAATAAGTCGCTTATTTAATTAATTAAAAATTACAGTAAAATTCTAAAAATTAAATTATCACTACGTCTCAAAAGAACCTTGTCTAAATTCGAACCCGATATCCTGATATTTTTAAATAACTGTTATGTCCACGAACGAATATACCATTGTTTTTCTGAATATTTAATTTGGACATAACTCAAAATTTATACGACGAAATCCCGATTTTTCTCTTCCACTAGAAAGATATACTCCACCAGCTCCGTATGTTTCTTGTTTCACATAAATCCGATTTAAAATGAACCTTGTATATTCAGTTGAAGTTCGAATCACCAATTTATGAAATGCAGCGCTATTTCGAGCTTGATTATAATCATAATATAATTATACGTTCAAACTGTCGTTTATGTAATATATTCGTTATTATAATTCAACTCTAAACTGAATTATATACTTTGAATTGTCTAGTTCACACAATATTGTGAATTCCACAAATTCTTATTATTCTCTGAATTAAATATATTATTTAAATTAAATATTCACCATCATTTAATTCAACGACCATGAAATCCTTTTAATCACCTTTTAAATAATTAAATAAATTAATTATTGTAACACTGAAGATGCGGGTCGTTACACCTACTTATACAAGTTTTTCCCTGTGCATTGAACCTATATAGTTACTTAATGTTAAAAACTGATTTTCCCTATGCAAACTAGTATATGTCCCTGTCATGTTGCATAGAAACTACCATATATTGATTCCGGTTTACTCATGAATTAGTTTCATGTTGGCCTGAGTTAAAAATGAATCTATTGGCTGTATTATATGAACTACCAAAGCTAAAATAAGGACGTCCATCCTGTCTATGATATTAAGTCTCATTGGTCCCAAAAATACTAGTATATCCTGTAAATTTAAAGTATTGTGCTTATTTTGTAAACTTGGGAAACTACCTTAGTGCAGCCATGGGAAGTTTATGTCATATCTTTAGTACACTTGCTGATGACAAATCAAAAGATTATTATACCTGCCTTGCTTCTGGACTTGGACCTTTGTTCACCTTTGGTTAACTGACCACTGCCTCATTTTGTAATATTCTTGGCAGTTTTTGAAAAGCCGCTTACTGCCTTGTTGCATAAACCTGGGTTAGACATATTTATTTCTCATGTTTGGTTTACCTTTAGTTACCACACATTCAATATCTGTCACAATTAGAAAATATGGAATGAACTCATGCTTGGTTATATACCTATGCCATAATCACTTATTATATACATATGCATGTATATATATATGTTATACATACATGCTCATACTAAACAATTTCCATGTCCACTGAACATGAAATCTTGTTTTGTACATGATCACATGGATCAATCATTTTCCATGTTGCACTAGTCTTGAAAATTCAAGTGTACAAATTCATTTACCTTATTTGTCAGCCTGAACTGTTGTAGCAAACCCCTATATGTGTGTACATGTGAATATTATTTCCTTGTCATGCTTTATAAACTTTTGTATATACTTACCTTGTTCATGCCATATTTACTGCTACCTAGATTATGCATGTTGGTTGGGTACTCTTGTAACCTGCCTTGTTTGACTGTGACACTTGGTTGCTTGCATTGTTGCTTTTATCAATTGACTACTGCTGCACTTCTTTGTATACACATGCTTCCTGAATTGAAGTTGTCCCTTGCATGTCACTAATGTGCACTTATTCTCTAGTAATACATGCATTATGCCTTGTTACGTTATGTCGCTTATATATATGCAAGTTGCTCTTGTACATGCATGCTTGAACGTATGATATTTGGTTTGTAGGATGCTGAGGCAGTGCATATGTATACTAGTACACATTTGTACGTGCAGGCTTCCATGACCGTTTGGACCTGAAATAAAAACTGATATGCGCAAATGCTATGCTTGAATTAAACACTGATATATAGTAGATACTAAATAACTGTGTAATTTTGCATATGACATAAAATTTATGATAGGATTGACTATTATTTTTAGTGTTTTATTGAAGTTGACTTACTTGAATAAAGTTAATCCTGATTAGAGTGTTTTATGTTTTTGCATGAAACGCTCGGGTCAGACCCGTGTGTTGTAGATTTTAAAGACTACAGTTATCGAAGTTAGAGAGTGGGGAAGACACACTCGCTTTGGGGTTTATCAAAATCTATGAAGTTATTTGAGTAAATCTTTTGTATATATAAAATCTTCCACTATATAATAATATATTGTACAAACTATGATTTTTAATAAAATTTTGATTGTGAGATATTGTGTTATTTATCTTGTTCTATGGTTTTATGTGTTGTTTTCTGTTTTAAAACTGATAAGCAATAACAATCTGTCTTTCGAAACAGTTGTGTTGGTTTAATTACTAGCTTGAACAAGTCAATAAGGTGGTTCGTTACAATTGTTATCAGAGCTTTGGTTTACCAAAGCTAAGCTTATCGAGTTTTAAAAACTCATTAGAGATAGGGTAATATAACCCTAGAATGAGTGGAATTGACACCAAAATTACTTTAGAGAGAGCATGTTTTGAATGACAAATTAATTTTGGGAATTAACCATTTTGAAAGTACAGTTTATTTTAAAACACAAGTTATATTGGAATTTAAATATTCCTTTTCGAATCCCCACACTCTGAATTGGTGTTTTGATAGCTCCCTTCGATAAGGCCTCCTTAGGATTGAAGCTCGAGTCCATTTGAAATCCATCGTCGAGTTACTCGAAATTTATTATGGAAATTTTAATAGAAGTTGTTAACTAGGAATGAAATAAGAAGTGTGTATTAAACCAGATAAATTCAGGTTATGGGATAAGGACATATCAGGTTAGTTATAAGTAAGGAAATCGTTTGACTATAACTTGAGAATTTGATTTCGATTTTTTTTTTTAAATTGACTTCAAATGTTTTGAAATACAATACCAGTAGTATATATAAGTATTTTTGGATGGGAATATTTCTAAGTGATTTTCCGGAATATTTTTGAATAGGATTGTTTTCGAAAAAATTTAAAATGGAAAATATATGAATTAAGACCATTATGGTAGGATCGCTGCTCATTTGTTTTGATACACACACACACACACATATATATATATATATATATATATATATATAATGGTTAAAAGAAAAATTTGGAGTTGAATCTCGAGTTGGCCGAATGATAATCCTATATAAAAGGATAATGTAATTGTACATCTTAAAGAAATGTCTTGAGGAAGTGAATGAATTATAGATTCCCAATTATTGAATTGAAACTAAATTTTGCCGACTATCGAAAAATTCAATCTTTGCCAATGAAATTTGAATTTTAAGTTGGGTTTAATCTAAATAAGTTCAAAGCAAATATCGTAAGTAGATATGAAGGAATTTTCATAAGAGTAAAAGTCTTTAATATTTTTAGGATAAAATTTTGTAAAGTGGCATTTTGGGAGGAAAAATTATTTTGTCAAGCATGAATTTATGAATCAAAATAGTTTTAATATAAAAATTATAATTCAGGCTTAGACTAATGATTTAAAATATTATTTGTAAGTCAAATTTTAACTTAACTTATTCGATGAATTGTTCTATGAAAGAATAAGTTGATTATTTTGAAAGTTGAAGATAAATTTAAAGTATTAATGGTGCTTAAAATTTGGTTTAATAGATTCAAATGATGAACTTGTGAAGAATCAATTTGAGCAATAGGCTTAATATTGGAAAGTTAAAAGTTGATTCATAACCAATGATACAGAGTGAATGAATAATTCAAACTTCATAGTAAGTCGAAGTTGAGAATTTATATTTGGAACTCGAGTTATAGCCTAACTCGAACAATTGTTTCAACTTGAAATATTACAAGCTTGAGGCTAACTTCGACATTGAAAAACAATGTAAGTCAAGCTTTGAATTTCGGACTTTGCGTACGATTGTAATTCTAACATTATGATTTATGACATATCAATTAGTCTCTATTAATGTATATCTAGTTGATGGCGGAGTATTTATTCTCTTAGCTTAACAACCTTCTCTGCGATGCACGAGCTTAGGGGTTATATATTGATAGACATCATTTTTATGTTATGAATTGACAATGTGACATTTAGTTCAAATCGAGTGTGAAATTGGATAATTGACATACAAATATGAGTTTGAATTTGAAATAACATCAAATATTCGACTCAATGTAGAAATAAGGTTGAATTGGTATTGAGTGGAAATTTCAAGGACCCCCCATTTTATAATATTTGATATAGAAGTTTTCAAAACTTTTATATGGAAGATTTTTATAAGTAGGTTGATTAATTCGAAATGATTTAGAAGGTAATTTATTTGAAATGAAGTCTTTTGTAGTTGAATTTATAAATGAATGATATGTTTTGATTTGGAAAGAAATTCTTATGTAAATTGGCATAAGTATGATTTATGGGGAACATGAAAGGAAGTACTATATGTATATAGTATCTTATGTTTTCAAAACCAAAGATATGGTGAAGTACCTTCTAGAGTGTACCTACTTGGTAGGTGATGTTTGGGACAGTGAGTCCATCGAAAATCGTAGCTATGTGGAAACTCTGTCGATTGGAGTATCCATTGAAATTGGAATCATGAGATATATATTTGGAATGATGAGAAATGTATTTGGATTGAGAGGTTCTAGCGTAATTCGAGAGGTGCGATTTCTATAGGTACAAGCGATTCCACTAGGATAGTGGCTCAACCTCCGCGTTACTGCGATCCAGACATCATAGTAAAATTCGAGAGGTGTGAAGCCTAAGGATTCCGGCGACTCCACTGGGATATTGGCATAACCACCAAGTAAACTGCGATCTTATTAAGCGATATTACAAGAATAATTATATTAATCAAAGAGGAAGAAGTAATTAAAATCAGTTAACAAATTAACTTTTGATTTCTAGTTGACTAAGTCAATTGTTTTAATTTGAAATTGGTTATTAGATTAATTTGTCTTCGATTAATCTAATGAAATAGTCAACAAATAATTGTTTTAATTTAATAAGATTTCTTAGATGTGATTTACCTTTTAATTAATTACGTTTAAGGATGGTTATCAAATTAATAATCAATAATGTGGTTAGTTATTATTTAATAATTTTAATTCAAAAAGTGATTAACTAATCTATTTTTAGTTAATAAGAAAATAGAGTACTTTTACTTCTGTAAATGATGAAGTTATCTATTATTTTAATTAATAATAAATAAAGTGATTACCTTTTTAAATGGAATTCATTTAAGAAGATAGTCAAGTTCTAAATGAAATTGGAAAGAGTATTGTAAAAGGTTTTCTAATAAACCCAAGTTTTATAAGCAAAGTTTATAAAAAGAGTTTCAGAGCTAGTGATATGATTTTAAACGAACGTTTACCTAATAATAAAATTAAGTAAAGTGATTGTAGTTGATAAAAGATTTTTAATTTCAAAAGCAAAGATGCTTAATAGATAACTGTATAAGAATAGGGTAAAGGGGTTTTAGAATAAAATCCAACTTAAGTTATATAATAAGATGTTAATGACTTTTAGGTAAATGACTTGGTAAATGGATTTGGTAATAAATCCAATTAGAAAAAGAATTGTTTAAAGCAATTTTAAAGCTAAAGTAATAATTTTAAAGAGGCATTTTGTAATAACCCGGAAAATCCGGGCCAGTTTAAAATTTTTATTTTTGCAATTTTAGTGAATTTTGAATATTTAAAATGAACTATTTTAAATAATATCGACGAGAAATTTATTTTGAATAGAATTAGAACGTGTATATTTATATAGACCGTCGTTAGAATATAAATAATTATATATAATTATAAATAGAATTGAAAATGGCGCGGTAGTTCGATAATTCGATTTCAAACTTCAATTGAATGTACCGGGTGCAAAACAATCCGGATTTGAGTGAAACCAAAAATAATGGAATCTAAATGATAATATCTTTCCAACGAATCCGAAAAATCGAAATTTCATAGCGGGAACCAAAAGATAAGTCCAGTTAAAAATTCTGAATAGTCGCTATGGAATTCAGGCCCTTAAAAATAGCAATTTTGCAAACGACCTCGGATTTCGACGAAACCACTTTCGTTGGATCCGTGATGTCAAGTTATTGCTAGATTCCAAGTTTCATAATTTTTCGAATCAATATGTGGGCGTGGCAAAGGAAAACGCGTTTGACCAGTTTCAGTTGATTTTAATCGACTGGAAATTGGCCATTTTTCTAACGGTCTCAGAATTCGACGAAACTAATTTTGTTAGGACCGTATCGTCAATACGAAGCTAGAAAATATTTTTCTGGAATTTTTCTAGTTAGTATGTGACCCCGGTAATTTGAAATGTACATTTAAAATTCAATATATAGAGTTAAATGAAAATTTAACGGAAACTGATTCAAATGATCAAATCAGCTTGCGATACATATCCCATTGTGTTCAGAATGGGGGTAATACGCTATGGACGACAGGCGGTGGGCCTCGTTAAGAGGTCGTATGTGAAAGTCAACTTTTTGAAAAAAAATAATAATTAAATTAATAAAAAAAAATTAAATCTCCCCCTTTAATCTCGTTCTGCCCCCCCCCCTTCTTTCATTCGTTCGATTCAAAGGGAAAATGAAAAAAAAAAAAAAACGAGAGCGACGTGGGGGAAGCCGCCGCCGCATCCCCCCCCCCCCCCCCGATGGGCCACCGCCGCGCCAGAGGCGGGCGCACCCCCTCCTCTTCTTCCTTCTTCCCCTCCCCTGACGCAACCGAGCCCCCCCTCTACCCAAAACCCGACGCCCCTTTTAGCCCTAGCCTCCGCCGCTTCCCACAGACGCCGACCCCCCCAGCTGCTCCGACGTGAAACGCCATCTCCACCCCATTATCCACTGTAAGCTTTCTTCTTTATTTCATTTATTTTATTTAATTATAATACACTTTTATTTTCTGATTTATATTTATATAATTTACTTGTATAAAGATAGCGATTTCTATATATAATACATCTGTTTTAATTTAACAAAGATATGAAATTTTATAAGTAAAGATTCGGTTTTTCTATGAAGTTAGCAAACTAAAAGACGTGATTTTTTAAATCTAAAAGACGTGATTTTTTAAATCTAAAAGACGTGATTTTTTAAATCTAAAAGACGTGATTTTTTTTAATCTAAAAGACGTGATTTTTTAAATCTAAAAGACGTGATTTTTTTAATCTAAAAGACGCGATTTTTTAAATCTAAAAGACGTGATTTTTTTAAATCTAAAAGACGTGATTTTTTTAAATCTAAAAGACGTGATTTTTTAAAATCTAAAAGACGTGATTTTTAAAATCTAAAAGACGATATTTTTAAATATGAAAAGACGATATTTTGATATGAGTAGTGAAGTAAAAATATGATTTTTACTTCGGGAGAAATATAAACTTTATTTATATAAAGGCGAAATCTTTATATTTGAAAAGGCGGAATCTTTATATGAAGAATAGCGTGATAAAAATATAATCTTTACTATATGAACATCGATGTGAAATTATATTTTTATCTATATAGTAGCGGTATAAAAATGTGATTTTTATATATTGAACATCGAAGTAAAAATTCGATTTTTAAATATATGAAGTGTTTATAAATGTATGAAGCAAATATAAAAATATGATTTTTAAATTGAAAGTAAACAAATAAAAATGTGACTTTTATTTTAAAGACATCAAAATATAAAAATGTGTGATTTTTATATATGTAGTGACTACGGGCAACGAAGGTGATAAAAAGGCGAGAATGAAGAAGATTTATATCAAAGAAGAGTCAAAATGTTTGGGTAGCTATCGGTGAGAATTTCTCACCTTTCAATTTCTTTTTCTAGTTATATATATATATATATACTAGGATGCAGACGGTGCTTAGTAGCACCCGACACAATCGTCCACAGACCATGGACTTGTTTGTTTGGTTGCATAGATTAGTTATATGATTTGAATTTGGTTGTTTGGTGATTTTGATTGATGTGTGAATGGCGTGGGCCTTCACCAGACCGGGGATAAGGCTAGGCCTCGTCCCGTTTCTAGTATCGTGCCGTTATGCCGCCGAAATTTTCTAAAATATGTTAGAAAAATAAAAATATCATTTTTATTGTGTAAATGAAATGAATAGAAATTCATGTGTTGAAATAGAATATTTTATCGTTAAAAATATAATTTTTAACGTGGAAGTGAATAAAATAAAATATTCATTTACAAACCGGACGGTTTGTTTATGTACACCTATTTGAAGGACATTGATTGGGACGATAAATTTTACACATCGCCCAACTGCACAAATAAAATCTGTGTTTGATTCTTTGAAACCCCACACGGGTGTTGGGATGAAATTTGAAGTTCACTCATCCTGATTGATTAAATATGTCGATCGATTGATTGACAGGCTGTTATAAGCGTCAGATATCTATATTTGATGCTTATACAGTGTAGTGCACTTTGGTTGATGATTGATTATTTTTCAATGCTATTATATACATGTGTTGTATGGAATCCATATAATTAACATTATATGGTGATTGATTGGGCCTCATTCCAATCGGGAAAACAATGAATATTATAAAAGAAAATTCATGTGTTGAATATAAAAATAGTCATGTGTTGACGATGATCATGTGTTGAAACTATTCATGTGTTGAGTAAAATATTTTAAATAAAATAAATTACATCTTTATCACATTTAAAATTAGAACTACTTCCCAGTAGAAGTCTAATTAAAAAAAAAAATCAAACGATAGATACCATAGTTTTATAAAATATTTTACATAACAAAAATAGTGATGTGTTGACAGTACTCATGTGTTGAGATTAGTCGTGTGTTGAAAGAAATATAGATTCATGTGTTGAATGGGATAAATATTCATTTGTTGGATAGAATATAGAAGTTTTGAAAATATAAATCCGTGTTGATTAGAGATGCGTTATTTTGACGCGAACGATATTTATATCGATTTTATTCATTGTATAATGAATATTGAAAAGTGATTTCGAAATTAAATAAATTGAAATTGAATTTAAAATGAACTGAAATTGAATTGAAATCAATGTGAAATGAATTCGAATTGAATCAAATAGAAGGTAACTTCGAATTGAATTGAATTGAAATGAATTTGAATTTGAATTGAATTGAAATGAACTCGAATTGAATTGAAATCAAATCGATTTGAAATTGAAGATGAAGTTGAAATTGTTTTTGAAACGAATTTAAAACGATTTATAAAATACGTTTTAAAAGGAAATCGATGAAATATATATAATATATATATTATATATATAATGGCCTGAATAGAACGCGCCGCGCCGCGGTAGTTCGTGAATTTCGACCATTGACTTCGAATTGACGTTGCGGGAGATCCGACCGTCGGATTCTCCTAAAACCGGAACCGTTGGGTTCGTATCGAAAAGAGCTTTCCAATAAATGTTAGAAATTTGAAATCTAACGGTTGGATTTGGAATTATGTCCAAATCAAATTCGAAAAAGGTCGCTGTAAGTGCAGTTCAATGGCCGTTGTTGGAAATCGACTGTACGGGCCTTGATAAAATTATCAAAAATATCTATAATTTGTGTAAAATTATAATATGTGAATTGGAAAGAATTGGGCTGGAAAATTCCACATTAGAAGGTAAAAATAGATTTTTATCGAAATGAACTAGTTTTGAACTAGAATTAAAATCAATTTATTTTTGAAATAAATAAATTGAATTTGAAAGTGATTTTGAAAATAATCGATAATTTCCAATACGTGGATTGGACTGGAGCTGAATCGAAATTATCTTCGGGATATTTCGATGTTGGATTTCGTGACTATACAGATATTGTTATGGGAATTTGAAAGATATATTTTACATCGTTATTTCCAATACGATATTTGTTAGTTTCAGAATTTGGTATTGAATATAAGTCGATATATTTTCTATTCAGAGCCTTGTATTTAATATCAAATGTGATTTGGGTTTATCGTGAATCGTGTTTTAGATGACATTGGTTCTTTAACCCAGTTAAAGACAGGATATTGATTTTTGAAAAGATTAAAGCTAAGTGGAGTTTTAATGAATCTTTAATTAGATTAAAATGTGAATTGATAATTTAAATTATCAAATCTGAAAGGTGATCGAGAATGGAGTACCACCAGTTTTGCTCCAAAGCGATAGTTAAATCTTTAATTAGATTTGAACGTGAAATGGTAATTAATTTTACCGATAACACCATGGTGTTAGATATGGAGTATCACCAGTTTTGCTCCATGGGATATATAGGTTGGGATTGGGAAATAAACTAAATAATTACTTCGGTGTGGTTCGTTAATCCCGACTAGTTTGAGATGATATCCAAAGGAAGATTAAAGAATAAATTTAGAAGAATTTATCTTTGATAAAATTAATGGGAACCTTTCCCTAAGAATGTGATTTTGTGAATAAAAGAATATTCTGAATTGGAATGAGGCGTTCATTGTGTTTGTGTAACATTTGTTTATTATATATGTGGGTTATTCAGAAAGGCCGGGTTTATACCCATTCTGAATAACCGATTCGACGAGATGTCGAAGATGAAGACGGTGGTTGAAGACCAGAAGTCTTCACATCGTTTGGGTGATTACTGATGATCTTGATTGGGCTGTACACCCAGGATGAGGGAATCAGTTGGTGATCTTCCATACGTACTTGGAGATGGATGGATATGCGAGGAAAGTGCCTCCGGTTTCGTTCAGACCCAGAACGAACTTGTAAATGGATTGTGTGTCTGACATTGGATTTTATTCTGTGTTAATTGATCTCTATTAAATATACATCTGTTTGGCGGCGGAGAATTTATTCTCTTGCTTAACGCCCTTCTCTGAGACGTACGAGCTCAGAGGTTGTATATCGATGGACATCAGTCGCATGGAGTGAATTGCTAGTGTGGCATGCGTAAGTGGCAATTGATCAAGGCTTCTGTTGAAAAGCAAAGTCTTGTGGTTGATGATCAAAGCACGGCCTGTGTGGCGTAGCTTTGTGTATAACGTGAATTCGCGAGCCTCACACCTCGGTATGAGTCAAAAACGGGATAGTGACTGCAGGGAGAGCACGACGTTTCTTTCTAGCTAGGGTGGTGTCAGTGACCTACCAGCCCTGACATTTATATACTTTTCACCTGTGTGGTTGTTGGATACGAGGCGCCTCGGATATAGATCTGTAAGGACCGGGAAACGTGTGTTCAGGAATTGCCAATCCTCAAAAGTAAGAGAGGACCGGCCCTGAAGATCCAAGGATCATAGTGGGGTCCTGAGACATTTGCTAGAGTGTCTCGAACGCGGAGAGGAGCTTGCCCCTTGCCTCGACTCATGACGGAAATCCAATTTCCAATACGTGATATTGCGGTTTTAATTGTAGAACTAGTATGGCGACATGATATATGGTACCCATGCCGCCTATGATTGATATTTATGATTGAAAATTGTTTTGACACTATACACTTATAATAGTATCAAATGATTTGTTTTGACGTACCAAGCATGTTTGGCTATTATAAGGGAAAACCCTATCCTCCGGCTTGCGTTGCATTGTGTGATGGGACCTGGGTCTTATAATAGCTTCATTTTTCCAAAGAGCATTGCGCTGTTTTGTTATATGCACTAGTATTCTTGGGAGGAAACCCGTTCCGTGTCATACGGCGTGGTCCCTTGAATTACTCTTCTTTAAAGTTAAAATAATAACTGTTTTAGTTCTCACACCAGTCACATGACTGACCTGGAGTTTATTGTTTTAACCTAAACTCTGGGTGCCCCTATTTTCCACACGGGCAGCTAGTAGTTTCGGTTTTGCAGATTTATATTCACAGGATCCTGATTTACAGCTGGAACGATATCCGGAAAGCTCCGTATCCGTGTATCACTTCTAGTTGTGCTTTTGTATTATTTTCCGCTGCGATGCATCTAAATGTAATTTATTGTAATCTCTGATATTTATCGAATGTAATTTATTCATTTATACTCTGTATATTCTTGTATCTGATGGAATTGTTGTAATAACAATGAAATGTTCTTCCGTCTGCGTTCTATTTTATCTTGTCCTCAATTCTATCCGTGCTTTCCTTCACGGGGAAGTTCGGGTCGTCTCAGTTTGGTATCAGAGCTTTGGTTTACAGAGCTTGAGAACAGGACACATTAGAACCATACGAAAGAATTCATCAGATATTGGATTAGTAATATCCAATTAGAATGACTCGTTAGAGATAGGATCAGTAGTATCCTAGAACGAGTGTGAAGAGTATATTTTTCAAATTAAAACAATTTTTGTTTTGAAAATTTAAATCGTTTTATAAGTATTTGATTATTTATTTATTTTGAATATGGACAATCTAGTATATAAAGGTTTTGCATATACGCGTCATGAACGTATATTCGAAGTTTTAATATATTGGGTAGATATAGAATCACATTCCAGACATCCGGGGATGATTCTGATGATGGTGCATCATCATCAGTATTCATATTCGAGTTTCGAAGGTGTGATTTTCTATATATTTCCATCAGACTGGTGTGAGAACCAAAACTTATATAGTTAGAATACATTGTTGTGAATTGGCATCAAAAACATGATTTTTGTATATGTATCAAAATTATGAATTTGAAACGTTAAATTTACTAATTGATTGATGTTTGTGTTGTTTGTCTATTTGTTTGCTAATTTTGAACCATTTATGCCTAATTGTATCAAATATTGAACTATATTGAAAATTGGTCGCATTTGTTTGCATACACATATACTTACATTGAACAGGTCATAGCAAGGAGGCTAGAGCAGAGAGTAAAATTTGTTTGCCCGACAAATAGGTACATGTTTACTACATAATTTACTGTTTTGTTTGGGTGATGATGATTTTATGAGCCTATTGGCTAGCCGCTTGGCTTTTTCTTTTTCTTTTTGAGATCTGTAGGACCGGGGAAGCTATTTGAAATTCCCCGATGCTCCCGGTGCAGGGGAGGGTATGGCGAAATTTTTCGAAAATTTAGGGTGTTAGCCAAATTTTTGAAATTTTAAAAATTCTCAGAAACTGAAAAGTTGGAGAATGGAAGCCAGATCGAACGTAGAGTTGATTAATCAAACCACTTTCGACTTTGTTCCTTTTCGGGGACGAAAAGTTTTAAGTGGGGGAGATTGTAATAACCCGGAAAATCCAGGCCAGTTTAAAATTTTTATTTTTGCAATTTTAGTGAATTTTGAATATTTAAAATGAACTATTTTAAATAATATCGACGAGAAATTTATTTTGAATAGAATTAGAACGTGTATATTTATATAGACCGTCGTTAGAATGTAAATAATTATATATAATTATAAATAGAATTGAAAATGGCGCGGTAGTTCGATAATTCGATTTCAAAATTCAATTGAATGTACCGGGTGCAAAACAATCCGGATTTGAGTGAAACCAAAAATAATGGAATCTAAATGATAATATCTTTCCAACGAATCCGAAAAATCGAAATTTCACAGCGGGAACCAAAAGATATGTCCAGTTAAAAATTCTGAATAGTCGCTATGGAATTCAGGCCCTTAAAAATAGCAATTTTGCAAACGACCTCGGATTTCGACGAAACCACTTTCGTTGGATCTGTGATGTCAAGTTATTGCTAGATTCCAAGTTTCATAATTTTTCGAATCAATATGTGAGCGTGGCAAAGGAAAACGCGTTTGACCAGTTTCAGTTGATTTTAATCGACTAGAAATTGGCCATTTTTCTAACGGTCTCAGAATTCGACGAAACTAGTTTTGTTAGGACCGTATCGTCAATACGAAGCTAGAAAATATTTTTCTGGAATTTTTCTAGTTAGTATGTGACCCCGGTAATTTGAAATGTACGTTTAAAATTCAATATATAGAGTTAAATGAAAATTTAACGAAAACTGATTCAAATGATCAAATCAGCTTGCGATACATATCCCATTGTGTTCAGAATTGGGGTAATACGCTATGGACGACAGGCGGTTGGCCTCGTTTAGAGGTCGTATGTGAAAGTCAACTTTTTGAAAAAAAAAATTAAATTAATAATAAAAAAAAAATCTCCCCCTTTAATCTCGTTCTGGCCCACCCCTTCTTTCATTCGTTCGATTCAAAGGAAAAAAGAAAAAAAAAACGAGAGCGACGGGGGGGGGGGGGGTGGGGGGGGAAGCCGCCGCCGCATCGCCCCCCCCCCCCCGATGGGCCACCGCCGCGCCAGAGGCGGGCGCACCCCCTCCTCTTCTTCTTCCTTCCTTCTTCCCCTCCCCTGACACAACCGAGCCCCCCCTCTACCCAAAACCCGACGCCCCTTTTAGCCCTAGCCTCCGCCGCTTCCCATAGACGCCGACCCCCCCAACTGCTCCGACGTGAAACGCCATCTCCACCTCATATCCACTGTAAGCTTTCTTCTTTATTTTATTTAATTATAATACACTTTTATTTTCTGATTTATATTTATATAATTCACTTGTATAAAGATAGCGATTTCTATATATAATACATCTGTTTTAATTTAACAAAGATATGAAATTTTATAAGTAAAGATTCGGTTTTTTTATGAAGTTAGCAAACTAAAAGACGTGATTTTTTAAATCTAAAAGACGTGATTTTTTAAATCTAAAAGACGTGATTTTTTAAATCTAAAAGACGTGATTTTTTTAATCTAAAAGACGTGATTTTTTAAATCTAAAAGACGTGATTTTTTTTAATCTAAAATACGTGATTTTTTAAATCTAAAAGACGTGATTTTTTTAAATCTAAAAGACGTGATTTTTTAAAATCTAAAAGACGTGATTTTTTTAAATCTAAAAGACGTGATTTTTTAAAATCTAAAAGACGTGATTTTTAAAATCTAAAAGACGATATTTTTAAATATGAAAAGACGATATTTTGATATGAGTAGTGAAGTAAAAATATGATTTTTACTTCGGGAGAAATATAAACTTTATTTATATAAAGGCGAAATCTTTATATTTGAAAAGGCGGAATCTTTATATGAAGAATAGCGTGATAAAAATATAATCTTTACTATATGAACATCGATGTGAAATTATATTTTTATCTATATAGTAGCGGTATAAAAATGTGATTTTTATATATTGAACATCGAAGTAAAAATTCGATTTTTAAATATATGAAGTGTTTATAAATGTATGAAGCAAATATAAAAATATGATTTTTAAATTGAAAGTAAACAAATAAAAATGTGACTTTTATTTTAAAGACATCAAAATATAAAAATGTGTGATTTTTATATATGTAGTGACTACGGGCAACGAAGGTGATAAAAAGGCGAGAATGAAGAAGATTTATATCAAAGAAGAGTCAAAATGTTTGGGTAGCTATCGGTGAGAATTTCTCACCTTTCAATTTCTTTTTCTAGTTATATATATATATATACTAGGATGCAGACGGTGCTTAGTAGCACCCGACACAATCGTCCACAGACCATGGACTTGTTTGTTTGGTTGCATAGATTAGTTATATGATTTGAATTTGGTTGTTTGGTGATTTTGATTGATGTGTGAATGGCGTGGGCCTTCACTAGACCGGGGATAAGGCTAGGCCTCGTCCCGTTTCTAGTATCGTGCCATTATGCCGCCGAAATTTTCTAAAATATGTTAGAAAAATAAAAATATCATTTTTATTGTGTAAATGAAATGAATAGAAATTCATGTGTTGAAATAGAATATTTTATCGTTAAAAATATAATTTTTAACGTGGAAGTGAATAAAATAAAATATTCATTTACAAACCGGACGGTTTGTTTATGTACGCCTATTTGAAGGACATTGATTGGGACGATAAATTTTACACATCGCCCAACTGCACAAATAAAATCTGTGTTTGATTGTTTGAAACCCCACACGGGTGTTGGGATGAAATTTGAAGTTCACTCATCCTGATTGATTAAATATGTCGATCGATTGATTGACAGGCTGTTATAAGCATCAGATATCTATATTTGATGCTTATACAGTGTAGTGCACTTTGGTTGATGATTGATTATTTTTCAATGCTATTATATACATGTGTTGTATGGAATCCATATAATTAACATTATATGGTGATTGATTGGGCCTCATTCCAATCGGGAAAACAATGAATATTATAAAAGAAAATTCATGTGTTGAATATAAAAATAGTCATGTGTTGACGATGATCATGTGTTGAAACTATTCATGTGTTGAGTAAAATATTTTAAATAAAATAAATTACATCTTTATCACATTTAAAATTAGAACTACTTCCCAGTAGAAGTCTAATTAAAAAAAAAATCAAACGATAGATACCATAGTTTTATAAAATATTTTACATAACAAAAATAGTGATGTGTTGACAGTACTCATGTGTTGAGATTAGTCGTGTGTTGAAAGAAATATAGATTCATGTGTTGAATGGGATAAATATTCATTTGTTGGATAGAATATAGAAGTTTTGAAAATATAAATCCGTGTTGATTAGAGATGCGTTATTTTGACGCGAACGATATTTATATCGATTTTATTCATTGTATAATGAATATTGAAAAGTGATTTCGAAATTAAATAAATTGAAATTGAATTTAAAATGAACTGAAATTGAATTGAAATCAATGTGAAATGAATTCGAATTGAATCAAATAGAAGGTAACTTCGAATTGAATTGAATTGAAATGAATTTGAATTTGAATTGAATTGAAATGAACTCGAATTGAATTGAAATCAAATCGATTTGAAATTGAAGATGAAGTTGAAATTGTTTTTGAAACGAATTTAAAACGATTTATAAAATACGTTTTAAAAGGAAATCGATGAAATATATATAATATATATATTATATATATAATGGCCTGAATAGAACGCGCCGCGCCGCGGTAGTTCGTGAATTTCGACCATTGACTTCGAATTGACGTTGCGGGAGATCCGACCGTCGGATTCTCCTAAAACCGGAACCGTTGGGTTCGTATCGAAAATAGCTTTCCAATAAATGTTAGAAATTTGAAATCTAACGGTTGGATTTGGAATTATGTCCAAATCAAATTCGAAAAAGGTCGCTGTAAGTGCAGTTCAATGGCCGTTGTTGGAAATCGACTGTACGGGCCTTGATAAAATTATCAAAAATATCTATAATTTGTGTAAAATTATAATATGTGAATTGGAAAGAATTGGGCTGGAAAATTCCACATTAGAAGGTAAAAATAGATTTTTATCGAAATGAACTAGTTTTGAACTAGAATTAAAATCAATTTATTTTTGAAATAAATAAATTGAATTTGAAAGTGATTTTGAAAATAATCGATAATTTCCAATACGTGGATTGGACTGGAGCTGAATCGAAATTATCTTCGGGATATTTCGATGTTGGATTTCGTGACTATACAGATATTGTTATGGGAATTTGAAAGATATATTTTACATCGTTATTTCCAATACGATATTTGTTGGTTTCAGAATTTGGTATTGAATACAAGTCGATATATTTTCTATTCAGAGCCTTGTATTTAATATCAAATGTGATTTGGGTTTATCGTGAATCGTGTTTTAGATGACATTGGTTCTTTAACCCAGTTAAAGACAGGATATTGATTTTTGAAAAGATTAAAGCTAAGTGGAGTTTTAATGAATCTTTAATTAGATTAAAATGTGAATTGATAATTTAAATTATCAAATCTGAAAGGTGATCGAGAATGGAGTACCACCAGTTTTGCTCCAAAGCGATAGTTAAATCTTTAATTAGATTTGACCGTGAAATGGTAATTAATTTTACCGATAACACCGTGGTGTTAGATATGGAGTATCACCAGTTTTGCTCCATGGGATATATAGGTTGGGATTGGGAAATAAACTAAATAATTACTTCGGTGTGGTTCGTTAATCCCGACTAGTTTGAGATGATATCCAAAGGAAGATTAAAGAATAAATTTAGAAGAATTTATCTTTGATAAAATTAATGGGAACCTTTCCCTAAGAATGTGATTTTGTGAATAAAAGAATATTCTGAATTGGAATGAGGCGTTCATTGTGTTTGTGTAACATTTGTTTATTATATACGTGGGTTATTCAGAAAGGCCGGGTTTATACCCATTCTGAATAACCGATTCGACGAGATGTCGAAGATGAAGACGGTGGTTGAAGACCGGAAGTCTTCACATCGTTTGGGTGATTACTGATGATCTTGATTGGGCTGTACACCCAGGATGAGGGAATCAGTTGGTGATCTTCCAGACGTACTTGGAGATGGATGGATATGCGAGGAAAGTGCCTCCGGTTTCGTTCAGACCCAGAACGAACTTGTAAATGGATTGTGTGTCTGACATTGGATTTTATTCTGTGTTAATTGATCTCTATTAAATATACATCTGTCTGGCGGCGGAGAATTTATTCTCTTGCTTAACGCCCTTCTCTGAGACGTACGAGCTCAGAGGTTGTATATCGATGGACATCCGTCGCATGGAGTGAATTGCCAGTGTGGCATGCGTAAGTGGCAATTGATCAAGGCTTCTGTTGAAAAGCAAAGTCTTGTGGTTGATGATCAAAGCACGGCCTGTGTGGCGTAGCTTTGTGTATAACGTGAATTCGCGAGCCTCACACCTCGGTATGAGTCAAAAACGGGATAGTGACTGCAGGGAGAGCACGACGTTTCTTTCTAGCTAGGGTGGTGTCAGTGACCTACCAGCCCTGACATTTATATACTTTTCACCTGTGTGGTTGTTGGATACGAGGCGCCTCCGATATAGGTCTGTAAGGACCGGGAAACGTGTGTTCAGGAATTGCCAATCCTCAAAAGTAAGAGAGGACCGGCCCTGAAGATCCAAGGATCATAGTGGGGTCCTGAGACATTTGCTAGAGTGTCTCGAACGCGGAGAGGAGCTTGCCCCTTGCCTCGACTCATGACGGAAATCCAATTTCCAATACGTGATATTGCGGTTTTAATTGTAGAACTAGTATGGCGACATGATATATGGTACCCATGCCGCCTATGATTGATATTTATGATTGAAAATTGTTTTGACACTATACACTTATAATAGTATCAAATGATTTGTTTTGACGTACCAAGCATGTTTGGCTATTATAAGGTAAAACCCTATCCTCCGGCTTGCGTTGCATTGTGTGATGGGACCTGGGTCTTATAATAGCTTCATTTTTCCAAAGAGCATTGCGCTGTTTTGTTATATGCACTAGTATTCTTGGGAGGAAACCTGTTCCGTGTCATACGGCGTGGTCCCTTGAATTACTCTTCTTTAAAGTTAAAATAATAAATGTTTTAGTTCTCACACCAGTCACATGACTGACCTGGAGTTTATTGTTTTAACCTAAACTCTGGGTGCCCCTATTTTCCACACGGGCAGCTAGTAGTTTCGGTTTTGCAGATTTATATTCACAGGATCCTGATTTACAGCTGGAACGATATCCGGAAAGCTCTGTATCCGTGTATCACTTCTAGTTGTGCTTTTGTATTATTTTCCGCTGCGATGCATCTAAATGTAATTTATTGTAATCTCTGATATTTATCGAATGTAATTTATTCATTTATACTCTGTATATTCTTGTATCTGATGGAATTGTTGTAATAACAATGAAATGTTCTTCCGTCTGCGTTCTATTTTGTCTTGTCCTCAATTCTATCCGTGCTTTCCTTCACGGGGAAGTTCGGGTCGTCTCACATTTACCTAATCATTGAATTAAGTACAATGACTAGAATCGAAAGCAAAATGTCAAAAAGGCAAAAAGGAAGAAATATTAAATGGGTTTGGGTAACATAGTTTGGTAAACAGGTTCTAGTAATAAAAATCCAAATTTAGTTTTATTTTAAGATACTTAACGAGTTTGGATAAAGGATTAGGTAAATGAATCCAAGGTGTAAACGAATTTTATTAATGAAAATTAAGCTAAGGGTTTGTGTTTAGTGAGGGACTTACTTAATAAACAAATTAAGTAAAATAGTTATGTTCGGAAGGAGAGTTTCAAATTCTAGAAAATGGTTTATAAAACCATATTTTAAATGTGTTAGTTAAATGAGATTTGTTTAATGTTATAGTTAATATCAGTTTTGGAGTTACAAACTTTTATATATCTTAAGATAAGAACGTTGTCGATTAAGGTCTGAAAGGTAAATAAAACACCCCAACTTGAACGACTTCACTATTATCAAGAGATGATATTAGTTTTTAATGATATTAATGTTGGAAATAATTTATTATTTCCATAAGAAGTAACATTGCAACTTATTTGCAAGATTTAGAGATCTAAATTAAATTATTGGGATTTATAGTAAACAAAGTATTATTTGACACTGTTTGACCCAGATATGAAATGTGATTATACTTACACCATTTGGTTAAATATATAACACTATTTTCTAAGTAATAAAAATAGTATATTTCATGAATACACTTATTCCAAGTAATAAGTAAATGGCTATAGTTTTCAAAGAAATGGAAAAAAGTTAAACTAATTTAGAAATAGAAATGGAAGTTGGGATTTATTTTTTAATTCCATAATCAATATTGTAAACTTTAGTCTATAAAGTTGTGAAATTAAATAAAACTCGTTGGATTTATAGTAAAGAATATGTCGCTTAACATTGTTTGAGCCGTAAAAGAACTAGTAATTGGAATATACCATTAACTTAAGAATATATAGGATATTTCCAAAGTAAAATAAATAAAAGGAGCTTTTGAGAATATAAATCAATATTTCAAAGATAAAGAAATACAAAGGGGGTTTCATGAAAACATATTAATGTTTTTGAAATAAAGAAAATAAATAAGGGATTGTGTGAATACTCTTATTCTAAAGAGATGAAATATAGTTATTTTTTTCAAAGTTACAAAAACAAGAAGGGATTTGAAGATACAACTTGCCAGTTGAAATAAGAATATAGAATTGATTTTACGATCAATGAAATGGTTTTAAATGAATGGTTTTAAATAAAAAGGCTTGAGCTGCTTAAGTACTTATCCGTACAATTTTAGAGTTGACAGTTAAACTCCGTACTATCAATGAATTCCCCTTTTACCTTTGACATGTTAGTTCAAAGAAAATGAGATGGGAACTGGGCCTAAAACCACTTCGAACCAACTTTGCATTCGAAAGTAACTTGAAGGGATGTTTATAAAGTTGGAAGAATTGAAGATCGTGGATCTTTATAAAATGGAAGAACCACATATAATTTTAGACTTGCAACCTGAGATAAATAGTTATTTTTTCGTGGTTGAAATCTACGGATTGCAAGAACTACTCGCTACTAATCCCTTGGGTGATTCCTATATATCGGATGTGGTTGGAGAGTGCATTCAGTTCATCATATTCCTGGATGACTTGTATGGACGAATATTTGATAGAGTATTTCCTAAGAGTCGCGTACTTTTATTTTTACAAATATACCTAGTTTGATGGCGAAGAAGGAAACTTCTTTTAACTTAACAGCCGGAGTATATTTATGGATGCCAATTATTTATTTGATGAATCTAAAAATGTTGGCATTCAAAGTAAATGTGATGTTCTCTGAAAGGTAATTGTGACCTCAAGCCTCATCAATTGGGAAATGACAAAAATCGGGCAGGCAGCATGGCTATGTGGTTCATTCCCATTAGGGTGTATTATCTTCATTTAGAGAAATTTCATTTGTTCCTTCTCCGACTGCTTCTATATGCTTGCAGAAAACGGTTGCTAGTCCCAACCATGGGTCACAATATATTGGGTATACTCAAGTTGAATGAGTGATTGATCATGTGTGGCCAGTTTGCAAGATGTTCTTGTTGAACCACCAGTGTTTCCTCTGTAGAGAACACTGATCCGGAGGTTATCCTATACCTTGTCATATTGAAAATCTAAACTCCAGTATGAGTCATATGTTTTTAGATGTATACCGACTATGTTGGAAAGTGAGATGCAAGCTTTTTGGCTATATTCTTATTTATTTGTGAACTGATAGACATTATTATAATATCACTTGATTTTGATATAAAAAGTGATTTGGTTATCGTAAGGTAAAAACATGTGCCATGTTTATATATGGCATGTCTTACGAGAGTTTTATTCTTTTAAAGGATTTTCTGAAGTTAAGCAAGATGTTTGTGTCATGAATTCTACCACTTAAATATTACAGACTAATCCAGGTTAATTTTGCTTTGCTTCAAAATATACTCGGGACAAACCGAGTATATTTCTACGTCAGGTTACTTGGAGCTTCAGGAGAGGAACTATAGTCGAGATATATATCCGTATTTCGTCATCATAATTTTACTCCATTGTGTGTTGTATTGATCTAATGTATACTTTGATGTTGTAATTATATATATACACAGTTTTCTTTTGATATATTATATTTTATTCATTTCGCTGTGAGATTCTTTTCTACTTTAATTCTATGTTGTTGTCTTCTTCTTTTATTCTAACATTTCTTTCTTATTCTCACCCTCTAATTTTTTATTATTAATTATCCGGGTTTTCGATACTTGGTTTTTAGAAAGTGGATACGGGATTATGTATTTTTGTCGAAATTCGATCATTGAATTTTCCTTGGGTTGTTACACCTATTTAAAACATTTAGTTAGCATTTGAAAGCATTTAAGTCTTTATTGGGATATTTTGGAATAAACTCTTGATAAAGGATGTTTTATTAAACAAGACATTTATTGACCTTTAGCTCAGTAAGCATTGAGTTTTCACAAAAAATCATTTTAGGTTTTAATAAGGTATTAAAACACCTATTCTTGAATTTGAGCGAACTTAGAAAATAATAAGGATGTAAAAATATTCAGAGGAATATATTTTGTGTAGCTACTAAAATTTCACCATATAAAAAATAACTCTAATGTAAATAAAGGTAGCTAATTAAGTAAGTCAAGATTAAGTTCTAGGACTAAGTAGGGATAAGTTGCACAAGCTAATCTGGAAATTTTAGTGTAAATCCCAAATTTTTCTATTTGAAAGATGGTAAGGTGTAGTATTTCCAAAATCATGGTTGGTTGTGGACTAAGTTCCCCTAAATAGTTTAGTCTATGGACTAGTACATTTATATCTATATTTAGCGATTAGTATACATACATACATATATATATATATAATATAGAGTAACTTACATCATTCCCAATTTTCGAGAATTAGGATTCATAGATATATATTGCAAATTTAAGGGGCTATAAATTTGTAATTAATTAGACTAAAGACAATTAGTTGTGAAGCATTAATTTAAAAGAGGAATATATTTGGAAAAAATGGATATATTTTCAAGCTTGAAGGAGCTTGAAGGGATTAAGCAAGCATTCATGGAGTGGTTGAAATTTGATGTTAAATGGACCACATTAATGAGAAAGATGAAGATGGATAAATTTAAAGGAATGGATTTGCATCTTAAAGGATTGGAATAAATATATTAAGACATCAGCACCATTTTGACCACTTAGTTGTAGGGGAAACTTCCAAAAGAATTTTGTTTAGGTTGTGATCGTTAGTGGTCCCCCATATTGATTGGATAAGGGTATAAAATAGTATGAGTAATGAAACCCTATTTGTATGGGTGTGTTCAGGATTTGAAGCCCCTTATCAATAAATTTAAGTTATACGAGTAAAAGAGTGAATTTCATGGGGACACTAAACTTAGCGATTTACCATACATGGAATTTGGAAGTTAATGACATAACTAGATTTGCAGCCTACAAGGAGGTAGTGCATCTGTAACACCCATTTTTTCGGTAAACATTAAAGTTACGAATTAAAGAATAATTAATTTCAAATATAAGAATTAAGGGAAACGGGTTATGCCATTGCATTCGTCATGGAATTTTGCTTGAGATAGAGTCCGAGTTTGCGTAAATCGGATTCCGTATGAAGGAGTTGTGACCTTCAGAAGATTCAGAATTTAAAATAAACAGTACATAATATAGTTCAAAATTCAAAATCAGAAGCAAAAGCGGGCTAGGCGGGAAATTTCCCGCCCAAGGCCAAGTCGACCAGGAAGTCGACCAGGTGTCGACCTCCGCCCATACAGGTTGACCTGGGGGTCGATCTCCCCCTCGGGTCAGATCTAAATTCTGACGTGTTTTCTCCCATGACGAATTTCTATGTCATTAGGGCTTGCGTGGCACGTTCTGGTTAGGTTTGAATGACTTTGATTTACTCTAGGTTAATCTGACGACTCCTATTAAATCAAACTTCTATATAAGCAACCTAAATCTAAACCCTAAAGCCACACAAAAATAATCCTAAGATCGTCATGTTGTCAACACTCAACCTAGAGTAGCCGCCATTCTCATTCAACTAGAAACCAAGTAGGAATTGCAAATCAAATCTAATTCAAGTAATAGAATTCAACGTCTACAATAAAGGAGAGCTATTCAAATTCAGAATAGAGATCCCAAAACTCAAGACTAGCCTACTTTTTGTAAGTCCAGTTATCATTTAGACCTAAACGATGTTAGAATTGTGACAAAATAACTGGATATAGAACATCGCCTAATGTAAATCTATGCCTATCCCTTTTGTTAAAACTGAATTGATTGAGACTATGATTCTTTCTATGCTAAGTTATGAATCTTATCATATGTAGTTTGATGATCAACGTTAAATGCTTTGGACCCATATGTTGTATAATTTGCCAGTGACATATATGTTGTGTAATCTAGCGATGACATATTATACTTTTGCAATAACATATCATGTTGAATAAATCGGAGATGACATATTATGTTGTATACTTGGTGATGAAATAAATTGGCGATGGCACATTATAATTTGGCGATGGCATATCATATTGTGTAGTTTGGCAATGACAAACCATATTGTATAATTTGGCGATGGATATCACATTATGTATAATTTGGCAATGATATTTCATGTTGCATGATTTGATAATAACACCTATATGTTATTTGACAATTTGGTAATTTTTCTATGGTTATGCAAGTTCAACCATGTTTACATATATGACCAGAACTACATGCTAATATGATTAGGTTCATGTTAGATTAGATCCAACTAATTTGCGAAGTTTACAATTACATGCCTAATGTTAAGTTTATGTAATTCTATGTAAAACCCCTATTTCATGATCCATGTTGAGTAGATCTAAATTTTCAAGTTCATAATTGAATGTATATTGTTCTATGTCAAGTTCATATGATACATGTGTAGTTAGATCCATATTTTTATGATGTTGGAATTATTACATGTTCCTCTTTTTCCCCTTTTGTGTATAAGTTAGGCTATGTATCGAGCCAGTATTTTATGTGATTCATGCGAAAGTTTAACGGGGGTAACGTTGGGTGAAAAATATGAAATTATATATAATTGGCATATTTGGCTCATGAACATGAAAATGTTTTATGGCATAAAGTGGTATAAAATTTTATACCTAAATTTATGAACTTGATTTAAAAAGGAAAGTGGCGCTTGACTTGAATGACAATAATTAACATATAAATATAAAGAAGTAAATATGTAAATTTAGAAAAGACGAATATGTCTAACCCAAGGTTAGATTGACTTACGGTGTAAGACTGCCCGGAAACGCCCGGCACATCCAGCAACCGTAACAATATATAGCTAATGTGGGAGGTGAGTGCATCAAGCCCAAAGGAACTCGAGGTTAGACTGAGTTACGGTGTAAAACTACCCGGACCCGACCGGCACATCCAGTAACAGCAACAATTCCTGTCTAATGTGAGTGGTTGGTGCTTTAATAAATGAATTAAAGCAAAGTCGGGAATGGCAGGGTTAAGTTAATTAAGGCAACACTTAACTAGTGCAACATGTTAACTAAACTGATGGGTGGGGTTAGGTTAACTTGGACACTTAACAAATTTAACATGTTGACTAGGAAACCCTAGTAGCGGGGACCCATTTAAGCAGTAACCCAAATAGATGTATCATGGTACCCTGAACTAGGCAGGGTGGGGCACGATTATTGGGCTGATTATAAGCGGTCAAAACGACGACGGATGGTGCTCAGTGTAGGTTCCGACGGAGTACGGGCGTGCACCTATTCCGGAGTGGAAAACGAAGGCACTGGGCATCAGTAGTTATACACTGTGCATCTTGAATCGTGTCGGGTTGCCACCATAGGATTTGATACACCCCATGGTGGGACCAGCACAGGTATCTACCATCGAGCGGAGCCGTATTGCACAAGTGGTAAACGCGTGCGAGTAGGAGCCGATCAATGAAAAGGGATCACTGGGTTTTGAACTCACAATAATGGTTAAAATATCTAGTAGGTGCAGAGAATATGGACATTAGTGCGATAGTATGATTAGTTTATCTTGCCTTGTTTATCTTGCCCTGTTTAGCTTACCTTATCTTATGTTACCTTATTTCCTTATTATTGTCCTGTGTCCAACTAATTCAATTCATGGTTCTCTTATCAGTTTACATGCTGAATAATCACTGGACTTACCAGACTAATGTCTGACCCATTTTCTTTCGCTCTCTTTTCTTCCGTTTCTCCGCCCCCCCTCAGGTACCCAGGGAGGGAATAGCTCAGCCTAATTTGGACCATCATCTTTCCAAGCTTGAAGACTCAGTGATGTATAGCTTGGAACTTCTTATCTTTGGCTATGGCTTTGGACACACTACTACTTGGGGATTTATGCAGTTTTATTGTGTTTTATGCTTCTTTATGTAATACTCAAGACAGAGATTTTAATGTAGTGATTTGGAAGTTGGTTTGAAATAGTTTGCTGTAATGTTTTGTTATGAACCACGTTTGAAATATAGTGTGTTTTTCCGCTGCTTATATACATATTTGTCTTGTAAATTATCTGTGTCTTTTACCTATAATGCTCCACCAAACTTAAGGCATTCCCTCTTTGAGTGACCGTAACAGAGGTGGGGTGTTTCACTTGGTATCAGAGCAAAGGTTTACCAGATCCGATAAAATTTTTGAAAACCGTTTTTCGAAAAGAAGTTTAAAGAAGCAATTTTCAAGAAAAAATGTTTTATTTTGAAAAGGAATAATCCCCCAAAGCCATATGCACTATCTTTTTGTCCTTTGTTTTGAATCTTTCCTTTTTTGTTTCAGCATGTTTGTGGATATTAACCTTCCAGAGGGCGTGTCGATACCTGGCTGGTTCAGAAGGTACCTAGAGGCCAGGGCTAATGCCGCAGGCCCAGCAGACGTTCCTCCTCCCCCAGCTGCTGCGGTTCCTCCTCGTGCAAATGCTTTCTCAAAAATATGTAGGGGCTTTCAAGCCATGGGTGGAAAGAACTTCAATGGAAATTAATACTTCATGGAAGGAAGAAACTGGCTCAAAGAAACTGAGGATTTGTTCGATATCTTCGAAGTGGATGATAGGCAGAAAATACATTGGCGGTATGGTTGCTCAAAGACGAAGCCTCCTATTGGTGGGAAGTCAGTAACGCTGAAAGACCAGTTGAAACTTGGATGGATTTTAGAATGATGTTTGAAATGAAATTCCTCTCACAAGCTGAACGAAGCCTACAGATGGAGAAATTCTTATCTCTCAAATAGGGAAGTATGTCAATCAAGGAATACGTTAACCAATTCAATCAGCTGGCTAGGTTCGGATTGGAGTTAGTGAACACTCCACATAAGAAGGCTCTCCGCTTTGTTAAAGGATTGAATGAGCCACTACACAGTGCAGCTATGTCCCATATACCTATGGGTGCGACTTATGAGAGACTGGTGGACATGGCACTGTTACAAGAAGAAGATAAGGTTGGCAAGAAGGAGACAAAGGTGGAAGCATCTCAGGATAAGAAAGGGGAAGGATCACAGAGCAAGAAGACAGATTCCAAGAAGGGAGGGAAGAACAACAAAACCCATGACAAGAGGAAGTGTAATTTTTGTGGCATTCCTGGACATCTGGTCAAGGACTATAGGAAGAAGAAAAGGAAGATGGGTGGTTGTTTCCATTGCAACGAGGCAGGACACATGGCTAGGGACTGCTGAAGAAAGCAAGGGCAAGGGCAGAGAGCTAGATCGACTTCTGGGGGGCAGGTTCACGCTCTCATTGCACCTCCGCAAGAACGAGGTAGAAATGTTTCTGTTGAGAGTTTAGTTTATCTTTTTGATTATCCTGTTCGTACACTCTTTGATTCTGGCATATCGCACTCTGTTATATCTACTGCTTTAGTTGAATCTCTGCACCTAGACACCAGTTTAGTAGAGGATCCCTTAGTTGTTTCAAATCCAATTGGGGGATCAACTTATTTTTCGATGATTTGTTTGGATTTGGAAATTTCTATACTAAGTGTGGGGTTTAGAAGCAATGCCTATGTTTTGGGCTTCATGGGCTATGGGTTGATTCTAGGCATGGATTGGCTATCCAGTAATGGCGCCATCCTCGATTGCGAAAGGAGAGTGGTTAGACTCATGACTCACCTCGGTAACACTCTCGAAATTTCTTGTAATTCCATGAACTCTGTTATGCTTAGCTATCTAGAATCTCTTGATGCGTCTATTGAGAATGTGCAGTCTGTTAGAGTAGTCCGTGTATACTCGGATGTCTCTGAAGAGGTTAAAGGGTTACCTCCGAAGTGGGAGATAGACTTCTGCATATACCTCGTAGATAATGCAAAACCCGTCGCTTTACCCATTAGACACATGTCTCCAAGGGAGAGGAAAGAACTCAGCAAGAAAGTTAAAGAGTTGCTTGAGAAGGGGTTTATAAGGTAGAGTATTTATGAATGGGGTGCTCCAGTAGTGTTCTCAACTAAAGCAGACAGTTTGCTTTGCCTATGCATTGATTATAGGGAGCTAAATAAGCTGACCAAGAAGAATAGGCACCCACTTCCAAGAATAGATGACTTGTTTGATCAGCTTGTAGGTGCATCGGTTTTCTCCCAACTAGATTTAGCTACCTGGTTTCATCAGCTGAGAGTGGCTGAAGACAGTTTTGATAAGACCCCGTTCAGAACTCCGACAGTTTCTTTGAGTGGCTTGTCATGCCTTTCGGCCTGACAAACGCACCCGCTTACTTCGTTGATTTGATGAGTAGGGTGTTCAGGTAGATCCTCAATAAGTTTGTGGTGGCCTTCATAAATGACATTATGATTTTGTCAAAGAGTGAGGAAGAGCATGCTCAACAGTTAAAAGAAGTCATGGATTCTCTTCGAGCACATCAGTTGAAAGCCAAATTCTCCACATGCCACTTCTGGAGAGAGGAAGTTAGATTTCTTGGACATGTAGTATCCAAGGAAGGGTTAGCCGTGGACCCCGTAAAAGTAGTGGCGGTGCAAGACTGGAAGGTTCCACGGAATGCGACCGAGGTCCAGAGCCTCCTCGGGCTAGCGGGCTTTTATCGAAAGTTCATCAAAGACTTTGCAAAAATCTCAGCTCCACTTATAAAGTTGACGAAGAAGAACCTAACTTTCAATTGGGATTTGGATTGCGATATTGCTTTCCAATGATTAAAGAGAGCTCTAACAACAGCCCCAGTTCTGACATTGTCGGATGGGAGCAAGATGTTTACCGTATACACGGATGCATGTGGTACGGGACTAGGTGTTGTCTTGATGCAAGAGGGGAAGGTAGTAGCTTATGGAGGCAGGCAGTTGAAAGTACATGAGAAAAACTACCCAACCCACGATCTAGAGTTGGCTGCCATCGTCTTTGCGCTTAAGTCTTGGCGCCATTATCTCCTAGGTGAGAAATTTGAATTGTATACTGATCAGAAATCATTGAAGTACCTTTTCTCGTAGAAAGATCTTAACTTAAGGCAACAAAGGTGGATGTAATTCTTGGCATCCTACGATTTCGAGATTTCCTAAAACCCTAACAAGGGCAATGTAGTAGCAGACTCCTTGAGTAGAAAGAAGCTGACCTTAAGCCCTCTCTTTGTTGAAAGACAGAGCTTGGATTACATAGCCATTTTTGACTTTAGACCCTCCAGCGATCATGTGACTGGTTTGTTAGCATTGCTAGAGGTGTGGCCTACTCTTTTGGACTCAATAGGAACCGCGCAACGTGAAGACCCTTGGCTAGTTGATGTGATGGACAAGCTAATTAGGGGTGAGACTTCTAGTCACCTCAATAGATACTCCATCGATGATAAGGGATGGTTGAGGCAGGATGGAAGGCTATGCGTCCCACAAGCAAGGGATTTGGTGAAGAAGGTTCTCGAAGAGGCGCACCATTCCAAGTTGACCATACACCCCGGTGGAGACAAGATGTATAAAGACGTGAAAAGGGTTTTCTTTTGGGATGCCATGAAGTGGGATGTAGCTGAATTCGTCTCGAAGTGCTTAGTATGCCAGCAAGTCAAGGTGGAGCAAAAGAAGCCTGGTGGTTTGCTTCATCCTCTAGAGGTCCCACAGTGGAAATGGGATAGCATTTCAATGGACTTTATTGATGGGTTGCCTAGACCAAGAAGGGGTAATACCAATATTTGGGTAATAGTGGACAGGCTCACAAAAAGCGCTCACTTTATATCCGTTAAAGTAGAAGGACTGCCTCATCTTTAGCATCCATTTGCCTTAACAAGATAGTTCGACTCCATGGGATACCCTCCATCATTGTTAGCGACCGAGATCCTATCTTTACGAGCAAGTTTTGGAAGGGCTTGCAAGAGGCTATAGGCACACAGCTATGCTTAAGCACAGCCTATCACCCCCAAACCGATGGTCAGACGGAAAGGGTGAACAGAGTATTAGAAGACCTCTTGAGATTATGCATTCTTGACTACAAAGGAACATGGGAGGATTATCTTCCTTTGGTGGAGCTTGCCTACAATAATAGCTACCAAGCCATCATAGGCATGGCACCCTTTGAAGCTTTATATGGAAGACCATGTCGATCACCAACTTGTTGGTGGGAGCTACAGACAAGCTCATACTTGGACCAGATATGATTAGAGAAACTTTAGAGAAATTGGACTTGATATGAAGAAGAATGAAGACTGACCAAGATAGACAGAAGTCCTACGTAGATAAAAGTAGGACCGACCTTGAGTTTGAGGTTGGGGACAAGGTTTTCTTAAAGTATCTACTTTGAGGAACGTCGTTCTCTTTGGATCCATGGGAAAGTTGGCACCAATATTTGTAGGGCCGTTTCCTATCATTGAAAGGATTGGGAAGATGGCTTACAGAGTAGAGCTGCCCGAAAGATTGGCTGGAGTTCATAATGTCTTTCACGTTTCTCACTTACGAAAGTGCTTACATGAGTTTGCGGAAGTGGTGGAACCAAGCATATTAGAGGAAGTAGAAGTAGAACGAGAGGCGACTATAAGAAGAGTTCCAGCTTGTATCTTGGGTACAGAAGTCAAAAAGCTACGCAACCGCAATGTCAAACTTGTAAAAGTTCAATGGAGTGACGTTGAGGAAGACGCGGCTTGGGAGACTGAGGCCAAGATATGCGCAGCCTATCCTTTTTTTTGAGGGTACATCTTTGATATCTTTTTCCTTAAATTTGCTCATGATAGTATCTATCTTTTTAGTATTTTCCTCAGTGTTGTTCTCGATCCTTAGGTAGAAACCAATTAATGTAAACATGTATTTGAAACATGTTATGATTGATGGTTGCAAGTGGTTGCAAGTGATTGCTAGTGGTTGCTCGTGGATGCATATACACACACATTAGGTATTAGATCGGCTCAGTCACTTTCATATTGCATATGCATATATGTACTTGTATATGATTGAAGCTTGATGTGTTATCATGTGGATGTTGCATTTGTATGAATGATTGTGCACTCATATAGAAAATATGATTAAGGAAGATTGCATACATTATGGACGCATGACACCGACATGACTTGCATTAAGGAGGTCAACTGAATCAGTGGACCGCCTGATTTTGCATTAGACGAGGACATGTACACACACTATGCATATGATCATGAAGCATTAAAAGTCTTTTAAGGACAATGGAAGCCTGTGTTTTATGGTTGAGTTGATGGATGATTGGATGGTAGGATATACGTTCTTCTTGACTTGAAGATTTTGGGGACGAAATCCTTTAAGGAGGAGGTAATGTAACACCCTGTATTTTCGGTAAACATTAAAGTTACGAATTAAAGAATAATTAATTTCAAATCTAAGAACTAAGGGAAATGGGTTATGCCATTGCGTTCATCTCGGAATTCTTCTTGAGATAGAGTCTGAGTTTGCGTAAATCGGATTCTGTATGAAGGAGTTATGACCTTTAGAAGATTCAGAATTTAAAATAAACACTTCAGAATATAGTTCAGAAAATTCAAAATTCAAAATCTGAAGCAGAAGCGGGCTGGGAGGAAAATTTCCCGCCCAAGGCCAGGTCGACCAGGAGGTCGACCAGGGGTTCGACCAGGAGGTCGACCAAGGGGTCGACCTCCCCCCATGCAGGTCGACCTGGGGGTTGACCTCCCCCCATACAGGTCGGCCTAGGGGTCGACCTCTACCTCGGGTCAGATCTAAAATATGACATGTTTTCTCCTATGATGAATTTCTGTGTCATTAGGGCTTGCGTAGCACTCTATGATTGGTTCTCTTAGGTTTGAATGGCTTTGATTTGCTCTGGGTTAAACTGACGGCTCCTGTTAAATCAAACTTCTATATAAGCATCCTAAATCTAAACCCTAAATTCACACAAAAATATTCCTAAGACCGTCATGATGTCAACACTCAACCTAGAGTACCCGCCATTCTCATTCAACTAGAAAGCAAGTAGGAATTGAAAATCAAATCTAATTCAATTAAGAGAATTCAACGTCTACAACAAAGGAGAGCTATTCAAAATCAGAATACAGATCCCAGAACTCAACACTAGCCTCCTTTTTGTAAGTCCAGTTATCATTTAGACCTAAACGATGTTAGAATTGTGACTAAATAACTGGATATAGAACATCGCCTAATGTAAATCTATGCCTATCCTTTTTGTTAAACTGAATTGATTGAGACTATGATTCTTTCTATGCTAAGTTGTGAATCTTGTCGTATGTAGTTTGATGATCAACGTTAAATTCTTTGGACCCATATGTTGTATAATTTGCTAGTGACATATATGTTGTGTAATTTAGCGATGACATATTATACTTTGGAAATAGCATATCATGTTGAATAAATACGAGATGACATATTATGTTGTATACTTGGTGATGACATAAATTGGCGATGACACATTATAATTTGGCGATGGCATATCATATTGTGTAGTTTGGCAGTGACAAACCATATTGTATAATTTGGCGATGGATATCACATTGTGTATAATTTGGCAACGACATTTCATGTCACATGATTTTATAATAACACCTATATGTTATTCGACAATTTGGTAATTTTGCAATGGTTATGTAAGTTCGACCATGTTCACATATATGACTAAAACTATATGCTAATATTATTAGGTTCATGTAAGATTAGATCCAACTAATTTGCGAAGTTCACAATTACATGCCTAATGTTAAGTTTATGTAATTCTATGTAAAACCCCTATTTCATGATCCATGTTGAGTAGATCTAAATTTGCAAGTTCATAATTGAATGTATATTGTTCTATGCCAAGTTCATATGATACATGTGTAGCTAGATCCATATTTTTATGATGTTGCAATTATTATATGATCCTCTTTTTCCCCTTTTGTGTATAATTTAGGCTATGTATCGAGCTTAATATTTTATGTGATTCATGCGAACGTTTAACGGGGGTAACGTTGGGGGAAAATATGAAATTATATATAATTGGCATATTTGGCTCATGAACATGAAAATGTTTTATGGCACAAAGTGGTATAAAATTTTATACCTAAAATTATGAACTTGATTTAAAAAGTAAAGTGGCAATAGACTTGAGTGATAATAATTTACATATAAATATAAAGAAGTAATTTTGTAAATTTAGAAAAGACGAATATGTCTTACCCGAGGTTAGATTTAGTTACGGTGTAAGACTGCCCGGAACAGATCGGCACATCTAGCAACCGTAACAATATATATCTAATGTGGGAGGTTAGTGCATCAAGCCCACATGAACCTGAGGTTAGACTGAATTGCGGTGTAAAACTGCACGGACCCGACCGGCACATCCAGTAATCGCAACAATACCTGTCTAATGTGAGTGGTTGGTGCTTTAATAAATGAATTAAAGCTAAGTCAGGAATGGTACGGTTAAGTTAATTAAGGCAATACTTAACCAATGCAACATGTTAACTAAACGGATGGGTGGGGTTAGGTTAACTTGGACACTTAACCAATTTAACATGTTGACTAGGAAACCCTAGTAGCGGGGACCCATTCCAGCAGTAACCCACATAGATGTATCATGGTACCTTGAACTAGGCAGGGTGGGGCACGATTACTGGGCTGATTATAAGCGGTCAAAACGACGGCGGTTGGTGCGTCAATGTAGGTTCCGACGGAGTACGGGCGTGCACATACTCTGGAGTGGAAAAAGAAGGCACTGGGCATCGGTAGTTATACACTATGCATCTTGAATCGTGTCGGGTTTCCACCATAGGATTTGATACACCCCATGGTGGAACCAACGTAGGTATCTACAATCGAGCCAGGCCGTATGACACAAGTGGTAAATGCGTGCGAGTAGTAGCCGATCAATGAAAAGGGATCACTGGGTTTTGAACACACGATAATGGATAAAATATCTAGTTGGTGTAAAGAATATGGACATGAGTGCGATAGTATGATTAGTTTACCTTGCCTTATTTATCTTGCCCTGTTTAGCTTACCTTATCCTATGTTACCTTATTTCCTTATTGTTGTCCTGTATCTAACTAATTCAAGTCATGGTTCTCTTATCAGTTTACATGTTGAATAATCACTGGACTTACCAGACTTATGTCTGACCCATTTTCTTTCGCTCTCTTTTCTTTCGTTTCCCCCCTCCGTAGGTACCCAGGGAGGGAATAGCTCAGCCTAATTTGGACCGTTAATCTTTCCAAGCTTGAAGACTCTGTGATGTATAGCTTGGAACTTCTTATCTTTGGCTGTGGCTTTGGATACACTACTACTTAGGGATTTATGCAGTTTTATTGTGTTTTATGCTTCTTTATGTAATAGTCAAGGCAGAGATTTTGATGTAGTGATTTGGAAGTTGGTTTGAAACAGTTTGCTGTAATGTTTTGTTATGAACCACGTTTGAAATAAAGTTTCTTTTTCGCTGCTTATATACATATTTGTCTTGTAAATAATCTGTGTCTTTTACCTGTAATGCTCCATAAAAGTTAAGGCGTTCCCTTTGTGAGTGACCTTAACAGAGGTGGGGTGTTTCAGCATCGATCTCGAAATTTTTGGAATATTTTGTGAAGAAGAAGTTTAGCCTTAGATAGTGTCATCCTCAAGAATAAGAACCTAAGGCATGTGACTAAGGAACAAGCCTAAATATTGGCTTTGCATAGATTAGCCTTTTTAGTTAGATATGACCGTGTTTTGGTTTTCTTATAGAAATTTATTTATTTTTTGTCCTTTTATCATTTTTCCACAAAAAGACCATATTTGAAATTATAAGGAATATGCATAAAACATAAAGAGTGTGATGTGTAATTTTTCAATTTGCACGTAGATTACATTATCCCATGAAAAAATAGGACAGTACTCAATCCTTGTAATTTTAAATATGTCAATATTATCATTTGGTTAAATTTATGAAAATTATTGAAAAAGACCTTTTATTGGGGTTTAAATTCTAGAAAATTGAAGCATAGGAAAATATTCTAGACATTAATTAGTTATAACTATATTTTTTTTGAATTTTTGGGTCACATCTTATTTGAAGACTGAACGGCAAACCGAAGACAGCCGGAGCTTTGGGATTAAGGGGAAAATCTGCATCTTGGATCTCTTAAGCAATAGGAGTAATATTTATCTTTATAGGAGTAACATGACCATCTATTTGGTAATTACTGGGTGCTCTTGAATAATTTCAATGAAGCCACCTAAAACACCAAAGTGTTGATCTGACAACCATTGAAAAATTTCTACTGGAACCAAATTGGTGGTTGGACTTGGGAAAAATTATAATTTATTAGCAGTTTGTGAAGGGTAGAGAGTCGGTATTAAATTTTGAGCTTTCCCATAGTTAGGGAGATAATATATCATTGATGGTTGGAGCCCATGACACTTGTATATTTGATAAGTTACCTTCACAATACAACAAAATTTAGTAGAGCCTAATCAAGAAATGGGGACAACGACGGAACCTTGGGGGTCTTATGCACCACAGATTTGGTGGAGCACGGGATTTCAAGACTCCGTCATTTTTAGTTAGATTGGTATGAGTACTTAAGGAAGAAAATTCAATGAAAGGCATGAAAACTTTAAATTTTGTGTCTTTCTTGGAAATTTTAAGATTTTATGGTTGCATTGTGGTTTGCCAAATTGGATGGTAGAAATTGTTTACAACACAAATGAATCTAGCACTCATGTAGAAATTATATGCATTATAGGGTGTTTTGCATACATACAACATCACATGTCACACTTACACGTTAGGTCTGAGCTTACTTTATCAAGTCTGTAGTATATAATCACTATGAGTTATGGATCTTTTATGGATGCTTATAAAAATACATAGGTATACAACATGGTTGTTATAAAGAATTCCATTTTTCTCCCCTTCGAAAAGGTTTCGAGACAAAATCTCTTTTAAGAGGAAGAAGAATGTAACAACCCGTATAATATACCCAAAGTAGACATGGATAATTAAGTTAAAAATAAACAATAATAAATTAATAAAATATTAATGGGCTAAAAATAAGAATTTTGAGAAATTGAAAACTACGCCATGAGAGTATTACAATTGCGTTGGAGACAAGATTATGATCCGTTTTCATATTTTATTTGCTGATAATGGAGTCCGTATAAAGTAGATATTAATAAAACAAGTCATATGTAAATTGTTTACACACAGGGTTTGAAATTCAACTTGATTGAATAAATATGTGATGACCCCAAACTCCTATGCCATGGAAGCAAGGATAATCTTTGGAATATAACACATAAACAATAACAGCTGAACAGAGATATATCATTACACCAGATAATGTACAACAAATTACACTGGAACAAATATAATCATCAGAGTTACACAGTTTAATAGGATCATACTTAGTACAAAATACAGTTTCAACTTTTATATAAATGTATGCAGCGGAATCAAACATAATATATATAAAGAAGTCTGAACAGCATAATAGAAATGATAGAATCCGTCTTCAGCTCCACCAGAATGAGCCTGCTAAAACCTGAACACAAGGCTGCCCGTATATAAAATAGGGGCACCCGAGTTTGCAATGTGAAACAAACTACGAGTCAGTCATGGGACTGGTGTGTGAAATCTTAATTAACCTATTTAACAATAAGGCCAATCATAGGACCACGCCGCTAACGCGGAATAGATTCACTCCATTGGATTGCCAATGCATAAATAAAGTAAATCATTTAATCGACACAATGCTTTTCATAGGAAATGAAGCCATTAAAAGACTCAAGTCCCATCACACAATGCAACGCAAACCGGAGGATAGAGTTTTACCTTATGATGGCCAAAGTATGCTTGATACATATAAAACAAAATCATCTGATACTATTATTAGTGCATGTATGCTTCAAAAACAACTTCCATCATAATATCAATCATAGACGACATAGCTAACATCTACTATTTCGCCATATATAGGCTTACAATCAAAACCGCCCAATGCCATATTGGAAGTTGGATTTCCATCATGAACCAAGGCAAGGGATCATCCTTATCGACTTCAAGACTCTCTAGTGTGAGCCTCGGGATCCAGACTTAGGTGGGCCCTTGGACTATCAGGGCAGGTCCACACGGAGTTGATTAAAATGCCTAAATAATACGTTTCCTCGTCCTATGGGGCGTAAACTGGTCAGTACGTCGACCATATCATCCATCGACCTTATAGCAACCGGTATAACCGAGGCGCCTCGCTTTCCATCATCCACATAAGTTAAAGTTTCTGGGCTCCATACCCTGACACCACTCCTAGCTAGAAGGAAACGCATGTCCTCCCTGAATTCCTCTCCCATTTCTGGTTCATACCTGGGGTGTTAGGCTTGCGAATTAACGCCGTACACAAAGCTATACTACATTAAAGCTGTGCTTTGATCATCAACCACAAGGCTCTGCTTTTCAACGAAATCCTTGATCACTGCATCTCAGCATGCCACATTGACATTTCACGCCAAGCGACTGATGTCTATCTATATATAACCGCTAAGCTCGTACGTCTTAGAGAAGTGGTTAAGCAAGAGAATAAATTCTCCGCCACCAAACAGATATACACCTAATAGAAATCAAACAACACAGAACGGAATCCAATGTCAGACATACATTCGTTTACTAGTTCGTTCTGGGTCTAAATGAAACCGGGGGCACCTTATTCCTCGTCCCGTATGTCCAATACAAGATAGAGGCCCTCGCACATCCGAATAATCAACAAATACGTGCAGACAACTACTACTGTAACCCTTTCACGGCAGCAACTTCAATCAAAGGCATCAGTAGCCATCCATTTGATGTGAAGATTATCGGTCTTGCACCGTCTTCATATCTACGACTTTTCAATCATCGATCAATTATTTGAAATGAGAATTAACTCGGCCTTTTCAAATAATTCACGCATGTATAGAATTCAAATCAATTCTTTCTATGGTTAAACTATTCGACATCCACATTTCAGTTCATTATTAAACTTTTCATGTCAAATACATCTAACCATCCAAATATTTGATAAACTAGACAAAATTGGTTTATCTCCATTCCACAACGTTTATAATATTTTATAACGATTTTTCACTATTTTTATTTATTTAAAAATAGTTCATTTCCATCGAATGACGTTTCAGGTCATTCAATGGCACTGGCGCTGCTCTCGTCCAAATTTGATTTAAACATTTCGCAAAATCTAACCGTTGGGTCTTAACGAATTTTATATCACTGGAAAGATCTTTCCAAAGAGGATCCATCGGTTCTGGTTTCGAGAAAATCCGGCAGTCGGATCTCCCGTGATGATCATTTAAAATTATGATTTCAAAACGTGAACTACATCATCATTATTCGTTTTATTTTGATATATATATATATATATAATTCATTCGACGATTACCAAACCATTTTCACTTCAAAAATTTGGTTAACACCTTTAAATTTTGAAAAATTTCGCCATAACCTCTTTTGTATGGGGAGGGGTTTGGAAATTTATTGGGCCGTATTAGGTACCCAATAAATCCAGTATAACCATACACAATTTTTAGGGAGATACTCTATGCCCAAGGGAGTGTGTAAATTATGCCAGAGATAAGTCTCGTCACCTCGTCCAGTGTTGGAAAATAAATAATCCATGTGTCATATCTAATAATTAGAGAGACGTGATTATTCTCAACTCCACACACGTATGGGGTTTTTATTTAATCTGGCAATTTACCGTTATATTTATTTTGTCCATATCATTCCTTAGTTCAACATGTAATTCAGTCAATGCCATACGAGCATCTTGCCCGTATGGTAATCCTAACCTCGTCACATTAGCTCCAAATGCTGATGTGGTATATGATGAAGTATGCTATCTTCACGTAGTATGTCGTGTATTGTAGTTCAAAATTAATTGTTGCTATTCTGTGGCGGCGTTTATAATCTCACATAGAAAAACCAGCACACCGCATCAGATGGCATTCACAGGAGTTGATATATAAATAAAATTGCGCAGCCAACTGATTAAGGTTTACCTATTTGTCGGGCAACCAAATAAATTCTTTACTCAATAGCAAATCCATTTATCTGTTCAGCACATATATATATGCGTATCTAAGCTAAAAATAATATTTTTAGCGAACCAATATTTATTTCTATGTATGATGATTTTTAACACTTCATATACATGTTAAAAATATTATTTTCAATCAATAAATATTTATTTCAACATATGGTCATTTTTAACAGTTCATATACATGTTAAAAATATTATTTTCAAACAAAAAATATCTATTTCAACCTTGGGTTATTTTAACAGTTCCTATACATGTTAAAAATATTATTTTTAATCAACAAATGTTTATTTCAACCTATGGTTATTTTTAACAGTTCATATACATGTTAATAATATTATTTTCAATCAACAAATATTTATTTCAACATACGGTTATTTTTAACAGTTCATATACATGTTAATAATATTATTTTCTATCAACAAATATTTATTTCAACCTATAGTTATTTTTAATAGTACATATACATGTTAAAAATATTATTTTCAATCAACAAATATTTATTTCTACCTATGGTTATTTTTAATAGTTCATATCATGTTAAAAATATTATTTTCAATCAACAAATATTTATTTCAACCTTTGGTTATTTTTAAAGGTTCATACATACGATAAAAATGTGATTTTTATCGTTCAAACAATTTATTTCAAATATGAATATTTTATATACTTTATACATACAATAAAAATGTTATTTTTATCGTTCAAACAATTTATTTCAAACATGTATATTTTATATACTTCATACATACAATAAAAATGTTATTTTTATCTTTCAAACAATTTATTTTAAGCATGAATATTTTATATACTTCATACATACAATAAAAATGTTATTTTTATCGTTCAAACAATTTATTTCAAACATGAATATTTTATATACTTCATACATACAATAAAAATATTATTTTTATCACTCAAACAATTTATTTCAAACATGAATATTTTTCAACACATGAATATTTCAGAACATTTCGGCTTTACAATGGCATGGTATTTCGCACCGGCACCATATCCAGCACGGCTCCTCTGCTATCCTAGCCCTTGCCGCATTAAAATACTTTCATTTCAACGATTTCCACAATATCATTCATTTTCACAACACAATGAATATACCACAAACACAACAAATTTTGTTGCAACCACAATCGACCATTCATAATCACAACCCAAACAATTTATATCGTCCATGGTCTATGGATGAGGTGAGTGTTTGTGTGTATATATATATATATATATATATATATATATATATATCTGTTTCCATTTCAATTTCCATTCTACGCATATATGCTTTATACAACGCATGTACAATTTATACATCGCTTATATAATTTATACAACACCCATATATGAGATAGACAACGCATATATAATTTATACATTGCTAATATAATTTATACATCGCTGTTCCATTCCAATGTGAATTTAGAAATCTCCCATTGGGTTCCACTCCTACAAAAATTGTAGAAAGCTCCAAAAGTTTCCCCGTCACTTCCAGAATGTGGCACACGATGTCATGGTCCCAATGTCTCTTGTTTCACTAGATTTCGACAACATATGAAAAAGATATGATTTTTATTCGATCAACCAACTTTGCATCACTTTAAAGTGTTATAACCATTTGATTAAACTACATCTGTTACCTCTCAGTTGGTTCAAATCTTAGTCTCAACTTTTCTCAAAATCCGAAGTGCTTGGAGATGATCAGCCTTCACCACGTTGAAGAGGGATGAGGCGCGCGTCTACCAATTGTGGTGTGGTATGGTGCGATGGCGGGGTTTGACAGTGGCGGCACGATGAAGTTCGAGACTTCGAGGGCTCGAATCTCAACCAATACGTGATGATTATCGACAAATCTAGTATGAATTTGAAGATATCGAGCTCCTTTACAAAATTCCCAGAAGAAGGATTGGATTTTATAACACAGATTTGAGTAATCGAGGAGAGAAGGTAAGAAATGTTTTCCATCGATTGAACGAGGGTGTTGGGGGGGTTTTCGTGATTTTTTGGAAAAAATTAATTAATGAAGGAATATTTTGATTGGCCCATATATCTTTAAATTCCAAAAATATTGTTTTCCTATCCGAACTCCAAATCAAATCGAACGACTATTGCCCCTAGCTAAATGCCCCCTTTCCGGACATAATGCAATATGTTTCGTAAGCCCATTCGACTGTTTCATTCAGTTTTTCTTTAAATTAAAATATAAAACATTCAGATTTGGATTTGAACATACATTTTAATTTGCTAGGACCACAGACTGATTCCAAAAATTCCCAAAAAATAAATCTAGCTATATTTGGATGATATGGTCCTAACAAAATTAGTTTTGTTGAATTTGGAGACCATTTGAAAAATGGCCTTTTTCTGGTCGATCCAATTCAAACTGAAATTACCAAACGCATTTTCCTTCGCAACACTCACATATTAATTCCAAAAATTATGGAATTTTAAACCTTGCAATAAATTGACATTTTGGATCCAACCAAAGTGGTTTCATCGGAAATGGAGGTCATTTGCAAAATGTCTATTTTTAAGGGCTATATTTATATTAAATTCCATAGTGACTATTCTGAATATTCAACTGGCCAGAACTTTTTATTTCCTCTATGAAATTTCAATTTTTCAGATCCATTATAAAGATATTTTAAAAAAAATTTAAATATTTTTTTACTGAAATCCGATTTATTTTGAATCCTGTAAATTCAGTCAAAGTTCGAAATCAAATTTTCAAACTACCGTTCCATTTCAGGCTCGTTATATAATTAAAATAAATTTATTTGTTCTAACTTCATTTAAAATAAAAAAATTATTTTAAATACTCTAAATTCATTAAAATATCCAAAATAAAAAATTTAAATTAGCTCTGATTTTCCGGGTTATTACAATCTCTCCACTTAGAACTTTTCGTCCCCGAAAAGGAAACAACAGTAAATAGGAAACAAAACGGAAAATAGAATTTACTATAAATGTACCTTGCACCAGAGCTAATCAGAGATGTCCACTATGCACTTGGGATAAGCCTGCTTAATGCTGTCTTCTGTCTCCCATGTACAATTTCTAGGATTACCGCTCCACTGCACTTTGACTAAATGAACCTTCTTTTTCCTTAGCACTTTAGTTTCCTTTCCAATAATCTTTATCGGCTCTCTTCTCACTGGTAATTTCGGAGTAATATCTAAATCTTGTTGCGCTGCTTCTTCAATGACCAAGTCTAGATCATGTACATGCTTTAGAAGTTAAGACACGTGAAATACATCATGCACACCGGGCAACCAATTAGGCAATTGAACCTTATAAGCAAGAGTTCCAATTCTTTCAAGTATAAGAAATGGACCAATAAATCTAAACACCAACTTCCCTGTTTTTCCGAATCGGACTTCTCCTCTCATCGGAGAAACTCTCAGATATACATAATCACCAACAACGAATGATAAATCTCTTCTTCTAGAATCTGCATGTCTTCTGTCGGCTTTGAGCTCCTTGTAGTCACTTCTTAATGAAATCAACTTTATTTGAAGCTTAACGGATCATATCAAGACCCAATACTAGACGATTGCCTGATTCACATGCGGGAGATCTACATGGTCGACCATACAATGCTTCGAATGGTGACATTCCCAAGCTCGCTTGGTGGCTGTTATTATATGAAAACTCAGCCAAATGCAAGTGATCTTCCCACGATCCACCAAAATCAATAATACATGCCCGCAATAAATCTTCTAGTACACGATTCACCCTCTCAGTTTGGTCAACTTTTTGAAGATGATATGTTGTGCTAATGTTTAACTTTGTTCCCAGCTCTGCCTGGAATGCTTCCCAGAATTTACCAGCGAATATCGGATCACGATCACTAACAATACTACTGGGAACTCCATGTAGTCTAACGATCTCCTTGAAATAAATATGTGCCAGGTTCTAAGCTGTTCTATTTAATCTGACAGGTATAAAATGGGCGGTCTTCGTGAAACGATCTACAATCACCCATATACTGTCATTTCCTTTCTTGGTTCTGGGCAGCCCATCTATGAAATCCATGGAAATTTCCTCCCACTTCTAATTTGGAATCTCCAATGGTTGTAAAAATCCGGCAAGTTTATGTTGATCTCTTTTGACTTGTTGGCAAGTAAAACACCGGCTAACATATATTGAAATGTCTCTTTTCATTGCCCTTCACCAGAATGTGCGTTTGAGATCATTATACATCTTACTCACTCCTGGATGGATACTTAGCATAGATTTGTGACATTCATCCATTACTTCTCCTCGAAGGTCAGGAATATTCGGGATGCAAATTCGGCCCTTCAACCTCAGGATTCCCTTGTTATCAATCTGGAAACTCGAGGGTTCACCTTCCTTGATTCTCTTGCTAATCCTCTGAATAAATTCATTGTGTTTCTAAAGAACAGAAATCTTATCAATCAACGAAGGCGTAATGATAAGATTAGTGATTATCGCATTCTTTCTGTTGAGTGCATCAGCTACAACATTGGCTTTCCCTGGAGTATACAAAATATCTAGATCGTACACTGCGAGAAATTCTAGCCAACGCTGCTATCTCAAATTCAAATCCTTTTGGGTGAACAAATATTTCAATGGCTTATGATCAGTGTATAATTCGAACTTCTCATCCAATAGATAGTGCCTCTAGATTTTCAAAGCAAACACGACGGCTAACAATTCAATATCATGAGTAGCATACCTTTTCTCATGCGGCTTCAGCTGACGGCTATCATAAGCAACTACTTGGCCTCTCTGCATTAATACCGCACCCACACCTTCAAGGGAAGCATCAGCATAGACTGTCAAATCCCGATTGCAATCGATAATAGTTAATACTGAAGCAGTAGTTATTCTTAATTTCAACTCATGGAAAGCCGCCTCACATGCTGGAGTCCAATTAAATCTTGTTTGCTTCTTACTAAGTTGCGTTAATGGACTAGATAGCTTCGAAAAATCTTTAACGAATTTCCAATAATAACTAGCCAATCCCAGAAAACTTCGGACTTATGTGGGCGTACTAGGCTGCTTCCAATCTTGAATAGCTGTAATTTTACTTGGATCAACTGAAATTCCTTCCTTCAATACAACGTGACCAAGGAACTTCACTTCATCTTGCCAGAATTTACATTTGGAAATTTTGGCCTTTAATACATTCTTTATGAGGATTTCCAAAACTTGTTCCAAATTCGCTGTCTGACTTAGAGAAGATCAATATGTCATCAATGAAGACCAGTACGAATTTATTCAAGACTTCTCTGAATACTCTGTTCATTAGATCAACAAAATAAGCTGGAGCGTTATAAGCCAAACGAGATTACTAACCACTCATAGAATAAGTATGGACCTCTGAGTGCTGTCAAAGGAACACATTCTTCGGAAAATTGCTGCTGGTGGAAAACTGTAGCTAGGTCCATTCTTGAAAATACTTGCGCTCCATTCAAATGATCCAACAAATCATCAATTCACGGTAGTGGATATTTATTCTTTAATGTCTGCTTTTTCAAGTCACGGTAATCCACGCATAGTCTGAGAGTACCATTTGACTTTGGGACAAACAACACTATTGCTCCCCAATTAGAGAAACTAGGCCTGATCAGACCTTTCCATAGGAATTGTCGAGTCTGATCCCCCAGTTCTTCTTTCACCTTTAAAGTCATTCTTCGAATAGGGTGCACAACTGGCCTTGCATTCGGAGTTAGATCGATTCTGAAATCAATTTCTCTATGCGGAGGTAAGCTATCCACTTCTTCGAACAAATCCGCATAATTCTTGATGACAGGAGTATTTTCCATGACTGCAGGAATATTTTCTATTGGATCAGGAGAAACATCAAGAACTGACCGAAACCCTTTTCTATCCGAATTTGGACCTTCATATGGTATGGTTATATACTCCCCCGACTTAGCCTTTACCTTAACAACTCTCTCGATGCATTTAACCTCAGCTTCATATTGGGTTAACTAATCCAATCCTAAAATAAGATCAAATTCGGTAAAATTCATGACGATTGAGATGTAAGGGAACCGATAATGGGAAAAAGAGACAGGCACCCCACAAATCCAACTAAGATTGAGGGAACCCCCAATTAGATTATGGACACTGATGGTTTCATTAAGCTTTTTCAATTTTAAATCCAATTTCTTAACCACGTTATTTGCAATAAATCTTCATGACACGCCTGTATCAAATAGTACTTTAACTGGAATATTTTTGACAATAAGCATGCCTTCCAAAACATCTGGCCTTACTTGACTGGCTGAAGGTGCGGAAACTTCTGCCACTTCATTTATGTGTACTATTTCAGACTTCTTTGATAGTTGGCAATTATTCGCAATATGACAAGCATGGTGGCACTTATGGCATCCTTTGCTCTCTCGAACCTTCTTACCGGATTTAAATCCCTTCTTTCTTTATTTCTTTAAAAATCTGCAATCTATCGACAAAAGTCCTTGCTTATTACAATTAGAGCATGTGGCAGTCATTACTGGTTCTTTCTCAGATTTAACCCTTTTCCTATTGACTTTAGGATTCGTATTGACCTTAGGCGTCGTACTCGCCTCAGGCTATTAGTTTCAAACTTCCTTTTGTTGCAAGAGCTGACTTCCTCTTCGTCCTCCAAAAGACCTTGCTTATCAAGATCCTCATAGCGATAAGCCATGTATATAATTTCAGAAAAAGGAAGATGCACATGTACAGTTACGCAATTTTTGTGCCTTCTTTGAAGCCCGTTAATAAACCTCAGATTCTTCCTCAAAGGATCTTCAATTAGCTTTGGGGCAAAACGAGAAAGTTTGTTGAATTTATCCTCATACTCCTGAATGGTCATATCTCCTTGTTTCGGATAGTAGAACTCATCGTATAGCCGCTCAGTTGCTTCTGGAGGAATAAATCTTTCTTTGAAAACTTCTTTAAACCTATCCTAGGTAATATTACCTTCAGGATTATCCTTAGTAACAGTTTCCTACCAGATTAAAGCTTCGCCTTTGAGCGCCCAAGATGCCAGCAATCTTTTCTAATCATCTCTCAGCTTTAAACCATCAAATATTCTTTCAGAAGAACGCATCCTTTCTTGTGTTTCAATAATGGATTCTTTGCCCAAGAATGGTACTCCAACTAGATTTCGATACTTCTTTACTTGAACTTCTATATATGATTCTGGCTATGGGAGCACAATTGGCCCATTAGATTGCTGAACCATAAAATTACTTCTGCTTCTGCCACTCATTTTCTACTATGTCTGCAAATAGCAGACAAAGAGTCAGGCCAACTAGAAAAGATATTGTATAGCATAGTGACATAAATTTAAATGTAAATGCACCTATTGGGATGTATTTCATTCTGCTATACTCATTCTGGGACATTAATGATCCTATGTATAATGAGTTACTCTCCCAAGAATACTACTAATTATATTTCTGAAGAGTTTGTTAATATGTTATATTCTGGAACTAAGGTTAACCAAAAATCTGTTACCAACTGTGATGACCCCAAACTCCCGTGCCACGGAAGCAAGGATAATCTTTGGAATATAACATATACAGCAGAACAGAAATATATCATTACACCAGATAATGTACAATAAATTACACTGGAACAAATATAATCAACAGAGTTACACAGTACAACAGGATCATATTTAGTACGAAATACAGTTTCAGCTTCTATATAAAATGTCTGCAGCGGAATCAAACATAATTTACATAACGAAGTCTGAACAACATAATAGAAATGATAGAATATGTCTTCAACACCATTGCTATCAAGAATAAGCCTGCTAAAACCTAAACACAAGGCTGCTCGTGTAGAAAATAGGGGCACCCAAGTTTGCAAAGTGAAACAAACTACGAGTCAGTCATGGGATTGGTGTGAGAAATCTTACTTAACCTATTTAATAATAAGGCCAATCACATGACCACACAGCTAAAGCGAAACGGGTTTGCCCCATTGGATTGCTAGTACATAAATAAAGTAAATCATTTAAACAACGCAATGCTTTCATAGAAAATGTAGCCATTATAAGACTCAAGTCCCATCACACAATGCAATGCAAACCGGAGGATAGATTTTACCTTATGATGGCCAAAATATGCTTGATACGTATAAAACAAAATCATCTAATATTATTATTAGTGCATATATGCTTCAAAAAAAACTTCCATCACAATATCAATCATAGACATCATAGCTACCATCAACTATGTCGCCATATATAGGCTTACAATCAAAACCGCACACTGTCGTATTGAAAGTTGGATTTCCACCATGAACCAAGGCAAGGGATTGTCCTTACCGACTTTGAGACTCTCTAGCCCGAGCCTCAGGACCCAGACTCAGGTGGGCCCCATGATCGTCAGGGCCATTCCACATGGAGTGGATTAAAATGCCTGAACAATACATTTTCCTGCCTTATGGGGCGTAAACTGGTCAGTACGTTGACCATATCATCCATTGGCCCCGTAGTGACCGATATAACAAAGGCGCCTCGCTTTCCATCATCCACATAAGCTAAAATGTCTGGGCTCCATACCATGACACAACTCATAGCTAGAAGGAAACACATGTTCTCCGTGAAGTCCTCTCCCGTTTCTAGTTCATACACGGGGTATGAGACTTGCGAATTAATGCCATCACAAAGCTATGCTATATTAAAGCCATGCTTTGATCATCAACCACAAGGCTCTGCTTTTCAACAAAAGCCTTGATCACTGCATCTCAGCATGCCACATTGACATTCCACGCCATGCGACTGATGTCTATCGATATATAACCTCTAAGCTCATATGTCTTAGCGAAGGGTGTTAAGCAAGAGAATAAATTCTCTGCCACGAAAAAGATATATATTTAATAGAAATCAATTAACACAGAACGAAATCCAATGTCAGACATAAATCCATTTACTAGTTCGTTCTGGGTCTGAATGAAATCAGAGGCACCTTATTCCTCATCCCGTATGTCCAATATAGGAAAGAGGGCCTCGCACATCCGAATAATCAACAAATACGTTCGAACAACTACCACTGTAACTCTTTCAAGGCAACAACTCCAATCAAAGGCATCAGTAGCCATCCATTCGAGGTGAAGATTATCAGTCTTACACCGCCTTCGTATCTTCAACTTTTTCATCATCGATCAATTATTTGAAATGAGAATTAACTCGGCCTTTTCAAATAATTCACACGTGTATAGAATTCAAATCAATTCTTTCTATGGTTAAACTATTCGACATCCACATTTCAGTTCATTATTATGCTTTTCATGTCAAATACATTCAGCAAACCAAATATCTGATAAACCAAGCAAAATTGGTTTATCTCCATTCCACATCGTTTATAATATTTTATAATGATTTTTCACTATTTTTATTTATTTAAAAATAGTCCATTTCCATCGAACGACGTTTCTGGTCATTCGACGGCACTGGCGTTGCTCTCATGCAAATTTGATTTAAACATTTCGCAAAATTTAACGGTTGGATCTTAATGAATTTTATATCTTGGAAAGATCTTTCCAAAGCGGATCCATAATTTCCGGTTTTGGGAAAATCCGACGGTCGGATCTCCCATAATAACCGTTTAAAATTATGATTTCAAAACGAGAACTGTAGCGTCGTTACTCGTTTTATTTTAATTTATATTTATATAAATATAATTCATTCGACGATTTCCAAACCATTTTCACTTCAAAAATTTGGCTAACGCCTTTAAATTTCGAAAAATTTCCCATAACCTCCTTTGTACGGGAAGGGGTTTGGAAATTTATTGGGCCGCATTAGGTGCCCAATAAATCCAGTATAAGTACACACAATTTTTAGTGACCTATTCTATGCCCGAGGGAGTGTGTAAATTACTCTAAAGATAAATCCCATCACCTCGTCCAGTGTTGGAAAAAAATAATCCATGTGCTATAACTAATAATTATAGAGACGTGATTATTGTCAACTCCACACCCGTGTGGGGTTTTTATTTAATCTGGCAATTTACCGTTATATTTATTTTTCCATATCAGTCCTCAGCTCAACCTGTAATTCAGTCAACGCCATACGAGCGTCTTGCACATATGGTAATCCCAAACTCGCCATATTAGCTCTAAATGCTGATGTGGTGTATGATGAAGTATTTTCTCTTCACGTAGTATGCCATGTAGTGTAGTTCAAAATTAACTGTTGCTATTCTGTGGTGACATTTATAATCTCACACAGAAAAAGCAGCACACTGCATCCAATGGCATTCACGGGATTTGATATATAAATAAAATTGCGTAACCATCTCATTACGGTTTACCAATTTGTCGGGCACGCAAATAAATTCTTTACTCAACAGCAAATCCATTTACATGTTCAGCACATGTGTGTGTGTGCATATATATATATATATATATATATATATATATATATATATATGCATATCTAAGCTAAAATTATTATCTTTAGCGAACTAATATTTATTTCTATACCTGATGATTTTTAACACTTCATATACATGTTAAAATGTTAGTTTCAATCAATAAATATTTATTTCAATCTATGGTTATTTTTAACGGTTCATATACATGTTAAAAATATTATTTTCAGTCGACAATTATTTATTTCAACCTTGGGTTATTTTTAAAAGTTCTATACATGTTAAAAATATTATTTTCAATCAACAAATATTTATTTCAACCTATGATTATTTTTAACCATTCATATATATGTTAAAAATATTATTTTCAATCAACAAATATTTATTTCAACCTATGATTATTTTTTAACAGTTCATATACATGTTAAAAATATTATTTTCTATCAACAAATATTTATTTCAACCTGCGGTTATTTTTAATAGTTCATATAAATATTATTTTCAATCAATGAATATTTATTTCAACCTTTCGTTATTTTTAAAGGTTCATACATACAATAAAAATGTGATTTTTATCGTTCAAATAATTTATTTCAAACATGAATATTTTATATACTTCATACATACAATAAAAATGTTATTTTTATCGTTCAAATAATTTATTTAAAACATGATTATTTTATACACTTCATACATACAATAATAATGTTATTTTTATTGTTCAAACAACTTATTTCAAACATGAATATTTTATGTACTTCTTACATACAATAAAAATGTTATTTTTATCGTTCAAACAATTTATTTCAAACATGAATATTTTATATACTTCATACATACAATAAAATGTTATTTTTATCGTTCAAAATTTTTATTTCAAACATGAATATTTTCCAACACATGAATATTTCAGAAAATTTTGGCAATACAACGGCAGGGTATTTAGCACCGGCACTGTGTCCGGCACGACTCCTCTGCTATCATAGGCCTTGCAGCATTACAATACTTTCATTTCAATGATTTCCACAGTATCATTCGTTTTCATAACATAATGAATATACCACAAACACAACTAATTTTGTTGCAATCACAATCAATCATTCACAATCACAACCCAAACAATTTATATCGTCCATGGTCTGTGGACGAAGGGAGTGTGTGTGTATAAATATATATATATAAATATAATTGTTTCCATTTCAATTTCCATTCTATGCATATATGCTTTATACAATGCATGTACAATTTATATATCGCTTATATAATTTATACAATGGCCATATATGAGATTTACAACACGTATACATTGCTTATATAATTTATACATCTCTATTCCATTCCAATTTGAATTTAGAAATCTCACATTGGGTTCCACTCCTTCTAAAACTATAGAAAGCTCCAAAAATTTCCCGGTCACTTCCAAAATGTAGCCACGATGTCACGGTCCCAATGTCTCTTGTTTCACTAGATTTCGACAACATACGAAAAAGATATGCTTTTTATTTGATTAACCAACTTTGCAATGCTTTAAAGTGTTATAACCATTTAATTAAACTTCTGCCGTTACCTCTCAGTTGGGTTCAAAACTAGGTTTCAACTTTTTTCGAAATCCGAAGCGTTTGGAGATGATCAACCTTCACCACGTTGGTGAGGGATGTAACACCCCACGTCTATTAATGTCACTCACTAAGGGAATGCATTAACGTTCATGGAGCGTTATAAGAGTATAGAACAGAACATCATAAGACAGATATATAAAATGGTACTTAAAAATTCAAAATTTATTCATTGCAGCGGAAAAGCAAAACATGTTTGGTTACAACATCAAAACCATATACTAAAGCCAAGTACATAAATATCCATCTTGAAAAAAATTAATATCAGATTGCATAATTATTGAAACCATAATCTCGAATTCAAAATGCCTTATGAAAGAGAAACAAAGCTAAGCATTACTTTCATCACTTCAAGCAGGAAAGTCTGAGTCAAGCTTCAACGTGCCCAACCTGAGAACCTAGGGGGGAGGAAAGAAAAGAGGCGAAACAAAAAGGGTCAAAGATAAAGTCTGGCGAGTCCAGTGACTTTAACGATATAATTAGTAAAGCAACATGATAAGAACATAAATTGGATATAAGAGATGAGTGTAACATGAGCAGATATGATGAGGTAAAAAGATGAACAAGATATAACATTGACTGCGCTTCTAACCACTATAAAATATTCTCTGCACCGCACCAATACTAGTTTCATACTAAATGGCGATCCCTCTTGGCTAAATAGAATAATGATAGTTTCGTATACTTCTAGCAGCTCTCATAGGTAACCAACGTGCACCTATCACCACTAGACATATCCACTATCATCTCTGTTCGATTATGTACCTCTAACTACTATTATTGGAAACCAATATGCATCTGTCACCACTAGATGTACCCTCCATACTAATCGTAATAATGGTAGCTTCGTGTATTCCTAGCTGCTCACGAAGGTGCCCCACTTGCTCCTACCACCACTAGTTGTACCCACTACCATCCCCATTCGATCGGTTCCCTAACCTCGTAGATACCTGTGTTGGTCCCATAATAGGGTGTATCACTCCCTAAGGTGGCAACCTCTATACTACTGAAACGCATAGCTTACACCTACACGATGCAACAACGTCTTACCTACTATCCCGGACCCACGCACGCACATGACTCCGTTGGACTTGCACTGCCATCGCTAACTCTTTTATTGACCTCTTCAAATCAATCCCAGTAAGTGTGTCCCTGTCCTTGACCTTGGTCGAACTCATATAGATACTGAAATGGGTTACTGGTTGAAAAGGGTCCATACACTTGACACAAGCTTCCCTCCTAAGCTTGGTCCCCGCTAGGAATTCCAACCTAACCCCTTTTTATCCCCATGTCTTATCACATGTCTCATCTTGGTTAAGTTTTTTTTATTATGTTTCACATGCTACTTATGTCACCCACTTAACCCCTTTACCATTCCCATGTCTTACCACATGTCTTATGTTGGTTAAGTGTTCATTATTTACGTTATATGTGCTACCCATGCAATACATGCTACCCATGTCACCCACTTAACCCTTTTACTGTTCCCATATCTTCCCTTATGTCTTATCTTGGTTAAGTGTTTTTAACTGTATTTCACATGCTATCCATGCTACCCGCTTAACCCTTTTATTATTCCCATGTCTTACTACATGTCTCAGCTTGGTTAAGTGCTCTAATTATGTTTCCCTTGATACCCATGTTACCCACTTAACCCTTTATTATCCAAATTCCTAATAACATGTCTTATCTTGGTTAAGTGTTCATTAATTCATTATAACCGTAATCTTGCAAGACCTCCCACATTAGATTATCGTTTTGCGGTTGTTGGATATGTCGGGCGGTCCCGGGTAGGCTTATACCGCAATCTGAATCTAACCTCGTGTCTTTGCATTATTACGCGTCTAATTTCTGATCTTGACCTCTCACACAAGATTACCAAATTGCAGTTGCTGGATATGCTGGGCGGTTCTGGGCAGACTTCTACCGCAATCCTAATCTAACCTCGTGTCTTAGGCATTCATTTTCACTTTCTTGATTCAAATCCCAATTTTAAATCTTGGATTATAATATATTCCAATCACCCATAATTTCCAATCTAAATTATGTTTATAATTTTAATCCAAATTATGCCCAAATCAATTTGCATTCATTATCTCTTCCTTAATTCAATTTTCAAATCTTGGATTATGGTGATTTCCAGTTACCAATAAACTCCAATCCAATTTATGCTTATAATTCTAATCCAATTTATGCCTAATCTCATGTATACAAGTTATACTCAATTATGCCCAACCCAATTTATGCCAAATCTCATGTATACAAGTTATACTCAATTATGCCGAAACCAATGTCCATAGTCATCAACAATCTTATTTTATTACAAGTTTCCCAAACTTTTCCCAATCGTTCCAATGTTATTCGTACGTAAATCTCAATGCAGTAGGCTTAGGCTTGAAGTTAGCCTAATATCAAAAGGAAAAAGGGAAAGAAGAAGGGGGGAAATCAAAACATCAAAACTGGCACGAAAATATAAATAGTCATGTGAAATAAACAACGACAATATAGATCAGATAGGCATATGATAATAGCAATTGGGTATGAATCTGAAGGATAACGAATTACAAAACTTGATATGATTCATCTTATTTACAGGCATATACATTAGATCCAATGTACAATCCTATCACAATTACTTTTCAATTTAATTATATGTGAAAGTAACATAGACTCACAACGATAGGATTCTTGAAAAGAGAATTAGGTGTTGTTGTAGCAATTCTGCCTTGAATAATCTCTACTTTGATTTATAGATCTAATCTTCTAATTGGAATACTCCTATTCTGATTTGTTTAGGTGGAGAAGAAAGGCTAGTTTAGATTAGAGCAGCATGGAGGCGCCATGGATGAAAAAATGAGAATAGGGTTAGGTTTAGGTGTTTATTTATGGATGTATTAGGTGAATTAGGGCCTGTAGATTAGATTAGAGACCATCTGAACCACTCAGATTAAAAAGACACATCATCCAGGCAATCCCAGAAAGACACGTCATCAATGGAACTCTCCAGAATTCTGCTGATTTTCGCTCGGCCTGGGTGCACTTCCCAGGTGCGTCAGTGTAATTTTCTTCTGGCGCACTTCATAGGTGCGCCAGTTATCCTGGCCTGTTTTCTGATTTTTCTGCCAAACTTCCAGCATCCATAACTCCTTCATACGGTATCCGTTTTACACAAATTCGGACTCTATCTCAAGCAGAATTCAAAGACAAACGCAATGGCATAACCCGTTTCACTTAGTTCTTCTTTAAAAATTAATTATTATTTAATTATGCCTTATATCATGTTTTAAAATTATGGGGTGTTACATTGCCCCTACTTAAAAAGGGTTTCGTCCCTGAAATCTTGAAGATGAAAGGAATGTATGTCCTACCATCCATCATCCATCTACTCATACATCAATCACGGGCATCCATTGTCCTTAAAAGATTTGTAATGCTTTCATGAACATATGCAAAGTGTGTGTATATGTCCTTATCCTAATGCAAAATCAGGCAGTCTATTGATTCAGTTGACCTCCTTAATGCAAATCATGATAGTGCCATGCGTCCATTATCTACGCAAAAGAATCCTAATGATACATATCATTTCAATATGACTACACAAACATTCATCCAAATGCAACATCCATACGATAACACACTCAATATACATCCATTAGTTTAAATATGAACACTCACCCATATGCAATATGAAAGTGATTGAGCTGATCTAGTGTCAAATGTGTGTGTAAATGCATCCACGAGCAACCACTAGCAAACACTTACATCCACTTGCATCCACCAAACATAACATGTCTCAAATACATGTTTACAACCATAGTATTTTCTACCTAAAGATCGAAGATATAATCGAGAGGATACACTAAACGATAGAACAAGTATAAACAAAGAGGTAGAAAAAGGAGAAGTTAAGAACATACCCTCAAAAAGGAAAGGGTACGATGAACATAACTTGTCTTCCATTTCTCAAGTCGCATCTCCTTGATCATCTCGCCATTGGACTTTATCCAACTTGACCTCTCGGTTGCGTAATTTCTCGACCTCTGATCCAAGGATTCTTATAGGAACTCGTCTAACCGTGGTATCTCGCTCTACTTCCACTTCTCTTAGCATGGTCGACTCTACTACTTCTGCAGTATCGTGTAAACACTTCCTCAAATGCGACACGTGAAATACGTCATGAACACAACTAAGCTTCTCAGGCAACTTCACTCTGTAGGCCATCTGTCCAATTCTTTCTGTAATGGGGAATGGTCCCATGAACCTTGGTGCCAACTTCCCTACAGATCCGAAGCGAGCTACATTCCTCAATGGTGACATTTTAATAAAAACCGTGTCTCCAACATCGAACTCAAGATCGGTTCGTCTCTTCTTAGCGTATGACTTTTGCCGGTCTTGCGCCGTCTTCATGCGTCTTCGGATCAAGTCTATCTTCTCCGAAGTTTCCCTAACCATCTCAGGCCCAAGCAAAATCTTATCCGTAGATTCCCACCAACAAGTCGGTGATCGACAAGGTCGTCCATATAGAGCTTCAAAATGTGCCATGCCTATACTAGTCTGATAGCTGTTGTTGTACGAAAACTCTACTAATGGAAGATGTTCCTCCCATGTTCCTCCAAAGTCCAAGATGCATAACCTCAAAAGATCTTTTAGAATCTTATTCACTCTTTCTATTTGGCCATTCGTCTGAGGGTGATAAGCTGTGCTCAAACACAACTGCTTACCTACCGCCTCTTGCATATAACCCTTTCCTTTTGCAACGAAAACTGCTCCAAGCCCTTGCCCACAAGCATCAGTATATACAGTGAACGGTTTGCTCCCATCCGGCAAAGTCAAAACTGGGGCTGATATCTTCGCAAAGTCCTTAATGAACTTCCTATAATAGTCCGCCCAACCAAGAAAGTTTCCTTTGTATTCTTTGGAATCCTCCAATCCTGGATTGCCACTACCTTCACGGGATTCTACTGCTATCCCTTCTTTAGAGACCACGTGCCCTAAGAACCTCACTTCTTTCCTCCAAAAATGACATTTGGAGGACTTAGCCTTGAGTTGATGTGCTCGAAGGGTCTCTAAGACTTTCTTAAGATGTAAGGCATGCTCCTCCATCCTTCTAGAGAAGATCAAGATATCATCCACAAAGACTACCACGAACTTGTTTAGAAACTCCCTAAACGCCCTACTTATCAAGTCCACGAAATATGATGGTGCGTCATCAGACCAAAAGGCATGACGAGCCTTCCAAAGAAACCATTTGGAGTTCTAAATGCAGTCTTATCTATGCTGTCCTTAGCCACCCTTAGCTGATGAAATCCTGTGGCTAAATCCAATTGCAAGAAAACCGAAGCACCACCCAACTAATCAACAAATCGTCTATCCTTGGCAATGGGTGTCTATTTTTCTTCATGAGTTTATTTATCTCCCTATGGTCCACGCACAATCTAAGTGAACCGTCAGCCTTTGTGGCAAAAACAACTGGAGCAACCCATTCCGAAATACTTCTTCTTATAAACCCTTTCTCAAGCTGCTCCCCTACTTGTTTACTGAGTTCCTTCCTCTCTCTCGGAGCCATGTGGCGCACTGGCAATGCAATTGGCTTTGCATTATCTACTAAGTATATGTGGAAGTCTATATCGCGCCTCGGCGGTAAACCCCAAACCTAATCAAAGACGCCATCATATTCACGGACTACTCGAACAGAATGCAAGTCATCGATGGATGCGTCAAGTGATTCTAGGTAGCTAAGCATCACTGAATCCCTAGGATCATAAGTGATATCAAGGGTCCTTCCATAACGAGTCAACAATCTAACTACCCTCCTTTCACAGTCTAGGATGGCACCATACCTGGCTAGCCAATCCATCCCTAGAATTAGACCATAGCCCATGAATCCAAGTACGTAGGCATTGCATTCAAACCCAACGCCCAAGATAGACACTCTAAATTCCTGATAAATCATAGATAAATGAGCTGAGTTACTAATAGGATTTGAGACTACAATGGGATCCATGACTAAACTAGTATTTAGGTGCAGAGTTTCAACTAAAGAAGCAGATATAAATGAATGTGAAGTTCTAGAATCAAAACAAGGTTCTAACATGATAATCAAAAAGGAAAATAAAACTTTCAACAGAAACTTTTCTACCTCTATCAGGTATGCCAGCTGTGAGAGCACGCATCTGTCTTCCGGAAGATCCCGTACTTTGTCCTTGACCTTTGGACAACCCCTGATAAGATGTCATGTCTCTCCACAATGATAACAACCAGTCTTCTTCTTCCTACGGTCTTTGGTTATATATGACCCACCATTCCTCAGTAATGACACTTCCTCTTTTCTCGGGGTTTATAGTTCTTCCCACCCTTCTTAAGTTCCACTTCCTTATTCTGTGATCCTTCAACCTTGACCTCCTTCTTTTTTCCTTTATCTTCTTTATGCATCAAGGCTATATCCATGAGTTCTCATCCTTGGGCTGTGTTGCTTAGCCCAAACCCCCTCATTCTCATTCTCATTTTCATTCTCATCCTTGTGAAACATGTTAGCAAGTCTCTCTAAAACTGCCTCCATCACGTGGAAAAACCTACAAAGATCGAAAGAAAATTAGCCGCAGGTGAAACTACAACGACTATAGATGGAAGTTATGCACTTGTTTGCCCTTCGACAAGCGTTGTAGTCTCATCATGCCTACGGAACCATGTCGCGATGAGGTTACCTCCCAGAAAGCCAGGAGCCCCGGAGACTCGGAAAAGAAGGAAACAAGGATTCAAACAGAAAAATCAAAAGACAGTGCATATGGGATTGGGGAATGTCTTTCAAAACAAACTTTTCTTTTGAAAATACTTCTTTTAAACCATTTTGAAACTAGCTTTCAAAATCTTTTATTTGATCCGGTAACCTTCAGCTCTGATACCACATGTAACACCCCGCATCCGTTAATGTTACTCACTAAGGGAATGCATATTCATGGAGCATTATAAGAGTATAGAAAAGAACATCACAAGACATATATATAAAATGGTACTTAAAATTTCAAAATTTATTCATTACAGCGGAAAAGAAAAATATGTTTGGTTACAACATCAAAACCACATACTAAAGACAAGTACACAAATATCCATCTTGAACAAAATTATTATCATAGTACATAATTTTGGATACCATAATCCCCAATTCAAAATGCCATATGAAAGAGAAACAAAGCTAAGCACTACTTTTAGCACTACAAGCATGAAAGTCCGAGTCAAGCTTCAATGTACCCACCCTGAGAACTTGGGGGGGGGGGAGGAAAGAAAAGAGGTGAAACAAAAAGGGTCAGACATAAAGTTTGGCGAGTCCAGTGATTTTAACAATATAATTAGTAAAGTAACATGATAAGAACATAAATGGGATATAAGAGACGACTGTAACATAAGCAGATATAACGAGATAACAAGATGAACAAGATATAACATTGACTGCGCTTCTAACCACAATAAGATATTTTATGCACCGCACCAATACTAGTTTCATACTAAAAGATGATCCCTCTTGGCTAAATAGAATGATGATAGTTTTGTGTACTTCTAGCTACTCTCATAGGTAAACAACGTGCACCTATCACCACTAGAGGTATCCACTACCCTCCCTGTTCGATTACGTACCTCTAGTTGCTATCGTAGGTAACCAATATGCACCTATCATCACTAGATGTACCCTCCCTACTAATAATAATAATGGTAGCTTCGTGTACTCCTAGCTGCTCTCGTAGGTGCCCCACTTTCTCCTACCACCACTAGTTGTGCCGAATACCCTCCCCATTCGATCGGCTCCCTAACCTCGTAGATACCTGTGTTGGTCCCACAATATGTTGTATCACTCCCTAAGGTGGCAACCTGATATTACTAATATGCACAGCTTATACCTACACAATGCAACAGCGTCTTACCTACTAGCCCGGACCCATGCACGCACATGACTATGTTGGACTTGCACTGCCATCGCTAACTCTTTTATTGATCTCTTACAATCTACCCCAGTAAGTGTGTCCATATCCTCGACCTAGGTCGAGCTCATATAGATACTGAAATGGGTTACTAGTTGAAAAGGGTACATACACTTGACACAAGCTTCCCTCCTAAGCTTGGTCCCAAGTAGGAATTCCCACTTAATCCCTTTATATCCCCATGTCTTATCACATGTCTCATCTTGGTAAAGTGCTTTTATTATGTTTCACATGCTACCCATGTCACCCACTTAACCCCTTTACTATTCCCATTTCTTACCACATGTCTTATCTTGGTTAAGTGTTCATTATTTACGTTAAACGTGCTATCCATGCAATACATGCTACCCATGTCACTCACTTAACCCTTTTACTGTTGCCATGTTTTCCCACATGTTTTATCTTGGTTAAGTGTTTTTAATTGTGTTTCATATGCTATCCTTGTCACCCACTTAACCCCTATACTATTCTCATGTCTTTCTACATGTCTCAGCTTGGTTAAGTACTTTAATTATGTTTCCCATGCTAGCTATGTTACCTACTTAACCCTTTATTATCTCCATGTCTAGTCACATGTCTTATCTTGGTTAAGTGTTCATTAATTCATTATAACTGTAATCTTGTAACACCTCCCACATTAGATTATCGTTTTGCGGTTGCTGGATACGTCGGGTGGGCTTATACGGCAATCCGAATCAAACCTCGTATCTTTGCATTATTATGCATCTAATTTTTGCGTTTGACCTTTCACATTAGATTACCAAATTACGGTTGCTGGATATGCCGTGCGGTTTCGGGTAGACTTCTACTGCAATCCGAATCTAACCTCGTGTCTTAGGCCTTCATTTTCACTTTCTTGATTCAAATCCCAATTTCAAATCTTGGATTATAACATATTCCAATCACCCATAATTTCCAATCTAAATTATGTTTATAATTTTAATCCAAATTATGCCCAAATTAATTTGCGTTCATTATCTCTTCCTTAATTCAATTTTCAAATCTTGGATTATGGTGATTTCTAGTTACTCATGAATTCGAATCCAATTTATGCTTATAATTATAATCCAATTTGTGCCTAACCTCATGTATACAAGTTATACTCAATTATGACCAACCCAATCTATGCCAAATCTCATGTATACAAGTTAAACTCAATTATGCCTAAACCAATTTCCATAGTCATCAACAACTTATGCCAAATCTTATTTTATTATATGTTTCCCAAAATTTTCCCAATTGTTCCAATGTTATTCGTACGTAAATCTCAACGCAATAGGCTTAGGCTCAAAGTTAGCCTAATATCAAAAGGAAAAAGGGAAAGAAGAAGGGGAGAGAATCAAAACATCAAAACTGGCATAAACATACAAATAGGCATGCGAAATCAAGAACGACAAAATTAATCAGATAGGCATATGATAATAGCAATTGGGTATGAATCTGAAGGATAACAAATTACAAATCTTGATATGATTCATCTTATTTACAGACATATACATTAGATCCAACTTACAATCCTATCACAATTAATTTTCAATTTAATTATGGGTGAAAGTAACATAGACTCACAACAATAGGATTCTTAGAAAAGAGAATTAGGCGTTGTTGTAGCAACTCTTATCTTGAATAATCTCTACTTTGATTTGTAGATCTAATTTTCTAATGGAATACTCATATTCTAATTTGTTTTGGTGGAGAAGAAAGGCTAGTTTAGATTAGAGTAGCATGGAGGCGCCATTGATGATAACAATGAGATTAGGGTTAGGTTTAGGTGTTTATTCGTAGATGTATTAGGTGAATTATGGCCTCTAGATTAGATTAGAGACCATCTGAACCACTCAGATTAAAAAGACACGTCATCCAACTAATCCTAGAAATAAACGTCGTCAACGGAACTCTCCAGAATTCTGTAGATTCTGGCTCGTCCTGGGCGCACTTCCCAGGTGCGCCAGTGCAATTTTCTTCTAGCGCACTTTGTTGTATATAACGGTGTTGTATACACAATTATAAGATTTTTGTTTAATGATAACAACCAAATGTATATTATTATAAATGTGTTTGTCATTGTGTTGTTACATCACATCACAAACAGGAATATAATATTTATATTTAAATAGAATACGACAAAACACGAATTCAAACTTTCAACAGTATTTTATTTAAATATAATATTTTATTTCGAACATTTTTGAACAGTACAAATTTATAACTCCAACTATTTGTACACTTAACTGATAATTTTCATTTCAATACATTTCAGTACATAACTCCTCACTACAACACTCAACAATCAGTTGTACATTTTCCATCTATACATACATTTACTGTTACATTTACATTCGTTGACACTACACTGTCTTTTGTCTTTAGTCTTCATTGCACAGTCATTCCAGTCTTCATGCGTACCTTTTACATGAAACACACACACATTACACTGCAATAGAAATGAAATAGAATCCACGCAAATATAAATTTCAATTTTAAATTTTTTTTTGCCTCAAAATTTCAGTGTGTTTCTCATCATTTTTCATGACTTGATCTAACATGTGAATATAGCATGCGCACGATACATGTATACACACACGTGTATGTATATACACATATTATAGTGCAGGGACAGGAAAATCATTCAGTTTGGATGCATGTACACACGTGCATGAATATACACGTGTGCACTGCCTCGCCAAACAGTGTGCAACTGAGGAGTAGCCGCATGGACCACCTCGACTCAGTGCACATATGAAATCAACAATGATCAAGCAACATGTTACTGCAGCAAGTAGTCGAGCCATGATCAAGCAATGACTAATACGTGCAGATGAATAAGAAAGTGCAACAGGGGAATAATCAGTTTAGAATGGTGCCTCATGCACAATAACAAGCAACATGTTCAGCGTGTATACAAGTGGCATGATGGAGTCAGCCAACTCAAATTAATGTGAAAAAAATGGTGCAAATGCAAGCCAACACAATGGAGCTAAAACGAGTGTACACAAGATGTTGGACTGCAAAACTACAAGTCATGGCCATAACTCACACAAGTAGCAATGATGAAAGAATAGTTCAGCATGGACAAAAATAGTTTTCACATATGGTAGCTCGAAAAACAAGTGAAGATGCAATAGGCCAATACAAGGTGCACACATGTATGTATCAACATAGTGCAGATACTAACATGTCAACAAGTGATCAAGGAACAAACCAGAGACTTCAGCATGGGTTAAAAAATGAGTTGAAACAGAGCAGGCTTAACATGTTTCAGAGCATATATATATATATATATATATATATATATATATATATATATATATATATATGGTAAGTGTTCACTGTCATTGGCATGTGCAACAAGTTCACGAAACAACAGTGTACAATGGCCACAAGCAAAACTGGAATGACATATCTATATGCAAGCAGAACAGTTTGCACATGCAGTTTCTGGACAATAAGAATGATGCATCATGAACTATGTGCAGCAGTATTGCCAAACTATTGAAACAACATTGAATTTGTGCAAATATATGGTGCCGGTACAAATTGGATTAACTCAAGTGCAAATGTGCAAGTAGATAAATCATTTTAGAATATCATTTTTTGGCAATAAAATATTTTTTTTAGATTTATCAAAGAGAAGTTAAATTCCATAAATTGCTCAAGACATTTGTGGCAATAGTTTAAGTGCAAAAGATTTTGTGTCCAGATATGGCAAAAGAAATCAAATCAGTGAACAATGTTTCTGGCAAGTGTTTAATACATTTCCAGATATCAACAAATCATGTGTGGGATGTTTCTATCAGCAAATTCGAGGAGAGTCCTTTGGAAAACAATCAATTCAGCATGTTCTTTGAAGGCTAAAAACATGTCCAGGTTCATCAAGAAAGTCACGACATGTTTTTAATCAAGGAACCAAAACGAATTCAATTTCAGGAAATCACGCAAGTATCACAAATCATTATTGGAAAGATATTTTGTTTCCAGAGATTCAAGGCAGATTTAATTCAAAACAATTGAGGCAACAATAAAAACATTTCCATAAAATATCAACCAAATCGTTTTTGGCAAGTTTTCAATTTTCTGAAATCAAATATTGTTTTCAGATTCACGGTGTTTTATAAAATCATCCAGGTTCGTCAATTCAAATTCACAGAAGAGCCAATTCTCATTCAAGCCATGGAAACTAAAAGGGGAACCACACGCAAGTCAATAATTGAAATCAGAGAAGATTTAGGAATTCTAAATCCTATAAACACACACCCATAAGCCAATCCAACAATTCAAAGAGAAAACATTGAAAATTATTTCAAATAACTCACAAAGTTTTCGATTAGAAGTATTCCAAATCACAGCATCAGGAAGCCACAAAGATTCGAGCATCAGAAGAACAGATTCGATTCAATTAAGCATTTCAATTTGGGGTTTCTAAAAACCCTAGTTCCAAGAGATCAGCCACCATTTTAATTCCATAAAGAAAAGGGATCGGGCTTTACAAACAAATGAAAGTGGGTCGGGCTAGTGAGCAACGTTAAAAAGAATGGGGTTATAAACTCCTTTTTCCCAGCCGCAATTCTTTTACAAGAGCAACTAAAGAGATCGAGTGCAACACAAATGAAAGTGGCCGGCCAACTTATGGCTCAAGTGAAAAAGGGGATAACCCATTATATTTAAATATAGGGTTTTTCTTTTTTAATTTTGTACTGTCTTTTGTAATTTGAATTGAAACCATCTGAACAGTTTCTAGGTCTGTAAAATCTAGGGGAAACCAGTTAGGGTGTTAACTAGTAGTCTACTAGAGTCTGTAAAATCTAGGGTTTACTGGTTACAGGGCGGTAATCAGAGAAAATTTGATCTAGGGGATTTGATCAGTATAGGGTTTTGAGCATAGGTTTAGGACAGGAGCGAGGAGTTCGCGAGTTTATAGGGATTGTAAAAGGGATCTGTGTTGAACACCTGGTAGATACCTTAGGAATGTAGAAGTAGGCAGGATTTTGCCGAAGCTGGGTATATCTTGTGTCATTTACTTTCTACGTTTCTATTTCTGCTATTTTCTATGATCTGCGAATATTTTAGTATCTCGCGAAAATTTTAATAAACCCTATTCAGCCCCCCCCCTCTAGTGTTAATCTAGATTCAACAAGTGGTATCAGAACAGGTATTTCCATTAACTCTGGAGAATTAGTGAATCCTAGTTGTCAGTCTTCTGAGTGTCAGTCAAGTGATATTCCAATAATTTTCAATGGAACAGATTTTTTAATATGCAAATCAAAATTTGAATTATATTTAAAATCTGTTAATTTTGAATATTGGAATATTATCGAAAATTTGGGAGATATGTTAGATAAGAAGAATAAGGTTTTTAATGCTCGTGTTATGCATATTATTTATTCCTATCTTGATAATGATTAATTAAAATTTATCACTCATTGTTTAACTACGCAGGATATTTGGAAAACTCCAACATGCTGTATGGAAAATCTGACATCGGCTCAAACCCTCAACAACCAACTCAGATTCAGAGTTCTGCTTAACGAGATTTACAAATGAAAATTCAGATGGATCAGTCGATGAAGATTCAACAGACGACGAGACAGGAAATTTCTCGTACGAAGATTTAGTTTATATATGTGTTGATCTAACTAAGTCTGTTGATAAACTCCAATCTAAAAACAAATCTCTGAAATCTAAAAATCTTGAGTTGACCAGCAAAATTAATTTGGAATCACAACTTGAATATTTTAAAAACTCTTCAAATTCAGACTGCAAAAATTGTTTGAAATTGGAAACCAATCTTGTACATCTCAAAAAAAATATTAAAAAGTTTGAAAATGAAATTTTGATCTTAAAATAGAACAAGATTGAGTTATCAAGTTCGAATAATTTTCTACAAAAGGAATTTGAAATTTTTAAGAGGGCTATAAATTCCAAACTTGAAATTGCTGAAAATTAAAATTTGGTGAAAAGTGATTTAATTTTGAAAGAACTTGAAAATGAGATTGAAAAATCCAGGAATTTTGAGTTTGAAAAACAAAAACGATTTGAGTTTGAAATTTTGGAATCACAAACCAAAAATAAATTTCTTGAAGATGAAAATTTGGTTTTGAAAACTGATTTTGAAAAGAATAAGATCACTAAAAACTATTGTTCAGATTTAATGAAAGAAAATGGTGATCTTAAATTTAAAAATCAACAACTTGAAGCAACTTTAGTTAAATTTTCTAACGGTGAAAAATCTCTGAATATGTTGTTGAGAAATCAATTTTCATCTAGCCCCGCTTTGACATAAATCATATTTTTGAAAATCAGAACTCAAATGATTTTAAAAATCCTTTAAACTGCTTTGGAAAGAATCGATATGAAAATTCAAACTCTAATAATCCAATTGAACAATTCTGGATCCCAAAAAGAAATAGAGTGAAACAAATTTGGGTTTCAAAGTGCACAAAGGTAAATACCAATGGATTGTCATACAAACAGGTTTGGGTACTGAAAGATCTGAACGCAACTGTGAGTGGTTTTACTGCTTTTGTTAAACCACCTAATCCTCTTAACAGTTAGGTACCGAAGGAGACCGAGGAACTGCATTGCTTAAGAAAAACTGGATTCAAACTACTTCATATCAGAGAATCATTCACGGTTCCTTTGATGAGTTGGAGACTCTGGTTTACATGGATTTCGGGTATAATCTCTGACCTCTTCTTTGTAAATATTTTTCTTTTTCTTTGTGTATTCCTCCTTCTACCCCTTCTGGATTTGTTTCTTTGATTTTTCTTAGTTGATATGTCTCTGTCATATCATTGAAACTTTTCTTGTAATTTCTTAACATCTAATTGCAGTACTCATGATCTTCTGAAAATTCGCTTTATTTGAGTAGAACTCTGATGTTTTAATCATTTCCAGATCTTGAATTAAAATTTGTAAATATCTGCAGTTGTTTTGAAGTTTATTTTCTGATTTCTGAATTCATAACAGTGTTGATGTATTCTTGTCATATCTTGAACACTGTTAGTTTGAATTCTAAATTTTTGAAGATCTGAAAGTTTAACGGAATTTCAAACATCACTGCTGTTTTGAGTTTCTTCTAATCCATTTTAGAAAAGCTTGAAATATTATACTCATTAAAGCACTCTGCTATTTATTAGTTGTGATAATTTCATTATTTTTCAGATTGGTTTGGATATTTTGAATTGTATTGAGTCACAGTGATACATCTTGAAATTCATTTTTATTCATGATCATTATGGTTGAAATGTGTTTGTCTGAAATCATCTGAAATTCTAGATATCTTGAATATCACACACCTCTTAAATTTGAAATTATCAATCATGTGTGACTGATTCATTATATCTCAAAACTTGACAATGATTCAAGTGATTTCAAATAAATTAATTTAATTTATGGATCATGAATTATTACTCAAACTTGATGTAAATATTCCAAAAAATTCTTTAGGTTTGTCAGAAATAATTTGGAAAAATTCTTTGAAAAAACGATCTTGAAACTCAGTGTTATTTCATGATTTTTTTAAATATTTGTTTGTTTAAAATCATTTGAAATTATTGATTTCTTAAATCTCACACACATCGTGAATTTAAAATTTAATCTGGTATAACTGATTCATTGAATCTCGATCTTTTCGTATCCCTTCAAATGATTTAAAATAAGCCATATATTTAATCATTGGATCATGAACCATTATTTGACTGGTTGAAATTTCTTTGAAACATCTCCTTGACAAGTCTGCTTTGAAAATGATTTTTTTGCTGCTCAGATATTATTTTGAAAATATCTTGGAAATTGCTTGTTTATGATCTGTTTACTGCTCTGATACTGTTTCTCAAATAACTGCTTGTTCTTGTTGTGATTAAAACTTTGTTGTCTATAATATCTTTGTTCGTCTCCAGTGTTGACACGACCCGAACTTCCCCGTGAAGAAAAGCACGGATGGCGTTGAGTACAAGACAAAATAGAACGCAGACGGAAGAACATTTCATTGTTATTACAACAATTCCATCAGATACAAGAATATACAAAGTATAAATGAATAAATTACATTCAACAAATATCAGAGATTTAAATTACATTTAAATACATCGCAGCGGAAAATAATACAAAAGCACAACTAGAAGTAATGCACGGATACAGATCTTTCCGAGCATCGTTCCAGCTGTAAATCAGGATCCTGTGAATATAAATCTGCAAAACCAAAACTACTAGCTGCCCGTGTCGAAAATAGGGGCACCCAGAGTTTAGGTTAAAACAATAAACTCCAAGTCAGTCATGTGACTGGTGTGAGAACTAAAATAGTTATTAATCTTTATTTTTAAAGTTAGGTAAATCAAGGGACCACGCCGTATAACACGGAACGGGTTTCCTCCCAAGAATACCAGTGCATAAAACAAACAGTGCAATGCTAAATAAAGAAAAATGAAGCTGTTATAAGACCCAGGTCCCATCACACAATGCAAAGCAAGCCGGAGGATAGGGTTTTTACCTTATAACAGCCAAAGCATGCTTGATACGTTAAAAACACCTTATTTGATACTATTATAGGTGTATAGTGTCAAAACAATTTCAATCATAAATATCAATCATAGGCGGCATGAATGACCCATACCACTATGTCGCCATACTAGGTTCTACAAATAAAACCGCACTATCACGTATTGGAAATTGGATTTCCGTCATGAGTCGAGGCAAGGGGCAAGCTCCTCTCCGTTCGAGACACTCTAGCAAATGTCTCAGGATAGCACACAGCAATCCTTGGATCTTTAGGGCCGGTCCTCTCTTACTTTTGAGGATTGGCAATTCCTGAGCACACGTTTCCCTGTCCTTACAGACCTATATCCGAGGCGCCTCGTATCCAACAACCACACAGGTGAAAAGTATATAAATGTCAGGGCTGGTAGGTCACTGACACCACCTTAGCTAGAAAGAAACGTCGTGCTCTCCCTGTAGTCACTATCCCGTTTTTGACTCATACCGAGGTGTGAGGCTCGCGAATTCACATTATACACAAAGCTGCACCACACAGGCCGTGCTTTGATCATCAACCACAAGACTTTGCTTTTCAACAGAAGCCTTGATAAATTGCCACTTACGCGTGCCATACTAGAAATTCACTCCATGCAACTGATGTCCATCGATATACAACCTCCGAGCTCGTACGTCTTAGAGAAGGGCGTTAAGCAAGAGAATAAATTCTACGCCGCCAAACAGATGTATATTTAATGAAGATCAATCAACACAGAATAAAATCCAATGTCAGACAAACAATCCATTTACAAGTTCGTTCTGGGTCTGAACGAAACCGGAGGCACTTTCCTCGCATATCCATCGATCTCCAGGTACGTCAAGACGATCACCAACTGTTTCCCTCATCTTGGGTGTACAGCCCAATCGAGATCATCAGTAATCACTCAAACGATGTGAAGACTTCCGGTCTTCAATCATCGTCTTCATCTTCGACATCTCGTCGAATCGGTTATTCAGAATGGGTATAAACCCGGCCTTTCTGAATAACCCACGTATATAATAAACAAATGTTACACAAACACAACAAATGCTTCATTCCAATTCAGAATATTCTTTTATTCACAAAATCACATTCTTAGGGAAAGGTTCCCATTAATTTTATCAAGGATAAATTCTTCTAAATTCATTCTATAATCTTCCTTTGGATATCATTTCAAACTAGTCGGGATTAGTGAACCACACCGAAGTAATTATTTATTTTATTTCCCAATCCCAACCTATTCATCCCATGGAGCAAAACTGGTAATACTCCATATCTAACACCACAGTGTTATCGGTAAAATTAATTATCATTTCACGTTCAAATCTAATTAAAGATTTAACTATCGCTTTGGAGTAAAACTCGTGGTACTCCATTCTCGATCACCTTTCAGATTTGATAATTTAAATTATCAATTCACATTTCAATCTAATTAAAGATTCATTAAAACTCCACTTAGTTTTAATCTTCTTAAAAATCAATATCCTGTCTTTAACTGGGTTAAAGAACCAATGTCATCTAGAACACGGTTCACGACAAACCCAAATTACATTCTATTGTTAATCGGGTTAAAGAACAGGTGTTGTTCAAAACACGGCTCACGATAAACCCAAAAACCAATTCAAATTCAATTCCAATTAAATATTATTTAATTGATACACTTCATTAAATCTAAATAGAAAGATTTAATCTTTTCCTCTATTGGCTTAAGAACAGTGTTAATGAAGACACCATTCACGACAAACCCAAATCACATTTTGATATTAAATACAAGGCTCTGAATAGAAAATATACCGGCTTATATTCAATATCAAATCCTGAAACCAACAAATATCGTATTGGAAATAACGATATAAAATATATCTCTCAAACTCCCATAACAATATCTGTATAGTCACGAAATCCAATATCGAAATATTCCGAAGATAATTTCAATTCAACTCCAGTCCAATTCACGTATTGGGAATATTGATTATTTTCAAAATCACTTTCAAATTCAATTTATTTATTTCAAAAATAAATTGATTTTAATTCTAGTTCAAAACTAGTTCATTTCGACAAAAATATTTTTTATCCTTTCAAATGTGGAATTTTTCATCCCAGTTCTTTCCAATTCATATATTATGATTTTTCACAAATTATCAATATTTTTAATAATTTTATCAAGGCACGTACAGTCGATTTCCATCAACGGCCATCGAACTGCACTCACAACGACCTTTTTCAAATTTGATTTAGACATAATTCCAAATCCAACTGTTAGATTTAAAATTTCTAATATTCATTGGAAAGCTATTTTCGATACGAACCCAACGGTTCTGGTTTTAGGAGAATCCGACAGTCGAATCTCCCGTAACGTCGATTCGAAGTCAATGGTCGAAATTCACGAACTGCCGCGGCGCGGCGCATTCTTTTCAGGCCATTATATATATAATATATATATATTATATATATTTTGTCGATTTCCTTTTAAAACGTATTTAATAAATCGTTTTAAATTCATTTTCAAAATCATTTCAACACTATATTCAATTTCAAATCAAAATTGAATATTTCCTATCATTACTATATAAATGATAATATTTTCAAAACGTTATATTTTGGAATCACTTCTTTTCTATATTCAATATAAAAATGAATATAATCGATATAAATATCGTTCACGTCAAAATAGCGCAAGTCTAGTCAACACGGCTTTATATATTTCAACAAACTTCTTTATTCTATTCAACAAATGAATATTTCCTATTCAACACATGAATCTATATTTCTTTCAACACACAACTAATCTCAACACATGAGTACTGTCAACACACGACGATTATGGTTATGTAAAATATTTTATAAAACTATGGTATCTATCGTTTGATTTTTAATTAGACCCCACCGTGAAGTAGTTCTAATTTTAAATATGATAAAGATGTAAATTTTATTATTTAAAATATTTACTCAACACATAAATAGTTTCAACACATGAACATCGTCAACACATGACTATTTTTATATTCAACACATGAATTTTCTTTTATAATATTCATTAATTTTCCGATTGGAATGAGGCCCAATCAATCACCATATAATGTTAATTATATGGATTCCATACAACACATGTATATAAATAGAAACGATAAATAATCAACAATCATCCAAAGTGCACCACACAACTGCATAAGCATCAAACATAAATAATCAACGCTTACACAGTTTGTCGACCAATCGATCGACATATAATGAAATAATTCGGATTAGTGTATGCCTAATATCATCCCAACACCCGTGTGGGGTTTCAAATCAACAAACACAAATTTTTATTTGTGCAGTTGGGCGATGTGTAAAATTTATCGACCCAATCAATATCATTCAAATCAGTGTGTATAAACAAATCGGCTGATTTGTTTATAAATATTTATTTATTCACTTTTATGTTAAAAATTAATTTGTTTCAACCATCCACATTTTATTATCGATTTCACATCAACATCACAAACAAATTCCACAACACATCAAACAAACATACAAGCCATCCATGGTCTGTGGACGACGGGTGTCGGGTGCTACTAAGCACCGTCTGCATCCTAGTATATATATATATAACTAGAAAAAGAAATTTAGAGTGAGAAGTTCTCACCGATAGCTAATCCAATACCACGACTCTTCTTATGTAGAAAATCTTGTCGTTCTCGCCATTTGTCACTTTCGTTGCCCGTAGCCACTACATATATAAAAATCACATTTTTATATTGTTGCTATGTATATAAAAAAAAATCATATTTTTATACTACTACTACATAGATAAAAATTCTATTTCTACATCGCTACTATATAGATAAAAATTCTATTTTTACAACGTTGCTATATAGATAAAAATTCTATTTTTACATCGTTGCTATATAGATAAAAATTCTATTTTTACAACGTTGCTATATAGATAAAAATTCTATTTTTACCTCGTTATTCTCTACATAAAGATTTCGCCTTTTCAAATATAAAGATTTTTATTTCGCTACATATATAAAGATAATATTTTTATATTCTCTATTATATAAAAATTATATTTTTCCTTATATAAAAATAAAATCTTTTTCATTTTGAAAATCGAATCCCTCTAATGTTAAAAATCTAACCTTTTATGTTATAAAGATCTAACCTTTTTAAAGTTAAAAAATCAAACCTTTCTCAAGTTCAAAATCTTTTCTTTTCAAACTCTTCATACATATAAAAATCGAAGCCTTCATATATTGAGAAATCATATCCTAGATAATTTCTATAAAACTGAAAAAAGAAAATTAAACAATCAATAAAGGAGAACTCACATTGTTTAATCGAGGAAGGGGATTTTTGCTGTGCTGGAGGAGTGATGGCCGGAGGCCGACCGTCACAGGGGGGAAAGCATTGGTCGGAGGTGAGGCGGTGGCTGGTGGCACGGGCTGTGGGGTCGGGTGCGGGTGTTGTCGTAGTCGGAAGGGGGAGGAGAAGCGGAGGAAGAGGGAGAAGGAGGGGGTGGTGCGCGGGGTCAGGCGACAGAGGGGGGCACGGCGTGCGATTTAGCAGAGGGGGAGGAGGCGCGTCGGGGTGGCGATCGTCGGGGGGGCTGCGCGATTCGTCTCCTAGGGTTTTTTTCTTTTCTTTTTTTATTTCAGTTTTGAAATGATACAAGGGGGCGGGGGGGGCTGAGAGGAAGTAAGGTGGAGGAGAGAGGTTTTTTATTATTATTATTATTTTAATTTCAAAAAGTTGACTTTTACATACGACCTCTAAACGAGGCCCACCGCCTGTCATCCATAGCTAATTACCCCCATTCCAAACACAATGGGATATGTATCGTAAGCTGATTCGACCGTTTCGACCAGTTTCCGTAAAAATCAACATATAACGCTATATATTGAATTTGAACGCACATTTCAATTTACCGGGGCCACATACTAACTCGAAAAATTCCAGAAAAATATTTTCTAGCTATGTATTGACGATACGGTCCTAACAAAACAAATTTCATTGAATTCTGTGACTGTTGGAAAAATGGCCATTTTCCAGTCGATTAAAATCAAATGAAACTGGTCAAACGCGTTTTCCTTTGCCACACTCACATATTGAATCGAAAAATTATGAAATTTGAAACCTAACAATAATTTGACATCACGGACCCAACAAAAGTGGTTTCGTCCAAATCCGAGGTCGTTTGCAAAATTCCCATTTTTAAGGGCCTGAATTCCATAGCGACTATTCAGGATTTTCAACTGGACATATCTTTTGATTCCCGTTATGAAATATTAATTTTACGGATTCGTTGGAAAGATATTCACAATTAGATCCTATTATTTTTGGTTTCGCTAAAATCCGTTTTATTTTGCACCCGGTATGTTCAATTGAAGTTTGAAATCGAATTATCGAACTACCGCGCCATTTTCAATTCTATTTATAATTTAAAATAAAAATTAATATTCTAACGACGACGTTTATAAATATATATGTTTGAATTATATTCAAAATAAATTTCTTGTCGATATTATTTAAAATAATTCATTTTAAATGTTCAAACTTCGCTAAAATTGCCAAAATAAAAATTTTAAACTGGCTCGCATTTCTGGGTTGTTACAATCTCCCCCACTTAAAACTTTTCGTCCCCGAAAATGAACAAAGTTGAAAGTGGTTTGATCAATCAACTCTACGTTCGATCTGGCTTCCATTCTCCAACTTTTCAGTTTCTGAGAATTTTCAAATTCTTCAAAAATTTGGCTAACACCCGGAATTTTCGAAAAATTTCGCCATAACCTCCTTTGTACGGGGAGAGGTTTGGAAATTTATTAGGCCGTATTAGGTACCCAATAAATCCTATAAAGCATACACATATTTATAGTGATATATTCTGGTGTTTACAGGGGAGCGTGTATTGATAATAACTCCAGAGAATAAATTCTCGTCACCCTGTCAAAGCCTGAGGGAGTGTGTATTTTAAATGCTCCAGAGGATAAATCCTCATCACCTCGTCCCGTGTGGGAAATAAATAGTCCATGTGTCGTATCTAATAACTAGAGATACGTGATTATTGTCAACTCTGGACCCGTGTGGGGTTTTTATTAATCTGGCAATTTTATCGTTACAATTAAAATAGTCCATATCAGTCATGAGTTCAACCTGTAAAATATAGTCATCGCCATACAAGCCTCTCGCTCGTATGGTAAATCTTCCACCTCGTCACACAAGCTCTAAATGCTTATGTGGTATGTGATGAAGTATGCCTATCTTCCAGAAGTATGCCATGTAATGTAGTTCAAAATTAATTGTTGCTATCGTATGGCGATGTTTATTATTTCACACAGAATAACCAGCACTCCGCATCCAATGGCATTCACAGGAGTTGATATAATAATAAAAGTGCGCATCCAACTCATTAAGGTTTACCTATTTGTCGGGCATGCAAATAAAATCTTTACTCAACAGCTATCCAATTTCCTGTTCAAACATATATAATGCACAAGTATATATTTCTAACTATTTTCTAATCAGTTCAATGTGTGATTTAATTGAATAAATTTGTTCTGGTTTTTTTTGATGATATTCTACTCTTCTCTAAATCAAAGGCCGAAAAGGAACATAACAATGGAAGCCGAAAAGGAACGAAGCCGAAAGTTGTTTAACAAATCAACTCAACTTCCAGTATTTTGGCTACGGCTTAAGTTCTTCAACTTTTCAGTTTCTAAGAACTTTTCAAATTTTTCAAAAATTTGGCTAACACCCTAAATTTTCGAAAATTTTCGCCATAACCTCCCCTGCACCAGGAGCAACGGGAAAATCCCAAAATTGCCATACAGGCTCTCTGATCTCAAAAAGAAAAAGAAAAAACCAAGCGGCTAGCCAATCGGCCCATAAAATCATCATCACCCAAACAAAACAGTAAATTATAGTAAATATGTACCTATTTGTCGGGCAAACAAATTTTATTCTCTGCTCTAGCCTCCTTGCTATGACCTGTTCAATGTAAGTACATGTATATGCAAGCAAATGCAACTAATTTCAATACAATTCAATATTTGATTCTATTAGGCTAAATGGTTCAAAATTATTAAACAAATAAACAAACAACACAACCATCGATCAATTAGTGAGTTAGAGTTTCAAATTCATAATTTTGATACATATATACAGAAAATCATGTTTTTGATGCCAATCACAATAATAAATCTGTCTATATAAGTTTTGGTTCTCACACCAGTCTAATGGAAATATATAGATATCGCACCTTTGAAACACGAACATAAATACTGATGATGTGGCCACATCATCAGAATTATCCCCGGGTGTCTAGAATGTGACTCTATATCTATCCAGTATATTAAAACTTCGACTATACGTTCATGACGCGTATACGCGAAATCATTATATACTCGATTGTCCAAATTCAAAATAAATAAATTATTCAAATACGTATAAGATGGTTTAAATTTCAAAACAAAATTGTTTTCATTTGAAAAATATACTCTTCACACTCGTCCTAGGATACTACTGATCCTATCTCTAACGAGTAATTCTAATTAGATATTACTAATCCAATATCTGATGAATTCTTTCGTATGTTTCTAATGTGTCTTGTTCTCGAGCTCTGTAAACCGAAGCTCTGATACCAAACTGACACGACCCGAACTTCCCCGTGAAGGAAAGCACGGATGGCGTTGAGTACAAGACAAAATAGAACGCAGACAGAAGAACATTTCATTGTTATTACAACAATTCCATCAGATACAAGAATATACAGAGTATAAATGAATAAATTACATTCAACAAATATCAGAGATTTAAATTACATTTAAATACATCGCAGCGGAAAATAATACAAAAGCACAACTAGAAGTAATGCACGGATACAGAGCTTTCCGAGCATCGTTCCAGCTGTAAATCAGGATCCTGTGAATATAAATCTGCAAAACCAAAACTACTAGCTGCCCGTGTCGAAAATAGGGGCACCCAGAGTTTAGGTTAAAACAATAAACTCCAAGTCAGTCATGTGACTGGTGTGAGAACTAAAACAGTTATTAATCTTTATTTTTAAAGTTAGGTAAATCAAGGGACCACGCCGTATAACACGGAACGGGTTTCCTCCCAAGAATACCAGTGCATAAAACAAACAGCGCAATTCTAAATAAAGAAAAATGAAGCTGTTATAAGACCCAGGTCCCATCACACAATGCAACGCAAGCCGGAGGATAGGGTTTTTACCTTATAATAGCCAAAGCATGCTTGATACGTTAAAAACATGTTATTTGATACTATTATAGGTGTATAGTGTCAAAACAATTTCAATCATAAATATCAATCATAGGCGGCATGAATGACCCATACCACTATGTCGCCATACTAGGTTCTACAAATAAAACCGCACTATGACGTATTAGAAATTGGATTTCCGTCATGAGTCGAGGCAAGGGGCAAGCTCCTCCCTGTTCGAGACACTCTAGCAAATGTCACAGGACCGCACACTGCAATCCTTGGATCTTCAGGGTCGGTCCTCTCTTACTTTTGAGGATTGGCAATTCCTGAGAACACGTTTCCCGGTCCTTACAGACCTATATCCGAGGCGCTTCGTATCCAACAACCACACAGGTGAAAAGTATATAAATGTCAGGGCTGCTTGGTAACTGACACCACCTTAGCTAGAAAGAAACATCGTGCTCTCCCTGCAGTCACTATCCCGTTTTTGACTCATACCGAGGTGTGAGGCTCGCGAATTCACGTTATACACAAAGCTGCGCCACACAGACCGTGCTTTGATCATCAACCACAAGACTTTTCTTTTCAACAGAAGCCTTGATCAATTGCGACTTATGTGTGCCACACTAGCAATTCACTCCATGCGACTGATGTCCATCGATATACAACCTCTGAGCTCGTACGTCTCAGAGAAGGGCGTTAAGAAAGAGAATAAATTCTCCGCCGCCAAATAGATGTATATTTAATGAAGATCAATCAACAAAAAATAAAATCCAATGTCAGATACACAATCCATTTACAAGTTCGTTCTGGGTCTGAACGAAACCGGAGGCACTTTCCTCGCATATCCATCGATCTCCAGGTACGTCTGGACGATCACCAACTGTTTCCCTCATCTTGGGTGTACAGCCCAATCGAGATCATCAGTAATCACCCAAACGATGTGAAGACTTCCGGTCTTCAATCACCGTCTTCATCTTCGACATCTCGTCGAATCGGTTATTCAGAATGGGTATAAACCCGGCCTTTCTGAATAACCCACGTATATAATAAACAAATGTTACACAAACACAACAAACGCTTCATTCCAATTCGGAATATTCTTTTATTCACAAAATAACATTCTTAGGGAAAGGTTCCCATTAATTTTATCGAAGATAAATTCTTCTAAATTCATTCTATAATCTTCCTTTGGATATCATTTCAAACTAGTCGGGATTAGCGAACCACACCGATGTAATTATTTATTTTATTTCTCAATCCCAACCTATTCATCCCATGGAGCAAAACTGGTAATACTCCATATCTAACACCACGGTGTTATCGGTAAAATTAATTAACATTTCACGTTCAAATCTAATTAAAGATTTAACTATCGCTTTGGAGCAAAACTGGTGGTACTCCATTCTCGATCACCTTTAAGATTTGATAATTTAAATTATCAATTCACATTTCAATCTAATTAAAGATTCATTAAAACTCCACTTAGTTTTAATCTTCTTAAAAATCAATATCCTGTCTTTAACTGGGTTAAAGAACCAATGTCATCTAGAACACGGTTCATGACAAACCCAAATCACATTCTATTGTTAATCGGGTTAAAGAACAGATGTTGTTCAAAATACCGCTCACGATAAACCCAAAAACCAATTCAAATTCAATTCCAATTAAATATTACTCAATTGATACACTTCATTAAATCTAAATAGAAAGATTTAATGTTTTCCTCTATTGGCTTAAGAACAGTGTTAATGAAGACACCATTCACGACAAACCCAAATCACATTTTGATATTAAATACAAGGCTCTGAACAGAAAATATACCGGCTTATATTCAATATCAAATCCTGTAACCAACAAATGTCATATTGGAAATAACGATATAAATTTATCTCTCAAACTCCCATAACAATATCTGTATAGTCACGAAATCCAATATCGAAATATTCCGAAGATAATTTCGACTCAACTCTATTGGGAATATTGATTATTTTCAAAATCACTTTCAAATTCAATTTATTTATTTCAAAAATAAATTGATTTTAATTTTAGTTCAAAACTAGTTCATTTCGACAAAAATATATTTTTATCCTTTCAAATGTGGAATTTTTCATCCCAGTTCTTTCCAATTCATATATTATGATTTTTCAAAAATTATCAATATTTTTAATAATTTTATCAAGGCCCGTACAGTCGATTTCCATCAACGGCCATCGAACTGCACTCACAGCGACCTTTTTCAAATTTGATTTGGACATAATTCCAAATCCAACCGTTAGATTTCAAATTTCTAATATTCATTGGAAAGCTATTTTCGATACGAACCCAACGGTTCTGGTTTTAGGAGAATCCGACGGTCGGATCTCCCGTAACGTCGATTCGAAGTCAATGGTCGAAATTCACGAATTGCCGCGGCGCGGCGCGTTCTATTCAGGCCATTATATATATAATATATATATATTATATATTCCGTCGATTTCCTTTTAAAACGTATTTTATAAATCATTTTAAATTCGTTTTCAAAATCATTTCAACACTATATTCAATTTTAAATCAAAATTGAATATTACCTATCATTACTATATAAATGATAATATTTTCAAAACGTTATATTTTGAAATCACTTCTTTTCTATATTCATTATAAAAACGAATATAATCGATATAAATATCGTTCACGTCAAAATAGCGCAAGTCTAGTCAACATGGCTTTATATATTTCAACAAACTTCTTTATTCTATTCAACAGATGAATATTTCCTATTCAACACATGAATCTATATTCCTTTCAACACACGACTAATCTCAACACATGAGTACTGTCAACACACGACGATTTTTGTTAAGTAAAATATTTTATAAAACTATGGTATCTATCGTTTGATTTTTAATTAGACTCCACCGTGAAGTAGTTCTAATTTTAAATATGATAAAGATGTAAATTTTATAATTTAAAATATTTTACTCAACACATAAATAGTTTCAACACATGAACATCGTCAACACATGACTATTTTTATATTCAACACATGAATTTTCTTTTATAATATTCATTAATTTCCCGATTGGAATGAGGCCCAATCAATCACCATATAATGTTAATTATATGGATTCCATACAACACATGTATATAAATAGCAACGATAAATAATCAACAATCATCCAAAGTGCACCACACAACTGCATAAGCATCAAACACAAATAATCAATGCTTACACAGTCTGTCGACCAATCGATCGAGATATAATGAAATAATTGAGATTAGTGTACGCCTAATATTATCCCAACACCCGTATGGGGTTTCAAATCAACAAACACAGATTTTTATTTGTGCAGTTGGGCGATGTGTAAAATTTATCGACCCAATCAATATCAGTCAAATCAGTGTGTATAAACAAATCGGCTGATTTCTTTATAAATATTTATTTATTCACTTTTACGTTAAAAATTAATTTATTTCAACCATCCACATTTTATTATCGATTTCACATCAACATCACAAACAAATTCCACAACACATCAAACAAACATACAAGCCGTCCATGGTCTGTGGACGACGGGTGTCGGGTGCTACTAAGCACCGTCTGCATCCTAGTATATATATATATATATATATATATATAACTAGAAAAAGAAATTTAGAGTGAGAAGTTCTCACCGATAGCTAATCCAATACCACGGCTCTTCTTATGTAGAAAATCTTGTCGTTCTCGCCATTTGTCACTTTCGTTGCCCGTAGCCACTACATATATAAAAATCACATTTTTATATTGTTGCTATTTATATACAAAAAATCATATTTTTATACTACTACTACATAGATAAAAATTCTATTTCTACATCGCTACTATATAGATAAAAATTCTATTTTTACAACGTTGCTATATAGATAAAAATTCTATTTTTACATCGTTGCTATATAGATAAAAAATCTATTTTTATAATGTTGCTATATAGATAAAAATTCTATTTTTACCTCGTTATTCTCTACATAAAGATTTCGCCTTTTCAAATATAAAGATTTTTATTTCGCTACATATATAAAGATAATATTTTTATATTCTCTATTATATAAAAATTATATTTTTCCTTGTATAAAAATAAAATCTTTTTCATTTTGAAAATCGAATCCCTCTAATGTTAAAAATCAAACCTTTTATGTTATAAAGATCTAACCTTTTTAAAGTTAAAAAATCAAACCTTTCTCAAGTTAAAAATCTTTTCTTTTCAAACTCTTCATACATATAAAAATTGAAGCCTTCATATATTGAGAAATCATATCCTAGATAATTTCTATAAAACTGAAAAAAGAAAATTAAACAATCAATAAAGGAGAACTCACATTGTTTAATCGAGGAAGGGTTTTTTTGCTGTGATGGAGGAGTGATGGCCGGAGGCCGACCGTCGTAGGGGGGAAAGCATTGGGCGGAGGTGAGGCGGTGGTTGGTGACGCGGGCTGTGGGGTCGAGCGCGGGTGTTGTCGTAGTAGGAAGGGTGAGGAGAAGCGGAGGAAGAGGGAGAAGGAGGGGGTGGTGCGCGGGGTCAGGCGACAGGGGGGCTGCGCGATTCGTCTCCTAGGGTTTCTTTTCTTTTTTTCTTTCAGTTTTGAAATGATACGGGGGGGGGGGGTGGGGGGCTGAGAGGTAGTAAGGTGGAGGAGAAAGGTTTTTTATTATTATTTTAATTTCAAAAAGTTTAATTTTACATACGACCTCTAAACGAGGCCCACCGCCTGTCGTCCATAGCTAATTACCAACATTCCGAACACAATGGGATATGTATCGTAAGCTGATTCGACCGTTTCGATCAGTTTCCGTTAAAATCAACATATAACTCTATATATTGAATTTGAACGCACATTTCAATTTACCGAGGCCACATACTAACTCGAAAAATTCCAGAAAAATATTTTCTAGCTTCGTATTGACGATACGGTCCTAACAAAACTAATTTCATCGAATTCTGAGACCGTTGGAAAAATGGTCATTTTCCAGTCGATTAAAATCAACTAAAACTGGTCAAACACGTTTTCTTTTGCCACGCTCACATATTGAATCGAAAAATTATGAAATTTGAAACCTAACAATAATTTGACATCATGGACCCAACAAAAGTGGTTTCGTCTAAATCCGAGGTCGTTTGCAAAATTCCCATTTTTAAGGGCCTAAATTCCATAGCGACTATTCAGGATTTTCAACTGGACATATCTTTTGATTCCCGTTATGAAATCTTGATTTTCCGGATTCGTTGGAAAGATATTCCCAATTAGATCTATTATTTTTGGTTTCGCTAAAATCCGGTTTATTTTGCACCCGGTATGTTAAATTGAAGTTTGAAATCGAATTATCGAACTACCGCGCCATTTTCAATTCTATTTATAATTTAAAATAAATATTAATATTCTAACGACGATGTATATAAAGATATACGTTTGAATTATATTCAAAATAAATTTCTCGTCGATATTATTTAAAATAATTCATTTTAAATGTTCAAACTTCTCTAAAATTGCCAAAATAAAATTTTTAAACTGGCTCGCATTTCCGGGTTGTTACAATTGTCATTTATAAAATCCTCATTAATAGAGACATCAAGTGATATCGGTTTAGAAGTGTTGATTTGTTTATTCTCGTCATGTATATATTTCTTAATCCCTCTTGTCTTATATAGATCTTTCATTTCCCTCTTGTAATTGATTTTCAATTTTAATATTATTTATTGATTGTTCATTCAGAAATTGAAATCAATAACCAAACCTGACTGTATTTATAATTCGTCAAAATTATTATTAGATTTTGAAATTGTGATGAATTGTGACTGCAGTATATTTCACAATAAGAGGAGATTGTATTTAAAATTTTCATGATAGTTGAACATTTATTATAATATCTTTGAATTGGTAATTATTTCACGACCATCTCCTTTATCCATCATCATTATGCCATCCATCATGTTTTTTATATTAATGTGGAGAGTTTAATATTTTTTTAAAAATCATCTTGAATAAACAGTGAAAATATTTGTGTTAGATATTGGACAGTGTTATTATTCATAATTAGTGATAATTGAAAATTTTCAATAATCCCGGTACAGTCGAGCATATTTCATAATATAATTAATTTAGAAATTTATTTCACAATCCATTTCTGTACCTACCACATTTCTATCATTCATATTGGTTTTATATACCTAGGAGTTTTTTCATTTTGAAACTGAAAATAATAAAAATATATGATATATAAGTGTGCCTCTAATCTCATTTAAAAAATCCAAGCTCTGATAATGCATGGTTATGAGATAACTTATAATTTAAGCTACGATTGACCTTATTTAAAAATCCAAGCTCTGGTTATGCGTGGTCAGTGTGCTCTTAAATCAAAAGAAAAAGAAAATAATTTGCAATAAATAATTTTTTATATGAAATTCTCCTTGTTATGCAAAAACCAGCCTATCAATCCATTTTCTAATTTGTGAAATGTGTTGAAATCTTATGACGTATTATGATTTGTTGATTGATAGGTATTGGGATATGAGATTATTCGATTCTGTCACTTAAATATAATTATTAACTATAGTCCAAATCCATCACTGTTTTTGTGCTCAAATTTATAAAATTCTTTTGAAAATAATTAGAAAAGATTCATATTTTTTAAACTCTCTGCATTTTTATAAATTCATCGTAAATCCGTTATTCTCTAAAATGTGAAATATGCCACTAGTTCTCAGTATATTATGATTTTTGTTTGACTGATTGAGATTTATGATGACCGTTCTTCCTCTTAAGCTGAAATTATATTTCTATTCATCTATATTTTTGTATCCTTTTGATGATAACAAAAGGGGTAAATGGATTTGTGACGACTCCAAACCCCGATAAGACGGTGCAAGGGTAATCTTTGGAATATAACACATAAAGAGATAACAGCATAACAGAAATAAATAAATACACCAGATAATGTACAATAGAATACACTGGATAAATATAATCATTAGAGTTACACAGTATATAGGATCATACTTGGTACAAAATACAGTTCAGCTATACATAAAATGTCTACAGCGGAAAACAAACATAATATGTACAACAGGAGCTGAACATCATAAAAAGAGATAAATGATAGAATCCATCTTCAGCTCTAGCTATCCAAAAAGAGCCTGCTAAAACCTGAATACAAGGCTGCCCGTGTAGAAATAGGGGCACCCGAGTTTGCAAGTGAAACAAACTACGAGTCAGTCATGGGACTGGTATGAGAAATCTACTTAAGACATTTTACAATATGGCAAATCACACGACCATGCCACTTTCGCGGAACGGGTTTACTCCATTGGATTGCCAGTGCTTTAAAACAAATAATCATTTAAACATCGCAATGCTTTTTATAAAATGAAGCCATTATAAGACTCATTTCCCATCACACAATGCAACACAAACCAAAGGATAGAGTTTTACCTTATAATGGCCAAAATATGCTTGAAACGAGCAAAACAAATCATTTGATACTACTGCTAGTGTATATATGTTTCAAAAACAATTTCAATCATAAGTATCAATCATAGACGGCATTAATGCCCCATATCACTTTGTCGCCATATATATATATATATACATACATATATATATACAATCAAAACCGCATGGTGTCGTATTTGGAAATTGGATTTCCATCATGAACCAAGGCAAAAGATAGTCCTTACCGAATTCGAGAAGCTCTAGCCCATCCCTCAAGCAAGCGCGCAGGCAAGCCTTGGATCATCAGGGTCGGTCCACCGATGTGGATTAAAATTCCTGAACACTGCGTTTCCCTGCCCTATGGGACGTCACTGGTCATATCCGACCACACCATCGGCTCCGAAGAGACCAAAGCAAACCGAGGCCTCGCTTTCCATCATCCACATGAGTAAAATACCCAGGCGTGCAAAACCCAAAGAACCACTCCTAGCTAGAAGGAAACGCATGTCCTCCCTAAAGTCCTTCTCCAATTTCTGGCTCATACCGGGGTGTAAGGCTCGCGAAACAACGTTATACACAAAGCTATGCCACATAGGACGTTCGTTGATCATCAACCGCAAGACTTTGCTTTTCAACAGAAGCCTTGATCTTCAGCCACTTAGGCATGCCACACAGGCAATTCACTCCATGCGACTGATTTCTATCGATATATAACCTCTGAGCTTGTACGTCTCAGAGAAGGGCGTTAAGCAAGAGAACAAATTCTCCGCCGCCAAACAGATATACATTTAACAGAGATCAATCAGCACAGAATAAAATACAACGTCAGACACACAGTCCATTTACTAGTTCATTCTGGGTCTGAATGAAATTGGAGGCACTCAATACCTCGCATATCCGTACAATCAACAAGTACGTCCGGACGGCTACTACTTCAGCCCCGTTAAGGTAGCTACTCCTATCATGAGCATCAGTAGCACCCCTCCATTCGACGTGAAGATCATCGGTCTTGCACCGTCTTCATATCTTCGACTTTCACTCATCGAACAATTATTTGAAATGAGAATCAACTTGGCCTTTTCAAATAATTCACGTATATTTACAATTTCAAATCAATTCATTTCAATGGTTAAATAATTCGATATCACTAATTCTGTTCTTTAATGTAATTTTCACACCAAACACATTCAACCATCAAATATCACATAAACCGAGCAAATTCAGTTTATTTCCATTGCATATCGTTTATAATATTTTATCTCGATTTATCGCTATTTTTATTTATTTAAAAATAGCCAATTCATTCAAACGACGCTTCAGGCCCAAACTCGGCCGTAGCGCTGTTTTTCTTCATATTTAATTTACACATATCTGAAAATCTAACCGTTGGATCTTCACAAGTTTTATATCATTAGAAAGATCTTTTAATAATGAATCCAACGGTTTCAGTTTTGGGAAAATCCGACTGTCGGATCTCCCGGTACAATCGTTTGAAGTTACGATTTCAAAATACGAACTACAGCGTCGTTATTCGATTTAATTTAATTATATATATATATAATCGATTCTGGCACTGTTTTTCTTCAGATTTAAATTAAACATTCTAGACAATCCAACCGTTGGATCTTTACAAAGTTGGTGTCATTGGAAAGATATTTCCAAAGCGAACCCAACGGTTGTGGTTTCGGAAAAATCCGATGGTCGGATCTCCCGCACTAATCGTTTGAAATCACGGTTTCAAAACACGAACTGCAACTTCGTTATTCACTATATTTTAATTATATTTATATAAATATATATAAATATAATTATTTCTTTGATTTCAAAACCATATCCACTTTATATATTTGATAAAAATGATATTTTTATCATCAAAAATATTTATTTCACATCACCATTTTTAAAACTTCATATTCACAATAAAAATGTAGATTTTATTGTTCAATCTATATATTCAACACATACGATAAAATATGATTTTTATAATTCTAATCCTTTATACAACAAATGAATATTTCCTATAGTTGATATATGTAACACCCCGTATTTTCTGAGAATATTAAAATAACAAATTAAAGAATAATGTTTAGCATTGTTCTAAGGTTTGTAAGCAAAAGACTTAGTAGCTCATTTGGTTAGAACATGTGACTTGCATACAAGAGGTAAAGAGTTCGATCTCCGCCAACGCCATATTTTTGTTTTAGGGGAATGGCTAAAAAGTGGCTTAGTGTGAACGCAGTTCAAAAAAGTGGTTTGGTGTGAAAATGGTTAATTATGAAGAAGTTATTAAGCCTTGAAGTTTGTATGCATATGAGATATATATATATATATATATATATATATATATAAAATAAATAAATATGCAAAAACAGCTCAAAACAGCGAATTGGGAGGGGGAATAACCGAACCGGCACATTTTTGAGATCGACCCGAGCCTCGCTGGGTCGACTAGGGGTTAATCCAGGGTGTTTACCTGTCAACCCGTGGGCTGATTTGCTCAAATGCAGATTTTGCATCTGATTGGTTCTCATGGTTCAGGGTTAATCTAATGGTCCTAAATAACTTCCTACACCTATATATACATCCATTGCTCTCTTCTTCTCTAAAAAAATAAATCAATGGAGTCTCTACTCTGCTGAAACCTAAGCTAGGACTTGTACTTCTTCTTCCTCCAATTATGATTAGGATTAAAAGAGAACAACTACAACACCTTTTTCTTTTAGAATCCAACCAAGGAAAGTACAGGTATTTTCCGATATGAAATTTAATTATGATCTTAGCATGATAATGAATCTGAATCTGAGGTTATGTCTTTTTCTGTTTATCAGATCTGTTCTTCTGCTTTATTGTTATTATTCTGTTTGTTATGTATTTCTTCCTTCCTTCTTTCTTTTTGTTTGATAGCCAGGCTACCACGAGTCTGAGCCAAATCTCATAAGAGATGAACGCATAAATGCTAAATTTTGGGAAGAATATTAAATGAGTCATATTTGGGCATAATTGATTTGTAACTAATTTGAGGACACAACGCATGTTGTAATTCTGGACATAAATTTGAGGCATATTGCATAAGATGACCTATGACTTGGAAGAAGAGGATTATTGTGACTTAAAACATAAAATAGGTTGCAACTTAGAAACATAAATCTGAGGCATATAATTGAACATAGTTTTGAGGTATAAAGAATATTTGACATTACATGGGATTTGGGGCGTAAAATTTAACTGTGAACATGTAACTGATTTGGATGCATAGTACAAGTTATAATTCAAGATCTATATCTGGACATACTATACATATTATAGTCTATAATTTGAAAAAAAAGAGAATTAATTTGCATATGACTTAGGTGTAAAAATCTATATTAAGATTTGATAACTATTAAGTGTGAATACACCTAAATGGGGATTTTTGGATATATGGCATGCATTGTAATTAATGGTTATATTTGGCATAATTTATGTGTGAATCACGATTGGGATTTTTGAGCATATTCTGTACTATGCAAATTTAACTAAAATTTGGGTATATGTCATATTATGAATCATGACCATGATTTAGGCATGTGAATTTAGGCCTAATTTATAATTCAGCAAGAATTGTCAATGAAACCTTAAGGAATGTTTTAGATCTGCTAAATCTGTTTAATCTATTGAATTGCCTAATCTGCTAAATTTGTTATCTGTTTAATCTGTTGAATTGCCTAAACTGCTAAATATGTTGAAACGCCAAATCTGCTAACTATGTTAAACTGCCTAATCTGCTAAATCTGTTGTGTCGCCTAATCTGTTAAATCTGTTAAAAAGATGAATAATTGTAATTTGTAGGCAATCTAAAATTGAGTAAAACATGTTAATTTGATTAATCTGCTGCGACTTGAGAAGAAGTTAAATTTGTTAAATGAACATTATTAGTCTTATATTTTCTGTAAGGAAATAAAGTGGCTATGACACGAGGTTAGACTCCGTTTGCGGTGGAAGCCTGCACGGAACCAACCGGCTTAACCAGCAACCATAAACTGTCAGTCTAATGTGAGAGGTCGTACGCATAACTAAAATATGCTTAGACACGAGGTTAGGTATGGCTTGTGGTAGAAGTCTGCCTGGAACCACCCGACACATCTAGCGGCCACAAGCTAGCGACCTAATGTGAGGGGTCTGCGCATTAATAACTAATTAATGCAAATCTAAGATAAATATGATGTCTAAAACATGTTGGGTGGATAGGGTTAAACCAACTGGACTAATGAATTTAACAAACCTGTTTCGTGCATCTGTAGGCCCAATACAAAGTTAGATAAATCTGTAAATCTGTTAAATCCATATATCTGATCCGTTAGTCTGAAAACTTGTTAACTTAGTTGTCTGATCTATGAACTAGTTGATCTAAACTCTGTATGTCTGAACTTGTAAACAAGTTAACCTGAAATCTGTTAGTCTGGGGACACAAGGTTAGGAGGGAAATTACTTGTGTCATCTGTTGTTTGGGACCCAAATTAGTCAGTAACCCTTTCTGATATCAAAAACTATGACCCAACAGTAGGTAGGGTCCGGGCACGCTTACTGAACTAATTATAAGCGATTCATTCTGATAATGGCGAGGGGTGTTGATGGTGCGTTCCAACCGGGTCATGTGCGTGCATGGATCCCGGTCTGCCTCTGAGGATGTAAGACGCCGTGACATCTGTAAATAGGTCTGTGTCATTCAAAGGTTGCCACTTTAGGGAGTGATACACCCTTCTATGGGGCTGGCACAGGGTATTTATGTATTAGGGAGCCAATCGCAGGGGATAGGACTTAGGGTACACTTAGCTCTGTTTGTTTCTATGGGGTACCGTCTGTTTTCTGTTGGGTGGTAACACATGTCTGTTTCTGCATGGTACCGTCTGTTGAGGTGGTAAAGGCTCATTTACTAGTGTACACCTAATTCTACATTCTGTTTCCGTAGGGATTAATCTGTTTCTGTACCTTCTGTTCGGGTGGTAAAGGCCCATTATTAGCATTCTATTTCTGTACTTTCTGTTGGGGTGGTAAAGGCCCATTACTAGCATTCTCTTCTATGGAAATTATTTTGTTCCTGTTTCTGTTTCAGTTTAGACATTGGGGTGACACCTAATCCTGTTATACTAGTATTAGTGCAGTGAAGTGAAAAGTAATAGCTTATATCATCCTGTTTTTTTGTTTAGTTTAAGTATATCTGTTACTCTTTTTGTTGTCATCTCTTATCCAGCTTTATTTCCATGTTATGATTATTATTATCTATTCATATACTGAAAGTCACTGGACTTGCCAGACTTTTATGTCTGTCCCTTGTTGTTTCGCCTCTTTTCTTTCCCCCCTCCCCCCCACGTTTCCAAGGAGGGAATACTCTAGCTTTATCTGGATTCCTTCTGCTTGAAGTGCTTAAAGCATGGCTTGGCTCTTTATAGCTTCTGTTCTGTGGGGATTATGATTTTGAAGATTTGTACTCTGATGTTTTTGAACAAGGCTGATATATATGTACATGAGTTTTTGGTAAAGTTGTAACCAAACTGATTTCTGTTTTTTTTTTCCGCTGCAATAAAGTTATAAAGTTTTTCAAGTACTATTTTATATCTGTCTTGTAACATTTTGTTCTGCCTACTAAAACGCTCCATCAAAGTTAAGGCATTCCCTTTGTGAGTGACCTTAACGGAGGTGGGGTGTTACAATATATATAATAAAAATGTGATTTTTATTGTAAAACAATTTATTCCAAAACACGATTATTTTATATAGTCTATATATAAGGTAAAAATGTTATTTTTGGTGTTAAAATAATTTATTTAAAATACTAATATTTTATATAGGCTATATATATAATAAAAATGTGATTTTTATCTTTCAAATAATTTACTCAACAAATGAATTCATTCAACACATGAATTTCTATTCAATACATGAATTCCTATTCAACACACAAATATAGTTTCAAAACATGAAAATAAATCTAACACATGAATATTATTGAAAATTTCGGTAGCATAACGGCAGGGTAGTTAAAACAGGCACCGTCCCTAGTACGGCTCCTCACTCTACCCTAAAACCTCGTGGTTTTTGACAATGGGGATCTCATGCATCTAATTCGCGTGTAGGCGAGCATGTTTATTTTTCTTTTCCACAAACTAATCCTATGTGGGATTTCAATCACAATCAATCATTTCAAATCAACCATTCATGATATTCACCAAATTTCACATCAACTAATAATCCAAACAATATCACAACCAATATATATTGTCCATGGTCTGTGGACGAGGGGAGTGTGTGTGTGTATATATATATATATATATATATATATATATATATATATATATATATATATATATTCGTATATAAATATATTTCAATTTCATTTCACTTCATTTCAATTTATTTCAACGCATATATAATTTTTACAATGCATATATAACTTATACATCGAACATACAACTTATACAACGCTTATACATGAGGTGTACAATGCTTATATAAATCATACATCGACTATATAATTTATAAATCGTTGTTTTCCATATCGTTTATAAATTAGAAAACTCACATTGGGTTCCACTGCACCAAAAATTGCAGAAGGCTCAGAAAAATATGCGGTCTCTTCTAAAATGTAGAAGACATCCACACGAGACCACTGTCTCTTGTTTCACTGAATTTTGACAAGAAACGAAAAAGATATAATTTTTATTGTAAAATCATAAACCGTAGCGCTTTAAAGTGCTATAGAATAGTTTAAAATAAAATAGGCCGTTACCTCAGCTATTCGTTCAAAACTAGGTATGGATTTTTATCTGAATCCGCGTAGCTAGGGGCCGATCGGCCTGCGCCAGGTGGAAGCGCTAGGAGAGGCGCCCAGATCGACGGTGGGGTGGTCAGACTCGGCAGCGGATCTGAAGCACGGCGGCGCCGGGAAGTTCGTCACTTTGGGGGCTCGATTCTCACAAAATACGATATGATAAATCACAAATTCTATATGGATGTGTAGATCTTGAAGAGTACTACAAAATCCATAACTGCGGTAATGGATTTCGTGAAGTCGATTGGGAGAATTTGAAGAGAGAAGGCCTCGAGCTTTTCGGTCGTGCGTAGCTGATGGTATCGGGGGGGAGAGAATTGATTTGTTGAGTTGTGATTGGCCCAGGGATTTTTTTTAATTTATATATTTTTATAACTTCAAAAATACCCCTCTTCACATACTAACTCCAATCCAAACCCAACGACTGTCGCCACTAGCTAAATACTCCCATCCCGAGCATAATGAGATATGTTTCGTAGGCCCATTCGACTGTTTCAGTCAGTTTCTCTTCAAATTAAAATATAAAACATTCAATATTTGATTTGAATGTACATTTCAATTTACCGGGGCCATTTACTGATTCTAAAAATTCCCGAAAAATAAATCTAGCTATGTTTTGACGATACGGTCCCAATAAAACTAGTTTCGTCGAATTATGAGATTGTTTGAAAAATGGTCATTTTCTGCTTGATCCAATTTAACAAAAATTCACCAAACACATTTTCCTTTGCCACACTCACATATTAACTTCAAAAATTATGAAATTTGAAACCTAGCAATAATTTTACATCCCGTATCCAACAAAAGTGATTTCGTCGAATTCTGAGGTCGTATGCAAAATGTCTATTTCCAAGGGCGATATATTCTTTATAGCGACCTTTCTGAAAATTCATTTGGCCATAACTTTTGATTCCCGCTATGAAACTTCGATTTTTCAGATTCGTTAGAAATATATTCACTAACAGATTTAAATATTTTTAGTTTCACTAAAATCCGATTTATTTTGCACCCGGTACAGTCAGTCAAAGTTTGAATTGAAATTTTGAAACTACCGCGCCTTTTCAGGCCATGTTTATAATTTAAAATGATTATATTTATTTTCAAACATCGATTCAAACCTTACTTTTCATCAATATTATTTAAAATATTTATTTTAAATATTTAAAATTCACTAAAATAGCCAATTTAAAGTTTTTAAGCTGGTTCAAATTTTCCGGGTTGTTACAAGAATGAGATTTTCATTTATGAGTGTATATTTTATAAATATTTTTAATTTTGAAAATTAATTAAATTCATTAATTTCACTCGTGCACAATTATAGGGGGAGTTTTCTAGTGTAGGGGGAGCTAACAAATAGGGGGAGTTCAATCTTCATTGTCAAACACATTTATTGGATTCAAAATCTTAATATTTGTTTTTCATCATCAAAAGGGGGAGATTGTTGTATATAACGATGTCGTATACACAATTTATATGATTTTTGTTTTCTGATAACAACCAAATATCTATTATTATAAATGTGTTTGTGATTGTACTGTTACATCACATTAAAAAAGTGGAATATAATATTCATATTTAAATAGAATACGACTAAACACGAATTCAAACATTCAATATTATTTTATTTCGAACATTTTTTAATAGTACAAATTTATACCTCCAACTATTTGTACACTTCACTGATAATTTTCATTTCAATACATTTTAGTACATAACTCCTCACTACAACAATCAACACTCAGTTGTACATTTTCCATCTATACATACATTTACTGTTACATTTACATTCACCAACACTACACTGTATTCTGTCTTCACTGCACAGTCAGTCCAGTCTTCATGCGTACCTGTCACATGAAACACACACAGTACAATGCAATAGAAATGAAATAGAATCCACGCGAATAAAAATTTTAATTTTAATATTTTTTTGCCTCATAATTTCGGTGTGTTTCTCATAATTTTCATGACTTGATCTGATATGTGAATATAGCATGTGCACGATACATGTATACACACACATGTGTATGTATATACTCATATTATAGTGCAGGGATAGGAAAATCAATCAGTTTGGCTGCGTGTACACACGTGCATGAATATACATGTGTGCACTGCCTCGCCAAACAGTGTGCAACTGAGGAGTAGCCGCATGGACCATCTCGACTCAGTGCATATATGAAATCAACAACGATCAAGCAACATGTTACTACAGCAAGTAGTCAAGCCATGATCAAGCAATGACTAATACATGCAGATGAATAAGAAAGTGCAATAAGGGGATAATCAGTTTAGAATGGTGCAACATGCAAAACAACAAACAACATGTTCAGAATGTATACAAGTAGCATGGTGGAGTCAGCCAGCTCAAATTAAAGTGACAAAAATGGTGGAAATGCAAGCAAACACAACGGAGCTAAAACGAGTGTACACGAGATGTTGGTAGCAAAACTACAAGCCATGGCCATAACTCACACAAGCAGTAATAGTGAAAGAATAGTTTAGCAAGGACAAAAACAGTTTTCACATACGATAGCTCGACAAACAAGTGAAGATGCAACAGGCCAATACAAGGTGCACATGTATGTATCAACATAGTGCAGATACTAACATGTCAACAAGTGATCAAGGAAAAAACCAGAGACTTCAACATGGGTTAAAAAATGAGTTGAAATAGAGCAGTATTAACATGTTTCAGAGCATATATATTGTAACACCCCACTCCCGCTATGATCACTCACTAAGGGAATGCCATAACATCGGTGGAGTATTTTAAGTGAATATAGAACAGAGAAATTACAGCAAGACAGATATAAGTAATACTTGAAAATTTAAAACATCATTTCATTGCAGCGGAAAGTAAAACATGTTTGGGATATTGGTTGAAATGGGCCCCCACAAGCTACCCACCTAAGCTTGTCATTTCTAGTGTATACCACTTAACCCTTTAATCATGTTTTAATTACATGTTCCCCTTTGGTTAAGTACTCTAATCGTATTTTCTATTGCCACCCAAGGCAACCACTAGATTTCCACATGCCACCCAAGGCACCCACTTAACCCCTCATGTCCCTCTACATGCTAATATGGTTAAGTGTTTCTTAATTAATTAATTAAGATCATGACCTCATAAAGACCTCTCACATTAGACCATCTTTCATGACTGCTGGATATGCCGGTTGGGTCCGGGCAGACTTCCGTCATAAAAAGGGTCTAACCTCGTGTCTTTACTTTAATCATGTATTTAATTTATGACTAAGACCTCTCACATTGGGCCAATCATTTGTAGCTACTGGATTGCCGGTCGGTTCCGGGCAGACTTCCGCTACAAAAGGGTCCAACCTCGTGTCTTAGTTGATTAATTACACCTAATTAATCACCCCCATAATTTGTATTAATTATCCCTAATTAATTACACATTTTTAAGAATATGGGTAGACCAAACTAAATAGGTAAATTCCCAATTCCATAGTATGGGTAGACCTAACTTAATAGGTAAATTCCCAACTCCATAATATGGGTAGACCTAACTTAATAGGTAAATTCCCAATTATGTCCATTCATTTTATGTTATACTTAAGCATACCAACTTTACACATTTTTATTAACATGCATATTAACCCCATCGTTTCCCACGTAATTCGTCCTCATGACATGTCATATAAATGGGAAGTTTTATTATAAATGTGATGGGTTCAATCTTAGCACAACGTTGGCATTTACATGGGTTTAAAAGGTGTCAACTTGCATCACAACATTAAACCCAACTAGCATAAATCATTAACCCAAACTTGCATATGAACTTGCATATAAACTTGCATATGAACTTGCATATAAACTTGCATATGAGCTTGCATAACATGTCATACATAGAGGCAACCTTGCATATGTTATGCATATCATGAAAAGAGACAAACTTGCATATGAACTTGCATACAAACTTGCACATAAACTTGCATATGAACTTGCATATAAACTTACATATGTACTTGCATATAAACTTGCATATAAACTTGCATATGAGCTTGCATATCATGTCATACATAGAGGCAACCTTGCGTATGTTATGCATATCATAAAATGAGACAAACTTGCATATGAACTTGCATATAAACTTGCATATGAGCTTGCATAACATGTCATATCATAAAAAGAGACAAACTTGCATATGAACTTATAACATACGACAACCACAACATGCATAAATCCTCATTTACATCCATAGCCTCCTAATATCCTATCCTAATTAGTTTAGCAATTTCTTGGTAAAGGCATAGGAACTCACCAAAACCAAGATTAGCAAACTTATGAAGTAGAACTAGTTGTTATAATTGAAGAAGATGATGATTAGAGGTTGATTAGCTTGCAACTTTCTTCATAAACTAGTGGAGGCTCCTCCTAAGTTTGATTTTGGCGGCATGATGGTATCAATTCTATTTTTAGTATGGATTAGGCTTGCATTAGGGTGTATTTATAGGATTAGGGTGTGTTTTAGACCATAGGATTAGCCCTAGGTTAGAATAGGTCCGTCAGATTTAGAAAGTTTCCAGAACACAGCCCAAACCAGCCAGAAAAACCAGACCTGGTGCACCCAGGCCAATTGGTTCGACACCCTGTGTCGACAGGCAATTCGACAGGGCAGTCGACTTGGCCTGGCCCAAGTCGACAGGCCTGTCGACAGCCCTGTCGACATGGCTAGGGCGGGACATTTCCCGCCTGACCCCCGCTGGTTCCAATTTCGAAATATGAATTTGAATTTTAAATCTGTTTTGAACTTTGAATTTTCTGCAAACTTCATTGGGCCATAACTGGGCCATACGGACTCCGATTTGCAAAATTTCGGACTCTATTTCGCGTATTTTTCCGAGACGAACGCAATGACGCAGCCCGTCTCCCCCAATTCTCACATCTAAGAATATTTATTCTGCAATTAGTAAATTTTAGCATTAACTGAAATTCGTGGTGTTACATATATATATATATATATATATAAGTGTTCACTATCATTGGCATGTATAACAAGTTCGTGAAACAACAGTGTATAATGGCTACAAGCAAAACTAGAATGACATATCTATATGCAAGCATAACTGTTTGGACATGCAATTTTTGGACAACAAGAATGGTGCATCATGAACTATGTGCAACAGTATTGCCAAAGTGTCGAGACAACATTGAATTTGTGCAGATATATGGTGCTGGTACAAATTGGATTAACTCAAGTGCAAATGTGCAAGTAGATAAATCTTTTCAGAATATCATTTTTGGCAACAAAATATTTTTTCTAGATTTATCAAAGAGAAGTTAAATTCCAGAAATTGCTCAAAACATTTATGGCGACAGTTTAAGTGCAAAAATTTTTGTGTCCAGATATGGCAAAAGAAATCAAATTAGTGAACAATGTTTTTGGCAAGTGTTTAATACCTTCCCAGATATCAACAAATCATTCATGGGATGTTTCTATTAGCAAATTCGAGTAGAGTCTTTTAGAAAACAATCAATTTAGCATGTTCTTTGAAGGCTAAAAACATGTCCAGGTTCATCAAGCAAGTCATGGCATGTTTTTAATCAAGGCAACAAAACCAATTCAATTTCAGGAAATCATGCAAGTATCACAAATCATTATTGGCAAGATATTTTGTTTCCAGGGATTCAAGGCAGATTTAATTTGAAAAAACTGAGGAAACATTAAAAACATTTCCAGAAAATATCAATCAAATCATTTTTGGCAGGTTTTCAATTTCCTGAAATCAAATATTGTTTTCAGATTCACAGTGGTTTATAAAATCATCCAAGTTCGTCAATTCAAATTCACAGAAGAGCCAATTCTCATTCAAGCTGTGGAAACTAAAAGGGGAACCACACGCAAGTCAATAATTGAAATTAGATAAGTTTTAGGAATTATAAATCCTATAAATACACACCCATATCATCATCGACATAGTATCGAAAGCCAATCCAATAATTCAAAGAGAAAACATTGAAAATCATTTCAAATAACTCACAAAGTTTTCGATCAGAAGTATTCCAAATTGCAGCATCAGGAAGCCACAAAGATTCGAGTATCAGAAGAACTGATTCGATTCAATTAAGCATCTCGATTTGGGATTTGCTAAAAACCCTAATTCCAAGAGATCGGCCACCATTTTAATTCCATAAAGAAAAGGGATCGGGCATTACAAATAAATGGTAGTGGGTCGGGATAGTGTGCAATGTTAAAAAATAGGGGTTTTAAACTCCTTTTTCCCAGTCGCCATTCTTTTACAAGAGCAACTAAAGAGATTGGGTGCAACACAAATGAAAGTGGCCAGCCAACTTATGACTCAAATGAAAAAGGGGATAGACCTTTATATTTAAATCTAGGGTTTTTCTTTTTTAATTTTGTACTGTCTTTTGTAATTTGAATTGAAATCATCTGAACAGTTTCTAGGTCTGTAAAATCTAGGGGAAATCAGATAGGGTGTTAACTGGCAATCTACTAGAGTCTGTAAAATCTAGGGTTTACTAGTTACAGGGCTGTAATCAAGGAAAATCTGATCTAGGGGATTAGATCAGTCTAGGGTTTTGAGCATAGGGTTAAGGCAGGAGCGAGGAGTTCGCGAGTTTACAGGGATTGTAAGCGAGATCTGTGTTTAACACCTAGTAGAACGTTAGGAATGCAGCAGTAGGCAAGATTTTGCCCAAGCTGGGTATATCTTATGTCATTTACTTTCTGCATTTCTATTTCTTCTATTTTCTATGATCTTTGAATATATTAATATCTAGCGAAAATTTTAATAAACCATATTCACCCCCCTCTAGCGTTAATCTAGATCCAACACACTTCACAAGTGCGCCAGCTATCCTGGCCTGTTTTCTGATATTTCTGCCAAACTTCCATCGTCCGTAACTCCTTCATACGGTATTGGTTTTATGAAAATTCGGACACTATCTTAAGTAGAGTTCCGAGACGAATGCAATGGCGTTACCCATTTCACATAATTCTTCTTTTAAAAATTAATTATTTTTAATTATACCTTATGTCATGTTTTAAAAATATGGGGTGTTACAAGGGAGGAGGCGCGCGTCTACTGGTGGTGGTGCGGTCAGGTGCGATGACAGGGTTTGACCGTGGCGGCACGATGAAGTTTGAGACTTCGAGGGCTCGAATCTTAACCAATACGCAACAATTATTGACAAATCTGGTATGGATTTGAAAATCTCGAGCTCCTCGACAAAATTCCCTGAAGGAATGTAACACCCCACATCCGTTAAGGTCAGTCACAAAGGGAATGCCTTAACTTCAATGGAGCATTATGGGTACTGAAACAGAAATATTACAAGACAGACATATATAAAACAGCGGAAAGTAAAGTAAGAGTACTCCAAATCATTTATTAAATATAATTGTTTACAATAAAAGCCCATCAACTCCCAATACCCAATTACATAGCTACAATATATGTCTTGCTCAAAAACAAAGAAGCATAAAAATAAATTATGATATTCCCCAATAAAGCAAGGCACGCCATAGCCAAGAGAAATCCAAGCCGTACATGAAAGAACCTTGGAGCTTGGTAAGATCCGAACTAAGCTGTATTCCCAGCCTACGAACCTGTGGGGGGAGGGGGGAAATGGAAGAAAAAGAGGCAAAACAAAATGGGTCAGTCATAGAGACTGAGTACATCCTAGTGACTTTCAGCATAAAAACAGGTAAAAATAACATGGCATGAATAAACTGAAAATAAACATAAGCATGATGACAAGTTAAGCTACAGGCACGATGAATCAAGTATAACATCGCAAGATTTCTAAGCTTCACCATTACACTATTTTCCTTGATTTCCTATATTCTCTACACCACCTAACTAGCGTTCCAATTATTTTATTTAGTTATAATTACAAGATAAGTGATCCCCCATAACCCACATGATAGTTTTATAGGTACATATCCCACGATGAGGGTCCCCCCTCATATTGACAGTTTCATGTCCCCACCGTACCTATCTTAATTGATCGGCTCTTACTTAACATGTTTCACATGTGTTATATACTAAGGTTATCCCAACCCCACAGTTGTGGTAGCCTTCAGGACTACATCTAATATGAGGATTTCACCTCAACCAGCCCAATTGCCATGAATGTGTAAGATGTAACCTTACTACCCTAATCGATTGGCTCCTACTCGTCCTAGTTCTTGTTTGTGTCATGCGCCCCCTACTTGTAGATACTTGTGCTGGTCCTACCCTAGTGTGTATCAATCCCTAGGATGGCAACCCCAACACAATTTTTGATGCACAGCTTTATATCTACTGATGCCCAGTGGCTAAATTTTCCACTCAGGAAATATGTGCACACCCGTAATCCGTCGGAACCTGCACTTCTGCACCACCCGTCGCAGTTTTGACTGCTTACAATTAGCCCAGTAATCGTGCCCCACCCTGCCTTGCTCAGGGTACCGTTGATACCTAATGTGGGTTACTACTGAAACGGGTCCCGCTACTAGGGTTTTCCTAGGGTCTATTCGTATACCCCACAGGTTGGAAAAGTGTTATCCATTCAAGTTACCTTAAGCCCACCCCCATCATGTTACATTGGTTAAGTGTTCACTCTTGTGTTACTTAACCCTACCGCATGTCTTGTTATATCGGTTAAGTGTTGCCTTCGCGTGTTTACTTAACCCTACCACACACTATGTCATATTGGTTAAGCATCGCCAACCCATTTAACTTAACCATCCCATTCTTTAGTTTACATTGGTTAAGTGTTTTCAGGTAATTCATGGCTTAATCCGCCCACGTATCATGTCAAGTTGGTTAAGTGTTGTCTAGTGATTCATAACTTAACCCCGCTATCTTAGCATATCAAATTGGTTAAGTGGTTTCAAGTAATTTATGACTTAACCCGCCCACGTATCAGCCTAAGTATTATCTATATGTTCAAGTTGACTTAACCCTGCCACGCGTCATGTTATATTGGTTAAGTGTCATTAGTCTAGTATATTACTTAACCCACCCATTGGTCTGATTAACAGTTATGTTGGTTAAGCGTTTTTAATTTACTTAACCTTACCCACTAGTTTGATTAACATGTTATGATGGTTAAATCCACACTTATAAGTTTTACGTGTTCTTAACTCATACCGGTTAGGTCCATATTTACATTTCAAATTTCCATGTCATCCCACCTAACCCTCTAACCATACCCACGTCTTATTATGGTTAGTATTCCTTAATTCATTCATTATGACGAACGAATAATGACCTCCTACATTAGACCCTACACTTTGTGGCCACTGGATTTGTCGGGCGGTTCTGGGCAGATTTACACCACAAACTGAGTCTAACATCGTGTCATAAACCGTTATGCCTACAATTCGACCTTCGACCTCTCACATTAGACTGACACTTTATGGCTACTGGATTTGTCGGGCGGTTCCGGGCAGATTTACACCACAAACTGAGTCTAACCTCGGGTCAAAGGTTCATTAATGGTCGTATTCCACCCAAAAACCCCAATTTCAGTCCATGTGTTTAACAAATAAAAATGTTCATATTCATGTTTCAACCACGTTCATATTTCTAGTCATATGCCAATTATCAAGTTCATAATTCACGTTTTTGCCCTAAAACTTATTCCCAAATTATTATTATAATTCACTATAAGGTTATGCCAAGTTATAGCCTTTTATTTACATTACATGCCAACTACCCAAAACCCAACTTAGGTGCGTTCATATTAAACCTCTACCAAGTCATAAATTATCATATATGTTTCAACTCCAAATTTACATAATTAACATATGCCCAAGTTCTAGATTACATGTCAGTTCTACATATGCCCAATTCACACCAAATTTACATATGACCAATTCATGCCATTTTACATATATCAATATTTTTGCCATTTTACATAGGTCAAGTTTCATACCAAACTACATGCATTCCATGTTTACACCAATTTACCTAAACTTACAAACTTTAACTATAACGATAATACTCAAGTCCCAATTTCATGTTATGCCGTCAATTTTACCAAACATATATATATATATATATATATATATATATCCAATATAGACAATATTCTCATATTTCCCCGTATTCAATCATACACAAATCGCGGTTTAGGCCTAGGTCCGAAATTGACCTAGGTTCATCGAAAGAAAATAAATAGGGGAAGGTAGAATTTGTATAACAATCAGTATAGAGAGAAAACTGGCATAAAAACATCATCTTAGGCATAAAAGATAGATCTCGATAATAATATCAACATGAATCAAGAAAAACTGATCTACAACAGGCTGAATAGATCATAAGCTTGACATGAGAATGAAAATAGAGAAGTCCCAAAACTCAAGATTCAAGAAGCAGCAGAAATAGATCTGGATCAATAAACATACTTAAATCCAATTCCACTTTATTCCATGTCCATATTATAATTAACAAGTTTAAATCTAAAAAGTAACTATAACTTACAGAGCATGGCTAGCGAATTAAGAACTGAAATTGATGTAGAAACGTTGCGGTGTCGCTGATCTATTCTCTTGAATTGTTGTAGAAGCGTTGATCTTTGATTTGAATCGAGTTTGAATGCTTAATCTTTAATTTGGGGGCGGCGGCCATGGTTCAAAAGGGAGTTCAGCAGCATAACAGTGTAAGAATGATTTGTTGTGAGTTAGGCTAGGTCTAAGGGTGTTTATATAGGAGTAGGAAACTAGTTTAGGCCCTTAGATAAACCCTAGAACTGATCTGAGCCACCAAAAACGTCACAAGCCCGCAAACAGACCCACCCAGCCAACCAGTCGCATCCAGGCCAACCAGGGAGGTCGACCCCCAGGCCGACCCTATGGTCGACCTGGTCTGGCCAGGTCGACCCCCAGGTCGACCCTATGGTCGACCTGGGCTCTGGGCAGGAATTTTCCCGCCCAGCCCGCTTCTGGGTCTTGAATTCGAATTTGAATTCGAATTCTTGAGCTGTTTTTGATTCTGAAAATTCGTGAAACTTCTAGAGGTCATAACTCGGTCGTACGGACTCCGATTTTCGAAAACACGGACTCGATTTCATGCTGAATTCCGAGACGAACGCAATGGCGCAACCTGTTTCCCTTGATTCTCATTTTAAAAATTAATTATACCTTGATTTCTTGTTTTAACATGTTATTAAAATTCGGGTTGTTACATTCTCCCCTCCTTAAATGATTTCGTCCCCGAAATCTTCAAGTTAAGAAGAATGTGTCCTACCATCCAATCATCCATCTACTCAATCATCAATCACAGGCATCCACTGTCCTTAAGAGATTTCTAATGCTGTATGAACATATACAGAAAGTTTGTGTATACGTTCCTTATTTAATGCAAATGATCAAGCCTGATTGGTCTTCTTAATGCAAAATATGTTTAGTGTCATGAGTCCAACATGTATGCAAATAGTCCTAGTCACATAAACACTATACGTGTGCACAAACATCCATCCATATGCAACATCCACATGATAACACATTCAAATTCATCCATAAACAAGTATAAACACTCATGCATATGCAATATGAAAGGTGACGGAGCCGATCTATGTCTAAGGTGCGTGTATATGCATCCACGAGCAACCACTTGCAATCACTTGCAACCATCAATCATAACATGTCTCAAACACATGTTTACAGCCAATTGTTCCTACCTAAAGATATAGTCGAACGATAGAAGCAAGTAAGAACTTTGTGCCCATTAGGCAATGTCAAAACTGGAAATCTATATCACATATATACCGATTAGGAGAAGAACTCCTTAAGCACCAGCCCCAAAGACCGAAATAAACATCAGACTGACACCCAAAGAATTACTCAACTCAACTAATATATATGATTCTAGGAAACTAAGAATGATAGACTCCTTTTAGGTAACAAGAAATCCCTTCCTAAAACCGACCCGTATGCTATAAAACCCAAAAAGTTTAGTCAATCCAACGGACACCCTCAAGTCCCAACATGTATTACTAACGGATGAGTCATACTCCCTATGGGGTTTGCAATAGAAATAGGATGGATAATAGGACCGAGAGGATATGCTTAAAAGATAGCATGCAAATAAGCTCTACAGGAAAAGAGGGATCAAGGATGTACTCTTAAAAAGAGATATGATGCGTGTATCTAGTCTTCAATCTTCTGATTCGCATTTCCTTGAGCTTAACTCCATTGTGCTTTCACCGTCTTTAACTTCACAATTTCGTAGCTTCTTAATTCTTGTTTCCAAAATATGAGTTGGAACTCATTCCACTGTTGCATTTCGTTTCACTTTCACTTATTATCCTTCTAGTATACTCGGCTCAAACATAACTGCGTACTCATGGTTTCATGTAAGCTCTCCAAAATTCACTAGTGAATCTCGGATCTCATTCACTTACTAGAAGGTATTCCACATAAATGAATTATCTCTTGAAAATAAACAAATGCCAACCATGTTGCCAAGTGTACTTACTAAGGTGATTTTCTATAACTCATGCATAAGCGAGATGAACCATCCTCCTTAGTGGCGAACACTACTCGAGCGGATCAATAAATGTATCAAGAGATTCTAGGTAACTAAGCATCGCAGAACCCTAAAGGTTACACTAGACTTCGAGGGCATTACCACGGAAAGTCAAGAGTCCAACTACCCTCTTTTCATACTCGAGAATGGTATCATTTCTGGACAACCACTCCATCCCTAGAATCAACCTATAGCCCAAAAACATAAGCATTACTTCTGAACTCAACACTTAGCATAGACATTCTCAAATCCAAACAAGTCATGAATAAATGAGCCGATTCCCCAACAAGATTTGAGACAAAAATGGGATCCCCTACTACGCTAGTACTAAGGTGCAGAGGCACAACTATCAAAGCAGAATTAAAAAGGATGCGATGTACAAAAACAAAGTTCCCATGGTATGAAAGAAAAGCTAAACTTTTAACAGAAACGTTACCACCTCTCTTAGGTAAGCTAGTAGTGAGAGCATACAATTGCACTCTCGACGATCTTATCCTTTGTCCTTGTCCTTGTCCTATAATACTTAACTACATGTCCCTTTTTACCATACTAAATATACTCTCTCTTGTCATGGGTTTTATTATTCTTTCACTTTGGCCTCTTTCCTTTCACCTTTTCCTCCTTCGTGGATTAAGCCATATCAACAAGTTTCTCATCCTTAGGCTTGTGTTTTTTATCCTTGTTCTTACTATCCTTGTATAGTTTGTTGACAAGTTTCTCGAAAGCTACCTCCATCGCACGGTAACCCTACAAAGCTTGAAATAAGATTAGTTGCAGATGGAACTACTGCGGCTACAGATGGAAGTTGGGCACTTCTTTGCCCTCCTACACGTGTCATATACCTACAAAACTATGGTGAAAAAGAAAGAGAGAAGAGACACAAGGAGAGAATCAAAAGATAGTGCATATGGCTTTGGTGAATATGCCTTTCGTAAAACAAAACTTTTCTTAGAAAAATGCTTCTTTGTAAACGTTTTGAAAATAATTTCAGAAGGTTTTTAAAAGATTTTTCCCAGTCTGGTAACCTTCTTCTCTGATACCAAATGTAAACCCCACATCCGTTAAGGTCACTCACAAAGGGAATGCCTTAACTTCAATGGAGCATTATAGGTACTGGAACAGAAATATTACAAGATAGACATATATAAAACAGCGGAAAGTAAAGTAGGAGTACTTCAAATCATTTATTAAATATAATTGTTTACAATAAAAGCCCATCAACTCCCAATACCCAATTACATAGCAAAAATATCTGTCTTGCTCAAAAACAAAGAAGCATAAAAATAAATTTTGATATTCCCCAATAAAGCAAGGCAAGCCATGGCCAAGAGAAATCCAAGCCATACATGAAAGAACCTTGAAGCTTGGTAAGATCCGAACTAAGCTGTATTCCAACCCTGCGAACCTAGGGATGGGGAAACGGAAGAAAAAGAGGCGAAACAAAACGGGTCAGTCATAAAGACTGAGTATGTCCTAGTGACTTTCAGCATAAAACAGGTAAAGATAACATGGCATGAATAAACTGAAAATAAACATAAGCATTATGACAAATTAAGCTACAGGCACGATGAATCAAGTATAACATCACAAGATTTCTAAGCTTTACCATTACACTATTTTCCTTGATTTCCTATATTCTTTGCACCACCTAACTAGCATTCCAATTAGTTTATTTAGTTATAATTACAAGATAAGTGATCCCCCATAACCCACATGATAGTTTTATAGGTACATATCCCACTATGAGGGTCCCCTCATATTGACAGTTTCATGTCCCCACTGTACCTATCTTAATTGATCGGCTCTTACTTAACATGTTTCACATGTGTTATACTAAGGTTATCCCAACCCCGCAGTTGTGGTAGCCTTCAGGACTACATCTAATATGAGGATTTCACCTCAACTAGCCCAATTGCCATGAATGTGTTAGATGTAACCTTACTACCCTAATTGATCGGCTCTTATACGTCCTAGTTCTTGTTTGTGTAATGCGGCCCGCTACTTGTAGATACCTATGCTGGTCCCACACTAGGGTGTATCACTCCCTAGGATGGCAACCCCGACACAATTTTTTATGCACAGCTTCATATCTACTGATGCCCAATGGCTAAATTTTCCACTTCGGAAATACGTGCACGCCCGTAATCCGTCGGAACCTGCACTACTGCACCACCCGCCGCCGGTTTGACCGCTTACAATCAGCCCAGTAATCGTGCCCCACCCTGCCTAGCTCAGGGTACCGTTGATACCTAATGTGGGTTACTGCTGAAACGGGTCCTGCTACTAGGGTTTTCCTTGGGTCTATTCGTATGCCCCACAGGTTGGTTAAGTGTTATCCATTCAAGTTAACTTAACCTCACCCCCTATCATGTTACCTTGGTTAAGTGTTCACTCTTGTGTTACTTAACCCTACCGCATGCCTTGTTACATCGGTTAAGTGTTGCCTTCACGTGTTTACTTTAGCCTACCACACGCCATGTCATATTGGTTAAGCATCGCCAACCCATTTAACTTAACCTTCCCATTCTTCAGATTGCATTGGTTAAGTGTTTTCAAGTAATTCATGGCTTAATCCGCCCACGTATCATGTCAAGTTTGTTAAGTGTTGTCTAGTGATTCATAACTTAACCCCGCTATCTTAGCATATCAAATTAGTTAAGTGGTTTCAAGTAATTCATGACTTAACCCGCCCACGTACATGCTAAGTATTATCTATATGTTCAAGTTGACTTAACCCTGCCACGCGTCATGTTATATTGGTTAAGTGTCATTAGTCTAGTCATATTACTTAACCCACCCATTGGTCTGATTAACAGTTATCTTGGTTAATCATTCTTAATTTACTTAACCCTACCCACTGGTCTGATTAACATGTTATGATGGTTAAGTCCACGCTTAAAAGTTTTACGTGTTCTTAACTCATACCGGTTAGGTCCATATTTACATGTCAAATTTCCATGTCATCCCACCTAACCCTCTAACCATACCCACGTCTTATTATGGTTAGTATTCCTTAATTCAATCATTATGACGAACGAATCATGACCTCTCACATTAGACCGTACACTTTGTGGCCACTGGATTTGTCGGGCGGTTCTGGGCAGATTTACACCACAAACTGAGTCTAACCTCGTGTCATAAACCGTTACGCCTACAATTCAACCTTCGACCTCTCACATTAGACTGACACTTTGTGGCTACTGGATTTGTCGGGCGGTTCCGTGCAGATTTACACCACAAACTGAGTCTAACCTCGTGCCAAAGGTTCATTAATGGTCGTATTCCACCCAAAAACCCCAATATCAGTCCATGTGTTTAACAAATAAAAATGTTTATATTCGTGTTTCAACCACGTTCATATTTCCAGTCATATGCCAATTATCAAGTTCATAATTCAAATTTTGCCCCAAAACGTATTCCCAAATTATTATCATAATTCACTATAAGGTTATGCCAAGTTATAGCCTTTTATTTACAATACATGCCAACTAACCAAAACCCAACATAGGCGCATTCATATTAAACCTCTACCAAGTCATAAATTATCATATATGTTTCAACTCCAAATTTAAATAATTAACATATGCCTAAGTTCTAGATTACAGGTTAGTTTTACATATGCCCAATTCACACAAAATTTACATTTGTCCAATTCATGCCATATATCAATATTTTTGCCATTTTACATAGGTCAAGTTTCATACCAAACTACATGTATTCCATGTTTACACCAATTTACCTAAACTTACAAACTTTAACTATAACGATTTTACTCAAGTCCCAATTTCATGTTATGCCGTCAATTTTACTAAACATATATACATCCAATATAGACAATATTCCTATATTTCCCCGTATTCAATCGTACACAAATCGGGGTTTAGGCCTAGGTCCGAAATTGACCTTGGTTCATCGAAAGAAAATAAATAGGGGAAGGTAGAATTTGTATAACAATCAGTATAGAGAGAAAACTGGCATAAAAACATCATCTCAGGCATAAAAGATAGATCTCGATAATAATATCAACATGAATCAAGAAAAACTGATTTACAACAGGCTGAATAGATCATAAGCTTGACATGAGAACGAAAATAGAAAAGTCCCAAAACTCAAGAAGCAACAGAAATAGATCTGAATCAATAAACATACTTAAATCTAATTCCACCTTATTCCATGGCCATATTATAATTAACAAGTTTAAATCTAAAAAGTAACTAGAACTTACAGAGCATGGCTAGCGAATTAAGAACTGAAATTGATGTAGAAACGTTGCGGTATCGCTGATCTATTCTCTTGAATTGTTGTAGAAGCGTTGATCTTTGATTTGAATCGAGTTTGAATGCTTAAGCTTTAATTTGGGGGCGGCGGCCATGGTTCAAGAGGGAGTTCAGCAGCATAACAGTGTAAGAATGATTTGTTGTGAGTTAGCTAGGTCTAAGGGTGTATATATAGGAGTTGCTAACTAGTATAGTCCCTTAGATAAACCCTGGAACTGATCTGAGCCACCAAAAACGTCACAAGCCCGCAAATAGACCCACCCAGCCAACCAGTCGCATCCAGGCCGACCAGGGAGGTCGACCCTATGGTCGACCTGGGCTCTGGGCTGGAATTTTCCCGCCCAGCCCACTTCTGGGTCTTGAATTTGAATTTGAATTCGAATTCTTGAGCTGTTTTTGATTCTGAAAATTCGTGAAACTTCTAGAGGTCATAACTCGATCATACGGACTCCGATTTTCAAAATCTCGGACTCGATTTCATGCAGAATTCCGAGACGAACACAATGGAGCAACCCTGTTCCCTTGATTCTCATTTTAAAAATTAATTATACCTTGATTTCTTGTTTTAACATGTTATTAAAATTCGGGTTGTTACAAGGAGCATTGGATTTTATGGCATGGATTTTGAGTAATCAAGGAGAGAAGGTAAGAAATGTTTTCCGTCATGTCGGGGGGGGGGGGATTCGCGATTTTTGGAAAATTTTAATTAATGAAGGAATATTTTGATTGGCCCATATACATTTAAATTCCAAAAATAGTGTTTTCCTATCCGAACTCCAAATCTAACCCAATGACTATCGCCTCTAGCTAAATACCCTCATTACGGACACAATGGAATATGTTTCGTAACTCCATTCGACTTTTTCAGTCATTTTTTCTTCAAATTAAAATATAAAACATTCATATTTTGATTTGAACATACATTTTAATTTGCCGGGGCCACATGCTAATTCAAAAAATTCCCGAAAAATAAATCTTGCTATGTTTGGACGATACGGTCCTAATAAAATTAATTTTGTCGAATTCGGAGACCGTTTGAAAAATGGCATTTTTCTGGTTGTTCCAGTTCAAACTTAAATTACAAAACGTGTTTTCCTTTGCAACACTCATGTATTAATTCCAAAAATTATGGAATTTTAAACCTTGCAATAAATTGACATTCTGAATCCAACCAAAGTGGTTTCATCTAAAATGGAGGTCGTTTGTAAAATGTCTATTTTTAAGGGTTATATTTACATTAAATTCCATAGCGACTATTCTGAATATTCAACTGGCCATAACTTTTTATTCCCAGTATGAAATTTCAATTTTTCAGATCCGTTAGAAAGATATTTTTAAATAGATTTAAATATTTTTGGTTTTACTAAAATTCGATTTATTTTGAATCCTATACATTCAGTCAAAGTTCAAAATCAAATTTTTAAACTGCCGTGCCATTTCAAGCTCGTTATATAATTATAATAAATTTATTCCTTATAACTTCATTTGAAATAAAAAATTTAATCGTTATTATTTAAATTTTAAATATTCTAAATTCATAAAAATAGCCAAAATAAAAAATTTAAATTAGCTCTGATTTTTCGGGTTGTTACAAAATATATGGAATATAAATTTATATTAATTGGCCAAAATGAAAATTCCACAAGGCTTTGAATTATGTGTAGATATATACATATAGGAGGAGACAAGAAGAAGAAAAAAAGGGAAAGTAATCAATGTAATTAACTAATAATTAATAAAATTGGCAAACAACCAGGAGAACAAATCTCCTAGACAAAATCTCAACTCAAGGGTTCGAATGCCGATCGACCGCCTTTTTACCAAAGGGGCCGATCCTCGGTTGAAATTGGGTGGTGAGGGCTTGTTTTTTTTGAGGGTTTTATATAAATTGCATACATAAACTACATGTATTTATTCTAATAGATCCTATGGTCTTTATTAACACTTGCAGCTATATATACCACCCTCCCAACCTCTCCCTAACTCTACTTTCATTTCTCTCTATGCCTCCATTTTGTTATTCTACCCTTGCTAATTCTAGGAGACAAGATTAGATTTATTTTTTATCTCTTTAACCCCAATTTTATCCTCTCTATTCTAAGATTAATATAGATTTTAGAGTTATGGAATTTAGTTCATATATATAAGACACTGATTCATTTGATTCTTATATATATATATATATATTAATAGAAGGATTGGAGCATGATTTCGAAGGCTAAATCCAAATCTGATTCTATAAAAATTTGTTATCTTCATCTTCAAATCACTATGAGTGGAAATCATTTAAGTTTGCTGCTTACTATGATTTGATAGTCTAAATTTGGATTATTGTGCCTAGGAAGATTTGGATTTATACGGAAGAAAGAAAATATCAAAACCCCCAAATCTTCCAATATTTATGTTTACACGTAGAAATGGTCTATCAATTTTAGTTGGCTTTGGATTATTGACGTAATAGAAGAAAAAATAGGGTATTGGTATGATCCTTGAATTTGATCTAATTCTCTTATTTTAAATATGTAAATTCATATATGTATATATTTTGATTACAAAAGCTAAGGACTTGAATATTGCAATTTGAATAGTTTAAACATATATTTTTGAAATAGATCATTTGAACGCATTGCTAGCACATTATCAAAAATTAAGGTTTTGTACACAAAAATTACATAAAAAGTGGATTAGGACCAAAAAGGGGATTATACTTGTATATTATGGAATATTACACCTTGTCTCTATTTTGTTATTGAAGTAATCATTCAAGCCTTGGTTACAAGTTATATGTTATGTTGTTATTTCCTTTTTATCATTTAGGGTGAATATGCATGTTGGACCATGTTAATTAATAGCGAAATTAACTTGTACACCTTAATATTGATCGTTAGGATTGGCATTTCAAACGTGGTTAGGATGTTAATCTCGTTCGCATAATTCATGGCTATATTTATATATATTAATAGTGTATTAAACACAATATTAATGTGTATTAAATGTGTACTAAATGCGTTTAAACTAGGAATTTGAATGTCCCCATAGGAATTTTTATGCATGTACATGATTAAATGGCTTTAATTATAATTAATGACACATAGACACAAGGTTAACCACTACTTCTAGTAGAAGTCTACCCAGAACCGACCAACATATCCACATCTACATGTAAGACTAGTTAATGTAAAAGGTCTAGGTCTCATGGGCCATTATAATTATTACACTTAGATGCGAGGTTAAGCCATGCTTGTAATAGAAGTCTGCCTAGAATCGCTGGGCAAATCCAGCATCTATAAGTGCAAGGCCTAATGTGTGATGTCTAGTGTGTGTGGGTGTGTGTGTGTGTATATATATACACACATACACATATATATATTTGTGTGTGAAGTAGACCTACCCTAGTAAAGGTATTAAGTGATTGGCTTGCCTTTTGTTTGGTATTAAGTGTTTAGGACTAGGTCCATTTCTAATGTTCACTCCTTGGTTCTGGACCCGAGTCATGGGACCCGCCCTTCGAGGATTTACGTAGTCTTTGTGCTCGTCTTTCTCTTATATAAGGTATTAAATGGTCTTATTAGATGATAGCTTATGATTATGATAGTTCTCCAAGTATTCTCCGCTTCTTATATAAGACTAAGTGAGGGCTGACCTAGGAACGATTCATATAAAAGGCCTAAAGGAACCACTGTCTATGGGAAGTGTTAAGTGGCTAGGAGTTCACCAGTAGGGACAACTAGATAGTAACAAGATGGTCCTCCAATAGGGCCTTAAATGGTGTCGCGCTCCTACCTAAACCAAGTATTAAGTGGATTTTTGTAACACCGCAGATATTTCTATAAATATTTGATTGTGCGTATACGCAAATATATGCATGGTCATTGATAATTAAAAAAATGTTATAAAGGTAATGCATGAATATATGTTAAAAGAAAAGGATTCATGCATTTTAAAAAGGTTAATGCATTAGATGTGCAAGTAAAAGAAAGAAATCAATGTGTAAATGCATTAATATAAAAACGCGGATAAGCAAGGATAAATTAATGAGACAATTTCATGCAACAATAAAAATAAGGAAAGATGTAAAGTTTTAATGCATGAAAAAAAAGAAAGGGGAAGTTAACAATATAAGCAATAAAGGTATGCAATAAATAGAAAGGAAAGATAAAGAATCAATGTAATAAAATACATGCATATCATACATTAACGAGAAGAATAGTGCAAAGGAATGCATGTAATGCATGCAATAAAGTGCATGTAATAATATAAAAAAGAAAAAAAAGAAACATTAATGAATTGATGGCATGCATAAAAATGGTTAATAATGAGGGTATCATAATCAGTGCATATATATATATATATATATATATATATATATATATATATTAAAATGCAAACGGAAGAAAGAGGTGAATTAATAGCATGCAATTAATTATGTGCATGTGAATATATGCATAAGTTAATATTGAAAGTTATTTTGTTAATGCATAGAATAATAAAAATAATTGAGCGCATAAAAGTAGAGTGCATTAATTATAATGAATAAATAAATAAATAAATAAATGCATTAAAGGTAAATTGATTGATTGTAAAATAAGGATGTGCAATCAAAATAAAAAGAAAGTTATATGCATGAAGGAAAATTAATTGATTGGAGAAAGAATGATATATGCAATGCAGTGTGAAAGCGGTTAAAAAGATGGTTTAATTAAAAATATGTTGTGAAAAAGGGTTATGTAGAGAGGAGGTTAAAAAGTGAAAAAAATATATAAATATATATAATAACAATAATAGCACATGCCCCTGCGCATGGTCTATGGGTGCACCGCACCCTGGCTGTGTTGGCTGGGTTCTGGAATGTTCTTTTCTAGGGTGAGGTGGACGGTTTAGATGAGTTTTTTATTTAATCCTAAGGGCCCAGTTCTTCTAACCCACCTATAAATAAAACCTTAAACCCACTGATTTATTCATCTAATTCGATGGCGACGCCATGGCCTCCTCCTCCTTCTTCTTGTTTCCCAAGAAATTCTTAAATCTAATCTCTTTTCTTCTCTCCAAATCTCATAATAAAATAAAAGATTAGATTCCGAATTTCTTCTATTTCAAAATAAAGTGAAAAGGGATTTTGATCTACGACCTACGTCGCAAGAATAGGAAGAACTTTGGATGCTAATCTAAATCAGACCTAGGAAAACAAAAATCACTGTGAGTGGATTTAAATTACCCTCGTTGAATAATAGTAGATGTATTGTTTAGCAATTCCCCAAGTTAATTTGTTTAATTCAATTGAAATAATTCGGATTTTATGCGTATTATGTTCTTCTTCTTCCCCTTTCCTTTTTATTTTTAAGATTAGGCAAACTTTGAGCCTAATCCAAATCTCGCTGAAAAGCATGCGTACAAACAAAGATTGGAATAGTGAAAATGATGTTTGGGATTTGGGAATAATTTGTAATTGGGGAATTGTGGAATAACATATAACATAACCTGAGATTGCAAAATTAGAGGAAATTGGCACATATATTAACCTAGAACATAAAAGAAAATATGTGCGATTAAAATTGAGAATGATTAGATATGCTTGGGTATGTTGAATCAAGAATTTATGCATGAACTATATGTACATAAGAAAAGTTAGAATTGAAGATTTAAACATATGGGATTATAAGTTGAATTGGTATTTATGCAATAAGAATGAGGGTTGACATGAATTAATTGTTCTAAGCAATAAGAATGAGGGTTGACATGAATTATTGATAACTTTAAAGAACAATTAATTTGGGTATAATTAGTTATAACTTATATACTTGAAAAGTTGGGCATAACATATAATAAGGATTACTGGCATAACTATATATGAGATTATGTAATCATGGTAGAATTTATGTATCCAAATCAAATTGGAACCAAAAACATGAAATTGGGTTTAGAAGCGTGAACATAAATTATTGGATTGGGATAAATAGGCATATAATACCTAAAATGAAATTGTCAGTTAAAAGATGAACTTGCCTAACCCGAGGTAAGATTGAGTTGCAGTGTAAGTCTGCCGAGAACCGCCCGGCACATCCAGCAATCGCAATAACAGTTCTAATGTGAGAGGTTAGCGCATTAAGCCCAAAACCGAGGTTAGAACGATTTTGCGGTAGAAGTCTGCCCGGAACCACCCGGCATATCCAGCAACCGCAAGCAACATGTCTAATGTGAGAGGTTGAGTGCATTAATAAAAAGATTAATGCTATGAAACGAACATGTTAAGTGTGCTAAGGTTAAGTAAACGAAGGCATATAGATAAACTTAACCAACGTAATAATGGGGAATGGTAGCAAACCTTAGTTAAGAAAACTAAGTAAATAACGATGGATTATGGCAACATCAACAGATACGAGTATAACTAAATGGGAAGATAAATGGTAAGCTTGTTACAAGACAAGTAAGAATTATAACATAGGTTATAATGATCTATACAAAGATGAAATAACTTATGAAAGAATGCAAGCCGTACTTAATTGAAGATTAAGTAATCGTGGGAAGGGGAAAACATAAGTTATATGAGTAAGGGGAAAACTTATTAGTAAAACTTTATTAAGATGACTAAGTTAATGAGTAAACGATAAAGATAATTTGTTAGTAAACCTTAGTTAAGAGAGCTAAGTAAATAATCATGGAAAGTCATGTTAGTAAACCTTAGTTAAGGTGACTAAGTAAACAATTACAGAAAGTCGTGTTTGAGCTTGTTAGTAAACCTTAGTTAAGAGAACTAAGTAAATAATTAAAATATCGCGTCTACATAAGAAATAGGGAAAGACTTATGAAAAAGAAACTTGGTAATTTAAAAACTAATATGGAGGAGATAACCAAGTTAAAAACAAAACCTAATGAGATAGAGCAAGCACAAAATTAGAAGATTAGACTTAAGGTCCACGAAAGGGTAAGGCGCTTGGACCAGTCCATACGATAGGGGGTGAATAACCAAACACAATATATCATCACGATGTTGTAGGGCATAAGGGGAAGGGACGTCCATCTAATCATGCAGAAGGCTCCAAGGGAATGGGTTATGTAGCACGCGGCTTCTAGGGACGTGAAGGTACTCTTGGTATCCCTTTGTGAGTGGCAGATGATACACCTGTGCTCACAGAGGTCAGGTCTGCGTGGGAAGAACCAATGAGTACGCCATGATTGCAAAACAAGAGGCAATCAAAAGATTAAGATGGACCAGCGTGATTCGGCGGGACCAGTTAGTGCCCTGTGATACCAACTCGTCGTCTACCTACCATCTTCAGTCAATACGTGCAGCGGAAAGGTGGAGAACTCCAAAAGACCATATACTTTGCTATCCAGTTATGGGTGAATTTGGCCAATAGGATTAAAGGGCATAGGGGACCGGGGTTACAGTTCTCATTCTTGATATTCTTGGGTGCCTTTCATTAGTTGAGGGAGGGGTCTAGTGGGACCATAGCCACTACAAAAGAAGACCTTAGAATCTGCATCGGCAGATATCTAAAAGATCCCAACCAAATATCGTGTTTCTTGATTAGCCCTGCCACGTGACTCGGGAGCACATATAGAGAACATGTGCAAATAGACATCGAGTATGATTTACGATACGTTTGTGGGAAAAGTCTAGGTACACTCATGTCGCTCTGGGTGGTGTACCATAGACTAAAGGGCATTATTCGACGAGAGAATCTAGTATGATCTAGAATGGCAGTCCAAACGCTTACGTAACACAGTGATGATAGTTTTATGCAAATGTAGCGTTGATATACATATGACATTCGACATTGGATAAGGGACTGCGTACATACGGTGGAGACCATGCGAGTAGAGTATACCTTAATTGGGGGTAGCTACATATACACTATATTTGGTTAATCTACTAGAGAGTAGATGGGTGCGACGTATGTGTAAGCCTTGAGTGCTAATAACACAAATGACCTAATAAATAAGAAAATATAATTGAACGGTATATGTAGGATTATCCAAGAAGTGTATTTTAAATTCATTCACAAAGAACTTTTGTTCTAACCCCCTCCTCATAACATTCGCAGGTTAGGTTCATGACAGATACTGTATAGCTTTGGATACTGGTTTAGCAGTATTATTATAAAGGTAAAGCAATGTTTCAACTACATTATATTTATTCGTTCCGCTATGAGATATTTTCCAAACTCTGACATGTTTTACGTCTCTGTCTTTCCTGCAGGATACCAGAGCAAACCAATTCGGGTTCGATGGATTGGGTTTTTGAAAAAAAATCGGTCCGTCGGAATCCGGGTTGTTACATCTGGTATCAGAGCTTCGGTTTAGTGTTCCTACGGAATTAATGAGTGAGCATATTTGTATTTTCAAAAATATAAATATAATATATATATATATATAAACCTAAGCCATAAAAGATCCCACTAGGTAGAAAGAGTAAAATATGAAATGAGTAGGGATATTGGTTTGCACACTAAACAAATGAATATAGAAATTTTAAGACCCTTAGGTGGTTTGGTTGGAAAGTGTACAATATGATTTGGTATTGAGAAAGAAAGTATCCCATAAGATGGAAATTGAAATGTTAGTAATTAAGAATAATGGGTTTAGAAGTGAAACCTTATAAATTAAAAAAAAGTTAGAATGTGGAAAATGGATTACGAATATATATATATATATATATACATATATATATATATATAGTTGAGAAGTGTCTATGAAAGCCTAGTTGAGTTAAAGACCCACTTTGAGTCTAACCCAATGATTAACTTTTGGGAACTTGAATTTGTATAAGTTTTTGCAAAAGAGTTTATGGTTTTTTCAAGTTTTAATCTTAGAAGTATTTTTGATGTTCGAGGAAAATATGTAAAGAACATATTTAGTGCATGTTGGGTTTTAAAGTAAAGTGGGGTATATATTTTGTAAAACAATGATTACTTGTTTTAAAAAGAATTCTCTCATGAAAAAGTTGCATTTTGAAAAGGAAGTTTTAAAATCTCTATTCTGTTAACAATAAATTTTGATTATTGATCTATAAAGAAATTTCATTGGGAGGACAAAATAAGTTGTAGAGAGTAAGAATAGAGTAGATTTTTGCACCTTGTAGAAAGCAGCCAAAATTAACATAGGTAGGAACAATGTGAACCCGATTAAGAAGTAGTTGACCTTGTCTGCTCCAGTTTTGTGATTTGAAAAAAAATGTATTTTGCAATTTTATTTTGTGACATGTTTTTATGGTTTGGAAAAAGCAAGTTTTGGAGAAGAAAATAGAGTTTTAACACTTTTAATTTTTGAAAGAAAAATGTAATGAAAAGAAAGGAAGCCAAACCATGTTTTTTTTTTAAAAAAAAAAGGAGTAGGTAAGGTTTAGTGCCTAGAAAGAACAAGAGAAATATAAAAGATCATCTTGGAATGGTATAAAATTCCCGTAGAATGCATAAGCATTTAGAAACTTAGGTTTTTTGCTTGAGAAAAAGAAAAGTATAAGCTAGTAATACACAACATGAACTAGTAGTAATTACTAGGTAGTGAAGGGCAAGTAAGCGTGTAGATCTCGTTGTTTGGACTTGTGACCTAGTCCTAGGATTCTTGGCCCGTAATAGTAGCTGTATAGAAAAATGGGAAGGCTTAGTTGAAAAATAATAAATTTAAGTAATTGGACTAAGTCAAATAAGCTAAGGAAGAGAATAGCCAAACTAAAAAGAAAACAAAAAATTCAGTAAAGCAACAAACGTGATGGGAAAAGCAAATGAAAATCTTAAGAAAAAGATGAATAAAAATGAAAATTTTCCAAGATAAGTTGAAAAATAAAAGAAATTTTTTCTTATGTGGTTGTACTTGGATAGGAAAATAGGAAATCTTTATAGAATAGTTATGTAAAAATCAAACTACAATTAGAAAAGGTACATAAAAGAAAAACGGAGGATGTGAATTTTTCCGTTTTATACCTTTTGGTAACATAAGAAATCAAATTTAGAAATTTAGATTTTTTTTTAAATTTTGAAGTTTAATGATGGCTGGTAGGGTTTTGGATGCAACAATTAGATGAACTATGTTCTTACTCTACAAGAGTGTGGGAAAATTTGGGTGAAAAATGTTTTGATATTTCAAAAATATTGCATACATATAGAACTGCAAGTATATTTAGGATGTAAGCATCATGTTTTAAAAATATTTAAAAGTTTGCATACATGTAGGTGGTACTAATTAGGCATACATTCTTTATTATGATATATTTCACTTTGCACATGGGCACAATGGTTGCAAAAATTGTATGCACACATGATGGTTGAATATTATGTGAGGGATTATCTATTTTACCCCTATCGAATTTCAGGGACGAAATTCCTTAAGAGTGGGAGAATGTAACACCCTAGATATTTCTATAAATATTTGATTGTGCGTATATGTAAATATATGCACGGTCATTGATAACTAAAAAAAAATGTTATAAAGGTAATGCATGAAAATATGTTAAAATAAAAAGATTCATGCATTTTAAAATGGTTAATGCATTAAATGTGCAAGTAAAAGAAGAATTCAGTGTGTAAATGCATTAATATAAAAATGGAGATAAGCAAGGAAAAATTAATGAGACAATTTCATGCAACAATAAAAATAAGGAAAGATGTAAAGTTTTAAAGCATGAAAAAAGAAGAAAGGGGGGTTAACAATGTAAACAATAAAGGTATGTAATAAATAGAAAGAAAAGATAAAGAATCAATGTAATAAAATACATGCATATCATACATTAACGAGAAGATTAGTGCAAAGGAATGCATGTAATGCATGCAATAAAGTGCATGTAATAATATAAAAAGAAAAAAAAGAAACATTAATGAATTGATGGCATGCATAAAAATGGTTAATAAAGAGGGTATCATAATCAGTGCATATATATATATATATATATATATATTTATTTATATATATATATTGATATTAAAATGCAAACGGAAGAAAGACGTGAATTAATAACATGCAAATAATTATGTGCATGTGAATATATGCATAAGTTAATATATTGAAAGTAATATCGTTAAAGCATAGAATAATAAAAAAAATTGAGTGCACAAAAGTAGAGTGTATTAATTACAATGAATTAATAAATAAATAAATGCATTAAAGGTAAATTGATTGATTGGAAAATAAGGATGTGCAATCAAAATAAAAAGAAAGTTAAATGCATGAAGGAAAATTAATTGATTGGAGAAAGAATGATATATGCAATGCAGTGTGAAAGTGGTTAAAAAGATGGTGCGAAAAGGGGTTATGTAGAGAGGAGGTTAAAAAGAGGAAAAATATATATAAATATATATAATAATAGCAGATGCCCCTGCGCATGGTCTATGGGTGCAACGCACCCTGGCTGTGTTGGCTGGGTTTTGGAATGTTCTTTTCTAGGGAGAGGTGGACGATTTAGATGAGTTTTTTTATTTAATCCTAAGGGCCCAGTTCTTCTAACCCACCTATAAATAAAACCTTAAACCCACTGATTTATTCATCTAATTCTATGGTGATGCCATGGCCTCCTCCTTCTTCTTTTTCCCCAAGAAATTCTTAAATCTAATCTCTTTTCTTCTCTCCAAATCTCTTAATAAAATAAAAGATTAGATTTAGAGTTTCTTCTATTTCAAAATAAAGAGAAAAGGGATTTTGATCTACAATTTACGCCACAAGAAAGGGAAGAACTTTGGATGCTAATCTAAATCAGGCCTAGGAAAGCAAAAATCACTGTGAGTGGATTTAAATTACCCTTGTTTAATAATAGTAGATGTATCATTTAGCAATTCCCCAAGTTAATTTGTTTAATTCAATTGAAATAATTTAGATTTTATGCGTATTATGTTCTTCTTCCTCTTTGCTTTTTACTTTTAAGATTAGGCTAACTTCGAGCCTAATCCAAATCTCGCTGAAAAGCATGCGTACGAACAAAGATTGGAATAGCGAAAATGATGTTTGGGAATTTGGGAATAATTTGTAATTGGGGAATTGTGGAATAACATATAACATAACCTGAGATTGGAAAATTAGGGGAAATTGGCACATATATTAACCTAAACATAAAAGAAAATATGTGCGATTAAAATTGAGAATGATTAGATATGCTTGGGTATGTTGAATCAAGAATTTATGCGTGAACTATATGTACATAAGAAAAGTAAGAATTGAAGATTTAGATATATGGGATTATAAGTTGAATTGGGATTTATACAATAAGAATGAGGGCTGACATGAATTAATTGTTCTAAGAAATAAGAATGAGGGTTGACATGAATTATTGGTAACTTTAAAGAACAATTAATTTGGGTATAATTGGATATAACTTATATACATGAAAAGTTGGGCATAACATATAATAAGGATTATTGGCCTAACTATGTACGAGATTATGTAATCATGGTAGAGTTTATGTATCCAAATCAAATTGGAACCTAAATATGAAATTGGGTTTAGAAGCGTGAACATGAATTATTGGATTGGGATAAATAGGCATATAAAACCTAGATTGAAATTATCAGCTAAAGATGAACATGCCTAACCCGAGGTTAGATTGAGTTGCGGTGTAAGTCTTCCCAGAACCACCCGGCACATCCAGCTACTGCAACAACAGGTCTAATGTGAAAGGTTAGCGCATTAAGCCCAAAACTTGAGGTTAGAACGAGTTTGCGGCAGAAGTTCTGCCCGGAACCGCCTGACATATCCAGCAAACGCAAGCAACATGTCTAATGTGAAAGGTTGAGTGCATTAATAAAAAGATTAATGCTATGAAACAAACATGTTAAGTGTGCTAAGGTTAAGTAAACGGAGGCGTATAGACAAACTTATCCAACGTAATAATGGGGAATGGTAGCAAATCTTAGTTAAGAAAACTATATAAATAACGATGGATTATAGCAACATCAACAGATACGATTATAACTGAATGGGAAGATAATAGGTAAGCTTGTCGACAAATAAGAATTATAGCATAGGTTATAATGATCGATACAAAGATGAAATAACTTATGAAAGAATGCAAGCCGTACTTAATTGAAGATTAATTAATCTGTACAGGAAAACATAAGTTATATGAGTAAGGGAAAACTTATTAGTAAAACTTTGTTAAGATGACTAAGTTAATGAGTAAACGATAAATAGAATTTGTTAGTAAACCTTAGTTAAGAGAACTAAGTGAACAATCATGGAAAGTCATGTTGTTAAACCTTAGTTAAGAGGACTAAGCAAACAGTTACAGAAAGTCATGTTTGAGCTTGTTAGTAAACCCTAGTTAAGAGAACTAAGTAAATAATTAAAAGATCGCGGCTACATAAGAAATAGGGAAAGACTTATGAAAAAGAAACTTGTTAATTTAAAAACTGATATGGATGAGATAATCAGGTTAAAAAAAACCTAATGAGATTGAGCAAGCGCAAATTAGAAGATTAGACTTAAGCTCTAATAACACGAAAGGGTAAGGCGCTTGGACCAGTCCATACGATAGGGGATGAATTACCAAACATGGTAGATCATCACGATGTCGTAGGGCGCAAGGGGGAGCGAACATCCATCTGATCATGCAAAAGGATCCAAGGGACTTGGATACGAAGCACGCGGCTTCTAGGGACGTGAGGGTACTCTTGATATCCCTCTGTGAGTGCAGATGATATGCCTGTACTCACAGAGGTTAGGTCTGAGTGGGAAGAACCAATGAGTATGCCTTGATTGCAAATCAAGAGGCAATCAAAAGACTAAGATGGACCAGCATGGTTCGGCGAGACCAGTTAGTGCCCTGTTATAGCAACTCATCGTCTAACTACCATCTTCAGTCAGTACGTGAAGCGGAAAGATGGAGAACTCGAAAAGACCATATATTTTTTCTATCTAGTTATGGGTGAGGTTGGCCAATAAGATTGAAGGGCATAGGGGGGCCGGGGTTACAGTTCTCATTCTTGATATTCTTGGGATCCTTTCATTAGTTGAGGGAGGGGTCCAGTGGGACCATAGCCACTATAAAAGCAGACCTTAGCATCTACATCGGCAGATATCTGAAATCTCCCAACCGAGTTCCGGGTTTCTTGATTAGCACTGGCATGAGACTCGGGCGCACATATAGAGAACATGTGCAAATAGACATCGAGTACGATTGACGATACATACATGGGAAAAGTCTAGTTACGCTCATGTCGCTCTGGGTGGTGTACCATAGACTAGAGGGCATTATTCGATGACAGAATCTAGTAGGATCTAGAATGGCAGTCCAAATGCTTACGTAACACAGTGATGGTAGTTTTATGCAAATGTTGCGTTGATATACATGCGACATGCGACATTGGATAAGGGACTGCGTATATACGGTGGAGACCATGCGAGTAGAGTATACCTTAATTGGGAGTAGCTACATATACACTATATTAGGTTAATCTACTAGGGAGTAGAGGGGTGCGACGTGTGTGTAAGCCTTGAGTGCTAATAACACAAATAACCTAATAAATATGAAAATATAATTGAACGGTATATGTAGGATTATCCAAGAAGTGTAGTTTAAATTCATTAACACGGAACTTATGTTCTGACCCCCTCCTCATAACATTCGCAGGTTAGCTTCATGACAGAGACTGTATAGCTTTGGATACGGGTTTAGCAGTATTATTATTAAGGTAAAGCTATGTTTCAACTACATTATATTTATTCGTTCCGCTGTGAGATATTTTCCGAACTCTAAAATGTTTTTTGTCTGTCTTTCCTGCAGGATACCAAAGCAAACCAACTCGAGTTCAATGGATTGGGTTTTTGAAAAAAAATCTGTCCGTCAGAATTCGGGTTGTTACACTTTTACTATTTCTCGACCAACAGAGAGAGAGAGAGAGAGAGAGTGTGTGTGTGTGTGTGTATCATGATGCTGACGTTAGTATGAGGTCTTAAGTGGTTAGGGGGTCTATCACAGGTATTTGAAATGACACTCTGATTTTACTTAATATATTCTGAATTTATTAGATAATTTTTCTCTGGGGTCACCTTCTCAAAAGGGCTTCTTCCTTTTATTTTATTTTCCTCCTAAGATCCACTCATTACCAATATAAAATATTAGTTTATGTCTATGTTAATTAAATGCTTGTATATAAGTAGATATACAAGATCTTTGATATTTAATATAAGAGTATACGATATAATAGCAATTAAACTTAATAGATATGAATTTAACCAATCTTACACAATGGAAAAAAAGTAAAATAATAGGTATTTAACTATCCTTTCTTACCATGATTTTTTTGTAATTTTATCTTAATTTAAGCTATTTAAATTCCCTGACTTATACGTAGGGGTTTAACATAACACATTTTGTTACACTCAAAATCTGTTTCAAAGATGTTTCTAGCATTATTGGTCCAAGCTTTAGCAGTTTTAACATTCTCATTTTTCCTAGATTTTTAATCCATTCATTCTCCAAGAAATAGATGTAGAAAATAGCCTTTACAATCACTTAACTATGTCTAAATAAACCCTTAGCATGTCTATATATATGTTGTGTTAAATCATAGATATGCTAAAAATACTCTTTGGTTCATTGTCAAGGTGCTTTTAAAACTTTCTTTTGTTCCGGCACATTTTCATGTAAGTCAATACCCAGTGGTACTTTAAAACACGTAGAATATAGTGCAACATCAACTCATACCTCACTCAAAGAATTACCCTCTTTGAAATCATATTTTACCGGGAATAGAAATTGATTTGTACTTTATATGTCATCCTACATACTATAGGTATGTATGTAACTAGAAATTAGCACTTATATAAAAAAACAAGAGAATGAAAACAATGCATATATAAAGCAGTTCATACTGCTATTTCTTTAACAATTCTCATGGAAAAGTGATACATACTTTGCTTCATTATTTCTTAGTTAAACCCTACGCTGTGCTTCTAGAATATATAGCTTTATATGTAACAAAACCTTGATTTTTAACTTGCATATTTTACTCTTGTTAAACTTTAATAACCTTAGAGTTTCAACATATTTTCAACTACTAACTACATCAGATTCAAGCAAATTACGTAGTAGTTCAAACAATATAAACAAACGAATCTTAGTTGAGTACAAAATACCCCAAACATTCAAATACTCTGAGTTCTTTCATTAACCCAAACAAACTACAACTATCTAATAATAAGCAACGGCTAATTCATCCTAAGTTTTACTTCTTGTACTCTGTGACACCCCATGTCCGTTAATGTAACTCTTTAACCAAATGCATTAAGTTCCGTGAAGTGTTATAGGTAAATAGAAAAATAAACATCACAAGACAGATATAAAATAATAGTGGAATTTAAAACTTTATTTTCCAATCAAAAAACATCGTTGTCCAAAATCCAGTTACAACATAAGTCTGAAGTACAGAAAACCCATTACATCAAATTAAAATATCAGCCTTATACTAAAATCATCAGAGTATAGTAATATAAAATCATAGTCCCCAAAAATAGCCATAGCAAGGTAGACAGGTAATCAAAGAGGTATATCTAAGCAGCTCCAAGCAGAAACATAACAGAGAAGCCTAATCAAGCCTGATTATTCCTACCCTGAGAACCTGAGGGGGAAAAGGAAGAGAGACAAAAGGAGACAAAACGGGTCAGACATAAAGTCTGGCGAGTCCAATTACTTTCAGCATGTAAATAAGTAAAAGCATCATGATAGGCATATAAACTGAATGAGAGAAATTATAGTTACCATAAGACATGTGTAGCAGACTGAGCAGGATAAGCAGAATGAACAAAACAGAATAGATTACGCTTCCCAAATACTTTTCTTTACACCAATACTAGTATAGCAGAAACAGAATGATCCCAACAATAACATAATGGTAGAATTAGATGAACTTCTAGCGATGGGTTTTACCCCCAGACGATAACAACAGGCAACCCAATAGAAATAAAAGGTGTTAGAAATAAAGGATGTTACCCCAAATGATAATAAAGGGCTCCTAAACAAACAGGACTATATGTACCCTAATTACTACCCCAATCGATTGGCTCCCTATCCCATAAATACCCTGTGCTGGCCCTACAGTAGGATATATCACTTCTTAAAGTGGTAGCCTCCAAATAGACACAACCAAGTCTACTGGTGCTATAGTGTCTTATTTTCCCAAGCAAGCGGATCCATGCATGCACATGACTCCGTGGAACATGCCATAGGACACCTCCATCTATATGAACCTCTTATAATCAGCCCAGTAAGCATGTCCTGACCCCTACCTAATTCGGTTTCCCCCTTTGGTGTGACTACCCATTCCCCGTACTGACGGTGGCAAGGGTAATCTTTGGAATATAACACATAAACAGATATAACAGAACAAAATTAAATAAATACACCAAATAATGAACAAATAATACACTGGATAAACATAATCATCAGAGTTACACAGTATACAGGACCATACTTAGTACAAATACTGTTCAGTTATACATAAATGTCTACAGCAGGAAACAAACATAATGTACAATAGGAGTTGAACAACATAAAAAGAGATAAATGATAGAATCCATCTTCAGCTCCAGCTATCCAGAGAAAGCCAGCTAAAACCTGAATACAAGGCTGCCCGTGTAGAAAAAGGGGCACCCGAGTTTGAAAGTGAAACAAACTACGAGTCAGTCATGGGAGTGGTATGAGAAATCTACTCAACACACTCAAAATATGGCTAATCACATGACCACGCCACTTTCGTGGAACGGATTTACTCCATTGGATTGCCAGTGCTTTAAAACAAATCATTCTTTTAAACATCGCAATGCTTTTTATAAAAATGAAGCCATTATAAGACTCAGTTCCCATCACACAATGCAACGCAAACCGGAGGATAGAGTTTTACCTTATAATTGCCAAAATATGGTTGATACGAATAAAACAAAAGCAATTGATATTATTACTAGTGTTTACATGTTTCAAAAACAATTTCGAATCATAACTATCTATCATAGACGGCATGGGTACCATATATCATGTCGTCATATATATATACAATCAAAACCGCACGATGTCGTATTTGGAAATTGGATTTCCGTCATGAACCAAGGCAAAAGATAGTCCCTACCAACTTCGAGACGCTCTAGCCCGTGTCTCAGGATCAGAACTCGAGTGACCCTATGATCGTCAGGGCCGGTCCACCGATGTGGATTAAAATTCCTGAACATTGCGTTTCCCCGCCCTATGGGGTGTCAATGAGCCAACGAATGACTCCATCGGTCCCGGATCGACCGATATAACCGAGGCCCCTCGCAATCCTTCATCCACATAAGTAAAATGTCAGGCCGTGTAAAACACAGACACAACTCCTAGCTAGAAGCAGACGCATGCCCTCCCTGAGATCCTTCTCCCGTTTCTGGTTCATACCGGGGTGTGAGGCTCGCCAATTCACGTTATACACAAAGCTACGCCACACAGGCGGTGCTTTGATCATCAGTCACAAGACTTTGCTTTTCAACAGAAGCCCTGATCACTGCATCTTAGCATGCCACACCATGCAACTGATGGTTATCAATCGCACAGAATGAACTCCAATGTCAGACACACCGTCCATTTGCAAGTCCGTTCTGGGTCTGAACGAAACCGGAGGCACTAAATACCTCGCATATCCATCGATCCCCACGTACGTCTGGACGATCACCACTCATTATCCATATTTCGGGATGCCTCCCAATCAGGACATCAGTTACCATCCAAACGAGGTGAAGATCGGTCTTCAATCACCGTCTTCATCTTCGACTTCTTATCGTCGATTCAGTTATTCAGAATGGGATAAACCAAGTCTTTCTGAGCAACTCGCGTATATAATAAACAAGTGCTACACAAACACAACATACGCATCATTTCAATTTATAAGTCACTAACCGTCAATCAGTAAGAGAACGATTTCCCAAATCTTAACCCCGAAGGCCGAAACCAACATCAGATCAAAATCCAGGAAACCATTCGACTTAGCTAACCTTCAGTTAATTTCTAAATTTCACAACCATATTGTTTAATATTTTATAACGATTTATCGCTATTTTTATTTATTTCAAAATAGCCAATTTATTCAAAACGACGCTTCGGGCCATAACGCGGCCGTGGCGCTGTTTTTCTTCAGATTTGATTTACACATATCTGAAAATCTAACCGTTGGATCTTCACAAAATTTACATCATTAAAAAGATCTTTTCAAAACGAATCCAATGGTTCCAGTTTCGGGAAAACCAGACGGTCGGATCTCCCGATATAATCGTTTGAAGTTTCGATTTCAAAATACGAACTGCAGCGTCGTTATTCGATTTAATATAATTATATTTATATATATATGTGTATATAATCGATTCTGGTGCTGTTTTTCTTCAGATTTGAATTAAACATTCCAGACAATCCAACCGTTGGATTTTTACAAAGTTGGTGGCGTTGGAAAGATATTTCCAAAGCGAACCCAACGGTTGTGGTTTCCGGAAAATCCGATGGTCGAATCTCCCGCACTAATCGTTTGAAATCACGGTTTCAAAATACGAGCTGCAGCTTCGTTATTCGATATATTTCAATTCTATATATATATATATATATATATATATATTGATTCTACGATTTCAAAACTATATAATTTTCATACATTTGATAAAAATGATATTTTTATCTAACTGTCTTCTATTTCAACACTTCACTATTTTTAACAATTCATGTATATAATAAAAATGTGATTTTTAATGTAAAACAATTTATTTCAAAGCTCGACTATTTAATATAGTTAATATAGGTGATAAAAACAGGATTTTTATTATAAAACAATTTATTTCAAAACAAAATTATTTTTATATAGTTCATATTAATGATAAAACTAGGATTTTTATTATAAAACAATTTCTTTCAAAATATGAATACCATCCAACACATGAATTTCAATTCAACGAATGAATTTCGATTCAACACATGAAGGTTTTCTATAATTTATATATATAGAGTAAAAATGTGATTTTATTATTAAAACAATTTATTTAAAACACGAATACCATTCAACACATGAATTTCAATTCAACGAATGAATTTCGATTCAACACATAAAGGTTTTCTATAGTTTATATATATAGATAAAAAGGTGATTTTTATATTTAAAACACGAATACCATTCAACAAATGAATTTCTATTCAACGAATGAATTTCAATTCAACACATGAAGGTTTTCTATAGTTTATATATATAGATAAAAAAAGTGATTTTTTTATTGCAAAACTATTTATTTCAAAACATGAATGTCGTTCAATAAATGAATTTATATTCAACACATGATTATAGTTTCATCACATGAAAATAATTCTAACACATGAATATTATTCAAAATTTCGGCAGCATAACGACATGGTAGTTAAAACCGGGACCATCCCTAATACGGCTCCTCGCTCTACCTTAAAGCCTCGCAGCTTTTGACAATGGGGAATCATGCATCTAGTTCGCATGCAGGCGGCATGTATAATTTTTTTTCATTTCCACAAACTAATCCTATGTGGTTTCAACCAAATATTTCTCAACCACAAACGGGTATTTTTCAACCACAATCAATCAATTTCAACCACAAACAATTTCAATCAACCATTCGCTATCAATCAATTTTCACACCAATCACAACCAATAAATATCGTCCATGGTTTGTGGACGAGGGGCGTATATATATATATATATATATTTATTTATGTATAGCATTTCACTTCTATTTCAACACATATATAATTTTTACAACGCATATATAACTTATACATCGAACGAACAACTTATACAACGCTTATACAAGAGGTGTACAACGCTTATATAACTCATACATCGACTATATAATTTATACATCGTCGTTTTCCATATCGTTTATAAATTAGAAATCTCACATTGGGTTCCACTCCACCAAAAATAGCAGAAGGCTCAGAAAAATATGCCGTCTCTTCTAAAATGTAGAAGACGTCCTCACGGTCACGATGTTTTCTATTTCATCGAATTTCGTTATTACATGATAAAAATATGATTTTTCAAAGTTTTGCAACACTCTAAAGTGTTATTTTCCATTCAGAAATTTAAAACCCTTTACCTCGTTTAAACTTCAAAACTAGGTTTTCAGTTTTCACGCGAATCGATGCACGATATCACGATCTGCTAGTGCCACGACCTTGGCCTTGGAACAGGCTTCACGGCGATGGTGGCCTCCCTCAGATCGATGGCGAGATCGGGCGGCGGCGGCATTCCAAAGGTCGGATCTTTGAGGCGGTCGTTCTCTCGAATTTTACGACGTTACTTAGCAAACCATGAATGGATTTGAAGCTTAGGTCGAGATCTACAAAAACCCTAACTGGAGTGGGGGCTAAAGGTGAACGGATTTGCCAGAAAATGGAAGGGAAGGGAAGAACACGCCTTCCGTCAAAATCGAGATGGGTTACGGGGTTTTTTTGAGGGATTTAAAAAAAAAATATAAAAGAAAATTCCTATTGGCCGTTGTATATAAAATTCGGAAAATTGGGGTTTTCATAAGCAAACTCCTTTTTGAACCCAACGACTATGATCCCTAGCGTTTTACCACCATTCTGAACACAATGGGATATGTTTCGAAGGCCCATTCGAATGTTTCAGTCAGTTTTCCTTCAATTTAAAATATATAACATTCAATATTCGATTTGAACGTACATTTCAATTTGCCAGGGCCACAAACTAATTCGAAAAATTCCAGAAAAATGAATCTAGCTATGTTTTGATGATACGGTCCCAACAAATCTAGTTTCGTCAAATTCTAAGACCGTTTGAAAAATGGCCCTTCTCTGGTCGATCCAATTTAATAGAAATCGACCAAACACATTTTCCTTTGCCACGCTCACATATTAACTTCAAAAATTATGAAATTTGAAACCTAGCAATAGTTTAACATCCCGGATCCAACAAAAGTGGTTTCGTCGAATTCCGAGGTCGTTTGCAAAATGGCCATTTTCACGGGCTATATAAATTCCATAGCGACCTTTCTGAAAATTCATTTGGCCATAACTTTTGCTTTCCGCTATGAAACTTCGATTTTTCAGATTCGTTAGAAAGGTATTCACTAACAGATTTAAATATTTTTGGTTTCACTCAAATCTGTTTTGTTTTGCACCCGGTACAGTCAGTCAAAGTTTGAATTCAAATTTTGAAACTACCACGCCATTTCAGGCCTTGTTTATAATTAGAATTAATTATATTTATTTTCAAACGTCGATTCAAACTTACTTTTCATCGTTATTATTTAAAATATTTAAAATCCACTAAAATAGCCAATTTAAAATTTTAAAATTGGTTCAAATTTTCCGGGTCGTTCCAATCTCCCCCACTTAAAACTTTTCTTCCCCGAAAAGGAACAAAGTCGGAAGTGGTTTGATTAATCGACCTTACGTTCAATCTGGCTTCCATTCTCCAACTTTTCAGTTTCTGAGAATTTTCAAATTCTTCAAAAATTTGGCTAACACCCGGAATTTTCGAAATTTTTTGCCATAACCTCCTTTGTATGGGGAGAGGTTTGGAAATTTATTGGGCCGTATTAGGTACCCAATAAATCTTATAAAGCATACACATATTTATAGTGATATAATCTGGTGTTTACAGGGGAGCGTATATAGATAATAACTCCAGAGAATAAATTCTCGTCACCCTGTCAAAGCCTGAGGGAGTGTGTATTTTAATTGCTCCAGAGGATAAATCCTCGTTACCTCCTCCCGTGTGGGAAATAAATAATCCATGTGCCGTATCTAATGACTAGAGAGACGTGATTATTGTCAACTCCAGACCCGTGTGGGGTTTTTATTAATCTGGCAATTTATCGTTACAAATTTTATATGGTCATATCAGTCATCAGTTCAACCTGTAAAATATAGTCATCGCCATACAAGCCTCTCGCTCGCATGGTAAATCTTCCACCTCGTCACACAAGCTCCAAATGCTTATGTGGTATATGATGAAGTATGCCTATCTTCAGAAGTATGCCATGCAGTGTAGTTCAAAATTAATTGTTACTATCCTATGGCGATGTTTATTATTTCACACAGAACAACCAGCACTCCGCATCCAATGGCATTCACAGGAGTTGATATATCCAACTCATTAAGGTTTACCTATTTGTCGGGCACGCAAATAAATTCTTTACTCAATAGCTATCCAATTACCTGTTCAAACATATATAATGCACAAGTATATATTTCTATCTATTTTCTAATCAGTTCAATGTGTGATTTAAATGAATAAATTCTACCATTATTCTATTATTGATTAAATTAACTATCGTTCTAATAATTTAATTAATCAAATCTACTATCACACAACACAAACAACAATCAAATTGTTTTTATCTTTTCAATAATATACTAATCAATTTCTATACTCTTTTAAAATCATTCAGACTAGAGAATTAAAAGTGCACATCCATGGAAAGAAAATAACAACAAAGTAGAGAACTAATTGGTAATGCAAAGTATGGTAAATGTACCTTGCACCGGAGTAAATCAGAGATATCCACTCGATATCTTGGATAGGCTTTCTGAATGCTCTCCTCAGTTTCCCAAGTACAATCTCGCGGGTCTCCACTCCATTGCACTTTGACTAAGTGAACTTTCTTATTCCTCAGCTCTTTGGTTCCTTTGCCAATGATCTTTAGCGGCTCTCTTCTCACAGCTAATTCTGGAGTAATTTCAATATCTTGTTGAGCTGCTTCCTCCACGATCAAGTCCGGATCATGAACGTGCTTTCGAAAATGAGATATGTGAAATACATCATGCACTCCAGCAACCAATCAGGCAATTTAACCCTATAAGCGAGCGTTCCAATCCGTTTAAGAATAGGAAACATACCAATGAATTTGGGTGCCAACTTCCCAGTTTTACCGAACCGGATAACTCCTCTCATTGGCGACACTTTCAAATATACATAGTCGCCAACAGAAAATGATATATCTCTTCTTCTCCTATCGGCATAGCTCTTTTGTCGGCTTTGAGCGGCGAGTAATCGTTTCTTAACGAAATCGACTTTGTCGGCAGCTTCTCGGATCATATCTGGCCCCAACACAAGTCTATTTCCAGGTTCAACCCAACAAGCAGGGGATAGGCATGGTCTACCATATAATGCTTCGAATGGCGACATTGTCAGGCTCGCCTGGTAGCTGTTATTATATGAGAATTCAGCCAAATGCAGATGGTCTTCCCATGATCCACCGAAATCTAGAACACAAGCCCGCAATAGATCTTCTAAAATACGATTCACCCTCTCAGTCTGACCATCTGTCTGAGGATGATAGGCAGTGCTCAAGTTCAGCTTTGTTCCCAGCTCTACTTGAAATGCCTCCCAGAATTTGCTAGTAAATATTGTATCTCTATCACTAACTATACTGAGCGGCACTCCATATAGCCTAACAATTTCCCTGAAGTATATCTACGCCAGACTCTGAGCAGATCTGTTTGATCTGACAGGTATGAAATTGGCGGTCTTCGTGAAGCGATCTACGATCACCCAAATATTGTCATTTCCTTTTCTGGTTCTGGGCAAACCATCAATGAAGTCCATGGAAATATGTTCCCACTTCCAAGACGTCCAGCGGTTGCAACAGTCCAGCAAGTTTCTGTTGGTCGCTTTTGACTAGCTGGCAAGTAGGGCATCGGCTATCATATAAAGAAATGTCCTTCTTCATCGACTTCCACCAGAAAGTGCGTTTGATGGCATTATACATTTTGTTTACTCCCGGATGGATACTAAGTTTTGACTTGTGGCACTCATCCAGGACTTCCTTTCGGAGCTCAGAAATGTTAGGAACACAGATTCGACCTTTTAGCCTTAAAATCCCATCATTATCAATTTGAAAACTCAAGGGTTTGCCTTTCTGAATTATCTCTCTGATCTTCTGAATGAAGTGATCATCCTTCTGAAGAGCAGATATTTTATCTACCAATGAAGTCGTGATAATAAAAATGGCGATCATTTCATTCTTTCGGCTTAACTCATCTGCCACAACATTGGCTTTCCCTGGAGTGTATAGAATCTCAAAGTCATATGCTGCAAGGAATTCTAGCCAACGTTGCTGCCTCAGATTCAAGTCTTTCTGAGTGAACAAATACTTCAATGACTGATGGTCTGTATACAGTTCGAATTTCTCACCCGGAAGATAGTGTCTCCAGATTTTCAAAGAGAATACGATAGCCAACAACTCAAGATCATGAGTTACGTAGTTTTTCTCGTGTGGCTTCAGCTGACGGCTGGCATACGTAATCACTTGACCCCTTTGCATTAACACTGCGCTAAGGCCTTCTCTAGAAGCATCTTTCCAGACTTTTAAATCCTGATTGCCATCGATAATGGTTAACACTGGAGCAGTCGTTAATCTTAACTTTAGCTCTTCAAAAGCCTCCTCACATTCTGAAGTCCATTTGAATTTTGAGTGCTTCTTTGTAAGCTTCGTTAAGTGACCAGATATCTTCGTAAAGTTTTTAACGAACTTCCGGTAATAACTAGCCAATCCCAGAAAACTGCGGACTTCTGTAGGAGTACTGGGCCGTTTCTAATTTTGAATAGCTGTGATTTTACTTGGATCCACAGCAATTCCTTCTTTCGATACGACATGGCCTAGAAATTTTACTTCATCTTGCCAGAATATGCATTTGGATAGTTTGGCTTTTAGAACGTTCCTTCTCAGAATTTCTAGAACCTGTTCCAGATGCTTTTCATGTTCGGCCTTTGATTTAGAGAAGATTAAAATATCATCAATAAAAACCAGAACAAATTTATTCAAGATACCGCGGAACACTCTATTCATCAAATCGACGAAGTAAGCTGGAGAGTTACATAAGCCGAACGACATTACTAACCACTCATAGAATAAGTTTGGACCTCTGAATGTTGTCATAGGAACACACTCTTCGGCAATTCGAAGTTGATGGAAGCCTGTAGCTAGGTCCATCCTTGAAAATACTTGTGCGCCATTCAGACGATCCAATAAATCATCGATTCGCGGCAATGGGTATTTTTTCTTTATTGTTTTCTTGTTCAAATCACGATAATCCACACATAGTCGTAGAGTATCGTCAGATTTTGGGACAAACACCACTGCTGCACCCCAATCAGAGAAACTAGGCCTGATTAGTCCCTTCCATACGAGCTGTCGCGTTTGATTGTCAAGTTCTTCTTTCTCCTTCAAGGACATTCTTCGAATAGCGTGAACTACCGGCCTTGCATTCGGAATTAAAGCAATTTTGAAATCAATTTCTCTTTGCGGAGGTAAGCGAACAACTTCTTCGAACACATCCGCATAGTTCTTGACGACAGGAATATCTTTCACTAGGTCGGGAATATTCTTTGTGACTTCAGGGATATTTTCTATTTGAGCAGGGGAAACATCCAACGCTGCCCAGAAAACCTTTCTATTAGAATTCTGACCTTCACAGGGAATGGTTATATAATCACCTGATTTAATCTTCGCCTTTACGACTCTGTCGGCGCACTTAACTTCAACTTTATATTTGGTCAACCAGTCTAACCCCAAGATAAGATCAAACTCTGTAAAATTCATGATGACCGCGATGGTAGGGAACCGATAACGAGAAAAAGAAATCGGCACTCCACAAACCCAACTGAGATCGATGGAACCCCCGACCGGATTTTGGACAGTCATTGGTTCTTTGAGTTTCTTCAAATTCAAATCCAGTTTGTTAACCACATTCCTTGCAACAAAGCTTCGCAACGCGCCTATGTCAAACAGTACTTTAACAGGAATATCTTTGACAGTAAGCGTGCCTTCTAACACATCTGGCCTTTCCTGAGCAGACGAAGATGCAGGCACTTCTGCCACTTCATTTACATGTACTGCTTCAGATTTCTGAGATAGCGGGCAGGCCTTGGAAAGATGACCGGCCTGATGGCATTGACTGCACTTTCTATTCTCTTGAAATCCCTTCTTGGATTGAAGCCCACCTTTTAATTGCTTCTTTAAGGGTCCGCAGTTTATCGACAAATGCCCTTTTTGATGGCAGTTATTGCATATAGCGGTCGTTACGGGTTCTTTCTCAGATCTGGCCCTTTTCCTCTTGGCACTGGGCTTCTTATTGACCACAAGACTATCAGTCACAGACTCCACTTTGTTACTCGAGCTGATTTCCTCTTCGTCGCGCAACATACCTTTCTTATGGAGATCTTCGTACTGATAAGCCATGTAAATCATTTCTGAAAAAGGAAGCTTCACATTCCTCATTACACTATTCTGATATCTCCTTTGCAGGCCATGAATAAATCTCAAATTCTTCCTCTTTGGATCTTGAATCAGATGAGGAGCAAAGTGAGAAAGTTCGTTGAATTTCTTATGATATTCTGGGATGGTCATATCACCTTGTATCAGATAAGAAAATTCATCACATAATCGCTCCGTCACCTCAGGAGGAGTAAATCTTTCTAGGAAAATCTCTTTGAATCTATCCCAGGTGATATCACCTTCTGGATTATCTTTGATGATTGTTTCCCACCAGAATAAAGCTTCTTCTTTGAGCGCCCAAGATGCTACTAATCTTTTCTGATCATCTCTCAGCTGGAAACGCTCAAATATTCTTTCTACAGAGCTCACCTAAGCTTGAGTTTGAATAATAGATTCATTGCCTGAGAATTGTGCTCCACCCATATTTCGATATCTCTTAAATAGAGCCTCTAGATCTGGTTCTGCATTTCTTCTGTTTCTGACACTCATTTTCAAGTACTTCTGCAAACAGCAGATCAAGTGTCAGGTCACAGAAAAGATATTTCAAAACATAGAAACATATACTTCAAATGTAAATGGGTCTAGTGGGGTGTATTTCATTCTGCTTTACTCATACTAGGATATTACTGATCCTATCTGTAATGAGTTACCCGTCCTAGAACACTACTGGTTCTATTTCTGATGAGTTCGTTAATATGTTATATTCCAGAACTAAGCTTAACCAAAGCTCTGATACCACGTTGTGACGACCCCATTCCCCGTACTGACGGTGGCAAGGGTAATCTTTGGAATATAACACATAAACAGATATAACAGAACAGAATTAAATAAATACACCAGATAATGAACAAATAATACACTGGATAAACATAATCATCAGAGTTACACGGTATACAGGATCATACATAGTACAAATATAGTTCAGTTATACATAAATGTCTACAGCGGAAAACAAACATAATGTACAATAGGAGCTGAACAACATAAAAAGAGATAAATGATAGAATCCATCTTCAGCTCCAGCTATCCAGAGAAAGCAAGCTAAAACCTGAATACAAGGCTGCCCGTGTGGAAAAAGGGGCACCTGAGTTTGAAAGTGAAACAAACTACGAGTCAGTCATGGGACTGGTATGAGAAATCTACTCAACACAATCAAAATATGGCTAATCACAGGACCACGCGACTTTCGTGGAACGGGTTTACTCCATTGGATTGTCAGTGCTTTGAAACAAATCATTCTTTCAAACATCGCAATGCTTTTTATAAAAATGAAGCCATTATAAAACTCGGTTCCCATCAAACAATGCAACGCAAGCCGGAGGATAGAGTTTTACCTTATAATTGCCGAAATCTGGTTGATACGAATAAAATAAAAGCAATTGATATTATTACTAGTGTTTATATGTTTCAAAAACAATTTCGAATCATAACTATCTATCATAGACGGCATGGGTACCATATATCATGTCGCCATATATATATACAATCAAAACCGCACGATGTCGTATTTGAAAATTGGATTTCCATCATGAACCAAGGCAAAAGATAGTCCTTACCGACTTCGAGACGCTCTAGCCCGTGTCTCAGGATCAGAACTTGAGTGACCATAGGATCATCAGGGCCGGTCCACCGATGTGGATTAAAATTCCTGAACACTGTGTTTCCCTGCCCTATGAGGCGTCAATGAGCCAACGAATGACTCCATCGGTCCCAGATCGACCGATAAAACCGAGGCGCCTCGCAATCCTTCATCCACATAAGTAAAATGTCAGGCCGTGTAAAAACACTGACACAACTCCTAGCTAGAAGGAAACACATGCCCTTCCTGAGGTCCTTCTCCCGTTTCTGGTTCATACCGGGGTGTGAGGCTCGCGAATTCACGTTATACACAAAGCTACGCCACACAGGCGGTGCTTTGATCATCAGTCACAAGACTTTGCTTTTCAACAGAAGCCCTGATCATTGCATCTTAGCATGCAACACCGGCAATTCACACCATGCAACTGATGGTTATCAATCGCACAGAATGAATTCCAATGTTAGACACACCGTCCATTTGCAAGTCCATTCTGGGTCTGAACGAAACCGGAGGCACTAAATACCTCGCATATCCATCGATCCCCACGTACGTCTGGACGATCACCACTCATTATCCATATTTCGGGATGCCTCCCAATCAGGACATCAGTTACCATCCAAACGAGGTGAAGATCGGTCTTCAATCACCGTCTTCATCTTCGACTTCTTATCGTCGATTCAGTTATTCAGAATGGGATAAACCCCGTCTTTCTATGCAACTCGCGTATATAATAAACAAGTGCTACACAAACACAACATACGCATCATTTCAATTCATTAGTCACTTACCGTCAATCAGTAAGAGAACGATTTCCCAAATCTTAACCCCGAAGGCCGAAACCAACATCAGATCAAAATCCAGGAAACCATTCGACTTAGCTAACCTTCAGTTAATTTCTAAATTTCACAACCATATTGTTTATAATATTTTATAACGATTTATCGCTATTTTTATTTATTTTAAAATAGCCAATTTATTCAAAACGACGCTTCGGGCCACAACGCGGTCGTGGCGCTGTTTTTCTTCAGATTTGATTTACACATATCTGAAAATCTAACCGTTGGATCTTCACAAAATTTACATCATTAAAAGGATCTTTTCAAAACGAATCCAACGGTTCTAATTTCGGGAAAATCCGACGGTCGGATCTCCCGATATAATCGTTTGAAGTTTCGATTTCAAAATACGAACTGCAGCGTCGTTATTCGATTTAATATAATTATATATATATATATATATAATCGATTCTGGTGTTGTGTTTCTTCAGATTTGAATTAAACATTACAGACAATCCAACCGTTGGATTTTTACAAAGTTGGTGCCGTTGGAAAGATATTTCCAAAGCGAACCCAAGAGTTGCGGTTTCCGGAAAATCCGATGGTCGGATCTCCCGCACTAATCGTTTGAAATCACGGTTTCAAAATACGAACTGCAGCTTCATTATTCGATATATTTCAATTCTATTTATATATATATATATATATTGATTCTTCGATTTCGAAACTATATAATTTTCATACATTTGATAAAAATGATATTTTTATATAACTGTCTTCTATTTCAACACTTCACTATTTTTAACAATTCATGTATATAATAAAAATGTGATTTTTAATGTAAAACAATTTATTTCAAAACTCGACTATTTTATATAGTTAATATAGGTGATAAAAATAGGAATTTTATTATAAAACAATTTATTTCAAAACAAGATTATTTTTATATAGTTCATATTGATAATAAAAATATGATTTTTATTATAAAACAATTTCTTTCAAAATATGAATACCATCCAACACATGAATTTCAATTCAACGAATGAATTTCGATTCAACACATGAAGGTTTTCTATAGTTTATATATATAGAGTAAAAATGTGATTTTTATTGTTAAAACAATTTATTTAAAACACGAATACCATTAAACACATGAATTTCAATTCAACGAATGAATTTCGATTCAACACATGAAGGTTTTCTATATTTTATATATATAGATAAAAAGGTGATTTTTATATTTAAAACACGAATACCATTCAACACATGAATGTCTATTCAACGAATGAATTTCAATTCAACACATGAATGTTTTCTATAGTTTATATATATAGATAAAAGAAGTGATTTTTTTATTGCAAAACTATTTATTTCAAAACATGAATGTCGTTCAATAAATGAATTTCTATTCAACACAAGAATATAGTTTCAACACATGAAAATAATTCTAACACATGAATATTATTCAAAATTTCGGCAGCATAACGGCAGGATAGTTAAAACCGGGACCATCCCTAGTACGGCTCCTCGCTCTACCTTAAAGCCTCACAGCTTTTGACAATGCGGAATCATGCATCTAGTTCGCACGTAGGCGGCATGTATATTTTTTTTCATTTCCACAAACTAATCCTATGTGGTTTCAACCAAATATTTCTCAACCACAAACGGGTATTTTTCAACCATAATCAATTAATTTCAACCACAAATAATTTCAATCAACCATTCGCTATCAATCAATTTTCACACCAATCACAACCAATAAATATCGTCCATGGTTTGTGGACGAGGGGCGTGTATATATATATATATATATATATATATATATATAGCATTTCACTTCTATTTCAATACATATATAATTTTTACAACGCATATATAACTTATACATCGAACGTACAACTTATACAACACTTATGCAAGAGGTGTACAACGCTTATATAACTCATACATCGACTATATAATTTATACATCGTCGTTTTTCATATCGTTTATAAATTAGAAATCTCACATTAGGTTCCACCCCACCAAAAATAGCAGAAGGCTCAGAAAAATATGCCGTCTCTTCTAAAATGTAGAAGACGTCCTCACGGTCACGATGTTTCCTGTTTCATCGAATTTCGTTATTACATGATAAAGATATGATTTTTCAAAGTTTTGCAACACTCTAAAGTGTTATTTTCCATTCAGAAATTTAAAACCCTTTACCTCGTTTAAACTTCAAAACTAGGTTTTCAGTTTTCACGCGAATCGATGCACGATATCACGATCCGCTAGTGCCACGACCTTGGCCTTGGAACAGGCTTCACGACGATGGTGGCCTCCCTCAGATCGATGGCGAGATCGGGCGGCAGCGGTGCTCCAAAGGTCGGATCTTTGAGGCGATCGTTCTCTCGAATTTCACGACGTTACTTAGCAAACCAAGTATGGATTTGAAGCTTAGGTCGAGATCTACAAAAACCCTAACTGGAGTGGGGGCTAAAGGTGAACGGATTTTCCAGAAAATGGAAGGGAAGGGAAGAACACGCCTTTCGTCGAAATCGAGATGGGTTATGGGGGTTTTTTGAGGGATTTAAAAAAAAATATAAAAGAAAATTCCTGTTGGCCGCTGTATATAAAATTCAGAAAATTGGGGTTTTCATAAGCAAACTCCTTTTCGAATCCAACGACTGTGATCACTATCGTTTTATCCCCATTCCGAACACAATGGGATATGTTTCGAAGGCCCATTCGAATGTTTCAGTCAGTTTTCCTTCAATTTAAAATATATAACATTCGATATTCGATTTGAACGTACATTTCAATTTGCCCGGGCCACAAACTAATTCGAAAAATTCCAGAAAAATAAATCTAGCTATGTTTTGACAATACGGTCCCAAAAAAACTAGTTTCGTCGAATTCTGAGACCGTTTGAAAAATGGCCCTTTTCTGGTCGATCCAATTTAATAGAAATTGACCAAACACATTTTCCTTTGCCACGCTCACATATTAACTTCAAAAATTATGAAATTCGAAACCTAGCAATAGTTTAACATCCCGAATCCAACAAATGTGGTTTTGTCGAATTCTGAGGTCGTTTGCAAAATGGCCATTTTCACGGGCTATATAAATTCCATAGCGACCTTTCTGAAAATTCATTTGGCCATAACTTTTGCTTTCCGCTATGAAACTTCGATTTTTCAGATTCGTTAGAAAGGTATTCACTAACAGATTTAAATATTTTTGGTTTCACTCAAATACGTTTTGTTTTGCACCCGGTATAGTCAGTCAAAGTTCGAATTCAAATTTTGAAACTACCGCGCCATTTCAGGCCTTGTTTATAATTAGAATTAATTATATTTATTTTCAAACGTCGATTCAAACTTACTTTTCATCGTTATTATTTAAAATATTTATTTTAAATATTTAAAATCCACTAAAATAGCCAATTTAAAAAATTTAAATTGGTTCAGATTTTCCGGGTCGTTACATTTGGGTACCAGTGTGGGTTACTGACTGATATGGGTTCACATAACAGATGACACATGCCATCGCCTAGGCATGCATCCCCACTACTAGTATTTTGACAGGTTATGCCTAACATATTAACAATCAGGCATAACCCCAACGTATAAAATGGGTTAAGTTTATCGGGTTCGTATAACCCCCCACAAATTTACTTAACCCCCATATATTCAAGCAAGTTTACTTAACCCTTTACCTTTAGATTGTAACTAATGAAAGTATTCTACATTCTTTTATCTCCCGATTGTAATTAACAAAAGTAGTCTACAATCTCTCACCATAATTCACATGTTCATATTTTCCCAAGTTACAGTTTAATGGTTTATATAACCCCCACGGATTAAACATGTTGAGTGTTATAAGTTAACAGGTTATTATCATCCCCCGTTCATGTATGCTAATGCATCAGACCCTCTCACATTAAGTTGACCACTTGTGGATGTTGGACATACCAGGCGGTTCCGGGCAGACTTCTACCATAAGTTGGATTAGTTGCGTGTATTAGCACCATTACATGTACATTTACGCACTATACCCCTCACATAAAATTAACCACTCGTGGATGCTGGATTTGCTAGGCGGCTCCGGGCATACTTCTACCACAAGTGTAATCTAACCTCGTATCTAAGTGCGGTTTCAGTTTTTATTTACTGTAAATTTAGGCATATTTATTCTTAAACAATTATTCATATTCATCATATGTTTTCCATTCCCATACCCTCAGGTCATAAATCATCATATAAGATATGCTCCAAATTAAAGTCTTAGATCACGGTATAGGTTATGGCCCAAATCACAGTCATATTTTATAATACAAGTTATGGCCCAATATATCATTCCCAACCATTCCCAATTTCGTTCGTTCGCATATTTCAGTGATAGGCCTAGACTCGAAGGTAGCCTTGCTATAAAAATAAAAAGGGAAGGAGGGAGAGAAGAGAACAGAAATCGGCATAATAACAGAAGAGGTATATGATAATAGAAATAGGAATAATAGAGATAGACATGTAAGGACTGAACAGTAGATCAGGTGTACAAGTAATGATAGATCTGTTTAGTTATGATTTAGGTTATTTACAGGTATAGGTTTAGATTCAAACTTATAAACATGTCAGGATTACTTATTGAATGTTTATATCTAGAAAAAACATAAAGTCACAGAGACTGGACCTAAAGAATAGCGTACAATAGGCTGAAGTTGTAAAAGAAATTCTAGCATGTGTATAAGCTTTTGTTGGAGAAAATAGGCTAATTCAATCCATGTTGGGGCAGCATCTCGTTGTCTCCATTATTTTTGAAGAATTAAACAATAGAAACGAGGTCCTATATATAGCCTCAGGCCAATGAATTCGGTCAAGAAACAGGTTCAGGAAGTTATTCTGAATTCTGGACTAGTTATATATATATATATATATTATACGTATACAAACATCAAGCCTTAAAATCTTCTTCACACGATTTTCGTTTTATGCAAATTTGGAGTCTATCTTAAGTATAATTCCGAGACGAATGCAATGGTACAGTCCATTTTACTTATTTCCTAATATTTAATTAAGTATTCTTTAGTTTGTCATTAAAGTATTATTTTAAAATTACGGGGTGTTACTTTCTTCCATACTTAAAGGATTTCTTCCCGGAAATCTCTAAGTTAAGAAGAATGTATATCCTAACATCCATCAACTATCTACTCATCCACCAATCATATGCATCCATTGTCCTTAAAAGATTTCTAGTGCTTATATGAACATATGCGATAGTGCGTGTATTTGTCCTTATAATAATGCGAAAAATCAGGTGGTTTACTAGTTCAATCAACCTCCTTAATGCAATGTATGTTGGTGCCATTAATTCAGCATGTATGCAAATAGTCCTAGTATATCATGTAAATGTTGTATGTTTTCACAATCATCCATTCAAATGCAACATTCAAGTGATGGTATATCCATTTCTTTCCATAAAAAAATGCACACACATCCATATGCAGTATGATAGTGATTGAGTCGATCAAGTGCCTAGAGTGTGTGTATATGCATCCATGAGCAACCACTGTCAAACACATGCATCCATCAAACATAACATGTCTCAAATGCATGTTTACATCCATTGGTTCCCTACATAAAGGTCGAAGATTCAATCGATAGAATATACTTAAATGATAGAAGCAAGTACGAAATAAGGCTTTTAGGGAAAAGAAGTTAAGAACATACCATTGAAAAGAAAAGGGTACGAAGCTCAAATCTTGTCTTCGGTCTCCTAAGTTGCATCCTCACGGTCGTCTCCCCATTGAACTTTCATCAACTTGACCTCTTGATTGCATAGCTTCTTAACCTCTCATCGAAGAATACGGGTAGAAACTCATATAACCGTCAATTTCCGCTCCACCTCTACTTCATCAGGCATACTCTGCACAACTACCTCTACTATATCGTGTAGACATTTCTGCAAATGAGAAACATGAAAAACATCATGAACACCTACCAATCTTTCTGGTAGCTTCACCGTATGAGCCATTTGGCCAATCCTTTTTGTTATGGGAAATGGCCCTACAACCTTGGCACCAATTTCCCTACAGACCCGAAGTGAACCATATTCCTCAAAGGTGATACCTTAATAAAAACCATGTCTCCCACCTCAAACTCAATATCAGTCCTTCTCTTATCTGCATAGGACTTCTACCTGTCTTGAGCTATCTTCGTGCATCTACGGATGAGAACAGTCTTCTCTGAAGTTTCTCTAATCATCTCAGGTCCAGTAGAAGCCTATCTGTAGTCTTCCACCAACAAGTTGGTGATCTACAAGGTCGACCGTATAATGCCTTAAAGGGTGCCATGCCAATACTAGCTTGATAAATGTTGTTGTAGGCAAACTCTACCAAAGGAAAATGCTCCTCCCATATCCCTCCGAAGTCTAGGATACGAAACCTTAAAGGATCCTCAAGAAATCTATTCACCCTTTTCGTCTGCCCATCGGTCTGAGGGTGATAAGCAGTATTCAAACATAGCTGTGTACCTAATGCCTCTTGCAAGCTCCTCTAAACTCACTGGTGAATATGGGGTCACGATCACTCACTATACTGGAAGGTACTCCATGTATACGGGCTATCTTACGATGATAAACTGATCCCAACCATGTCGTCGTTCTCTCACTCTTAACAGGAATGAAATGGGAACTCTTAGTAAGCCTGCCAACTATAACCCAAATACTGGTGTTGCCTTTCCTCGATCTAGGTAAACCATCAATGAAATCCATAGAGACACTCTCCCACTTCCACTATGGGGCGTCCAAGGGATGAAGTAAACCGTTGGGCTTCCTTTTCTTAGCTTCGAGTTGTTGGCAAAACAAACACCGAGAAACAAGCTCCGCTACATCTTTCTTTATCCCAGCCCAAAAGAAAACCCTCTTCATATCTCTATACATCTTATCACCGCCTGGATGGGTATTCATCTTAGAATGATGGGCTTCGTCAAGGACTGTTTTCAATAGAATCCCAGCTCGGGGAACACAAAGCCTTCCGTCTTGTCACAACCACCCTTTATCGAAATATCCACTAAGGTGACTAGAAGTCTCCCCTCCACTGAGCCTATCCAAGATGTCTGCTATCTGTGGGTCCTCACGCGGCGAAGTTCCTATCTGATCCATAAGAGTTGGTCGCACCTCTAAGGATGCCAACAACTCAGGTGTAAACTCGGTAGTGGCCTAAAATCAAAGGTCGATATATAATCCAAGCTCCGCTTCTGTACGAATAGTGGACTCAAAGTCATTTTCTACCTACTCAATGCATCCGCCACCACGTTACCCTTGCCAGGTGTATAAAAAATCTCGAAATCATAGGACGCTAGGAACTCCATCCATCTCTGTTGCCTCAAATTGAGATCATTCTACGAGAACAAATACTTGATAGATTTATGATCGTTATACAACTTGAAGTTCTCTCCAAGTAGATAATGACGCCAAGTCTTGAGCACGAATACTATGGAAGTCAAATCTAAATCATTGGTAGGGTAGTTCTTTTCATGAACTCTCAATTGTCTACCGCCGTAACATACTACCCTTCCCTCTTGCATAAAAATGACACAAGCCTTTTGCCACATGCATTATTGTATACTGTGAGCACCTTGTTCCCATCAGGTAAAGTCAAGACTAGGGATGTTAATAGAGCCCTCTTCAATCGCTGAAAAGCATCCTCACAATCAGTATCCCAAGAAAATGTCAAATTCTTTTTCATTAGTCTGGTGAGTGGGGTTGATGTTAACCCCAATATAAAAACAGGGGTTAGAAAATAATATGTTGAGACCGTCCACGCCGTTTGCACGATATGGTTCTAAGTCGTTAACATGACATAAAATATATGTCGCAAACATTATTCATGGTGTTGGACCATTCATGCCATAAGCCACCATCTGAAGCATTCATGTATGTTCCTGCGACATGACTCATATCGTTCATTTCATATCGCATCGTTCATGCCGCCAGTATCCACCTGTAACGGCTGGAAATTTTCGACTCCTCGAGAGTCGAAAATTCCGAGACGTTAGTGAAAGAAAGTAGAGGGTGAGGAAGAAAAGATATAACTAATAGAATAGAAGAAGAAGAAGAACTTACATTATCAGAGTAAACACGAATCTCATAGCGGAACGAATAAAATATAACATAACTTTGAAATACAAATCGGTACTCGTATATACATACCATTTCAAAGTACAACACTTAACAACACAGCAGAATAATAATAGCTATAATCCTGAGGCCTCCTGCTCCAAGCTCTCCAAGTGTATTTGAAAAATCCCGACTACTTGACTGCCCGTACAATTTTAGGCACCCAAGAGTTTAGGGAAAACAAACAAAATAAACTCCAGGTCAGTCATGGGACTGGTGTGAATAAAACTCCAACACTTGGTTAAATAAAGGATATCTTTCTGATATTATAATAATGTCTAAATACAAATAGATATCAATCTAGCAGAACGCTTGCATCTCACGTTCCACATACATAGTATACAAATAAACCGTGAGCGCTTATTGGAGATTGGATTCCAACAGACAAGGTATGGGAGCACCTTCCGATCAGTGTACTCTAGAGGAGATACATTAGGGTTCAACAAGAACGTCTTGCAACCCGGCCACACATGACCGTCCACTCATTTAGCTTGAGTGTAACGAATATATTATCACCGATGGTTGGGATCAGCAACCATCCTTCCCGATAAAAGACAGCATTGAAATAGGTTATAAAGAAGTACAATTGAATATTCTCTAGATGGTGATAATACACCCTGCTTGGGTATGGCCCAACTAGCCATGCTGCCTAGCCCAACTTCTGTTATTTTCGGGTTGTGAGGTTTTGAGGTCACGTTTATCACTTTGACAGATTATTTCTTCAATTGCTTTGAATGCCACATCGTCATACCCGCCAAATCATTATCGATTTCTCAAGGCATCACGGGTATAAAAGCTAAGAGAAACGAATTTCTCCGCCCCCAACGAAATACGTTTAAAGAGATCAACATATATGATTCGTTAAGAATACTTTGTCAGACACTCGTCCATATACGTTGTTCTGGGACTGAATAAACCGAAGGCACTATTCAGTGAATCCATCCTACCTAGGCTTTTCACAACAGCCCTTGCACTTCACTCCGTCTTCAATTATCTTCAGCATACTTGATTCGCAACGCTTAGGCTAATACGGAGTGGTTCTTCGGATAATAATCCAACCAGTCTCTCCATATTTACAACGTAAATAGGGTCAAAACTTTGATAGTCTGTGATTCAGCTATCAAATGAAAACATGTCGGTGTACAAACAACGATCTTATTTCCAAATGGAAATTCGATCGATCAATCATCGTATACATATATTTCCTTATTTCATATATTTAGAAAATATATGTTATTAATCATTGGAAAACATTTCCATAGCTTATTTTCACATCACTATTATTTCGCAACTATCAGTCCCTAACTGTAACTAGTATGAGAACAATTCTCTAAGTATCAATCCAGAAGGTCGAAACCAACATCAGATCGTCACTTAGAAAACCGTTCAACTTACCCTCTCCAGTCAGTTTCTGAATTTGCTTAACTCTATTTCCTAAATTCTTATCATGAAAACATTTCATTTTCTATGTTTAGAAAACATATCTGACTATATTTGGAAAACGTTTCCAAAACTCATTTACGGATTTCCAACGAACGTTGTATAAAACATCGTTTCGCTTAATCCATTTATCGCTTATTCCTTAACTTTATTCCTAATCAACCTTTTAGATCGAACCACAACTATTCCTTTGTCAATTCTGAAGTCAATCAAGTTGGGGTATAATTACCTCGCAGACCTTAATTGAACAACGTCTTTTACTGTGAAATAGATGAAGTTCATCACTCACTTTTTACAATCATCTGTTTACGCAAATTCTCGGATTCAGGTTACGAATCCACTTCTTATATGACAACGTTTGATTATAACTATAACGTTATAATTCCTACCCCTAAAATATATAACCTAAATTATAAATTTATTTCCTAACTCGAATAATTTAACAGACACCTAATTTCTAAATCAATAACAAAATCTTGATATAAACCCTGGAAAGTAAATAGTACTTTCCCGAATTCGCTATAATCGAATTCGACGTATAACTCTCTTTCGAGTAATCTCTATTCGATTAACTCTCTCTTTTTAATAACTTATATTCGATAAACTCTATTTCGATTAACTCCTATCGAATAACTAATATTCGAATAACTCTTCTTGGTTGGCTCTATTTCATTAACTCTTATCGAATAACAAATATTCGATTTTCTTAAATGTGTCAATTCTTATCGAATAACTAACATCCGATTAACTTAAATGGATTTACTCTTATCGAATAACTTATTCGATTAACTTAACTTGATTTTCTTAACTCGATTATCTCAACTCGATTACATAACTCGATAAATCTTAACTCGATTACTTAACTCGATAACTTAACTTAACCCAAATCGAGTAACTCAACTCTAATCGATTAACTTAATTTGATTTACTCCTTCGAATAACTCATTCGAATAACTAAATTGATTAACTCCTTCGAATAACTAATTCGAATAACTAATTCGAATAACTTACCTTCGAATAACTAATATTCGATTTACTCTAACTCGATTAACTTAATTCTAATCGATTTACTCCATTTCGATTTAGATTAATTCAAATCGATTAACTTAACTCAAATTGATTAACTCCTTTCGAATAACTAAATTCGATTTAACTCTTCTCGAATAACTAGATTCGATTAACTCAAATTGAATAACTAATATTCAATTAACTATTACGTGTTTAACTCTATTCGAATAACTAATTCGAATAACTTACCTTCGAATAACTAATATTCGATTTACTCTAACTCGATTAACTTAATTCTAATCGATTTACTCCATTTCGATTCAACTTAATTCAAATCGATTAACTTAACTCAAATTGATTAAATCCTTTCGAATAACAAAATTCGATTTAACTCTTCTCGAATAACTAAATTCGATTAACTCAAATTGAATAACTAATATTCAATTAACTCTTACGTGTTTAACACTATTCGAATAACTTATATGTGGTTAACTCTATTCGAATAACTAATTCGGATAACTTATATGTGTTTAACTCTATTCGAATAACTAATTCGAATAGCTTATATGTGATTAACTCTATTCGAATAACTAATTCGAATAACTTATATGTGTTTAACTCTATTCGAATAACTAATTCGAATAGCTTATATGTGATTAACTCTATTCGAATAACTAATTCGAATAACTTAACTCTATTCGAATAACTAATTCGAATAACTTATTTGATTTAATCCTTCGAATAATTATTATTCGAATACTTTATTTGCTTATAAAGATTTCCCTTTTTATAACGTTTATTCATTAAAAGATTTCCTTTAACAACGTTTATTCATTTATAAAGATTTACTTTTAGTAACGGTTCTTCACTTTATAAATGTTCCTTTAATAACGTTTCTCCCCTTCTAAGGATTTCCCTTAAACAGCGTTTATTTACTTTATCGGTGTTAAAAACAATTTCTACTTCTCTATATAAGTTCAAACTTATATATCCCACTTATCAAACAATAAATATTTTATTTAATTTATAAAACATTATTTATAAATTAAATCTTCTCACTTTATCTGTTAAAAATAGATTTCCTATTTAATATCTCCTTAAAATCCATATCGTGTTATACTTGTGTGCGATGCACGTGTTTAAATCTATCCTCGTATAATTCTATTTATTTTCCGAACTAGTGTTCCTTTATTTATTCCCTAAATAAATATTCCTTTATTCCATTTATTTATAATCTAAATAAATGTTCCTTTATTTATTTCCTAAATAAATATTCCTTTATTCCATTTATTTATAATCTAAATAAATGTTCCTTTATTTATTTCCTAAATAAATATTTCTTTATTCCAATTCATTTATTTTCTAAATAAATGTTTCTATTTTATTCCATTTATTTTCTAAATAAAGGTTTCTTTTTTTCATTTATTTATTTTCTAATTAAATAAATGTTTTCCTTTTATAAAATTCTATCGATTTTATAAATAAGATTCATTTTCAATATAAACATTGAAAATCCCCTTATCAACATTTCGGTATGTTATGGTATTCAATCATATCAAATTACGATGTTCAATATCGCCCAAGCACATATAATCACCCACAGATTTTATATCACATCATATAACAATATATGAAAAACAATAAAATAACTGTTGAGGAATCCAGTCGGATTCCTCCAACCTGTTTCCCTGCATCACAGATGTTAGACAATATAGATAACATCACTTTCAGTTCCATATGATATATTCTGCTAAACAGAATCAATATAGAAATTCAACCTACTGACTAGCAGTTCAATCAAACAATCAACACACGGTAAATCAGACAATTTCGAACAGTTCTAAATATACAACATGAAATTATAAACTGTTCAGAGTTGGTGAGATTTACTCACATTGGACTGTTATCGTTAAAAACGATTAACTGTCTTTGATTCAGATTGGACAATTTATTTCACCATAAATTGTAATGAGCTCGGATTCACTCCCGGCCAGTCTCATTGTGTTGCTCTCGTCCATACTATCCCAACGCAACTTACGGTTTGTGATTCTGACATCGTATGGTCAAGATACATCATTAACAAGTTAATACACATTTTAGATTTAAAATAAAACTTAATTAAACCATTAGTTGGGCTTTTACCCTTTTAATCGGCCCATACCCGTTTCTACTTGGCCCAAACCCGAACCATTCTTCTTCTCCAACGCAAAAAGCTCCAGAACCACTCCCGTTTGTTTCAAACCATTTCTACATCTTCCTCCACCATTCTCTCCTTATCCATCACTTTAGAAATCGAACTAAAATCACTAGAATTCTTCCCTTCATCTCCTCTTTCACCTCATACCTCTTTCGTGCAACACGCCCTCCCCAATCAAAACCCGTCGACAACCACTCTCGCTCAAACCCGTACAGGCATTGACCCCAAAAAGCATCGAACACCCCAAATTTTGGCTCACGAGCGCCACCTACCTTCCTGAACCAACATACGATGCTCAGAAATCCGATTACTACCTCTAATTTACCAAAATCATTAACCCTAGTTTCCGGTGAACACACTGACTTCAACGAAAAGGAATTCGAGTGCCCCAAAACCCATATCAAAATGAAGAGGACACTATCCTGAACTCGAGTATATACCAAGAATGAATTATTGATTTTGTATTGGTTTTTAATGGATTTTTGAAGGTTAGAATTTTCACATTGGAACCCGAAGTTGTGGCGGCTAAGAGACTTATTTTATAGGGGACGGGATTATATTTGTGTGGCACTAAAACGATGACCATGTGGCTTTTGTTTTGACCTTTTGAACACATGATTTTTGCTGTGGAGGAAAAACAAAGTGATGGCGGCTTAACATTTGATTATATAAGGGAGAACGAGATTTTGTGTGGTGAGAAAAGTGTGTGGGTGGCCTTGTTTATACTCACTCATACTTAGATATTTTATTTTAGATATTTTCTTTTATTTATTCTAATGTCTAAAAATTCATGTGGTCATGCATGGTACCCAAAAATCACGAAACTGGACATGTGGCTAGAGTTCGACATTGCGGACCCAATGAAACTGGTTTCGTCGAATTCCGACTTTGTTTGCAAAAGTGGCTATTTTTAACGCTCTAAATAACCTATTTAAATATACAAATATCTTTAAATATAATTAAATTTAATATTTAAAATTAAATATTATCGTATATCTTCACATATGATATCGTACAGCTCCAGAATATCATATCAGAATTTACAGTTTGATATTTTAGATTTTAGATTATCCCGGTATTCAGTTTATACTGAAAATCTCTTTTATAACATATATAAAGCATCGCAAATTATAAAGGAATTCTACAGCGACTTTTCTGAAATTTGATTTGGACATAACTCAAAATCTACACGATGAAATCCTGATTTTTCTCTTCCACTAGAAAGATATACTCCACCAGCTCCACACGTTTCTTGTTTCACAGAAATCCGGCTTAAAATGAATCATGTACATTCAGTTGAAGTTCAAATCGCCAAATTGCGAACTGTCGCGCCGTTCAGGTTCGTTTTAATTATAATTATAAATTATGAGTTCGAACGTTTTACTTTAAGTTATCGATATCGCCAAATCGATATATAAATAATTAAATAAATTAATTATTCGACAGCTAACAAAACGCGCCATTACAGACTTCCCCCTTTAAAATAATTTCGTCCTCGAAATTGCTAAGTTAGAAAAATGCTACTAACTCTACTAACTAGATTTAAAAATCTTTTTTTTTTTACCTCTAAATTTCAGTTTCGACTAGACCCATTTAATTTTAATTAATTTATTAATTCATTTCCGACTAACTAAAATTTTCAAAAATTCTGAAAATTTTCTAACACCTTAAATTTTCGAAAAATTCGCCATAACCTCCTTTGTACGGCTCAATACGTCAAACCACAACTCGCCTCTCTAGGCCTCCTCAAATCCAAAAGGAAATCAAAATAGCCAAGCGGCTTGCCAATTCGGCTCATAAAATCCAAACTCATATATGATATAAACTTGTACCTTTTTGTCGGGCATTTAACTCTATCCCTTTCATCTGCCACCACTTCAACATATACCAATGTTATCCATTCCAATTGATCTCCAATCAGTTCATATCTTCAATTCCAAATCGAATTTCATTCGAACTCTAATATCAAATTCCAAATTATTGACTTATAAATTTGGTTCCATTCTAGATTATCTCTAATCCAATTCAATTTTATTTAACTCGGTTCAAGTTAAATTTCAATTTATTTTTACCATCTCATTTTATTTAACTTCATTAGTTAAATTTTAATTCCAGAACTTAAGTTCCTGGGTTTCTTTCAAATCAATTTGAAATTATAATGCCAATTCAAAACCTTTGAATTTCTAAACAACTTGTTTTCTCAAAACAATTCAAAAACAAAACCTTTGGTAGTAATCCGTCACTTAGAACTCGAAAATGAACACTGATGATGTCTAGATTCATCATCAAAATCTATTTTCCAGCTATCGAAGTGAGTTCAATACTATATCATTTTCAATTTGAAAAACATTTTCAAAATCTCCCAGGAACTTAAAATTTCCTTATTTTAATTCCAAATCTGATTTAAATTCATATTTAATTCAAACTATTTCATATATTACATTCATATGAATTCTGATCGGTCATTTATAACCATTTCACCCTTTTTTAATCTTATTCGATTATAATAACAACCAACACAATCAATATACTATAAAAATTTCAAGATATATATGTCTTCTATAAACAAATATATTTTGGGAAAAATTATTTCATTTACCCTCTTTCAAAACATACCATGACGGTTCATCGTATTCGAGTGTTTAGTAACCCTTATCGATACAGTGGATCAAACTGATCGACCAGAATTCATAAGCCACTCAACCAATAAATCTCCACAATATAAAACCATTTTATATTGAATAACAATTACGCGCTCATATATATACACTCAAACTCAATCTAGGATATTACTAATCCCATCTCTATCGAGTTATGCCACAGAGCCAAGGTAATCACTTAACTTAAGCTCTGATACCAACTGTAACGGCTGGAAATTTTCGACTCCTCGAGAGTCGAAAATTCCGAGACGTTAGTGAAAGAAAGTAGAGCGTGAGGAAGAAAAGATAGAACTAATAGAACAGAAGAAGAAGAAGAACTTACATTATCAGAGTAAACACGAATCTCACAGCGGAACGAATAAAATATAACATAACTTTGAAATACAAATCGGTACTCGTATATACATACCATTTCAAAGTACAACACTTAACAACACAGCGGAATAATAATAGCTATAATCCTGAGGCCTCCTGCTCCAAGATCTCTAAGTGTATCTGAAAAATCCCGACTACTTGACTGCCCGTACAAATTTAGGCACCCAAGAGTTTAGGGAAAACAAACAAAATAAACTCCGGGTCAGTCATGGGACTGGTGTGAATAAAACTCCAACACTTTGTTAAATAAAGGATATCTTTCTGATACTATAATAATGTCTAAATACAAATAGATATCAATCTAGAAGAACGCTTGCATCTAACGTTCCACATACATAGTATACAAATAAACCGTGAGCGCTTATTGTAGATTGGATTCCAACAGACAAGGTATGGGAGCACCTTCCGATCAGTGTACTCTAGAGGAGATACATTAGGGTTCAACAAGAACGTCTTGCAACCCGGCCACACATGACCGTCCACTCATTTAGCTTGAGTGTAACGAATATATTATCACCGATGGTTGGGATCAGCAACCATCCTTCCCGATAAGGGACAACATTGAAATAGATTATAAATAAGTACAATTGAATATTCTCTAGATGGTGATAATACACCCTGCTTGGGTATGGCCCAACTAGCCATGCTGCCTAGCCCAACTTCTGTTATTTCCGGGTTGTGAGGTTTTGAGGTCACGTTTATCACTTTGACAGATTATTTCTTCAATTACTTTGAATGCCACATCGTCATACCCGCCAAATCATTATCGATTTCTCAAGGCATCACGGGTATAAAAGCTAAGAGAAATGAATTTCTCCGCCCCCAACGAAATACGTTTAAAGAGATCAACATATATGATTCGTTAAGAATACTTTGTCAGACACTCGTCCATATACGTTGTTCTGGGACTGAATAAACCGAAGGCACTATTCAGTGAATCCATCCTACCTAGGCTTTTCACAATAGCCCTTGCACTTCACTTCGTCTTCAATTATCTTCAGCATACTTGATTCGCAACGCTTATGCTAATACGGAGTGGTTCTTCGGATAATAATCCAACCGGTCTCTCCATATTTACAACGTAAATAGGGTCAAAACTTTGATAGTCTGTGATTCAACTATCAAATGAAAACATGTCGGTGTACAAACAACGATCTTATTTCCAAATGGAAATTCGATCGATCAATCATCATATCCATATATTTCCTTATTTCATATATTTAGAAAATATATGTTATTAATCATTGGAAAACATTTCCATAGCTTATTTTCACATCACTATTATTTCGCAACTATCAGTCCCTAACTGTAACTAGTATGAGAACAATTCTCTAAGTATCAATCCAGAAGGTCGAAACCAACATCAGATCGTCACTTAGAAAACCGTTCAACTTACCCTCTCCAGTCAGTTTCTGAATTTGCTTAACTCTATTTCCTAAATTCTTATCATGAAAACATTTCATTTTCTATGTTTAGAAAACATATCTGACTATATTTGGAAAACGTTTCCAAAACTCATTTACGGATTTCCAATGAACGTTGTATAAAACATCGTTTCGCTTAATCCATTTATCGCTTATTCCTTAACTTTATTCCTAATCAACCTTTTAGATCGAACCACAACTATTCCTTTGTCAATTCTGAAGTCAATCAAGTTGGGGTATAATTACCTCGCAGACCTTAATTGAACAACGTCCTTTACTGTGAAATAGATGAAGTTCATCACTCACTTTTTACAATTATCTGTTTACGCAAATTCTCGGATTCAGGTTACGAATCCACTTCTTATATGACAACGTTTGATTATAACTATAAAGTTATAATTCCTACCCCTAAAATATCTAACCTAAATTATAAATTTATTTCCTAACTCGAATAATTTAACAGACACCTAATTTGTAAATCAATAACTAAATCTTGATTTAAACCCTGGAACGTAAATAGTACTTTCCCGAATTCGCTATAATCGAATTCGACGTATAACTCTCTTTCGAGTAATCTCTATTCGATTAACTCTCTCTTTTTAATAACTTATATTCGATAGACTCTATTTCGATTAACGCCTATCGAATAACTAATATTCGAATAACTCTTCTTGGTTGGCTCTATTTCATTAACTCTTATCGAATAACAAATATTCGATTTTCTTAAATGTGTCAATTCTTATCGAATAACTAACATCCGATTAACTTAAATGGATTTACTCTTATCGAATAACTTATTCGATTAACTTAACTTGATTTTCTTAACTCGATTATCTCAACTCGATTACATAACTCGATAAATCTTAACTCGATTACTTAACTCGATAACTTAACTTAACCCAAATCGAGTAACTCAACTCTAATCGATTAACTTAATTTGATTTACTCCTTCGAATAACTCATTCGAATAACTAAATTGATTAACTCCTTCGAATAACTAATTCGAATAACTTACCTTCGAATAACTAATATTCGATTTACTCTAACTCGATTAACTTAATTCTAATCGATTTACTCCATTTCGATTTAGATTAATTCAAATCGATTAACTTAACTCAAATTGATTAACTCCTTTCGAATAACTAAATTCGATTTAACTCTTCTCGAATAACTAAATTCGATTAACTCAAATTGAATAACTAATATTCAATTAACTATTACGTGTTTAACTCTATTCGAATAACTAATTCGAATAACTTACCTTCGAATAACTAATATTCGATTTACTCTAACTCGATTAACTTAATTCTAATCGATTTACTCCATTTCGATTCAACTTAATTCAAATCGATTAACTTAACTCAAATTGATTAACTCCTTTCGAATAACAAAATTCGATTTAACTCTTCTCGAATAACTAAATTCGATTAACTCAAATTGAATAACTAATATTCAATTAACTCTTACGTGTTTAACACTATTCGAATAACTTATATGTGGTTAACTCTATTCGAATAACTAATTCGGATAACTTATATGTGTTTAACTCTATTCGAATAACTAATTCGAATAGCTTATATGTGATTAACTCTATTCGAATAACTAATTCGAATAACTTATATGTGTTTAACTCTATTCGAATAACTAATTCGAATAGCTTATATGTGATTAACTCTATTCGAATAACTAATTCGAATAACTTAACTCTATTCGAATAACTAATTCGAATAACTTATTTGATTTAATCCTTCGAATAATTATTATTCGAATACTTTATTTGCTTATAAAGATTTCCCTTTTTATAACGTTTATTCATTAAAAGATTTCCTTTAACAACGTTTATTCATTTATAAAGATTTACTTTTAGTAACGGTTCTTCACTTTATAAATGTTCCTTTAATAACGTTTCTCCCCTTCTAAGGATTTCCCTTAAACAGCGTTTATTTACTTTATCGGTGTTAAAAACAATTTCTACTTCTCTATATAAATTCAAACTTATATATCCCACTTATCAAACAATAAATATTTTATTTAATTTATAAAACATTATTTATAAATTAAATCTTCTCACTTTATCTGTTAAAAATAGATTTCCTATTTAATATCTCCTTAAAATCCATATCGTGTTATACTTGTGTGCGAAGCACGTGTTTAAATCTATCCTCGTATAATTCTATTTATTTTCCGAACTAGTGTTCCTTTATTTATTCCCTAAATAAATATTCCTTTATTCCATTTATTTATAATCTAAATAAATGTTCCTTTATTTATTTCCTAAATAAATATTCCTTTATTCCATTTATTTATAATCTAAATAAATGTTCCTTTATTTATTTCCTAAATAAATATTTCTTTATTCCAATTCATTTATTTTCTAAATAAATGTTTCTATTTTATTCCATTTATTTTCTAAATAAATGTTTCCTTTTTTCATTTATTTATTTTCTAATTAAATAAATGTTTTCCTTTTATAAAATCCTATCGATTTTATAAATAAGATTCATTTTCAATATAAACATTGAAAATCCCCTTATCAACATTTCAGTATGTTATGGTATTCAATCATATCAAATTACGATGTTCAATATCGTCCAAGCACATATAATCGCCCATAGATTTTATATCACATCATATAACAATATATGAAAAACAATAAAAAAACTGTTGAGGAATCCAGTCGGATTCCTCCAACCTGTTTCCATGCATCACAGATGTTAGACAATATAGATAACATCACTTTCAGTTCCATATGATATATTCTGTTAAACAGAATAAATATAGAAATTCAACCTACTGACTAGCAGTTCAATCAAACAATCAACTCACAGTAAATCAGACAATTTCGAACAGTTCTAAAGATACAACATGAAATTATAAACTGTTCAGAGTTGGTGAGATTTACTCACATTGGACTGTTATCGTTAAAAACGATTAACTGTCTTTGATTCAGATTGGACAATTTATTTCACCATAAATTGTAACGAGCTCGGATTCACTCCCAGTCAGTCTCATTGTGTTGCTCTCGTCCATACGATCCCAACGCAACTTACGGTTTGTGATTCTGACATCGTATGGTCAAGATACATCATTAACAAGTTAATACATATTTTAGATTTAAAATAAAACTTAATTAAACCATTAGTTGGGCTTTTACCCTTTTAATCGGCCCATACCCATTTCTACTTGGCCCAAACCCGAACCATTCTTCTTCTCCAACGCAAAAAGCTCCAGAACCACTCCCGTTTGTTTCAAACCATTTCTACATCTTCCTCCACCATTCTCTCCTTATCCATCACTTTAGAAATTGAACTAAAATCACTAGAATTCTTCCCTTCATCTCCTCTTTCACCTCATACCTCTTTCGTGCAACACGCCCTCCCCAATCAAAACCCGTCGACAACCACTCTTGCTCAAACCCGTACAGGCATTGACCCCAAAAAGCACCGAACACCCCCAAATTTTAGCTCACGAGCGCCACCTACCTTCCTGAACCAACATACGATGCTCAGAAATCCGATTACTACCTCTAATTTACCAAAATCATTAACCCTAGTTTCCGGTGAACACACTGACTTCAACGAAAAGGAATTCGAGTGCCCCAAAACCCATATCAAAATGAAGAGGACACTATCCTGAACCCGAGTATATACCAAGAATGAATTTTTGATTTTGTATTGATTTTTAATGGATTTTTGAAGGTTAGAATTTTCACATTGGAACCCGAAGTTGTGGCGGCTCAGAGAACTATTTTATAGGGGACGGGATTATATTTGTGTGGCGCTAAAACGATGACCATGTGGCTTTTGTTTTGACCTTTTGAACACATGATTTTTGCTGTGGAGGAAAAACAAAGTGATGGCGGCTTAACATTTGATTATATAAGGGAGAACGAGATTTTGTGTGGTGAGAAAAGTGTGTGGGTGGCCTTGTTTATACACACTCATACTTAGATATTTTATTTTAGATATTTTCTTTTATTTAATCTAACTTCTAAAAATTCATGTGGTCATGCATGGTACCCAAAAATCACGAAACTGGACGTGTAGCTAGAGTTCGACATTGCGGACCCAATGAAACTGGTTTCGTCGAATTCCGACTTTGTTTGCAAAAGTGGCTATTTTTAACGCTCTAAATAACCTATTTAAATATACAAATATCTTTAAATATAATTAAATTTAATATTTAAAATTAAATATTATCGTATATCTTCACATATGATATCGTACAGCTCCAGAATATCATATCAGAATTTACAGTTTGATATTTTAGATTTTAGATTATCCCGGTATTCAGTTTATACTGAAAATCTCTTTTATAACATATATAAAGCATCGCAAATTATAAAGGAATTCTACAGCGACTTTTCTGAAATTTGATTTGGACATAACTCAAAATCTACACGATGAAATCCTGATTTTTCTCTTCCACTAGAAAGATATACTCCACCAGCTCCACACGTTTCTTGTTTCACAGAAATCCGGCTTAAAATGAATCATGTACATTCAGTTGAAGTTCAAATCGCCAAATTGCGAACTGCCGCGACGTTTCAGGTTCGTTTTAATTACAATTATAAATTATGAGTTCGAACGTTTTACTTTAAGTTATCGATATCGCCAAATCGATATATAAATAATTAAATAAATTAATTATTCGACAACTAACAAAACGCGCCATTACACCACCTCGCGAGTCCCAAGAAGATGATCCGTGCAACCAATCCGTTCATCACTACAATACAAGCTGAGTCGCTCATACTTCAAAGCAGTCAAGTCGTTGCCACACTCGAGTCGATTCGTTGCTCCCAACTTAAACCAAGTCATTCCAGTCCAAGCATGCTACGTGCACCTTTCTACCAAGTTCCACGTGGTGTAAATGTATGCAACATGGCATTTGAATTGTCGCTCATAAGCCATTCGTGAAACATGCTATAGGTCATCAAATAATGGAACATTAGAACATTGTTCATGTTAATTCAGGGCATGGCACAACTCATCAGTTTGGTCACAAAGAGCAAGTTAGGTTGATTATCCAGACCACCAGGTCATGCAAAGAAGATATAAATATATATGAAAGGACACGTGATATGTGTACATAATGGAAACTACCAGAAAATGCCACATGAACTCCATTTCATGCAAGTCGTTGGTGCGACTTTTGTCAAGTCGTTGGGGTATTATATAATTCATGTCATTGGACGTGGAGAATATACCAGGTTGTTCCAGAAAAATACACGTGGCATGGATCATTTATAAGCTGCATGGTATTACGTGAAGAGAGAAGGCTGAGTCATCTGTTACTTTACCAACATGATGCATGTCGCCTAAATAAAGTTTACCGCAGGTGAAATAGAACAGTATGGATATCAAGTCATCATTGATAATCATGTCGTTGACAGCTAGGTTCAAGCTGTTCATATGGATAGTGTGACACCCCATGTCCATTAATGTCACTCACAAAGGGAATGCATTAACTTCTATGGATCGTTTAAGTGTGTATAGAACAGAAACTTAACAACAAGACAGATATAAAACAGTACTTAAAAAAATTAAACTTCATTCATTGCAGCGGTAAACAAATAAGTTTGATTACATCATCAAAAAAACAAAGACTAGAGTCAAGTACATAATATCCATCTTGACTAAATCAGAGTACATGAAATGAAAGACATAACCCCACATAAAATAGCCATAAATAAGATAGGCTGAACTTTTACTTCAGTGTTCCAAGAAATTTCCAAAGAAATAGATAAAGTTGTCCAAATCAAGCTCCACTAGTACTAGTCCCACCCTGAGCACCTGGGGGGAAAAGGAAGAAAAGAGGTGGAAACAAAGGGGGGTCAGACATAAAGTCCGGCGAGTGCAATAACTTTAAAAATATAATCATTAAGTATCTAGGACAAGGCATAAGTTGGAAAATAAGGAAATGACTGTGAACCAATGGGTATAACAAAGCAAACAAAGGAAATCAAACGAACAAGGATAACGTAAAAGGCATACCTAGTCACTACAGGATAAGTACTACACTGCACCACACAAAACACCCAAAAGTCGATCCCGCCTACAGAACTTAATAATGATAATGGTAGTTTCATGTACCCCTAGCTGCCTTCATAGGTGCCGCCTGCTCCTATCTCCACTAGGTGTACCCACTACCACCATTCGATCGGCTCCCTAAGTCGTAGATACTTGTGCTGGCCCCATAATGGGGTGTATCACTCCCCAAAGTGTTAACCCGATACCACCAAAATGTACGGCTTATATCTACACGATGCAACAAAGTCTAACCTACCAGCCTGGTCCCACACACGCATATGACCCCGTTATACTTGCGTTGCCACCGCTAACCCGTTTTGACCTCTTACAATCAAACCCAGTACGTGTGTCCGGTCCTCGACTTGGGTCGAGCCCACAAAGATACTTAATGGGCTACTGGTTTGATAAGGGCCACCATGCATGACACAAGCTTTCCACCTATGCTTGGTCCCCTCTAAGTTTTTCCCCACTTAACCCCATTCTTATTCATGTGTTCTTACATGTTTCAATCTTGGTTAAGTGCATCTAATCGTATTTCATATGCCACTTAAGGCACCCACTTGATTCCACATGCCACCCAAGGCACCCACTTAACCCCCTTATGTCCCACCACATGTTTATCTGGTTAAGTATTTCTTAATTCATTAACACCGTAACCTTGTAAAGACCTCCCACATGGACTGGCATTAGTGGCAGCTGGATTTGCCGGGCGGGTCCGGGAGTCTTACACAACAAATGAGTCTAACCTCGTGTCTTTACAACTGTTACGCATTTTAAAACATGCCTTCGACCTCTCACATTAGACTGGCATTTGTGGCTACTGGATTTGCCGGGCGGGTCCGGGCAGTCTTACACCACAAACGAGTCTAACCTCGTGCCTTAGGCGGTTTATTATTACACATCTTTATTTAACCCCAAAGAGGATTAATATCCCTATTCAAAATTTGTAAATAAATTCCAAATATACTTATGTCCATAATTAACTCAATTATGTCCATAAATGCCAAATATTCCAGTTAATGTCTTAATTTAATTATATGCCTTTTTCAAGGCTATTTTCCAATTCTCAATATGTGTATATCCAATATTACTCCCATCGTCCCCACGTTGTTCGTTCGTTAATCATGACATATATGTATATTAGACTAGCAATTAGTCTAACACATAAAAGGGAAGAAACATCGCAATTTTTCATAACACACAAAATGGATCTAATCTTGCAAATAAGGATTACAACATAACTTGCATAAACTTGTTATTGTCATGAATCTAAACATAGGCCTAAAGGTGTGAACTTGCATATATATATATATATATATATATATATATATATATATGTATATATATATAATGTAGTTTTTCACCTAAAACTTGCATATATGAATGTAATTCTTCATCCAAAACTTGCATAGGCCATAATCACAAACTTGCATAAAGTATGTGCATTATAGATCTAAATCTAAAGGTGTAAACTTGCATATATGTGAATCCAATTTCTACCTAAACTTGCATAAAGTCACTTTATTTGGTTCACATGTAAACTTGTATATAATTCATATAGAAACTAACATATAATCTACACCAAACATATGTACAATTCATATAGAAACTAGCATATAATCTACACCCAGACTTGCATATAAATGATGTCAAACGTGAATCAAGTTGAACATATGTGATTTGGCATATGGAAAGGGATCCACAACAAGACAACAATTATGAACAACTAGCATATATTCACAGAATATCACATTTTTTCAATGTCTCACAAACATAGCCATATAACCCAGTTTATAACATAACCCAATTAACTTATTAATTACCTTATTAAAGATATTGAACTCACAACTCAAAGAAGGTCTTGAGTTCTGGAATCTGAGTTCTGAAATTGATTAAGCTCGCCTTTGGAGTATACAAATTCGTTGTTGTTGTTTATAAATTTGAGTTGAATTGAGTTGATTAGCTTCACTTTCTCTCTAGTTGGTGGTGGCTACTCTAGGTTGCAAGGTGACAGCATGACGACCATGGTTCAAATTTTTATTTTGTTTTAGGGTTTGAGTCTACATGTGTTTATATAGAATTTAGGATTAATTTAGGCCATTCGATCAACCTAGAATCATTCAAAACCATCCAGCCAAGATAGGGTGACACCTCAGCCCTAATTGACTCAGCACTGAGTCACAAAATCGTCATCTTTTAGATTTGCCGGGGGGGAGGGGGGAGGTCGACCCCCAGGTCAACACTAAGGTCGACCTGTCTATTGGGAGGTTGACACTAAGGTCGACCACCAGGTCGACCTGGCCTTGGGCAGGAAATTTCCCGCCCTGCCCAGTTCCATGTCTGAATTCGTTTTTGAATTTAAATTTGAATTTGTGGAAACTTCCAACAGCCATAACTTCTTCATACGATGTCCAATTTACGCAAACACGGACTCTATCTCAACCAGAATTCCGAGACGAACCAATGGCTTAACTCGTTTCCCTTGATTCTTACATTTAAAATTAAGTATTCTTTAATTTGTTAACTTTAACATTTAAATTTATGGGGTGTTACATTCTCCCCTCCTTAAAGGATTTCGCCCACGAAATCTCCAAGTTAAGGAGAATGCATATCCTATCATCCAATCATCCATCTGCTCAACCGTCAAACACAATCATCCATTGTCCTTACAAAATTTCTAATGTTGTATGAACATATGCAAGAAGTGTGTGTATATGTTCCTTATCTAATGCTAAATCAAGCAGTCTACTGATTCAGTTGACCTCCTTAATGCAAATCATAATAGTGCCATGCGTCCATTATGTATGCAAAAGAATCCTCTCGATACATATTTTTTCTACATGTGTGCACAACCATTCATCAAAATGCAGCATCCATATGATAACACACCCACTATACAACCATTAACTTAAATATGCACACACATTTATATGCAACATGAAGGTGATTGAGCCAGTCTAGTGTCTAAGGTGTGTGTACATGCATCCACAAGCAACCACTAGCAACCACTTGCATCCATTTGCATTCATCAAACATAACATGTCTCAAACACATGTTTCAACCATAGGGTTCTTCCTATCTAAAGATCGAAGATGTCATCGCAAAGATAATACTAAAAGATAGGACAAGTATCAACAAAGCGATAGAAAAAGGAGAAACTAAAACATACCCTCGAAAAGGAAAGGGTACAATGAACGCATTTTATCTTCCGTCTCCCAAGTCGCGTCTCTTTGATCATCTCCCCACTGCACTTTGACCAACTTGACCTCTTTGCTGCGAATCTTTCTGACCTGTGATCCAAGAATGCATGTAGGAGCTCGTCTGATTGTGGCATTGCGCTCTACTTCCACTTCTTTGAGCGTGCTCGGCTCTACCACTTCCGTCTATTGTGCAAACGCTTACGCAAATGTGAAACGTGAAACATGTCATGAACTCCGCTGAGCTTCTCTAGTAACTATACCCTGTACGCCTCCTGCTTGATCCTCTCTGTGATTGGAAAGGGTCCTACGACCATGATGCCAACTTCCCCACTGATCCAAAATGGACTACGTTTCTTAATGGTGACACCTTAATAAAAACCATGTCTCCAACATCGAACTCAAGATCAGTTCGTCTCTTATCAGCATATGACTTCTGTTGGTCCTACGCCGTCTTCATTCGCCGTCGAATCAGGTATATCTTCTCCGAAGTCTCCATAATCATGTCGGGTCCAAGCAGAACCTTATCCGTGGATTCCCACCAACATGTAGGTGATCGGCACGGTCGTCCACAAAGAGCCTCAAAAGGTGTCATGCCAATGCCAGCCTGAAAACTATTATTATAGGCGAACTCTACTAGTGGAAGGTGTTCTTTCCATGTTCCTCCAAAGTCTAGAATGCATAGCCCCATATGGTCTTCTTGAATCTGATTCACCCTCTCGGTCTGACCATCCGTCTGAGGATGATAAGCGGTACTTAAGCATAATTGCATTCCAACCGCCTCTTGTAAGCTCTTCCAAAATTCTCTTGTGAAAATAGGATCTCTACCGCTCACAATGCTGGAGGGTATGTCGTGCAAACGAACTATCTCTCGAAGGTAAACAGATGTTAACCATGCGGCGGTCCTTTTACTTTTGACGGGAATAAAACGGGCACTTTTAGTAAGTCGGTCTACAATTACCCAAATTCTCGTACTACCCTTCCTCGATCTTGGTAACCCATCTACAAAATCCATGGAAACGTTTTCCCATTTCCAAAGCGGAATCTCTAAGGGATGGAGCAAACCTACGGGCTTCTTTTGCTCTGCCTTGACTTGCTGGCACACTAATCATCTAGCAACGAACTCGACCACGTCCTTTTTCATTCCGCCCCAAAAGGAAACTCGCTTCATATCCCTATACATCTTATCACCACCGGGATGTATGGTCATCTTCGAGCGATGTGAGTCTTCAAGAATTGCCTTCTTCAAACTTTCGTCTTGTGGTACACAAAGTCTTCCATCTCTACATAGCCAACCTCTCTCATCTATGGCATATCTATCAAGATGTCTCAAGGACTCCCCTCCTATAAGCTTGCCTACTATATCAACCAATTGTGGGTCGTTTCAGTGTGCCCCTCCAACTCGGCCCAAAAGTTTAGGTTGCACCTCTAATGATGCCAATAATTCGGGTACATATTCGACAGAGGGTCTGAAGTCAAAGGAAGATATATACTCCAAACTCTGCTGCTCTACGAACTGTGGACTTAAGGTTAACTTCTTTCTGCTTAAGGCGTCGGCTACAACGTTACCCTTGCCAGGGGTATATGCGATCTAAAAATCGTAGGATGCCAAAAACTCCACCCACCTCTGTTGCCTCAAGTTTAGGTCCTTCTGAGAGATTAAATACTTTAGCGACTTATGGTCTGTATACAACTCAAACCTTTCGCCAAGCAAATAATGACGCCACGACTTAAATGAAAAAACTATGGCTGCCAACTCTAAGTCGTGGGTATGGTAATTTTTCTCGTGGGCTTTCAATTATCTTCCACTATAGCATATCACCCTTCCCTCTTGCATTAAAACTTCGCCAAGCCCTGTCCCACAAGCATCGGTATATACAGTGAATGTCTTACTCCCGTCTGGCAAAACTAAAACTGGAGCGGTCGTCAAAGCTCTCTTCATACGTTGGAAAGCATCGTCACAGTCAACGTTCCAAGTAAAAGTCAAATTATTCTTCGTTAATCGAGTGAGAGGGGCTGATATCTTCGCGAAGTCCTTAATGAACTTCCTATAATAGCCAGCCAGCCTTAAAAGGCTTCTTACTTCGGTTTCGTTCTTAGGCATTTTCCAATCTTGGATTGCCACTACCTTAGCGGGATCCATAGTTATCCCTTCCTTAGAGATCACATGTCCTAAGAACCTCAGTTCTTTTCTCCAAAAATGGCACTTGGAGAGCTTAGCTTTTAGCTGATATCCTCGTAGGGTCTCTAAGACTTCCCTAAGGTGTAGGGCATGCTCTTCTTCATTTTTAGAGAAAACCAAAATATCGTCTACAAAGACTACCACAAATTTGTTTAGAAACTCTCTAAACACCCTACTCATTAAGTTAACATAGTATGCAGGTGCATTCATCAAACCAAAAGGCATGACTAGCCACTCGAAGAAACCATCAGGAGTTCTAAATGCAGTCTTATCGATGTTATCTTCAGCCACCCATAGCTGATGAAACCCTATAGCCAAATCCAGTTGCGAGAAAACCGAAGCTCCCACCAACTGATCGAATAAATCGTCTATCCTCGGTAACGGGTGTCTGTTCTTCTTTGTTAGCTTATTCAGCTCTCTATAGTCCACGCACAATCTAAGTGAACCATCGGCTTTAGTAGTAAAAACGACTGGAGAACCCCACTCCGAAATACTTCTTTTTATGAACCTCTTCTCAAGCAGTTCTTTCACTTGCTTACTGAGTACTCTTCTCTCTCTCGGAGCCATGTGGCACACTGGTAATGCCACTGGCTTTGCATTATCTACTAAGTATATTCGAAAGTCTATCTCACGCCTCGGGGGTAAACCTTGAACTTCATCGAAGACATCCGAGTATTCACAGACCACTCTAACAGACTGCAATTCCTCAACAGAAGCGTCAAACGATTCTAGATAACTTAGCATAATCAAATTTATGGGTTACAAGAGATTTCGAGAGTGTTGCCCAAGCGAGTCATAAGCCTAACCTCTCTCTTTTCACAATCTAGGACTGATCCATTACTGGATAACCAATCCATGCCCAAAATTAACCCATAGCCCGTGAAGCCCAAAACATAAGCATCACATTAAACCCAACGCTAAGTATAGAAATTTTCAAATCCAAACAAACCATCGAAAAATAGGCTGAGTCCCCAATTGGATTTGAAACAACCAAGGGATCCTCTACTATACTTGTAACACCCCGTATTTTCTGTAATCGTATAAGTAACAAATCAGAGAATAATTAAATTTTAAACTAAGAATCAAGGGAAACGAGTTGCACCATTGCGTTCGTCTCGAAATTCTGCTTGAAAACGAGTCCGAGTTTTCGAGAAACGGAGTCCGTATGAGGGAGATATGGCCCTCCGAAGTTTCAGAGAATTTCAGAATCGAAAACAGCTCAAAAATTCGAATTCAAATTCGAATTCAAAATCCCAGAACAGGCTGGGCAGGAAAATTCTTGCCCATGGACCAGGTCGACCTGGGGATCGACCATAGTGTCGACCTCCTAGGGGCCAGGTCGACCATAGTGTCGACCTAGGGGTCGACCTGGCCAGACCAGGTCGACCATAGTGTCGACCTGGGGGTCGACCTGCTCCCGAAACCCACTTTCTGAACCTGATGCATTCTGATGTATTTAGTCTCGTTTTCTGTCTAGATTCGTCCTCATAATCCTATATAAATAGCCCCCTAGCCTTATTTTCTCTACACAATTTCATTCTGTCTATACTCCGTCTCTGTTCTAACTAAAAATAAAAATGGCGTCGCTACCCTGCTGGAATCAAAACTTGGACTGATGAATCTTCCTCCAACCTAAATAGAATTAAAAGCTAAATCAAATCTCAAATCCAAGTTTATAGCTACGACAATTAAAGAAGAGTAATTCAGCCTTTCTGCATCAACAACAGTTTATTATCCTTTCTTAAAACCATGAAAGGCAAGTAAAGTTATTTTCCGCTATAAACTGTAATTATAATTATGACATGATTATAAATCTGAATTTGAGGCTATGTATATTCTTATCTGTCAGATCTGTTTTTCTGTGACTATTTTGTACCTCTTCCTTCTTTCTATTCTATATCCAGGCTACTACGAGCCTGCGCCTCATCACATAAGAGATTAACGCATGAACGCTAAATTTTGGGACTAATAATAATGCATAATTGGACATGAAACTGTTGCCTATGAGACTATTGCCTATGACTATGATTCATGCCTAAGAGACTATTACCTATGACTATGATTCATGCCTATGAGACTATTGCCTATGACTATGATTCACGCTTATGAGACTATTGCCTATGACATTGAATAAGAAACTATTGTGATTAGTCGCCCAAGACTATTGTGGTTAGTTGCCTATAACTATTGTAGTTAGTTTCTTATGCCTATTCCCTTAATGATGTTGGATCTCATATTTAGTATGTAACCTTGCTAGTTTATTCCCATTCACTGTTATGTACATCGAGCCTAGTAAGACCATTATCATTGTATTTGGTTCGTCATTGCATGCCTATTATTTCTTGTGCTTATCCCCTATTCCTTTTGCTAGGGTCATTTCATGAGTACTTAGAGAACTTGTGGAACATGTTATACAGGGATTGGGCATAGCTTAATTTAAGTTAATTTAGCATAATAAATATGTTGGCATAATCTGAATTGGTTATAATAGTGAATGATTAGTATGTATATTAGTCTTGGACATAAATGGTAAACTAGAATATTAAATTTAGTTTTGACATGAACTGTAAATGGGAATATTAAGGCTAAGATTTGGGGCATATATTGTATTATGAATTATGACCTTGATTTAGGCATGTAAGTTTAGGCTAAATTTATGATTAGGCAAGATATCTAAATAGAGTTTTAGATATATATAATCTGCTATCTGCTAATTCTGTTAAATTGCCTAATCCGTTATCTGCTAAAACTGTTGAATTGCCTAAACTGCTAGTTAGATTGAATTGCCTAATCTGCTAATTATGTTAAATTGCCTTATCTGCTAAATCTGCTAAATAGCCTATTCTGCAAGATCTGTTATCTGTTTAATCTGTTGAATGACGTAATCTGTTGGAACTGAAATGCTGAAATTTGAAGTATGTGAATCTGTAGGCTCGACTTAAAACTGAGCAAAACTTGTTAATAGAACCTCGAAAAATCTGTTGTAACTTGTTCAGAAGTTTAATCTGTTGAATAAACAGAATTAGTCTGATATCTGAAAAATCCGCATTGGAATGAATTGGCTACGACACGAGGTTAGACCCTGTTTGCGGTAGAAGCCTGCCCGGAACCAACCGGCTTAAACAGCGACCGCAAACTGTCAGTCTAATGTGAGAGGTCGTAGGTATAACTAAAAATATGCTTAGACACGAGGTTAGGTCTGGCTTGTGGCAGAAGTCTGCCCGGAACCGCCCGGCATATCCAGTGGCCACAAGCTACCGACCTAATGTGAGAGGTATGTGCATTAATATTTAACTAATGCAAATCTGGGATAAATATGATGTCTAAAACGTGTTGGGTGGATAGGGTTAAACCAATTGGACTAATGAATTTAACAAACCCGTTTCGTGAATCTGTAGGCCCAATTACAAAGTTAGACAAATCTGTAAATCTGTTAAATCCATATATCTGATCCGTTAGTCTGAAAACTTGTCTGAACGGTGAACTAATTGATCTGAACTCTATATGTCTGAACTTGTAAACAAGTTAATCTGAAATCTGTTAGTCTGGGGGACACAAGGTTAGGAGGGAAATTACTTGTGTCATCTGTTGTTTGGGACCCATATTAGTCAGTAACCCTTTCTGGTATCAAAACTTTGACCCAACAGTAGGTAGGGTCCGGGCATGCTTACTGAACTAATTATAAGTGGTTCATTCTGATAATGGCGAGGGGTGTTGATGGTGCGTTCCAACCGGGCCATGTGCGTGCATGGATCCCGGTCTGCCTCTGAGGATGTAAGACGCCGTGACATCTGTAAATATGTCTGTGCCAATTGGTTGTCACTTTAGGGAGTGATACACCCTATTGTGGGGCCAACACAGGGTATTTATGTATTAGGGAGCCGATCGTTTGGGTGGGGTTTTAGGGTACACTTAGTTCTGTCTGTTTCTGTTGGTACCGTCTGTTTCTGTTGGCTGGCAACACCTGTCTGTTTCTGCGTGGTACCATCTGTTCGGGTGGTAAATGCCCATTTACTACTGTACACCTAATTCTATATTTTGTTTGCGTAGGGATTAATCTGTTTTTGTTTCTGTACCTACTGTTCGGGTGGTAAAGGCCCACTATTAGCATTCTGTTTCTGTCTGTTTCTGTTCGGGTGGTAAAGACCCATTATCAGCATTCTGCTTCTATCTGTTTCTGTTTGGGTGGTAAAGGCCCACTATTAGCATTCTGTTTCTGTTTGTTTCTGTTCGGGTGGTAAAGGCCCATTATCAGCATTTTGCTTCTGTCTATTTCTGTTCGGGTGGTAAAGGCCCATTATTAGCGTTCTATTTCTGTGGAAATTATTATGTTCCTGTTTCTGCTTCAGTTTAGACATTAGGGTGACACCTAATCCTGTTATACTAGTATTAGTGCAAAGAAATGAAAAGTAATATTATTCTGTTTCTTCTGTTTAACCTAAGTACATTTGCTGCTCCTATTACTGTTATCCCTCATCCTGTTTTATTTGCATGCCATGATTATTATTATCTGTTCATATGCTGAAAGTCATTGGACTTGCCAGATTTTATGTCTGACCTTGCTTGTTTTCGCCCCTTTTTCTTCCGTTTCCCCCCTCCCCCCACCCAGGTTTTCCAAGGAGGGAACACTTTAGCTTGATCCAGATTTCTTCTGCTTGAAGTACTTAGAGTGCTTAAAGGATGGCTTGACTCCTTTTGGCAGCTTCTGTGGGGATTATGATTTTAAAGTTTTGTACTCTGATGATTTTCTGAACAAGACTGATATTTATGTACTTGAGTTTTTCTAGAAAGATGTAACCAAACTGATTTCTATTTTCCGCTGTAATAAAGTTATAATTTCTCAAGTATTATTTATTTGTCTTGTAAATTTATGTTCTGTCTGCTAAAACGCTCTACCAAAGTTAAGGCATTCCCTTTGTGAGTGTCCTTAATGGAGGTGGGGTGTTACACTTGGTATCAGAGATGAAGGTTGCCAGACTGGGTAAAGCTTTTGAAAACTCTTTTCAAAAAGGTTTTAAAAGGAAGTATTTTCAAAAGTAAAGCTTATTTTTGAAAAACATAATCCCCAAAATGCCATACATTTAATTTTTCCGTTCTCCGTTTTAAATCTTTTTCTTTTATTCCAGCATGTCTGGGAATCTTAACTTTCCAGAGGGCATGCCAATACCTGGCTGGTTCAGGAGGTACTTAGAAGCTAGGGCCAACGATGCAGGCCCAGCAGATATTCCCCCTCCTCTGCCCCCTCCTCGTGCAATTGCTTTTTCAAAGATCTGTAACGATTTTAGGGCCATGGGTGGAAAGGATTTCAAGGGAACTGAATCATTCGTAGAAGCAAGGAACTGGCTCAAAGAAACTGAGGATCTGTTTGTTATCTTCGAGGTGGACGATAGGCAGAAGGTACAATTGGTGGTGTGGTTTCTCAAGGACAAAGCTTCCTATTGGTGGGAAGTCACTAATGCCGAGAGACCGGTTGAAACATGGATTGATTTCAGAACAAGGTTTGAGACGAAATTCCTCTCGCAAGCTGAACGAAGTCTACAACTGGAAAAGTTCTTATCTCTTAAGCAAGGAAGTATGACGGTCAGGGAATACGTCAATCAGTTCAACCAACTGGCCAGGTTCGGGCTAGATTTAGTCAACACCCAGCATAAAAAGGCTCTCCTCTTTGTTAAAGGATTGAACGAGCCACTGCACAGCCTAGCCATGACCCATGTACCTATGGGAGATACTTACGAGAGTTTGGTGGATATGGCACTACTGCACACAACGGCAAGAAAGAGGCAAAGAAGGAAGAACCACAGAACAAGAAAGCATGGCCCAAAAAGGAAACACAAAAGAAGGGTGAAAAGTCTGAAGATAAGAAGGAGAAAAAGTGCTTTACTTGTGGAAGCTCGGCTCATCTGAACAAGGATTGCAGAAAAAGAAAGGGCACTTGCTTCAACTGTGGTGAGATGGGACACTTCACTAGGGACTGTCCGAAGAAACGAGGGCAAGGGCAGAGGGCAGGACCAACTTCTGGAAGGCAGGCGAACACTCTCGAGCTAGTAGATAGGATAGAAATAGGAAAACTTTCTGTAGGAGGTTTAATTTCTTTATCTGATTTTTGAGTTAAAACGCTTTTCTGATTCTGGTTTCGATTCTGTAATCGATACTATGCACTTGAATACTAGTATTGTTTCTGATTCTGCTGTAGACTCGGACACATAAGGGTTATGACTCATCCAATTGTGATAAGTTCGGTATCTGTGTTGAGCATTAAGTTGACTATGACGCATACGTTCTGGGTTTTTATCATGCTTAGTTTCCTAAGAATCATTTAGTAATCTGATCTGTACCGGTAATCTGCAAATATCTGAATATTTCTGATAAGGTTGAGATTTCCAGTTTTGACATTGTCTAAGGAGGGTAATCCTTTGGGTGTTAATCTGATGTTGATTTCGGTCTTCGGGGTTGATACTTAGGGGAATTTGTCTCTCAACCAAGTTTTTGTTTATCTGCACTCGCTCCCATCACTCGACTGTATCCTATCAATCGAGTCTTCGACCTATAGATAGGAATCCTATGGATGTAAACATGTGTTTGAGACATGTTATGTTTGATGGTTGCAAGTGGATGCAAGTGGTTGCTAGTGGTTTCTCGTGGATGCATACACACACACTAAATACTAGATCGGCTCGAAAACACTCTCATACTGCATATGGATGTGTGAGCATTTTCAATTTCTATGGATACAAAATGATTGACTCATCACATGGATGTTGCATATGAATGAATGGTTGTCACTCATATAAGAATGATATGTATCAAATAGGAAAATTACATACATGTTGGACTCATGGCACTGACATAGTTCGCATTAAGGAGGTCAACTGAATCAGTGGAATGCCTAATCTTTGCATTAGATAAGGAACATATTCACACACTTTTGCATATGTTCATACAACATTAGAAGTTTTCTAAGGACAATGGATGCTTTTGGATAATGGTTGAGTAGATGGATGACGGGATGGTAGGACACATTCTTCTCAACTTGAAGATTTCGGGGACGAAATCCTTTAAAGAGGGGAGAATATAACACCCCGTATTTTCTGTAATCGTATAAGTAAAAAATCAGAGAATAATTAAATTTTAAAATAAGAATCAAGGTAAACGGGTTGGTCCATTGCGTTCGTCTCGAAATTCTGCTTGGAAACTATCCGAGTTTTCGAGAAACGGAGTCCGTATGAGGAAAATATGGCCCTCCGAAGTTTTATAGAATTTCAGAATCGAAAACAGCTCGAAAATTCGAATTCAAAATCCCAGAACAGGCTGGACGGGAAAATTCCCGCCCATGGACCAGGTCGACCTGGGGGTCGACCATAGTGTCGACCTCCCACGGGCCAGGTCGACCATAGTGTCGACCTGGGGGTCGACCTGGCCAGACCAGGTCGACCATAGTGTCGACCTGGGGGTCGACCTGCTCCCTAAACCCACTTTCTGAACCTGATGCATTCTGATGTATTTAGACTCGTTTTTTGTCTAGATTCGTCCGCCTAATCCTATATAAACAGCCCCCTAGCCTCATTTTCTCTACATAAATTCATTCTGTCTATACTCCGTCTCAGTTCTAACAAAAATTAAAATGGCGTCGCTACCCTGCTGGAATCAAAACTTGGACTGATGAATCTTCCTCCAACCTAAATAGAATTAAAAGCTAAATCAAATCTCAAATCCAAGTTTAGAGCTACGACAATTAAAGAAGAGTAATTCAGCCTTTCTGCATCAACAACAGTTTATTATCCTTTCTTAAAACCATGAAAGGCAAGTACAGTTATTTTCCGCTATAAACTGTAATTATAATTATGACATGATTATAAATCTGAATTTGAGGCTATGTATATTCTTATCTGTCAGATCTGTTTTTCTGTGACTATTCTGTACCTCTTTCTTCTTTCTGTTCTATAGTTAGGCTACTACGAGCTTGCGCCTCATCTCATAAGAGATTAATGCACGAACGCTAAATTTTGGGACAAATAATAATGCATAATTGGACATGAAATTGTTGCCTATGAGACTATTGCCTATGACTATGATTCATGCCTAAGAGACTATTACCTATGACTATGATTCATGCCTATAAGATTATTGCCTATGACTATGATTCACGCCTATGAGACTATTCCCTATGACATTGAATAAGAAACTATTGTGATTAGTCGCCCAAGACTATTGTGGTTAGTTGCCTATAACTATTGTAGTTAGTTTCTTATGCCTATTCCCTTAATGATGTTGGATCTCATATTTAGTATGTAACCTTGCTAGTTTATTCCCATTCACTGTTATGTACATCGAGCCTAGTAAGACCATTATCATTGTATTTGGTTCGTCATTGCATGCCTATTATTTCTTGTGCTTATCCCCTATTCCTTTTGTTAGGGTCATTTCATGAGTACTTAGAGAACTTGTGGAACATGTTATACGGGGATTGGGCGTAGCTTAATTAAGTTAATTTGGCATAATAAATATGTTGGCATAAACTGAATTGGCTATAATAGTGAATGATTAGCATGTATATTAGTCTTGGACATAAATGGTAAACTAGAATATTAAATTTAGTTTTGACATGAACTGTAAATGGGAATATTAAGGCTAAGATTTGGGGCATATATTGTATTATGAATTTTGACCTTGATTTAGGCATGTAAGTTTAGGCTAAATTTATGATTAGGCAAGATATCTAAATAGAGTTTTAGATATATATAATCTGCTAAATCTGTTATCTGCTAAATCTGTTAAATTGCCTGATCCGTTATCTGCTAAAACTGTTGAATTGTCTAAACTGCTAATTAGATTGAATTGCCTAATCTGCTAATTATGTTAAATTGCCTTATCTGCTAAATTTACTAAATAGCCTAATCTGTTACCTATTTAATCTGTTGAATGACATAATCTGTTGGAACTGAAATGCTGAAATTTGAAGTATGTGAATCTGTAGACTCGACTTAAAATTGAGCAAAACTTGTTAATAGAACCTCGAATAATCTGCTGTAACTTGTACAGAAGTTTAATCTGTTGAATAAACAGAATTAGTATGATATCTGAAAAATCCGTATTGGAATGAATTGGCTACGACACGAGGTTAGACTCCGTTTGCGGTAGAAGCCTGCCCGGAACCAACCGGCTTAACCAGCGACCGCAAAATGTCAGTCTAATGTGAGAGGTCGTAGGTATAACTAAAAATATGCTTAGACACGAGGTTAGGTCTGGCTTGTGGCAGAAGTCTGCCCGGAACCGCCCGGCATATCCAGTGGCCACAAGCTACCGACCTAATGTGAGAGGTCTGTGCATTAATATTTAATTAATGCAGACCTGGGATAAATATGATGTCTAAAACGTGTTGGGTGGATAGGGTTAAACCAATTGGACTAATGAATTTAACAAACCCGTTTCGTGAATCTGTAGGCCCAATTACAAAGTTAGACAAATCTGTAAATCTGTTAAATCCGTATATCTGATCCTTTAGTCTGAATACTTGTCTGAATGGTGAACTAATTGATCTGAACTCTGTATGTCTGAACATGTAAACAAGTTAATCTGAAATCTGTTAGTCTAGGGGACACAAGGTTAGGAGGGAAATTACTTGTGTCATCTGTTGTTTGGGACCCATATTAGTCAGTAACCCTTTCTGGTATCAATACTTTGACCCAACAGTAGGTAGGGTCCGGGCACGCTTACTGAACTAATTATAAGTGGTTCATTCTGATAATGGCGAGGGGTGTTGATGGTGCGTTCCAACCGGGTCATGTGCGTGCATGGATCCCGGTCTGCCTCTGAGCATGTAAGACGCCGTGACATCTGTAAATAGGTCTGTGCCAATTGGTTGTCACTTTAGGGAGTGATACAACCTATTGTGGGGCTGACACAGGGTATTTATGTATTAGGGAGCCGATCGCTTGGGGTACGGTTTTTGGGTACACTTAGTTCTGTCTGTTTCTGTTGGTACCGTCTGTTTCTGTTGGGTGGCAACACCTGTCTGTTTATGCGTGGTACTATCTGTTCGGGTGGTAAAGGCCCATTTACTAGTGTACACCTAATTTTACATTCTATTTCCGTAGGGATCAATCTGTTTTTGTTTCTGTACCTTCTGTTCGGGTGGTAAAGGCCCACTATTAGCATTCTGTTTCTGTCTATTTCTGGTCGGGTGGTAAAGGCCCATTATCAGCATTCTACTTCTGTCTGTTTCTGTTTGGGTGGTAAAGGCCCACTATTAGCATTCTGTTTATGTCTGTTTCTGTTCGGTTGGTAAAGGCCCATTATCAGCATTCTGCTTCTGTCTGTTTCTGTTCGGGTGGTAAAGGCCCATTATTAGCGTTCTGTTTCTGTGGAAATTATTCTGTTCCTGTTTCTGCTTCAGTTTAGACATTAGGGTGACACCTAATCCTGTTATACTAGTATTAGTGCAGAGAAATGAAATGTAATATTATTCTGTTTCTTCTGTTTAACCTAAGTACATCTGCTGCTCCTGTTGCTGTTATCCCTCATCCAGTTTTATTTGCATTCCATGATTATTATTATCTGTTCATATGCTGAAAGTCACTGGACTTGCTAGACTTTATGTCTGACCTTGCTTGTTTTCACCCCTTTTTCTTCCGTTTCCCCCCCAGGTTTTCCAAGGAGGGAACACTTTAGCTTGATCCGGATTTCTTCTGCTTGAAGTACTTAGAGTGCTTAAAGCATGGCTTGACTACTTATGGCAGCTTCTGTGGGGATTATGATTTTAAAGTTTTGTACTCTGATGATTTTCTGAACAAGACTGATATTTATGTACTTGAGTTTTTCTGGAAAGATGTAACCAAACTGATTTTGTTTTCCGCTGTAATAAAGTTATAATTTCTCATGTATTATTTATCTGTATTGTAAATTTATGTTCTGTCTACTAAAACGCTCCACCAAAGTTAAGGCATTCCCTTTGTGAGTGTCCTTAATGGAGGTGGGGTGTTACAATACTGGTGTTTAGGTGTAGTGACTCAACTAAAGCAATAGATATAAAAGAGTGCGATGCGCCAGTATCAAAAAGTGTGCGAACAGGATGATCGAAAAGATAAACTAAACTTTCAACGGAAATCGTTCTACCTCGTTCTTGCAGCGGTGGGAGCATGAGAGCCTGGACCTGCCCCTTTTCCTACCCTGGTGCCATGAGAACCTGAATCTGCCCTCCAGAGGTAGGCCATGCCCTCTGCCCTTTCTTTGGGCAGTCCTTAATCATATGTCCTGCTTCGCCATAGTGGAAACAACCAGTCTTCTTCTTCTTTCTACAGTCTTTGCTTAGATGGCCTGGTGTCCCACAGTTAAAGCATCTTTTCTTTCCCTTGCCATTGTTGTCGTTACCACCCTTCTTGTTCTGCTGTTGTTGTTTGTTTTGATCCCCTTTCTTCTCAGGTGCCTTATTAGCATTGGCGCCTTTCTCCTCTTCATGCATAAGCACCATGTCAACTAGTCTCTCAAAGGTGGCCCCCATAGGGATATGGGTCATAGATAACCCATGTAGCGGCTCGTTCAAACCCTTAACAAATCTCATGGCCTTCTTTTCAGGTGTATTCACCAAGTCCAAGCCAAATCTTGCCAACTAATTGAACTTGTTGACATATTCTTTTACTGATAGATTCCCCTGCTTCAATGCCAAAAACCTTTCCATGTATAGATTCTCTTCAGCCCAGTAGAGAAACTTCGCCTCAAACCTGCGCCTGAATCCTGCCATGTATCAACTGAACGCTCTCCATTAGTGACCTCCCACCAAAACGAGGCCCGGTCCTTCATTAACCAGGCAGCTAACTGGACCTTTCTTCCATCTTCTACCTCAAAGATTCCAAATAGTTCTTCCACCTCCTTTAAAAAAATCGAGCTTCAATAAACGTTTCCGACCCGTGAAAAGGTTTCCCTCCCATTGCCCGAAAGTCCTTGCATATCTTTGCGAAAGTGTCAACAAGGGGGGGGGGAGGAGGAGGAGGAGAATTTGCTGGGCCTGAAACATGGGCCCTAGCTTCCAGATACCTTCTAAACCATCCTGGTATCGGTATCCCGTCGGGTATCTCGAGAATTCCAAACATGCTGAAAAGAAAATAAAGAGATTCAGAAGAAGAATTTGAAAGAAAGATATATGGCTCTTGGGATTATGTTTCCAAAATAAACTTTTCTTTTGAAGATATTCTCCTCAAAACATACTTTTGAAAGTATTTCTTTATAAAATGCTTTTGAAAAATAGTTTTTCAAAATATCTTATCTGTTCTGGTAACCTTCAGCTCTGATACCACGTGTGACACCCCATGTCCATTAATGTCACTCACAATGGGAATGCAATAACTTCTATGGAGCATTTAAGTGTTTATAGAACAGAAACTTAACTACAAGACAGATATAAAACAGTACTTAAAAAAAATTAAACTTCATTCATTGCAGCGGTAAACAAATAAGTTGATTACATCATCAAAAACCAAAGACTAGAGTCAAGTACATAATATCCATCTTGACTAAATCAGAGTACATAAAATAAAAGACATAACCCCACATAAAATAGCCATAAATAAGATAGGCTGAACTTTTACTTCAGCGATCCAAGCAACTTCCAAAGAAAGAGATAAAGCTGTCCAAATCAAGCTCCACTAGTAATAGTCCCACCCTGAGCACCTGGGGGGAAAGGAAGAAAAGAGGTGGAAACAAAGGGGTGTCAAACATAAAGTCTGGCGAGTGCAATAACTTTAACAATATAATCATTAAGTAACTAGGACAAGGCATAAGCTGGAAAATAAGGAAATGGCTGTGAACCAATGGGTATGACAAAGCAAACAAAGGAAATCAGATGAACAAAGAAAACGTTAAAGTCGTACCTAGTCACTACAGGATAATTACTACACTGCACTACACCAAACACCCTAAAGTTGATCCCAGTTACAGAACTTAATAATGATAATGGTAGTTTCGTGTACCCTTAGCTGCCTTCATAGGTGCTGCCTACTCCTATCTCCACAAGGTGTACCCATTACCCCCATTCGATCGGCTCCCTAATTCGTAGATACTCGTGCTGGCCCTACAGTGGGGTTAATCACTCCCCAAAGTGGCAACCAGATACCGCGAAAATTCACGGCTTATATCTACACGATGCAACAACGTCTTACCTACCAGCCTGGGCCCACACACGCATATGACCCCGTTGGACTTGCGTTGCCACCGCTATCCCGTTTTGACCTCTTACAATCAAACCCAGTACGCATGTCCCGTCCTCGACTTGGGTTGAGCCCACAAAGATACTTAATGGGTTACTGGTTTGATAAGGGCCCTCATGCATGACACAAGCTTTCCACCTATGCTTGGTCCCCTCTAATGTTTTTTCCCCACTTAACCCCATTCTTATTCATGTCTTCTTACATGTTTCAATCTTGGTTAAGTGCATCTAATCATATTTCATATGCCACTTAAGACACCCACTTAATTCCACATGCCACCCAAGGCACCCACTTAACCCCCTCATGTCCTATCACATGTTTATTGGGTTAAGTATTTCTTAATTCATTAACATCGTAACCTTGAAAAGACCTCCTGCATTAGACTGGCATTTGTGGAAGCCGGATTTGTCAGGCAGGTCCGGGCAGTCTTACATCACAACAGAGTCTAACCTCGTGTCTTTACAACTGTTACACATTTTAATTCATGTGTTTGACCTCTCACATTAGACTGGCATTTGTGGCTGCTGGATTTGCCCGGCGGGTCCGGGCAGTCTTACACCACAGATGAGTCTAACCTCGTGTCTTAGGCAGTTTATTATTACACATCTTTATTTAACCCCAAAGTGGATTAATATCCCTATTCAAAATTTGTAAATAAATTCCAAATATACTTATGTCCATAATTGACTCAATTATGTCCATAAATGCCAATTTTTCCAATTAATGTCTTAATTTAATTATATGCCCTTTTCAAGGCCATTTGTCAATTACCAATATGGGTATATTCAATATTACCCCAATCGTCCCCACGTTGTTCGTTTGTTAATCATGACATGTATGTGTATTAGACTAGCAATTAGTCTAACACATAAAAGGGAAGAAACATCGCAAATTTGCATAACACACAAAATGGATCTAATCTTGCAAATAAGGATTACAACATAACTTTCATAAACTTGTTATTTTCATGAATCTAAACATAGGCCTAATGGTGTGAACTTGCATATATATAATGTAGTTTTTCACCTAAAACTTGCATATATGAATGTAATTCTTCATCCAAAACTTGCATAGGCCATAGTCACAAACTTGCATAAAGTATGTACATTAAAGATCTAAATCTAAAGGTGTAAACTTGCATATATGTGAGTCCAATTTCTACCCAAACTTGCATATAGTCACTTTATTTGATTCACATGTAAACTTGTATACAATTCATATAGAAACTAACATATAATCTACACCAAACATATGTACAATTTATATACAAACTAGCATATAATCTACACCCAAACTTGCATATAAAATGATGTCAAACGTGAATCAAGTTGAACATAGGTGATTTGGCATATGAAAAGGGATCCATAACAAAACTATCATTATGAACAACTAGCATATATTCACAGAATATCACATTTTTTCAATGTCTCACAAACATAGCAATATAACCCAATTTATAACTTAACCCAATTAACTTATTAGTTATCTTATTAAAGATATTGAACTCACAACTCAAAGAAGGTCTTGAGTTCTGGAATCTGAGTTTTGAAATTGATTAAGCTCGCCTTTGGAATAGGGTGACACCTCAACCCTAATTGACTCACCACTGTGTCACAAAATCGTCATCTTTCAGATCTGCCCGGGGGGGTGGGCAGGTCGACCCCCAGGTCGACACTAAGGTCGACCTTTCTATGGGGAGGTCGACACTAAGGTCGACCCCCAGGTCGACCTGGCCTTGGGCGGGAAATTTCCCGTCCTGCCCAGTTCCATGTCTGAATTCGTTTTTGAATTTAAATTTGAATTTCTGGAAACTTCCAACAGCCATAACTTCTTCACACGAAGTCCATTTTACGCAAACTCGAACTCTATCTCAACCAGAATTCCGAGACAAACATAATGGCGTAACCCGTTTCTCTTGGTTCTTACATTTAAAATTAAGTATTCTTTAATTTGTTAACTTTAACATTTAAATTTATGGGGTGTTACATATAGACTCATGTTGTTGCCTATATGTAATAAAGCATATCATTTATATCATTTACGGACTATACATTCAAATCATTTCTTGATAAAGGGGACAGTCAAGCCGCATGGACCACAAGCACACAATAGAGAGCCATATGTATTCACATATTCACATGTATTGAAAGTGGAACCGTGTTAATATTTGAAAACCATATGAAGCAAAAGCATATCGTCCGATTACTGGGAATAATTTAATGGCAAAAGCAACTTCATAACGGAGTCTGAGTAAAGTTATGCCAACCTCAAGCCACTGTAAAGCGCATGATGATAGTTGTACTTTCCTATTTAGCACTTAGCCACTTCTCTTAAACACTACTATAAATAACCTGATACATACTTCAAAAAGGACTGATTCTTCTACCTCGAAGGGCCACAAATTCATTTCTACAACCTTCTAAGCTTCAAAACAAACTCCATTAATGGCTTCCAGGGATCATTCTACCTTCATGCAACAGCAAACGGATCAAATCTCCTTCAAACTACATTAGAAGTCTCTCCAATACAATTCAAGTGATCTCTAATCTCTGCTATTCCTCTCTAAAGCTTAGACCTAACACTAAATCACTAAGGATTCCATGAAGATCATTCAATTGCTAAAGTGATCGAAGATTCATACATCCACCATCACAAAGCAAGAGATCCCATCAATTCCTTTGCAAATTCAAGTGAAATTTAGATCAGAGAGAAAAGAGAGAAATATCACAAAATGAATGGAGTGGATCAAATCATGTATTTTGTAAACTCAAATGTGCTAATGAGAATTGCTACCATAGTGGACATAAGTCTAAATTGACCGAACCAATCAAAAAATATCTTGTTCTTAATTTTAGCTCTTTATTTTGAATTACGTAGCTCCATTTTCTTATCTAACCATTTGGTGAAGTGCTTTAAAAGCATCTTTGGTATTGAAATCGATTTTTTGGTTTTAACATTTGGCACCTACCGCAGGGCCACGTTTGCACTTCTCTCAAATTTAAGAGCCTACCATTGAAGTTCTAAGCCTACTTCTACCATAGATTCTACAAGTCTAAGATCTAGGCCAATCGACGAACTCTCTTCCAAATTCGAGCCCTTGTTTGAGATATTGGCTAAATCTAAGAAAACCGCAAGTAAAGCCGCTGAAGTAAATGACAAAGTTGCTAACAACGAAACTACTCCACCTACCAACTGCTTTGAAGTTGGAGAAAACTCAATGGCTGGAGCTAGAGTGACTAGAGCCGAACTAGATGCCGTTGTCGCCAATTTAAATCAATGCATGGAAACTTCAAATAAAGCTTTGATGGATGCTAATGATGCTTTGATGGAGAAGATGAAGACTCTTCTAAATGCTCAAGCAAATTCCGCTCCTCCTCAAAAGGTTCATGTCAACCTCGAAGAGAACACAAATTCGGTAGCTTCTAATCATCATCATAATGATAATATAGAAGGCCTCGATTTATGGGAAAGTGATAGGAACGACGCCGAGGTTCAGGATTCAAAGGAGAAAGCTAAAAGCCATTCCGGCCTAAATACCTGAAGAGTTGTCGGTCCCGCCAAGGGGGCACCTCCCTACGGTGGAGGTAAAAGGTCTAGATCCTCTAATCGTGATTACTCGCCAAGAGAGCATTCTAGAAAAGAGATCAAAGACCGCTCTCTAGAACAACACAAATTGAAGGAATATATTGCGAATATGGTAAAGCAAATCATGAAAGATAATATGGCTCGCAATGACAGTGAAAGAGAATGGGACTTCTCCCCCTAGCAAAAATCCATTCACAAAGAGAATCTGCAAAGCTGAGTTCCCTAAAAATTCACTCATCCAACCCTGCCTCTGTACAACGGGACAACTGATCCGAATCACTTTCTGTATAGATATGAATGGTACATGAATGCTGCCAAAGCAATGGATGATATCAAATGTTTGTGCTTCCCTCTCTATCTAGAAGGTGTCACATCGTTATGGTTCACAAGGCTACAGCCTAAATCTGTCGATCGATTCGATGATTTGATTCTGAAATTCAAGGAGCAATTCAAGCTGCAAGCCTCGAAGGCAAAGAATGTTATTTCTCTGACATCAATGAAGCAAAATCCGAGAGAATCTGTTAAAGCCTTACTCTAGATATTCCAAACTTCTTTGTCCGAAGTGGGAAATCCTGAACCCCGCATGATCCTAATGTTTCTAATTGGCGCCATAGATGAGAAGAGTGACTTTGGTAGATGGATCAAAATGAAAGAGCCGAACATGCTTGAAAAATTCTATAAAAAAGCATAGGAGTATATGAGAGTGGACAATAATCTTGTGCCTCTTAAGATTATTGATGCTAACCCACTTGTTGAAGCTCCCAAAAATGCTGCTACTCAATACAATCAGAAAAATCCAAGGGGTCAGAAAATAAGAAACGACGGGAAAGATAACCGAGATGGCAAGAAAACTCACTTCTTTACTCCCGCTGAATTCACATCTCCAAATAATACTCCGGAAAACATCTACCTCGCTACCAAAGATGCAGAACACTATTAGACCACCATCGTTGAATATTTCTAAGAAAGCAGCGAATTCTAGAAAATTTTGTTGCTTTCATAATCAACCTGGGCATGATACTAATGAATGCCGACACTTAAAGAACCTCATCGAGGATCTGATTAGAAAAAATAGGCTACAATAGTATGTAAAATATCCACAAGCTTCAAATTCTGCTCCAGCGCCTCAAGGGCAGAGTGCACACACAAATCAAACCGGTCCAAGTAATGAAACTCCAGCGCGTGTTAATACAAGGTCGATCATTAACTGACTAACGTAGATTGGCACTTCAATCTAAACGGCTCAGAATAAGCGATCGTCATTTCCACCACTATATTCCATGCATTACTTCAGCTTTACTTCATGTTGTATTTAAATTTCATATAATAGTCTGTAATATTTTACAAATGCATTGAACAATTAGCTCGTTATTAAGAGCGTATCTACCTAAATAAATTTCTTACTGCAAAATTTTATGTCAAATCAAAACTTGCTTAAAAGATGATTTCATATTGCAGGTCATTTGTCGAGTGCTTGTTCCTTTAAAATCTAACGAAACATAGCGACTCCAACAACTATAATTTTAACATCGAATGTTGTAAGTATCAACATGCATAAATGCAGAAATATAAAAGCACCGCCTTGAAATTGAATGGGAAGAGTCACAAAGATTCAAATAGCGAACAAGAGCCATGAAAAGCAAATAAGAGGGTTGTAACTTTTGTTGAAAGGGCATTCTCTCGAATTAGAGATCTAAGGTCTCAGTTCCGAAATTGAGATAGCCTGCTAAGTCAAGTGTCCGAAAAAAGAACTGGCGCTAGCCCCATGAAACGATATAACGAGAAAAACCATCCACAATAAAGCAAACACTTCCCAAGTGAAGTGCAAAGTCTTCCCCGAGCGGGGACACTAAATCCAAGGACCTCCCTTAGGGGGGGCATTAAATCCCAATACCTCCTCGGGCAAGGGCACTAAGTTCCAAAGTTCTCCCTAGCGAGGGAACAATATAAAAGGTTTCCCACCTAGCGGGGGCACAAAGATATTAATACTTCTCCAAGTAGAATTACCAAACTAGTTAGTAAAAGTCAGAATTCCTATTGTAGTGACAAAGTTCATAAACTTTATACATGTTGGCAAGCACAAATAGCTTTGACTGACAAAGTTAAAGCTTCTAGCATGACAATTACAATCAGGGAAACTCGACAAACTGATCACATCAAAATCTTGAGATTCGTGCCAACCCACGGTACTGAGGCAACACAACCACATAAGAGTTGAATAGTGCCCGGAAAAATACAACGACTCCATCGTGACATCACAACAAGCCAAAAACCAGTATACTCTTATCAAGGAAGCCAATACACTTGGCTTGATTTTTCCTTCAAAATGGGGAATTTGAAGAATTCGGCAAAATCGATATGCTCAATATGCCGATAAAACTCACTGCATTGATAAAGATCAATCAGGGAAACCCAATTAGGATCTCTTAACGCAAAGGCTTCCTCATCTACAAATCTCCAACCATAAATATCTCACAAAAAAAAAATCTGATGATATCTTGCTTCAAATCTAAGGATAAGCGATGCTTTAAAAGGCAACTGCGCGAATATGGCATAGTTTGAATTTAGAGTAGCAACGCTTCTCAAGGAGTTGAAGCTAATATCCATCAACAGTTTCAATGTGAAACATAAAAAGGAGATTGAGCAGTAATCAAGCACGGGGGCAAGCCATCATGAAATGGGGATTCAGAATTTTATACATCCCAGGATGATCCATGGTGACAAAACAAATTCAAATTCAAATTTCTAGATCTATCTAAGCTACTGCAACAGGTCTAAGATGGACAGTCAGCAACCTGTGAAAATTATGTGCTAAAGTCAGAAATGCCAAAATAAATTCACACTTGACTAAAGACATAGTGAGTTAGCACAAGATGGTATCTTCACAGCATATTGTCAAGAGAACAAGGAATAACCGAAAATTGATTCGCTTGCAATTCAAAAGCGGTAGTCGCTCTAGCTTCAAGAACTCAATTCAGAGCTCTAATTTTAACAGGCACATGTTTCATAAAACGTAAAACTGTCATACGATTTTATATAAAAACGAGGCTTGAAATATGCAATCAGTATATATATTAATTAACAGAACTCGAGAATTGTAGTGAATTTGGATTAGAATATCGTATCCATGCAGGCAACATTTTACTAACAATAAATAGTTAAACGAAGTGATCCTTTGTAGGCACGATGCTCAGCCTCAATCATAAAATTCACTATAATTCCTTTTCTAATGATTTAACTAACCCGCTATCGATATGGACGGTCAATGGCGAAGTATAAGTCCGAAATCATGCAAGTGCTTGTTTTAATTACAAAACAGGTGGTATGGAGCATATAAGTTCAAAGCATTATTTGCCATAGTAAACAAAAATCCATAACCGGATCCCAACGCAAATTTTATTAACGAAGTTCATTTCGAAGCCTGCATTTCTTGCGAAGCGAAAAACACAAGCTTCGACAGGAAAATGTTAACCGTGTTATAAAAATACGGGTCAGAAAATAATATGTTGAGATCATCTAGGCCCTTTATGCGATATGGTTCTAAGTCTTTTACACGACATAAAATATACGCCGCAAACTTTATTCATGGCGTCAGACAATTCAAGCCGTAAGTCACCATCCGAGGAATTTATGTCATTTCCCGCGACATGAGTCATATCGTTCATCTCATATCGCATCGTTAATGCCGCCAGTATCCATCTCGTGAGTCCCAGGAAGCTGGTCCATGCAACCAATCCATTCATCACTATAATACATGTCGAGTCGCTCATACTCCGAAGCAGTCAAATCGATGCCACACTCGAGTCGAGCCATTGCTCCCAACTTAAACTAAGTCGTACCAGTCCAAGCTTGTCGCATGCACCTTTATGCCACAAGTTCTACCAAGACGCCACGTGGAGTATAAGTATGCAACAGGGAATTTGAATTGACTCTCACATGCCGTTCGTGAAACATACCGTAGGTCATCAAAGAATGGAACATTAGAACATTATTCATGTTAATTCAGGGTGTGGCACAACTGATTAGTTTGGTCACAAAGAGCAAGTTAGGTTGATTATCCAGACCATCAGGTCATGCAAAAAAGATATAAATATATATGAAAGGACACGTGACATGTGTACATAATGGGAACTACCAGAACATGCCACGTGAACTTCATTTCATGCAAGTCGTTGGTGCAACTTTAGTCAAGTCGTTAGGGTATTATATAACTCATGTCGTTGGACGTGGAGCAAGTATTAGGTTATTCCAGAAAAATACACGTGGCATGGATCATTTATAAGCTGCATGGTATTACGTCAAGAGAGAAGGCAGAGTCATAAGTTACTTTTCCGGCATGCCGCATGTCGCCTAAATAAAGTTTACCGCACGTGAAATAGAACATTATGGATATCAAGTCACCATAGACAATCATGTCGTTGATAGTTGGGTTCAAACTGTTCATATGGATAGACTCATGTCGTTGCCTATATGTAATAAAGCATATCGTTTTAAATCATTTTTGGACTATACGTCCAAATCAATTCTTGATAAAGGGGACAATCAAGCCGCATAGACCACAAGCACACAACAGAGTGTCATATGTGTTCACATATTCACGTATATTGAAAGTGGAACCGGGTTAATATTTGAAAACCATATAAAGCAAAAGCATGTCGTCCGATCAATGGGAACAATTTAATGGCGCAAGCAACTTCATATCGCAGGCTGAGTAAAGTTATGCCAACCTCAAGCCAGCTGTAAATCGCTTGATGACAGTTGTACTTTCCTATTTAGCACTTTGCCACTCCTTAAACACTAATATAAATACCCCGATACCATACACTTGAAAGGGGACAGATTCTTCTACCTCGAAGGGCCGCCAAACCATTTCTTCAACCTTCTAAGCTTTAATACAAACTCCATTAATGGCTTCCAAGGATCAACTTACCTTCGTGCAACAACAAATGGATCAAATCTCCTTCAAACTATATTAAAAATCTCTCCAACACAATTCAAGTGATCTCTAATCTCCGCTAGTCCTCTTTAAAGCTTAGATCTAACACTAAATCACTAGGAATCCATTAAGATCATTCAATTGCTAAAGTGATCAATGATTCATACATCCACCCTCACAAAGCGAGAGATCCCTTCAATTCCTTTGCTAATTCATGTGAAATTTAGGTCATAAAGAGAGAAACGAGAGAAATATCACAAAATGAATGGCATGGATCAAATCATGTATTTTGTAAACTCAAATGTGCTAATGAGAATTGCTAACATAGTGGACGTAGGTCTAAATTGACCGAACCACTATAAAAATCTCTTGTTCTTACTTTTAGCTCTTTGTTTTGAATTACATGGCTCCATTTTCTAATCTAACCATTTGGTGAAGTGCTTTAAAAGCATCTACGGCGGCCCGCCCCGAGCCAGTCGACATTTCCCCAAAATTCGTTGTGCTAATGCCCGACCAGCACGGGACGGTTGTCAAAAGAAAAGGGTTTTGAAACTATGAATCCCCAAGAACCTGTAGTTTACCTCACAACGCATGGAATAAAATATAATAGTAACATAACTTGACATAAAACAGGCGAGACAGTGCATAAGCTGAAAACTAAAGCATTGTCCATTAGAGTAGCGGAATCCAAAAAAAAACGCTTATGATCCAAACCATTATTACAACTTTAAAATACTGTCTCTAAAAGGAAATAAAGAAGGTGCACTACTAATGCCCAAAGTAGTGACCATCAACAACAAAGGAAGAATATGTAAATAGTACGTGGAATCCTCCTGCTCGTTTCCGGATAGCTACTCGTGCATAACCACCTAACCTGTCCCTAGTCTGCTCATTTAGGAGCACGCAGAGTAATAAGAAGAGACAAAAAACTCTAGGTCAGGCAAAAGTTTGGTATGAGCGATAACAGCAAAATGAAACAATAACAGGTATATATAAACATACTTGAACCTGGACCTGCAAACAAAGAGTTAGCACAACAAGATGTATAGTACTCTAAGGTAACACTAACATAAAGTGTAAAATGGGAGTGTGCATGTCATGGTGATAGCAAACATCAAACATATCGATTATCCTCACATCACTCACTCAATGCGTAAATCATATGATATCCACTGCTTTAATCACAAAATCCATTGGGGCCATGACGACAACTCCGTCGACTATTGCTATGACCATACTTCCCAGGTCTATAGTCAATAACCCTACCCAGTCCACACATCCTTGGCTCTAGGTTAAGAGCCCACTAGTCTACACTTCCTAGGCTCTAGTTCGTCTACATGCCCCCTCTCTTCATCGGTGAACCAAAGTTATAGATATCGATAACCCCTTTGCACATATCCCGTAGTAAAGCCCAACTCTAGAAGTTAGCTCATCGGTTCCCATTTGGATCCTAAGTAATAACTTCTCATTTGGACTACCTTTGCATCTCAGGTTTTTGGTTGAATTGTAGTTAATCTTCAGAAGAGTTCACAATTGTCGTTGCATGGTAGAAGTTTGAATCTGGTGCGGTTTGGGGTCATCACCTAGGTTTGGGTCGTGGTTGGGGTCCTTGTCAGGGTCGGTTCGTGGCTTATGACCCTCCTGGTTCGGGACCACCCCCTCCCCCAGTTCATGACCACCCCCGGTTTATGAGCATACCCCCTTCAGGAATTGTGAGCATACCCCCTTCAGAAATCGTGAGCATACCCCCTTTCAGGAATCGTGAGCATACCCCCTTCAGGAATCATGAGCAAACCCCCATTAAAGAATCATGAGCATACCCCTTTTAAGGAATCGTGAGCATACCCCCTTTTGGAATCGCAAGCATACCCCCTTCAGGAATCGTGAGCATACTCCCCTACAGGAATCGTGAGCATACCCCCTGTTGACACACTTTTTGGTAAAAGTTGTCACACATGAAATCTCTTGATTGTTATACACTCAGGCACTGAGAACATGGTCAGAAGACATGAAGCGATTTGTTTGAAGTCGCATCACAATCAAAGAATGGCCCGAAAGTCCTATCAGACGATGGTTTGGAAGTTACGCCTGATTCCGTGAATGCACTCAGAACCGAGAACTTGGATCCTGGCACTGACTGCCCCCCCCCCCCCACTCGACTGTGGTTCACCCTCGGACCATGATCTGCTCGTGTTGTACCCATGGACCACGACCCGCTAGTGGTGCACCCTCCTCATCCCGTGAAGCACCCTCATTTGCTCGCCCACACAAACTCGCACACACCGGTTCGCCCACTCTGGATCGCCCTCAACCTTCATGAACCGGGCCCCTGCACGACCCACGAGCCGACCCCTGGACCTGCTGATACACGCGTAGATCTTGGCCTATTCCAATGGCTATTTCTTCTCCTACTTTCCTGGATCGGGTTCCACGTGTGACTAACGAACGGGTCCTTCCAAAGGCTCTCCTTCAGCTATAAATACACCACTACATGGCAAATGAAGAGGACTTTTTGGCTAGGACTTTCTCCTACGTCTACACTATCTCTGCCATTACCAAGTGCAATGATTTCGTAACTTTCTACATAAAAATTCACCTCTTGTAATCTTAATTAACACACGGATTGTGTGTCTGCATGTAACTGATTCTTGTAATCTGTCAGTATAACAATAAGATTATAAAGTGGACGTAGGCTACATTTACAGCCGAACCACTATAAAAACCTCATGTGTTCCCTCTGTTATTTACTGTTTTCTGCATTCTATGATCTGCATTTGGGTGTTAGTACCATTTTTTGGTCTAATACCCCCTTTGGGAATCGTGAGCATACCGCATACTCCCTTCAGGAATGGTGAGCATATCGCATACCCCCTTCAGGAAACGTGAGCATACCCCCTTCAGGAATCGTGAGCATACCCCCTTCAGGAATCGTGAGCATACCCCTTTTAGGAATCATGAGCATACCCCCCTTAAGGAATCGGTTTTCTGCAGTTTTTCTAATAAGCTAATTTCGCCAAACGACGGCGTATTCAACCATTCTAACCTTACTATGAAGTCACAAACATACCAGACAACAGTAGTAACATGTAGAGTCAACCAAAAACACCAAAGTATCAATCACATGAAATATTTTAGATCAAACATACCCAAAAAGCATGATTTTCCCCTTAATCCCCTTAAGCATGTTTTAACTATAAGATTAGCAAACTTAATCCAAATTAACCCAAATTTTCGTCAGTGACATAAAATAATATTTTAAATTTTCTAAATATTTTTCCAGATTTTATAATGCATAATTTCGCTAATTATCACTAATTAATCACCCATAATTAGCCGTAATTAGTGAATAAAAGTGCAAATCACTCACCTTAGCCACAAATAAATTTCAGATCTGAAACTCTAACTAATTTGGCATGATTCCCAATATATTCCAACAGCTCTGTCTCGATTTCTATGCTAATCCGCCTTAATTTGATGTTGATTTGGCTAATATGCGATTAGAAAATGATTAAGGATGAATTTAGAAGGTGGAGGCCATTACTCGGTTAGAAGAGATGATAAGTGGAAGTTGAAAAATGAATAAAATTGATTTCCCAAACCGTATCAGCCCTCCTATAACCCTAATCTAAAAATGGGTTATGGGTCCATCCGCTAATTACCTTATTAAGCCCGATTGAGTTGTTTTCTATCTTCCAAACCCTATTTCAGCCATATCTCCCAAACGGTAAGTCCGTTTGATTAATGTGACCACTCTACGAAAAGGTAAACTATCATCTGAATCCAATGGAAGTGGTTTCAGGTCGAAACTCTTTACCAATCAAAAGTTATAGGTGAAACAAGATGCACTAGGGGTAAAACGGTCATTTAAAATTCGGCAAAAATCATGAACATGGGAAATAACCCCAATAGTCGTTTCCCAAAGTTACACAACCATACGACTTCATATGAAAATGAAATAAATATTCTACAATCCTCCAATGCGTAGAATGCGGGTCGTTACACTCTTCCCCCCTTAAGAAATTTCGCCCTCGAAATTCCTTAATCAAAACATACAAAGGATGTCGCTTTCCTATCAATCATTTGCAACAATCAAACATACACAACAAACCTATCCTAGCATGCGGTTTACCAAGGGAGTACTATATCGATATTAAAACCGTACCAGGTAAAGAGCCCTGGATATGACTTCCTTATGTTCTTCTCGGTTTTCCAAGTACAATCATTCTCATTATCATTCCACTTCATATACAGTTCTGCTAACTTAGCTGCCACTCTAATTGACATGACTAGTATAAACCTTGCACTTTTGGTCAATCGATCCACAATCACCCAAATACTATCATGGTTGGGTCTAGTCCTTGGTAAACCATCAATGAAGTCCATTGAGACTTGTTCACATTTCCATCCGGGAATTTCCAACGGTTGTAACAAACCACTAGGCTTCTTTTGCTCAGCTTTAACTAACTGGAAATTCAATCCCTTGGAGATAAACTTCCCAACCTCCCTCTTCATCCCTTTCCAGTGGTAGGTTTGCTTCATGTCTCGATACATTTTATTACCACTGGGATATATAGTCAATTTCGAGTGATGACATTCTCTAAGCACTTCATCTCTCAATCCGTTAACGTTGGATACAATTAGTCTCCTATCCTTACGAAGCCATCCTTCTCTATTAATTCCGTACTTGTTCATTTTCTCACCATCGATATTCATCTCTTCCTTGGAGATGATTTCTATTAGGTTAGGATTGTCCCTCTGACCGGAACCAATCCGTTTAATCAAAGTCGGTCTAATCTTCAAACTTGCTAACATATCTGTTGGATCTAGAATAACCCTAGAGGGGGGGTGAATAGGGTTTTTCACAGTTTTTAACAGAATTAAAAACTTAATGAGATAAATAATAATAAACTGATCACAGAATATAGCAGAAACAGAAATGCAGAAAATAAATCACACAAAGATATACCCAGCTTCGGCAAAACCCTGCCTACTGCTGCATTTCTAAGATTTCTACTAGGTGATAGAACAGTTCCCGCATACAAGACCATGTACACTCGCAAACCCCTGCTCCTATTCTAACCCTACGCTCAAATCCCTAGACTGATCTAAACCCCTAGATCAGATTTCCCGAATTACAAAACCTGTAACTCGTAACTCAGATTTACAGACTCTGAAACTGACAGTCAATTCCTTGACTAAATCCCCCTAGATTTTACAGACCTAGAACTGTTCACAATTTAAATAAAACAACAGAATGTAAGACAAAAATATAAACCCTAATTTTTAAAAATAAAAATAAAGGAGTTTATATTAAAGGGGTCATCCCCTTTAAACAAATCCAAAACCCTCTTTTTATCTTGGCCGGCCCATTTGTTTATTTGCCCGATCACTTTTGCTTTTTCTCTGGAGAAAAAAAAATGGCGGCGATTAGGAACTAGGGTTTTACTGAATCTTCCCCAAATCGATCGTTTGCTTGATGGATTTATGTCATGGTTCTCTGATGGCTTCAACTTGATGATGTCGATCGAATTTTGAAGCTCCTTGCTTCAACGATTTTGGGGTTATTCGCTCTTGTGGTTGAAACCTTCTGGAATTGTTCTCTTGCTCGATCGAAAACTGTGAGTACTTCTGAAAATTCTTGCTTTTGAAAAACTTGTGGGTTGTTTGTTGGTTTCGGTTTCGATGTTCTCTTGTTTTTGGTTTCGATCTCAATTTGCCCGTGATGAGTTGGTGTTTAGAAATAGGATTTGAAATCCTTAAACTGAGCTCTGATTTCACCAAAAAAATAAATGGCTCGATCTGATTAGGGTTTCCCCTTTTGTCTGTCTTTTTAATTTGAATTGTTGCTTCCCGACTTTGAAATGAACTCTGATTGCTGAAACGTCTCTGTAAAAAAAATTGGAAACAAAATAAATGATTTCCATTGTTGATTAATTCGGTTTTTTAAAAAATAATTCTAAAAAAAAAAAAAAAAAAAACTTCCCTTTTTGCTATCCCTTAATTTACTCTTTTGAATATCTCGACTTTAAAAAGAATTTATTGCTTTCAAAACCTTTGCGTGGATTTTGCTCTGCCTTACACCATCATGATTGGAATCCGATTTGAATGATTTCCTTTTTTTTTTTTTGATTGCTGCGTGATTTTGGCTTTCCTTGAATTTCTTGACATTGAGTAATCGTTGCATGATTAGATAGGATTTAGCATCCTTGAATTTATCTGAAATCCCTATATGCCTCGATTCTGATTTGAATTATTGCCAAAAATTATTTCACTGCATTGTTTGGGAAAACAATTTAAACATCTGCCAAAAATCTGGAAATCAATTTTGTTGTGAATTTTCATTGTTTCTCTTTCTGACTATACTTGCTCAGAAAAATATATTCAGTCTTTAATTCAATCCAAAACTGGAAATCTATTTCCCAATTGAATAACAGCATTAGTGTGTCATATCCTTGTGCATTTCTGGACTGTCTGGAAATTACTTCTTGCCGAATATTATTTGCATTGCTGGAAATATCATTTGAATCATTCCTGCATTGATACTTGAATTGTTTTGATGCATCATTCTGACTTGAGCTTCAACATACATTGTGCTCCATCTTTTTGAAATGCTGTGTCGACAAGCTTGCCACAAATACATGCATTGTTGTGTCACTTGGGTATCATGATACATACATTGACTTGCATATTTCCAAGCTAAGATTACTTCTGTCTTTAAGAAGTTTGCTGTATTGAGTTGCCTTGTACTATGTTTGTCATGCTGAACCTGTCTTGATCACAAATGTACATGCATTTTGTCCATTGTCATACTTGTTTGGTTTGACCATGTTTTTCTGGCTTGATGTACTTTGCTGTGTCATGTGTGTGCATCATCTTGACCACATGCTCTGGCCACTTTGTGCTCAATCATCTTGTCATGCCGTAGCACCAAGTTTGAACCTGCTGCACTGTTTATATGTACACCATGCTATTTTATTTGCTGTAGCTCCATCATGAGCTATATCTCGACCACTACTTGCTGAGTTGCATTGAACTCGAGGTTGTGACAGGCCAAATTAAAGCTGCTTTGAACTTGTGATAAACTGTTTATACCATTCTTCATTGAACCATTTTGTAGCTGTGTCATTTGTTGTTGTTGAACCTTGTTTTGTTGAGAATCATGAGCATGAGTATATATGTTGGCTTGTTTTGTTTGCTTTGGCCATGATTTTGTTATGTCCATGCTGAAGTGATAATTGCTCCATTTATTTTTGTATCTGCTTTTGACTTTTGGTACTTTGTTGCTTCGACCATTCTGCTTTGTTCTTTGCATTTGCGCTGGTTGACATTTGTTTTGTTACATGAGTGTTGCACTGAGTCGAGATGGTCCACGTGGCTCCTCCTCAGCTGCACACTGATTGGCGAGGCAGTGCACACGTGTATTTATACACGTGTGTATATGCAGCCATCAGTCGGATAAAAAAATCAAATCGAGTCAGAAAAATGATGAGAAACACACCGAATTCTGAGGCAAATTTTAAAAAAATAAAATTTAAATATGCATGTGTTCAGTTTTTATTTCTATTGCAGTGTACTGTGTGTGTGTTTCTGTGAATGACAGGTATGAAGACGATAACTGGACTGACAGTGAAGTGATGTGAAGACTGAAGACAGAAGATTAAGAGACAGTGTCTGTGAAAGTAAATGTATCAGTGACTGTATATAAAAATGAGATGTATAGGCAGTGTTATATTGAGGAGCTGTGTAACAACAGAATTGTACTTATGTTTGTAAACAAGTTTCTTTGAAATAAAATATTATTTTATTGTTGTCAAACAAGCTTGTCTATCATATTCAGTTTATTTACAAGTACAGTATCATGTGTAATATTTGTGAGTGTGTACAAATAGTGGAGTCATATAATTTGTACTGTTTGAATGTTGAAATATAATATTATATTTAAATAAAATACTCTGTTAATATTTGAACTTCTGTACAGTAGTATTTCATTTAAATATAAATATTATATTCCTGTCTGTAATGTGTGATATAACAGTACAATAACAAACACATTAGAAATAATATTTATTTGGTTGTTATCATCAAACAAAAAATCATATAATTGTGTATACAACACCGTTATATACAACAATCTCCCCCTTTTGATGATGACAAACAAATAAAAGATTTTGAATATAATAAATGTGTTTGAGAGTGACATTTTAACTCCCCCTATTTATCAGCTTCCCCTACAGCAGAAAACTCCCCCTATAACTGTGCATGAATAAATTTTCAAAATTAAAAATATTTATAAAATATTCACTCATAAATCAAAATCTAATCCATTCTCCCCCTTTTGTTATCATCAAAAGGATACAGATTTTACAATACAGATGAAAAATGACTAAAAATATAATTTCAGCTTAAGAGGAAGAACGGTCATCATTAATTTCAATCAGTCAAACAAAAAAATCATAATATTCTAAGAACAGGTGGCATATTTCACATTGTAGATAATGATGGATTTACGATGAGATTTATATAATGGAGAGAGTTTTAAAAAAAAAATGAGTATTTCCCAATTATTTTCAAAAGAATTTTATAAAATGAAGCACAAAAAAAATGATGAATTTGGACTATAATTATAAATTCAACTTAAGTGACAAAATCAGATAGTCTCAAATCCCAGTAGCCATCAATCAACAAATCATAATACATTATAAGATATTAACACATTTCACAGATTAGAGCATGGATTGATAGGCTGGTTTTTATACACTGAGGAGAATTTCAAATTTATTTCTATTTTTAGCACTTTATTTCCTTTTCTTTTATCTTTTATTTAAGAGCACACTGACCACGCATAACCAGAGCTTGGATTTTTAAATGAGGTTAGTCGCAGCTTAAATTATAAGTTGTCTCTTAACCATGCATGACCAGAGCTTGGATTTTTAAATGAGGTTAGAGACACATTTATATATTTATTATATATGTTTATCATTTCAGCTTATAAAAAGAAAAACTCCTCGATATAAAACCAATATATGGATGATAGAAAAATGTGGTAGGTACAGAAATGGACTGTGAAATAAATTTCTAAATTAATTATATTATGAAATAAGACTAACTGTACCGGTATTATTGAAAATTTTCAATTATCACTAATTCTGAATAATAATATAACCACAATTCCATCACAAATATTTTCACTGTTTATTTAAAATGGTTTTAAGAAGAAATTAAACTCTCCACATTTATATAAAATCATAACGGATGGCAGAAGGGTGACAAGTAATGAAGATGGCCGTGAAATAATTGCCAGTTCAAAGATATTATAATAAATATTTAACCATCATGAAAATCTAAATAAAATTCTCCTCTTGTTGTGAAATATACTGCAGTCACAATTCATCACAATTTCTAAATCTGATTATAATTTTGATGAATTATAAATACAGTTTAATTTGGATATTGATTTCAATTTCTGAAAGAATAATCAATAAATAATTTTAAAATTGAAAATCAATTACAAGAGTAATATGTTGATCTATACATGACAAGAGGGAAAAAAAAATATACAGAAAAAAAAAAATATGCAGCATTTTTTAAACTGATACCACATGGTGTCTCTACAAAGTGAAAAATCAGAACAGATGGATGAGACAAATATAAGGCGCTTCTGATACCAAATGTTCTCGCTTTCTCGAGGATTTTAATGACACCCCGGTGGCAAACAAATGGTATCTCAGTCAACAGAAAAATACTTAATTACAAAGCAAGCAACTCATGCACACAAATTTTATTTATCAAAGCACGACAAACCTTTGATACCAAATCAAGCAGTCCTCAAAAAAAATATTTACAAATCAATTTCTTATAATCAGAGCAGGATGATTCCAAAACAAACATTTTTCAAAAACAGTATCAGAGCAGCACAGAGAAATCAGTATCACAACAGACTTGTCAAGATGTTGGTCACATAAGGTGGTTCATGATCCAAGATTTGCAAATATACTCTATTTTAAATCATTTGAAGAAATGTGAAAGTATTAGGATTTAATGAATCTATCACACCAGTTTATATTTCAGATCCGAGATATGTGTGAGATCCAATAAATCAATAATTTCAAGTGATTTTAAACAAACATATATTCAAATCAAATAATCATGAAATAACAATGATTTTCAAAGACCATTTTAAAAAAAAATTCAAGAATTTCTCAAAACTATTTCCGACAAGCCCAAGAGAAATTTCAGGTCATTTACATCGAATTTGAAAATATTCATGGTCGGGATAATTTATTTGAAATCACATGAATTAATGTAAAGTTTTGGGATATAATGAATCAGTCACACGAGATTGACAATTTCAAAAATAAGAGGTGTGTGATATTCAAAATATCTAGAATTTCAGATGATTTCAAACAAACATATTTCAATATAATGATCATGAATAAAGATGAATTCCAAGATGTATCACTGATACGAGCTAATCTGAAAATCAATGAAATTATCACAACTGATAAATAACAGAGTGTTGTAATGAGTATAATATTTTGAGCTTTTCTAAAATGAATTAGAATAAACTCAGAACAACAAAGGTGTGTGACATTTCATTAAATATTCAGATCTTCAAAAAATTTAGAATTCAAATTAACAGTGTTCAAGATATGATAAGAATACATCAACACTGTTATGAATTCAGAAATAAACAAAATCTCAAAAACAATTGCAGATATTTACAAAATTAAATTCAGGAAATGGAAATGATTAACACACGATGATTTTATACCAAAAAAAACATATTTCCAAAAAGATCATGAATTCTGCAACTGGAAGTTTAAGAAGTACAGACAAAGAAGAATATGGCAGCGTCAAATAAAAAAAAAGAAGGGGATAGAGGAAGGAATAAACACAGAAAATAAAAAAAAACAAAGAGAATATACAAAGGTGAGTTTAGAGATCATACCAGAATCCAATGTAAAGCAGAATCTCTAACTCAACAGATGTGGCTAAGGAACTGTGAATGATTCTGTGATATGAAGCAGTTTGAATCCGTTTCTCTTTTCAGCACAGTTGTTCCTCAGCCTTCTTTGGTACCTAATGATTGAGATGATCAAGTGGTCGAACAAAATTAGTAAAACCACTCACAGTTGTATTCATTTGTTTTGGTACCCAGACTTGCTTATACAACAAACCATTAGAATTAACTTTTGTACCCTTAGGAACCCAAATCGATTTGAATTTAACAAAACCCGTTTTATTTTCATTTGAGTTCCAAGAAGGTTTAAATGGTTTGTTATAAAACAAATCCTCATTTCGATTGTGATTTACAAATCCTTTGAAGTTTTCAGAGTTAAAATTTTCAAAACAAACATTTCTAAAGTGATTTGAGGGATTTTTAAAGTCACAAGAATTTTGATTTCTAAAAACATCATTTTTCCCGAATCCAAGTCCAGATTTATTTCCACGATAAACTTGGTTTTGTAACAGCATATTCAACGATTTTTCTCCATTAGAAAATTTATCCAATGTTGAATCTAATCGTTGAATTTTGGATTTCAGATCGCTATTTTCTTTTAATAAATTTGAGCAATTATTTATAGCGATCATCTGTTCAGCATTGGTCTGTTTCAAAAACAAATTCTCATTTTCTAACGATCTAAATTTGGCTTGGGATTCGGAAATTTCAAGTTCAAATTGTTTTTGCTTTTCCGACTCAAACTTCTTGGATTTTTCAATCTCATTTTCAAGTTCTTTTAAAATCAAACCACTTTTCTCAAAATTTTCATTTTCAGCAATTTCAAATTTGGAATATATATCAGTCTTAAAAATTTCAAATTCCTTTTGTTGAAGATTGTTCAAATTTGATAACTCAATCTTGTTTTCTTTTAAGATCAGAATTTCCTTTTCAAACTTTTGAATATTTTTATTGAGATGAACAAGATTGGTTTTCAATTTTAAACAATTTTTGCAATTAGAATTTGAAGAATTTTTAATGTTTTTGAGTTTTGATTCCAAAACATTATTATTGCAGATCAACTCAAGCTTCTCAGATTTCAGAAGTTTATTTTTAGATTTTAACTTCTCAACAGATTCAGTTAAACCATTTAAACGGTGAATCAAAGAAATATTTCCTGTTGAGTCTCCATCTGGATTTCCATCTGTACAACCTGTCAGGCACAACTCTGAAGCCGAGTTATCTTTCTGGGATTTTGAGCATTTGTCAATTTTTCCATATAGCGCGTTGAGAGTCTGCCAGATTTCCTGCGCAGTCAAACAATGAGAAATAAGGCTATATTGAATATCATCAATATACGAATATAAAATATGAGTAGCATGTAAATTAAATTCAATATCAACCCTACTTACAATATCATACCCATTTTTAATACTATTCCAGCATTTCATATCAACAGATTTTAAATAAGATTTCATTTCTGATTTCCAATTTAAAAAATCTGTACCATTGAAAATAGATGGAATATGACTGGACTGACTCTCTATGGACTGACAACTAGGATTCACCATTTCTCTAGAGTTAAAGAAAAACCAAGCTCTGATACCACTTGTTGGATCTAGAATAACCCTAGAGGGGGGGGTGAATAGGGTTTTTCACAGTTTTTAACAGAATTAAAAACTTAATGAGATAAATAATAATAAACTGATCACAGAATATAGCAGAAACAGAAATGCAGAAAATAAATCACACAAAGATATACCCAGCTTCGGCAAAACCCTGCCTACTGCTGCATTTCTAAGATTTCTACTAGGTGATAGAACAGTTCCCGCATACAAGACCATGTACACTCGCAAACCCCTGCTCCTATTCTAACCCTACGCTCAAATCCCTAGACTGATCTAAACCCCTAGATCAGATTTCCCGAATTACAAAACCTGTAACTCGTAACTCAGATTTACAGACTCTGAAACTGACAGTCAATTCCTTGACTAAATCACCCTAGATTTTACAGACCTAGAACTGTTCACAATTTAAATAAAACAACAGAATGTAAGACAAAAATATAAACCCTAATTTTTAAAAATAAAAATAAAGGAGTTTATATTAAAGGGGTCATCCCCTTTAAACAAATCCAAAACCCTCTTTTTATCTTGGCCGGCCCATTTGTTTATTTGCCCGATCACTTTTGCTTTTGCTCTGGAGAAAAAAAAAATGGCGGCGATTAGGAACTAGGGTTTTACTGAATCTCCCCCAAATCGATCGTTTGCTTGATGGATTTATGTCATGGTTCTCTGATGGCTTCAACTTGATGATGTCGATCGAATTTTGAAGCTCCTTGCTTCAACGATTTTGGGGTTATTCGCTCTTGTGGTTGAAACCTTCTGGAATTGTTCTCTTGCTCGATCGAAAACTGTGAGTACTTCTGAAAATTCTTGCTTTTGAAAAACTTGTGGGTTGTTTGTTGGTTTCGGTTTCGACATTCTCTTGTTTTTGGTTTCGATCTCAATTTGCCCGTGATGAGTTGGTGTTTAGAAATAGGATTTGAAATCCTTAAACTGAGCTCTGATTTCACCAAAAAAATAAATGGCTCGATCTGATTAGGGTTTCCCCTTTTGTCTGTCTTTTTAATTTGAATTGTTGCTTCCCGACTTTGAAATGAACTCTGATTGCTGAAACGTCTCTGTAAAAAAAATTGGAAACAAAATAAATGATTTCCATTGTTGATTAATTCGGTTTTTTAAAAAATAATTCTAAAAAAAAAAAACTTCCCTTTTTGCTATCCCTTAATTTACTCTTTTGAATATCTCGACTTTAAAAAGAATTTATTGCTTTCAAAACCTTTGCGTGGATTTTGCTCTGCCTTACACCATCATGATTGGAATCCGATTTGAATGATTTCCTTTTTTTTTTTTTGATTGCTGCGTGATTTTGGCTTTCCTTGAATTTCTTGACATTGAGTAATCGTTGCATGATTAGATAGGATTTAGCATCCTTGAATTTCTCTGAAATCCCTATATGCCTCGATTCTGATTTGAATTATTGCCAAAAATTATTTCACTGCATTGTTTGGGAAAACAATTTAAACATCTGCCAAAAATCTGGAAATCAATTTTGTTGTGAATTTTCATTGTTTCTCTTTCTGACTATACTTGCTCAGAAAAATATATTCAGTCTTTAATTCAATCCAAAACTGGAAATCTATTTCCCAATTGAATAACAGCATTAGTGTGTCATATCCTTGTGCATTTCTGGACTGTCTGGAAATTACTTCTTGCCGAATATTATTTGCATTGCTGGAAATATCATTTGAATCATTCCTGCATTGATACTTGAATTGTTTTGATGCATCATTCTGACTTGAGCTTCAACATACATTGTGCTCCATCTTTTTGAAATGCTGTGTCGACAAGCTTGCCACAAATACATGCATTGTTGTGTCACTTGGGTATCATGATACATACATTGACTTGCATATTTCCAAGCTAAGATTACTTCTGTCTTTAAGAAGTTTGCTGTATTGAGTTGCCTTGTACTATGTTTGTCATGCTGAACCTGTCTTGATCACAAATGTACATGCATTTTGTCCATTGTCATACTTGTTTGGTTTGACCATGTTTTTCTGGCTTGATGTACTTTGCTGTGTCATGTGTGTGCATCATCTTGACCACATGCTCTGGCCACTTTGTGCTCAATCATCTTGTCATGCCGTAGCACCAAGTTTGAACCTGCTGCACTGTTTATATGTACACCATGCTATTTTATTTGCTGTAGCTCCATCATGAGCTATATCTCGACCACTACTTGCTGAGTTGCATTGAACTCGAGGTTGTGACAGGCCAAATTAAAGCTGCTTTGAACTTGTGATAAACTGTTTATACCATTCTTCATTGAACCATTTTGTAGCTGTGTCATTTGTTGTTGTTGAACCTTGTTTTGTTGAGAATCATGAGCATGAGTATATATGTTGGCTTGTTTTGTTTGCTTTGGCCATGATTTTGTTATGTCCATGCTGAAGTGATAATTGCTCCATTTATTTTTGTATCTGCTTTTGACTTTTGGTACTTTGTTGCTTCGACCATTCTGCTTTGTTCTTTGCATTTGCGCTGGTTGACATTTGTTTTGTTACATGAGTGTTGCACTGAGTCGAGATGGTCCACGTGGCTCCTCCTCAGCTGCACACTGATTGGCGAGGCAGTGCACACGTGTATTTATACACGTGTGTATATGCAGCCATCAGTCGGATAAAAAAAATCAAATCGAGTCAGAAAAATGATGAGAAACACACCGAATTCTGAGGCAAATTTTAAAAAAATAAAATTTAAATATGCATGTGTTCAGTTTTTATTTCTATTGCAGTGTACTGTGTGTGTGTTTCTGTGAATGACAGGTATGAAGACGATAACTGGACTGACAGTGAAGTGATGTGAAGACTGAAGACAGAAGATTAAGAGACAGTGTCTGTGAAAGTAAATGTATCAGTGACTGTATATAAAAATGAGATGTATAGGCAGTGTTATATTGAGGAGCTGTGTAACAACAGAATTGTACTTATGTTTGTAAACAAGTTTCTTTGAAATAAAATATTATTTTATTGTTGTCAAACAAGCTTGTCTATCATATTCAGTTTATTTACAAGTACAGTATCATGTGTAATATTTGTGAGTGTGTACAAATAGTGGAGTCATATAATTTGTACTGTTTGAATGTTGAAATATAATATTATATTTAAATAAAATACTCTGTTAATATTTGAACTTCTGTACAGTAGTATTTCATTTAAATATAAATATTATATTCCTGTCTGTAATGTGTGATATAACAGTACAACAACAAACACATTAGAAATAATATTTATTTGGTTGTTATCATCAAACAAAAAATCATATAATTGTGTATACAACACCGTTATATACAACAATATCTGGACCCAATCCATACTTAGGTCTGAAATCATATCCTGCGATATACTCCAATTGCTTCCATTCAAGAAACATAGCATCTAAACTGGCATGTCTCCTACTCAATGCATCAACTATCTCAACTAGTCTGGTAGCACAGGTATCTGTGTATACCGTCATCTCTTCGTTTCCCATCGCCAGAATCCTACAGGTGATAGTCTACTCAAGAAAACAAAATAGCAACAACATAGAAACCATAGCATCCATCAGTATCTATACCTTCTAAAGCCATGAATACGTCGATACATGTATGACTGGTCCAACCAATATCAAGGGCCAATGGAAGCCCGGGCTCTAAACGGACTACTGCACGTCCAACGTACGTTTATCCTCCAAGGATAACTAGATCACGTCCAACACATCCAAGGTAAATGGGCATCCCCAGATACCCCTGCTTCGAGTCCGCCTAGACCACTCGAAACTATAGACGATTCCTCGGCACCCCATCAGAAGAACTATCCACAACTCCATCTTCAAGTCAAGTCCAACCCAAGTCAATCCATTATCTGGCAGCCTTCTTGAGTCCCACTCAAGTCATCTCCTAGCCCTATCGAGTCCAACTCGGGACAGTCCACATCATCGAACAGTCTTATTATGTCACAGCTGCCCATCCCTCCTCAAGTAAACCAAGACATCATTCAATGGAAATCACAACAATTACTTATATCTCATGCAAACCATCCTAGTCGAACTCGACATTGCCCAAGCACAAGCCACAAAGGGCTAAACCAATATCAGACAAGCACCCATGGAACATCATCTCCAAATCCAGACAATCTTCATGAGATGATATGAACAAAACGACCAAACACTCGATCACTCATAACTAACTCTGGCTATCCTCGCCAATCCTGCTTCGAAACTATCGTTGATCACATGATGGCCCATGCCATATGTCAAGGGTAAATAGAAACCCCAATTCTAACTAGACTACTGCATGCCCAACGTACATTTTGCCTCCCAGAGACTACTAGAACTTATGACAAAGATAATCTCTCTATAACTCTGGTCCGGCGATAGTAACTATCCACAAACCCAGACCCAGTCTCGAGTATCTGTTACCTACAAACTCAAGTCCAACATGAGTCATCACCTTACTCATTGCATCTCCAAGATTAACGAACAACAATTGTTTATGAGTTCAAGTCCAACTTGAATTGTCCTAACCTTTGTTGCATCCTCACGATTAACAAACACATCTTATCGCTTCGAGATTTCCCTATTGAATTAACTTTGAAGTTACTACCATACTTGAACCAAAGAGAACATCAACATAAAGTCCTAAACAATCCATAGAAATCACTCATTTACTACGGAATACCACAACGCTCATGCTATTCACCATAGCATTTAAAAATGCTTCCAAAAGCCTTTCCTTTATGAGTCATGGCCAACCCGAATCTCTTTGTTCCCCTAGTTCCAGTTAGTACTGCCATCACTAGGTAGCTACCCAATACCACCATATACCCTTGGAGCCAATCGACTCCCAAAATAATGACAATCCCATTAAAGCCCAAAACAAAGCAATCACAAGCAACATACATCCATGACTCAATAAGACCAAATCACGACAAATCATGCAAAGGCTAGTCGAACTACCGATCGGGCTTGTCATAACTAAAGGTCTGTCGACTATCTCGGGTTCCAATCCCAACCTATCTACCAGGTCACTAGATATGAAGGAATGGGAAGCCCCGGTATCAAACAATATTTGAACAGGAACATCATAAATAGAAATCGTACCTTGAATAACGACACTCTTTCTCTTTTGCTCTGTAGTTGGGGCATTCGATGAAGAAGGAACAACGTTGATAGTGTATGCTTTCACGATCTACTTCTCTTTAGGGGGTTGCGAACATTTATCCTTGTGTTGTCCCGCTTGGCCGCAATTAAAGCACTTCCTTTCCCCAGGCTTTTCCCAACAATGTCTAGCATAGTGGCCCTTCTTGCCACAACTAAAGCACTCGCCATCTTTCTTATTCTTCTTTTTCTGACTATCCTTGGTTTGGTCTTGTTTCCTCTTATTCTGGGAATTATTCTTGCCTCCACTGCTTGCTAGTGACTTTGGCTCCTCTACAGATATAATAGAAACCTCTATCTTCGACTTAGGGTAAATGCTCTCAGATCTCAATGCCTTTCTCACAATAGATTCGAAAGTCTCATCGATATGGTTTATGCATCTCGCCCTCATGTACTTATCTAGGCCAGTTATGAACTTCTCGTTCTTCTTCTCGACCCTATCGATAAGTGACAATCCATACTTCGATAAGGTATCAAATTCAGCAATATACTCTAAGACTGCCCTAACATTCTCCTTAAGCTCCAAGAATTTCCTAAACAATTCCGATTTCTGAGCGGCTGAGATAAACTTATCACTGAATCGGCCCTTAAACCGATTCCAAGTAACTTGATCCTAGGGAGTAGCGGCTTTAAAAGCATTCCACCAATTGATTGCCCGTCCTTGAAGCTGACGCGATGCTAGCTCTTTCTTCATCGCATCATCGATTCCCAAATCCTCGAAGATGCGCTCACAACTATCAAGCCAATCTTGAACCTCTGTAGTCGTTTCTGTTCCATGGAACGACTTCCCACCAAGACTCGTATAATCCTTGTTAAGCTTGGCGAAATTGGCTCTAGACGCCTGCACTACTGCACCACCACCGTTAGCAGCCTTATGAACTGCTCCTTGAGCATCCCTAAGCATCTCTCGCATGAAGGCAGTAAACATCGTCCTCATATCAGGAACATTCCCATTGTTGGCCCCTAAACCCGTACTCCTCGTGTATCGGCTCATCGTTCAATCTGTAAAGAGAAAACGATTAACCATATCCTTAGTGGTGCAAGTGTAGTGCGACTTCGTCCTTAGCTATAATAATAGTATATATATATATACACACACACACACATATATATATCTAGTTTTTGAAAACCAAAATATCATAAATATGCTCTCTCATATACATATATTATCTCTCCCTAATGTCTTCCCCTAGGTTAACTACGCAACCTAGGCTCTGATGCCAAGTGTGACGGCCTGCCCCGAACCAGTCGACATTTCCCCGAAATGCGCTGTGCTAAAGCCCGACCAACTTGGGATGGTCGTCAAAGGAAAAAGGTTTTGAAACTATGAATCACCAAGATCCTGTAGTATATCTTACAGAGCACGAAATAAAAAAAACAGTAACATAACTTGACATAAAACCAGCGAGACAGTGCATAAGCTGAAAACTAAAGCATGTCCATCAGAGTAGCGGAATCCAAAAAAATGCCACTTATGATCCAAACCATTATTACAACTTTAAAATACTGTCACTAAAAAGGAAATAAAGAAGGTGCATATGACAACTCGCATTCTACGCATCGGAAGATTGTAGAATATTTATTTCTTTCTTATATGTAGGCGTATGGTCATGTAACTTTGGGAAATGACTATTGGGGTCATTTCCCATGTTCATGATTTTTGCCGATTTTTAAATGACCGTTTTGCCCCTAGCTGATACTGTTTTGGCCATAACTTTTGACTGGAAAGGAATTTTGACCTGAAACCACTTCCATTAGATTCGTTTGATGGTTTACCTTTCCGTAGAGTGGTTATAATAGCCAAACAGACTTACCGTTTGGGAGATATGGCTGAAATAAGGTTTGGAAGGTGAAAAACTGCTTAACCGGGCCAAATAGGGTGATTAGTGAATGGGCCCATAACCCATTTCGGGATTAGGGTTATGGGGAGGCTGAATAGAGTTAGGGATTCATTCCATTTCAGTTTTCTAGCCTCCACTTACCTCTTAGAAATCCTAAAAATGGCCTCCAACCTCTAAATCACCTCCAATTCACTTTCTAATCAAGGATTAAGCTTAGCAACTTCAAATCAAGGGAGATCTTCACCAAATCAAGATTAGAACTGCTGGTTGGCATTGTTATTCGCGCCCAAACAGAGATTTATTTCAAATCTAAGGTTTATTTGTGGCTAAGGTGAGTGATTTGCATAGTTCCTCACTAATCACGGTTAATTAAGGGTAATTAGTGAAGATTAGCGAATTTATACACTAATAAATTCTGGAAAAATATTTATAAATTCTTAAATAATGTTTTAGACCTATGATATGAATTTGGGTTAATTTCGTTAAGTTTTGCTAATCATATCATTAGTTTTGCCTAAACATGCTTAAGGGAAAATATGGGATTTTGGGTAGGTTTGATCCAAATTACATGCTATGGTTGTTGTTTTGATGTCTATAGTTGATTCGCTATGTTCCTATGACTGTATGGTATGTTTTGTGATTGATTAGAACTGTTAGATTGGTCAAAAACTCCGTCGTATGACGTAAAACAGTCGCTGGAAAGTCACAGGAAATATGCAGGGTTCCGAACCGGATCCGATCGGATAATTGGGCTCGGATCGGATAGGAGAACTGGGCAAGGGGACCCGATTCGGATTGGAACTTAGCATAAGAGGCTTGGCGAGAAGGAAGACCATTTGCTTAGAGTTGGAGTTGGGTAGGGGATCGGATCGGAGAGACAAAAAGGGGGATCGGAGAGGAGAAACCAGAAAGAGGATCAGATCGGGCGAATGGGGAAGGATGGATTCGGATCGGGAAACCTAGAGAGGAGCAACCACCGAACCGAACAGAGGATGGGCACTATACTTCCGAACCGAACTGAGGAGGAGTGGAGTACTGATCCAGGCATGGACTAGGAACACCGAACCGAACCGAGCCAGAGGGTTACACCGAACCGAACTGAGCTATAAGGGGAACACCAAACCGAACCATACGTGTGTTATTACTACTACGCGACGACTCTTTTGAAGACCAACTCCAATTCGACCAAACCCAAGATGCAAAGGAAGTCCAAATGCGGAGCTTTGACTCAGGATCCAATTTGGAACCAATGAGTGGGCTTCATGACTCGGGCTTTGCTGCGGGTTGTGTGTTAAGGGGTTGTCGATTTCTGTAACTTTGGATCACTATGTGTAGAAAGTGCGTGAACGGATTCAGGTCTATAGTGGCCCAGGTACGACTAAAGGGCTATAGACCAATGAAGTGGGGTCATTTGTAAAGATTTGCTCATGACTCCATGTGGTAAGCTTGGTAGTAGCAGTAGTTGTACAAGTCGAACTCCGTCACTACTTCGATGGTTCTAGTGATTGTCAGTGGTGGACATCGTAGGCTTTATGCACTGAGTGAGAGATGTGAGGATGGTTGCTATGTTTGATTTGTTTTCCATCACTATGACATGCACACCCCCACCCCCGTATGCTAGTACACCATATGTTAGTGGAACCTTAGAGTGTTGTACAGTATGTAGTGCTAACTCTTTGGTTGCAGGTCCAGGTTCAGGTATGGTTTAGTGTACCTGTTATTGTTCTGTTTAGCTGCTTATCGCTCATACCATACTTTTTGTCTGACCCAGAGTTTTATGTCTCTTCTTATTACTCTGGGTGCTCACACGAGCAGACTAGAGACAGGTTAGCTGGTGATGCGCGAGTAGCGGATTCGGAGGCGAGCAGGAGGCTTCCACGTATGATATGTATAGATATTCTCCCTGTGTCGTTGCTGGTCACTACTTTGGGCATTAGTAGTGTACCTTTAAAAGTTGTAATAATGTTGGCTTTGGATCATAAGCTGTACTTTGGATTTTTCGCTGCTATGATAGTTTATTTCAGCTTATGCACTGTCTCACCTGTTTTATGTCAAGTATGTTATTATTATTATTATATTTTGTTCTATGCGCTGTGAGACATTCTACAGGTTCCTTGTTGATTCTTCGTCTTCTTCTTTTCCTTCTGATGACCGTTCCGTGCTAACTGGACATGTGTACAGCGCACTTTTGGAGTAAATGTCGGTTGGTGCGGGGCGGATTGTCACAGTTGGTATGAGAGCTCGGTTGCGTAGTTAACCTAGGGAAAGACATTAGGGAGAGATAGTATGTATATGAGAGCGCGTATTTGTAATTATTTTGGTTTTCAAAAGCTATATATATATATACTATCAGTATAGCTAAAGATGAAGTCGCACTGCACTAGCACCACTATGGAGATGGTTAATCATTTTCTCTTTAAAGATTGAACGACGAGCCGATACGCAAGAGGTGCTGGTAGAGGAGCCAATAATGGGAATGCTGCTAACATGAGGGTGATGTTTACTGACCTCATGAGAGACATGCTTAGGGATGTGCAAGGGGCAGCTCCCAATCCCGGTAATGGTGGTGGTCCAATAGTGCAGGCGTTAGGGTCGATTTCGCCAAGCTATGCAAGAATTACACTAGCCTTGGTGGGAAGCCGTTCCATGGAACAGAGTCAGCCACGGATGTTCAGGATTGGTTGGATAGCTGTGATCGTATCTTTGACGACTTGGGTATCGAGGATGCGATGAAGAGACGGCTAGCGTCTCGTCAGCTGCAAAGGCGAGCGATGAATTGGTTGAATGCTATTAAGACAGCCACACCAGAGGATCAGATTACTTGGGAGCAGTTTAAGGCTCGCTTTAGTGAGAAGTTCATTCCAGCTGCTCAGAAATCAGTGTTTTTTAAGAAAATTTTGAAGCTCAAGCAGAATGGCAGAGCTGTCTCGGAGTATATTGCTGAATTCAACACTTTGCCGAAATATGGGTTATCTCTTGTTGATATTGCCGAGAAGAACGAGAAGTTCATAACTGGATTGGATGGATACTTGGGGGAAAGGCTCATTAACCACATCGATGAGACTTTTGAATCGATTGTTGGGAAAGCTTTGAGATCAGAGAGTCTTTACCCAAAGTCAAAAACTGAGGTTGCATTTGTAGAGGAGCCAAAACCACAAGCAAGTGGTGGAGGCAAGGGTGGCTCTCAGAATAAGAGGAATCAGAACTAGAACAAGGATGGCCAGAAGAAGAATAAGAAATATGTTGAGTGCTTCAGCTGTGGTAAGAAGGGCCATTATGTTAGTAATTGTCGGCCAAGCCAGCAGATAGGAAGTGCTTCAACAGTGGCCAAGTGGGACATCACAAGGACAAGTGTCCGCAAACCCCTAAATAAAAGCAGATGGTGAAAGCATATGCCCTTAATGCTATTCCTTCTTCGTCGAATGCCCCAACCGCGGCGGAGAAGGGAAAGAATGTTGTCATTCAAGGTATGCTTTATGTTTATGATGTTCCAGTAAGAGTTTTTTTTGATACCGGGGCTTCCAATTCTTTCATATCTATTGACTTGGCAGATAGGTCGGGATTGGAACCCGAGATTGTCGATAGACCTTTAGTAGTGACGAACCCGATTGGTAGTTCGACTAGTCTTAGCATAATTTGTCGTAATGTGGTCTTATCGAGACATGGATGCATGTTTGTTTGTGATTGCTATGTTTTGGGCTTTACTGGGTTTGGCATTATTTTGGGAGTCGATTGGCTCCAAAGATACGGGGTGTTGGTAGACTGTGAGGGCTTTTTGGTGACAACTAGAGCAGATGATGGGCGGAGGGTAGTGTTTGTTGGTCTACCCGGTGATGGGGTAATGGCTAATTTTCTAAATTCCCTCGACATCCCGCATAGTGAGTTGTCAGGTTTGCTCGTGGTTGGCCAGTATCCGGACGTTTTCGAGGAAGTGACCGGGCTTCCACCACACCGAGAGATTGAATTCCGTATCGATTTAGTGAAAGATGCCAGACCTATAGTGATGCCGCTTCATCGTATGGCACCAAGGGAGCATCGAGAGCTCGGGGTGCAAGTCAGCAATCTTTTGAAGAAGGGATTTATCAGAAGGAGTGTTTCTGAATGGGGAGCACCAGTTGTGTTTGCTACCAAGGCGGATGGTTCCTTCGTTTCTGTGTAGACTACCGTGAGTTGAATAAAGTGACGAGGAAGAACAAGTATCCTCTACCGCGGATAGACGATTTGTTTGATCAGTTGAGTGGAGCGAGAGTATTTTCTCAGTTGGATCTCGCGACAGGCTTTCATCAGCTTAGAGTGGAAGCTGCGAGTATAGCTAAAACGGCATTTCGGACGTCGTCTGGGTTTTATGAGTGGTTGGTGATGCCATTTGGTCTGACCAATGCCCCAGCATATTTTGTGGATCTTATGAATAGGGTATTCAGAGATCAGTTGAATAAGTTTGTCCTTGTGTTCGTGGATGACATTTTGGTCTGTTCGAGGACAGAGGAAGAACACAAGGAACATTTAAGAATATTGATGGAGGTGTTGAGAAAACACCAGTTGAAAGCAAAGTTTTCTAAGTGTCACTTCTGGGGGAGGGAAGTGAGATCTTGGGCCATGTTGTTTCAGAGAATGGCATTGCTATGGACCCTGCGAAGGTGGCTACGGTACAGGATTGGCCTACGCCCAAGAGTGCAACAGACGTAAGAAGCTTCTTGGGGTTAGCGGGATATTATCGTAAGTTTATCTAGGACTTCTCCAAGATAGCAGCACCGTTGACTCAGTTGACTAAGAAGAATCAAGCCTTCGTCTGGGACGGAGTGTGTGAGAATGCATTCAAGAGTCTAAAAGAAAAGTTGACGCGTGCGCCAGTGTTAGTCATTCCTAAAGGGAATGAAGAGACAATGGTATACACGGATGCTTGTGGTACTGGACTAGGTGCTGTATTGATGCAAGGAGGTAGGGTAGTAGCTTATGCTAGTCGGCAACTAAAGCCGCATGAGAAAAAGTATCCTACCCACGATTTGGAACTGGCGGCGATTGTGTTCGCATTGAAGATGTGGAGACATTATCTCTTGGGGGAGAGATTCGAGTTGTTTACCGACCACAAATCGTTAAAGTATCTCTTCTCCCAGAAGGATCTGAATCTCCATCAGCAAAGATGGTTAGAGTTCTTGGCTTCGTATGACTTTGATATCGCATATACACCTGGGAAAGGCAATGCGGTAGCCGATGCCTTGAGTAGAAGACATGCCAGTTTAGGGGCTATGTTTCTAGATTGGAAGCAAATGGAGTACATCACTGGGTATGATTTCAGACCAAAGTGCGAATTAGATCCAGAAATGTTATCAAGTTTGACGATCAGACCCACTTTGATGGAGCGGATCGGCTCTAGTCAGAGGGACGATCCTAACCTATTGGAAATCATCTCCAAGTTAGAGATGGATATCGATGAGGAGATGAATAAGTATGGGTTTGATCGAGATGGATGGCTTAGAAAGAATGGAAGACTAGTTGTACCCAACGTGAATGGTTTTAGAGATGAAATGCTTAGGGAATGTCATCACTCAAAACTGACTATTCGTCCCGGTGGTGATAAGATGTATTGAGACATGAAGCAGACTTACTACTGGGAAGGGATGAAAAGAGACGCTGGGAAGTTTATATCCAAGTGCATGACTTGCCAACTAGTTAAAGCCGAGCAAAAGAAGCCTAGTGGGTTGTTGGAACCATTAGAAATTCCCGAATGGAAATGGGAGCAAGTCTCGATGGATTTCATTGATGGTTTACCAAGGACTAGATCGGGACATGATAGCATTTGGGTAATTGTGGATCGATTGACTAAGAGTGCAAGATTTATACCAGTCAGATCGACCAGAACGGCAGCTAAGTTAGCAGAATTGTATATGAAGTGGGTAGTGAGATTTCATGGAGAACCTAAAAGAATTGTGAGTGACCGAGACCCGTTGTTCACTAGTGGGTTTTGGAAGAGCTTGCAAGAGGCTCTAGGTTCGGAATTATATCTCAGTACCGCGTATCATCCTCAAACCGATGGTCAGATAGAGAGGGTGAATCGTATATTGGAAGATCTCTTGAGAGCTTGTATATTGGATTTTGTTGGATTATGGGACAACCATTTGCATCTAGTAGAGTTTGCATATAACAATAGCTACCAATCCAGTATCGGTATGGCTCCATATGAAGCTTTGTACGGAAGACCGTGCAACTCACCATCATGTTGGATAGAGACTGGCGAGGAGTTTATGCTTGGACTAGATGTGGTGAGGGAAACTTCAGATAAGATTAAAATCAGTCGACAACGGATGAAGGCTGCCCAGGATAGGCAGAAGAGTTATGCTGACAAGAGGAGAAAAGACTTAAAATTCTCCATTGGTGACTTGGTGTTTGTCAAGGTTTCTCCATTGAAGAGCGTGATACGATTCGGAAGGAGAGGCAAGTTGGCACCAAGATTTGTTGGCCCATTCCCAGTTCTCGAACAAGTTGGGAATGTGGTGTATAGAGTTGACTTACCTGAGAAGATGGCGGGAGTTCACAACGTATTTCATGTTTCCCAGCTAAGGTAGTTCGTGCATGACCCAGATATGACTATTTCACCTGATCAGTTAGAGGACTTCGAAGTGGAACCCGAGGCGGTTGGGAATCGCAAGCCAACTCGTATTGTCGAGCACGATACGAAGCAACTTCGAAGGAAGGCGGTGAAGCTAGTCAAGGTTCAGTGGGGCGAGAACGAGAATGACTATACTTGGGAGACAGAGGAGAGAATTAGGAAAACGTATCCAGAACTCTTTGCTTGGTAAGATTTACTTTGTAATTTAGTTATTCCGCATGCAAGGATAGACTTGTTTCGCATGTTTGATTGTTGTTTTATGGCTGATAGGCATGCGGGACCCTTTTGTGTGTTTTAGTTAGGGAATTTCAGGGACGAAATTTCTTAAGAGGGAAGAATGTAACAACCCGTATTCTATGCATCAGAAGATCGTAGAATATTTATTTCTTTCTTATATGAAGGCGTATGGTCATGTAACTTTGGGAAACGACTATTGGGGTCATTTCCCACATTCACGATTTTTGCCGATTTTTAAATGACCGTTTTGCCCCTAGCTGATACAGTTTTTGCCATAACTTTTGACAGGATAGGAATTTTGACCTGAAACCACTTCCATTAGATTCGTTTGATGGTTTACCTTTCCATAGAGTGGTTATAATAGCCAAACGGACTTACCGTTTGGGAGATATTGCTGAAATAAGGTTTGGAAGGTGAAAAACTGCTTAACCGTGCCAAATAGGGTGATTAGTGAATGGGCCCATAACCCATTTCGGGATTAGGGTTATGGAGAGGCTGAAAAGAGTTAGGGATTCATTCCATTTCAGTTTTCTAGCCTCCACTTACCTCTTAGAAACCCTAAAAATGGCATCCAACCTCTAAATCACCTCCAAATCACTTTCTAATGAAGGATTAAGCTTAGCAACATCAAATCAAGGGAGATCTTCACCAAATCAAGATTAGAACTACTGGTTTGCATTGTTATTCGCTTCCAAATAGAGATTTATTTCAGATCTAAGGTTTATTTGTGGCTAAGGTGAGTGATTTGCATACTTCCTCACTAATCACGGTTAATTCAGGGTAATTAGTGAAGATTAGCGAATTTATACACTAATAAATTTTGGAAAAATATTTATAAATTCTTAAATAATGTTTTAGACCTCTGATATGAATTTGGGTTAATTTCGTTAAGTTTTGCTACTCATATCATTAGTTTTGCCTAAACATGCTTAAGGGTAGGTTTGATCCAAATTACATGCTATGGTTGTTGTTTTGATGTCTATGGTTGATTCCCTATGTTGCTATGATTGTATGGTATGTTTTGTGATTGATTAGAACTATTAGATTGGTCGAAAACGCCGTCGTATGTCGTAAAACAGTCGTTGGAAAGTCATAGGAAATATGCAGGGTTCCGAACCGGATCGGATCAGATAATTGGGCTCGGATCGGATAGGAGAACTGGGCAAGAGGACCCGATTCGGATTGAAACTTAGCATAAGAGGTTTGGTGAGAAGGAAGGCCATTTGCTTAGAGTTGGAGTTGGGCAGGGGATAGGATTGGAGAGACAAAATGGGGGATCGGATCGGAGAAACCAGAAAGGGGATCGGATCGGGCGAATGGAGAAGGATGGGATCGGATCGGGAAACCTAGAGGGGAGCAACCAGCGAACCGAACAGAGGATGGGCACTATACTTATAACAACCCGTATTTTCAATAAACTGTTATAACATAAATCGAGGCAGAATTTAATCCAAAAATCAGAATCAGGGGAAACGGGCTATGCCATTGCGTTCGTCTCGGAAAAATACGCGAAATAGAGTCCGAGTTTTCGAAAATCGGAGTCAGTATGACCCGGTTAAGGCCCATTGAAGTTTTCAGAAATTTCTATGCCAAAAACAGATTTAAATTTCGAATTAAAAGCAGGGATTAGGGCTAATCGGGGTCAGGCGGGAAAATTCCCGCCAGGGGCCCCATGTCGACAGGCATGTCGACAGGGCCACCAGGGTGTCGACAGCCCTGTCGACAGCCCTGTCGACAGGGGGTGCCCGGGCAGTTTAGCCTGGTGCACCATTTCTGATTTGGGCTTGGTCTTGTGGCTTGGTTCTAGAGAATTCCGAGATCTGACGGGCCAAAACTAACCTAGGGTTAATCCTAGGGCTTAAAACACTCTAATTCCCTATAAATATACCCCTAATCCTACCCTAAAGCCTCATTAATCAATCTAGCAACTAAACTATGTCAATTTGAATCCTCAAATGGCCTCCACCTAAAACCTAGCCTCCACCTTCCTCAAAGTTTAATCCTATGAAGATATGATGATCATACAACCTTTTCTATGTTGTATGAATGCTTAATAACTTGCATACTTCATTAAGTTGCAAGTTTGATTTGCTAAGTTTGTGTTTTTGGGATTTTTCAAAAAGGGTTTTCTTATTTGAAGCTTTGATTTGGGTTTTAAAAGGGCTTCTTCATCTTATTTGGTGGATTTGTGACTTGTTTATATTTGTAAGCCCTCTTACCTTCACTTTACAAACTCTAAAGTTAATATGTGGTGAAAGTTGAGATTTATGTGAGTTTATTTGATTATGCATGCTTATGCGAACTCACTATGCCATGCTTTACATGTTTCATAAGTTATGCATGCTTATGCGAGATTTCTATGCCATGTTTTACATGTTTCACAAGTTATGCATGCTTATGCGAGCTTATTATGCCATGTTCTACATGTTTCATGGGTTATGCATGTTTATGCAAGTTCACCTTACCATGTTATGCAAGTTTAATGGATTATGCATGCTTATGCAAGTTCATCTTACCATGTTATGCAAGTTTAATGGATTATGCATGCTTATGCAAGTTCACCTTACCATGTTATGCAAGTTTAATGGATTATGCATGCTTATGCAAGTTCACCTTACCATGTTATGCATATTTAATAAGCTATGCATGTTTATGCGAGTTCACTATGACATGATTTGCAAGTTTAACATGTATGCATGTTTATTATGATATGTGAAGTTCATCATGTATGTTATGCCAAGTTACCTTTTATACCCTTATGCGTTATGACGAATATGTAAGCGAGATAATGACGTTGGGAGGGTTTGGGTAAACTTAAAAATACATGAAACTAAAAGATTGGGAATTTACCTATTAAGTTAGGTCTACCCCTTGGGAATTTACCTATTAAGTTAGGTCTACCCAAGTATATGTTAACTTGTAAATATGTTCTAAAGTGGACATGACATTAGATAACATGATATGGCCAACTCGAGGTTAGACCTAGTTGTGGTGTAAATCTTCCCAGGTAACCACAACGTGGGGTCTAATGTGGGTAGTTGGTCATGTTGCACCATAAGACCCGAGGTTAGACCTAGACGTGGTGTAAATCTTCCCAGGTAACCACGGATGTCTAATGTGAGAGGTTGGGTGCGTTAAGTAATTAATGCCTCATGATTAGGGTTAAGTCATGGCCCACTAATACTTAACCAATAATGGGGATGCGAGGATTAGATGGGTTTAAGTGGTTACACTTAACTAATTTAATCCAGGATTAGTGAGGGGTTAAAACCACACTTAACCCTCTTAGAAACCCTAGCAATGTGGTCTGTTCCAGCAGTAATCCCAGTTTGGTATCATTCACAACCCTAGAGGCTAGGCTAGGGCGGGGCACGATTACTGGACTGATGTAAGCGACCAAAGCGACGGCTGAGTGGTACAGCGGTGCGGGTCCGGCGGGCTACGGACGTGCACGTAGTCCGATGTTGGAAAAACTCGAGGCACGGGTACCAGTAGGCTTAGACTGTGCATTATTGCTTAGGTGTCTGGGGTTGACACCTTAGGGCTTGATACACCCGAAGGTGGACCCAGCACAGTCTGACTACATCCATGTGGGCCGTATGGACACCAACACTTGACGTGTTAGGTTTATAGGGAGCCGATCGACTAGACCGTTGGGCTGGACCTTATACTAAGGTCACTTCATGTTATTGGGCCAAAGTTTGGGCGAAGGGATCAAGATCTGTTTTGTGGGTTTGCTAGTACACTGTGGTGCAAAGTTTAATCTCATCTATGTGATGTCACCTTTATCTATTGCCAGTATGTGCATCTCAGTTTCCATCATGCTATTAACTTTATTAGTTTATAGATTGATCGTAGTAGGGCTTACCAGTCTTTTTGACTGACCTGTTTTCTTTCGCTTCTTTTCTTCCGTTTCTCCGCCCCCCCCCCCCCCCCACAGGTTCTCAGGGAGGGGTTACATCTGCTTAGTGGATCTTTGGCTTGCTTGTTGGATAGCTCATGTATGGATCTGAGCTAGCTGTGGCTTATCTTTTATTTCTGGGGATTAGTACTGATGTTTTACCATGTATTTTGTTATCACGTATCTAGACTTATGTTGTATTTTGGATCATGACATTTTGATATTATGTACTTGACTATGTCGGTTTTCTGAAATGATGATGATTGGTTTTTATCTGCTACCGCTGCTTTACTTATATTCATTTTCATATATTCTGTCTTGCGATATCGCTGTGCATGTTTACCTTCACAATAACGCCCCTCCAAAGCTAGTACATTCTAAGGAGTGATCCTAGTGGAGGTGGGGTGTTACAATACTTCCGAACTGAACCGAGGAGGAGTGGAGTACTGATCCAGGCATGGACTAGGACCACCGAACTGAACCGAGCCGAGCCAGAGGGTTACACCGAACCGAACTGAGCTAGAAGGGGAACACCGAACTGAACCGTACGTGTGTTATTACTACTACGCGACGACTCTTTTGAAGACTAACTCCAGTTCGACCAAACCCGAGAGGCAAAGGAAGTCCAAATGAGGAGCTTTGACTCAGGATCCAGTTGGTAACCAATGAGTGGGCCTCATGAGTTGGGCTTTGCTGCGGGACGTGTGTTAAGGGTTTGTCGATGTCCGTAACTTTGGATCACTATGTGTAGGAAGTGCGTGAACGGATTCAGGGCTATAGTGGCCCAGGTACGACTAAAGGGCTATAGACCAATGAAGTGGGGTCATTTGTAAAGATTTGGTTATGACTCCATGTTGTAAGATTGGTAGTAGCAGTAGTTGTACAAGTCAAACTCTGTCACTACTTCGATGGGTCTAGTGATTGACAGTGGTGGACATCGTAGGCTTTATGCAATGAGTGAGAGATGTGAGGATGGTTGCTATGTTTGATTTGTTTTCCATCACTATGACATGCACACCCCCACCCCCGTATGCTAGTACACTATATGTTAGTGGCACCTTAGAGTGTTGTACAGTATGTAGTGCTAACTCTTTGGTTGCAGGTCCAGGTTCAGGTATGGTTTAGTGTACCTGTTATTGTTCTGTTTAGCTGCTTATCGCTCATACCAGACTTTTTGTCTGACCTAGAGTTTTATGTCTCTTCTTATTACTCTGGGTGCTCACATGAGCAGACTAGAGACAGGTTAGCTAATGATGCGCCAGTAGCAGATTCGGAGGCGAGCAGGAGGCTTCCACGTATGATATGTATAGATATTCTCCCTGTGTTGTTGCTGGTCACTACTTTGGGCATTAGTAGTGTACCTTTCTTGTTTAGCTCTTGAGACAGTTTTTAAAAGTTGTAATAATGTTGGCTTTGGATCATAAGCTGTACTTTGGATTTTCCGCTGCTATGATAGTTTATTTCAGCTTATGCACTGTCTCACCTGTTTTATGTCAAGTATGTTATTATTATTATATTTTGTTCTATGCACTGTGAGACATTCTACAGGTTCCTTGTTGATTCTTCTTCATCTTCCTTTCCTTTTGACGACCGTTCCGTGCTAACTGGACATGTGTACAGTGCACTTTTGGAGAAAATGTCGGTTGGTGCGGGGCGGATTGTCACAGTGCACTACTAATTCCCGAAGCAGTGACCATAAAAAACACAAGGAGAATATATGTAAATAGTACGTGGAAGCCTCCTACTCATCTCCAGACAACTACTCGTGCATAACCACCTAACCTGTCCCCAGTCTACTCGTTGAGGAGTACCAAGAGTAATAAGAAGATACATAAAACTCTGGGTCAGACAAGAGTCTGGTATGAGCGATAGCAGCAAAATAAAACAATAACAGGTATAAATAATCATACCTGAACCTGGACCTGCAACCAAAGAGTTAGCATAACAAGATGTACAGTACACTAAGGTAACACTAACATAAAGTGCAAAATGGGAGTGTGCATGTCACGGTGATAGCAAACATTAAACATAGCAATCATCCTCACATCGCTCACTCAGTGCGTAAAGCATATGATATCCACTGCTTTGATCACCAAATCCATTAGGGCCATGACGGCAACTCCGTTGACTATTGTTATGACCATACTTCCCTGGTCTATAGTCAATTACCTTACCTAGTCCACACATCCTTGGATCTAGGTTAAGGGCCAACCGTTCCACACTTCCCTGGCTCTGGTTCGCCTACATGCCCCCTCTCTTCATCGGTAAACCAAAATTATAGATATCGATAACCCCTTTGCACACGTCCCCCAGCAAAGCCCAACTCTAGAAGTTAGCTCGTCGGTTCCCATCTGGATCCTGAGTAATAACTTCTCATTTGGACTTCCTTTGCATCATGGGTTTTGGTTGAATGGTAGTTAATCTTCAGAAGAGTTCACAATTGCCATTGCGTAGCAAAAGTTTGAATCTGATTTGGTTTGGGGCCATCATCTTGGTTCGAGTCGTGGTTGGGGTCATCGCCAGGGTCAGCTCGTGGCTCGTGACCCCCCGGTTCATGACCACCCCCTCCTTTCGTGACTACCCCCTGGTTCGTGAGTATACCCCCCCCCCTTCAGGAATTGTGAGCATACCCCCTTTAGGAGTCGTGAGCATACTCCCTTCAGAAGCCGTGAGCATACCCCCTTTAGGAATCGTGAGCATACCCCCTTTCAGGAATCGTGAGCATTCCCCCTTCAGGAATCGTGAGCATACCTTCTTCAGGAATCATGAGCATACCCCCCTTCATGAATCGTGAGCATATCCCCTTCAGGAAACGTGAGCATACCCCCTTCAGGAAGGAATCGTGAACATACCCCCCTTCAAGAATCGTGAGAATACCCCCTTCAGGAATCGTGAGCATACCCCATTCGGTAATCATGAGCATAACCCCTTCTGGAATTGCAAGCATACCCCCCTTCAGGAATTATGAGCATACCCCCTTTAGCAATCGTGAGCATACCCCCTTTAAGAATCGGTTTTCTGCAGTTTTTCTAGCAAGCTAATTTCGTCAAACAACGACGTTTTCAACCATTCTAACCTTACTATGAAGTCACAAAACATACCAAACAATAGTAGTAACATGTAGAATCAACCAAAAACACCAAAATATCAATCACATGAAATACTTTTGATCAAACATACCCAAAAAGCATGATTTTCCCCTTAATCCCCTTAAGCATATTTTAACTATAAGATTAGCAAACTTAATCCAAATTAACCTAAATTTCCACCAGTGACATTAAATAACATTTTAGAATTTCTAAATATTTTTCCAGATTTTTATAATGCATAATTTCACTAATTATCAGTAATTAGTGAATAAAAGTGCAAATCACTCACCTTAGCCACAAATAAATTTCAGATCTGAAAATCTAACTGATTTGGCATGGTTCTCAATATATTCCAGTAGCTCTATCTCGATTTCTATACTAATCCGCCTTAATTTGATGTTGATTTGGCTGATATGTGATTAGAAAGTGAATAGGGATGAATTTCGAAGGTGGAGGCCATTACTAGGTTGAAAGAGATGACAAATGGCGGCTGAAAATGAATAAAATTGATTTCACAAACCCTTTCTGCCCTCCCATAACCCTAATCCCGAAATGGATTATGGGCCCATCCGCTAGTTACCCTATTAAGCCCGATTAAGCATTTATCTATCTTCCAAACCTTATTTCAGCTATATTTCCCAAACGGTAAGTCCGTTTGACTAATGTGACCACTCTACGGAAAGGTAAACTATCATCCGAATCCAATAAAAGTGGTTTCATGTCAAAAATCCTTAACAATCAAAATTTATAGGTAAAACAAGATTCGCTAAGGGCAAAATAGTCATTTAAAATTCGACAAAAATCGTGAACATGGGAAATGACCTCAATAGTTGTTTCCCAAAGTTACACGACTATACGACTTTGTACAAAAATGAAATAAATATTCTACAATCCTCCGATGCATAGAATGCGGGTCGTTACAACATCTTTGGTGTTGAATTCGAATTTTTGGTTTTAACAATTGATATGTTTGCGATGTCCTTAATGAACTTCCTATAATAGCCTGCTAAATAGAGAAAATTTCTCACCTCCATTGCATTCTTTGGAGCTTTCCAATCTTGAACTGCAACTACTTTGGTGGATTCCACTGCTATCCCATCCTTGGAGACCATAGTCCTAGAAATCTCACTTCCTTTCTCCAATAATGGCATTTGGAGAATTTCGCCTTAAGCCGATGTGTTCTGAGAGTCCTTAAGACCTCTCCAAAATGCAGGGCATGTACTTCTTCATTCTTTGAGAAAATCAAGATGTCATCAACAAAGACCACAACGAACTTATTTAGGAACTGCCAAAACATCCTACTCATCAGATCCAAAAAAATAGGTGTGTGCATTCGTCAACCTAAAAGGCATGACTAGCCACTCGAAGAAACCATCTGGAGTTCTAAAAGCGGTCTTATCTATACTATCCTCGGCCACTCTCAACTGATGAAACCTCATGGCCAAGTCTAACTGGGAGAAAACAGATGAACCAACAAGCTGGTCAAACAAGTCAACTATCCTTGGAAGTGGATGCATATTCTTCTTAGTGAGTTTGTTCAGCTCCCTATAACCCATACATAAGCAAAGCGAGGCATCCGCCTTAGTTGCAAAGAAGATCGGAGCACCCCATTCAGACATACTTCACCTAATAAACCCCTTCTCAAGTAGCTCCCCTACTTGCTTGCTAAGTTACCTCTTTCTCTCGGAGCCATGTGATGCACAGGCAATGCAACTGGCTTTGCATTGTCCACTAAGTATATCCAGAATTCGATCACGCGCCTCGGAGGTAATCCCTTAACCTCCTCAAAAACATCTAAATACCCACAGACTACTAGTAAAGACGTAAATCATCTACGAAAGCATCAAGCAATTCAAGGAAACTAAGCATGATAGAGCCCTTAGGGTCACAAGAAATCTCGAGAGTCCTCCCATGGCAAGTTAATAGCACCTACATGGATAGCCAATCCATCCCTAGAATCAAACCATATTCCATGAAATCAAGTACATATGCGTCACACTCAAACTCAATGCCCAACGTAGATATTCTCAAACCCCGACAAATCATAGACAGATGAGTCGTGCCCCTATTAGGGTTTGAGACAATGGGATCCAAAACCATACTAGTACTAAGGTGTAGAGATTCAACTACATAACCGAATATAAAAGAATGTGAAGCACCAGAATCAAAAGGAGTTCTAACAGGATGATCGGAAAGAGAAATCAAACCATCACAGAAACTTTCCTACATTTATCTGGTACACCGGCATGACCGGCCACAAGAGCATGCACCTGCCCTCTAGAAGATCTAACCCTTTGGTTATGTCCTTGCTTCTTCAGGAACTCCTTAGTATAGTGTCTGACTTCCCCACAGTGGAATCAAGCATTCTTCCTTTTTCTGCAATCTTAATTTGCTAAATGAGCCAAGCATCCACAACTATGACATACCACTTGTCTTGAGCTTTTTCATTCTTTCTGCCCTTCTTTTGCTGTTGTTGTTCTTTCTTGGGCCACACTTTCTTGTTTTGTGTCTCATTAGTCTTATCCTCTTTTTTATCGCCTTTATCTTCTTCATGCATCAATGCCATATCAATGAGTTTTTCGAAAGTTACCCCCATTGGATATGAGACATAGGCAATCCATGAAGGGGTTCATTCAATCCTCTTGCGAACCTTAAAGCTTTCTTGTGCGGGGTATTCACCAGCTCCAAACCAAGCCTTGCCAATTGATTGAACTTATTGACATACACTTTGACAGACATGCCTCCTTGCTTAAGCGCTAAAAACCTCTCCATTTGCATAATCTCTTCGGCTTGAGAAAAAACTTCATCTCAAATCTCTATGGGAAATCATCTCAAGTCTCAACTGGACGCCCTACTTGCATCACTTCCCACTAAAATGAAGCCTCATCTTTCAACTACCAAATGACCAACTAAATCTTCCTACGGTCATCAACCTCAAAAATTCCAAACAAATCCTCCGTCTCTTTAAGCCAATTCCTTGCTTCTATAAAGGTCTCGGTTCCTCGGAAAGGTTTTCCTCTCATAGCACAGAAATCCTTGCATATCTTGGAGAAATTATCCGCTCGCGGAGGAGGAGGAACAATGGCTATAGTAGGGGAGGGGCATTTGCTTGGCCTCCGGCAGTTGTCGTAGCCTTAAGAAGCCTACGGGACCAAGCCGGTATCTGAATGCCCTCAGGAATATTCGGTTCCTCAGACATGCTGAAAAGAAAAGGAATTCAAATAGTGAATCGAAAGATATTTCATATGGCTTTGGGGAATATGGTTTTTACAAAAACATACTTTTCTTTGAAAATATTTTTTAAAAAGGTTTTGAAAATAATTTTCTAAACCTTTTATGCGATCTGGTAACCTTCAGCTCTGATACCAAATGTGACACCCTACATCCGTTAATGTCACTCTTTAAAAGAATGTATTAAGATCAATGAAGCGTTATAGGTAAACAGAAAAAGAAACATCACAAGATAGATATAAAGTAATAGGAGAATTTAAAACTTTATTTTCCAACCAGAAAACATCGTGGTCGAAAATCCAGTTACAGCATAAGTCTGAAGTACAAAAAACCCATTAGATAAAATTAAAATATCTTCCTTATACTAAAATCATCAGAGTATAGTAATATAAAATTATAGTCCCCAAAAATAGCCATAGCAAGGTTGACAGGTGATCAAAGCGGTACATCTAAGCAACTCCAAGCAGAAATAGAAGAGATAATCCTAATCAAGCCTGAGTGTTCCCACCCTGAGAACCTGGGGGGAAGGAAGAGAGAGAAAAGGAAACAAAACGGGTTAGACATAAAGTCTGGCGCGTCCAGTTACTTTTAGCATATAAATAAGTAAAAGCAGCAGGACATGCATATAAATTTGATGCGAGAAATAAAAGTTATCATAAGACAGGTGTAACAGACTGAGCAGGATAAGTAGAATGAATAGAACAGAATATATTACGCTTCCAAAATACTTTTCTCTGTGCCAATACTAGTATAACAGAAACAGAATAATCGCAACAGTAACATAATGGTAGACTTAGGTGTACTTATAGTGATGGGTTTTACCCCCAAACGATAATAACAGGCAACCTATAGAAATAATGGGCGTTACCCCCCAAACGATAATAACGGGCTCCTAAACAGGCTTGACTAGTGTACCCTAATTACTACCCCAATCGATTGGCTCCCTATCCCTTAAATACCATGTGTCGGCCCCGTAGTAGGATGTATCACTTCCTAAAGGGCAACCCCCAGATAGACACAACCATATATATTGGTATTATAGCGTCTTATTCCCGAGCAAGCGGATCCATGCATGCACATGACTCCGTTGAACGCACCATCAGACACCTCCACCCATATAAACCTCTTATAATCAGCCCAGTAAGTGCGCCCTGACCCCTACCTAGTTCGGCGTCCCCCTTTGGATACCAATATGGGTTACTGACTGATGCGGGTCCCTCACAACAGATAATACAAGCCAACTCCTAGGCTTGCATCTCTACTACTAGGATTTTGACAGGTTATGCCTAACATATTAACAAGCCCGCATAACCTCGATATATAAAACAGGTTAAGTTTGTCGGATTCATATAACCCCCCCATAGATTTAACAGATTTACTTAACACCCCATAGATTCAAGCAAGTTTACTTAACCCTTTACCTTTAGATTGTAATTAACGAAAGTAATCTACAATCTTTTATCCCCGGATTGTAATTAACGAAAGTAATTTACAATCTCTCACCCTAATTCACATTTTCTTATTTTCCCAAGTTACAGTTTAACAGTTTATATAACCCCCACGGATTAAATAGGTTAAGTATTACAGGTTAACAGGTTATTATTATCCCCCATTCATGTATGTTAATGCATCAGACCTCTCACATTAAGTTGACCACTTGTGGATGCTGGATATGTCGAGCGGTTCCGGTTAGACTACTACCATAAGTTGGACTTAACCTCGTGTCTTTGCACTGTTATGTATACATTTACACACTAGACCCCTCACTTTAAATTAACCACTCATGGATGCTGGACTTATCAGGCGGTTCCGAGAAGACTTCTACCACAAGTGTAATCTAACCTCGTGACTAAGTGTAGTTTCAGTTTCTATTTACTGTAATTTTAGGCATATTCATTCTTAAACAATTATTCATATCCATCATAGGTATTTCATGCCCCTACCCTCAAGTCAAAAATCATCATATAAGATATGCCCCAAATTGAAGTCTTAGATCACGGTATAGGTTATGCCCCAAATCCCAGTCATGTTTTATAATACAAGTTATCTCCCAATATATCACTCCCAACCATTCCCAATTTCGTTTGTTCGCATATTTCAGTGATTGGCCTAGGCTCGAATGTGGCCTGGCTATAAAAATAAAAAGCGAAGGAGGGAGAGAAGAGAACATAAATAGCCATAATAATAAAATAGGCATATGATAATAGAAATGGGTGTAATAGAGATAGGCATGTAAGGAATGAACAATGTATTAAGTGTTCAAGTAATGGCAGATCTATTTAGTTATGATTCAGGTTATTAAAAGGCATAGGTTTAGATCCAAACTTACAAACATCTATGGATTACTTATTAAATGTTTATATCTAAAAGCAACATAAACTCACAGAGACTAGATCTAAAGAACAGAGAACAATAGGATGAAGCTGTAGAAGAAATTTTATATACGTATAAGCTATTGCTGGAGAAAATAGGCTAATTCAATCTAAGCTGGGGCAGCATCTCGTTGTCTCTATTGTTTTTTATGAATAAAACAATAGAAATGAGGTCCTATATATAGCCTCAAGCCAACGAATCAGGTCAAGAAATAAGTCCAAGTTCATGAAGTGAAGCAGGCCGGATCCACGGGTGGGTTGACACCCCCTTGTGTGGGTCGACCCCCATGGGGCATCGGTCAACCCCCAATGAGTCGAATTCCCGCATGTCTTCCTGCTCTATGATTTTGATTTATTTTGAATTCTAGACTGGTTTTGTGTATATATATATATCTTTTACATATACAAGCTTCAAGCCTTAATATCCTCTTCATATGATGTTCGTTTTACGCAAACTTGGAGTCATCTTAAGCAGAATCCCGAGGCGAACACAATGGTATAGTCCATTTATTTAATTCCCACTATTTAATTAAGTATTTTTTTAGTTTATCATTAAAGTATTCTTTTAAAATTACGGGATGTTATATACTCTCTTTATTTCTCCAGATTCCCTGCATTAGCTACTGAAGCTGCCTCACCATAAATGAGACGCCCCAATTTAGCATCAAAGCAAACTGAGGTCAGACTTTTAGTCTGGTATAAACAAATACTTAATATGTGAAATTAAAATTACAATGTCTGCCAAATTATATTTATTATTACGTCAATATCAGAAGCAGTTTACTTTAGCATTTCTATGTATAACAACATAAATACCATGTGGTTGTATGTATCAGGGTTTCTGTATCACTTGCATGTGTATGTGCACAACCAGATTCAGTGTACAGTCAGACCTAAACAACCACAACGAATAAGCATAACAACAACATGTCATAATTCTGTTTAATCCAACATTTCTCATCCTACACTTAGCATTTCCATATGCTATCCAGCAGGCCTATGTTTATCAATTAAACCCTTTTTGTGACTCATCAAGATCAAATCTATCTCTAGAATACAATGATGCGCATTGTCTGGGCCATACATTACACCAAACGCTTGGATCCCTAGGATTAAACAAACTATGTGAAAGCTTGTTATTTCCCGTACCAAGCTAATCCAGTGCTCATCGGTTCTTAGTCCCTTAGTTACTTACTAATTTTATCTTTATATTCCCATATTCCGATTACTTTTTTATGAGAAACATTCTGGCCAGTCACCATACCTTAACCAGGAAAGCATGATCATCCATTAACAAGGCAACAATCGAAGGATATATCATCCAAGGTAAATAAATAGTGAGCATTTAGACATGCCTTTTACTTCTATACTGATTTTTCATTAGGTTTATTATTATAAAATTATAATCGTGGGTGTTGGATAGGGCACACCCTTAAAACCTAGTTTCCTTTAATCTGTGCTTCAAAAAAACTACGCATGCTTGTGAGTTTATCTAAATAACAGCATATATTATTTAATGGGAAATTTCCTAGGAAACTAGAGGCTCATCACATGATACTTCATTGCACCTCCATTTCACAATTATAAGGATAAAGGACATAAGACATGGCACTGTCCCTGTAGCCCTTTATTCTTTCTTAGATTAAATTTTTCTACAATAATGTTCATTTTTTTGTCCATAGTACCATACTATCATTTCTCAATCTGAATGGTCAAATCCAACCAGAAGTGTATATGTATATATAGGAAAACATCCTTCAACATAAATAGTAACCTTACTACCAAGGTAGCCATAAACTTATGATAACATGTTGGATTCACTTATGCTTCATAACATTCATCATAGCCACACATTTAATTAGTTTGCATATTTCTTTAAGAAAATCAGGTTGCCTTTAGAGGGTCTTAATGCCTTAGTTTAAGTAAATGCTCACCAATATTTCCTTTCTTCTAAGTTTTTTAATCAGATTTTAAGTTGGGCTCCAATTTCTATAAGAAGTGTTGCTGCCTTCTTTTCTTATTTTATTTCATAGGAAAAAATGTTGCGGCCTAGGAAAAACTTAGGTGTCTCCTATTTGAGTAATCATGTACTAGGGTTTTGTTTACCAAATGTCTAGATTACCCTAAAATAAATTTAATCCCAGAAGTGCTTAAATGAAAACCTTGTCATTTATCCCATGCCACTTTCAAATCTATTCAGATAAAACGGTGTGGAAAGTAAAGATGGTTACATTATTTTGTAAAAGCTTGCTTTTAAATTGCCACTTATATCCCTAGTCACATCATTTGCATGATCTCTTCTGCGGCCAAAGATTTAAATATGATAGGTGTAAAATACTTGGCCTTTATTCCTACAGCTTTCCCTTATATTTTACTACAAGAAAAAAATATTTTCATTTTCTTTAATTTAAATCGTCAACTTTTCCGAGCATGTATTTATTTTCATAGTATACTGACCTTTTATCACATCAATAATGTCTATTTATTTCATAATCAGGATTTCTCACATGTATATATTATCCAGAATTCATGTGATTATTTACCTACAGTTTTATTTTGCATATCAAGAACATACATACACTCATATTCTATGCACAACCAGTCATCAACACACAACCGTACAAGTGTTACTTCACCTTATTTTTCATGGTTTCTTAGTGTGTATATGTATGGGTATTACGTACACCCTACCTTTTAAGAATTATGTCCCACAATTTTCTTGTATTAATAACAAATTTTTAACTTTAATCAATCAACTTGTTGGCTGGTTTAAATTATATCAAGCCAGTTTTTTTTTTTTTTTTTTTTGACTACATAAATTTGTGCAAATCAAGATAAATGTCACACATCGTACTTATATTCAGCAGATAAACTTTTGTAAATAAATTTAAATATCCTTACCTCTGCAACAATTTCAACTTCCAAATAGCTTTGGATAATTTGTTTTAACCTTCTCATCCACCTCCCAAGTAGATCTTGCTCATATATCAAATCTGGTCTAACTTTCACCTTGGTTAGCATTTCCATTATGGCCTTTCTATCATGGACCCATCTCCTTATTGTGATACATGAAAAACGTCATTTACCCCTTCATTTCCTTAGGTAATTTCAATATATATGCCAAGGACCCTACCCTCTCTACAATTTCATATGGTCCATACACCATGGAATTAACTTTCCTTGTTTCCCAAACCTAAGAACCTTCTTCATGGGTGAAACTTTGATAAATACAAAATCCCCAACCTTATATTCCACTGACTTCATCTTCCTATCAACATATTTCTTTTGTATGTCTTATGTAGCGGCTATTCTCTTTCTAATCAAAGAGATTTTCTCATTGGTTTCTCTCGCATGATCAGGACCCGACACTATCTTGCCTCCAACGTCCATCCAGCATACAGGTGATAAACATGGCCTCCCATACAAGGGTTCAAATGGTGCTATGCCTATGCTGCATTGATGACTTCTATTGTAGGAAAATTCTGTTAAATATATATATTCCCCCTAGTGACCCCCAAAGTCCAACACACAAGTCCTCCAGAATTTTATTGATTATTTCAATTTGCTCATCAGGTTGAGGATGGTATGTTGTTCTTAAGCAAAATTCCACCCGCATTGCCTGCTGAAAGATGGTCAAAATTTATATGTAAATATTGTGTCCCTATCACTCACTATAGTTTTAGGAACCCCATGCAATCTCACAGTTTCTTTCATAAATATTTTAGCCAACTTTCTTGCACTCCTTTTAGATTTTATTGGTACAATGTGGGTTTTCTTGGCCTATCAACAATTACCCAAACACCATCATTAACCGTATTTGATCTTGGCAAACCTTCCACAAAGTCCATGGAAACATCTTCCCATTTCCACTGAGGTATTTCCAAAGGTTGTAACAAGCCTGATAGCTTCTGGTATTCAACCTTCACCTACTGGCAAATCATACACTCAGCTACAAACTTACCCATTGCTGCTTTCATTCCTCTCCATCGGAAATGCGTTTTAATGTTTTGATACATCTATATGCTTACAAGGTGAATTGTATACTTACTTCTAAGATATATACTTAATAATTCTTTTTCTCAAATCTTCATTAGATGGTACACAGAGTCTCGCTTGAATTTTGAGATAATCTTAGCTATCAATATGGAAGTTATATACTTTCTCTCCTTTAATATTAGACTCTCTTTTTTTGGCAAGGTCGACGGGGTTGAGTGGACCCTGATCACTTTAATTAATGTACCAAAGGGACAGAAGGTTACAACACACACATGAAAATGCAGTAACACGGTACACTTACCACTAAGAAACAAACAGAAAGAAGAAACATATATTTACAGGAGACAAAACCCTTTTTCAAAATCCTTGCAACTTCACCAATATACCCAGATCGAACGTGAAATTCAAGAACATCATTCCATTTCTAATTCCATTCTGAGAAGTTGTCTTTGCCTTTGTAGCATTAAACACTCACTAATTCCATTCTCTCCATAATGCAGTTATATATTTCTTCAATTCAAAACAAAGTAGTCTCCCTTTATTTCTTTTCCTACTTGTTTGATTCTTCGGTCTTCACTATTCAATAGCACTATCCCGATTTAATCCTATGCTTTCAATTAAGCTTATCATTTCATTCTAGACATTATAAGTCATACTGCATACAAAGAAAATGTGTTCAAGTGTTTTAGGGTGCACATTACACAATACACAAGTCATATCATTTTGCGTGCCCCTTTCATGAAGACAAACTTCAGAAAAATAGGTTGCTTTTGTGACCCTCCATAACAACATGTTTTCTCTTGCATGATTATCCTTACTCCATATCTTGTTACTCCATCCACGGTTGTTAAGATTAGCAACTCTGCCAGTTCATTATATATGTTCTTGATTTGATAGCAGCTGCCTTTAGTTCCCCATTGTATTACATCTCCATTCATTGCATCGATGTTAATTCTTCTAGCTTTACACCACAGTTGATTAATGTTAGGGATTGAAGAACTTGGAAATTTAGAGCAATATTATGTATGTATTCACGTACTCTTGCATTTGTACTTATTCCCATCAGCTCAATCTCCAGATTAGTGAGAGCTCTACACAGAATAAGGCCACGTTCCAACCATGGATCAGTCCATATTTTGACCTCATAACCGTGCTTTATTCTGTACTTAATAAGTGGCAAGTAAATATTTCTCAGCTTGAATAAACACCTCCAAGTCCAACTAATATTTTAAGTTTGTTGCATTCCCCATAAATCCTTGTTTTTAACAATGTGTTTTTTGACCAGTCCACCCATAGACTTTCCTTTCCATTCAGATAATTGTCAACATGTTTTAGGAAAGCAGCAATGTTCCATGTCATATTAGTTATCCCAAGTCCACCTTTGCTTATTGAATTTCTGCCTCCTTAATTGCAATTGGGGCAAGATATCTACCCTTACTCTTCCCACGCCAAAGGAACCACATGAAAGCCATGCGTATCATTTTTATTAGCTTGATGGGTAGAACAAAAATTCTAGCCCAAAATACTTGCATCGAGAAGATAACTGATTTGATCATGCTCAGCCGACCAGCCTGGCTTAGGAGTCTAGTGGACCAGTAGTTCAGCCTTGTGGTGATTTTAGTAAAAAGCAGCACACATTGTTTGGTAGTAATTTTTGTAGTGGTGAGAGGTAGTCCAAGGTAAGAGATAGTGCTAGTGTTCTTCATCAGACCAGTTTTTATACTTATTTCCTGCTTTATGCTATCGCTAAGATCAAAAATTTTCATGTTAGATTTCTCCACATTCACCTTCAGTCAAGTCATTTTGTAGAACCTATGTAAAGTGTCAAATATGGTGTCAATTGTTCCAAAATCTGGTGTGTAGAAGATCATCAAGTCATCTACAAACATCAGAGATGAAATCCTTGATACATAACATTTAGGATGGAGCTTGAAAAGGCCACTATCAATACTTTTATTAAGCATTCGGGTTAACACTTCCATAACAAGTATAAAAATATACGCAGATAAGGGATCACCCTGCCTTACTCCTTGTTTACTACCAAAATAACTAATTGCAGATCCGTTGACAATTATACAAAATTAAGCTGTTGAAATGCAGGTATATATCTGGGCAATAAAGTGTGGAGGAAAGTTCATATACCCCATTATTCTCACAACTGTGTACCATTGCAACAGGTCAAAAGCTTTCATAATATCCTATTTAAACATGGCTCTTGGTGTTATGCATTGATTAGTGTAACCATTAAGTAGCTCATGGGATAGTAGCACGTTATCCAGTATGTTCTTTCCAGGAAGATATAAAGCTTGATTGGAAGAAATGATATAAGGTGGTATCTTTTTCATTCTAGAAGCTATTATCTTGGAGATGCATTTATATATGATGTTACAACAGGAAATAGGTCTATAGTCAAAGACTTTTGTGGCATTCTTAACTTTAGGAACAAGTGTAATGTTTATATTGTTGAAACTGGTGTTCATCTTGGATTTTTTTAAAGAAGTGTTGGATTGCACTGTAAAGCTCATTTTGAATTATTGGCCAGCATGTGCAGTAGAATTGAGCATTGAATCCACCTGGTCCGCTAGATGAATTCCTGTTCAGAGAAAACATAGCTTCCTTGATCTCACCATCGGTTACAACTTCTTCTATAGTACATTAATCATTTTCAGATAATTTATGAATCAGGTAAGGATCAATATTGTCAAGGTCAGGAGAGATGTTACTCTGATTGCCAAGTAATTCAAAGAAATGTGATAGGAAAGCAGCTTCTACCTCATTCTGGGAGTTAGCCAAAATACCATTCTTGTTAATAATTTTAACCATATCCTCCCCCACATTGTTTGTCCTCCAATGAAGCATGGAAGTAGGCACTGTTGTTGTCCCCATCAAGCTTCCATTTTATTCTTGCTTTTCTCTTAACCATTGCCACTTCAGTAATTAAAGCTTCCAGATAGTGTTTTGTGGTTTCTTTTTCCTAAGCAGAGTTAGTTGAGTTGGTTGGGTCCATCATCATTAAGGTTTGAATCTCTTGCAATTTGATTCTCCAATTTGTACTTAATCTTGATCCACTCCCAAACTTCATTTTAGCCCATTCTCTTAATTTCAGTTTGATTGCTTTTAGCTTTGACTACAAAATAAATAAAGGATTTCCTAACACTGGTCTCTCCTATACTTCTTTGACAACATCATAGAAGTCTGGTTCACTGACCCATATATTGAAAAATTTAAAAATTGAGAAAATTTTCATGTCCATACCACCGAGGTGGAGAATTATTGGAGAGTGGTCAGAGAGTAAGGGAGGAGGAAGGTGAATAGACATGGCTGGCTAGAGATTAAAGGATGAAGGGTTGTAAAAAGTGTGGTTTATAAGGGTGTAAGTCCCGGGTCCTTCTCTACTATTGTTATTCCAAGAGTATGGCAAACCATTCCTTTTTATGTCAGTAATGTCAGCGGCAAGCATTACTTTTTGGAGAGGCAAGGTTCCAGTTAGGGAAAGAGGGTTATATCCCAATTTATGGGATACGTCAAAGCTGCAATTAAAGTCACACATAAAAAACCAAGGCAAATTAGACTGGTTGAGCGTAGGAAGTTGATCAAGCATCATTTGTCGAACATGTAAGCAATTTGCTGCATAAATAAAGGTAATATGGAAAATTTTATGGTCTGATTGGTCAATATCATGACAATGTATGAGTTGTGAAGAGGCTTGGAGCATGGTGAGATTTATGATAGCAGAGTTGTAAAGAACAAGAATTCTTTCGTAAGGAGCTTCAGTCAAGTTGTGAAGGTAATGCCAGGTTGGATTTATGTAAGCGAAGGCTCTCTTAGTTAATTCAAGGTTGAGTTTGGTTTCTAAAATGGAAAGAACACAAAGCTTATTTTCAGAAATCAACTGTTTACATTGGACTAACTTAATGTCATTATGACATCCCCTAATATTCCATGCAGAAACTGTTTGTATCATTAAATAGTTGGAGGGATTGGTTTACTTTTATTTCATACTCCTTAGTGGGTACTGGTGAGGTACGGAAACAGGAGTTCAAAAGGTCTTGGCATTGGTGGAGTTGCATAGTGGGGAGGAGAATGAATCAAGTGGTGGTGGCTTGTATGAAGGTGGTGGTTGGATGTGGGAATATTGCATATTTTCCGTTTGTGGAGTTTGAGGAGTAATAGAGTGCTTTACTATATTTGGTTCAATTTGAAATGAGTTGGACGTGGAGCTTTGCATGGTTCCATTCAATTGTATATCAGGGGGTTGGTTCACTTTTGACACTTTAAAGCTTCAAGCTTATTTATTACGTGCAATCTCAATTTCAATCATATTCACATTTATAGACCCATCTTCCACATTGTCTTTCTCAATCACTTTTGACACTTCTACTACTTCTTGCTAATTCTCTCTATGTTTTCCTCTTTATTATCTTTATCCCAACCCTGTTTGACAATTTCTTTGATCATTTAATATAATTTTATTCCCTCGCTTATTTCCTTAACTTCCTCTAACACTTTTTGAGTAGCTTTATCTTTCACTTGCATTGCACCTATGTGGCTATGTCCCAGTCTTTCCCTTGCTTAATGCACTCCTCTAAAGAAGGAAGTACATATTCACCATTTCCTTGCAAACCGATAATCTCAATCTCTTCCACTTCAGTTTCCTCACTTTTCCTCGATGCTGTTTCTTGATCCATTTCACCTTCTTCCTTATCATTGTCTTCTGTTTCATCAAGTATAACAAAACTATTTCTTTTTAGTATTTCTATTGCTAGCATATTCACATTATTTCTCTCTACTACATTATCACTCCTAGCATGCACTTGATTTCCTGTGTTTTCTACATTCTTGCTTTTCTTGTTCGTCACTTTCTTCCATTACTGTTTGGTGCTTCTATACTGCAATATTTGTTTCCTTGCTACTTGCTCCTTTGCTTGCTCTTTCCCTCTACCCACTATGTTTTCCAGAACAATTACTTTTTCTCCATGTTTATTGTCGTCATTTGTATCACAGTTCTCATCCGTGTGATCAAAGGCATTACATTTAAGGCAAATATCTGGTTTCCACAGATATTTGACATAAATCCTTTACACCCCTCCTTCATGTGTTTTAACCAAAAAATCATTCACGGGCACCTTACTCGGTTTAATCTCAGTTAGACACTTCGCATGCTATAGTCCTCTACGACTTTCAGTCATTTCGTCCATAAAGAGAAGCTTTCCCAACATACAGCTAATCGAGTTGATTCCAAAATTTGACCTGGCAAATATTGGGATGTTGTATAATCTAACCCAAACAGGTACTGATTTTACATTTCCACAAACATTACTTATTAAAGGGTCATAGGGTTTTATAATGAACAACTTTTGTTCATTATAATCAGATCTGCTTGTAGGATTTAATACTTGTCTTCAGCACAGGTGAAACCAAAAAGGAATAAAACACCATCAGAACAAACAGTAACAGATCCTTTTAGCTTCCAAAGGGAATTCAACTTATTGATTATAGCAGTGTATGACAAGGGTTGATCTACAAAGAAACCAACAACGAAATCATTCCATACCTCAATACCTGCATTAGGAACACCCTTGATAAGTTCAAGAGCATTGTTGGCAATCACTGGGGTCAAATCGACAGGCATGTACTTCCCTACATTCAATGGCTTTCACTTCAGAAAATAAGTCCATGGCTGTTGAGCTTGTTCTTTGCTTGGTTCTGGAATTGTGGAGGAGGGTGGTGAAAGTTGATTAGGATGTAGGGGAGGGTCAGGAGGTAAAGGCGGCAGATTTAGGAGTGGGGGAATGGTTACAGGTAAGGTCGATGTCAGGGGATAGGAGGGCGTGGGCGGGATTAGACTCTTCTTCTCATTTAAAAATAAATCCTAATCTTGTGCTGACCCTACCTTACTTATTAAATCCGATTTAATACTAATAAGGCTCAATCTCCTCATGTTCACTAATTCATTTTATATTGTCATGGATTCATTACTTGTACTTTGTGTTTCCACTTTAGTAAGCAATGTTAAAGTTTTAAATTCTTCTACCATCAAGGATGCTTCCCTCGCATGCTACCTACTCAGTGCATCGGCCACCCTATTGGCCTTACCTAGGGTATAGAGTATGTCTAAATAATATGCAGCCAAAAATTCAACCCATCTATGTTGCCTCATGTTTAGGTCTTTTTGAGAAAATAATTTTTTCATAGATTTATGATCTGTGTATAATTTGATTTTTGTCCCAAGCAAATAATGTCTCCATAATTTAAAGCATAAACTACTACTGCCAGTTCTAGATCATGGGTTGCATACCTAGTTTCACTTGGTATTAATTGCCTTAAGGCATGAGCTATCACTTGGTTTTGTTGCATTCAAACATCCCCTAAACCTTCATCACTTGCATCAGTATATATCACAAATCACTCATTTCATTCGGGTACCTTAAGTATAGGTACTTTGACTAATGCCTCTTTTAATTGTTTAAATGCTTTTTCACAACTCTCTATCCAAATAAAAGGTTGATTCATCTAGTGAATCTTGTGAGTGGCACTACAACAGAACTGACATTTTATAGCGGCCTATAGCTGCTATCAATAACAATTATAGCGGTTCGATAACTACTGTATATCGACATGTTATAAAAAACGTCTAGTTAGTTATAACGCTTGAATTGCTGCTGTAAAGATATTGTTTTATAGCGCACTATTACCGCTATGTTATTTTTTTACAGTAGCTCATACTCACCACTATAATACATTTAAATCTCATTGAAAGCGAGAATATTTATAACACAGTACTCCGCTATAATATATTTGTTCAATAACTGATATATTACGCTACTAATTAAACATGTTATAGTTTTACTAAACCCTTTGACAGCTCCAATTTACCGTTACTATACATCTAAATCTCAATAAAATTGAGATTGTTAATAACACAGTTTTACTATTATAACATATATCTTCGATAGCATCTACATGATGCTATTAGATTAACATGTTACAGTATTGCAACATCCTTTCATTGCTCGCACATTTTAATAATAGCAAATCAAAACGAATCTTCATAACAAGTTAAATATGAACACACATAAAAAGTATCAAGTAACAAAAAAATTCAATCCATGAGTTAAACAAATTCAGTACATATTTTTTCAATTTCCATTGATGTCAACTTGAGTGAGTACACAAAATACAAAACATAGTTCATACTTGTTCGGTTAACACACAAAAGACAACACCCAAAACCTCCTAGACAAACAAAACACCCCAATCAACTTAGCACCTCCGTCTTACTTTCATTTGCCTCATCACCCTTTGTCGGCCTGTATACAACAAAAACGAACCATTGATGAGGATTAAAATATAAGAAAGTTGTGAATCACATGACGATGCTTTCAACAAACATATTATGAAAATCTCAGTCGTATATTATTTTGTGTTCTGCACATTCCCATCCAAAGAGTAGACGATCTGTCATGCATAAAATTTTTGACAAGTTCACTCTGGCTTTGGGTTCTGAACACGGCCCAAACTCTAGAAAATGGAGGCTTTAACAAGATCAAAGGATATTATCTAGTCCTAATAAGAAGAAACTATCATGAGCGTTAAGTATCTAACTGATCTAGCGTATGTCATGTGTGATGGCACATATTCTATTATATGTCAATATATATTAGTATTAATATTCGCAAACAAATCAGAGGATACAGATGAATATATGATGTGATATGATGGTAAAGTTGAATTCCATATGCGCCCCTCACACTATTCCAAAGGGCTAGAATTTCAATCCTTCGGATAATGGCCTGTGAATTAATAGCTAGTTCAATGTATTCATAGTTCCAGGATGTGTATACGTATAAAATGAGCTAGTAACATTTTCTTTTTTAAAAGTAAAATAAAAATATAATAAAAATTAATGGAAAACCATCTTTCTTCAATGGCTCACACTTTAAAAGTACGGAGGAGGCACAAACAACTATACAACCCAAAAAACCACACACAAAAAGCAGCATGCAAAATATATATGAATTGGTAATTAACGCGCATGAATTGTCATAAATGAAAAAAGTACATATCCTATTGTAATTGTGAAATATAATTTTATATTGAATTATTTCCCTAGCTTATTAATTTCTACAAAATTTGTCCATGTAAATTTTCATATGATAAAATATTTATTAATCATGAAACTTGATTGATCTTTGTATTGTATCAGGGTACTTTTAAGTTTTATATATCACACATGCAAACTGATAGCGCATGCCAAATAAAGGTAAATAAATATAATTTAATACCAGGTAGTTATTATAATCATAAAGGCAGTATTACTAGTAGCATGTTTACTACAGTAATACCAACACAATGTGCATAATTTAAGCCAAAAGTTGCTTTATGGAATTCTTTAAGAGCTTAATTGTAAATTGAGGTTGTATATAATGTAGAATCTACTCCTGTTATAGTAAAATACTGATATGATACCATACACGTTGTAGCAACAGTAACCGTACATAATATAACCAATTTGACTGCCCTCGATATCATTCAAAGGCAGCCACATTGTTTAAGAATCTCTCTATGATCCTTTAATTTCCTGAACTAAGCAACAAGCGTGGTTGACATTTAAATTAGAAAGTGTAGTGAAAATTAAAATGCTTTTAAGTTGCAGCAAAATAAAGGTTACATTGGATGTAACGTCCCATGTTCTAACTAGATGTGTTAAGAAAGTTCAGTTTATTGAAAACAAAACTGTAAACATCTTACCAATCTACTTGAGCAGGGCAAGCGGCAGCAAAACCACGACTAGCGTCAAGAGAAAAGCGACTGCATGCGAATTCTACTACCCTTGTCCAAACCATTCCACCAGGATGTCCGAGGATTTGCTTTCAGATCCATTACCGGATACCACATCCCCTGTCAATTTATAGTTTTTGAGAAATGTTTTGGCACATATATATGAGTTGGCTATTTTTAAACAAAAAACTAGATACAAATTGTGAGACATAGAATCTTAATCGGTAAATTATTGTCCTTAAACGAAGGGTGCAATTTAAGGGGTGATCCTGGTATTTTACTAGGTTGGTGTTTTGGAACAAAAGTCTAAATAAGAATATTTTACCTATGATTTTTTCTTGTTATCTATATAAACAACACTCCTCAGTGGAGGATCGCCCTTTAGTCGAATAATGAGGACGATGATGATTAGAAAACTGTGCACTGCCCATTATAAACTTCAGAAAGACCATCTCCTAAAGATTTTACACTTCCAGCTGTTAGCAAATAGACTTATTAGATCACTATTCATCTTTTATGACAAAATCCAAATTTATACTATATATCCAATGCTTAACATTTACAAATTACAAAGTAAAAACTACATTTATGTGGATATGAAAAAAGAAGTTGTGAGACTGGTGAAACGGAAAAACATAACAATAATCATCAAGTAAATAAAAAGGCCTCCGAAGTTGTTAAGGACGATACACATCTGCAGCAGCGCCAACCCAACCTTGCCAAAGGATTTGGTCATGAGTTCCCCTTAAGTAGCTGAGTTTCCATATAATGTGTACCTGAATATTCCCATTTGTTTGGTTTAAGTAAACACCACATATATATTGTTGCATGAAATAAGTTTGAAAGCTGACCACTCTTCTGAGGCAATTGAAATAAAAACAAATTATAATGAACTAGTATAGCTGTATGTTAAGTTTTGAATTACTTTAACATGAACTGAGCTGATTTATCACATAAAAATGCAACGAAGGTGATAAGAAAGAAGGCTGGACAAATTCCAAGTATTTTGAGGGTGGCTTGGACGGACATGATTCCACACCCAATTATAGTAGTTGAAAGGTTGAAAATGTCATTGCTGACAGTGGTTTCACCTTCGTCGGCGTTGGACGTGAACAATAGAGGAGTCTTTATTCTTCTTTTCTTTTTCTTTTAGAATTCTTAATTTTGAGGAGTATAGTGACCATTAAAGCTGTCTTTGGTTTACATACTATATATAAATGCTGTGAAAATATTCGCTTAAGGGTGGGGCGATTTATTTAATACTACTAAAAGAAGGGTTGTATTGTTTCGACTTCCGACTAATACCTCCATAAAGAGATGAATGTGGATGGAATTCATGCTGGGTTGCTTAATGATTACAACCAAATTCATTTATGTTTGATATACGGTGCAGAGGTAAAATTTGGGGGAATAATATAACTAAATATGATTAAATATGATCACAGCATTGTTTGGCAAATCATATAAGCAACATCGTATATTATATGTAGTAAATATAATAATCAAGTATTTTTTCTGTATGAAGCTAATAAATAGTTCATTATTAAAGTTAATGTATTATCAATAATTACTCGGATTATATTGTCGATAGAAATTCAGAAATAGAACTGTAGGTTCACTTGGGTTTACCTATTATCAGTAAGTTTTTACAAGTGCATATGTTCAATAGAAATTAGACAGTAGGTTCAATCAAATCAGACTTGAAAACACTATAAAACTCAAGAGAAGAAAATAACGCAATATTTAATAATAACAAAAAGGAAATGAGAAAATAACGCAGTGCTTACCTGTGTCCAGCATGCTGAAAAAATAAAACTGGAGGTCCTTTCTTCCCCCCTTGGCAAACTAATATCAAATTTACTGATCAAAAGAGAAAGGGGGGAAACATGGATATTGATTTCAAAAAATTAACAAGGCCCACAAATACATGCACTACCATTATTGCATTTTTAATAATTGAAAACATACAATATTATATTCTATAATAGTCAAAAGAATTTACCATCTCATGATCACAGATGTTCAAGAAACCATCCTCTACAGCAATACCAAAAACTGATTTTCTGTCAGGGCACCACTGGAACAACAATTTTGCATCATTAGAAACCTTTCATGAAAGATACAAGGCAATACATAAAACGGGTTTACAGAAAAGAACAAGTGTTAAGGAAAAAGCAGTTGCCTGAACACATAAAACAACAACTTTGTAACTTTCAAATATATGCAAAGTGAGCCAACATTGCCCGACTGTCAATCATACAATAGAACAATTGTGTCAGCAGACCTGACTTTGAAAGTTGGGGGATGATATATCTAATTTGAAGTCATATATAATAACGAAATGGCTAATGATTTAACAAAATGGCTAGTTGTCTTACGTGTACTATTAACTTTAATGATTAAAAACATAATTAAAAAAATAGTGAAAAGGCATTATGCCCTAAATAAAATTTTTGCAGTATGAACAATGCAATGGTTAAAGAAGAGAACACCAACCCATGAAAACATACAATATTATAAACTTGGTTTTTAATAGGAAATATTAATTAGTGACATAATTAATTATTGTATTAGGAAAGGGCAAGATAAATGGAAATAAATTATAAACATATTAAAATGAGAAGAATCTAGACTAAAGAATATGTAAAAGAAAAGTCTAGAAAAAGAAGTGTCTGGAGATTGTCTCTTGTATAAATTAAGGATGTAATCACTCATTTGAGAATATAAGATGTATGTATGAAGAAAGAATCAAGAAATAAAAAAGTATTTTTTTCTCTCCTTCCATAAAATATTCTATTTTCTTCTAATTTGTTCCTCTTCCTCCACATAATTTTTCAACAAAGTGGTATCAGAGCGAGGTTAGTGAAAGAGTGATAAATGTCAAACAGTGGAATGTTTCCCCTCCAATATCCTCGTCTTACAAAAGAAAATTATGAAAAATGGTGTATTCGAATGAAAGCTTTACTTGGAGGACAAAGAGTATGGGAGATCGTAGACAAAGGCTACGACGAGCCAGAAAATGAAAATACATTAACTCGAACGGAGAAGGAAGCTTTAGCAAAGACGAAGGAAAAAGATCAACTTGCTCTTAGCCTCATCCATCAATGTTTGGATGATTCAATGATAGATAAAATAGCGGATGCAGCCACTTCAAACGAAGCCTGGGAAATTTTAAAAAAATCTTTCCAAGGAGTTGATAAAGTAAAGAAAGTTAAACTTCAATCACTAAGGAGTGATTTCGAAGCAATGAAGATGAGTGAATCCGAATCGATTTCGGATTACTTTAAAAGGGTGAAGGCGAATGTAAATCAATCAAGATGCTATGGAGAAAAAATTGCAGATGTTCGAGTGGTGGAGAAGATTCTTCGTTCTTTGACACCGAAATTCGATTATATTGTGTGTGTCATTGAAGAAACGAAGGACCTCGAAGAAATGACAGTAGAAGAATTGGAAGGTTCCTTACGCGCTCAAGAAGAGAAAATAAAGAGAAGACAAGAAGAACCACAGGAGCAAATTCTTAAAACTAAAGCAACATTAAAAAATGAAGAAGGAGAAAAGCAGTACTTTAGAGGAAGAGGACGCGGATATGGACGAGGAAGAGGACGCGGAAGGCAAGGACGTGAACAAGAAAGAAGCGATGGTGAAAGTTCAAATAACAAAGAGAGAAATCCTTCATATTTTAGAGGCCATGGAAGAAGTCGAGGACGAGGTCATGAAAATTATCAAAGATCAACTGAAAGAAGGTATGACAAGTCCAAAATTGAATGTTATAAATGCCATAGATTTGGTCATTATTCATGGGAATGTCAAACTGCTAATACTGAAGAAAGAGCCAATCTTGTTAATGATAACCAAGAAGTTGAAGAATCCACCTTGTTGCTAACTGAGAAAAAGGAAGAAAATGAAGTTGAAAGCTCGTGGTATTTGGATAATGGTGCTAGCAATCATATGAGCGGATACAAAGAAAAATTTGTGGAGATCAACGACAAGGTGAAAGGTAATGTTTCCTTTGGAGATTCTTCGAAAATTCACATTGAAGGCAAAGGTACAATTCTCATCTCTACAAAGAATGGTGACTATAAATTGATCTCTGATGTTTATTATGTTCCTAAACTAAGAAGCAATATTCTTAGTCTCGGACAATTTGTTGAGAATGGTTATGAAATTTTGATGAAAGATAATTATCTTTGGCTTAAAGATAGAAACAATAACTTGGTTGCAAAGGTGGGCATGTCACGGAACCGGATGTTCAAATTGAATGTCCAAATTGTTGAAGCAAGATGTTTGAAGGTTAATGTGCAGGACGTGGCATGGTGTTGGCACATGAGATTTGGACACTTGAACTTTGGATCTTTGAAAGCAATGGGAGAAAAGATGATGGTAAAGGGAATGCCAACAATTGAAAATCCAAATCATTTGTGTGAAGCATGTCTTCTTGGCAAACATGCAAGGAAAAGTTTTCCAAAGAAAGCAACATCTATAGCCTCCAAACCACTTGAATTGGTGCATACGGATATTTGCGGTCCTATCAATCCACCGTCTTTTGGTAAAAGTAAATATTTTATACTTTTTATTGATGATTATAGCAGAAAAACGTGGGTTTATTTTCTCAAACAGAAATCAGAAGCTTTCACCACATTCAAAAATTTCAAGATGCATGTTGAGAAAGAAAGTGGCTACAATATCAAGGCATTGAGGTCTGATCGAGGAGGCGAATTCACTTAAAAGCAATTCAATGATTTCTGTGCAACGCATGGAGTTCGTCGTCCTCTCACTGTTCCTAGATCACCTCAGCAAAACGGCGTGGCAGAGAGGAAAAATAGATCAATTCTTAATATGGCAAGGTGTATGCTTAAAACAAAAAATATGCCAAAGGAGTTTTGGGCTGAAGCCGTTTCTTGTGCGGTGTATTTGTCAAATCGCTCTCCAACTGTGAATGTCAAGGACCAAACCCCTCAAGAAGCATGGAATGGAAAAAGGCCAAGTGTTCATCATTTGCGAGTATTTGGTAGCATCGCTTATGCTCAAGTTCCGCAGCAAGAGCGTTCAAAGCTAGACGATCGAAGTGCCAAGTATGTTTTTGTTGGATATGATTATCATTCCAAAGGATACAGGTTGTACAATCCTAACAATGGCAAAGTGGTGGTAAGTCGTGATGTTGAATTCGATGAAGGAGCAACTTGGGATTGGAATGGACAGCAAGAGAGCACATATAATTTTCTCCCATATCTTGATGATGATCAAGAATCAGAGAATGTTGAAACTATACAAGAACCTTCTTCTCCAGCTTCAGATCTTGAAGGCTCAAATGAAAGACCGCCAAAAATGAAATCGCTTGCTGATATATATGAAAGAACTGAAGAAATTAATTTTAATAATGATGAACTTTATTGTTTTTTTGCAGATAGTGAGCCAATAAATTTTCAAGAAGCCGTGCAAGATAAGAGGTGGAGAGACGCTATGGGTGAAGAAATTAAATCCATTGAAAAGAATGACACATGGGAATTAACTTCTCTTCCCAAAGGTCATGAATCCATAGGCGTTAAATGGATATACAAGGTGAAAAGAAATGCAAAAGGAGATGTGGAGAAATATAAAGCAAGACTTGTGGCGAAGGGCTATAAACAAAAGCATGGAGTTGACTATGATGAAGTGTTTGCTCCAGTTGCACGCATGGAGACTATTCGCTTGTTGATTTCTCTCGCTGCTCAAAAGAAATGGAAAATTTATCAAATGGATGTCAAGACGGCTTTTTTGAATGGATATCTTAAAGAAGAGGTGTATGTTGATCAACCTTTGGGCTACGTAGCTGAAGGGAATGAAAAGAAGGTACTGAAACTCAAGAAATCATTGTATGGATTGAAACAAGCCCCACGAGCATGGAATAGCCGCATCAACCAATACTTTCAAGATCATGGGTTTGTTCGTTGCTTAAATGAGCATGCTTTATATTCTAAGTTTCACAACAATGGAGATGTTATATTTGTTTGTATTTATGTTGATGATCTCATTTTCACGGGCAATAAACCCGATTTGTTTGATGAATTTAAAAGTTGTATGTCGACAGAATTTGAGATGACAGATTTGGGGCAAATGACATATTATTTGGGATTGGAAGTGAAACAAATGGAGGAAGGTATATTTCTTGCTCAAACAGGTTATGCAAAGGAAGTGTTGAAAAGGTTTAAGATGATTGATTGCAATCCTGTGAACACACCCATGGTTGCTGGAATGAAGTTGTCCAAGGTTGAAGATGGAGAAAAGGTAGATCCTACTCTTTACAAAAGTCTTGTGGGAAGTTTGAGATATTTGACAAATACAAGGCCCGACATACTTTATGCCGTTGGAGTGATAAGTCGTTTCATGGAGACTCCTACTTCTGTCCATATGACCGCTGCTAAGCGAATTCTTCGTTACATTAAAGGAACGCTTGATTTTGGAATATTTTATTCCTCATCCAATGATCTTCTGTTACATGGATTTTGCGATAGTGATTTTGCTGGTGACATAGATGATAGAAAGAGTACTACGGGGTATGTATTCTTCTTGGGTGATTGTGCTATTTCTTGGTTATCAAAGAAGCAAACCATTGTCACGTTGTCAACATGTGAATCTGAATATGTTGCTGCAAGTTCAAGTACATGTCATGCTTTATGGTTAAGAAAGCTGTTGAAAGAACTTCATTTGCCACAAAATGGAGCTACTGAAATATGCATTGATAATAAATCAGCACAAGCACTTGCAAAGAACCCTATATTTCATGATCGAAGCAAACATATCGACACGAGATATCATTTTATTCGGGAATGCATTGCCAACAATGAAGTGGAGCTGAAATATGTGAAAACTCAAGATCAAGTTGCGGATATTTTTACCAAGCCATTGAAGATTGAAGATTTTCGAAGAATGAGAGCTCTGCTTGGAATAATAAAACCAAGTTTAAGGGGGGATGTTGAAAAATAAACTTGGTTTTTAATAGGAAATATTAATTAGTGACATAATTAATTATTGTATTAGGAAAGGGCAAGATAAATGGAAATAAATTATAAACATATTAAAATGAGAAGAATCTAGACTAAAGAATATGTAAAAGAAAAGTCTAGAAAAAGAAGTGTCTGGAGATTGTCTCTTGTATAAATTAAGGATGTAATCACTCATTTGAGAATATAAGATGTATGTATGAAGAAAGAATCAAGAAATAAAAAAGTATTTTTTTCTCTCCTTCCATAAAATATTCTATTTTCTTCTAATTTGTTCCTCTTCCTCCACATAATTTTTCAACAATATATAATAACGAAATGGCTAATGATTTAATAAAATGGCTAGTTGTCTTACGTGTACTATTAACTTTAATGATTAAAAACATAATTAAAAAAATAGTGAAAAGGCATTATGCCCTAAATAAAAAATTTGCAGCATGAACAATGCAATGGTTAAAGAAGAGAACACCAACCCCCAGACAGCGCAAAAGGTTCTGGGCATCACATCACCATTTTACTTATTTAAATGTGTTCCACTTTTTTCCAAAGTAAAAGTTTGTTTTATTTCTCTTAGTCATGAGCTAGAGATAACAGTAAGGGATGGGGTTGATTTGGAAAATGAGTAGCACAAAAAATAAAAACTATAGAATGTCACCATGTATGGACAAAATACGATTGAACGAATAGTTGCTATTTTGTTTCATACACTAGAGAGAAGCAGAGAAATAGATAGCAAGAAGTATACCAGCAATAACTTTGATGCCTGGAATATTAACAGTCCATTCTGCCTTACGTTAGAACTTCTAGCAATATACATGTATGCAGCAACCTATAAAATGATAACTAAATTTATAAAAACAATGGAGTAAATGAGGCTCCATATGTGAACTAAGGAGCAACAAATGTTAAAATATCAAGGACGAAACAAAAATTAAAGGAACAAATTAAAACATGCAAAATTAATAGCCTATAGGGGCATATATAATATGCTAAGTTACAGGGTGCGGAAGCATCAAGTCAAGGAAAAAAAACAACAACAAGAAAACAACAAAGCTTCAAAGAATGAAACAAATCAAAACAGTAAAAATAGAAGGCAGGGACATATAAAAAAATAGGTGCACCATGTAATAGGGATTCGTGCGTCTCATGTCATGGCATTTGGGCATATAAAAAAAATAAGGTTAATAAACAGGCCATGAATTGTAATGGTCTGTTGGGGTACAACAAACAGGTTTGAATGAAATAAGAGCAGTTGTATTTGGATGAGATAGATATATGTATTGGTTCAAAGAATTATTAAGCACCCTAGCATAACAAAGTTATTTAGGAACAACATTAGACATGACCGAAACATTTTGCACTGATTACATGTACCAAAGCACAAACACATACAAAACCAAATAAATAAATTCAATCCTAGGATAGATTCTTGCTTTAAAGGGTTCACTAATACAACAAATAGAAATGCAAACTGGTACGTTTGTTTAATCTAAAGATCCTAAGAATCATCATACACCACTCTCAACCTAGTACACAAAGGCCGAAATAGTTCGAAACAATGAGCCATAGTTGGAAATTTTTACCTATTTAATTACACAACAAATAAGGAATCGGTTTTCACAGCATTCAGAAAAGGTAAGAAATACAAGAAATGTGGCTTGTCTGCAATAACATTTTTTCTACAAAAAATGATTATTATTTTTACTCAATTTATCCAACATTTTTAAACATACAACAAATATAGACTCATATCAAGACATATAAGAAATGTATGCCTATTTTTGTCGTGTTGATTTCGATTCAACAATTTATAGAGGAGCATTCTAAAATAAACCAATATATTTTATTTTATTTTAGGAAAAAAGTATCGAGGCACTTTTGAGAATGCTTTCCCATTCTCAATGTTCTCCAATACAAAATTCTGAATCTGTACCGACATGGCAAAATAAGCTTACACCAGTATTACGTTTTGAAATGGGTCAAAGTTTGTTATATATTTTGAAGAGTGGGCTGAAATGATTTAACTTTTTTAACAATCTTACTTGTTGACTTGATATGATTACTTCGCGGAGATTTCAAACACCGAAACTGACAACCTTTAGGCACTAATTATCCATGTTAATAAAAAATGTGCAGTCCACATATGTGAAAACTAAAAAATGCAATTATATTTTATTCATCAATGTGACAGTTTCCTAACCAGAAAAGGTTGAGGCGATGACTGTCAAAAACTTGTCATATATCTTAAAATTCGTCCATAAAATATGAAGTGATTGTCAGAATGAATATAGTTACACAGTAGATAGAAAATTCACATTACCATTATCTTTGGGGTTTTATCTTTACTTTTAGTTGAAGCAAGAATATGAGGCATTTTACCAACAACCAACTTTTCTATCTCATTGTGGAGGGAAACTTTACCAATATCATTTGTTGATTCACTTTTCAAACTTTGAAGAACATTTTCTCCTAAAGGAGATATTTTCCTGTCTTCGATTAAGGCCACCGGTTCATTGTTCATTTTGTCAAGTGATGGTAACTGTTCAACAGAACAAGAAGCAATGTTCAATGTATTTGAAACTTCGACAGCATTTGAGCAATCAACTGCGGCTGCTCCTAATGGTATTATGGAGTCATTCCTAGACTCTTGAAGCAATTTGATCATCTTAAATCTCAGTTCAGGCAAAAAAGATGAGCTTTCACCCTAACAATGAACTTACAGTGTTAACACTTTTTTCATACAGCAGACTGGACATAAATAAAAAGAAAAATAGACCCAATCGTACTTTGAAAATAGTTTCAACAAAGTTGGAGATATGACTACTTCATATGCAATATCACCAAGGTTGTATTCACTTGACTAACTAACTAAAATTTAAACTTAAATATTTTAATCCCATGGATTTTCATAATTACCTATATAGAAACTCAAATGATAGGGAAATGCAAATAAAACTCAGATCACTTTATTCAAAACTACAATCAAATTTGGTGTATCCGTTGTTTGCCCATTCTCACGTACTTCGACATTTCTGTTAACGTTTGATGGCATATCAGCATTTTTTAGACTATCAAGAGAGGCATCTACTTTGGCTTTTCTTTGAAACCTGTTTGCTTTATTGAATCTTGTATTATATCTTTACCTTTGTGCTTAATCTTTAGCTCTGATGGTTTGCTTGGGTGTGGCACAGGAACTTCCCGAGGAGTGGAATGATTTGAGCAATAAGCTCGCAGCTCAACCTACATACAAGATTTGTACAAAGGAACTTTAATTTCATAGAACAAGTGCAAAGATAATATGTAAACCTTACGCAAAAAACTACTTATGTGTGCAAACAATAAAAATTCAAAGTTGATGTGCTGCACCCTGATAACATTTTTTTTTCCTTCTCTCTTTAGTTTCCTTGCATTTACCATTCATTCTTCAATATTCCACAATAAATAAAAATAAATAAATGACTTATTTGTATTATTAGTCTTAGAATGAATTTTATTTTGCTTCATTACAAAACTTTAATAAATATAATGAGACAAGATCATCTCTTTCTTCGACCGAAAACAAACTGTTGCATCATTATTTATTTCATCTTTTATTATCCATAATTTATTTAACTAACATTTCTTTGATTTTTTAGTGTGGAAAGATTAGTTGCTGCATTTTTATTAAGCACTGCAGCTATTATTATTTTATACAATTCGTTTAATTTTGGAATTTAGATTCTAATGCACTGCTTTCAAATTTAGTTATGCATCAAATTTCACAATTGATTAGCTTATATGACAGTATATTTTTTCATCAATCGAAGTACAATTTTTTTACATGATTCCGTTCCATGATTTTTTTATTATTTGGAATTTACATATCAAACTTAATGCAAATGCAGATGAAAACATGTTCACTCAAATCTAATGCAAATGCAGATGAAAACATCTACATGATTTCAACTAAAAGGTCAACACGGATGAACCATACTAAAATAACCAAAATATTGTAACTGAAACACAAGCATCTAATCATCTAAATCAGAAAACCTAGATGAATCCATACAAATCATAAAACCCAAACCTCAAGCAGTCTCCTTTGGAGGCCTCCCCCTTCGTTCCTTAGCAGAATCACCATTTGCTCCGGTGTCTACTTTGGAACCCCCGTCATCCTTCTCCGGTGTCTGCGTTCCTTAGTAGTCTCCTTTGGAACCCGCCCTAGCTTCAACAGATCAACTGAGGAGATTGGAGATAGAAGAGTTTGCTTGCTTCGATTGGGTGGGGAGATCAAAGAGAAACGACATAGTTTTTATGAGGCGAAATAGTTTTGGAGGGAGGTGAAATGATTTTGGAGGGAGAGAGATAATAATTGGGAAAGTCGGAGGGAGACCATAAAAAAATGGTGAGGTGGCGCGTTACACGTGAAGTTAAGGGAGACGTGAGTAATTTTTAGAAGAGAGCCGTAAAAATGATGACAGTTCGGACTAACTTGTTATTAAATAGCGTTATAAATAACATATTTTGTTATAGTGTGGTGTTGATATCTTTGCAAAATCATCCCAATGAATGATCTTACTTCAGTTAATGTTTTGGGTCTCTTCGAAGTTCGCACTGCCACAACTTTATTTGGTTCAACAAAGATACCCCTTTATGATATGTTGTGTCCAAGGAAACTTAATTCCTTTTTCCAGAAAGCACACTTGGTAAATTCGGCTTTAAATCATTTTTTTCTTTAACCTACTCAAGACCATATGCAAATGATTCTTACGCTTCTCCATTGTCTTTGAATAAATTAATATATCATCAATAAAAATCAAGACAAACTTGTCTAAAAAAATCTCTAAAAGTTCTTTTCATTAAATAAACAAAGTAGAAAGGGGCATTGGTCAAGCCAAATGGCAGAACTAAGAATTTATACAACCCATACCTAGTATTGAAGGTTGTGTATTTTATACTTCCTTCCTCCTCTTTCATTTGATGGAAATCAGATGCCATGTCTAATCTTGAGTGTAACGATCTAAGATTTTTGAAAACAAATTTGAATATAATATGAATTTAAATAAATTTTGGAAAGTTTAAATAAGTTTTGCTTAAAATTTTAAGGCAAAAATACTATTTTAAAATGATTGAAATTAAATTTAATTGTGAAATTTAGTTAAAACAATGTTTGTTTTAGAAGATGGTTCGTCGTTAAATCGAGCTTTAAAAACGATTTGTAATTCAATTGCTAAAAATGATCAGGATTTGCAATTAAATTATAATTAAAATTCGTTTCAAATTTTTGTTCTGTTTCAGTTTGCTAAGCATAAAATATTTTATAGAATTTTACTGTAATTTTTATCTTGGAAAATAAATGTATATTTTTTTAACATATTTTAGGGTAGTTGTGTTCCTTTCGACACGTTACAGAACTAACCAACCAATATATTTTATTACAATTTTGGAATCGTGGCACATTATTGTACACAATTATATGGTAAGTTTGCTATTATTGGTTATAGATAGTTAAAAATAAAAGAAGTGGAAAAGAAGAAAATTGGTACACAAATTACAAATAAAAAAGGAAACAAATGTAGTGCGACAAGTGGAAAAATGGTTTATACGTGCTGCAAAAGTTGGTTTAAACTTTAGATTTACAAATCTTTCCCACTATTTTAAAAGCTTCCTCCCCAACTCTTTCCTCCTCCGCCCGTTTACTTCTCCAAAACCTTGCGTGAAGCATTCAGCCATTCAAAAAAAAAAAAAAGATTAAATTGATTACCTTCACCGCACCAAACAACCCTCTTCCAAAATAGTCACCGCAGCTTCCTTCCCATCTAAATCCCATTTCGCCTTTTGCTTACCTTCACACACTTCAACTTCCACCGCAAATACCCATACCATTCTCACCGCTACCCTTCGCTTGCAGACAAGATCTCCCCCACCACATTAACTATTCTGTGTGATAATTAATTGCATCAAAATAGTACATTGTGTGTGACGGTTAAATGGATGCTCATTATTAGTTAAACACTTCCTATGGACATGCATTAATTTATAATGCGAGATTATTGGTTATATGAAGGTGGATATAGAATGGATGTATGAATGATCATTTGGTGTGCTAATATGTTTGCACACGCATTTTAGCTATTGTGGAATATCTGTGATGATTAAATTGATTCCATCGATGAAAATTAAAGATACTTTAATGATCAAATAATATGTGGTTATTTAATATAGTATATCCCCAAAGAAAGTATTTATTAAATGATATTTTATTCATTTGATTTAATAATTTATATTGATTTAATGATATTTTTAATTTTTTTTAACTCTTTAATACTTTGTTAACTAAGTAATATTGGATTACTTAAGGAATTTTTGATAATGTTGATTTAGTTATACTATATTATTTAAAACGGTTTATCAAATAAGCTGTGTTATGTATATATTAATTCATGAATGAAATAATGCTTTGAATAGTACTTGGAAAACTTGTTAAGTTGATTTAACAGTATAAATAAATTCGTTTTGAAAAACTAATTTATATGTTATTATCAATGTAGATTTATGTTAGAATCCATTTGATTTTGAACTTAGCTACAACATTAATTGATGAATTGTTGTGAAATTTTTTGTCAAACTCGAATTATTTGATTTTGAATTCTAATATGATTTCTGATAATAATTTGAAATGGTATTATAAAACTAGTTTAAAAAGATATTTAAACTTAAATTATTTGGATATGAAATTTGATCTAAGTTTAGATAAAAATTTATAATAATATATTATAAATTGCTTTGTGTAATAATTTGAGTTGAAGTTAAAATAAAGAATGAAACTTAAGTATATGGATAACAAGTAAGTTGTCCCGTTATCAATTCTGGAACGATAAACGTGGTGTGTAATGAAGGTAAGGGATGTAACGAGGTGTGTAACGATAAACGGTAGAATATCGTAATTCCGTTTATAGTATCAGTTTAATACGAAACATATATATTGAATATGAGAAGACTCGATTTCTACCAATCGTATATCTAATATAAATCATATATCTAACAAGTTGATATGATAATAACATTGGTTCACCTGAGTAAAGCTAGGATTGATCGTGGAAGTTAATATGGAATTAAATGAACGAGAGCGAATAAGTTGAATGTCATTGAAATTGATGTGAATCGACTCGAGATATTGAAGTCAATTATACTCTTTTGAGTTTAAATAAAAATTCAAGTTATCAGCATGAAAAATAATAATTCCAAATTAGAGTATTTGTATATTTATTTGGGTTTTAACTATTTAAACATGGTATGTTAATTTAAAAAATATTTAAATAAAACTTATATGATTTAAAAGATAAGTGTATGTTTAAAAATATTCTATTTGTATACTTCTTCAAAGTTTAATATATGTTAAATAATTATTTTAATCATTTCTATTTTGAAACTAGTCTACGTTTATATATAAATTTAGCTTATAACAAATTTATTATTTTCAAATGTTCTATTTAATTAAATTGGGAACTGTTTCAATCCTGAATCCTTTGATTTGAATATAATGAATCCGTGTTGAATGAATATAACGAAATTGAATTAAAGAAATATTGTTAATCATGATCCTGGGTGTATAAATGATGGTTCGGAAATAAAGTTAAGTGAAAGACTATTTGAACTTATATAAACGATCATTTCGAAATTTAGAAAGAATTAAGTGTGTTTATGTAAGATGAAAATAATTTAATTTGAAATGTGTATTCCATATGAGTCGCTGTGTGACGACCGCCCATAACCCCTGCACTATACAAAAGAAATAATGCGTTGAAAGGTGTGCAAGGCAGTCATGGACGATCATCAGAGTAGGTAAACACAAGCAGAACCTGTCGTAAACTCACAGCGTAAGGATAAAATATAATAGAACATATACAACAGGTAGTAATAGTGAAGCAGAAACACAAGACTTTCATATAGCCAGGAAGTAATATCCACAACTTGGAAATAGCGTTTATACAAAGTTGCCTCACTACATTATTCAGAAAAGCAAACAGCGGAAACCCAATTATTAGATAGTAGTAAAACTGGTACATGAGCCTCCTGCTCGCCACCGATCAACACCATCGTCCTCACTGAAACATCACCTGTCACCTGCTACTTAGTCTGCCCATCTACAACCGGATGAACAACCCAAGGTAATAAGAGGAGACATAAAACCTTTAGTCCGAAAACAGTCTTAGTGAGCGATAAACTTCTAACAAACTTCAACAATAAAGTGTATGAGAAAGGTAGATAAACATACTAATCTACCCACGACACCAGAGAAGAACTCCACCTTATCTTCCCCACATTGGACAGTGATAGCCTTTACAATCCATTCAACCAAAGGAACAACAATTCATATATGGAAGCCAAAGCAACCATTCAATCATGGAAAAACACTCATAACATCCAGAATATATAAGTCTCACACAGACAACCGTAATCAAGTGTAACATCCCCCAAGTACTCTCCATAGAGGCCCAGACCAATATCAGTTAAGTACTCAAAGAACATCTCCCTCGACTTTGGATAATCTATGTGAGATAGTACAAAAAGAACAAACAATCATCCATGACTGACTCTGGCTATCACCGCCAATCCTGCTTTGAAACCACCGTTAATCGTATGACGGCCAACCTTGCCATATGTCAAGGGCTAATGGTAACCCTAGTTCTAGCATAAACTCCATATTTCCAACCTTGACAACTAGGCCTTTCAAAGATACCCGAGGTACTCGACCAGCAACCTTTCGGTCTATTGGGTGCCCCATCGTACCCTTGCTTTGAGCCTGCTAGAACTTATGACAACGATGACTTCTCGGCCTTCGCATCTCTAGTCATCCAACCTTGACGACATTTCATAACTCAAGTAACCTTCTTGAGCAACCATTATCCACCAACTCGCAACCTTTGAGTTGCTACCTCATTCGTTGTTCCACCTTGATTAACGAACACATTCAACACTTCGAACCTTGCTACTTGAATTTACTTCGAAGTCACATCATCACCGCGCCAATTACCACTGTGCTGCGGCTAGGGTTCGGGGTTTTGCCCCCGAAAAATATATTTTTTAGACCTTTTCTCCAAATCTGAGTCGTACCCGAAAAATGTACTTTTTTCAAAAAATAACCCTATTGGAAACCAACCATAGCATCATCACTATCAACCACAGCATTTAAAAGCGCTGCTAAAAACATGACCGATCCGCCCCCTTTCAGACCGACCCGATCCAAACGAAGCCGACCCGATCCGGCGCCATTCTGGCTTCAAACTCGACCGATCCAACCAACATGACCGACCCGATCCAAATATGATCCGGTCCAAATATGACCCGATCCAAATATGACCCGATCCAAATATAACCCGGTCCAAATATGACCCGATCCAAATATGACCCAATCTGGTCCACTCTTGTCCGATCCAACTTCGTTTCATTCCGACTTCTGGCCGATTCAAACTACGGCCGAGTGAACTCCTAGCCGATTCAACATATGGCCAAGCCAATTTCTTCATATTGCAATTCAACTCCTATTTCGACCAAAACTTCGCCAAACGACGAATCCGACGAAATAGACACTACCAAAATCATTAAACACAATCATAAACATTCCATGACATTACTAGCCACATGAATATGACGATTACCATAAAAATGATGTAAATCTCACCAAAAACCATTAAAATGAACATATGATCAAAATGAGAGATCTAACTAACATAAACTTGTAAAATGACATGAAATTAACGAGTAAAACTTGTTATATTAGATCATAGGGTGATGCATATGAAAATGAACTTATAATGGTGTAAATCTATGGTATAACATCCCAATTTGATGAGAAACATGCACAAACACTCATATACTTCATTGCATTCATGTGAGAGATGTAAATCACTCACCGATTTGCCGAAAGAATCTAAAAAAATAGAATTAAGAATTCGGACACTGAGCACTCTGAATCAAACCCCTCGATCCGATGAGTTTGCCTTTGAAATTATGTAGATCTTGCCTTGAATGGTGTAGATCTTCGATTTCCTCCCTTAGATTTGGATTTTTAATGGTGCAAAGGTGTAGGAGAAAGAAGGAGATCAATGCCTCCAAATGAGAGAATGGGAAAGTAAACCTTTTACCTCCACTCTCACCCCCTATTTATAGGATTCCACCAAGGCTTCAGAACCTGAATAGTCAACTGAAAAACCTTAAAACAGCGATTTCTCTCAAACTACTGAGCCAAATCCTTAATGTAATCACTCTACGGAAAGGCAATCATCAATTCCTTTCCAATGGCACAGGTCTCACCCTTTGATTCGACTTGAGTCAAAAGTTATGCCCTATACAAGGCTGACAGGGGAAAAATGGTCACAAACAAAATCGATAAAAATTATGGATATGTCTCACATCCCCATAAACAACATATTAAAAGATGAGAATGATCCAACCCTTAGAGAATAAAACAATATATTTTACAATCTTCTGATATGTAAAATGTGGGCTGTTACATTCTTCCCCCTTAAGAATTTGGCCCCCGAAATTCCAAACAAACCCAAGTAATCACAGCGATTCCGCATGCCTATCATCCATGAAAAGCCAATTCTATCATCCAAACTAGCATCCATCAAACCATGCATTCATAGCCTTATCCTAGCACACGAAATTCTAATAATCAGCAACAAGATACAACGATATAACGTAGATACGATATCAAAGGGTCCTGCCGACGAAGAATTCTGGATGAGTCGCTCTCATGCTCTCTTCCGTCACCCATGTACAATCTTTTCCATTCTCACTCCATTGTACCTTGACTAGCTTAACCGTCTTCCTCCTAAGCTGTTTCGTGTCATTCCCCACAACACGAAGTGGCTTACGAGGTCTCGAAACTACGGTCTCTAAGTCTTCGTACTGCTCTGGAGATACCACTATATTCGAATCATGCATGAATTTCCATAGAAACGACATATGGAATACATTACGCACACTCGACATCTTCTTGGGTAACTCCAATATATATGCGAGCTTTCCAATTCGCTCGACTATTGAAAATGGTCCAACAAACCTTGGAGCTAACTTTCCTTTCTTACCAATTCTAACCATGTGCTTTAACGGCGAAGCTTTCACAAAACCATATCACCCACGTCGAATTCCAAGTCCTTACGACGCTTGTCGGCGTAACTCTTCTGACGGTCATGTGCTGTCTTCATTCGTTGCCAAACTATCTCGATACAATCCAAGGTTTCTCTAATCATCTTAGGCCCAAGTACCAACTTATCTGCAGTTTCTGGCCAACATGTTGGAGAATTGCATGGCCTTCCATACAATGCTTTGTATAGTGCCATCCCAATGCTAGATTGGTAGCTATTATTATATGCAAACTCAACTAGATGTAGATGGTCTTCCCATGATCCTCCTAAGTCTAACACACGAGCCCTCAGGAGATCTTCCAAAACTCGATTGACTCTCTCGATCTGCGATGATATGCCGTATTTAAGAACAACTCAGTTCCCAAAGCTTATTGCAAATTTTTCCAAAATCCACTCGTAAATAATGGATCTCGGTCACTCACTATACTCTTTGGGACACCATGGAATCAAACTATCCATTTCACATAAAGTACAGCCAACTTCGATGTTGTCCTAGTCGACTTGAGAGGAATGAATCTCGCACTTTTTGTCAAACGATCCACGATGACCCAAATCCCTTCGTTTCCTGCCCTGGTTCTAGGTAGTCCATCGATAAAATCCATCGATATCTGCTCCCACTTCCACGTTGGAACTTCCAATAGCTGAAGTAAACCACTCAGCTTCTTCTGTTCAGCTTTCACCAACTGACAATTAATACATTTGGAAGTGAACTTTCCAATATCTCGCTTCATTCCTTCCCAGTAGTAGACTCTTTTCATGTCCTGATACATCTTATTTCAACCGGGATGAATCGTCAGCTTCAATTAATGACATTCTCTCAGAACCTCATTCCTCAATCCGTCAATATCAGGAACAACTAATTGCCCTTGCTTTCGAAGCCAACCTTCTCGATTGACCTTGAACTCTTTATCTTCTAGCTTCAGTTTCTGAATGAACTCAACAAGCTTTGCATCCTTCTTTTGGCTCTCGCCAATCCTTTCGATAAGAGTAGGTCTTATCGATAAGCTCGCCAACATTTCAAGTTCCAACTCACACCTTGGCCTGAAATCGAACCTTGCCAAGTACTAGAGGCTCTTCCATTCCGAAAACATCGCTCCCAAACTTGTGTGTCTTCGATTTAACGCATCTGCAACTGCGTTGCCCTTGCCCGGAGTATAGGCTATGCCAAAATCATATGACGCCAGAAACTCTAACCATCTTTGCTGCCGAAGATTCAAATCCTTTTGGGAGAAAACTTACTTCAATGACTTATGATCCGTAAACAACTCGAATCGAACTCCCAACAGGTAATGTCTTTACATCTTCAGAGCAAATACAATCACCGCCAACTCCAAATCATGAGTTGGGTAATTCTTCTCATACGGCTTTAGCTATCGACTTGCATAGGCCACAACTTTATCCTTCTGCATTAGCACTGCTCCAAGTCCAGTACCACATACATTGGTATATACCACCATCTCTTCATTCCCACTTGGAATGGCCAACATAGGTGCACTCGTTAATCTCTCCTCCAGGATTTCGAACGCTTGTTCACACTTTTCATCCCATGTGAACACTTGGTTCTTCTTCGTCAATCCTGTCAACGGTGCATCTACCTTAGAGAAATCCTTGATAAATCGTCGGTAATATCCTACCAACCCAAGGAAACTCCAAACTTCTGTTGCATTCTTAGGTCGATCCCAGTCCTGGATTGCTACAACTTTAGCGGGGTCAACCGCTATCCCTTTTCCAGAAATAACATGACCTAAGAACCTCACTTCATCCTTCCAGAAGTGACACTTTGAGAACTTAGCCTTAAGCTAATGCTTCTGCAAGATCTCTAACACAACTCTCAAGTGCGTCTTATGTTCTTCCTCATTTCTGGAGTAAACCAGAATATCATCCATGAACACAAGCACGAACTTGTTCAACGGATATCTGAACACTCTATTCATAAGATCCACGAAATAGGCTGGTGCGTTAGTCAACGCGAATGGCATCACCAACCATTCGAAGAAACTAGATGGTGTCCTAAAAGCAGTCTTTGGCACACTATCCTTAGCCACTCTCAACTGGTGAAATTCCGTTTCCAAATCCATCTGAGAAAACACTTTGGCTTCGTGAAGCTGATCGAACAAGTCATCAATCCTTGGCAACGGATACTTATTCTTCTTAGTCACCTTGTTCAGCTCACGATAGTCCACACACAATCTTAACGAGCCATCTGCCTTGGTTGCAAATACGACTAGTGCATCCCATTCGGATACACTCCTCCGAATGAATCTTTTTCCCAAAATGTTTCTAACTTGCACCTCTAACTCTCGTTGTTCCTTAGGCGCCATCCGCCTAAGTGGCATAACGATTGGTCTAGCACCTTCGACCAAATCGATCCTAAATTCAATCTCACGATGCGGCGGCAACCTTTTGACCTCGTCAAAGACATCTACATACTCACTAGAGATCAGCACTGATGACAGGTCTTCTTGTGGAATCCCAAGCAAATATAGATATCTCACGAAGACCCTGTCTTCGTGCTTACATTTAATTAACACTTTCGCCCTTCCACATCGCCGACCCTCACCTCTAGCTTCTCGCAATTCACCCTTGTCGTATACCTCTTGAGCCAATCCATACCCAAGATAATCCCAAACCCAGCGAAGTTAAGAACAAAGCAATCACACACAAAAGAGCATACCACCTCCTGCTCGTCTCCGGACAGCTACTCGTGCATACCACCTAACCTGTCTGTAGTTTGCTCGTTTAGGAGCACCCGGAGTAATAAGAAGAAACATAAAACTTTGGGTCAGACAAAAGTCTGGTATGAGCGATAGCAACAAAACAAAACAATAACAGGTATAAATGATCAAACCTGAACCTGGACCTGTAACCAAAGAGTTAGCACAACAGGATGTACATTACTTTAAGGTAACACTAACATAAAGTGTAAAATACGGGTATGCATGTCATGGTGATAACAAACATCAAACATAGCAATCAACCTCACATCTCTCACTCAGCGCGTAAAGTATACGATATCCACCACTTTAATCACCAAATTCTTTGCTATGATCACTTTGCCCTTGGGGTCATAATGACCCCATTGCACTGATCTATAGCCACTAATCCTTTGCTATGTCCACCTTGCCCCATGGAGTCGTAATGAATCCCCTGCACTGGCTCATAGCCATGCTACGATCACTTGCCCTTAGGAGTCTTAATGGTCCCATTGCGTTGGTCCATAGCCGCTAATCCGTTTCTCAATGGTGAACTAAAGCTATAGATATCGGTAACCCCTTTGCACACATCCCGCAACAAAGTCCAACTCTTGAAGTTAACTCATTGGTTCCCATTTGGATCCTGAGTTATAATGTGATGGCCTAAAAATCTGTACCAATTTGAGCTGACTAATATCCTACGCGTTCAACTCAAAGTGCACAAATGTTCAGATCATTAATAGAAAGAAATTAGAGGATGAGAAATATAAGATAGAACTAATAGAATAGAAGAAGAAGATCACATGTAACGACCCAGATATTTGGCGATCTTGGTTATCCGATATAAAACACATATCGAACATCTAAGGATCGAAAATACCGGTCATTAAGGAAAGAAATTAGAGGGTGAGAATAGATGAGATAGAAACTTAGAATAGAAGAAGAAGAAGAAGAACACAACATCAGAGTAACAGAACCTCACAGCGGAACGAATAACATATAATATATAACATAACTTGAAATATATATATATATATCTGTACTTTAATATACATCATTATCAAAGTACAGCACTTACAATACAGCGGAAATAAACTATAACTATATGATTCTGAAGCCTCCTGCTCCAGCTCTTCATGTATCTGTAAATCCCGACTACTTGACTGTCCGTACAAAATTGGGCACCCAAGAGTTTGGGGAAAACAAAACAAAATAAACTTCGGGTCAGTCATGGGACTGGTGTGAGAAAAACAGTTTAAAACAGTTCAAGCAGGTAAATGATATCTCATAAGACCACGCCATATAAAGGAATGGGTTTTTCCCTTACGAGAATCCAAATTTTCTTTATATCAAAAACCTTTTGATATTATAATATTGTCTATCAACCACAATATAATAATCATCTAGCAGAAACGCTTTCATCTCACGTTCTACATATATAGTATACAATCAAAACCGCAAGCACGTATTGGGTAATGGATTTCCAACTATGACAAGGTATGGAACCACATTTCGCTAGTGTATCTCTAGAAAGGAATACACTGGGTTCAACAAGAACATCTTGCAACCCAGCCACACATGACCGACCACTCATTTCGCTTGAGTGTATCGAATGTATATCACCAACGGTTGGGATCAACAACCGTTTCCCGAATGGGACAGCACCAACAATAGATTTTTAGAAGTAAATGAAACTCTAAATCAGGTGATTATACACCCTACTTCGGAGCGACCAACTTAGCCATGCTGCCTGTCCGATTTATGTCATTTACCAGTTGATGAGATTTGAGGTTACGCTTCATCATCACATCAGATTCACTTCGAATGTCACATCGTCACATCCATCAAATCACTGATTGACGTCTACAACCATACATTACGTGTCATCTAAAAGAAGTTTCCTTCTCCGCTTCCACTCTTGGTATGGTTGAAGAAATCAATGTACGTGACCTTTCTGGAAATACTCTGTCAGACATCCGTCCATACAAGTCATCCAAGAACAGGATGAACTGAAGGTACTATTCAGTTTATCCATCTTAGGCACTGTTATCTAAGATTTATACAACAACCCTTGCACTTTACTCTGTCTTCAATTATTTTTGTCATATATATAATTCACAATGCTTATGCCAATACAGAGTGGTTATTTGGATAATAATCCAACCAGTCTCTCCATATTAACAACGTTAAAATGGTCAAAACTTCGATAGTCTGTGATTTAACCATCATAGAAAACAGGTGTGCAAACAACGATATTATTTCCAAATGGAAATTCTATCAATCAATCATCAATCATATGTATATATCTATATATATATATATATATATATATATATATATATATATATATTCCTTATTTCAATATTTGATTACGTTTCTGATTCTATTTGGAAAACATTTCCAAATCTTCTTTACTTGGATTTAAACAGATGTTTAAATCAACATCGCGACGACAACTCCAACCACTATACTTATTTACTAAATTCACTTAACCACTTTCACTCTCGAACATTAACCATTTCTAAAAAAAAACGAAGTCAATCAAGTTGGGGTATAACTACCTCTCAGACCTTAACTGAACAACATTTCAAATCTCGAAATAGGGTAAGTTCATCTTTTAACTTTTTAACACTTCCTTACGTAACTCTCGTTCGAATAAATCTCTATTCGATAACTCCTTTCGAATAACTAATTCAATAACTCTTATGTGTTAAACTCTATTCGAATAACTAATTCGAATAACTCTTATTTATTTAACTCTATTCGAATAACTAATTCGATAACTCCTTTTGATTAAACTAATTCAATAACTCTTTTCGAATAACTAATTCAATAACTCTTATGTGTTTAACTCTATTCGAATAACTAATTCGAATAACTCTTATGTGTTTAACTCTATTCGAATAACTAATTCGATAACTCCTTTCGATTAAACTATAATCGATAACTCCTTCTGAATAACTAATTCATTAACTCTTATGTGTTTAACTCTATTCGAATAACTAATTCGAATAACTCTTATTTATTTAAATCTATTCGAATAACTACTTCGATAACTCCTTTCGATTAAACTAATTCAATAACTCTTATGTGTTTAACTCTATTCAAATAACTAATTCGAATAACTCTTATTTATTTAACTCTATTCGAATAACTAATACGATAACTCTTTTCGATTAAACTAATTCAATAACTCTTATGTGTTTAACTCTATTCGAATAACTAATTCGATTTGCTTACTTTTGAATACTATATTCAATTAACTCCCTTCAAATAACTATTCATTTATAAAGATTTACTTTTAGTAATGGTTCTTCACTTTACAAATGATTTCCTTTTTAGTAACGTTTTCCTTTTTATAACGATTTCCTTTTTATAACATCCTATTTAGTTATAAATAAATTTCCTTTTTAATTCTATTTGTAAATGGTTTTACAAATATCTCCTTTTCAATTTCATTTGTAAAGGTTTTACAAATATTCCTCTTTCTCATTGATTTGTAAATGGTTTACAAACCTTTCTCGTTCTAATCTATTTGCAAATGGTTTGCAAATAATTCCTTTAGGGTTTCATTTCTAAGTATTTTCTATTTATAAATAATCCATTTGTAAATAAATTTCTATTTATAAATATTCCATTTATAAATATTTCCTTTTATAAAATCTCCTTTGATTGTCATAAATATTATCTCTTTTATAAAATCCTTTGATTTTATAAATAATCTATTTTCAATATTCATTTTGAAAATTCCCTTTTCACCATTCCGGTATGTTATGGTATTTAACACATCAAATCACGATGACCAATATCGTTCAAACACATAAAATCGACAACAGATTATATATCGCATCATATATTACAATATATGAATCACAGTAAAGTAAATGTTGAGGAATCCAGTTGGATTCCTCCAACCTGTCTCCCTGCATCCACAGATGTTATACAATATAAAATCATCATCACTTTCAGTTCCATATGATATATTCTGTTAAACAGAATCAATATAGAAATTCAACTAACTAACAAGTAGTTCAATCAAACAGTCAACACACAGTCAATTAGCCAATATTTAACAGTTATAAAAATACAACATGAAATTATAAACTGTTCAGAGTTAGTGAGATTTACTCACATTGGACGATCATCGTTAATACCGATAACCATCGCTTGATTCAGACGGACAATTTATTTCGCCATAAATTGTAACGAGCACCAATCCACTCCCGGTTAGTTCCATTGTGACGCTCCCATCCATACGATCCCAACGGATCTGATGGTTTAAAATTCTGATACCGTACGTAGAAGTTGTTGCATTTACAAGGTTGTATATATTATTGAAATTAAAACTAAACTAATTTATGGTAATCGGGCCTCACCCTTGTCACTCGGCCCAACACCCCTTCCAACATCGGTTCAGCCCAGACCCGCTTACTTCCTTTCTCTCCCACAAAAATGTCGTGCCCCACTTCCTTTACTCCAGCCATTTCTGAATCCTTCGATCCATCTTTCTCCTTCCACACTCCATACAAATTCAATCGAAGGTCATCTCAATCCTCACCTTCATCTCCTCTTTCTATTCAACACCAAAGTACCTAACTCGACCACCATAATCGTTTGCGACCTGGAGTCGTTCACAGCAGCTCACCGTAAAAGGTGCAACATCATTCCTCTTCAAAACCCACCAGAAAATCACAACAACCTCAGCTCTCTACCACAAACACATATACGCACTTGAATTCGAGATTGAAAGCTTGGATTTCCGATGAAATATAACCATAGGCGTTCCCTGTTCTAATCGAGGGAACCAAAACCTACGTCGGACCTAGAAACATGGGTATCAAATCGAAGAAAACCCCTTGCTGATTTCACAAATATTCATGCTTTGATTCAAGGGTTTTTCTTGAGTTTGTTTTGGATTTTAATAGTTGCCGATTTTTTCCTGGAAGAAGAAAGAAGAGAGCGGCGCAAAGTTTTGATCTGAGAATGGGAAATTAGGTTTTAAGGAATTTGTAGGAGGTATATATAGTGTTTAACAAATATCTTGATATTTTCCTGGATATTTTTAGATATTTTATTTATACCATTTTATATTTGTATCCATCTTCTAAAAATCCGTACGATCACGTACGATGTCTACAAATCACGAAACTGGACATGTAGCTACAGTTCGACATTACGGTCCCAACGAAACTGGTTTCGTCAAATTCCGACTTCGTATGCTCACACAGCGTATTTTTAACTGTCAAAATACTGACTATTTTTCACTCTAAAACCGTACGGCCACACAGTGACCCTAAAAATCACGAAACTTGACCTCTAACAATGATTTAACATTGTGGATCCAACAAAATTAGTTTCGTCGAATTCCGACTTCGTTTGCAAAAGTGGCTATTTTTAAAGCTCTGGATGACCCATTTAAATATGTAAATATATTTAAATATAAATAAATTTATATTATCGTATATCTTCACATATGATATCTTACAGCTCCAGAATATCATATCAGAATTTTACAGCTTGATATTTCAGATTCCAGATTATCTCGGTATTCAGTTTATACTGAAAAATCTATTTATAACGTATATAAAGCGTTTCAAATTATAAAGGAATTCCACAGCGACTTTTTTGAAATTTGATTTGGACATAAATCAAAATCTAAACAACGAAATCCCAATTTTTCTCTTCCACTAGAAAGATAAACTCCACCAGCTCGACACGTTTCTTGTTTCACAGAAATCCGGCTTAAAACGAATCCTGTACATTCAGTTGAAGTTCAAATCGCCAAATAACGAACTGCCGCGCCATTTCAAGCTCGATTTTAATTATTACATAATTATATGTTCAAACAGTCGTTAATATAATATATTTGTTATTCTAATTGAATTCTAAACTGAATTATATATTTTGAATTTCCCCATTCACACAATATTGCCATTTCAGCTAATTCTGATTATTTCAGAATTAAATATATTATTTAATTTATTAGTTTAATTAAATATTCACCATTATTTAATTCCACGACCATTAAATCCTTTAAATCACCCTTTTAAATAATTAAAAAATTAATTATAACACCGTAACAATGCGGGTCATTACATTCTTCCCTACTTAAAATAATTTCATCCTCGAAATTGCTAAAAGGTAGAGGACGACCCTATCGACTGGTTAGAACATATTTGTTCACTTCTTAACTTCAGTTTCAACTGAACCAATTTAATTTCAATTAAATTATTAATTACTTCTTATCAACGAAAATTTTCAAAAATCCTGAAAATTTTCTAACGCCTTAACTTTTCGAAAAATTTCGCCAGCACCTCCTTTGTACTGGTCAATAGGCCAAAGTCCAACTCGCCACTCTGGGCCATCTCCATCCCAAAAGAAAATCAAACAGCCAAGCGGCTTGCCAATTCGGCTCATAAATCTTATATACAATAGAAATATAAACTTGTACCTTTTGTCGGCATATCAACTCTATCACTTCCATATGCTATCAACTCAACATATACCAATGTTATCCCAATCAAATTCTGAAATTACTTTTATCTCCAACACACCATTCGCCTTTATCAAGCCAAATTTTCATTTCAAACTCAAGTTTCGTCTTGATTCCCAACTCTTAACTTGATTATCACATTACACTTCAAATTTGAATCTCACAATCCAATTCGTCTTGATATCATTCTAATTCAATCCCAGTTACCACTTTACTGGCTTTACTTTAATTCAATTTTGCTTTCACAAATTTCTGTCAAATTTGTTTTTAATTCAAACAGTCTTTCCGTGGGATTTTTTAAACATTTTACTCTTTTTAAAAATCAAATTTTCCTTTTGAACATGTCGTTGAGCCCTTAATTAATATTCCATTAGTTTAATCACTTCTCTATTTCTTTATCAATATTTGTTAACCAAATATTTTCAATAACCATATTGGCCTTTTATATTATTTGGAAAACATTTCCGAATATCGCCTTCCTTTATTTTCTAAACTTTAGAAAATATATGATATTTATAATTGGAAAATATTCCAATTACTTATCTCTTTTCCGATCTCGTTTATTTCTATACTTAGGAAATATCCTTTATTATATTTCCAAGCTTACACTTATCAGGGTTAAAACGGATGTTGTGTAAAACATCGTTACGACAACCCAAATACTATATTCAACTAACTCTTATTCAACATTGATCTTTGAGCCTGAAATCTTACTATTTATTTGTTAATAATGAAATCAATCAAGTTGGGGTATAACTACCTCTCAGACCTTGACTGAATAACATTTATAACGTCAAAACAGATATGACTACTTACTCGAATAATCAATACCATACAACTACTTATTCACTTTTAAACACGTATACGCTTCCTCTTTCTATTCTTACTAGATTTTACTCTTAGTCTTCCTTTTTGATTTTACTATTCTATTTCTAAATTCGTTTCCTTATCGACTTCTATATATATATCGATACGTTGATTTCCAACTATCAAAATATCTTAAAAATATTCTAACTCCTTAAATTTCCGGAAAAATTCGCCATAACCTCCTTTGTACCAGGAGCATCGGGATATTTCAAATAGCCTCATATGGCCCTCACCAATCCAAAAGAAAAAGAAAAAGCCAGCGGCTAGCTGATACGGCGCATAAAATCTCATATATGAATTAAATACATACCTTTTCGTCGAGCATTCTATTTATATACCTTCATACCTTATCCATACCTGTGACGGCCGGGAATTTCGCTCGATCTGAATCAGTCGTTAAACCGATCTAGACCGTTCGAAACCCCTGAACGTTTGAGAACAGGACAAAACAGAACACAAACAGAAGAACATTTCATTGTTGTTACAACGATTCCATCAGAATACAAGAATATACAGAGTATAAATGAATAAATTGCATTCGATAAATATCAGAGATTACAATAAATTACATAGCAGCGGAAAAAAAATACAAAGCACAACTAAAGGTGATATACGGATACAGAGTTTTCCGGATATCATTCCAGTTGTAAACCAGGATCCTATGAATATAAATCTGCAAAACCAAAACTACTACCTGCCCGTGCGGAAAATAGGGGCACCCAGAGTTTAGGTTAAAACAATAAACTCCAGGTCAGTCATGTGACTGGTGTGAGAACTAAAACAGTTATTTAAAACTTTACTTTAAAAGAGAGTGATTCAAGGGACCACGCCGTATAACACGGAACGGGATTCCTCCCAAGAATATCAGTGCATAGAATAAACAGCGCAATGCTTTTTCGAAAAATGAAGCTATTATAAGACCCAGGTCCCATCACACAATGCAACGCAAGCCGGAGGATAGGGTTTTCCCTTATAATAGCCAAACATGCTTGGTACGTTTAAAACAAATCATTTGATACTATAATATGTGTATAGTGTCAAAACATTTCAATCATAAATATAAATCATAGACGGCATGGGTACCATATATCATGTCGCCATACTAGTTCTAAAATTAAAACCGAATTACACGTAATGGAAATTGGATTTCCGTCATGAGTCGAGGCAAGGGGCAAGCTCCTCTCCGCGTTCGAGACACTCTAGCAAATGCCTTAGGGTTACGCACACTGGGCAACCCCTGGATGCTTCAGGGCCGGTCCTCACTTACGTTAGAGGATTAATTATGCCTGAACACACGTTTCCCGGTCCTTACAGACCTATAATCGAGGCGCCTCGCATTCCAACAACCACATAGGTGAAAAGTATATAAATGTCAGGGCTGGTAAGTCACTGACACCACCAAAGCTAGAAAGAAACGTCGTGCTCTCCCTGCAGTCTGTATCCCGTTTTTAACTCATACCGAGGTGTGAGGCTCGCGAATTCACGCTATACACAAAGCTACGCCACAAAGGTCATGCTTTGATCATCAACCACAAGACTTTGCTTTTCAACAGAAGCCTTGATCATTGCATCTTAGCGTGCCACACAGGCAATTCATGCCATGCGACTGATGTCCATCGATATACAACCTCTGAGCTCGTACGTCTCAGAGAAGGGCGTTAAGCAAAAGAATAAATTCTCCGCCGCCAAACAGATGTATATTTAATAGAAATCAATCAACACAGAATAAAATCCAATGTCAGACACACAATCCATTTACAAGTCCGTTCTGGGTCTGAACAAAACCGGAGGCACTTTCCTCGCATATCCATCCATCTCCAAGTACGTCTGGACGACCACCAACTATTTCCATCCTCTCGGGTGTACAGCCCAATCAGGATCGTCAGTAATTATCCAAACGATGTGAAGACTTCCGGTCTTCAACCACCGTCTTCATCTTCGACATATTGTCGAATCGGTTATTCAGAATGGGTATAAACCAGGACTTTCCGAACAACCCGCGTATATTGAAAACAAATGTTACACAAACGCAACATACGCCTCATTCCAATTCATTAGTCACTAACCGCAAATTAGCAAGAGAACAATTTCCTAAACATTAACCCCGAAGGCCGAAACCAACATCAGATCAATACCTAGGAAACCATTCTTCTTAGCCAACCTACAGCTAGTTTCTAAATTTCACATTCTTAGGGAAAGGTTCCCATTAATTTTATCCAAGATAAATTCTTTAAAATTTATCCTGTAATCTTCCTTTGGATGTCGTTTCAAACCAAATTATGGTTTTTCTAAACTAGTCGAGATTAGTGAACCACACCGAAGTAATTATTTATTTTATTTCCTAATCCCAACCTATTCATCTCATGAAGCAAAACTGGTAATACTCCATATCTAACACCACGGTGTTATCCATAAAATTAATTACCATTTCACGTTAAAATCTAATTAAAGATTTAACTATCGCTTTGGAGCAAAACTGGTAATACTCCATTCTCGCTCATTTTCTAAATTTGATAATTTAGATTATCCATTCGCATTTCAATCTAATTGCAGATTCATTAAAACCCCTTTTACTGGGTTAAAGAACTAGGTGTTATTTAAAACACAGTTCACGACAAACCCAAATCACATTCTATTTATTATCGGGTTAAAGAACTAGTATTATTTAAAACACCATTCACGATAAACCCATTTCAAATCCATTTAAATATATTAGAAATTCTGATTATTTAAAACCCCTTTTTAAATCCAATTTATTTATTTAAAAATAAAAACCCGGGTTTTAAATTGAGTTCAAACTAGTTCATTTCGATAAAAATCTATTTTTATCTTTTCAAATGTGGAGTTTTTCATCCCAAATTTTCCCAAATCATTTCTTATGATTTTATACTAATTATTACTATTTTTAATAATTTTATCAAGGCCCGTACAATCGATTTCCAACAATGGCCGTCGAACTACACTTATAGCGACCTTTTTCGAATTTGATTTGGACGTATCTCCAAATCCAACCATTAGATTTCAAATTTCTAATATTCGTTAGAAAGCTCTTTTCGATACGAACCCAACGGTTCCGGTTTTAGGAGAATCCGACGGTCGGATCTCCCGTAATGTCCGTTTGAAATAAATGGTCGAAATTCACGAACTACCGCGGCGCGGCGCGTTCTATTCAGGCCATTATATTATATATATAATATATATAATATATATTTCATCGATTTCTATTTAAAACGAATTATATAAATAGTTTAAATTCGTTTCAAAAGCAAATTCAACTTCCCTTTCAATTCAAGTCAAAATTGAATTCTTCTTTATAAACTCGTTTTAAAATTCATTTCTATTCAATTCAAATTTCAATTCAATTTAAATTCAATTTGAATTCGTTTTCAATTCAATTCAATTCAATTCAAATTGGTTTTCTATTCGATTCAAATTCATTTTCTATTCAAATTAAATTCGTTTCGTTTTCTATTTGAATCCAATTCATTATATATTCAATTGAAATCAAATCCGATAAATATTCAATTCGAATTCAATTTGTTTTCAATCCAATTTGGATTCGATTCGTTATATATTCAATTGAAATTAAATTGGTTTTCTATTCCATTCAATTCGAAATCGTTTTATATTCAATTCATTTCGAAATCGTTTTATATTCAATTCATTTCGAAATCGTTTTATATTCAATTCATTTTGAAATCGTTATATATTCAATTCATTTCGAAATCGTTTTATATTCAATTCATTTCGAAATCGTTATATATTCAATTCATTTCGAAATCGTTTTATATTCAATTCATTTCGAAATCGTAATATATTCAATTCATTTCGAAATCGTTATATATTCAATTAATTTCGAAATAAATAAAATCGATATAAATATCGTTCGCGTCAAAATGGCGCATCACTATTCAACACGGCTTTATATATTCTATTTCAAATATTTCTTTTTGTCAACACACGACTAATCTCAACGAATGAGTACCGTCCATGTGTGACTATTTTTGTTAAAATACTTCGTTCAACACATGACTAATCTCAATGGATGAGTACTGTCAACACATGAACCTTTATTTTAGATTGATAAAGATGTAAATTTTTTATTATAAAAATAATTCGTTCAACACATGACCAATCTCAATGGATGAGTACTTTCAACACATGAACCTTTATTTTATATTGATAAAGATGTAATTTTTTATTATAAAAATAATTCGTTCAACACATGACCAATCTCAATGGATGAGTACTGTCAACACATGAACCTTTATCTTATATTATTCTTTATCTTCTAAATTGGAATGAGGCCCAATCAATCACCATATAGTGTTAACTATATGGATTTTCATACACCACACGTATATATAGCATTGAAAATAATCAACCATCACCAATGTGCACTACACTGTATAAGCATCAAATATAGATATCTAACGCTTATAACAGCCTGTCAATCAATCGATCGACATATTTAATCAATTAGGATGAGTCAACTTCAAATTTCATCCCAATACCCGTGTGGGGTTTCAAACAATCAAACACAGATTTTATTCGTGCAGTTGGGCGATGTGTGAAATTTATCGTCCCAATCAATGTCAGTCAAATCAGTGTACATAAACAAACCGTCCGGTTTGTAAATGAATATTTTATTTTATTCACTTCACGTTAAAAATTATATTTTAACGATAAAACATTTTATTTCAACATATGAATTTCTATTCAGTTCATTCTTTTTATAAAATGATATTTTTATTTTTCTAACTTATTTTAGAAAATTTCGGGGGCATAACGGCACTATACTAGAAACGGGACGAGGCCTAGCCTTATCCCCGGTCTAGTGAAGGCCCACGCCATTCACACATCAATCAAATCCATTCAATTCACCAAATAATTCAATTCAAACCAATTAAACTAACCAACTACTCAACCAATCAATTTAACAAACAAGTCATCCATGGTCTGTGGATGACGGGTGTCGGGTGCTACTAAGCACCGTCTGCATCCTAGTATATATATATAACTAGAAAAAGAAATTGAGAGGTGAGAAGTTCTCACCAATAGCTATCCAATACCACGACACTCCTATTGTAGAGATCTTCACTGCGTTTTCGATTGGTTCCATCGCACTCTGTTTCATAGTAAAAATCACATTTTTACTTACAGCTATATATAGAATATAAATCAAATTTTATTCTTTGCTTTATAAATAAAAATTCTATTTTTATTTTTAAACAAATCTATTTTTATTTACACTACTTTTAAAACAAAGTATCATTTTTTTTAAATATGAATAATTTTATTTCACTTATCCTATAATAAAAATTATATTTTTATTGTGTTATCCTAAAAAAAATATCACATATTTTTTTTTTACTTTTTGTTTTTGATAAAAATTATAACTTTATATTTTCTTTTCCAAACCATTGCTTATTTTATTTATTCTTAAAACAAAGTTAATTATTTATTTTTAGATTTTAAAAATATATCCTTAACTCTTTAGAAACTGATTTAAAAAAATATATATATTTAACCTATAAAACTCAGATCTTAAAAATAAATAAAAATAAATAAAAATACATAACTAAAAACTTACATCGAGCGAGAAAAGGAGGGGGTACTGCCGTTCGTCGATCGAAGGGGCAGCTTCAGGTGGTCGCAGCCTTGTGGTGCCCGGAGGTGCAGGCGGCGTGGAGCACTTGGTAGAGGTGACGAATACTAGGGTTTGGAGGGGTTTGGGTGGGCGCGGTTACAACAGAGGAAGGGGGAAAAAGAAGGCGGATCGGAGAAGGATAGGGGAGAGGCAGTGGCGCTGCGATGGGCGGCGCCGGAGGCTGGCGGCGAATGTGGGTGTCGGAGCTGAGGGCTAGGGCGCGATTGGGGGTGAAGAAGTGGGTCGCGTGGGTAGAGAGAGGGGGAAAGATGGACGGAGAAAGAGGAGGCCAGGGAGGGTGGCGATGGAGGCGGCGATGGCGTCGACGACGAGGTGGGGGGGCGATCTCGTTTTCTCTTTTTTTTTTCTGAATTCGATTTTGGGGGGGGGGGGAGGAGAAAGAGTTACGGGGGGGGGGGGGGGGGTTATATGAAAAAGGTTTTATATATTTAATTTTAATTTAATTTTATCCCAAGGAGTTGACTTTTTATTCGACTTCGAAACGAGGCCCACCGACTGTCGTCCCTAGCGTTTTACCCCCATTCCGAACACAATGGGATATGTATCGCAAGCTGATTCGAACGTTACGATCAGTTTCCATTAAATTTATATTTAATTCACTATATTGAATTTTAAACGTACATTTCAAATTACCGGGGTCGCATACGAACTCCAAAAATTCTCAAAAAATATTTTCTAGCTTCGTATTGACGATACGGTCCTAACAAAACTAGTTTCGTCGAATTCTGAGACCGTTTGAAAAATGGCCAATTTCCAGTCGATTAAAATCTACTGAAACTGGTCAAACGCGTTTTCCTTTGCCACGCTCACATATTGATTCGAAAAATTATGAAATTTGGAATCTAACAATAATTTAACACTGCGGATCCAACAAAACTGGTTTCGTCGAAATCCGAGGTCATTTGCAAAATGTCCATTTTTAAGGGCCTGAATTCCATAGCGACTATTCATAATTTTCAACTGGACATATCTTTTGATTCCCACTATGAAATCTTGATTTTTCGGATTCGTTGGAAAGATATCATCAATTAGATCCTAATGTTTTTGGTTTCACTAAAATCCGGATTGTTTTGCACCCGGTACATTCAATTGAAGTTTGAAATCGAATTATCGAACTACCGCGCCATTTTCAATTCTATTATAATTATATATATAATTATTTATATTCTAACGACGACGTATATAATATATACGTCGAATTCAATTTAAAATAAATTTCCCGTCGATATTATTTAAAATAATTCATTTTAAATATCCAAAATTCGCTAAAATTGCCAAAATAAAAATTTTAAACTGGCCCAGATTTTCCGGGTTATTACAATCTGCCCCACTTAAAACTTTTCGTCCCCGAAAAGGAACAAAGTCGAAAGTGGTTTGATTAATTAACTCTACGCTCGATCTGGCTTCCATTCTCCAACTTTTCCGTTTCTGAGAATTTCTAAATTTTCAAAAATTGGGCTAACACCTTAAATTTTCGAAAAATTTCGCCATAACCTCCCCTGCACCGGCAGTATCGGGGAATTTCAAATAGCTTCCCCGGTCCTTCAGATCTCAAAAAGAAAAAGAAAAAGCCAAGCGGCTAGCCAATAGGCTCACAAAATCATCATCACCCAAACAAAACAGTAAATTATGTAGTAAACATGTACCTATTTGTCGGGCAAACAAATTTTATTCTCTGCTCTAGCCTCCTTGCTATGACCTGTTCAATGTAAGTATATGTATATGCAAGCAAATGCGACCAATTTTCAATATAATTCAATATTTGGTTTAATTAGGCAAAAGGGTACAAAATTAGCAAACAAATAAACAAACAACACAAACATCAATCAATTAGTGGATTAACGTTTCAAATTCATAAATTTGATATATATACAAAAATCATGTTTTTGATGCCAATTCACAACAATGTGTTCTAGCTATATTAGTTTTGGTTCTCACACCAGTCTAATGGAAATATATAGAAAGTCACACCTTTGAAACACGAAAATAAATACTGGTGATGGCGCGCCATCATCAGAATCATGTCCGGGCGACTAGAATGTGACTCTATATCTATCTAATATATTAAAACTTCGAATATACGTTCATGACGCGTATATGCAAAACCTTTATATACTAGATTGTCCATATTCAAAATAAATAAATAATCAAATACGTATAAAACGATTTAAATTTTCAAAACAAAATTGTTTTCATTTGAAAAATATACTCTTCACACTCGTTCTAGGATACTACTGATCCTATCTCTAACGAGTCATTCTAATTGGATATTACTAATCCAATATCTGATGAATTCTTTCGTATGGTTCTAATGTGTCTTGTTCTCGAGCTCTGTAAACCAAAGCTCTGATACCAAATGTGACGGCCGGGATTTTCGCTCGATCTGAATCAGTCGTTAAACCGATCTAGACCGTTCGAAACCCCTGAACGTTTGAGAACAGGACAAAACAGAACACAAACAGAAGAACATTTCATTGTTGTTACAACGATTCCATCAGAATACAAGAATATACAGAGTATAAATGAATAAATTACATTCGATAAATATCAGAGATTACAATAAATTACATAGCAGCGAAAAAAAAATACAAAGCACAACTGAAGGTGATATACGGATGCAGAGCTTTCCGGATATCATTCCAGCTGTAAACCAGGATCCTGTGAATATAAATCTGCAAAACCAAAACTACTAGCTGCCCATGCGGAAAATAGGGGCACCCAGAGTTTAGGTTAAAACAATAAACTCCAGGTCAGTCATGTGACTGGTGTGAGAACTAAAACAGTTATTTAAAACTTTACTTTAAAAGAGAGTGATTCAAGGGACCACGCCGTATAACACGGAACGGGTTTCCTCCTAAGAATATCAGTGCATAGAATAAACAGCGCAATGCTTTTTCGAAAAATGAAGCTATTATAAGACCCAGGTCCCATCACACAATGCAACGCAAGCCGGAGGATAGGGTTTTCCCTTATAATAGCCAAACATGCTTGGTACGTTTAAAACAAATCATTTGATACTATAATATGTGTATAGTGTCAAAACATTTCAATCATAAATATAAATCATAGACGGCATGGGTACCATATATCATGTCGCCATACTAGTTCTACAATTAAAACCGAATTACACGTAATGGAAATTGGATTTCCGTCATGAGTCGAGGCAAGGGGCAAGCTCCTCTCCGCGTTCGAGACACTCTAGCAAATGCCTCAGGGTTACGCACACTGGGCAACCCCTGGATGCTTCAGGGCCGGTCCTCACTTACGTTAGAGGATTAATTATGCCTGAACACACGTTTCCCGGTCCTTACAGACCTATAATCGAGGCGCCTCGCATTCCAACAACCACATAGGTGAAAAGTATATAAATGTCAGGGCTGGTAAGTCACTGACACCACCAAATCTAGAAAGAAACGTCGTGCTCTCCCTGCAGTCCGTATCCCGTTTTTAACTCATACCGAGGTGTGCGGCTCGCGAATTCACGCTATACACAAAGCTACGCCACAAAGGCCATGCTTTGATCATCAACCACAAGACTTTGCTTTTCAACAGAAGCCTTGATCATTGCATCTTAGCGTGCCACACAGGCAATTCATGCCATGCGACTGATGTCCATCGATATACAACCTCTGAGCTCGTACGTCTCAGAGAAGGGCGTTAAGCAAAAGAATAAATTCTCCGCCGCCAAACAGATGTATATTTAATAGAAATCAATCAACACAGAATAAAATCCAATGTCAGACACACAATCCATTTACAAGTCCGTTCTGGGTCTGAACGAAACCGGAGGCACTTTCCTCGCATATCCATCCATCTCCAAGTACGTCTGGACGACCACCAACTATTTCCATCCTCTCGGGTGTACAGCCCAATCAGGATCGTCAGTAATTATCCAAACAATGTGAAGACTTCCGGTCTTCAACCACCGTCTTCATCTTCGACATATCGTCGAATCGGTTATTCAGAATGGGTATAAACCCGGACTTTCCGAACAACCCGCGTATATTGAAAACAAATGTTACACAAACGCAACATACGCCTCATTCCAATTCATTAGTCACTAACCGCAAATTAGCAAGAGAACAATTTCCTAAACATTAACCCCGAAGGCCGAAACCAACATCAAATCAATACCTAGGAAACCATTCTTCTTAGCCAACCTACAGCTAGTTTCTAAATTTCAAATTCTTAGGGAAAGGTTCCCATTAATTTTATCCAAGATAAATTCTTTAAAATTTATCCTGTAATCTTCCTTTGGATGTTGTTTCAAACCAAATTATGGTTTTTCTAAACTAGTCGAGATTAGCGAACCACACCGAAGTAATTATTTATTTTATTTCCCAATCCCAACCTATTCATCTCATGAAGAAAAACTGGTAATACTCCATATCTAACACCACGGTGTTATCGGTAAAATTAATTACCATTTCACGTTCAAATCTAATTAAAGATTTAATTATCGCTTTGGAGCAAAACTGGTAATACTCCATTCTCGCTCATTTTCTAAATTTGATAATTTAGATTATCCATTCGCATTTCAATCTAATTTCAGATTCATTAAAACTCCTTTTACTGGGTTAAAGAACTAGGTGTTATTTAAAACACAGTTCACGACAAACCCAAATCACATTCTATTTATTATCGGGTTAAAGAACTAGTGTTATTTAAAACACCATTCACGATAAACCCATTTCAAATCCATTTAAATATATTAGAAATTCTGATTATTTAAAACCCCTTTTTAAATCCAATTTATTTATTTAAAAATAAAAACCCGGGTTTTAAATTGAGTTCAAACTAGTTCATTTCGATAAAAATCTATTTTTATCTTTTCAAATGTAGAGTTTTTCATCCCAAATTTTCCCAAATCATTTCTTATGATTTTATACTAATTATTACTATTTTTAATAATTTTATCAAGGCCCGTACAATCGATTTCCAACAATGGCCGTCGAACTGCACTTATAGCGACCTTTTTCAAATTTGATTTGGACGTATCTCCAAATCCAACCGTTAGATTTCAAATTTCTAATATTCGTTAGAAATCTCTTTTCGATACGAACCCAACGGTTCCGGTTTTAGGAGAATCCGACGGTCGGATCTCCCGTAATGTCCGTTTGAAATAAATTGTCGAAATTCACGAACTACCGCGGCGCGGCGCGTTCTATTCAGGCCATTATATTATATATATAATATATATAATATATATTTCGTCGATTTCTATTTAAAACGAATTATATAAATAGTTTAAATTCGTTTCAAAAGAAAATTCAACTTCCCTTTCAATTCAAGTCAAAATTGAATTCTTCTTTATAAACTCGTTTTAAAATTCATTTCTATTCAATTCAAATTTCAATTCAATTTAAATTCAATTTAAATTCAATTCGAATTCGTTTTCAATTCAATTCAATTCAATTCAAATTGGTTTTCTATTCGATTCAAATTCATTTTCTATTCAAATTAAATTCGTTTCGTTTTCTATTTGAATCCAATTCATTATATATTCAATTGAAATCAAATCCGTTAAATATTCAATTCGAATTCAATTTGTTTTCAATCCAATTTGGATTCGATTCGTTATATATTCAATTGAAATTAAATTGGTTTTCTATTCCATTCAATTCGAAATCGTTTTATATTCAATTCATTTCGAAATCGTTTTATATTCAATTCATTTCGAAATCGTTTTATATTCAATTCATTTCGAAATCGTTATATATTCAATTCATTTCGAAATCGTTTTATATTCAATTCATTTCGAAATCGTTATATATTCAATTCATTTCGAAATCGTTATATATTCAATTAATTTCGAAATAAATAAAATCGATATAAATATCGTTCGCGTCAAAATGGCGCATCACTATTCAACACGGCTTTATATATTCTATTTCAAATATTTCTTTTTGTCAACACACGACTAATCTCAACGAATGAGTACCGTCCATGTGTGACTATTTTTGTTAAAATACTTCGTTCAACACATGACTAATCTCAATGGATGAGTACTGTCAACACATGAACCTTTATTTTAGATTGATAAAGATGTAAATTTTTTATTATAAACATAATTCGTTCAACACATGACCAATCTCAATGGATGAGTACTGTCAACACATGAACCTTTATTTTATATTGAAAAAGATGTAATTTTTTATTATAAAAATAATTCGTTCAACACATGACCAATCTCAATGGATGAGTACTGTCAACACATGAACCTTTATCTTATATTATTCTTTATCTTCTAAATTGGAATGAGGCCCAATCAATCACCATATAGTGTTAACTATATGGATTTTCATACATCACACGTATATATAGCATTGAAAATAATCAACCATCAACCAAAGTGCACTACACTGTATAAGCATCAAATATAGATATCTAACGCTTATAACAGCCTGTCAATCAATCGATCGACATATTTAATCAATTAGGATGAGTGAACTTCAAATTTCATCCCAATACCCGTGTGGGGTTTCAAACAATCAAACACAGATTTTATTCGTGCAGTTGGGCGATGTGTGAAATTTATCGTCCCAATCAATGTCAGTCAAATCAGTGTACATAAACAAACCGTCCGGTTTGTAAATGAATATTTTATTTTATTCACTTCACGTTAAAAATTATATTTTAACGATAAAACATTTTATTTCAACATATGAATTTCTATTCAGTTCATTCTTTTTATAAAATGATATTTTTATTTTTCTAACTTATTTTAGAAAATTTCGGCGGCATAACGGCACTATACTAGAAACGGGACGAGGCCTAGCCTTATCCCCGGTCTAGTGAAGGCCCACGCCATTCACACATCAATCAAATCCATTCAATTCACCAAATAATTCAATTCAAACCAATTAAACTAACCAACTACTCAACCAATTAATTTAACAAACAAGCCATCCATGGTCTGTGGATGACGGGTGTCGGGTGCTACTAAGCACCGTCTGCATCCTAGTATATATATATAACTAGAAAAAGAAATTGAGAGGTGAGAAGTTCTCACCAATAGCTATCCAATACCACGACACTCCTATTGTAGAGATCTTCACTGCGTTTTCGATTGGTTCCATCGCACTCTGTTTCATAGTAAAAATCACATTTTTACTTACAGCTATATATAGAATATAAATCAAATTTTATTCTTTGCTTTATAAATAAAAATTCTATTTTTATTTTTAAACAAATCTATTTTTATTTACACTACTTTTAAAACAAAGTATCATTTTTTTTAAATATGAATAATTTTATTTCACTTATCCTATAATAAAAATTATATTTTTATTGTGTTATCCTAAAAAAAATATCACATATTTTTTTTTACTTTTTGTTTTTGATAAAAATTATAACTTTATATTTTCTTTTCCAAACCATTGCTTATTTTATTTATTCTTAAAACAAAGTTAATTATTTATTTTTAGATTTTAAAAATATATCCTTAACTCTTTAAAAACTGATTTAAAAAAATATATATATTTAACCTATAAAACTCAGATCTTAAAAATAAATAAAAATAAATAAAAATACATAACTAAAAACTTACATCGAGCGAGAAAAGGAGGGGGTACTGCCGTTCGTCGATCGAAGGGGCAGCTTCAGGTGGTCGCAGCCTTGTGGTGCCCGGAGGTGCAGGCGGCGTGGAGCACTTGGTAGAGGTGACGAATCCTAGGGTTTGGAGGGGTTTGGGTGGGCGCGGTTACAACAGAGGAAGGGGGAAAAAGAAGGCGGATCGGAGAAGGATAGGGGAGAGGCAGTGGCGATGCGATGGGCGGCGCCGGAGGCTGGCGGTGAATGTGGGTGTCGGAGCTGAGGGCTAGGGCGCGATTGGGGGTGAAGAAGTGGGTCGCGTGGGTAGAGAGAGGGGGAAAGATGGACGGAGAAAGAGGAGGCCGGGTAGGGTGGCGATGGAGGCGGCGATGGCGTCGACGACGAGGTGGGGGGGGGGGGGGGCGATCTCGTTTTCTCTTTTTTTTTTTCTGAATTCGATTTTGGGGGGGAGGGGAGAAAGAGTTACGGGGGGAGGGGGGGTTATATGAAAAAGGTTTTATATATTTAATTTAATTTTAATTTAATTTTATCCCAAGGAGTTGACTTTTTATTCGACTTCGAAACGAGGCCCACCGACTGTCGTCCCTAGCGTTTTACCCCCATTCCGAACACAATGGGATATGTATCGCAAGCTGATTCGAACGTTACGATCAGTTTCCATTAAATTTATATTTAAATCACTATATTGAATTTTAAACGTACATTTCAAATTACCAGGGTCGCATACGAACTCCAAAAATTCTCGAAAAATATTTTCTAGCTTCGTATTGACGATACGGTCCTAACAAAACTAGTTTCGTCGAATTCTGAGACCGTTTGAAAAATGGCCAATTTCCAGTCGATTAAAATCTACTGAAACTGGTCAAACGCGTTTTCCTTTGCCACGCTCACATATTGATTCGAAAAATTATGAAATTTGGAATCTAACAATAATTTAACACTGCGGATCCAACAAAACTGGTTTCGTCGAAATCCGAGGTCATTTGATAAATGTCCATTTTTAAGGGCCTGAATTCCATAGCGACTATTCAGAATTTTCAACTGGACATATCTTTTGATTCCCACTATGAAATCTTGATTTTTCGGATTCGTTGGAAAGATATCATCAATTAGATCCTAATGTTTTTGGTTTCACTAAAATCCGGATTGTTTTGCACCCGGTACATTCAATTGAAGTTTGAAATCGAATTATCGAACTACCGCGCCATTTTCAATTCTATTATAATTATATATATAATTATTTATATTCTAACGACGACGTATATAATATATACGTCGAATTCAATTTAAAATAAATTTCCCGTCGATATTATTTAAAATAATTCATTTTAAATATCCAAAATTCGCTAAAATTGCCAAAATAAAAATTTTAAACTGGCCCAGATTTTCCGGGTTATTACAATACCTATCTCATGTATATTTATACCTGCCCAATCTATTTTAACTATACTTGATCGTTTTAACTAAATTCGTTAATTAATTTCTTAATTAACTCTTTAGTCTATTTCACTTTTATATCCGAACATGACATGTTCAAATATATATTAACTTGCTTATTAACTAATCTGAATCCAAATTTCAAATTTAAGTTCTATATTCGATTTCGAATATCCATTTACAAATCCAATTCACCTTTCAAAGTTCAACTTCAAATTCAAAACTCGATTATCTAATTCCTCTTCGACTTAGTTAATTCTATTCAATTTCTATTCAAATTTTATATCACTTCTATTATTCAAATCTATATATCAAATTCTGTATTATAAATCCCATTTTGAAATTCAACACAACTTGTCTTTCCCAAAACAAATTCAAAACAGTATCTCTGGTAGTAATTCGTCACTTACAACTCGAAAATGAATACTGATGATGCAGCTGTCATCATCGAAATCTATTTTCCAGCGATCGAAGTGAGTTCAATACTATAAAACCATTTCTAAACATTTCCACTTTGAAAATCATTTCAAAATATAATTCACACTGCTTGTAAAACAATTTAAAATCTCCCAGGATCTTAAATTTTCCTTATTTTTAATCCAAATCCATTTACAAACAATTATCCAATTTTCCAGAATTTTAATTCAATTTCTGGTTTAATTTTCAGATTTAACTCATTCGATTTCACGTATTTCACTTATATGAATTCTGATTGGTTATTTACATAACCATTTAATTTATAATCTAACTCGATTATAATAACAACCAATATATCCACTATATATCAAAATATACTTTGGGTAAAATTATTTTTAGTTACCCTCTTTTCAAAACATATCGTGCCGACCCATCGTATTCAAGTGTTTATAAACTCTTACCGATACACTGGATCAAACTGATCAACCAGAACTCATAAACAACTCATCCAATAAATCACCATAATATAAAATAATTTTTATATCAATAACAAATATGCTCACTCGTATATATACACTCAACTCAATCTAGGGTATTACTAACCCTATCTCTACTGAGTCACGCCACAGAGCCAAGGTAATAACTAAACCTTTGCTCTAATACCAACTGTAACGACCCGGATATTTGGCGATCTTGGTTATCCGATATACAACACATATCGAACATCCAAGGATCGAAAATACCAGTCATTAAGGAAAGAAATTAGAGGGTGAGAATAGATGAGATAGAAATTTAGAGTAGAAGAAGAAGAAGAACACAACATCAGAGTAACACGAACCTCACAGTGGAACGAATAACATATAACATATATAACATAACTTGAAATATATATCTGTACTTTAATATACATCATTATCAAAGTACAACACTTACAATACAGCGGAAATAAACTATAGCAATATGATCCTGAAGCCTCCTGCTCAAGCTCTTCAAGTATATGTAAATCCCGATTACTTGACTGCCCGTACAAAATTGGGCACCCAAGAGTTTAGGAAAAACAAAACAAAATAAACTCCTGATCAGTCATGGGACTCGTGTGAGTAAAACAGTTTAAAACAGTTCAAGCAGTAAATGATATCTCATAAGACCGCACCGTATAACGGAACGGGTTTTTCCCTTATTAGAATCCAAATTTTCTTTATATCAAAAACCTTCTGATATTATAATAATGTCTATCAACTACAATATAATAATCATCTAGCAGAAACGCTTTCATCTCACGTTCTACATATATAGTATACAATCAAAACCGCAAGCACGTATTGGGTAATGGATTTCCAACTATGACAAGGTATGGAACCACCTTTCGCTAGTGTACCTCTAGAAAGGAATACACTGGGTTCAACAAAAACATCTTGCAACCCGGCCGTACATGACCGACCACTCATTTCGCTTGAGTGTATCGAATGTATATCACCAACGGTTGGGATCAGCAACCGTTTCCCGAATGGGACAACATCAACAATAGATTTTAGAAGTAAAAGAAACTCTAGATCAGGTGATTATACACCCTACTTCGGAGCGACCGACTTAGCCATGCTACCTGCCCGATTTATGTCATTTACCGGTTGATGAGGCTTGAGGTTACGCTTCATCATCACATCAGATTCACTTCGAATGTCACATCGTCACATCCATCAAATCACCGATTGACGTCTACAACCATACATTACGTGTCAGCTAAAAGAAGTTTCCTTCTCCGCTTCCACTCTTGGTACGGTTGAAGAAATCAATGTACGTGACCTTTCTGGAAATACTCTGTCAGACATCCGTCCATACAAGTCATCCAAGAACAGGATGAACTGAAGGTACTATTCAGTTTATCCATCTTAGGCACTATTATCTAAGATTTATACAACAGCCCTTGCACTTTACTCTGTCTTCAATTATCTTTGGCATATATATAATTCGCCACGCTTATGCCAATAAAGAGTGGTTATTTGGATAATAATCCAACTGGTCTCTCCATATTAACAACGTTAAAATGGTCAAAACTTCGATAGTCTGAGATTTAACCATCAAAGAAAAACAGGTGTGCAAACAACGATATTATTTCCAAATGGAAATTCTATCAATCAATCATCAATCATATATATATATATATATATATATATATATATATTTCCCTATTTCAGTATTTGATTACGTTTCTGATTCTATTTGGAAAACATTTCCAAATCTTCTTTACTTGGATTTAAACAGATGTTTAAATCAAAATCGCGACGACAACTCCAACCATTATACTTATTTACTAAATTCACTTAACCACTTTCACTCTCGAACCTTAACCATTTCTAAATTAAAAACGAAGTCAATCAAGTTGGGGTATAACTACCTCTCAGACCTTAACTGAACAACATTTCAAATCTCGAAATAGGGTAAGTTCATCTTTTAACTTTTTAACACTTCCTTACGTAACTCTCGTTCGAATAAATCTATATTCGATAACTCCTTTCGAATAACTAATTCAATAACACTTATGTGTTTAACTCTATTCGAATAACTAATTCGAATAACTCTTATTTATTTAACTCTATTCGAATAACTAATTCGATAACTCCTTTCGATTAAAGTAATTCAACAACTCCTTTCGAATAACTAATTCAATAACTCTTATGTGTTTAACTCTATTCGAATAACTAATTCGAATAACTCTTATTTGTTTAACTCTATTCGAATAACTAATTCGATAATTCCTTTCGATTAAACTATAATCGATAACTCGTTCCGAATAACTAATTCATTAACTCTTATGTGTTTAACTCTATTCGAATAACTAATTCGAATAACTCTTATTTATTTAACTCTATTCGAATAACTAATTCGATAACTCCTTTCGATTAAACTAATTCAATAACTCTTATGTGTTTAACTCTATTCGAATAACTAATTCGAATAACTTTTATTTATTTAACTCTATTCGAATAACTAAATTGATAACTCCTTTCAATTAAACTAATTCAATAACTCTTATGTGTTTAACTCTATTCGAATAACTATTTCGATTTGCTTACTTTTGAATACTATATTCGATTAACTCCCTTCGAATAACTATTCATTTATAAAGATTTACTTTTAGTAGTGGTTCTTCACTTTACAAATGATTTCATTTTTAGTAACGTTTTCCTTTTTATAACGGTTTCCTTTTTATAACATCCTATTTAGTTATAAACAAATTTCCTTTTTAATTCTATTTGTAAATTTTTGCAAATATCTCCTTTTCGATTTCATTTGTAAAGGTTTTACAAATATTCCTCTTTCTGATTGATTTGTAAATGGTTTACAAACCTTTCTCGTTCTAATCTATTTGCAAATGTTTTGCAAATAATTCCTTTAGGGTTTCATTTCTAAGTATTTTCTATTTATAAATAATCCATTTATAAATAAATTTCTATTTATAAATATTCCATTTATAAATAATTTCTTTTATAAAATCTCCTTTGATTGTTATAAATATTATCTCTTTTATAAAATCCTTTGATTTTATAAATAATCTATTTTCAATATTCATTTTGAAAATTCCCTTTTCACCATTCCAGTATGTTATGGTATTTAACACATTAAATCACGATGACCAATATCGTTCAAACATATATAATCGACAACAAATTATATATCACATCATATATTACAATATATGAATCACAGTAAAATAAATGTTGAGGAATCCAGTTGGATTATTCCAACCTGTCTCCCTGCATCCACAGATGTTATACAATATAAAATCAACATCACTTTCAGTTCCATTTGATATATTCTGTTAAACAGAATCAATATAGAAATTCAACTAACTAATTAACAGTTCAATCAAATAGTCAACACACAGTCAATCAGCCAATATTTAACAGTTCTAAAAATACAACATGAAATTATAAACTGTTCAGAGTTAGTGAGATTTACTCACATTGGACGATCATCGTTAATAACGATAACCATCGCTTGATTCAGACGGACAATTTATTTCGCCATAAATTTTAACGAGCACCAATCCACTCCCGGATAGTTCCATTGTGATGCTCCCGTCCATACAATCCCAACGGATCTGATGGTTTGAAATTCTGATACAGTACGTAGAAGTTATCGCATTTACAAGGTTGTATATATTATTGAAATTAAAACTAAACTAATTTATGGTAATGGGGCCTCACCCTTGTCACTCGGCCCAACACCCCTTCCAACACGCGTTCAACCCAGACCCGCTTACTTCCTTTCTCTCCCACAAAAATGTCGTGCTCCACTTCCTTTACTCTAGCCATTTCTGAATCCTTCGATCCATCTTTCTCCTTCCACACTCCATACAAATTCAATCGAAGGTCATCTCAATCCTCACCTTCATCTCCTCTTTCTATTCAACACCAAATTACCAAACTCAATCACCATAATCGTTCGCGACATGGAGTCGTTCACAGCAGCTCACCGTAAAAGGTGCGACATCATTCCTCTTCAAAACCCACTAGAAAATCACAAAAACCTCAGCTCTCTACCACAAACACATATACGCACTTGAATTTGAGATTCAAATCTTGGATTTCCTATGAAATATAACCCTAGGCGTTCGCTGTTCCAATTGAGGGAACCAAAACCTACGTCGGACCTAGAAACATGGGTATCAAATCGAAGAAAACCCCTTGCTGATTTCACAAATATTCATGCTTTGATTTAAGGAGTTTTCTTGAGTTTGTTTTGGATTTTAATAGTTGCCAATTTTTTCCTGGAAGAAGAAAGAAGAGAGCGGCGCAAAGTTTTGATCTGAGAATAGGAAATTAGGTTTTAAGGAATTTGTAGGGGGTACATATAGTGTTTAACAAATATCTAGATATTTTCCTAGATATTTTTAGATATTTTATTTATACCATTTTATATTTGTATCCGTCTTCTAAAAATCCGTACGATCACGTACGATGTCTACAAATCACGAAACTGGACATGCAGCTATAGTTCGACATTACGGTCCCAATGAAACTGGTTTCGTCAAATTCCGACTTCATATGCTCACACAGCGTATTTTTAACTATCAAAATACTGACTGTTTTTCACTCTAAAAATCCGTACGGCCACACAGTGAGCCTAAAAATCACGAAACTTGACCTCTAACAATAATTTAACATTATGGATCCAACAAAATTAGTTTCGTCGAATTCCGACTTCGTTTGCAAAAGTGGCTATTTTTAAAGCTATGGATGACCCATTTAAATATGTAAATATATTTAAACATAACTAAATTAAATATAAATAAATTTATATTATCATATATCTTCACATATGATATCGCACAGCTCTAGAATATCATATCAGAATTTTAAATCTTGATATTTCAGATTCCAGATTATCTCGATATTCAGTTTATACTGAAAAATCTATTTATAACGTATATAAAGCATTGCAAATTATAAAGGAATTCCACAACGACTTTTCTGAAATTTGATTTGGACATAAATCAAAATCTACACAACGAAATCCTGATTTTGCTCTTCCACTAGAAAGATATACTCCACCAGCTCCACATGTTTCTTGTTTCACAGAAATCCGGCTTAAAACGAATCCTGTACATTCAGTTGAAGTTCAAATCGCCAAATAACGAACTACCGCGCCATTTCAAGCTCGATTTTAATTATTATGTAATTATACGTTCAAACCGTCATTTATATAATATATTTGTTATTCTAATTCAATTCTAAACTGAATTATATATTTTGAATTTCCCCATTCACACAATATTGCCATTTCAGCCAATTCTGATTATTTCAGAATTAAATATATTATTTAATTTATTAGTTTAATTAAATATTCACCATTATTTAATTCCACGACCATTAATTCCTTTAAATCACCCTTTTAAATAATTAAAAATTAATTATAACATCGCAACAATGCGGGTCATTACATCACAACTGAACAGAATCAGAGTAAATACGAATCTCACAGCGGAATGAATAAAATGTATTATATAACATAACTTTGAAATACAAAACTGTATTGTATATACATACCATTATCAGAGTACAATACATCATATCGCAACGGAAATAATCTCTAACTAACTAATGGTGAAGCCTTCTGCTTCCAGCTCCTCCAAGTGAATCTGCATAGCCTGAAACAATTGACTGCCCCTACAAATTTGGGCACCCAAGAGTTTAGGGAAAACAAACAAAATAAACTCTGGGCCAGTCATGGGACTGGTGTGAGTAAATTCCAACCATACGGTTTAACTTTGAAAATCATTTTGAAACAAAAGAATAATAGTAAAACCATCCCACACATAAACATGGACGGTTTTTACCTTACTATAACCCAAAATATTTTGATATCAAACTCCAGTGATATTACAATAATGTCTAATCAAGTAAATAACCAAATAGCAGAACACTTGCATCTCACACTCCACGTATATATAGTATAAAATCATAAACTACAGGGTGCTTATTGGAGATTGGATTCCAACAGACCAGGTATGGGAGCACCTACCGATCAGTGTATTCTAGAGGGTATACACTGGGGTTCAACAAGAACGTCTTGCAACCCAGCCTCATATGACCGCCCACTCATTTAGCTTGAGTATAGCGAATATATTGCCACCCACGGTTGTTGGCTATCCAACCATAATCCGAAGATATAAAATCGAAAAGAAGATTAAATATGAATTTTCTCTAGATCAGTGACAATACACCCTGCTTGGGTATGACCCAACTAGCCATGCTGCCTTGCCCAACTTTTATTACTTCTTGGTTGTGAGGCTAGAGGCTACGTCTATCTTCAGAACATTAGATCACCATTCACTTTGAATGCCACATCATCAAACCTGTCAATTCACTAATCGACTTCCAAAAATATCATGGGTATAAAAAGCTAAGAGGAACGAATTCCTCCGCCACCAGACATAATACCTTTAAAAGATCAACCATACGTGATTTGTTAGGTATACTCTGTCGGACACTCGTCCAAACAAGTTGTCCTGGGATTGGACAAACAGAAAGCACCCTTCTGGAATAGAATGACCCTTGCAATTTACTCCGTCTTCAATTATCTTCAGCATAATCTAATTCGCAGCGCTTATGCCTATATGGAGTGGTTTTCAAATAATATATCCAACTGGTCTCTCCGTATTGACAACGATGGTCAAAACACTTCGATAGTCGGTTATTTAAATATCGAAGTAAAAACAAACACTCATTCAAATGAACAACTAAACACACATAACCACGGGCACTTTTTATTTAACATTCGTTTTTATTATTCGCATTCCCATATCTTACCAGATATTTCCCAAACCCCGTTTTAGTCTTTTCACACTTCTTGGAAAACATTCCCAGTTATTATAAACTCTTATTTTTCCATGTTCCAGAAAATATACATTATTAATGTTCGAAACATTTCCATTCTTTTCACATTCTTTATTTTCTACACTTGGATAATATATCCTAACTATATTGAAAAACATTTCCAATTTCATTTTAAACATTTTAATCTGCAGAGCGTTCACTTTAAAACATTATTCACTTTAAAATGTGAGTATCATTTCTGTTATAGAAATCTGAACACTATCAAATAATTCATTATTCAAGTAATAAATACCGTTATCTTGTTTACCGAAATCTCTTTCATAATTTATATTCCCATTCCACTTTATAAACTCTATTTCTAAGTCAACTTCTTGTTGAATAAATATCTAGTTTATAAATAAATATTGATTTCATATCCTATTATAATTCGTTGGTTTAAACTAAATATTAACTATCTTATTAGATTATAATTCCTAAAAATAATTCATTCGACATCGTCGAATTATGGTTCTAATTCCTAATAGTGTGACTTAGTTCTAATCCTATTCCAAACATCAAAATAATGTTATGATTCTCTGATTCTCTTTCTAACTCATTCTCATATTTCTTTGAACCAACGTCGTTGCTTATTACTTTAGACTAAGTGGATTTCAAACCAAACTGTTTCCATTCCCTAGGAAGTGCTTCCATATATAAAAAAATCACACTTAAGTTTGGTTAACAGCGTTAATTTATCGTTACAGTTCAAAACTAGTCATATGCTGTAATATTCTCCTTTATAACTAATCTCAACATAACAGTCACGCTTAAGCCTAGTCAACAGCGTTAGTTTATCGTTATAGTTCGAAAACTTGCTATACGCTGCTATATCCCTTTATAACTAATCTTGACATCTCTTTTCCCTTAAAACTGATACTATTCCTCGACAATAGTGGAGCCGTTCAAGTTGGGGTATTTTATTTACCTCTCAGACCTTGATCGACAACGTTCTTATCTTAGAACAGATATAAGTCTGTAAATCTAATTCCTTATTATTTATAATATCTATCGGACCATATTTTCTTGTTTAATTTAAACTATGGTTTTATAACCCCATATCCTTATTTTGAAACTTGGTTGTTCATAACTATTTATACTAAATATTAATTCTTTGCTTCATCTTACTTATACAATTCCATTTATAACTTCTTTTATCAAAAATCATTAGTGCTCTTTGTCTTCTGACATTTTACTTTCCATTCGAATCATTTCATCAAATTCAGGTAAATATCTCATACAAACTCAATATTATCTTAAATGAATTCCATTTAAGAACATTTTCTTTAATCAAATATTGATTAACTTGATCATTTGCTAAAGTAAAACAGTTTCTTCATAAATAATACTAATTATACTAGTTCAGTAACTATTTAAACTTCTTTAATTAAAAAGGTAATTAAATCTTATTAATTTTGGTTAATTTATTTCTAAACATTTTCGTTAGATTAATTGAAGACCAATTAATCAAATCATCAATTTCCAATAAACGGCTGATTTAATCAATTTCAAACCATTAGTAAATTCGTTAACTGATTCTAATTACTTTACTTTATTAGATTAACATAATTAATCTAATAATATTTCTTAACCGTTTGCCCTAAAATAATTATCCAAATTATTTACTTGTCGGATATTTACAGCTTCATACCTGTTTAGATAATCGTTTAGAACTTCTATTTAAAAACTTCGCTTTAATTATAAAAATATAATTTTTATAATTATCTTCACTAATTGGCCTGACGGACAATCAACTTCTTAACAAAAATGGTTTTATGGTCGACTGTTGCTATTTTCATAATCGATATAGTCTACTTATTAAATCAACATAACGTTGAATTTTCATTCAACATGGTTCAAACAGTGCATATATGAAACAAACAATACATATAAATATCGAGGGATCCGGTCGGATTCCTCCAACAAATTTCCGCATCCACAGATGTTAGTCAAACAATTAACACTAATTCCATACTAGGGGATATTATAATCGATGAAATCAGTACCCAACCGATGATGGGTACATATGCAATGATATATAATATTCAACCAATTTAATGGTAATCTACCTAATCGACCACCACACAGCATTCAAACAACATTAAAATATAATTATAATATTTTAAAATAGATCAGAGTTAGTGAATTTACTCACCTTCGCGCGTTAACGGTTTAATAACGATTTGTGTCAGTCGATTATACTAGACATTTTAATCCGTTTAAAATTGTGACGAGCTCCAATTCGCCCCAAACCAGTTCCAGTACGTAGCATGCGTCTGTATGAAACTAACAGGACCCCTTATTTCACGTCGGCCCATCGTCCGAACTACCCGCTAGTGTGCTTCATTCTTCCTCAACTTAAAGATCTAACTGCTCCCATATTTCCATTTTACTGTTATAAATTTCGATTCCACTCCTTATGTCCTAGCACACTTTTCTTCTCTTATTCTTTAAAATGGGCTTACCACAAATTCTTGGTCCAATACCCTTCCAAAGGCCACACATTATGTTGCTCCAGCTCCACCGGATTATACATTCGCAAGTACTTGTGTGTGCTACTAACCATGTACTCCCTATCAGTTTGCGCTTTTCATATTTATTTATTTTCTATATTTTTTTCTATCTTTTGGGCCTACAAATTTATCTCGGCCAATTACCTTACTGTAAAACCCATCCTCTCCATGCTAGAGTCCTCCCTTCCCTCCTCAAACACAAACTGCATCCCGAGTAGCTTCCCTTCCCATATACGCATTTCTCCTTTCTACGGTACTATATATTTTTCTTTCTTAAATAATAGCAGCTACCATCGTCATACCCGAAAACTCCAGCTCCATTGTCGTCACTCCTCACTCCTTGTTCCTCTCCTGTTTTCGAAAAAAACTAAACCTCTTTAATATGAAACTGCACCATCTTCATCCGGTATATTTTTCGCTTCAGTACCCCACTTCAAACCGCATGTATCTCCTCCCCTTATACCAACGCCTAACCCATTGTTTATTCCCCTCAAATGCCCATCTTTTCCTCCAGATAATTTTCTTTATCATCAACGCATGGCCCTTCTTCCACAAAAACATCGTACTGCCTTCATTCGAGTTGATGCTACACACTTTGCTTCAAATAAATCTCCTGTTGCTTGCATGCAAACTTCCTATGCCGCTGTCTTCACCAACTGAAATCCATCCTATTTACATTTGCTTTCACCCCTTCCATTCATTAAAACGTATATTGTTATACCCTTGTTTGAATATCTGCGCCCTTCCATGCGATCTAGTCCATGCACAGCGTATCCTCCCACGCATGTATGCCATGCTCCGTCCCGCCATGTTATCTGCTTCAGTCTTTTCCTCATGTATCAAAAATCTCGAGCCAGCAAACTTCCCAACGTTCAACTCCACTTCTCGCGGTCATCATCTCCATCACCATCATGTAGGTCCCGACGTTGGCCTTCAAACGCAGCACAACGTATATCCGAACCCTTTCACCCCTTATCCCAGTTGTGTTGCTTCCTACTACCGAGCACTGGAGCTCCACTATCCAACTTTCACCTACCGACCATTTTGCTGATTTTGGTTTACTTAAAGCAAGAAGAAGACTATTTTTGTTTTTATTATATATTGCAGTGTTTGGTTGAAACAGAAGAGAAAAGGTTTCGTTTGAGAAGGAACCGTGGAAGTTAAGCAATTAAGAACGTGGGGTGATTTTCCATCTGAAAAGAAGGGGTATGATATGCATTAAATAGAAAATGGTGTGCACATTTGGAAAGAATGGCTACTTCGAGTAGAGGAATGGTGAAAGACTTGCATGTGCGGTTTTTACTTAGGAGTTAAGGTGTTTGGGAAACTAAAGTATTAAGTATATATGCCAGGGTAGGTTTGTATGGTTACAAATGTAGGCTCAGTTTCCCATGCTTACATTAAATCATATGTATAGCCTATCCTAATCTAAGGTGTGGTCTATGTTAAAAAGTGATGGAGTTGAAGCTTGGGGTTGATGTATTTAGGGATAGGCAGTACGTTCCTTTTTTTTAGTTGTTGTCATCCATTTAAATGATGGTTCTTTGTTTCTATTCACTACATATAGTCGCATTACCGCTATATCGCTTATTTATGAACAGCCATGAACAGAAATAAAAATACAGTCGTGTCCAGCAAGGTGCCACGATCCCAAAAATATAATAATATCAGTAGGTTGGCTCATATTGTTAAACCCCAAAATATTGATATAGGGTGCGAAATACTCCAAATAAAAAGTTGTGTATTTAATTAATTAAAAATTACAGTAAAATTCTAAAAATTAAATTATACCTATGTCTCTAATGAATATTGTCCAAATTCGGATCCGATATCTAAATATATTTAAATAACCGTTATGTCCATAAACGAATATGCCGCTGCTTTTCTGAATATTTAATCTGGACATAACTTACACTCTGTAACTCGAAATCATGGTTTTCCACTTCCATTAGAAAAATATAGTTCAAAAGATTTGAATGTTTCTTGTTTCGAGGAAATCCGACTTATAATGGATCCTGTACACTCAGTTGAAGTTCAGTAGCGTCGTTTTGAGCTCGATTATATTTAATATATATTTTTATATGTTCAACTACGGTTTAATTAATATATAGATCCACTTATATTATGAATTCAATATTTAAACTGATTTAAATATAAACTAATAAGAATGTGGGACATTACATACCTTCCCCCATAAAAGAATTTCGTCCTCGAAATCACTAAGGTAGGGATAATGTTACATTCCATATTATAACCAGGTTAAAAATCTTTTATTTAGTTTCTTAATTTCAGTTTCAATAGAACCGATTAATTCTAATTAAAATAGTAATTCCTTCTTTGAAAAAAATCTTTCAGAAATTCTGAAAATTTCTTAACGTCTTAATTTTTCGGCGAATTTCTCCAGCATCTCCTCTACACGGCTCATTCGATACTACAACTTGCCTCTCTGGGCATTTTCCAATCCATTCATCCTCAACCAATCATTTTCTTAATGTCCAAGCCAAATTATAGATCAAATTTCAGTTCCAATCTTAACTCCAAATCCTTCTCAACAATCCAATCTCATAACCAAGTTTGGTTCCCTTCTAAAGTCTAATTTTACCAACTCAATTTCTTCACCAGGTTAAATTATATTCTAATACGATTTCCACCTTACTGGCTTTAATTCAATTCCAATTTCATTTCAGTACCATTTTCCATCAAAATTAATTTCTCCTTAACTGTTATTGTTAATCTCCATTTGCTTTGACAATCTTTACTTAACTTCTTAAGTAAAATTCATTTCCATCATTACAAATTCATCTTGTATACGTGTTTTAATTCCAAACAATATCGTCCCAGTAGTTTTTAAACAGCTTTGCCTTTCTAAAATAAATATTCCTTTTCAAGGTTCAAAATAATTTGTTTTCTCAAAAAAATTTCAAAACAATATTCTTTGGTAGTAATCCGTCACTTGGAAGCTCGAAAATGAACACCGATGATGCTGCAGTCATCATCAGAATTATTTTCCATAAATCGGAGTGAGTTCAGTACTATATTATTTTCAAAACTTATTTTCAAACATTTCTTCAAAATATTATTTTCAACTGCTTGGAATACATTTCCAAATCTCTCCCAGGATTAATTTTTTTCCACATATTCAATTCAAAATTCATTTACAATACCTTGCCAAGTTTCTAGAGTTTTATTTCAATTCGGGCTTTAAATTTGGATTTAGTTCATCTGATTTTGTATATTATAAACTTATATAATATTTCGATTGGTTATTTATATAACCAACTTAATTATATATCTTTATTTGATCAGAATAATGATCAACACATCCAATAATCTCAAGATATATACTTCTTTTTATATCAAAATTTATTTTAGGTAAAATTATTTCATTTACCCAGCTTTATAAAACAATACCATGTCGAATTGCTCTATCCAAGTGTTTATAAATCCCTATCGACCCCGTCAGCTAAACGCGTCGATCTGAAATTTATTTACCACTCACCAGATCAATCAACACAATATAAAATAGTTTTTATACTAATTTACAAATACACGCTTCTATATATACACTCAAACTCAATCTAGAGTATTACTGAATCCATTTCCATTGAGTTATGCTGCAAAGCCAAGGAAATCACTTAACCTTTAGCTCTGATACCAACTGTGATGGCCTGAAAATTGGTACCAATTTGAGCTGACTAATATCCTACGCATTCAACTCAAAGTGCATGAATGTTCAGATCATTAATAAAAAGAAATTAGAGGATGAGAAAGATAAGATAGAACTAATAGAATAGAAGAAGAAGAAGATCACAACAGAACAGAATCAGAGTAAACACGAATCTCACAGCGGAACGAATAAAATGTATTATATAACATAACTTTGAAATAGAAAACTGTATTGTATATACATACCATTATCAGAGTACAATACATCATATCACAGCGGAAATAATCTCTAACTAACTAATGGTGAAGCCTTCTACTTCCAGCTCCTCCAAGTGAATCTGCAAAGCCTGAAACACTTGACTGCCCGTACAAATTTGGGCACCCAAGAGTTTAGGGAAAACAAACATAATAAACTCTGGGTCAGTCATGGGACTGGTGTGAGTAAATACCAACTGTACAGTTTAACTTTGAAAATCCTTTTGAAACAAAAGAATAATAGTAAGACCAATCCACAAATAAGCATGGACGGTTTTTACCTTACTATAACCCAAAATATTTTGATATCAAACTCCAGTGATATTACAGTAATGTCTAATCAAGTAAATAACCAAATAGCAGAACGCTTGCGTTTCACGCTCCACATATATATAGTATAAAATCATAAACCGTAGGGCGCTTATTGGAGATTGGATTCCAATAGACAAGGTATGGGAGCACCTACCGATCAGTGTACTCTAGAGGGTATACACTGGGGTTCAACAAGAACGTCTTGCAACCCGGCCTCACATGGCCGCCCACTCATTAAGCTTGAGTGTAGTGAATATATTGCCACCCACGGTTGTTGGCCATCCAACCGTAATCCGAAGATACAGAATCGAAAAGAAGATTAAATACTAAATTTCTTCAGATCAGTGATAATACACCCTGCTTGGGTATGACCCAACTAGCCATGTTGCCTTGCCCAACTTTTGTTACTTTGTGGTTGTGAGGCTAGAGGCTACGTCTATCTTCAGAACATCTGATCACCATTCACTTTGAATACCACATCGTCAAACCCGTCAACTCACAAATCGACTTCCAAAAATATCACGGGTGTAAAAAGCTAAGAGGAATGAATTCTTCAGCCACCAGACATAATACCTTTAAAAGATCAACCATACATGATTTGTTAGGTATAATTTGTCAGACACTCGTCCTTACAAGTTGTCCTGGGACTGGACAAATAGAAAGCACCCTTCTAGAATAGAACGACCCTTGCAATTTTCTCCGTCTTCAATTATCATCAGCATAATCTAATTCGCAGCGCTTATGCCTATACGGAGTGGTTTTCGAATAATATATCCAACCGGTCTCTCTGTATAGACAACGATGGTCAAAACACTTCGATAGTTGGTTATTTAACTATTGAAGTAAAAACAAACATTCATTCAAATGAACAACTAAACACACATAACCACGGGCACTGTTTATTTAACAATCGTTTTTATTATTCGCATTCCCATATCTTACCAGATATTTCCCAAAACCCCGTTTTAGTCTTTTCACACTTCTTGGAAAACATTCCCAGTTATTATAAACTCTTATTTTTCTGTGTTCCAGAAAATATACATTATTAACGTTTGAAACATTTCCCTTATTTTTACGTTCTTTATTTTCTACACTTGGATAATATATCCTAATTATTTTGAAAAGTATTTCCAATTTCATTTTAAACATTTTAATCTGCCAAGCGTTAACTTTAAAACATTATTCACTTTAAAATGTGAATATCATTTCTATTATAGAAATCTGAACATCTTTATCAAATAATTCATTATTCAAGTAATAAATACCGTTATCTTGTTTAGCAATATCTCTTTCATAATTTATATTCCCATTCCACTTTATAAACTCTATTTATAATTTAACTTCTTATTGAATCAATATCTAGTTTATAACTAAATATTGATTTCATATCCTATTATAATTCGTTGGTTTAAACTAAATATTAACTATCCTATCAGATTATAATTCCTAAAAATAATTCATTCGACATTGTCGAATTATGGTTCTAATTCCTAATAGTGTGACTTAGTTCTAATCCTATTCCAAACATCGAAATGATGTTATGATTCTCTAATTCTCTTTCTAACTCATTCTCATATTTCTTTGAACCAACGCCGTTCCTTATTACTTTAGACTAAGTGGATTTCAGACCAAACTGTTTCCATTCCCTACGAAGTGCTGCTATATATAAAAAAAATCACGCTTAAGTTTGGTTAACAGCGTTAATTTATCGTTACAGTTCAAAACTTGTCATACACTATAATATTCTCCTTTATAACAAATCTCAACATAACAGTCACGCTTAAGCCTAGTCAACAGCGTTATTTTACCATTATAATTCAAAAACTTGCTATATGCTGCTATATCCCTTTATAACTGATCTTGACATCTCTTTTCCCTTACGAACTGATACTATTCCTCGACAATAGTGAAGCCATTCAAGTTGGGGTATTTTATTTACCTTTCAGACCTTGATCGACAACGCTGTTATCTTAGAATAGATATAATTTTGTAACTCTAGTCCCTTATTACTTATAATATCTATCGGACTGTATTTTCTTGTTTAATTTGAACTATGGTTTTATAACCCCATATCCTTTTTTTGAAACTCGGCCGTTCATAACTATTTATACTAAATATTAATTCTTTGCTTCATCTTACTTATACAATTCCATTTATAACTTCTTTTATCAAAAATCATTAGTGCACTTTGTCTTCTGACATTTTACTTTCCATTCGAATCATTTCATCTAATTCAGGTAAACATCTCATACAAACTCAATATTATCTTAAATGAATTCCATTTAAGAACAATTTCTTTAATCAAGTGGTGATTAACTTGATCATTTGCTGAAGTAAAACAGTTTCTTCATAAACAACACTAATTATACTAGTTCAGTAACTTTTTAAACTTCTTTAATTAAAAAGGTAATTAAATATTATTAATTTTGATTAATTTATTTCTAAATATTTTCGTTATATTAATTGAAGACCAATTAATCAAGTCATCAATTTCCAATAAACGGTTGATTTAATCAATTTCAAACCATCAGTAAATTCGTTAACTGATTCTAATTACTTTACTTTATTAGATTAATATAATTAATCTAATAATTTTTCTTAACCATTTGCCTTAAAATAATTATCCAAATTATTTACTTGTCGGATAATTACAGCTTCATACTTATTTAAATAATCGTTTAGAACTTCTATTTAAAAACTTCGCTTTAATTATAAAAATATAATTTTTATAATTATCTTCACTAGTTTGCCTGACGGACAATCAATTTCTTAACAAAAATGGTTTTATGGTCGATTGTTGCTATTTTCTTAATCGATATCGTCTATCTATTAAATCAACATAACGTTGAATTTTCATTCAACATGGTTCATACAGTGCATATATGAAACAAACAGTACATATAAATATCAAGGGATCCGGTCGGATTCCTCCAACCGGTTTCCGCATTCACAGATGTTATTCAAACAATTAACACTGATTCCATACTAGGGGATACTATAATCGCTGAAATCAGTATCCAACCAATGATGGGTACATATGCAACGATATATAATATTCAACCAATTTAATGGTAGTCTACTTAATCGACCATCACACAACATTCAAACAACATTAAAATATAATTATAATAGTTTAAAAGAGATCAAAGTTAGTGAATTTACTCACCTTCGCGCGTTAACCATTTAATAACGATTTGCGTCAGTCGATTAAACCAGGCGTTTTAATCCGTTTAAAATTGTGACGAGCTCCAATTCACCCCCAAACCAATTCAAATACGTAGCCTGCATCTGTAGGAACCTAACGGGGCCCCTTATTTCACGTCGGCCCATTGTCCGAACTACCCGCTACTGTGCTTCGTTCTTCCTCAACTTAAAGATCGAACTGCTCCCATATTTCCATTTTACCGTTATAAATTTCGATTCCACTCCTTACGTCCTAGCACACTTTTCTTCTCTTATTATTTAAAATGGGCTCACCACAAATTCTCGGTCCAATACCCTTCCAAAGCCCACACATTATGTTGCTCCAGCTCCCCCGGATTATACATTCGCAAGCACCTGTGTGTGCTTCTAACCACCGTTTCAAATCTCGCAAATATCCCCCGATATCTCCTCCAAGATCTCATTTTGGACTCCTTTCGGAACGAAACAGCAAATATCACTCTAAATATCCTTTTGAATATATCTCCCGAGATATTGCAATATCGAACGATATATATCGACCGAGACGAAATAGTGGAATATTGTCCGAGATCTTAGTTTTTTTGGTTAAAATTCAAATTTGTGCCTGAACTAAAACTATAATTAAAAAACTCAAATATAGCCATATCAATCTTTTGTTATTTTATAATTTTCATGTTAAATGACTATATTGTATGTTCGTATATGTTTTACAATGCTTATGATTTTCATATTTGTCTTTTTATATACATGTTACTTATGAAATTATGTATTTCATGGTCTATTTATGTTGAATTTTTAATGTTTTGGATCCTTTTAATGTTTCATGTCTAATAATATTTCTGTTTTAAGCATATTACGATTTAGAGTATGAATGATCTTTCGCAAAATAAAGAATAATAAAGTTATTTTGCATTTTTAGTTTAAGTTACTATGTTTTTAATAGCATTCATAAAAATCATTTTGTTAAAATATCATTTTTAACGTATCATGTACCCCGAAATTGTCCCGATATGAACTTTCAGACCCGAGATAAGAATCCAAGACGAACTCCTGAGTTAGACTCATCTCGTCCGAGATCTCACCCGATACGAGACCGAGTCTATAAAATCCCCGAGACGAAACGCGACCGATATCCGAGATTTAAAACCTTGCTTCTAATCATGTACTCCCGTATCAGTTTGCACTCTTTATATTTATTTATTTTATATATTTTTTTCTATCTTTTGGGCCTACAAATTTATCCCGTCCAATTACCTTACTGTAAAACCCATCCTCATCACGCTAGATTCCTCTCTTCCCTCCTCAAACACAAACCGCGTCCCCTGTAGCGTCCCTTCCCTTATACGCATTTCTCCTTTCTACCGTATTATATATTTTTCTTTCTTAAATAATAGCATCTACCATCGTCATAACCGAAAACTCCACCTCCATTGTTGTCACTTCTCACTCCTTGTTCCTCTCCTGTTTTCGAAAGAAACTAAACCTCTTTAATATGAAACTGAACCATCTTCCTCTGGTATTTTCTCACTTCAGTACCCCCACTTCAAACCGCATGTATCTCCTCTCCTTATACCAACGCTTAATCCATTGTTTATTCCCCTCAAATGCCCATCTTTTCCTCCAGATAAATTTCTTTATCATCAACGCATGGCCCTTCTTCCACAAACACATCGTACTGCCTTCATCCGAATTGACGCTACATACTTTGCTTCAAATAAATCTCCTACTACTTGCATGCAAACTTCCTACGCCACTGTCTTCACCAACTGAAATCCATCCTATTGACATTTGCTTCCACCCCTTCCGTTCATTAAAACGTATACTGCTATACCCTTGTTTGAATGTCTGCGCCCTTCCATGCGAGCTAGTCCATGCACAGCGTATCCTCCCACTCATGTATGTCATGCTCCATCCCCCCTATGTTATCTACTTCGGTCTTTTCCTCATGTATAAAAAATCTCGAGCTAGCAAAGTTCCCAACGTTCAACTCCGCTTCTCGCGGTCATCATCTCCATCGCTATCATGTAGGTCCCGACGTTGGCCTTCAAATGCAGCACAACGTATATCCGAACCCTTTCACCCCTTATCCCAGTTGTATTGCTTCCTACTACCGAGCACCGAAGCTACACTATCCACCTTTCAACTACCGACCATTTTGCTAATTCCGGTTTACTTAAAGCAAGAAGAAGACTATTTTTATTTTCATTATAATGCATTGTTCGATTGAAACAGAAGAGAAAAAGTTGTGTTTTATAAGAGAAGGAACCGTGGAAGTTAAGCAATTAAGAACTGGGGTGATTTGCCATCTGAAAAGAAGGGGTATGGTATGCATTAAATAGAAAATGGTGTGCACGTTTGGAAAGAATGGCTACTTCGAGTAGGGGAATGGTGAAAGACTTGCATGTGCGGTTTTTACTTAGGAGTTAAGGTGTTTAGGAAACTTAAGTATTAAGTATATATGCTAGGGTAGGTTTGTATGGTTACAAACGTAGACTAAGTTTCCCATGCTTACATTAAATCATATGTATGGGCTATCCTAATCTAAGGTGTGGTCTGTGTTAAAAAGTGATGGAGTTGAAGCTCGGGTTTGATGTATTTAGGGATAGGCAGTACGTTCCTTTTTTTTAGTTGTTGTCATCTATTTAAATGATGGTTCTTTGTTTCTATTCACTACATATAGTTGCATTACTATTATATCACTCATTTATGGACTGCCATGAACATAAATAAAAATACAGTCGTGTCCAGCGAGGTGCCACGATCCCAAAAATATAATAATATCGGTGGGTTGGCTCATATTGTGAAACCCCAAAATATTGATATAGGGTGCGAAATACTCCAAATAAAAAGTTGTGTATTTAATTAATTAAAAATTAGAGTAAAATTCTAAAAATTAAATTATACCTACGTCTCAAAAGAATATTGTCCAAATTCGGATCCGATATCTAAATATATTTAAATAACCGTTATGGCCATAAACGAATATGTCGCTGCTTTTCTGAATATTTAATCTAGACATAACTGACACTCTGTAACATGAAATCATGGTTTTTCACTTCCATTAGAAAAATATAGTTCAACAGATTTGAATGTTTCTTATTTCAAGGAAATCCGACTTATAATGGATCATGTACACTCAGTTGAAGTTCAGAACGTTAAATTACGAATTGTAGCGTCGTTATGAGCTCGATTATATTTAATATATATTTTTATACGTTCAACTTCGGTTTAATTAATATATAGATCCACTTTTATTACGAATTCAATATTTAAACTGATTTAAATATAAACTGATAAGAGTGCGGGACGTTACATATAACTTCTGACTTGTACTTCCTTTGCATCTCGGGCTTTGGTTGAATTGGAAGTGGTCTTCAGAAGAGTCATCACATAGCAGTAGTGGAAGCTCAATTCGGTTCGGTTCGATCGGCTTCAGTCGGTTCAGTTCGAATACATCATCCTCAGGCTTCCCGTTCGGTTCGGTGCTCCACTTCAAGACAGTTCGGTTCGGTCGTCTCCATCCGGTTCGGTTTGGATGGTGCTCCATCGTCGATTCTGTTCGGTGCTCCTTTATCTCCAGATCCTAGTTCGATCCCTCTTCCTAGCTCTAATCTGATCCGATCCCCACGCCAAGCTCCGGTCCGATCCCAGTTCTAACTCAACGCAGGCGGCCTTACTTTTTGCCATGCACAAGCCTTGCCACTACTCCGGTTCGGTTCGGATATGTCTGATCTGATCCCCTATCTCGATCCAATACGGAATCCTAACACTTTTCCAATGAGCCTATTTTGTCCATTCTTGCCATACGACGGCGTTTCCAGCCATTCTAACCTTATTAACAATCATAAAGCATTCCAAACAGTAGTAATAGCATATAGAGTCAATCAAGAACATCAAAACATCAAGCATATAGGTTACTTAGGATCAAACATACCCTGAAACCATGAATTTCCCCTTAATCCCCTTAACCATGTTTTAAATATACGATTAGCAAACTTAATCCAAATTAAACCAAATTTTTATCAAAGCTATAAAATAATATTTTAGAATTTCGACATATTTTCACCGAATTTTATGAGCCATAATTTTGCTAACTATCACTAATCACCCATAATTAGCCGTAATTAGTGAATTAAAGTGCTAATCACTCACCTTAGCCACAAATAAATTCTTAGATATGAAACACCACTGATTTGGGTCGAATTCCTTTGCAACACAGCAACCCTAACTCTGTTTTGATGCCAATCCTCCTTGATTTGATGTAGATTTGCTTAATATGGGATTAGAAAGTGATTAGGAGGTAGTTTAGAAGGTGGAGGTCATTGCTAGGGTTAGAGAAATGAAAGTGGCGGCCAAGAAAATGAAATGAGATGGTTTACTAACTGATTTCAGCCTCTCCATAACCCTAATCCCGAAATGGGTTATGTGCGCTTTCATTAATTACTCTACTAAAACCGGTTAAGCTGTTTTTTCACCTTCCAAACCTTATTTCAACCATCTCCCAAACAGTAAGTCCGTTTGACAAATGTGACCACTCGGAAAAGTAAACCATCATCCGAGTCTGATGGAAGTGGTTTCAGGTCAAAACTCCTTACCAATCAAAAGTTATAGGCGAAACAAGATTTGCCAAGGGCAAAACGGTCATTTAAAATTCGGCAAAAATCGTGAACATGGGAAATGACCCTAATAGTCGTCTCCCAAAATCACACGACCATATGACTTCGTATGTGGATGAAATAAATATTCTACGATCCTCTGGTACGTAGAATACGAGTCCTTACACCCCCTGAAATTTCTTAACCAAAAAATATAAAGGTGTCCCACATGCCTATCAACCATTTACAAGCAATCAAACATACATAACAACACAACAAGTCTATCCTAGCATGCGGTTTACTAACAAGGTAATAACTATCACTATTAAAATCTTACTAGGCAAAGAGTTCTGGATGCATCTTCCTTATGTTCTCCTCTGTTTCCCAAGTACAGTTGTTCTCATTATCACCCCACTGGACCTAAACTAGTTTCACCGTCTTCCTTCGAAGTTTCTTCTTACCATGTCTGACAAAACGAATCGTTCTGTAGCTCCCTACTTCCTTATATTCCACTTCGATATCACCCAACTGATCTGGTGAAATAGTCATATCAGAATTGTGTACGAATTTCCTTAACTGGAAAACATGAAATACGTCGTGAACTCCCGCCATCTTGTCAAGTAATCCAACTTTATATGCCAAATTCTCAAGTTGTTCGAGAATTGGGAATGGACCAACAAATCTTGGTGCCAATTTACCTCTCTTGCCAAAATGAATAACATGCTTTAGCGGAGAAATCTTGATGAATACCAAGTTGCCAATAAGGAATTTCAATTCTCTTCGTCTTTTATTATCATAACTCTTCTGCCTATCTTGGGCAGCCTTCATTCGTTGTTGAATACACTTGAACTTATCAAAAGTTTCTCTTATTACATCTGTCCCAAGCACAAACTTCTCGTCGGTTCCAACCAACATGATGGTGAGTTGCACGGTCTTCCGTACAAGGCTTCAAATAGAGCCATACCAATACTGGACTGATAACTATTATTATATGCGAACTCAACCATATGCAAATGGTCATCCCATGATCCTCCAAAATCCAATATGCAAGCTCTTAAGAGATCCTCCAATTTACGATTCACCTTCTCTGTTTGACCGTCGGTTTGAGGATGGTACACGGTACTGAGATGTAATCAAGGTGGGTCTGATTGTCAAACTTGCTAACATCTCTGGATCCAATTCATACTTAGGTATGAAATGATATCGCGATATACTCTAGTTGCTTCCATTCCAGAAACATAGCCCCTAAACTGGCATGTCTCCTACTCAATGCATCAGCTACCGCATTGCCCTTCCCAGGAGTGTATGCGATATTGAAATCTTATGAAGCCAAGAACTCTAACCATCTCTGCTGACGGAGATTTAAATCATTTTGAGAGAATAGGTACTTTAATGACTTATGATCGGTAAACAACTCGAATCTTTCTCCCAAAAGATAGTGTCTCCACATCTTTAATGCGAACACGATCGCTGCCAATTCCAAATCATGGGTAGAATATCTTTTCTGATGCGGTTTCAGCTACCGATTAGCATAGGATACAACCCTACATCCTTACATCAGTACATCACTTAGTCTAGTACCACAGGCATCCGTGTATACCGTCATCTCTTCATTCCCTTTAGGAATAACTAACACTGGTGCACACGTCAACTTTTCCTTTAGGCTCTTGAATCCATCCTCACATCTTTCGTCCCAAGAAAAAGCTTGGTTCTTCCTGGTCAATTAGTTAACGGTGCCGCTATCTTGGAGAAGTCTTGGATAAACTTATGGTAATATCCAGTCAACCACAACAAACTTCTTACATCAGTTGCATTCTTGGGCGTAGACCAATCTTGTACCGTAGCCACCTTCACAGGGTCCACGGCAATACCATTTTCTGAAACAACATGGCCCAAGAATCTCACTTCCCTCCTCCAGAAGTGACATTTAAGAAATTTTGCTTTCAATCGGTGTTTCTGTAAAGACCTGTAAATTCCCGCTCTTTGGATCGACCATAAACCACACAAGTTTGACCCAAAAGTTGGAAGTCCACGAATACCTTAACTTTGAGAATACAACACATTAGAACAACAATAACAGACTTTTATAAACATCATAATGATGTTACATCAGAGTACAGAATATCAGAGTACATCGATAAATTAAATTACAGCGGAAGATGAACTAGAATAAATTAATACAATACGCAGCGGAAGACTTTCTATGCTCTCGACACAGCTTTAAGCTTCGACCCAGGATCCTGCTAAAGAGATAAATATCTGCAAAAAGCTACTCGATTGCCCGTGGGGAAAATATGGGCACCCGAGTTTGCCAGTGAAACAAACTACAGGTCATTCATGGGACTGGTATGAGAAATCTTAACTTAACTTAGCTAATAATAAGGCTAATCACAGGACCACGCCGCTAACGCGAAACGGGTTTACTCCATTGGGTTGCCAGTACATAAAATAAAGTAAATCGTTAAATCAGCGCAATGCTTTTTAGAAAAATGAAACCATTATAAGACTCAAGTCCCATCACACAATGCAATGCAAATTGGAGGATAGAGTTTTACCTTATAATGGTCAGAAGATGCTTAATACGATAAAAACGGATTTGATGTTATTATTAGTGTATATATGTTTCAAAAACATTTCAATCATATTGTATCAATCATAGATGGTATAGTACCCTATCCTTCTATGTCGTCATACTAGTTCTACAATCAAAACTGCATGGTGTCGTATTGGAAATTGGGATTCCATCATGAATCAAGGCTAGGGAGGAGCTCCTTACCGATTCGAGACACTTTAGCTAATGTCACAGGATGCCCCGCAGTGAACCCTTGCAAAGCTGCAGGGCCGGTCCACACATACGATTTTGCGGATTGGCAATTCCTGAACACACGTTTCCCGGTCCTATAGGACCTATCATCTGAGGCGCCTCATTCCATCATCCACATAAGTAAAATGCCATCCAGTTTAAGCACTGACACCACTCTTATCTAGAAAGAAACGTGCTGCTCTCCATGCATTCCCTTCACCCGTTTTAAACTCAACCGGGTTGTGAGGCTCGTGAAGCTACGTTATACACAAAACTACGCCTAAACTGACCATGCTTTGATCATCAACCACAAGGTCTGCTTTTCAACAAAAGCCTTGATCATTTGCATCTTAGCGTGCAAAATTGACAATTCACGCCATGCGATCGACAACCATCAATATATAAGAGGGTGTTAAGTAAGAGAATAAATTCTCCGCCACCAAACAATTATATATCAAATAGAAATCAATTTAAATACATGAAGTGAATTTCAACGTCGGACACACATCCATTTACAAGCTTATGCTCTGGGTCTGAGCGAAAGACAAATCCGTACAAATCAACACTACGTCCGGACGTCCACCACTGTAGCCCCTTCAAAGAAGCTACTCCAATCACGGGCGTCGGCAGTCATCGTCCATTCGATGTGAAGATCACCGGTCTTCAATCACCATCTTCAACTCTTCGACTTTCAATCGTCGTATGATCATTTGAAATGAGATTGAACTCGGACTTTTCAAATGACCCTCGCATATATCTATATTTAAAAATCATTTCATATCGTTGATATAAATTTATAACGATTAACCTTTATTTTTATTTATATAAAAATAATTAAATTCCATTTAACGACGCTTCAAGTCAAAAGGACGACCTTGGCGCTGTTTTCACCCAAATTTGTTTTACACATTTCTCTAAATCTAACTGTTGGAATTTAACACAATTCATAACGTTGGAAAGATCTTCCCAAGGCGAACCTAACGGTTTCAGATTTGGGAAAATCCGACGGTCGGATATTTCGGTATAATCAATTAAAAGTACAATTATATAAAGTGAACTACCACGCTCGATTCGTTTACTTTTAATTTATTTATATATATAATTATACAATTATATAAATATAATTCCTTTGTCCATTTCATTATTGTGATTATCATAACAAGTAATGAATGTTTTGTTTCATCACCCATTGATATGTTTATAATGTATAATGAATTGCATTTTAATACACTATATCTTGCTAACGACAAATATTCTCATTTATATCGATATATATCATAACACACAACAATGTTTTATTTTAATTTTCAATTTCCATACATATCCTATACACAAAATGTATATTTTTTCAACTCAGCTTTCAATTTACGCAACAATGTGCATTTTGTGTATCATTCAAATTTAAACAAAAATGAGTGTTTTTTTGTTCCATCTAATTTAACAAAAAGGTAACTTCTAGTGCGTCATTTTTAATTTAACAAAAATGAAGTTTTTGAACCATTTCAATCCTTAAAAAAAATGCAATACATTTTGGTGTCTGTATTTTTGTTAATCTTTTAATGAAAATCTAATTCATTAAAACTAAATTCCCATCGTTACAACTTTCATGTCCTTATTCTTTTTATTGAAAATCCAATTCAATAAAAAGTGAATTTCAATCATTATAATTCTTAGTGAAAAACTATTTACATAAAAATGTAAATCTCATATCTTTATAATTTTAAATGGAATCTAAATTTTCACCTTTATCTAATTACATAAAAATACAATTTTTCACTTTTAATCTAATTACATGAAAAATGTAATTTTTCCTTTTTAATCTACTTTGCATTAAAAATGTGAACCTTTCTAATTCTTCTAATTTATATTAAAAATGTATACTTTTCTTTCTTCTAATTTACATTAAAAATGTATACTTTTCTTTCTTCTAATTTACATTAAAAATATATATTTCTTACTTTTGGTTTTAATTACATAAAGATGTAATTTTCTTTCTTTAATCTTAATTACATAAAAATGTAATTTTCTTTCCTTTAAATCTTAATTACATAAAAATGTAATTTTTCTTTCCTTTAATGCTTAAGTTTATATTTCATATGTATCAACATGATTCTAAAATATGAATATATTTAATATGCAATAACATGATTCCATTCTACCTTTTTTATACTAGACAAAACGTGACATAAAAGAGGTTTCTTTTATTTACATTAAAAATGTAAATAAACATGCTACGCTTAATTTCATCTTTTGTTCACATTAAAAATGAAACATTAAACTCTACTCTTTTATTTACATTAAACATGCAAATAGAAATGCAACACTAAATTTCATTCTTTAGATTAAAAATGAAACATGAAACTCTAATCTTTTATTTACATCAAACATGTAAATAAAAACGCAACACTGAATTTCTTTTATTTTTTATTACAAACAATGAAGTTATTCATTTTTAACAAAACCATGAAGTTATTCCTTTTTAACAAACATAAATATTTCATACTTCTCGCTTTTAACACAACAAATGAATGTTTTGTTCTTTTATTTCATTTCACACAAGAATGAACTTTTGTTCTTTCATTACATTACATACAAAAATGAATTCTCTTAATTATAAACAAAAGTGATTTTTATTCGTTTACAAACAAAAGTGAATTTCATGTACTTCCAAACAAAAGTGAATGTCAATTTCTATTTACAAAACAGACGTAAATATTTTTTTTTTATTAACAAAATCAAGTTTCAATCTTTTTATTAACAAAATCAAGTTTCATATTTTTTAAATCTTATTCTTTAATCATACATAAAAATGTAATTTTATTTCACAATGTAAAAACTCATTCTTTAATTACATATAAATATGTAATTTTATTTTCGATGCAAACCTCATTCTTTAATTACATATAAAAAGGTAATTTTATAATTATGTCTTATTTGCATTGTGGAATGCAACAGAAAGCCTTACCTTTTACTTCAAGTTATATTCGCATTATGGAGTGCAAATAAAAAGGTGAGCTCTTACTTCTAAATTTATTTTATATTGGGGAACACAAATAAAAAGATGCATTTTTATTTCCATGTCATATTTGCATTGTGGAATGCAAATAAAAATGTAATTTGTATCCCTAAATTTTATTTGCATTGTAAAATACAAAATAAAAAGTGAATTTCTATTTCTATGATATATTTATAATAGAGGATATAAAAAAAAGATGTACATATTCTTCTATGCCATACTTGCATTGTGAAATGCAAATAAAAGAACAAATTCTATTTTTTTTAATGTATATTTGCTCTAGTGAATGCAAATAAAAGAATAAACTTCAATGACAATTAAAAAGTGATTTTATTTGTAAAACAAGTTCTACATTTCTAATCTTAACAAATAAAAAAATTATTTGTTTACAAACTCTATTTTAATGAAACATTTCATTCAAAAAGGTGATTTCTACCTTAATGTATGTTTCTGTTCTAATATGTTAAAACAGAACGACAATTTATTCTAATCTTTTTATTCATTTAAACCAAACATCAAAATAAAAATATTGTTTTTATTTTATACTTCAAAGTTTAACACACATGAATATAAAATATTCTATATTCACTATAATGTACGATTTTATCGTATACACAAAATTCTAACAATCATAAATATCTAATCACAATCAATCGTTCATCATAATCGCAGCACAATCAACATTGAAATAAATACATACATACAACATGAATCTCATACTGAATGAATATATATATTACTAAATAAAATAAATAAATAATTTTAATTTTTAAAATAGAAATCTCACCAAGTTTTTTCTCTTTTAATTCAGATCTAAAATTTTCTAAAATTCCAAAGTGCTCTGTTCAAGCTCTAGTCAGTGTCATGCTGTAGATCTTGGAAAGACGAGTCCAACGCATTCAGTTTCGTTCGATTCTGATTTGAAATGAACAAGTTACGACGCTTCGAACATTGGATAAATTAATACGTTATTAAATAAAATAATTAGTTTAATTGATCTCTCCTCTTAACCTTTCTTCCACGGTTACACTACAGGCCATCGTTTGAACCCATTTGCACCGACCTTCATCACCAGAACGCACCGCGCCTCGAGCCCTGGGACCACGATCCGAACACACCACACCGAAGCCCCGTCCACGAGCTACCATCGCCGGCCGTAGGGTCCAGCTCGCCGCCTCTTGTGCGCCGCAGCACGGGACCCAAGTCGGCAACTTTGGCCTTCGATTTCGGCGCCTCCATCCCACTATATCCGATCACCACCGATCAACTCAAAGAACTCACCATTTCTTCGATTCTTGTTTTGAATTTATCCTTTAATTCGATTTATAGGAGGAGAATTTAGGGATTAGGATTTGGAGCTCTTCAGCCATTCAAGAAAAGGATACGGCGGCTGATGTATATGGATTAGGGTTACGTATTTGACTAGGTATTTATAGGTGTATTTTTATTTATTTAATTCAAAAATTCCTATTTATCAATATGAACACCAAACCCAACGAGTGTCACCGCTAGCTAATAACCCCTATCCCGGAGACAATGGAACATGTTTCGTAATCCAATTCGGCTGTTTTTTCTTAAATTTTAATTATAAATCATTTAGTTATTTAATTTAACCGTACATATAAATTCACCGGGGCCACATATGGACTCTAAAAATTACAGAAAAATTATTTCTGGCTTTCTTTTGTCGATACAGTCCTAACAAGACTAATTTCATCGAATTCTGAGACTTCTTGAAAAATGGCCTTTTTCTGGTCGACCAATTTGACTAAAACTGACAAAACACGTTTTCTTTTGCCACGCTCACATATTAATTCGAAAAATTCTGGAAAATTAAACTTAACAATAATTTGACATTCCGGTTCCAACAAAAGTGGTTTCGTCGAAAACCGAGGTCGTTTGCAAAATTGCTATTTTTAAGGGTTATATATTATATTAAAATATATATAATTTCTGCAGCGACTTTTCTAAATTTTAAACTAGACATAACTACTAATTTTTAAAACAAAATTTCAATTTTTCAGATTCGTTAAAGATATGGTTAAACAGATTTAAATATTTTTTGGTTTTACTGAAATCCGATTTATTTTGCCTACTGTACAGTTAGTAAAAGTTCAAATTCAAAATTTCAAACTGCAGCGCTGTTTTAAACTCCTTTCATAATTATATTAAATTTATTCGTTTTAACTTCTATTAAAATAGAATTTTGATCGTTATTATTTAAAATAAATAATTTTAAATATTCAATTTCCCTTAAAATTTCTAAAATAAAAATTTTAATTGGCCCCAAAATTCCGGGTTGTTACAGTCTCCCCCACTTAAAAACTTTTCGCCCTCGAAATGGAACCATGCTAAAGTGTTTAATTACCTAACTCAATTTTTCATTCTTTATTATTCATTCATTGGTTTAAATAATTTTATAGTTGATAAACTTTTCAAAAATATAGCTTTAATATATTCAAAAATCATATTTTCTAGAATAGACTATAATTACAAATACGTATATTATAAGCTTGTTACTCTCAACTCATTCTAGGGCATTACTAACCCCATCTCTAGTGAGTTTTCTCATTCTAGGATACTGCTGATCCTATCTCTAATGAGTATTCTTGTTGGATATTACTAATCCAATCTCTGATGAGTCTTTTGTTCTGTTCTAACGAGTTGTACCCCAAAGATTTGAGCTAACCAAAGCTCTGATACCGACTGTAAAGACCTGTAAATTCCCGCTCTTTGGATTAACCATAAACCACACAAGTCTGACCCAAAAGTTGAAAATCCACGAATACTTTAACTTTGGGAATACAACACATTAGAACAACAACAACAGACTTTTATAAACATCATAATAATGTTACATCAGAGTACATAATATCAGAGTACATCGATAAATTAAATTACAGCGGAAGATAAACTACAATAAATTAATACAATACACAGCGGAAGACTTTCTATGCTCTGGACACAGCTTTAAGCTTCAACCCAGGATCCTGCTAAAGAGATAAATATCTGCAAAAAGCTACTCGACTGCCCGTGGGAAAAATATGGGGACCCGAGTTTGCCAGTGAAACAAACTACAGGTCAGTCATGGGACTGGTATGAGAAATCTTAACTTAACTTAGCTAATAATAAGGCTAATCACAGGACCACGCGCTAACACGGAACGGGTTTACTCCATTGGATTGCCAGTGCATAAAATAAAGTAAATCGTTAAATCAACGTAATGCTTTTTAGAAAAATGAAACCATTATAAGACTCAAGTCCCATCACACAATGCAACGCAAACCGGAGGATAGAGTTTTACCTTATAATGGTCAAAAGATGCTTAATACGATAAAAACGGATTTGATATTATTATTAGTGTATATATGTTTCAAAAACATTTCAATCATAATGCATCAATCATAGACGGCATAGTACCCCATCCTACTATGTCGCCATACTAGTTCTACAATCAAAACCGCATGGTATCGTATTGGAAATTGGGTTTCCATCATGAGTCAAGGCTAGGGAGGAGCTCCTTACTGATTCGAGACACTCTAGATAATGTCTCAGGACGCCCCGCAGTGAACCCTTGGAAAGCTGCAGGGCCGGTCCACACATACGATTTTGCGGATTGGCAATTCCTGAACACACGTTTCCCGGTCCTATAGGACCTATCATCCGAGGCGCCTCAATCTGTAACACCCCACGTCCATTAATGTCACTCACGAAGGGAATGCATTAACTTCCATGGAGGTTATAAGTGAATATAGAACAGAAAAATTACAACAAGACAGATAGTAAATAGTACTTGGAAATCTAAAACTTCATTTTATTGCAGCGGAAATTAAACATGTTTGTTACATCATAAAACCATAGATCATAACCAAGTACAATATTCATCTTCATAAAAACAAAATACATAATCCCATTAAAAAGATAACAAGTTGGACTTTACTTCAACGGTCCGAGCTTTCCAAAGAGAGATGAAGCAATTCAATCAAACTCCACTAGAGCTGGGCCCAACCTGAGGACCTGGAGGGGGAAAAAGGATAGAAATAGAGGGGGTCAGACATAAAGTCTGGCGAGTATGTTAATTCTAACAATCCTATTATCAAAATAACTAGACTAAGGCATAAGCTGGAAGACAAGTAAATGTCTATGAACTCTTAGGAAGATAAAGATAGCGTTTAAGATAACGTTAAAGATAATGGTAATTACTAACGAATGATTACTACACTGCACCGCACATTACTACACTACACCACACCAGTCACCCTATTGTTTGATCCCACTTGCTTCACACAGAAACTTTATAAATAGCCTTACGTACCCCTAGCTGACTACATAGGTGTCGTCTGCCCCTATCTCCACTAGGTGTACCCCACTACCCACTTTCGATCGGCTCCCTACTCGTAGATACCCGTGCTGGCCCCACAGTGGGGTGTATCACTCCCCTAAAGTGGCAACCCGATACAACTTGAGAATGCACAGCTTATACCTGCATGATGCAACAACGTCTTACCTACCAGCCCGAGTCCACACACGCATACGAAACCCGTTGGACTTGCATTGCCACCGCTCCCTGTTTTGGCCTCTTACAGTCGAACCCAGCATGCGTGTCCCGTCCTCGACTTAGGTCGAGCCCACAAAGATACGTTTGGGATACTGGTCGAAATGGGCCCCCACAAGCTACCCACCTAAGCTTGTCACTTGTATATCCCACTTAACCCTCTTAGTCATGTTCATTTACATGTGTGTTTGGTTAAGTCTTACTAATCGTATTTCACATGCCACTAAGGGCACCCCCTAGATTCCTCATACCACCCAAGGCACCTACTTAACCCCCATGTCCCACCTTACATGTTTATCTGGTTGAGTATTTCTTAATTCATTCATGCCATAACCTCATAAAGACCTCTCACATTAGACTGGCATTTATGGCAGCTGGATTTGCCGGGCGGGTCCGGGCAGTCTTACACCATAAAAGAGTCTAACCTCGTGTCTTTACAACCGTTATGCTTTAGTTTAGGCCTAGGACCTCTCACATTGGGCTGACATTTGTGACCACTTGATTTGCCAGGCGGGTCCGGGCAGGTTTACGTCACAAACGAGTCCAACCTCGTGTCCTAAGCATTGATTAACACTTAAAATCTTTTACCCCAGTTTTAATAATTCCCTATTCAAATTATTAATTAAGTCAACTTTTAATGATGTCCATAATTGACTCAATTATGGCCATCCACTTATGGCATGCAAAATCATATCAATTGCACCCAAACTTTTTTAATATTAAATCCTTAATATTACCCCTACCCCACGTTTATACGTTCGCTTATTCAACGCATAATATAGGCTAGACTTTTATAGTCTAACACCTAGCACAAAGATAAATTATCACAACATATAGACAATTAAATTAAAACTAATCATAATAGGGGTGAAACTTGCATAAACTACACATGTTAAGGATCAAAAGGTGTCAACTTGTTAAATGTCTCAATTTACTTGATATGATCATAGCCCAAATCTATACATAAACTTGCATATGGGGTTTTTAGGCAACATAATGATGGTGTGAACTAACATAGGTTATCACATATGTCATAGCATAATTCTAGATGTCATAATAGATGTCTTGGTATATGTTCATAACTTTTCTAATCAATCTAACTTGCATATGTGACTTGTCATATAGATCAACATAACCCAAACATGATGATTTAATTAATATGAACTAACTAGCATAGATGGTAACATCATGGCCTTTTTAACATGTATGATTCATTACAACTTAGCATAGAAACTTTCAACATACATAACATCATCATAGCATGATTTACAACATATAAGATAACATCATCACATAACATTGGATTTACAATATACATGATAGCAAAAGGGGTTTACAACAACATATATGATAATTCACATCATCTACTCATAATCCATTCATAACTCAACCTAATTAAAATGATAATAATCTTGTTAAGATCATCATACTCACAATTTAGAGAAGAAAAGATAGAGTTTTGCTTTGCTTTAGGGTTGAGAGAATTAGAATTGAATTTGCTTTTCTTCTTTCTTAGTTGGCGGCGGCTCCATTGATTTCCATGGCGATGGTAACTTTTCTATTTTAATTAGGTTTAGGGTTAGCATTAGGATGTATTTATAAGTGTAGGAAGTTATTTAGGACCATTAGATTAACCCTGAACCCAGAGAACCAATCAAATGCAAAATCTGCAATTGAACGAATCGGCCCACGGGTTGACAGCCAAACACCCTGGATTAACCCCTACTCGACCCAGCGAGGCTCGGGTCGACCTCAAAAATGAGCCGGTTAGGTTATTCCCCCTCCCAATTCGCTGTTTTGAACTTTTTCGCATATTTATTTATTTAATTTTTAATTTATATATATATATAAATATATATCAATATATATATATATTTCTCTGCGCAACCCATTTCACCTAATTCTTTTCTAAAAATTAAGTATACTTTAATTTGTGAATTTTAATGTTATAAAATTACGGGGTGTTACATTCTCCCCTCCTTAAAGGATTTCGTCCCCGAAATCTCCAAGTCAAGAAGAATGTATATCCTACCATCTAATCGTCCATCTACTCAGCCATCAAACACCAGCATCCATTGTCCTTAAAAGACTTCTAATGCTTTAATGTTTATATGCACAGTGTGTGTATATGTCCATATCTAATGCAAAATTAGGCGGTCTACTGATTCAGTCGACCTCCTTAGTGCAATTCATGATAGTGCCATGCGTCCAATATGTATGCAAAAGATTCCTAATTGTACATATTAATTCTATATGCGTGCACAACCATCCACCCGAATGCAGCAACTATAAGATAATACAACCATTATACATCCATTTTACTAAATACATCCATATATATGCAATATGCAATATGAAGTGACTGAGCCGATCTGGTGCCTAATAGTGTGTGTGTATGCATCCACGAGCAACCACTAGCAAACACTTGCATCCACTTTTCATCCACCATACATAACATTTCTCAAACACATGTTTCAACCATAGGATTATCCTAACTAAAGGTCAAAGAAACTAGCGAGAGGATATACTAAAGATAAGATAAGTACAAGCTAAGCGATAAAGGAGAAATTAAAAGACATACCCTCAAAAAGAAAAGGGTATCGTGAACGCATCTTCTCTTCTGTCTCCCAAGTAGCGTTGCTCTCATCATCTCCCCATTGCACTTTGACTAGTCTGACCTCTCGATTCCTCAACCTCTTGATCTCCGACCCAAGAATGTGCGTAGGAGCTCGTCGAATTGTCGCATCACGCTCTATCTCCACCTCTCTAAGCAAGCTCGGCTCTACCACTTCCGCGGTCTCGTGCAAGCACTTCCTCAAATGTGACACATGGAATACGTCATGTACACCACTAAGTCTCTCGGGCAACTCCACTCTATACGCCATCCGTCCAATCCTCTCCTTAATACGAAACGGCCCTACAAACCTTGGTGCTAATTTCCCAACGGACCCAAAGCGAACAACGTTTCGTAATGGAGACACTTTGACAAAGACCATGTCCCCAACTTCAAACTCGAGATCTGTCCTCCTCTTATCCGCATAAGATTTCTGCCTATCTTGCGCTGCTTTCATCCTCCTTCGAATCAAGTCGATCTTCTCTGAAGTCTCCCTAATCATATCGGGCCCAAGTAAGATCTTATCCGTAGATACCCACCGACATGTGAGACGACCCCAAACCCCGTACTGACGGCGGCAAGGGTAATCCGTGGAATATAACACATAAACAGATAATAGCAGAACAGAATTAAATAAACACACCAGATAATGAACAATAGAATATACTGGATAAAAGTAATCATCAGAGTTACACAGTATGCAGGATCTTACTTAGTACAAATACAGTTCAGCTATACATAAATGTCTATAGGCGAAACAAACAAAATATGTACAATAGGAGCTGAACAGCATAAAAAGAGATAAATGATAGAATCCATCTTCAGCTCCAGCTATCCAGAAAGAACCAGCTAAATCTGAATACAAGGCTGCCCGTGTAGAAAAAGGGGCACCCGAGTTTGAAAGTGAAACAAACTACGAGTCAGTCATGGGACTGGTATGAGAAATCCACTCAACACATATATAATTGGCTAATCACAGGACCACGCCACTTTCATGGAACGGGTTTACTCCATTGGATTGTCGGTGCGTTAAAACAAATCTTTCTTTTAAACAACGCAATGCATTTTATAAAAATGAAGCCATTATAAGACTCAGTTCCCATCACACAATGCAACGCAAACCGGAGGATAGAGTTTTACCTTATAACGGCCAAAATATGCTTGATACGAATAAAACAAAGGCAATTGATATTATTGCTAGTGTTTATATGTTTTGAAAACAATTTCAAATCATAACTATCAATCATAGACGACATGAGCATCCCATGCCACTATATCGCCAAATATATATACAATCGAAACCTCACAGTCACGTATTTGGAAATTGGATTTCCGTCATGAACCAAGGCAAAAGATAGTCCTTACCGAATTCGAGACTGCCTAGCCCGAGTCTCAGGCAAGCGCGCAGGCAAACCTTGGATCGTCAGGGCCGGTCCACCGATGTGGATTATTATGCCTGAACACTACGTCTCTCCGCCCTTTGGGGCGTAAACGAGCCAACGAATGACTCCATCAGACCCGGATCGTGCGATCAAACCGAGGCGCCTCACAACAGCAACAACCACACATGTGAAAAGTATATAAATGTCATGGCTGGTAGGTCACTGACACCACCCTATCTAGGAAGAAACGCAGGCCCTCCCTGATGTCCTCTCCCGTTTCTGGTTCATACCGGGGTGTGAGGCTCGCGATTTTTCATTATACACAAAGCTACGCCACACCGGCGGTGCTTTGATCATCACCACAAGACTTTGCTTTTCAACAGAAGCCCTGATCACTGCATCTTAGCATGCCACACAGGCAATTCATGCCATGTGACTGATGTCCATCGATATACAACCTCTGAGCTCGTGCGTTTCAGAGAAGGGCGTTAAGCAAAAGAATAAATTCTCCGCCGCCAAATAGATGTATATTTAATAGAGATCAATCAACACAGAATAAAATCCAATGTCAGACACACAGTCCATTTACAAGTGGGTCTGAACGAAACCGGAGGCACTAAATACCTCGCTAACCCATAGATCACCACGTACGTCTGGACGATCACCACTCATTATCCATATTTCGGGATGCCTCCCAATCAGGACCTCGGTTACCACCCAAACGAGGTGGAGATCTCTGGTCTTCGACCACCGTCTTCATCTTCGAATTTCAACCGTCGGTCAATTATTCGAAATGAGAATTAACTCGGCCTTTTCAAATAATTCACGTATATTTAGAATTTCAAATCAATTTATTTCAATGGTTAAATCATTCGACAACACCAATTTTGTTCTTTATTGTAATTTTCACACCAAACACATTCAACCGTCAAGTACCACATAAATCGAGCAAATTCAGTTTATTTCCATTCCATATCGTTTATGATATTTTATAACGATTTATCACTATTTTTATTTATTTTAAAATAGCCAATTTATTCAAAACGACGCTTCGGGCCATAACGCGGTCGTGGCGCTGTTTTTCTTCAGATTTGATTTACACATATCTGAAAATCTAACCGTTGGATCTTCACAAAATTTACATCATTAGAAAGATCTTTTCAAAACGAATCCAATGGTTCCAGTTTCGGGAAAATCCGACGGTCGGATCTCCCGGTACAATCATTTGAAGTTTCGATTTCAAAATACGAACTGCAGCGTCGTTATTTGATTAAATATAATTATATTTATATGTATATAAATATAATCGTTTCTGGCACTGTTTTTCTTCAGATTTGAATTAAACATTCCAGACAATCCAACCGTTGGATTTTTACAAAGTTGGTGCCGTTGGAAAGATATTTCCAAGGCGAACCCAACGGTTGCGGTTTCGGGAAAATCCAATGGTCGGATTTCTCGCACTAGTTGTTTGAAATCGCAGTTTCAAAACACGAACTGCACGGCCACGTTTCGTTTTAATTTTATTTATATTTATATATTTATATAAATATAGTTCATTCAACAATTTCAATATCGTTTTCACTTCAATTATTTCACTAACGCCTTTAAATTTTGGAAAATTTTTCCATAACCTCCTTTGTACGGGAGGGGCTGGGAAAATTCCCAAATAGCCACACGGGCGTCTCATGTCAAAAGAAAAAGAAAAAGCCAAGCGGCTAGCCAACAGGCTCATAAAATCATCACCCAAACAAAACAGTAAATGTGTACCTATTTGTCGGGCACAAAATTTTATTCCTCTTCTCTAGCCCCTTTGCTATAACCTGTTCAATAAATATGCATGTACATATATAGAGTTCTTATCACTTAACATTTTCCATTCAACTTCATATTTGATTCCATTTGGTTTAAAAACACCATTCATTCTAATGTTGCATGCATAGGCAAAAATCATATCATTAGCTAATTAATGAATATTTCAACTCATGCATATTTATTGGAACGAGTGGCTATTTTTAACACTTCACATTTCAACGATTCATGCATATAATAAAAATGTGATTTTTATTTTTAAACAATTCATTTCAAAAACACTATTATTTTATATAGTTTATATTGATGTTAAAATTGGGATTTTTATTATAAAACAATTTATTTCAAAATATGAATACCATTCAACACATGAATTTCTAATCAACGAATGAATATCGATTCAACACATGAAGGTTTTCTATGGTTTCTATATATAGATAAAAATGTGATTTTTATATTTAAAACACGAATACCATTCAACACATGAATTTCTAATCAACGAATGAATATCGATTCAACACATGAAGGTTTTCTATAGTTTCTATGTATAGATAAAAATGTGATTTTTATATTTAAAACACGAATACCATTCAACACATGAATTTCTAATCAACGAATGAATATCGATTCAACACATGAAGGTTTTCCATAGTTTACATATATAGATAAAAATGATATTTTTATATTTAAAACACGAAGACCATTCAACACATGAATTTTAATTCAACGAATGAATATCGATTCAACACATGAAGGTTTTCTATAGTTTACATATATAGATAAAAATGTGATTTTTATATTTAAAACACGAAGACCATTCAACACATGAATTTTAATTCAACGAATGAATATCGATTCAACACATGAAGGTTTTCTATTCAACGAATAAATATAGTTTCAGGAAATGAAAATAATTCAAATACATGAATATTATTCAAAATTTTGGCAGCATAACGGCCGGGTAGTTAAAACCGAGACCGTCCCTAGTACGGCTCCTCGCTCTACCTTAAAACCTCGCGGTTTTTGACAATGGGGATCATGCATCTAGTTCGCACGTAGGCGGCATGTATATATTTATTTCATTTCCACAAACTAATCCTATGTGGTTTCAACCAAATATTTCTCAACCACAAATGGGTATTTTTCAACCCCAATCAATCAATATCAACCACAAACAATCCCAAACAATCATTCGCTATCAATCAATTTTCACACCAATCACAACCGATAAATATCGTCCATGGTTTGTGGACGAGGGGCATATATATATATATTTATATTTATATATAGCAATTCACTTCTATTTCAACACATATATAATTTTTACAACGCATATATAACTTATACATCGAACATAAAACTTATACAAGAGGTGTACAACGCTTATATAACCCATACATCGACTATATAATTTATACATCGTCGTTTTCCATATCATTTATAAATTAGAAATCTCACATTGGGTTCCACTCCACCAAAAATAGCAGAAGGCTCAGAAAAATATGCGGTCTCTTCTAGAATGTAGAAGACGTCCACACGAGTCCACTGTCTCTTGTTTCACTGAATTTCAACCATAAAGCAAAAAGATATGATTTTTCAAAGTTTGCAACACTTAAAAGTGTAAAAACAGTTGAAAATATAGAGCAGTCGTTAGTTTTCAAACCTGGTTCGAAACTAGGTTTTGATCTTTTGACCAAACTGTTGCGCGATAGGGGAATCGGGTCATACGGTGTCGAAGAGGGCTGGAAGGCGCCTGAACGACGGGTGGAGGCGGCCGGTTCGGTGGGGCCCAATGGCCACGGCGGTGCCCCAAAGTTCTGACCTTCTCGAGCTCGATTCTCTCTCCACACTCAATGAAAATATTCAAACTTGGTATGGATTTAAAGAGGGGAAGAAGAGCTTTAAAATGGATCTGGAATCACTCGATTTCATTGAGAAATGAGAGAGAAATCTCTCCGGGAAGATTTGAAATCATTTCCGTCTCGTGCGCAGGGGGGTTACGGGCCTGAGCGAGGTGGAAGATGAATTGTGATTGGCCGGCTCATTTTTTTATTTTTTTTCAAAAATCTGAAAATATCCATCTTCACATACGAACTCCAATCCAAACCCAACGACTGTCGTCCCTAGCGTTTTACCCCCATTCCGAACGCAATGGGATATGTTTCATAGGCCCATTCGACTGTTTCAATCAGTTTTCCTTCAAATTAAAATATATAACATCCAATATTTAATTTGAACGTACATTTCAATTTGCCAAGGCCACAAATTGATTCGAAAAATTCGAGAAAAATAAAACTGGCTATGTTTTGACGATACGGTCCCGACAAAACTAGTTTCGTCGAATTCTGAGACTGTTTGCAAAAAGGCCCATTTCTGGTCGATCCAAATTAACTGTAATTGATCAAAACACGTTTTCTTTTGTCACGCTCACATACTAGCTTCAAAAATTATGAAATTTGAAACCTAGCAAAAACTTCACATCCCGGATCCAACAAAAGTGGTTTCGTCGAATTCTGAGGTCGTCTGCAAAATGGCCAATTTCACGGGCTATATAAATTCCATAGCGACCTTTCTGAAAATTCATTCGGCCATAACTTTTGCTTTCCGCTATGAAAATTCGATTTTTCAGATTCCTTAGAAAGGTATTCACTAACAGATTTAAATATTTTTGGTTTCACTAAAATCCGTTTTGTTTTACACCCGGTACAGTCCGACAAAGTTTGAATTCAATTTTTGAAACTACAGCGCCTTTTCAAGCCTTGTTTTATAATTAGAATTAATTATATTCGTTTTCAATTATCGATTCAAACTCAGTTTTCATTGCTATTATTTAAAATATTTATTTTAAATATTTAAAATCCATTATTCTAGCCAATTTAAAAAATTTAAATTGGTTCAGATTTTCTGGGTCGTTACAACATGTAGGTGAACGACAAGGTCGTCCATAAAGAGCTTCGAATGGTGCTATACCAATGCTGGACTGAAAGCTGTTATTATATGCGAACTCCACCAATGGAAGATGCTCTTCCCACATACCCCCAAAGTCTAGGATACATAGCCTCAACAGATCCTATAGAATGCGATTCACCCTCTCGGTCTGGCCGTCCGTCTGAGGATGATATGCGGTGCCCAAACATAACTGAGTCCCTACCGCCTCTTGTAAGCTTCTCCAAAATTCGCTAGTGAAAATAGGATCGCAGTCGCTCACTATGCTAGAAGGCACACCGTGCAAACGAACTATCTCTCGAACGTATACAGAAGCTAACCATGGAGCAGATCTCTTACTCTACAAGGGAATGAAATGGGCGCTCTTAGTAAGTCTATCTACTATAACCCAAATCCCTGTATTACCCCTCCTCGATCGCAGTAATCCATCCACAAAATCCATCGAGACACTCTCCCACTTCCATAGTGGAACCTCCAATGGGTGAAGCAACCCACCGGGTTTCTTTTGCTCCGCTTTTACTTGTTGGCATACCAAGCATCTAGCGACATACTCGGCCACGTCTTTCTTCATGCCGGCCCAAAAGTAAACTCTCTTCATGTCTTTGTACATCTTGTCCCCGCCGGAATGGTCATCTTCGAATGATGTGCTTCGTCAAGAATAGTCTTCCTTAGGTCATCATCTTTTGGTACACAAAGTCTACCGTCCCTACGTAACCAACCCTTATCATCTAGGGTATACCTACGGAGATAGCTTGATGACTCCCCTCCTTTGAGCTTTTCTACTAACTCAACTAACTGTGGGTCGTCTCGCTGTGCCTCGCCAATCCGTCCCAAAAGCGTAGGTCTGACCTCCAAGGATGCTAGCAAACCGGGTACGAAGTCAACGGAAGGTCTAAAGTCAAACATCGAAATGAATTCTAAACTTCGCCGCTCAACAAACAAAGGACTTAAGGATAATCTTTTTCTACTTAAGGCGTCTGCCACCACGTTACCCTTGCCAGGGGTATAGGCTATTTCGATGTCGTAGGACGCTAAGAACTCCATCCACCTTTGTTGCCTTAAGTTCAAGTCCTTTTGAGAGAATAGGTATTTTAAAGACTTGTGGTCAGTGAATAATTCGAATTTCTCGCCAAGAAGATAATGACGCCAAGACTTAAGTGCGAAAACAATAGCGGCCAACTCTAGGTCATGTGTGGGGTAATTCTTCTCATGCACTCTCAACTGCCTTCCACCATAGGCTATTACCCTGCCCTCTTGCATTAAGACTGCGCCTAGTCCTGTCCCACAAGCATAAGTATAAACGGTAAACGGCTTACTCCCATCTGGCAATACTAAGACTGGGGCTGAAGTCAAAGCTCTCTTCAAATGTTGGAACGCATCATCACAATCTACGTCCCATGTGAAAACTAGGTTCTTCTTCGTCAAGCGTGTCAATGGAGCTGATATCTTTGCGAAGTCTTTGATAAACTTCCTATAGTAGCCAGCCAACCCCAAGAAACTTCTCACTTCGGTAGCATTTTTAGGAACCTTCCAATCTTGGATGGCCACCACCTTCGCGGGATCTACATCTATCCCTTCTTTGGAAACCACGTGTCCTAAGAACCGTACTTCCTTCCTCCAAAAATGACACTTAGAAAATTTAGCTTTAAGCTTATGCGCTCGAAGAGTCTCCAACACTTCCCTAAGATGTAGGGCATGCTCTTCTTCATCCTTAGAAAAGATCAAGATGTCATCTACAAAGACTACCACAAATTTGTTAAGGTACTCCATAAACACCCTACTCATCAAATCAACAAAGTATGCGGGGGCGTTTGTCAAACCGAAGGGCATCACTAGCCATTCATAGAAACCGTCCGGAGTCCAAAAGGCAGTCTTGTCAATGCTATCCTCAACCACTCTCAACTGATGGAAACCAGTGGCTAAGTCCAACTGCGAAAACACTGAGGCGCCAACTAACTGATCGAAGAGATCGTCAATCCTCGGTAGTGGATGTCTGTTCTTCTTAGTAAGTTTATTAAGTTCTCTATAGTCCACACACAGTCTAAGGGACCCATCCGCCTTCGTGGCAAATACTATTGGAGCACCACACTCCGATATACTTCGTCTTATGAACCCCTTCTCAAGCAACTCCTTCACTTGCTTACTGAGTTCCCTCCTTTCACGTAGAGCCATGTGGCGTACTGGCAAAGATACTGGTTTCACATTATCCACAAGATATATTCGAAAATCTATCTCCCGCTTTGGAGGCAAGCCCTTCACCTCCTCAAACACATCCGAATATTCTCGGACCACTCTAACAGATCGTAGATTTTCCTAAGACACGTCAAGCGATTCTAGATAACTTAGCATAACTGAATTTATGGGATTACAGAAGATTTCGGCAGTGTTGCCACGGCGAGTCACAAGCCTAACTACTCTCCTTACATAATCAAGAACGGCCCCATTTCTGGATAACCAATCCATTCCTAAAATTATCCCATAGCCCGTGAAGCCCAACACATAAGCATCACATCAAAATTCAACGCTAAGTATGGAAATTTTCAAATCCAAACACATCATAGACAAATAAGCTGAGCCCCTAATTGGATTCGAAACAACTAAGGGATCCTCTACTAAACTAGTGTTTAAGTGCAGTGATTCAACTAATGATGTACAGATCAACGAATGTGATGCGCCCGAATCGAATAAGGTACGGACAGGATGATCAAACAGAAAAACTAAGCTTTCAACAGAAATGGTTCTACCTCGTTCTTGCAGCGGTGGGACCGCGAGAGCCTGAACTTGTCCCCTAGCCTGCACTGGTGCCATAAGAGCCTGCACCTGTCCTCCCGAGGTAGCTCCTGCCCTCTGCCCCTTCTTTGGGCAGTCCTTCACTAAATGTCCCGCATCGCCACAATGAAAACAGCCTGTCTTCTTTTTCTTTCGGCAATCCTTGCTGAGATGGCCTGGGGTTCCACAGTTAAAGCACTTCTTCTTTCCCTTGCCATTATTGTCTTTTCCACCCTTCTTGTTTTGCTGTTGTGGTTTCTTCTGATCCCCCTTCTTCTCGGGTGCCTTATCAGCTTTAGCGCTTTTCTCCTCATGCATGAGCGCCATTTCTACTAACTTCTCAAAGGTGGCCCCCATCGGGATGTGGGTCATAGCCAACCCTTGCAATGGTTCATTTAAGCCATTCACGAACCTTAGAGCCTTCTTCTCCGGTGTGTTTACTAAGTCCAAGCCAAACCTTGCTAACTGATTAAATTTATTGACATATTCTTTCACTGATGAGCTTCCTTGTTTCAATGTCAAGAACCTTTCCATATATAGATTTTCTTCCGCCCTTGAGAGAAACTTCGAATCGAACCTACGTCTGAAATCCGCCCAAGAGTCAACAGGATGCTACCCATTAGTGACCTCCCACCAAAACGATGCCTCTCCCTTCATCAACCAAGCTGCTAATCGAACTCTCCTCCCTTCTTCTACTTCAAAGATTTCTAGCAATTCTTCCACCTCCTTAAGCCAATCTCTAGCTTCCACAAACGTTTCTGACCCTTGAAATGGTTTTCCACCCATAGCCTTGAATTCCTTGCACGTCTTTGCAAAAGTATCTACGCGAGGAGGAGGAGGAACGATTGCAACTGGTGGTGGAGGAACATTGGTTGGACCTGCAGCGGCCCTAGCCTCTAATAGCCTCCTATACCATCCTGGTATCGTTACACCGTCGGGTAGATTAAGATCTTCAGCCATGCTGAAACGAAAAAGGAAAGATTCAAAATAGAGAATTCGAAAGATAAAGATATGTGGCTATTGGGGATTATGCTCTTCTTAAAAACTTTTCTCCTTAAATTTCTCATTAAAACATGTTTTTGAAAACACTTCTTCCAAAAATAACTATTTTTCTAAAGTATTTTTATCTGTTCTGGTAACCTCGCTCTGATACCACGTGTAACACCCCACGTCCATTACTGTCACTCACGAAGGGAATGCATTAACTTCCATGGAGGTTATAAGTGAATATAGAACAGAAAAATTACAACAAGACAGATAGTAAATAGTACTTGGAAATCTAAAACTTCATTTTATTGCAGCGGAAATTAAACATGTTTGTTACATCATAAAACCATAGATCATAACCAAGTACAATATCCATCTTCATAAAAACAAAATACATAATCCCATTACATAAATAGCCATTAAAAAGATAACAAGCTGGACTTTACTTCAACGGTCCGAGCTTTCCAAAGAGAGATGAAGCAATTCAATCAAACTCCACTAGAGCTGGGCCCAACCTGAGGACCTGGAGGGGGAAAAAGGATAGAAATAGAGGGGGTCAGACATAAAGTCTGGCGAGTATGTTAATTCTAACAATGCTATTATCAAAATAACTAGACTAAGGCATAAGCTGGAAGACAAGTAAATGTCTATGAACTCTTAGGAAGATAAAGATAGCGTTTAAGATAACGTTAAAGATAACGGTAAAGGTACACCTAATTACTAACGAATGATTACTACACTGCACCGCACATTACTACACCACACCACACCAGTCACCCTATTGTTTGATCCCACTTGCTTCACACAAAAACTTTATAAATAGCCTTACGTACCCCTAGCTGACTACATAGGTGCCGTCTGCCCCTATCTCCACTAGGTGTACCCCACTACCCACTTTCGATCGGCTCCCTACTCGTAGATACCCATGCTAGCCCCACAGTGGGGTGTATCACTCCCCTAAAGTGGCAACCCGATACAACTTGAGAATGCACGGCTTATACCTACACGATGCAACAACGTCTTACCTACCAGCCCTGGTCCACACACGCATACGAAACCCGTTGGACTTGCGTTGCCACCGCTCCCCGTTTTGGCCTCTTATAGTCGAACCCAGCATGCGTGTCCTGTCCTCGACTTGGGTCGAGCCCACAAAGATACGTTTGGGATATTGGTCGAAATGGGCCCCCATAAGCTACCCACCTAAGCTTGTCACTAGTATATCCCACTTAACCCTCTTAGTCAAGTTCATTTACATGTGTGTTTGGTTAAGTCTTACTAATCGTATTTCACATGCCACTAAGGGCACCCCCTAGATTCCTCATGCCACCCAAGGCACCTACTTAACCCCCATGTCCCACCTTACATGTTTATCTGGTTAAGTATTTCTTAATTCATTCAGGCCATAACCTCATAAAGACCTCTCACATTAGACTGGCATTTATGGCAGCTGGATTTGCCGGGCAGGTCCGGGCAGTCTTACACCATAAAAGAGTCCAACCTCGTGTCTTTACAACCGTTATGCTTTAGTTTAGGCCTATGACCTCTCACATTGGGCTGACATTTGTGACCACTGGATTTGTCGGGCGGGTCCGGGCAGGTTTACGTCACAAACGAGTCCAACCTCGTGTCCTAAGCATTGATTAACATTTAAAATCTTTTACCCCAGTTTTAATAATTCCCTATTCAAATTATTAATTAAGTCAACTTTTAATGACGTCCATAATTGACTCAATTATGGCCATCAACTAATGGCATGCAAAATCATATCAATTGCACCCCAACTTTTTTAATATTAAATCCTTAATATTACCCCTACCCCACGTTTATACGTTCGTTTATTCAACGCATAATATAGGCTAGACTTGTATAGTCTAACACCTAGCACAAAGATAAATTATCACAACATATAGACAATTAAAATAAATCTAATCATAATAGGGGTGAAACTTGCATAAACTACACATGTTAAGGATCAAAAGGTGTCAACTTGTTAAATGTCTCAATTTACATGATATGATCATAGCCCAAATCTATACATAAACTTGCATATGGGGTTTTTAGGCAACATAATGATGGTGTGAACTAGCATAGGATATCACATATGTCATAGCATAATTCTAGATGTCATAATAGATGTCTTGGTATATGTTCATAACTTTTCTAATCAATCTAACTTGCATATGTGACTTGTCATATAGATCAACATAACCCAAACATGATGATTTAATTAATATGAACTAACTAGCATAGATGGTAACATCATGGCCTTTTTAACATGTATGATTCATCACAACTTAGCATAGAAACTTTCAACATACATAACATCATCATAGCATGATTTACAACATATAAGATATCATCATCACATAACATTGGATTTACAATATACATGATAGCAAAAGGGGTTTACAACAACATATATGATAATTCACATCATCTACTCATAATCCATTCATAACTCAACCTAATTAAAATGATAATAATCTTGTTAAGATCATCATACTCACAATTTAGAGAAGAAAAGATAGAGTTTTGCTTTGCTTTAGGGTTGAGAGAATTAGAATTGAATTTGCTTTTCTTCTTTCTTAGTCGGCGGCGGCTCCATTGATTTTCATGGCGACGGTATGACGGTAACTATTCTATTTTAATTAGGTTTAGGGTTAGCATTAGGATGTATTTATAGGCGTAGGAAGTTATTTAGGACCATTAGATTAACCCTGAACCATTAGAACCAATCAAATGCAAAATCTGCATTTGAGCGAATCGGCCCACGGGTTGACAGCCAAACACCCTGGATTAACCCCTAGTCGACCAAGCGAAGCTCGGGTCGACCTCAAAAATGGGCCGGTTCGGTTATTCCCCCTCCCAATTCGCTGTTTTGAACTTTTTTGCATATTTATTTATTTAATTTTTAATATATATATATCAATATATATATATTTCTCTGCGCAACCCATTTCACTTAATTCTTTTCTAAAAATTAAGTATACTTTAATTTGTGAATTTTAATGTTATAAAATTACGGGGTGTTACACATTCCATCATCCACATACGTAAAATGCCAGCCAGTTTAAGCACTGTCACAACTCCTAGCTAGAAAGAAACGTGCTGCTCTCCCTGCGTTCCCATCTCCCGTTTTAGACTCAACCGGGTTGTGAGGCTCGTGAAGCTACGTTATACACAAAGCTACGCCTAAACTGGCCGTGCTTTGATCATCAACCACAAGGTCTTCTTTTCAACAAAAGCCTTGATCATTTGCATCTTAGCGTGCCGCATTGACAATTCACGCCATGAGATCGACAACCATCAATATATAAGAGGGTGTTAAGCAAGAGAATAAATTCTCCGCCACTAAACAATTATATATCAAATAGAAATCAATTTAAATACATGAAGTGAATTTCAACGTCGGACGCACGTCCATTTACAAGCTTATGCTCTGGGTCTGAGCGAAAGCCAAATCCGTACAAATCAACACTACGTCCAGACGGCCACCACTGTAGCCCCTTCAAGGTAGCTACTCCAATCACGGGCATCAGCAGTCGTCGTCCATTCGTCGTGAAGATTGCCGGTCTTCAATCACCGTCTTCAACTCTTCGACTTTCAATCGTCGTATGATCATTTGAAATGAGATTGAACTCAGACTTTTCAAATGATCCTCGCATATATATATATTTAAAAATTATTTCTTATCATTGATATTAATTTATAACGATCAACCTTTATTTTTATTTATATAAAAATAATGAAATTTCATTTAACGACGCTTCAAGTCAAAAGGACGACCTTGGAGCTATTTTCACCCAATTTTGTTTTACACATTTCTCTAAATCTAACCGTTGGAATTTAACATAATTCATAACGTTGGAAAGATCTTCCCAAGGCGAACCTAATGGTTTCAGATTTGGTAAAATCCGACGGTCGGATATTTCGGTATAATCAATTAAAAGTACAATTCTATAAAGCGAACTACCACGCTCGATTCGTTTACTTTTAATTTATTTATATATATAATTATACAATTATATAAATATAATTCCTTCGTCCATTTGATTATTGTGATTATCATATCAAGTAATGAATGTTTTGTTTCATCACCCATTGATATGTTTATAATGTATAATGAATTGCATTTTAATACACTATATCTTGCTAACGACAAATATTCTCATTTATATCGATATATATCATAACACACAACAATGTTTTATTTTAATTTTCAATTTCCATACATATCCTATACACAAAATGTATATTTTTTCCTCTCAGCTTTCAATTTACGCAACAATGTACATTTCGTGTATCATTCAAATTTAAACAAAAATGAGTGTTTTTGTGTTCCATCTAATTTAACAAAAAGGTAACTTCTAGTGCGTCGTTTTTAATTTAACAAAAATGAAGATTTTGAACCATTTCAATCCTTAAAAAAATGCAATACATTTTGGTGTCTATATTTTTGTTAATCTTTTAATGAAAATCTAATTCATTAAAACTAAATTCCCATCGTTACAACTTTCATGTCCTTATTTTTTTTAATGAAAATCCAATTCAATAAAAAGTGAATTTCAATCGTTATAATTCTCAGTGAAAAACTATTTACATAAAAATGTAAATCTCATATCTTTACACTTTTAAATGGAATCTAAATTTTCACCTTTATCTAATTACATAAAAATACAATTTTTCACTTTTAATCTAGTTACATGAAAAATGTAATTTTTCCTTTTTAATCTACTTTACATTAAAAATGTGAACCTTTCTAATTCTTCTAATTTATATTAAAAATGTATACTTTTCTTTCTTCTAATTTACATTAAAAATGTATACTTTTCTTCTAATTTACATTAAAAATGTATATTTCTTACTTTTGGTTTTAATTACATAAAGATGTAATTTTCTTTCTTTAATCTTAATTACATAAAAATGTAATTTTCTTTCCTTTTAAATCTTAATTACATAAAAAATGTAATTTTTCTTTACTTTAATGCTTAAGTTTATATTTCATATGTATCAACATGATTCTAAAATATGAATATATTTCATATGCAATAACATGATTCCATTCTACATTTTTTATACTAGACAAAACATGACATAAAAGAGATATCTTTTATTTACATTAAAAATGTAAATAAACATGCTACGCTAAATTTCATCTTTTGTTTACATTAAAAATGAAACATTAAACTTGTTAGACCAAAAAATGGTCCTAACACCCAAATCGTCGTATTTTGAGCATAGGATATGAAGAAATAACTGAAAAATAGAGAAAAGAGCAAAACAACAGGATTTTTATAGTGGTTCGGCGTTAACGAGCCTACGTCCACTTTATATTTTCTCATTTCGCTCAGAGGTTACAATTACAATGAATATTGGCTCTCAATCACTTGAATTCAATGAATAATTCTCTCTGAATCCATTGAATTTATTTAGGAAGATGGTGGTTATTCATGGAGAAGTGTTGGCCATGGCAGCCATGGATGAGGAGATGCCAAAAATCCCCTGAAAATGCCATCTGAAGGTGTATTTATAGCTGTAGGAAAGCTCCTGGGAGGACTGGGTCGTGGTAGGACACGTGGCATGCGATCCGGAAAAGTAGGAGATCGAATAGCCTTAAGAATAGGTCAAAACAGTGCATGTATCTGCAGGTTCGGCGATCGGTTCGTGGGTCTGGGATCGGTTCGTGATATGGGCTCGGTTCGTGATATGGGCTTCACGATCTGAGGCTTGGTTGTGAGCTGGAGTGGACGGATCGTGGCTTGACGACGCTCCGCGAACAGAGGGGGCGATCCGATCCGGCATCCACGATCCATGGTACGCGATCCGACCAGGAATGACACGAGTTGATGCTAATCTGGACCCGTTCACGGAAACGGGCATAACTTTCAAACCGTAAGTTCGATTGAGCCGAACCAAAGCTCAAACTGAAGCTTATTCAGAGGGCTACAAGCATATGATGTGAATAGATCCAAATGAGGTCGTTTGATAAGGGTTTCGGACCAGTTTATACTGGTGTTGTGATTTTTAACAAACTGCCTTGTGTCTTCTGACGATGCCTCCAATGTCGGAGAGTGGTGTTATCCAGAGATTCCATATGAGGCAGCATTTACCCAGAGGTGTGTCAACACGATCTTTGCTTTGGGTAGCCTGGTCACAAAGCAGGCTAACAAAACTCTACTCTTTTATTTAAATTAAACATGCAAATAAAAATGCAACACTAAATTTCATTCTTTAGATTAAAAATGAAACATGAAACTCTAATCTTTTATTTACATTACACATGTAAATAAAAATGCAACACTAAATTTCATTCTTTTTTTTATTACAAACAATGAAGTTATTCATTTTTAACAAAACTATGAAGTTATTCCTTTTTAACAAACATAAATATTCCATACTTCTCACTTTTAACACAACAAATGAATGTTTTGTTCTTTTATTTCATTTCACACAAGAATGAACTTTTGTTCTTTCATTACATTACATACAAAAATGAATTCTCTTAATTATAAACAAAAGTGATTTTTATTCGTTTACAAACAAAAGTGAATTTCATGTACTTCCAAACAAAAGTGAATGTCAATTTCTATTTACAAAACAGATGTAAATATTTTTTTTTTTTATTAACAAAATCAAGTTTCAATCTTTTTATTAACAAAATCAAGTTTCATCTTTTTTAAATCTTATTCTTTAATCATACATAAAAATGTAATTTTATTTCACAATGTAAAAACTCATTCTTTAATTACATATAAATATGTAATTTTATTTTCGATGCAAACCTCATTCTTTAATTACATATAAAAAGGTAATTTTATTATTATGTCTTATTTGCATTGTGGAATGTAACAGAAAGTCTTACCTTTTACTTTAAGTTATATTTGCATTATGGAGTGCAAATAAAAAGGTGAGCTCTTACTTCTAAATTTTGTTTATATTGGGGAACACAAATAAAAAGATGCACTTTTATTTCCAAGTCATATTTGCATTGTGGAATGCAAATAAAAATGTAATTTGTATCCCTAAATTTTATTTGCTTTGTAAAATACAAAATAAAAAGTGAACTTCTATTTCTATGATATATTGATATTATAGGACATAAATAAAAGAAGTACATCTTCTTCTATGCCATACTTGCATTGTGAAATGCAAATAAAAGAACAAATTCTATTTATTTTTAATGTATATTTGCTCTAGTGAATGCAAATAAAAGAATAAACTTCAATAACAGTTAAAAAGTGATTTTATTTGTAAAACAAGTTCTACATTTCTAATCTTAACAAATAAAAAAAAATTTTGTTTACAAACTCTATTTTAATGAAACATTTCATTCAAAAAGGTGATTTCTACTTTAATGTATGTTTCTGTTCTAATATGTTAAAACAGAATGACAATTTATTCTAATCTTTTTATTCATTTAAACCAAACATGAAAATAAAAATATTGTTTTTATTTTATACTTCAAAATTTAACACACATGAATATAAAATATTATATATTCACTATAATGTATGATTTTATCGTATACACAAAATTCTAACAATCATAAATACCCAATCACAATCAATCGTTCATCACAATCGCAGCACAATCAACATTGAAATAAATACATACATACATACAACATGAATCTCATACTGAATGAATATATATATTACTAAATAAAATAAATAATTAATATTAATTTTTAAAATAAAAATCTCACCGAGTTTTTTCTCTTTTAATTCAGATCTAAAATTTTCTGAAATTCCAAAGTTCTCTGTTTATGCTCTAGTCTGTGTCATGATGTAGATCTTGGAAAGACGAGTCCAACGCATTCAGTTTCGTTCGATTCTGATTTGAAATGAACAAGTTACGACGCTTCGAACATTGCATAAATTAATACGTTATTTTTTATTAAATAAAATAATTGGTTTAATTGATCTCTCCTCTTAACCTTTCTTCCACGGTTACACTACAGGCCATCGTTTGAACCCACTTGCACCGACCTTCATCACCAGAACGCACCGCGCCTCGAGCCCTGGGACCACGATCCGAACACACCACCCCGAAGCCCCGTCCACGAGCTACCACTGTCGGCCGTAGAGGCCAACTCGCCGCCTCCTGTGCGCCGCAGCACGGGACCCAAGTCGGCCACTTTGGCCTTCGATTCGGTGCCTCCATCCCACTATATCCGATCACCACCGATCAACTCAAAGAACTCACCATTTCTTCGATTCTTGTTTTGAATTTATCATTTAATTCGATTTACAGGAGGAGAATTTAGGGATTAGGATTTGGAGCTCTTCAGCCATTCACGAAAAGGATACGGCGGTTGATGTATATGGATTAGGGTTACGTATTTGACTAGGTATTTATAGGTGTGTTCTTATTTATTTAATTCAAAAATTCCTATTTATCAATATGAACACCAAATCAAACCCGACGAGTGTTGCTCCTAGCTAATAACCCCCATCCCGGACACAATGGAACATGTTTCGAACACCAAATCAAACCCAACGAGTGTTTCCTCAACACCTCCATCATTGTCCTCAAATGTTCCCTTTGTTCTTCCTATGTCCTCGAGTAAACTAAGATATCGTCCACGAACACAAGAGCAAACTTATTTAATTGATCCCTAAATATCCTATTCATAAGATCAACAAAATATGCGGGTGCATTGGTCAACCCAAATGGCATGACCAACTATTCATTGAATCCATACGGCGTCCGAAATGTCGTTTTAGGAATACTCTCAGCTGCTACCCGGAGCAGATGAAAACCTGTCGCGAGATCTAACTGGGAGAACACTCTCACTCCATCCAACTGATCAAATAAATCGTCTATCCGCGAAAGAGGATACTTATTCTTCTTAGTAACCTTTTTCATCTCACGGTAGTCCACACACAATCGAAGGGAACCATCAGCCTTGGTAGCAAATACAACTGGTGCTCCCCACTCGGAAACACTTCTTCTGATAAACCCCTTCTTCAAAAGATCGTCCACTTGCACCTCGAGCTCCCGCTGCTCCCTTGGCGCCATACAACGGAGAGGCATCACTATAGGTCTGACATCTTTCACTAAATTAATTCAAAACTCGATCTCTCAGTGTGGTGGAAGTTCGGTCACTTCCCCGAAGATGTCCGGATACTCGCCACCAATAGGCACATTAAACAACTCATCATGCAGGATGTCGAGGGAATTTAGAAAACTAGCTATCACCCCATCGTTAGGTAGTCCACCAAACAGTACCCTCCGCCCATCATCTGCTCTAACGGTCACCTAAGACCCCTCATAGTCTACCACTACCCCATATCTTTGGAGAGAATCGATTCCTAAAATAATGGCAAACCTAGTAAAGCCCAAAACAAAGCAATCACAAGCAAACATACATCCATGACTCGATAAGACAAAATTACGACAAATCATACTAAGGCTAGTAGAAGCACCGATCGGGTTCGTCAAAACTAAAGGTCTATCGATTATCTCGGGTTCCAATCCCAACCTATCTACCAGGCCACTAGATACGAAGGAATGGAAAGCCTCGGTATCAAACAACACTCGAACATGAACATCATAAATAGAAAAGCATACCTTAAATAATGACGCCCTGTGATAACCCCAAACTTCCATGGAATGAAAGTAAAGAATAATCATTTGGAATACAACATAAATACGATAATAAAAATCACAGATACAACATAGTATAGGAAATTCATAGAGTAACAACATCATAGCAGCGGAAATATAATGTCATCAACCACAGAAAGTCCACAGTCACAGAATTCTAAATTATTACATCAAGTTTGCAGAAAATGAAATAAGTTCCAACCCCAACTTAAACAACATGAAATGAAACAGGTTTGATGTCTGGAATTAAAAAGAGAAAAATGCAATAGTAGCAAATGATAGATGCCTTCAAGCTCCAAGTCATCACCTCTCCACAAAAGCAAATCCAAGAAAGATAATAAGCAGCTCCAAAGAAAAGACTCCAAGCAAAGAATGAACCTGTTTACTTGGCTGCCCATGTAGAAAGAAGGGCACCCGAGTTTGAAAAAGGTGGAAACAAACAACGGGTCAGTCATGGGACTGGTGTGAGAATTCTTAACTAATTAATCACTATTAATAAGGCAAATCCAAAGACCACGCCGTTAACGCGGAACGGTTTACTCTAATGGATTGTCGTGCAAAATTTAAAGTGTCAGAACAAATAATAAGTAAATCGTAAAACAACGCTATGCTTTTTAGAAAAATGGGATCACCATAAGACCCAGGTCCCATCACACAATGCAACACAAACCAAAGGATAGGGTTTTAACTTGTGGTGATTAAACATGCTAAATACGGCAAATACGAGTTTAATATTATTATTAGTATATATCAAAACATTTCAAAATAAATGTATCAATCCTAGGACATATAGATACCATAATACTATGCTTCAATACTAGTAATACAATCAAATCCGTAGGTTCGTATTGGAAGTTTGGATTTCCATCATGAGTCAAGGCTAGGGAGGAGCTCCTTACCGATTCGAGACACTCTAGCTAGTGCCTCAGGATCCCCCGCAGTGAACCCTTGGATAGCTGCAGGGTCGGTCCACCAAACGAGTTGCGGATTAGTTATTCCTGAACACACATTTCCCAGTCATATAGGACCTATCATCCGAGTTGCCTCATTCCATCACCCACATAAGTAAAATGTCGGGCCATGTTAAAGCCCAATCACCACTTCTAGCTAGAAAGAAACGTGCTTCTCTCCCTGCGTTCCCTTCTCCCGTTTTAGACTCTGCCGGTGTGTGAGGATCACGAAGTCACGCTATACACAAAGCTATGCCTAAACAGGCTATGCTTTGATCATCACACAAGACCTGCTTTTCAACAAAACCTTGATCCTATGCATCTTAGCATGCCACATCATCACTCCATATGGCACTACCAATCCTTTGTCGAAATATATGAACGGGTGTTAAGCAAGAGAATAAATTCTCCGCCACCAAGCATCCATACATTCGACAAAAGATCAATAACATGATATTTGATAGAGTACGATGTCAGACACACAATCCATTTATTAACTTATGCTCTGGGTCTGAGCAAAAGCCAAACCCGTGAAATCAACACGTACGTTTGGGCAATGACCATGACCCTTGAGTTGGGAGCAAGTCAAATCAGGACCTCGATCGTTGTCCATTCGAGGGAAGATTTACGGTCTTCATACGCTATCTTTATACTTCCATTAACGTCGTTTGATTATTTGGAATGTGAGAACTCGGCCTTTCCAAATAATCCTCGTATATATATATATATATTTAAAATCCTTCGTATCTCTTTATAATGATTACTTCTTATTTTTAATTATTTAAAATAATTAAACTTTTATATAACGACACCTTAAGTCAAAGGGCGACTATGGCGCTTCATTCAACCAATTTTGATTTTAACATTTCTCAAAATCTAACCGTTGGATCTTAACGTAATATATATCGTTGGAAAGATTTTTCCAAGACGGTTCTAAGGGTTTTAGTTTCAAGAAAATCCGACGGTCGGATCTTCTTGTATAGTCATTTAAAGGTACAGTTTCAAAAACGCGAACTACCGCGCTCTATTCGTTTAATTTTAATTATATTTATATATATATAATCGTTTAATCGTAATAACGTCGCTTGATTTAAACAACGCTCTAACAACTACCGATACTTATTAAATTTTAATTCATTGGAAAATGAAGATCATATCACAACATCCTAAATTCATTCTTTACTTATATTAAAAATGTAAATACCGTCCTCTTCGTTTACATGTAAAAATGTAAATTTAATTTCTATTTTCTATTACATGGAAAAATGTAAATTCTGGATACATTGCAAAATCCTACCTTGAAATTACATATAAAATGTAAAATTTAACCTCAATGTATTTTCTCATCTTAATTACATAATAATAAAAATGTAACTTATATTTGCATTGAGAATCATATTCTAAATTACATCTAAAAATGTAAATTTATTTACAAAGCAAACTTTACTTCTTATTTACATTATAAAAATATGATTTTAAATTACAATGTAAACCCTACTTCTGATTTCATAGAAAAATGTAATTTTTATCATACGGTGTAATTCCCTATATAATTTACATATAAAATGTAAATTTTAACATACGATGTAAATTCACATTGTAATTTCATAGAAAAATGTAATTTTTATCATACGGTGTAATTCCCTATATAATTTACATATAAAAATGTAAATTTTAACATACGATGTAAATTCACATTTTAATTACATAGAAAAATGTAATTTTTATCATACGGTGTAATTTCCTATATAATTTACATATAAAAATGTAAATTTTAACATATGATGTAAATTCACATTTTAATTACATAGAAAAATATAATTTTTATCATACGGTGTAATTTCCTATATAATTTACATATAAAAATGTAAATTTTAACATTCGATGTAAATTCACATTTTAATTACGTAGAAAAATGTAATTTTTAACATACGGTGTAATTCCCTATATAATTTACATATAAAAATGTAAATTTTAACATACGATGTAAATTCACATTTTAATTACATAGAAAAATGTAATTTTTATCATACGATGTAATTCCCTATATAATTTACATATAAAAATGTAAATTTTAACATACGATGTAAATTCACATTTTAATTACATAGAAAAATGTAATTTTTATCATACGGTGTAATTCCCTATATAATTTACATATAAAAATGTAAATTTTAACGTACGATGTAAATTCACATTTTAATTACATAGAAAAATGTAATTTTTATCATACGGTGTAATTCCCTAAAAAAATTACATATAAAAATGTAAATTTTAACATACGATGTAAATTCACATTTTAATTACATAGAAAAATGTAATTTTTATCGTATGGTGTAATTCCCTATATAATTTACATATAAAAATGTAAATTTTAACTTACGATGTAAATTCACATTTTAATTACATAGAAAAATGTAATTTTCTTTAATATGCAACATCTACTTTATATTTTCATCCTAAAAATGTAAATTTTATTTCATGTCAAATTCCTACATCTTATTTACATATAAAAAATGTAAATTTAATTTACATGCAAGATCTACTTTATATTAACATTATAAAAATGTAAATTTCATACGATGTAAATTCCTACTTTAATTCCCATTAAAATAATGTAAATTTCATACGATGTAAATTTCTACTTTAATTCACATTAAAATAATGTAAATTTCATAACAAGCACAAGATGATATATTTATACATGATTCATATCCACAAGGCATACTTCAACAAATTTAAACAAGGTAAATATCTAATTTTTCCTACTGATCTATAATTTTAATTAACAGATCTATGATTGAAAATAACGGATCTAAAATCTTAACATCACAAACAATTCGAATCCATAACCTATGGTAACATTCATCGCACATCCATTTGCATTTGACTTTCAACTTCACATAACGCAAGATTAATAATTAGATTAATTAAATTTAATTAAAAATAAATTCTCACATTGCTCGGGACGGAAATGAAGGTCCAACCTCGATCAGATCTCGTGTTCGAAGTCACGGCGATTTCAGATCTGAAATATTTCAATTTGAAGTTCATATGTATAAATTAGAAAATACTTTTAACAACTGTCACTGCGACAGTTAAAAGCGTGGCAAAACTGAAATGAAATTCATAACCTTTTGTTCAAAACTTTGATCTTGATTTTCTGGAGCTATAGTTGATAATTTCAGAAACCGATTGCTGGAGGTCGAAGGGGGTGGAGAGGCGCCTGAACGCCGGGAATGGGGGAGGTTGCACACGCCTCAGGTGGGGCCCAGAGGGATGCCACGGCGGCGACTTTAGGGGGTCAGGGCAGCGGTTTCAGGTGATGAGGGGGTCTTATTCTTGTCGGAGATGGAAGAGTACGAGAATCTCTTCGAAAGTAGCCCAACGACGAAGAATTCCGTTGAGAATTGAAGGAGAAATCGGAATTCAAAGTTTTGAAGCTTTTTGGGTTTGTTGCGGCTGAATCCATCGGGAAGAAGAAGGTACTGTGTACGGGTATTTATACTGTATTTGGGCCGTATTTCTATTTTATTTTTAATTTAATTAATTCTAGAAATTAGGGATTTTCTGTACGATCTCCAAACGGACCCCAACGACTGTCGAACAATACGTTTTGTCGTCCTCTGAACGCGATGGCTCTATTGCCGAAGTCCAATTCTGAAGTTACAGTATGTTTTCTTTTATTTTCAAATTAATTTTTTTAATATTAAATTCGAACGTACTTTTCAATTTCACTGGGGCCACATACTAACTCAGAAAAATCCAGAAAAATTATTTTTGGCTTTCTTATGACGATACGGTCCAAACAAAATTTATTTCGTCGAATTCTGAGACTGTTTGAAAAATGGCTATTTTTCAGTCAATTAATTTTGACCGAAATTGACAAAACACGGTTTCTTTTGCCACGCTCACATACTAGCTTCAAAAATCATGAAATTTGAAACATAGCAATAATTTAACATCCCAGATCCAACAAAAGTGGTTTCGTCGAATTCCGGGGTCGTATGCAAAATGTCGATTTTCAAGGGCGATATATTCTCTATAGCGACCTTTCTGAAAATTCATTTGGTCATAACTTTTGATTCCCGCTATGAAACTTCGATTTGTCAGATTCGTTAGAAATATATTCATTAACAGATTTAAATATTTTTGGTTTTACCAAAATCCGGTTTATCCTGCATTATGTGTAGTCAGTCAAAGTTCAGGTTTGACTTTTCAAACTACCGTCCTTTTCTAATTCCTTTTGTATTTAAATTAAATGTATTCGCATTAAATTCAATCAAAATAAATTTCTAGTCATTTTTATTTAAAATAATTCATTCCAACTATTTAAACATCTCTAAAATGAAAATTTTAAATTTGCCCCAAATTCCGGGTTGTTACAATCTCCCCCGCTTAAGAACTTTTCGTCCTCGAAAAGGAAAAGGGAAGAATAGAAGGGTAGGAACCAACAATAAGAATGGAAAATATTTTAAGCGTACCTCAAAATAAAACTAATCGGAGATATCCACTCTGCATTTGGGATAGGCTTGTTTGATATTCTCCTCAGTTTCCCAAGTGCAGTCTCTAGGATCACCGCTCCATTGCACCTTGACTAGGTTGATACTTTTATTTCTCAACTTCCTAGTCTGCTTGCCAATAATTTTCAGTGATTCCCTTCTCATTGCAAGGCTTGGGGTAATCTCTAAATCTTGTTGTGCTACTTCTTCCACAATCAGATCTGGATCATGGACATGCCTTCGAAGTTGAGATACATGGAATACATCGTGCACTCCAGGTAACCAGTCGGGCATCTGAATTCTGTAGGCTAGGGTGCCAATCTTTTCAAGAATAGGGAAGGGACCGATGAATCTAGGTGCTAATTTTCCTGTCATTCCAAAACGGATTACACCTCGCATTGGGGCAACTTTCAAATAGACATAGTCACCCACTTCAAAAGCTAACTCTCTCCTTCTTACATCTGCATAGCTCTTTTGTCTACTTTGGGCAGCCAATAGTCGCTTCTTAATGAAGTCAACTTTGTTCGAAGCTTCTCGGATCATGTCTGGACCCAACACAAGCCGATTTCCTTTTTCAACCCAACACGCTGGCGATCTACACGGCCTACCATATAAGGCTTCAAATGGAGACATTTTCAAACTTGCTTGATAGCTATTGTTATACGAGAATTCAACTAAATGCAAGTGATCCTCCCAAGAACCTCCAAAATCGAGTATGCAAGCTCGCAATAGATCTTCAAGAATGTGATTCACCCGCTCAGTCTGGCCGTCAGTCTGAGGGTGATATGCGGTACTGAGATTTAACTTCGTTCCCAACTCATTTTGGAGTGCTTCCCAAAATTTGCTAGCAAAGATAGGATCACGGTCGCTAACGATGCTACTAGGAGCTCTGCTTAAAATAAAAGGTTATTATTTAAATTTTAAACAAGGAAATTTTCATTCAGATTATGATGAAAAGAAAAGATTTAGTTTTATTACCCATGTAGCCTGACGATTTCTTTGAAATAGATTTGCGCCAGACTTTGAGCAGTTCTAGTGGACTTGACAGGTATGAAATGAGCGGATTTTGTGAAGCAATCCACGATCACCCATATGTTATCATTTCCTTTCCTAGTATGAGGCAAACCATCTATAAAACCCATGGAGATTTGGTTCCACTTCCAATCTGGAACTTCCAATGGCTGCAACAACCCCGCAAGCTTTTGTTGATCACTTTTTACTTGTTGGCAAGTAGGACATCTACTCACATAAATGGATATATCCCTCTTCATAGATCTCCACCAAAATGTGCGCTTTAAGTCTTGATACATTTTGCTCACACCGGGATGGATGAAAAGCTTTGATTTGTGACCTTCATCCAAAACTTCCCTTATTAGGTCTTTGATATATGGAACACAAATCCGCCCTTGAAATCTAAGAATTCCCTTGCCATCGATTTGGAAGTTCGTGTTTTCACCTGCTTCAATTCTCTTGATCATTACCTGAATGAATTTATCCTCCTTTTGAAGAGCAGAAATTTTATCAATCAAGGAAGGGGTAACGATGAGGCTTGCGACAATGACGTCCTTTCTACTAAGCGCGTCTGCCACAACATTGTCTTTCCCCGGCGTATACAAGATGTCAAGATCGTATGCCGCCAGAAATTCTAGCCATCATTGCTGCCTTAAATTCAGATCCTTTTGATCGAAGAGATATTTCAAAGGTTGATGGTCTGTGAATAATTCAAATTTTTCACCCAAAAGATAATGTCTCCAAATTTTTAAAGCAAAGACTACGGCCAACAACTCTAAGTCATGGACACGATAGTTTTTCTTATGCGGCTTTAATTGACGACTTGCATATGCAACAACTTTGCCTCTTTGCATCAATACCGCACCAAGACCACCACTTTGAGAAGCATCGGTGTAGGCCTTTAAATATTGGTTGCCATCGATGATGGTAAGTACTGGAGCAGTGGTCAAACTCACCTTTAGCTTTTGGAATGCCTCCTCACAATCCGATGTCCAATTGAACTTGGCATGCTTCTTGGTGAGCTTTGTTAATGGGCTAGACGGCTTGGCGAAATCTTTGACAAATTTCCTGTAATATCCGGCCAATCCTAGGAAGCTTCTTACTTCAGTGGGTGTACTAGGCTGCTTCCAATCTCGAATGGCGGCAATTTTACTTGGGTCAACTGCAATTCCTTCTTTTGACACAACATGGCCCAAGAATTTTACTTCCTCTTACCAAAATGTGCATTTGGAAAACTTTGCTTTTAAAACATTTCTTCGCAGAATTTCCAACACTTCCCTTAAATGCCCTTCATGCTCCTCCAAAGTTTTAGAATAGATTAGAATATCATCAATGAAGACTAGGACGAATTTATTTAGGACCTCTCGGAAGACCCTATTCTTCAAGTCAACAAAGTAGGCTGGAGCATTGCATAAACCGAAAGGCATCACTAACCATTCGTAAAATATGTCGGGACCTCTGACGGTGGTCAAAGGTATACACTCTTCGGCTATGCGGAGTTGGTGGAAACCTGTGGCTAGGTCCATCTTCGAAAACACCTTGGCTCCATTCAATTGGTCCATCAAATCATCTACGCGGGGCAAGGAGTATTTCTTCTTCAATGTTTGTTTGTTAAGATCGCGGTAATGAACACAAAGCCTTAGAGTACCATCGGATTTGGGGACAAACACCACAGCTGCACCCCAATTAGAAAAGCTAGGTCGGATGAGTCCTTTCCACAAGAGCTGCTTAGTTTGGGTTTGCAATTCTTCCTCTTCTTTAGGAGTCATCCTTCTGATAGCATGAACTACAGGTCTCGCATTTGGAACGAGATCAATCCTGAAATCGATTTCCCTTCGCGGGGGTAGGCTGTCTACTTCTTCAAATACATCCGTGTAATCTTTGACCACGGGAATATTTTCTAAAGAAATAGGAGTGATCTCCAGGGAAGACCAAAATGCCTTTCTATCAGATTTTGGCCCATGGCAATGTATAGTAACAGTGTTTCCGAAACCTGTTTTCACCTTAACCACTCTTTCTGAGCATAGCACTTCAGCGTCATATTTGGTTAGCCAATCAAGACCAAGGATGACATCAAACTCGGAAAAATTCATAATGATCAAGTTAAATGGAAATTGGAAATAGGAGTAAGATACAGGCACTTTACAAAATAAATCTAGAGTGGTAGAACCTCCTACAGGGTTATGAACATTTATTGGTTCTTTAAGACTTCTTTGCCTCAGTTTCAATTTCTGGACCGTATTGCTAGAAATAAAGCTTCTTGATGCACCCGTATCAAACAAGGCAGTAACAGGGATGTTTTTAACAGAAATGGTACCATCTAAAACATCAGGCTTACCTGCTCCTTCGGAAGAAGTAGGAGTAGAAGAAGATGGTGCACTTGCCCCCTCATACACATGTGCAACCTGCGCTCCTTTCAACAGCGGACAATTTGGCTTGACCCTTCTTGTGGCAATTATAGCATTCCTTGGTGTCGTCACTTCGGGCCTTCTTTGGATTTCTGCAGTCCTTGCTGTAGTGTCCAAACTTCTGGCAGTTGTAGCATTACACTTTTGACTTATCGTAGGTTTTAGCAGCTCCAGAACTGCCTCCTTCAGTCTTCTTCTCGGATTGTTTCCTCTTATTGTTGGCCAAGCTCCTTTCCCTGTCTTGTTGGGAATTCTTCCTATCATTCTCCTCATATCGACAAGCAAACTCCACCAGCCTATTGAAAGAAAGGTCGATGTGGGCAGTGGCTCTATCAATATACTTCCTCGCAAGACCATTTATGAACCTCTTGTTCTTCTGAAAGTCATCCTGAATCAATTCAGGGGCATAGCGGGAGAGGTCTTCAAATCTTCGTACATATTCTGAGATGGTCTTGTCGCCTTGCTTCAGATTGGCGAACTCGTCATGTAGTCTTTCTACCTCCTGCCTTGGAATGTATTTGTCATTGAAAAGCTCCTTAAACCTTGTCCAAGTCATATTATCTGCAATCCCTCCAACCGTGACTGTGTCCCACCAGTTTTGTGCTTCCTCTTGTAGCAGCCATGAAGCCACTAATCTTTTCCTATGATCCTCCAGCGTTGATCCTCCAAAAATCTTTTCACAGTTCCTCAGCCAAGCTTGAGCTTGTGTCACAGTTTCAGTACCCTTGAATGGCACTCCTCCCAGGTTTTTGTACTTCTCTACCACCTTATCCAAATCAAAGGGCTGCGGTGGTGGTGGTTGTTGGACAGTAGCCTCCTCAGTTCCAGCAGCATTTTGCGTCCTTGCTCTAGCTCTAGCGGACCTAGCGGCAGCGGTACTCATTTCTAGTTAGTTCTGTACGATCAAGGAAAGAGTCAGAACAACTATAATGGTGATTTGAGGAATTGATAAAGATAAAAGGACAGATAAAAGACAATGATAGAATGACTGACTATTATGTATTCACATGAAATGTTCGCCATAGAATATTGTGATTCTATGTAAACGAATTATCATAAATATGTTATATTCCAAAGCTAAGTTTAACCAAAGCTCTGATACCAACTGCGATAACCCCAAACTTCCATGGAATGAAAGTAAGGAATAATCATTTGGAATACAACATATACACGATAATACAAATAACAGATACAACATAGTATAGGAAATTCATAGAGCAACAACATCATAGCAGCGGAAATATAATGTCATCAACCATAGAAAGTCCACAGTCACAGAATTCTAAATTATTACATCAAGTTTGCAGAAAATTAAATAAGTTCCAACTCCAGCTTAAACAGCGTGAAATGAAACAAATTTGATTTCTGGAATTAAAAAGAGAAAAATGCAATAGTAGCAAATGATAGATGTCTTCAAGCTCCAAGTCATCACCTCTCCACAAAAGAAAATCCAAGAAAGATAATAAGCAGCTCCAAAGAAAAGACTCCAAGCAAAGAATGAACTTGTTAACTTGGCTGCCCGTGTAGAAAGAAGGTCACCTGAGTTTGAAAAAGGTGGAAACAAACAACGGGTCAGTCGTGGGACTGGTGTGAGAATTCTTAACTAATTAATCACTATTAATAAGGCAAATACAAAGACCACGGCGCTAACGCGGAACGGGTTTACTCTAATAGATTGTCGTGCATAATTTATAGTGTCAGAACAAATAAAAAGTAAATCGTAAAACAACGCTATACTTTTTAGTAAAATGGAATCACCATAAGACCCAGGTCCCATCACACAATGCAACACAAACCAGATGATAGGGTTTTACCTTATGGTGATTAAACATGCTAAATACGGTAAATACGAGTTTAATATTATTATTAGTATATATCAAAACATTTCAAAATAAATGTATCAATCCTAGGACACATAAATACCATAATACTATGCTTCCATACTAGTAATACAATCAAATTCGTAGGTTCGTATTGGAAGTTTGGATTTCTATCATGAGTTAAGGCTAGAGAGGAGCTCCTTACCGATTCGAGACACTCTAGCTAGTGCCTCAAGATCCCCCGCAGTGAACCCTTGGATAGCTACAGGGCCGGTCCACCATACGAGTTGCGGATTAGTTATTCCTGAACACACGTTTCCCAGTCCTATAGGACCTACCATCCGAGGCGCCTCATTCCATCATCCACATAAGTAAAATGTCGGGTCGTGTTAAAGCCCAATCACCACTTCTAGCTAGAAAGAAACGTATTGCTCTCCCTGCGTTCCCTTCTCCCGTTTTAGACTCCGCCGGTGTGTGTGTGTCTCGCAAAGTCACACCATACACAAAGCTATGCCTAAACATGCTATGCTTTGATCGTCACACAAGGCATGTTTTCAACAAAACCTTGATCCTATGCATCTTAGCATGCCACATCATCACTCCATATCGTACTACCAATCCTTTGTCGAAATATATGAACGGGTGTTAAGCAAGAGAATAAATTCTCCGCCACCAAGCATCCATACATTCGACAAAAGATCAATAACATGATATTTGATAGAGTACGATGTCAGACACACAATCCAATTATTAGCTTATGCTCTGGGTCTGAGCGAAAGCCAAACCCGTGAAATCAACACGTACGTTTGGGCAATGACCATGACCCTTGAGTTGGGAGCAAGTCAAATCAGGGCCTCGATCATTGTCCATTCGAGGGAAGATTTACGGTCTTCATACGCCATCTTTATACTTCCATTAACGTCGTTTGATTATTTGGAATGAGAGAACTCGGACTTTCCCAATAATCCTCGTATATATATATATATATATATATATATATATTTAAAATCCTTCGTATCTCTTTATAATGATTACTTCTTATTTTTAATTATTTAAAATAATTAAACTTTTATATAACGACGCCTTAAGTCAAAGGGCGACTATGGCGCTGCATTCAACCAATTTTGATTTTTACATTTCTCAGAATCTAACCGTTGGATCTTAACGTAATATATATCGTTGGAAAGATTTTTCCAAGATGGTTCTAATGGTTTCAGTTTCAAGAAAATCCGACGGTCGGATCTTCTTGTATAGTCATTTAAAGGTGCAGTTTCAAAAACGCGAACTACCGCGCTCTATTCGTTTAATTTTAATTATATATATATATATATATATATATATAATCGTTTAATCGTAATAACGTCGCTTGATTTAAACAACGCTCTAACAACTACCGATCCTTATTAAATTCTAATTCATTGGAAAATGAAGATCATATCACAACATCCTAAATTCATTCTGTACTTATATTTAAAATGTAAATACCGTCCTCTTCGTTTACATGTAAAAATGTAAATTTAATTTCTATTTTCTATTACATGGAAAAATATAAATTCTGGATACATTGCAAAATCCTACCTTTAAATTACATATAAAATGTAAAATTTAACCTCAATGTATTTTCTCATCTTAATTACATAATAATGAAAATGTAACATATATTTGCATTGAGAATCATATTCTAAATTACATCTAAAAATGTAAATTTATTTACAATGCAAACTTTACTTCTTATTTACATTGAAAAAATATGATTTTTAACTACAATGTAAAACCTACTTCTAATTTCATAGAAAAATGTAATTTTTATCATACGGTGTAATCCCTATATAATTTACATATAAAAATGTAAATTTTAACATACGATGTAAATTCATACTGTAATTTCATAGAAAAATGTAATTTTTATCATACGGTGTAATTTCCTATATAATTTACATATAAAAATGTAAATTTTAACATACGATGTAAATTCACATTTTAATTACATAGAAAAATGTAATTTTTATCATACGGTGTAATTTCCTATATAATTTACATATAAAAATGTAAATTTTAATATACGATGTAAATTCACATTTTAATTACATAGAAAAATGTAATTTTTATCATACGGTGTAATTTCCTACATAATTTACATATAAAAATGTAAATTTTAACATACGATGTAAATTCACATTTTAATTACATAGAAAAATATAATTTTTAACATACGGTGTAATTCCCTATATAATTTACATATAAAAATGTAAATTTTAACATACGATGTAAATTCACATTTTGATTACATGGAAAAATGTAATTTTTATCATATGGTGTAATTCCCTATATAATTTACATATAAAAATGTAAATTTTAACATATGATGTAAATTCAAATTTTAATTACATAGAAAAATGTAATTTTTATCAAACGGTGTAATTCCCTATATAATTTACATATAAAAATGTAAATTTTAACATACGATGTAAATTCACATTTTAATTACGTAGAAAAATGTAATTTTTATCATACAGTGTAATTCCCTATATAATTTACTTATAAAAATGTAAATTTTAACATACGATGTAAATTCACATTTTAATTACATAGAAAAATGTAATTTTTATCATACGGTGTAATTCCCTGTATAATTTACATATAAAAATGTAAATTTTAACATACGATGTAAATTCACATTTTAATTACATAGAAAAATGTAATTTTCTTTACTATGCAACATCTACTTTATATTTACATCCTAAAAATGTAAATTTTATTTCATGTCAAATTCCTACATCTTATTTACATATAAAAAATGTAAATTTAATTTACATGCAAGCTCTACTTTATATTAACATTATAAAAATGTAAATTTATTACATCGTAAATTCCTACTTTAATTCCCATTAAAATCATGTAAATTTCATACGATGTAAATTTCTATTTTAATTCACATTAAAATAATGTAAATTTCATACGATGTAAATTTCTACTTTAATTCACATTAAAATAATGTAAATTTCATAACAAGCACAAGATGATATATTTATACATGATTCATATCCACAAGGCATACTTCAACAAATTTAAACAAGGTAAAAATCTAATTTTTCCTACCGATCTATAATTTTAATTAACAGATCTATGATTGAACATAATGGATCTAAAATCATAACATCACAAACTATTCGAATCCATAACCCATGGTAACATTCATCGCAGATCCATTTGTATTTGACTTTCAACTTCACATAACGCAAGAATAATAATTAAATTAATTAAATTTAATTAAAAATAAATTCTCACATTGCTCGGGACTAAAATGAAGGTCCAACCTCGATCAGATCTCGTGTTCGAAGTCATGGCAATTTCAGATCTGAAATATTTCAATTTGAAGTTCATACGTATAAATTAGAAAATACTTTTAACAACTGTCACTGCGACAGTTAAAAGCGTGGCAAAACGGAAATGAAATTCATACCCTTTTGTTCAAAACTTTGATCTTGATTTTCTGGAGCTATAGTTGATAATTTCAGAAACCGATTGCTGGAGGTCGAAGGGGGTGGAGAGGCGCCTGAACGCCAGGAAGGGGGGAGGTTGCGCACGCCTCAGGTGGGGCCCGGGGGGGTGCGACAGCGGCGACTTTAGGGGGTCGGGGCGGCGGTTTCAGGTGACGAGGGGGTCTGATTCTTGTCGGAGATGGAAGAGTACGAGAATCTCTTCGAAAGTAGCCCAACGGCGAAGAATTCCTTTGAGAATTGAAGGAGAAATCGGAATTCAAAGTTTTGAAGCTTTATGGGTTTGTTGCGGCTGAATCCATCGGGAAGAAGAAGGTACTGTGTACGGGTATTTATACTGTATTTGGGCCGTATTTCTATTTTATTTTTAATTTAATTATTTCTAGAAATTAGGGTTTTTCTGTACGATCTCCAAACGGACCCCAACGACTGTCGAACAACACGTTTTGACATCCTCTGAACGCGATGGCGCTATTGCCGAGATCCAATTCTGAAGTTACAGTATATTTTCTTTTATTCTCAAATTAATTTTTTTTAATATTAAATTCGAACGTACTTTTTAATTTCATCGGGGCCACATACTAACTCAGAAAAATCCAGAAAAATTATTTTGGCTTTCTTATGACGATATGGTCCTAACAAAATTTATTTCGTCGAATTCTGAGACTATTTGAAAAATGGCTATTTTTCAGTCAATTAATTTTGACCGAAATTGACAAAACGCAGTTTCTTTTGCCATGCTCACATACTAGCTTCAAAAATCATGAAATTTGAAACCTAGCAATAATTTAACATCCCGGATCCAACAAAAGTGGTTTCGTCGAATTCCGAGGTCGTATGCAAAATGTCGATTTTCAAGGGCGATATATTCTCTATAGCGACGTTTCTAAAAATTCATTTGGTCATAACTTTTGATTCCCGCTATGAAACTTCGATTTTTCAGATTCGTTAGAAAGATATTCATTAACAGATTTAAATATTTTTGGTTTTACCAAAATCCGGTTTATCCTACATTCTGTGTAGTCAGTCAGGTCTGACTTTTCAAACTACCGTCCTTTTCTAATTCCTTTTGTATTTAAATTAAATGTATTCGCATTAAATTCAATCAAAATAAATTTCTAGTCATTTTTATTTAAAATAATTCATTCCAACTATTTAAACACCTCTAAAATCTCTAAAATGAAAATTTTAAATTGTCCCCAAATTACGGGTTGTTACACGCCCTTTTCCTTCTGCGCTGCAGTTAAGGCATTCAATGAAGAAGGAACAACGTTTATAGCATATGCTTTCACAATCTCCTTCTCTTTAGGAGTTTGTGGACATTTATCCTTGTGATGTCCTACTTGACCGCAATTAAAGCACTTCCTGTCCGTTGGCTTTGCTCGACAATCTTTGGCATAGTGGCCCTTCTTGCCACAGCTACAGCACTTAGTATCTTTCTTATTCTTTTTCTGGCCATCCTTAGTTTGGTTATGTTTCTTCTTATTCTTAAAATTATTCTTGCCTCAATCACTTGCCTGCGGCTTTGGCTACCCTGCAGATGCAATACCAACCTCGGACTTAGACTTTGGGTAAAGGCTCTCCTACCTCAATGCCTTTCCCACTATAGATTTGAATGCCTCATCGATATGGTTTATAAGTCTTTCCCCAAGTACTCGTCTAAGCCAGTTATGAACTTCTCGTTCTTCTTCTCAGCAGTATCGTTAAGGGATAATCCATATTTCGATAAAGAATCGAACTCAGCAATATATTCCGAGATAGCCCTACCATTCTGCTTAAGCTCCAAAAATTTCCTAAACAATTCTGATTTCTGAGCAACTGGGATAAACTTGTCACTGAAGCGGTTCTTAAACTGATTCCAAGTAACTTGGTCCTTAGGAGTTGCTGTTTTAATAGCATTCCATCAATTCATAGCCCGTACTTGCAGTTAACGCGATGCTAGTTTTTTCCTCATTGCATCATCGATCCCTAAGTCCTCGAAGATGCGCTCACAACTATCGAACTAATCTTGAACATCCATAGCCAATTCCATTCCGTGGAACAGCTTCCTTCCAAGGCTAGTATAATCCTTGTTAAGCTTAACGAAATCGGCCCTAGGCGCCTACACCACTGCACCACCACCGTTAGCAGAATTAGGAACTTCTCCCTGAATATCCCTAAGCATCTCTCTTATAAAGGTAGTAAACATCGTCCTCATATCAAGAGCATTCCTATTATTGGCCCTTGAACCCGTACTCGTTGTTTGTCAGCTCATCATTCAATCTGTAAATAGAAAACGATTAACCATCTCCATAGTGGTGCCAGTGCAGTGCGATTCATCCTTAGATATACTAATAGTGTGTGTGTGTATAGCTTTTGAAAATCAAAATATCACAAACACGCGCTCTCGTATACGTATAATATCTCTCCCTGATGTCTTCCCCTAGGTTAACTATGCAACCTAGGCTTTGATACCAAGTGTGACGGCCCTCCCCGAACTAACCATCATTTCCTCGAAATGCGATGTGCCAATGCCCAACCAGCACGGGACGGTCGTCAAAGGAAAGGGATTATGAAACAATGAATCACCAAAGAACCTATAGTATATCTCACAGCGCATGGAATAAAATATAATAATAACATAACGTGACGTAAAACAAGCGAGAAAGTGCATAAGTTGAAAACTAAACCATCATAGCAGCAAAATCCAAAATACAGCTTATCTTCCAAACCATCATTTTTACAACTTCAAAATATTGTCTCTAAAACAAAAAAGGAAAGCTACACTACTAATGCCCAAAGTAGTGACCAGCAACAACACAGGGAGAATATATGTAAATGGTACGTGGAAGCCTCCTAATTGTCTCCGGATAGCTACTCGTGCATACCACCTAATCTGTCTCTAGTTTGTTCGTTTAGGAGCACCCAAAGTTATAAGAAGAGACATAAAACTCTGGGTCAGACAAAAGTCTGGTATGAGCGATAACAGCAAAACAAAATAATAGCAGGTATAAATGATCATACCTGAACCTGGACCTGCAAACAAAGAGTTAGCACAATGGATGTACAATACTCTTAGATAGCACTCACACAAAGTGTAAAACGGGGGTGTGCATGTCATGGTGATAACAAACATCAAACATAGCAATCAACCTCACATCTCTTACTCAGCGCGTAAAGTATATGATATCCACCACTTTGATCACCAAATTCTTTGCTACGATCACTTTGCCCTTGGGGTCATAATGAACCCATTGCACTGATCCATAGACACTGATCCTTTGCTATGTCCACTTTGCCCCATGGAGTCATGATGACTCCACTGCACTAGCTCATAGCCATGCTACGATCACTTGCCCTTGGGATTCTTAACGGTCCCATTGCGCTGATCCATAGCCGCTAATATGTCTCTTAGTGGTGAACTAAAGCTATAAATATCGGTAACCCCTTTGCACATGTCCCACAGCAAAGTCCAACTCTTGAAGTTAACTCATTGGTTCCCATTTGGATCCTGAGTTATAAATTCCCACTTGGACTTCCTTTGCATCTCGGGCTTTGGTTGAATTGGAGTTGGTCTTCGGAAAAGTCATCACATAGCAGTAGTGGAAGCAAAATTTGGTTCAGTTCGATCTTCTTCAATCGGTTCAGTTCGAATACATCGTCCCCAGTCTTCCCGTTCGGTTCGGTGCTCCACTTAAAGTCGGTTCGGCTCGGTCGTCTCCATCTGGTTCGGCTCGGATGGTGCTCTAGCCACGGTTCAGTTCGACGCTCCTTTATCTCCAGATCCTGGTTCGATCCCGCTTCTTAGCTCTAACCCGATCCGATCCCCACGCCAAGCTCCGGTCCGATCCCAGTTCCAATTCAATGCAGGTAGCCTTCCTTTTTTCCATGCACAAGCCTTGCCACTACTCTGGTTCGGTTCAGATATGTCCGATTCGATCCGGAATCTTAGCACTTTTCTAACGAGTCTGTTTTGTCCATTCCCGCCATACGACGGCATTTTCGACCATTCTAACCCTACTAACAATCATAAAGCATTCAAAATAGTAGTAATTACATATAGAGTCAATTAAGAACATCAAAACATCAAGCATGTGGGTTACTTAGGACCAAACATACCCTAAAACCATGAATTTCCCTTTAACCCCCTTAACGATGTTTTAACTATATGATTAACAAACTTAATTCAAATTGATCCAAATTCTTATCAGAGCCATAAAATAATATTTTAGAATTTCTTCATATTTTTTTATGATTTTTATGAGCCATAATTTCGCTAATTGTCACTAATCACCCCTAATTAGCCGTAGTTAGTGAATAGAAGTGCTAATTACTCACCTTAGCCACAAATAAATTCATAGATCTGAAACTCCACTGATTTGGGTCAAACTCCTATGCAACACAGCAACCCTAACTCTGATTTGATGCCAATCCGCCTTGATTTGATGTAGATTTCCTTAATATTGGATTAGAAAGTGATTAGGAGCTAGTTTAGAAGGTGGAGGCCATTGCTAGGGTTAGAGAAATGAAAGTAGCGGCCAAGAAAATGAAATGAGATGGTTTACTAACTGATTTCAGCCTCCCCATAACCTAATCCCACAATGGGTTATGGACCCTTCAATAATTACCCTATTAAGCCCGGTTAAGCTGTTTTTTTCTCTTCCAAACCTTATTTCATCCATATCTCCCAAACGGTAAGACCGTTGACAAATGTGACCGATCTACGAAAAGGTAAATCATCATCCGAATCCAATGGAATCGGTTTCAGGTCAAAACTCCTTACCAATCAAAAGTTATAGGCGAAACATGATTCACCATAGGCAAAATGATCATTTAAATTCGACAAAAATCATGAACATGGGAAACGACCCTAATAGTCGTCTCCCAAAATTCCACGAATATGCGACTTTGTATGTGGAAGAAATAATTATTCTATGATCCTTTGATGCATAGAATGCGGGTCGTTACAACATCAACCACTAACATGGCTACATACTTGGACAATGCCCCAAACTTCTAGGTATACCCAATGACACTTATTATCTTTAGTCTTAATTTAATGAACTCCTCTAGCATTGAAGCGACCGAACTTCCCCGATCTCCGAAGAGAAGAGAAAGAACAAATTGTTTTGAGAACAGGACAAAATAGAACGCAGACGGAAGAACATTTCATTGTATATTACAACAATTCCATCAGAATACCAGAATATACAGAGTATAAATAAATATTACACAGAAATATCAGAGATTTAAAGTACATGTAAATACATCGCAGCGGAAAATAAAACAATACACAACTGAAGGAGATATGCGGATACAAAGCTTTCCGAATATCGTTCCAGCTGTAAACCAGGATCCTGAATATAAATCTGCAAAACCAAAACTACTAGCTGCCCGTGTCAAAATAAGGGCACCCAGAGTTTAGGTTAAAACAATAAACTCCAGGTCAGTCATGGGACTGGTGTGAGAACTAAAACAGTTATTATTCTTTATTTTAAATCAGATATATCAAGGAACCACGCCACTAACGCGGAACGGGTTTCCTCCCAAGAATACCAGTGCATAAAACAAACAGCGCAATGCTAAATAAAGAAAAATGAAGCTATTATAAGACCCAGTTCCCATCACACAATGCAACGCAAGCCGGAGGATAGAGTTTTTACCTTATAATAGCCAAGAATGCTTGATACGTTTAAAACAAATCATTTGATACTATTATAAGTGCATAGTGTATAAAACAACTTCAAATCATAAGTATCAATCATAGACGGCATAAGCGCCCCATCCCACTATGTCGCCATACTAGGCTCTACAAAGAAAACCGCAAATGTCACGTATTTGGAAATTGGATTTCCATCTATGAACCGAGGCAAAAGATAGTCCTCAACCGATTCGAGACTCTCTAGCCCGAGCCTCAGGGTCAGAGCTCGAGTGACCCTTGGAGCGACTGGGCCGGTCCACCGATGTGGATTAAAATGCCTTAACACTACGTTTCCCCGCCCTATGGGGCGTAAATGAGCCAACGAATGACTCCATCGGATCCGGATCGTCCGATCAAACCGAGGCGCCTCGCAACAGCAACAACCACATAAGTCAAACTCATCAGGGCGTGTAAAACCACTGACGCCACTTCTAACTAGAAAGAAACGCATGCCCTCCCTGAGGTCCGTCTCCCGTTTTTGGTTCATACCGTGTGTGAAACTCGCGAAGTAAACGTTACACAAAGCTACGCCACAAAGGTCGTGCTTTGATCATCAACCACAAGACTTTTCTTTTCAACAGAAGCCTTGATCATTCGCCACTTAGGCATGCCACACAGGCAATTCACTCTATGCGTTTGATATCCATTAGTATATAACCCTTGAGCTCGTACGTCTCAGAGAAGGGCATTAAGCAAGAGAATAAATTCTCCGCCGCCAAACAGATATATATTTAATATAAATCAATCACACAGACTAAAATCCAATGTCAAACACACAGTCCATTTACAAGTTCGTTCTGGGTCTGAACGAAACCGGAGGCACCTAGTACCCCGCATATCCATCGATCTCCAAGTACGTCTGGACGATCACCAACTGTTTCCGTCTTCTTGGGTGTACAGCCCAATCAAGATCATCAGTAATTATCCAAACGACGTGAAGACCTCCGGTCTTCGACCACCGTCTTCATCTTCGACTTATCGTCGTATCAGTTATTCAGAATGGGATAAACCCGGTCTTTCCGAATAACTCGCGTATATTATAAACAAGTGCTACACAAACACAACATACGCCTCATTCCAATTCATCAGTCACTAACCGCAAATTAATCAAGAGAATAGTTCACCAAATATTAATCCCGAAGGCCGAAACCAACATTAGATCAATATCCAGAAAACCATTCTGCTTAGCTAACCGACAGTTAGTTCCTAAATTTCACATTCATAGGGAAAGGTTCCCATTAATTTTATCAAAGATAAATTCCTTGAATTTATTCTTTAATCTTCTTTTGAATTTCGATTCAACTAGTCGGGATTAACGAGCCTTACCGAAGTAATCATTTGTTTTAATTTCTCAATCCCAACATATTCATCCCATGAAGTAAAACTGGTAATACTTCATATCTAACACCACGACGTTATCGGTAAATTCAATTACCATTTCACGTTCAAATCTAATTAAAGATTTTAACTATCGCCTGGAGCAAAACTAGTGATACTCCATTCTCGATCATTTCAATCTAATTAAAGATTCATTAAAACTCCACTTAGTTTAAATCTGTGACTGGGTTAAAGAATCAGTGTCATTAAAAACACGGTTCACGATAAACCCAAAATCACATCACATTTCATTCAGCTCCTAACCGTAAATTAGCAAGTGAGCAGTTCCCTAAGTATTAACCTCGAAGGCCGAAACCAACATCAGATCAATACCCCAGAAACCATTCAACTCAACTAATCTCCAGTTAGTTTCTGAATTTTCTTTACTCCTTTGGGTCTAAGAACAGTATTATTGAAGATACCGTTCACGACAACCCAAAATCACATTTCATTAATTATCGGGTTAAAGAACAAGTGTTATTTAAAACATTGTTCACGATAAACCCAAAAATCAATACCAATTCAATCCCAATTAAATATTATTTAATTGGTACACTTCATTAAATCTAAATAAAAAGATTTAATCTTTTTCTCAACTGGGCTTAAGAAAAGTGTTAATGAAGACACCATTCACGACAAACCCAAATCACATTTGATATTAAATACAAGGCTCTAAATAGAAAGTATATCGGCTTATATTCAATATCAAATTCTACGACCAACAGATATCGTATTTGAAATAACGATATATATATCTATATCTTTCAAATTTCCATAACAACATCAGTATAATCACGAAATCCAACATCGAAATATTCTGAAGACAATTTCGATTCAAATCCATTCCAATGCAATCATTGGAAATTCTGGTTATTTTCAAAACCATTTCAAATTCAATTTATTTATTTGAAAATAAATAGAATTATAATTCTAGTTCAAAACTAGTTCATTTCGAAAAAATCTATTTTTATCTTTTCTAATATGGAGTTTTTCATCCCGATTTTGCCTAAATCATTTCTAATGATTTTACACTAATTACTATTTTTAATCATTTTATCAAGGCCCGTACAGTCGATTTCCATCAACGGCCATCGAACTGCACTTTTAGCGACCTTTTTCAAATTTGATTTGGACATAATTCCAAATCCAACCGTTAGATTTCTAATTTCTCACATTCGTTAGAAAGCTCTTTTCGATACGAACCCAACGGTTCCGGTTTTAGGAGAATCCGACGGTCGGAGCTCCCGCAATATCCATTCGAAGTCAATGGTCGAAATTCGCGAACTGCCGCGGCGCGGCGCGTTCTATTCAGGCCATTATATAATATATATATAATATATATAATATATATAATATATACTTCGTCGATTTTCTTTTCAAAACGAATCTTAATTCAATTTCCATTCGTTTTCAATTCAATTTGAATTTCAAATTAATTCAATTTCAATTCAAATTCATTTCTATTCAATTCGAATTCATTTCAAAACGACTTCAATTCTATTTCAATTTAATTCGAATTCATTTCAAAACGACTTCAATTCTATTTCAATTCTATTCGAATTCATTTCAAAACGATTTCAATTCTATTTCAATTCTATTCGAATTTCAAACCATTTCAGTTTATTTCGAATTTCAAATCAATTCAGTTAAATTCGAATTTCAATTCACTTTAATATTCACTTTAATTTGAATAAAATCGATATAAATATCGTTCACGTCAAAATGGCGTCAATCTATCAACGCGGCTTCATATATTTTGATTTTCAGATATTCTATTTCAAATATTTCTTTTTCAAATATTTCTATTCAAATATTTCTTTTTCAAATATTTCTATTCAAAACTGGAATGAAGCCCAATCAATTACCATACAATGTTAATTATATGGATTTTCTACCCCACATGTACACAATAACAACGATGAATAATCAACCATCATCCAAAGTGCATTCTACACTGTATAAGCATCAAATATAAATATTTAACTCTCATAACAGTCTACCAATCAATCGATCGACATACAACTAATTATTTGGATTAGTCTATGTCATATATCATCCCAATACCCATGTGGGGTTTCAAACAATCAAACACAGATTTTATTTGTGCAGTTGGGCGATATGTAAAATTTATCGTCCCAATCAATATCAGTCAAATGTGTGTATATAAACAAATCGTCTGATTTGTTTATTTTTATTTCCTTTCATATATACGTTAAAAATTCTATTTTTAACTATATAAATATTTTATTTCATTTCACATCACATCATACAATCAACTACACATCAAAATAAAACAAACAAGCATACAAGCCATCCATGGTCTGTGGACGACGGGTGTCGGGTGCTACTAAACACCGTCTGCATCCTAGTATATATTTTAACTAGAAATAAATTAAAGAGTGAGAAGTTCTCACAGATTAGCTAATCCAATCCCACGACTCTTCTTATGTAGAAATCTTCGCCACTCGCCTTTCTTCACTTTCGTTGCCCGTATTCTCTACATATATAAAAATCACATTTTTACTTTACTATTCGATATATAAAAACCAAATTTTTACTTAGCTATTCAATATATAAAAATTGAATTTTTACTTCACTATTCAATATATAAAAATCGAATTTTTACTTCGCTACTATATAGATAAAAATTCTATTTTTACGTCGCTACTATATAGAGATTTCGCCTTTTCAAATATAAAGATTTCGCCTTTATTTCACTACATATATAAAGGTGATATTTTTACTATCTTACCTATATAAAAATTATATTTTTATACTTCTACAATATAAAAGATTATATTTTTAAAACTCTACATAAGTAAAAATCATATTTTTTGATTCACTACATATATAAAAATTATATTCTTATATCTCACATATGATAAAAATCATATTTTTATTATTTTTATAATATAAAAATCATATCTTTAATTATTTTTATAATATAAAAATCACATTTTTATTAATCCAATGGTATTCATATCAAGAACTGAAATTTGAATTCAATGCTATCTTAATTGAAAACTGAAATTTAAAAACGATGTGAATTTATAAATAAAAGCAATCACCTTTGCCCTGCTAATTCCATCAGACCGGCGTCCCTCGTATAGGCTCAGCCCCTAGGACTTCGATCTGCACGCCCGACGAGAAGCTGGAGGGGGGCCACGTCGGCTGTCTTCAGGGGGGGTTTGGTCGCGGTCCTCGATCTAGGCAGGGGGACGGCGCAGGTGGTGTAAAGGGGGGGGCGGAGGTGGTTGGATCAGGCGGAGGGGGCTGGTGACGTGATGGCGTTCGTGGAGGAGAGAGGAACGGCGGAAGGGGAGAAGGAAGAGGGGGGTACGTCGGCAGTGGCCGCGCCTGTGGCGTGGTGGCGCGCGAGGGGGGGGGGGGGAACGGCGGTGAACGATCGACGATCGGAAGAAGTTTTTTTTTGTTTTTTTTTCTCAATCTGGAATGAGAAAACAAAGGGGGGGTATATGTTAATTTTTATAAATTATTATTTTATATTATCAAAGGTTGACTTTTTCATTCGACCTCTAAACGAGGCCCACCGCCTGTCGTCCATAGCTAATTACCCCCATTCCGAACACAATGGGATATGTATCGTAAGCTGATTCGATCATTTCGATCAGTTTTCGTCAAAATCAACATATAACTCTATATATTGAATTTGAACGCGCATTTCAATTTACAGGACCCACATAATAACTCGAAAAATTCCCGAAAAATATTTTCTAGCTTTGTATTGACGATACGGTCCTAACAAAACTAGTTTCGTCGAATTCCGAGACCGTTTGAAAAATGGCCAATTTTCAGTCGATTAAAATCAACTAAAACTGGTCAAACGCGTTTTCCTTTGCCACGCTTACATATTGAATCAAAAAATTACGAAATTTGAAACCTAGCAATAATTTGACATCGCGGACCCAACAAAAGTGGTTTCGTCGAAATCCGAGGTCGTTTGCAAAATTTCCATTTTTAAGGGCCTGAATTTTGATTCCCGCTATGAAATTTTGATTTTTCGGATTCGTTGGAAAGATATTCACAATTAGATTCCATTATTTTTGGTTTCACTAAAATCCGGTTTATTTTGCACCCGGTGTGTTCATTTGAAGTTTGAAATCGAATTATCGAACTACCACGCCATTTTCAATTCCTTTTATAATTTGAAATAAATATTTATATTCTAACGACGATTCAAATGAATATATACGTTCGAATTATATTCTAAATAAATTTCTCGTCGATATTATTTAAAATAATTCATTTTAAATAATCAAAATTCGCTAAAATTGTCAAAATAAAAATTTTAAACTGGCCCAGATTTCCGGGTTATTACAATCATTGAAGCTTTGGCTAAGGCAGGCACAAATCTTGCCCCTAATATCTCTTTGAACTGATTCCATGTTATATTATTCTTTAGTCTTTCAGCAATGATGGCTTCCCACCAGTCTAATGCAGCTTCTTTCAACTGCCTTGAAGCAATCTGTCTCTTCCCTTGATCTTCAACCTGCATATCATTAAAAAATCCTATCCTGGTTTCTGAACCAAGTTTGCACCCTCATGACCCCTTTAGTTCCTTCAAAATTCTTTCCTCCTAAATGGGCATAAGTCTTTAGTAATTCTAATAATTCCTCATGAGGGTTGTTCTGCCTGTTTCCCACTCCATCTCCCATAGCCTTCATGAATTCTTGCATATCCAACACTTGAGTTCCGCCGGAGCTTCCTACACATGGTTGATGTTTTGGTCCTACCATAGTTCTCTAAGGATAATTGCTTTTGAATTAGTTTTTACCTTTCACACTTTCTACATATATTATAGCAATCAGTATATTCTTCCATTCACGCATGTTTTAAAACAATTTATCTTATCATCCAATATTGTAATTTAATCATTTCTAATCGTGTACTATATCAACACAGCTCTGATACCAACTAAGATGACACTCATTTTACTCAGTATTATCTGAATTTATTGCATGAATTTTTTTCCTAGGGTCACCTTCTCAAAAAAGGATTCTCCGTTTATTTTATTTTCCACCTAGGATTAACTCACTAATATAAAAATATTAGTTTATGTATAATTTAATTAAATACCTGCATATAAGCATATATATAGTATCTTTGCTATTAAAATTCAGAGTATAAGATATAATAGCAATTAAAATTAACTGATCTGAATTTGACCAATTTTACATAGTGAAAAAGTATAAAATAATAGGTATTTCACTATCCATTCTAACCATAATTTTTCTATAATTTTATCCTAATTTAAGCTATTTAAATTCCCTGACTTATATGTAGGGTTCTAACATAACAACTTTTGTTACACTCAAAAACTGTTTCAAAGATGTTTCTAACATTATTGGTCCAAGCTTTAGCAATTTTAGCATTCCAATGTTTCCCAAATTTTTAATCCATTCATTCTCCAAGAATAATTGTAGAAAGTGGTTTTTACAACCACTTAACTATGGTTAAATTAATACCTAGCATGGCGATATATGTATATATATGTATATATATTTGCATGTGTGTATGTGTGTGTGTGTGTGTATATATATATATATAATTAATTTTCTTTAAAATGGAGGAGGACGTTTTGCCAAAACCTTTTCTAATTCATCTCAAATTCAAAAACCGATTAATAAATTGAATCCTTGTTTGGATCTGGTAAATGAAATCGATTCTCAAGAAGTAATTAATGATTCTCTCCACTTCGTTCAACGTGCGGATTCATATGTTTTGTTATTGGAGGAGACGTTTAATGCTTTAGCCAAGTCCTGGAAAAATACAGTTGCTATTCATCTAGAGGATTTCAGACTCCTTATAGTAAAGCTTAAGGAGTATTTCATGTTCATATATCCCCAGGGTTCTATTATACAGTTCAATTTGGTGAGTTGTTTGATTATCTGTCTGTTATGAAAACATCAACATACTCTTATTTTGGAAGATTATTGATGGTGTTTAAATGGTTTCCGGGTTACGAATTTGATCAATTTTGTGCTAAAAGTGTTCCGATCAGGATGAAATTACATAACCTGGAAATGGAAATATGGTCGAATGATGCTTTATCTGCAATTTCTAGTTTTATTGGGGGTTCCAATACGAGTTAATGTGAATACAACGAATAAGAAAATAACCAAGTATGCTAAAGTTTTGGTAGGAATTGATTTGGATTCTAAGTTGGTTGATAAAATTCCAATTAAGCTGCATAGTGGTATAATAAAGGAGATTGGTGTCAAGTATGAATATGTTCCTTTTAAATGTGATAAGTGTTCTAAATTTGGGCATAAATCGATAGTTCATGAAGCTTCCAAAGAGCCTATATGGGTGTAGAAGGAGGGGGGTCGTCTAGTGGAGAATTTCAGGGTAGTGTAAATACAGATGATGATGGTATTAATTTAGTAAATGATGCTAATGATGAAGGGGAGTTGAATGGTGGGAATCTGGATTTTCTTAATACAAAACTTTCTAAGAATATAATTCCTGATGAATTGAATATGGTTGCGGATCACTTATCGGAAAAGCTTCTGGAAAAGGACGATCAGGATTTGTCTTTTGGGGTTTCTTCTAATTCTGAATATTTGGCAAATCTGAAGGGTAAGAAGAAGGTAAACTTTACAGCTCCTCCTAAAAGAGACTTAAGGAGCCACTCCTCCATCAAATGACGATTATGACAAGGAATGTCAGAGTGATGAATACCCCTATAAGAATGAGGGATGTATTATCTCTTCTGACAAAGTTTAAGCCAACTTTGATTGGTTTAGTGGAAAATAAGCTAAGTACAGTTAATTTGGTTAATTTTAGGAAGTTGAATCCAAATGGTTGGGAGTTTATTCCACAGGTCGATGCACAGTTCTCTACTAGAATTCTTTTATTATGGAAATATAATGTATGGAGAGTTTTGGTTCTTTCATCTTCATTTCGACATTTAACAGTTCAAGCTACAAATATTGGAGGGCTTCCACTTTTTTTCACTGTAGTATATGCCAACAATAGTTACCAGGAAAGATAAAATTTGTGGCAGCATATAATTAATGAAGCGGGAAATGTTAATGAGGAATGGGTACTGATGGTGATTTTAACAAATGTTCGTCGCATTTGGATAAAAAAAGGGCTCGTTGTTCCCTTCCAGCTTATTAGGGCTATTAATAACTGCATCACTCAATCTGGCTTGATAGAAATTAAGGCATTTGGGTTTAATTTTACTTGGAGACGAAGAGGAATGGCTAGTAACATTGATAAAATATTTGTGAACCATGCGTATTTACATAAATTTACAGATATGATACGTCTATTTCAAAGAGGTTCCTGTTTAGATATGTGAATGAATGGCAGTTCAAGGATGGTTATTGGTGAATGTATTAGAAGAGGCTTGAATGTAAACAGTTGGGGTTTTCCGAGTTATGTATTTCAAGATAAATTGAATGCATGTAAAATTGAATTGAAAAGATGGAACAAAACTAGACTTAAAGATAATGATGCATTAATGGAGGCTGAATCTTTGTTTAAAGAATGTGAAAGGGCATCGAATACCGGTCCAGAGAACTTGGAGCTATATGAGCAAATGATTGAAGCTAAGAAATCGTTGGCTATTCAAAAACAAATTAAATTCTGGAGTTTTAAACAGAAGGCAAAGTTCTCATGGCTGCAAGATGGTGATACGAATTCTATGTTTTTTCACTTGAAAATGTCAACAAGGAAATTCTCAAACCATTTAAAGGCATTGATTAATTCTGAAGGTGATTAGCTAGTGTGACGGCCCGTCCCGCACCAGCCTGCATTTCCTCCGAAAGTGCGCTGTACACATGCCCAGCTAGCACAGAACGGTCGTCAGAAGAAAAGAAAGAAGGGAATGAACTAATCAAGAAACCTGTAGAATGTCTCACAGCGCATGGTATAAAATATAATAATAACATACTTGACACAAAACAGGCGAGACAGTGCATAAGCTGATAACTAATAATCAATGTCAACATCAGAGCAGCGGAAATCCAAATACGGCTTATTACAACTTTTCCAAATTTACTGTCTCTAAGCAAAAGAAAGCTAAAGTAGAAGATACACCAACAATGCCCAAACAGTGATCTTCAACAACACAGGGAGAATATTATGTATGTAGTACGTGGAAGCCTCTTGCCCGTCTCCGGATCATCTACCCGAGCATCACCAGCTAACCTGTCTCTAGTCTGCTCGTGTGAGCACCCAGAGTGATAAGAAGAGACATAAAACTCTGGGTCAGACATAAATCCTGGTATGAGCGATAAGCATCTAAACAGAATAATAACAGGTATACTAAACCATACCTGAACCTGGACCTGCAACCAAAGAGTTAGTACCACATACCGTACAATACTCCAAGGTGCCATAATAAATAGTGTAAGAATACGGGGGTGGGGTGTGCATGTCACAATGATAGCAACCAAATCATCCATAGCAACCATCCTCACATCTCTCACTCAGTGCGTAAAGTATACGACATTTACCACTTTGGAACACTAGACAAACTGAGGCAACGACGAATCCCGACTTGTAGAAACCCTGCTGTGACCAAGCCAAACACTTGGAGTCATGACCAAACATTTCAATGACCCACTCCATTGGTCGTAGCCCTTGGTTCTACCAATTCAATAATGGCCCTGAATCCGCCTTCGTACCTCCTACCATAGTGGTCCAAAGTTATAGACGTCGATAACCCCTTGGCACGCGTCCCGCAGCAAAGCCCAACCATGAAGCGAACTCGTTGATTCCCATCTGAATCCTGAGCTCTAACTTCTCATTTGGACTTCCTTTGCATCTCGGGTTTGGTCATCATCTTCACCAGATCGGTTCGGATCCCTTCTCTTGGCTTGGATCGGATCGCTGCCTTCTCCTTGTTTCGGTTCGGATCATTGCCCTCTCATCGTTCCGGTTCGGTTCGTGGTGCTCAACTGGTGGCGGTTCGGTTCGTGATGCTCAACTGGTGGCGGTTCGGTTCGTGATGTCCAGCAACCAGCCTACGATCCGTCCCTCCTCTCCATCTCCGATCCAATCCTTTGCTTCTACCAGCTCGCGTGACCATATGCCAACTCCGCTCCGATCCGTTCCTTTCCCCCTCCGACCCGATCCGTACCTTTTCCTCCGATCCGATCCGTACCTTTTCCTCCGATCCGATCCGTACCTTTTCCTCCGATCCGATCCGTAATCTGTAGTTTCCAACAGCTTTCCAGCGAGTGTTTATACACCTCTCGACGGCGTTTTCGGCCGATCTAACTATTGAAATCAATTACACAACATACCAAAGAGTCATAGCAGCGTATAACAGCAACCACAAGTAACAAACAACAATTTAAATGAACCAAAATGGATCAAAAGTGGCCAAAACCTCACATTTTCCTATAATCCCCCTTAATCATGTTTAAGCATATGATTAGCAAAACACATCGAAATTAACTCAAATTTCTAACAGAGCCTTAAAACATTATTTTAGAATTTTAAGAATTTTTCCAGAATTTATTTACGTATAAATTCGCTAATCTTCACTAATTACCCTTAATTAACCGTAATTAGTGTCAAAATGATGCTATCACTCACCTTTGCCACAACTAGGACCCCAAAACTGAAATATTCTCTGATTTGGCGCTGTTCCCAATCTTATACAGCAGCTCCAACCTTGCTTTGGTGCTTTTTCTTCTTAATTTAATGTTTGCTAAGCCTAATCTTCAATTAGAAGGTGATTTTTGGGTGTTTTAGATAGTGGAGGCCATGGCTAGGTCAAGAGGAATGAAAGTGGCGGCTGGAAAATGTCTAAAGAAATGTTTTCTAACCCTAATCAGCACCTATATTCCCTTAAACCCGAAATTCCCCTTGGGCCTAGCTGCTAATCACCCGTTTAAGCCCAATTAAGCTGTTTTTCACCATCTGAAACTTGTTTCAGCTATATCTCCCAAACGGTGAGTCCGTTTGGCTAATGTGACCACTCTACGGAAAGAGAAACCATCATCCGGAGCTAATAGAAGTGGTTTCAGGTCAAAATTCCTTTCCAGTCAAAAGTTATGGCCAAAACAGTGATAACTAGGGGTAAAATGGTCATTTAAAAATCGGGAAAAATCATGAACATGGGAAATGACCCCAATAGTCGTCTCCCAAAGTTACATGACCATACGACTTCGTATGTGACAGAAATAAATATTCTACGATTCTATGATGCGTAGAATGTGGGTCGTTACACTCTCCCCCCTTAAGAAATTTCGCCCCCGAAATTCCTTAACCCAAAACATACAAAGGATCCCGCATGCCTAACAACCACATATAACAATCAAACATGCAAAACAAGCAAACAAGCCTATCCTAGCATGCGGAAAAACTAAATCGAAGTCAAAACCTTACCAGACAAAGAGTTCTGGGTGTGATTTCCTAATGTTCTCCTCTGTCTCCCAAGTACAATCATTCTCGTCCTCGCCCCACTGAACCTTGACTAGCTTCACCGCCTTCCTTCGAAGTTGCTTCATGTCGTGCTCGACAATACGGGCCGGCTTGCGGTTCCCAACCGCCTCGGGTTCTACTTCGAAGTCCTCTAACTGATCAGGTGAAATAGTCATATCTGAGTCGTGAACGAACTTCCTTAGTTGGAAAACATGAAATACGTTATGAACTCCTGCCATCTTCTCTGGTAAGTCAATTCTATACGCCAAATTCCCGACTAGTTCAAGAACAGGGAATGGACCAACAAATCTTGGTGCCAACTTGCCTCTCCTGCCAAATCGTATTACGCTCTTCAACGGAGAAATCTTGACAAACACCAAGTCACCAACGGAGAATTTTAAGTCTCTTCTCCTCTTATCAGCATAACTCTTCTGCCTATCCTGGGCAGCCTTCATTCGTTGTTGAATGATCTTAATCTTATCTGAAGTTTCCCTCACCACATCTGGTCCAAGCATAAACTTCTCGCCAGTCTCTATCCAACATGATGGTGAGTTGCATGGTCTTCCGTACAGAGCTTCAAACGGGGCCATACCGATACTGGATTGGTAGCTATTATTATATGCAAACTCTACTAAATGCAAATGGTCATCCCATGATCCACCAAAATCCAATATACATGCTCTCAAGAGGTCTTCCAAAATACGGTTCACCCTCTCCGTCTGACCGTCGGTCTGAGGATGATATGCGGTACTGAGATGTAACTCTGACCCTAGAGCCTCTTGTAAGCTTTTCCAAAACCCACTAGTGAACAACGGGTCTCGGTCGCTCACAATGCTTTTAGGTATTCCATGAAATCTCACTACCCACTTCATATATAATTCTGCTAACTTAGCTGCCGTTCTGGCCGATTTGACTGGTATAAACCTTGCGCTTTTAGTCAGTCGATCTACAATTACCCAAATGCTGTCATATCCCGATCTAGTCCTTGGTAAACCATCGATGAAATCCATCGAGACTTGCTCCCATTTCCAATCGGGAATTTCTAATGGTTGCAACAACCCACTAGGCTTCTTTTGCTCGGCTTTAACTAGCTGGCAATTCATGCACTTGGATATAAACTTCCCAACGTCTCTTTTCATTCCTTCCCAGTAGTAGGTCTGCTTCATATCTCGATACATCTTATTACCACCGGGGTGTATAGTCAGCTTTGAGTGATGACATTCTCTAAGCACTTCATCTCTCAATCCATTGACATTGGGTACAACAAGCTTTCCATTCTTCCTAAGCCATCCATCTCGATCAAGCCCATACTTGTTCATCTTCTCATCGATGTCCATCTCTAACTTGGAGATGATTTCCAATAGATTAGGATCGTCCCTCTGACTAGAGCCGATCCGCTCAATCAAAGTGGGTCTGACCGTCAAACTTGCTAACATTTCTGGATTCAATTCGCACTTTGGTCTGAAATCAAACCCCGCGATAAACTCCAGTTGCTTCCATTCAAGGAACATAGCCCCTAAGCTGGCATGTCTTCTACTCAATGCATCAGCCACCGCATTGCCCTTTCCTGGTGTGTATGCGATGTCAAAATCATAGGAAGCTAAGAACTCCAACCATCTCTGCTGACGGAGATTCAGATCTTTCTGAGAGAAGAGATACTTTAACGACTTATGATCTGTAAACAGCTCAAATCTTTCTCCCAAGAGATAGTGTCTCCACATCTTTAACGCGAACACGATTGCTGCCAATTCTAAATCATGGGTAGGGTATCTTCTCTCGTGTGGTTTCAATTGTCGACTTGCATAAGCTACAACCCTACCGCCTTGCATCAATACAGCACCCAGTCCGGTACCACAGGCATCCGTGTATACCGTCATCTCTTCATCCCCCTTAGGAATGACTAACACTGGTGCGCTTGTCAACTTGTCCTTTAGACTTTTGAATGCATTCTCGCACCTTTCATCCCAGACAAAAGCTTGATTCTTCTTGGTAAACTGGGTCAATGGTGCTGCTATCTTGGAGAAACCTTGGATAAACTTACGATAATATCCCGCTAATCCCAAGAAACTTCTTACATCTGTTGCACTCTTGGGCGTAGGCCAATCCTGTACCGTAGCCACCTTTGCCGGGTCCACGGCAATCCCATTTTCTGATACAACATGGCCCAAGAACCTCACTTCCCTCTTCCAGAAGTGACACTTAGAAAACTTTGCTTTCAATTGGTGTTTTCTCAACACCTCCATCGCTACTCTTAAATGTTCCTTGTGCTCTTCCTCTGTCCTCGAATAGACCAAAATATCATCAACGAATACAAGGACAAACTTGTTCAACTGATCTCTGAATACCCTATTCATAAGATCCACAAAATATGCTGGGGCATTGGTCAGCCCGAATGGCATGACCAACCACTCATAAAACCCAAACGGCGTCCGAAATGCCGTTTTAGCTATACTCTCAGCTTCCACTCTAAGCTGATGAAAACTTGTCGCGAGATCCAACTGAGAAAATACTCTCGCGCCACTCAACTGATCGAACAAATCATCTATCCGCGGTAGAGGATACTTGTTCTTCCTCGTCACTTTATTCAACTCGCGGTAGTCTACACACAAACGAAGGGAACCATCCGCCTTGGTAGCAAACACAACTGGTGCTCCCCATTCAGAAACACTCCTTCTGATAAATCCCTTCTTCAAAAGATCGCTGACTTGCACCTCGAGCTCTCGCTGCTCTCTAGGTGCCATACGACGAAGTGGCATCACTATAGGTCTGGCATCTTTTACCAAATCAATACGAAACTCAATCTCTCGGTGTGGTGGAAGTCCGGTCACTTCTTCGAAAACATCCGGATACTGGCCAACCACGGGCAAACCTGACAACTCACTATGCGGACTGTCGAGGGAGTTCAGAAAACTAGCCAATACCCCCTTACCGGGTAGACCACCAAACACTATCCTCCGCCCATCATCCGCTCTAGCTGTCACCAACAAGCCCTCACAGTCTACCACCACCCCATATCTTTGGAGCCAATCTACTCCCAAAATAATGCCAAACCCAGTAAAGCCCAAAACAAAGCAATCACAAACAAACATGCATCCATGACTCGATAAGACCACATTACGACAAATCATGCTAAGGCTAGTAGAACCACCAATCGGGTTCGTCACTACTAAAGGTCTATCGACAATCTCGGGCTCCAATCCCAACCTATCTACCAGGTCATTAGATATGAAAGAACTGGAAGCTCCGGTATCAAACAAAACTCTAACAGGAACATCATAAACAGAAAGCATACCTTGAATGACGACATTCTTTCCCTTCTCCGCCGCAGTTGGGGCATTCGACGAAGAAGGAATAGCGTTAAGAGCATATGCTTTCACCATTTGCTTTTCCTTAGGGGGCTGTGGACACTTGTCCTTGTGATGTCCCATTTGGCCACAGTTGAAGCACTTCCTATCCGCTGGCTTGGCCCGACAATTACTAGCATAATGGCCCTTCTTACCACAGCTGAAGCACTCCACATCTTGCTTATTCTTTTTCTTCTGGCCGTCCTTAGCCTGATTCTGCTTTCTCTTATTCTGAGAACCACCTTTGCCTCCACCACTAGCTTGTGGCTTTGGCTCATCTGCGGATGCAACCTCAGTCTTCGACTTAGGGTAGAGACTTTCCGATCTTAACGCTTTCCCCACAATCGATTCAAACGTCTCATCGATGTGGTTAATAAGTTTTTCCCCCAAGTACTGATCCAAACCAGTTATGAATTTCTCATTCTTTTTCTCGGCAGTATCAATAAGAGATAACCCATATTTTGACAAAGTGTCAAATTCAGCAATATACTCCGAGACAGCTCTGCCATTCTGCTTGAGCTCCAAGAACTTCTTAAACAACATTGACTTCTGAGCAGCTGGAATGAACTTCTCACTAAAGTGAGCCTTAAACTGCTCCCAAGTAATCTGATCTTCGGGAGTAGCTGCCTTTATAGCATTCCACCAATTCATTGCCCGCCCTTGCAGCTGACGGGACGCTAGCTTTCTCTTCATCGCATCCTCGATACCCAAATCCTCGAAGATACGTTCGCAACTATCCAACCAATCTTGAACATCTGTGGCCGACTCCGTTCCGTGGAACGGCTTCCCACCAAGGCTAGTATAATCCTTATTCAACTTGGCGAAGTCGACCCTCGACGCCTGCACTATTGGACCACCACCATTTCCACCATTGGGAGCTGCCCTCTGCACATCTGTAACAACCCGTATTTTCAATAACCTGTTATAACATAAATCGAGGCAGAATTCAATTCAAAAATTTGAATCAAGGGAAACGGGCTATGCCATTGCGTTCGTCTCGGAAAAATACGCGAAATAGAGTCCGAGTTTTCGAAAAACGGAGTCCGTATGGCCCAGATATGGCCCGTCAAAGTTTTCAGAAAATTCAAGGTTTAAAATCAGATTCAAATTTAAAGAATTGGGCCAGCTGGGCCAAGGCGGGAAAACTCCCGCCAGGGGCCCCATGTCGACAGGCCTGTCGACAGGGTCCCCAGGGAGTCGACTGCCCTGTCGACAGGGGGTAGCCAGGCAGATTAGCCTGGCGCACCACTTTGGTTTGGGCTTGGTTGTGTGGTCTGGTTCTAGAGCATTCCGAAATCTGACGGGCCAAAATTCACCTAGGGTTAATCCTATGGCCTAAATCACTCTAATCTTCTATAAATAAGCTCCTAATCCTACCCTAAACCCTCATTATTCACTCTAGCAACCAAACTATGTCAAATTGAAATCTCAAATGGCCTCCACCTAAGAACCCTAGCCTCCACCCTCTTCAAAAATCAATTCTAAGAAGATTTGGATGTTCATACAAGCTTTTCTAAGTTGTATGAATGATCATTAGCTTGCATACATCATCAAGTTGCAAGTTTTATTTGCTAAGCTAGTGTTTTTGGGTGTTTTCTTATTGGAGCTTTGTTTTGGGGTTTTATGCTTGCATAAAAAGGGCTTCTCAATCTCTATTAGGAGATTGGTGTCTTCATAATAGTTGTAAGCCCTCTTACCTTCATTTTAGAAAACTCTAAAGTTAATGTGTGATGAAAGTTGGGGTTTATGCATGTTTGATAAGTTATGCATGTTTATGCAAGTTTGCTAAGCCATGATTTGTATGTTTATTAAGTTATGCATGTTTATGCAAGTTTGCTAAGCCATGATTTGTATGTTAAATAAGTTATGCATGTTTATGCAAGTTTACTAAGCCATGATTTGCAAGTTTTGACAAGTTGAGCATGATTTGACAAGTTGTGCATGTTTATGCAAGTTTAAAATGACAAGTTGTGCATATTTTGACAAGTTGTGCATGTTTTGACAAGTTGAGCATGATTTGACAAGTTGTGCATGTTTATGCAAGTTTAAAATGACAAGTTGTGCATATTTTGACAAGTTGTGCATGTTTTGACAAGTTGGACATGATTTGACAAGTTGTGCATGTTTATGCAAGTTTAAAATGACAAGTTGTGCATGTTTTGGCAAGTTGTGCATGTTTTGACAAGTTGTGCATGTTTATGCAAGTTTAAAATGACAAGTTGTGCATGTTCGACAAGTTATGCATGATTATGGTAATATGCAAGTTCACTATGCTAAGTTATGCAAGTTTAACATGTTATGCATGTTTATGGTAATATGCAAGTTCACTATGCTAAGTTGTGCAAGTCTAACATGTTATGCATGATCGTTGTGCAAGTTTGTCATGTATGTTGTGCCAAGTTCCCTCTTACTATCCTTTATGCGTTATTACGAATATATAAGCGATAGAATGACGTTGGGGTTTTTGGGTAAACTTAAAATACATGAAAATATAAGATTGGGAATTTACCTATTAAGTTAGGTCTACCCCTTGGGAATTTACCTATTAAGTTAGGTCTACCCAAGTAATCGTTTGACTTGTGATTATGTTTTGAAATAAAGTGGACATGACACTTAGAAAACAAAAGTGTGGCCAACTCGAGGTTGGGTTGAGTTTGTAGCGTAATTCTACCCGGAACCGACCGGCTTAACTAGTGGCTACAAACAATAGGACCCAATGTGAGAAGTTGGTCATGTGGTGCCAAAACCCGAGGTTAGACTAAGTTGTGGTGTAAACCTACCCGGACCCACCCGGCCTAACTAGTAACCACAACAAGGTCTAATGTGAGAGGTTAAGGTGCATTAAATTAATTAATGCCTCATGATTAGGGTTAAGTCAGGGTCCACTAATACTTAACCAATTTGGGGATTCGAGGGATTAGAATGTGGTTAAGTTGTGAACCGTTGGTTACACTTAACTAGTTTAATCCATTTGGGAGTTCAAGGGATTAGAATGGGGTTAAGCCACACTTAACCAGTTTAATCCAGGATTAGTGAAGGGTTAAATCACACTTAACCCTCTTAGGAAACCCTAGCGGCGGGTCTGTTCCGGCAGTAATCCCAGTTTGGTATCATCACAACCCTAGAGACTAGGCTAGGGCGGGGCACGATTACTGACGGATGTAAACGACCAAAGGGCGATGGCCGAGTGGTACAGCGGTGCGGGTCCGGCGGGCTACGGACGTGCACGTAGTCCGATGTAGGACAAACTCGAGGCACGGGTACCAGTAGGTTAGGGCTGTGCATTATTGCTTAAGTGTCCGAGGTTGACACCCGAGGGCTTGATACACCCAAAGGTGGACCCAGCACAGACCAACTACAACCATATGTGGGCCATATGGACACCAACACTTGACGTGTTAGGTTTATAGGGAGCCGATCGACTAGACCGTGGGCTGGACCTTTTATTAAGGTCACTTCATGTTATTGGGTCAAAGCTTGGGCCAAGGGATCAATACCTGTTATGTTGGGTTGCTAGTACACCGTGGTGCAAAACTTAGCCATGTTTTATGCGATGACACCTCTATCTATCTTGTAGTTAATTTACCATGCCAGTATGTTGTTATCTATGATCATCTCAGTTCCCATCATGATGTTAACTTTATTAGTTTATAGACCGATCATAGCAGGGCTTACTCAGTCTTTTTGACTGACCCGTTTTGTTTCGCCTCTTTTCTTCCGTTTCCTCCCCCCCCCCCCAGGTTCTCAGGGAGGGAATACAGGAGCCTAGCTTGGATCTTAGCTGCTTTCTTGGATAGCTCATGTATGCTTTGGACTTGGGCTTGCTATGGTTTCTTCCACTTTGGGGATAGCTACTTTTATGTTTTTCCTTTTTCAGTTTCAGATGATGTTACTTCATGTACTAGACTTGTTTATTTGGGAAATTGACATTTTGATGTACCAGACTTGTTTTTGAAATGGTTTAAAAATCTTCCGCTGTTTTATTTACTTACTCTGTTTATTTACATATATATATGTCATGTCCTGCCTTGCTATATCATTATGCATGTTTACCAATAATGCCCCTCCAAAGCTAGTGCATTCCTTTGCGAGTGACCCTGGCGGAGGTGGGGTGTTACATTTGGTATCAGAGCATATGGTTTACGAGAAGGGATAAAAAGGTTTTAAAAACTTTTGAAAAACTATTTTCAAAACCAAGTATGAAGTATTTTCCAAAGAAAAGTCTAGTTATTCTTAAAAGGCTACTCACCAAAAGCCATTAGCACTATCCTTTGACTCCTCGTTTGAACTCTTTTCTTTTCGTTTCCAGCATGTCTGATAATCTCATCTCGCCCGAAGGAGTAACGATACCCGATTGGTTTCGTCGGTACTTGGAAGTCACGGCACCGGTCCCGGGTGTCCCTAATGTTGTCTTCCCAGTCGAGGCCGCTGTTCCTCCTCCCCCTCCCATAGCTGATGTTCCTCTTCCCCCTCAGCCTCCACAAGCGGATTTCGCGGAAACTTGCAAGAACTTTAAGTGGATGGGTGGCAAGAATTTTAATGGAACAGAGACTTTTGTAGAAGCAAGGAATTGGTTGAAAGAGACCGAAGATCTTTTAGCCTCCTTTGATATAGGTGACCGCAGGAAAGTTTTATTAGCAGTATGGTTGCTAAAAGAAGAAGCTGCACGTTGGTGGGTAGTCACCACCGCGACCAGGCCAATTGAGACTTGGGATGACTTTAGAGGAAGGTTTGGACTGAGATTCTTATTCCTGAAGCAAGGGGACATGACTATTAGGGAGTACATAGATAAGTTTAATCAACTGGCTCGTGTCAATTCAGACTTGGTTAATACAGCTCAGAAGAAGGCCCTACACTTTGCTCTAGGATTAAGCGAGCCATTACATAGTTTGGCCATGTCTCATATACCCTTGGGGGCGACTTTCGAGTGTTTAGTGAATTTGGCCCTACTTCAAGAAGAAGATAACAATGACAAGAAAGAGGTCAAGGCGAATGAGTCTCAAGACAAGAGAGTAAATTCCGGGAAACGGGGCAAGAATAACCACAACCGCAAGAACAAGCCAAGAGGGAATAGGAAGTGCAACTTCTGTGGTAAAGTTGGACATATAGCCAAGGAATGTAGGAAGAAGGAAAAGAGAAAGCGGGGCGAATGCTTCATTTGTGGTGAGTTTGGACATTTCAGCAAGGATTGCCCGAGGAAACAAGGGCAAGGCCAGACTCAGTATGCCGGACTATCTGGAGGGCGAGTTCATCCCCTCAGCACCAGCTTATGATAGAGGTAGCGTTTCTGTGGAAATCTTGTTCACATTTTCTGATTTTCCCTGTTCGAACTTTGTTTGATTCTGGCACATCGCATAGTTTTATTTCATCTGATCCAGTTGAAAGTTTTGCACCTAAGTACTAGTGTAGTTGATGATCCCGTATGTGTTTCAAATCCAATTGGGGGTTCTGCCTGTTCGTCTGTGGTCTGAGTGGATTTGAAAATTTCTATCTTGAGTATAGAATTCTTGTGGGATGTTTTATTCTCAGTTTCAGGGGATATGGGTTGGCTTTGGGCATGGAATGGTTATCCTATTTTGGAGTCATTCTGGGTTTTTGTATATAGGGTTGTGAGGCTCATGACTCGCCTCAGCCGTACCCTTAGAAATTTCTAGCAACCCTAGGGGTCCCGTCATGTTATGTTATCTTGAATCCCTCAACTCGTCTATCGATAGTTTGCAATCTGGGAGGGTGGTCCGAGAATATCCTGATATCTTGGGATAGATTTCCGTATTATCTGGTTGGTAATACCAAGCCAGTTTCGTGACTGATTAGGCACATGACCTCACGAAATGAGAGTTAAGAAAGCAAGTCAAGGAGTTGCTTGAGAAGAACTTCCTGAGACAAGGCATTTTCGAGTAGGGTGCTCCAGTAGTATTCGTTACTGATGTGGACAGTTTGTTTCGCTTATGTGTTGATTATCATGAGAAGAATAGACGACCGTTACCAAGGATCAATGATTCGTTTGATCAGCTTGTAGGAGCATCTGTTTTTCTTTTAATCTAGCTACCGGATTCCATCAGCTTAGGATGGCTGAGGATGGAATTGACAAGACTGAGTTTAGGACTCTAGATGGATTTTTGCAATAGTTAGTCATGCTATTTGGTTTGACTAAGGCACCCGCATATTACGCGAACACGATGGGTAGGGTGTTTAGGGAGTCCTTAAACAAGTTTGTCGTGGTCGTTGTAGACGATATTTTGATCTCCTTAAAAGAACGAGGGAAAGCATGCTAGACATCTCAAAGAGGTGATGGATACGCTTAGAGCCACCGGTTGAAGGTCAAGTTCTCCAGATGCCACTTTGGAGGAAAGAAGTCGGTTTTCTTGGGCACATAGTTCCTAAGAAGGCTTAGCGGCGGATCCCGTTAAAGTGATTGCGTTTTAAGACCGGAAAACCCTGAGGAGGGCAATTGAAAGCTTTCTCCGTTTGGCTAGTTTGTTAGCATTCCCTGAGCTTAGACTTACTCTTCTGGATCAAGAAGGGGGTTTCGCAGGAAAAAGACCCGCAGTTAGTCAAGAACATGGACCAGATGATTCGAGGCAAGATGTTAAGTCACCTCGCTAGATATATTATAGATGACAAGGGATGACTAAGGCGCGATGAGAGATTATGTGTTCCTCGAGTGAAAGACTTGGTAAAGAAGGATTTTGAAGATGCGTACCACTCGAGGAGGTGGCCGAGTTGGTCTCAGAATGCATGTTGTGCCACCAGGTTAAGGTCAAGTCATAGAAGCCCAGTGGGCCATTACCTCCATTGGAGGATCCGCAAGGGAAGTGTGAAAACATCTCGATAGATTATGTGGATAGATTACCTAGATCAAAGAAAGGGAATACGGGTATGAGGGTCATAATAGGAAGACTCACGAAGAGTGCTCATTTCAGCCCGGCGAAGAGCGAGAGGACTGCATCATGGTTAGCAACGGTTTACCCTCAAGAAGTTGGCCAGTTTTAAAACAGCTTACAGGAAGCCATGGGTAGGCAACTGAATCTAGGTATGACCTATCACTCATAGGCAGATGGTTCATTTCGATTTAAGCACGAGTTATAGAAAATCACGTTTATAAGGGGCAATTGGCAACGTGGATTGGTATTTTCAAGAAAAGTTCTGCTGCATGAAATACTTTATAGTAAGTAGGCGAGATCCAGGATTCACTAGTGAATTTTGGAGAGCTTGCATAAAATCATAAGGTTATAGTATGGTTAGGCCAAGTATACAGAAAGAAGAATAAGTGGAAGAGAAAGACGAGAGGCGATAATGAAATAAGTTCCAACTCGAATTTGGGAAATAGGAGTTAGGAAGCCAAGAAAGCATGAAGTAAAAGATAGTCAAAGCACAGTGGAGTTAAGCTCAAGGAAACGTGACTAAGAAGAGTGAAGACTAGATATGCGCATCATATCTCTTTTTAAGAGTGCATCCTTGATCCTTGTTTTCCTGTGGAGCTTGCTTGCAAGTTATCTTTTGTATATATCCTCTCGGTCTCATTCTCGACCTTATTTCTGTTGTAAACTCCATAAGGGGGTTAAGACTCATCGGTTAGTACTATATGTCAAAATTTGAATGGATTTCTTGTAATCCAAAAAGGAGTTTATCTAGTTTATCTAGTTCATCGTGTCTATCTTGTCATGAGAACCTTAGGTAGAAACCCTTTGGATGAAACATGTATTTGAAGCATGTTATGCTTGATGGTTGCAAGTGGTTGCAAGTGTTTGCAAGTGGTTGCTCGTGGATGCATTATACACGATTAGGCACTAGATCGGCTCGCACACTCCTCATATTGCATATGCATGAGTGTTTATGCTTATTCATGGATGGAAATTGTGTGTTATCACATGGATGTTGCATATGGGTGAATGTGATGTGCACTCATATAGATACTATGAATTTAGGAATTTGCATACATATGGATTCATTTCACTGACATACATATGCATTAAGGAGGTTTACTGTATCAGTAACCGCCTGATTTACATACATATGCATTAAGGAGGTTTACTGTATCAGTAACCGCCTGATTTTTGCATTAGGTAAGTAAATATACACACACTTTTGCATATGTTCATACCACATTTAGAATCCTTTAAGGACAATGATTGCTCGTGGATGATGTTTTGAGTAGATGGATGTTGGATGGTAGGATATGTTCTTCCTAACTTGAAGATTTCGGGGACGAAATCCTTTAAGGAGGGGAGAATGTAACAACCCGTATTTTCAATAACCTGTTATAACATAAATCGAGGCAGAATTCAATTCAAAAATTTGAATCAAGGGAAACGGGCTATGCCATTGCGTTCGTCTCGGAAAAATACGCGAAATAGAGTCCGAGTTTTCGAAAAACGGAGTCCGTATGGCCCAGATATGGCCCGTCAAAGTTTTCAGAAAATTCAAGGTTTAAAATCAGATTCAAATTTAAAGAATTGGGCCAGCTGGGCCAAGGCGGGAAAACTCCCGCCAGGGGCCCCATGTCGACAGGCCTGTCGACAGGGTCCCCAGGGAGTCGACTGCCCTGTCGACAGGGGGTAGCCAGGCAGATTAGCCTGGCGCACCACTTTGGTTTGGGCTTGGTTGTGTGGTCTGGTTCTAGAGCATTCCGAAATCTGACGGGCCAAAATTCACCTAGGGTTAATCCTATGGCCTAAATCACTCTAATCTTCTATAAATAAGCTCCTAATCCTACCCTAAACCCTCATTATTCACTCTAGCAACCAAACTATGTCAAATTGAAATCTCAAATGGCCTCCACCTAAGAACCCTAGCCTCCACCCTCTTCAAAAATCAATTCTAAGAAGATTTGGATGTTCATACAAGCTTTTCTAAGTTGTATGAATGATCATTAGCTTGCATACATCATCAAGTTGCAAGTTTTATTTGCTAAGCTAGTGTTTTTGGGTGTTTTCTTATTGGAGCTTTGTTTTGGGGTTTTATGCTTGCATAAAAAGGGCTTCTCAATCTCTATTAGGAGATTGGTGTCTTCATAATAGTTGTGTAACAACCCGTAAAATGCGAGCCAGTTTGAAATTTTTATTTTGGCAATTTAAGCGAATTTTGATTATTTAAAATGAATTATTTTAAATAATATCGACGAAAATTTATTTTGAATATAATTAGAACGTATATATTATATACGTCGTCGTTAGAATATATAATAATTATATATAATTATAAAAGGAATTGAAAATGGCGCGGTAGTTCGAAAATTCGATTTCTAATTTCAAATGAATATACAGAATTCAATATAAGTCAGAATTGAACGAAATAAGAAATATTTGAATCTGTATAACTATATCTTTGTAACGAAGTTGACAAACTGAGATTTCACCTTAGAAATGATAAGATATGTCCAGTTTAAAATTAGAAATAGTCGCTGTGGAATTCATATATATTTTTATATATATAAGGCCCTTAAAAATGGACTTTTTGCAAACGACCTCGGATTTCGACGAAACCAGTTTAGTTGGGTCCGTGATGTCGAATTATTGCTAGATTCCAAATTTCATAATTTTTAGAATTAATATGTGAGCGTGGTAAAGGAAAACGTGTTTTGACCATTTCAGTTGATTTTAATCGACTGGAAATTGGCCATTTTTCAAAAGGTCTCAGAATTCGACGAAACTAGTTTTGTTAGGACCGTATCGTCAATACGAAGCTAGAAAATATTTTTCGAGAATTTTTAGAGTTAGTATGTGACCCCGGTAATTTGAAAGGTACGTTTAAAATTCAATATATTGATTTAAATGTAAATTCAAACGGAAACTGGGTGTAACGATCAAATCAGCTTGCGATACATATCCCATTGTGTTCGGAATGGGGGTATAACGTTATGAACGGCAGGCGGTGGGCCTCGTTTAGAGGTCGTACGTAAAAGTCAACTCTTTGCTAAATTAAATAATTAAATAATAAATAAATAAATAAAATAATAAAAAAATAATCATTTCCCTCTCCCTTTTATTCTTCTGCTTGCCCCCCCCCCCCCCCCCCGTTTAAGTTATCAGAAAGCAAAAGAAAAAAAAAAAAAAAAAACCTAAATCGATTCGAATCGCGCCGCCCCCACTGACCTCGACGCCTCCGCCTCTCTCCGGTAACGCCCCCCTCCAGGCCACGACCCCTCCTCCCTTGCTCCTCTCCTCTCCTCCAATTAGAAGCTGCCGTGCCCCCTCAACCCAATCGCGCCACCAGAGATGACCGCAACCGCCTTTCCCCCCCCCCCCCCCCCGACGCGAGCCCCTGCATGAAGACCTCCGACCACTGCTGCTCCGTTGAACGCGCAACCAGCCTCCACCTCCTCCGTTCAGCCACTCGACAGCCCCCCTAAGTAAGTTTTCGTTTTTTTTATTTATTATTAATATTTGATTTCTGATTTTTATTTACAGTCGAGAACTGATTTTTATTTACAGTCAAAAACTGATTTTTATTTAAAGTTAAAAACTAATTTTTGTTTTAAAAGTTAAAACTGATTTTAGGAATTTTTAAAAAAAAACTTTGATTTGAAAAAGGTATTTAAAACTTTAAATGAAGAAAGGATTTAAACTTTAAAAAAGTAAAAACTGATTTATTTTTAAAAAGTAAAAACTGATTTATTTTTAAAAAGTAAAAACTGATTTATTTTTAAAAAGTATAAACTGATTTATTTTTAAAAAGTATAAACTGATTTATTTTTAAAAAGTATAAACTGATTTATTTTTAAAAAGTATAAACTGATTTATTTTTAAAAAGTATAAACTGATTTATTTTTAAAAGAGAAAAACTGATTTTATTTTGAACTTTAAAATAGGAAAAAGATTAATCTTTTAGTAGAAAAAGAATTGAAAGCAAAAGTAAAAATCATATTTTTATATGTTGAAAAATCATATTTTTATATGTTGAAAAATCATATTTTTATATGTTGAAAAATCATATTTTTATATGTTGAGAAATCATATTTTTATATGTTGAGAAATCATATTTTTATATGTTGAAAGCGAACGTGAAAACATGATTTTTGTCATATTAAAGAAGTGATTTTTATTATATAAACATCATGACAAAAATGAGATTTTTATTCATTTGAATAGCGATAGAAAAATAGAATTTTTATATATTGAACTTCGATAGAAAAATTCGATTTTTATATATTGAATAGCGAACTAAAAATTCGATTTTTATATATTGAATAGCGAACTAAAAATTCGATTTTTATATATTGAATAGCGAACTAAAAATTCGATTTTTATATATAGAATAGCGAAGTAAAAACTCGATTTTTACATATGTAGTGGCTACGGGCAACGAAGATGACGAAGATGCGATAGCGATGAAGATTTCTATCAATGAAGTGCCGTGGAGCTAGGATAGCTATATGTGAGAACTTCTCACTCAAAATTCTATTTTTCTAGTTATATATATATATACTAGGATGCAGACGGTGCTTATTAGAAGCACCCGACACCCGTCCACATACCATGGACTTGTTTGTTTGACTGTTTGGTGATTGATTGCGATATTGGTTTGAATGTGGTTTGTGGTGTGAAAAATCGAATCGATAAATTGGTTAGGATTAGACGTGCGCCGTTATAAGGCGTAGGAGTAAGGCTAGGTTAGACCCTTACTCCAAATTTTGTGGTTTGCAAAATGAAATTGATTTGATTGATGAGTGAATGGCGTGGGCCTTCACTAGACCGGGGACAAGGCTAGGCCTCGTCCCGTTTCTAGTATCGTGCCGTTATGCCGCCGAAATTTTCTAAAATATGTTAGAAAAATAAAAATATCATTTTATTTAAAGAATGAATTGAATAGAAATTCATATGTTGAAATAAAATGTTTTGTCGTTAAAAATATAATTTTTAACGTGAAGTGAATAAAATAAAATATTCATTTATAAACCGGATGGTTTGTTTATGTACACCTATTTGAATGACATTGATTGGGACGATAAATTTTACACATCGCCCAACAGCACTAATAAAATCTGTGTTTGATTGTTTGAAACCCCACACGGGTGTTAGGATGAAATTTGAAGTTCACTCATCCTGATTGATTGAATATGTCAATCGATTGATTGACAGGCTGTTATAAGCGTTAGATATCTATATTTGATGCTTATACAGTGTAGTGCACTTTGGTTGATGGTTGATTATTTTTCCATGCTATTATATACATGTGTTGTATGAAAATCCATATAATTAACTTTATATGGTAATTGATTGGGCCTCATTCCAATTTGAAAAATAAAGAATGTTATAAAATAAAAGTTCATGTGTTGACAGTACTCATTCATTGAGATTGGTCATGTGTTGAACGAAATATTTTAGTAATAAAATTTACACCTTTATCGAGATAAAATAAAAGTTCATGTGTTGACAGTACTCATTCATTGAGATTGGTCATGTGTTGAACGAAATATTTTTTGATAATAACAACTATTTTGAAAAAGAAATATTTGAAATAGAATATTTGAAAATAGAAATTTATGAAGCCGTGTTGATTAGTTTGACGCCATTTTGACGTGAACGATATTTATATCGATATAAAACGATTTCGAAATGAAATGAATTGAAAACGATTTCGAAATGAAATGAATTGAAAACGATTTCGAAATGAAATGAATTGAAAACGATTTCGAAATGAAATGAATTGAAAACGATTTCGAAATGAAATGAATTGAAAACGATTTCGAAATGAAATGAATTGAAAACGATTTCGAAATGAAATGAATTGAAAACGATTTCGAAATGAATTAAAAATGAATTCAAATTGAATTGAAATTTGAATGGAATAGAAATGAATTTTAAAACGAATTTATAAAGAAGAATTCAATTTTGATTTGAATTGAAAAGAAAGTTGAAATAGCTTTTGAAACGATTTTAAAACTATTTATATAATTCGTTTTAAATAGAAATCGACGAAATATATATTATATATATTATATATATAATATAATGGCCTGAATAGAACGCGCCGCGCCGCGGCAGTTCGTGAATTTCGACCATTTATTTCAAACGGACATTGCGGGAGATCCGACCGTCGGATTCTCCTAAAACCGGAACCGTTGGGTTCGTATCGAAAAGAGCTTTCTAATGAATGTTAGAAATTTGAAATCTAACGGTTGGATTTGGAGATACGTCCAAATCAAATTCGAAAAAGGTCGCTGTAAGTGCAGTTCGATGGCCGTTAATGGAAATCGACTGTACGGGCCTTGATAAAATTATTAAAAATAGTAATAATTTGTGTAAAATCATAAGGAATGATTTAGAAAGAATTGGGATGAAAAACTCCATATTTGAAAAGATAAAAATGGATTTTTATCGAAATGAACTAGTTTTGAACTAGAAATATAATTCTATTTATTTTTAAATAAATAAATGGAATTTAAAAAGGGTTTTAAAAATAACCAAAATTTCCAATGATTGCATTGGAGTGGATTTGAATCGAAATTGTCTTCGGAATATTTCGATGTTGGAATTCGTGATTATACAGGTGTTGTTATGGAAATTTGAAAGATATATATATTTATATCGTTATTTCCAATACGACATTTGTTAGTCGTAGAATTCGATATTGAATATAAGCCGATATATTTTCTATTCAGAGCCTTGTATTGAATATCGAATGTGATTTGGGTTTGTCGTGAATGGTGTCTTTACTAACACTGTTCTTGAACCCAGTTGAGAAAAGATTAAATCTTTTTATTTAGATTTAATGAAGTGTACCAATTAAATAATATTTAATTGGAATTGAATTGATATTGATTTTTGGGTTTATCGTGAACAGTGTTTTAAATAACACTTGTTCTTTAACCCGATAATTAATGAATGTGATTTGGGTTTGTCGTGAATGGTGTCTTCACTAACACTGTTCTTGAACCCAGTTAAGAAAAGATTAAATCTTTTTATTTAGATTTAATGAAGTGTACCAATTAAATAATATTTAATTGGAATTGAATGGATATTGATTTTTGGGTTTATCGTGAACAGTGTTTTAAATAACACTTGTTCTTTAACCCGATAATTAATGGGATGTGACTTTGGGTTTATCGTGAACCGTGTTTTAAATGACACTGATTCTTTAACCCAGTCACAGATTAAAACTAAGTGGAGTTTTAATGAATCTTTAATTAGATTGAAAAGATCGAGAATGGAGTATCACCAGTTTTGCTCCAGGCGATAGTTAAATCTTTAATTAGATTTGAATGTGAAATTTAGAAACTAACTGTCGGTTAGCCAAGTAGAATGGTTTTCTGGATATTGATCTGATGTTGGTTTCGGCCTTCGGGGTTAATATTTGGGGAATTATTCTCTTGATTAATTTACGGTTAGTGACTAATGAATTGGAATGAGGCGTATGTTGTGTTTGTGTAACACTTTTATAAAATATACGCGAGTTATTCGGAAAGACCGGGTTTATCTCATTCTGAATAACTGATACGACGATAAGTCGAAGATGAAGACGATGGTCGAAGACCGGAAGTCTTCACGTCGTTTGGGTAATTACTGATGATCTTGATTGGGCTGTACACCCAAGAAGATGGAAACAGTTAGTGATCGTCCAGACGTACTTGGAGATCGATGGATATGCGGGGTACTAGGTGCCTCCGGTTTCGTTCAGACCCAGAACGGACTTGTAAATGGACTGTGTGTCTGACATTGGATTTTAGTCCGTGTGATTGATCTCTATTAAATATATATCTGTTTGGCAGCGAAGAATTTATTCTCTTGCTTAACGCCCTTCTCTGAGACGTACGAGCTCAGGGGTTATATATTGATGGATATCAATCGCATGGAGTGAATTGCCTGTGTGGCATGCCTAAGTGGCAAATGATCAAGGCTTCTGTTGAAAAGCAAAGTCTTGTGGTTGATGATCGAAGCACGGCCTTTGTGGCGTAGCTTTGTGTAACGATGATTCGCGAGTATCACACCCGGTATGAATCAAAAACGGGAGACGGACCTCAGGGAGGGCATGCGTTTCTTTCTAGTTATGAGTGGCGTCAGTGCTTGAACTGGCTGACGAGTTTGACTCATGTGGATGTTACTTATTATTACTTGCTGAAAAGCGAGGCGCCTCGTGATATCGGTTTCGGCCGATGCTTCTGGTCGGCTGACGGGCCAGATTTACGCCCCAAAGGGCGGAGAAACGTAGTGTTCAGGCATAATAATCCACATCGGTGGACCGGCCATGTCGCTCCAAGGCTTGCCTGCGCGCTTGCCGGAGACATGGGCTAGATTGTCTCGAATCGGTTGAGGATCTTGCCCCTAGCCTCGGTTCATACCATAAATGATAACCCAACTTCCAATACGACATTTGCGGTTTTGATTGTAAACCTATATGTGGCGACATAGTGGCATGGGACGCTCATGCCGCCTATGATTTATACTTATGATTTGAAGTTGTTTTATACACTATGCACTTATTAGTATCAAATGATTTGTTTTAAAACGTATCAAGCATACTTTGGCTGTTATAAGGGAAAAACCCTATCCTCGACTGCGTTGCATTGTGTGATGGGACCTGGGTCTTATAACAGCTTCATTTTTCTTTATTTAGCACTGCGCTGTTTGTTTTATGCACCGGTATTCTTGGGAGGAAACCCGTTCCGTGTTATACGGCGTGGTCCCTTGATTTACCTAACTTTAAAAATAAAGATTAACTGTTTTAGTTCTCACACCAGTCACATGACTGACCTGGAGTTTATTGTTTTAACCTAAACTCTGGGTGCCCTTATTTTGACACGGGCAGCTAGTAGTTTTGGTTTTGCAGATTTATATTCACAGGATCCTGATTTACAGCTGGAAAGATATCCGGAAAGCTTTGTATCCGTATATCTACTTCTAGTTGTGTATTGTATTATTTTCCGCTGCTATGTATTTAAATGTAATTTAAATCTCTGATATTTCTGTGTAATATTCATTTGTTTATACTCTGTATATTCTTGTAATCTGATGCATTGTTGTAATATACAATGAAATGTTCTTCTGTATGCGTTCTGTTGTGGCTTGTTCTCGAACTATCCGACGCTTTCCTTTACGGGGAGGTTGCGGGTCTTTACACGTGGTATCAGAGCTTTGGTTTACAAAGCTCAGAGAACAAGGCACATTAGAACCATATGAAAGAATTCATCAGATATTGGATTAGTAATATCCAACGAGAATGACTCGTTAGAGATAGGATCAGTAGTATCCTAGAACGAGTGTGAAGGGTATATTTTTAAAGTGAAAACAATTTTTGTTTTGAAAATTTAAATCAATCATTCGTATTTGATTATTTATTTAATTGATTTGGACAATCCGATATATAAAGATTTTGCATATGCATCTTGCAAACGTGTATTCGAAGTTTTAATATACTGGATGGTTATAGGATCATACTCTAGTTGCCCGGGGGTAATTCTGGTGATAGGGCACTGTCGTCAATATTTATTTTCGAGTAACGAAAGTGAGATTCCTACATATTTCCTATTGACTGGTGTGAGAACCAAAATTAGATAGGGCCTATTGTTGTGATTTGGCATCAAAAATCTGATTTTTTGTCTATGTATCAAAGTTATGAATTTGAAACTCTAATTCACTAATTGATTGATGTTTGTGTTGTTTGTTTATTTGTTTGCTAATTTTTAGCCATTTAGCCTAATAGCACCAAATATTGAACTGTATTGAAAATTGGTCGCGTTTGCTTGCATATACATATATATCATTGAACAGGTCATAGCAAGGAGGCTAGAGCCGAGGATAAAATTTGTTTGCCCGACAAATAGGTACATGTTTACTACATAATTTCCTGTTTTGTTTGGGTGATGATGATTTTGTGAGCCTATTGGCTAGCCGCTTGGCTTTTTCTTTTTCTTTTTGAGATCTAAAGGACCGGGGAAGCTATTTGAAATTCCCCGATGCTCCCGGTGCAGGGGAGGTTATGGCGAAATTTTTCGAAAATTTAGGGTGTTAGCCAAATTTTTGAAATTTTGAAAATTCTCAGAAACTGAAAAGTTAGAGAAGGGAAGCCAGATCGAACGTAGAGTTGATTAATCAAACCACTTTCGACTTTGTTCCTTTTCGGGGACGAAAAGTTTTAAGTGGGGGAGATTGTAACAACCCGTAAAATGCGAGCCAGTTTGAAATTTTTATTTTGGCAATTTAAGCGAATTTTGATTATTTAAAATGAATTATTTTAAATAATATCGACGAAAATTTATTTTGAATATAATTAGAACGTATATATTATATACGTCGTCGTTAGAATATATAATAATTATATATAATTATAAAAGGAATTGAAAATGGCGCGGTAGTTCGAAAATTCGATTTCTAATTTCAAATGAATATACAGAATTCAATATAAGTCAGAATTGAACGAAACAAGAAATATTTGAATCTGTATAACTATATCTTTGTAACGAAGTTGACAAACTGAGATTTCATCTTAGAAATGATAAGATATGTCCAGTTTAAAATTAGAAATAGTCGTTGTGGAATTCATATATATTTTTATATATATAAGGCCCTTAAAAATGGACTTTTTGCAAACGACCTCGGATTTCGACGAAACCAGTTTAGTTGGGTCCGTGATGTCGAATTATTGCTAGATTCCAAATTTCATAATTTTTAGAATTAATATGTGAGCGTGGTAAAGGAAAACGTGTTTTGACCATTTCAGTTGATTTTAATCGACTGGAAATTGGCCATTTTTCAAAAGGTCTCAGAATTCGACGAAACTAGTTTTGTTAGGACCGTATCGTCAATACGAAGCTAGAAAATATTTTTCGAGAATTTTTAGAGTTAGTATGTGACCCCGGTAATTTGAAAGGTACGTTTAAAATTCAATATATTGATTTAAATGTAAATTCAAACGGAAACTGGGTGTAACGATCAAATCAGCTTGCGATACATATCCCATTGTGTTCGGAATGGGGGTATAACGTTATGAACGGCAGGCGATGGGCCTCGTTTAGAGGTCGTACGTAAAAGTCAACTCTTTGCTAAATTAAATAATTAAATAATAAATAAATAAATAAAATAATAAAAAAATAATCATTTCCCTCTCCCTTTTATTCTTCTGCTTGCCCCCCCCCCCCCCCCCGTTTAAGTTATCAGAAAGCAAAAGAAAAAAAAAGAAAAAAAAACCTAAATCGATTCGAATCGCGCCGCCCCCACTGACCTCGACGCCTCCGCCTCTCTCCGGTAACGCCCCCCTCCAGGCCACGACCCCTCCTCCCTTGCTCCTCTCCTCTCCTCCAATTAGAAGCTACCGTGCCCCCTCAACCCAATCGCGCCACCAGAGATGACCGCAACCGCCTTCCCCCCCCCCCCCCCCCCCCGACGCGAGCCCCTGCATGAAGACCTCCGACCACTGCTGCTCCGTTGAACGCGCAACCAGCCTCCACCTCCTCCGTTCAGCCACTCGACAGCCCCCCTAAGTAAGTTTTCGTTTTTTTATTTATTATTAATATTTGATTTCTGATTTTTATTTACAGTCGAGAACTGATTTTTATTTACAGTCAAAAACTGATTTTTATTTAAAGTTAAAAACTAATTTTTGTTTTAAAAGTTAAAACTGATTTTAGGAATTTTTAAAAAAAAACTTTGATTTGAAAAAGGTATTTAAAACTTTAAATGAAGAAAGGATTTAAACTTTAAAAAAGTAAAAACTGATTTATTTTTAAAAAGTAAAAACTGATTTATTTTTAAAAAGTAAAAACTGATTTATTTTTAAAAAGTATAAACTGATTTATTTTTAAAAAGTATAAACTGATTTATTTTTAAAAAGTATAAACTGATTTATTTTTAAAAAGTATAAACTGATTTATTTTTAAAAAGTATAAACTGATTTATTTTTAAAAGAGAAAAACTGATTTTATTTTGAACTTTAAAATAGGAAAAAGATTAATCTTTTAGTAGAAAAAGATTTGAAAGCAAAAGTAAAAATCATATTTTTATATGTTGAAAAATCATATTTTTATATGTTGAAAAATCATATTTTTATATGTTGAAAAATCATATTTTTATATGTTGAGAAATCATATTTTTATATGTTGAGAAATCATATTTTTATATGTTGAAAGCGAACGTGAAAACATGATTTTTGTCATATTAAAGAAGTGATTTTTATTATATAAACATCATGACAAAAATGAGATTTTTATTCATTTGAATAGCGATAGAAAAATAGAATTTTTATATATTGAACTTCGATAGAAAAATTCGATTTTTATATATTGAATAGCGAACTAAAAATTCGATTTTTATATATTGAATAGCGAACTAAAAATTCGATTTTTATATATTGAATAGCGAACTAAAAATTCGATTTTTATATATAGAATAGCGAAGTAAAAACTCGATTTTTACATATGTAGTGGCTACGGGCAACGAAGATGACGAAGATGCGATAGCGATGAAGATTTCTATCAATGAAGTGTCGTGGAGCTAGGATAGCTATATGTGAGAACTTCTCACTCAAAATTCTATTTTTCTAGTTATATATATATACTAGAATGCAGACGGTGCTTATTAGAAGCACCCGACACCCGTCCACATACCATGGACTTGTTTGTTTGACTGTTTGGTGATTGATTGCGATATTGGTTTGAATGTGGTTTGTGGTGTGAAAAATCGAATCGATAAATTGGTTAGGATTAGACGTGCGCCGTTATAAGGCGTAGGAGTAAGGCTAGGTTAGACCCTTACTCCAAATTTTGTGGTTTGCAAAATGAAATTGATTTGATTGATGAGTGAATGGCGTGGGCCTTCACTAGACCGGGGACAAGGCTAGGCCTCGTCCCGTTTCTAGTATCGTGCCGTTATGCCGCCGAAATTTTCTAAAATATGTTAGAAAAATAAAAATATCATTTTATTTAAAGAATGAATTGAATAGAAATTCATATGTTGAAATAAAATGTTTTGTCGTTAAAAATATAATTTTTAACGTGAAGTGAATAAAATAAAATATTCATTTATAAACCGGACGGTTTGTTTATGTACACCTATTTGAATGACATTGATTGGGACGATAAATTTTACACATCGCCCAACAGCACTAATAAAATCTGTGTTTGATTGTTTGAAACCCCACACGGGTGTTAGGATGAAATTTGAAGTTCACTCATCCTGATTGATTGAATATGTCAATCGATTGATTGACAGGCTGTTATAAGCGTTAGATATCTATATTTGATGCTTATACAGTGTAGTGCACTTTGGTTGATGGTTGATTATTTTTCCATGCTATTATATACATGTGTTGTATGAAAATCCATATAATTAACTTTATATGGTAATTGATTGGGCCTCATTCCAATTTGAAAAATAAAGAATGTTATAAAATAAAAGTTCATGTGTTGACAGTACTCATTCATTGAGATTGGTCATGTGTTGAACGAAATATTTTAGTAATAAAATTTACACCTTTATCGAGATAAAATAAAAGTTCATGTGTTGACAGTACTCATTCATTGAGATTGGTCATGTGTTGAACGAAATATTTTTTGATAATAACAACTATTTTGAAAAAGAAATATTTGAAATAGAATATTTGAAAATAGAAATTTATGAAGCCGTGTTGATTAGTTTGACGCCATTTTGACGTGAACGATATTTATATCGATATAAAACGATTTCGAAATGAAATGAATTGAAAACGATTTCGAAATGAAATGAATTGAAAACGATTTCGAAATGAAATGAATTGAAAACGATTTCGAAATGAAATGAATTGAAAACGATTTCGAAATGAAATGAATTGAAAACGATTTCGAAATGAAATGAATTGAAAACGATTTCGAAATGAATTAAAAATGAATTCAAATTGAATTGAAATTTGAATGGAATAGAAATGAATTTTAAAACGAATTTATAAAGAAGAATTCAATTTTGATTTGAATTGAAAAGAAAGTTGAAATAGCTTTTGAAACGATTTTAAAACTATTTATATAATTCGTTTTAAATAGAAATCGACGAAATATATATTATATATATTATATATATAATATAATGGCCTGAATAGAACGCGCCGCGCCGCGGCAGTTCGTGAATTTCGACCATTTATTTCAAACGGACATTGCGGGAGATCCGACCGTCGGATTCTCCTAAAACCGGAACCGTTGGGTTCGTATCGAAAAGAGCTTTCTAATGAATGTTAGAAATTTGAAATCTAACGGTTGGATTTGGAGATACGTCCAAATCAAATTCGAAAAAGGTCGCTGTAAGTGCAGTTCGATGGCCGTTAATGGAAATCGACTGTACGGGCCTTGATAAAATTATTAAAAATAGTAATAATTTGTGTAAAATCATAAGGAATGATTTAGAAAGAATTGGGATGAAAAACTCCATATTTGAAAAGATAAAAATGGATTTTTATCGAAATGAACTAGTTTTGAACTAGAAATATAATTCTATTTATTTTTAAATAAATAAATGGAATTTAAAAAGGGTTTTAAAAATAACCAAAATTTCCAATGATTGCATTGGAGTGGATTTGAATCGAAATTGTCTTCGGAATATTTCGATGTTGGAATTCGTGATTATACAGGTGTTGTTATGGAAATTTGAAAGATATATATATTTATATCGTTATTTCCAATACGACATTTGTTAGTCGTAGAATTCGATATTGAATATAAGCCGATATATTTTCTATTCAGAGCCTTGTATTGAATATCGAATGTGATTTGGGTTTGTCGTGAATGGTGTCTTTACTAACACTGTTCTTGAACCCAGTTGAGAAAAGATTAAATCTTTTTATTTAGATTTAATGAAGTGTACCAATTAAATAATATTTAATTGGAATTGAATTGATATTGATTTTTGGGTTTATCGTGAACAGTGTTTTAAATAACACTTGTTCTTTAACCCGATAATTAATGAATGTGATTTGGGTTTGTCGTGAATGGTGTCTTCACTAACACTGTTCTTGAACCCAGTTGAGAAAAGATTAAATCTTTTTATTTAGATTTAATGAAGTGTACCAATTAAATAATATTTAATTGGAATTGAATGGATATTGATTTTTGGGTTTATCGTGAACAGTGTTTTAAATAACACTTGTTCTTTAACCCGATAATTAATGGGATGTGACTTTGGGTTTATCGTGAACCGTGTTTTAAATGACACTGATTCTTTAACCCAGTCACAGATTAAAACTAAGTGGAGTTTTAATGAATCTTTAATTAGATTGAAAAGATCGAGAATGGAGTATCACCAGTTTTGCTCCAGGCGATAGTTAAATCTTTAATTAGATTTGAATGTGAAATTTAGAAACTAACTGTCGGTTAGCCAAGCAGAATGGTTTTCTGGATATTGATCTGATGTTGGTTTCGGCCTTCGGGGTTAATATTTGGGGAATTATTCTCTTGATTAATTTACGGTTAGTGACTAATGAATTGGAATGAGGCGTATGTTGTGTTTGTGTAACACTTTTATAAAATATACGCGAGTTATTCGGAAAGACCGGGTTTATCTCATTCTGAATAACTGATACGACGATAAGTCGAAGATGAAGACGATGGTCGAAGACCGGAAGTCTTCACGTCGTTTGGGTAATTACTGATGATCTTGATTGGGCTGTACACCCAAGAAGATGGAAACAGTTAGTGATCGTCCAGACGTACTTGGAGATCGATGGATATGCGGGGTACTAGGTGCCTCCGGTTTCGTTCAGACCCAGAACGGACTTGTAAATGGACTGTGTGTCTGACATTGGATTTTAGTCCGTGTGATTGATCTCTATTAAATATATATCTGTTTGGCGGCGAAGAATTTATTCTCTTGCTTAACGCCCTTCTCTGAGACGTACGAGCTCAGGGGTTATATATTGATGGATATCAATCGCATGGAGTGAATTGCCTGTGTGGCATGCCTAAGTGGCAAATGATCAAGGCTTCTGTTGAAAAGCAAAGTCTTGTGGTTGATGATCGAAGCACGGCCTTTGTGGCGTAGCTTTGTGTAACGATGATTCGCGAGTATCACACCCGGTATGAATCAAAAACGGGAGACGGACCTCAGGGAGGGCATGCGTTTCTTTCTAGTTATGAGTGGCGTCAGTGCTTGAACTGGCTGACGAGTTTGACTCATGTGGATGTTACTTATTATTACTTGCTGAAAAGCGAGGCGCCTCGTGATATCGGTTTCGGCCGATGCTTCTGGTTGGCTGACGGGCCAGATTTACGCCCCAAAGGGCGGAGAAACGTAGTGTTCAGGCATAATAATCCACATCGGTGGACCGGCCCTGTCGCTCCAAGGCTTGCCTGCGCGCTTGCCGGAGACATGGGCTAGATTGTCTCGAATCGGTTGAGGATCTTGCCCCTAGCCTCGGTTCATACCATAAATGATAACCCAACTTCCAATACGACATTTGCGGTTTTGATTGTAAACCTATATGTGGCGACATAGTGGCATGGGACGCTCATGCCGCCTATGATTTATACTTATGATTTGAAGTTGTTTTATACACTATGCACTTATTAGTGTCAAATGATTTGTTTTAAAACGTATCAAGCATACTTTGGCTGTTATAAGGGAAAACCCTATCCTCGACTGCGTTGCATTGTGTGATGGGACCTGGGTCTTATAACAGCTTCATTTTTCTTTATTTAGCACTGCGCTGTTTGTTTTATGCACCGGTATTCTTGGGAGGAAACCCGTTCCGTGTTATACGGCGTGGTCCCTTGATTTACCTAACTTTAAAAATAAAGATTAACTGTTTTAGTTCTCACACCAGTCACATGACTGACCTGGAGTTTATTGTTTTAACCTAAACTCTGGGTGCCCTTATTTTGACACGGGCAGCTAGTAGTTTTGGTTTTGCAGATTTATATTCACAGGATCCTGATTTACAGCTGGAAAGATATCCGGAAAGCTTTGTATCCGTATATCTACTTCTAGTTGTGTATTGTATTATTTTCCGCTGCTATGTATTTAAATGTAATTTAAATCTCTGATATTTTTGTGTAATATTCATTTGTTTATACTCTGTATATTCTTGTAATCTGATGCATTGTTGTAATATACAATGAAATGTTCTTCTGTATGCGTTCTGTTGTGGCTTGTTCTCGAACTATCCGACGCTTTCCTTTACGGGGAGGTTGCGGGTCTTTACAAGTTGTAAGCCCTCTTACCTTCATTTTAGAAAACTCTAAAGTTAATGTGTGATGAAAGTTGGGGTTTATGCATGTTTGATAAGTTATGCATGTTTATGCAAGTTTGCTAAGCCATGATTTGTATGTTTATTAAGTTATGCATGTTTATGCAAGTTTGCTAAGCCATGATTTGTATGTTAAATAAGTTATGCATGTTTATGCAAGTTTACTAAGCCATGATTTGCAAGTTTTGACAAGTTGAGCATGATTTGACAAGTTGTGCATGTTTATGCAAGTTTAAAATGACAAGTTGTGCATATTTTGACAAGTTGTGCATGTTTTGACAAGTTGAGCATGATTTGACAAGTTGTGCATGTTTATGCAAGTTTAAAATGACAAGTTGTGCATATTTTGACAAGTTGTGCATGTTTTGACAAGTTGGACATGATTTGACAAGTTGTGCATGTTTATGCAAGTTTAAAATGACAAGTTGTGCATGTTTTGGCAAGTTGTGCATGTTTTGACAAGTTGTGCATGTTTATGCAAGTTTAAAATGACAAGTTGTGCATGTTCGACAAGTTATGCATGATTATGGTAATATGCAAGTTCACTATGCTAAGTTATGCAAGTTTAACATGTTATGCATGTTTATGGTAATATGCAAGTTCACTATGCTAAGTTGTGCAAGTCTAACATGTTATGCATGATCGTTGTGCAAGTTTGTCATGTATGTTGTGCCAAGTTCCCTCTTCCTATCCTTTATGCGTTATTACGAATATATAAGCGATAGAATGACGTTGGGGGTTTTGGGTAAACTTAAAATACATGAAAATATAAGATTGGGAATTTACCTATTAAGTTAGGTCTACCCCTTGGGAATTTACCTATTAAGTTAGGTCTACCCAAGTAATCGTTTGACTTGTGATTATGTTTTGAAATAAAGTGGACATGACACTTAGAAAACAAAAGTGTGGCCAACTCGAGGTTGGGTTGAGTTTGTAGCGTAATTCTACCCGGAACCGACCGGCTTAACTAGTGGCTACAAACAATAGGACCCAATGTGAGAAGTTGGTCATGTGGTGCCAAAACCCGAGGTTAGACTAAGTTGTGGTGTAAACCTACCCGGACCCGCCCGGCCTAACTAGTAACCACAACAAGGTCTAATGTGAGAGGTTAAGGTGCATTAAATTAATTAATGCCTCATGATTAGGGTTAAGTCAGGGTCCACTAATACTTAACCAATTTGGGGATTCGAGGGATTAGAATGTGGTTAAGTTGTGAACCGTTGGTTACACTTAACTAGTTTAATCCATTTGGGAGTTCAAGGGATTAGAATGGGGTTAAGCCACACTTAACCAGTTTAATCCAGGATTAGTGAAGGGTTAAATCACACTTAACCCTCTTAGGAAATCCTAGCGGCGGGTCTGTTCCGGCAGTAATCCCAGTTTGGTATCATCACAACCCTAGAGACTAGGCTAGGGCGGGGCACGATTACTGACGGATGTAAACGACCAAAGGGCGATGGCCGAGTGGTACAGCGGTGCGGGTCCGGCGGGCTACGGACGTGCACGTAGTCCGATGTAGGACAAACTCGAGGCACGGGTACCAGTAGGTTAGGGCTGTGCATTATTGCTTAAGTGTCCGAGGTTGACACCCGAGGGCTTGATACACCCAAAGGTGGACCCAGCACAGACCAACTACAACCATATGTGGGCCATATGGACACCAACACTTGACGTGTTAGGTTTATAGGGAGCCGATCGACTAGACCGTGGGCTGGACCTTTTATTAAGGTCACTTCATGTTATTGGGTCAAAGCTTGGGCCAAGGGATCAATACCTGTTATGTTGGGTTGCTAGTACACCGTGGTGCAAAACTTAGCCATGTTTTATGCGATGACACCTCTATCTATCTTGTAGTTAATTTACCATGCCAGTATGTTGTTATCTATGATCATCTCAGTTCCCATCATGATGTTAACTTTATTAGTTTATAGACTGATCGTAGCAGGGCTTACTCAGTCTTTTTGACTGACCCGTTTTGTTTCGCCTCTTTTCTTCCGTTTCCTCCCCCCCCCCCCCCCCCAGGTTCTCAGGGAGGGAATACAGGAGCCTAGCTTGGATCTTAGCTGCTTTCTTGGATAGCTCATGTATGCTTTGGACTTGGGCTTGCTATGGTTTCTTCCACTTTGGGGATAGCTACTTTTATGTTTTTCCTTTTTCAGTTTCAGATGATGTTACTTCATGTACTAGACTTGTTTATTTGGGAAATTGACATTTTGATGTACCAGACTTGTTTTTGAAATGGTTTAAAAATCTTCCGTTGTTTTATTTACTTACTCTGTTTATTTACATATATATATGTCATGTCCTGCCTTGCTATATCATTATGCATGTTTACCAATAATGCCCCTCCAAAGCTAGTGCATTCCTTTGCGAGTGACCCTGGCGGAGGTGGGGTGTTACAACATCTCTAAGCATCTCTCTCATGAGGTCAGTAAACATTGTCCTCATGTCAGCAGCATTCCCATTATTGGCTCCCCTACCAGCACCTCTAGTATCTCGGCTCATCGTCAATCTGAAAAAGGAAACGATTAACGATTCCACAGTGGTGCTAGTGCAGTACGACTTCATTCTTATACTACTAATAGTATATATATAGCTTTTAAAAACCAAAATAATCACAAATACGCTCTCTCGTATACGTATATTATCTCTCCCTGATGACTTCCCTTGGTTAACTACGCAACCTAGAGCTCTGATACCAAGTGTGATGGCCCGTCCCGCACCAGCCTGCATTTCCTCCGAAAGTGCGCTGTACACATGCCCAGCTAGCACAGAACGGTCGTCAGAAGAAAAGAAAGAAGGGAATGAACTAATCAAGAAACCTGTAGAATGTCTCACAGCGCATGGTATAAAATATAATAATAACATACTTGACACAAAACAGGCGAGACAGTGCATAAGCTGATAACTAATAATCAATGTCAACATCAGAGCAGCGGAAATCCAAATACAGCTTATTACAACTTTTCCAAATTTACTGTCTCTAAGCAAAAGAAAGCTAAAGTAGAAGATACACCAACAATGCCCAAACAGTGATCTTCAACAACACAGGGAGAATATTATGTATATAGTACGTGGAAGCCTCCTGCCCGTCTCCGGATCATCTACCCGAGCATCACCAGCTAACCTGTCTCTAGTCTGCTCGTGTGAGCACCCAGAGTGATAAGAAGAGACATAAAACTCTGGGTCAGACATAAAGCCTGGTATGAGCGATAAGCATCTAAACAGAATAATAACAGGTATACTAAACCATACCTGAACCTGGACCTGCAACCAAAGAGTTAGTACCACATACCGTACAATACTCCAAGGTGCCATAATAAATAGTGTAAGAATACGGGAGTGGGGTGTGCATGTCACAATGATAGCAACCAAATCATCCATAGCAACCATCCTCACATCTCTCACTCAGTGCGTAAAGTATACGACATTTACCACTTTGGAACACTAGACAAACTGAGGCAACGACGAATCCCGACTTGTAGAAACCCTGCTGTGACCAAGCCAAACACTTGGAGTCATGACCAAACATTTCAATGACCCACTCCATTGGTCGTAGCCCTTGGTTCTACCAATGCCATAATGGCCCTGAATCCGCCTTCGTACCTCCTACCATAGTGGTCCAAAGTTATAGACGTCGATAACCCCTTGGCACGCGTCCCGCAGCAAAGCCCAACCATGAAGCGAACTCGTTGATTCCCATCTGAATCCTGAGCTCTAACTTCTCATTTGGACTTTCTTTGCATCTCGGGTTTGGTCATCATCTTCACCAGATCGGTTCGGATCCCTTCTCTTGGCTTGGATCGGATCGCTGCCTTCTCCTTGTTTCGGTTCGGATCATTGCCCTCTCATCGTTCCGGTTCGGTTCGTGGTGCTCAACTGGTGGCGGTTCGGTTCGTGATGCTCAACTGGTGGCGGTTCGGTTCGTGATGTCCAGCAACCAGCCTACGATCCGTCCCTCCTCTCCATCTCCGATCCAATCCTTTGCTTCTACCAGCTCGCGTGACCATATGCCAACTCCGCTCCGATCCGTTCCTTTCCCCCTCCGACCTGATCCGTACCTTTTCCTCCGATCCGATCCGTACCTTTTCCTCCGATCCGATCCGTAATCTGTAGTTTCCAACAGCTTTCCAACGAGTGTTTATACACCTCTCGACGGCGTTTTCGGCCGATCTAACTATTGAAATCAATCACACAACATACCAAAGAGTCATAGCAGCGTATAACAGCAACCACAAGTAACAAACAACAATTTAAATGAACCAAAATGGATCAAAAGTGGCCAAAACCTCACATTTTCCTATAATCCCCCTTAATCATGTTTAAGCATATGATTAGCAAAACACATCGAAATTAACCCAAATTTCTAACAGAGCCTTAAAACATTATTTTAGAATTTTAAGAATTTTTCCAGAATTTATTTACGTATAAATTCGCTAATCTTCACTAATTACCCTTAATTAACCGTAATTAGTGTCAAAATGATGCTATCACTCACCTTTGCCACAACTAGGACCCCAAAACTGAAATATTCTCTGATTTGGCGCTGTTCCCAATCTTATACAGCAGCTCCAACCTTGCTTTCGTGCTTTTTCTTCTTAATTTAATGTTTGCTAAGCCTAATCTTCAATTAGAAGGTGATTTTTGGGTGTTTTAGAGAGATTTAGAGAGTGGAGGCCATGGCTAGGTCAAGAGGAATGAAAGTGGCGGCTGGAAAATTTCTAAAGAAATGTTTTCTAACCCTAATCAGCACCTATATTCCCTTAAACCCGAAATTCCCCTTGGGCCTAGCTGCTAATCACCCGTTTAAGCCCAATTAAGCTGTTTTTCACCATCTGAAACTTGTTTCAGCTATATCTCCCAAACGGTGAGTCCGTTTGGCTAATGTGACCACTCTACGGAAAGAGAAACCATCATCCGGAGCTAATGGAAGTGGTTTCAGGTCAAAATTCCTTTCCAGTCAAAAGTTATGGCCAAAACAGTGATAACTAGGGGTAAAATGGTCATTTAAAAATCGGGAAAAATCATGAACATGGGAAATGACCCCAATAGTCGTCTCCCAAAGTTACATGACCATACGACTTCGTATGTGACAGAAATAAATATTCTACGATTCTATGATGCGTAGAATGCGGGTCGTTACAGCTATTTAAACCAGAAGAAGTGGTGAGTGAAGCTATTGGGTTCAGTAATTCTTTATTTAATGGTGACAGGATTGGTGAGTTCCCTTCATTCCAAGCTAAAGCGATCATTAATGAGCAAGGTCACCAGGTATTGTAAACCCCATTACTATGGAAGAAGTTAAATATGCTGTGAACTCTATCCATATTGATACTAGTCCAAAACCAGACGGGTTTAAATCGAAATTTTTTTATTTTGCATTGGGACGAGATTAAATATAATTTGCTGCCAGCTTTACAAAACATGTTCCGTTCAGCTAAACATCCTGAAAACCTGAATCATAAGTTCATTACAACTGTTCCAAAAATAAAAAGACCAACGGAAATATCTCATTTTAGACCAATAGCTTGCTGTAATTTGTATTACAAAATTTTTAGTAAATTTTTGTGTAGAAGTATTAAATGGTTCATGCCTCATTCAGTCTCGGAGAATCAAAATGCTTCTGTACCATCGAGATCAATTGGTGAAAATATTTTACTTGCCCATGAGTTGTTAAAAGATTTTTAAAAACAGGGGTAAGTAAATTTTGTGCTAAATTCGACCTTCACAAGGCTTATGATAAGATAAGTAGAGAGTTTATTTGTTTTGTAATGGCCAAGGTGGGATTTCCGGTTTATTTCATTAATATAATTTACGAGTGTATATCGACTCCTACGTTCTCTATAATGGTTCAAGGGATTCCTTGTGGATATTTTTCGTCAAGTCGAGGCATATGACAAGGAGATCCATTATCTCCATATTTGTTTTCAATAGCTATGGAATACTTCACGTTTTGTATGAATGAAGCGACTGTGTTGAAGCTATTTGAGCCAGTGCATAAATGCGAGCCTTGTGTCATGCATTTGTTATATGCAGATGATTTAGTTGTTTTTTGAAAGTGCTCGCCTACAAATGCTAATACTCTTAAGAATATATTTGGCAAATTGGATATGTATAGCAGCTTAACTGTAAGCATTGAAGATCAAGGTATACTTTAGTAATTCTGCATATGATATAAATGTGATAGCTTCTATTTTGTGATTTCAAGTAGGTCAGCTGCCATTAAAGTATCATGGTGTGTCGTTGTCGTTAAATTACGTGCACTACAACGACTGTCAGTCTTTGTTGAGTAAGATTCAGAAGTAAATTCAAGCTTGGGATGCCAATTTTTTGAGTTTTGCAGGAATAGCGGAATTGCTTCAAACAGTAATTACTCCTACTATATTATACTGGTTATTTGTGTATCAATTGCCAGAGCACGTGTTGGATAAGTTGAAGGTTATGTGTGCATATTTTTTTGTAGGGGAAGTATACATAAAGTGTATTGGAGTAAATTGTGTACTCCAAAAAATGAGGATGGAATTGGTTTGAAAAACTTTTCGGATCTTAAAAAAGTTGCGTGTATTAAAATGATGTGGAAGTTTCTCTCGGCTTCATCACTGTGAAGTAGATGGTTATGGGAAAAATATTGAAGAGGGAAGCAGTTTTGGCATATGGATATTTATAATAATGCTTCGAGCTCTTGGAAAGCTATTCTTCGGCTTAGAACTTAGGGTAAACAGCTCTTTAATAAAGTGATTTGTGATGGCTCATTTACTTCTTTATGGTTTGATCCGTGGGTGAATTGTAAATGCTTGATGGACTTATTAGGATTATCTAGATTTCAAGTAATTGGGAGAATGGAAGAAATGGTGACGGACATAGGGGTTAATGGTAGGATTTCTGTTGGGTTACATGCAGCGACAAGAGAAGTTGCTCAGGAAGTGGGTAGAATAGTTGTAAATGATAGAATCCAAAGGGATGTATATCAGTGGTGCGTGGGTGGTTCTTTCATGTTTCATAAAGCCTGGAATTTGGTAAGAGCTCGGAATGATTCAGATGTGATTTACAGTGTTATATGGCATAGGAAGAATGCAAATAGAATGGCTTTTACAGCATATTTGGATGTAAATAATAGATTATATACTAAAAATAGAACGTTGAATTTTGGTTTGATACAAGAGAACTGTTGCTGTTTGTGTAATGAAGAAGAAGAATTAATGGATCATTTGTTTTTTAGATGTGAGTACTCTAAATTCATTTGGGAGAAGATTGCAAACAAACTTGGTTTGATGATAGATGGGGAATTTAGTTTGAGAAATGAAGCTTTGAAAATTTTGAGACAATTTAAACTTAAAGATCAGCTGTTGGACGTTGCATGTGGTCTGTTCACTATTGCTATATATCAAATTTGGCTAGAAAGGAATTGTAGAACCTTCAATGCGAGAGCTGTAAGGAAGGAAGTTCGAGTAGAGATGATTACAATGGAAGTTGGCCTGTTGATTTATAATAATGGTAGCAAACTGATCAGAACGATGGAAAAAGTTGATTGGTTGAAGAAGTGGGGTGTGGATTTATGCGATACAGTCTAAATATCTATGTATTTTTCTTTTCGTTGTTGTTGCGAGAGTTTTTTGTATGGTGAGAGTTAGAGAGAGATGTTTGGTTTGTAATATTGTATAGTTAATATATGGATTTTATATGTGCTCTTTTTCCTTATATCGCAGCCATTTAGGTTAGGGGGTATAAGGTTTTGATGAGGGATATAAATGAAGTATATGTTGGTATAAATAATAAAGCGTACCAATTTTCAAATATATATATATATATGTATGTATGTATGTTCTATAAAAGCATGTAGATATGCTAAAAATATACTCTTAGGTTCATTGTCAAAGTGATTTTAAAACTTGCCTTTCTTCCGGCACATTTTCATGTAAGTCAATACCCAGTGGTATTTAAAACACATAGAATATAGTGCAACATCAACTCATTCCTCACTCAAAGAATTACCCTCTTTGAAAACATATTTTACTGGGTATAGAAAGGGGTTGGAACTTTATATGTCATCCTACATACTATGGGTATGTATGTAACTGGCAATTAGCACTTATATAAACAAATGAGAGAGTGAAAACCATGCATATATAAAGCAGTTCATAATGCTATTTCTTCGACAATTCTCATGCAAAAGTGATACATGCTTTGCTTCTTTATTTCTTAGTCAAATCCCACTGCCTACTTCCAAAATATATAGCTTTACATATGTAACAAAACTTTGACTTTTAACTTGGATATTCTACTCTTGTTAAGCTTGAATAACCTCAAAGTTTCAACTACTAAGTGCAGCATATTTAAGTTAATTACATAGTAGTTCAACCAACATAAACAAAAGAGTCTTAGCTGAGTACAAAATAACCCATACATTCAAATACTCCGAGTTCTTTCATTAACACAAACAAACTATAACTACATAATAATAAGCAAGAGATAATTCATCCTAGGTTTACATCTTTTGCTCTCTCTATTTCTCCAGATTCCATGCGTTAGCTACTGAGGTTGCATCACCATAAATGATACATTTCAATTAAGCATCAAAACAAACTGAGGTCATACTTAAGTCTGTTATGAACAAATATTTAATATGTAACATTAAGATTATCATGGGTGACAGATTATAATTCTTATTAAACCAATGTTAGAATCAGTTAACTTTTTTATGTTCATGTATAATAACATAAATACCATGTGGTCGTACGAATGAGGGTTTCTATATCACCTGCATGTGTATGCGCACAACCAGGTTCAACGTACAATAAAACCCAAACAACCATCACACATCAACATAATGGTATCATGCAATAATTCCGTTTACTCAAACATTTCTTATCCTACACTTAGTGTGACGGCCCGCCCGCACCAGCCGACATTTCCAATGAAAGTGCACTGTGCCGATGTCCAACCAACACGAGATGATCATCAAAGAAAGGAAAGGTAAGAAAATTGAACTAACAAGGAACCTGTAGAACGTCTCACAGCGCATGGGATAAAATATAATAACAACATACTTTGACATAAAACAGGCGAGACAGTGCATAAGCTGAAAACTAAACATCATAGCAGCGGAAAATCCAAATACAGCTTATGTTCCACATCATCATTATTACAACTTTAAAACTGTCTCTAAAGCAAAAGAAAGGAAAGGTACACTACTAATGCCCAAAGTAGTGACCAGTAGAATATATATAGAATAGTACGTGTAAGCTTCCTGCTCGTCTCCGGACAGCTACTCGTGCACAACCAGCTAACCTGTCTCTAGTCTGCCCGTTTTTGAGCACCCAGAGTAACAAGAAGAGACATAAAACTCTGGGTCAGACAAAAGTCTGGTATGAGCGATAAGCAGCAAAACAAAACAATAACAGGTATACTAAACCATACCTAAACCTGGACCTGCAACCAAAGAGTTAGCACAACATACCAAACAATACTCTAAGGTGCCACGAACATATGTTGTAAAGGATACGGGGGTGGGGGTGGGCATGTCATAATGATGTCAAACAATCAAGCATAGCAACCATCCTCACATCTCTCACTCAGTGCGTAAAGCATACAATATCCACCACTTTGATCACCCAAATCCTTGCTACGATCACTCTGCCCCATGGAGTCGTAATGACACCACCGCACTGATCCATAGCCACTAATGCTTTGCTATGTCCACTCTGCCCCATGGAGTCATGATGGCTCCACTGCACTGGCTCATAGCCTTGCTACGATCACTTTGCCCCATGGAGTAACATCTACCCCACTACACTGATCCGTAGCCTAACATCCGTTTTGTTGGTGAATCAAAGTTATGGACATCGATAACCCCTTACCACACGTCCTACAGCAAAATCCAATCATGAAGTTGACTCGTTGGTTCCCATCCGGATCCTGAGTGCAAACTTCCCCTTTGGACTACTTTGCATATCGGGTTTTGGTCATCATCTCCGGATCAGTTCGGTTCTCCACTGCGCTTTGGATCGTGATCATCTATTAGTTCGTTCTCCATATGGTTCGGTCATGACACTCCAGGCGTGGTACTTCGGTTCAGAGAAGCGGTTCGGGTCGTGGTTCCCTCCAAACATCGGGTCAGTTCGTGTCCCTGAGGCGCCTTTGGTTCAGCCAAGTCCCACGGTTCGGGTCGGGTGCTCCCTTCGGATCGTGCCACCATGCTAAGGTCGTATTGGTTCGTGATCACCATTCACGAGTAGGTCGGTTCAGAGAACTCCAGGTACAGGCGGGTCGGATCGTGGAGCTTCAAGTGCGTGCGATCGGGTCGGTCTCCATCACCACGAGCGGGTCGGGTCGGGAAGGGCGATCTGATCCGATCCCTGCATATTTTTCTACAAATTCCAACAACTGTTTTTACGCCATACGACGGCGTTTTCGACCATTCTAACTGTTCTAATCAATCACAAAGCATACCATACAGTCATAGCAACATAGAGAATCAACAATAACACCAAAACAACAATCATAACATGTAAAATGGATTAAAAAGACTCAAAAACCCTTATTTTCCCCTTAAGCATGTATAAGCAAAACTAATGATAGGCTTAGTAAAACTTAACCAAATTTTCTAACAGAGGCCTAAAACAATATTTCGAAATTTATGAATATTTTTCCAGAATTTAATCATGTTTAAATTCACTAATTACCCTTAATTAACCATAATTAGTGAGGAACTATGCAAATCACTCACCTTAGCCACAAAAAAAAATACCAAATCTGAAATTATCCTCTGTTTGGCGTTATTCCCAAGGCTATACTGTAGTTCCGACCTTGATTTGGTGCTATATCCCTTTGATTTGGTGAAGGTTAGGCCAATACTTGATTAGAAAGTGATTAGAGAAGATTCTAGATGTTGGAGGCCATTCTTAGGGTTCCTAGGAGATAAATGGTGGCTAGAAAACTGAAATGAAATGAGAACCTAACTCATTTCAGCCTCCCCATAACCTTAATCCCGAAATGGTTTATGGGCTCATTCATTAATCACCTCATTTGGCCCGGTTAAGTAGTTTTTCACCTTCTAAACCGTATTTCAGCCACATCTCCCAAACCGTAAGTCCGTTTTTCACATTAGACCACTCTACGAAAAGGTAAACCATCATCTGGATCTAATGGAAGTGGTTTCAGGTCAAAACTCCTTTCCAATCAAAAGTTATGGCCAAAACAAAATCAGCTAGGGGCAAAACGGTCAATTAAAAATCGGTAAGAATCATGAACATGGAAAATGCCCCCGATAGTTGTCTCACAAAGTTACATGGCTATACGACTTCATATGAGAAAGAAATAAATAAATATTTTACGATCCTCTGATGCATAGAATGCGGGTCGTTACGTTCTCCCCCCTCCCCTTTAAGAAATTTCGTCCCCGAAATTCCTTAACCCAAAACATACAAAGGATCCCGCATGCCTACCAATCATTAATAAAACAATCAAGCATACAAAACAATACAACAAGCCTATCTTAGCATGTGGTTTACTAATAAGGGATTACTATACCAATATAAAAACCTTACCAGGCAAAGAGTTCTAGATACTTCTTCCTTATGTTCTCCTCTGTTTCCCAGGTACAGTCTTCCTCATCATCACCCCACTGAACTTTGACTAGTTTCATCGCCTTCCTTCGAAGCTGCTTCGTATCGTTCCCAATAATACACATAGGCCTGCGGTTCCCAACCGCCTCGGGTTCAACCTCGATATCGTCCAACTGATCTGGTGAAATAGTCACACTAGGGTCGTGCACTAATTTCCTTAACTGGGAAACATGAAAATGTTATGAACTCCGCCATCTTCTCTGGTAATTCAACTTTATATGCCAAATTCCCAATTTGCTGGAGAACTGGGAATGGACCAACAAAACTTGGTGTTAACTTGCCTCTCCAGCCAAATCGTATCACGGTCTTTAACGAAGAAATTTTAACAAACACCAAGTCGCCAATGGAGAACTTTAAATCACTTCTCCTCTTATCAGCATAACTCTTTTTCCTATCTTGGGTAGCTTTCATTCGCTGTTGAATGATCTTAACCCAATCTGAAGTTTCTCTTATCACATCTGGTCCAAGCACAAACTTCTCACCAGTTTCTAACCAACATGACGGTGAGTTGCATGATCTTCCGTACAAAGCTTCAAATGGAACCATACCAATACTGGATTGATAACTACTATTATATGCAAACTATAACACCCCCCGTCCATTAATGTCACTCACAAAGGGAATGCATTAACTTCTATGGAGCATTTTAAGTGTGTATAGAAAAGAAACTTAACAACAAGACATATATAAACAGTACTTAAAAATTTAAAATTTTATTCATTGCAGCGGTAAACACATAGGTTTGATTACATCATCAAAAACCAAAGTCAAAGTACATAATATCCATCTTGACTAAATCAGAATACATAAATTGAAAGACATAACCCCAACACAAAATAGCCATAAATAAGATAGCCTGAACTTTTACTTCAGCGATCCAAGCAACTTCTACAAGCAAGAGATAAAACTGTCCAAAATCAAGCTCCACTGGTGCTAGTTCCACCCTGAGCATCTGGGGGAAAAGGAAGAAAAGAGGTGGAAACAAAGGAGATCAGACATAAAGTCTGGCGAGTGCGATAACTTTAACAATATAATTACCAAAATAACTAGGCTAAGGCATAAGTTGGAAAATAAGGAAATGACTGTGAACAATTGGGTATGGCAGAGCAAAGTAAAGGAAATAAGATGAACAAAGATAACATTAAAGGCGCACCTAGTCGCTATAAGATAATTACTACACTGCACCACACCAAACACCCTAAAAGTTGATCCTGCCTACATGACTTTAATAATGATAATGGTAGTTTCGTGTACCCCTAGTTGCCTTCATAGGTGCCGCCTGCCCCTATCTCCACTAGGTGTACCCACTACCGCCATGCGATCGGCTCCCTAACTCGTAGATACCCGTGCTGGCCCCACAGTGGGGTGTATCACTCCCCAAAGTGGCAACCCGATACCACCAACAATGCACGGTTTATACCTACACGATGCAACAACGTCTTACCTACCAGTCTGGGCCCACACATGCACATGAACCCGTTGGACTTGCGTTGCCACCGCTAACCCGTTTTGGCCTCTTACAGTCAAGCCCATTATGTGTGTCCCGTCCTCGACTTGGGTCAAGCCCACAAAGATACTTATGGGTTACTGGTTGAAACGGGCCCCCATTACTTGACACAAGCTATCCACCTAAGCTTGGTCCCCTTTAGTGCATCCCACTTAACCCTCTTCTTATTCATTTTCACTTACATGTTTTGGTTAAGTGTTTCTAATCGTATTTCACAAGCCACCCAAAGCACCCACTTAACCACCATGTCCCACCACATGTTTATCTGGTTAAGTGTTTCTTAATACATTAACACCGTAACCTTGTAAAGACCTCTCACATTAGACTGGCATTTGTGGCAGCTGGATTTGTCGGGCGGGTCCGGGCAGTCTTACACCACAAACAAGCCTAACCTCGTGTCTTTACAACTGTTACATATATAATTTATGCCTAAGACCTCCCACATTAGACTGGCATTTGTGGCAGCTGGATTTGCCGGGCGGGTCCGGGCAGTCTTACACCACAAAAGAGCCTAACCTCATGTCTTAGGTGATTAATTACACATAATTAATTATCCCCCAATTTGAATTAATTTCCCTTTTCAAATTATCAATTAATTCCATAGTTAACTATGTCCATAATTGACTCAATTATGTCCATCTATTTATGGTATGCAAAATTATACCAATTATCATCATAAATTTATGCCATTTAAGGCATTTATGCCAATTCTCAATATTAAATCTTTTAAATATTATCCCTTTACCCCACGTTATACGTTCGTTCGTTTAACGTAAAATATACGTTAGACTCGAATAGTCTAAATTATGGAATAAAGAGAAAACATCACAACATACATAGAAATAAAACTAGATCTAAACATAAGGGGTGAACTTGCATGTGTGAATGAGGTTCTTCATCTAAAATTTGCATAGGCCAAAGTCACAAACTCGCATAAAACTACAAATGCCATAGATCTAAATCTAAAGGTGTAAACTTGGTTAGGTAATAGTCACAAACTTGCATAAATCATGTATGTCATAGATCTAATCATAGGGTGTAAACTTGCATAGGCAATAACCACAAACTTACATTACATAATTCATACTCTAAACATATACATATATGTGTGTGTGTGTGTGTATATATATATATATATATACTTGCATATGTGATTTATGCAACATAACGATGGTGTAAACTTACATATAAACATGTAAACTAGCATATAGAATTTTGTATACTACCATATACCTCACACATGTCATAGCTTAACTTTAGATCCAATTTACACATAAAATAGATGTCATGAAACATGTAAGTTGTATATAACTTTTATTAACTTGCATATGATCCAGATCTAAATTAACATCTACTCTTGCATACATACATACATATGATTTAACATATGAATTAGTTCCAACAACATAACCAAACTAGCATATGAAACATCATTATGAATCATAGATTTACAACATAGATGATAGCATCACAGCTTTACAACATAGATAATAACATCATAGAATTTGCAACATAGATGATAACATCTTAGAATTTACAACATAGATAATAACATACGGTCAATGATTCACAACATAACCATATAATCCAAATTATAGCTCAATCCAATTAAATTGTTAATTATCATGTTAAAGAAATCGAACTCACAACTCAAAGAAGGTCTTGAGTTCTGAAATCTGAGTTCTGAAATTGATTTAGCTTTCCTTTGAGGAAGACAATTTGTTGCGGTTTAGATTAGAATTGAATTGATTAGCTTTTCTTCCTCTCTAATTGGTAGCGGCTATTCTAGGCTTCAAGGTGACGGCATGGAGGCCATGATTCTAATTTTTATTTGATTTTAGGGTTTGAGTCTACATGTGATTTTATAGAGTTTAGGATTAATTTAGGTCGTCCGATCAACCCAGAATTAACCCCAGCCATTCAGACCAGATCAGCAACCCTAATGACTCAGCATACGGTCATTAAAAGGTCATCAAACAAATCTGCCTGAGGTGGGGGGGGAGGTCGACCCCTTGGTCGACCTGGGTGGGTAGGTCGATTACCAGGTTGACCCCCTATCGACCTGGCCCTGGCGGGAAATTTCCCGCCTGGCCCTGGCGGGAAATTTCCCGCCTGGCCCAATCTGACTCTGAAATTTGAATTTTTGAAATCTGTTTAAATTTTCTGAAACTTCCGATCGCCATAACTTCTTCATACGAAGTCCAATTCATGCAAACTCAGACTCTATCTCAACCAGAATTCCGAGACGAACACAATGGCGCAACCCGGTTCCCTTAATTCTCACATCTGAGATTAGTATTCTTTAATTTGAGAACATTAATATTGAAAATTACAGGGTGTTACATTCTCCCCTCCTTAAAGGATTTCGCCCCCGAAATCTCCAAGTTAAGGAGAATGCATATCCCGACATCCAAACAACCATCTACTCAACCATCAAACACATGCATCCATTGTCCTTATAAAATTCGTAATGTTGTATGAACATATGCAAGAAGTGTGTGTATATGTTCTTTATCTAATGCAAAATCAGGCGGTCTACTGATTCAGTAGACCTCCTTAATGCAAATCATGATAGTGCCATGCGTCCACTATGTATGCGAAAGAATCCTATCGATACATATTATTTCCACATGTGTGCACAATAATTCACCAAAATGTGATACATGGAATACATCGTGTACACCATTAAGTCTCTCGGGCAACTCCACTCTATACGCCATCTGTCCAATCCTCTCCTTAATAGGAAACGGCCCAACGAACCTTGGTGCTAACTTCCCAACGGACCCAAAGAGAACAACATTCCGTAATGGAGACACCTTGACAAAGACCATGTCCCCAATATCAAACTCAAGATCTATCCTCCTCTCGTCCGCATAAGATTTCTGCCTATCTTGCGCCGTCTTCATCCTCCTTCGAATCAAATCGATCTTTTCCGAAGTCTCTCTAATCATGTTGGGCCCAAGAAAGATCTTATCTGTAGATTCCCACTAACATGTAGGCGAACGACACGGCCGTCCATAAAGAGCCTCGAACGGTGCCATGCCAATTCTAGGCTGAAAACTATTATTATATGTGAACTCCACCAAAGGAAGAAGTTCCGCCCATGTGCCTCCGAAGTCTAAGACACACAACCTCAATAGGTCCTCTAGAATACGATTCACCCTCTCGGTCTGGCCGTCCGTCTGAGGATGATATGCGATGCTCAAACATAACTGAGTCCCTACCACCTATTGCATGCTCTTCCAAAACTCGCTAGTAAAGATAGGATCGCAGTTGCTCACTATGCTAGAAGGAACACCATGCAAACGAACTATCTCACGAATGTATACGGAGGCTAACCATGGAGCAGTCCTCTTACTCTTCACGAGAACGAAATGGGCGCTTGTAGCAAGTCTGTCTACCACGACCCAAATCTCCGTATTACCCTTTCTTGATCTCGGTAACCCATCAATAAAGTCCATCGAGACACTTTCCCACTTCCATTGTGGGACCTCCATTGGGTGAAGCAACCCACCGGGCTTCTTTTGCTATGCTTTTACTTGTTGGCACACCAAGCATCTAGTGACAAACTCAGTCACATCCCTCTTCATACCGGCCCAAAAGTAAACTCGTCTCATGTCCATGTACATCTTGTCCCCACCGGGATGGATGGTCATCTTCGAACGATGTGCATCATCAAGAATGGCTTTCCTCAAATTTTCGTCTCGTTGTACACAAAGCCTACTGTCCCTACGTAACCAAACCTAATCATCTAGGGTATACCTACTGAGATGGCTCGATGACTCCCCCCTTTTGAGCTTCTTAACTAACTCAACCAACTGTGGGTCATCTCGCTGTGCCTCACCAATCCGTCCTAAAAGCGTAGGTCTGACCTCTAAGGATGCTAGCAAAACGGGTACAAAGTCAATGGAAGGTCTAAAGTCAAATGTAGAGATGAACTCTAAGCTTCGCCGCTCAATAAACAACGGACTCAAGGACAACCTTTTCCTACTTAGGGCATCTGCCACCACGTTACCCTTGCCAGGTGCATATGCTATCTCGAAATCGTAGGACGCTAAGAATTCCATCCACCTTTGCTGCCTTAAGTTCAAGTCCTTCTGAGAGAATAAGTATTTTAGCGATTTGTGATCAGTGAACAATTCGAATTTCTCGCCAAGAAGATAATGGCGCCAAGACTTAAGCGCAAAAATAATAGCGGCCAACTCTAGGTTGTGTGTAGGGTAATTTCTCTCATGCACTCTCAACTGCCTTCCTCCATAGGCTATTACCCTTCCCTTTTGCATTAAGACTGCGCTTAGTCTTGTCCCACAAGCATCGGTATAAACGGTAAATGGCTTACTCCCATCTGGCAACGCTAAGACTGGGGCTGTGGTCAAAGCTCTCTTTAAACGATGGAACGCATCATCACAATCTACGTCCCATGTGAAGACTAGGTTCTTCTTCGTCAAGCATGTTAATGGGGCTGATATTTTTGTGAAGTCTTTGATAAACTTCCTATAGTAGCCAGCCAACCCTAAGAAACTCCTCACCTCGGTAGCATTTTTAGGGACCTTCCAAACTTGGATGGCCACTACCTTCGCGGGATCCACAGCTATCCCTTCCTTGGAAACCACGTGCCCTAAGAATCGCACTTCCTTCCTCCAAAAGTGACATTTAGAAAATTTAGCTTTAAGGCTAAGCGCTCGAAGGGTCTCTAACACTTAACAAACACTTAAAAAATCCATGGGGATATGGGTCATATCTAACCCGTGAAGCTGCTCGTTCAAACCCTTAACAAATCTCAGGGCCTTCTTTTCTGGTGTATTCACCAAGTCCAAGCCAAATCTCGCCAACTGGTTGAACTTGATGACGTATTCTTTCATAGATAGATTCTCTTGCTTCAATGCCAAAAATCTTTCCATGTATAGATTGCCTTCAGCCCATGAGAGAAACTTCGCCTCAAACCTCCGCCTGAATTCTGACCATGTATCAACTGGACGCTCTCCATTAGTGATCTCCCACCAAAACGAGGCATCATCCTTCATTAGCCAGACAGCTAACTGGACCTTTCTTCCATCATCCGCTTCAAAGATTCCAAACAATTCTTCCACCTCCTTTAGCCAATTACGAGCTTCAACAAATGTCTCCGTCCCGTGAAAAGGTTTTCCACCCATTGCCCGAAAGTCCTTACATATCTTAGCAAAAATATCGACACGAGGAGGAGGAGGAGGAGGAGCATTTGCTGGACCTGCAGTGGTGGCCCTAGTCTCCAAATACCTCCTAAACCATCCTGGTATCGGTATCCTCTCGGGTATCTCGGGAATTCCAGACATACTGAAACGAAAAAGAAAGATTCAATACAAAAGAACCGAAAGAAAGATATATGGCTCTTAGGGTTATGCTTTCAAAAATAAGCTTTTCTCTTGAAAATACTTTCCTTAAAACATACTTTTGAAAGTACTTCTTTATAAAAGTTGTTTTTCAAAAACACTTTTCAAAATTCATATCTGTTCTAGTAACCTTCAGCTCTGATACCACGTGTAACACCCCACGTCCATTAATGTCACTCACAAAGGGAATGCATTAACTTTCATGGAGCATTTTAAGTGTGTATAGAACAGAAACTTAACAACAAGACAGATATAAACCGTACTAAAACTTTAAAACTTTATTTAATTACAGCGGAAAATACATAAGTTTGATTACATCATCAAAACTAGAGTCAAAGTACACAATATCCATCTTGACTAAATCAAAGTACTTAAATTGAAAGACATAATCCCCAATACAAAATAGCCATAAATAAGAGAGGTTGAACTTTACATCAACGATCCAAGCTATCTTCTAAAAGAAAAGATACAGCTATCCAAAATCAAGCTCCACTGGTGCTAGTTCCAACCTGAGCACTTGAGGGGGAAAGGAAGAAAAGAGGAGGAAACAAAGGGGGTAAGACATAAAGTCTGGTGAGTGCGATAACTTTAACAATATAATTACCAAAATAACTAGGCTAAGGCATAAGTTGGAAAATTAGGAAATGACTGTGAACAATTGAGTATGGCAGAGTATACAAGGAAATAAGGTTGAACTAAGATAACGTTAAAGCGCACCTAAACCAATATAAGATAATTACTATACTGCACCACCACTACTATATTGCACCACCACTAGTCCCCCTAAGGTTGATCCCGCCTGCAGAACTTAATAATGATAGTGGTAGTTTCGTGCACCCCTATTTGCCTTCATAGGTGCCGCCTGCCCCTATCTCCACTAGGTGTACCCACTACCCCCATGCGATCGGCTCCCTAACTCGTAGATACCCGTGCTGGCCCCATAGTGGGGTGTATCACTCCGAAAAGTGGCAACCCGAAACCACCAATGATGCACGTCTTATACCTATACGATGCAACAACGTCTTACCTACCAGCCCGGGTCCACACACGCATATGAACCCGTTGGACTTGCGTTGCCACCGCTAACCTGGTTTGGCCTCTTACAGTCAAGCCCAGTATGCGTGTCCCGTCCTCGACTTGGGTCGAGCCCACAAAGATACGTATGGGTTACTGGTTGAAACAGGCCCCCATTACTTGACACAAGCTATCCACCTAAGCTAGGTCCCCTTTAGTACATCCCACTTAACCCTCTTCTTATTCATGTTCACTTACATGTTTCAATTTTGGTTAAGTGTTTCTAATCGTATTTCAAATGCCACCCAAGGCACCCACTAGATTCCACATGCCACCCAAGGCACCCACTTAACCCCTTCATGTCCCATTACATGTTCATCTGGTTAAGTGTTTCTTAATTCATTAAGATCGTAACCTTATAAAGACCTCTCACATTAGACTGGTATTTGTGGCAGCTAGATTTGCCGGGCGGGTCCGGGCAGTCTTACACCATAAAAGAGCCTAACCTCGTGTCTTTATAACTGTTACGCATTTAGTTTATGCCTAAGACACCCAAATTAGACTTGCATTTGTGGCAGCTAGATTTGCTGGGCGGGTCCGGGCAGTCTTACACCACAAAAGAGCCTAACCGCGTGTCTTAAACGATTAATTATTCCTAATTAATCATTCCCCAATTTTAATTACTTTCCCTATTCAAATTATCAACCGATTCCAAATTTAATTATGGCCATAATTGACTCAATTATGTCCATCTATTTATGGTATGCGAAATCATACTAATTTTCATCACAAATTTATTTTATGCCATTTAAGGCATTTATGCCAATTCTCAATATTAAATCTTTTAATATTATCCCCTTTACCCCACGTTGTACATTCGTCCGTTTAACATAAAATATACGTTAGACTCGAATAGTCTACCTCATGAAATAAAGAGAAAACATCACAACATACATAAAAATAAAACTTGATCTAAACATAAGGGGTGAACTTGCATGTGTGAATGAGGTACTACATCTAAAACTTGCATAGGACAAAGTCACAAACTTGCATAAAACAACATATGTCATAGATCCAAATCTAAAGGTGTAAACTTGTTTAGGTAATGGTCACAACTTGCATAAATCATGTATGTCATGGATCTACATCTAAAGGTGTAAACTTGCATAGGCAATAACCACAAACTTGCATAACATGATTCATATTCCAAACTAATATATTTATATAAACTTGCATATGTGATTTATGCAACATAACAATGGTGTAAACTTACATCTAAACATGTAAACTAGCATGTAGAATTTATCATAGAACTCACACATGTCATAGCCTAACTTTAGATCAAATTTTCACATAAACTAGATGTCATGAAACATGTAAGGTTACATATAATTTTCCCCAACTTGCATATGATTCATATCTAAATCAAAATCTAAACTTACATACGTACTTATGATTTATCATATGAATCAACATAACCAAACTAGCATATAAACAACATGATGATTTGATTATACATAAGCCAATCATAGAATTACAACATAGATGATAGCATCGTAACTTTACAACATAGATGATCACAATATAACATCATAGAATTTACAACATGTATGCTAACATCACAATTTTACAACATAATTATAACATGCGGTCAATAATTCACATCACATCCATATAATCCACATCATAACTTAATCCAATTAAATTGCTAATTATTTTATTAAAGAAATCGAACTCACAACTCAAAGAAGGTCTTGAGTTCTGAATTCTGAGTTCTGAAGTTGAATTAGCTTTCCTTTGGAGAAGATTCGTTGTTAGAGTTGAATAGAATTGAATTTGATTTGCTTTCTTCCTCTCTAATTGGTGGCGGCTATTCTGAGTTGCTAGGTGATGGCATGGAGGCCATGAATCTAATTTTACTTTTATTTTAGGGTTTGAGTCTATAGGTGTTTTTATAGAGTTTAGGATTAGTTTAGGCCGTCCGATCAACCCAGAATTAATCCCAGCCAATCAGAGCAGATCAGAAACCCTAATGAGTCAGCACACAGTCACGAACAGGTCATCAATCAAATTTGCCCGGGGGGGGGGGGCAATCGACCCCCAGGTCGACCCTATGATCGACCTGGTCAGGGTAGGTTGACCCCCAGGTCGACCTGGCCCTGGCGGGAATTTTCCCGCCTAGCCTGTCTGACTCTGAAATTTGAATTTTCTGAAATCTGTTTTGAATTTTCTGAAACTTCCGATGGCCATAACTTCTTCATACGAAGTCCAATTCACGCAAACTCGGAATCTATCTCAACCAGAATTCCGAGACGAACACAATAGCGCAACCCATTTCCCTTAATTCTCAGATCTGAGATTAGTTATTCTTTAATTTGTTACTCTAGTGTTAACAGAAATACGGGGTGTTACACTTATTCCCATTTCCATTCTAGAACTTCTAATTGTTGCAACAAACCACTAGGCTTCTTTTTCTTAGCTTTAATTAGCTGGCAATTCATGCATTTGGATATAAACTTCCCAATGTCTCTTTTCATCCATTCCCAGTAGTAGGTCTGCTACATGTCTAGATACATTTTATTACCATCGGGGTGTATAGTCGGTTTTGAGTGATGACATTCTCTAAGCACCTCATTTCTCAATCCATTGACATTGGGTACAACTAGTCTTCCATTCTTTCTAAGCCATCCATCTCGATCAAGCCCATACTCGTTCATCTCCTCATCGATGCCCATCTTTAACTTGGAGATGATTTTCAATAAGTTAGGATCGTCCCTTTGACTGGAACCAATCCGCTCAATCAAAGTGGGTCTGATCGTCAAACTTGCTAACATTTCTGGATCCAATTCGCACTTTGGCCTGAAATCATACCCAGCGATGTACCAGAAACATAGCCCCTAACCTAGCATGTCTTCTACTCAATGCATCAGCTACCGCATTGCCCTTTCCTGGTGTATGTGCAATATCGAAATCGTAGGAAGCCAAAAATTCTAACCATCTTTGCTGTCGAAGATTTAGATCCTTTTGAGAGAAAAGATATTTTAATGATTTATGATTAGTAAACAACTCGAATTTTTCTCCCAAAAGATAATGTCTCCACATCTTCAATGCGAACACGATCGCTGCCAATTCCAAATCATGGGTATGATATCTTTTCTCATGTTGTTTTAGTTGCCCACTAGCATAAGCTACAACCCTACCTCCTTGCATCAATACAGCACCTAGTCCGGTACCACAGGCATCTGTGTATACTTTCATCTCTTCATTCCCTTTTGGGATGACTAACACTGGTGCACATGACAACTTTTCCTTTAGACTCTTAAATGCATTCTCGCACATTTCGTCCCAGACGAAAGCTTGATTCTTCTTGGTCAACTGAGTCAACGGTGCTGCTATCTTGGAGAAGTCTTGGATAAACTTACAATAATATCCAACTAACCCCAAGAAACTTCTTACGTTTATTTCATTCTTGGGCATAGACCAATCTTGTACCGTGGCCACCTTCGTAGGGTCCACGGCAATACCATTCTCTTAAACAACATGGCCCAAGAATCTCACTTCCCTCCTCCAGAAGTGACACTTAGAAAACTTTGCTTTCAATTGGTGTTTTCTTAACACCTCCATCACTATCCTCAAGTGTTCCTTGTGTTTTTTCTCTGTCCTCGAATAAACAAGTATATCATCTACGAACACAAGAACAAACTTATTCAACTGATCTCTGAACACCCTATTCAAAAGATCCATAAAATATGTTGTTGCATTGGTTAACCCGAATGGCAAGACCAACCACTCATAAAATCCAGACGGCGTCCAGAAGGCCATTTTAGCTATACTCTCAGCTTCCACTCTAAGCTGATGAAAACCTGTCACGAGATCCAACTGGGAGAACACTCTCACGCCACTCAACTGATCAAACAAATCATCTATCCACGATAGAGGATACTTATTCTTCCTCGTCACCTTATTCAACTCGCGGTAGTCCACACACAACCGAAGGCAACCATCTGTCTTGGTAGCAAACACAACTGGTGCTTCCCACTCAAAAACACTTCTTTTGATAAATCCCTTCTTCAAAAGATCACTTACATGCACCCCGAGCTCTCGCTGCTCCCTAGGTGCCAAACAACGAAGTGGCATCACTATAGGTCTGGCATCTTTCACTAAATCAATATGGAACTCAATCTCTTGGTGTGGTGGAAGTCTGGTCACTTCCTCGAAGATGTCCGGATACTGGCCAGCCATGGGCACATCTGACAACTCATCATGCACGATGTTGAGGGAATTTAGAAAACTAGCCGTTACCCCATCACTAGGTAGACCACCAAACACTACCCTCCGCCCATCATCCGCTCTAACTGTCACCAAAAAGCCCTCACAGTCTACCACCACCCCGTATCTTTGAAGCCAATCGACTCCCAAAATAATGCCAAAGCCAGTAATGCCCAAAACAAAGCAATCACAAACAAACATGCATCCATGACTCGATAAGACTACATCACGACAAATCGTACAAAGGCTAGTCGAACCACCAATCGGGTTCGTCACTGCTAAAGGTCTATTGACTATCTCACGTTCCAATCCCAACATATCTACCAGGTCACTAGATATGAAGGAACGGGAAGCTCCGGTATCAAACAATACTCGAACAGGAACATCATAAACAGAAAGCATACCTTGAATAGCAACGTTCATCCCTTTCTCCGCCGCGGTTGGGGCATTCGACGAAGAAGGAACAGCATTGATAGCATATGCTTTCACAATCTGCTTTTCTTTAGGGGGTTATGGACACTTGTCCTTGTGATGTCCAACTTGGCCACAGTTGAAGCGCTTCCTATCCGCTGGCTTAGCCCAACATTCTTTGGCACAGTGGTCCTTCTTACCACAGCTGAAGCACTCAACATCTTTCTTATTCTTTTCTTCTGGCCATCCTTGGTCTTATTTTGCTTTCTCTTATTCTGAGAACCATCCTTACCTCCACCGCTTGCTTGCGGCTTTGGCTCCTCTGCAGATGCAATCTCAGTTTTCGTCTTAGGGTGAAGACTCTCTAACCTCAATGCTTTCCCCACAATCGATTCAAATGTCTCATCGATGTGGTTAATAAGCCTTTCCCCCAAGTATCCATCCAAACCAGTTATGAACTTCTCGTTCATCTTCCCGGGAGTGTCGATAAGCGATAATCCATACTTCGATAAATTATCGAACTCTGCAATATACTCCAAGACTGCCCTACCATTCTGCTTAAGCTCCAGAAATTTCTTAAACAACTCTGACTTCTGGGCAGCTGGGATGAACTTATCATTGAATCGGGCCTTAATCTGATATCATGTAACTTGATCCTCTGGAGTAGCAGCCTTAATAGCATTCCACCCATTCATTGCCCGTCTGTGCTGCTGACGGGATGCTAACTTCCTCTTCATCGCATCCTCGATACCCAAGTCTTCGAAGACACGCTCACAGCTATCCAACCAATCCTGAACTTCTGTAGACGATTCCGTTCCATGGAACGGCTTCCCACCAAGGCTAGTGTAATCCTTGCATAGCTTGGCGAAATTGGCCCTAGGCGCCTGCACCGCTATACCACCACTATTCGCAGCATTAGGAGCTGCCCGTTGAACATCCCTAAGCATATCTCTCATGAGGTTAGTGAACATCATCCTCATGTTAGGAGCATTCCCATTATTGGCTCCTCTACCAGCACCCCTCGTATATCGGCTCATCGTTCAATCTGTCAAGAGAAACGACTAACCATCCTCTTTGTGGTGTCAGTGCCGTGCAACTTCATCCTTAGCTATACTAATAGTATATATATATAGCTTTTGAAAACAAAAATAATCACAAATATGCGCTCTCATATATGTATTATCTCTCCCTGGTGTCTTTCCCTAGGCTAACTACGCAACCTAGAGCTCTGATACCAAATGTGGCGGCCCACCCGCACCAGCCGACATTTCCAATGAAAGTGCGTTGTGCCGATGTCCAACTAGCACGGGACAGTCGTCAAAGAAAGGAAAGGAAAGAAAATTGAACCAACAAGGAACCTGTAGAATGTCTCACAGCGCATGGGATAAAATATAATAACAACATACTTTGACATAAAACAAGCGAGACAGTGCATAAGCTGAAAACTAGACATCATAGCAGCGGAAAATCCAAATACAGCTTATGTTCCACATCATCATTATTACAACTTGAAAACTGTCTCTAAAGCAAAAGAAAGGAAAGATACACTACAAATTCCCAAAGTAGTGACCAGCAACGACACAGGGAGAATATATATAGAATAGTACGTGTAAGCTTCCTGCTCGTCTCTGGACGGCTACTCGTGCACAACCAGCTAACATGTCTCTAGTCTGCCCGTTTAAGAGCACCCAGAGTAATAAGAAGAGAAATAAAACTATGGGTTAGACAAAAGTCTGGTATGAGCGATAAGCAGCAAAACAGAATAATAACAGGTATACTAAACCGTACCCAAACCTGGATCTGCAACCAAAGAGTTAGCACAACATACCATACAATACTCTAAGGTGCCACTAACATATGGTGTAAAGTATATAGGGGTGGGGATGTGCATGTCATAATGATGTCAAACAATCAAGCATAGCAACCATCCTCACATCTCTCACTCAGTGCGTAAAGCATACGATATCCACCACTTTGATCGCCCAAATCCTTGCTACGATCACTCTGCCCCACGGAGTCGTAATGACACCACTGCACTAATCCATAGCCACTAATCCTTTGCTATGTCCACTATGCCCCATGGAGTTATGATGGCTCCACTGCACTGGCTCATAGCCTTGCTACGATTACTCTGCCCCATGGAGTAACATCTACCCCACTGCACTGACCAGTAGCCTAACATCCGTTTTGGTGATGAATCAAATTTATGGACATTGATAATCCCTTAGCATATGTCCTGCAGCAAAGTCCAATCACGAAGTTGACTCGTTGGTTCCCATCCAGATCCTGAGTGCAAACTTCCCCTTTGGACTACCATTACATCTCGGGTTTTGGACATCATCTCCGGATCAGTTCGGTTCTCCACTGTGCTTCGGATCGTGATCATCTATTAGTTCATTCTCCATCTGGTTCGGTCGTGACGCTCCAGGAGTGGTGCTTCGGTTCGAAGAAGCGATTCGGGTCGTGGTTCCCTCCAGACATCGGGTCGATTCGTGTCCCTGAGGCGCATTTTGTTCAGTCAAGTCCCACAGTTCGGGTCGGGTGCTCCCTTCGGATCGTGCCACCATGCTAAGGTCGGATCGGTTCGTGATCACCATTCACGAGCAGGTCGGTTCGGAGAACTCCAGGTACAGGCGGGTCGGATCGTGGAGCTTCAAGTGCGATCGATTGGGTCAGTCTCCATCACCATGAGCGGGTCGGTCGGGTAGGGCGATCTGATCCGGTCCCTACATATTTTTCCTACAACTTCTAGCAACTGTTTTTACGTCATACGACGGCGTTTTCGACCATTCTAACTGTTCTAATCAATCACAAAGCATACCATACACTCATAGCAACATAGAGAATCAACAATAACACCAAAACAACAATCATAGCATGTAAAATGGATTAAACTTACACAAAAACAATTATTTTCCCCTTAAGCATATTTAAGCAAAACTAATGATAGGCTTAGTAAAACTTAACCAAATTAACCAAATTTTATAACAGAGGCCTAAAACAATATTTTGAAATTTATGAATATTTTTCCAGAATTTAATCATGTTTGAATTCGCTAATTAACACTAATTACCCTTAATTAACCATAATTAGTAAGGAACTATGCAAATCACTCACCTTAGCCACAAACAAAATATTAGATCTGAAATTATCCTCTGTTTGGCGTTGTTCCCTATACAGCAGTTCCGACCTTGATTTGGTGCTATTTCCCTTTGATTTGGTGAAGGTTATGCTAATACTTGATTAGAAAGTGATTAGAGATGATTCTAGATGTTGGAGGCCATTGTTAGGATTGCTAGGAGGTAAATGGCGGCTAGAAAACTGAAATGAAATGAAAATCTAACTCATTTCAGCCTCCCCATAACCCTAATCCCGAAATAGGTTATGGACCCATTCACTAATCACCTCATTTGGCCCGGTTAAGCAGTTTTTCACTTACAAACCCTATTTCAGCCATATCACCCAAATGGTAAGTCTGTTTTCACATATGACCACTACACGGAAAGGTAAACCATCATCCTGATCTAATGGAAGTGGTTTCAGGTCAAAACTCCTTTCTAGTCAAAAGTTATGGCCGAAACAAGATCAGCTAGGGGAAAAACGGTCATTTAAAAATCGGCAAAAATCATGAACATGGGAAATGTCCCCGATAGTCGTCTCCCAAAGTTACATGGCTATACGACTTTGTATGAGAAAGAAATAAATATTCTACGATCCTCTGATGCGTAGAATGTGGGTCGTTACACTTAGCATTTCCTTATGCTATTCAGCAGGCGCATGTTTATCAATTAAACCCTTTTGTCACTCATCAAGACCAAAGTTATTTCTTGAATACACTGGTGTATATTGCCTGGTCCATACATTACACTGAACACTCCGATACTTGGGCTTAGACAAGCTATGTGCAAACTAGCACTATGTCCCGTGCTAAATAATCAAGTGCTCATCAGATCTGAGTCACTTAATTACTTACTAAGTTTATATTTATATTTTCATATTCCGAATATTCTTTTATGAGAAACATTTTGGCCAGTCAACCATTCAACCAGGTAAGCATGATCATCCATTAACAAGGCAATAATCAGAAGATTTACATCCAAGGTAAGTGTTAATAATATTTTTCGTCAACACCGGATATAGGTCTAAAGAAATGGACCTAAGGGGAGATGAGACTATTTAGTTTCTACAAGCTTAAGTTAGTTCACCATTTCCTAGATATTAAGGTCTTAAGCTCGAAGATTAGTTACTCTTCCCTCAAGGGGTGAGTATCACGCTTTTGAGGCTTAAGACAGAACAATTACCTTGGGATAAGGGTTCCCTAAGCACAACACAAGGTAGAAAGCTAAATGGCTAGTAGAAAGGGGTTTTTCAATAATCTCGAGGAAAGGTTAGGACGTAGGTAAGAACCCATTGTTGCATAGGAAGCATAAGGTAGTGTGTTAAGGAAGAAGTTTAATAACTCATGAAAAATTATGCTGAGTGTCGATCCAATCTTTATTACTCGTTGATTTGGGTATAAAGGTGTTTACAAAGAGAATCCCTAAATTAATTTAGAAATTACGGTGTTCTCTAGAAAAAAGAGAGTAAAAGATGGAGAAATGAGAATTCGACACAGAAAATGTGACCCATAGGGTCTTATTTACAGACAAATCGGAACCCATTTTGACATTGGGTTAGCAAAAGCCTCTTTTGGGTGCAACAGCTATGTGTCGACTGCCTTATGTCTTTCGGTTCCGATTGTCTTGGCTCTCAGCTGCTCTTTTGGCTTTGTTGATGGATATAATATTGCCTTTATGGTGTTGGACATGGATTCTAGAAAGTTGGTCTCAGTCTTTAGAGCCTCTCTTTAATGTTGCTTTTACCTCTCGTATCAATACCAAACATGTTAGTATGGATGGCATTGAAAAAGGCTTTAGGCTTTCGGTCATAAGCTTCTGGTCTTGTATTTAAGTCTTCATAATGTTTGCCTTCGTGCATTAATTACTTATGTTCTAGGTACTGCCACCCTATCGGTATCGATATCAAGCAAGTTAGTCTGGATAGTTCTTCTTCCTAAAAGCTTTGATTTGCTTTTGGTATATCTCTAGAGTGGATTTCAGCTTTCCAGTGGGATGCTATCGGTGCATTACTTGTTGACTTCTAAAGATGCCTCTCGGTGATCATCAAGCTTTGGTTTTTATAGCTGGCTTTCGGAAGGTTGCTCTTATATTTTGGCTTCTTTTGCCTTTGGCACCTTCATCCCCTTTTGTATTGACATTAAGCAAGTTAATGTCGATAGCCTTTTTGTCTCCCTAATCTTATCAGGGTGCTTTTTGTTATTTATTTGGTCTCGGGTTATGAGTTTTGGTCTTTTCTCTGCTTTCGGTTTTAGGTGAGTTATCTTTGGAACTGAACTCACGTTAACTACCTTTTGTGTTGGAACTACCCTGTCGGTATTCTTCTTTCACATCAGATCCAAGTTTTCTTCTTTTATGATGGTTCCGGATACTTGTGGGTTCAACTGCCTCTTTTCGGCTTTCTACTTTAGCCTCGTGTTGGGTCTATGCTTTTGGATCAATATGTTGGCCGCGGTCCAATACCCCTCCACTGATTGCCTTTTTTTCGGCCTTGATTGTTCTAGTAATCTTAACACTGGTTTCATGCTTCCGGTATTATATGGATTTGTTCGGAATTTATTCCTTACTAATTGCTTTCGGTATCACTTGCTTTAATAGTTTGATGTCGGTTATCTGCTTCCGAAACACACTCTCGTTGTCTAATGGTGTTCAGATACGTGTTCACCTATTTCAAACTCTAGTGTTGAATTCAGTGGTAACATTCTCCCCTTATAAAGGGGTATTTTCGACTTTTCAAGTAAAACCTTAAGCCTACATACTACATTTTGATGTGATACTGACATAAGGATGGGTACCCACTACATAGTGATATTGAGACTATGTTTTTGGTTCCTACTTTCGCTTGCTAACCCGGTGCTCCTACAATTGTATCTCCTTAATTTCCTGCCATTATCGTTGTATTTGTAACTTTCTTTCTTCGCTTTTACTTTTGTTGTTATTCCCAAGGGCCTTCTGCATTTTGATATTGAATTTTTATCCTTTATTCTTTGCTTTTGGCATCCAGGGGCGAAGCCACACTTAGGCTGGGTGGGGCACATACCCTAGCTGAAATTTAAGGCTGGCTTCACCACTGTTGGCATCGATGTGTCTGGTCCTTAAGCTTTCTCTTGCTTTGATTTGGTTTTGTTGCTTTAGTCCTTCTATTTCTCGGAATTCCAAGGTGTTTGCCTTATTATAAGTGATCAATGCAAAATCCCAGTGTTTATCTAATTCCTACATTCCCTTTCTGTAGTTCAAGAGATATTAGCTTTATATATCCAAAAATAATAATATGAAAGCTAAGTATAAAGTTTCCTCAGCATTAGAATTTAAAACTTGGGATTATGTACTCCTCACGAGCTAACAATATTTCCATTTATATTTCTAAGATGAGCACTCGTGAACTTTGGGTTTTCTTCTCTTATTGGGAATAAGCAATCCAAGATTTTAACCCTAGTGTTTATCATCAAGGTTCCATCCTTAGTGATACGGGATGGTAAATTCAGGCCGAAGGTTTAAACATATGCAATAGGAATTTTAAAGTCTAGTTTCTGAGATATAATCAGAGAAACATAACTTCATGTGTAAAGATTTTGGATAGAAAGCCAAAGATTCTTTTCTAAGACAACAGAGTCCATTAAGTTTTGACCTAATTGTTTGTCACGAAGGTTTAGAATCTTGTCTTTGGAAATAACTGTAATCTTTGTAAATTATGGGAATACTATACTTTACCTATGTTATTAAATATCCTTATATAGGATTTTACTATATTAGGCCATGTATGGTTTGATGTGTAACCTCTCTGCATAAGATGCATAGGCATCTTTTAAATCATAACTACGTAGATAGATGAATTTCCGATAGAGTTAGACAATCAGTTGTTCTTGAATAACAATTATTTATAATGCAAGTTTTTAGAAAAACTCCCTGTATGAGGTGTTGAAGCACATGACCGTTACAGAAAGGTTTCGGCTGAAAGATTTGAAGCGTCAATTCGCATATCAATTAGGAAATCTCCACTAATTGGAATCCATGTTCTGGAAATGTTGTAAGTCTAGAGTTCCCGCCTTTCAGAGAGCATGGGCCATAATGTTATGACTGGGATTTGGAATTTAATCCTGACTCTGTATTTGGTAGGAGATCAAAGATTTGTATCTGATGGTAGTAGAAGTCTCATGCTAAACCCAGATTCGGGTTTCTGATAGAAGATCCGATATCCACATTTGGTAATAATAGAAGTCCTAAACCAATCCCAAATTCAGGTATCTGATAGAAGACAAGATATCCTCATTTGGTAATAATTGAAGTCCTAAACCAAACCGGGTTGAGATATTTGATAGAAGAACAGATATCCTTATCTGGGAATAATAGAAGTTCTGAACCAACCCAAATTCAGGTATTTGATGGAAGACCAGGTATCCACATCTGGTAATAATAGAAGTCCTGAATCGACCCAGATTCATGTATTTGATGGAAGACCAGATATCTACATCTGGTAATAATAGAAGTCCTGAACCCACCCAGATTCAGGTATTTGATGGAAGACCAGATATCCATATTTGTTAATAATAGAAGTCTTGAACCAACCCAAATTGTATTTGATAGAAGACTAGATATCCACATCTGGTAATAATAAAGGTCCTGAACCAACCTAGATTCAGGTATTTGATTTGCACACCATTACCTTGGGTTTTAGTTTTGATTTGGCGAGTCAACTTCTCGTTTTAATCTATGGAATCAGCCTTTTAGCCTTTTGATTGGATTTGATGAGCCACTTCCGTGTTCTTTGATTGGTCATTTTAGCTTGTTCCTTAAACATTGGTTGTATGTGCCTCTGAGTTCTTGTTCCTTCTGCGGGATGGCGTGCAAGCTGAGACGATAGTTCTTCTTAGGTAACTCCTCCAGAGCTTTGTTCCCTCCATTGAGGTAAAGATGTAAGCAGAGGATGTATGTGCATTTATTCTTTTCTGTGTGAATTGACACAAGCAGAGGTAGAGCGTGCTCGTCTATGAGTAAAGATAGGACATGCTTGGCCGAAGCAGAGGCAGAGTATGCTCATCTATGAGCAGAGGCAGAGCATGCTTATTCATTCCCTTCTGTGAAAACGAAGGACTTAAGTAGAGGTCGGACGTGCTCTTCTGCGAACAGAGGTAGGACGTGCTTACTCCGAGCAGAGGCAGGACATACTCATCTGGGAGTAGAGGCAAGGCATGCTCATTAAAGGCTTTGTCCCGACCATTTCTAGCATGGATCAGAGGCTTATGCTTTTGATGCTTTATCCCCGTCCTTCCTGATTTGGACGATGTTAAAGACTTACACACCACCCCCCTCTCCAAGGGGTGCCTTCCCCCGACCAACTTGGCAATGAAAAGGGTTTTCATCCATTTGAAAATTGACCGCTTTCGGGTTTTTCCAAAGTTTGAGAGGGTTCCCGTAGCCTTATTTGTGTGGATATTCTAGTGAAGTGTTTCCCTTGTTTGTCCGTCGTCAAGAAGTGTCGTTTCAAGTGTTTTGGTTTCCATGCTCTAGGCGCAAGACCACCATTTGGTTTGCAAAGTCGATACGTTGCATACATGATTTCTTGATGAATGATTAAGGGTCCTTCCCAGTTCGGGCTAAGCGAACCATCCGACGGATTCCATTTGTTGGCCATTACCCTTCTTAAGACCAACTCTCCTTTTGCGAAGGTTCTAATCTTAACCATTGAGTTGTAGTACATAGTGATTTTACTTTGGTATTCGGTCGTTCTAATAGCTGCCTCATCTCTTAACCCTTGTATTAATATAAGGATTCCTTCTTTAACTCGTAATTAGGATCAAATGCATAAGCTATCCTTATGTGTGAGGGGATTTCAACCTCGACTTGGAGCACGGTTTCACATCCGTATGTTAAGGAATATGGTATACACCTCGTTGTCATCTTAGCGGAGGTTTCGTATGATCGAAGTACTAAAATTAATTCATCTACCCAATTTCCTTTGGCTTGCCAACCTCAACGGCACCGTTTGGCCTTGGATGTGCTATGGAAGGGAAAATATTTATGATTCCACTTTTATCCAAACCGTGTGAATTTTCCGTTCTCAAACTATGTTCCGTTGTCTGGCATGATTTTATTAGGAACTCCAAAGCAGTAACAAACAACTACTTTGCCAAATGAGTTAGAGTGGACGCCTTCCGACTTATCATATCCAGGAGGCTGATGAGATTCATGATAAAGAGTGCTATCACACACAAATGTTATCACCTTATACCTAGTTCTTCTTCTGCTTCTAGTAGGAAGTTGATCAAGTTTATTTTCCCATATGTAGAGAGGTCGAAAGTTTGGAACGATGGTTAAGTCTCTTGTTGCATATCCTTTCTACTAACATGATCCTCTCAAACTATCTTTCGCAAGTATTTTTATGCATTTCTTTTAACATATTGGATGTATTTTCCAGGGTTGCACATTTTGGATAGGGAAACAGATATTGTCCATTGTAACTGCTTAGTTTATGATGACCAATTGTCGAGGTTTGATGCTTATCCTTCAACGCTCCTTGTTGAACTAGACACCCTTTACAAATTAGTCTTCTATGAGAGGTTCTGAGCAACTCGTTCTTTAGAATAATTTCATTAAGTTATCCTGGTCATCCATTTGTATCTCCAACCGGTTGTACTTGATTATCCACTTGTTGGGAGGTTGATGCCTAATCTCACCTTTCAACCCATACAGTATGCAAAATGAAAGAGAATAAGCGAATAACCGATGACATGCAAATTGAGCGATTATTAGCTTCTCTCTATTTGTTGCTGTATGGGTTCTCTCTATTTGTTGAACTAGACAACCCAAATTGAGCGATTATTAGCTTCTCTCTATTTGTTGCTCCTTCCACTCTGAGCGACTTGGTTCTAAATCTCCTTAAATAGCTGACAAGTGATTCTTTTGGTTTTTGCTTAACATTAATTAGATCAAAAATGATTAGCATCAAGTCTTTTAGCTCATGGAATTGTGCGCTAAATGTAGTAGATAGTTGTTCCTAGGATGTGATGATCTGACCGTGATCTTGTCTACACTACCTGCCAGCTTCCTCCTGAAGAGTTGTCAGGAGTATTCTACAACGAAGTGCCTCTGAAGCATTATATACATCCATGTAACTTTCAAATCTACAGAGGTGGATTCCTAGACCCATAGTTCCATCATACACGAAATGAGGCATACTAGTCGGGACTTTGGCCTTCATTATCTCCTTGGAAAAGGCGATTCCTGCCAACTTCCGGACTTCTTGTGGTGCTTGGTTCTCGTCTCCTTCTAAATTGATTGTCCCTTTTGTTGCTTGACTACCTCTTTTCCAATCTACGTTGTCCAGAAGGTTCAGAGGGAATCTAACTTGGCATTCATGCCTTTGCGGTACTGATGATTTTTCCTTTATTCTATAGGGTTCCATCTTGGAGGACCTTTGAATTAAGTCCATTTCTATAACCCTTCTGGTGGAATCGATTTTCACAGCCAACAGTAAAAAGTCAAACTTATCACTCACTTCCTTTGCTGAGATCGACGGTCCTCTAATTTCCAGGTTCATTGTGTTGAATTTTGATAGTGTTCCAACTTCCTGGGCGAGAAATGCATTGGTACCTCATTCCTTCTTCTATCTTCCCCCATTCATCTTCAACCAAGGTCTTGCTTCTTCAAAGCTTAGTCCAACCCGAGACGGAACAACACTGTTAGTGCTGTGGTCCAAGGTTAACTTCAAGGTCGGAGGTTCAAGCCCTCCTTCTAGCACCAAAATATTAATGATATTTTTCGTCAACACTGGAGATAGGTCTAAGGAAATGGACCTAAGGGGAAAATGAGACTATTTAGTTTCAACGAGCTTGAGTTAGTTAACCGTTTCCTAGATATCAAGGTCTTAAGCCTGAAGATTAGATACTCTTCCCTCAAAGAGTGAGTATCACTCTTATGAGGCTTAAGAACCAATGGTTACCTTAGGATAAGGGTTCCCTAAGCACAACACAAGGTATAAAGCTAAATGACTAGTAAAAAGAGGTTTTTCAATAATATTGAGGAAGGATTAGGACTTAAATAAGAACCCATTGTTGTGTAGGAAGCATAAGGTAGTGTGTTAAGGAAGAAGTTAAACAATTCACGAAAAATTATGCTAAGTGTCGATCCACTCTTTATTGCTCACCGATTTGAGTACACAAATGTTTACAAAGGGAATCCCCAAATTAATTTGGAAATTAGAGGTGTACTCTAGAAGAAAAGAGTACAAGATTGAGAATTGAGAATTTGACCCCGAAAATGTGACCTCTAGGGTCTTATTTATAGACAAATCGGGACCTTTTTTGACATTGGGTCAGCAAAAGCCTCTTTCGGGTGAAACAAGTAACTGTCGGCCGCCTAATGTTTTCCGGTTCTGGTTGTCTTGGCTCTCGGCCTCTCTTTTGGGTTTGTTGATGGATATAATATTTCTTTAGGATGTCAGACTTGGCTTCCGGAAAGCTAGTCTCGGTCTTTAGAGCCTCTCTTTGATGTTGCTTCTACCTCTCGTATCGATACCAACAGGGCCGGCCCTGACCCAAGGCGACCAAGGCGGTCGCCTAGGGGCCTCCGACAAGCGGGGGCCTCAGACTTTTTATACTTTGTTTATATACAGTAGCTTGTAAGAAGAAACATGAAGCAGTGTGTAGCTGAGCGGTTTGGCAGCAAGCTCTTAATCTAATGGTCCGAGGTTTGATCCGTAGCAGTGTACAACATTGGGGCCTCGGAGTTTTATTTGCTTTCTGACCTTTGTTTTTGGCCTTGGGCCTCTAAATCTTCCGGGTCGGCCCTGGATACCAAGCCTGTTGATATGCATAGCTTTGAGAAAGGCTTTCGACTTTTGGTCATAAGCTTCTGGTCTTGTATTTAAGTCTTCATTATGTTTGAATTCGTGCATTAATTACTTATGTTCCGAGTACTTCCACCTATGACACCGCACGTCCGTTAATGTCACTCTTTATCAGAATGCATTAAGTTTCATGAAGCGTTATAGGTAAACAGAAACAGATCATCCCAAGATATATATATAAAAAATAATAGTGGAACTAAAACTTTATTTAATAGGAAAGATTCGTGGTCCGAACCCAATCTTCTATTACCTATAATAGAAAGCACAATGTATAATGCTTACTGCTGTTTAGATCCGATGTGGCATAATTCTATGGCTCTTCCGCTTTTTCTTACAAACCGAGTTCGAGAAAAAACCACCGCATTCCAAATAAAATAATTCATCCGAATACCGCAATAACTTCCATCTCCGCTTTCACCGGCTTTCCCAAACCCAACTTGCTCTTCCGTGTTTATGTTCGTTTGAAGAAATAACAAGCCCGCTTCCTCCCGATTTCATCGTCTTTCACTAACTGACTAATCTTCCCTCCACTCCCGCCTTGGTATCATATTTCACCCGATTTGTCTAGGGTTAATAGTATGACATGCAGTAGATCAAAAGAAGTTTCAGCAAATCTACAAAATTCATGATTAAGAGTAAAACAACTAAATTTGCTACCCCAAAGAACAATTCGAAGATGATAGCATTGATTGAGAAATTGAAATGAATGAAAGCACGGATCCTATAGAAATAAAACGTCTTAGGGGGTAAAAATACTATTGCTTTGCTTCTGTTGTTTCATGTGTCCAGGATTCATTCATTTTTTCGTTTACTTGCCTGTGTATTTTGCTTACATTTCAATCAGTTTCTGATCCAATAGTTTTTTTAGTAGAAATTGAGTTTTGGTTATGTTTTGTCTTGGTCCATACTGAAACTAAATAGGAAATAACTTAAATCTTGGTGTTTCATCGAAACATATAAACATGCCACATAATCAATCAATGTCCTCCCAGAAAACCAGTTCTTCCTATGTCATATGTTGTGTGACCCATCACAACATCCGTAGAACTTGGTTATCTACAACCTTGCACATCTGTAAATTTCTTGGTAATATTTTTGTTATTTGTTAAGATTTTTGTCTACGCAATGAATTTATCATTTTTTTGCAGCATGAGAAAGTATTGCAACCTGAGCATGTTTTCATTAGAGGTATCAAAGTTAGATGAGTTTACTAAGGACCGTCATTATATATATGCAAGGCAATGAATCATTTTTTCATCACTTGCAATAATATGTTTTAGGTCTTGGTGACATACTGTCAAAATTTTAATGTATCGATGGTTTTTTCTATATTCATGGTCATACCCAATATGCTAAAAAGTGCTCATACATTCAAAAGAGTGGATGTTAGAATAAAGGTATGCAATGTGAGCTTGCATTTTTATTTTTGAAAGGGACCTTTTAAAACTCTTCATGACCTTATGCAGGGAAAAGTTTCAGCTTCTGGCGTTGATCGTGCAACTTCCACGCACGGAAGGGTAAAATAACTTTAGTTAACTTATATGTTTGATTTTCCTGTACTATTTTGCTTATCACTTGCAGCAAATAGAGTACAATATAAAGAGCTTTCCTATTCATTCGAAAAAGATTGGTGTATGCTGTGTAAACCAATATGGTAGATTACTTTTTAATATATCAGTATGCTATGCAAACCAATTAGGAAATGAAACCCATAGATGCACTGAGCTTGTGTTTTGCTGTGTTGTCCATTAGCCTCGTTGCTTTCTAATAATATAAGTTGAGTCAAAAGCCCTTTTTTGTTTTGCGATGACTTCATTTCTGATCCAGCTATATGCTTACTTCCCTATCCCTAGGGGTGATTCACTGGTTCCAGTAGTTCCTCTTATATGAAGCTTATGAATGTATTTTGTTCTTGGGATGTAGATTAGTTGCACATATTTTGGGATCATTTCAAGATCTATAACTTATATACAAAAGCAGAAACCAGCAATATACTTTTCCACCACGTGTCAACTTGAAGGAAATAATTCCGGACCATACATTCCGGTAGGGCTGTCAATGGATATCCGAAAAATCCGGAATCCGCTATTCGAAAAACGGATAAATATCCGATATCCAGAAAAGCGGATGCGGATGCGGATATAGGCATATCCGCATCCAAAAATTATTCGTCTATTTTTTTTCATAATCATAGCTTAAATTATGTGTATTTTAACATAATTAAATATAGTAATTTACTATTTGTGCAAAATTGAAAGTCTACAAAAAGCACACCTATTACTCAAAATTATATATTATCATCATATTTACTTATTTTTAGCACTTTTGTAATCAATTAAGTTGAAAAAGCTTAATATTTAGCTTTAAAAAACCATTTATGTTCATTGATTTATCAACCGTTAGTGGAGCGGATAATTATCCGATATCCGTCCATATCCGTGGATGCGGATATCCGATATCCGAAAATACTTTCGGATACAGATACGAATATGGCACTATCCGTATCTGAAAGTATCCATTGACAGCCCTACATTCTGGTTTTTAAACTGTTATTATAACCGTTCCTCTTTCCACTTATGTTTGTTTTTACCACACCCTTGACAGATTATGAACACTATTTGTTTTCATCACTGTTTAAGCAATTCATAATCGTTCTCTTCCTACTTCAAATCGTTTCTACCAAGCTCTTTGATGAAATACTGATGAGAAAGATTTCTTATTTATGATGCCCTACAAAATAACCTAGCCGACATCTGCATCAACTGAAAATCATGGCACACTGGCAAGTATATCGATGGGCTTGCTGTCTCCTTCTCAGTTGGCGACTACGTGCCATCTCACAATGGAAAATTCAATCAATAGTCAGTAGTAATTTTCCATTATTTTCTTCCATTTATTTTATTCAATTATCTGTTGTGCTTTGACTGGTTAATTACTTGGTGATACTACGACGTTGTTGTTGGATTTGATTCATTTAAGATACTGGTATCCTCTATTACTCTGTTAATCAAATCACAAATCTTTCTGTTTTACTATTTTTGTACAATTTCAATTGCAATTGTTTGATGCTCAGATGTTTACATTTATTAGTATTTCCATTTTCCATGGATGCTGCTAATTGGCAAGTAGTTCAATTTCAAAATATCATTTCATAGGATAACCATTTACGTTTTCATTTTAACAGCACAAGCGTTTCAACATATTTAACTCATGAATTTGTTCCATCAAGGCTTATTGATTTAAAGGTGCTATTAGTACAAGTTGGTATGTGGTCTTTTCCATATACTTCTTCAAACATTGTGAAACTTATCCTATAATATTTGGAAACCAAATATTATTTTTATTGCTTTTTATTTATCAGCATAGAGAATGGAATGAGAACACGATTACTAGTTTATTAAACAGTGATATTTTTGTTTTTGTTTTTGGTCTTCTTCTAAATACACATTTTCCACAATCTGTTGCAGGAGTTTCATGCTTTAGTTTGGTCAAGTTTATTTTGAAATATCACAATGACTCCTGCCTTTTGATAGCTTAGCACGGAGAAAAAGTTGTACATACAGTATATTTACAAGTTTTTTTTTCTTTTCTAAATTCTCTTTATTTAGTCCACTTCAACAATTTTACATGTTTAAAACAAAACTTCAGTTAGCATTATCAAAACATCTAACACTTCTACTTTCAAAAGATTTATCATTTCCAGTTACTGCTACGGGTGCTTAAATTATTTTGGCGACTATGTTTGCATTTCTAAAATCAATATTCTTGATCAAAAAATTATTCAACTTGATTTTTTCCAGTTAACCTTGATGGATTTCCTCCGCAATTTTGTGTAGTTCGTATAGGATGACCATGTTTCCATTTCTAATTTACTTTCATTCTGTAAGCTTCTTATTAAACCATCTTGAGTGTCATCTTCACTTATAAACCATCTGCAGAGCCGGCCCTGGGCCCAGGCCAACCAGGCGGCCGCCTAGGGCCTCGGGCTTGGGGGGAGGAGGAAAAGGAAGAAGGGGGGCCTCAAACTTTCTAATTTTTAGTTCATAATAGTGACATGTAGTTAGAACTTTAATGTGAAATAGTTTTGATCTGGTGGTTTGTGCAAGTGGCTTTTTTTGATGCGAGTTGGGTTCGATTCTGGGAAAGCTCATATAATAAACTTTCCCTTCCATGCTCATCCTATTTGATTTTACGACATACAAGTTTGGGCGCTTGGAAATTTTTTGGCCTAGGGCCTCCACGTATACAGGGCCGGCTCTGACCATCTGGTTCCAAATTAATAATTCAACCTCTTACATTCAACTAAACTATGTTAATGTTTCATCATAAAAAAAATCCTAGATAATTAGTTTGAGAATAAATAAACTATTTATGTAGTCCATCGTACATATAATATTTGTACAACTTATTTTAATTTAATTTACATTGCTATACTTCCTGCTATATAAATTATCAAACGTATATTTTTTCTGTATGTACTCCATTTGGTACCCTAACTCTCAGTTAATGACATCACAAAGAAAATGCACTAAATGCCAGGTGTCAGACCATCTCTTAGGACTATAAACCAGTCATGATATCCAAGAAAGGTGCAATCACCACTCTAAAAATGAGAAGATGGTTGCCAAAGCTAGTAGGCTTAGCGGCATGGAAATCACAATTCTTAATGAACCATGTGTACAAATGAAGCTGCAGTAGTAGACCTTCCGACATGACAAAGCTTGCAGAGGAAACAAAGAAAATTCTTTCCTGAGTAACTCATCTAGCACAACTCGGTTTGTTCTAACTTTCTCAATGTTCCTGTGTAATGTCTATTTAGTACATATGACTGCGTTTACCGTTGACGCTTCATTATAAAAATCCATATATTAGTTTAATGTTCTAACCTTTTCAATGTCTCTTTGCTCTTTGTTTAAAAACATTTTGTTATTTTTTAATTACTTGACTATAAATTATTAGCTCAATCTCATTTATGTGTTCCAAGATTTGCTATTTATTTTACACGCTTCCAGATTTTGCTACAGTCCAGTCTATGTTTTATAACAATAATTGGTCAAAAGACATCTTTGAACTTGCTTAACTTTATCAACTATTAAATGCGTATATTAGGTCAATTTTTATGCAATCTTTTATCGAATGAGAAATTCCCAGCTGACTTGAACAAAAGCATCATGCAAGATCATATGGATAAACATCTCACTAGAACTCGGCATGGTCTGGTAATTTACCTTACTAATTTTTTAGCAACCTGATTAGGATAATTGATAAGTCTGAATTGGCATTGATTTCTCCTTTTCCAATTTTAAATTGTTTCTAAAAAATTAGTGTACATGATTGTTAGGATATCCAACTTCTATAAGATATTATGTGTTGGCTACTTCAGTTTTTTTTAAATTGATTTAATGTGGAATTTTAGCATTATACTTTTCTCTTTTTTTGTATGATTTTGAAATCATGATTAGTTTATGAAGATCATGACATGGAAATATTTTGGAAAAAAAAATCATGTAGGATTAAAAAACGAATATGGTTATTACACTCATAGTTTATGACACATGTACCCTATCACAGTTTCTGACCATAGAATTATAACGTATTAATACAGATTTCAGAAAACTAATATGATACATGTTTATTCAATAAATGCATATCTCAAAATTCTGTATTTGGACAAGTCAAGGAGAATTTGGAAAGCTGATAAGGAAATAGCTTCCTGCTATGGAGATATTATCTCTGTTCCTAAAGATTATTATTATTGGTGTATGCAATATTTTGGTTGTGAAAGACGACAAGTAAGATATGCTAATAATTTGATTATTTTAACAAATGTTGCTTGACATTTTCCATCATTTCTACAATTATTTGCTACTTACACTTCAAAGTTATATTCAAGGATAAAAGATGCTACTAAAAGATATTCGAATATGCAGATTTTCAGTATCATGAATTCAGCTAGCAGTGGGCTACCAAGGTAAACATCATTATTAGTTAAGATGGCTCCTAACCTCCTATTATGAACGATGGGGTTGGCATAGCTAGAAATTTGTGTATACAGGACTGGTTGTGTCAACCTCGAAACTAACTGGTAAGAAGGCAGAGAAAAAAAGTAGGAAAGCCCCAGAACAAATTTGCTTTTCCATTATAGTAATTTTCCTCTTTTTTTTCTGGTTTGCAATAGTCAAACAAAGTTTATTTTTCTCTTTTGATGTAGAAGTATAATATATTTATGCTTTCATTCCATTAATAGAATGATAAAATCTCATAGTATGCATGTAGCACGAAGCAGTGACATTTTAGAACATATGTTCCCTATGGTTGCTTACCGTTGATAACTGTGCTAAAAAATATTTACTGCACTAAAAATAGCGACATAATAAGTTATAAAGAAGGATATCATAAATTAAAATTGCATTGGTTAAGGATGATAACAATTCACCGATATTAAGGTTAGCTAACATATATCAGCTGTATGAGTATGAACAACACAAATATACATCAATTTAAACCTTTTGCTTGCGAAAATATTTCAGATATCAGTACTATGTACATTATAATCTATTGCCTATAATAGAAAGTAAAATAAACAAAACGCTGATGTGTGTAACAGAAAGTAAAATAAACAAAACGCTGATGTGGAACCCTTTGTTTCTCTGCATTTTCCAACATGGCAATGTTTCATAGCATCTCTCGGTTACTTTAACGTTAGAATAAAACTGCCCTTTACGAGAAATGTAACCCAACAGTTTTCTCGCCTCTTCATTCATTTCGAAATAAAACAAATATTTAGAGAGCGTTTGGTTTATATTTTTAATTTTCATACATACAAAAGTATGAACGACTCACACATATTGTAAAAAACAATCGTTCTACAAAACAAAGTTAACACACAAAAACAAAAAACAACTTTTTTATTATTTTCTATGTTTTAAGAAACGACTGAAGAACGATAACATTCATCCATCCATCGTACCTCCATCGCCTCTATCGTCTTCTCCGCTTTTGATCCATCAACTCCGTAATCCTTCAAATCTTCGCACATTTTGAAATTAACGTTGAAAACCCAAAACTCAAATAAACCAAATAGTGCCTTATTCTCTGTCCCTGATTCTTTTTACCATGAAATTAAACTGTATCACTTTTGTATCTCTTCCATTTTAATTCCTTTAATAACTGCCGGCCTTCATCTCTATCTTCCCTAAATTAAATTTTCTTTTCACCTTAACCACCGATTGAATATAACCAGCCATCTATCCTTCAACCTCTCTGAATCTGACAGATCAAACCCAAAGTTCTTTTTGTTGGGAGGATTGCAATAAATATTTGTCTCACATCAGCAAATATTATGGTATAACTCATCTTATATATGAATAGTTATAATAAGATGTTGTGAATTAATAACTTGGGATTAGAGATGGACACAATGGTTGGTCTGAAAATAGTTTGGACATATAAAATTATTATGGGTCAAAAGATGGGCACTTTGGCACTTGGGGCACGTGGGTGTGTCTCCAACGGCTACACCCATTCAGTCTTTATACATTCGTCGCTTCTCTCTCGTCCAGAATTATTCTCTTCCCCGATAATCTTCTTTTCTCTCCCCGATATCTGCTTCTGTAACATTGCTGTTTGTTGTATCCTGGAGGAATTTCACTGCTTTATTCACTAAAATTAGTGGGGGCGAATAATTCCTTAAGGATAACGTTATGTGTGTGCCTCAAACACTATCTCCTCCAACTTTCTGCTTCGTTTTGATCTTTGGAAATCAACAATCTTAAGGAATTATTATGGCTTCATCAGAATCAACCTACAAGATTATGAACCAGGAATTTACAAAACTTGACCGTTTTGATGGCACGAACTACACTCGTTGGCAAGATAAAATCATGTTCCTTCTCACTACACTGAAAATTGCTTATGTGCTTGATGAAAAATTAGCCACTCTTCCGCCACCTACTAACAAAGACACAGTGGAGATTGTGGCTCAAAGAAAGAAGCGCAAAGACGATGAAATTGTATGCAGAGGCCATATTCTAAACACACTGTCTGATCGGTTGTACGATCTCTTCACTTCTATTAAATCACCAAGGGGGATATGGAAAAGGTTAGAGACAAAGTACAGTAATGAAAAGCAAAGCGCAGATAAGTTTGTAATCTATGAATTTTTCGAATTTAAAATGCTAGACAATGCTTCTGTTCTGGACCAAGTCCACCAGTTACAGGTTATATTCAACAAATTGAAGAATGTTAAAATTGATATTCCTGAACCGCTGCAAGTTGGGGATGTAATGGCCAAACTCCCTCGGACATGGAGTGATTACAGAAAGAAACTTATGCATTCGACTGAAGATTTGTCTATGGAACAGATTCAGAAACATCTTCGGGTCGAAGAGGAAACTAGGAACTGTGAAAAGAAGATACTTGAATATGATTCAAATGTACATACTGTGGGCGACAATCACAATGGGCATAAGGAAATAGGAAAGCGGAAAAGGGAAAGCAATCAGAACAAAACCAATAAAAAAGGAAAGGATTGTTATTTCTACGGAAAGACAGGTCATTTCAAAAGGGACTGTAGATTCTTTAAAAGGCAGAAGAAAGATCAAGGACGAAACCCCAATCATGGAAAAAATAACTCAGATTCTACAAACATGGTAAATCATGAGGAATCTGAGATTGTGGCAATGATATCAAAATTTAATATTGATATGGTGACAGAACTAAGCATGGCCGAAGAATCTAAGATTGTAGCAATGATATCAAAATTAAATATTGATATGGTGAAAGAACTAAGCATGGCCGATAACACCAAGGATACCGACTGGTGGTATGATTCTGGAGCTACCGTGCATGTATGCAACAATCAGTCCATGTTTACGTTCTATGAGGAAGTTTCAAGCGACAACAAAGTGCTTATGGGCAACCATGATACATCCATTGTCGTTGGAAATGGGATCGTAGAGTTGGAATTTACTTCTGGAAAGAAACTCATACTAATGAATGTTTTGCATGTTCCAGATATTAGAAAGAATCTTGTCTCAACAAGTTTTCTTTGTAGTAAAGGTGTGAAATGTGTTCTTAATGGTAACAGTCTTATTTTGACCAAAGGAGGAACATTTGTTGGAAAAGGATATGCTTGTAACGGGATGTTCGAATTAAGTATTGATAAAATGACTGAATTTGCTTATGTTCTCGATTTTATTGATTTATGGCATAGTAGGATAACACATCTAAATTTTAAATCTTTAAAGTTCATGTCTAGTGAAGGTTTAATCTCATATGAAAATAAAAATATATTGAAATGTGAAACATGTATTGAAGCCAAAATGTGCAAAAAGTCATTCCCTAAATCTGAAAGAAATACAAAGTTGCTTGAATTATTTCATTCCGATATATGTGAACTAAATGGTATATTAACTAGAGGAGGGAATAAATATTTTAATACTTTTATAGATGACTATTCCAGATATACGTATGTTTACCTTATGAAAACAAAAGATCAGGCTATTGATATGTTTAAGCGTTTTAAAATTACAGTCGAAAATCAAAAAGAAAGAAAGATTAAAGTATTACGTAGTGATAGAGGTGGAGAATACTTCTCTACAGAGTTCCTTATTTTGTGAGGAAAACGGAATCATACATCAATCAACTGCACTATATACCCAAAAACAGAATGGATTGGCTGAACGAAAAAACAAAACATTAGTGGAAGTGACTAATGTTATGATTTTAAATGCCAAACAAAATGTAAACTTATGGGGGGAGGCACTTTTAACAGCATGTCACTTACATAATAGAATTCCATCAAGGAAAACTAAAGTATCTCCATATGAATTATGGAAAGGCAGAAAACTAAGTTTGAAATACTTGAAATTTTGGGGTTGTCTAACCTTTTATCGAGTAATAGATCCAAAAAGGAATAAACTAGGGCCAAGAGCTTTAAAAGGAATATTTGTAGGATACACTGGGAATTCCAAAGCATTTCGGGTGCTGGGCTTAGATTCTAATGTCATTATAGAATTAAGAGACGTAGAATTTATTGAAAATAAGTTCATATGTGATTCAAGTCAAATCTCGGTTCCTACTCAAATTATCCACGACAAGAATAATGAAAAATATGACCAAACTTCTTCTAACCAAAGATTTTTTTTTGATATATCAGAAGAGCCTAGAAGAAGTCAAAGAGCAAAGAAGGCTAAAGAGTTAGGACTTGATTTTGTTTCACCCGATGATGTAGTCCATCTTGTCATAGGTAACAGACAAGATATTATTGATGATATAATTTATGTCTTAGGCACGGAAGGAGATCCCAAAACTTTTAAGGATAACGTTCTGTGTGTGCCTCAAACACTATCTCCTCCAACTTTCTGCTTCGTTTTGATCTTTGGAAATCAACAATCTTAAGGAATTATTATGGCTTCATCAGAATCTACCTACAAGATTATGAACCAGGAATTTACAAAACTTGACCGTTTTGATGGCACGAACTACACTCGTTGGCAAGATAAAATCATGTTCCTTCTCACTACACTGAAAATTGCTTACATGCTTGATGAAAAATTAGCCCCTCTTCTGCCACCTACTAACAAAGACACAGTGGAGATTGTGGCTCAAAGAAAGAAGCGCAAAGACGATGAAATTGTATGCAGAGGCCATATTGTCAACACACTGTCTGATCGGTTGTACGATCTCTTCACTTCTATTAAATCACCAAGGGGGATATGGAAAATCTTAGATACAAAGTACAGTAATGAAAAGCAAGGCGTAGATAAGTTTTTAATCTATGAATTTTTCGAATTTAAAATGCTAGACAACGCTTCTGTTCTGGACCAAGTCCACCAGTTACAGGTTATATTCAACAAATTGAAGAATGTTAAAATTGATATTCCTGAACCGCTGCAAGTTGGGGCTGTAATGGCCAAACTCCCTCAGACATGGAGTGATTACAGAAAGAAACTTATGCATTCGACCGAAGATTTATCTATGGAACAGATTCAGAAACATCTTCGTATCGAAGAGGAAACTAGAATCCGTGAAAAGAAGATACTTGAATCTGATTCAAATGTACATATTGTGGGCGACAATCACAACGGGAATAAGGAAACAGGAAAGAGGAAAAGGGATAGCAATAAGAACAAAACCAATAAAAAAGGAAAGGATTGTTATTTCTGCGGAAAGCCAGGTCATTTCAAAAGGGATTGTAGATTATTTAAAAGGCAGAAGAAAGATCAAGGACGAAACCCCAATCATGGAAAAAATGACTCAGATTCTGCAAACATGTTAAATCATGTCAAAATTGAATATTGATATGGTGACAGAACTAAGCATGGCCGGAGAATCTAAGATTGTAGCAATGATATCAAAATTAAATATTGATACGGTGACAGAACTAAGCATGGCCGATAACACCAAGGATACCAACTGGTGGTATGATTCTGGAGCTACCGTGCATGTATGCAACAATCAGTCCATGTTTACGTTCTATGAGGAAGTTTCAAGCGACAACAAAGTGCTTATGGGCAACCATGATACATCCAATGTCGTTGGAAAGGGGACCGTAGAGTTGGAATTTACTTCTGGGAAGAAACTCATACTAATGAATGTTTTCCACGTTCTAGATATTAGGAAGAATCTTGTCTCAACAAGTCTTCTTTGTAGTAAAGGTGTGAAATGTGTACTTGATGGTAACAGTCTTATTTTGACCAAAGGAGGAACATTTGTTGGAAAAGGATATGCTTGTAACGGGATGTTCAAATTAAATATTGATAAAATGACTAAATTTGCTTATGTTCTCGATTTTATTGATTTATGGCATTGTAGGATAGCACATCTAAATTTTAAATCTATAAAGTTCATGTCTAATAAATGTTTAATCTCATATGAAATTAAAAATATATCGAAATGTGAAACATGTATTGAAGCCAAAATGTGCAAAAAGCCATTCCCTAAATCTGAAAGAAATACAAAGTTGCTTGAATTATTTCATTCCGATATATGTGAACTAAATGGTATATTAACTAGAGGAGGGAATAAATATTTTAATACTTTTATAGATGACTATTCCAGATATACGTATGTTTACCTTATGAAAACAAAAGATCAGGCTTTTGATATGTTTAAGCGTTTTAAAATTACAGTCCAAAATCTAAAAGAAAGATTAAAGTATTACGTAGTGATAGAGGTGGAGAATACATCTCTACAGAGTTCCTTATTTTGTGAGGAAAACGGAATCATACATCAATCAACTGCACCATATACCCTAAAACAGAATGGATTGGCTGAACGAAAAAACAAAACATTAGTGGAAGTGACTAATGTTATGATTTTAAATGCCAAACAAAATGTAAACTTATGGGGGGAGGCACTTTTAACAGCATGTCACTTACACAATAGAATTTCATCAAGGAAAACTAAAGTATCTCCATATGAATTATGGAAAGGCAGAAAACTAAGTTTGAAATACTTGAAAGTTTGGGGTTGTCTAACCTTTTATCGAGTAATAGATCCAAAAAGGAATAAACTAGGGCCAAGAGCATTAAACGGAATATTTATAGGATACGCTGAGAATTCCAAAGCATTTTGGGTGCTGGGCTTAGATTCTAATGTCATTATAGAATCAAGAGAAGTAGAATTTATTGAAAATAAGTTCATATGTGATTCAAGTCAAATCTCGGTTCCTACTCAAATTATCCACGACAAGAATAATGAAAAATATGACCAAACTTCTTCTAACAAAAGATATTTTTTTTTTTATATATCAGAAGAGCCTAGAAGAAGTCAAAGAGCAAAGAAGGCTAAAGAGTTAGGACTTGATTTCGTTTCACCCGATGATGTAGTCCATCTTGTCATAGGTAATAGACAAGATATTATTGATGATATAATTTATGTCTTAGGTACAGAAGGAGATCCCAAAACTTTTAAAGAAGCAATGGCTTCTAGGAATGCTTCTTTCTGGAAAGAAGCAATACAAGACGAGATGGATTCAATTGTATCTAATAATACTTGGGAATTAACTAACTTACCTAGCGGATCAAAGCCAATTGGATGTAAATGGGTATTTCATAGAAAATATAATACGGATGGATCAATACAAACTTTCAAGGAAAGGTTGGTTGCTAAAGGATTCAGGCAAAAAGAAGGTATTGACTACTTTGATAAATATGCTCATGTTGCAAGATTAACATCCATTAGAGTTCTATTTGCACTTGCTTCAATTTATGGGTTGCATGTACATCAAATGAATGTTAAAACTGCTTTTCTAAATGGCAATCTTGATGAAGAGGTATATATGGAACAACCAGAAGGTATCAATATGCCTGGAAATGAAAATAAAGTTTGCAAACTTGTTAAATCATTATATGGATTAAAGCAAGCACCAAAACAGCGGCATGAGAAGTTTCATTCTATGATTCTGTCTAACAGTTTCAAACATAATAATGCAGACAAATGTATATATTCTAAATTCACTGATAGATATGGCATTATAATATGCTTATATGTGGACAATCTGCTGATCTTTGGTACAAATATGGAAGGCATTAATGAGACAAAGAAATATTTGACTTCATGTTTTAAAATGAAAGATTTAAATGAAGTTGACACTAGATTAGGAATCAAAGTAAAGAAACATATTAGTGGATATGCATTATGCCAATCTCACTATATTGAAAAATTGCTTCTTAAATATAAACACTTAAATGTTAAAGAAGCAAGTAGTCCTTATGGTTCTTCAGTTAAATTATTTGCAAATTCTGAAAGGGCAGTAACCCAACTAGAGTATGCAAGTATTATTGGAAGTCTCATGTATGCAATGCATTGCACTCGTCCGGATATTGCTTTTGCTCTGTGTAAACTATCTAGATATACGCACAAACCAAGCAAATTACATTGGAAAGCAATATGTAGAATTCTTAGTTACCTTAAAAGAACCATAGGATTAGGACTTTATTATGGAAATTTTCCTACAGTTCTGGAAGGATATTCAGATGCAAGTGGTGCAAAACCCAAAAACGATAATAGAGGAACTACTGGATGGATTTTTACTCTTGGAGGAGGTGCTATATCTTGGGCTTCCAAGAAGCAAACAGTTATAACACATTCTACCATGGAAGTAGAATTTATTGCCTTAGATGCATCAGGCAAGGAGGCAGAATGGCTAAGAAATTTATTATTAGAAATAGAGTTGTGGCCACAACCAATGTCAGCCATTTCTATGTATTGCGACAGTGAAGCTACATTGTCCAGAGCTTATAATAAAATTTATAATACGAAGTCTAGACATATAAGTTTAAGACATGCATATGTCAGAGAGTTAATTGTAGATGGTATCATTACTATTATATTTGTTAGATCAAAGGAAAATCTAGCAGACCCACTAACTAAAGGATTACAGAGAGAATTGGTGAAAACTACAAGTAGTACAATGGGTCTAAAAACATTCTAATCACCTGCAATGGAAACCAAACCTTATATTATTCAAGGTTTAAAAGGTAAGAACAAGTTTTAGAAAAGTGATTAACAAACATTAAAAAACCAATGTTTGTATTGTTACGTTTTGTGGTGATCATTTTTCCATAGTAACAAGGACGGAAAGAATGGACACCTATATGAACATAAAAATAATGTTTCAATAAAGTTTGGACATAACTTTATACATGTTCATGAACACCGGGAGGAAATTATTAACCAATTTACGGTTATGACCTTTTACAGAAGCGTGATAATATTTATGTGTTCATACATTTTGTTTCATCGTATAGGATTTTGGTTTAAGTATTTACTACCAAATATTCTGTTGAAACTTAAATATATGGACTAAGGAGAAAAGTTTAAACCAAAAGGTTCTTTCTTTTATGCATAAATAAATAATTATTACTATCTTGTTGGGGATTGTTGGGAAGATTGCAATAAATATTTGTCCCACATCGGCAAATATTATGGTATAACTCATCTTATATATGAATAGTTAGAATAAGATGTTGTGAATTAATAACTTGGGCTTAGAGATGGACACAATGATTGGGTTGAAAATAGTTTGGACCTATAAAATTATTATGGGTCAAAAGATGGGCACTTGGGGCATGTGGGTGCATGCGTGATTGTACGTAGCGGGTTCAACTCTTCCAAGCGGTCGGGTTTTCTGAACGAATGGATGTACCTGTTCGCGCATAACTATCTCCAAAGGCTACACCCCTTCTGTCTTTATATATTCGTCGCTTCTCTCTCGTCCAAAATTAATCTCTTCTCCGATAAATCTTCTTTTCTCTCCCCGATATATGCTTCAGTAACATTGTTGTTTGTTGTATCCTAGAGGAATTTCGCTGCTTTATTCACTAAAATTAGTGGGGGCGAATAATTCCTTAAGGATAGTGTTTTGTGCGTGCCTCAAACACTGTCTCCTCCAACTTTCTACTTCGTTTTGATCCCCGCAAATCAACAATCTTAAGGAATTATTATAGCTTCATTAGAATCTATCTACAAGATTACGAACCAGGAATTTACAAAACATGACTGTTTTGATGGCACGAACTACACTCGTTGGCAAGATAAAATCATGTTCCTTCTCACTACACTGAAAATTTATTACGTGCTTGATGAAAAATTAGCCCCTCTTCCGCCACCTACTGACAAAGACACTACGGAGATTGTGGCTCAAAGAAAGAAGCGCGAGGACGATGAAATTGTATGCAGAGGCCATTTTCTCAACAGACTATCTGATCCGTTGTACGATCTCTTCACTTCTGTTAAATCACCAAGGCAGATATGGAAAAGCTTAGAGACAAAGTACAGTAATGAAAAGCAAGCCGCAGATAAGTTTTTAATCTATGAATTTTTCGAATTTAAAATGCTAAACAACGCTTCTGTTCTGGATCAAATCCACCAGTTACAGGTTATATTCAACAAATTGAAGAATGTTAAGATTGATATTCCTGAACTGCTGCAAGTTGGAGCTGTTATGGCCAAACTCCCTCGGACATGGAGTGATTGTAGAAAAGAAACTTATGCATTCGACTTAAGATTTCTCTATGGAACAGATTCAGAAACATCTTCGTATCAAAGAGGAAACTAGAATCCGTGAAAAGATGATATTTGAATTGATTCAAATGTACATGCTGTGGGCAACAATCACAACGGGCATAAGGAAGCAAGAAAGCGGAAAAGGGATAGCAATCAGAACAAAACCAATAAAAAAGGAAAGGATTGTTATTTCTACGGAAAACTAGGGCATTTCAAAAGGGACTATAGATTCTTTAAAAGGCAGAAGAAAGATCAAGGACAAAACCCCAATCATGGAAAAAATAATCCAGATTCTGCAAACATGGTAAATCATGAAGAATCTGAGATTATGGCAATGGTATCAAAATTAAATATTGATATGGTGACAGAACTAAACATGGCCGGTAACACCAAGGATGCCGACTGGTGGTATGATTCTAGTGCTACCGTGCATGTATGCAACAATCAGTCCAAGTTTACGTTCTATGAGGAAGTTTCAAGCGACAACAATGTGCTTATGGGCAACCATGATATATCCATTGTCGTTGGAAAGGGGACCGTAGAGTTGGAATTTACTTCTGGAAAGAAACACATACTCATGAATGTTTTGCATGTTCCAGATATTAGGAAGAATATTTTCTTGGCAAGTCTTCTTTGTAGTAAAGGTGTGAAATGTTTACTTGATGGTAACAGTCTTATTTTGACCAAAGGGGGAACATTTGTTGGAAAAGGATATGCTTGGAATGGGATGTTCAAATTAAGTATTAATAAAATGACTGAATTTGCTTATGTTCTCGATTCTATTGATTTATGGCATAGTAGACTAGCACATCTAAATTTTAAATCTTTAAAGTTCATGTCTAATGAAGGTTTAATCTCATATGAAAATAAAAATGTATCGAAATGTGAAACATGTATTGAAGCCAAAATATGCAAAAAGCCATTCCCTAAATCTGAAAGAAATACAAGGTTGCTTGAATTAGTTCATTCCGATATATGTGAACTAAATGGTATATTAACTAGAGGAGGGAATAAATATTTTATTACTTTTATAGATGACTATTCCAGTTATACATATGTTTACCGTATCAAAACAAAAGATCAGGCTTTTGATATGTTTAAGCGTTTTAAAATTACAGTCGAAAATCAAAAAGAAAGAAAGAATAAAGTAATACGTAGTGATAGAGGTGGAGAATACTTCTCTACAGAGTTTTCCTTATTTTGTGAGGAAAACAGAATTATACATCAATCAACTGCGCCATATACCCCACAACAGAATGGATTGGCTAAACAAAAAAATAGAACATTAGTGGAAATGACTAATGCTATGATTTTAAATGCCAAACAAAATGTAAACTTATGGGGGGAGGCATTTTTAACAGCATGTCACTTCATAATAGAATTCCATCAAGGAAAACTAAAGTATCTCTATATGAATTATGGAAAGACAGAAAACCAAGTTTGAAATACTTGAAAGTTTGGCGTTGTCTAAACTTTTATTGAGTAATAGATCCAAAAAGGAATAAACTAGGGCCAAGGGCTTTAAAAGGAATATTTGTAGGATACGATGAGAATTCCAAAGCATTTCGGGTGCTGGACTTAGATTCTAATGTCATTATAGAATCAAGAGACGTAGAATTTATTGAAAATAAGTTTATATGTGATTCAAGTCAAATCTCGGTTCCTACTCAAATTATTCACGACAAGAATAAGGAAAAATCTGACCAAACTTTTTCTAACAAAAGAAAATTTTCTGATATATCAGAAGGGCCTAGAAGAAGTCAAAGAGCAAAGAAGGCTAAAGAATTAGGACCTGATTTCGTTTCACCCGATGATGTTGTCCATCTTGTCATAGGTAATAGACAAGATATTATCGAGATATAATTTATATCTTAGGCACAGAAGGAGATCCTAAACTTTTAAAGAAGCAATGGCTTCTAGGAATGCTTCTTTCTGGAAAGAAGCAATACAAGATGAGATGGATTCAATTATATCTAATAATACTTGGGAATTAACTGACTTACCTAGCGGATCAAAGCCAATTGGATGTAAATGGGTATTTCGTGGAAAATATAATACGGATGGATCAATACAAACTTTCAAGGCAAGGTTGGTTGCTAAAGGATTTAGGCAAAAAGAAGGTATTGACTTTTTTGATATATATGCTCCTGTTGCAAGATTAACATCCACTAGAGTTCTATTTGCACTTGCTTCAATTTATGGGTTTCATGTACATCAAATGGATGTTAAAATTGCTTTTGTAAATGGCAATCTTGATGAAGAGATATATATGGAACAACTAGAAGGTTTCGTTATGCCTGAAATGAAAATAAAGTTTGCAAACTTGTTAAATCATTATATGAATTAAAGCAAGCACCAAAACAGTGGAATGAGAAGTTTGATTCTGTGATTCTGTCTAACAGTTTCAAACATAATAACGTAGACAAATGTATATATTCTAAATTCACTGATAGATATGGCATTATAATATGCTTATATGTGGACGATCTGCTAATATTTGGTACAAATATGGAAGGCATTAATGAGACAAAGAAATATTTGACTTCATGTTTTAAAATGAAAGATTTAAATGAAGTTGACATTATATTAGGAATCAAAGTAAAGAAACATAGTGGTGGATATGCATTATGCCAATCTCACTATATTGAAAAATTGCTTCTTAAATATAAACACTTAAATGTTAAAGAAGCAAGTAGTCCTTATGATTCTTCTGTTAAATTATTTGCAAATTCTGAAAGAGCAATAGCCCAACTAGAGAATGCAAGTATTATTGGAAGTCTCATGTATGCAATGCATTGCACTCGTCCGGATATTGCTTTTGCTGTGTGTAAACTATCTAGATATACACACAAACCAAGCAAATTACATTGGAAAGCAATATGTAGAATTCTTGGTAACCTTAAAAGAACCATAGGATTAGGACTTTATTACGGAAATTTCACAGTAGTTCTGGAAGAATATTCAGATGCAAGTGGTGCAACACCCGAAAACGATAATAGAGGAACTACTGGATGGATTTTTACTCATGGAGGAGGTGCCATATCTTGGGCTTCCACGAAGCAAACAGTTATAACACATTCTACAATGGAAGAAAAATTTATTGCCTTATACACATCAGGCAAGGAGGCAGAATTGCTAAGAAAATTTTTATTAGAAATAGAGTTGTGGCCACAACTAATGTCAGCCATTTCTGTGTATTGCGACAGCGAAGCTACATTGTCCAGAGCTTATAATAAAATTTATAATGGGAAGTCTAGACATATAAGTTTAAGACATGCATATGTCAGAGAGTTAATTGTAGATGGTATCATTACTATTATATTTGTTAGATCAAAGGAAAATCTCGCAGACCCACTAACTAAAGGATTACCGAGAGAAATGGTGAAAACTACTAGTAGTACAATGGGTCTGAAAACATTCTAATCACCTGCAATGGAAACCAAACCTTATATTATTCAAGGTTTAAAAGGTAAAAACAAGTTGCAGAAAAGTGATTGACAAACACTAAAAAATCAATGTTTGTATTGTTACGTTTTGTGGTGATCATTTGTCCATAGTAACAAGGACGGAAAGAATGGACACCTATATGAACATAAAAAACAATGTTTCAATAAAGTTTGGACGTAACTTTATACATGTTCATGAACACCAGGAGGAAATTATTAACCAATTTACGGTTATGACATTTTACAGAAGCGCGATATTTATGTGTTCATACATTACGTTTCACCGTATAGGATTTTGGTTTAAGTATTTACTATCAAATATTTTGTTGAAACTTAAATATATGGACTAAGGAGAAAAGTATATACCAAAAGGTACTTTCTTTTATGCATAAATAAACAATTATTACAATCTTGTGGGGGATTGTTGGGAAGATTGCAATAAATATTTTTCCCACATCAGCAAATATTATGGTACAACTCATCTTATATATGAATAGTTAGAATAAGATGTTGTGAATTAATAATTTGGGCTTAGAGATGGACACAATGGTTGGGCTGAAAATAGTTTGGACCTATAAAATTATTATGGGTCAAAAGATGGGCACTTGGGGCACGTGGGCGCATGCGTGACCGTACGGAGCGGGTTCAACTATTCAAAGCGGTCATGTTTTTTGAACGAAAGGATGTACCGGTTCACGCATAACTGTCTCCAATACTACACTCCTTCAGCCTTTATATATTTATCGCTTCTCTCTCATCCAGAATTAATCTCTTCTCCGATAATCTTCTTTTCTCTCCCCGATATCTGCTTCTGTAACATTGCTATTTGTTGTATCCTGGAAGAATTTCGCTGCTTTATTCACTAAAATTAGTTGGGGCGAATAATTCCTTAAGGATAGCGTTCTGTGTGTGCCTTAAACACTGTCTCCTCCAACTTTCTACTTCGTTTTGATCTCTGGAAATCAACAATCTTAAGGAATTATTATGGCTTCGTCAGAATCTACCTACAAGATTATGAACCAGGAATTTACAAAACTTGACCGTTTTGATGGCACGAACTACACGCGTTGGCAAGATAAAATAATGTTCCTTCTCACTACACTGAAAATTGCTTATGTGCTTGATGAAAAATAAGCCCCTCTTCCGCAACCTACTAACAAAGACACTGCGGAGATTGTGACTCAAAAAAAGAAGAGCGAAGATGATGAAATTGTATGTAGAGGCCATATTCTCAACACACTGTCTGATCGGTTGTATGATCTCTTCACATCTGTTAAATCAACAAGGGAGATATGGAAAATCTTAGAGACAAAGTACAGTAATGAAAAGAAAGGCACGGATAAGTTTTTAATCTATGAATTTTTTGAATTTAAAATGCTAGACAACGCTTCTGTTCTGGATCAAGTCCACCAGTTACAGGTTATATTCAACAAATTGAAGAATGTTAAGATTGATATTCCTGAACCGCTGCAAGTTGGGGCTGTTATGGACAAACTCCCTCAGACATGGAGTGATTACAGAAAGAAACTTATGCATTCGACTGAAGATTTCTCTATGGAACAGATTCAAAAACATCTTCGTATCGAAGAGGAAACTAGAATCCGTGAAAAGAATATATTTGAATTTGATTCACATGTACATGCTGTGGGTGACAATCACAACGGGCGTAAGGAAACAGGAAAGCGGAAAAGGGATAGCAATCAGAACAAAACCAATAAAAAAGGAAAGGATTGTTACTTCTGCGGAAAGCCAAGGTATTTCAAAAGGGACTATAGATTTTTTGAAAGACAGAAAAAAGATCAAGGACGAAACCCCAATCATGGAAAAAATAATCCAGATTCAGCAAACATGGTAAATCATGAAGAATATGAGATTGTGGCAATGATATCAAAATTGAATATTGATATGGTGACAGAACTAAGCATGGCCGATAACACCAAGGATACCGACTAGTGGTATGATTCTGGTGATACCGTGCATGTATGAAACAATCAGTCCATGTTTACGTTCTATGAGGAAGTTTCAAGTGTAAACAAAGTGCTTATGGGCAACCATGATACATCCATTTTCGTTGGAAAGGGGACCGTAGAGTTGGAATTTACTTCTGGAAAGAAACTCATACTCATGAATGTTTTGCACGTTTCAGATATTAGGAAGAATCTTGTCTCGGCAAGTCTTCTTTGTAGTAAAAGTGTGAAATGTGTACTTGATGGTAACAGTTTTATTTTGACCAGAGGAGGAACATTTGTTGGAAAAGGATATGCTTGTAACGGGATGTTCAAATTAAGTGTTAATAAAATGACTGAATTTGCTTATGTTCTCGATTCTATTGATTTATGGCATAGTAGACTAGCACATCTAAATTTTAAATCTTTAAAGTTCATATCTAATGAAGGTTTAATCTCATATGAAAGTAAAAATGTATTGAAATGTGAAACATGTATTGAAGACAAAATGTGCAAAAAGTCATTCCCTAAATCTGAAAGAAATACAAAGTTGCTTGAATTAGTTCATACCGATATATGTGAACTAAATGGTATATTAATTGGAGGAGGGAATAGATATTTTATTACTTTTATAGATGACTATTCCAGATATACGTACGTTTACCTTATGAAAACAAAAGATCTGGCTTTTGAAATGTTTAAGCGTTTTAAAATTACAGCCGAAAATCAAAAAGAAAGAAAGACTAAAGTATTACGTAGCGATAGAGGTGGAGAATACTTCTCTATAGAGTTTTCCTTATTTTGTGAGGAAAATGGAATTATACATCAATCAGCTGCACTATATGCCCTGCAACAGAATGGATTGGCTGAACGAAAAAAAGTAACATTAGTGGAAATGACTACTGCTATGATTTTAAATGCCAAACAAAATGTAAACTTATGGGGGGAGGCACTTTTAACAGCATGTCACTTACATAATAGAATTCCATCAGGGAAAACTAAAGTATCTTATAAATTATGGAAAGGCAGAAAACCATGTTTAAAATACTTGAAAGTTTGGGGTTTTCTAACCTTTTATCGAGTAATAGATCCAAAAAGGAATAAACTAGGGCCCAGGACTTTAAAAGGAATATTTATAGGATATGCTGAGAATTCCAAAGCATTTCGGGTGCTGGACTTAGATTCTAATGTCATTATAGAATCAATGGACATAGAATTTATTGAAAATAAGTTCATATGTGATTCAAGTGAAATCTCGGTTCCTACTCAAATTATTCAAGACAAGAATAATGAAAAATCTGGCCAAACCTTTTCTTGCAAAAGAAACTTTTTTGATATATCAGAAGGGCCTAGAAGAAGTCAAAGAGCAAAGAAGGCTAAAGAGTTAGGACCTGATTTCGTTTCACCCGATGATGTAGTCCATCTTGTCATAGGTAATAGACAAGATATCATCGATGATATAATTTATGTCTTAGGCACAGAAGGAGATCCCAAAACTTTTAGAGAAGCAATGGCTTCTAGGAATGCTTCTTTCTAGAAAGAAGCAATACAAGACGAGATGGATCCAATTCTATCTAATAATACTTGGGAATTAACTGACTTACCTAGCGGATCAAAGCCAATTGGATGTAATTGGGTATTTCGTAGAAAATATATTACGGATGGATCAATACAAATTTTTAAGGCAAGGTTGGTTGCTAAAGGATTCAGGCAAAAAGAAGGTATTGACTATTTTGATACATATGCTCATGTTGCAAGATTAACATCCATTAGAGTTCTATTTACACTTGCTTCAATTTATGGGTTGCATGTACATCAAATGGATGTTAAAACTGCTTTTCTAAATGGCAATCTTGATGAAGAGGTATATATGGAACAACCAGAAGGTTTCATTATGCCTAGAAATGAAAATAAAGTTTGCAAACTTGTTATATCGTTATATGGATTAAAGCAAGCACCGAAACAGTGGCATGAGAAGTTTGATTCCGTGATTCTGTCTAACAATTTCAAACATAATAATGCAAACAAATGTATATATTCTAAGTTCACTGATAGATATGGCATTATAATATGCTTATATGTGGACGATCTGCTAATATTTGGTACAAATATGGAAGGCATTAATGAGACAAAGAAATATTTGACTTCATGTTTTAAAATGAAAGATTTAAATGAAGTTGACACTGTATTAGGAATCAAAGTAAAGAAACATAGTGGTGGAAATTCCAGTACGTAGCCTGCGTCCGTATGAACCTAACGGGACTCCTTGTTTCACATCGGCCCATCGTCCGAACTACCCGCTACTGTGCTTTGTTCTTCCTCAACTTAAAGATTGAACTGCTCCCATATTTCCATTTTACTGTTATAAATTTCGATTCCACTCCTTACGTCCTAGCCCACTTCTCCTCTTATTCTTTAAAATGGGCTTACCACAAATTCTTGGTCCAATACCCTTCCAAAGCCCACACATTATGTTGCTCCGGGTCCGCCGGATTATACATTCGCAAGTACGTGTGCGTGCTTCTAACCATGTACTCCCTATCAGTTTGCTCTCTTCACATTTATTTATTTTCTATATTTTTTTCTATCTTTTGGGCCTACAAATTTATCTCGGCCAATTACCTTGCTGTAAAACCCATCCTCTCCATGCTAGAGTCCTCCCTTCCCTCCTAAAACACAAACCGCATCCCCTATAGCTTCCCTTCCCATATACGCATTTCTCCTTTCTACCGTATTATATATTTTTCTTTCTTAAATAATAGTAGCTACTATCGTCATACCCGAAAACTCCAGCTCCATTGTCGTCACTCCACACTCCCTGTTCCTCTCCTGTTTTCGAAAGAAACTGAACCTCTTTAATATGAAACTGTACCATCTTCATCCGGTATATTTTTCGCTTCAGTACCCCACTTCAAACCGCATGTATCTCCTCCCCTTATATCAATGTCTAACCCATTGTTTATTCCCCTTAAATGCCCATCTTTTCCTCCAGATAATTTTCTTTATCATCAACGCATGGCCCTTCTTCCATAAACACATCGTACTGCCTTCATCCGAGTTGATGCTACACACTTTGCTTCAAATAAATCTCCTGTTGCTTGCATGCAAACTTCCTACGCCGTTGTCTTCACCAACTGAAATCCATCCTATTTACATTTGCTTTCACCCCTTCCATTCATTAAAACGTATATTGCTATACCCTTGTTTGAATGTCTGCGCCCTTTCATGCGATCTATTCCATGCACAGCGTATCCACCCACGCATGTATGCCATGTTCCATCCCCCCATGTTATCTGCTTCGGTCTTTTCCTCATGTATCAAAAATCTCGAGCCAGCAAACTTCCCAACGTTCAACTCCACTTCTCGCGGTCATCATCTCCATCGCCATCATGTAGGTCCCGACGTTGGCCTTCAAATGCAGCACAGCGTATATCCGAACCCTTTCACCACTTATCCCAGTTGTGTTGCTTCCTACTACCGAGCACCAGAGCTCCACTATCCACCTTTCACCTACCGACCATTTTGCTGATTTTGGTTTACTTAAAGCAAGAAGAAGACTATTTTTGTTTTTATTATATATTGCAGTGTTCGATTGAAACAGAAGAGAAAAAGTTTCGTTTTATAAGAGAAGGAACCGTAGAAGTTAAGCAATTAAGAACGTGGGGGTGATTTGCCATCTGAAGAGAAGGGGTATGATATGCATTAAATAGAAAATGGTGTGCACATTTGGAAAGAATGGCTACTTCGAGTAGGGGAATGCTGAAAGACTTGCATGTGCGGTTTTTATTTAGGAGTTAAGGTGTTCGGGAAACTTAAGCATTAAGTATATATGCTAGGGTAGGTTTGTATGGTTACAAACGTAGGCTCAGTTTCCCATGCTTACATTAAATCATATGTATAGCCTATCCTAATCTAAGGTGTGGTCTATGTTAAAAAGTGATGGAGTTGAAGCTTGGGTTGAAGTATTTAGGGATAGGCAGTACGTTCCTTTTTTTTTAGTTGGTGTCATCCATTTAAATGATGGTTCTTTATTTCTATTCACTACATATAGTCGCATTACCGCTATATCGCTCATTTATGAACCGCCATGAACAAAAATAAAAATACTGTCGTGTCCAGCGAGGTGCCACGATCCCAAAAATATAATAATATCGGTAGGTTGGCTCATATTGTGAAACCCCAAAATATTGATATAGGGTGCGAAATACTCCAAATAAAAAGTTGCGTATTTAATTAATTAAAAATTACAGTAAAATTCTAAAAATTAAATTATACCTACGTCTCAAAAGAATATTGTCCAAATTCGGATCCGATATCTAAATATATTTAAATAACCGTTATGGCCATAAACGAATATGCCGCTACTTTTCTGAATATTTAGTCCAGACATAACTTACACTCTGTAACACGAAATCATGGTTTTCCACTTCCATTAGAAAAATATAGTTCAACAAATTTGAACGTTTCTTATTTCGAGGAAATTCGACTTATAATGGATCATGTACACTCAGTTGAAGTTCAGAACGTTAAATTACGAACTGCAGCGTCGTTATGAGCTCGATTATATTTAATATATATTTTTATACGTTCAACTTCGGTTTAATTAATATATAGATCCACTTATATTACGAATTCAATATTTAAACTGAATTAAATATAAATTGATAAGAGTGCGGGACGTTACATATAACTTCCGACTTGGTCTTCCTTTGCATCTCGGGCTTTTGTTGAATTGGAAGTGGTCTTCAGAAGAGTCATCACATAGCAGTAGTGGAAGCTCAATTCGGTTCGGTTCGATCTGCTTCAGTCGGTTCGGTTCGAATACATCATCCTCAGGCTTTCTGTTCGGTTCGGTGCTCCACTTCAAGTCAGTTCGGTTCGGTCGTCTCTATCTGGTTCGGTTCGGATGGTGCTCCATCGTCGGTTCTGTTCGGTGCTCCTTTATCCCCAGATCCTGGTTCGATCCCGCTTCCTAGCTCTAATCTGATCCAATCCCCACGCCAAGCTCTGGTCCGATCCCAGTTCTAACTCAACGCAGGTGGCCTTACTTTTTGCTATGCACAAGCCTTGCCACTACTCCGGTTGGGTTCGGATATGTCTGGTCTGATCCCCTATCTCGATCCGATCCGGAATCCTAACACTTTTACAATGAGCCTGTTTTGTCCATTCTCGCCATACGACGGCATTTCCAGCCATTCTAACCTTACTAACAATCATAAAGCATTCCAAACAGCAGTAATAGCATATGGAGTCAATCAAGAACATCAAAACATCAAGCATATAGGTTACTTAGGATCAAACATACCCTAAAACCATGAATTTCCCCTTAATCCCCTTAACCATGTTTTAAATATACGATTAGCAAACTTAATCCAAATTAACCCAAATTTTTATCAGAGCTATAAAATAATATTTTATAATTTCTACGTATTTTCACAGAATTTTATGAGCCATAATTTTGCTAATTATCACTAATCACCGATAATTAGCCGTAATTAGTGAATTAAAGTGCTAATCACTCACCTTAGCCACAAAAATTCTTAGATATGAAACACCACTGATTTGGGTCGTATTCCTATGCAACACAACAACCCTAACTCTGATTTGATGCCAATCCGCCTTGATTTGATGTAGATTTGCTTAATATTGGATTAGAAAGTGATTAGGAGGTAGTTTAGAAGGTGGAGGCCATTGCTAGGGTTAGAGAAATGAAGTGGCGGCCAAGAAAATGAAATGAGATGGTTTACTAACTGATTTTGGCTTCTCCATAACCCTAATCCCGAAATGGGTTATGGGCGCTTTCACTAATTACCCTATTAAGACCGGTTAAGCTGTTTTTTCACCTTCCAAACCTTATTTCAACCATCTCCCAAACAGCATGTCCGTTTGACAAATGTGATCACTCTAAGGAAAGGTAAACCATCATCCGAGCCTGATGGAAGTGGTTTCAGGTCAAAACTCCTTACTAATCAAAAGTTATAGGCGAAACAAGATTTTCCAAGGGCAAAACGATCATTTAAAATTCGGCAAAAATTGTGAACACGGGAAATGACCCTAATAGTCGTCTCCCAAAATCACACGACCATACGACTTCGTATGTGGATGAAATAAATATTCTATGATCCTTTGATGCGTAGAATGCGAGTCAATACACCCCCTGAAATTTCTTAACCAAAAAAATACAAAGGTGTCCCACATGCCTATCAACCATTTACAAGCAATCAAACATACATAACAACACAACAAGTCTATCCTAGCATGTGGTTTACTAACAAGGGAATAACTATCACTATTAAAATCTTACTAGGCAAAGAGTTCTGGATGCATCTTCCTTATGTTCTCCTCTGTTTCCCAAGTACAGTCGTTCTCATTATCACCCCACTGGACCTTAACTAGTTTCACCGTCTTCCTTCGAAGTTGCTTCGCACCATGTCCGACAAAACGAATCATTTTGTAGCTCCCAACTTCCTTAGATTCCACTTCGATATCACCTAACTGATCTGGTGAAATAGTCATATTAGAATTGTGTACGAATTTCCTTAACTGGAAAACATGAAATACGTCGTGAACTCCCGCCATCTTGTCTGGTAATCCAACTTTATATGCCAAATTCTCAAGTTGTTCGAGAACTGGGAATGGATCAACAAATTCTGGTGCCAACTTACCTCTCCTGCCAAAATGAATTACATGCTTTAGCGGAGAAATCTTGATGAATACCAAGTTGCCAACGAGGAATTTCAATTCTCTTCGTCTTTTATTAGCATAACTCTTCTGCCTATCTTGGGCAGCCTTCATTCGTTGTTGAATACTCTTCACCTTATCAAAAGTTTCTCTTATTACATCTGTCCCAAGCACAAACTTCTCGCCGGTTTGCACGGCCTTCCGTACAAGGCTTCAAATAGAGCCATACCAAAACTGGACTGATAACTATTATTATATGCGAACTCAACCATATGCAAATGGTCATCCCATGATCCTCCAAAATCCAATATGCAAGCTCTTAAGAGATCCTCCAATTTATGATTCACCTTCTCTGTTTGACCGTCCGTTTGAGGATGGTACGCGGTACTGAGATGTAATCAAGGTGGGTCTGATTGTCAAACTTGCTAACATCTCTGAACCCAATTCATACTTAGGTATGAAATCGTATCGCGATATACTCCAGTTGCTTCCATTCCAGAAACAAAGCCCCTAAACTGGCATGTCTCCTACTCAATGCATCAGCTACCGCATTGCCCTTCCCAGGTGTGTATGCGATATTGAAATCTTTTGAAGCCAAGAACTCTAACTATCTCTGCTGATGGAGATCTAAATCCTTTTGAGAGAATAGGTACTTTAATGACTTATGATCAGTAAACAACTCGAATCTTTCTCCCAAAAGATAGTGTCTCCACATCTTTAATGCGAACACGATCGCTGCCAATTCCAAATCATGGGTAGCATATCTTTTCTGATGCGGTTTCAGCTACCGATTAGCATAAGCTACAACCCTACATCCTTACATCAGTACATCACTTAGTCCAGTACCACAGGCATCCGTGTATACCGTCATCTCTTCATTCCCTTTAGGAATAACTAATACTGGTGCACACGTCAACTTTTCCTTTAGACTCTTGAATGCATCCTTACACCTTTCGTCCGAAGAAAAAGCTTGGTTCTTCCTGGTCAATTAGTTAACAGTGTCGCTATCTTGGAGAAGTCTTGGATAAACTTATGCTAATATCCAGTCAACCACAAGAAACTTCTTACATCCATTGCATTCTTGGGCGTAGACCAATCTTGTACTGTAGCCACCTTCGCAGGGTCCACGGCAATATCATTCTCTGAAACAACATGGCCCAAGAATCTCACTTCCCTCCTCCAGAAGTGACACTTAGGAAATTTTGCTTTCAATCGGTGTTTCCTCAACACCTCCATCATTGTCCTCAAATGTTCCCTTTGTTCTTCCTATGTCCTCGAGTAAACTAAGATATCGTCCACGAACACAAGAGCAAACTTATTTAATTGATCCCTAAATATCCTATTCATAAGATCCACAAAATATGCGGGTGCATTGGTCAACCCAAATGGCATGACCAACTATTCATAGAATCCATACGGCGTCCGAAATGTCGTTTTAGGAATACTCTCAGCTGCTACCCGGAGCTGATGAAAACCTGTCGCGAGATCTAACTGGGAGAACACTCTCGCTCCATCCAACTGATCAAATAAATCGTTTATCCGTGAAAGAGGATAATTATTCTTCCTAATCACCTTTTTCAGCTTATGGTAGTCCACACACAATCGAAGGGAACCATCGGCCTTGGTAGAAAATACAACTGGTGCTCCCCACTCGGAAACACTTCTTCTGATAAATCACTTCTTCAAAAGATCGCCCACTGGCACCTCGAGCTCCCGCTGCTCCCTTGGCGCCATACGACGGAGAGGCATCACTATAGGTCTGGCATCTTTCACTAAATCAATCCGAAACTCGATCTCTCAGTGTGGTGGAAGTCCGGTCACTTCCCCGAAGATGTCCGGATACTCGCCGCCAATAGGCACATTAAACAACTCATCATGCAGGATGTCGAGGGAATTTAGAAAACTAGCCATCACCCCATCATTAGGTAGTCCACCAAACAGTACCCTCCGCCCATCATCTGCTCTAACGGTCATTATCGAGCTAATCTTGAACATCCGTAGCCAATTCCGTAGATGCGCTCACAACTATCGAGCTAATCTTGAACATCTGTAGCCAATTCCGTTCCGTGGAACAGCTTCCCTCCAAGGCTAGTATAATCCTTGTTAAGCTTGGTGAAATCGGCCCTAGGCACCTGCACCACCACCGTTAGCAGCATTAGGAACTTCTCCCTGAACATCCCTAAGAATCTCTCTCACAAAGGTAGTAAACATCGTCCTCATAGCAAGAGCATTCCTATTATTGGCCCCTGAAAGCTTACTCGTTGTATATTGGCTCATCATTCAATCTGTAAATAGAAAACGATTAACCATCTCCATAGTGGTGCCAGTGCAGTGCGATTCATCCTTAGATATACTAATAGTGTGTGTGTGTAGCTTTTGAAATCCAAAGTATCACAAATACGCGCTCTCGTATACGTATAATATCTCTCCCTGATGTCTTCCCCTAGGTTAACTATGCAACCTAGGCTCTGATACCAAGTGTGACGACCCTCCCCGAACTAACCGACGTTTCCTCGAAATGCGCTGTGAAAATGCCCGACCAGCACGGGACGGTCGTCAAAGGAAAGGGGTTATGAAACAATGAATCACCAACGAACCTATAGTATATCTCACAGTGCATGGAATAAAATATAATAATGACATAACATGACATAAAACAGGCGAGAAAGTGAATAAGTTGAAAACTAAACCATCATAGCAGCGGAATCCAAAATACAGCTTATTTTCCAAACCATCATTTTTACAACTTCAAAATATTGTTTCTAAAACAAAAAAGGAAAGCTACACTACTAATGCCCAAAGTAGTGACCAGTAACAACACAGGAAGAATATATGTAAATGGTACGTGGAAGCCTCTTACTTGTCTCTGGATAGCTACTCGTGCATACCACCTAATCTGTCTCTAGTTTGTTCGTTTAGGAGCACCCAGAGTTATAAGAAGAGACATAAAACTCTGGGTCAGACAAAAGTCTGGTATGAGTGATAACAGCAAAACAAATCAATAGCAGGTATAAATGATCATACCTGAACCTGGACCTGCAAACAAAGAGTTAGCACAACGGATGTACAATACTCTTAGGTAGCACTCACACAAAGTGTAAAATGGGGGTGTGCATGTCATGGTGATAACAAACATCAAACATAACAATCAACTTCACATCTCTCACTCAGCCCGTAAAGTATAAGATATCCACCACTTTGATCATCAAATTCTTTGCTACGATCACTTTTCCCTTGCGGTCATAATGAACCCATTGCACTGATCCATAAACACTAATCCTTTGCTATGTCCACTTTGCCCCATGGAGTCATGATGACTCCACTGCACTAGCTCATAGCCATGCTACGATCACTTGCCCTTGGGAGTCTTAACGGCCCCATTGCGCTGATCCATGGCCATTAATCCATCTCTTAGTGGTGAACTAAAGCTATAGATATCGGTAACCCCTTAGCACACGTCCCACAGCAAAGTCCAACTCTTGAAGTTAACTCATTGGTTTCCATTTGGATCCTGAGTTATAAATTCTCACTTGGACTTCCTTTGCATCTCGGGCTTTGGTTGAATTAGAGTTGGTCTTCAGAAAAGTCATCACATAGTAGTAGTGGATGCATAATTTGGTTCGGTTCGATCTTCTTCAGTCGGTTCGGTTCGAATACATCATCCCTAGTCTTCCCATTCGGTTCGGTGCTCCACTTCAAGTCGGTTCGGCTCGGATAGTGCTTTAGCCACGGTTCAGTTCGGTGCTCCTTTATCTCCAGATCCTGGTTCGATCTCGCTTCTTATCTCTAACCCAATCCGATCCCCACGCCAAGCTCCGGTCCGATCCCAGTTCCAATTCAATACAAGTGGCCTTCCTTTTTTCCATGCACAAGCCTTGCCACTACTCTGGTTCGGTTCAAATATGTCCGATTCGATACGGAATCTTAGCACTTTTCCAACGAGCCTGTTTTGTCCATTCCCGCCATACGACGGCGTTTGCAACCATTCTAACCCTACTAATAATCATAAAGCATTCCAAATAGTAGTAATAGCATATAGAGTCAATTAAGAACATCAAAACATCAAGCATATGGGTTACTTAGGACCAAACATACCCTAAAACCATGAATTTCCCGTTAACCCCCTTAACAATGTTTTAACTATATGATTAGCAAAATTAATTCAAATTATTCCAAATTCTTATCAGAGCCATAAAATAATATTTTAGAATTTCTTCATATTTTTTTCAGATTTTTATGAGCCATAATTTCGTTAATTATCACTAATCACCCTTAATTATCCGTAGTTAGTGAATAGAAGTGCTAATTACTCACCTTAGCCAGAAATAAATTCATAGATCTGAAACTCCACTGATTTGGGTCGAACTCCTATGCAACACAGCAACCCTAACTCTGATTTGATGCCAATCCGCCTTGATTTGATGTAGATTTCCTTAATGTTGGATAAGAAAGTGATTAGAAGCTAGTTTAGAAGGTGGAGGCCATTGCTAGGGTTAGAGAAATGAAAGTGGTGGCCAAGCAAAATGAAATGAGATGGTTTACTAATTGATTTCAGCCTCCCCATAACCTAATCCCACAATGGGTTATGGACCCTTCAATAATTACCCTATTAAGCCCGGTTAAGCTGTTTTTTTCTCTTCCAAACCTTATTTTAGCCATATCTCCCAAACGGTAAGACCGTTTGACAAATGTGACCGATCTACGAAAAGCCAAATCATCATTTGAATCCAATGGAATCGGTTTCAGGTCAAAACTCCTTACCAATCAAATGTTATAAGCAAAATAAGATTTGCCATGGGCAAAATGATCATTTAAAATTCGACAAAAATCATGAACATGGGAAACGACCTAATAGTCGTCTCCTAAAATTCCACGAATATGCGACTTTGTATGTGGAAGAAATAAATATTCTATGATCCTTTGTTGCGTAGAATGCGGGTCGTTACAACATCAACCACTAACATGGCTACATACTTGGACAATGCCCTAAACTTCTGGGTATACCCAATGACACTTATTATCTTTAGTCTTAATTTAATGAACTCCTCTAGCATTGAAGCTTTGGCTAAGGCAGGCACAAATCTTGCCCCTGATATCTCTTTGAACTAATTCCATGTTATATTATTCTTTAGTCTTCCAGCAATGATGGCTTCCCACCAATCCAATGCAGCTTCTTTCAACTGCCTTGAAGCAATCTGTCTCTTCCCTTGATCTTCAACCTGTATATCATTAAAAAATCCTATCCTGGTTTCTTTTCCAAGTTTGCACCCTCGTGACCCCTTTAGTGCCTTCAAAATTCTTTCATCCTAAATGGGCATAAGTCTTTAGTAATTCTAATAATTCCTCATGAGGGTTGTTCTGCCTGTTTCCCACTCCATCTCCCATAGCCATAATGAATTCTTGCATATCCACCACTTGAGTTCCGCCAGAGCTTCCTACACATGGTTGATGTTTTGGTCCTACCATAGTTCTCTAAGGATAATTGCTTTTGAATTAGTTTTTACCTTTCACACTTTCTACATATATTATATCAATCAGTATATTCTGCCATTAATGCATGTTTTAAAACAATTTATCATAGCATCCAATATTGTAATTTAATCATTTCTAATCGTGTACTATATCAACACAGCTCTGATACCAACTAAGATGACACTCATTTTACTCAGTATTATCTGAATTTATTAGATGATTTTTTTTTTCCTGGGGTCACCTTCTCAAAAAAGGCTTCTCCGTTTATTTTATTTGCCACCTAGGATTCACTCACTACCAATATAAAAATATTAGTTTATGTATAAGTTAATTAAATACCTGCATATAAGCATATATACAGTATCTTTGCTATTAAAATTCAGAGTATAAGAAATAATAGCAATTAAAATTAACTGATCTGAATTTGACCAATTTTACATAGTGAAAAAGAATAAAATAATAGGTATTTCACTATCCATTCTAACCATAATTTTTCTACAATTTTATCCTAATTTAAGCTATTTAAATTCCCTGACTTATATGTAGGGTTTTAACATAACAACTTTTGTTACACTCAAAAACTGTTTCAAAGATGTTTCTAACATTATTGGTCCAAGCTTTAGCAATTTTAGCATTCCAATGTTTCCCAAATTTTTAATCCATTCATTCTCCAAGAAATAATTGTAGAAAGTGGTCTTTACAACCACTTAACTATGGTTAAATAAACACCTAGCATGGCGATATATGTATATATATGTATATATATTTGTATGTGTGTATGTATATGTGTGTGTATATATATATATATATATATTTAATTTTCTTTATAATGGAGGACGACGTTTTTCCAAAACCTTTTTTAATTCATCTCAAATTCAAAAACCGATTCATAAATTGAATCCTATTTTGGATCGGGTAAATGAAATCGATTCTCAAGAAGTAATTAATGATTCTATCCACTTCGTTCAACGTGCGGATTCATATGTTTTGTTATTGGAGGAGACGTTTAATGCTTTAGCCAAGTCCTGGAAAAGTACAGTTGTTATTCATCTAGAGGATTTCCGACTCCCTATAGTAAAGCTTAAAGAGTATTTCATGTTCATATATCCCTAGGGTTCTATTATATAGTTCAATTTGATGAGTTGTTTGATTATCTGTCTGTTATGAAAACATCAACGTACTCTTATTTTGGAAGATTATTGATGGTGTTTAATGGTTTCTGGGTTATGAATTTGATCAATTTTGTGCTAAAAGTGTTTAAATCAGGATGAAATTACAGAACCTGGAAATGGAAATGTGGTCGAATGATGCTTTATCTGCAATTTCTAGTTTTATTGGGGTTCCAATACGAGTTGATGCGAATACAACGAATAAGAAAATAACCAAGTATGCTAAAGTTTTGGTAGGAATTGATTTGGATTCTAAGTTGGTTGATAAAATTCCAATTAAGCTACATAGTGGTATAATGAAGGAGATTGGTGTCAAGTATGAATATGTGCCTTTTAAATGTGATAAGTGTTCTAAATTTGGACATAAACCGATAGTTCATGAAGCCTTCAAAGAGCCTACATGGGTCCAGAAGGAGGGGGGTCGTCTAGTGGAAAATTTCAGGGTAGTGTAAATACAGATGATGACGGTATTAATTCGGTAAATGATGCTAATGATGAAGGGGAGTTGAATGGTGGGAATCTGGATTTTCTTAATACAGAACTTCCTAAGAATATAATTCCTGATGAATTGAATATGGTTACGGATCACTTATCAGAAAAGCTACCGGAAAAGGACGATCAGGATTTGTCTTTTAGGGTTTCTGCTAATTCTGAATATTTGGCAAATCTGAAGGGTAAGAAGAAGGTAAACTTTACAGCTCCTCCTAAAAGAGACTTAAGGAGCAACTCCTCCATTAAATGACGATTATGACAAGGAATGTCAAAGTGATGAATACCCCTATAAGAATGAGGGATGTATTATCTCTTCTAACAAAGTTTAAGCCAACTTTGATTGGTTTAGTAGAAAATAAGCTAAGTACAGTTAATTTGGTTAATTTTAGGAAGTTGAATCCAAATGGTTGGGAGTTTATTCCATAGGTCGATGCACAGTTCTCTGCTAAAATTCTTTTATTAGGGAAATATAATGTATGGAGAGTTTTGGTTCTTTCATCTTCGTTTCAACATTTAATGGTTCAAGCTACAAATATTGGAGGGCTTCCACTTGTTTTCACTGTAGTATATGCCAGCAATAGTTACCAGGAAAGATAAAATTTGTGGCAGCATATAATTAATGAAGCGGGAAATGTTAATGAGGAATGGGTATTGATGGTGATATTAACAACTGTTCGTCGCATTTGGATAAAAAGGGGGGCTCGTTGTTCCCTTCCAGCGTATTAGGGCTATTAATAACTGCATCACTCAATCTGGCTTGATAGAAATTAAGGCATTTGGGTTTAATTTTACTTGGAGACGAAGAGGAATGGGCTAGTAACATTGATAAAATATTTGTGAACCATGCGTGTTTATAGAAATTTACAGATATGATATGTCTATTTCAAAGGGGTTCCTATTTAGATATGTGAATGACTGGTAGTTCAAAGATGGTTATTGGTGAATGTATTAGAAGAGGCTTGAATGTAAATAGTTGGGGTTTTCCGAGTTATGTATTTCAAGATAAATTGAATGCATGTAAAATTGAATTGAAAAGATGGAACAAAACTAGACTTAAATATAATGATGCATTAATGGAGGATGAATCTTTGTTTAAAGAATGTGAAAGGGCATCGAATACCGGTCCAGAGAACTTGGAGCTATATGAGCAAATGATTGAAGCTAAGAAATCGTTGGCTATTCAAAAACAAATTATATTCTGGAGTTTTCAACAGAAGGCGAAGGTCTCTTGGCTGCAAGATGGTGATACGAATTCTAAGTTTTTTCACTTGAAAATGTCAACAAGGAAATTCTCAAACCATTTAAAGGCGTTGATTAGTTCTGAAGGTGATTAGCTATTTAAACCAGAAGAAGTGGTGAGTGAAGCTATTGGGTTCAATAATTCTTTATTTATGGTGATAGGATTGGTGAGTTCCCTTCATTCCAAGCTAAAGCGATCATTAATGAGCAAGGTCACCAGGTATTGTTAAACCCCATTACTATGAAGAAGTTAAATATGCTATGAACTCTATCCATATTGATACTAGTCCAGAACCAGACGGGTTTAACTCGAATTTTTTTATTTTGCATTGGGACGAGATTAAATATAATTTGCTGCCAGCTTTACAAAACATGTTCCATTCAGCTAAACATCCTGAAAACCTAAATCATAATTTCATCACAATTGTTCCAAAAATAGAAAGACCAACGGAAATGTCTCATTTTAGACCAATAACTTATTGTAATTTGTATTACAAAATTTTCAGTAAAATTTTGTGTAGAAGTATTAAATGGTTCATGCCTCATTCAGTCTCGGAGAATCAAAATGCTTTTGTACCATCGAGATCAATTGGTGAAAATATTTTACTTTCCCATGAGTTGTTAAGAGATTTTTAAAAATAGGGGTAAGTAAATTCTGTGCTAAAGTCGACCTTCACAAGGCTTATGGTAAGATAAGTAGAGAGTTTATTTGTTTTGTAATGGCCAAGATGGGATTTCCGGTTTATTTCATTAATATAATTTATGAGTGTACATCGACTCTTACGTTCTCCATAATGGTTCAAGGGATTCCTTGTGGATATTTTTCATCAAGTCGAGGCATACGACAACGAGATCCATTATCTCCATATTCGTTTTCAATAGCTATGGAATACTTCACGTTTTGTATGAGTGAAGCGACTGTGTTGAAGCTATTTGAGCCAGTGCATAAATTCGAGCCTTGTGTCATGCATTTGTTATATGCAGATGATTTAGTTGTTTTTGGAAAGTGCTCGCCTACAAATGCTAATACTCTTAAGAATATATTTGGCAAATTGGATATGTATAGAAGCTTAACTGTAAGTGCATTGAAGATCAAGGTATACTTTAGTAATTCTGCATATGATATAAATGTGATAGCTTCTATTTTGGGATTTCAAGTAGGTCAGCTGCCTTTGAAGTATCATGGTGTGCCGTTGTCATTAAATTACGTGCACTACAATGACTGTCAGTCTTTGTTGAGTAAGATTCAGAACAAAATTCAAGCTTGGTATGCCAATTTTTTGAGTTTTGCGGGAATAGCGGAATTGCTTCAAACAGTAATCACTCCTACTATACTATACTAGTTATTTGTGTGTCAATTGCCAGAGCACGTGTTGGATAAGTTGAAGGTTATGATTGCGGATTTTTTTTGTGGGGGAAGTATACATAAAGTGTATTGGAGTAAACTGTGTACTCCAAAAAATGAGGGTGGAATTGGTTTGAAAAACATTTCGGATCTTAAAAAAGATGCGTGTATTAAAATGATGTGGAAGTTTCTCTCGTCTTCATCACTGTGAAGTATATGGTTATGGGCTAAATATTGTAGAGGGAAGCAGTTTTGGCATATGGATATTTATAATAATGCTTCGAGCTCTTGGAAAGATATTCTTTGGCTTAGAACTTAGGGTAAACAGCTCTTTAATAAAGTGATTTGTGATGGCTCATTTACTTCTTTATGGTTTGATCCGTGGGTGAATTGTAAATGCTTGGTGGACTTATTAGGATTATCTAGATTTCAAGTAATTGGGAGAATGGAAGAAATGGCGATGGACATAGTGGTTAATGGTAGGATTTCTGCTGGGTTACATGTAGCGACAAGAGAAGTTGCTCAGGAAGTGGGTAGAGCAGTTGTAAATGATAGAATCCAAAGGGATGTATATCAGTGGTGCGTGGGTGGTTCTTTCATGTTTCATAAAGCCTGGAATTTGGTAAGAGCTCGAAATGATTCAGATGTGATTTACAGTGTTATATGGCATAGGAAGAATGCAAATAGAATGGCTTTTATAGCATATTTGGATGTAAATAATAGATTACATACTAAAAATTGAACGCTGAATTTTGGTTTGATACAAGAGAACTGTTGATGTTTGTGTAATGAAGAAGAAGAATCAATGGATCATTTGTTTTTTAGATGTGAGTACTCTAAATTCATTTGGGAGAAGATTGCAAACAAACTTGGTTTGATGATAGATGGGGAATTTAGTTTGAGAAATGAAGCTTTGAAAATTTTGAGACAATTTAAACTTAAAGATCAGCTGTTGGACGTTGCATGTGGTCTGTTCACTGTTGCAATATATCAAATTTGGCTAGAAAGGAATTGTAGAACCTTCAATGCGAGAGCTGTAAGGAAGGAAGTTCGAGTAGAGATGATTACAAAGGAAGTTGGCCTGTTGGTTAATAATAATGGTAGCTAACCTATCAGAATTATGGAAAAAGTTGATTGGTTGAAGAAGTGGGGTGTGGTTTTATGCGATAGATTCTAAATATCTGTGTATTTTTCTTTTCGCTGTTGTTACGAGAGTTTGTTGTATGGTGAGAGTTAGAGAGAGATGTTTGGTTTGTTATATTGTATAGTTAATATATGGATTTTATATGTGCTCTTTTTCCTTATATCACACCCATTTAGGTTAGGGGGTACAAGGTTTTGATGAGGGATTAATGAAGTATATGTTGGTATAAATAATAAAGCGTACCAATTTTCAAATATATATATATATATATATATATATATATGTTCTATAAAAGCATGTAGATATGCTAAAAATATACTCTTAGGTTCATATTCAAAGTGATTTTAAAATTTTCCTTTCTTCCGGCACATTTTCATGTAAGTCAATACCCATTGGTATTTAAAACACATAAAATATAGTGCAACATCAACTCATTCCTCACTCAAAGAATTACCCTCTTTGAAATCATATTTTACTGGGTATAGAAAGGGGTTTGAACTTTATATGCCAGCCTACATACTATGGGTATGTATGTAACTGGCAATTAGCACTTATATAAACAAATGAGAGAGTGAAAACCATGCATATATAAAGCAGTTCATACTACTATTTCTTTGACAATTCTCATGCAAAAGTGATACATGCTTTGCTTCTTTATTTCTAAGTCAAATCCCACTGTCTACTTCCAACATATATAGCTTTACATATGTAACAAAACTTTGACTTTTAACTTTGATATTCTACTCTTGTTAAGCTTGAATAACCTCAAAGTTTCAACTACTAAGTGCGGCATATTTAAGTTAATTACATAGTAGTTCAACCAACATAAACAAAAGAGTCTTAGCTGAGTACAAAATAACCCATACATTCAAATACTCAGAGTTCTTTCATTAACACAAACAAACTATAACTACGTAATAATAAGCAAGAGCTAATTCATCCCAGGTTTACATCTTTTGCTCTCTCTATTTCTCCAGATTCCCTGCGTTAGCTACTGAGGTTGCATCACCATAAATGATACATTTCAATTCAGCGTCAAAACAAACTGAGGTCATACTTAAGTCTGTTATGAACAAATATTTAATATGTAACATTAAGATTATCAGGTGTGACAGATTATATATCTTATTAAACCAATGTTAGAATCAGTTAACTTTTTTATGTTCATGTATAATAACATAAATACCATGTGGTCGTACGAATGAGGGTTTCTATATCACTTGCATGTATATGCGCACATCCAGGTTCAGCGTACAATCAAACCCAAACAACCATCACACATCAACATAATGGTATCATGTAATAATTCCATTTGATCAAACATTTCTTATCCTACACTTAGTGTGACGGCCCGCCCGCACCAGCCGACATTTCCAATGAAAGTGCGTTGTGCCGATGTCCAACCAACACGGGACGATCGCCAAAGAAAGGAAAGGGAAGAAAATTGAACTAACAAGAAATCTGTAGAATGTCTCACAGCGCATGGGATAAAATATAATAACAACATACTTTGACATAAAACAGGCGAGACGGTGCATAAGCTGAAAACTAAACATCATAGCACCGGAAAATCCAAATACAGCTTATGTTCCACATCATTATTACAAGTTTAAAACTGTCTCTAAAGCAAAAGAAAGGAAAGGTACACTACTAATGCCCAAAGTAGTGACCAGTAGCGACATAGGGAGAATATATATAGAATAGTACGTGTAAGCCCCCTGCTCGTCTCCGGACAAGTGCACAACCAGCTAACCTGTCTCTAGTCTGCCCGTTTAAGAGCACCTAGAGTAACAAGAAGAGACATAAAACTTTGGGTCAAACAAAAGTTGGTATGAGCGATAAGCAGCAAAATAGAACAATAACAGGTATACTAAACCATACCTAAAGCTGGACCTACAACCAAAGAGTTATCACAAAATACCAAACAATACTCTAAGGTGCCACAAACATATGTTGTAAAGGATACGGGGGTGGGGGTGGGCATGTTATAATGATGTCAAACAATCAAGCATAGAAACCATCCTCACATCTCTCACTCAGTGCGTAAAGCATACGATATCCACCACTTTGATCACCCAAATCCTTGCTACGATCACTCTGCCCCATGGAGTCGTAATGACACCACTGCACTGATCCATAACCACTAATCCTTTGCTATGTCCACTCTTCCCCATGGAATCATGATGGCTCCACTGCACTGGCTCATAGCCTTGCTATGATCACTCTGCCCCATGGAGTAACATCTACCCCACTACACTGATCTGTAGCCTAACATCCATTTTGGTGGTGAATTAAAGTTATGGACATCGATAACCCCTTAGCACACGTCCCGCAACAAAGTCCAATCATGAAGTTGACTCGTTGGTTCCCATCCGGATCCTGAGCATAAACTTCCCCTTTGGACTACCTTTGCATATCGGGTTTTGGTCATCATCTCCGGATCAGTTCGGTTCTCCACTACGCTTCGGATCATGATCATCTATTAGTTCGTTCTCCATCTGGTTCGGTCATGACAATCCAGGCGTGGTGCTTCAGTTCAGAGAAGCAGTTCGGGTCGTGGTTCCCTCCAAACATCGGGTCAGTTCGTGTCCCTGAGGCGCCTTTGGTTCAGTCAAGTCCCACGGTTCGGGTCGGGTGCTCCCTTCGGATCGTGCCACCATGCTAAGGTCAGATCGGTTCGTGGTCACCATTCACGAGGAGGTCGGTTCGGAGAACTCCAGGTACAGGTGGGTCAGATCGTGGAGCTTCAAGTGCGAGCGATCGGGTCGGTCTCCATCACCACGAGCGGGTCGGGTCGGGTAGGGCGATCCGATCCATTCCCTGCATATTTTTCTACAACTTCCAACAACTGTTTTTACGCCATACGACGGCGTTTTCAACCATTCTAACTGTTCTAATCAATCACAAAGCATACCATACAGTCATAGCAACATAGAGAATCAACAATAACACCAAAACAACAATCATAGCATGTAAAATGGATTAAACATACCCAAAAACCCTTATTTTCCCTTTAAGCATGTATAAGCAAAACTAATGATAGGCTTAGTAAAACTTAACCAAATTAACCAAATTTTCTAACAGAGGCCTAAAACAATATTTCGAAATTTATGAATATTTGTCCAGAATTTAATCATGTTTAAATTCACTAATTACCCTTAATTAACCATAATTAGTGAGGAACTATGCAAATCACTCACCTTAGCCACAAACAAAATACCAAATCTGAAATTATCCTCTGTTTGGTGTTGTTCCCAAGGCTATACTGTAGTTTCGACCTTGATTTGGTGATATTTCCCTTTGATTTGGTGAAGGTTAGGCCAATACTTGATTAGAAAGTGATTAGAGATGATTCTAGATGTTGGAGGCCATTATTAGGGTTCCTAGGAGGTAAATTGTGGCTAGAAAACTGAAATGAAATGAAAACCTAACTCATTTCTGCCTCCCCATAACCTTAATCCCGAAATGGTTATGGGCTCATACATTAATCACCTCATTTGGCCCGGTTAAGCAGTTTTTCACCTTCTAAACCCTATTTCAGCCATATCTCCCAAACGGTAAGTCCGTTTTTCACATATGACCACTCTACGGAAAGGTAAACCATCATCTGGATCTAATGGAAGTGGTTTCAGGTCAAAAATCCTTTCCAATCAAAAGTTATGGCTGAAACAAAATCAGCTAGGGGCAAAACGGTCATTTAAAAATCGGCAAAAATCATGAACATGGGAAATGCCTCCGATAATCGTCTCCCAAAGTTACATGGCTATACGACTTCGTATGAGAAAGAAAGAAAGAAATATTTTACGATCCTCTGATGCGTAGAATGCGGGTCGTTACATTCTCCCCCCTCCCCTTTAAGAAATTTCATCCCCGAAATTCCTTAACCCAAAACATACAAAGGATCCCGCATGCCTACCATTCATTAATAAAACTATCAAGCATACAAAACAATACAACAAGCCTATCTTAGCATGCGGTTTACTAACAAGGGAGTACTATACCGATATAAAAACCTTACCAGGCAAAAAGTTCTAGATACTTCTTCCTCATGTTCTCCTCTGTTTTCCCAAGTACAGTCTTCCTTATCATCACCCCACTGAACGTTGACTAGTTTCATCGCCTTCCATCGAAGCTGCTTCGTATCGTTCCCAATAATATGCATAGGCCTGCGGTTCCCAACCGCCTCGGGTTCAACCTCGATATCGTCCAACTGATCTGGTGAAATAGTCACACTAGGGTCGTGCACGAATTTCCTTAAATGGAAACATGAAAACGTTATGAACTCCTGCCATCTTCTCTGGTAATTCAACTTTATATGTCAAATTCCCAATTTTCTCGAGAACTGTGAACGGACCAACAAATCTTGGTGTTAACTTGCCTCACCTGCCAAATCGTATCACGGTCTTTAACAAAGAAATTTTAACAAACACCAAGTCACCAATGGAGAACTTTAAATATCTTCTCCTCTTATCAGCATTACTCTTTTGCCTATCTCGGGCAGCTTTCATTCGCTGTTGAATGATCTTAACCCTATCTGAAGTTTCTCTTATCACATCTAGTCCAAGCACAAACTTCTCACCAGTTTCTAACCAACATGACGGTGAGTTGCATGATCTTCCATACAAAGCTTCAAATGGAGCCATACCAATACTGGATTGATAACTATTATTATATGCAAACTGTAACACCCCACGTCCATTAATGTCACTCACAAAGGGAATGCATTAACTTCTATGGAGCGTTTTAAGTGTGTATAGAACAGAAACTTAACAACAAGACAGATACAAACAGTACTTAAAAATTTAAATTTTTTTTCATTGCAGCGGTAAACATATAGGTTTGATTACATCATCAAAAACTAGAGTCAAAGTACATAATATCCATCTTGACTAAATCAGAGTACATAAATTGAAAGACATAACCCCAACACAAAATAGCCATAAATAAGATAGGCTGAACTTTTACTTCAGCAATCCAAGCAACTTCTAAAAGAAAGAGATACAGCTGTCCAAAATCAAGCTCCACTGGTGCTAGTTCCACCCTGAGCACCTGGGGGAAAAGGAAGAAAAGAGGTGGAAACAAAGGGGGTCAGACATAAAGTCTGGCGAGTGCGATAACTTTAACAATATAATTACCAAAATAACTAGGCTAAGACATAAGTTGGAAAATAAGGAAATGACTGTGAACAATTGGGTATGGCAGAGAAAACTAAAGGAAATAAGATGAACAAAGATAACGTTAAAGGCGCACCTAGTCGCTATAAGATAAATTACTACACTACACCACTCCAAACACCCTAAAAGTTGATCCTGCCTACAAGACTTTAATAATGATAATGTTAGTTTTGTGTACCCTCTAGTTGCCTTCATAGGTGTCGCCTGCCCCTATCTCCACTAGGTGTACCCACTACCGCCATGCGATCGGCTCCCTAACTCGTAGATACCCGTGCTGGCCCCACAGTGGGGTGTATCACTCCCCAAAGTGGCAACCCGATACCACCAACAATGCACGACTTATACCTACACGATGCAACAACGTCTTACCTACCAGCCCGGCCCCACACATGCACATGAACCCGTTGGACTTGCGTTACCACCGCTAACCCGTTTTGGCCTCTTACAGTCAAGCCCAGTATGTGTGTCCCGTCCTTGACTTGGGTCAAGCCCACAAAGATACTTATGGGTTACTAGTTGAAACGGGCCCCCATTACTTGACACAAGCTATCCACCTAAGCTTGGTCCCCTCTAGTACATCCCACTTAACCCTCTTCTTATTCATGTTCACTTACATGTTTCAATTTTTGGTTAAGTGTTTCTAATCGTATTTCACAAGCCACCCAAGGCACCCACTTAACCTCCATGTCCCACCACATGTTTATCTGGTTAAGTGTTTCTTAATTCATTAACACCGTAACCTTGTAAAGACCTCCCACATTAGACTGGCATTTGTGGCAGCTGGATTTGCCAGTCGGGTCCGGGCAGTCTTACACCACAAACGAGCCTAACCTCGTGTCTTTACAACTGTTACGTATTTAATTTATGACTAAGACCTCCCACATTAGACTGGAATTTGTAGCAGCTGGATTTGCCGGGCGGGTCCGGGCAGTCTTACACCACAAAAGAGCCTAACCTCATGTCTTAGGCGATTAATTACACATAATTAATTATCCCCCAATTTGAATTAATTTCCCTATTCAAATTATCAATTAATTCCAAAGTTAACTATGTCCATGATTAACTCAATTATGTCCATCTATTTATGGTATGCAAAATTATAACAATTATCATCATAAATTTATTTTATGCCATTTAAGGCATTTATGCCAATTCTCAATATTAAATCTTTTAATATTATCCCTTTACTCCACATTGTACGTTCGTTCGTTTAACGTAAAATATACGTTAGACTCGAATAGTCTAAATTATGGAATAAAGAGAAAACATCACAACATACATAGAAATAAAACTAGATCTAAACATAAGGGGTGAACTTACATGTGTGAATGAGGTTCTTCATCTAAAACTTGCATAGGCCAAAGTCACAAACTCGCTTAAAACTACATATGCCACAGATCTAAATCTAAAGGTGTAAACTTGTTTAGGTAATAGTCACAAACTTGCATAAACCATGTATGTCATAGATCTAATCATAAGGTGTAAACTTGCATAGGCAATAACCACAAACTTACATTACATGATTCATACTCTAAACATATATATATATATATATATATATATATATACTTGCATATGTGATTTATGCAACATAACGATGGTATAAACTTACATCTAAACATGTAAACTAGCATATAGAATTTTGTATACTAGCATATAACTCACACATGTCATAGCTGAACTTTAGATCCAATTTACACATAAAATAGATGTCATGAAACATGTAAGGTTGTATATAATTTTCATTAACTTGCATATGATCCAGATCTAAATTAACATCTAGACTTGCATACATACATACATATGATTTAACATATGAATTAGTTCCAACAACATAACCAAACTAGCATATGAAACATCATTATGAATCATAGATTTACAACATAGATGATAGCATCATAGTTTTACAACATAGATAATAACATCATAGAATTTGCAACATAGATGATAACATCATAGAATTTACAACATAGATAATAACATACGGTCAATGATTCACAACATAACCATATAATCAAAATTATAGCTCAATCCAATTAAATTGTTAATTATCATGTTAAAGAAATCGAACTCACAACTCAAAGAAGGTCTTGAGTTCTGAAATCAGAGTTCTGAAATTGATTTAGCTTTCCTTTGAAGAAGACAATTTGTTACGGTTTAGATAGAATTGAATTGATTAGCTTTTCTTCCTCTCTAATTGGTGGCGGCTATTCTAGGTTGCAAGATGACGGCCATGATTCTAATTTTTATTTGATTTTAGGGTTTGAGTCTACATGTGTTTTTATAGAGTTTAGGATTAATTTAGGCCGTCAGATCAACCCAAAATAAACTCCAGCCATTCAGACGAGATCAGCAACCCTAATGACTCAGCATACAGTCATTAAAAGGTCATCGAACAAATCTGCCCGTGGGGGAGGTCGACCCCCTGGTCGACCTGGGTGGGTAGGTCGACCACCAGGTCGACCTGGCCCTTTCGGGAAATTTCCCACTTGGCCCAATCTGACTCTGAAATTTGTATCTTTGAAATCTGTTTAAATTTTCTGAAACTTCTGATCGCCATAACTTCTTCATACGAAGTCCAATTCACGCAAACTCGGACTCTGTCTCAACCAGAATTCCGAGACGAACACAATGGCACAACCCGTTTCCCTTAATTCTCACATCTGAGATTAGGTATTCTTTAATTTGAGGACATTAATATTGAAAATTGCAGGGTGTTACATTCTCCCCTCCTTAAAGGATTTCGCCCCCGAAATCTCCAAGTTAAGGAGAATGCATATCTTAACATCCAAATAACCATCTACTCAACCATCAAACGCATGCATCCATTGTCCTTATATAATTCCTATTGCTATATGAAAATATTCAAGACGTGTGTATATGTTCTTTATCTAATGAAAAATCAGGCGGTCTACTGATTCAGTTGACCGCCTTAATGCAAATCATGATAGTGCCATGCATCCACTATGTATGCAAAAGAATCCTATCGATACATATTATTTCTACATATGTGCATAACCATTCACCAAAATGCAGCATCCATATGATAACACAACCATTATACATCCATTAACTTAAATATGCACACACATTTATATGCAATATGCAATATGAAGTGACTGAGCCGATCTAGTGTCTAAAGTGTGTGTATATGTATCCATGAGCAACCACTAGCAACCACTTGCATCCATCATAAATAACATGTCTCAAATACATGTTTCAACCATAAGACTACCCTACCTAAAGGTTAAAGATACTAGAGAGAGGACATACTAAAGATAAAATAAGTACAAGCTAAGCGATAAAGGAGAAATTAAAAGACATACCCTCGAAAAGAAAAGGGTACAATGAATGCATCTTCTCTTTCGTCTCCCAAGTAGCGTTGCTCTTATCATCTCCCCATTGCACTTTGACTAGCTTGACCGCTCGATTCCTCAACTTCTTAATCTCCGACCCAAGAATGCACATAGGAGCTCGTCGAATCATCGCATCACGCTCTACCTCCGCCTCTCTAAGCAAGCTCGGCTCTACCACTTCCGCGGTCTCATGCAAGCACTTCCTCAAATGTGATACATGGAATGCATCGTGTACACCATTAAGTCTCTCGAGCAACTCCACTCTATACGCCATCTGTCCAATCCTCTCCTTAATAGGAAACGGCCCTACGAACCTTGGTGCTAACTTCCCAATGGACCCAAAGCGAACAACATTCCGTAATGGAGACACCTTGATAAAGACCATGTCCCCAATATCAAACTAAAGATCTGTCCTCTTCTTGTCCGCATAATATTTCTGCCTATCTTGCGCCATCTTCGTCCTCCTTCGAATCAAATCGGTCTTTTCTGAAGTCTCTCTAATCATATCGGGCCCAAGCAAGATCTTATATGTAGATTCCCACCAACATGTAGGCGAACAACACGGCCGTCCATAAAGAGCCTTGAACGGTGCCATGCCAATGCTAGACTGAAAGTTATTATTATATGCGAACTCCACCAAAGGAAGATGTTCCTCCCATGTACATCCAAAGTCTAAGACACACAACCTCAATAGGTCCTCTAGAATACGATTTACCCTCTCGGTCTGGCCATCCGTCTGAGGATGATATGCGGTGCTTAAACATAATTGAGTCCCTACCTCCTCTTGCAAGCTCTTCCAAAACTCGCTAGTAAAGATAGGAACGCGGTCGCTCACTATGCTAGAAGGAACACCGTGCAAACGAACTATCTCTCGAATGTATACAGAGGCTAACCATGGAGCAGTCCTCTTACTCTTCACGGGAATGAAATGAGCGCTCGTAGTAAGTCTGTCTACCACGACCCAAATCCCCGTATTACCCTTCCTCGATCTCGGTAACCCATCAATAATGTCCATCGAGACACTTTCCCACTTCCATTGTGGGACCTCCAATGGGTGAAGCAACCCACCGGGCTTCTTTTGCTCTACTTTTACTTGTTGGCACACCAAGCATCTAGCGACAAACTCAGCCGCATCCCTCTTCATACCAGCCCAAAAGTAAAATCGTCTCATGTCCATGTACATCTTGTCCTCGCCGGGATGGATGGTCATCTTCGAACGATGTGCATCATCAAGAATGGCCTTCCTCAAATTCTCGTCCCGTGGTACACAAATTCTACCGTCCCTACGTAACCAACCCTTATCATCTAGGGTATACCTACTGAGATGGCTCGATGACTCCCCCCTTTTGAGCTTCTCAACTAACTCAACCAACTGTAAGTCATCTCGATGTGCCTCAACAATTCGTCCTAAAAGCGTAGGTCTGACCTCTAAGGATGCTAGCAAACCGGGTACAAAGCCAATGGAAGGTCTAAAGTCAAACGTAGAGATGAACTCTAAGCTTCGTCGCTCAACAAACAACGGACTCAAGGACAACCTTTTCCTACTTAAGAAGTCTTCCACCACGCTACCCTTGCCAGGTGTATATGTTATCTCGAAATCGTAGGACGCTAAGAATTCCATCCACCTTTGCTGCCTTAAGTTCAAGTCCTTTTGGGAGAATAAGTATTTTAGCGATTTGTGGTCAGTGAAAAATTCGAATTTCTCGCCAAGAAGATAATGGCGCCAAGACTTAAGCACGAAAATAATAGCGGCCAACTTTAGGTCATGTGTAGGGTAATTTCTCTCATGCACTTTCAACTGCCTTCCTCTATAGGCTATTACCCTTCCCTCTTGCATTAAGACTGCGCCTAGTCCTGTCCCACAAGCATCGGTATAAACGGTAAATGGCTTACTCCCATCTGGCAACACTAAGACTGGGGATGTGGTCATAGCTCTCTTTAAATGATGGAATGCATCATCACAATCTACGTCTCATGTGAAGACTAGGTTCTTCTTCGTCAAGCGTGTTAATGGGGCTGATATTTTTGAGAAGTCTTTGATAAACTTCCTATAGTAACCAGCCAACCCTAAGAAACTTCTCACCTCAGTAGCATTTTTAGGGACCTTCCAATCTTGGATGGCCACTACCTTCACGGGATCCACAGCTATCCCTTCCTTGGAAACCACGTGCCCAAAGAACCGCACTTCCTTCCTCCAAAAGCGACATTTAGAAAATATAGCTTTAAGGCTAAGCGTCGAAGGGTCTCCAACACTTAACAAACACTTAACAAATCCATCGGGATGTGGGTCATAGCTAACCCATGAAGCAGCTCGTTCAAACCCTTAACAAATCTCAGGGCCTTCTTTTCAGGTGTATTCACCAAGTCCAAGCCAAATCTCGCCAACTGGTTGAACTTGTTGACGTATTCTTTCACCGATAGATTCCCTTGCTTAAATGCCAAAAATCTTTCCATGTATAGATTCTCTTCAGCCCGTGAGAGAAACTTCGCCTCAAACCTCCGCCTGAAGTCTGGCCATGTATCAACTGGACGCTCTCCATTAGTGATCTCCCACCAAAACGAGGCTTCATCCTTCATTAGCCAGGCAGCTAACTGAACCTTTCTTCCATCATCCACTTCAAAGATTCCAAACAATTCTTCTGCCTCCTTTAGCCAATTACGAGCTTCAACAAATGTCTCTGTCCCGTGAAAAGGTTTTCCACCCATCACTCGAAAGTCCTTACATATCTTTGCAAAAATATCGACACGAGGAGGAGGAGGAGCATTTGCTGGACTTGCAGTGGTGGCCCTAGTCTCCAAATACCTCCTAAACCATCCTGGTATCGGTATCCCCTCAGGTATCTCGGGAATTCCAGACATACTGAAACGAAAAAGAAAGATTCAATACAAAAGAACCGAAGGAAAGATTTATGGCTCTTGGGGTTATGCTTTCAAAAATAAGCTTTTCTCTTGAAAATACTTTCCTTAAAACATACTTTTGAAAGTACTTCTTTATAAAAGTTATTTTTCAAAAACACTTTTCCAAATTCATATCTGTTTTGGTGACCTTCAGCTCTGATACCACGTGCAACACCCCACGTCCATTAATGTCACTCACAAAGGGAATGCATTAACATTCATGGAGCATTTTAAGTGTGTATAGAACAGAAACTTAACAACAAGACAAATATAAACAGTACTAAAACTTTAAAACTTTATTTCATTGCAGCGGAAAATACATAAGTTTGATTACATCATCAAAACCAGAGTCAAAGTTCACAATATCCATCTTGACTAAATCAAAGTACATAAATTGAAAGACATAATCCCCAATACAAAATAGCCATAAATAAGAGAGGCTGAAATTTACTTCAGCGATCCAAGCTATCTTCTAAAAGAAGAGATACAACTATCCAAAATCAAGCTCCACTGGTGCTAGTTCCAACCTGAGCACTTGGGGGGGGGGGGAGGAAGAAAAGAGGAGGAAACAAAGAGGGTCAGACATAAAGTCTGGCGAGTGCGATACCTTTAACAATATAATAACCAAAATAACTACGCTAAGGCATAAGTTGGAAAATTAGGAAATGACTGTGAACAATTAAGTATGGCAGAGTATACAAGGAAATAAGGTTGAACTAAGATAACGTTAAACCGCACCTAAACCACTATATGATAATTACTATACTGCACCACCACTACTATACCGCACCACTACCAGTCCCCCTAAGGTTGATCCCGCCTGCAGAACTTAATAATGATAATGGTAGTTTTGTGCACCCCTAGTTGCCTTCATAGGTGCCGCCTGCCCCTTTCTCCACTAGGTGTACCCACTACCCCCATGCTATCGGCTCCCTAACTAGTAGATACCAATGCTGGCCCCACAGTGGGGTGTATCACTCCCCAAATGGCAACCTGAAACAACCAATGATGCACGGCTTATACCTACACGATGCAACAACGTCTTACCTACTAGCCCGGGTCCACAACGCATATGAACCCGTTGGACTTGCGTTGCCACCGCTAACCCGGTTTGGCCTTTTACAGTCAAGCCCAGTATGCGTGTCCCGTCCTCGACTTGGGTCGAGCCCACAAAAATATGTATGGGTTACTGGTTGAAACAGGCCCCTATTACTTGACACAAGCTATCCACCTAAGCTAGGTCCCTTCTAGTACATCCTACTTTACCCTCTTCTTATTCATGTTCACTTACATGTTTTAATTTTGGTTAAGTGTTTCTAATCATATTTCAAATACCACCCAAGGCACCCACTAGATTCCATATGCCACCCAAGGCACCCACTTAACGCCCTTATGTCCCACTACATGTTTATCTGGTTAAGTGTTTCTTAATTCATTAAGATCGTAACCTTATAAAGACCTCTCACATTAGACTGGCATTTGTGGCAGCTGGATTTGCCGGGCGGGTCCGGGCAGTCTTACACCACAAAAGAGCCTAACCTCGTGTCTTTATAACTGTTACACATTTAGTTTATGCCTAAGACCTCCCACATTAGACTGGATTTGTGGCAGCTGGATTTGCCGGGCGGGTCCGGGCAATCTTACACCACAAAAGAGCCTAACCTCGTGTCTAGACGATTAATTATACCTAATTAATCATTCCCCAATTTGAATTACTTTCCCTATTCAAATTATCAATCAATTCCAAATTTAACTATGGCTATAATTGACTCAATTATGTCCATCTATTTATGGTATGCAAAATCATACCAATTTTCATCACAAATTTATTTTATGCCATTTAAGGCATTTAAGCCAATTCTCAATATTAAATCTTTTAATATTATCCCCTTTAACCCACGTTGTACGTTCGTTCGTTTAACATAAAATATACTTTAGACTCGAATAGTCTACCTCATGAAATAAAGAGAAAACATCACAACATACATAAAAATAAAACTAGATCTAAACATAAGGGGTGAACTTGCATGTGTGAATGAGGATCTACATCTAAAACTTGCATAGGACATAGTCACAAACTTGCATAAAACAACATATGTCATAGATCCAAACCTAAAGGTGTAAACTTGTTTAGGTAATGGTCACAACTTGCATAAATCATGTATGTCATGGATCTACATCTAAAGGTGTAAACCTGCATAGGCAATAACCACAAACTTGCATAACATGATTCATATTCCAAACTCATATATTTATATAAACTTGTATATGTGATTTATGCAACATAACAATGGTGTAAACTTACATCTAAACATGTAAACTAGCATGTAGAATTTATCATAGAACTCACACATGTCATAGCCTAACTTTAGATCAAAATTTCACATAAACTAGATGTCATGAAACATGTAAGGTTACATATAATTTTCCCAAACTTGCATATGATTCATATCTAAATAAAAATCTAAACTTACATACATACTTATGATTTATCATATGAATCAACATAACCAAACTAGCAATGAACAACATGATGATTTGATTATACATAAGCCAATCATAGAATTACAACATAGATGATAGCATTGTAACTTTACAAAATAGATGATCACAATAAATCATCATAGAATTTACAACATGTATGATAACATCACAATTTTACAACATAATTATAACGTGCGGTCAATAATTTACATCACATCCATATAATCCACATCATAACTTAATCCAATTAAATTGCTAATTATTTTATTAAAGAAATCGAACTCACAACTCAAAGAAGGTCATGAGTTCTGAATTCTGAGTTCTGAAGTTGAATTAGCTTTCCTATGGAGAAGATTCGTTGTTAGAGTTGAATTGAATTGAATTGAATTTGATTTGCTTTCTTCCTCTCCAATTGGTGGCGGCTATTCTGAGTTGCTAGGTGATGGCATGGAGGCCATGAATCTAATTTTATTTTGATTTTAAGGTTTGAGTCTATAGGTGTTTTTATAGAGTTTAGGATTAGTTTAGGTCGTCCGATCAAACCAGAACTAATCCTAGCCAATCAGAGCAGATCAGAAACCCTAATGAGGCAGCACACAGTCACAAACAGGTCATCAATCAAATCTGCCTGGGGGGGGGGCAATCAACCCCCAGGTTAACCCTATGGTCGATCTGGTCATGGTAGGTCAACCCTATGGTCGACCTGGCCCTGACGGGAATTTTCCCGCCTAGCCTGTCTGACTCTGAAATTTGAATTTTCTGAAATCTATTTTGAATTTTCTGAAACTTCTGATGGCCATAACTTCTTCATACGGAGTCCAATTCACGCAAACTCGGACTCTATCTCAACCAGAATACCGAGACGAACACAATGGCGCAACTCGTTTCCCTTAATTCTTAGATCTGAGATTAGTTATTCTTTAATTTGTTACTATAGTGTTAACAGAAATACGGGGTGTTACACTTGTTCCCATTTCCATTCTAGAACTTCTAATGGTTGCAACAAACCACTAGGCTTTTTTCTTAGCTTTAACTAGCTGGCAATTCATACATTTGGATATAAACTTCCCAATGTCTCTTTTCATCCCTTCCCAGTAGTAGGTCTGCTACATGTCTACATACATTTTATTACCACCGGGGTGTATAGTCAGTTTTGAGTGATGACATTCTCTAAGCACTTCATCTCTCAATCCATTGACATTGGGTACAACATGTCTTCCATTCTTTCTAAGCCATCCATCTCGATCAAGCCCATACTCGTTCATCTCCTCATCGATGCCCATCTTTAACTTTGAGATGATTTTTAATAAGTTAGGATCGTCCCTCTGACTAGAACCAATCCGCTCAATCAAAGTGGGTCTGATCGTCAAACTTGCTAACATTTCTGGACCCAATTTGCACTTTGGCCTGAAATCATACCCAGCGATGTAATCCAGTTGCTTCCATTCCAGAAACATAGCCCCTAAATTAGCACGTCTTCTACTCAATGCATCAGCTACCACATTGCCCTTTCCTGGTGTATGTGCAATATCGAAATCGTAGGAAGCCAAGAATTCTAACCATCTTTGTTGTCGAAGATTTAGATCCTTTTGAGAGAAAAGATATTTTAATGAATTATGATTAGTAAACAACTCGAATTTTTCTCACAAGAGATAATGTCTCCACATCTTCAATGCGAACACGATCGCTGCCAATTCCAAATCATGGGTATGATATCTTTTCTCATGTGGTTTTAGTTGCCTACTAGCATAAGTTACAACCTTACCTCCTTGCATCAATACAGCACCTAGTCCGGTACCACAGGCATCTGTGTATACTGTCATCTCTTCATTCACTTTAGGGATGACTAACACTGGTGCACATGTCAACTTTTCCTTTAGACTCTTAAATGCATTCTCGCACTTTTCGTCCTAGACGAAAGCTTGATTCTTCTTGGTCAAATAAGTCAACGGTGCTGCTATCTTGGAGAAGTCTTGGATAAACTTACAATTATATCCAACTAACCCCAAGAAACTTCTTTCGTCTATTGCATTCTTGGGAATAGACCAATCTTGTACCGCAGCCACCTTCGCAGGGTCCACGGCAATACCATTCTTTGAAACAACATGGCCCAAGAATCTCACTTCCCTCCTCCATAAGTGACACTTAGAAAACTTTTCTTTCAATTGGTGTTTTCTTAACACCTCCATCACTATCCTCAAGTGTTCCTTGTGTTTTTCCTCTGTCCTCGAATAAACAAGTATATCGTCCACGAACACAAGAACAAACTTATTCAACTGATCTCTAAACACCCTATTCAAAAAGATCCATAAAATATGTTGTTGCATTGGTCAACTCGAATGGCATGACCAACCACTCATAAAATCCAGACGGCGTCCGGAAGGCCGTTTTAGCTATACTCTCAGCTTCCACTCTAAGCTGTCGAAAACCTGTCACGAGATCCAACTGGGAGAACACTCTCGCGCCACTCAACTGATCAAACAAATCATCTATCCGCGGTAGAGGATACTTATTCTTCCTCGTCACCTTATTCATCTCGCGGTAGTCCACACACAACCGAAGGGAACCATCTGTCTTGGTAGCAAACACAACTGGTGCTCCCCACTCAGAAACACTTCTTCTAATAAATCCCTTCTTCAAAAGATCGCTTACATGCACCCCGAGCTCTCGCTGCTCCCTAGGTGCCATACGATGAAGTGGCATCACTATAGGTCTGGCATATTTCACTAAATCATGCGGGATGTCCGGATATTGGCCAGCCATGGGCACATCTGACAACTCATCATGCGGGATGTCGGGGGAATTTGGAAAACTAGCCATTACCTTATCACTAGGTAGATCACCAAACACTACCCTCCGCCCAGCATCCGCTCTAACTGTCACCAAAAGGCCCTCACAGTCTACTACCACCCCGTATCTTTGAAGCCAATCGACTCCCAAAATAATGTCAAACCCAGTAAATCCCAAAACAAAGCAATCACAAGCAAACATGCATCCATGACTCGATAAGACTACATTACGACAAATCATACAAAGGCTAGTCGAACCACCAATCGGGTTCATCACTGCTAAAGGTATATCGACTATCTCAGGTTCCAATCCCAACATATCTACCAGGCCACTAGATATGAAGAAACAGGAAGCTCCGGTATCAAACAATAGTCGAACAGGAACATCATAAACAGAAAGCATACCTTAAATAAAAGCGTTCGTCCCTTTCTCTGCCGCTGTTGGGGCATTCGACGAAAAAGGAACAGCATTGATAACATATGCTTTCACAATCAGCTTTTATTTAGGAGGTTGCGAACACTTGTCCTTGTGATGTCCAACTTGGCCACAGTTGAAGCACTTCCTATCCGCTGGCTTGGCCCGACATTCTTTGGTGTAGTGGTCCTTCTTACCACAGCTGAAGCACTCAACATCTTTCTTATTCTTTTTCTTCTGGCCATCCTTGGTCTGATTTTGCTTTCTCTCTTTCTGAGAACCATTCTTGCCTCCACCGCTTTCTTGCGTCTTTGGCTCCTCTGTAGATGCAATCTCAGTTTTTGTCTTAGGGTAAAGACTCTCTGACCTTACTGCTTTCCCCACAATCGATTCAAACGTCTCATCGATGTGGTTAATAAGCCTTTCCCCCAAGTATCCATCCAAACCAGCTATGAACTTCTCCTTCATCTTCTCGGGAGTGTCGATAAGAGATAATCCATACTTCGATAAAGTATCGAACTCTACAATGTACTCCAAGACTGCCCTACCATTCTGCTTAAGCTCCAGAAATTTCCTAAACAAGTCTGACTTCTAGGCAGCTGGGATGAACTTATCACTGAATCGGGCCTTAAAATGATACCATGTAACTTGATCCTCTGGAGTTGCAGCCTTAATAGCATTCCACCCATTCATTGCCCGTCCGTGCACCTGACGGGATGCTAACTTCCTCTTCATCGCATCCTCGATACCCAAGTCTTTGAAGATACGCTCACAGCTATCCCACCAATCCTGAACTTCTGCAGACGATTCCGTTCCATGGAACAGCTTCCCAGCAAGGCTAGTGTAATCCTTGCATAGCTTGGCGAAATCGGCCCTAGGCGCCTGCACCGATACACCACCACCATTCGCAGCATTAGGAGCTGCCCTCTGAACATCCCTAAGCATCTCTCTCATGAGGTCACTGAACATCGTCCTCATGTCAGGAGCATTCCCATTATTGGCTCCTCTACCAGCACCCCTCGTATATCGACTCATCGTTCAATCTGTAAAGAGAAATGACTAACCATCCTCTTTGTGGTGTTAGTGCCGTGCAACTTCATCCTTAGCTATACTAATAGTATATATATAGCTTTTGAAAACCAAAATAATAACAAATACGTGCTCTCATATACGTATTATCTCTCCCTGGTGTCTTTCCCTAGGCTAACTACGCAACCTAAAGCTCTGATACCAAATGTGATGGCCTGCACGCACCAGCTGACATTTCCAATGAAAGCGCGCTGTGCCGATGTCCAACCAGCATGGGACGGTCGTCAAAGAAAGGAAAGGGAAGAAAATTGAACTAACAAGGAACCTATAGAATGTCTCACAGCGCATGGGATAAAATATAATAACATACTTTAACATAAAACAGGCGAGACAGTGCATAAGCTGAAAACTAGACATCATAGCAGCGGAAAATCCAAATACAGCTTATGTTCCACATCATCATTATTACAACTTTAAAATTGTTTCTAAAGCAAAAGAAAGAAAGATACACTACTAATGCCCAAAGTAGTGACCAGCAACGACACAGGGAGAATATATATTGTAACAACCCGTATTTTCAATAACCTGTAATAACATAAATCGAGGCAGAATTTAATTCTAAAATGGGAATCAAGGGAAACGGGCTATGCCATTGCGTTCGTCTCGGAAAAATACGCGAAATAGAGTCCGAGTTTTCGAAAATCGGAGTCCGTATGACCAAGATATGGCCTCGCGAAGTTTCACGAAAATTCCCAAATTAAAGTATACTTAATTAAGTGAAATGGGTTGTGTAGATATATATATATATATTGATATATATATATATATATATATAATTGAAAATTTAATAAATAAATATGCAAAAATGCTCAAAACAGCGAATTGGGAGAGGGGAATAACCGAACCGGCCGATTTTTGAAGTCGACCCGAGCCTGCTGGGTCGACTAGGGGTTAATCCAGGGTGTTTGGCTGTCAACCCGTGGGCCGATTCGCTCAAGTGCAGATTTTGCATTTGAATGGTTCTCATGGTCCATCTTTAATCTAAAGGCCCTAGATGGTTCCTACACTTGACTTCTTCCCCAAGACATGCTTTGATGGCTTGGATTGAATCTAGGGTTAATCCTATGGCCTAAAACACTTGCCTAATCTATAAATAAGACCCTAACCTACCCTAATTCATTCATAATTAAACCTAGTGACTAAACTATGGCAAAATGCTAGCTCTCATGGCCTCCACTAATTTTATGAAGAGGGTTGCATACTAATCACTCTCTAATCAACTTCTAATCCCTTCTTAGCATCTTAATCTTCTTCATTTGGTGTTCAAAGTCGCTAGTTGTGAGTTTCTATCACTTTGATGATCTTTTGGTAAACTAATTAGATGAGATGTGATGAGATTTATGGTTTTGTATGTGGGTTAATGAGCTTTGAATCATATGATATGATGTTAGCATTAATCTTATGTTTATGCATGTTGAGTATGTAAGCTTATGCAAGTTTAATATGATGCATGTTATGTTTGCATGATGCTAAATATGCAAGTTGTGGGCTATGTAATCATATGCATGTTATGCAAGTTCATGGTAATATGCTATGCAAGTTACATGTATGTAAATATGCAAGTTACATGTTTGTTAATATGCAAGTTACATGTATGTAAATATGCAAGTTACATGTTTGTTAATATGCAAGTTACATGTTTGTTAATATGCAAGTTACATGTATGTAAATATGCAAGTTACATGTTTCTTTATATGCAAGTTACATGTTTGTTAATATGCGAGTTACATGTATGTAAATATGCAAGTTACATGTTTATTAATATGCAAGTTCATGATGACACATTATGCAAGTCTATAAGCTAATATGCAAGTTTGTTATGCAAAATGAATATGTAAGTTATGTGACATATTATATGCAAGTTATGTGACATGTTATGCAAGTTCATATGCAAGTTATGTGTTTGTTAATATGCAAGATGGCACCTTTGAAACATGTTCATTCATATGCAAGTTGACACCTTTTATATGTGTTATATCATGAACGAAATTACGTGGGAACGATGGGGTAATTAAATGCATAAGTTAATAAGATTGTGTGAAATTAATATAATTATGCATAACACAAAATAAATAAACATAGTATGGGAATTTGCCTATTTGGTTAGGTGTACCCATACTATGTGTTGGGAATTTACCTATTGAGTTAGGTCTACCCCATGGGAATTTACCTATTAAGTTAGGTCTACCCATGTTAAGAAAACTTGATTAATTAGGGATAATTAATATAAAATTATGAGGGTGATTAATTAGGTGTAATTAATTGACTAAGACACGAGGTTGGACTCAGTTGTAGCGTAAAACTGCCCGGACCCAACCGGCTTAACCAGTTGCTACAAATGTTAGCCCAATGTGAGAGGTCTTAGGCACAAACTAAATACGTAATTAATGTAAAGACACGAGGTTAGACTCTGTTATGACATAAGGCTGCCCGGACCCAACCGGCTTAACCAGCGGTCATAAAAGACAGTCTAATGTGAGAGGTCTTTACAAAGGTTACGTTCTTAATTAATTAATTAAGAAACACTTAACCATATTAGCATGTAGAGGGACATGAGGGGTTAAGTGGGTGCCTCGGGTGGCATGAGAAAATCTAGTGGTTGCCTTGGGTGGCAATAGAAAATACGATTAGAATACTTAACCAAAATGGAACATGTAATTAAAACATGATTAAAGGGTTAAGTGGGATATACTAGAAAAAGGGACAAGCTTAGGTGGGTAGCTTGTGGAGGCCCATTTCAACCAGTAACCCATACGTATCTTTGTGGGCTCGACCCATGTCGAGGACGGGACACGCATACTGGGCTTGACTGTAAGAGGCAAACGGGTTAGCGGTGGCAACGCAAGTCCAACGGGCTTCATATGCGTGAGTGGGCCCGGGCTGGTAGGTAAGCCGTTGTTGCATCGAGTAGATATAAGCCGTGCACCTTTAGTTCCATCAGGTTGCCACATTGGGGAATGATACATCCCACGGTGGGGCCAGCACGGGTATCTACGTTAGGGAGCCGATCGAATGGGAAGTAGTGTGTACACCTAGTGGATTGTAGGGCCCCGTGGCGCCTACTTGGTCACCTAGGGGTACGCAGGTACTAATTAGTAAATTTTATAAGTCCTTGGGTGGGATCAACCTTTAAGTTAGGAACGACTGGTGTGGTGCAGTTTAGTAACTTACCTTAGGGAGGGTAGATGCGTCTTTATCCTTTATCTTCGTTTAGTTGACTGCTTAGGGTAGCCATTCATCCCTATATGTTACCGTATATCAGTTTATGTCTTCTCTGGTTACTTTAACGATTGTATTGTTAAAGTTATAGGACTCGCTCAGACTTATGTCTGACCCTGTTGTTTTTATCTTTTTCCCAACCCTCAGGTCCTACGGTGGATCCTAGCAGTAGTGGAGCTTGATCGGATTGCTGTTCCAGTCTTTAGGAGCTTGGATAGATGTAAAGCTCCAGTTATCCAGTTATCTTTTCTTTTGTTTGGCTATTGTATGAGAGTGGGATTATGTACTTCTTTATTTTGATGGATATTGTACTTGACCTTTATTGTGGTTTTATGATGTAACCAGACATTTTTTACTTCCGCTGTTATGAGATGATGTTTTAAAATTTCAAGTACTATTTATATCTGTCTTGTTGTAATTTTTCTGTTCTATATTCACTAAAATACTCCACCAATGCTATGGCATTCCCTTAGTGAGTGATCATAGCGGGAGTGGGGTGTTACACGTGGTATCAGAGCTTAAGGTTACCAGAACAGATAAATTTTTTGAGAAAAACTACTTTCTAAGAGTATTTTCGAAGAAAGGATTTTTAAAAGCATGTCTTCTAAGAGAAAAAGTTTTTGAAAAAGAAAAGCATAATCCCCAATAGCCATATCTTTATCTTTCGGAATCTCCTTTTTGAATCTTTCCTCTTTCGTTTCAGCATGGCTGAAGATCTTAACATCCCGGAGGGTTTAGTTATACCACTATGGTATAGGAGGTTGCAAGAGGCTAGGGCCGCGGCTGCGGGTCCGGCCAATGCTACTACACCAGAGACAACCGCTCCTCCTCCTCAGCCTAGAGTGGATAATTTTGCTAAGGTTTGCAAGGAGTTCAAGGCTATAGGAGGAAAACCTTTTCTTGGTTCAGAGACTTTCGTAGAGGCTAGAGATTGGCTTAAGGAAGTGGAAGAGTTGCTAGATATCTTTGAAGTGGAAGAGGGAAAGAAAGTCAAGTTGGCGGCTTGGTTAATGAAGGGAGAGGCCTCATTCTGGTGGGAGGTCACTAATGGAGAACGCCCTGTTGACTCTTGGGCAGATTTTAAGCAAAGGTTTGGGGCTAAGTTTCTCTCAAGGGCGGAAGAGAATCTGTTTATGGAGAAGTTCTTGAATTTGAAGCAAGGGAATCTCACGGTGAAAGAATATGTCAACAAATTCAATCAATTAGCAAGGTTTGGCATAGAGTTGGTGAATACACCGGAGAAGAAGGCTTTGAGGTTCGTTAGAGGCTTGAACGAACCATTGCAAGGAATAGCTATGACTCACATTCCTATGGGGGCCACTTTTGAGAAGCTTGTCTACATGGCACTTATGCATGAGGATGATAAGAATTCTAAGGCACCAGAGAAAAAGGGGGATCAGAAGAAACCGCAACAGCAACAACAAGGCAAGGGCGGAAAAGGCAATGGTGACAAAAAGAAGACGAAGAAGAAGTGCTTCAATTGTGGAACACCAGGACACCTTAGTAAGGATTGTCGCAAAAAGAAGAAAACCGGTTGCTTTCATTGTGGTGAAGCAGGGCATCTTGTGAAAAACTGCCCAAAGAAGGGGCAGAAGACGGGGTCTACCTCAGGAGGCCAGGTGCAAGCTCTTATAGCACCACCTCAGTCAGGGGGGCAAGTTCAGGTTCTCTCAGTTCCACCGATTCAGCAGAGAGGTAGAACTATTTCCGTTGAAAGTCTGGTTTTTCTGTTTGATCATCCAGTTCGTACTTTGTTTGACTCTGGCGCATCGCATTCTTTTATCTCATCATCGTTAGTTGAGTCACTGCACTTAGACACCAGTCTAGTTGATGATCCCTTGGTTGTCTCAAACCCAATTGGGGGCTCCATATATCTGTCTATGATATGTTTGGGTTTGAAGATTTCTATACTTAGCGTTGAGTTTAGATGTGATGCTTTTGTATTGGGCTTCACGGGCTATGGGTTGATCTTGGGCATGGACTGGTTATCCAGTAATGGTGCCGTTCTTGATTGCGAAAAGAGAGTTGTCAGGCTCATGACCCGCTTGGGTAACACTCTCGAGATCTCTTGCAATCCCATGGAATCTGTTTTGCTAAGTTATCTTGAATCGCTCGATGCTTCGGTCGAGAGTTTGTGTTCTGTCAGAGTAGTCCGGGAATATCCGGATGTGTTTGAAGAAGTAAAGGGTTTGCCTCCGAAGCGGGAGATAGATTTCCGAATTTATTTGGTGGATAATGCCAAACCAGTGTCTTTGCCAGTACGCCACATGGCTCCTCGTGAGAGAAGAGAACTTCATAAGCAAGTAGGGGAGTTGCTTGAGAAGGGGTTCATAAGGCGAAGTATATCGGAGTGGGGAGCTCCAGTAGTGTTTGCCACGAAGGCGGATGGGTCCCTCAGACTTTGTGTGGATTATAGAGAACTTAATAAGCTCACGAAGAAGAATAGACACCCATTACCGAGGATAGATGATCTCTTTGATCAGTTGGTTGGCGCGTCAGTATTTTCGCAGATGGACTTAGCTACAGGGTTTCATCAGTTAAGAGTGGCGGAGGACAGTATAGAGAAGACTGCTTTCCGGACTCCGGATGGTTTTTATGAGTGGCTAGTGATGCCATTTGGGTTGACAAACGCCCCCGCATACTTTGTTGATCTCATGAGTAGAGTGTTCAGAGAGTATCTGAATAAGTTTGTAGTAGTTTTTGTGGATGACATCTTGGTCTTTTCCAAGAATGAAGAAGAGCATGCCTTACATCTCAAGGAAGTGTTGGAGACTCTTCGAGCGCATAGTCTTAAAGCTAAATTCTCTAAATGCCATTTTTGGAGAAGAGAAGTGCGATTCTTAGGGCATGTGGTCTCTAAGGAAGGGATAGCTGTGGATCCCGCAAAGATAGTATCTATCCAGGATTGGAAAGTTCCTAGAAATGCTACCGAGGTAAGAAGTTTCTTGGGGTTGGCAGGATATTATAGGAAGTTCATCAAAGACTTCGCGAAGATATCAGCCCCATTAACCCGCTTGACGAAAAAGAATCTGGTTTTCTCGTGGGATGTAGATTGTGATGATGCTTTCCGACGGTTAAAGAGAGCTTTGACCACCGCTCCAGTTTTAGTGCTCCCGGATGGGAGTAAGCCGTTTGTTGTTTATACCGATGCTTGTGGAACAGGATTAGGCGCAGTCTTGATGCAGGAGGGAAGGGTAATAGCCTATGGAGGGAGACAATTGAGAGTGCATGAGAAGAATTACCCTACCCATGATCTAGAGTTGGCCGCGATTGTTTTCGCACTTAAGTCTTGGCGCCATTATCTTCTTGGTGAGAGATTCGAGTTGTTCACCGACCATAAATCATTGAAGTACTTATTCTCTCAGAAGGATTTAAACTTAAGACAGCAAAGGTGGATGGAGTTCTTAGCATCCTATGATTTCGAGATAGCGTATACCCCTGGTAAGGGTAACGTGGTGGCAGACGCCTTGAGTAGAAAAAGGCTATCTTTGAGTCCATTGTTCGTGGAACGACGAAGCTTGGAGTTTCTTTCTTTGTTTGACTTCAGACCTTCTGTTGATTTTGTACCTGGTTTGTTGGCATCCTTGGAGGTTAGACCTACTCTTTTGAGACGGATTGGCGAGGCTCAGCGAGACGACCCACAGTTGGTTGTGTTGGTAGAGAAGCTTATAAGAGGGGAGTCGTCCAGCCATTTGGGTAGATACACCATAGATGATAAGGGATGGTTGCATAGAGACGGTAGACTTTGTGTACCGCAAGATGAGGGTTTGAAGAAGGCTATTTTGGATGATGCACATCGTTCAAGAATGACTATTCATCCCGGTGGAGACAAAATGTACCAAGACATGAAGAGAGTTTTCTTCTGGGCCGGTATGAAGAAAGATGTGGCCGAGTATGTGGCTAGATGCTTAGTGTGCCAACAAGTTAAAGTGGAGCAAAGGAAACCCGGTGGGTTGCTACACCCATTGGAAGTTCCACAGTGGAAGTGGGATAGTGTCTCGATGGATTTCATCGACGGGTTACCGAGATCGAGGAAGGGCAATACGGGAATTTGGGTTGTGGTAGACAGACTTACCAAGAGTGCCCATTTTATACCCGTAAAGAGTAAGAGGACCGCTCCATGGCTTGCTTCAGTCTATGTTAGAGAGATTGTTAGATTGCATGGCGTACCATCCAGCATTGTGAGTGATCGAGATCCTATTTTCACTAGTGAGTTTTGGAGAAGTTTGCAAGAGGCGGTAGGGACTCAGTTGTGTTTGAGCACCGCATATCATCCTCAGACGGACGGTCAGACTGAGAGGGTGAACCGTATCTTAGAAGATCTTTTGAGGCTTTGTATCTTGGATTTTGGAGGTACATGGGAAGAACATCTTCCTTTGGTGGAGTTCGCATATAATAACAGCTTTCAGTCCAGTATTGGTATGGCTCCTTTCGAAGCTCTTTATGGAAGGCCTTGTCGATCTCCTACATGTTGGTGGGAATCTACGGATAAGATCTTGCTTGGGCCGGATATGGTTAGAGAGACTTCAGAGAAGATTGATTTAATTCGAAAAAGGATGAAAGCAGCGCAAGATAGACAGAAATCTTATGCGGATCGGAGAAGGACGGATCTTGAGTTTGAGGTTGGGGACATGGTTTTTGTCAAAGTATCTCCATTGAGAAATGTTGTTCGCTTTGGGTCCGTAGGGAAGTTAGCACCGAGATTTGTTGGGCCGTTTCCTATTAAGGAAAGGATTGGACGGATGGCATATAGGGTGGAGTTGCCCGACAGACTTAGTGGTGTTCATGATGTATTCCATGTATCACATTTGAGGAAGTGCTTACATGAGACCGCGGAGGTGGTAGAGCCGAGCTTGCTTAGAGATGTAGAGGTAGAGCGTGATGCGACGATTCGACGAGCTCCTACTCGCATCCTTGGGTCAGAAACTAGGAAGTTGAGGAACAGAGAAGTTCAGCTAGTTAAAGTGCAATGGGGAGATGACGAAAGCAATGCTACTTGGGAGACGGAAGCAAAGATGCGTTCTTTGTATCCATTTCTTTTTGAGAGTATGTCTTTTAACTTCTCCTTTATTGCTTGTCTAGTACTTATCTTATCTTTAGTATATCCTCTCGCTAATACCTATGACCTTTAGATAGGGTAAAACCTATGGTTGAAACATGTGTTTGAAACATGTTATGGTTGATGGATGCATATGGATGCAATTGTTTGCTAGTGGTTGCTCGTGGATGCATATACACACACATTAGGCACTAGATCGGCTCAGTCACTTCATGTTGCATATTGCATAAATGGATGTGGTAGTTAGATTGATGGATGTATCATGGCTGTGTTATCATATGGATGATGCATTTTTGTGTATGGTTGTGCACGCATGTAGAAATTTGTATGTGTCAATAGGGTTTCGCATACATATTGGATGCATGGCACTATCATGGTTTGCATTAAGGAGGTTTACTGTATCAGTAACCGCCTGATTTTTGCATTAGGTAAGTACATATACACACACTTTTGCATATATCCATCCAGCATTTAGAATCTTGTAAGGACAATGATTGCTCGTGGATGATGCTTTGAGTAGATGGATGATTGGATGGTAGGATACGTTCTTCCTAACTTGAAGATTTCGGGGACGAAATCCTTTAAGGAGGGGAGAATGTAACAACCCGTATTTTCAATAACCTGTAATAACATAAATCGAGGCAGAATTTAATTCTAAAATGGGAATCAAGGGAAACGGGCTATGCCATTGCGTTCGTCTCGGAAAAATACGCGAAATAGAGTCCGAGTTTTCGAAAATCGGAGTCCGTATGACCAAGATATGGCCTCGCGAAGTTTCACGAAAATTCCCAAATTAAAGTATACTTAATTAAGTGAAATGGGTTGTGTAGATATATATATATATATATATTGATATATATATATATATATATATAATTGAAAATTTAATAAATAAATATGCAAAAATGCTCAAAACAGCGAATTGGGAGAGGGGAATAACCGAACCGGCCGATTTTTGAAGTCGACCCGAGCCTGCTGGGTCGACTAGGGGTTAATCCAGGGTGTTTGGCTGTCAACCCGTGGGCCGATTCGCTCAAGTGCAGATTTTGCATTTGAATGGTTCTCATGGTCCATCTTTAATCTAAAGGCCCTAGATGGTTCCTACACTTGACTTCTTCCCCAAGACATGCTTTGATGGCTTGGATTGAATCTAGGGTTAATCCTATGGCCTAAAACACTTGCCTAATCTATAAATAAGACCCTAACCTACCCTAATTCATTCATAATTAAACCTAGTGACTAAACTATGGCAAAATGCTAGCTCTCATGGCCTCCACTAATTTTATGAAGAGGGTTGCATACTAATCACTCTCTAATCAACTTCTAATCCCTTCTTAGCATCTTAATCTTCTTCATTTGGTGTTCAAAGTCGCTAGTTGTGAGTTTCTATCACTTTGATGATCTTTTGGTAAACTAATTAGATGAGATGTGATGAGATTTATGGTTTTGTATGTGGGTTAATGAGCTTTGAATCATATGATATGATGTTAGCATTAATCTTATGTTTATGCATGTTGAGTATGTAAGCTTATGCAAGTTTAATATGATGCATGTTATGTTTGCATGATGCTAAATATGCAAGTTGTGGGCTATGTAATCATATGCATGTTATGCAAGTTCATGGTAATATGCTATGCAAGTTACATGTATGTAAATATGCAAGTTACATGTTTGTTAATATGCAAGTTACATGTATGTAAATATGCAAGTTACATGTTTGTTAATATGCAAGTTACATGTTTGTTAATATGCAAGTTACATGTATGTAAATATGCAAGTTACATGTTTCTTTATATGCAAGTTACATGTTTGTTAATATGCGAGTTACATGTATGTAAATATGCAAGTTACATGTTTATTAATATGCAAGTTCATGATGACACATTATGCAAGTCTATAAGCTAATATGCAAGTTTGTTATGCAAAATGAATATGTAAGTTATGTGACATATTATATGCAAGTTATGTGACATGTTATGCAAGTTCATATGCAAGTTATGTGTTTGTTAATATGCAAGATGGCACCTTTGAAACATGTTCATTCATATGCAAGTTGACACCTTTTATATGTGTTATATCATGAACGAAATTACGTGGGAACGATGGGGTAATTAAATGCATAAGTTAATAAGATTGTGTGAAATTAATATAATTATGCATAACACAAAATAAATAAACATAGTATGGGAATTTGCCTATTTGGTTAGGTGTACCCATACTATGTGTTGGGAATTTACCTATTGAGTTAGGTCTACCCCATGGGAATTTACCTATTAAGTTAGGTCTACCCATGTTAAGAAAACTTGATTAATTAGGGATAATTAATATAAAATTATGAGGGTGATTAATTAGGTGTAATTAATTGACTAAGACACGAGGTTGGACTCAGTTGTAGCGTAAAACTGCCCGGACCCAACCGGCTTAACCAGTTGCTACAAATGTTAGCCCAATGTGAGAGGTCTTAGGCACAAACTAAATACGTAATTAATGTAAAGACACGAGGTTAGACTCTGTTATGACATAAGGCTGCCCGGACCCAACCGGCTTAACCAGCGGTCATAAAAGACAGTCTAATGTGAGAGGTCTTTACAAAGGTTACGTTCTTAATTAATTAATTAAGAAACACTTAACCATATTAGCATGTAGAGGGACATGAGGGGTTAAGTGGGTGCCTCGGGTGGCATGAGAAAATCTAGTGGTTGCCTTGGGTGGCAATAGAAAATACGATTAGAATACTTAACCAAAATGGAACATGTAATTAAAACATGATTAAAGGGTTAAGTGGGATATACTAGAAAAAGGGACAAGCTTAGGTGGGTAGCTTGTGGAGGCCCATTTCAACCAGTAACCCATACGTATCTTTGTGGGCTCGACCCATGTCGAGGACGGGACACGCATACTGGGCTTGACTGTAAGAGGCAAACGGGTTAGCGGTGGCAACGCAAGTCCAACGGGCTTCATATGCGTGAGTGGGCCCGGGCTGGTAGGTAAGCCGTTGTTGCATCGAGTAGATATAAGCCGTGCACCTTTAGTTCCATCAGGTTGCCACATTGGGGAATGATACATCCCACGGTGGGGCCAGCACGGGTATCTACGTTAGGGAGCCGATCGAATGGGAAGTAGTGTGTACACCTAGTGGATTGTAGGGCCCCGTGGCGCCTACTTGGTCACCTAGGGGTACGCAGGTACTAATTAGTAAATTTTATAAGTCCTTGGGTGGGATCAACCTTTAAGTTAGGAACGACTGGTGTGGTGCAGTTTAGTAACTTACCTTAGGGAGGGTAGATGCGTCTTTATCCTTTATCTTCGTTTAGTTGACTGCTTAGGGTAGCCATTCATCCCTATATGTTACCGTATATCAGTTTATGTCTTCTCTGGTTACTTTAACGATTGTATTGTTAAAGTTATAGGACTCGTTCAGACTTATGTCTGACCCTGTTGTTTTTATCTTTTTCCCAACCCTCAGGTCCTACGGTGGATCCTAGCAGTAGTGGAGCTTGATCGGATTGCTGTTCCAGTCTTTAGGAGCTTGGATAGATGTAAAGCTCCAGTTATCCAGTTATCTTTTCTTTTGTTTGGCTATTGTATGAGAGTGGGATTATGTACTTCTTTATTTTGATGGATATTGTACTTGACCTTTATTGTGGTTTTATGATGTAACCAGACATTTTTTACTTCCGCTGTTATGAGATGATGTTTTAAAATTTCAAGTACTATTTATATCTGTCTTGTTGTAATTTTTCTGTTCTATATTCACTAAAATACTCCACCAATGCTATGGCATTCCCTTAGTGAGTGATCATAGCGGGAGTGGGGTGTTACATATATAGTATAGTACGTGTAAGCTTCCTGCTCGTCTCCGAACAGCTACTCGTGCACAACCAGCTAACATGTCTCTAAGTTGCCCGTTTAAGAGCACTCAGAGTAATAATAAGAGACATAAAACTCTGGGTCAGACAAAGTCTGGTATGAGCGATAAGCAGCAAAATAGAACAATAACAGGTATACTAAACCATACCTGAACCTGCAACCAAAGAGTTAGCACAACGTACCGTACAATACTCTAAGGTGCCACTCAGTGCGTAAAGCATGTCATAATGATGTCAAACAATCAAGCATAGCAACCATCCTCACATCTCTCACTCAGTGCATAAAGCATACGATATCCACCACTTTGATCACCCAAATCCTTGCTACGATAACTCTGCCCCATGGAGTCATAATGACACCACTGTACTGATCCATAGCCACTAATCCTTTGCTATGTCCACTCTGCCCCATGGAGTCATGATGGCTCCACTGCACTGGCTCATAGCCTTGCTACGATCACTCTGCCCATGGAGTAACATCTACCCTACTGCACTGATCCGTAGCCTAACATCCGTTTTGGTGATGAATCAAATTTATGGACATCAATAACCCCTTAGCACACGTCCCGCAACAAAGTCCAATCATGAAGTTGACTCGTTGGTTCCCATCCAGATCCTGAGTGCAAACTTCCCCTTTGGACTACCTTTGCATCTCGAGTTTCGGTCATCATCTCTGGATCAGTTCGGTTCTCCACTGCACTTCGGATCGTGATCATCTATCAGTCCATTCTCCATCTGGTTTGGTAGTGAGGCTCCAGGAGTGGTGCTTCGGTTCGGAGAAGCGGTTCGGGTCGTGGTTCCCTCCCGACATCGGGTCGATTCGTGTCCCTGAGGCGCCTTTGGTTCAGTCAAGTCCCACGGTTTGGGTCGGGTGCTCCCTTCGGATCGTGCCACCATGCTAAGGTCGGATCAGTTCGTGATCACCATTCACGAGCAGGTCGGTTCGGAGAACTCCAGATACAGGTGGGTCGGATCATGGAGCTTCAAGTGCGAGCGATCAGATCGGTCTCCATCACCACGAGTGGTTCGGGTCGGGTAGGGCGATCTGATCCGGTCCCTGCATATTTTTTCTACAACTTCTAGCAACTATTTTTACGCCATACGACGACGTTTTCGACCATTCTAACTGTTCTAATCAATCACAAAGCATACCATACACTCATAGCAACATAGAGAATCAACAATAACACCAAAACAACAATCATAGCATGTAAAATGGATTAAACTTACACAAAAAACCTTATTTTCCCCTTAAGCATGTTTAAGCAAAACTAATGATAGGCTTAGTAAAACTTAACCAAATTAACCAAATATTCTAGCAGAGGCCTAAAACAATATTTCAAAATTTATGAATATTTTTCCAGAATTTAATCATGTTTGAATTCGCTAATTAACACTAATTACCCTTAATTAACCATAATTAGTAAGGAACTATGCAAATCACTCACCTTAGCCACAAACAAAATACCAAATCTGAAATTATCCTCTGTTTGGTGTTGTTCCCTATACAGCAGTTGTGACATTGATTTGGTGCTATTTCCCTTTTATTTGGTGAAGGTTAGGCTAATACTTGATTAGAAAGTGATTAGAGATGATTTTAGATGTTGGAGGCCATTGTTATGGTTCCTAGGAGGTAAATGGCGGCTAGAAAACTAAAATGACATGGAAATCTAACTCATTTCAGCCTCTCCATAACCCTAATCCCAAAATAGGTTATGGACCCATTCACTAATCACCTCATTTGGACCGGTTAAGCAGTTTTCACTTCCAAACCCTATTTCAGCCATATCACCCAAACGGTAAGTCCGTTTTCACATATGACCACTCTACGGAAAGGTAAACCATCATCCGGATCTAATGGAAATGGTTTCAGGTCAAAACTCCTTTCTAGTCAAAGTTATGGCCGAAACAAGATCAGCTAGGGGCAAAATGGTCATTTAAAAATCGGCAAAAATCATGAACATGGGAAATGTCCCCGATAGTCGTCTCCCAAAGTTACATGGCTATACAACTTCGTATGAGAAAGAAATAAATATTCTACGATCCTTTGATGTGTAGAATGCGGGTCGTTACACTTAGCATTTCCTTATGCTATTCAGCGGGCGTATGTTTATCAATTAAACCCTTTTGTCACTCATCAAGACCAAAGCTATTTCTTGAATACACTGGTGTATATTGCATGGTCGATACTTGGGCTTAGACAAGCCATGTGCAAACTTGCACTATGTCCCGTGCTAAATAATAAAGTGCTCATCAGATCTGAGTCACTTAGTTACTTACTAAGTTTATATTTATATTTTCATATTCCGAATATTCTTTTATGAGAAACATTCTGGCCAATCAACCATTCAACTAGGTAAGCATGATCATCCATTAACAAGGCAATAATCAGAAGATTTACATCCAAGGTAAGTGTTAATAATATTTTTCGTCAACACCGGAGATAGGTCTAAAGAAATGGACCTAAGGGGAAACGAGACTATTTAGTTTCTACAAGCTTAAGTTAGTTCACCATTTCTTAGATATTAAGGTCTTAAGCTCGAATATTAGTTACTCTTCCCTCATGGGGTGAGTATCACGCTTTCGAGGCTAAGACAAAACAATTACCTTGGGATAAGGGTTCCCTAAGCAGAACACAAGGTAGAAAGCTAAATGGCTAGTAGAAAGTGGGTTTTTCAATAATATCGAGGAAAGGTTAGGACGTAGGTAAGAACCCATTGTTGCATAGGAAGCATAAGGTAGTGTGTTAAGGAAGAAGTTTAATAACTCATGAAAAATTATGCTGAGTGTCGATCCAATCTTTATTACTCGTTGATTTGGGATACAGGTGTTTACAAAGAGAATCCGTAAATTAATTTAGAAATTACGGTTTTCTCTAGAAAAAAGAGAGTACAAGATTGAGAAATGAGAATTCGACACAGAAAATGTGACCCATAGGGTCTTATTTATAGACAAATCGAAACCCATTTTGACATTGGGTTAGCAAAAGCCTCTTTTGGGTGCAACAGCTATGTGTCGACTGCCTTATGTCTTGGTTCCGATTGGCTTGGCTCTCAGCTGCTCTTTTGGCTTTGTTGATGGATATAATATTGCCTTTATGGTGTTGGACATGGATTCTAGAAAGTTGGTCTCAGTCTTTAAAGCCTCTCTTTAATGTTGCTTTTACCTCTTGTATCGATACCAAACCTGTTAGTATGGATGGCTTTGAAAAAGGCTTTAGGCTTTCGGCTTTCGGTCATAAGCTTCTGGTCTTGTATTTAAGTCTTCATAATGTTTGCCTTCGTGCTTTAATTACTTATGTTCTAGGTACTACCACCCTATGGGTATCAATACTAAGCAAGTTAGTGTGGATAGTTCTTCTTCCTAAAAGCTTTGATTTGCTTTCGGTATATCTCTAGAGTGGATTTCAGCTTTCCAGTGGGACGCTATCAGTGCATTACTTGTTGATTTCTAAAGATGCCTCTCGGTGATCATCAAGCTTTGGTTTTTATAGCTGGTTTTTGGAAGGTTGCTCTTATATTTTGGCTTCTTTTGCCTTTGGCACCTTCATCTCCTTTTGTATTGGCATTAAGCAAGTTAATGTCGATAGCCTTTTGTCTCCCTTATCTTATTAGGTTGCTTTTTGTTATTTATTTGGTCTCGGGTTATGAGCTTTTGTCTTTTCTTTCTCTGCTTTCGGTTTTAGGTGAGTTGTCTTTGGAACTGAACTCACGTTTGCTACCTTTTGTGTTGGAACTACCCTGTCGGTATTCTTCTTTCACATCAGATCCAAGTTTTCTTCTTTTATTATGGTTCCGGATACTTTTGGGTTCAACTGCCTCTTTTCGGCTTTCTACTTTAGCCTCGTGTTGGGTCTATGCTTTTGGATCAATATGTTGGCCGCTGTCCAATACCCCTCCACTGATTGCCTTTTTTTCGAGCATTAATTGTTCTAGTAATCTTAATGCTGGTTTCATGCTTCCAGTATTATATGGACTTGTTCGGAGTTTATTCCTTACTAATTGCTTTCGGTATCATTTTCTTTAATAGTTTGATGTCGGTTATCTGCTTCCGAAACACACTCTCGTTGTCTAATAGTGTTCAGATACTTGTTCACCCATTTCAAACTCTGGTGTTGAATTCAGTGGTAACATTCTCCCCTTATAAAGGGGTATTTTCGACTTTTCAAGTAAAACCTTAAGCCTACGTACTACATTTTGATCTGATACTGACATAAGGATGGGTGCCCACTACATATTGATATTGAGACTATGTTTTTATTTCCTACTTTCGCTTGCTAACCCGGTGCTCCTACAATTGTATCTCCTCAATTTCCTGCCATTATCGTTGTCTTGGTAACTTTCTTTCTTTGCTTTTACTTTTGTTGTTATTCCCAAGGGCCTTCTGCATTTTGATATTGAATTTGTATCCTTTATTCTTTGCTTTTGGCATCTAGGGGCGAAGCCACAATTAGGCTGGGTGGGGCACATACTCTAGCTGAAATTTAAGGCTGGCTTCACCACTGTTGGCATCGATGTGTCTAGTCCTTAAGCTTTCTCTTGCTTTGTTTTGGTTTTGTTGCTTTAGTCCTTCTATTTTTCGGAATTCCAAGGTGTTTGCCTTATTATAAGTGATTAATGGAAGATCCCGGTGTTTATCTAATTCCTACATTCCCTTTCTGTAGTTCAAGAGATATTAGCTTTATATATCCAAAAATAATAATATGAAAACTAAGTATAAAGTTTCCTCAGCATTAGAATTTAAAACTTGGGATTATGTACTCCTCACGAGCTAACAATATTTCCATTTATATTTCTAAGATGAGCACTCGTGAACTTTAGGTTTTCTTGTCTTATTGGGAATAAGCAATCCAAGATTTTAACCCTAGTGTTTATCATCAAGGTTCCATCCTTAGTGATACGGGATGGTAAATTCAGGCTGAAGGTTTAAACATATGCAATAGGAATTTTAAAGTCTACTTTCTGAGATATAATCAGAGAAACATGACTTCATGTGTAAAGATTTTGAATAGAAAGCCAAAGATTCTTTTCTAAGACAACAGAGTCCATTAAGTTTTGACCTAATTGTTTGTCACGAAGGTTTAGAATCTTGTCTTTGGAAATAACTGTAATCTTTGTAAATTATGGGAATACTATACTTTTCCTATATTATTAAATATCCTTATATAGGATTTTACTATATTAGGCCATATATGGTTTGATGTGTAACCTCTCTACATAAGATGCATAGGCATCTTTTAAATCATAACTACGTAGATAGATGAATTTCCGATAGAGTAAGATAATCGGTTGTTCTTGAATAACAATTATTTATAATGCAAGTTTTTAGAAAAACTCCCTGTATGAGGTGTTGAAGCACATGACCGTTACAGAAAGGTTTCGGGTGAAAGATTTGAAGCATCAATTCACATATCAATTAGGAAATCTCCACTATTTGGAATCCATGTTCTGGAAATGTTGTAAGTCTAGATTTCCCGCCTTTTAGAGAGCATGGACCATAATGTTATGACCGGGATTTGGAATTTAATCATGACTCGGTATTTGGTAGGAGATCAAAAATTTGTATCTGATGGTAGTATAAGTCTCATGCTAAACCCAGATTCGGGTTTCTGATAGAAGACCCGATATCCACATTTGGTAATAATAGAAGTCCTAAACCAATCCCAAATTCAGGTATCTAATAGAAGACAAGATATCCTCATTTGGTAATAATAGAAGTCCTGAACCAACCCAAGTTGAGATATTTGATAGAAGACCAGATATCCTCATCTGGGAATAATAGAAGATCTGAACCAACCCAAATTCAGGTATTTGATGGAAGACTAGATATCCACATCTGGTAATAATAGAAGTCCTGAATCAACCCAGATTCATGTATTTGATGGAAGACCAGATATCTACATCTGGTAATAACAGAAATCCTGAACCCACCCAGATTCAAGTATTTGATGAAAGACCGGATATCCGCATTTGGCAATAATAGAAGTCTTCAACCAACCCAAATTTAGGTATTTGATAGAAGACTAGATATCCACATCTGGTAATAATAGAGGTCCTGAACCAACCTAGATTCAGGTATTTGATTTGCACACCGCTACCTTGGGTTTTAGTTTTGATTTGGCGAGTCAACTTCTCGTTTTAATCTATGGAATCATCCTTTTAGCCTTTTGATTGGATTTGATGAGCCACTTCCGTGGGCTTTGATTGGTTATTTTAGCTTGTTCCTTAAACAATGGTTGTATGTGTCTCTGAGTTCTTGTTCCTTCTGCAGGATGGCGTGCAAGCTGAGACGATAGTTCTTCTTAGATAACTCCTCCAGAGCTTTGTTCCCTCCATTGAGGTAAAGATGTAAGTAGAGGATGTATGTGCATTTATTCTTTTCTGCGGGAATTGACACAAGCAGAGGTAGAGCGTGCTCGTCTATGAGTAGAGGCAGGACGTGCTTGGCCAAAGAAGAGGCAGGGTATGCTCATCTATGAGCAGAGGCAGAGCATGCTTATTCATTCCCTTCTGTGAAAACGAAGGACTTAAGTAGAGGTAGGACGTGCTCTTCTGCGAACAGAGTTAGGGCGTGCTTACTCCGAGCAGAGGTAGGGCATACTCATCTGGGAGTAGAGGCAAGGTGTGCTCATTAAAGGCTTTGTCCCGACCATTTCTAGCATGGATCAGAGGCTTATGCTTTTGATGCTTTATCCCCGTCCTTCCTGATTTGGACGATGTCAAAGACTTACACACCCCCCCCCCTCCAAGGGGTGCCTTTCCCCGACCAACTTGGCAATGACAAGCGTTTTCATCCATTTGTAAATTGACCACTTTCGGGTTTTTCCAAAGTTTGAGAGGATTCACGTAGCCTTATTTGTGTGGATATTCTAGTGAAGAGTTTCCCTTGTTTGTCTATCGTCAAGAAGTGTCGTTTCAAGTGTTTTGGTTTCCATGCTCTAGGCGCAAGACCACCATTTGGTTTGCAAATTCGATACGTTGCATACATGATTTCTTGATGAATGATTAAGGGTCCTTCCCAGTTCGGGCTAAGCGAACCATCCGACGGATTCCTTTTGTTGGCCATTACCCTTCTTAACACCAACTCTCCTTTTGCGAAGGTTCTAATCTTAACCATTGAGTTGTAGTACTTAGTGATTTTACTTTGGTATTTGGTCGTTCTAATAGCTGCCTCATCTCTTAACCCTTGTATTAGTCTAAGGATTCCTTCTTTAACTCCTAATTAAGATCAAATGCATAAGCTATCCTTATGTGTGAGGGGATTTCAACCTCGACTAGGAGCACAGTTTCACATCCGTATGATAAGGAATATGGTATACACCTCGTTGTCATCTTGGCGGAGGTTTCGTATGATCGAAGTACTAAAATTAATTCATCTACCCAATTTCCTTTGGCTTGGCAACCTCAACAGCACCGTTTGGCCTTGGATGTGCTATGGAAGGGAAAATATTTATGATTCCACTTTTATCCAAACCGTGTGAATTTTCCATTCTCAAACTGTGTTCCGTTGTCTGGCATGATTTTATAAGGAACTCCAAAGTAGTAAAAAACAATTACTTTGCCAAATGAGTTAGAGTGGACGCCTTCCGACTTATCATATCCAAGAGGGTGATGAGATTCATATAAAGAGTGCTATCACACACAAATGTTATCACCTTATACCTAGTTCTTCTTCTGCTTCTATGATATACACGTAATTGTGTATATTTTATCCGCTTATTTATCTTATTTTATATTTAAAATAATTAATATTGTGTATTTATAGTTGTGTTTTCAGATTATTTATGATGAATGGATTAATGCACTTAATTGTTGAAAAGCTTGAAGAATTGGTGTAAGAAGAGTGTTAATTTTGAGAGTTAGATTAAAGCTTGAAGAAATGTTGTTGTTCAACCACCTTCTGCCGCATATTTTAATAATCCAATGCCTTTTCATAAAGACGCTTGTTGCAGATGATATGGAGTTCCTATTCATGCTCAAAACAATTGAAATTGATGCCATTTGATGCCCGCAAGCCATGCCAATTGCAAATCCATTCACACTGCGTTCACATTGGCTCACTTACAAAGCCTCTCAATTTACAGCTGCGTTCACACTTGCTTATGTGCTATTTGGGCAAAATCTTTAGTCCCACATTGTGTAATTAGCCTCTAGGTCTTGGCCAATACAACTATAAATACCTTGTATCTTATTCATGTAAAAACACACTTATTTTTATTCTGTAATTCTCTTCTTGGAATAAAATCTTCTTCTCCCTTTCTCTCATTTGTTATTTTATTTTATTTATGTTCATGTTATTTAGTTTATGTTTCTCTTCTTCTTTAGCTATGTTTAGCTAATTCCCTTTGATTAGGGGGTGATGACGCTAATAGATATGATTCAACATGAATCACATAGCCAATAGAAGAGGACTTTATACATGTAGATCTGGGTTTGAATCAAGGGTTAGATCTGAACCTTCATATTCTGTGTCGTTTAAGAGCTATGCTCCTTCACAGGGTATATTCGTGTTCGATCTAACAATTATCAGATTTAGATCTAATTTTAGGGTTTGAAATTAATTAGTGAATTTGTCCTGATGGTCTATGGTTGTTTAAGAGCTCAGCTCCTGCATAGGCTATGCTTGTTGTTATTTACTTATTTGTTTCTGAGAAACTAATTATCATTGATTCATGTGTGTGACAGAAACATGAATTAGATCTATATTTATTTGTTGGCTATTGATGAGTGTGAATCCAATCTATGTCATTATCGCCTAATTGCTTTCTCGTATTATATAAATCTCTTTTTATTTGCTGTTACATTCTGTGTTTTCAATCAATCAAAATTCTGGAATAACTTGATTGGATTTATTAATTAAAATATTTTTGGTCCCAGAGTTCGACACCCCCTACAACAATCCTTGTTGTTTAGGAAAGCCGAATGGAATTTACAGTTGTTTACAACTGTTTAATTTGTTCGCAAACAAATTTTGGCGCCGTTGCCGGGGACCAAAATAATATTTTATTTTTAAATCCTTTGTGTTATAGTTTTATTTTTATTCTATATTTTAGAAAAAGAAAAAACATATAAATATTTTTATTTTATTTTGTTTCCTTTTGTTTTCTAGTATAGATAGAAAAAAAAAATCTTGCTTGCCGATTTGGTATTAAATTATTGATTGATACTGAATTCTCCAAGGTAAAAAAAACATCTGCAATTTTTCCTTTTTCTATGCTCTTTAAATTCTCTGTCAAATCAACCACTTCATCTCCGTTCACTCCGTCCATCATCCTCCTTTCAAATCCCCTCTGACCATAATCACCCACAGACTCATTAACATCTCACCAAACATCCACCGCAAATCCCCTCTGACCAGAATCTGAATAGCAACTCCCCTTCTTGCGAACAATTGCCTTCACCTTGCCAAATCAAAAACCTTTCCGACCAGCCACCAACTTCCTGATATCCTCCATCCCAAACTCCATTATGCAGTAACTTCCATACATCATGCAGATCCACAAACACACCCTTCCATACCACGCACAGACAACTTCCTTAACCATTTTCTTCATCCAAACATAGCCTACCCCACCTGCTTCCATAGCTCCACACTCCCCCCTTGGGACATCATCTAGCAATCTTTTTCGACAAGAATAATTCCACCCCTGACCCCTTTCACACAGACAAAAACGCATGGCTTTAAAACAGCCTTCAGTAAAGAATTGAACAGACATCACCCCAAATATCAAGCTCGGTTCTGACCATCTTCACCCTCACATCAAAACCGCACATCAGACCTCTGCGTCTTCACAATCTCGGCCAAAGTTCACACTCCAGACTCACGTTCCTTGACCATTTCCTATTTCTTTCTGCTGTAATCCAAACTACACGCCACTCCGAGCCCAGTAAATCCGCAACCAAGACCTCCTGTTTTGCCCCTTGCGCCAAATCGATTTGCACACTAAACCCTCACCAGCTCAAACAAAATTCCGAACTCCAGCACCTCCCTTATCGAAGTCCATCCCCTTTGAAACCACCAATTTTCCATACCCAAATCGGAAACCCCCATCATCTAAGTCGCGAACCATCGAAATTCAGACTCGACCGCACCTGAACCTTCGAAACTCCGGAAGCCCTAAATCCAAACTCGATTAAAACATCCTGAGCATCCAATCCCCACGCCGATTCGAAAAAACAAAGAAAGAAGGAAAGACGTGATTATTTTTGGGGTTCGATTATTATTTTCCACAAGTGTTGCGTGTGGGATTAATAGAAAAGAGGGCGAAATTTTTGTTCTGCTCAGAATTGATTTTGCTGGGTTGCTCATTTTGGGATAATAATTGAGGGTTTATTAAGGAGATAAACCATTTTTTTGGGTGCGTGGCACATAAATTGATGAGAAATCTATTGTTTCCTTTCTTTTATTTTGACCTGTGCTGTTTTAATAATATCATAGAGGGCGTGATTTGTTTTAGAAACTGTATGTTTGTTTGGTGACCTTTTATTCGTGATTTCTTGTTGGTCTAGGACTCGGTTTATTTTCAGCAATAAGACAAGTTCGAAAGTATTTGACTAGTTCTGGTTTTGCACTAATCTCTTTTGTAGTGCACATCTAGTTTTAGAATTAGTTCTTTTGGTTTCTTCCTTGTAAGCATAGTTTAGTTTTTTTTAGTTGAGTTTAGTTTTATTTATTTTTTCTAGTTTTTATTTATTTTATTTCTTGGTCTTAATCTCTTAATTAGTCGTCACTAGCAGTCTTTCATTTCTTTTGATTAAAACATTTTTTTTAAAAAAAGATAAAGAAAAATTTTCAAAACCAGGTACAGTGGAAATTAGAAAAAGGTCTTTAAAAATTTTCAAACCCGTGCCGCAGCGCAGTCGAGCAATTTATAGGAGGCGACAACAACAGAAAGCGGCAGACGATTCAGGGTTGGAGCGGTTGCATACCAAGTGGGGTGTGAACACGCTAGCATTTCTCAACTGCACTGGACGAACTATCGATCAAGGTGAGTATTTTTTAACTCTACAGGGACTGCTGCTGCAAATAAAAAATATATATAGACGGTGCTTGTAAAAATCTTCTGCAGGGCATCGGCTTGCTTGTAATTTTTTTTTTTATTTCTGCAATTGCCTGTTCTGTAACTATTCTGAGACTGTTCATTCTGTGATTGATTAAAAAAAATCGCACTCATCTTAGTTTTGTTTCTATTTTCAAAGGACTTCATTATATTTTGGCAAATTGGTTTAGTTCTAGCGGATTATTTCTCGGCGTCTAGACTATGGCAGAGTAATAACCGTTTATAAATATTACGGTGATTCGTAAATATTATATCGGTTGTTCCTGTGAAGGTACTTAAACCTTCGTCTGCATTGCTTGGGTGATTCCTGGTGCACCGAAAACTCTTGTCTGTTAACTGGCTGAGAAATCTTTTATTGAAATAAATCAAACCGTCATTATATAATTCTAGAGATTGTAAATAAGTAATTTGCATTAGGTTCATTTAAAAAAACAATTTTCTTTTGCGTCTAATTCTTTTTCTCTAAAAAAAAAAGAATTTCAAAACAATTCTCGTTTTGTAAAAATTTCTATTCACTTCTCAATTTGTTTTTTCTCGTCTTCCCTTATTCTTCTCGCTAGTGCATGCGTACTTGGACTCGTGATCCTTCGGATAATCGCTTAGTTCGAACAAACATTCCTTTAACCATGGCTAAAGAAAATCCCCATCGATCTCTTATGGATAGATACTTCCCTGATCGGGTTTCTATTCCTTCTTGCATCATATTGCCCGCCCCAACGGGTAACCACTTTGAAATTCATTCGAATCACATAAATGCTCTTCCAAAGTTCAGCAATCTAGAATGTGATGATCCTTATATTTTCTTGACCAAATTTGAACAAGTTTGTGCAACCATGAAATTTCAATAATTAAGTGACGATGGAATCAAACTTAAGTTAATTCCGTTTGCACTTACCGATTATGCTGAGAAATGGTTGTATAGCTTGCCTTCAAATACGATTGGAACTTGGGGTGAATTTGTGAACATTTTTCTAAAGAAATTTTACCCTCTGGAAAAAACATCCAAAATTCGAAACAAAATCGTCAATTTTCATCAATTTGGAGGTGAATCCCTTGCAAAATATTTTGAAAGATTTAAAGAGCTTCTAGTCAAATGTCCACAACACAATTTCGAAAAATGGACTCTTTGTCAAATTTTATACGATGGACTTGAAAATAACTCTAGAACCATGCTTGAATCGATGTGTCAAGGAAATTTTCTAGTCCAAGATCACAATGCCGCTTGGCAATTTCTCGAAAATTTGGCCGAAAAATCAGCTCAATGGGAAAGATCTAACGAGAAATCGATTTATTCGCGATCTAACGCTCATTCGGTAGGATCATCAGTAGCCTTAGAAGCAAAAATAGACGCGATGTATCCAAATTCGATAATGTCCTTTCATCAACTCAAATAAATCAAGCTCAAGTGTCTCAGACCTCATGTTACAAATGTAACGATCCTAACCACATAGCTGATCAATGCCCACATTCATTGGAACATCTCAACGCATTTAACAAAGCTAGGAACGACCCATTCTCCCCAACGTACAATCCAGGTTGGAGAAACCATCCTAACTTCTCGTGGACCCAAAACAATGCAAATTCGAATGCGGTTCGACCGCCTTTTCAGTCATTTTCGAATAATCCTTCGAAACCTCACTTTCAACAAACTCAATTCCAACATCCTGCGCCACCTTCTCAAAATCAAGCGCAACAATCTTTTGTTCCCCAAGACGATAAACGATTGACATCATTGGAGAAAACTCTCGAAGAATTGACTAAAGCGACGACTCAAAATCTCCAATCAAAAAGCAATCTTCAAAATTTATTGACTTCGCATATGCAAAACACGAGTCAATCGATCGCTAAACTTGAAATGCAAATGAGTCAGTTAGCCACTTCCGTAAGCGAACGGGAAAGAGGCACTTTCCCGAGTCAACCCATTCCAAACCCCAACCGTCAAAATCCTAACTCCAACCAAATTCACATCATTCAAGATTCAAACATTAGTCACTTGAATGCGATCATGACTCTTAGATCTGGTAAAAAGATTGACAACCATGTGGTCAACGCAAGCAATTTACCGGAATATCTTCCAAACCCCACCGAAAATTCGACCAACTCAAATCAAAACATCGAGCCCATTTCTGACAAGGGTCATCCTCAAACTCAAGTGTCCCAACCTACTGAGTTGTCTGTTCCATTTCCTCCTAGACTCCGACCTAGGAAAAAGACGGACCAAATAGAAAAGATCCTAGAAATATTTAAGCAAGTTAAAGTGAACATTCCTCTTTTAGATATTATTCAAAAAGTTCCATAGTACGCAAAATTTCTAAAAGATTTGCGCACTCAAAAACGTCATACACAAGTACCTAAGAAAGTGTTTCTAGCGGCAACTCTAAGCGAAGTCTTGTCCCAATCAATGCCAGTGAAATACAAAGATCTTGGCTGCCCCACAATATCATGTACTATTGGGGATAAGAAAATCGATAGATGCCTGGTAGACTTAGGTGCTAGCGTTAACTTGCTTCCATATTCCGTCTATCACCAATTAGGGCTAGGACAACTGAAACCCACCAAGGTTACCCTTCAGCTTGCAGACCGTTCAATTAAGAAACCTGTGGGCGAAATTGAGGATGTGTTGATCAAAATAGGCGAATTCATCTTTCCAGTTGATTTCATTGTCCTAGAAACTCAACAGGTAAGCAATCCTGCAAACCAGATCCCTTTGATTCTTGGATGACCCTTCTTAGCAACATCTAATGTTCTTATCAACTGTAGAAATGGGTCTATGAAACTTTCTTCCGGTAACATGACCATCGAGCTAAACATCTTTAGAACCGAAAACTCTCCTAACTCTTATGTGGATCAATTTTCTGAAATCCATGTAGTCCATGACAATGATCCTGAGCTCGATCATCTGAACAATGAAATTGAATCAAATTACAAAATATTATTTCAAGATATTCCTGAAAATGTCTCTGATTCGATTCCTATCGAGCCACTCACAATTGAGTCTGTCCCTCAACCAGTTTCTTCAATTGAGTCGTCCCCAAATTCTAAACTCAAAGTGCTGCCCAGTCATCTTAAGTACGCTTACTTAGGAGACAATGAAACTTTTCCTATCATCATCTCTTCTGACCTTACTTTAGAGCAGGAACAATTGCTCCTTCCCATTCTTAAGAAAAATAAGGAGGCAATTGGTTGGTCCATGGCTGATATTAAGGGGATTAGTCCTTCGATAGTCCAACATCGAATCCACCTTATAAATGATGCCAAGCCCACTCGTGATCCCCAGCGTCGACTGAACCCTATCATGAAAGAAGCAGTTTGTGCTGAAATCCTTAAATGCCTTGACAATGGAATCATCTACCCGATTTCCGATAGTCAATGGGTTAGTCAAATTCATGTCGTACCTAAGAAATCAGGGATTACCGTGATCCAAAATGAAGCTAACGAGCTTATCCCAACCCACACCCAGACCGGTTCGCGTGTCTGCATTGACTATAGGAAACTTAACGCTGCAACACGTAAGAATCATTTTCCTCTGCCATTTATCGACCAAATGTTAGAACGACTAGCTGGTCATGAGTACTATTGTTTCCTTGACGGGTACTCGGGCTATAATCAAATCCCTATCGCTCTTGAAGACTAAGAGAAAACCACTTTCACTTGTCCATTTGGTACATTTGCGTACCGTCGTATGCTTTTTGGCCTCTATAATGCACCTGCAACCTTTCAGAGGTGCATGATTAGCAATTTTTCTGATATGATCGAGCGATTTTTGGAAGTGTTCATGGACGATTTTTCCATCTTCGGGGATTCCTACACTGAATGTCTACATCACCTGGTTCTTGTTCTTAACCGTTGCAAAGATAAACACTTAACGCTTAATTGGGAAAAGTGTCACTTCATGGTCAAACATGGCATTGTTTTAGGACATGTCATCTCTAACAAAAGAATCAAAGTAGACAAAGCCAAAATTGAGGTTATCTCGAATCTTCCCATTCCCAAATCCGTTAAGGACATCCGATCCTTTTTAGGTCATGCTAGCTTCTATCGTCGCTTTATAAAGGATTTTAGCAAAATCACTCGACCTTTGACCAATCTTCTTGGTAAGGATGTTCCTTTCGACTTCAATTCTGATTGCATTTCATCTTTTGAGCAACTTAAAAATGAACTTGTCTCTGCCCCGATCATCTGCTCTCCCAACTGGAAGCTGCCTTTTGAAATCATGTGTGATGCCTCGAATTTCGCTGTAGGCGCTGTCTTAGGACAACGCATCGATAAAATTCTTCATGTCATTTACTACGCGAGTAAGACTTTGAACGATGCCCAAATCAATTATACGACCACTGAAAAAGAACTTTTGGCAGTTGTTTTCGCTCTAGAAAAATTCAAGCCTTATCTAGTTGGCTCACACATCACGGTTTATACCGATCATTCCGCACTTAGGTATCTTTTCTCTAAAAATGATGCTAAGGCTCGTCTCATTCGTTGGATCCTTCTACTTCAAGAATTTGACCTTACCATTAAGGACAAAAAGGGATCTGACAATGTTATTGCAGACCACTTGTCTCGTCTTTCAAATGCCCCATCTTCTCCTCTTCCGATCAACGAGAATTTCCCTGATGGACAACTATTTTCTCTATCCACTGATCCTTGGTTCGCTGACATTGTCAACTACTTAGTCACCAAGCTGACCCCTTCTTTTTGGTCCAAGCAGGATAAGCACAAATTATTTTCCTAAGTGAAACATTTTTTCTGGGATGACCCTTATCTTTTCAAGTATTGTCCCAACCAAATCAATCGAAGATGTGTTCCTGACACTGAAACTCACAGTGTCCTCTCTTTCTGTCATGACCAAGCCTGTGGTGGTCACTTCGGTCCCAAAAAGACAGCCGAAAAGGTTCTCCAATCGGGTTTCTACTGGCCCAACCTTTTCAAAGACACGCACGAATTTTGCAAAACTTGTGTCGATGTCAATTCTTAGGGAAAATTTCTAAACGGAATATGATGCCCCTAAACCCCATTCTAGAGGTCGAAATTTTTGATGTATGGGGAATAGACTTCATGGGACCCTTCCCTAATTCTTTTGGGAATCTTTACATTCTCTTAGCTGTTGATTATGTTTCCAAATGGGTCGAAGCTGTTCCATGCAAAACAAACGATAACAAGGTTATTGTGCGCTTCTTGAAAGAAAACATCTTTTCTAGGTTTGGCACACCTCGCACAATAATTAGTGATAATGGTACACACTTCTGTAATCGTTCTTTTGAAGCTCTCATGAGAAAGTATCCGATAACCCATAAGTTATCCACTCCTTATCATCCTCAAACTTGTGGGCAAGTTGAAGTATCGAATAGGCAGATTAAACAAATCCTTGAGAAAACTGTGAATCGAAATCGTAAAGATTGGTCTCAAAAGTTAACCAACGCTCTTTAGGCTTACCGCACTGCTTTTAAAACAAACTTAGGTATGTCCCCTTATCGGTTGATTTTTGGTTAGCCATGTCACTTGTCAGTTGAACAAGAACATAGGGCGTTATGGGCAATAAAAACTTTAAATCTTGATTTAGAGCAAGCAGGTGAACATAGGAAGCTTCAACTCAATGAACTTGATGAAATTTGAAATGATACCTATGAAAATGAACGAATTTACAAGGACAGAATGAAAGTTTTTCATGATAAATCAATTTTACGTAAAACTTTCATGTCAGGTCAAAAAGTTCTGTTGTATGACTCAAAAGTGCATTTATTTCCGAGTAAGTTAAAATCTAGATGGACATGACCTTACACTGTACGGATTGTTTTTCCGTATGGTGCGGTAGAAATTGAGAATCCAACCGATGGATCATCCGATAAGGTCAATGGTCAATTCCTTAAACCTTACTTGGAACCAATACCCAACAAAGAGGAAAAGCTCATAGTCCTCCATGTGCCACATTACATTCGGTTAGACGCACTAACCCTCTTTTGTACATATGTAAATATTCTCTTATTTGTTTTTCCCTTTCACTAAGATATGTCTGATTAACAACTGTGAGGACACAGTCACACTCAAGTGTGGGGGGAATCTACATTACAGCAGCAATCAAATTTTATGAAGTAGGTTATTCATTGAACAAGGATTAACTTAAATTCATAAATAACACCTTGGTTCTTGTTTGATAAGTTGAATTGTTGGGTGATGGGAATGAACATTATTTATTCATTGAATCGTAATGTGTCTTTTTAAGATGCTAGCTTGAGACTGTGCAGACGTTAGTCGTGTTCTGGAGTAAGTGTGTCAGCCCTTGTTATACATGTTAGAATGTGCAACTAAAAAATAATCAAAAAAAAAATCAAATAATAATGATTTTGCACTTATATTTGTTGGATTTTCTGAGTTCGTTTTCATACATAATATTTTCTTTTCCACTCAAATTTTCAAATCATAAGTTCTAAAATCCACTTGGCCCACTTGAGGAGAAATGACTCATTGTAGCGTTCTTCTTCGATACCACACATTATTCAATCCCAAGTTTTTAGTCGATTTACATCCTTGTTTCGACAAGTTTATCTTACATTGGTATACTCAAGAACCTTTGTTTAAAGGTCAAAAAAGTCACTTTTTATACCAATATTACACCACCCACTCCGTACTTGTTTTAAGGTAGGATAACCATATATCACATCTTATTTTATATGGGTTGCCTATCTTACGAAACTTTGTTTATCATTCCTTTCAGCTTTTTATATAACATCAATCCAGACTTATGGGTTGAATTAGGGTTATAGAAGTAGAGTAACTAGGGCACAAAACTTTCCTTTCATGAAGTGTTCGTTTAGTAGAGGCGGAATCAAATGAAATAATGTACGGCATCATTCCATTCCATCTCCATTTATCATGCAAAAAAAAAATTGAAATAAAGAGAGAGTCTTTCAGAATAAAATAGTCATTCATCATTCTTGACTATAAAGCATTCAGTTCCATTCCATCCACATCCATTATACCATACTTAGAAGTGAGGATTGTAGTAGAGGAGATGAAAGGAAACAAAAATGTTCATATGTGCTTTAGTATTACTTTATCTTTTGTAGCCTGAAGTTTAACTAATACACTTGCCCTCTTATCTAGAATATTTTTAGAACTTACAAAAATTCTCCTTTATCTATGCATAACTCACATCCAATACATTACAGTTACACTGGTGCAAAACTATTCAAAAAAAAGAATGAATAAATGATTGGGTGTACATTGTCGATGTATAGAACTTTGGTTGACACCACACTCCTAACCTTCAAGACAATTACAGTGTTATCAAGGAATTACGATTCAGCTTGAAATTTTTTATTCATTTTTGCACCAACAATGGGATGGACAATTTGGGATTGAACCGTTATTATTGGAGTTAGGTAAAGTCCTTGGAATGTGGAAGACCTTAAATATATTGTTTGATTAATCCGCGTACATAAGACATTTTGGATTTTGTGGGTAGTATCCGCTGAAAACCCTCACGAGACAACACTCGTCCTACTGGGGACACCCAAAGGTTTAACGGCTTGTTGCATATGCTAAATGCAATCGTGTTTCCAACGAAAGTGTGACATATCTTAGTTTAGTTTATTCGAGGACGAATAAAAAGATAAGTGTGGGGGTATTTGATATACACGTAATTGTGTATATTTTATCCGCTTATTTATCTTATTTTATATTTAAAATAATTGATACTATGTATTTATAGTTGTGTTTTCAGATTATTTATGATGAATGGATTAATGCACTTGAACAATTGGTGTAAGAAGAGTGTTGATTTTGAGAGTTAGATTAAAGCTTGAAGAAATGTTGTTGTTCAACCACCTTCTGCCGCATATTTTAATAATCCAATGCCTTTTCATAAAGACGGCTTGTTGCAGATGATATGGAGTTCCTATTCATGCTCAAAACAATTGAAATTGATGTCATTTGATGTCCGCAAGCCATGCCAATTGCAAATCCATTCACACTGTGTTCACATTGGCTCACTTACAAAGCCTCTCACTTTACAGCTGCGTTCACACTTGCTTATGTGCTATTTGGGCAAAATCTTTAGTCCCACATTGTGTAATTAGCCTCTAGGTCTTGGCCAATACAACTATAAATACCTTGTATCTTATTCATGTAAAAACACACTTATTTTTATTCTGTAATTCTCTTCATGGAATAAAACTCTTCTTCTCCCTTTCTCTCAGTTGTTATTTTATTTTATTTATTTTTATGTTATTTAGTTTATGTTTCTCTTCTTCTTTAGCTATGTCTAGCTAATTCCCTTTGATTAGGGGGTGATGACGCTAATAGATATGAGTCAACATGAATCACATAGCCAATAGATGAGGACTTTATACATGTAGATCTGGATCTGAATCAAGGGTTAGATCTGAACCTTCATATTTTGTGTCGTTTAAGAGCTATGCTCCTTCACATGGTATATTCGTGTTCGATCTAACAATTATCAGATTTAGATCTAATTTTAGGGTTTGAAATTAATTAGTGAATTTGTCCTGATGGTCTATGGTTGTTTAAGAGCTCAGCTCCTGCATAGGCTATGCTTGTTGTTATTTACTTATTTGTTTCTGAGAAACTAATTATCGTTGATTCATCTGTGTGACAAAAACATGAATTAGATCTACATTTATTTGTTGGCTATTGATGAGTGTGAATCCAATCTATGTCATTATCCCTTAATTGCTTTCTCTTATTATATAAATCTCTTTTTATTTATTGTTACTTTCTGTGTTTTCAATCAATCAAAATTCTGGAATAACTTGATTGGATTTATTGATTAAAATATTTTTGGTCCCAGAGTTCGACACCCTCTACAACAATCCTTGTTGTTTAGGAAAGCCGAACAGATTTTACAGTTGTTTACAACTGTTCAATTTGTTCGCAAACATTCTAGTAGGAAGTTGATCAAGTTTATTTTCCCATATGTAGAGAGGTCGGAAATTTGGAACGATGGTTAAGTCTCTTGTTGCATATCCTTTCTACTAACCCGATCCTCTCAAACTATCTTTCGCAAGTATTTTTATGCATTTCTTTTAACATATTGGATCTATTTTCCAGGGTTGCACCTTTTGGATAGGGAAACAGATATTGTCCACTGTAACTGCTTAGTTTATGATGTCCAATTGTCGAGGTTTGATGCTTATCCTTCTACGCTCCTTGTTGAACTAGATACCCTTTACAAATTAGTCTTCTATGAGAGCTTCTGAGCAACTAGTTCTTTAGAATAATTTCATTAAGTTATCTTGGTCATCCATTTGTATCTCCAACCGGTTGTACTTGATTATCCACTTGTTGGGAGGCTGATGCCTAATCTCACCTTTCAACCCATACAGTATGCAAAATGAAAGAGAATAAGCGAATAACCGATGACATGCAAATGAAGGACAACCCCCTAAGGGAGTTGCACCAACTCTCTTATGCGGGAGAATGCACTTATTATTGTTAACCCCACTTTGAAGGTACTCCATTTATCCGAGGTTTAAATATTATTAATAACATTATCCTTACTTGGAAATATGAAAATAGACGGTTCTTTTTCATGCAAGCTATTCTTAATTTGCTTTTTCCTTCGTTGCCTGCCTTCTACCTGTAATGACGCTTACAGTCGTATCTAAAATTTGTTTAGTTGTGAACAGAGGAACAATGTTAAACTATTAACGAAAGTGATCATTTAAAAACAGATACTTATTGTTCGAATGTATCGTTTAAATTGCAGGGTCCTTGACCATCCTTTTCTAGTCATCTTTCATCCTTTCCAAGCATGCTTTCTCTTTCTTCTGGTTTAGTCTCTTCTTCATTAATTCACTGCATTGGCTGGTTTTGTGTCTGTGTGCCTTATGATAAGAGCAGTAATCTTTCCCCTTGGCTCGGCTCCAAAAAAACTTTCACAAAGGGAACATAATCGAGTTTTTTTCCTTCTGATCCTTTGTTGCCTTTCTTTTAGTGTTGTACACTTCTTCCATGTAGATGAATCTGTTGGCTCTAGAATAAAAATCGGTCAGATTTTCACGTTCTCTTAGAGCTAGCTTTTTCCAAAGGGGCGATGGCATAGACAACCCAGATTGAGTGATTATTAGCTTCTCTCTATTTGTTGCTCCTTCCACTCTGAGCGACTTGGTTCTAAATCTCCTAAAATAGCTGACAAGTGATTCTTTTGGTTTTTGCTTAACATTGATTAGATCAAAAATGATTAGCGTCAAGTCTTTTAGCTCATGGAATTGTGCTCTAAATGCAGTAGACAGTTGTTCCCAGGATGTGATGATCCGACCGTGATCTTGTCTGCACTACCTGCCAGCTTCCTCCTGAAGAGTTGTCAGGAGTATTCTACAACGAAGTGCCTCTGAAGCATTATATACATCCATGTAACTTTCAAATCTACAGAGGTGGATTCCTAGATCCATAGTTCCATCATACATGAAATGAGGCATACTAGTCGGGACTTTGGCCTTCATTATCTCCTTGGAAAAGGCGATTCCTGCCAATTCCGGACTTCTAGTGATGCTTGGTTCTCGTCTCCTTCTAAATTGATTGTCCCTTTTGTTGTTTGACTGCCTCTTTTCCAATCTACGTTGTCCAGAAGTTCAGAGGGAATCTAACTTGGCGTTCATGCCTTTGCGTTACTAATGATTTTTCCTTTATTCTATAGGGTTCCATCTTGGAGGAGCTTTGAATTAAATCCATTTCTATAACCTTTCTGGTGGAATCGATTTTCACAGCCAACCGTAAAAAGTCAAACTTATCACTCACTTCCTTTGCTGAGATCGACGGTCCTCTAATTTCCAGGTTCATTGTGTTGAATTTTGATAGTGTTCCACCTTCCTGGGTGAGAAATGCATTGGTACCTCATTCCTTCTTCTTTCTTCCCCCATTCATCTTCAACCAAGGTCATTCTTCTTCAAAGCTTAGTCCAACCCGAGATGGAACAACATTGTTAGTGTTGTGGTCCAAGGTTAACTGCAAGGTCGGAGGTTCAAGCCCTCCTTCTAGCGCCAAAATATTAACGATATTTTTCGTCAACACTGGAGATAGGTCTAAGGAAATGGACCTAAGGGGAAAATGGGACTATTTAGTTTCAACAAGCTTGAGTTAGTTAACCGTTTCCTAGATATCAAGGTCTTAGGCCTGAAGATTAGATACTCTTACCTCAAGGAGTGAGTATCACTCTTATGAGGCTTAAGAACCAATGGTTACCTTAGGATAAGGGTTCCTTAAGCACAACACAAGGTATACAGCTAAATGACTAGTAAAATGAGGTTTTTCAATAATATTGAGGAAGGGTTAGGACTTAAGTAAGAACCCATTGTTGTGTAGGAAGCATAAGGTAGTGTGTTAAGGAAGAAGTTAAACAATTCACGAAAAATTATGCAAAGTGTCGATCCACTCTTTATTGCTCACTGATTTGAGTACACAAATGTTTACAAAGAGAATCCCCAAATTAATTTGGAAATTAGGGTTTACTCTAGAAGAAAAGAGTACAAGATTGAGAATTGAGAATTTGACCCCAAAAATGTGACCCCTAGGGTCTTATTTATAGACAATTCGGGACCTTTTTTGACATTGGGTCAGCAAAAGCCTCTTTTGGGTGAAACAGGTAAGTGTCGGCCGCCTTATGTTTTTCGGTTCTGGTTGTCTTGGCTCTCGGCCTCTCTTTTGGCTTTGTTGATGGATATAATATTTCTTTAGGATGTTGGACTTGGCTTTCAGAAAGCTGGTCTCGGTCTTTAGAGCCTCTCTTTGATGTTGCTTCTACTTCTCGTATCGATACCAACAGGGCAGGCCCTGATCTACGGCGACCAAGGCGGTCGCCTAGGGGCCTCCGACAAGCGGGGGCCTCAGACTTTGTATACTTTGTTTATATACAATAGCTTGTAAGAAGAAACATGAAGCAGTGTGTAGCTGAGCGGTTTGGCAGCAATCTCCTAATCTAAAGGTCTGAGGTTTGATCCCTAGCAGTGTACAACATTGGGGCCTCAGAGTTCTTTCTGACCTTTATTTTTGGCCTTGGGCCTCTAAATCTTCCGGGTCGGCCTTGGATACCAAGCCTGTTGATATGCATAGCTTTGAGAAATGCTTTCGACTTTCGGTCATAAGCTTCTGGCCTTGTATTTAAGTCTTCATTATGTTTGCATTCGTGCTTTAATTACTTATGTTCCGACAACCGCCACTTATGACACCGCACATCCGTTAATGTCACTCTTTATCAGAATGCATTAAGTTTCATGAAGCATTATAGGTAAACAGAAACAGATCATCACAAGATATATATATATATATATATATATATATATATATATATATATATATATATATATATATATATATATATAAAATAATAGTGGAACTAAATCTTTATTTAATAGGAAATATTCGTGGTCCGAACCCAATCTTCTATTACCTATAATAGAAAGCATAATGTATTAATCCTTACTGCTATTTAGATCCGATGTGGCATAATTCTACGGCTCTTCGTCTTTTTCTTACTAACCGAGTTCGAGAAAAAAGCCACCGCGTTCCAAATAAAATAATTCATCCGAATGCCGCAATAACTTCCATCTCCGCTTTCTCCGGCTTTCCCAAACCCAACTTGCTCTTCCGTGTTTATGTTCGTTTGAAGAAATAACAAGCCCGCTTCCTCCCGATTTCATCGTCTTTCACTGACTGACTAATCTTCCCTCCACTCCCGCCTTGGTATCAGATTTCACCCGATTTGTCTAGGGTTAATAGTATGACATGCAGTAGATCAAAAGAAGTTTCAGCAAATCTACAGAATTCATGATTAAGAGTAAAACAACTACATTTGCTACCCCAAAGAACAATTCGAAGATGATAGCATTGATTGAGGAATTGAAATGAATGAAAGCACGGTTCCTACAGAAATAAAACGTCTTAGGAGGTAAAAATACTATTGCTTTGCTTCTGCTATTTCATGTGTCCAGGATTCGTTCATTTTTTGGTTTACTTGCCTGTGTATTTTGCTTACATTTCAATCAGTTTCTGATCCAATAGTTTTTTAGTAGAAATTGAGTTTTGGTTATGTTTTGTCTTGGTCCATACTGAAACTAAAAAGGAAATAACTTGAATCTTGGTGTTTCATCGAAACATATAAACATGCCACATAATCAATCAATGTCCTCCCAGAAAACCATGTTCCTCCTATTTCATATGTTGTGTGACCCATCACATCATCCGTAGAACTTGGTTATCTACAACCTTGCACATCTGTAAATTTCTTAGTAATATTTTTGTTATTTGTTAAGATTTTTGTCTATGCAATGAATTTATCATTTGTTTTGCAGCATGAGAAAGTATGCAACCTGAGCATGTTTTCATTAGAGGTATCAAAGTTAGGTGAGTTTACTAAGGACCGTCATTTTATATATGCAAGGCAATGAATCGTTTTTTCATCACTTGCAATAATATGTTTTAGGTCTTGGTGACATACTGTCAAAATTTTAATATATCGATGGTTTTTTCTAGATTCATGGTCATACCCAATATGCTAAAAAGTGCTCATACATTCAAAAGAGTGGATGTTAGAATAAAGGTATGCAATGTGAGCTTGCATTTTTATTTTTGAAAGGGACCTTTTAAAACTCTTCATGACCTTATGTAGGGAAAAGTTTCAGCTTCTGGCGTTGATCGTGCAACTTCCACGCATGGAAGGGTAAAATAACTTTAGTTAACTTATATGTTTGATTTTCCTATACTATTTTGCTTATCACTTGCAGCGAATAGAGTACAATATAAAGAGCTTTCCTATTCATTCAAAAAAGATTGGTGTATGCTGTGTAAACCAATAGGGTAGATTACTTTTTAATATATCAGTATGCTATGCAAACCAATTACGAAATGAAACCCATAGATGCACTGAGCTTGTGTTTTGCTGTGTTTTCCATCAGCCTCGGTGCTTTCTAATAATATATATAATTTGAGTCAAAGGCCCTTTTTTGTTTTTCTATGACTTCATTTCTGATCCAGCTATATGCTTACTTCCCTATTCCTAGGGGTGATTCACTGGTTCCAGTAGTTCCTCTTATATGAAGCTTATGAATGTATTTTGTTCTTGGGATGTAGATTAGTTGCACATATTTTGGGATCATTTCAAGATCTATAACTTATATACAAAAGCAGAAACCAACAATATACTTTTCCGCCACGTGTCAACTTGAAGGAAATAATTCCAGACCATTCATTTCGGTAGGGCTGTCGATGGATATCCGAAAAATCCGGAATCCGTTATCCGAAAAGCGGATAAATATCCAATATCCGGAAAAGCGGATGCAGATGCGGATATAGGCATATCCGCATCCGAAAATTATCCGTCCGTTTTTTTTCATAATTATAGCTTAAATTATGTGTATTTTAACATAAATAAATATAGTAATTTACTATTTGTGAAAAATTGAAAGTCTACAATAAGCACACCTATTGCTCAAAATTATATATTATCATCATATTTACTTTTTTTTAGCACTTTTGTAATCAATTAGGTTGAAAAATCTTAATATTTAGCTTTAAAAACCCATTTATGTTCATTGATTTATCAACCGTTAGGGAGCGGATAATTATCCAATATCCGTCCATATCCACGGATGCGGATATCCGATATCCGAAAATACTTTCGGATACGGATACGAATATGGCACTATCCATATCTGAAAGTATCCGTTGACAGCCCTACATTCTGGTTTTTAAACTATTATTATAATCGTTCCTCTTTCCACTTAAGTTTGTTTTTACCACAGCCCTTGACAGATTATGAACACTATTTGTTTTCATCACTGTTTAAGCAATTCATAACCGTTCTCTTCCTACTTCAAATCGTTTCTACCAAGCTCTTTGATGAAATACTGATGAGAAAGATTTCATATTTATGATGCCCTACAAAATAACCTAGCCGACATCTGCATCAACTGAAAATCATGACATGCTGGCAAGTATATCGATGGGCTTGCTGTCTCCTTCTCAGTTGGCGACTACGTGCCATCTCATAATGGAAAATTCGATCAATAGTCAGTAGTAATTTTCCATTATTTTCTTCCATTTATTTTATTCAATTATCTGTTGTGCTTCGACTGGTTAATTACTTGGTGATACTACGACGTTGTTGTTGGATTTGATTCATTTAAGATATTGGTATCCTCTATTACTCTGTTAATCAAATCGCAAATCTTTCTGTTTTACTATTTTTGTACAATTTCAATTGCAGTTGTTTGATGCTCAGATGTTTACATTTATTAGTATTTCCATTTTCCATGGATGCTGCTAATTGGCAAGTAGTTCAATTTCAAAATATCATTTCATAGGATGACCATTTACGTTTTCATTTTAACAGCACAAGCGTTTCAACCTATTTAACTCGTCAATTTGTTCCATCAAAGCTTATTGATTTAAAGGTGCTATTAATACAAGTTGATATGAGGTCTTTTCCAGATACTTCTTCAAACATTGTGAAACTTATCCTGTAATATTTGGAAATCAAATATTATTTTTATTGCTTTTTATTTATCAGCATAGAGAACGGAATGAGAACACAATTACTAGCTTACTAAACAGTGATGTTTTTGTTTTTGTTTTTGGTCTTCTTCTAAGTACACATTTTCCACAATCTGTTGCAGGAGTTTCATGCTTTAGTTTGGCCAAGTTTATTCTGAAATATCACAATGACTCCTGCTTTTTGATAGCTTAGCACGGAGAAAAAGTTGTACATACAGTATATTTACAAGTTTTTTTTTCTTTTCTAAATTCTCTTTATTTAGTCCACTTCAACAATTTTACATGTTTAAAACAAAACTTCAGTTAGCATTATCAAAACATCTAACACTTCTACTTTCAAAAGATTTATCATTTCCAGTTACTGCTACGGGTGCTTAAATTATTTTGGCGACTATGTTTGCATTTCTAAAATCAGTATTCTTGATCAAAAAATTATTCAACTTGATTTTTTTTTCAGTTAACCTTAATGGATTTCCTCCGCAGTTTTGTGTGGTTCGTATAGGATGACCATGTTTCTATTTCTAATTTACTTTCATTCTGTAAGCTTCTTATTAAACCATCTTGAGTGTCATCTTCACTTATAAGCCATCTGGTTCCAAATTAATAATTCAACCTCTTACAATCAACTAAACTATGTTAATGTTTCATTATAATAAAAAATCCTAGATAATTAGTTTGAGAATAAATAAACTATTTATGTAGTCCATCATACATATAATATTCGTACAACTTATTTTAATTTAATTTACATTGCTTTACTGCCTGCTATATAAATTATCAAACGTATATTTTTTTCTGTAGGTACTCCATTTGGTACCCTAACTCTCAGTTAATGACATCACAAAGAAAATGCACTAAATGCCAGGTGTCAGACCATCTCTTAGGACTATAAACCAGTCGTGATATGCAAGAAAGGTGCAATCACCACTCTAAAAATGAGAAGATGGTTGCCAAAGCTGCTAGGCTTAGCGGCATGGAAATCACAATTCTTTATGAACTGTGTGTACAAATGAAGCTGCAACAGTAGACCTTCCGACATGACAAAGCTTGCAGAGGAAACAAAGAAAATTCTTTCCTGAGTAACTCACCTAGCACAACTCGGTTTGTTCTAACTTTCTCAATGTTCCTGTGTAATGTCTATTTAGTATTTATGACTGCGTTTACCGTTGACGCTTCATTATAAAAATCCACATATTAGTTTAATGTTCTAACCTTCTCAATGTCTCTTTGCTCTTTGTTTAAAAACATTTTGTTATTTTTTAATTACTTGACTATAAATTATTAGCTCAATCTCATTTATGTGTTCCAAGATTTGCTATTTATTTTACACGCTTCCAGATTTTGCTACGGTCCAGTCTATGTTTTATAACAATAATTGGTCAAAAGACATCTTTGAACATGCTTAACTTTATCAACTATTAAATGCATATATTAGATCAATTTTTATGCAATCTTTTATCGAATGAGAAAGTCCCAACTGACTTGAACAAAAGCATCATGCAAGATCATATGGATAAACATCTCACTAGAACTCAGCATGGTCTGGTAATTTACCTTACTATTTTTTTAGCAACCTGATTTGGATAATTGATAAGTCTGAATTGGCATTGATTGCTCCTTTTCCAATTTTAAATTGTTTCTAAAAAAATTAGTGTACATGATTGTTAGGATATCCAACTTCTGTAAGATATTATGTGTTGGCTACTTTAGTTTTTTTTTAAAATTGATTTAATGTGGAATTTTAGCATTATACTTTTCTCTTTTTTTGTATGATTTTGAAATCATGATTAGTTTATGAAGATCATGACATGGAAATATTTTGGAAAAAAAAAATTCATGTAGGATTAAAAAAAACGAATATGGTTATTACACTCATAGTTTATGACACATGTACCCTATCATAGTTTCTAACCATAGAATTAGAACATATTAATACAGATTTGAGAAAACTAATATGATACATATTTATTCAATAAATGCATATCTCAAAATTCTGTATTTGGACAAGTCAAGGAGAATTTGGAAAGCTGATAAGGAAATTGCTTACTGCTATGGAGATATTATCTCTGTTCCTAAAGATTATCATTGGTGTATGCAATATGTTGGTTGTGAAAGACGACAAGTAAGATATGCTAATAATTTGATGATTTTAACAAATCTTGCTTGACATTTTCCATCATTTCTACAATTATTTGCTACTTACACTTCAAAGTTATATTCAAGGATAAAAGATGGTACTAAAAGAATTTCGAATATGCAGATTTTCAGTATCATGAATTCAGCTAGCAGTGGGCTACCAAGGTAAACATCATTATTAATTAAGATGGCTCCTAACCTCCTATTATGAAAGACGGGGTTGGCGTAGCTAGAAATTTGTGTATTACAGGACTGATTGTGTCAACCTCGAAACTAACTGGTAAGAAGGCAGAGAAAAAAGTAGGAAAGCCCCAGAACAAATTTGCTTTTCCATTGTAGTAATTTTCCTCTTTTTTTTTATGGTTTGCAATAGTCAAACAAAGTTTATTTTTCTGTTTTGATGTAAAAGTATAATGTTTTTATGCTTTCATTCCATTAATATAATGATAAAATCTCATAGTATGCATGTAACACGAAGCAGTGACATTTTAGAACATATGTACCCTATGGTTGCTTACCGTTGATAACTGTGCTAAAAGAATATTTTATGCACTAAAATAGCGAGATAATAAGTTATAAAGAAGGATATCATAAATTAAAATCGCATTGGTTAAGGATGATAACAATTCACCGATATTAAGGTTAGCTAACATATATCAGCTGTATGAGTATGAACAACACAAATATACGTCAATTTAAACCTTTGCTTGCGAAAATATTTCAGATATCAGTACTATGTACATTATAATTTATTGTCTATAATAGAAAGTAAAATAAACAAAACGCTGATGTGTGTAATAGAATGTAAATTAAACAAAACGCTGATGTGGAACCCTTTGTTTCTCTGCATTTCCAACGTGGCAATGTTTCATAGCATCTCTCGATTACTTTAACGTAAGAATAAAATTGCCCTTTACGAGAAAGGTACCCCAACAATTTTCTCGCCACTTCATTCATTTCGAAATAAAACAAATATTTAGGAAGCGTTTGGTTTATATTTTTAATTTTCGTACATACAAAAGTATGAACGACTCACACATATTGTAAAAAACAATCGTTTTACAAAACAAAGTTAACACACAAAACAAAAAACAACTTTTTATTATTTTCTATGTTTTAAGAAACGACTGGAGAACAATAACATTCATCCATCCACCGTACCTCCATCGCCTCTATCGTCCCCTCCGCTTTTGGTCTGTCAACTCCGTAATCCTTCAAATCTTCGCACATTTTGAAACTAACGTTGAAAACTCAAAACTCAAAATAAACCAAACACTGCCTCATTTTTTGTCCCCATTTCTTTTTAACATGCCATTAAACTGTATCGCTCTTTTATCTCTTCCATTTTAATTCCTTTAATAACTGCCGACCTTCATCTCTATCTTCCCTAAATTAAATTTTCTTTTCACCTTAATCGCCGATTGAATATAACCAGCCATCTATCCTTTACTTCCCCAAATCTGACAGATTAAACCCAAAGTTCTTATTGTTGGGAAGATTGCAATAAATATTTGTCCCACATCGGCAAATATTATGGTTAAACTCATATTATATATGAATAGTTAGAATAAGATGTTGTGAATTAATAACTTGGGCTTAGAGATGGACACAATGGTTGGGCTGAAAATAGTTTGGACCTATAAAATTATTATGGGTCAAAAGGTGGGCACTTGGGCGTGTGCGTCGGCTACACCCCTTCAGTCTTTATATATTCGTCGCTTCTCTCTCGTCCAGAATTATTCTCTTCTCCAATAACCCTCTTCCGCCACTACTGACAAAGACACTGTGGAAATTGTGGCTCAAAGAAAGAAGCGCGAAGACGATGAAATTGTATGCAGAGGCCGTATTCTCAACACACTGTCTGATCGGTTGTACGATCTCTTCACTTCTGTTAAATCACCAAGGGGCATATGGAAAAGCTTAGAGACAAAGTACATTAATGAAAAGCAGGGCGCAGATAAGTTTTTAATCTATGAATTTTTCGAATTTAAAATGCTAAACAACGCTTTTGTTCTGGATCAAGTCCACCAGTTACAGGTTATATTCAACAAATTGAAGAATGTTAAGATTGATATTCCTGAACCGCTGCAAGTTGGGGTTGTTATGGCCAAACTCCCTCAGATTTGGAGTGATTACAGAAAGAAATTTATGCACGACTGAAGATTTCTCTATGGAATAGATTCAGAAACATCTTCGTATCAAAGAGGAAACTAGAATCCGTGAAAAGAAGATATTTGAATCTGATTCAAATGTACATGCTGTGGGCGACAATCACAACGGGCATAAGGAAACAGGAAAGCGGAAAAGGGATAGCAATCAGAATAAAACCAATAAAAAAGGAAAGGATTGTTATTTCTGCGGAAAGCCAGGTCATTTCAAAAGGAACTATAAATTCTTTAAAAGGCAGAAGAAAGATCAAGGACGAAACCCCAATCATGGAAAAAATGATCCAGATTCTTCAAACATGGTAAATCATGAAGAATCTGAGATTGTGGCAATGATATCAAAATTAAATATTGATATGGTGACAGAACTAAACATGGCCGATAACACTAAGGATACCGACTGGTGGTATGATTCTGGTGCTACCGTGCATGTATGCAACAATCAGTCCATGTTTACGTTCTATGAGGAAGTTTCAAGCGACAACAAAGTGCTTATGGCAACCATGATACATCCATTATCGTTGGAAAGGGGACCGTAGAGTTGGAATTTACTTCTGGAAAGAAACTCATACTCATGAATGTTTTGCACGTTCCAGATATTAGGAAGAATCTTGTCTCAGCAAGTCTTCTTTGTAGTAAAGGTGTGAAATGTGTACTTGATGGTAACAGTCTAATTTTGACCAAAGGTGGAACATTTGTTGGAAAAGAATATGCTTGTAACGTGATGTTCAAATTAAGTATTGATAAAATGACTGAATTTGCTTATGTTCTCGATTCTATTGATTTATGGCATAGTAGACTAGCACATCTAAATTTTAAATCTTTAAAGTTCATGTCTAATGAAGGTTTAATCTCATATGAAAATAAAAATGTATCGAAATGTGAAACATGTATTGAAGCCAAAATGTGCGAAATGCCATTCCCTAAATCTAAAAGAAATACAAAGTTGCTTGAATTAGTTCATTCCGATATACGTGAACTAAATGTTATATTAACTAGAGGTGGGAATAGATATTTTATTACTTTTATAAATGACTATTCCAGATATACGTATGTTTACCTTATGAAAACAATAGATCAGGCTTTTGGTATGTTTAACCGTTTTAAAATTACAGTCGAAGATTAAAAAGAAAGAAAGATTAAAGTATTACGTAGTAATAGAGGTGGAGAATACTTCTCTATAGAGTTTTCCTTATTTTATTAGGAAAACGGAATTATACATTAATCAACTACACCATATACCCCACAACAGAATGGATTGGCTAAACGAAAAAATAGAACATTAGTGGAAATGACTAATGCTATGATTTTAAATGCCAAAAAAAATGTAAACTGATGGGGGGAGGCACTTTTAACAGCATGTCACTTACATAATAGAATTCCATCAAGGAAAATTAAAGTATATCCATATGAATTATGTGATTCAAGTCAAATCTCGGTTCCTACTCAAATTATTCACGACAAGAATAATGAAAAATCTGACCAAACTTCTTCTAACAAAAGAAAATTTTCTGATATATCAGAAAAGCCTAGAAGAAGTCAAAGAGCAAAGAAGCCTAAAGAGTTAGGACCTGATTTTGTTTCACCCGATGATGTAGTCCATCTTGTCATAGGTAATAGACAAGATATTATCGATGATATAATTTATGTCTTAGGCACAGAGGGAGATCCCAAAACTTTTAAAGAAGCAATGGCTTCTAGGAATGCTTCTTTCTGGAAAGAAGCAATACAAGACGAGATGGATTCAATTCTATCTAATAATACTTGGGAATTAACTGACTTACCTAGCGGATCAAAGCCAGTTGGATGCAAATGGGTATTTCGTAGAAAATATAATACGGATGGATCAATACAAACTTTCAAGGCAAGGTTGGTTTCTAAAGGATTCAAGCAAAAAGAAGGTATTGACTATTTTGATACATACGCTCTTGTTGCAAGATTAACATCCATTAGAGTTCTATTTGCACTTGCTTCAATTTATGGGTTGCATGTACATCAAATGGATGTTAAAACTGCTTTTCTAAATGGCAATCTTGATGAAGAGGTATATATGGAACAACCAGAAGGTTTCATTATGCCTGGAAATGAAAATAAAGTTTGCAAACTTGTTAAATCATTATATGGATTAAAGCAAGCACCAAAACAGTGGCATGAGAAGTTTGATTCCGTGATTCTGTCTAACGGTTTCAAACATAATAATGCAGACAAATCTATATATTCTAAATTCACTGATAGATATGGCATTATAATATGCTTATTTGTGGATGATCTGCTAATATTTGGTACAAATATGGAAGGCATTAATGAGACAAAGAAATATTTGACTTCCTGTTTTAAAATGAAAGATTTAAATGAAGTTGACACTATATTAGGAATCAAAATAAAGAAACATAGTGGTGGATATGCATTATGTCAATCTCACTCTATTGAAAAATTGCTTCTTAAATATAAACACTTAAATGTTAAAGAAGCAAGTAGTCCTTATGATTCTTCAGTTAAATTATTTGCAAATTCTGAAAGGGCAATAACCCAACTAGAGTATGCAAGTATTATTGGAAGTCTTATGTATGCAATGCATTGCACTCATCCGGATATTGCTTTTGCTGTGTGTAAACTATCTAGATATACGCACAAACCAAGCAAATTACATTGGAAAGCAATATGTAGAATTCTTGGTTACCTTAAAAGAACCATAGGATTAGGACTTTATTATGGTAATTTCTCAGCAATTCTGCAAGGATATTCAGATGCAAGTGGTGCAACACCCAAAAACGATAATAGAGGAATTACTCGATGGATTTTTACTCTTGGAGGAGGTGCTATATCTTGGGCTTCCAAGAAGCAAACAGTTATAACACATTCTAAAATGGAAGAAGAATTTATTGCCTTAGATGCATCAGGAAAGGAGGCAGAATGGCTAAGAAATTTATTATTAGAAATAAAGTTGTGGCCACAGCCAATGTCAGCCATTTCTGTGCATTGCGATAGTGAAGCTACATTGTCCATAGCTTATAATAAAATTATAATGGGAAGTCTAGACATATAAGTTTAAAACATGCATATGTCAGAGAGTTAATTGTAGATGGTATCATTTTTATTATATTTGTTAGATCGAAGGAAAATCTAGCAGACCCACTAACTAAAGGATTACCAAGAGAAATGGTGAAGACTACTAGTAGTACAATGGGTCTGAAAACATTCTAATCACCTGCAATGGAAACCAAACCTTATATTATTTAAGGTTTAAAAGGTAAAAAGAAGTTGCAGAAAAGTGACTGACAAACATTAAAAAATCAATGTTTGTATTGTTACGTTTTGTGGTGATCATTTGTCTATAGTAACAAGGACGGAAAGAATGGACACCTATATGAACATAAATAACAATGTTTCAATAAAGTTTGGACATAACTTTATACATGTTCATGAACACCAGGAGAAAATTATTAACCAATTTACGGTTATGACATTTTACAGAAGCGTGATAATATTTATGTGTTCATACATTTCGTTTCATCGTATAGGATTTTGGTCTAAGTATTTACTACCAAATATTCTGTTGAAACTTAAATATATGAACTAAGGAGAAAAGTTTATACCAAAAGGTACTTTCTTTTATGCATAAATAAATAATTATTACAATCTTGTAGGGGATTGTTGGGAAGATTGCAATAAATATTTGTCCCACATCGGCAAATATTATGGTATAACTCATCTTATATATGAATAGTTAGAATAAGATGTTGTGAATTAATAACTTAGGCTTAGAGATGGACACAATGGTTCGGTTGAAAATAGTTTGGACCTATAAAATTACTATGGGTCAAAAGATGGGCACTTGGGCACCTGGGCACCTGGGCACTTGGGCGCGTGCGTGTCCGTACGGAGCGGGTTCAACTGTTCCAAGCGGTCATGTTTTTTGAACGAATGGATGTACCTGTTCGCGCATAACTGTCTCCAACGTTTCCACCCCTTCAGTCTTTATATATTCGTTGCTTCTCTCTCATCCAGAATTAATCTCTTCTCCGATAATCTTCTTTTCTCTCCCGGTATCTGCTTCTGTAACATTGCTGTTTGTTGTATCCTAGAGGAATTTTGCTGCTTTATTCACTAAATTTAGTGGGCGATAATTCCTTAAGGATTGCGTTCTGTGCGTGCCTCAAACACTGTCTCCTCCAACTTTCTGCTTCGTTTTGATCTCTGAAAATCAACAATCTTAAGGAATTATTATGGCTTCATCAGAATCTACCTATAAGATTATGAACCAGGAATTTACAAAACTTGACCGTTTTGATGGCATGAACTACACTCGTTGGCAAGATAAAATCATGTTTCTTCTTACTACACTAGAAAAATGCTTATGTGCTTGATGAAAAATTAGCCCCTCTTCCGCCACCTAGTGACAAAGACACTGCGTGGATTGTGGCTCAAAGAAAGAAGCGCGAAGACGATGAAATTGTATGCAGAGGCGACATTCTCAACACACTGTCTGATCGTTTGTACGATCTCTTCACTTCTGTTAAATCACCAAGGGAGATATGGAAAAGCTTAGAGACAAAGTACAGAATGAAAAGCAAGGCGCAGATAAGTTTTTAATCTATGAATTTTTCAAATTTAAAATGCTAGACAACGCTTCTGTTCTGGACAAAGTCCACCAGTTAAAGGTTACATCCAACAAATTGAAGAATGTTAACCTTTATATTCCAGAACCGCTGCAAGTTGGGGCTGTTATGGCCAAACTCCCTCAGACATGGAGTGATTACAGAAAAAAACTTATGCATTCGACTGAATGTTTCTCTATGGAACAGATTCAAAAACATCTTCGTATCGAAGAGGAAACTAGAATCCGTGAAAAGAAGATATTTGAATCTGATTCAAATGTACATGCTGTGGGCGACAATCACAACAGGCATAAGGAAACTGGAAAGCGGAAAAGGGATAGCAAGCAGAACAAAACCAATAAAAAAGGAAAGGATTGTTATTTCTGCGGAAGGCTAGTGCATTTTAAAAGGGACTGTAGAATCTTAAAAGGCAGAAGAAAGATCAAGGAAGAAACCCCAATCATGGAAAAAATAATTCAGATTCTGCAAACATGGTAAATCATGAAGAATCTGAGATTGTGGCAATGATATCAAAATTAAATATTGATATGGTGATAGAACTAAACATGGCCGATAACACCAAGGATACCGAGTGGTGGTATGATTCTGGGGCTACCGTGCATGTATACAACAATCAGTCCATGTTTACGTTCTATGAGGAAGTTTCAAGCGACAACAAAGTGCTTATGGGCAACCATGATACATCCATTGTCGTTGGAAAGGGGACCGTAGAGTTGGAATTTACTTCTGGAAAGAAACTCATACTCATGAATGTTTTGCACGTTCCAGATATTAGGAAGAATTTTGTCTCGGCAAGTCTTCTTTGCAGTAAAGGTGTGAAATATGTACTTGGTGGTAACAGTCTTATTTTGACCAAAGGGGGAACATTTGTTGGAAAATGATATGCTTGTAACGGGATTTTCAAATTAAGTATTAATAAAATGACTGAATTTGCTTATGTTCTCGATTCTATTGATTTACGGCATAGTAGACTAGCACATCTAAATTTTAAACCTGTAAACTTCATGTCTAATGAAGGTTTAATCTCATATGAAAATAAAAATGTATCGAAATGTGAAACATGTATTGAAGCCAAAATGTGCAAAAAGTCATTCCCTAAATCTGAAAGAAATACAAAGTTGCTTGAATTAGTTCATTCCGATATATGTGAACTAAATGGTATATTAACTAGAGGAGGGAATAGATATTTTATTACTTTTATAGATGACTATTCCAGATATACGTATGTTTACCTTATGAAAACAAAAGATCAGGCTTTTGATATGTTTAAGCGTTTTAAAATTAGTGTCGAAAATCAGAAAGAAAGAAAGATTAAAGTATTACGTAGTGATAGAGATGGAGAATACTTCTCTACAGAGTTTTCCTTATTTGGTGAGGAAAATTGAATTATACATCAATCAACTGCACCATATACCCCAAAACAAAATGGTTTGGCTGAACGAAAAAATAGAACATTAGTGGAAATGACTAATGCTATGATTTTAAATGTCAAACAACATGTAAACTTATGAGGGGAGGCACTTTTAACAGCATGTCACTTACATAATAGAATTCCATCAAGGAAAACCAAAGTATCTCCATATGAATTATGGAAAGGCAGACAACCAAGTTTGAAATACTTGAAAGTTTGGGGTTGTCTAATCTTTTATCGAGTAATAGATTCAAAAAGGAATAAACTAGGGCCAAGGGCTTTAAAAGGAATATTTGTAGGATACGCTGAGAAATCCAAAGCATTTCGGGTGTTGGACTTAGATTCTAATGTCATTATAAAATCAAGAGACGTTGAATTTATTGAAAATAAGTTCATATGTGATTCAAGTCAAATCTCAGTTCCTACTCATATTATTCACGACAAGAATAAAGAAAAATCTGACCAAACTTCTTCTAACAAAAGAAAATTTTCTGATATATCAGAAGAGCCTAGAAGAAGTCAAAGAGCAAAGAAGGCTAAAGAGTTAGGACTTGATTTCGTTTCACCCGATGATGTAGTCCATCTTGCCATAGGTAATAGACAAGATATTATCGATGATATAATTTATGTCTTGGGCACAGAAGGAGATCCCAAAACTTTTAAAGAAGCAATGGCTTCTAGGAATGCTTCTTTCCGGAAAGAACAATACAAGACGAGATGGATTCAATTCTATCTAATAATACTGGGGGATTAACTGACTTACCTAGCGGATCAAAGCCAATTGGATGTAAATGGGTATTTCGTAGAAAATATAATACGGATGGATCAATACAAACTTTCAAGGCAAGGTTGGTTGCTAAAGGATTCAGGCAAAAAGAAGGTATTGACTATTTTGATACATATGCTCCTGTTGCAAGAATAACATCCATTAGAGTTCTATTTGCACTGGCTTCAATTTATGGGATGCATGTACATCAAATGGATGTTAAAACTGCTTTTCTAAATGGCAATCTTGATGAAGAGGTATATATATGAACAAGCAGAAGGTTTCATTATGCCTGGAAATGAAAATAAAGTTTGCAAACTTGTTAAATCATTATATGGATTAAAACAAGCACCAAAACAGTGGCATGAGAAGTTTGATTCCGTGATTCTGTCTAACGGTTTCAGACATGATAATGCAGACAAATGTATATATTCTAAATTCACTAATAGACATGGCATTATAATATGCTTATATGTGGACGATCTGCTAATATTTGGTACAAATATGGAAGGCATTAATGAGACAAAGAAATATTTGACTTCATATTTTAAAATGAAAGATTTAAATGAAGTTGACACTACATTAAGAATCAAAGTAAAGAAACATAGTGGTGGATATGCATTATGCCAATCTCACTATATTGAAAAATTGCTTCTTAAATATAAACACTTAAATGTTAAAGAAGCAAGTAGTCCTTATGATTCTTCAGTTAAATTATTTGCAAATTCTGAAAGGACAATTGCCCAACTAGAGTATGCAAGTATTATTGGAAGTCTCATGTATGCAATGCATTGCACTCGTCCGGATGTTGCATTTGCTGTGTGTAAATTATCTAGATATACGCACAAACCAAGCAAATTATATTGGAAAGCAATATGTAGAATTCTTGGTTACCTTAAAAGAACCATAGGATTAGGACTTTATTATGGAAATTTCCCAACAGTTCTAGAAGGATATTCAGATGCAAGTGGTGCAACACCCGAAAGCGATAATAGAGGAACTACTGGATGTATTTTGACTCTTGGAGGAGGTGCTATATCTTGGGCTTCCAAGAAGCAAACAGTTATAACACATTCTACAATGGAAGCAGAATTTATTGCCTTAGATGCATCAGGCAAGGAGGCAGAATGACTAAGAAATTTATTATTAGAAATAGAGTTGTGGCCACAACCAATGTCAGCCATTTCTGTATATTGCAACAGTGAAGCTACATTGTCCAGAGCTTATAATAAAATTTATAATGGGAAGTCTAGACATATAAGTTTAAGACATGCATATGTCAGAGAGTTAATTGTAGATGGTATCATTACTATTATATTTGTTAGATCAAAGGAAAATCTAGTAGACCCACTAAATAAAGGATTACTGAGAGAAATGGTGAAAACTACTGGTAGTACAATGGGTCTGAAAACATTCTAATCACCTGCAATGGAAACTAAACCTTATATTATTCAAGGTTTAAAAGGTAAAGACAAGTTGCAGAAAAGTGATTGACAAACATTAAAAAATCAATGTTCGTATTGTTATGTTTTGTGGTGATCATTTGTCCATAGTAATAAAGACGGAAAGAATGGACACCTATATGAACATAAAAAACAATGTTTCAATAAAGTTTGGACATAACTTTATACATGTTGGTGAACACTTGAAGGAAATTATTAACCAATTTACGGTTATGACATTTTACAGAAGCGTTATAATATTTATGTGTTCATACATTTTGTTTCATCGTATATGATTTTGGTTTAAGTATTTACTACCAAATATTCTGTTGAAACTTAAATATACGCACTAAGGAGAAAAGTTTAAACCAAAAGGTACTTTCTTTTATGCATAAGCACATAATTATTACAATCTTGTGGGGGATATAAATAAATATTCTGTTGAAACTTAAATATATGGACCTATAAAATTATTATGGATCAAAAATGGGCACTTAAGCACGTGGGCGCGTGCGTGGCCGTACGGAGCAGATTGAACTGTTCCAAGCGGTCATGTTTTTTGAACGAATGGATCTACCTGTTCGCGAAGAAATCTCTTCCCGATAATCTTCTTCTCTCGTCCAGAACGTACGGAGGAATTTCGCTCCTTTATTCAGTAAAATTAGTGGAGGCGTGCGTGCCTCAAACACTGTCTCCTCCAACTTTCTGCTTCGTTTTGATCTCTGGAAATCAACACTCTTCATATTCCCCATTTCTCCAGATCATGTGCTGCTGCTATTAACTGTCATTGCAATGGTTTCCGTCTATTTTTTGGTAATCCATTCAAATGTATCGGAGAAACGACAAGCAATTTAGGTATTCACTTTGATTGGTATTAGGAATTCCTGCTTAGGTATTGTTACTTCTATTTATGATTCGTGGTTATAGTGATCGGTTTACTCGTGATTTAATCCCCCCTCCCTTTTATTTGTTCTACTGCAATCTTTTTGTTAGATTTGAAATTGAACTCTGTACTTTTGGAACCGTGCAAAAAATAGTAAACGGTTGTTAAATTATATTGTAAATTTACTATCATAATCTTTTATACAGCTACTGATTAAGCATATTAATTGTATTCGATTTGTTCTGTTTACGATTTGATCTATTACTTCACTATACAAAATATTCACAATGTACTAAATGCGTGTTGATTTGGGTGTATTTTTTTTTTTTTTACTGTTAAACTGATTAATTCTGGTTTTTATGTATCTTCATTGACCAATAAACTGATTACTTCGGCTTTTTATGTATCTTCATGGATCAATATACGTTAGTGACCAATATAAGCGATTGACTAAGCAGGTAATTAATATCTGTTCTCTGTAATTAATGCATTTTTTTGTGTATTTATAGTTGATTACATATTTTTGTAAAACTAACGGTTACCAATGTAGTTTTCACTGAAGTTGCAGACTTTTTTAAGTGTCATCAACGTCGTACTGTCATCCAAAGGTTTTGCTGCACAGAGTTCATCTTGGTCAGAAGTCATCGAACCTCGGCGGTGAGTGTTAACGTATGCTCTAATTCCTTTACGATTCTTGATAATAATTTTTGGCAAATGTTTTCGTTTATTATATCAGTCTTTACTCCATAATAATTTGATTAAAAAAATGGGTTTTCTTATTTCAGATTCTTAGGAACTTGCTCCTGATTTCGATTATTTTTTCCGAACAATGTATACATGCCTATTTCAGTTTGACATACATTTAATTACTTTTGCTGTTGACACTTTTAGCGTCCAGAGCAAATTAAGTCTTTTTTTTATTGTTGGATTTATTTACTCTCATGCTTTCAACCCCTTATGGTTTCAAAATAGTTTTTTGTTTACTGCTTAACACGGTTCCTATACCCGTTGAATGATATGTCACAAATGCTACAATACCTGTATGTTTTAAAATTTAAATGCTTTCCGCGAAGTTCATGTACTTCATTGGGAGATTTAACACAAAATTACTTGGTTTCCATGAATATAACTAATCTACTACTTAATCAAGAAAACAAGATTCTGACTTTGCTTATGTGGATGTTCTCATTTTACGCTATTTCAAAATGAAGCAATACTATTACAACTAGCGTTATAGATCCGCCTTTTTTCCTTCTCAACCGCTTCGTTTCTTTTTCCCTTTCCCAATTAAAAGTTCCGCCTTTTCCTTCGTCTTGGAATAACTGCTGACCAAGAACCAACGCATTCCACTACCAACTCTCCATTACGTTCCTTCTTTTTCTCCCCACCCTTAAAACCAATTATTTCATCCGATTGCCTTCCAGTTGATTATTCATGGATGCGTTATGAGTTTATTCGTTTTCCGATCTGCGATCTACTTCAAGCCTCAATCCATGGATGCACTTATGAGTTTCAATATTAATTAAATGTACATCACTCCTTTTCGGTGCTGAAGTATGTTGATGACGTTGTTTTTACTGGTTAGCCTTCCATTTTTAGTTGTTTCATCTTTTTGTACACAGAAGTACAAGGAGCAAGTGATTGTTTCACTTAATAACATTATATTGGTGACAATGTTTCTAATGCAAACTGGAAAAGTAATATCACTGAAACTGTTAATATTACTGTTCTTTTTTTTTTATAACCAGAAAACTGATAGGACGTATGCTATTTTTCATCAGCAATAGCATACGTTCTCTTAACTCCGGTGAGTTTAATGCAGTACCCGAAAAAAGAAGTGGAAGAAGATCTTTAGTACTAACAGCTTTTTCCATCTTTTCTTGGAAAAAGCTACATGTCCCATTCTACATCTATCATACTCATTTGTTTGTTGTACGTCAAATTGTGACCATCGCACAATAAGAAACAACATTGGTAAACATTATCACCAATATAATTTTAATCTAGCTGCTAGCCGATTTTGTTATTTGTTCATGTTTTTCTAAAACTACAGTATTTTTCATATCCCTTTTCCGGGCTGTTTCTCATATTTAAACAATTTGCGTTACTGGCTCAGACTACAATTTCGTTTAATTGAACTGTGGCAATAAAATTTAACTTTCAAACTTATTTGCAAGTTGAAGTGCAGTGCACTTTATAGGGTCAGCTTGAAAAGTTTACAACTAAGCAACAAGATAATTTCATCATTTACCTTTTAACCATATTTATCCATTCTGTAGTTGCTAAATTATCACTGCAAAATATTTAGTTTACCTTTCAACTCTCAGTTGGGTTCTATGGTTAACCCTGAAATATTGCCCATACGCTTATTCAGTTACATATGGCAGGTGTTCCTAGTATAATATATTCTTTTTTCACCTACGCATGCAATGATGCATGTAGTTTTTTCAACTATCAAAGTATATGTACTATACTTAAAGGTTAGTGTCCTATGCTCTACTAAACCAAATATACATGCTTTCCTCTAAGAATTTTTTTTTCTTTCAATTTAGCCTCCCTCTGAATTGGTAAAATTACATTAGTGTTCTTTTAAATGGCGTAAGTGTAAATATACTCGACTGAATACCCATCTGCTATTTTCGAATTCAATATTCTAGATATTACTATTGGAATATTTCGTCAATTGGGTCACATACGTTAAATGAAATGTGTTGTGTTATTTTGGTGTAAAGCTTAATTAAAGTGATCTAATTTTGGATTAGAATTAATAGGCTTAAAATTTAAGTTATCATGGGCCTAATGTATAGATACCGGGACATTTTATAATTTGTTGAAGGGCCGAATTACAAAATGCCAACTCTATAAATAAAGGGTTATGGTTCCCGAATTACACAAGCCTTAGCAACTCTTTGACTTCTTCTACGGAAAGCTGAATCTAATCTAGGGTTTGTGTCAATTTGGAAGACCGAACCAAATTCATCTTCTCCTTGGCCATCGATTATGTAATTCAGGTAGTGCAATAATTAACTACGGATTCAGGTACGCTTCCGCTAATCAAACTAATCTATTTCTGATTTGTTCTCAATTAAATCAATATGGGTTACATATTTGAATCTAGGGTTTCACGATTGGATATTGTTAAAATATACTGAAATTCTAGCAAGTGGTATCAGAGCCAACCATTATTGATTATATTGGGATTTTTTTTTTTTTTTTTTTTTTTTACACATGTTGTTATGCCATTTCAGAACAAAGGTTGATTTGTGTTTTCAATTCATATGGTTTATATGTTATGTTTTCATTTCACAACAGGTAGAGTTTATTAACTGCGACTAATAATTTAAAAAAAAAGTTTTTTTTTATTTGGGTTAAGTTTCAAATCTATATGGATTAAGATCTATTATCTCCTTCACGTTCTTTCATTGGTTTTATGGATCCAGCATGAATAATGTTAATATAACATAGTTTGTCAATATGTTAATTCAACGGGTTATGGTTTTTTGTTTAAAAAATATATGTTTATTACATCTAGTTGTAAGTTGCATTCTGCAGCCGCCGGCCTATTGTTACTTCTGATGCCATATATTATACTATATTATTTGTTTTGACCAAGTCTTAAAACCGTTTTATGCATAAAGTTTTGAATGCTCTACTGAGCGAATTTCATGTATCCTTACAGGCTTTTAAAAAAAAGTTTTTTTTATACCATGTGTACTGTTTGGAACAATTATTGCTTATTGTATGGATGTAGGACATGCCACATTAACTTATTTGTTATATGCAAATAATGTTTCATAACATGTGTATGATGTTTCGGTAACCTGTCATGATGCTTTTATTTTATGCCTTTTGAGTTTGGTATATAAAATTTTGCATTTGTGTTGCTTAATCTAATTAGCTATCATGTTTGAATCTTTGACCATTTCACCTACGTTTTAGGATGATGATCACTAGGTTACTTTATTATGGTCAAACTACAGTAACTTCTACGGTTTAAAAAATAATAATCCCTTTTTGGTTCGGCTGACAGTATAAAAAAAGCACATGTTATATTATGCTTCAGATATACATCATGGTTACTTCAGTCATTCAGGTTATTCAGTATGATATCTATTATGTTGTTTACACATAATTTTATGTGGTAATTGATCATGACATTCATCTATGATATCATGATTTATTTATGATGTTTTGTATCATATTTATTAAGGAAATGTCAGGAATGTAACTGCATACCTAAAACAATAGATTATGACAACTATGACTAAAACTCGTTATATCATTATTATAATTTTAAGTTTTTCAAATGTCATATAGACCTAAAGCATTGAGAGTGTTTTATAACACTCAAAATATATTGTACATATATTAAGGATAAGTTCAAATATAATTTTGGCGTCTCTTTATAACTGTAAATATCCTACATACATAGTGAATTAACTAAAATAATATGTCACCAAAGTGACCTGTATATTTTGGTGGTTCATGAAAATGTTTTATATTTGTGTGTAGTTGTTCATGCGAGTATTAGCCGGCCCAAAGGAAGACTGATATTTGGCCGAATCGCTTACACATGTGTGATGATAAATACGTGACAATTATAAGGTTTTTCGAGTGAATAATTAATCGGCTCAAAGGAAGGTTGTTATTTGACTTGAATTTATTGTCAGTGTTTGATCATTACACCAAGAGTACCACTTATAGTTAATATTACTGTCCAAAGACTTGATATTAATGTGTATTAGGTATCTTGAAAAGAGACTTACCAATTATTTGAGTTTACTGTGGTTGATATTTGGCTATGAGCATATACAATCAATCTTCATTTTATTTTATTTTTTTGTTCATTTTCAGCTAATTTAACTGAATTATCTGCCAATTTAAAGGATATTCCCATCTTGTTTTGGGATAAATATAAGGATTCGTATGAGAGCATGTTATTTGTTCTTGACTTTATAGATTTAACTCTTGTAACTAAGAGGATTACAGCCAACCCTACTATGATTAAATATTCTTATAATGTTATAAAGAATATTGAAAGGTGATAGAATTCAAAGACAAGAGTTAAATGATCATTAAGTAAATACTTCAGAAGTTTTCAAGGATCAAGGATGTGCTATAGGTAACGATAACTAATTTTGTATAAGTTATCTACTGAGAATGAAAACGGTTTTTGTGATAACAATAAGGGAAATTAAGTACTCTTTGTGGTGCTTGATTACATAAAGTCAAAGTAAAAGAAATATAAATGAGTGTTATACGGGAAAAGATATTGCTTCAAAAGCTAAAGACGCTCAAGTTATCGTTATTTTTGCTGCTATCTTCAGTATATTCATTTAAAGATTAAAATTATTTTAAGAATAATATATTATCTTATTGGGCTAATTTAGCGCTTTGGTAATTAAAATAGAGATTGAAGTTTTTATGATTGAGAAGTACTCATTTGATATACATTGTAAATAAATGTATGAATAAGGATTAAGAAGTCGCTAAGGATCTCAAAGAAAAGAAATAACATACGGATATTTTTTTATAGTTTTTTCTTTAATGAGATATACAGACATATAAAGTAAAATATACTTGATATTTTATAGTTATTATTGAGATTTAAGTCAAATTTTTTGGATTTTTTTTTATTTTTTTTATTTTGTCATTTAGACAGATTTCGGTTTTATATTTCTAACGTGAACATATTAGGTTATTATTGTTCATCGAGAAATAGTAATGTTAATTTATGAATAAATTCAAAATCTTATGTAATTGAAGCTCATATAAGTTATGGCTACTTGTGCTAAATAACTTATGTAATGATATCTCAAATTTTATTTTGGTGATTAATATAATTTATGTTTTAGTTTACTGAGGAATTATAGATTGAGATATCATAAAGAAAGAAAATGCTTTATTGATATTCTAAGGGATTTAAAGTTTATAATTTTTTATGAACCCACACTAAGGAAAAATTTTAGAGCGGGAATTGCAATAGTTATTTTGAGGATGTTGAGTTTGGGGGGAAAAATAAAGTAATATCATTGTCTTTAAAGAGAATCATTATCTTTGATTCAACTGCGGTTGCTTCTTCGCTTAAAGTTTAAGATTTGTTTTCTTTTATTAGGAAGAAGTAAATTAAGAACCATAATAAGACGATGTTGAAGATAATTTTTTTTCTATAAGCTAAGGTTACTGTATCAAGAAAACAAACTCAACAACCTCAAAATGCAAAGATCTCTATGGAAATCCACCTAAATGGGAAGAAATGCTATTTCAGATTATTATGTAGTATTTCTTCATATAGATAAACAATGGATTGATAAAGATGATGCTATGGACTTACATCAATCCATGTAAGGTACTAATTTAAAATGTGGATTTAAGAAATGAACATATAGCATAAATCTATATGGATAATAAAGTTTGAAATCTCCCTCTAACTTAAGTAATAAAATCATTGGTTATGAATAACTATTCAAAGCCAAAAGGGATCAAGTGGGTAATACTGAATTTTATAAGGCACTTTTATTGAAATTGCTATTATTAAAAGGAAATTTTATTTTCTTTAAAGAATGTTTCATTTTGGACTTAGTAAATGATTCTTTAGAATCGATCGCTTTGGAGCTTACTACATTTTGTACTTTTGAGTATTATCTGATGGAGATTAAAGTTATGTTTCTCAATGGAGGCATTGGTGAAACTACTTACGAAACTCATTTATGGATTAGTCATTGTATTTGGGATTCAAATACACCATTATTGTACATGGGGTGATATTTGGATTATTATAAAAGAATTAGGAAAATAAATGCTTAAAAGATTTGGTATGTAAAATGCGATTCAGTTGTTTTTCTTTTACCAAACAGATAAATGCTACCATCCTTGAAATTAAAGAAATGCAAAAGATTTCTCATGCATTTGCAATGTGAATTCTAATGCATACTAATGTATATACACATATGGATATGCATGTATTATTTGGCAGATACCTTACTGATATTAAAAGTGGATCAATGATTTAGTAGCCAAAATGGTTATGATATATATGATATATCTTTAAAAGACAAAATAAAAGATTATATGCTCATAGATAAAAGATCGGATCGGGTGGAGATCATAAAGAATTACGATCCGGATATTTTGGATGTCATTACTATAAAAGATCCACTTCTAGCAATGATAATATATTTTATGGGTGAAACTATATAAGGGAAAAGTGTCATTTGGGCACTTATAGTTTTCGCCATTTTGAAAATATCGTCTTTGGTTAATTATTAGACATCCAAATATGGAAAATAATAATGAAATTTTGTCACAAGACTCCAGTTATAGATAAGGAATTGAAAGACCAAGTAATATTGTGACAGTAAAGAATATATTATTTTCCAATAAGGGAAGAGTGCAAAATTTATTGTAATTCATAGAGCACACTTATACAAACTCCATTATGGCGGATCCACTTACCAAAAGGTTATCACCTAAGGTCTTTCATGAGCATGTAACTCAATTGATATAACTTTTATGTAAGGATATTTTGGTTCAGGGGGAGTTTGTATTTGGTATTGTCATATGACTCATTGCTCTATATTTCAGTTACAGATATATGCATATCAAGTTCTTTTTCTGATCAGAAATAAAGTAATGAATTTTTCTTTGCACTCGGGTTGTTTAAATATTAAACATTTGATCTCACTAAAGAAGGACCAGTTGGGAATAGACATGTATAAATCACATTTCATGTAATTTCCATGCTACGCATCCATGATTGATCTATGTCGTTTGATTGTATTGATATATATGACCATTGATGGGTTTAGTTACGATAAATGTAATGAATACCACTTTGATCCATTGTCAACCCAATTAATGGACGAGATTGTTTCAGATACACCATATGTTATAAATAGCAAATTTTGGAGCTCATAAAGTTAAACACATTTTAAGATTATTTCATATGTGACCCAGGGGGAGATTGTTGGAATATTTCATCAATTGGGTCACATATGTAAAATAAAATGTGTTGTGCTATTTTGGTGTAAAGCCTAATTAAAGTGGTCTAATTTTGGATTAGAATTAATAGGCTTAAAGTTTAAGTTATCATGGGCCTAATGTGTAGATACCGGGGCATTTTATAATTTGTTGAAAGGCCGAATTACAAAATGTCAACTCTATAGATAAAGGGTTATGGTCCCGAATTACACAAGCCTTAGCAACTCTCTAACCTCTTCTACGGAGAGCTGAATCTAATCTAGGGTTTGTGTCAATTTGGAAGACCGAACCAAATTCATCTTCTCCTTGACCATCGATTATGGAATTCAGGTAGTGCAATAATTAACTACGAATTCAGGTACGCTTCCGCTAGTCAAACTAATCTATTTCTGATTTGTTCTCAATTAAATCAATATGAGTTACATATTTGAATCTATGGTTTCACGATTGGATATTGTAAAAATATACTGAAATTCTAACAATTACTGCATACAAATTATTATTCTTTTCTAATTATAGTTCGCATAGGCTATCATTCAAATGTAAAAACATCATCTTTTTATAGAAACGTCAAGCTAAACTTACGTTTTCATTATAAAATAACAAATATCATGTTTTCCCCTATAAAATCCATGTTTCGTGGATGCAAAATTTATCAGAAAGTGCTTACAGTGTTCATAAATGCAAATATTTGCACTTCATAATAGAAATGCAGTTTCAGTTGACAATGTATATAAAAAATATCATGTTTTTCTTCATTTATTTTGCTTCCAAAGTTAACATATTTCTGTACAAATTAACTACTTTTCTTGTAATTTCTCAAGACGTGATATTCCATGCATGTGTGCAAGTTTAATTCAAGATTTAAGTATCACAATAAATTCGATGATATATCATTTTGTTAATTCGCACACAGATTATATGTCACTGGCAGTAATATGTCACCTAAGAAAAAAAAATGCATCTTCTGTTTCCGATTGTGACCATCAAATTTTTTAATTGTTTGACTATTACTTTCTTATCATTATCTTTATCTTTCCATCCATTATGTAACCATGTTTTTGGTGATAACCCGATTTAGGCTAAATATTTTTTTGCTATATAAATCTACGGGATATATGGTACAATATGAAAAAACAGGGTTCTCCTACATTAAAAAAAGTTAAAACAGTAAACTTCCAGTTCAAATTCAATTCCTGTGAATGGTACCCATCATAATGCAAAGCCATAGTTATAGCCTTTTTGGTTATCTAGGAACCAGTCTTGACTAATTAAATAAAATTCGGTGCTATTATACAACATTGTTTAATCAAACTGCTGATGTTTGACTAACCAAATGTTCCTACTGTAAGGTCTTTAGATCCACACCAATATCAAGCTTAACATATGTACTACCAGATTTGATTCTAATGATCGCTACCACTTCTAACCTATCAATGAAATGCCCCGACGCAAAGTGATCGAATTTGTTGCATGGATTTATAAGCAAGAAGCTCAGCTTTGTAGGATATATTGGATATAATTCTGTAAAGTTTTTTACACTACTAAAAAACATCCGTATAGAGACTGAATAATAAAGACTGAAATTAGTCGGTCTTTAATTACAAACTGATCAGGGACTGAAAAAATTAGTCTTTAAAATTCTGAATTAAAGACTCAAATTCGGTCTTAAATCGGTATTTAAGAATTAAGACTGGTCTAAGACAAAACTTTAGTCTTTAATTCGGTCTTTATTTCAGTCTCTTGTAGGTCTTAAAATAAAATATTTTCAATGTTTTTATAACAATAGCTACTTTTATACATTAGGAATGTAAGTAAATCTAACATTTGATTTTGGTAATTTATGTAAATACATTGAAATATATTATAATTAACATAACCACCTACCTCATGCATATTATAATTTGTAGTTGATATCATTGTCCGTATATAATGAATAATTTAAGTTGTATTTTGTGCTGGCACATATATAAAGAACAATTTAAGTTGTATTTTGTGTTGGCCCATATATAAGGAATAATTTAAGTTGTACTTTGTGTTGGCTAGCACAGCCCGGGTAAAGAACACTAAAAAAACTTATCAGTTCAAAATGATATTTCTTTACAAAATCAGCACTAATTACATCTTCATTATCTGTAATGAACCGGGAGATTTTCGATTTCGAAAGTCAACATAAATACCATATCGATTATTCAAGCATCACAAATACATGATCATTAATAGAAAGAAGTTAGAATGAGAAGTAGAAAGAAAATTATAATAGAAAACGAAGAAGAAGAACATAAATACAACATCAGAGTAAACACGAATCTCACAACGAAACGAAATATATTATATAACATAACTTTTGAAACACAAATCAATAATTGTATACGCTTACCATTATTAGAGTTTAACACTTACAACACAGCGAAAAATAAACAATAGCTATAAAATGCTAAATCCTCCTCCCAAGCTCTTCCAAGAATTTGTAAAATCTCGATTACTTGACTGCCCTTACAAATTTTGGCACCAAACAGTTTAGGGTAAAACAAAACAAAAATAAACTTTGGGTCAGTCGTGGGACTGGTGTGAGTAAACTCCAACTACTTGGTTTAACTTTTGAAATCCTTTCAAAAAGAAAGGATAATCGTCAAACCGATCCACACATAAATATAGATGGTTTTTACCTTACGATAACCCAATGAATCCATACTATTCTGATATTATAATAGTATCTAAATCAAATAAATAGCAGTTTAATAGAACGCTTGCATCTCAGACTCCACATACATAGTATACAATCAAAACCTTGGCTCTTATTAGAGAATGAATACCAACTATGGCAAGGTGTGGAACCACCTTTCGATAGTGTATCTCTAGAGAGGAATATACCAGATTCAACAGGAACATATTGCAACCCAGGCTAAACATGACCGACCACTCACTTCGCTTGAGTGTATCAAATATATTATCACAAACGGTTGGAATCAGCAACCGTTACTGAAAGCATACATGAGTGATAGAATAAAGAAGCAAATGGATTATTTTCTCTAGATCAGGTGACAACACACCCTGATTGGGGGTCACTTAGCCATGCGACTTACCCGATTTTATACTATTTCCCTGTTGTGAGGCTTGAATATACTTACCTTTTCAGTAAGTCACATCTTTATCCACGTTGAATGCTACATTGTTAAACCACCAAACTATTTATTGATTTTTCCAAAAATATCACGGGCATAAAGCTAAGAGAAACAAATTCCTCCACCACTAAACGTAAGTACTTTTGAAGTGATCAATATAGATGATCTGTTAGGCACACTCTGTTGGACATTCGTCCATACAAGTTGTCCTGGTACTGGACACACCGAAGGTACCATTCTATCAATCCATCTTAGGAAATTTCTACCTAGGATTAACAAAACAACCCTTGCATTTTACTCTGTCTTCAATTATCTTCAGCGTATTGGATTCACAATGCTTATGCCCATATAAAGCGGTTTTTAGATAATAATCTGATCCCGGTCTCTCTGCATTGATCATAATGGAAATGTAAAATGAGCCAAAAACTTTGATAGCGGTAATTTAACTATCAACAAAAACATTCATTCAACTAGCGGTCCTATTTCCAAATGGAAATTCTATCGATCAAGCATCAACCAACACTGATCCCTTTGAATTTATTTATCAATTTCCAAATTTCCCGTTTTTCCTTTTCTTATTTTTTCCATATATTCTCAAACTCGTTTGGCCTTTCATGGTTTCTTGGAAAACATTTCCATATATTCATAAATCTTTATTTCTTATATTTAGAAGATATATGTTATTAACATTGGAAACATTTCCATTTCTTATTCACACATCACTATTCTTCCACATTCATCAGTCTCTAACCGTAAACTAGTAAGAGAACAACTCCTTAAGTATCAACCCAGAAGGCCGAAACCAACATCAGATTGACTCTAAGGAAGCCGTTCAACTCCGTTAGAATTCTTTTTTTTAATTGGACGGTTTGATGATAGTACATAAACACTCGAAGTCATATTAGTGCAACGTACTACATGGCAGGTAGGTTCAAATCCTGCATAGCGGGATTTGAATATATGACATCCTATACCATGTTGAAGTGTCTTAATCTCTTGGGAAATGTTGCTTGGTGAAATTTTATACATGATACTTAACTTAATATACAACGTTCAAATTACAAAACTGTTATCAACTCACAGTAAAACAAACGTAACTTATATATATATATATATATATATATATATATATATATATCCATGATTTTGATAGGTTAATTCAAATCCAAGTTAATCTACAAATAATCCACATATTGATTAACTCATCAATTTACCGAGGGCTGGGCTGACATATATATAACTTGCCTTTTGACTTACTGAAGCTGAAAATGAATTGGTTTTGGCTTCCAAAGCTAAAAACCAACTTATTAAAGTCGATCCAAATTAGGCCTTAATGATATATTTTATTCACGGAACCTTTTATGGATCAAAATGGATGTTATTGCCATATAACAGGGATGAGGGAATGAATCAGAAAATTTAGTGACCTTTTTAGCTAATAATAATTACTTATAGTGATTATTTAAATGTAAATGGGATGTAACACAAAACATTAACTTTTTACAAAATCATGTATTTAACAAACCCATATCATTTAAAACTATAAGTCCAAACTGTTCATTTTGATATACCAAGGGGTTGATGCTTTCTTCTTTGTGCATCGAAGCTGCTTCCATACATTCTCAACTACTCAGATTAAGTTGTTGAATGTTATTTAATTTTATGTATTATGGGTCTACTATGTTTTGTAAGAAAAGCAAAATAAGGTGATGCATATTTATATAGTGGAGCTGTAACAACCCTGAATTTTGGGGTAAATTTAAAAATTTATTTTAACTTATTTTAATGAGTTTTTGATATTTTTAATAATTTATTTAAAATAATAATGATTAAAAATCTATTTAAATCGAAGTTAGGATGAATAGTTTAATTTTGATTATAAAAGGAGTTAGAAATAGCGCGGTAGTTTAAAAAGTTAAACTTGAACTTTGACTGACCGTATAGAATGCAAAATTTAATGGATTTTAGTGAAACCAAAAATATTAGACTCTATTTAAAAATATCTTTCTAACGAATCTGAAAAATTGAAATTTCATAGCAGGAATCAAAAGTTATGCCCAGTTTAAATTTCTGAACAGTCGCTGTAGGATATATATATATTTTTTAATATTAAAAATAGCCATTTTTCAAATGACCCCTGTTTTCGACGAAACCACTTTTGTTGGATTCGGAATGTCAAATTATTGCTAATTTTAATTTTTCATAATTTTTAGAATTAATTTGTGACCGTGGCAAAAAAATTTCAGTTTGTCAATTTCAGTTAAATTTAATCGACTTGGAAAATGCCATTTTTTAAACAAGCTCAAAATTGAACAAAACTAATTTTTTAGGTCCGCAACGTCAAAACATAGCTAAATATATTTTTCGGGATTTTTCGAAGTTAATTTGTGGCCCCGGTGAATTTATTCGTACGGTTGAATTAAAAATAAAAGAAAATATTTTAAAATAAAGAAAACTGGGTCAAGACAGTCGTTTGGGCCTGCAGGACATAGCTAGATGAGTCCGGAATAGGGGTTAATAGGTAAGCACGACAGTCGTTGGGCTGAAATCTGACAAAGTTGCAAATCGGGCCTTAATTGGGTAATTAACCAATTAAATAATATAAATATTCACTAATCCCCAAACCCTAATCCCCTTCCTCTAGAAATCAGTCGCCGCCCTCTTTTCTATGGCCAAGAACATCCGATTTTCATCCTCTAATCTCTCAAAATTCGTTCAACGAATTCTAACCCTTCTTGTGAGTTTATTGTAGAGATCTTTCCCCTCTTCGATTCTATACGAATATGATTGAATTTAGTGGAGTTTTTAGCCCGGAATTGCCTCCCAAACCCGCGCCTATGACAGCCCCGCCGCACCTCCTTGGCCTCACCGCAGTCATCACCTCCCCCGGCGCCGTGCTTCCCTTCCCTCCCTCCCCGATGTGCCACCTCCCGATCGCCTCCAAGCCTCCTTGATTTCGAGTTAAATTCAACCCTAGATTTGAAGACTATGCGTTTAACTAAACGGCAAGTCAATTTGGAGAGAGGAAGAAGAAGGTAGGGTTGACTTTTCAACCTTATTTATCTAAATTAATAAATTCAATTTTTACCAATCTTAATTAAATCATATCTTGCTCGTACGGACTCGGATTTGAACGATTTCAGGTGTGCCACGATCGTGAGACCGAGACCTTCGCGATGAAACTAACTAGACCTGATTCTGAGCAAGTTGAAATTTGGCCAATTTTTGGATTTGAGCGGTGCAGAAATTAAAAACGATGTGAGAAATCTTATCTATTTTTATAAATAATTATATTTTAATTATTGTTCTCGCCTCTGAATCGCTATATGTATATTATTCTGCGCTATGGTAATTTAGGATTTATTTGTTTATGTATTTCTGTTGTGTTTGATATATTCGCTTGGGTTGATACGATTAAAATCTCATATTTATTGAGATTCAAATTTACGTTCTAAATTCGCGATGAGATTTATTATTAATTCCAGATCCATTATTTCAGATCTGATGTTGTGCTGCTATTTACTTCTTTATTTCAGTTCTATTATTTCAGTTTTGTCAATGCGATCAAAATCTCATTTTTATTGAGATTTATATACATACATACGAATGGTTCCTTAGAATTTGTGTGTTTAAAATTTGCATTTGTGTATGTTGGAAATAGTTAAACCAAATTCATCATATTTGTTTATTGAATTGTTGGGAAGAATTTTTAATGTCTTTCTTTTTGTTCATATTAAAAAGATTATCTTTTTAATATCGCTTTGTTCATATTAAAAATATCGTTTTGTTAAAATGAAATGATTGGGGTTTTAACATCATTTTGTTAAAATGAAAAGATTTGATTTTTAGCATCGTGTTGTTATAAATAAAAAGATGACCTTTTTTTTAATGTCGTGTTGTTTATAATAAAAAGATGAAATTTTAATGTCGTTTTGTCTCAAAATAAAAAGAGCAAATTTTAAGCATCGTTTTATTTCAAACATAAGTATCATTTTTGTTATAACATAAGTATCATTTTTGTACGCTATAAAAAAACATATTTTTGTACGTTATAAAAAGAACATATTTTTGTTCGTATTAAAAGAACGTATTTTTAGTTCGTATTAAAAGTACATATTTTTGACGTTAATAAAAATACATATTTCTGTGAAATCACTTTTTTGTGAAAATAGGATTATAGAAAGGATTCATTCATTTTGTCACTTTGAAAGGAATGAAGTAAATTCATTCATTTTTGTCACTTTAGAGAAATGAATTAGAAAACATTCATTTTATCACCTTAAAAGAGAATGAATTAAAAATGTATATTTTTATACATTAAAAGAGAATGAATTAGAAATGTATATTTTTATACGTTAAAAGAGAATGAGTTAAAAATGTATATTTTTATACATTAAAAGTTTACCAAAATATTGTCAAACAAATTTGTTGACAATTATTGTACTAACTGTGGGAGAGGTGTAACCATAATGCAACAATTAATATTGGTTCTTATACTGAAAATTGCCTTAAGACTTTCTTCCATAAACTGCCCGTGTGCGAAGCACGGGCTTCATTCTAGTGATACATAAATTACTAATACTGATACATAAACTATATATATATATGTATATGTATGTATGTATGTATGTATATATATATATCTTATTTTAGGTGGGTGTTAGAATAGGCAGCCTAACTAAAGAGAATTTCAAGTTTGTAGACGTTTTGAGATGATGAAGGATCCAAGTTGGCAGGAGGTATTCTCTCTTATGCTTCCTTTTCCTTTGAAAATTTACTCATCATATCCACTGTCCTTTGGAGTTGAGTCATTAAATTTAGTGGTCGAACAACACATGCGCTTACTCATGAGTTCTTTTTGACTTGATGAGATAAGCATACAGCGTATCAAATACAATTTAACCATTATATGATTTTCTAATTAAAGAGCGATCCTCAAATTGAGGAGAGCATTCAATATTATTTAATTTTCCTGGATTTATTCCACTAATTTTCACGTTAATTCCTCACATAATGCTTTTTCTCCCAACTTAATCTTTTTTATAATCATATTTTATTTCACCCTTTCATCCCTGGTCCTTTTGTAGTGAAGACCGAACTTTTTCGCGTTAATTCTTCAAAGTCTGATACTTTATCAAACGAATCTATCAAAAAAATCAAATTTCACAGATAGATAATTGCATGAATCAACATTTTTGGATTAGATGTAATTAACCACTGCATTTTTTAACATCATTTAGTTCTTTATCTTCTCACATGAGGGTACACCAACGTCATTTTTTTTTGGATAGAGGGAATTTTCATATCAGTTAGCGGCCTCTTTGGATGGTACACCATTTATAGAGTGCATGTTGTGTACTATAGTGCCTTACCTGTTGAAGACCAGCCTCAAGGTCAATATTGCAGCATGGAAATTTGGACAATTTACCTTCAACTTGAATAATCTCTATTGTAGCATGGAAATTTGGACAATTTACCTTCAACTTGAATAATCTCTCTTGTACAAGATATGTGGTTCAATTATTTTGAAGTATGGACAAGAACCATCAAGTATGATAATAGAAAGTGGTGATTTCACAATGGTTCTGTATCCAGGAAACCTATCAGTACATGTGGTATTCATTAGTAGCTTTAATCCTTGACTACTAACCTTAAGCTTTTGAATTATATTGGAGCAGGCTCTGTAGTTAATCACGTCTTAAGTATTTAAACACCAGGCATAATATCTTTATATGCTGCTTATGTTCAAGAAAGAATTAGAAGACATGAAATTAGATGAATTCATTGTTACTCATACTGCTTCACTTTATCTTATAAAGGGATTCTCAATTTTTTATTCGGAACATGCATTCAATCTCGATGGATGTAACCAGAAAAATGGATGGATGTGCATCATCATCAGCTCCATTATCATCATCGATGCTGACATCATCATAGTATGGAATCTAGGCTGTAGCCGAGAAGCTCCATGTTGTATTCCATGATGGTGAAAATTGCGCCGTTGACGTTGGCCCAGTCATGCATGGTATTTATTGTCCAGGAATTTTCATGATTCAGGAATTTACATCACCTAAACATTAGAATTCTTCAGTACATATTTTTGTAGCTGAATCCACAATGTGGGATAAAGCCTTGATTTTTTACTACGCATTTATTATCAAAAACTGTAATACAGTAGTTCATTGTGTAGATACTCATTTCATCTGTACATGAGTATTATCCATTAGTTGATATTTGTGTTAAAAGAATAATGAATGTATCGTAATACTTTATGGAATTGGACGTATGTTTGAATATCTGCTTTTAGTGTGTAACATATGCGGTATTATCAATCAGCCCACTTTTTGCTAATGGTATTTTGAATTTTATAATTTATGATATTCAGACGGCTCAGTCAGTTCATTATGCTCTCACAATTTAGATTGTTTCTCATTCAGCCACTACTGTATGACATCATTCACTTCTTAACTACCGGAATCAGCCCAATGGAAAATTTAGAGATTTCTTAGCTATGCACTGATCTTCTACGCTTAAAATTATAATTAATTTTCATTTATATACTTCATTGTCAAATCCTAACAGTTTACAAAAAATCAAACCTCTAACACAACAGCCAACGCATTGTAGATCAATAAATGAGTACAACTTAATATCTTAGCTAACCTATTGACTATGGATACGAACCTACTTGGTTGAACTTCTCTATTGTTGAAAAATTAATTTGAACATAACAATGTGTGCAAGCATAATAACATCTTGTAGCATAGTTTATCTTTTCACATGTATAATGAGTTTTTATATTCATGTTTCGTTACAGGAGTATCAGACTCATTATTCATATTTAGAATGATATCGTAAGGGTGTTGTTATTGACACTCCAACTATTGTTAAAGGGTGTGATTTTTTAATAATTCTCCACTTTTTGGAAAATTGTTAAGAGGCAACACAAACATATTATTTCACACTACTCAATATTCCCGGACTGCCCTTTCAAATTGGATTAAAAAAATAACTTATTCGACAAGGTAAGCCAAATTAAAATAAATAGTTCGTCACCATTGCACCGAATGCAACACATAAACAATTATATATGTATTCGACGGTGATATATCAAAAATTAATAATCATTTCGGTGCATTGCCTCCGTAATTATAAAATTCGACATAGACAAAAAAAAGTTGTTCGATCCTATTTCTCCGAAAAAACTTATCTTTTAGGGTTTAAAAAAATCGATATATGCGAATCAAAAAAAAAAAAAAAAAAAAAAAAAACTGCGATTCTTGCAATATTTGTTAAGATAAAATTACATTTATTTATCAATGGGTAATAAGGTAAATTATCTTTATTTGTTAAGATACTATTTTCATTATTGGTACCCCTTAACAATTTTAAAAAAAAAAAAAAAAATCCCCCTTAACAATATTCGGAGTGTCAATAACAAAGCCCTATTGTAAATGGATGTCTAATTCCGTAACCTTTAAAATTTTCAAATTCTAGGATAAACTTTTAAAACATAACAGCTGATCTAATATCCCTGTAATATTATGTCCCAAGTTTTAATGGAGAATGCCATATCCCTGTTATGTTGCTATCAGAACTGTGAAAATGTACAGGGATATAACTGAAAGTCATTTACGGTAGCAAAATTTAACTATCACAGTATGCATATTTTCGTTGGACGTTATAATATTAGAGTGGAGTTTTGATCGACGCGTTGAATGTTAACGCATAGGACTGCCACTGTATGTTGTATGCCCGTTAATAACAAAGCATGAGGAAAAAAGAATGTCATATGCCTGATAGCACCAACAGTGGAAAAAATATAAAAATCATTCATGTATATGTGAAGATTACCTATTTGTTACCTTGGTTAATAAAGAGCCAAATTAATTCTACTACAAATGGAGAAGCAGTCAACAATGTTTGTTTGAAACATGGAAAAAAGAGTTTGTAACTGCAGCACAACCAGACAACGTTGTTGTATATATTTTTTAATGCCCGATACAAGTTGTTTTACTACAACATACCAAACATGGTGAATATATAGCTGTAAGTACCAAACTGCAGGAAGTACATTGTGCAAATTGTTTTACGTGCAGTGCAGTTAGAGCATCTTCAATGCTATTATGATTGTCATGTTAAAGACATTACACATAAGCACTTGACAATTTCATATGAAATTTTATCTCCAATGTTAATGTAAAATAGAATGTTAATCTAATGTGGCACACAATATAAAAGACATTGTCAATTGCACTGTCTAGTTGTGGACATTGTATTTGACAATGTGAAACCAATAATAATTAATTAATTATAACTAATTGAAATAATTATATTATTTGTCATAATTTGGCTGGTTAGAGGTGTCAAATTATTGTTTAAATAACAATTTGCATTGGAGAGTTTTTTTTTAAGTGTTGTCTAATTATATTTGTTTGACATTGTGGACACATAGATTAAATTAGACATTACATGTCTAATACATTGGAGATGCTCTTTGCATACTGCAACACACTCTAATGTGACAATCAAACTACTACCAAATTTTGCATAATATTTTATTTTTGGGAAAACTGAAAAAAGCAAGATTATGGAATGACAGCAAAGATTTCGAATCAAAACAAAATCAGTAGTAACATGGTATGTGGTGTCGATCTGGGGAAAAAACGTATTCTTCGGAACAGACCTAAAATGTCTGAAATAAAAATTTATTAACATGGTTATCTGCAAGTGTAGGAGAGAGTGTATATTATGTTTTATGCTAATTGATTTATAAGAAAGTAAAAAAAAAAAAATAAGAATAAAAAAAAAAAAACCTATATTCTGTTTTCTACGTAACACAACACAAAAAATTATATACCATTTACTCCACTAAATTTCAAATTATGGCTTCAAATACTTTTTAAATGTCCATTTAACAGACCCGAATGAAGCCACAATTGTATTTCCAACCAAACTTATGTCTACGTTTACATATTCCACTAAAATTTAATGTTTAACTGCATCGTTAACATTACGTACAAACGCACCCCACACAGCTTTTACGGTGCACCAAGATATCGACCGCCTCTCAACCCTACGACATACAACTGCAAATTTACAGCAATTTCCAATTACATAACCAACGATTAAATATTGTTTTACCTTTGTGGTGAAGAACTAATTTTGTCAATAACGCTGTAACATTTCCTTCCTTACGCCACCAACTCTCACATATGCTTCCATTTAATTCACCTTTCAATTCATTTCATGTCAACCTATACACCAACAACCATCACAACCTACTTCCAAGCAGTTGTTCCTTCACACCAACTCTCCCTTACCTACCCGTGTGTGAAGCACGAGTTCCAAACTAGTTACATAATAAGTCTGAAATACTAAAAATTCATTACATCAACATAAAAATTCTGTCTTATACTAAAATCATCACCAGAGTAGAGTAATACATAAAAAGAGCATAGTCCCCAAAATATAGTCATAGCAGAGAAGATAAAGAATCAAACGGTACATCTAAGCAGCTCTAAGCAGAATGAAAGAGAGAATCCAAATCAAACCTGAGTATTCCTACCTTGAGAACCTGGAGGAGAGGGGGGGGGGGGGGGGGGACGGAAGATAAGGAAGATGAAACAAAATGGGTCAGACATAATGTCTGGCGAGTCCAGTTACTTTTAGCATATAAATAAGTAAAAGCATCATGACAGGCATATAAACTGGATGAAAGAGATAACAATATTATAAGACAGGTATAACAGACTAAGCAGGATATGCAGAATAAACATGATGGAATATATTGGGCTTCTCTAATACTTTTCTCTACACCAATACTAGTATAACAGAACAAGATGATCCCTATAGAAACATATGGTGGACTTAGGTGTACTTCTAGTGATAGGTTTTACCCTCCAACAATCCAGCCCAACAAAAATGACAGGTGCTACCCCCAACAAGATAATGGGCTTCTTGTAACGACCTGAGGAATTCGACGCCCGAATTCCAACAATAATACATAAACACGTATTACTTGCCAGAATTCTAGTATCAGAAACACCATATAGTTAATGAAAGAATATAGAGGGTGAGATAAAAAAGAGAAAATTTAGAACAGAAGAAGAACCAACTAACCAACATAACACAGAGTCTCACATCGCAGCGGAATAAAATATAATAAAAACAAAACTTTATTGAGAGCTTTGAAATAAAACTTACAATCATCAGAGTACATCAACACATCTGGGCAGTTTAATAATCTGTCCTCATATACAACACACAGTGGAATAAATACTAATTTGTATCATACGTCTAGACTCCTCCATCTTATCTTCGCACTTCACAACATCCAATAACCTGAACCTGCACAACCTGGTCTAACCCGAGCATTACAAACGCCGGATCAGTCTGGTGAACCAGAGTGAGAAAACTCGCTAAGTTTAAAAACATCACCCAACTTGATTTTAAAGTCAAATCATTTCTTTTTTGAAATTATAGCTTTTTCTGATATTATAATAGTGTCTAAACACAATTAAATAACGATCTAGCGGAACGCTTTCATCTCACGTTCCACATATATAGTATACAATAAAAAACAACAGGTTCTTATTGGAGATTGGATTTCCAACAGGCAAGGTATGGGGACCACCTTCCGACAGTGTATCTCTAGAGAAGAATACACTGGTTTCAACAAGAACATCTTGCAACCCAGGCTAAACATGACCGGCCACTCATTTCGCTTGAGTGTGCTGAATGTATATCACCAACGGTTGGGCTCAAACCACTGTTTCTTGAAAAGTGACAGCATCAAAAAAGATTAAATAGTGAAATGGAATCGCTCTATATAGGTGATTATACATCCTACTTGGGTGCAACCCACTTAGCCATGCGACCTACCCGATTTTATACCATTTCCCAGTTGTAGAGGCTTGAGGTTTAACACTACCTTTAGCACAACATATCACCATTCACTTTGAATGTCACATCGTCAGATCCGCCAAATCACTAATTGACGTCCACAACCATACTCTGGTCATTAAGCTAGGAGAAGGGACATTCTCCGCCATTAACAGAAATATATTTGTAAAAATCATCGTACGCGATTCCTAAGAAATATCATGTCAGACATTCATCCATACAAGTCATCTAGGAATAGGATGAACTGAAGGTACCCTCCTACTACATCCTAAGTATCACTCTAGAGATCAGTAGCGAGTAGTCCTTGCAAATCCTTAAATTTCAACCACGACAGAACCTTAGTATATCACCGGGTCGAATAAGAGATTTTAAGTGGTTATTTCGTTTTATGAAGATCTATGGTCTTCAATTTCTCCTTCTCGATCAGCATCTGATATCTTCAACATTTTCGTATTTGCAGGTCGGAATGTTATTCGAATATAAATTCGATTCTGGTCTTTCCATACCAACAATCGTATTCGCCAGATTAGATAATCGGTTATTTAACTACCTAATTAACAACCATTCAACCATAAAATAAAAATATACTTATTGGTTTAGTACTGAGCATCATTTGGCTTATTTTATTAAAAATAATTAATGAAAGGTTAATTTAATTATTTCAAATATTTGGAAATAACATTTCACTTCTTACTAATATTCACAAAATTCTTTCCTTCTAATACTTCGAAAAATATATTATAACAATATCAGATATTCCATTTAATTATCATTTGCACAACTTTATTCCTTTTCTAAACCGGGGAAGTTAGTTTAACTTATTATTCGTAAAAATAACCATTACGAAAATCTCTTTTGTTTCAATACTTGAAAACAATAGCCCACACTTATCTTTTAGAATAAAATCATTCTAATTCTTATTTCCTTACTTCGGAAATATCGTTATGTATTTGCACAATCTCCTTTTCATTTCCTTTACTCTGCAAATCACATCTTATATATTCTTAAATATTTTATTTCCTTTTTCTATGGAAATATCTTTTTATCCTTTCTCAAGCCTTTTATTTCCATTTTACTTTGGAAATATCTTTTATCCATGCATTTCTTTATTTCGACATTCATTAGTCCTTGACCGTAAATTGGTAAGAGAATAATCACCTAAGTATTAACCCCGAAGATCGAAATCAACATCAGATTAACACTCAGAAAATCACTCAACTCAATCAATCTCCAGTTAGGTTCCAATTCTTATCTTAACACCATATCAACTCATTATATTTTACTTGTAACCCATTCAACCAATTTCCACTTTGAAAATCTCATTTCAATTCCGTTCATTTCACTTAATTTCATTATTAAGTCTCGCCCGTTTAAATCGACTTTTTTAACTCCACGCCTCTTTTATAAATCTTATTTATAAACACAGGTTTAATATAAACCATTCTTATATCTCGACTTCTTTTTTACTTAAATTAAATTAAGTAAACATTTATTTTAAGTTGTCGTATTTAGTTAAATCTCTTTATAACTTCATTCCCACAAACTCAGGTTTTAAATATTTACCCGATTATAAACTCTTTCACATTTTCACTATATTTCATTATACTCTCGATTTCTTAAATCCTTTTCTATTATATAAAAGTAATCTCTAAATTTTAAATAATAATTTATTTCAAAAATTAACTATTGTAAAATTGGTTAACTGCTTTATTAACTTAAATAAATAATAAATTCCTTTTTTAAAAGTTTTATTAAAATTAAGCAACTATTCATTAACCATTCCATTTGATTAATTAAAAATGAATTAATCAAATAACAAATTCCAATTTAAAATAATTAAATTAGTCAGCCTATCCCATGATTATCTCGTTAATCAATTCCAATTTATTCTCCCTTTAGATTAATTAATAATATAATTAATTTAAATTACTCCATTTAATTGTTTCTAAAACAATTTATCCAACCTTTAATCGTTTGGTTAATTTCTATTCATTCACTTATAAAATCTTATTAACATAAGAATTTGTTTTATAAAATCACTTAACCGCTACTTATACATTTAAATAATAAATATTGAATATTTATTTCATGTTTAATAAACTTCCATTTAAAAACAATAGATTTGAAAATCCATTTTTAGTTATAAAATAAATTTTATAACTTTATTCCAGTCGATTTACCTGACGGTAATTTCATATCTACAAAACAATTGATTTTCAAGCCATTTGATGTCATTTACTCAACCAATATAACCCACTGGTTAAAACCACACAAGCTTTGAATTTCCAATCAACAACCAAATCCATTTGTCCAATCCATATTGGGTAAACAATTCATATAACGGTAATATGAAAATAATAATAAATTTGAGGAATCCAGTTGGATCCCTCCAGCCTGTTTTTCCCTGCATCAAATACGTTATCTCAAATAATATTATTCAATTCAATAAACATATATAATATTTAACAATAAATAATAACAGTAATCCAATCACCCATATTTTAATTTAAAATGTTTATATTTTTATAAACGTAACCAACAAGGAAAGTTGCCTCGTTTGGAAATAAATCATTAGAATAACGATTTGATTTCGTTTGAAACAAACAAACATTTAATTCAACCAACTCATTCAATATATAATTAACATTCAACACACAACAAACAATTATCAACCATAGCACACAAATTAAAACCCGACTTATATAAAATATAGGTAGGATAAAAACTGAGTGAGTTAAACTCATTTTGATTTGATTCGTTTACGGTTCGGTTACAGTTATATTAAACTGTTGTTTAATTTAACGATAAATCTCAGTTGTCTTCTGCACTGCCCATATAAGTTGCAAAAAGTTGTGTTCTTCGTCGCGGTTCCAGTGCATTTGGTTTTCATTCCATTCTGATAATCATATGAAATATACACATTTTATTAGTTTGCCATTTTAAATTAGACTAATTATTTTCTTAATTAATTTTATACTAAACTAGTTACTTTTGGTTAAGAAAATATAAGACTAATTAATATTATTATAAACGTTTAATCACTTTGGAAAATAGTTTACTTTTGATGTCCATCCATTGACAAACCGCTTAACTGATATTATAATATTACTAATCACTTAATTAATTTAATGATTTCTTAATTGATAAACTATTTATGTTAATTAGTTTATACCATTTTTCTTTGTGCTGCTTCGTTCATGTTTGTTCCTTTTCCTGACGATTCCATTTTTCATCCCATTTCATTTTGTTCCAGCTTCCTTCATAAATCCCAGTCATTATGCAACCGCCCGCTTTGACTTTATTTGGAAAACGTGGCCCTTCTTTTGTCCTCACCACATCATATCCCAATAAGCCACACTACACGATATCTGCTGATTAGGCTGTGTTTCTAGCCGTATCTAAAGCTCTTGGGCACGGTAAAAAGCCGTATCAAAAAGTGGCGTGTCTAATTATTAGATACGACTATAGGCCGTGTCTAACTTAAAATTTGACACGCCCACGTAGCCGTATCAAAAGGTAAAATAGAAACGGCTCGCTGCCGTATCTAAAGGGCAGCTAGATACGAATGTAAACCGTAGCTAATTTCTGATGGAAGCTGCTTTAATATATTTTAGAAATGGTTTCAGACCGTATCTATGATGCCAGGTGGACATGGTCTTAAACCATATCTTATTATATATACGTATATATATATATATATACACATATACATATTATATATATATAAACAGAAACTACAATACATATTTTCCATAACACAGACCATATCACAATGTATACAAAGCATATATAGCACAAATTATACCCAAAGCATAACAAGAATTTTCATAACACAATTTATAGAGTGTCGTACAATTATTAAACGGAAACTGTCATAGATGTTTCATCTAATTACAAAGTCTGATATAACTGAGCTGGTTATTCAAAGTAGCAAATTTAATCAAAGAAAAAAAATGTGATAAAACCGCAGGATCGGACCGGGAAGATTGAGCGTGCTGATCGAGTTGTGGTCCACATTGCTGTAAATTAAAGCAATGATGAGCAGATGCTGATACTGAATGTACAAAATTTATATGTTTCAAAGCTTGCGTTGATAAGCATAAGCTAGATGTACACACATGAATTATCAGCGGATCAATCATTTTGTAAAAACATTAACAAATAATATCCGTTTGTGCATATCGTGTCTCATGTGTATGCCACCAAAGAGAGTTCATGAAACTAATGCAAACACAAGTGTCATGGAATTCTTATTTCATAAGTAAACCAAGAGTCAAGTGTAAAATTATATATACCTGGTCCAACGTCTAAAGATAATGAATCATGGACTTCACATAACACACAAACCCACCCACTCCGACTTCATCAAAGGTCTCTGCAAATTGACGATTCAGTTTGGAGATTTTCTCATCTGGTAGCAGTATACTGTCCAAAACCACTTTTTCATGTGTAGGTGGTACAGGAATCCCATGACATCTGGATGACGTAGGATCTCGACAGACAGTACCTGTTGCAATAAAGTCGAGAATTTCAAAGGATGGTATTAATAAAATATGCTTAATTTTAAATAGGAAAACTAGAGTACGTATCCATTATACTTTAAGCACTCGCTTTAGATCAGAGTGCAATAAAATATGCAACACCCTTTGATTTTATTAATAAAACACACATGTTGCTATTATGTCTAGATCAGAGTTGAGAATTTCACATCGTTGATTGTTCACCGCATTGGTTGTATCCTGGGTCGGAGAAGGAACACCCTTTGATGCACTGATGTGTGTACTACTGCGTCCTCCATCCGACGTAGTTAACGGTGCCTGAGCTCCTTGATCAGTCAAAGTTCCTACCATGTTGATCAGAACCTCCATTTTTCCAGAAAAATTTCCCACTGTACCCTTCATATCAGTCATCATACCCTCCAAGCTTCCCACCCTCATTTTCAACTCATCATTGTCTTCACGAACATGTTTGAATCGTTTCTGTGCAATGGCACAAGCCTTAACATGCATCTTTGGTATGATGCTCCAAACAGCGCGGCTCCTACCCCTTGTATCCTTACCCAACACTTGTGATAAGATATCTTCATCAACAGGCAGTTTTTCTTCATCACTATCGGTGATCTTTTCCTTCAATTTGGCTATTTGATCCTGGTATAAAAATTAAATGTGTTTACACCAACATTTACTTGTAACAGCTTGTAACTATAGTATGTTACTCCTAACTGAATAAATTCAATCCAGACATAGCACCATAATAATAAAAACACGTAATGAAGAAAATGTCATGAGAAACTAATTAATCACAATTATGGAAAGCCTGAAAGCCTAAAATGAAAGTCCAAACAATAGACTATTCGATGTTAACTGTAATAACCATAATACAAGTTAAAACTTATGAAGTACGCAGAAGTGGCATCTGATATGCTGCCATCTTTTTTCCTGTGTGTCTTCTCCCATATTTGACGACGGTTGATATTTGCAGATGGACTTGCAATGATCTGTAATATATTACAGTTCATGTATATTATCTCCCTTAATTGTGTTTTTTTACTACTGTTGAAAGAAAATGATCAAATAATTTACCAATTCATGTTCTACTCTAGTGTGACTTTTACGTCCTGCATGGTGGGCATAACTTAGACTGGATCTATATTTTTTGCCTGCCGTCCTTCTTCCGCTTGCTTCAGGTGTTGCTTCATTCTTTATGAACTCGTTCCAATCATCTTGAGAAATTGAAGGTGGACAATGTTTTATCCGTTCTTCGTCATTGTTGAAAATGTCATAATAAGTTGCTCTCAAGTTTTTCTTATGTCTCCTCGGCCATTGTTTTTGAAAACATTTCCTTTGGAAGCGGCTCAAGCGTATATATTTTCTGCAAAAATTAAGAGTCAGAGACTATAAAAATAAACTGTAACATTTACATGACAATTTTTCACAAATTTACCACCAACTGGTTCCAAACGTCATCCTTATATGTTTTGGGTACTTTATCCCAACCTGTGTAAGAGACCGGCACATAAGATCGTACTAGTTTACCAAGCGTAGTAGCAATTTTTGGAGCGTTTTCTGAGACTAGAATACCAAGTAGGTTTTGTTTAACTTGTTGATCTTTCGAACATGATCCATGTGATGATGTTGGATCTTGCGACGTATTTTCCTGTGAAATAGAAGCAACATTAAGAATCATGACAAACACCATGAATAAGAACATTATTCACATTTGTTACTGATCGTGTTCTCTATTACAATTTCACTCATGCATACACCATGAGTATGAAATAGTTAAAAGAAATAATAAAAGCATAATGCATTGCGATCAGAAAGTGTAAGTCATGACTTTCCAAATACATATGATTCCCTGGTAAAAAAAGCATTCAACAATTCATAGTTTAACACATGAGTTTGGTTAGATCTTCTAGTTTTTCATTGTCTTCAAAAGCTGATTGATAGACGGTAGGAGACTCAATGTCATCCACATTTGTAGTCAACCGTTTTGGTGTATGCAAAACCACAGACCAGCTGTCATTTTCTAAATCTTCCGAGTAGAACACTTGGCTCGCTTCTGATGCAAGAAAAAATGGCTCATCATTCACGTTTCCATGTTCTTTAATTTTCCTAAATTAACCATGATCAGGTTTGAAGCGGGATCTATTTTGCAACCATTGATCTTATCTTCGACTTTTACCCAATCACAATAAAAAACTGTTTGTTTGAAATCAATGTAATCCAACTCAAGTATCTGCTGAATGACTCCGTAATAAGTTGTTTCTGCTTCCTTATCATTTTTATCTTTGCTACTCGCTCTAAATTTTGTAATTGCTCTCATGCATACACCGCAATCCTGTGTTACCGTATGGTCTTCGTACATTTTCATGGAAAATAAAAACCCATTCACTTGGTACTTCGTATAACTAAGCGCTGTGAAATTCGGCCCGCGTATTAGCCGCCAAAGAGTTGGGTCTACATCGCTGCAATTCAACAACTACATAAAACACAAGAAGAAAAATCAAGCATGTTCACGATGGTGTATTGCAAACTTATAAAAACGTGAAATACTGTAGATGATGTAATACCTCATTACATAACCATATAGTAAAAGGTTTAACGACTTCAACAGTTGTACCTCTGCCTCGTGGTTGAAATTTAGTGCTTTTCACATAGGAGTTGTACCTTCTATATGTAGATAACACATATTTAAATGAATATAAAAATTGAATTAAAAAAAGGAATTTCGAAACCTACATCATGAACTTACTTCTTCCATGGATCCAATCCATCATACTTACTTAGGACCCATCTACGCACCTGTTCGAATTGAACTTGGGTTAAACTTATATCTTTACCATTATCCAAAGGTATCTCACCAGCAAACTCATCGTCCTCATCTAAAAATGCTTCACGGGTATGTTTATGGTTGCAATAACCTCCGTTTGGGATATATTCCATGCAATAAAGGCTAGATTCTTGTATGATATATCCTTCTACAATACACCCTTCAATGTATCTTTTGTTGCGCACATACCCTGTATATGTTTTCATCAACCTGTGATTGTGATCAATTATAACTTGCACACGATAGCCATTTATAACGAATAATAATGTACATAAATGAAATTAGTAATTTACTGTTCAAAAGGGTACATCCATCTATATCTGACAGGGCCACCAACCAATGCTTGATCGGCTAAATGAACCATAACATGGATACTGATATCAAAAAATGCAGGTGGAAAATGTTTTTCAAAAACACACATTGCTTCCACCAACATAGCCTTTGCTTTTATAAGGTGTTCCCTATTGATAACCTTCGAGCACAAAATGTTAAAGAATAGACTAATATGATGAATAGCATTTCGTAGATCCTTATGTTGTGTATAAGTATATTGAAGCAATACCGGAAGCAGATGTTGCATTATGACGTGGTAATCATGTGACTTCATATTTCTTAGTTCGAGAGGATTGATGCACACTTTGTTGCGGAAGTTAGAGGAGAATTTTTTAGGTACTTTCAAATTTTTCAATATGGTGCAAAATCTTATCTTTTCTTCTTTGCTCAAGGTGAAATTTTCCTTGGGTATGATTGTTTTTTTGGTTTCGAGATCTACCCTCACCCACAACTTTTGTTTTATACCCATGGTTTTCATATCCTTGCGTGCATTGATGCCATCTTTTGACTTCTCTTTATGACCCATAATGGTGCTAATGAGAAGCTCTGTGACATTCTTCTCCGTATGCATAACAACAATATTATGTCGAATCATATTTTCTTTCCAATATGGTAAATCAAGAAAGATAGACCTCCTATACCAAGCAGAAACATTGTCACCTTCTTCAACGACCGACTTTTTCCTTTTTCGACCAACTTCTTCTTTGTGTTTACCGATTTTCATTTTGACATTCGCTACTCTCTTTTCAACTTCAAAACCATTCAATGGCCTTTTAGGATGGCTAAGTTCTTGTTCATTGTTGAAATTTGTCTTGTCATATCGAAACCTATGTCGGTTAGGAAGATACATTCAATGTCCCATAAAACACATCTTCTTACTTTCAGGAAGATGATAAGAACAAGTGTTTTCCCCACAAACGGGACATGCAAAGTAATCGTGAGTTGTACATCCCGATAAAGTCCCAAGAGCAGGGTGATCATGGATCGCCCACAACACCCTAGCTCTCATTGTAAACTCAGATTTACTTTATGAATCATATGTAACAACTCCTTCCCATAACTGCTTTAACTCATCTACCAACAGCTCTAAATAAACATCAATATCCTTCCCTGGTTTTTTTGGCCCAGAAATCAACAATGTTAACATTGAAAACTCCTGTTTCATGCACACAGATGGAGGAAGACTATACGGTACTACAATTACCGGCCAACAACTGTAAGGGTTAGTAAGAGAAGCATTCAGACAGAAACCATCTATTGCTATTCCAAGTGTGACATTTCATGGCTCGACTGCGAATGTTTTGTCAAAGGAATCCACGGCTTTCCATTGATAAGTGTCACATGGATGACGCATTGCGTTTGGATCAGACTTGGCACGACCATGCCAGGACATTGCATCTGCTATCCATGGTACAATATACAATCTCTTTAATCTTGAAATTAATGGAAAATGTCTTAATTTCTTTCGTGCTTCTTTGGTTCCTTTTCTCTCGTCCTTAAAAGATGTCCTATATCTTGGTTCTTTGCAATTTGTATAAGAAATTCTATTCGCATCATATTTCCAGTACAACATGCAATCATTGATGCATGCGTCATAAATTGTGTAATTCATCCCGACTTTCTTAATGAACTTCTTCACGTCGGGGTATTTTATCGGCAGCGTGTTACCTTCGGGGAGTAACTCCTTCATTAGTTCGAGTAGTACAGTCACACCATTATCTGAGAAGCTGTATTGGGTCTTCAAGCTATTCAGTTTCACAATGGCATACAGCTTCGTTATCCCTTTTGGACATGAAGGATACAGTGGCTCTTTTGCGCTTAAATAAAGTGCTGTATACTTCTTACTTTCATTGGCCTGCCAATTGCCATCATTCGTACACCACTCTTCAACATTAGCATGATCAAACAACGGATTTTCAGGTTGAAAATCATGAAATCTATTTGCATCATTGACTAGATCTTCCATCACAATATGTTCAGCCTCGTCAGTACTTGTGGAATTACTAATTGGTTGCTGTTTTCCCATCTCCACCCTTTTTCCCCATGAAAATACCACACGCTATATGATTGGATAAAACCCCATCTAAGCAAATGAAAATGAATTTCATCTAATTTTAACGTCTTCATATTTTGGCACCGGTTGCAAGAGCATAAATACACCCTTTCTTACCACCGTTTTCTTCAACAAAACAAATAAACTTTTTCACCCCATCAATATAGTATGGAGATCTTTGATTAGATTCATTTATCCACTTTTTGTCTATACCGAATGGCATGTTGCCAGCCTATAAATTCAAAAATTGTTACAACTTACAAATTGCATCAATCACTGGATGTTTTCATAGGCAAGTTGTTTTTTTTACTGGTAAACCTAAAACTAGTTTTATTTACTGGAATGGGTATGGCAGTTGTTGGGAAACAAAACATTTCCAACAGCAATTTAACAAACAAAATTCATGGTTCATATTTTACATATTCAGTATCATGACTAGCTAATTTAATACAAGGAAATAGATCAAATAACGTGTGCACTAACCATGGTGTACTATGACCAACTTGAAAAAACCTAACTTTCTTCAACATTCAACCTTGCTTTGTAACCGCCCTTGGGTAAAAACCAATAAATAGCTCTCTGGCCTACAACATGTTGAGCATGAATTGAAACAATAGCGCAAAAAATATTGATTACAAGAAACTTAATCAAATCAAAATTTTACCCGCAATAGAGACGCACGATTTGCAGGCAATGACAAAGAAGTAGATATGAGCAGATAACTATCGAATTTCTGTAATTTTTTGGGAGCAATTTTCATAAATGGAAAAAAGGCACGGGATACAATACTAGACGAGGGAAATAAAAAAAGGGAGGGAGATAACCTGAAAGGATTAAAAAATTGGAGGGATGGGTGTGCTTTTTTGGGCAAAAGTTTTACACAAAAAAGCACGAATTTGGAACGGCCAACAATCGAATCATATTAACCGATCCAGAGCATTCGCGATGGGCGGTCAAATTTGGGGTACTTATGGTGGTGCGAATCGAAAATTGTTGTTTGATACGGACCTGAGCATTATCAAATTTGATACGGCTATTAGCCGAATTTTACGCCCGCATCTGTGTGTGCCAAATTGGCTGATATGGTGTAGTGCCACTTTTGTTTCAAACGAACTCCCCTTATATTTGTTTCATTCTTATGTTTAAAACAAACAATACTGTTCACGTGAATCTCTCCATTTGTCCGGCTGCCATTCGAATTGCCCAACTATTTTTTTCATCATTTTATATGCTTTTGATTTTAAAAGCTACAGACTGATCCAATGGTTTCCATGCTACTTCCCCCATTTGAAACCCCAAGCTCCCAATGGAAACTTCCCCTTCCGAAACTAACCACGTCACCAATAATATAACATATTTTCTTCTTCCTAGCTGACACTTCATTACTCATTTATTTGTTCCTCACTTTAAATCATCCCACTAATTCATGATTCATATTTCTTCAACCCAAATGCATAATATTTTCTTGTTAAAATAGGTCTGTATGGCTGTACCCCCTTTGTTCGTTTGCACTATATCCTCTTTTGAAATTACACAGCAATGCACGCTAATGATCCCAATCTTTAATTACACAATATCTTCTACTTCTTTAACGTATTTACTAAACTCAAACAAAATGGCCATCACGTTTTGCCTGTACCTTCCCTAGGCCACACACTCCCTTTCGCTGCTTTACACATTTTGTCCAATGTCTTATACCAGCTTCGTTCTCAACTACACCACGTAGGCTTCACTCCCTACGCCACCGCTCTGGCCACCCGAGGTGCATCTGAGACCACCAAGTTATGCACTTGAACCCCCTAACCAGTTGCACCAAGCCCCATCCTTCCCGACACCACTGTTCTTGTCAATAACCTCCAATCCGCTGAAGACCTATAGACACCCACTGGCCACCATGCTACCTTAAAGATGATCATGACCGTCCAAGTTGTATCTCTCCTCGAGCTCAATCATTTTTCAATAGAAACATTTTTAATTCAGGGGGAAGATATCGAGAAGAAGAAATGAAGTTTCAGCCATTGAAGAACATGGGTGGCGGCTGCACTTAATTTGACCATGCAGCATAAATGGTTTAGGGTTATGATAGGTTGGGGTTATTTATAAGGGATTGAATTATTATTAAATTATTATCATGAAACTTAACTGCTAAGTAATGTCTTGAAACCATGATATAGAATCTCCATTTCCAACAAAAAATGTAATCTTAGCGCATAAAAATGTTTCGGACACGATGGGACAGGTTTAAAAGAATTCTGAGGTCATTTGTGAAAGTCCTTTATAAATCACAAGTGAAAAACATGCGTTTAAATTTCCTATGATCACAAAATAACTTTAAATAACTTGAAACTTGAAATACTACAACATCTCATCATTACGAATTTAATGAAATTAGTTTCACTAAAAATGGAGTTTGTTTGATAATTCGTTATTCAAATTTATGCGTAAAACAACGTTATTTTGGACACCAAAAATACTTGGTCTCCAAAAATAACAAATTATATATCTATTCTGACTCTAAACATCAATACGAATCCAATGGAATTCATTTCATGGCTTAAGTCAATCGTTATCTCAAGTTATAATTAAAAACCCTTTTAAATCGAATTTAATTGTTAAATTAATCGCTACAATTTATAATTAATTCCATAACGACTTTTCAAAAATTTGAATCGGACATAACTAACAATATATAACACGAAATCTCGATTTTCCTCTTACACTAGAAAATTACAATCAAATCGATTCAAAATTTTCTTGCTTAACATAATTTCGACTTATATCGGATCCACTATATTCAATTGAAGTTCAAACTCAATATTACGAACTACCACAACGTTACGAGCTCGATTTATAATTATATATAAATTAAATGTTCAGTCTTCGTTTTATAAATGAATTATATAATTTAAATTCATTTGAAATTCCAAATCGACATTTAATATAATATACTAAATTAAATATCTGACTATGGAAAATACGGGACATTACACTTCTACACAAGCAAGACTAGATGTACCCTAATTACTACCCCAGTCGATTGGCTCCCTACTCTGTAGATACCCTGTGCTGGCCCAATAGTAGGATATATCACTTCCCAAGGTGACAACCTATTTGTTTTCAAGATTTACAGTAATACCTACTGATGTAACAGGGTTTTAATTTTTCACAAGAAAACCGGTACCATGCACGCACATGACTCCGTTGGATCATGCGCTGTCAACACCCTTGCCTATTTGAACCTCTTACAATCAACTCAATAAGTGTACCCTGACCCCGACCTAGTTCGGGGTTCACCGTTTGATACGAAGATGGGTTACTGACTGATAAAGGTCCCACACAGATGATGCAAGCTAACTGCCTAGGCTTGTATCCCCACTACTAGGATTTTGATAGGTTATTCCTAATGGTTTAATAAGATTGCATAACCCTAAAATGTAATACAGGTTAAGTTTGTCGGTTTTGTACAAGATAACTTAACCCTTCCCACTGATTTAAGCAACATGTCATATAGGTTAAGTTTGTCAGTTTTATACAAGATAACATAACCCCTCCCATTGATTCAAGCAACATGTCATATAGTTAAAGTTTATCGGTTTTATACAAGATAACTTAACCCCTCCCACATGATTCAGGCAACATGTTATATAAGTTAAGTTTGTTGGTTTTATACAAGAGAACTTAACCCCTCCCACTGATTCAAGCAACATGTTATATTGGTTAAGTGTTTCTGGTTAACAGATTCTTGTCATTTTTAATTTATGCACCAGAACTCTCGCATTAAGTCAACTACTTGTGGTTGCTGGATATGCCGGGCGGTTCCGGGAAGACTTCTACCACAAGCTAGACTTAACCTCGTGTCTTAGCACCGTTGCGTGTACATTTATGCCCTCAACCCCTCACATTAGATTAGCCACTTGCGGTTGCTGGATATGTCGGGCGATTCTGAGCAGACCTCTACCACAAGTGTAAACTAACCTCGTGTAGAAGTGCAGTTGCAGTTTCTAATTACTGTAGTTTTAGACATATTCGTTCCTAGCTAATTATTCATGTTCATTACAAGTTATGCCCCAGAATCCCAATACAATTTATGCCCCAATTTCCCAATATAAGTTATTCCCCAGTTTCTCATTACAAATTATGCCCCATTTTTAACATTCCCCATCATTCCAAATTTCATGTGTTCGCATATTTCAATGGTATGCCTAGGCTCGAAGGTAGCTTGGCTATAAAAATAAAAAGGGAAAGAGGAAGGGAAGAGAACAAGAACAGGCACAGTAACAAAACAGTCATATGTCGATAAAATTGACCATAATAATAAGATATGTATATAATGGCAGAATTTGGGCATATTAGAACAATTGATCAGATGTACAAGTAATGGTAGATCTTTTATGGTTCAAGTTATTAATAGGCATAGGCTTAGATCCAACTTATAGGCATGTCAAGATTACATTTTAAATGTCTATATCTAAAAATAACATTAACTCACAAGGACTGGATCTAAGAACAAAGGAATGACTATTGATGTTGTTGCATAGATCCTTGAATACGTATAACTCTTTTTGGTGCTGAAGAATAAGCTAATTCAATCTGAGCTGGGGAAACATCTAGTTGTCTCCATTGTTTTTGTTGTGTAAAAACAATGAAAATGAGGTCCTATTTATAGCATATGGTCAACGAACCTCGCTCAGAACAGTGTTAAGGTGCAGGCCTGGAATCTGCCCAGATCTCGGTGGCGTCTACCCCGGGGTCGACATAGGAGTCGACACCCCCATTATGGGGTCGACCCTTGGGTCGACATCCATGGGAACCGGGGTCGACCTCTAACAGGCCAATTTACCCTTTTCCCCACGTCGTTAATTTGAATTCTGGATTGGTTTTTAATATATATATATATATTATGCTTATATGTATACAAACTTCAAACCTTAATATCTTCTATATACGATGTTCGTTTTACGCATACTCGGAGTCTATCTTAAGCAGAATTCCAAGACGAATGCAATGTCACCACCCATTTCACTTAATTCCAAATATTTAATTAAGTATTCTTTAGTTTATCAACTTAATGTTTTAAAAATTATAGGGTGTTACATTCTTACCTACTCAAAGGATTTCGTCCCCAAAATCTCTAAGTTAAGAAGAACGTATATCCTAACATCCATCTACTCATCCACCAATCACAAGCATCCATTATCCTTAAAATATTTCTAATGATTATATGAACATATGCAAAGGTGTGTGTATATTTCCCTATGCTAATGTGAAAGATCAGGCAGTCTACTGATTCAGTCGACCTCCTTAATGCAATCCATGTTCGTGCCATGAAATAAAATGTATGCAAACAATCATAGTATAACATGTAAAGGCTATAGCTTGCACAATCATCCATTTAAATGAAACATCCATATGATGATACACCCAATTTCATCCATGAAAAGAAGAAAAATATGTACATGCATCCATATGCAGTATGAGAGTGATTCAGTCAATCTAGTGCCTAATGTGTGTGTATATGCATCTACGAGCAACCACTAGCAAACACTTACAACCACTTGCATCCACCAAACACAACTTGTCTCAAACACATGTTTACATCCATTGGATTTCTACTTAAAAGTCGAAGATTCGATCGATAGAATATACTCAAATGACAGAAGCAAGTACGAATAAAAAGCTTTGGAAAAGAAGTTAAGAATGTACCCTTGAAAAGAAAAGGGTATGAAGCGCGAATCTTGTCTTCAGTCTCCCAAGTTTCATCCTCAGAGCCTTCTCCGCATTGAACCTTCATCAACTTGACCTCTCAGTTGCATAACTTCTTAACCTCTGATCCAAGAATACAGGTTGGAACTCATCTAACTATCGCCTCCCATTCTACTTCTAATTCCTCAAGCATACTCGGCTCAACTTCTTCTATGGTATCATGCAAGCACTTCCGTAAATGAGAAATGTGGAAACCATAATGAACACCAGCTAATCTGTCTGGTAGCTTTACACTATAGGCAATTTGGCCAATCCTTTCTATTATCGGAAATGGCCCTACAAATTTTGGTGCCAATTTCCCTATAGATCCAAAGCGAACCACACTCATCAAGGGTGATATCTTGATGAAAACCATGTCTCCTACTTCGAACTCGATATCAATCCTTCTTTTGTCTGCGTAGGACTTTTGCCTTTCCTGAGCTGTCTTCGTGCATCTTCGAATAAGATATATCTTCTTTGAGGTTTCCCTAATCATATTAGGTCCAAGTAGAAGCTTATCTGTAGACTCCTACCAACAAGTCAGTGATCTATAGGGTCATCCATATAGTGCGTCGAATGGCGCCATGCCAATACTAGCCTGATAACTGTTACTATAGGCGAAGTCCACTAAAGGAAGATGTTCTTCCCAAGTCCCTCCGAAGCCTAGGATACATAGTCATAGAAGATCCTCAAGAACTCTATTCACCCTTTTTGTCTGCCCATTGGTCTGGGTGTCATAAGCGGTGCTCAAACATAACTTTGTACCTACTTCCTCTTGCAAGCTCCTCCAAAATTCAATGGTGAATATAGGATCATGATCACTTACGATACTGAAAGGTACTCCATGTAGACAGACTATCTCATGAAGATAAACTTCTGCCAACCATGCTACCGTCCTCTAACTCTTAACAGGAATGAAATGAGCACTCTTAGTAAGCCTGTCAACTATAACCCAAATATTGGTGTTGCCTTTCCTTGATGTAGGCAAACCATCAATAAAATCCATAGAGACGCTCTCCCACTTCCACTATGGAGCCTCCAAAGGATGAAGCAAACCACCGGGCATCCTTTGCTCAGCCTTAAATTGTTAGCAAATCAAATATTGAGAAACAAACTCTACCACATCTTTCATCATCCCAGCCCAAAAGAAAACCCTCTTCATATCCTTATACATCTTATCACCACCGAGATGAAAAGTCATCCTAGAATGATGGGCTTCTTCAAGGACTGTCTACAACAAATTCCCAACTCGGGGAACATAAAGCCTTCCATCTCGTCATAACCATCCTCTACCATCCATGGAATATCTAATGAGGTGACTGGAAGTCTCCCCTCTACTGAGCCTATCCAAGATATTTGCTATATGTGGGTCTTCTCGCTACGAAGTTCCTATCTGGTCCAATAGAGTAGGTCACACCTCTAGTGATGCCAATAAATCAGGTGTAAACTCGGTAGAGGGATTAAAATCAAAAGTAGATATATACTTCAAGCTCTGCCTCTCTACAAATAGAGGACTCAAGGTCATCCTCTGCCTACTCAATGCATCTACCACCACATTACCCTTGCCAGGGGCATAAGAAATCTCAAAATTATAGGATGCTAGGAACTCCATCCACCTTTGTTGCCTTACGTTGAGATCCTTATGCGAGAACAAGTAATTGAGAGACTTATGATCGGTGTACAACTCGATCTTCTCTCCTAGCAGATAATGGTGCCAAGTCTTAAGCACGAATACTATGGCAGCTAACTCCAAGTCAAGGATAGGGTAGTTCTTCTCATGAATTCTCAACTGTCTACCACCATAACATACTATCCTTCCCTCTTACATAAGAACCGCACCAAGCCCTGTACCACATGTATCAATGTATACTGTGAACACGTTGTTCCCATCAGGTAAAGTCAAAACTGGAGTTGTTGTCAGAGCCCTCGTCAATCGCTGGAAAGCATCCTCACAGTCTATATCCCAAGAAAATGTCAGATTCTTCTTTGTCGGTGTGGTGAGTGGGGCTGATATCCTTGTGAAGTCCTTAATGAACTTCCTATAATATCCCGCTAATCCAAGAAAACTTCTGTGACGGCCTAGAAATTTTGACAAGTTAAATGATAGATTTTATATATGGCAATGATTATTAAGGTTGTGATTTGTTAATACTATTTGTCGTTTGATCGGATTTGTCAACGATAACATGAATTAGTAACACTAGAATTAAGCATTGCTTTTAGTTTCCATAATGTTTTAAGGAAAATGCTACTAAAAGCATCTCCCTTCTCTTTGTTTCAAGTGTTAAGGCACTTGTAATTTTGCATGCAACATTCCAGGAATGATTTACACATGTCCTAAGAGGTTTCATTACCATATTCTTCCATTTCATGTATAAATGTACCTCCTTTCCTCCTTAAATGCCATTCCACTCTTCTCTTCCATTTCTCCTCCTTCTTTATCTTAAATCCATGGCTTCCTAAGCCTTTCTTCCTTATTTCTCTCCTTATTCTCCTCCCTCTTTCTCCCTAAATTCGGCCAAAGTTGCCTCCTCCTCCACCTCCAAAATTCTGACATTTCCTCCTCTTAAAAAGGAAAAGAAAAAGAAGCTTAATAATTATTTTATCTTATAAAGAGTCGTCAAGGAAATCCTGTTAGTCTGGGATAGCTATAGTCGGTCTAGTGGTCCTACAATAAAGATTGGTGGAGTGGAACCACAAGGTGAGAACTCGACACTTATATTTGTTCACTTTTTATGCTATGAGAATTGTTATCGATGATATGGTTAATTAGTAATTATTGCAATATAAGCATTTTGTGGAAAACGCTTGTATGTACACTATTATATATATACCCATATATGCTCGTGTGATGGATGAATGGATGCTTCGTGGTTGTAATTAGTGATAATATGTGTATTATACTTGTTATACACATATATGTGGATTTATATGGATATCAAATAAGTCTTGAACCAAGTCGATATTATAAATGAATATTTTATTCAAAGTTGAAAATGGTTTTCTAAATTGTTTTGAAGGAATTTATATTATGGTCAAAAATAGAGTTTGTCAAAATAAATACCGGAACGTTATAGGATGACAAAGAGGATAGTGTCTAGGCTTGAGTTTGGAAAATATAGTTTCCTGCTCTCCCTGGCTATCCCTATCTGATCTGACAGACGGGATGGTTAATTCAAAATCTAATTTGAAACTATTTGAATTTATAGTAGAATTTAGCGTATTTTTGCTAAAAACTTTAAATGCTTATAACTTTTGCAACTTAAATCAGATTTCAACGGAACGAAAAATGTTTGATTTTCATCAACAAGAGCTTTCAAATGAGTGAAAGCAAATTTAAATTTAGACTTATAATTTTCAAGTTATTTTTAAAACAAGTTAGAAAGTGTCGCTATAAGTGGAGTTAGTTAACTATAATTATAAAATAGCTGCAATAAATTATTAAAAATATAGAAAAAAACTTGTCAAATCATAATTAATTATTTAAAAAATGATTTGTGGTAAAGTCATGAAGTTTTGGATAACAAAAAAAGTCATTTTACTTAAACTAGCCAATACTAGTATTTTGAAACACTTTGAAATGCTTTTGTAACGTTGTTTGTTAAATATTGAGTTGTAAAGCGATTTAGCTTTATAAATCTTTTCTAAACCTTAGTAAATGATTTCTAACAAGTAATAAAGTATTTTGAACTGTAATTTGAGTTTGCAAACATGAAGTATGAGTTGATACTTGATTGGGTCCTATATATCGACATGGTTTTAAAATTGCGTTTATTATTTGGAAAGACCGAAATTGGATTTATGTCTGATAATCATTCCAATTAATAATACGACGTTATGGAGAAATTGAAGGCATTGAAGACGATATTGAAGACCGGGACCCTTCATATCGTAAGGATGACTTGCAGAATGTCTCAAATGGGTATCTCCCATTTGCAGATGGATTTTATATCAGCTAACTGGAAAGAAGCCCAAACGTATGTAAAGGAATACTGGATTTGTGGTTTCGTTCAGACCCAGAACGGACTTGTATGGATTGTGTGTCTGACATTGTAATTGACTGCGTAGCACTGATCTCTGTTAAATATATATCTGCTTGGTGGCAGAGAATTTATTCTCTTGCTTAACACCCTTCTCTAAGAAGTATGAGCTTAGAGGATATATATTGATAGAAATCAGTGATGCGTTGTGAACGGACAATGTGGCATACATAAGTTATGTGGTGAGCTATAGATGATCAAAGCATTGCTTGTTTAAGCGTAGCTTTGTGTATATCGTGACCTCGGCAAGCCTCACAACCCGGTAAATGGCTAAAACAGGAAAGATGCAGCAAGGTTGAGGGTAGTCATTTCCTACTAGATAAAAGGTGTACTACGGTATGGAGCCCAGGTATTAACCTATGTGGATAAATTCTATTTTATATGGATGTTGATGTTGCGAGGCCTCGATTCAAAGGTTGGTAACGACCGGGAAGTGATATACGTAGGCGTGCTCTAAGTTACCCAGTTATGGGGTAACCTGGCCTTGTGTTAGCAGAGAGCCCGATTTGGTTCTCGGGGCATCCCTCTAGAGGTGTACCCATCGGTTCAGTAGGGAAGTTCTTTTGCCTGGTCATTTGTTGGAAATTCATTATCCACTACAAGCTTTTACGATTTCATTTGTATAGCCTACTGGTTACCGACAGGAATATGTCAGTATAGTGGGAAGGGGCATTATGTTGGCTAAGAAAGATAAATTTATTTCCGAAATTGATTTTCACACTATGCACTAATAATAAAATGGAAAATGGTTTTCACGTACCAAGCACATTTGACTATCATAAGGAGAAACCTCACCCATGTTTGAGTTTACCTTGTGTGTATGCTGTGAGACCTTATGTTAGTTTCATTTTCTAAAAATCATTGCGAATTTTATTGCATGTAACAAATATATATTGAGTTCTCACGCCAGTCCCATGACTGACCTGGAGTTTATTTGTTTTCCCACAAAACTCTGGGTGAGCACAATTTTCCACACGGGAAGCCTAATGTCAGGTTTAGTAGCTGTGTTTGGAGCCTACATCTTATAGCCTTTTCTACTGTGTCTTTGCTTTAGTGGAGTTGCTATTGATGTAAAGCATTTAGTTTTTGTGGGCATCAGTGCTTTGGAGCTATCCAGGTGAAGATGAAGTTTGGTTTTGGATTCACCTTGATTAATTGTTTTTGTTGCTTCTGTGATATCTTGTTATTGTAAATAGTGTTGCACCTTGATGTTGAATCCGTTGTAAACTCTGATATAATCTCATGATATATAAATGAGAAGTTGTTTTATTTCATTGTGATTGTTCTAATGTGTTATATCCCCAGACAACTAGGAATCCAACATTTGAATCTGCAACATTTGAATCTGCGACATTTGAATACAAATAGGTATTAAATGTCGAATTTCGAAGGTCGAAATTCCTGGTCATCACAGTTGGTATCAGAGCTTTGGTTTATACAAAGCTTTGGGGTATAACTCATTAGATAACTCATTAGAGATGGGTTAATAATACCCTAGAATGAGTAGAATCCAATGAAATGCAAAGAGTTTAACTGTTTCATAACTCCTAAGGTAATTCGTCTGTATGTCTAACAACATTTTCATACTATATCCAGATAGTATAAAATGAGCTATAGAGGCATACATTGAGGAGGAAGCAGTGCCACCACACAACGGTTGTAATGCTACCACAGTTACTGAGACTATGATTCAAGCCCCGACCCAAACCAGTCTTCCAGTTCTGAACAAGAATTACGCAAAATAGGGTGGGAAACCGTTTAAGGGATCTAATGATGTTATGGAAGCTCAAGCCTAGATTAACACATGCGAGAAGATTTTCAGAGGACTTAACCTAGAAGATAACCAATAGAGGCTGTTAGCTACATGGCAATTACAGGGAGGAGCTTGTAATGACCCGGGGGAGTTGCGACCTTGGTTATCGACATAACTCAATGCCGACTATCCAAGCATCAGAAATACTGGATAGTTAATAGAAAGAAGTTAGAGGGTGAGAATATATAAGATAGGAAATTAGAATAGAAGAAGAAGATCACAACAACAGAATCAGAGTAACACGAATCTCACAGCGGAACGAATAAAATATAACATAACTTTTAAATAAAACAAGTATATGTACACAATAACATTTATCAAAGTACAAAACTTACAACACAGTAGAAATAAACAATTGCTATAAAATCCTGACGCCTCCTGCTCCAATCTCTCAGTGTATCTGTAAAATCCTGACTACTTGACTGCCCGTACAAATTCAGGCACCCAAGAGTTTAGGGAAAACAAAACAAAATAAACTCCGGGTCAGTCATAGGACTAGTGTGAGTAAACAATTTAAAACAGTTTTAGAAAATAAATGATATCTCATAAGACCACGCCGTATGATGGAACGGGTTTTTCTCTTCTGAGAATCCAAAGCATTTGATTTAACATTAAAAATCCTTTTGCAAGAAACAATGATCTTTTATATCAAAACTCCCTTGATATTATAATAGTGTCTATCAAGCACAATATAATTATCATCTAAAAGAACGCTTTCATCTCATGTTTCACATACAAAATATATAATCAAAAACAGCGGGCGCTTATTGGTTAATGAATCCCAACTGGCAAGGTATGAGACCACCTTCCAACAGTGTATCTCTAGAGAGGAATACACCGGGTTCAACAAGAACTTCTTGTAACCCAGGCTAAACATGACTGGTCACTCATTTCGCTTAAGTGTACTGAATGTATTATCACCAATGGTTGGGATCAGCAACCGTTTCCCTAAAGGGATAGCATCAAAATAGATTATAGAAGTAAATGGAATTTCTCTTGATCAGGTGACAATACACCCTAATTTGCAGCTAACCACTTAGCCATCTGACCTTCCCGATTTTTACCATTTCCTGGTTGTGAGGCTTGAGGTCATAACGTATAGATCACACCTTTATTTACTTTGAATGTCACATCATCATACCTGCCAAATCACAAATTGACTTCTCTAAACATAACACGGGTATACAGCTAAGAGAAACTAATTCTCCGCCACCAAACGCAAATTCGTTTGAAGAGATCAACTTATGTGATCTATTAAATATACTCTGTCAAGCATTCTTCTATACAAGTTGTCCTAGGACTGGAAAAACCGAAGGCACTATTCTATAAACCCAGCTTAGGCAATTTCTAACTAAGATTTGCCAGAACAGCCCTTGCATAAACCCCGTCTTCAATTATCTTCATCATATTCGATTCGCAACTCTAATGGCCAAAGTGATTTCCAGATAATAAACCTAATCCCGGTCTCTCCGTATTAACAATAGAAATGGTTGAAAACTTTGATAGTCGGATATTTAACTATCAAACGAAAACATGTGTACAAACAACAGTCGTATTTCCAAATGGAAATCTTACCAAGCAAATCATCAATCAACACTAATCCGCTTTAATTTAATTTGTCATTCAATTATCCATTTCCTCATTCCCATTCCATATATTCATAAATTCTTATATTCTAAATTTAGAAATATACATTATTAAATATTGGAAAACATTCCATATTTACTCTCATTTCTATTTTTTTAAGTTAGAAAACATTTTTGATTCTTATTTGGAAAACATTTGCAAAACTCCTTCATTGGATTTAAACAAATGTTTAAATAAAACATTCTATGTTAACTCAATCCATTACACTCATTAACTAAATTCACTTAACCCACCTTCACCATCCAACCTTAGCCATTCCTTCGTTAAAAATGAAGTCAATCAGGTTGGGATATAACTACCTCTCAGACCTTAACTGAACAACATTTCTAACCTCGAAAGAGACAAAGTTCACCTTTTAAGTCTTTAACAAACTTCCTTACGTAACTCTCGGATTCTATCTACGAATCCACTTCTTTTACAGAAATCATTTGATTATAACAATAATGTTATACTCCATGCTTCCAAAATATAATAACTTAAATATAACTTTTGTTTATTAATTTGAATAAATAAACAAACAACTAATTTATTAATAAATAAATAAATCTTGATTTAAAATGGAAAGTGAATAGTACTTTCCCAAATTCGATATAATTGAACTTTAACGTATGATTCTTTCTCGAATAATCTCTATTCGATAACTCTCTTTTGAATAAACTCTATTCGATAAATCTTTTCTTCGAACAAACTATATTCGATAATCTCTCTTTCAAATAAACTATATTAGATAATCTTTCTTCGAATAACTATATTCAATAACTCATAAACTATGTTTGAAAATCTAAATAACTCATAAACTATGTTTGATAATCTCTCTTTCGAATAAACTATATTCGATAATCTCTCTTTGAATAACTATATTCGATAAATCTTTTCTTCGAATAAACTATATTCGATAATCTCTCTTCGAATAACTATATTCGATAATCTTTCTTCGAATAACTATATTCGATAACTCTTTTCTTTGAATAAACTATATTCGATATTCTCTCTTTCGAATAAACTATATCTGATAATCTCTCTTCGAATAACTATATTCGATAACTATTTTCTTCGAATAAACTATATTCGATGATCCCTCTTTCGATTAAACTATATTTGATAATCTTTCTTCGAATAACTATATTCGATTAACTCTATTTGAATAACTAATATTCGACTAACTCTAATTCGATTAACTCTATTCAATTAACTCTTATTTGATTAACTAATATTTGATTAACTCTATTCGAATAACTAATATTCGATTAACTCTAATTCGATTAACTCTATTCGAATAACTTATATTCGATTTAACTCTATTCAAATAACTAATATTTGATTTAACTCTATTCGAATAACTAATATTCGATTTAACTCTATTCGAATAACTAATATTCGATTTAACTCTATTTGAATTACTTATATTCGATTTAACTCTATTCGAATAACTAATATTCTATTCGAATAACTTATATTAAATTTAACTCTATTCGAATAACTAATATTCGATTTAACTCTATTTGAATAACTAATATTCGATTTAACTCTATTCGAGTAACTCTAATCGATTAACTCTATTTCCTATCTCCTCTCATTCAAATTCCCATTTGAATTCCTATTTCAAAACCCGATTTTCGTTATAAATGTTTTAATTTATAAAATATTTATTTTAATCCATTATTCACATCGAATGTGAAATATATTTCTTTTATATAATCCATTAAGTTTGATTTCGTATTTTAAAATAATATCCCATTTCCAAATTCTACTTATACTTCTATTTATAGAATTATTCATACGAAATCTCCTTTTTATTTCTAACGCTTAAATCTCATTTATAATTCCCTTTACAAAACAGATTTCTAGTTCAGACTTATATATATTCCATTTATCACATGATAAATATTTTATTTAATTTATAAAATATAATTTATAAATTAATCATCTCAATTTATCTGTTAAAACAGATTCTATTTAAAATCTATTTTAAATTAATCTTTTTCATTTATGTGTTAAAACCGATTTCCATTTAATATTTATTTTCCACAAATTTCCTTTTACAAAATTTTATTCATTTCCCAAATATTTCCTTTTATAAAATTGTATTCATTTTATAAATATTTCCTTTCATAATTCTATTTATTTTCAAAATAAATATGCCTTTTATAATTCTATTTATTTTCTAAATAAATATTCCTTTTATAATTCTATTTATTTTCTAAATAAATATTCCTTTTATAAAATTATTTGATTTTATAAATATTTCCTTTTATAAAATCCTTTGATTTTATAAATATTTCCTTTTAAAAAAAATTTGATTTTATAAATACATTATTTTCAATATACACTTTGAAAATTCCCTTTTCACATTCCGATATTTCTTATGGTATTTAAAATATCAAATAACTATACTATTGTCATCATAATCAAATCAAAGATTATATATCATGTCATATATCACAATATATGAAAAAAAACCAGTGTTATAAATATTAAGGATCAAGTTTGATCCATTCAATCTGTTTCCCTGCATCCACAGATGGTAAAAAATATAATTAACATTACTTTCATTTCAATATGAAATATTCTGATCAACAGAATCAATATTTGATTAACGATATATATACATATACACACATTACTAGATCTATAATTTCAACCAATCAATTAAAAAATCATCCAAACAATTAACACACATCAATTAACCATCATTTATCAGTTCTAAAAATACGTTATAAAAATATAATTATGCAGAATTAGTGAGTTTTACTCACAATGATAATTTATTGATAAATAACGATATAAGTTCAACAGTTCCATTCGGGCATTTTATTTTGCCATAAATTCAGACGATCTCCAATCCACTCCAAATCAGTTCCATTGTGTAGCCCTCGTCCATACGATCCCAACGGATCTTGTTTCGCTGAATTCTGATTACGTACGGAAAAGATATATATTTTACAAGTTAATGTACTATTAAAATTAAAAACAAATTCATTATTAACTGGGCCTCACCCCTCAAGAACCGGCCCTATCCCCTTTTTAAATCCCATGGCCCATTTCCCTGTTGCCTTCTTCCTCGATGCTAGTTCGAGCTCCAGGATTTTAAACCACCATTTCCAAGTCTTTGCAAGCCTCATTCTTGCTCAAACTCTCATGAAAACTCAAACGACCAATACCAATACGCTCCTCTTCCAAAAGTCTCCATCCTTATGTCAACAAGAACCAGCTCGCCCCCTTCCTCGAAATCGCATCGCATTGGATCTTCGCACGCTGATCGATTTAAAGTTTCGTCGAACATTCCAAAACTTTGCAACTAGGGACTATTCCACATCCTAAACCCAAATATCAACTCGAAATTAACACCTAAATCTCGAACTCCCTACATTATCCAACCCTAGAACTAAAAGAACCACGCTGGAATAATTAGTGTAAACAAAAACCACATCGGACCCTTTGAAACTGATATCAATATAAAGAGGGACTTCAAAGGAGATCGAATATACATGTAGTTGGATTTATAGGATTTTATTTGTATTTGTTTTAATTTTTGAACTTCACGATTTTTGTTGCTTGGAAAATTGCCGACGGCGGAATTTAATTGACCATGGGAAGATAGAAATTAGGTTTAGAGGAAGGTAGGGTATTTATAATATAGATTATATATCTATTTAATCAATTTAATATTCATTTTAAATCAACTGCTATTTGTATTTGTCTTCTAAAAATCCGTACGATCACATACTATAATGACCCGAAGTTCCAGTCCAATTTGAGCTGACCAAAAATACAAGTCCAACTCCAAATTAAACTGAAAATCAGGAAATTAATAGAAAGAAAACAGAGGGTGAGGAAAGATAAGATAGAAACTTAGAATAGAAGAAGAAGAACAACACAACATCAGAGTAACACGAATCTCACAGCGGAACGAATAAATATATTTCATAACATAACTTTGAAATATAACTTTGTACTTGAATATACATCATTTTCAAAGTACAACACTCACAACACTGCGAAAATAAACTATAGCTATATGATTCTGAAACCTCCTGCTCCAACTCTTCAAGTATCTATAAATCCCAACTACTTGACTGCCCGTACAAAATTGGGCACCCAAGAGTTTAGGGAAAACAAAACAAAATAAACTCCGGGTCAGTCATGGGACTGGTATGAGTAAAACAGTTTAAAACAGTTCAAGCAGGTAATCGATATCTCATAAGACCATGCTGTATAACAGAACGAGTTTTTCCCTTATGAGAATCCAAATATCTTTATATCGAAAACCTTTTGATATTATAATAATGTCTATCAACACAATATAATAATCATCTAGCAGAAACGCTTTCATCTCACGTTCTACATATATAGTACAATCAAAACCGCAAGCACGTATTGGGTAATGGATTTCCAACAATGGCAAGGTATGGAACCACCTTTCGCTAGTGTACCTCTGGAAAGGAATACACTGGGTTCAACAAGAACATCTTGCAGCCCGGCCACACATGACCGACCACTCATTTCGCTTGAGTGTATCAAATGTATATCACCAACGGTTGGGATCAGCAACCGTTTCCCGAATGGGACAGCATCAACAATAGATTTTTAGAAGTAAGTGAAACACTATATCAGGTGATTATACACCCTACTTCGGAGCGACCGGCTTAGCCATGCTGCCTGCCCAATTTCTGTCATTTATTGGATGTGAGGCTAGAAGCTACGCTTTATCATCACATCAGTTTAACTTCGAATGCCACATCGTCAAATCCATCAAATCACCGATTGACGTCCTCAACCATACATTATGTGTTAGCTAAAAGAAGTTTCCTTCTCCGCTTCCACTCTTGGTACGGTTGGAGAAATCAATATACGTGATCGTTTGGAAATACGTTGTCAGACATCCGTCCATACAAGTCATCCAGGAACAGGATGAACCGAAGGCACTATTCAGTATATCCAACTTAGGCACTGTTATCTAAGATTTATACAACATCCCTTGCACTTTACTCCGTCTTCAATTTTCTTTGGCATATATGATTCGCAATGCTTATGCCAATACAGAGTGGTTCTTTGGATAATAATCCAACCAATCTCTCCATATTAACAACGTTAAAATGGTCAAAACTTCGATAGTCTGTGATTTAACCATCAAAGAAAAACAGGTGTGCAAACAACGATATTATTTCCAAATGGAAATTCTATCAATCAATCATCAATCATATATATATATATATCCTTATTTTCTATGTTTAGAAAATATACGTTATTAACACTGGAAAACATTTCCATTGTTTATTTGCATATCACTATCATTTCACAACTATCAGTCCCTGATTGTAAACTAGTAGGAGAACAATTCTCTAAGTATAAACCCCGAAGGCCGAAACCAACATCAGATCGATACTCAGAAAACTATTCAACTTAACTAATCTCTAGTCAGTTTCTAATTTTGCTTAACTCTATTTCTTTAACTCTATGTTTGATTAACTCCTTTCGAAAAATTATATTCGATCGACTCCTTTCGAATAACTATGTTCAACTGATTCTTTTCGAATAACTACATTCGATTAACTACGTTCAATTAACTCTATCTGGTTAACTCTTATTGTCGATTTACCCTATTTATTTTCCTAAATCAATAATTCATTTATTCTATTTATTTTCCAAATAAATATTTCTTTATTATATTTATTTTCTAAATAAATATTTCCTTTATACTATTTATTTTCCATATAAATATTTCCTTTATACTACTTATTTTCTAAATAAATATTTCCTTTATAAAATCCTTTGATTTTATAACCAATTCATTTTCAATAACTCTTTGAAAATTTCTCTTTCTATATTCCGGTATTTCTATATTTACCATATCAAATCACGATGACCAATATCGTCCCAACACACATAATCGACAACAGATATATATCACATCATATATTCAATTATATGAAACGACAGTAAAATAAATGTTGAGGAATCCAGTTGGATTCCTCCAACCTGTTTCCCTGCATCACAGATGTTAAAAAATATAGATAACATCACTTTCAGTTCCATATGATATATTCTGTTAAACAGAATCAATATATAGAAATTCAACTAACTGACTAGTAGTTCAGTCAAATAGTCAACACACAGTCAATCAGCCAATATTTAACAGTTCTAAAAATACAACATGAAATTATAAACTGTTCAGAGTTAGTGAGATTTACTCACATTGGCGGTTCATCGTTAAAGAATGATAAACTGTTGTTTGATTTGAATCAAACAATTTATTTCACCTTAAATTCATACGAGCTCCAATGGACTTCCAATCAATCTCATCGCGTAGTGTCCGTCCATACGATCCCATCAGATCTTGTTTTACTGAATTTCGATCATGTATGAGGAAGTTATTGATTTTACAAGCTATACTATTATTATAAATAAAAACCAAACTTTTAATTTAAATTGGGCTCACTCTTCTCTAATGCCCAAACCCACATCACTACCCAACCCATTCACGTTATCTTCCCCAATACCAACCGTGATACCTGCTCCTCCATTCACGTTTCTAAATCTCCCACGCACCATCCATTTTCATCACCAATTCCTGAACCAAAAACACCAACGACTCCCTCATCAAAATATCATCAACTCCATACCAAAGTCTTCGAACCCGCAGCCCTCTTCGAGATCGCGTCGAACCATAATTTCACCAGCTATAGGATTTTTTTTCCATGACATCTTTTTGAACGGCATCCCCTCAAACTCCTCCCATCAACTCGGTTTCACATTTCAAACCCAACTACAACCTCAAAAACTCACATTAAAGCCTCACGAACCAAATCCGCTCAACCCTAGGACCACGGTGAAAAATGTCGACTTCAGGAAACACAGTCGAAAATCATGAAATTGGTACCAGAATAAAGTACTTCCATCATTGAATCCATACGTATATACTTTGTAATTTTTAGAAATTGATTTTTGGGATGTTTTGATTTTGGAAGGCTCATGAATTTTACTGAGGAAGAAAGAATTCTTGGCGGCTCGATTTTGACCAAATGGAGAATGAATTAGGTTAGGAAAGTTAAAGGGGGTATTTATAGGAGGCTTAGATATTTTTCCTTGATTATTATATTAATGTATATATCCTATGCTATCTATATTTATTGTTAAAAAAATCCCTATTACCACACACGATACCCAAAAATCATGAAAATTGACATGCAGCTAGAGTTCGACATTACGGTCCCAACGAAACTTGTTTCGTCGAATTCCGACTCCGTTTGCTCACACAACGTATTTTTAACCGTCGAAATACTGACTGTTTTTCACTCTAAAAATCCGTACGTCCAACACAGTGACTCTAAAATTACGGAAATTGAAATCTAGCAATAATTTGATGTTGTGAATCCAACAAAATTAGTTTCGTCGAATTCCGAGGTCATTTGCAAAACTGGCTATTTTTAAAGCTCTGGACGACCCATTTAATATATAAATATATTTAAATATAATTAAATTAAATATAAATAAATTTATATTATTGTATATATATTCACAGTGGAATACCATTCAGCTCCAGAATACTCCTATGGATTTCTAACTCGATATTTGAAATCTGGGTCATCCCGATATTCGATTTATATTGAATTTCCTTTTTAAAATATAAATAATTCCATTATAAATTATAAAGGAATTCCATAGCGACTTCTCTAAAATTTGATTTGGACATTAATCAAATTCTACACGACGTAATCCCGATTTTTCTCTTCCACTAGAAAGATATACTCCACCAGCTCCACACGTTTCTTGTTTCACAGAAATCCGGCTTAAAACGAATCCTGTACATTCAGTTGAAGTTCAAATCGCCAAATTACGAACTGCTGCGCCATTTCAAGCTCGATTTTAATTATATTATAATTCTACATTCAAACTGTCATTTATACAATATATTCGTTATTCTAACTCAGTTCTAAACTGAATTAAATATCACAGATGATCCAGTTCACACCATATCGTCATTTCAGCCAATTCTGATTATTTCAGAATTAAATATATTATTTAATTTATTATTTTAATTAAATATTCACCATTATTTAATTCCACGACCATTTAATTCACTATATCACTATTTATATAATTAAATAAATTAATTATAATACCTCTTCCAATGTGGGTCATTACAATCTTCCCCACTTAAAATAATTTCGTCCTCGAAATTGCTTAGGTAGAGAACGACCCTATCGACTAGTTTAAACATATTTGTTCACTTCCTAACTTCAGTTTCTAACTAGACCAATTTAATTTCAATTAAATTATTAATTAATTCTTATCAATGAAAATTTTAAAAAATGCTGAAAATTTTCTAACGCCTTAACTTTTCGAAAAAATTCGCCAGCACCTCCTTTGTACTGGTCAATAGGTCAAACTCCATCTCGCCTCCCTGGGCCATCTCCAACCCAAAAGAAAATCAAATAGCCTAGCGGCTTGCCAATTCGGCCCATAAATCTTATATCAAATAGATATATAAACTTGTACCTTTTGTCGACATATCAACTCTATCACTTCCATATGCTATCAACTCAGCATATACCAATGTTATCCCAATCAGATTCCAATCTGCTTTTATCCACAACACCACCATTCGCTTATATCCGAGCCAAATATCATTTCAACTCGAGTTTCTTATCGAATCCCAACTCTTAACTTGATTATCACATTACACCTCAAATTTGAATCTCACAATCCAATTTGTCTTGATATCATTCTAATTTAATCTCAGTTACCACTTTACTGGCTTTATTTTAATTCAAATTTGCTTCCACAAATTTCTGTTAAATTTGTTTTTAATTCAAACAGTCTTTCCCTGGGTGTTTTTAAACAGTTTACTCTTTTCAAAAATCAATTCTTCCTTTTGAACATGTCACTGAGCCCTTAATTAATATTCCATTAGTTAAATCACTTCTCTATTTCTTTATCAATATTTGTTAACCAAATATTTTCAATAATCATATTGGCCTTTTACGTTATTTGGAAAACATTTCCGAATATCGCCTTCCTTTATTTTCTAAACTTTAGGAAATATATGCTATTTATAATTGGAAAATATTCCAATTACTTATCTCTTTTCCAATCTTGTTTATTTCTATACTTAGGAAATATTCTTTATTATATTTCCAAGCTTACACTTATTTGGGTTTAAACGGATGTTGTGTAAAACATCGTTACGACAACCCAAATACTATATTCAACTAACTCTTATTCAACATTGATCTTTGAGCCTGAAATCTTACTATTTATTTGTTAATAATGAAATCAATCATGTTGGGGTATAACTACCTCTCAGACCTTGACTGAATAATATTTATAACGTCAAAACAGATATGACTACTTACTCGGATAATTAATACCCTACAACTACTTATCCACTTTTAAACACGTATATGCTTCCTCTTTCTATTCTTACTAGATTTTATTTTTAATCTTCCTTTTTAATTTTACTATTCTATTTCTAAGTTCGTTTCCTTATCGACTTATATATATATATATATATATATATATCGATACGTTGATTTCTAACTATCAAATTATCTTAAAAATATTCTAACTCCTTAAATTCCGGAAAAATTCGCCATAACCTCCTTTGTACCAGGAGCATCGGGGTATTTCAAATAGCCTCCCATGGCCCTCACCAATCCAATAGAAAAAGAAAAAGCCAAGCAGCTAGCCGATACGGCGCATAAAATCTCATATATGAATTAAATATATACCTTTTCGTCGAGCATTCTATTAATACACCTTCATACCTTATCCATACCTATCTCATGTATATTTATACCTGCCCAATCTATTTTAACTATACCTGATCGTTTTAACTCAATTCGTTAATTAATTTGTTAATTAACTCTTTAGTCTATTTCACTTTTATATTTGAACATGACTTGTTCAAATATATTTTAACTTGCTTATTAACTAATTTGAATCCAGATTTCAAATTTAAGTTCTATATTCGATTCAAATATACATTTACAAATCCAATTCACCTTTCAAAGTTCAACTTCAAATTCAAAACTCTTCAACTTCAAATTCAAAACTCGATTAACTAATTCCTCTGCGACTTAGTTAATTCTATTCAATTTCTATTCAAATTTTATATCACTTCTAATATTCAAATCTATATATCAAATTCTATTATTCAAATTCTATATATTCAAATTCTATAGTTTAAATTCCATTTGAATTCTATATTCAAACCCCATTTGAATTTCTATATTCAAATTCTATATCACTTCCATTGAATTTCATATATTCAAACTCTATTTCAATTCCATTGAATTTCATATACTCAAACTCTATTTGAATTCTCTATATTCAATTTCTATTTCAAACTTTCTTTATTCATTCTTTATTATAAATCCCATTTTGAAATTCAACACAACTTGTCTTTCCCAAAACAAATTCAAAACAATATCTCTGGTAGTAATTCATCACTTACAACTCGAAAATGAATACTGATGATGCAGCTGTCATCATCGGAATCTATTTTCCAGTGATCGAAGTGAGTTCAATACTATAAAACCATTTCTAACATTTCCACTTTGTAATTTATTTCAAAATATAATTCACACTGCTTGTAAAACATTTTAAAATCTCCCAGGATCTTAAATTTTCCTTATTTTTAATCCAAATCCATTTACAAACACTTATCCAATTTTCTAGAATTTTAATTCAATTTCTGGTTTAAATTTTAGATTTAACTCATCGGATTTCACGTATTTCACGTATTTCACTTATATGAATTCTGATTGGTTATTTACATAACCATTTTACTTATAATCTTACTCGATTATAATAACAACCAATATATCCATTATATTATAATTTTGATATATATATTTTCTTTATATCAAGATATACCTTGGGTAAACTTATTTTAATTTACCCTTTTTTTTAAAACATACCATGCCGACCCATCGTATTCGAGTGTTTATAAACTCCTACCGATACAGTGGATCAAACTGATCGACCAGAACCCATAAACTACTCAACCAATAAATCTCCACAATAAAAATTTATTTTTATATCATACGTTCACTCGTATATATACACTCAACTCAATCTAGGGTATTACTAACCCTATATCTACTGAGTCACGCCATAGAGCCAAGGTAATTCTCTTAACTTAAGGTCTGATACCAACTGTAATGACCCAAAATTCCGGTCCAATTTGAGCTGAACAAAAACACAAGTCCAACCCCAAATTAAACTGAAATCAGGAAATTAATAGAAAGAAAACAGAGGGTGAGGAAAGATAAGATAGAAACTTAGAATAGAAGAAGAAGAACAACACAACATCAGAGTAACACGAATCTCACAGCGGAACGAATAAATATATTTCATAACATAACTTTGAAATATAACTTTGTACTTGAATATACATCATTTTCAAAGTACAGCACTTACAACACAGCGGAAATAAACTATAGCTATATGATTCTAAAGCCTCCTGCTCCAGCTCTTCAAGTATCTGTAAATCCCGACTACTTGACTGCCCGTACAAAATTGGGCACCCAAGAGTTTAGGGAAAACAAAACAAAATAAACTCCGGGTCAGTCATGGGACTGGTATGAGTAAAACAGTTCACGCAGGTAATCGATATCTCATAAGACCACGCCGTATAACGGAACAGGTTTTTCCCTTATGAGAATCCAAATATCTTTATATCAAAAACCTTTTGATATTATAATAATGTATATCAACACAATATAATAATCATCTAGCAGAAACGCTTTCATCTCACGTTCTACATATATAGTACAATCAAAACTGCAAGCACGTATTGGGTAATGGATTTCCAACTATGACAAGGTATGGAACCACCTGTCGCTAGTGTACCTTTAGAAAGGAATACACTGGGTTCAACAAGAACATCTTGCAACCTGACAACACATGACCGACCACTCATTTCGCTTGAGTGTATCGAATGTATATCACCAACGGTTGGGATCAGCAACCGTTTACCGAATGGGACAGCATCAACAATAGATTTTTAGAAGTAATTGAAACTCTAGATCAGGTGATTATACACCCTACTTCGGAGCGAACGACTTAGCCATGCTGCCTGCCCGATTTCTGTCATTTATCGGATGTGAGGCTAGAAGCTACGCTTTATCATCACATCAGATTCACTTCGAATGCCACATCGTCAAATCCATCAAATCACCGATTGACGTCCTCAACCATACATTATGTGTTAGCTAAAAGAAGTTTCCTTCTCCGCTTCCACTCTTGGTACGGTTGGAGAAATCAATATACGTGATCGTCTGGAAATACTCTGTAAGACATCCGCCCATACAAGTCATCCAGGAACAGGATGAACCGAAGGCACTATTCAGTATACCCATCTTAGGCACTATTATCTAAGATTTATACAGCAGCCCTTGCACTTTACTCCGCCTTCAATTTTCTTTGGCATATATGATTCGCAACGCTTATGCCAATACAGAGGGGTTCTTTGGATAATAATCCAACCGGTTTCTCCGTATTAACAACGTTAAAATGGTCAAAACTTTGATAGTCTGTGATTTAACCATCAAAGAAAAACAGGTGTGCAAACAACGATATTATTTCCAAATGGAAATTCTATCAATCAATCATCAATCACACACACACATATATATATATATATATATATATATCTCCTCATTTTCTATGTTTAGAAAATATACATTATTAACACTGGAAAACATTTCCATTGTTTATTTGCATATCACTAGCATTTCACAACTATCAATCCCTGACTGTAAACTAGTAGGAGAACAATTCTTTAAGTATAAACCCCGAAGGCCGAAACCAACATCAGATCGATACTTAGAAAACTATTCAACTTAACTAATCTCTAGTCAGTTTCTAATTTTTCTTAACTCTATTTCTTTAACTCTATGTTTGGTTAACTCCTTTCGAATAATTATATTCGATCGACTCCTTTCGAATAACTATGTTCAACTGATTCTTTTCGAATAACTACATTCGATTGACTACGTTCAATTAACTCTATCTAGTTAACTCTTATTGTCGATTTACCCTATTTATTTTCCTAAATCAATACTTCATTTATTCTATTTATTTTCTAAATAAATATTTCCTTTATACTATTTATTTTCTAAATAAATATTTCCTTTCTAAAATCCTTCGATTTTATAACCAATTCATTTTCAATAACTCTTTGAAAATTTTTCTTTCTATATTCCGGTATTTCTATATTTACCATATCAAATCACGATGACCAATATCGTCCCAATACACATAATCGACAATATATGTATATCACATCATATATTCAATTATATGAAACGACAGTAAAATAAATGTTGAGGAATCTGCATCACAGATATTAAACAATATAGATAACATCACTTTCTGTTCCATATGATATATTCTGTTAAACAGAATCAATATATAGAAATTCAACTAACTGACTAACAGTTCATTCAAATAGTCTACACACAGCCAATCAGCCAATATTTAACAGTTCTAAAAATACAACATGAAATTATAAACTGTTCAGAGTTAGTGAGATTTTCTCACGTTGGCAGGTCATCGTTAAAGAACGATAAACTGTTGTTTGATTTGAATCAAACAATTTATTTCGCCTTAAATTCATACGAGCTCCAATGGACTTCCGGTCAGTCTCATCGCGTAGTGTCCATCCATACGATCCCATCGGATCTTGTTTTGCTGAATTTCGATCATGGATGAGGAAGTTATTGATTTTACAGGCTATACTATTATTATAAATAAAAACCAAACTTTTAATTTAAATTGGGCTCACTCTTCTCTAAGGCCCAAACCCACTTCACTACCCAACCCATTCACGTTATCTTCCCCAATACCAACCGTGATACCTGCTCCTCCATTCACGTTTCTAAATCTCCCATGCACCATCTATTTTCACCGCCGATTGCTGAACCAAAAACACCAAAGACTCCCTCATCAAAATATCATCAACTCCATACCAAATTCTTCGAACCCGCAGCCCTCTTCGAGATCGTGTCGAACCATAATTTCACTAGCTACAGGAATTTTTTCCACGACATCTTTTTGAACGGCATCCCCTCAAACTCCTCCTATCAACTCGGTTTCACATTTCAAACCCAACTACAACCTCAAAAACTCACATCAAAGCCTCACTAACCAAATCCGCTTAACCTTAGGACCACGGTGAAAAATGTCGACTTCAGGAAACAAAGTCGAATTATCGACTATTTTTCACATAGCATATTTTTAAAGTCAAATTATCGACTATTTTTCACATTTAAATCTCGTACGGCCACATACTAACTACAAGAATCACGAAAATTGAATTCTAACAATAATTTAATATTCCGGATCTGAAAAAATTGGTTTCATTGAAAATGGAGGTCGTTTGTAAAAATGGCTATTTTCTAAGCTCTAAATAAACTCATTTAAATATTAATATATTTAAAAATAATTAAACTAAAAAAAATTAATATTATCGTAACTATTCACATAGAATATCATACAGCTCCAAAATAAACATATTGAGATATATAACTCGATATTTCAATTTTCCCGGTTATATCGATAATTGATTTATATTAAAATCCTTTTATAATATAAACAAATCATTATAAATTATAAAGGAATTCCATAGCGACTTCCTGGAAATTTGATTTGGATATAACTCATAATCTACATGATGAAATCTCGATTTTTCTCTTCCACTAGAAAAATATACTTCACCAGCTCCGAACATTTCTTGTTTCACAGAAATCCAACTTAAAACGGATTATGTTTATTTGTTTAAAGTTCGAATCACCAAATTACGAACTGCCACGCCATTTCGAGCTCGATTATAACTATAATATAATTTATGTAATCAACTAACATTTATAAATAAATTCGTTAATATAATTCAATTCTAAACTGAATTATATATTTTAAATTATCCAGTTCACACAATATTGTGATTTCTGTTATTTTCGATTATTTCAGAAATAATTATATCATTCTATTATTTAATTTAATTAAATATTATTTAACTATGGTCATTTTAAATTACCAAAACATTATTTAAATAATTAAATAAATTATTTATTATCCGTAAAAATATGGGACGTTACATTCTTCCCTCCTTAAAAGAATTTCGTCCCGAAAATTACTTAGGTGGAAAGTAAACCCTATAACTGGGTTAAAAATTATTTGTTTACTTCTTGAATTTCAGTTTCACTGTACTAATGAATTTCAATTAAATATTAATTCATTCTTATTAACGAAAATTTTCTAACATCCTAAATTTTCGAAAAATTTCGCCGGCACCTCCTTTGTACGGCTCAATCGGTACAATACAATTTGCCTCTCTATGCCTTCACCAACCCAAAAGAAAATCAAACAGCCAAGCGGCTTGCTAAATTGGCTCATAAAAACCTCATACCCAATATAAAGTATAAACTTGTACCTTGTGTCGGGCATACCATTATATCCTTTCCATTTGTTACCAATTCTGTATATACCAATGTCATCCCCAATCAATCTCCAATCGATTCATCCTCAAACTCAATCATTTGGTTCTATCCGAGCCAAAATTCATTTCAAACTCAAGTACTATTCTTGATTCCAACTCCTTAACCCACCAATCCAACATACTTAACCTTGTTAAGTTCCATTACAACATTCCATTAACTAATTAATTTCCCAAATTAATTATCTTAATCTCAAAATCCAAAATATGATTTTTTATTTATTCCAAAAATCAATCCATTTACTCAACTGAGTTCAATTATATAACAAATTTCAATTTTACTCGATATTACTCCATTTCAATATTGTTTCCACTTAACTGGTTTCAATTCAGTTCCAATTTGTTTCCACAAATTTTTATTAATTTGATTTCAAATCAGACCATCTCTCCTGGGAGTTTTAAATGGATTAGCTTTTTTAAAAATAAATTATTCCTTTTTGGTATTTCAAAACAACTTGTTTTGCCAAAAAAAATTCGAAATCAATTTCTTTGGTAGTAATCCGTCACTTAGAACTCGAAAATGAGCACTCATGACGTGGCCAACATCATCAGGGTTATTTCCTAGCTACTGAAGTGAGATCAATACTATATCACTTTTCAAAACAATTTTTAAACACTTCTATTTTGAAATTATTTCAAAATATCCTTCATAATGCTTGTAAAACAATTTAAAATCTCCCAGGATTTAAAAATTCTCATATATTTAATCCAAATCCATTTATAAACACTTATAAAACTTTTAATTCCAATTCTAATTTTAATTTCAGATTCAATTCATTTCGTAACACTTATACGAATTTTATTTGGTTATATATATATAACTATCTCAATTATAATCTTATTCGATTATAATAACAACCAACACGTCCAATATACTATACTAATTCCAAGATAAATATTTCTTTTATAAAAAATATATTTTGGGTAAAATTATTCCATTTACCCACTTTTCAAAACATACCATGTCGGTTCATCGTATTCAAGCGTTAGAAACCCCATCGATATAGTGGTTCAAACTGATCGACCAAAATTCATAAACCACTCAATCAATGAATCTCCACAATATAAAATCATTTTATGTTAAATCTACAAATACGCTCTCTCGTATATATACACTCAACTCAATCTAGGGCATTACTAAACTCATATCTACTGAGTCATGCCACAAAGCCAAGGTAATTACTTAACCTAGCTATAATACTACTGTAACGATGTAACGACACGGGTTTCGCCCGGACCTAATCGATCGCTAAACCGACCAAGACCGTTCGAATCCCGCATACGCTAACTTTGGGTATACAACACATCAGAATAAATAACAGAAGACTTCAATAAACATCATAATAATGTTACATCAGAGTACAGAATATCAGAGTATATCGAAAATAATACACAGCGGAAGATAAATTTACATAAATGTAATACAATGCACAACGGAAATATAAACTACACAGCGGAAGACTGTAAATGCCTGGACACAGCTTAAAGCTTCAATCCAGAATCCTGCTCAATACATCTGCAAAATAAAACTACTCGACTGCCCGTGTGGAAAATAGGGGCACCCGAGTTCGCAAGGGAAAAGCAAACTACGAGTCAGTCATGGGACTGGTGTGAGAAACTCTAACAGTTATAATTAACTTATTTACTAAAATGGCATATCACGGGACCACGCCGCTATCGCGGAACGGGTTTACCCCCATGAATATCAGTGTATAAACAATAATCAATATAGATATATGGATCTACTATGCATCAATCAACATGCAATATCCCAATCTACCCATTTAGATTAATCACTACACTTAGATTTTCTAAATCCAATTCAATTTACAGAAATTATTCCTTTGGATTTTATTCCCGATTTCTTATTTCAAATCATTTGAAATACATATCTAACTTTCTATATCAAAGTAGATTTCACTTCGGGATCTCAAATCAAATCATTTGGAAATATTAATTCCAAAACATAACAATGCATACAAACAAGTATGCAACCAAATATCGTGCTCCCCATCGACAAGGCAAAGGGTACGCACCTCGCAACTCGATATATATATGTGCACCTACCCCACGTAGGAGTAGGCTACACCGACGATGCACCTCCCACACATGGAGAGCATACACCGCCCTCTCACCCATACTTTTAGTCTCAGGGTTACCCGACTCTTTAGCCACATACTAAATCATTTCATATCCCGAAGTAGGAAAAATCATTTCACAACGTAATAATCACAAGTACTTTCAAAATATAGTACTTCACATTAGTAATTCACGCATATGTTCAGTCACTATTAATCACATAGCCTTTGAGCTCGTACGTCTCAAAGAAGGGTGTTAAGCAAAAGAATAAATTCTCCGCCACCAAACAGATACATCATCAATAGCAACTAATCGAATACGCGATGAACCACAATGTAACATATAATACATTTCTAAATCATTTTAGAAATCATCAGGTTTTGGGCCTCGAAATCCTTTCTGTTTTATAAAACATTTTTATAAAACATTCCCTGTCCAAAATCGGGAATACATTTCTTTTCACTTAAGAAAAATATCATTTCACAATCATTCGTTAAGTTTGAAATGAACACAACATCGCTAAACACCTTATCGTCAAATCGTGAAGTGTTTCACAAGGAGTTAGCACATAGATATTTTCAACCCAACCCAATGCTAAATGTAAAAGCATACTCTGCTCATAAACTGGTCGAGCACAATCCATACAATCAATCAATCAAATTTGACATTAAATATAAGGTTTTGAATAAAGATAGTATCGACTTATATTCAACATCAAATCCTGAAACCAACAGATATCATATCGGGAATAACGATATCTTCCAAACTCCCATCACAATATCTGTATAATCATGGAATCCAATATCGAAAATATCCATTGATAATTTCAATTCAAATCTAATCCAATTTATTTATTTATAACCATTGAATTATTTTTCTAGTTAATAACTAGTTCATTTCGATAAAAATATGGAGCTTCTCATCCCAATTTTTCCCAAATCATTTCTTATGATTTTACACAAATTATTACTATTTCTAATAATTTTATCAAGGTCCATACAGTCGATTTCCATCAACGGCCATCGAACTGCACTTACAGTGACCTTTTTCGAATTTGATTTGGACGTATCTCCAAATCCAACCGTTATATTTCAAATTTCTAATATTCGTCAGAAAGCTCTTTTCGATACGAACCCAACGGTTCCGGTTTTAGGAGAATCCGACGGTCGGATCTCCCGTAATATCCGTTCGAAGTTAATGGTCGAAATTCACGAACTGCCGCGGCGCGGCGCGTTCTATTCAGGCCATTATATATATAATATATATATATATTATATATATTTCGTCGATTTCCTTTTTAAAACGAATTTTATAAATAGTTTTGAATTCGTTTCAAAAACATTTCAACTTCCTTTTCAAATTCAAATCAAAATTGAATTCTTCCTTATAAATTCGTTTTAAAATTCATTTCTATTCAATTCAAATTTCAATTCAATTTGAATTCATTTCAATTCGGTTTCAATTCAATTCGAATTCGTTTTCTATTCAACTCAATTCGAATTCGTTTTCTATTCAACTCAATTCGAATTCGTTTTCTATTCAGTTCAATTCGAATTCATTTCAGATACATCGTTTTCAATTCGAATATTTCATATACATCGTTTTCATTTCATATATATATATATATTCACTTTTCAATATATACGATATTTTTACTTTCAATATATACAATATTTTCACTTTCAATATAAATGATATTTTCACTTTCAATATATACGATATTTTTACTTTTCAATATATACGACATTTTCACTTTCATATACATGTTATTTCACTTTTCATATATATATATTTCACTTCGCTATATATATAAATTTCACTTTTCATATATATGTTATTTCACTTTTCATATATATGTTATTTCACTTTTCATATATATATTCATTTCACATCACGATCAATTTTCACACAGAACACAACCAAACAAACAAGTCGTCCATGGTCTGTGGACGACGGGGAACAGTTCATGAATGCAGTTACAAAATAAATAACTGTACAGAAAATTTTAAAGTGAGAGAATTCTCACCTTGATTGGCGATTATTTTGACTGAATTAACTGGAGCTCAATTCAGTGAAAATTTCCAATTGCTCCAGTTTCTATTCTGGTCTGTTCTGCAATGTAGTGTACTTTAAGACGGTCGCATTGCGACTTGTTTCGTTGAATTCTGTTCTGTTATGAACAAGTTATAAAGATTTAAAATTTAATTACATAATTATAATTAATAAATAATTAATTATTAAAATAAGGGGATAATCATCCCCAATCCATCGTCTTCTCTAGGCGACTCTCGCCTCAAACCTCGACTTCAACTACTGATCATTGCACCGCCTCCGTCCAACCTGAAGTCGATCCACCGACGTCACTTCGAAGGGCTTCACAGCCTCCTCCAACGCCTGAAGGCGCGTGAATCTCGGTGGCCACAGGGGCCACGAACTCCATCTCAAACCGTCGGTTTTTGAGTGCTACAATCTCGCGAGATACTCCACGAACCATAATCTCCACCGTTGATTCAAAAGGGCTTGAGAATCTCTCCATTTTCCTTTTTGAATTTTTGATTTTCATTGCATATCCTAGGAGATCGAATGGGATTATTTTTGGAGCATTCGGATCGTCGGTTGGGAAGAAGGCGGCTGAACGTGATAAATGATTTAGGGTTAGGTTTGACCGCGTTGACCCCTTATATAGATATTTTTATTTTTATTTTATTTAATTATTTTAATTCCTAAAAAGTTGACTTTCACATACGACCTCTAAACGAGGTCCACCGCCTGTCGTCCATAGCGTTTAACCCCCATTCCGAACACAATGGGATATGTATCGCAAGTTGATTTGATCGTTACAATCAGTTTCCGTTGAATTTACATTTAAATCACTATATTGAATTTTAAACGTACATTTCAAATTACCGGGGTCACATATCAACTCTATAAATTCCATAAAAATATTTTCTAACTTCGTATTGACGATACGGTCCTAACAAAACTAGTTTCGTTGAATTCTGACACCGTTTGAAAAATGACCAATTTCCAGTCGATTAAAATCAACTGAAACTGGTCAAACGCGTTTTCCTTTGCCACGCTCACATATTGATTCGAAAAATTATGAAATTTGAAACCTAGCAATAATTTGACACTGCGGATCCAACAAAAGAGGTTTCGTCGAAATCCGAGGTCGTTTGCAAAATGTCCATTTTTAAGGGCCTGAATTCCATAGCGACTATTCAGAATTTTCATCTGGACATATCTATTGATTCCCGCTATGAAATTTGGGTTTTTCGGATTCGATAGAAAGATAATATCAATTAGATCCTATCATTTTTGGTTTCACTAAAATCCGGATTGTTTTGCACCCGGTACATTCAATTGAAGTTTGAAATCGAATTATCGAACTACCGCGCCATTTTCAATTCTATTTATAATTATATATAAATATTTATATTCTAACGACGACGCGTATAATATATACGTTCGAATTATATTCAAAATAAATTTCACGTCGATATTATTTAAAATAATTCATTTTAAATAATCAAAATTCGCTAAAATTGCCAAAATAAAAATTTTAAACTGGCCCAGATTTTCGGGTCGTTACAATCTCCCCCACTTAAAATTTTTCGTCCCCGAAAAGGAACAAAGTCGAAAGTGGTTTGATTAATCAGCTCTACATTCGATTTGGCTTCCATTCTCCAACTTTTCAGTTTCTGAGAATTTTCAAATTTTCAAAAATTTGGCTAACACCCTAAATTTTCGAAAAATTTCGCCATAACCTCCCCTGCACCGGGAGCATCGGGGAATTTCAAATAGCTTCCCCGGTCCTTCAGATCTCAAAAAGAAAAAGAAAAAGCCAAGCGGCTAGCCAATAGGCTCATAAAATCATCATCACCCAAACAAAACAGTAAATTATGTAGTAAACATGTACCTATTTGTCGGGCAAACAAATTTTATTCTCTGCTCTAGCCTCCTTGCTATGACCTGTTCAATGTAAGTATATGTATATGCAAGCAAATGCGACCAATTTTCAATACCGTTCAATATTTGGTTCTATTAGGCATAATGGTTCAAAATTAGCAAACAAATAAACAAACAACACAAACATCAATCAATTAATTGATTATATTTTCAAATATATAATTTTATATATTTAAAATCATATTTTCTAAAATTAGATTATATATATAATCACAGATACGTTATTTATAAAAAAATAACTCTCGACTCATTCTGGGGCATTTCTAACCCCATCTCTAACGAGTCACTCATTCTAGAATGCTACTGATTCTATCTCTAATGAGGATTCTTTTATAGGACACTACTAATCCTACCTCTGATGAGTCTTTTATTCTGTTCTAACGAGTTGTACCCCAAAGATTTGAGTTTAACCAAAGCTCTGATACCACGTGTAACGACACGGGTTTCGCCCGGACCTAATCGATCGCTAAACCGACCAAGACCGTTCGAATCCCGCATACGCTAACTTTGGGTATACAACACATCAGAACAAATAACAGAAGACTTCAATAAACATCATAATAATGTTACATCAGAGTACAGAATATCAGAGTATATCGAAAATAATACACAGCGGAAGATAAATTTACATAAATGTAATACAATGCACAGCGGAAATATAAACTACACAGCGGAAGACTGTAAATGCCTGGACACAGCTTAAAGCTTCAATCCAGAATCCTGCTCAATACATCTGCAAAATAAAACTACTCGACTGCCCGTGTGGAAAATAGGGGCACCCGAGTTCGCAAGGGAAAAGCAAACTACGAGTCAGTCATGGGACTGGTGTGAGAAACTCTAACAATTATAATTAACTTATTTACTAAAATGGCATATCACGGGACCACGCCGCTATCGCGGAACGGGTTTACCCCCATGAATATCAGTGTATAAACAATAATCAATATAGATATATGGATCTACTATGCATCAATCAACATGCAATATCCCAATCTACCCATTTAGATTAATCACTACACTTAGATTTTCTAAATCCAATTCAATTTACAGAAATTATTCCTTTGGATTTTATTCCCGATTTCTTATTTCAAATCATTTGAAATACATATCTAACTTTCTATATCAAAGTAGATTTCACTTCGGGATCTCAAATCAAATCATTTGGAAATATTAATTCCAAAACATAACAATTCATACAAACAAGTATGCAACCAAATATCGTGCTCCCCATCGACAAGGCAAAGGGTACGCACCTCGCAACTCGATATATATATGTGCACCTACCCCACGTAGGAGTAGGCTACACCGACGATGCACCTCCCACACATGGAGAGCATACACCGCCCTCTCACCCATACTTTTAGTCTCAGGGTTATCCGACTCTTTAGCCACGTACTAAATCATTTCATATCCCGAAGTAGGAAAAATCATTTCACAACGTAATAATCACAAGTACTTTCAAAATATAGTACTTCACATTAGTAATTCACGCATATGTTCAGTCACTATTAATCACATAACCTTTGAGCTCGTACGTCTCAAAGAAGGGTGTTAAGCAAAAGAATAAATTCTCCGCCACCAAACAGATACATCATCAATAGCAACTAATCGAATACGCGATGAACCACAATGTAACATATTATACATTTCTAAATCATTTTAGAAATCATCGGGTTTTGGGCCTCGAAATCCTTTCTGTTTTATAAAACATTTTTATAAAACATTCCCTGTCCAAAATCGGGAATACATTTCTTTTCACTTAAGAAAAATATCATTTCACAATCATTCGTTAAGTTTGAAATGAACACAACATCGCTAAACACCTTATCGTCAAATCGTGAAGTGTTTCACAAGGAGTTAGCACATAGATATTTTCAACCCAACCCAATGCTAAATGTAAAAGCATACTCTGCTCATAAACTGGTCGAGCACAATCCATACAATCAATCAATCAAATTTGACATTAAATATAAGGTTTTGAATAAAGATAGTATCGACTTATATTCAACATCAAATCCTGAAACCAACAGATACCATATCGGGAATAACGATATCGATATCTTCCAAACTCCCATCACAATATCTGTATAATCATGGAATCCAATATCGAAAATATCCATTGATAATTTCAGTTCAAATCTAATCCAATTTATTTATTTATAACCATTGGATTATTTTTCTAGTTAATAACTAGTTCATTTCGATAAAAATATGGAGTTTCTCATCCCAATTTTTCCCAAATCATTTCTTATGATTTTACACAAATTATTACTATTTTTAATAATTTTATCAAGGCCCATACAGTCGATTTCCATCAACGGCCATCGAACTGCACTTACAGCGACCTTTTTCGAATTTGATTTGGACGTATCTCCAAATCCAACCGTTAGATTTTAAATTTCTAATATTCGTCAGAAAGCTCTTTTCGATACGAACCCAACGGTTCTGGTTTTAGGAGAATCCGACGGTCGGATCTCCCGTAATATCCGTTCGAAGTTAATGGTCGAAATTCACGAACTGCCGCGGCGCGGCGCGTTCTATTCAGGCCATTATATATATAATATATATATATATATATATTATATATTTCGTCGATTTCCTTTTTAAAACGAATTTTATAAATAGTTTTGAATTCGTTTCAAAAACATTTCAACTTCCTTTTCAAATTCAAATCAAAATTGAATTCTTCCTTATAAATTCGTTTTAAAATTCATTTGTATTCAATTCAAATTTCAATTCAATTTGAATTCATTTCAATTCGGTTTCAATTCAATTAGAATTCGTTTTCAATTCAATTCAATTCGAATTCGTTTCGTTTCAATTCAATTCGAATTCGTTTTCTATTCAACTCAATTCGAATTCGTTTTCTATTCAGTTCAATTCGAATTCATTTCATATACATCGTTTTCAATTCGAATATTTCATATACATCGTTTTCATTTCATATATATATATATATTCACTTTTCAATATATACGATATTTTTACTTTCAATATATACAATATTTTCACTTTCAATATAAATGATATTTTCACTTTCAATATATACGATATTTTTACTTTTCAATACATACGACATTTTCACTTTCATATACATGTTATTTCACTTTTCATATATATATTTCACTTCGCTATATATATAAATTTCACTTTTCATATATATGTTATTTCACTTTTCATATATATGTTATTTCACTTTTCATATATATATATATATATATATTCATTTCACATCACGATCAATTTTCACACAGAACACAACCAAACAAACAAGTCGTCCATGGTTTGTGGATGACGGGGAACAGTTCATGAATGCAGTTACAAAATAAATAACTGTACAGAAAATTTTAAAGTGAGAGAATTCTCACCTTGATTGGCGATTATTTTGACTGAATTAACTGGAGCTCAATTCAGTGAAAATTTCCAATTGCTCCAGTTTCTATTCTGGTCTGTTCTGCAATGTAGTGTACTTTAAGACGGTCGCATTGCGACTTGTTTCGTTGAATTCCGTTCTGTTATGAACAAGTTATAAAGATTTAAAATTTAATTACATAATTATAATTAATAAATAATTAATTATTAAAATAAGGGGATAATCACCCCCAATCCATCGTCTTCTCCAGGCGACTCTCGCCTCAAACCTCGACTTCAACTACTGATCATTGCACCGCCTCCGTCCAACCTGAAGTCGATCCACCGACGTCACTTCGAAGGGCTTCACAGCCTCCTCCAATGCCTGAAGGCGCATGAATCTCGGTGGCCACAGGGGCCACGAACTCCATCTCAAACCGTCGGTTTTTGAGTGCTACAATCTCGCGAGATACACCACGAACCATAATCTCCACCGTTGATTCAAAAGGGCTTGAGAATCTCTCCATTTTCCTTTTTGAATTTTTGATTTTCATTGCATATCCTAGGAGATCGAATGGGATTATTTTTGGAGCATTCGGATCGTCGGTTGGGAAGAAGACGGCTGAACGTGATAAATGATTTAGGGTTAGGTTTGACCGTGTTGACCCCTTATATAGATATTTTTATTTTTATTTTATTTAATTATTTTAATTCCTAAAAAGTCGACTTTCACATACGACCTCTAAACGAGGTCCACCGCCTGTCGTCCATAGCGTTTAACCCCCATTCCGAACACAATGGGATATGTATCGCAAGCTGATTTGATCGTTACAATCAGTTTCCGTTGAATTTACATTTAAATAACTATATTGAATTTTAAACGTACATTTCAAATTACCGGGGTCACATATCAACTCTATAAATTCCATAAAAATATTTTCTAACTTCGTATTGACGATACGGTCCTAACAAAACTAGTTTCGTTGAATTCTGACACCGTTTGAAAAATGGCCAATTTCCAGTCGATTAAAATCAACTGAAACTGGTCAAACGCGTTTTCCTTTGCCACGCTCACATATTGATTCGAAAAATTATGAAATTTGAAACCTAGCAATAATTTGACACTGCGGATCCAACAAAAGAGGTTTTGTCGAAATCCGAGGTCGTTTGCAAAATGTCCATTTTTAAGGGCCTGAATTCCATAGCGACTATTCAGAATTTTCATCTGGACATATCTATTGATTCCCGCTATGAAATTTGGGTTTTTCGGATTCGATAGAAAGATAATATCAATTAGATCCTATCATTTTTGGTTTCACTAAAATCCGGATTGTTTTGCACCCGGTACATTCAATTGAAGTTTGAAATCGAATTATCGAACTACCGTGCCATTTTCAATTCTATTTATAATTATATATAAATATTTATATTCTAACGACGACGCGTATAATATATACGTTCGAATTATATTCAAAATAAATTTCACGTCGATATTATTTAAAATAATTCATTTTAAATAATCAAAATTCGCTAAAATTGCCAAAATAAAATTTTTAAACTGGCCCAGATTTTCGGGTCGTTACAAACGACCCGGGGGATTTGCGACCTTGGTTATCAGCATAACTCAATGTCGACTACCCAAGCAGCAGAAATACCAGATAGTTAATAGAAAGAAGTTAGAGGGTGAGAATAGATAAGATAGAAAAATTAGAATAGAAGAAGAAGAAGATCACAATAACAGAATCAGAGTAGCAAGAATCTCAAAGAGGAACGAATGAAATATAACATAACTTTGAAATAAAACCAGTATACGTATACAACTACATTTATTAGAGTACAACACTTACAACACAGTGGAAATAAATAATTGCTATAAAATCCTAAAGCCTCCTGCTCCAAGCTCTCAGTATATCTGTAAAATCCTGACTACTTGACCGCCTGTATAAATTTAGGCACCTAAGAGTAGGGAAAACAAAATAAAATAAACTCTGGGTCAGTCATGGGACCGGTGTGAGTAAATAATTTAAAATAGTTTGAGAAAATAAACGATATCTCATAAGACCATGCCGTATAACACGGAACAAGTTTTTCCCTTATGAGAATCCAAAGCATTTTATTTAACATTAAAAATCCTTTTGCAAGAAACAGTGATATTTTATATCAAAACTCCCTTGATATTATGATAGTTTCTATCAACCGCAATATAATAATCATCTAGCAGAACGCTTTCATCTCACGTTCCACATACATAATATATAATCAAAAACCGCGGGCGCTTACTGGTTAATGAATTCCAACTGGCAAGGTATGGGACTACCTACCGATTTTGTATCTCTAGAGAGGATTACACCGGGTTCAACAAGAACATCTTGTAACCCAGGCTTAATATGATCGGTCACTCATTTCGCTTGAGTGTACTAAATTTATTATCACCAACGGTTGGGATCAACAACCGTTTCCCGAAAGGGACAACATAGAAATAGATTATAGAAGTAAATGGAATTAATCTAGATCAGGTGACAATACGCCCTAATTGGCAGCTAACCACTTAGCCATGCGACCTACCCGATTTTTAATAATTCCTGGTTGTAAAGCTTGAGGTCATAATGTACAGATCACACATTATTTACTTTGAATGTCACATCGTCATACCCGCCAAATCACAAATTGATTTCTCCAAACATACCACGGGTATACAGCAAAGAGAAACGATTTCCTCTGCCACCAAATGTAAATACGTTTGAAGAGATCAACTTACGTGATCTATTAAATATACTCTATCAGACATTCTTCCATACAAGTTGTCCTAGGACTGTTGTTCTGGGACTGCACAAACCAAAGGCACTATTCTGTAAACCCATTTTAGGCAATTTCTACATAGGATTTGCCAGAACAGCCCTTGCACAAACTCTGTCTTCAATTATCGTCGTCATAATTGATTCACAATGTTAGTGCCCATACTGAGTGGTTTTCAGATAATAAATCTGATCCTAGTCTCTCCGTATTAACAATGGAAATGGTCAAAAACTTTGATAGTCGGTTATTTAACTATTAAAGGAAAACATTTGTACAAACAACGGTCGTATTTCCAAATGGAAATCTTACCGAGTAAATCATCAATCAACACTGATCTCCTTTAATTTAATTTGTCATTCAATTATCCATTTCCTTATTCTTGTTCCATATGTTGGTATTTCTTATTTTCTAAATTTAGAAAATATATGTTATTAATCATTGGAAAAAAATTCCATATTTACTCTCATTTCTATTTTATTTATATTAGAAAACATTTCTGATTCTTATTTGGAAAACATTTCCAAGACTCCTTCATTGGGTTTATACAGATTTAAATAAAACATTCTATGCCAACTCGAACCATTACACTCATTAACTAAATTCACTTAAATAAAGTTCACTATCAAACCATAACCATTCCTTATTTAAAAATGAAGTCAATCATGTTGGGGTATAACTACCTCTCAGACCTTAACTGAATAACATTTCTAACCTCGAAATAGACAAAGTTCACCTTTTAAATCATTAACAAACTTCCTTAGGTAACTCTTGGATTCTATTTACGAAGCCACTTCTTTTACATAAATCATTTGATTTTAACAATAGTTTTATAATCCCATGCTTCCGAAATATAATAACTTAAATATAACTTTTATTTATTAATTTGGATAAATAAACAAACAACTAATTTATTAATAAATAAACAAATCTTGATTAAAAATGAAAAGTGAATAGTGCTTTCCCAAATTTGATATAATTGAATTTCAACGTATAATTCTCACTTGAATAATCTCTATTCAATAACTCTCTTTCCAATAAACTCTATTCGATAACTATTTTCTTTGAATAAACTATATTCGATAATCTCTCTTTCGAATAAACTATATTCGATAATCTTTCTTTGAATAAATATATTCGATAACTCTTTTCTTTGAATAAACTATATTCGATAATCTCTCTTTCGAATAAACCATATTCGATAATCTCTCTTCGAATAACTATATTTGGTAACTCTTTTCTTCGAATAAACTATATTTGATAATATCTCTTCGAATAACTATATTCGATAATCTTCCTTCGAATAACTATATTCGATAACTCTTTTCTTTTAATAAACTATATTCAATAACCTCTCTTCCGAATAACCCATATTCGATAATCTCTCTTCGAATAACTATATTTTATAACACTTTTCTTTGAATAAACTACATTCGATAATCTCACTTTCAAATAAACTATATTCGATAATCTTTCTTCGAATAACTATATTTGATTAACTCTATTCGAATAACTAATATTCGACTAACTCTGATTCGATTAACTCTATTCGATTAGCTCCATTCAATTTACTCTTATTGGTTAACTAATATTCGATTAACTCTATTCGAATAACTCTATTCAAATAACTAATATTCGATTAACTTTGACTCGATTAACTCTATTCGAATAACTTATATTCAATTTAACTCTATCCGGATAACTAATATTCTATTTAACTCTATTCAAATAACTAATATTAGATTTAACTCTATTCGAATAACTAATATTCATTTTAACTCTATTCGAATAACTAATATTCGATTTAACACTATTCGAATAACTAATATTTGATTTAACTCTATTCGATTAACTTATATTCGATTTAACTCTATTTGAATAACTAATATTCGATTTAACTCTATTCGAATAAATAATATTCGATATAACTCTATTCGCATAACTTATATTCGACATAACTCTATTCGAATAACTAATATTCGATTAAACTCTATTCGAATAACTCTATTCGAATAACTCTATTCGATCAACTCTGTTTCCTACCTCATTCAAATTCCTATTTGAATTCCTATTTCAAAACCCAATTTTCCTTATAAATGTTTTAATTTATAAAATATTTATTTTAATCTGTTATTCACATCGAATATGAAAAATATTTCTTTTATATAATCCATTATGTTTGATTTCGTATTTTAAAATGATATCCCATTTCCAAATTCTATTTATACTTCTGTTTATAGAATTATTCATACAAAATCTCCTTTTTATTTCGAACACTTAAATCTCATTTATAATTCCCTTTATAAATGTTGAGTTTACATTCTATTTAAAATATCGGTGTCAAAACCGATTTCTACTTCTCTATATAAGTTCAGACTTATATATTCCATTTATCACTTGATAAATATTTTATTTAATTTATAAAACATTATTTATAAATTAATCTTCTCAATTTATATGTTAAAACAGATTCAATTTAAAATCTACTTTAAATTAATCTTTTCCATTTATCTGTTAAAACCGATTTCCATTTAATATTTATTTTCCACATATTTCCTTTTATAAAATTTTATTCATTTCCCAAATATTTCCTTTTATAAAATTCTATTCATTTTATAAATATTTCCTTTTATAATTCTATTTATTTTCTAAATAAATATTCCTTTTATAATTTTATTTATTTTCTAAATAAATATTCCTTTATAAAATTCCTTGATTTTATAAATATTTCCTTTTATAAAATCCTATGATTTTATAAATATTTCCTTTTACAATTTTTTTTGATTTTATAAATATATTATTTCCAATAAACACTTTGAAAATCCCCTTTTCACATTTCTATATTTATTATGGTATTTAAAATATCAAAAAGCAATACTAGTGTCATCATAGTCAAATCATATATTATATATCACGTCGTATATCACAATATATGGAAAAAACCAGTATTATAAATATTGAGGAATCTAGTTAGATCCCTCCAACCTGTTTCCCTGCATCCACAGATGTTAAACAATATAATTAACATTACTTTCATTTCAATATGAAATATTCTGATCAACAGAACCAATATTTGATTAACGATATATATATTTGTATACATATTACTAGATCTATAATTTCAACCAATCAATTAACAAATCATCCAAACAATCAACACACAACAATCAACCATCATTTATCAGTTATATAAATAAGTTATAAAAATATAATTGGGCAGAGTTTGTGAGTTTTACTCACATTGGTAATTCATCGTTAAATAGTGATATACGTTCAACGGTTCTGTTCAGGCACTTTATTTTTCCATAAATCCAGGCGAGCTCCAATCCCCTCCAAATCAGTTCCATTGTGTAATCCTCAACCATATTATCCCAACGGATCTTGTTTCGCTGAATTCTGATTATGTATGGAAAAGATATATATTTTACAACTTAACGTACTATTAAAATTAAAACCAAACTTAATTTATTATTAGTTGGGCCTCACCCCTCAAGAACCGGCCCAATCCCCTTTTTAAATCCCCCAGCCCATTTTCCTGTTGCCTTCTTCTCCATTGCTAGTTCGAGCTCTGTGACATCCCACGTCCGTTAATGTAACTACTAAGGGAATGCATTAAGTTCCGTGAAGCGTTATAGGTAATCAGACACAGAATAATTACAAGATAGATATAAATAAGATAGCATCGGAAATTTAAATTTTTATTTCAATAAAAATACCGTGGTCCATAATTTCATATGTCACAAAAACCATTACGACAAAATAACTTATGTCTTGCATCATCAGAGTACATAAGTAAATAAAAAGCATAATTCCCCAAATGAAAGGGTTAAGCGATAGTAGAGACAAGAACTTGAGCCATACTTCAGCAATAGCTCCGAGCAAAATGATATCTGAATCCTAACTAAGCCTGGGTGTTTCCTCCCTGTGAACCTGGGGGGGGGGGGGGGGGGGGACGGAAGAAAGATGGAGAAACAAAAGAGGGTCAGACAATAAGTCTGGCGAGTCTAGTTACTTTTAGCTAGTAGATAAATACAAGTAACATGATAGGCATATAAAGTGGATAAGGGAGATCACTACATAAATGGCAGGTGTGACAAGGTAATAAAGATAAAGTGTACATGCCTCACTAATGATTTCTCTGCACTGTTACTAGTATATCCAGAAAGAGATGATCCCTCTAACTATAAGGTGGTAGATTTAGGTATACCTCCAAATGTATCCTAGCTACTACCCTGATCGATCGGCTCCTTAACCCTCGTAGATAACTTGTGGTGGCCCCACGGTAGGAGGTATCACTTCCTAAAGTGGCAACCCGTCATCGTAAAAATGTGCACAACCATATCTACAAGTGTCACGGTCGTCTTATCCCCCTCTGCCAAGCTCATGCACGCACATGTCCCGGTCGGTTTGCGCCGCCTACACCGTCCTCCACGTTTGGATCTCTTACAACCAGTCAGTAAGTGTGCCCCTTCTCTGCCTTGTACGGAATACTTTGTTTGATACCTACCCCGGGTTACTGACTGAAATGGATCCCACTCAGTATGATACAAGCTCTCCCCTTTGTCTCGTACCCCCCACTAGGTTTTCACTGACTATGTATACCACTAGGTGTCTTTAATTACATAGCCTTATTTACTTCTACCAGTTATACTTACCTATAGGTGTCTTCAATACAAAACCCCTAATCTTCCAATCGGTCATTCTTACCTATAGGTGTCTTTAATTACATAATCTTAATTGGTTAAGTTTGTGGGCCTATTACCTATCCCCTCTTCAGATTTACTTAACCTACCCCTCAACCATGTTTACTTAACCCCCAATTTAAATTTAAGTTCATAAAATCTTAGATCTAACATATGATAGATCTAACATGAATCATAAGGTAAGCATGCTGCTAGCTGGTTGAATTTGTATTGAATCATAAGGTGTCTTTAATTACATAGCCTTATTTAGATCACACATGATAGATCTAACATAAATCATAAGGTGACAATTTTAGATCACATATGATAGATCTAACATGAATCATAAAGTGTCAATTTTAGATCACATAGGTTAGACCTAACATGAACCATAAGGTGAAAATTTTAGATCACATAGGATAGATCTAACATAATAATTTTAGATCACTTTGGATAGATCTAACATAATAATTTTTAGATCACATAGGATAGATCTAATCATGAATCATAAGGTGAAAATTTTAGATCACATAGGATAGATCTAACATAATAATTTTAGATCACATAGAATAGATCTACATACATCCGCATCATAGCATATCACAAAAGTTACAACCCAAGATCCATAATGGTAACATAGTAGAACAATTGAATTGGATCCAAAGAAATAGACCTATCATAATACAGCATGAGATCTACCAATAATATAGATTTAAAGTCTACAATCGTATCCACATCATAGTTTTTCATAATTTCACTATTATTTATTTAAACCTAAAAGCAACTAGAACTCATTATGATTTGGTTTCTAAGATGATAGAAAAGGCTCTGATTCTATGTTTGAATCTCAGAAATTGATATGCTTTAGAGGAAGATGAGAGATCCTAATTCAGTCCATAATCCAGCAGAGTCTGGCCACCATTGCTTTTCTTTTAAGAAAACAAAGGATATGAGATATATTAATAGCTGTTGGGTTACAGAATTCGGATGCCACCTCAACCCTAATGAAATTGGGTCAGGTCACTGGTCGTCACTCACTCGAAAAAGGCTAGAACACCCAGAAACTATTCTGGGCACACTTGGCAGGTGCGCCAGTGCAAAAATACATTGGCACATTTGCCAAGTGCGCCAGTGCATTCTGCTTTCATCGTAAAACTTTAACCATCCATAACTTCTTCATACGTTATCCGTTTTACGCAAACTCGGACTCCATCTCAAGCAGAATTCCGAGACGAACGCAATGGCGTAATCCTATTCACTTAATTCTGAATATTAAATTAATTATTCTTTAATTTGTCCTCTTTAATGTCATTAAAAATTCGGGGTGTTACATTCTCCCCTACTCAAAGGATTTCATCCCCGAAATCTCTAAGTTGAAAAGAATGCATATCCTACCATCCATCATCCATCTACTCAACCATCAATCACTGGCATCCATTGTCCTTAAGGATTTATAATGCTTTCATGAAAATGTGCAAAAGTGTGTATATATGTCCCAACACTAATGTGAAAATCAGGCGGTCTACTGTTTCAGTTGACCTCCTTAATGCAATGTATGTTAGTGCCATGTATCCAATATGTATGCAAATAAGCCTATTATAACATATAAACTCTACATGTGTGCGTACTCATTCATCTAAATGCAACATCCATATGCTAGTTCATCCATTTCCATCCATAAAAGAAAAGAAAATGCACACACATCTATATGCAGTATGAGAGTGATTGAGCTGATCTTAGTGCCTAATATGTGTGTATATGCGTCCACAGGAAACCACTAGCAAACACTTGCATCCATCAAACATACATGTTTCAAACAAATGTTTACATCCAGAGGAATCCTATCTAAAGGTCGAAAATACTATGGATAGGATGTACTCAAATGATGGAAATAAGTACTGATAAAGCTTTTGGAAAAAGAAGTTAAGAACATACCCTCGAAGAGAAAATGGTATGAAGCATGAATCTTGTCTTCAGTCTCCCAAATCACATCCTCTGAGTTATCTCCACATTGAACCTTTAACAACTTGATCTCTTTATTGTTTATCTTCTTAACTTCTGATCCCAGAATACGGGAAGGAACTCGCCTGATTGTCGTCGCCCATTCCACTTCTATCTCTACCAATATACTCGGCTCGATAACTTCCGCGGTGTCATGCAAGCACTTCCGCAGATGAGAAACATGGAAAACATCGTGAACACCAGATATATTTTCAAGAAGCTTTACTCTATAGGCCATTTGGCCGATCCTCTCGGTTATGGGAAATGGTCCCACAAACCTAGGTGCCAACTTCCCCACCGATCCAAAGCGAACCACATTCCTTAGAGGTGACACTTTGATAAAAACCAAGTCTCCAACTTCAAATTCAAGGTCAGTGTAACGACCCGTATTTTTCTGGTTAATTATTTGAATTTATTTGAATTATTTAAAATATTGTTTGAATTTAAATTATTGGATTTTACCAATTATTTTTGAATTTGTTTATTTAATTAAATAATATAATAATATTTTATTTTCAAATATTAGAAAATGTTGAATTCGCAGTATAAGGTGGACGGGCAATTTAAAGTGGTGAAATATTGGTTATTTTGGAATTACACTAACGATTTCGTTTATTCGACGGTGTTATAACGTTTAAATTCTAATTTAATTAGAAATAGAGCTGCAGCGGCGCGGTAGTTCGCAATATTGAATTTTGAACTTTAATTGGCCGTACAGGATTCAAAATAAGCCGGATTTTCTCGAAACAAGAAACATTAGAACCGTATCGACGATAATTTTCATATGAAAGAGAAAATTCCAGATTCCGTGCTATAGAGTGTTAGTTATGACCAAATCAAATTTTGAAATAAACGCTATGAAAATCATTATCGGCCGTTAAAATAGCCGTTTTGCAAACAGACTCAGATTTCGACGAAATCAGTTTCATTAGAACCATAGTGTTAAATTATTGTACGGTGTTAAATGGCGTGGCGAACCGATGTCGTATGTGACCACGACAGCCAAAAACGCCCGTTCAAATTCTATAGCGCGTAATTAATTGAATAAAGGGTTATTTGAGTGTAACTTGAGCAGACGATCGAATTAGGCCATGAAACTAGTCCCGTTGAGTTCGTATCGTTGATTAGAGCGAGGATAGGTATATAGTTTGTTATTTTTAGAGATCGGCAAATTTGGTATTCAGAATGGCATTGCGGTGCACGTAAAAATATAGCCTACCAGGGAAACAGTCTCAGAATGTGACGAAACTAGTGCCTTGTGTTCGTATTGAAAAATTATTGTAAGATTTCAAGGTTTCAAGTTGATTTGATTTATCTGGTGATCGTGAAAAAAATTAAACGCGTGTTTATTTCTGGTTTTATAAAGGAATTTTTTTCATACGATCTCGGATTTCGACGAAACTTGTACCATTGGATCCGAAATATCTTTTTACACCAAGATTAGCCTTTTTATCAGTAAACAGAGATCATATGTGGTGCTTTTTATGTGTTACTTTACCATGAAGTTTTGTAAATGTTATTATATTAATATAAACACACTATTTATATATATATTAAAGCGATAAAAATCTACCCACTATATGTGCCAACGCCACCGTTGATTTTTTTCATTTTAATGCCTTGCACGCCAAGCTTACCCTTTCATGGCTGCCAATCAACCTAATTCCGTGCCGACCAAGGTATTGAGTTGCTCACCTAAGTACAAGTTTATATCAGCTACCTTGTATAATTATTGTAAACCTATTCCCCTAGAACTTGGCATCCATGTTGTCTCCTTTATATAAAATGACCCTCACTCCTTCTTTTTCCTTTGTTTTCTTTTTTCCTTTGCTCTTTGTAACGGCGAAACCGATTTGTTTTCCCATCAAAATAAAATCAAAAGAAAACCAAACACTGGTCACGTATAAACATTCACGTTTAAAAGAAAAGGAATACCCAACTTCCCATGATACCGTGCTATTGGACGTGGACGAAGTCGGCGCTGGTTGGTGTTCGACAGTAGTGGAGTGAGTGGTTCACAGGGTGATGCGTGGGGAGGTGCTGTTGTTCGAATGCCAGCAAGTGAGGAGTGGTACAGAGCAAAGTATAAAGCAATGCTTGGATGAGGGTGTATGTGCACAGTGCGTTTCCATGAGGGAAAGGAAGTATGACAAAGAAAGGGAACTGAAAGAACGAAAAAAACAAACAGCAAGGGATGAAGGAGAACTCAGGTGAAACGTGAGCAGGCAGAAGATGTTGGGGACGGTTTTCTGGGAACAAGTTGCATCGTCATGGTCAAAGAAACAGGTAGAAGACGTATGATTTGAAGATGCTTAACTATAGTTTAAACGTGCCGACATAGTTATAAACATAGTTAGATTTATATTATAATTTTACACTTAGGATATTTTTAATTAAATCCCTCAGATCGATTTATTTAAATAAACAAGTCAGCTAAAAATGAGCAAAATGTTTAACGTGATCAATAAATCTTAGCAAGTGATTAATGTGACCAAAGAACATGCCTAATCATATATATATATATATATATATATATATATATATATATATATTGAACGTGTAAACAGAGGGTGCTGAAGTGAATTTATATCGGCCGATCACTAGTGATTTAGAATAAAAAAATAAAAATAAAAACATAAATTGGTATTACTTTGTTTAAACTAGGGATGTTAGTTAATTAATTAAAATTGCGTAAATCGTAATAACCTTTTTTCGGTTAACAGAATTTAACGAAATAAGCAGTGCGCTGAAATCATGTGGTCGGACACAACATTATGGAACATATTTGAACAGTGCAGGGGATGGCTAGAATTTGCGGTTAAGTTAAACAATTGTTTAATTTAACTGTAACCGACTGCTACAGCGAACGAATGGAAATCAAGGTGAGTTAAACTCACTCAGCTTTTCCCATTTATATTTTATATAAATTGGGTTTTTATTTTGTGTGCTTTTCTTGCCAATGGTTGACTGTTTGCTAGTATATCTTTATTTGATGATTTAACTGATGAAGTTAAACCGTTGTTTAATTTCAGTGAAATACCAAATCGTTATTTTAACGATTTCTTCCAATAAAGGTAACTTGCCTTATTGGTCACGTTTATTTATAAACGTGTTTAACTATTTGAATTGTTTGATCTGTTTGAATCGTTTGAACTGTTGAAGATAACCAGTTGAATACAGGGAAGGACAGGTCGGAGGAATCCAACCGGATTCCTCAAATAGATTTTTAATTTCATATTATCATATATGAACTGTTCTGTTTGGTGTGATGGATTTGATTATTGATCATTGATGTGAAAACCAACCTGTGTTGTGTGTTAACCAATGGGCAGAAATGGTTGAGTAATCGACAGTAAGTGGCCTAAAAGTAATTTGTCTGTTTATATCGATTTACCGTCAGGTAAATCGATAGAACTGAAATTATGAAATTTATTTTATAACTGGTGATGGATTTTGAAAAATATATATATTTTTTGAATAAAACTTTATTCAAAGGAAATAAACATTTATGGCTATAATCAATTGTAAATAAATCGACTCTTTATTTGCATTGATTTCTGAATTAGTTTGTTTTGAATAGGAAATAGTTTAATGAATATTGTTCAATTTTAAAAAGGGATTTTTACTGGTTATTTTGGTTAATAAAGAAATTAACTACCTATGTAATTAATGGTTGAAATAAATTATTGTCGTAATAAATTTTAGTTTAGAAAATTACTTTTTAATGGAAACTCCTTTAAAAAAGTATCTAAGTTAAAAGGGAATTCAATTGAATGACGAAAGTAGAGTGTGAACAAGTTTTGTTTAACACTTGAGTTTTGTAACGAAGTTATGAAAGGAATGGTTAAGCAAATGTGTTAGAGTAAAATAAATATTGCTTAATTATTTGAATTAAGTAGAATGAAAGTAGGATAAAGGGTTGTTGATAAACCAGAGTTACATAAAAGAGATTTGAGGTGTTATAACGTTAATTCTTAATTAACATTGCTAAAAATGGGATTGAGTAAAGATGGGCAATTGAAATGAAATTTCAAGTGAGAAATAGTTAAAGGGAATTTTATTAGATATTGGTTTTTGGGATCACGACTTATATTTATCTTTAGGTATGAACGTTGTTGATCAAGGTCTGATAGGTAATTAAAATACCCCAACTTGAATGACAACGGGAGTATTTGAAGGTGATATTAGTTGTAATGGTAAAAGGAAATAGTGATGGTTTATTATTTCATTAGAGAGATAATAACACAACAATTTTGGTGAAAATTTGGGATATATATATATATATACTAAGGCTTCCAAAGTAAAAAGGGAATCACCGAAAGTTACAATGACATTTTCAAACTTGAAGGAAATGTAAAAGTTGAATTCTATTCTATAGTAATAAGCATGGATCACTGTTCCAAGGAATGGAATAAAAGATATATCGTACTGTTTTTTTACGTGTAATAAGTTAAATCGATTTCCAATATTGAGTGATAATGTGACTAATGTTTAGAAAGTGAAAATAGGAAACTGGAGATAAAAGTGAATTGGTTTAAGGATAATCATATGTTAAATAAGAAACGAGAAAACTATATTTTCAATATCTAAATATTTTAAGAGTTTTAAATTTACATCTATTTTAATTAAAAGGCCAAGGAATGCTGAATAATGAACCAGTGAACTCACTGGATTGTCATGTTTGAAACACTGTTTATTTTGATAATTAAAACACCGACTATCAAATCTGTCCAATGCGATTGTTGGTACGGAAAGACCGGGATCGAATTTTATTCGAAAACCATTCCAACCAACAAATACGTGAAGATATCAGAAGATGGTCAAGATGGAGCATTGAAGACCGTAGATCTCCATAAGCGGGAGTATTACAAATAATCACTGGTTAGCTCCCGGGGATAAACTGTGGTTCTGTCGTGGCTGGAATCTACGGATTGCAAGGACTTCTTGCTACTGATCTGTTGGGTGATTCCTTAGATGCAGTAGGGGAGTACCTTCGGTTCATCCTGTTCCTGGATGACTTGTATGGTCGGATGTCTGACAGAGTATTTCCAAAGGAATTACGTACGTTGATTTCTTCAAACGTACCATAGTTGGTGGCAGAGGACGACAGTTCTCTTAGCTTAACCACTAGAGTATTTTTGTGGACGTCAATTAGTGATATTTGGCAGATCTGACGATGTGGCATTCAAAGTGAATGTCGACTGATGTTCAAAGGCTAATCTGACCCCAAGCCTCATTAACCGGAAGATGACTAAAATCTGGCAGGCAGCATGGCTATGTGGGTCGCTCCCATTAGGGTGTATACTCACCTATCTAGAGAAAATCCTTCTGTTTTCTAAATCTATCGATGTTGTTCCTTTTCGAGAAGGCGGTGGGTAGCTCCCAACCTTGGTGATATACATTCGATACACTCAAGCGAAATGAGTAGTTGGTCATGTATGGGTCGGGTTGCAAGACGTTCTTGTTGAACCCAGTGTACTCACCTCTAGAGATACACGATTGGCAGGTGGTCCCATACCTTATCATAGTGGGGATCCAATCTCCAATAAGCGCCTACGGTTTTGTTTGTATACTATATATGTAGAGCATGAGATACAAACATTCTACTAGATTGTTATTTACTTGTAATTAGACATTATTATAATAACAGACAAGATATTGGTTTCAAAAATGTTTGGGTTATCGTAAGGTAAAAACCGTCCGTGTTTATGTGTGGATTGGTTCTTACGATTATCCTTTCCTTTGAAAGATTTTAATTTAAAAATCAGGTGGTGTGTTACCCTTAATACTGTGCGAGTTTTTCTCACTCTGGTTCACCAGACTGACCTGGTGTTTTGTAAATGCTCGGGTTAGCCCGGGGTGTACAGGTTCAGGTTATCGAATGATGTGAAGAGACAAGCTGGAAGAGTCCGTACGTATGATATTATATAGCTACTTTTCCACTGTGTGTTGTATATGAGAAGGACAGGTTGTTATAACTTTCCAGTGGTATTGATGTACTCTGATATGGTAATTTTTATTTAAAGCTATCAATAAAGTTATTTCTGTATTATATTTTGTTCCGCTGTGATGTGAGACTCTGTATTGTGTTGTTTCTTCTTCTTCTTCTTCTATTCTAACTTTCTTTCTTTCTTATCTCACCCTCTAATTTCTTTCTAATAACGTCCAGTGTTTTCGGTGTTTGAATGGTCGACATGAGTTACAGTAAGGGTATTTATGTCGATTTTCAGGGCCGAAAATCCATGTTCGTTACAGTGGTGTCAGAGCTATTGGTTTAGTAATAACCTTGGCTTTGTGGCGTAACTCAATAGAGATAGGGTCAGTGATGCCCTAGATTGAGTTGAGTGTATATACGAGTGCGCGTATTTGTAATTTGAGATAAATTATTTTTTTAAATTATTTTAAATCATTTTGCCCAATATATTTTATAAAGTTATAAAGGTGATAATTTTCTTAAATTATCATAATATGGGAAATTTAATTCACCAATGTTGATTGGAATGGGTTATGAGGTTGGGTTGAACCAACCAGAGGTCATTTCATATTTGGAATGTGAAATTATGAAAACATTAGCCTAAGTTGAGCTAAAGGGAAGATTTGGATTGGGATATCAAAATCAAATTTAACTCAAGCCATTGGGTATTTGACTTAAGTTGGGATTAAATATTTGCCGATATTGTTTTGTATGGAATGTTTGGATTGTTTGGATGGATGGTTGCATAAATATAGATTTGAAAATGGATAAACTTGATTGAATCCCATCACCATGAATTTGAGTGAAACATTTATAAAAGTAAATGGATTTTTAGAATTGATTGGAGTGTGTGTAGAAATTAGATGATATCGATGTTTGAAGCTTACTGGCATTATTTGGAAACTAATGAGTTCATTGGAGTTGAGAACAGGTGCAGAAAGTTATTTCAATTTTGAAAACCTGTCCAAGAGAATTCGGGAGTAATTTGAATCCAGTTTGGCCTGCTAATTGAGCAAGGACAAAAATAAATTTATTGCTTATCATGTAATAGCGCTCGCAAAAATGTACGCCTATGCAAATATAAAATGTTGGGTTCTATTTGGATTTTTAAGTTTGGATTTTGGATTTTTCCGACCGTGTTGGTCGAGGTATACATATTTCTTAAACCTGCAATATTGCAGATGTCCCACTGTGTAGGCGAGACTCTACCAAAATTTAAGGTTATCGAATGATGTGAAGAGACAAGCTGGAAGAGTCCGTACGTATGATATTATATAGCTACTTTTCCACTGTGTGTTGTATATGAGAAGGACAGGTTGTTATAACTTTCCAGTGGTATTGATGTACTCTGATATGGTAATTTTTATTTAAAGCTATCAATAAAGTTATTTCTGTATTATATTTTGTTCCGCTGTGATGTGAGACTCTGTATTGTGTTGTTTCTTCTTCTTCTTCTTCTATTCTAACTTTCTTTCTTTCTTATCTCACCCTCTAATTTCTTTCTAATAACGTCCAGTGTTTTCGGTGTTTGAATGGTCGACATGAGTTACAGTAAGGGTATTTATGTCGATTTTCAGGGCCGAAAATCCATGTTCGTTACAGTGGTGTCAGAGCTATTGGTTTAGTAATAACCTTGGCTTTGTGGCGTAACTCAATAGAGATAGGGTCAGTGATGCCCTAGATTGAGTTGAGTGTATATACGAGTGCGCGTATTTGTAATTTGAGATAAATTATTTTTTTAAATTATTTTAAATCATTTTGCCCAATATATTTTATAAAGTTATAAAGGTGATAATTTTCTTAAATTATCATAATATGGGAAATTTAATTCACCAATGTTGATTGGAATGGGTTATGAGGTTGGGTTGAACCAACCAGAGGTCATTTCATATTTGGAATGTGAAATTATGAAAACATTAGCCTAAGTTGAGCTAAAGGGAAGATTTGGATTGGGATATCAAAATCAAATTTAACTCAAGCCATTGGGTATTTGACTTAAGTTGGGATTAAATATTTGCCGATATTGTTTTGTATGGAATGTTTGGATTGTTTGGATGGATGGTTGCATAAATATAGATTTGAAAATGGATAAACTTGATTGAATCCCATCACCATGAATTTGAGTGAAACATTTATAAAAGTAAATGGATTTTTAGAATTGATTGGAGTGTGTGTAGAAATTAGATGATATCGATGTTTGAAGCTTACTGGCATTATTTGGAAACTAATGAGTTCATTGGAGTTGAGAACAGGTGCAGAAAGTTATTTCAATTTTGAAAACCTGTCCAAGAGAATTCGGGAGTAATTTGAATCCAGTTTGGCCTGCTAATTGAGCAAGGACAAAAATAAATTTATTGCTTATCATGTAATAGCGCTCGCAAAAATGTACGCCTATGCAAATATAAAATGTTGGGTTCTATTTGGATTTTTAAGTTTGGATTTTGGATTTTTCCGACCGTGTTGGTCGAGGTATACATATTTCTTAAACCTGCAATATTGCAGATGTCCCACTGTGTAGGCGAGACTCTACCATAAATTTTCCAAAATTTAAGGTGTTAGAATATTTTTGGAAAATCCCTTTATTTTGAATTTAATTGGTTTTAAAACCAATTGGATTAATTTTGAAAATAAAATCGAGTTTGAATTAAATATTTTTGTAAAGATAATTGGATGAAGCATTTCTTTTACCTTAGCAATTTCGAGGACGAAGTTATTTTAAGGGGGAAAGAATGTAATGACCCGTATTTTTCTGGTTAATTATTTGAATTTATTTTAATTATTTAAAATATTGTTTGAATTTAAATTATTGGATTTTACCAATTATTTTTGAATTTGTTTATTTAATTAAATAATATAATAATATTTTATTTTCAAATAATGGAAAATGTTGAATTGGCAGTATAAGGTGGACGGGCGGTTTAAAGTGGTGAAATATTGGTTATTTTAAAATTACACTAACGATTTTGTTTATTCGACGGCGTTATAACGTTTAAATTCTAATTTAATTAGAAATAGAGCTGCAGCGACGCGACAGTTCGCAATATTGAATTTTGAACTTTAATTGGCCGTATAGGATACAAAATAAGCCCGATTTTCTCGAAACAAGAAACGTTAGAACCGTATTGACGATAATTTTCATATGAAAGAGAAAATTCCAGATTTCGTGCTATAGAGTGTTAGTTATGGCCAAATCAAATTTTGAAATAAACGCTATGAAAATCGTTATCGACCGTTAAAATAGCCGTTTTGCAAACAAGCTCAGATTTCGACGAAATCAGTTTCATTAGAACCATTGTGTTAAATTATTGTACGGTGTTGAATGGCGTGGCAAACCGATGTCGTATGTGAACACAACAGCCAAAAACGCCCGTTCAAATTCTATAGCGCGTAATTAATTGAATAAAGGGTTATTTGAGTGTAACTTAAGCAGACGATCGAATTAGGCACGAAACTAGTCCCGTTGAGTTCGTATCGTCGATTAGAGCCAGGATAGGTATATAGTTTGTTATTTTTAGAGATCGGCAAATTTGGTATTCAGAATGGCATTGCGGTGCGCGTAAAAATAGCCTACCGGGGAAACAGTCTCAAAATGCGACGAAACTAGTGCCGTTGGGTTCGTATTGAAAAATTATTGTAAGATTTCAAGGTTTCAAGTTGATTTGATTTATTTGGTGATCGTGAAAAAATTAAATGTGTGTTTATTTCTGGTTTTATAAAGGAAATTTTTTCATACGATCTCGAATTTCGACGAAACTTGTCCCATTGGACCCGGAATATCTTTTTACACCAAGATTAGCCTTTTTATCAGTAAACAGAGATCATATGTGGTGCGTTTTACGTGTTACTTTACCATGAAGTTTTGTAAATATTATTATATTAATATAAACACACTATTTATATATATATTAAAGCTATAAAAATCTACCCACTGTATGTGCCAACGCCACCGTTGATTTTTTTCATTTTAATGCCTTGCACGCCAAACTTACCCTTTCGTGGCTGCCAATCAACCTAATTCCGTGCCGACCAAGGTATTGTGTTGCTCACCCAAATACAAGTTTATACCAGCTACCCTGTATAATTACTGTAAACCGATTCCCCTAGAACTTGGCATCCACGCTGTCTACTTCATATAAAATGACCCTCACTCCTTCTTTTTCCTTTATTTTCTTTTTCCTTTGCTCTCTGTAATGGCGAAACCGATTTGTTTTCCCATCAAAATAAAATCAAAAGAAAACCAAACTCCGGTCACGTATAAACATTCATATTAAAAAAGAAAGAATACCCAACTTCCCATGATATCGTGCTATTGGACGTGGACGGAGTCGGCGCTGGTTGGTGTTCAACAGTAGTGGAGTGAGTGGTTCGCGGGGTGATGCGTGGGGTGTAATGGCAGGATTTTTCAGGCCTCTGATATCTATTTTAATATAGAGATTTAAATCAAAAGCAAACAAGATCCAAACCCATCATTAAGTAGTAGATTAGGACCTAATCCCCTCATACATATATATCTGCGGCTGAAATGATTTAGTAGCAAACAAATATCAGGAGAGAAATATCCATTCTCTTACACTTTGATGGCAAGTGTTGCGTAGCATTTAATGAAATCAAGCCTTGCATTTAATGCAAGCATAGGCTCATATACTTAGTAGAGACCAAAGAGAGGTTGGTAAGAAGATGTTTCGGTGAAGGGTACACTTACTTTTGCTGTAACAATTTTACACCACAAATGCAAGAGAGAGAAATGGGGTAGGTAAGAAAGCAAAGGAAAGTTGGCTATAGAAACTTTAGAGATCTTTGCCTATAAATACACGTCAAATTCCATGCATTTTCTTTTTACTCAAATACAAGAAAGTGCTGAAGTTATAATCCTTTTACAAACAAGAATTCAGGAGCTTTAAACAAGTGAGTAATCACTCACAAGTCTAGTTTCATTTGCAAGTTCTGTAAACAGTTTGTGTATGTGCTTTCATAGATTATCACCAATGCAAGTTCACAAGTTTATTAACACCAGTATATATGATTAGTACATCAAGTTCATGTCATCATTCAACTATGTATGCAAGTGTAAATGAAAAATAAACAAGTTCATCACCATAGTTAATCAAAGAAGACACTGCTGTTTGTTTACTGTCAAAACAACTCCTCTGTTATGTGAATCTATACCTGGTTGATCACAAATCACAAGTATACAAACATATATATATGTTATACTTATATACGAATATATATAACCTTTATAGCATGAACAAAAATCAAGTAAACATGTTTTGAAAACAAGAAAACATCAGAAGCAGTATTCTCTGTATACACACTTTCAAATCCGAAAATCCAAACATCGGGGAATTGAATTACAGAGATTCGAATGCAATCGTGGTAGCAAATGATGATTTTTAAAAGTAGTTTCATGATTTTTAATGTCGAGATGAGGGAGAATGATCGAGATAGCCGAAAATGATATTTTGGCCAAATTCTGGCGATCGGCGACGTTGATGGTCGGGGCATGGAGCGTGGAGGAGCTGGACACATCGGAGAACATGGGAAAAATACCCCATGATTTTTCTAGTGAGTGATTCGAGCTGTCGAGCTCGATTTTGGTTTTGAGGGGGTAAATGGGTTAGACTTTTTGGCGGCGACGTGGGGCCCCCACAGGCGTGCGAGTTGGCCGAGGTTGGACGTGGAGTGACGTTGGGTCTTGGCGGAGCTGATGGCGGCGGTGCGAGGTGCTCCGATGGTCTGAGGCGTGGGGTCGAGGTCGGTTTAGAGGGAGTCCTTTTCGATGCTGTTTACTGGAAGTTTGGTGGAATGGCGATTTCGAGGAGGAGGCGACGATAGGTGGTGGCGATGGGTCAGTGGTGATCGGTGGATGAAGTGGAGTTTGTGGGTGGTGGTTCGGCGATGGTTCGACGTCGAGTGGAGGTGTGCACGTGCACACCAGTGCACGTTGTACAGGCGAGGCGAGAAGAAGAAAGGGAGAAGGAGAAGAGGAGATCTGGCAAGGGGTTGGCACTTGGATTTTTAGTGATCCATCGATGGATCACTTGGATTTCGAAGGGTTGGCAAGGGGCTGGAACGATGGTTTGGCACGAGTGATCCACCATGTTTTTCGATGTGATCAAGAGGTTGGTACGATGGCTTGGTAAATGATTTGGCTCGAGTGATTTCACCACGTTTTCGAGGTTGGTAACGAGGCTAGAAAAGTGGTTGGTTAAGCGAGAAAACCAGATTGGTTTGGCAAGAGAAAATCAATGATATCCCTTGGTAATCACACGATTTTAAGATGCCAATATCGACTTGGTAAATACAAGCGAGAATAGAGTGTCAAAGGCAAGAATTTTATTAAATCGAATTTAATTAAATTAAATAAATAAATATAATTAAACAGTAATTAATTAATTTAAATAATAATAGAGTTTTTATTTAATATGGCGTAAACTAGTGGAACAGTCAAGACGACAGTGAGGTCCCAGAATCGAAGTTGTTCGAAGAAGTTCATCGAGTAAGAACTTGAGTTTTAAAAGATAATTTAATTTAAATAAATTATAAAACAATTTATTTAAGTTTAAATAAAGGAAAATAAATATTTGACAAATCAAATCGGAGTATAGAACATCGTCTAACAGTCGTTGACAAGCGAGATAAAACACCGTGTGCGTAGCACGGGCTTTTTCTATATACTTTCAAATATTGATAAAAACTGTATAACATCTTATGTATGACACACACACTTTAACTATACAATTGAAAGTGATATTTAAGATATCCAGATATGAACCCGAGAATTTTATACTGTATATATAATTATAAATACAGGATGTGCAACTTAATTAAAGACAGTAAGCTGATAATAAATTATCGACTATAAAAGATATTTTGTACATCGTTTCGAAGAGTCCGCAATTTACATTCCACTTCGACTCGAATTATACGATGTATACCGGAAATCGATAAAGATGAAGAATGCAAGCACTATTCCAAAATAGTATCTACGGTCTGTTCTATCCCAAAACAGATCCGAACAGTCGGAAATCTGACAACGTATATCGATCAGATTTTACAAATCCACTTTACATAAGTGTATTATGTTGGTGGCGGAGAGATTCGTTTCTTTAGCCTTATACCCAGAATATATTTATGGAAACAAATGAGTGATCTGTCAGATAGGACGGTGTGATATTCAAAGACGTTGAAGAATAATCCGTCAACGGTAAACGTGACTTCAAACCTCACAACCCGGAAAGACAATAGTTGGGCTAGGCAGCATGGCTAGTTGGATCATACCCAAGCAGGGTATATTATCACTATCTAGAGTATTTCCTTTTGTTTCTTAAATCTATATTCACTTCTGTAACTTCGGTAATCGGTGGGTCATTCCCAACCGTGGAGGTGGTAATATATTTGTTACACTCAAACTAAATGAGTGGACGGTCATGTGTGGCCGGGTTGCATGATGTTCTTCTTGAACCCCAGTGTATCTTCTCTAGAGTACACTGATCGGTGGGTGCTCCCATACCCTGTCAGTTAGAAACCAAATTCCAATAAGCGCTCGACTGTTTTAGATTTTATTCTATGTACGTGAACGTGAGATGCAAGCGATTCACTAGATGATTATTTATTTGATAAATACTATCATAAATATCAAACGTTTTGATATTTAAAATAAAAGGGTCGTTTTCCATATATTAGTTATGGATTGGGCTTAAGATTTCTAAAGTAATTGAATCTATTAATAACGGAACACCTTATTCTTTATTTCCCTGTTTACATCTATTTAACTGTGTTTACTCACACCAGTCCTTGTTGCTTGTGCGCTTGGTACGCATGATAGGGGGTTCTCGCTTCGCGGTTTGGTGGCGAACGGGAGACTCTTACCCCTATATGCCCCGACAATGTGGGTTGGTCGAGTCGAGAGGCTGGCCGTAAAACAAGGTGTTGGGGTACCTCTATAAGCCATGGTGGGATGATAGCCCACTGCCATCGCGCCGTTACAGTTGGTATCAGAGCCTATGTTCTTCGGAAACAATTAGGCTTTGAAATAGTAAGAGAGCGTATTTTTACTAAAAACTATATTTTTAATACAGGTAGATCGTAGTTACTTAGGTAATCCCTCGACATATTTTTCCAATTTAGTTAATAAAATTTCAATCCGTGTACTCAAGGAGTTGAAAATGAGTTCTAGTGGAGGGAATTATCTGAAAAGAAAGTCTCGACACTTTGGAAGTAGTTAGAGAATTCAAGGACGTATTCGAGGAAGTCGGAAGTTTACCTCCGCATCGAGAGATCGAATTCCGAATTGATTTAGTCCCAGGAGCTAGACAAATGATTTAACCGAAGAGACGGATGGCTCCCAAGGAAGTTCAGGAATTAGAGAAACAAACTCGGGATTTGCTGAGTAAAGGCTTAATCCGACCTAGTTTTTCTAGTTGGGGCTCTGCGGTAGTTTTTGTAGTAAAGTCTGATGGGTCCTTACGACTGTGTGTGGACTACTGAGAATTAAATAAAGTAACCATCCGAAATAGATATCCATTACCTAGAATTGATGACCTTTTCGATCAATTACACGGAGCAACGGTATTCTCCCAGATGGATTTAGCAACAGGGTTTCACCAATTGAGAATCTCTGAAGATTGTATTCCTTTAACAGCATTCAAAGGCCCAGATTTCTTTTATGAATGGTTGGTTATGCCGTTCGGACTAACCAACGCACCAGCTTTTTTCGTAGATCTGATGAACAGAGTCTTTAGGAAAATTCTTAATAAATCCGTTCTCGTTTTCATTGACGATATCTTAATCTTTTCAAAAACCGAAGAAGAGCACCATGGTCATCTTAGAGTAGTGCTAGAAACTCTAAGGAAACACGTGTTGAAGGCAAAGTTTTCAAAATGTCACTTTTGGAAATCGGAAGTGAGATTTTTGGGGCACATAGTAAATGGAGATGGGATATCAGTAGACCCAGTTAAAGTAGATGCAGTACAACTATGGAAACAACCTCAAACACCAACAGATATTCGTAGTTTCCTAGGACTGGCGGGATACTATCGAAGATTTATCCGAGATTACTCCAAAATATCGTCACATCTGACCAAGTTAACAAAGAAGGGCCAAAAGTTTATTTGGGACCCAAAGTGTGAAGAATCGTTTCAAGAACTAAAGAAAAGATTAACGGAAGCACCAGTATTAGCTGTTCCCGATGGAACGAGCGGATTTGCAGTTTACACAGATGCTTGTGGAAAGGGAGTAGGAGCGGTGTTAATGCAGAAGGGACAAGTGATTGCATATGCAAGTAGGCAGTTAAAGATTCACGAGAAGAATTACGCAACTCACGACCTAGAGTTATTGGCAGTTGTTTTCGCATTAAAGATGTGGAGACATTATCTTCTGGGTGAGAGATTCGAACTTTTCACTGATCATAAACCATTGAAGTATCTGTTCACTCAAAAAGATTTAAATCTGAGACAACAGCGGTGGTTAGAATTTCTTGCATCATATGACTTGGATATCATTTATACACCGGGAAAAGCGAATGTAGTGGCAGATGCCTTGAGTAGAAATGCGATATTATCACTTTTGGAAGTCACACCGACTCTCTGAGAAAGGATAATGAGTAATCAGAAAAGGGATCCCAAACTGGAAAAGATTATTCGAGGAGTCACAAACGGAAAAGAGACTGACTTCGAGTTGGACAATCAAGGAGTATTGAGAATAAACGGCAGATTATGCGTACCTAACGTGGATGGGATAAGACAGGAGATTTTAAAAGAATGCCATGCATCAAAGTTGAGCATCCATCCAGGAATTCATAAAATGAATCACGATATGAGACGAGTATTCTGGTGGTCAAGAATGAATAAAGATATCATTACTTTCATAAATGAATGTCTATGTTGTCAGCAAGTCAAGGGAGACCATCAAAAGACTGCTGGACTATTACGGCCATTAGAGATTCCCAACTGGAAGTGGGAAATGATATCGATGGACTTCATCGATGGTTTGCCAAGAACAAGGAGAGGCTACGAAGGGATTTGGGTAATCATAGATCGGTTAACTAAGAGTGCGCACTTTATTCCAGTGAAACCAACGCGCACTGCCATAACATTAGCCGAAGTATTCATGAAAGAGATAGTACGACTGCACGGTATTCCAACGAGCATTGTAAGCGACAGAGATACCATTTTCACAAGTAGATTTTGGGAAGCTTTGCAGAGAACGTTGGGAACAAGATTAAATTTCAGTACAGCTTACCATCCTCAAACGGACGGTCAGACGGAAAGAGTTAATCGTATATTGGAAGATCTTCTAAGAGCATGTATTTTAGATTTTGGAGGATCATGGGAAGATCATTTACACCTAGTAGTATTTTCATATAATAACAGTTACCAGGCGAGTATACAAATGGCACCATATGAAGCATTATATGGAAGACCTTGTAAAGCGCCTGCATGTTGGGTGGAGTCCGGAAACAAATTGGTACTTGGTCCGGATATGATACAAGAGGCAGCAACGAAAGTGGAATTAGTGAAGCTGAGAATGAAAGAAGTCCAGGATCGCCAGAAAAGTTATGACGATCAAAGGCGAAGAGATTTAGTATTCGAAATAGAAGATCTAGTTTTTGTGAAGATCTCACCAATGAAGGGAGTAGTAAGATTTAGAAAATATGGAAAGTTAGCACCAAGATATGTTGGACCTTTCCGCGTCTTAGAAAGAATTGGTTTTCAAGCATATAAAGTTGAATTACCAGAATATATGGCGGGAATTCACAACGTATTTCACGTATCACACTTGAGAAAATGTGTGCATAATCCATCATTAATTCTGGAACCCTCTGTTCAGCAAGAGATAGAGATTGAGCCAGACTTGACAGTGATAAGACATCCATTTAGTATTATTGACCGAGAAGGAAAGCAACTTCGCAACAAAGTGGTGAGGCTACTAAAGATCCAGTGGAGCGAAAACCCGAAAGACTGTACGTGGGAGACCGAGAAGCATATAAAGAAATTATACCCAGATTTTCCTACGGGTTAGATGGCACCATTGTGGAAGACCACAGCAAGATAGAGGATGACGAGGAGGAGACAGATTCAGAAGACGTAGTTGAAGTCATTAATATATCTGATGACGAGGAGGTCGTAGAGATAATAGATATCTCTGACGACGAGTAGTAGGACAGAGACTAGAGGAGGATAGTTACGTATGTATATTTTGGGGCAGTTTAGAACTTGAGTAGTCAAGTCTGGTATTATTGTATGTATCAAGACTAGTGTTAGTATAGAACTAGTCGTATGTGTATGTGTACTAAAGCAACCAGATTATGAAATATTTTCTTTTGGAAACTTTCTACCTTTCTTGTGTAATTTCGGGGCGAAATTCTTTTAAGTGGGGTAGTCTGTAATGGCGGGATTTTTCAGGCCTCTGATATCTATTTTAATATAGAGATTTAAATCAAAAGCAAACAAGATCCAAACCCATCATTAAGTAGTAGATTAGTACCTAATCCCCTCATACATATATATCTGCGGCTGAAATGACTTAGTAGCAAACAAATATCAGGAGAGAAATATCCATTCTCTTACACTTTGATGGCAAGTGTTGTGTAGAATTTAATGAAATCAAGCCTTGCATTTAATGCAAGCATAGGCTCATATACTTAGTAGATACCAAAGAGAGGTTGGTAAGAAGATGTTTCGGTGAAGGGTACACTTACTTTTGCTGTAACAATTTTACACCACAAATGCAAGAGAGAGAAAGGAGGTAGGTAAGAAAGCAAAGGAAAGTTGGCTGTAGAAACTTTAGAGATCTTTGCCTATAAATACACGTCAAATTCCATGCATTTTCTTTTTACTCAAATACAAGAAAGTGCTGAAGTTATAATCCTTTTACAAACAAGAATTCAGGAGCTTTAAACAAGTGAGTAATCACTCACAAGTCTAGTTTCATTTGCAAGTTCTGTAAACAGTTTGTGTGTGTGCTTTCATAGATTATCACCAATGCAAGTTCACAAGTTTATTAACACTAGTATATACGATTAGTACATCAAGTTCATGTCATCATTCAACTATGTATGCAAGTGTAAATGAAAAATAAACGAGTTCATCACCATAGTTAATCAAAGAAGACACTGCTGTTTGTTTACTGTCAAAACAACTCCTCTGTTATTTGAATCTATACCTGGTTGATCACAAATCACAAGTATACAAACATATATATATATATGTTATACTTATATACGAATATATATATAACCTTTATAGCATGAACAAAAATCAAGTAAACATGTTTTGAAAACAAGAAAACAGCAGAAGCAGTATTCTCTGTATCCACACTTTCAAATCCGAAAATCCAAACATCGGGGAATTGAATTACAGAGATTCGAATGCAATCGTGGTAGCAAATGATGATTTTTAAAAGTAGTTTCATGATTTTTAATGTAGAGATGAGGGAGAATGATAGAGATAGCCGAAAATGATATTTTGGCCAAATTCTGGCGATCGGCGACGTTGATGGTCGGGGCATGGAGCGTGGAGGAGATGGACACATCGGAGAACATGGGAAAAATACCCCATGATTTTTTCCAGTGAGTGATTCGAGCTGTCGAGCTCGATTTAGGTTTTGAGGGGGTAAATGGGTTAGACTTTTTGGCGGCGACGTGGGGGCCCCCACAGGCATGCGAGTTGGCCGAGGTTGGACGTGGAGTGACGTTGGGTCTTGGCGGAGCTGATGGCGGCGGTGCGAGGTGCTCCGATGGTCTGAGGCGTGGGGTCGAGGTCGGTTTAGGGGGAGTCCTTATCGATGCTGTTTACTGGAAGTTTGGTGGAATGGTAATTTCGAGGAGGAGGCGACGATAGGTGGTGGCGATGGGTCAGTGGTGATCGGTGGATGAAGTGGAGTTTGTGGGTGGTGGTTCGGCGATGGTTCGACGTCGAGTGGAGGTGTGCACGTGCACACCAGTGCACGTTGTACAGGCGAGGCGAGAAGAAGAAAGGGAGAAGGAGAAGAGGAGATCTGGCAAGGGGTTGGCACTTGGATTTTTAGTGATCCATCGATGGATCACTTGGATTTCGAAGGGTTGGCAAGGGGCTGGAACGATGGTTTGGCACGAGTGATCCACCATGTTTTTCGACGTGATCAAGAGGTTGGTACGATGGCTTGGTAAATGATTTGGCTCGAGTGATTTCACCACGTTTTCGAGGTTGGTAACGAGGCTAGAAAAGTGGTTGGTTAAGCGAGAAAACCAGATTGGTTTGGCAAGAGAAAATCAACGATTTCCCTTGGTAATCACACGATTTTAAGATGCCAATATCAACTTGGTAAATACAAGCGAGAATAGAGTTTCAAAGGCAAGAATTTTATTAAATCGAATTTAATTAAAATAAATAAATAAATATAATTAATCAGTAATTAATTAATTTAAATAAAAATAGAGTTTTTATTTAATATGGCGTAAACTAGTGGAACAGTCAAGACGACAGTGAGGTCCCAGAATCGAAGTTGTTCGAAGAAGTTCGTCGAGTTAGAACTTGAGTTTTAACAGATAATTTAATTTAAATAAATTATAAAACAATTTATTTTTAAGTTTAAATAAAGGAAAAGAAATATTTGACAAATCAAATCGGAGTATAAAACATCGTCTAACAGTCGATGACAAGCGAGATAAAACACTGTGTGCGTAGCACGGGCTTTTTCTATACACTTTCAAATATTGATAAAAACTGTATAACATCTTGTATATGACACACACACTTTAACTATACAATTGAAAGTGATATTTAAGATATCCAGATATGAACCCGAGAATTTTATACTATATATATAATTATAAATACAGGATGTGCAACTGAATTAAAGACAGTAAGCTGATAATAAATTATCGACCATAAAAGATATTTCGTACATCGTTTCGAAGAGTCCGGAATTTACATTCCACTTCGACTCGGATTATACGACGTATACCGGAAATCGATAAAGATGAAGAATGCAAGCACTATTCCAAAATAGTATCTACGGTCTGTTCAATCCCAGAACAGATCCGAACAGTCGGATATCTGACAACATATATCGATCAGATTTTACACATCAACTTTACATAAGTGTATTATGTTGGTGGCGGAGAGATTCGTTTCTTTAGCCTTATACCCAGAATATATTTGTGGAAACAAATGAGTGATCTGTCAGATAGGACGGTGTGATATTCAAAGACGTTGAAGAATAATCCGTCAACGGTAAACGTGACTTCAAACCTCACAACCCGGAAAGACAATAGTTGGGCTAGGCAGCATGGCTAGTTGGGTCATACCCAAGCAGGGTATATTATCACTATCTAGAGTATTTCCTTTTGTTTCTTAAATCTATATTCACTTCTGTAACTTCGGTAATCGGTGGGTCATTCCCAACCGTAGAGGTGGTAATATATTCGTTACACTCAAGCTAAATGAGTGGACGGTCATGTGTGGCCGGGTTGCAGGATGTTCTTGTTGAACCCCAGTGTATCTTCTCTAGAGTACACTGATCGGTGGGTGCTCCCATACCCTGTCAGTTAGAAACCAAATTCCAATAAGCGCTCGATGGTTTTAGATTTTATTCTATGTACGTGAACGTGAGATCCAAGCGATTCACTAGATGATTATTTATTTGATAAATACTATCATAAATATCAAATGTTTTTATATTTAAAATACAAGTGTCGTTTTCCATATATTAGTTATGGATTGGGCTTAAGATTTCTAAAGTAATTGAATCTATTAGTAACGGAACACCTTATTCCTTATTTCCCTGTTTACATCTATTTAACTGTGTTTACTCACACCAGTCCCCTGACTGACCCGGAGTTTATTTTCTGTGTTTTCCCTAAACTCTTGGGTACTCATAATATTTATTATGAGTAGGCAAGTAATTCAGGTTGGCAAATGGAACCTTACGAAGTTCAAGTTGCAGGACAAGTCTAGTAGTTTACTACACCTATGTATCTAGTTAGATTTGTATTTCCATATCATGATGTATTATTATGTGAATGTACTATGATGATGTAAGTTGTTGATGTATTATGATGTATCAGACCCTATGATGTAATGTATTTGTATTTTTAAATTCCGCTGTGAGATTTCTGATAACTTCTTATTCTTCTATTCTATTAGTTCTATCTTTTCTATCTCATCTTCTAATTTCTTTCAATAATGACACGGTTTTCGGAGGGTCGAAAAATCGCGCCGTTACATGGGGAGGTGCTGTTGTTCGAATGCCAGCAAGCGAGGAGTGGTACAGAGCAAAGTATAAAGCAATGCATGGATGAGGGTGTATGTGCATAGTGCGTTTCCATGAGGGAAAGGAAGTATGACAAAGAAAGGGAACTGAAAGAAAGAAAAAAAACAAACAGCAAGGGACGAAGGAGAACTCAGGTGAAACGTGAGCAGGCTGAAGATGTTGGGGACGGTTTTGTGGGAACAAGTTGCATGGTCTTGGTCAAAGAAACAGGTAGAAGACGTATGATTTGAAGATGCTTAACTATAGTTTAAACGTGCTGACATAGTTATAAAAATGGTTAGATTTATATTATAATTTTACACTTAAGATATTTTTAATTATACCCTCAGATCGATTTATTTAAATAAACAAGTCAGCTAAAAATGGGCACAATGTTTAACGTGATCAATAAATCTTAGCAACTGATTAATGTGACAAAAGAACATGCCTAATCATATATATATATATATATATATATATATATATTGAACGTGTAAACAGAGGGTGCTGAAGTGAATTTATTTCGGCCGTTCACTAATGATTTAGAATAATAAAAAAAACATAAATTGTTATAACTCTGTTTAAACTAGGGATGTTAGTTAATTAATTAAAATTGCGTAAATCGTAATAACCTTTTTTCGGTTAACAGAATTTAACGAAATAAGCAGTGCGCTGAAATCATGTGGTCGGACACAACATTATGGAACATATTTGAACAGTGCAGGGGATGGCTAGAATTTGCGGTTAAGTTAAACAATTGTTTAATTTAACTGTAACCGACTGCTACAGCGAACGAATGGAAATCAAGGTGAGTTAAACTCACTCAGCTTTTCCCATTTATATTTTATATAAATTGGGTTTTTATTTTGTGTGCTTTTCTTGCCAATGGTTGACTGTTTGCTAGTATATCTTTATTTGATGATTTAACTGATGAAGTTGAACCGTTGTTTAATTTTGGTGAAATATCAAATCGTTATTTTAACGATTTGTTCCAATAAAGGTAACTTACCTTATTGGTCACGTTTATTTATAAACGTGTTTAACTATTTGAATTGTTTGAACTGTTGAAGATAACCAGTTGAATACAGGGAAGGACAGGTTGGAGGAATCCAACCGGATTCCTCAAATAGATTTTTATTTTCATATTATCATATATGAACTGTTCTGTTTGGTGTGATGGATTTTATTATTGATCATTGATGTGAAAACCAACCTGTGTTGTATAACCAATGGGCAGAAATGGTTGAGTAATCGACAGTAAATGGCATAAAAGTAAATTGTTTGTTTATATCGATTTACCGTCAGGTAAATCGATAGAACTGAAGTTATGAAATTTATTTTATAACTGGTGATGGATTTTGAAAAATATATATATTTTGAATAAAACTTTATTCAAAGGAAATAAACATTTATGGCTATTATCAATTGTAAATAAATCAACTCTTTATTTGCATTGATTTCTGAATTAGTTTGTTCTGAATAGGAAATAGTTTAATGAATAATGTTAGATTTTAAAAAGGGATTTACTGGTTATTTTGGTTAATAAAGAAATTAACTACCTATTTAGTTAATGGTTGAAATAAATTATTGTCGTAATAAATTTTAATTTAGAAAATTACATTTTAATGGAAAATCCTTTAAAAAAGTATCTAAGTTAAAAGGGAATTCAATTGAATGACGAAAGTAGAGTGTGAACAAGTTTTGTTTAACACTTGAGTTTTGTAACGAAGTTATGAAAGGAATGGTTAAGCAAATGTGTTAGAGTAAAATGAATATTGCTTAATTATTTGAATTAAGTAGAAGGAAAGTAGGGTAAAGGGTTGTTGATAAACCAGAGTTACATAAAAGAGATTTGAGGTGTTATAACGTTAATTCTCAATTAACGTTGCTAAAAATGGGATTGAGTAAAGATAGGCAATTGAAATGAAATTTCAAGTGAGAAATAGTTAAAGGGAATTTGATTAGATATTGGTTTTTGGGATCACGACTTATATTTATCTTTAGGTATGAATGTTGTTGATCAAGGTCTGAGAGGTAATTAAAATACCCCAACTTGAACGACAACGGGAGTATCTGAAGGTGATTTTAGTTGTAATGGTAAAAGGAAATAGTGATGGTTTATTATTTTATTAGTGAGATAATAACGCAACAATTTTGGTGAAAATTTGGGATATTAATATATATACTAAGGGTTCCAAAGTATAAAGGGAATCGCCGAAAGTTACAATGACATTTTTGAACTAGAAGGAAATGTAAAAGTTGAATTCTATTCTATAGTAATAAGCATGGATCAATGTTCCAAGGAATGAAATAAACGATATATCGTTATGTTGTTTTACGTGTAATAAGTTAAATCGATTTCCAATATTGAGTGATAATGTAACTAATGTTTTGAAAGTGAAAATAGGAAACTGGAGATAAAGGTGAATTGGTTTAAGGATAATCTTATGTCAAATAAGAAACGAGAAAACTATATTTTCAATATCTAAATATTTTAAGAGTTTTGAATTTACATCTATTTTAATTAAAAGGCCAAGGAGTGTTGAATACTGAACACATGAACTCACTGGGTTGTCATGTTTGAAGCACTGTTTATTTTGATAGTTAAAACACCGACTATCAAATCTGTCCAATGCGATTGTTGGTACGGAAAGACCGGGATCGAATTATATCTGAAAACCATACCGACCAACAAATACGTGAAGATATCAGAAGATGGTCGAGATGGAGCATTGAAGACAGTAGATCTCCATAAGCGGAAGTATTACTAATAATCTCTGGTTAGCTCCCGGGGATAAACTGTGGTTCTGTTGTGGATGGAATCTACGGATTGCAAGGACTTCTCGCTACTAATCTATAGGGTGATTCCTTGGATGCAGTAGGGGAGTACCTTCGGTTCATCCTGTTCCTGGATGACTTGTATGGTCGGATGTCTGACAGAGTATTTCCAAAGAAATTATGTACGTTGATTTCTTCAAACGTACCATAGTTGGTGGCGGAGGACGACGGTTCTCTTAACTTAACCACTAGTGTATTTTTGTGGACGTCAATTAGTGATATCTGGCGGATCTGACGATGTGGCATTCAAAGTGAATGGCGACTGATGTTCAAAGGCTAATCTGACCTCAAGCCTCATCAACCGGAAGATGAGAAAAATCGGACAGGCAACATGGCTATGTAGGTCGCTCCCATTAGGGTGTATAATCACCTATCTAGAGAAAATCCTTTTGTTTTCTAAATCTATCAATGCTGTCCCTTTTCGGGAAGGCGGTGGGTAGCTCCCAACCGTTGGTGATATACATTCGATACACTCAAGCGAAATGAGTGGTCGGTCATGTGTGGGCCGGGTTGCAAGACGTTCTTGTTGAACCCAGTGTATTCGCCTCTAGAGATACACGATCGGCAGGTGGTCCCATACCTTGTCATCATCGGAATCCAATCTCCAATAAGCGCCCGCGGTTTTGTTTGTATACTATATATGTAGAGCGTGAGATGCAAGCGTTCTACTAGATTGTTATTTACTTGTAATTAGACATTATTATAATATCAGACAAGATATTGGTTTCAAAAATGTTTTGGGTTATCGTAAGGTAAAAACCGTCCGTGTTTATGTGTGGATTTGGTCTTACGATTATCCTTTGCTTTGAAAGATTTTAATTTAAAAATCAGGTGGTGTGTTACTCTTAATACTGTGCGAGTTTTTCTCACTCTGGTTCACCAGACTGACCGAGTTTTTTGTAAATGCTCGGGTTAGCCCGGGGTGTACAGGTACAGGTTATCGAATGCTGTGAAGAGACGAGCTGGAAGAGTCCAGACGTATGATATTATATAGCCACTTTTCCGCTGTGTGTTGTATATTGGAAGGACAGGTTGTTATAATTGTCCAGTGGTATTGATGTACTTTGATATGGTAAGTTTTATTTAAATCTATCAATAAAGTTATTTCTATATTATATTTTGTTCCGCTGCGATGTGAGACTCTGTATTGTGTTGTTTCTTCTTCTTCTTCTATTCTAACTTTCTTTCTTTCTTATCTCACCCTCTAATTTCTTTCTAATAACGTCCAATGTTTTGAGTGTTTGGAAGGTCGGCATGAGTTACAGTAAGGGTATTATGTCGATTTTCGGGGCCGAAAATCCCTGTTCGTCACAGTTAGTCCTTCTCTTGTCTGCATAGGATTTCTGCCCATCTTGAGCTATCTTCATCCACCGTTGAATAAGATCAATCTTTTCAGATGTTTCTCTAACCATATCTGGTCCAAGTAATAATCTTTCTATAGATTCCCACCAATAAGTTGGTGATTTACAGGGTCGTCTATACTATGCTTCGAAGGGTGCCATGCCGATGCTGGCCTGATAGCTGTTGTTATAGGAAAACTCTACTGAAGGAAGATGCTCTTCCGAAGTCCCTCCGAAGTCTAGGATACACAACCTTAAATATCTTCTAAGATTCTATTCACCCTCTCCATTTTCCCATCGGTCTGAGGATGATAAGCGGTGCTCAAACGTAACTATGTACCCAATGCTTCTTGCAATCTCTTCCAAAATTCATTGGTAAAGATGGGGTCATGATCGCTCACGATGCTGGAAGGAACTCCATGAAGACAAACTATCTCTCGGACCTAAATTGATGCCAACCATGATGCCGTCCTCTTACTCTTAACTGGAATAAAGTGAGCGCTCTTAGTGAGTCTATCTACCACAACCTAGATACTGGTGTTTCCTTTCTTTGATCTAGACAAACCATCTATGAAATTCATACAGACGCTCTCCCATTTCCATTGAGGAACCTCCAACGGATGAAGTAAACCACCAGGCTTCTTTTGCTCAGCTTTGACATGTCAGCAAACTAAACATTGAGAAACAAATTTGACCGGATCTTTCTTCATCCCAGCCCAAAAGAAAACCATCTTCATGTCCCTGTACATCTAATCACCACGTGGATGAATGGTCATCTTAGAATGGTGGGCTTCTTTTAGGACTGCCTTTATCAAGCTTCCAGTTTTGGGAACACAAAGCCTTCCATCTTGTCGCAACCACCCCTTTTTCATCTATGGCATATCTACTGAGGTAACTAGAAGTCTTCCCTCTTCTGAGCTTATCCATGATGTCTAGAATTTATGGGTCACCTTGTTGCGAAGCTCCTATCTGGTCCATAAGAGTCGATCATATCTCCAAGGATGCAAACAAATCAGGAAAAAACTCGATGGAGGGTCTAAAATCGAAAGCTGATATGAACTCCAAGTTCTTTCTTTCCACAAACAGAGGACTCAGGGCCACCCTCTACCTACTTATGCATCTGCCACCACATTACCCTGCCAGAGGTATAAGAAATCTCAAAATCATCAGAAGCTAGAAACTCCATCCACCGTTGTTGCCTTAAATTGAGATCCTTCTGCGGGAAAAAATACTTGAGAGATATATGATCGGGATATAACTCGAACTTCTCTCCAAGTAAATAATGACGCCATATGTTTAATGCAAACACTATGGCAGCTAGCTCAAGATCATGGATGGGGTAGTTCTTTTCATGAACTCTCAGTTGTCTACTCGCATAACATACTACTTTCCCTTCTTGCATTAGGACCGCACCAAGCCCTATACCGCATGCATCAGTGTAAATGGTAAACACTTTATTTCCGTCAGGTAAGGTCAAGACTGGGGTTGTTGTTAGAGCCAATTTCAGTCGTTGGAAAGCAATGTCACAATCTATATCCCATGAGAATGCCAAATTCTTATTCATTAGCCTGGTGAGTGGGGCTGATATCTTTGTGAAGTCCTTAATGAACTTCCTATAGTAACCTGCCAACCCAAGAAAGCTTCTCACCTCGGTTGCATTTTTAGGAACCTGCCAATCTTGCACTGCAACCACCTTCGCGAGATCTATAGCTATCCCTTCTTTGGGGACCACATGCCCTAAGAATCTCACCTCTTTTCTCCAAAAATGGCATTTGGAGAACTTTGCTTTAAGCTGATGGTCACGGAGAGTTTTCAAAACTTCTCCCAAATGCTGGGCATGCTCTTCTTCTCTTTTGGAGAAGACCAAGATATCATTAACAAAGACTACCAAAAACATATTTAGGAACTCCAGAAACACCCTACTCATCAGATCGACAAAATAGGCGGGTGCATTCGTCAGCCCAAAAGGCATAACTAGCCATTCAAAGAAACCATCCGGAGTCCTAAAGGCAGTCTTATCTATGCTGTCTTCAGCCACCCTCTACTGATGGAACCCCGTAGCGAAGTCTAACTGGGAAAATACTGAGGCATCAACAAGCTGATCAAATAAATCATCAATCCTCGGAAGTGGGTGCCTATTCTTCTTAGTGAGCTTATTCATCTCTATATAATAAACACATAAACGAAGTGAACCATCTGCTTTAGTTGCGAATACCACTGGAGCACCCCATTTAGATGTGCTTCGTCTGATAAACCCTTTCTCCAGTAGCTCCCTTACTTGCTTACTCATCTCTCTCCTTTCCTTTAGAGCCATGTGGTGCACTGGTAATGCAACTGGCTTTGCATTGTCCACCAGATATATGCGAAAGTCAATCTCGCGCCTTGGAGGTAAACCCCGAACCTCATCAAAAACATCGGAAAAATCTCGAACTATTGGAACAGATTGTAGATCGTTGATAGATGCATCAAGAGACTCTAGGAAACTAAGCATAACTAACCCTTGTGGGTCACACGAAATCTCGAGGGTTCTCCCATAACAAGTCAGAAGCCTAACAACCCTCTTCTCACAATCCAGAATGACAACATAAGTGGTAAGCCAATCCATTCCTAGAATCAAACCATAGCCGATAAACCCGAGCACTTACACGTCGCATTCAAACTCGATGCCTAACACACAAATCCCGATAAATCATCAATAAATGAGCCGAACCACCAATGGGGTTTGAAACAACTACAGGATCTACCACCGTACTAGTAATTAAGTGCAGAGATTCAACTACAGAACTTGATATAAATGAATGTAAGGCACTAGAATCAAAAAGTGTTCTAACAGGATGGTTTCAAAGAGAAATTAAACCTTCCGCAGAAATTTTTCTACCTCTATCAGGAGCACTAGTCGCGAGAGCATGCACCTGCCCTCCAGAATTTCCTCCCCTTTGACCTTGTCCCTGTGACCGCTGTTTCTTCGTGCACTCTTTAGCAAAGTGTTCGGCCTCTCCACGGTGGAAGCAAGAATTCTTCCTTTGCTTAAAGTCTCTAACTAGATGACCTTCCTTCCCACAATGGTGACATTTTCTCTTATCCTTGCCTTTATCATTTTTCCCTCCTTTCTTCTGCTGTTGTTGTTGATGCTGCCCCTTCTTGGGCCGCACCCTCTTATTCTGCGATGTCCCCTCAGTTTTTGTTTCCTTCTTTTCTCCCTTGTCCTCCTCATGCATTAGGGCCATATCGACAAGTTTTTCAAAGGTGGCCCCCATTGGAATATGGGACATAGTTAAACCATGTAGAGGCTCATTCAGCCCTTTAGCGAATTGCAAAGCCTTTTTGTGCGGCGTATCCACCAACTCTAACCTGAACCTTGCTAGCTGGTTGAATTTGTTCACATATTCTTTCACCGTCAAGTTTCCGTATCTGAGTGCTAAGAATCTCTCCATCTGCATGCTGCTTTCAGCTTGGGAAAGAAATTTCATTTTGAACCTCTATCTAAAATCTTCCCAAGTTTCCACTGGGCGTTCAGCTTGGGTGATGTCCCACCAAAAGGAGGCTTCTTCCTTCAAAGTCAAGCAGCTAACTGAATCTTTCTTCGGTCCTCCACTTCAAAGATTACAAATAAGTCCTCAGTCTCATTAAGCCAATTCCAAGCTTCCATGAATGTCTCGTTCCCATGGAATGGCTTCCCTCCCATAGCATGGAAGTCTTTGCAGATCTTGGCGAAGTTATCTGCTCTTGGAGGGGGAGGAGGAGGAATGAGAGGTGCAGCTGGGGGAGGAACGTCTCTTTAGCCTTCGGCCGGCGCCGTGGCCTCCATATACCTACGGAACCATCCGGGTATAGTGACGCCCTCTGGGATATAAGGGATGTTTTGTTCCTCAGACATGCTGAAAAAAAGGAAAAGGAAGAAATTTAGATAAGGGACCGAAGGATAGTACATATGGCTTTTTGGGAATGTTATTCAAAACAGACTCTCCTTTTGAAAATGATTTCTTTTAAAACCTTTTTGAAAATAATTTTCAAAAACTTTTATCTAATCTAGTAACCTTCAGCTCTGATACCAAGTATGACACCCCACGTCCATTAATGTCACTCACTAAGGGAATGCATTAAGTTCCGTGAAGCATTATAGTCAATCAGACACGGAATAATTACATGACATATATAAATAAGATAGCAACGGAAATTTAATTTTTTATTTCAATAGAAATACCGTGGTCCATAATTTCATAAGTCACAAAAACTATTACAACAAAATAACTTCTGTCTTGCATCATCAGAGTGCATAAGTAATGAAAAGCATAATTCCCCAAATGAAAGAGTTAAGCCATAGTAGAGACAAGAACTTGAGCCATAATTCAGCAATAGCTCCTAGCAAAATGATATCTAAATCCTGACTAAGCCTGGGCGTTTCTCCCTTTGAACCTGGGTGGGGGGGGGAGGGTATGGATGAAAGGAGGAGAAACAAAAAGGGTCAGACAATAAGTCGGGCGAGTCTAGTTACTTTTAGCCAGTAGATAAATAAAAGTAACATGTTAGGAATATAAAGTGGATAAGGGAGATCACTACATAAATGGCAGGTGTGACAAGGTAAGAAAGATAAATTGTACATGCCTCACTAATGATTTCTCTGCACTGTTACTAGTATATCCAGAAAGAGATGATCCCTCCAACTATAAGATGGTAGATTTAGTTATACTTCCAAATGTATCCTAGCTACTACCCTGATCGATCGGCCTCCCAACCCTTGTGGATACCTTGTGCTGGCCCGATAGTAAGAGGTATTACTTCCTAAAGTGGCAAACCATCATCATAACAATGTGCACAACCATATTTACAGGTGTCACAGTTATCTTATCCCCTTCTGCCCGGCTCATGCAAGCACATGGCCCGGTCGGTTTGCGCCGCCCGCACCTTCCTCCAAGTTTGGATCTCTTACAATCAGTCAGTAAGCGTGCTCCTTCTTTGCCTAGTACGGAATACTTGTTTGATACCTACTCCGGGTTACTAACTGAAATGGGTCCCACTCAATATGATACAAGCTCTCCTCTTTGTCTTGTATCCCCCACTAGGTTTCCACTGCCTATGTATACCACTAGGTGTCTTTAATTACATAGCCTTATTTACTTCTACTAGATATACTTACCTAAAGGTTTCTTTAATACATAACCCCTAATCTTCCAACCGGTTATGCTTACCTATAGGTGTCTTTAATTACATAATCTTAATGGGTTAAGTTTGTGGGCCTATTACCTATCCCCTCTTCAGATTTACTTAACCTACCCCTCAACCATGTTTACTTAACCCCCAATTTAAATTTAAGTTCATACAATCCCTATGGATTAACTTTAGGTTAAGTAGTTCAATTCTTTACCATGTCCATTTATGGTTTCATAATGGGCCAGACCTCCCACATTAGGCCTACAACAAGTGGATGTTGGATATGCCAGTCGGATCCGGGCAGACTTGTTCCGCAGTTGGGCATAACCTCGTTTCATAGCCCGATTCATATTTACGTACTTAGACCTCTCACATTAGGTTTACCATTAGTGGCTGCTGCATATGCCGGTCGGGTCCGGGCAGACTTCCACCACTAATTCAACCTAATCTCGTGTCGTAAGTACAATTACAATTCCTAATTGAAATTACTAGACATTCCATTTTTAATTAATTAATCAATTAATCAACCCTTTCCTTTTATAGGTACCAATACCTATTTTGCCCAATAATTTGAATTACATATCCATAAATGTTCATATTCAAATTATGCCATTTTTAATTAATTTACAAATTAATTAATCCTTTCCTTTTATAGGTGTCAATACCTATTTTGCCCAATAATTTGAATTACATGTCCATATATGTTCATATTCAAATTATTCCATTTTTATCCCTTTTCCCCGTTCTTTAACTAGCGCCCTCACAAAATTGGCAACATGCCTAGGCTAGACAATAGCCTAGTCATAAACGATAATAGGGAAAATAACGAGAATATACTAAAATGACTATCTTGGCATAAACATAAACTTGTATGATAAAAGGTGAATATACATACTAGCATGGACATGAAATTTTCATCATAACAAGGTGGACATAAAACTGATGAACTATGATGTCACAATATCTAAATTAGCCATTTTAGATGTCCAATCGATTTAAATATAACATGATAACATAGGGTGGCAATTTAGATCACATAGGATAGATCTAATATAAATCATAAGGTAAAAATTTTAGATCACATACGATAGATCTAACATGAATCATAAGGTGACAATTTCAGATCACATAGGATAGATCTAACATGAATCATAAGGCGACAATTTCAGATCACATAGGATAGATCTAACATAATAATTTTAGATCACATAGGATAGATCTAATCATGAATCATAAGGTGAAAATTTTAGATCACATAGGATAGATCTAACATAATAATTTTAGATTACATAGAATAAATCTGCATACATCTGCATCATAGCATATCATAAAAGTTACAACCCAAGATCCATAATGATAACATAGTAGAACAACTGAATTGGATCCAAAGAAATAGATCTATCATAATATAGCATGAGATCTACCAATAATATAGATTTAAAGTCTGCAATCGTATCCACAACACAGTCTTTCATTGTTTCACTATTGCTTATCCAAACCTGAAAGCAAATAGAACTCACAGTGATTGGATTGCTAAGATGATAGAAAAGGTGTTGTGTCTATGTTTGAATCTCAGAAATTGATATGCTTTAGAGGAAGATGAGAAATCCTAATTCAGTCCAGAATCCAGCAGAGTCCGGCCACCATTGCTTTTCTTTTAAGAAAACAAAGGATAGGAGATATATTTATAGCTACTGGGATACAGAATTCGGATGCCACCTCGTCCCTAATGAAATTGGGTCAGGTCCCGGGTCGTCACTCACTCGAAAAAGGCCCGAACACCCAGAAATTGTTCTGGGTGCACTTGGCAGATGTGCCAGTGCAAAAATACATTGGCGCACTTGTCAAGTGCGCTAGTGCATTCTGCTTTCATCGTAAAACTTTAACTGTCCATAACTTCTTTATACGTTATCCGTTTTACGTAAACTTGGACTCTATCTCAAGCAGAATTCCGAGATGAACACAATGGCATAACCGTTTCACTTAATTCTGAATATTAAATTAATTATTCTTTAATTATCCTCTTTAATGTCGTTAAAAGTTCGGGGTGTTACAAGCTTCAGGATTTTAAACTGACCATTTCCAAGTCTTCGCGAGCCTCGTTCTTGCTCAAACTCCCATGAAAACTCAAACGACTAACACCACTACGCTCTTCTTCCAAAACTCTCCATCCCCATGTCAACAAGAACCAGCTTGCCCCCTCCTCGAAATTGCGTCGCATTGGATCTTCGCACGTTGATTGATATAAAGTTTCATCGAACATTCCAAAACTTTGCAACTACGGGCTATTCCACATCCTAAACCCAAATATCAACTCGAAATTAACACCCGATGCTCGAATTCCCTACATTTTCCAACCCTAGAACTAAAAGCACCAAGCTGGAAAAATTAGTGCGAACAAAAACCACATCGGACCCTTTGAAACTGATATCAACATGAAGAGGGACTTCATAGGAGATCAAATATACATGTAGTTGGATTTATAGGATTTTATTTGTATTTGTTTTGAATTTTTGAACTTCACGATTTTTGTTGCGTGGAAAATTGCTGACGGTGGAATTTAATTGACCAGAGGTAGATAGAAATTAGGTTAGTGGAAGGTCAGGTATTTACAGTCCAGATTATATATTTATTTAATCAATTTAATATTCATTTTAAATGAACTACTGTTTGTATTTGTCTTCTAAAAATCCTTTGATCACATACAATACCCAAATCTGAAGAAAATAGACAAACAACTACAGTTCGACATTACGGACCCAACGAAACTTGTTTCATTGAATTTCGAATCCGTTTGCTCACACAGCATATTTTTAAAGTCAAATTATTGACTGTTTTTCACATTAAAATTCCAGACCACATACTAACTCCAAAAATCACGAAAATTGAAATCTAACAATAATTTAATATTCCGGATCTAACAAAATTGGTTTCATCGAAAATGGAGGTCGTTTGTAAAAATGGCTATTTTCTAAGCTCTAAATAAAATCATTTAAATACTAATATATTTAAAAATAATTAAATTTAATAAAAATAAATTAATATTATTATATATATTCACATAGAATATCATACTGCTCCAAAATAAACATATCGGGATATATAACTCGATATTTCAAAGTTCCCGGTTATATCAATATTTAATTTATATTAAAATCCTTTTATAATATAAATAAATCATTATAAATTACAAAGGAATTCCATAGCGATTTTCTGGAAGTTTGATTTGGACATAACTCACAATCTACATGACGAAATCTCGATTTTTCTCTTCCATTAGAAAAATATACTTCACCAGCTCCGAACGTTTCTTGTTTCACAGAAATCCGACTTAAAACGAATTCTGTATATTCGTTTAAAGTTCGAATCACCAAATTACGAACTGTCGCACCATTTCGAGCTCGATTATAACTATAATATAATTTATATGTTCAATTGACATTTATAAATAAATTCGTTAATATAATTCAATTTTAAACTGAATTATATATTTTAAATTGTCCCATTCACACAATATTGTGAATTTTGTTATTTCCGATTATTTCGGAAATAAATATGTCTTTCTATTATTTAATTTAATTAAATATTCAATATTATTTAACTATGGTCATTTTAAATTACCAAACCATTATTTAAATAATTAAATAAGTTATTTATTATCCGTAAAAATATGGGATGTTGCAGAGCTACTGCATGGTGGGAGACTATCGTCGAAGGGAAATCAGAAGACAACTTTTCATGGAAAGATTTCAAAGAAGTTTTCGAAGAACGTTATTTGCCTTTGGTAGGAATTTCCAGGATGTAAGAGGAATTTATGAATCTCAAGCAAGGCGATATTTCTTTCAAGGATTATTTAAATAAGTTTAACGAGCTTTCTCGCTTTGGACCTGAGCTGATAGACACTCTTAAAGAAAAATGAAAGATTTATTAAGGGGATGGCATTGAAGTACCATGAGAGGATGAATGCGCATATCAAACAATCCTTCGTTGACTTGGTCGACATGGGGTATAGATATGCTACTATTGATAAACAGAAGGGTACAAAAGTTAAGGAAGGTAATGGCAGCAACAATTGAAAGAAGAGAAAGTTCCAGGGGAAGAAGCCTGAACAGAAGGCTGAGAAAAAGGAACGAAGGAAGATCATCTTAAGGATGTTCTCTGCTACAATTGCCAAGAGAAAGGTCATTATTCCTACGACTGTAAGATGCCAAAGAAGTAAAGGAAGCCAAACCAAGGGCTCCCATAATGTTATCACTTCCATAAGCACGGTCATATGATTAAAGATAGTCTCGTAAAGAAGAAAGCTGATGTGACAAAGGTTTATGCAATCAAGGATGAGCCTTTGACTTCGAAGAATGATAAAGGGCAGGATGTTTTGGAAGGTAATATTTCTATTTCTGATAAATTAAACTGAGTTCTATTTGACACTGGTGCTTCATGTAGTTTTATCTAAAAGCCACTCGTAGAAAAAATGAAACTTGAACCTAAATTTATTGACGAACCGTTATGTGTAAGTAATCCAGTAGGAGGTCCTACTAGCTTGTGTTTGTATTGCAAAAATGTTCCTATCATCTATTCACACTATGAATTCCCTTTTAACTTATTCACTCTTGACTTCGATGAATTTGAAATTATACTTGGAATGGACTGGTTAAATAAATATGAAGCTAAACTAGATTGCGTACATAGGAAAGCTCTAGTAAAGACAAATCTTGGAAATTTTATTGAAATATCTTGAGACAACCCAAACTCACCCTTACGGGAATGCCCATGTTGAATTGAGAACACCAGAAATCTGAACATAAACAGAGGAACATTTCATTGCTATTTACAACAATTTACATTAGAGTACAAGAATATTCAGAGTATGAATAAATATTACATAGAAAAATATCAGAGACTTAAAATACAAAGTAGCGAAAACAAAAATATACAAATACAATGCGTAGCGGAAAATAACAAATACAACCGAAAGAAATACATGGATACAGAGCATTCCGAATATAGCTCTAGCTATAAATCCAGGATCTTGTATAAATAAATCTGCAAAACCAAAACTACTAGCTTCCCGTATGGAAAATAGGGGCACCCAGAGTTTAGGTTAAAACAATAAACTCCAGGTCAGTCATGGGACTGGTATGAGAACTTAAACAGTTATTAAAAATTTAATTTAAACTAAGGTAAATCAAGGGACCATGTCGTACAACATGGAACGGGTTTATCCCCAAGAATACCAGTGCCTAAGACAAACAGTGCAATGATAAATAAAGAAAAATGAAGCTATTATAAGACTCAAGTCCCATCACACAATGAACATAGTCAAGGATAGAGTTTTACCTTATAATAGCTAAATATGCTTGGTACGTTTTAAAACAAATCTTTTATTATTACTATAAGTGAAGAAATCAACTTCAAATATAAATGTATCATTCATAGACGGCATGAGCGCCCCATCCCACTATGTCGCCATATATAGTATACAATGAAAACCGCAAAATGTCATATTGGAAGTTTGGATTTCCATCATGGTGGCTCATGATCCGAAAGATCTATCGCATAGTGAAATTCCCAATGTTTTACGTCGCAGGCAGGCAAAAACACCGTAATGCACATCCGCACTATCCAGGAAACAAGTTACCACAGCTTACGTCCAAGCATTGGAAAGCACCGCTAACTCTATCCATCTTGGAATCAGGGGTGTGCCCAATCCCTACTGGTGTAGGGCGACCACACCCAGTATTACCTCAATCAACCGAATCCATGACAACTCGTAGGATGTCTATCCTCATCTCTTAAGCATACTGATCTAACCATCAGTTTTCCACCATATCGATGTGTGAGGTTCTCGAATTAACGCTACAATAAGCTGTGCTATTTAAAGTTGTGCTTTGAAAATCATCCACCAAGCTTTGCTTTCCAACAAAAGCTTGGATCACTACATCTCAGCATGTCACACTGACAATCCGTATGGTACCACTGATTTCTGCCGATATATAACTTCTAAGCTCATACGTCTCAGAGAAGGGTATTAAGCAAGAGAATAAATTCTCCACCACCAAACAGATATATATTTAGTAGAGATCAACGAATATAGTATAAAGGAATACAACGTCATACATACCATCCATTTACAAGTCCGTTTTAGGTCTGAACGAAACCGGAGGCACCTTATTCCTCGTCCTGTATGTCCAATACAGGAGAGAGGCCCTCGCATATCCGAACAATCAACAAGTACGTCCGAACGGCTACCGCTGTAGCCCCTTCAAGGTAGCTACTCCAATCATGGGCATCAGTAGCAACCCATCCATTCGATGTGAAGATCGTCGGTCTTGCACCATCTTCAATCTCTTCGATTTTTCGTCGTATCAGTTATTCATAATAGGATAAACCCGGTCTTTCTGAATAACTCGCGTATCTTATTATCAAGTGTTATAATAACACATCATACGCCTCATTCCAATTCAGAATATTCTTTTATTCAAATATTTTTCTTACAATTTAAACCAAATTAAGGTTTTCCAAACTAGTCGGGATTAGCAAACCTTACCGAAGTAATCATTTGTTTTATTTCCCAATCCCAACCTGTTCATCCCATGGAGCAAAACTGGTAATACTCCATATCTAACAACACGGTGTTATCGGTAAAAAGTAATTACCATTTCACGTTCAAATCCAATTATAGATTTAACTATCTCTTGGAGTAAAACTGGTGATACTCCATTCTCGATCATTTCCTTGAATTGATAATTTTAATTATCACATTCACCTTTCAATCTAATTAAAGATTCATTAAAATTCCACTTAGTTTTAATCTCCCCAAAAAACAATATTAATGATTATTTAACTTTGGGAAATCAAACATGCCGCATCGACAATCTACACCGTACCTTTGATTTCTGCCGATATATAACCTCTAACCTTGTATGTCTTAGAGAAGGGTGTTAAGCAGGAGAATAAATTCTCCATCACCAAATAGATATATATTTAGTAGAGATCAACGAATACAGTATCGAAATACAATGTTAGACATGTAATCCTATCTTTACCTGGGCTAAAGAACCAATGTCATTTAAAACACATTCACGATAAACCCAAAATTCCATTCCATTAACCATGGAATCTTCACGGAAAACAGATCAATATATAATAGATATCAATTTCCCTATCCGACTAATAATATAAACGGAATAACGACAAAGCCTTTTAAATTCCATGTGTATTAACAGTCTTCCTCCACAGAAACTCACTTCGATTATTACCAAATCGTATTCCATTCAATTCCAATTTAATATATTAAATTGGAAATCTTTCCATTAATCTTAATTAAAAGATTATAAATTCCAAATCATATTCTTCACTATTAATTGGGTTAAAGAACAAGTGTTATTTAAAACACCATTCACGATAAACCCAAAAATCCAATTCTTTTATTCAATTCCAATTAAATATTAATTAATTGGAAAACTTCACTAAATTTTAATTTAAAGATTTATTCTTTTCTCAGCTGGGTTTAAGAACAGTGTTGAGGAAGACATCGTTCATGACAAACACAAAATCCAATTGGGTATCAAATACAAGGCTCTGAATAGAAATTATATCAGCTTATATTCAATATCAAATTCTGAAACCAACCAATATCGTATTGGGAATAATGATATATATATATATATATATATATATATATATATATATCTTCCAAATTTCCTCAACATTATCCGTATAATCACGGAATCCAATATTGAAATATTCCGAAGATTATTTCCACTAAAATCCATTCCAATTTATTTTTGGAAATTTCTGGTTATTTTAAAACCATTTTCAAATCCAATTTATGTATTTAAAAATAAATGGATTATTATTCTAGTTAATAACTAGTTCATTTCAATAAAAATACATATTTATCTTTTCAAAACTGGAATTTTCATCCAAAATCTTTCCAAATCATTTATTATGATTTTACATAATTTTTCCATATTTTTAATAATTTTATTATCACCCGTACAGTCGGTTTCCAATAACTGCCACCGAACTGCATCCATAGCAACCTTTTCAGAAATTGATTTGGACATATTTCCAATTCCAACTTAGATTTCAAATCTCTTATATTAGTTGGAAATCTCTTTTCGATACGAATCCAACGGTTCCGGTTTTGGGAGAATCCGACGGTCGGATATCTCGTAATGTCCATTTGAAGTTAATGGTCGAAATTCGCGAACGGTCGCTTCGCAGTGCGTTCTATTCAGGCCATTAAATATATGTAATATATATATTATATATATTTCGTCGATTTCCGTTTAAAACAAATTTTATAAATCATTTGACATTCGTTTTAAAAACGATTTCCGCTTCCATTTCAATTTCAAATCAAAATTGAATATTCCATTTTAAATTCGTTTTAAGTTCATTTTAAAACGATTTCCATTTCATTTTCAAATTTAAATCAAAATTTGAATATTCCTTTTAAATTCATTTTAAACTCATTTCAAAATGAATTCCATTTCATTCTCAAATTTAAATCAAAGTTTTGAATATTCTTTTTAAATTCATTTCAAAATGAATTCCGTTTCATTTTCAAATTTAAATCAAAGTTGAATATTCCATTATAAATTCGTTTTAAATTAATTTTAAAACGATTTCAATTTCATTTTCAAATTTAAATCAAAATTGAATATTGCTATATAAATTCATTTCATAATGAATTCCGTTCATTTTCAAATTTAAATCAATGTTGAATATTCCTTATCATTTTAATATTAAAATGATAATATTTTCAAAATATTAGATTTTGAAATCACTTTTTGATATTCATTATAAAATGAATAAAATCGACAAAATTCTCGTTCGTGTTAAAATGGCATTTAACTATTTAACATGGCTTCACATTTCAATATTTTCTAAATATTATTTTAAAATATTCTTTAATTCTGAACTGGAATCAGACTCAATCAATTACCATATAACTTTAATTATATGGATTTCATACCTCGTGTGTATACAACCATAATGATAAACAATCATTAAAAATTTAAATAACGTCCAGAGTGAATTATGCATATGTATAAGCATTAAAATAAATAAATAACGCTTATATAGTCTGTCAACCCATCGATTGACATACCACTAATTATTGGGATCAGTGTATGTCAATTATTATCCCAATACCCATGTAGGGTTTTCAAACAACAAATACTGTTTATTATTTGTGCAGTTGGGCGATGTATAGAAATTATCGTGCTAATCAATATCAGGTAAATAAGTGTACATAAACAAAACATCCGGTTTGTAAATGAATATTTATTTTATTTCATGATAATTTATATATATTTTATATAAATAATGCTTTTTATACAACAATATCAATACATGACAATACAATCACAATCCAAACAAACAATCAACTGGTCTATCCAATAAATTGTGTCGTGGGCTTCTAAGCCCCGTCTGCATCCTAATATATATTAACTGTATATAATTTTGAGTGTGATAGAGATTTCACCTTTGTTTTCCACTCCATCATTCTTTTATTCCGAATTTATGCTCTGTTTGAGTTTGAATTTGCCATAAATTCAAATTCGCACCGTTTCGGTTCTGGTCAGTTTCATATTGTAGACCTTGCTAACACGATTCCAATGCATTTTATTTCATCCAATTATGTTTCTATTTGTATAAGATATGACATTATAAGATATGACATTTCGAAGTTAACACAAATTTTAAAAACTAAATTATTTAATTTGACAAAGCCCTCCCTCACTCATTCCTCACGTGACCGCACAACTCCTCTTCTCCAAATCAAAACAGCGAACCCGCCTCCCCTTTCAACCCATTTGACCCGCCGTTGACTGGCCATGCCCTCCACCATGGCTATCGATGAACATCGCAACCACCACCAATAAGATATGCGCCCTCACACCTACTCAACCCCAAATTGTCAGCTTCGGCCTCCCTGTTCAAAAACCGACTGTAATAACCCGGAAATCCGAGCCAGTTTAAAAATTTTATTTTGGCAATTTTAGCGAATTTTGAACATTTAAAATGATTATTTTAAATAATATCGACGAGAAATTTATTTTGAATAGAGTTATAACGTATATATTTATACGCGTCGTCGTTAGAATATAAATAATTATTTATAATTATAAAAGGAATTGAAAATGGCGAGGTAGTTCGATAATTCGATTTCAAACTTCAACTGAATGTACCGGGTGCAAAATAAACCGGATTTTAGTGAAACCAAAAATATTTGAATCTAATCGAGAATAACTTTCCAAAGAATCCGAAAAATCATAATTTCATAGCAGGAATCAAAGGATATGTCCAGTTGAAAATTCTGAATAGTCGCTATGGAATTCAGGCCCTTAAAAATGGGAATTTTGCAAACGACCTCGGATTTCGACGAAACCACTTTTGTTGGGTCTGTGATGTCAAGTTATTGCTAGATTCCAATTTTCATAATTTTCTGATTCAATATGTGAGCGTGGCGAAAGAAAACGCGTTTGACCAGTTTTAGTTGATTTTAATCGACTGGAAAATGGCCATTTTTCCAACGGTCTCAGAATTCGACGAAATTAGTTTTGTTAGGACCGTATTGTCAATAAGAAGCTAGAAAATATTTTTCTGGAATTTTTCGAGTTAGTATGTGTCCCTGGTAAAATGAAATGCGCGTTCAAATTCAATATATAGAGTTATATGTTGATTTTGACGAAAACTGATCGAAACGATCGAATCAGCCTAGGATACATATCCCATTGTGTTCGGAATGGGGGTAAAATGCTATGGACGACAGGCGGTGGGTCTTGTTTCGAAGTCGAAATAAAAAGTCAACATTTTAGAAATTTAAAATATTAAAATAATTAAACCCCTCTCTTATCTCTCTCCCCTTATCTCTCCTCAGACCCCCCCTTCATTTTAAAGAAAGAAAAAAAAAATCAAATCGCTCCACCAGCGACGGAATCTGCCACCGCCGACCTCCCCCCCCTCTCGCGCTTCGCCTTCCCCTTCTTTTCCTCCTCCAGCTTCCCCTCCTCTCCTATTCGAGCTCGATCCTCTCCCCTCCTTCCCCACAGCCTCGTCGCCGCCCTCCTTCCCTCCGCCATCATCAGCGCGCCCCTTCCCCGATCGCCACCCCCTCCTTGCTTCCCTCTCTCCTCCTCACAAAACCCGCGACCTCCCCCAATCCCCAAATCCGCCGCCAACTACCGAAGCCTCCCCCGACCATCTCCGTTCGCAGCACACCCCCTCCCCCGACCATCTCCGATGCCTTGCCCAAATCCCACAGCGAATCCCCCTCCTTTGATTGAAAAGGTAACTTTTTCATATTAATTATTTACATTACCTTATTTTCTTTCTGTTTTAAATATATTAGAGTGTCAATAAAAATCAGATTTTCTTTATTACGTATAGTAATGATTTTTACTTTTATAAAGGAATGATTTTTATTTTTAAAGGTTGGATTTTATTTTATTTTATTTTATGATAAGCATGATCTCTATTTACATAAAGATCGGATTTTTCATCACATAAAGAAGCGATTTTTATTCACATAAAGGAGCGGTTTTTATATATTGAATAGCAAAGTAAAGATGCGCTTTTTATATATATAATGAATCAAAAATATGATTTTTACTTATGTAGAGTATTAAAAATATGACCTTTATATAGTAGAAGATATAAAAATACTATTTTTATATAAGTAATGTATTGAAAATAAAATTACTATATAATAGAGAATATAAAAATATAATCTTTATATTTGAAAAGGTGAAATCTTTATATAGAGAATAGCGTGATAAAAATAGAATTTTTATCTATATAGTAGCGATGTAAAAATAGAATTTTTATCTATATAGTAGCGGTGTAAAAATATGATTTTTTTATATACATAGCAACAATATAAAAATGAGATTTTTATATATGTAGTGGCTACGGGCAACGAAAGTGACAAAAGGCAAGAACAGTGATGATTCCCTACATTAGAAGGGTCGTGGAGTTGGGATAGCTTTGGTGAGAACTTCTCACTCTAAATTTCCTTTACTAATTATAAATATATACTAGGATGCATACGGTGTTTAGTAGCACCCGACACCATCGTCCACAGACCATGGACTTGTTTGTTTGGTTGTGTAGTTGGTTGGATTATTTGATGTGATTTGAATTGTTTGGTGAAATGGAATGAATTGGATTGATATGTGTATGGCGTGGGCCATTATTAGACCGGGGATAAGGCTAGGCCTTGTCCCGTTTCTAGTATCGTGCTGTTATGCCGCCGAAATTTTCTAAAATAAGTTAGAAGAGTAAAGATATCATTTTATTTAATAAATGAACTGAATATAATATTCATAGGTTGAATAAAATAATTTGGTCGTTAAAAATATAATTTTTAACGTGAATGTGAATAAATAAATATTCATTTACAAACCGGATGGTTTGTTTGTGTACACCTATTTGAAGGACATTGATTGGGACGATAAATTTTACACATCGCCCAACTGCACAAATAAAATCTGTGTTTGATTGTTTGAAACCCCACACGGGTATTGGGATAAAATACGGCATACACTAATCCCAATAATTAGTTGTATGTTGATCGATGGATCGACAGGCTGTTATAAGCGTTAGATATCTATATTTGATGCTTATACAGTGTAGTGCACTTTGGATGATGGTTGATTATTTATCGTTGCTATTATATACATGTGTTGTATGGAATCCATATAATTAACTTTATATGGTGATTGATTGGGCCTCATTCCAATTTAGAAAATAAAGAATATAATAAATTAAAGGTTCATGTGTTGACCGTACTCATCCATTGAGATTTGTCATGTGTTGAACGAAGTATTTTAGCAATAAAATTTACATCTTTATCATTATAAAATAAAGGTTCATTTGTTGACCGTACTCATCCATTGAGATTAGTCATGTGTTGAACGAAGTATTTTAGCAATAAAATTTACATCATTATCATTATAAAATAAAGGTTCATGTGTTGACAATACTCATTCGTTGAGATTAGTCATGTGTTGAACGAAATATTTTAACAATAAAATTTACATCTTTATCATATATAAAATTAGAAACTAACTGGAAAATAGATAAGATGAGTGGTCTCCTGGATATTGATCTGAAGTTGGTTTCGGCCTTCGGGGTTAATATTTAGGGAATCGTTCTCTTACTAATTTACAGTTGGAGTTTGATTTGAAATCAAACGATAGATACCATAATTTTTATAAAATATATTAAATAACAAAAATAGTCACACGTAGACAGTACTCATTCGTTGAGATTAGTCGTGTGTTGACAAAAATATAGAGTCATGTATTGAAAGAAATATAGATTCATTTGTTGAATAGGATAACGAAGTTATTGAAAAATATAAAGCCGCGTTGATTAGAGATGCGCTATTTTGACACGAACGATATTTATATCGATTATATTTGAATTGAATTGAATAGAAAACGAATTTGAATTGAATTAAATAGAAAACAAATAGAATGTGATTTAAATGACACTTGTTCTTTTACCCAATAAATAAATAAATAGAATGTGATTTGGGTTTGTCGTGAACTGTGTTTTAAATGACATTAGTTCTTTAACCCAGTAAAAGGAGTTTTAATGAATCTGTAATTAGATTGAAATGTGAATTGATAATCTAAATTATCAAATTTAGAAATTGAGCGAGAATGGAGTATCACCAGTTTTGCTCCAAAGCGATAGTTAAATCTTTAATTAGATTTGAACGTGAAATGGTAATTAATTTTACCGATAACACTGTGGTGTTAGATGTGGAGTATTACCAGTTTTGCTTCATGGGATGAATAGGTTGGGATTGGGAAATAAAATAAATAATTACTTCGGTGTGGTTCGCTAATCTCGACTAGTTTGGAAAACCATAATTTGGTTTGATATGACATCCAATGGAAGATTAAAGAATAAGTTTTAAAGAATTTATCTTGGATAAAATTAATGGGAACCTATCCCTAAGAATATGAAATTTAGAAACTAGCTGTAGGTTAGTTAAGAAGAATGGTTTCCTGGATATTGATCTGATGTTGGTTTCGGCCTTCAGGGTTAATATTTGGGAAATTGTTCTCTTGCTAATTTGCGGTTAGTGACTGCTGAATTGGAATGAGGCGTATGTTGTGTTTGTGTAACATTTGTTTACTATATACGCGGGTTGTTCGGAAAGTCCGGGTTTATACCCATTCTGAATAACCGATTCGACGATAAGTCGAAGATGAAGACGGTGGTTGAAGACCGGAAGTCTTCACATCGTTTGGGTGATTACTGATGATCTTGATTGGGTTGTACACCCAAGATGAGGGAATCAGTTGGTGGTCGTCCAGACGTACATGGAAATCGATGGATATGCGAGGAAAATGCCTCTGGTTTTGTTCAGACCTAGAACGAACTTGTAAATGGATTGTGTCTGAATTGGATTTTATTCTGTGTTGATTGATTTCTGTTAAATATATATCTGTTTGGCGGCAGAGAATTTATTCTCTTGCTTAACGCCCTTCTATGAGACGTACGAGCTTAGAGGTTATATATCGATAGATATTAATCGCATGGCATGAACTGCCTGTGTGGCACACTGAGTTGCATGGATCAAGGCTTCTAATGAAAAGCAAAGTCTTATGGTGGATGATCAAAGCACGGCCTTTGTGACGTAGCTTTGTGTATAACGTGAATTCGCGAGCCTCACACCTCGGTATGAGTTAAAAACGGGATAAGGACTGCAGGGAGAGCACGAAGTTTCTTTCTAGCTTTGGTGGTGTCTGTGACTTGCCAGCCCTGACATTTATATATTTTCACCTATGTGGTTGTTGGAATGAGGCGCCTCGATTTTAGGTCTGTAAGGACCGGGAAACGTGTGTTCAGGAATAACTAATCCTCAAACGTAAGAGAGGACCTGCCCTGAAGCATCCAAGGGTTGCCCAGAGTGCGTAGCCCAGAGACATTTGCTAGAGTGTCTCGAAAGCGGAGAGGAGCTTGCCCCTTGCCTCGACTCATGACGGAAATCCAATTTCCAATACGTGTATTTCGGCTTTATTTGTAGAGCCTAGTATGGCGACATAGTGGGATGGGGCACTTATGTCGTCTATGATTGATATTTATGATTGAAATTGTTTCGACACTATACACTTATTATAGTATCAAATGATTTGTTTTTAAACGTACCAAGCATGTTTGGCTGTTATAAGGTAAAACCCTATCCTTTGGCTTGCGTTGCATTGTGTGATGGGACCTGGGTCTTATAATAGCTTCATTTTTCGAAAAAGCATTGCGTTGTTTATTGATATGCAATGGTATTCTTGGGAGGAAACCCGTTCCGTGTTATACGGCGTGGTCCCTTGAATTACTCTCTTTTAAAGTAAAGTTTAAATAACTGTTTTAGCTCTCACACCAGTCACATGACTGACCTGGAGTTTATTGTTTTAACCTAAACTCTGGGTGCCCTTATTTTGACACGGGCAGCTAGTAGTTTTGGTTTTGCAGATTTATATTCACAGGATCCTGGTTTACAGCTGGAATGATATCCGGAAAGCTCTGTATCCGTATATCACCTTCAGTTGTGCTTTATATTGTTTTTCCGCTGCTATGTAATTTACTGTAATCTCTGATATTTATCGAATGTAATTTATTCATTTATACTCTGTATATTCTTGTATCTGATGGAATTGTTGTAATAGCAATGAAATGTTCTTCCGTCTGCATTCTATTATGTCTTGTCCTCAAGGTATCCGCTCTTTCCTTCACGGGGAAGTAACGGGTTCTTTCATCGACCTGATGCTCTTCCTCCTTGCTGCTTGGAGTCGCCTTCTTCCGTGGTCGACCGGAGACCCTTCAAAACACCTCGTCCGATGCGCCTCCCCATCAAAAGCCCATTCAGACCCTTGCCGTGGCCTAATTCCCTCCTCCTTGGTGATCCGTCATGGCCCTCACTTGATTGGAAAAATCCAGGTTCCAGTAAACCCATCACGCGAGGAATGAAGAGCATTGGTAAACCTCCAATAATCACGAATAAAAGCCATACAATTTGTAGATTTTATTTTGATTTTTTCTAATCACCGTTTTGGCTTAAGGAAAATAATCTATCGGCTGGAAATGCTTTGACCAAGGAATGAGATGGTCTAGGGTTAGACCCTTTGACTTTGTTATATCCTATATAATTTAATATTACTTTAATTCACAAATTTCTTTTTTATCGATCCGGACTCCAAATCAAGCCCAACGACTGTCACCTTTAGCCAAATACTCCCATTCCGGACATAGTGGAATATGTTTTGTAAGCTAATTCTAATGTTTTGATCAGTATTTATCCAAATTAAAATATAATTTAATACATATTGAATTTCAAATGTACATTTTAATTTACTAGTGCCACATACTGAATCCAAAAATTCCAGAAAAATAAATCTAGCTATGTTTTGACGATACGGTCCTAACAAAACTAATTTCGTTGAACTTGGAGACCATTTGAAAAATGGTCATTTTCTGGTCGATCCAATTCAAATTTAAATTACCAAACACAATTAAATTTACTGCGTCACATATTAATTCCAAAAATTATGAAATTTGAAACCTAGTAATAATTTGACATTCCGGATCCAGCAAAAGTGGTCTCATCGAAAACGGAGGTCGTTAGCAAAATGGCTATATATTATATTAAAATATATATATAAATTCTAGAACGACTATTTAAAATTTTAAACTAGACATAACTTTCAATTCCCATTATGAAATCTGGATTTGTCACATTCGTTGGAAAGGTATTTTTAAACAGATTCAAATATTTCTTGTTTTACTGAAATCTGATTTATTTTGAATGTTGTACATTCATTTGAAATTTGAAATCAAAATTTCAAACTACCGCGCCATTTTAAAATCCTTTTATAATTAAATTAAAAAAATTTGTTCTAACTTCAATTTAAATAATTTTTTAGTCATTATTATTTAAAATAAATCATTTTAAATATTCAAAATCCATTTAAATTGCCAAAATAAAAAATTTTAAATGGTTCCGAAAATCCGGGTTGTTACATATCTTGTGTTGACCCTAGCCCAAAAAGAGATAGCTTGATGTATACTTTAGGTTACCCTGGTACCAACATAAAAACTATACCTGTCGTTAGAGATTTTCTAGATGTATTTGAAGAAGTTAATAGCCTTCCTCCACACCGAGAAATTGAGTTTAGAATTGACCTAGTACCCAATGCCCGACATGTTGTTCATCCAAGTCGAAGAATGGCTCCGAATGAGAGAGAAGAACTGAACAAGAAAATTCAAGATTTCTTAAGAAATGGATTTATTCGACCAAGCTATTCTAATTGGGGGTCAGTTGTTGTATTTGTAAAAAAGTCTGACGGTTCCTTGCGATTGTTCGTGGACTATAGAGACCTTAATAAACAAACCCTCAAGAACAAGTACCCATTGCCACGAATAGATAACTTATTTGACCAGTTAAGTGGTGCTCAATTTTTTTCAAAGATGGATTTAGCCTCTGGTTTTCACCAACTCAGAATTGCTGAGGATTGTATTCATTTGGCTGCTTTTCGTGGATCCGACACTTTTTACGAATGGTTATAATGCCATTTGGATTGCCAAATGCCCCAGCCTATTTTGTGGACTTGATGACTCGAGTATTCTGTGAGGTGTTGAATAAATTTGTTTTAGTCTTCATTGGTGACATCCTGATTTATTCAAAAACCAAGGAAGAACATGCTGAGCATTTAACGATTGCCCTGGAGATATTAAGGAAAAATGTGTTTAAAGCTAAAATTTCCAAATGTCATTTTTGGAAAAAATAAGTAAAATTTCTTGGGCATATCGTATCTAAAGAAGGAATCTCAATAGATCCTAGAAAGATTTCTGCTATTTTGGATTGGAAGCAACCAAAAACTCCAAAGGAAGTTAGAAGTTTCTTAGGATTAGCAGGATATTACCGTAGATTCGTCCAAGATTTCTCAAAGATAGCCTCTCCCTTGACAAAGTTAACCATGAAGAATGCCAATTTTGTTTAGTCTCCTAACTGTGAAGAAGCTTTTAATGAGTTAAAGAAGAGATTGACCATTGCCTTGGTTCTAGCTATTATCAATGGTAATAAAGATTTATTCGTTTATAGGATGCTTATAAAGAAGGAGTTGGTGCTATTTTAATGCAAGAAGGAAGAGTGATTTCTTATGCAAGCAGACAATTAAGACCGCATGAAAAGAATTGTAACACCCCACACCCGCTATGGTCACTCTCTAAGGGAATGCCATAACATCGGTGGAGTATTTTAAGTGAATATAGAACAGAAAAATTACAACAAGACAGATATAAGTAATACTTGAAAATTTCAAAACATCATTTCATTGCAGCGGAAAGTAAAACATGTTTGGTTACATCACAAAACCATAATAAGAGTCAAGTACAAAATATCCATCCTGATAAATAAAAGTACATAATCCCAATACATGAACTGATAGCCATAAAAGAAAGGGTAAGCTGAGCTCTACACCTATGGTCCAAGCTCCAAAAGAGAATAAAGCAGCCTGATCAAAGCCTACTCGTACTGAGCCCACTCTGATAACCTGAGGGTTGGGAAAAAAAGATAAAAACAACGGGGTCAGACATAAGTCTGAGCGAGTCCTATAACTTTAACAATACAATCATTAAAGTAACCAGAGAAGACATAAGCTTGATATACGGTAACGTCTGGGGATGAATGGCTACACTAAGCAGCTTGGTAGACTTTGGATAAACTAAGATAACCGTAAAGACGCATCTACCCACCCAAGGATAATTACTATACTGCACCACACCAGTCATTCCTAATTTTAAAAGTTGATCCCACTAAGTGTACTTAGTAATTTAGTAGTTTCGTGTACCCCTATCTGACTACATAGGTGTACCCACTACTCCCCAAGCGATCGACTCCCTTACGTAGACACCCGTGCTGGTCCCACGATGGGGTGTATCATTACCCAAAGTGGCAACCTGATAATATCAACGGTGCACGGCTTTATATCTACACGATGCAACAACGACTTACCAACCAGCCCGGGTCCACACACGCATATGAAACCCGTTGGTCCTGCGTTGCCACCGCTAACCCGGTTTGGCCTCTTATAGTCAAGCCCAATATGCGTGTCCCGTCACTCGACTAGAGTCGAGCCTACTAAGATACGTTTGGGATATTGGTTGAAATGGGCCCCCACAAGCTACCACCTAAGCTTGTTATTTCTAGTGAATCCCACTTAACCCTTTAACCATGTCCACTTACATGTTATACATTTTGGCTAAGTCATTTAATCATATTCTAGTTGTCATACAAGGTACCCACTAGATTTCCACATGCCACCCAAAGCACTTACTTAACCCTTTAACCATGTTTTAATTACATGTTTCACTTTGGTTAAGTATTCTAATCGTATTTTCTATTGCCACCCAAGGCAACCCACTAGTCTCCTCATGCCACCCAAGGCACCCACTTAACCCCTCATGTCCATCTACATGCTAATATGGTCAAGTGTTTCTTAATTAATTAAGACCGTGATCTTCATAAAGACCTCTCACATTAGACTATCTTTTATGACTGCTGGTTAAGCCGGTTGGGTCCGGGCAGCCTTATGTCATAACCGAGTCTAACCTCGTGTCTTTACATTAATCACGTATTTAGTTTGTGCCTAAGACCTCTCACATTGGGCTAACATTTGTAGCAACTGGTTAAGCCGGTTGGGTCCGGGCAGTTTTACGCTACAACTGAGTCCAACCTCGTGTCTTAGTCGATTAATTACACCTAATTAATCACCCTCATATTTATATTAATTATCCCTAATTAATTACACATTTTTAAGAATATGGGTAGACCTAACTAAGTAGGTAAATTCCCAATTCCATAGTATGGGTAGACCTAACTTAATAGGTAAATTCCCAACTCCATAATATGGGTAGACCTAACTCAATAGGTAAATTCCCAATTATGTCCATTTAATTTGTGGTATGCTTAATCATACCCAATTCACATCATTTTATTAATATGCATATTAACCCCATCGTTCCCCACGTAATTCGTTCTCATAACGTGACATAATAAAAGGGAAGATTCATCACAAATGTCATGGGTTTAACCAACATAGCATATAACTTTATCATGGGTTCAAAAGGTGTCAACTTGCATATATGAGCATACATTAAACCCAACTAGCATTTAACCCAAATTTGCATTATGCATATCATAAAAAGAGACAACTTGCATATGAACTTACACATAAACTTGCATATGAAATTGCACATAAACTTGCATATGAACTTGCACATAAACTTGCATATGAACTTGCATAACATGTCATACATAGAGGCAAACTCGCATATGTTATGCATATCATAAAAAGAGGCAAACTTGCATATGAACTTGCATCATAATAGGGTAAACATGCATATGTATGCATAGCATACAAAGGTGTCATCTTGCATATGTATGCTTCTTATTTAAAAAGGGTAGACTTGCATGTCATAATGTATGCATAAAACCAACCACTTAGCATGCCTAAAATCAAATACTTAACATGCATAAAATAAAATACTTAGCATGCCTAGAATCAAACACTTAGCATGCATAAAATCAAGTACTTAGCATGCATAAAATCAAGTACTTAGCATGCATAAAACCAAACACTTAGCATGCATAAAATCAAATACTTAGCATGCATAAAATCAAACACTTAACATGCATAAAACTCACCACTTAACTTGCATAAACCCACATATTTAACTTGCATAAACCCACATACTCATCTTGCATAAACCCACATACTCATCTTGCATAAACCCACATACTTAACTTGCATAAACCCACATACTCATCTTGCATAAACCCACATACTCATCTTGCATAAACATAGGGTTAACATTAAACATAGATTAGCAAACTAACATCATATCATATGATTTAAAACCCACAAATCCGCATACAAAACCGCATGATCTCATCATATCTCATCTACTTAATTTAGCAATTGGTTCTTAAAGTGATAGAAACTCACCAAAACCAAGATTAGCAAACTTATGAAGTAGAACTAGTTGCTATACAAGAAGGAGATGATGATTAGAGGTTGATTATCTTGCAACTTTCTTCATAAACTAGTGGAGGCTCCTCTCAAGTTTGATTTTGGCGGCATGATGGCATCATTTCTTTTTTTAGTAGGGATTAGGCTTGCATTAGGGTGTATTTATAGGATTAGGGTGTGTTTTAGACCATAGGATTAACCCTAGGTTAGATTAGGTCCGTCAGATTTAGGAAGTCTCTAGAAACCAGCCCCAAAGCCTAAACCAAACTCAACTAGGTGCACCAGGCCAGCATCAGCCGACAGGGCAAGTCGACAGCCCTGTCGACAGCCAAGTCGACAGGCATGTCGACAGGCAAGTCGACAGCCCTGTCGACAGCCATGTCGACCAGGCTGGGCGGGAGTTTTCCCGCCTGGCCCCATTTCTGCATGTTTCGAAATTTGAACCTGAATTTTTAAATCTGTTTTGAACTTTGAATTTTCTGTAAACTTCATTGGGCCATAACCGGGCCATACGGACTCCGATTCTCGAAAACTCGGACTCTATTTCGCGTATTTTTCCGAGACGAACGCAATGACGCAGCCCGTTACCCCCAATTCCCACATCTGAGATTATTTATTCTGCAATTAGTGAATTTTAGTATTAACTAAAATTCGGGGTGTTACATTCTCCCCTCCTTAAAGGATTTCGTCCCCGAAATCTCTAAGTTTAAGGAGAATGCATATCCTACCATCCAAACAACCATCTACTCAATCCATCAATCACGAGCATCCATTGTCCTTAAATCAAAATTTCTAATGATGTATGAGCGTATGCAAAAAGTGTGTGTATATGTTCCCTATCTAATGTATGAACATATGCATACCATGATAGTGCCATGCATCCATTATGTATGCGAAAGAACCCTATCGACACATACAATATCTACATGAGTGCACAATCATTCACCAAAATGCATCATCCATATGATAACACAATCATTATACATCCATAAATATAGCTTCCTACACACAATTTTATGCAATATGCAATATGAAGTGATTGAGCCGATCTAGTGCCTAGAGTGTGTATATATGCATCCACGAGCAACCACTAGCAACCACTTGCATCCACATGCATCCATCAAACATAACATGTCTCAAACACATGTTTCAACCATAGGTTTACCCTATCTAAAGGTCAAAGGTACTAATGAGAGGACATACTAAAGATAAGATAAGCACTAGACAAACGATAAAGGAGATGTTTAAAGGACATACCCTAAAAAAAAGGAATGGGTATAACGAACGCATCTTCGCTTCTGTCTCCCCAGTAGCACTGCTCTCACCTTCTCCCCTTTTCATTTTTGGACTAGTCGAACCTCTTTGTTTCTCAACTTCCCAATCTCTGACCTAAGGATGCGGGTAGGAGCTCGTCGAATAATCACATCACGCTTTACTTCTCTAAGCAAGCTCGGCTCTACCGCCTCTGCGGTCTCATGTAGGCACTTCCTCACATGGAATACATCATGTACACCACTAAGTCTGTCGGGCAACTCCACCAATGGAAGATGCTCCTCCCTTGTACCTTCAAAATTCAAGATACATTGCCTCAGAAGGTTTTCTAAAATACAATTCACCCTCTCGGTCTGACCGTCCGTCTGAGGATGATATGCGGTACTCAAACACAACTGAGTCCCTACCGCCTCTTGCAAACTCTTCCAAAACTCTCTAGTGAAGATAGGACCTCGATCGCTCACTATACTGGAAGGTACACCATGCAATCTAATAATCTCTCGAATGTAAACTGAAGCTAGACATGGAACAGTCCTCTTGCTCTTCACGGGTATGAAATGGGCCCACTTAGTAAGTCTATCTACCACAACCCAAATCCCCGTATTACCCTTCCTTGATTTCGGTAATCCAACGAGACACTATCCCACTTCCTTAGCGGAACTTCCAATGGGTGAAGCAACCCACTTGGTTTCTTTTGCTCCGCTTTCACCAAGCATCTAGCGACATACTCGGCCATGTCTTTCTTCATACCGGCCCAAAAGAAAACTTTCTTCATGTCTTGGTACATCTTGTCCCTACCGGGATGAATGGTCATCTTCGACCGATGTGCATCATCAAATATAGCCTTCCTCAAACCCCTGTCTTGCGGTACGCAAAGTCTACTGTCTCTACCAACTTAACTAACTGCGGGTCGTCCCGCTGCTCCGCCAATACGCCCCAAAAGAGTAGGCCTAACCTCTAAGGAGGCTAGTAAACCGAGTACACAGTTAATGGAAGGTCTAAAGTCAAATATCGAAATAAATTCCAAGCTCTGTTGTTCAACGAACAATGAACTCAAGGACAACCTTTTTCTACTTAAGGCGTCCACCACCACGTTACCCTTGCCATGGGTATACGCTATCTCAAACTCATAGGATGCTAAGAATCCCATCCAAAATCATCACAACTGTCCATCTCTCACGCAGACCACCCTAGTCGAACTCGACATCCCCCAAATGCAAGCCCCAAAGGCCTAAACCAATATCAGACAAACAACCAAGGGATACCTCCTTCGAATTCAGACGACCTATGTGAGATGATACTAGTAAAAACGGCTAAATAATTAAGCCCTTGTCCAACTCTGGATGTCCTTGCCAGTCTCACTCCAACACCACCGTTTATTCCATAATCGGCTCGGCTCAACCTATTAAAGCCACCCGGAGTCCTAAAAGCAGCCTTCTCTATACTATCCTCAGCCACTCTCAACTGACGAAGCCCCGTGGCTAAGTCCAACTTATGAAACTACTGAGGCGCCAACTAATTGGAAAAAGATCATCAATCCTCGGCAATGGGTGTCTATTCTTCTTTTTGAGTTTATTTAGCTCTCTTTAGCCTACACAAAGTCTGAGGGACCCATCCGCCTTTATAGCAAAAACTACCGGAGCACCCCACTCCGATGTACTTCGTCTTCTAAACCCCTTCTCAAGCAAATTGCCTACTTGCTTATGGAGTTCCCTCCTCTCACGAGGAGCCACGTGGCACACTGGCCAAGACACTGGTTTGGTATTGTCTACCAGATATATTCGGAAGTCAACCTCCCGCTCCGGAGGTAAGCCCTTCACCTCCTCAAACACATCCGAGTATTCCCGGACCACTCTAACAGATCGCAAACTCTTGACCGACGTGTCAAGCGATTCTAGATAACTTAGCATAACAGATTCCATGGGATTACAAGAGATCTCGAGAGTGTTACCCAAGCGGGTCATAAGCCTAACAACTCTCCTTCCACAATAAGAACGACACCATTACTGGATAACCAGTCCATGCCCAAAACTAACCCATAGCCCGTGAAGCCCAAAAAGCATCACATCTAAACTCAACGCTAAGTATAGCAACTTTCAAACCCAAACACATCATGGAGCCCCAATTGGGTTTGAAACAACTAAGGGATCATCTACTAACTGGTGTCTAAGTGCAGTGACTCAACTAACAATAATGAAATAAACGAACTCAATGCGTCAAAATCAAATAAAGTTTGACCCGGATAATCAAACAGAAAAACTAGACTTTCAATGGAAATAGTTCTACCTCTTTCCTGAATCGGTGGAACCGCGAGAGCCTGAGCTTGCCCCCTTGCCTGAGTTGGTGCCAAAAGAACTTGCACCTGTCCTCCTGAGGTAGATCCCGTCCTTTGCCCTTTCTTAGGGCAGTCTTTCACTAGATGTCCTGCTTCGTCACAGTGGAAGCAGCCAGCCTTCCTCTTCTTGCGACAATCCTTGCTTAGGTGGCCTAGTGTCCCACAACTGAAGCACTTCTTCTTTCCCTTGCCACCGTTGCCTTTCCCACCCTTGTTTTGCTGTTGCTGTTGAGGTCTCTTCTGATCTCCTTTCTTCTCGGGTGCTTTATTAGCATTGGGACCCTTCTCTTCCTCATGCATAAGTGCCATGTCCACTAGCTTCTCAAAAGTGGCCCCCATAGGGATGTGAGACATAGCCAACCCGTGCATCGGTTCGTTCAAGCCTTTAACGAACCTCAAAGCTTTCTCTTCCGGTGTGTTTACCAAGTCCATGTTGAATCTCACTAACTGATTAAACTTGTTAACATATTCTTTCACCGACAAGTTCCCTTGCTTTAAGTTCAAGAACCTTTCCACGTGCATATTTTCTTCCGCTTTTGAGAGAAACTTTGCCTCAAACCTTTGCCTGAAATCCATCCAAGAGTCAACAGGGCGTTCTCCATTAGTGACCTCCCACCAGAACGAGGCCTCTCCTTCCATTAACCAAGCGGCTAACCTGACTTTCTTTCACTCTTCCACTTCCAAGATTTCCATCAATTCTTCCGTCTCATTAAGCCAATCCCTAGCTCCCACAAAAGGTTTTCCTCCCATAGCCTTAAACTTCCTACAAGTCATAGCAAAAGTATCCGCGCGAGGAGGAACGAGTGCAACGGGTGGAGGAGGAACATTTGCTGGACCTGCAGCGGCGGCCCTAGCCTCTAACAACCTCCTATACCATACTGGTACCGCTATACCGTCCGGAAGATAAAGATCTTCAGCCATGCTGAGACGAAAAAGGAAAGATTCAAACGGAGAATTCAAAAGATAAAGATATGGCTATCGGGGATTATGCTTTTCTTTAAAAAAAAAACTTTTCTCTTAAAAGACATGTTTTTGAAAATACTCCTTTCAAAAATATTCTTAGAAAATAGTTTTCTAAAAATTTTATCTGTTCTGGTAACCTTAAGCTCTGATACCACGTGTAACACCCCACACCCGCTATGGTCACTCTCTAAGGGAATGCCATAACATCGGTGGAGTATTTTAAGTGAATATAGAACAGAAAAATTACAACAAGACAGATATAAGTAATACTTGAAAATTTCAAAACATCATTTCATTGCAGCGGAAAGTAAAACATGTTTGGTTACATCACAAAACCATAATAAGAGTCAAGTACAAAATATCCATCCTGATAAATAAAAGTACATAATCCCAATACATGAACTGATAGCCATAAAAGAAAGGGTAAGCTGAGCTCTACACCTATGGTCCAAGCTCCAAAAGAGAATAAAGCAGCCTGATCAAAGCCTACTCGTACTGAGCCCACTCTGATAACCTGAGGGTTGGGAAAAAAAGATAAAAACAACGGGGTCAGACATAAGTCTGAGCGAGTCCTATAACTTTAACAATACAATCATTAAAGTAACCAGAGAAGACATAAGCTTGATATACGGTAACGTCTGGGGATGAATGGCTACACTAAGCAGCTTGGTAGACTTAGGATAAACTAAGATAACCGTAAAGACGCATCTACCCACCCAAGGATAATTACTATACTGCACCACACCAGTCATTCCTAATTTTAAAAGTTGATCCCACTAAGTGTACTTAGTAATTTAGTAGTTTCGTGTACCCCTATCTGACTACATAGGTGTACCCACTACTCCCCAAGCGATCGGCTCCCTTACGTAGACACCCGTGCTGGTCCCACGATGGGGTGTATCATTACCCAAAGTGGCAACCTGATAATATCAACAGTGCACGGCTTTATATCTACACGATGCAACAACGACTTACCAACCAGCCCGGGTCCACACACGCATATGAAACCCGTTGGTCCTGCGTTGCCACCGCTAACCCGGTTTGGCCTCTTATAGTCAAGCCCAATATGCGTGTCCCGTCACTCGACTAGAGTCGAGCCTACTAAGATACGTTTGGGATATTGGTTGAAATAGGCCCCCACAAGCTACCACCTAAGCTTGTTATTTCTAGTGAATCCCACTTAACCCTTTAACCATGTCCACTTACATGTTATACATTTTGGCTAAGTCATTTAATCATATTCTAGTTGTCATACAAGGTACCCACTAGATTTCCACATGCCACCCAAAGCACTTACTTAACCCTTTAACCATGTTTTAATTACATGTTTCACTTTGGTTAAGTATTCTAATCATATTTTCTATTGCCACCCAAGGCAACCCACTAGTCTCCTCATGCCACCCAAGGCACCCACTTAACCCCTCATGTCCATCTACATGCTAATATGGTCAAGTGTTTCTTAATTAATTAAGACCGTGATCTTCATAAAGATCTCTCACATTAGACTATCTTTTATGACTGCTGGTTAAGCTGGTTGGGTCCGGGCAGCCTTATGTCATAACCGAGTCTAACCTCGTGTCTTTACATTAATCACGTATTTAGTTTGTGCCTAAGACCTCTCACATTGGGCTAACATTTGTAGCAACTGGTTAAGCCGGTTGGGTCCGGGCAGTTTTACGCTACAACTGAGTCCAACCTCGTGTCTTAGTCGATTAATTACACCTAATTAATCACCCTCATATTTATATTAATTATCCCTAATTAATTACACATTTTGAAGAATATGGGTAGACCTAACTAAATAGGTAAATTCCCAATTCCATAGTATGGGTAGACCTAACTTAATAGGTAAATTCCCAACTCCATAATATGGGTAGACCTAACTCAATAGGTAAATTCCCAATTATGTCCATTTAATTTGTGGTATGCTTAATCATACCCAATTCACATCATTTTATTAATATGCATATTAACCCCATCGTCCCCACGTAATTCGTTCTCATAACGTGACATAATAAAAGGGAAGATTCATCACAAATGTCATGGGTTTAACCAACATAGCATATAACTTTATCATGGGTTCAAAAGGTGTCAACTTGCATATATGAGCATACATTAAACCCAACTAGCATTTAACCCAAACTTGCATTATGCATATCATAAAAAGAGACAACTTGCATATGAACTTACACATAAACTTGCATATGAAATTGCACATAAACTTGCATATGAACTTGCACATAAACTTGCATATGAACTTGCATAACATGTCATACATAGAGGCAAACTCGCATATGTTATGCATATCATAAAAAGAGGCAAACTTGCATATGAACTTGCATCATAATAGGGTAAACATGCATATGTATGCATAGCATACAAAGGTGTCATCTTGCATATGTATGCATCTTATTTAAAAAGGGTCGACTTGCATGTCATAATGTATGCATAAAACCAACCACTTAGCATGCCTAAAATCAAATACTTAGCATGCATAAAATCAAATACTTAGCATGCCTAGAATCAAACACTTAGCATGCATAAAATCAAGTACTTAGCATGCATAAAATCAAGTACTTAGCATGCATAAAACCAAACACTTAGCATGCATAAAATCAAAGACTTAGCATGCATAAAATCAAACACTTAACATGCATAAAACTCACCACTTAACTTGCATAAACCCATATATTTAACTTGCATAAACCCACATACTCATCTTGCATAAACCCACATACTTAACTTGCATAAACCCACATACTCATCTTGCATAAACATAGGGTTAACATTAAACATAGATTAGCAAACTAACATCATATCATATGATTTAAAACCCACAAATCCGCATACAAAACCGCATGATCTCATCATATCTCATCTACTTAATTTAGCAATTGGTTCTTAAAGTGATAGAAACTCACCAAAACCAAGATTAGCAAACTTATGAAGTAGAACTAGTTGCTATACAAGAAGGAGATGATGATTAGAGGTTGATTAGCTTGCAACTTTCTTCATAAACTAGTGGAGGCTCCTCTCAAGTTTGATTTTGGCGGCATGATGGCATCATTTCTATTTTTAGTAGGGATTAGGCTTGCATTAGGGTGTATTTATAGGATTAGGGTGTGTTTTAGACCATAGGATTAACCCTAGGTTAGATTAGGTCCGTCAGATTTAGGAAGTCTCTAGAAACCAGCCCCAAAGCCTAACCCAAACTCAACTAGGTGCACCAGGCCAACATCAGCCGACAGGGTAAGTCGACAGCCCTGTCGACAGCCAAGTCGACAGGCATGTCGACAGGCAAGTCGACAGCCCTGTCGACAGCCATGTCGACCAGGCTGGGCGGGAGTTTTCCCGCCTGGCCCCATTTCTGCATGTTTCGAAATTTGAACCTGAATTTTTAAATCTATTTTGAACTTTGAATTTTCTGTAAACTTCATTGGGCCATAACCGGGCCATACAGACTCCGATTCTCGAAAACTCGGACTCTATTTCGCGTATTTTTCCGAGACGAACACAATGACGCAGCCCGTTACCCCCAATTCCCACATCTGAGATTATTTATTCTGCAATTAGTGAATTTTAGTATTAACTAAAATTCGGGGTGTTACAAGAATTATTCCGATGACCTTAAGCTCCTCGCAGTAATATTTGCTTTAAAATTTTGGAGACATTATCTGCTTGGAGAAAAATTTGAATTATTCATTGATAACAAGCCCTTGAAGTTTTTGTTTACTCAGAAAGACTTGAGTTAAAGGCAGCAACGATGGTTGGAGTTTCTAGCATCTTATGATCTAGATATTCAATATACCCCTAAGAAAGCCAATGTTGTTACAGATGCTCTAAGTCAAAAGTATGATGTTCTTGCCTATCTCATTATCACTCCGACTCTCCTAGAGAAGATTGCCCGCGACCAAAAGAAGGATAAATTTCCACAAGAGATTTGTAAAAGAATTCAAGAAGGTGAAAATTTGAGTTTTGAAATCGATGATAAAGGTATCATAAGATTAAAAGGAAGAATTTGTGTGCCCAATATTAAAGAACTTAAGTAGGAGGTGATGGATGAGTGCCATAAGTCCAAATTCGTCATCCATCCAGGAGTTAATAAGATGTATCGTGATGTTAAATGTACATTTTCATGGAAGTCGACAAAAAAGGACATATCTACCTATGATAGTCGTTGTGCTATGTGTCAGCAAATAAAGAGTGATTAGCAGAAGACTCCAGGATTACTTCAGCCTTTGGAAATACCAAAATGGAAGTGGGATCAAGTTTCAATGGATTTCACCAATGGTTTACCTCGCACCCGCAAAGGGAATGAGGGAATCTGGGTTATCGTGGATCGTCAAACTAAAAGTCCCATTTTATCCCAGTAAGGTCATCTAGAACTGCTGCAAGTTGGGCAAAATTGTATATCAAGGAAATCATTCGATTGCATGGGATACCAAGCAGCATCATGAGTGATTGCAATCCTCTTTCCTTGGGAAGCTTTTTAAGATGCTTTGGGAACCAAGTTAAATTCTAGTACTGCTTATCATCCACAATCAGACGGACAAATAGAAAGAATTAACATAATTTTGGAAGATTTATTGCAAGAATGTGTTCTCAATTTCGGAGGTTCATGAGAAAATTATTTACCATTAGTTGAGTTCTCCTATAACAATGGTTATCAGACAAGTATTAAGATGGCACCTTTTGAAGCATTGTATGGACGACCATGTAAGTCACCAGCTTGTTAGATTGAGTCTAGAGATAAAATTATTCTAGGACCCGATATGATCAGAGAGGCCACAGAGAAGGTGGATCTGGTTAGGAAGAGGATGAAAAAGGCCCAGGATCGGCAAAAATGTTATGCAGATCATAGAAGGAGGGCATTAGAATTTGAAGTTGGGGACTCAGTATTCCTAAAAGTCACTCCAATGCGAGGCGTTATAAGATTCAGAAGTGTAACACCCAAGAATTTCGAAACAAAAATTTGCCAAAAATCCTTCCATTCTAAACAAACAATGATAGCTACCATCATATTTTATAATTATATACAACATCAGTAAATGCTCTGGATAAAATTTTAATAAATACCACTTATCTGATTAACTGTTTATGCTTAAATACAAATTCAAACACAATTACCATACATCTATCATTGTGCAACTCTGATGAGAGGGACATCGATATTCAATCATGCACACTTGATAAACACGTTAGCATAGCTTATATGATAAACATAAAAGATGCACTAACACAAAATTTAGTAACAACCAAAAATAATTTTATTAATAAAACAGCTGCATCACTACCCTATGTGACTGCCTACATACCTTTATCGAATTGGGTAAGCAATTAGATACAGGATCAAGCCAACTTATTTCTTCCTTACACAAAACATTTATTTTGAATTTTTACTTCCAAAATACTCTTTATATCATGTGGGGGTAAAATCCTTTTGTAAATACTCATTTTGAAAGACATCTATATATCTCTTGTAGAACTTTCTTTCAAAAGACAAAATCTTTTATTATAAGTACTAATCATCTTCTATATGCAAAAACTTCTTCATAAACAAATCTCAAATCACCTTGATACTTCTCTAATATATGTTTGGAAAGATATTCAAAGATTGTACTGAAATAGTTAAGTTCAACGCCATTCATTATCTCGTTAAAACATACCTAATTCATACCTTGTTTAAAACACAAATCTTACCTCGTTTAAACACATACTATTCATGCCTCGATTGAGCAGTATTCATACCTCATTTAAACACTAATCATAAATGTCCTCAATCATCAGTCGTATATGTTGAGTGCTTGCCAAATCAAAGATCGCAACCAATATAATATGATGAAGTAATGTGCTTCATTAATAGAAAAGATAGCGTTTCGGAGTGCTATAAAAAGTCCCGAAAATCAGATTTTAGCATGTTTTTAGGCAAAATGTTCGACGCTATGATAAAAAAAGATTTTTATAGTATGAAGCTCTCTATGTCTACTTAATTATCATCAAAAGAAAACCTCAAAATCATTTACCAATTTAATATATAAAATCAAACATCATGAGACATTTTTAACATGTCCATTTCGGGCTGTTTTTTACCTCACTTTCCATCTAGTTTTCAGGTATGCAAACGGCCGAATTAGAAAAAAAATGCCATAGGTGAAAGTTGTAGCCCTTTGAATTAGCTTTCAAATTGATAGATAAGTCGTAATTTCATTAAGAATTGCAAAAATTATACCCAAAATACCGAATGTCATTTTCAGTGATTCAGGTTCTATCGTTTCTTCGTAACTTTCACAACTTTTCTACAAAACATGAAATGAATACATGAACTTAAATAGTTTTTATCACCTTATACTTGTGCCTTGATCTTGTATTTATTCTCTAGGCTTCTTCAGAACTTCTATTCTTTATCTTACTTTTGTTTTTCATTTGTAAATCCATGAAATGAAATGAAGCATTCCACCTTTTATCCAGAAAATTTCAAGGCTAGTTTGGTAATTTAGTTTTGGTCACTTTTCCTTCATCATTCATGCTGTAACGATACGGGTTTCACTCGGACCTAATCGATCGCTAAATCGACCAAGACCGTTCGAATCCCGCATACGCTAACTCTGGGCATACAACACATCAGAACAAATAACAGAAGACTTTTAGAAACATCATAATAATGTTACATCAGAGTACATAATATATCAGAGTTTATCGAAACATAATACAGCAGAAGATTAATTTACATCAAATATAATACAATGCATAGCGGAAAATATAAAATAACACAGCGGAAGACGATAAATGAACTGGATACAACTTAAAGCTTCAATCCAGAATCCTGCTCAATATATCTGCAAAATAAAACTACTTGACTGCCCGTGTGGAAAATAGGGGCGCCCGAGTTTGCAAGGGAAACACAAACTACAGGTCAGTCAGGGGACAGGTGTGAGAAACTCTAAACAGTTATAATTAACTTATTTAATAATATGGCATCTCACAGGACCACGCCGCTAACGCGGAACGGGTTTACCCCCATGAATGCCAGTGTATAAACAACAATCAATATAGATATGTGGATCTACTATGCATCAATCAATATGCAATATCCCAATCTACCGATTTAGATTAATCACCACATATAGATTTTATTCAACTTACAGAAATTATTCCTTTGGACTTTATTTCCCGATTTTTAATTCAGATCATTTGAAATACATATCTAACTTTCTATAACAAAGTAGATTTCACTTCGGGATCTCAAATCAAATCATTTGGAAATGTGAATTCCAGAACATAACAATGCATACAAACAAGTATGAAACCAAATATTGGGCTCCCCCTAGACAAGGCAAAGGGCACGCACCTAAGCAACTCGATATATATATGTGCACCTCCCTCTATGGAGCAGGCTACACCGACGATGCACCTCCCACACATGGAAGCATACACTGCCCATCTCACCCATACTTTTAGTCGTCCGGGTTACCCGGATCTCTAGCCATATACCAAATCATTTCATATCCCAAAGTAGGGAAGATCATTTCAAAATATAATAATCATAAGTACTTTCAAAATATAGTACTTCACAGCAGCAGTTCACACATATGATTAGTCATTATTAATCACATAACCTTTGAGTTCGTACGTCTCAAAGAAGGGTGTTAAGCAAGAGAATAAGTTCTCCGCCACCAAACAGATACATCATTAATAGCAACTAATCGAATATGTGATGAACTACAATGTAAAACCATAATACATTTCCGAATCATTTCGAAATCGTCGTGTTTTAGCCCTCGAAATCCTTTCTGTTTATAAAACATTTTTATAAAACATTCCCTATCCAAAATCGGGAATACTATTCATTTCACTTAAGAAAAATATCATTTCAAAATCATTCATTAAATTTGAAATGAACACTACCACAACGCTACACATCTCATAGTCAAATCGTGAAGTGTTTCACAAGATGTTAGCCTACCATTATTTCTACCTAACCCAATGCTAAATGTAAAAGCACATCTTGCTCATAAACTGGTCGAGCACCATGCAAACAATCAATCGGTCAGAATCAATATCAACAACCGCATATATTTGGTTTACACAACATCTCATGTTTTGGTAAATTTAATCACCATTCCCTCATTCAAATCTAATTAAAGATTTATTCAAAGTCTAATTGGTTTCATCTCTAAAATCATTTCATATTGATTGTTCTACTTTTTGGAAATTAATCCTGCTTTTACTCGGGTTAAAGAACTAATGTCAATTAAACACAATTCACGACAAACCCCAAATCCAACTTGACATTAAATACAAGGCTCTGAATAGAACATATATCGGCTTATATTCAACATCAAATTCTGAAATCAACAAATATCGTATTGGAATAACAATATATATATGTCTTCCAAATTCCTCCACAATGTCTGTATAATCACGGAATCCAATATCGAAATATTCCGAAGATAATTTCGATTCAAATCCATTCCAATTCATATTTGGAAATTCTGGTTATTTTTAAAACTATTACAAATCCAATTTATTTATTCAAAAATAATTAGGTTATAATTCTAGTTCAAAACTGGTTCATTTCGATAAAAAACTATTTTTATCTTTTCAAATATGGATTTTTTCATCCCAATTCTTTCCAAGTCATTTCTTATGATTTTACACTAATTATTGATATTTTTAATAATTTTATCAAGGCCCGTACAATCGGTTTCCAATAACGGCCACCGAACTGCACTTACAGCGACCTTTTCCAAATTTTATTTAGACATAATTCCAAATCCAACCATTAGATTTTAAATCTCTAATATTTGTTAGAAATCTCTTTTCGATACGAACCCAACGGTTTCGGTTTTAGGAGAATCTGACGATCGGATCTCCCGTAATGTCCGTTCGAAGTCAATGATCGAAATTCGCGAACTGCGCAGCGCGGCGCGTTCTATTAAGGCCATTATATATATAATATATGTATTACATATATTTCGTCGATTTCCTTTTAAAACGTATTTTAAAATTCGTTTTAAATTTGTTTCAAAAACGATTTCAACTTCATTTTCAATTTTATATCAAAATTGAATATTCCATATACACGAAAATTTTATACAATGTATATACATGTTAAAAATTATATTTTTAACAATCAATTAACTTTCACATTTCATTTTTTTCACATTTCATATATATATATATATATATTCACATTCACAGTTCATATAAATTTACCATTCACATTTCTTATATACATATTCACATTACAGCTCATATACATATTTCAATTTTCACATCATATATATATATATATATATTATTTCATATCATAAATATATATATTTCACCTTTCATATATATATATATATATATTTCAATTTTCACATCATATATATATTTTTCACCTTTAATATATATATTTATTTTATTTTAACGTCATATATATATTTAATTTATTCCATTTCACATCATGATCAATTTATTTCATTTCACATCACGATCAATTTTCACACAAAATACAATCAAACAAGTCGTTCATGGTCTGTGGACGACGGGGAGCAGTTCATATATGCAGTTACAAAATAAATAGCTGTACAGAAAATTTATAGTGAGAGAATTCTCACATTGATTGGCTTTGAAATCGTTAAATAACGATTGTTCTAATTAAATTAAACGGAGCGTTTAATTTAACCAAAATTTGTAGCTAGCTTTTTTCCTGATCTGATTTGTTCTGAAATGCTGTGCTCAGCAAGCGGATTTCAACACAAGTCGTTTCGTTCCATTCCGTAACTGTTTGAACAAGTTATGAGCTTACGAACCTTAATTACAACAAATAATAAATTAAAAGTAATTAAAATATTAATTACATTCTAATCTTCCTTAATCCTCTGTTAACTACTTCGTTCTCATTTCCACATTCACGAACAAAGAACCTAACATCGTCGGCCCCTAGGGCTTCCATTTGCTCACGCAAAACCCCACCAGAATTTGATCCGAAGGCCCCACATCGTCGGCCATTAGCTCGCCTACCCCTGTCGTGCTCCTGATGAACTCGCCGGCCTGCTTCTCCCTAGAAAATCATGCGAATAGCACAGCTTTGATCACCGATCCTGTGCCCCATACTACACGAGAACCGATCAACTCCATATATAATTAAAGCCATCTCTTAGCTCTTCGATTTATGCTATATAATCTTTGATCAATTCAAAATGTATTAAGGGAAATTAAGGGATTTATTTCCATGTGTTTTATGCCGTTGAAAAGGGATGTGGCGGCGGAAATCCGAATTGAAGAAGAGGGTTAGGGTTGGGCTCGTTTTCTAGGCTATATATATATATATTATTTAATTAATTAATTCACTTCTTACTTGTTTATCGCTATGAACTCCAAACGAGAACCAACGACTATCGTCCCTAGCCAAATATCCCCATTCTGAACACAATGGGATATGTTTCGTAAGCCAATTCGATTGTTTCAGGCAGTTTTTTTTTAAAATTAAAATATAAATCAATATATATTGAATTTGATTGCACATTTTAATTTACCGAGGCCACATACGGACTCTAAAAATTCCCGAAAAATATTTTCTAGCTTTGTATTGATGATACGGTCCTAACAAAACTAATTTCGTCAAATTTGAAGACCGTTTGAAAAATGGCCATTTTCTGGTCGATCCAAATTAATTGAAACCGACAAAACACGTTTTCCTTTGCCACGCTTACATATTGATTCAGAAAATTATGAATTATGAAACCTAGCAATAACTTGACATTCCGGATCCATCAAAAGTGGTCTCGTCGAAAACCGAGGTCGTTTGCAAAATTTCCATTTTTAAGGGCCCAAAATTCCATAGCGACTATTCTGAATTTTCAACTGGACCTAACTTTTTATCCCCGCTATGAAATTTCAATTTTTCGGATTCTTTAAAAAGATATTTTCAAATAGATTCTAATATTTTTGGTTTCACTAAAATCCGGTTTATTATGAATCCTGTACATTCATTTGAACTTTGAAATCGAATTTTTGAACTACCGCGCCATTTTCAATTCCTTTTATAATTAAAATAAAATATTTATATTCTAACGACGATTCAAATAAATATTAATTCTAATTCTATTCAAAATAAATTTCTCGTCGTTATTATTTAAACTAAATCATTTTAAATATTCAAAATTCATTAAAATTGCCAAAATACAAAATTTAAATTGGCTCGGATTTCTGGGTTATTACAATCTCCCCCACTTAGAACTTTTCATCCCCGAAAAGGAACGAAGCTGAAAGTTGTTTTACAAACCAACTCAACTTTCATTCTTTTAATTATGGCTTAAGTTCTTCAACTTTTTAGTTTCTAAGAACTTTTCAAATTTTTCAAAAATTTGGCTAACACCCTAAATTTACGAAAAATTTCGCCATAACCTCCCCTGCACCGGGAGCTTCGGGATATTTCAAATAGCCTCCCATGGCCCTCACCAATCCAAAAAGAAAAAGAAACAGCCAAGCAGCTTGCCAATCGACTCATAAAATAATCAAAAACCCAAGAAATACAATAAACATGTACCTATTTGTCGGGAAAACAATTTTATTCCTCTTCTCTAGCCTCCTTGCTATGACCTGTTCAATGTAAGTAAAGGTATATATATGAAAATGCGACAAATTTTCAATACAATTCACTATTTGATACGATTTGGCTAAATGGTTCAAATTTTAATTAATCAAACAACACAATCAACAATATATTTGTTGTTTTAATTTTTTTTTTCAATCATAAAACTTTCTATATATTCAAAATTCATATTTTCTAAGATCAGATTATATATAATCGCAAATACGTTATTTATAAAGATATAACTCTCAACTCATTCTGGGGCATTACTAACCCCATCTCTAATGAGTCGCTCATTCTAGAATGCTACTGATTCTATCTCTAATGAAGATTCTTTAATAGGACATTACTAATCCTACCTTTGATGAGTCCTTCTATTCTGTTCTAACGAGTTGTACCCCAAAGATTTGAGTTTAACCAAAGCTCTGATACCAACTGTAATGATACGGACTTCGTTCGGACCTAATCGATCGCTAAATCGACCAAGACCGTTCGAATCCCGCATATGCTAACTCTGGGCATACGACACATCAGAACAAATAACAGAAGACTTTTATAAATATCATAATAATGTTACATCATAGTATAGAATATATCGGAGTATATCGAAATATAATATAGCGGAAGATTAATTTACATCAAATATAATACAATGCACAGCGGAAAATATAAAATAACACAGCAGAAGACGATAAATGCACTGGATAGAGCTTAAAGCTTCAATCCAGAATCCTGCTCAATATATCTGCAAAATAAAACTACTTGACTGCCCGTGTGGAAAATAGGGGCACCCGAGTTTGCAAGGGAAACACAAACTACAGGTCAGTCATTGGACTGGTATGAGAAACTCTAAACAGTTATAATTAACTTATTTAATAATATGCCATCTCACGGGACCACGCCGCTAACGCGGAACGGGTTTACCCCCATGAATGCCAGTGTATATACAACAATCAATATAGATATATGGATCTACTATGCATCAATCAACATGCAATATCCCAATCTATCCATTTAGATTAATCACCACATGTAGATTTTCTAAATCCAATTCAACTTACAGAAATTATTCTTTTGGACTTTATTTCTCGATTTCTATTTCAAATCATTTGAAATACATATCTAACTTTCTATAACAAAGTAGATTTCACTTCAGGATCTCAAATCAAATCATTTGGAATTGTGAATTCCAAAATATAACAATGCATACAAACAAGTATGCAACCAAATATCGGGCTCCCCCTAGACAAGGCAAAGGGCACGCACCTAAGCAACTTGATATATATATGTGCACCTCCCTCTATGGAGCAGGCTACGCCGACGATGCACCTCCCACACATGGAAGTATACACCGCCCATCTCACCTATACTTTTAGTCGTCCGAGTTACCCGAATCTCTAGCCACATACCAAATCATTTCATATCCCAAAGTAGGGAAGATCATTTCACAACATAATAATAACAAGTACTTTCAAAATATAGTACTTCACATCAGCAGTTCACACATATGATTAGTCACTATTAATCACATAACCTTTGAGCTCGTACGTCTCAAAGAAGGGTGTTAAGCAAGAGAATAAATTCTCCGCCACCAAACAGATACATCATTAATAACAACTAATCGAAAATGAGATGAACTACAATGTAAAACCATAAAAATTTCCAAATAATTTTGAAATCATTGGATTTTAGCCCTTGAAATCCTTTCTGTTTTATAAAACATTTTTATAAAACATTCCCTGTCCAAAATCGGGAATACTATTCATTTCACTTAAGAAAATATCATTTCAAAATCATTCATTAAATTTGAAATGAACACTACCACAGTGCTACACATCTCATAGTCAAATCGTGAAGTGTTTCACAAGATGTTAGCCTACCAATATTTCTACCCAACCGAATGCTAAATGTAAAAGCACATCTTACTCATAAACTGGTCGAGCACCATGCAAACAATCAATCAGTCAGAATCAATATCAACAACCATGTATATTTGGTTTACACAACATCTCATGTTTTGGTAAATTTAATCACCATTCCTTCATTCAAATCTAATTAAAGATTTATTCAAAGTCCAATTGGTTTCATCTCTAAAATCATTTCATATTGATTGTTCTACTTTTTGGAAATTAATCCTACTTTTACTCGGGTTAAAGAACTAATGTCATTTAAACACAGTTCACGACAAACCCCAAATCCAATTTGATATTAAATACAAGGCTCTGAATAGAAAATATATCGGCTTATATTCAACATCAAATTCTGAAATCAACAAATATCATATTGGAATAACAATATATATATATATATATATATATATATATATATATATATATATATATATCTTCCAAATTCCTCCACAATGTCCGTATAACCACGGAATCCAATATCGAAATATTCCGAAGATAATTTCGATTCAAATCCATTCCAATTCATATATTGGAAATTCTGGTTATTTTTAAAACCATTTCAAATCCAATTTATTTATTCAAGAATAATTGGGTTATAATTCTAGTTCAAAACAAGTTCATTTCGATAAAAATCTATTTTTATCTTTTCAAATATGGAATTTTTCATCCCAATTCTTTCCAAATCATTTCTTATGATTTTACACTAATTATTGATATTTTTAATAATTTTATCAAGGCCCGTACAGTCGGTTTCCAATAACAGCCACCGAACTGCACTTACAGCGACCTTTTCCAAATTTGATTTGGACATAATTCCAAATCCAACCGTTAGATTTCAAATCTCTAATATTCATTAAAAAGCTCTTTTTGATATGAACCCAACGGTTCCGGTTTTAGGAGAATCTGACGTTCGAATATCCAGTAATGTCCGTTCGAAGTCAATGGTCGAAATTTGCGAACTGCCACAGCGCGGCGCGTTCAATTCAGGCCATTATATATATATTATATATATTTCGTCGATTTCCTTTTAAAACATATTTTAAAATTCGTTTCAAAAACGATTTCAACTTCATTTTCAATTTTATATCAAATTGAATATTCCAAATACACGACAATTTTATACAATGTATATACATGTTAAAAATTATATTTTTAACAATCAAATAACTTTCACATTTCATATACATACATATATATATATATATATATATATATTCACATTCACAGTTCATATACATTTACCATTCGCATTTCGTATATACATATTCACATTTACAGTTCATATACATATTTCAATTTTCACATCATATATATATTATTTCATATCATATATATATATATATATATATATATTACCTTTCATATATATATATATTTCAATTTTCACATCATATATATTTTTCACCTTCCATATATATATTTATTTTATTTTCACATCATATATATATATTTAATTTACTCCATTTCACATCACGATCAATTTATTTCATTTCACATCACGATCAATTTTCAAACAGAATACAATCAAACAAGTCGTCCATGGTCTATGGACGACGGAGAGCAGTTCATACATGCAGTTACAAAATAAATAACTGTACAGAAAATTTATAGTCAGAGAATTCTCACATTGATTGGCTTTGAAATCGTTAAATAACGATTGTTCTAATTAAATTAAACGGAGCGTTCGATTTAACCAAAATTTGTAGCTAGCTTTTTTCCAGATCTGGTTCGTTCTGAAATGCTGTGCTCGGCAAGGGGATTTCGACGCAAGTCGTTTAGTTCCATTCCGTAACTGTTTGAACAAGTTATGAGCTTACGAACCTTAATTACAATAAATAATAAATTAAAAGTAATTAAAATATTAATTACATTCTAATCTTCCTTAATCCCCTGTTAGCTGCTGAATAAAGAACCCAACATTATCGGCCCCTAGGGCTTCCATTTGCCTGCGCCATACCCCACCAGAATTTGATCCAAAGGCCCCACATCATCGGCCATTAGCTCGCCTACCCCTGCCGTTCTCCCTGACGAACTCACCGGCCTGCTTCTCCCTAGAAAATCGTGCGAATAGCATGGCTTTAAGCACCGATTCTGAGCCCCATACTACACGAGAACCGACCAACTCCATATATAATTAAAGCCATCTCTTAGCTCTTCGATTTATGCTATATAATCTTTGATCAATTCGAAATGTATTAAGGGAAATTAAGGGATTTATTTCCGTGTGTTTTATGCCGTTGAAAAGGGATGTGGCAGCGGAAATCCGAATTCAAGAAGAAGGTTAGGGTTGGGCTCGTTTTCCAGGCTATATATATATATATATATTTATTATATTATTTAATTAATTAATTCACTTCTTACTTGTTTATCGCTATGAACTCCAAAAGAGACCCAACGACTTTCGCCCCTACCCAAATATTCCCATTCCGAACACAATGGGATATGTTTCATAAGCCAATTCGATTGTTTCAGTCAGTTTTTATTTAAATTAAAATATAAATCAATATATATTAAATTTGAATGCACATTTTAATTTACCGAGGCTATATACGGACTCTAAAAATTCCCGAAAAATATTTTCTAGCTTTGTATTGACGATACGGTCCTAACAGAATTAATTTCGTAAAATTTGAAGACCATTTGAAAAATGGCCATTTTCTGGTCGATCCAAATTGACTGAAACTGTCAAAACATGTTTTCCTTTGCCACGCTCACATATTGATTCGGAAAATTATAAATTTTGAAACCTAGCAATAACTTGACATCCCAGATCCAACAAAAGTGGTCTCGTCAAAAACCGAGGTCGTTTGAAAAATTTCCATTTCTAAGGGGCGAAAATTCCATAGCAACTATTCTGAATTTTCAACTGGACATAACATTTTATCCCCGCTATCAAAATTTCAATTTTTCGGATTCGTTGGAAAGATATTTTCAAATAGATTCTAATATTTTTGGTTTTACTCAAATCTGGTTTATTTTGAATCTTGTACATTCATTTGAACTTTGAAATCGAATTTTCGAACTACCACGCCATTTTCAATTCCTTTTATAATTAAAATAAATTGTTTATATTCTAACGACGATTCAAATAAGTATTCATTCTAATTCTATTCAAAATAAATTTCTCGTCGTTATTATTTAAAATAAATCATTTTAAATATTCAAAAATCATTAAAATTGCCAAAATAAAAAATTTAAATTAACTCGGATTTTCGGCTTATTATACATGCAAACCATAAGATGATAACACATGCCTACTTAGGTGTCCTAAGATGTTTCTACACATGGACACCTAAGAGGGTTATGTGTCCCTTTTTTTTCTTTTAGCTTACATGATAAGCTTCTCATTTTAAATTTATATCATTTAGCTTACATGATAAGCTTCTCTTTTTAAATTTATATCTTTTAGCTTACATGATAAGCTTCTTATTTTAAATTTATATCATTTAGCTTACATGATTTGCTTCTCATTTTAAATATATATCTTTTAGCTTGCATGGTAATCTTCTCATTTTAAATTTATATCTTTTAGCTTACATGATAAGATTCTCATTTTAAATTTATATCTCTTAGCTTACATGTTAAGCTTCTCATTTTAAACTTATATCTTTTATCTAACATGGTAAGGTTCACATTTTAAATTTATATCTTTTAGCTTACATGATAAGCTTCTCATTTTAAATTTGTTTCTCTTCGCTTACATGATAACCTTCTAATTTTAAATTTATATCTTTTAGCTTACATGGTAAGCTTCTCATTTTAAATTTATATTTTTTAGCTTACATGATAAGCTTCTCGTTTTAAATTTATACCTCTTAGCTTACATGATAGGCTTCTCATTTTAAATTTATTTTTCCCTTACGTGAATAATATATTCATGTTTAACTACCATGCTAACTTAATATATAATGTGTGTTAGCATGCACAAGAGTGTCATTACCTTTTTGATAAGTTTTAGTTGATGAAAGGTCGAGAATTTGATAAACGATTTCCAGTCTCATTATTGATATTTCTTCGATCTACTTATCTTGGTAAACAGAGTTTCAACAACGTGTTTTCTCCTCACTAATTGTTGTTTACAAAGGGATTTAATCAAGGTTATAAAACCATTAAATCCAATTTTTAAATATTTAAATAATATCGATATTTAAATATTTACTGCTCGAAGTTTTAGGTTGCTACATTTTTTCCCCCTTAAAAGGAATTTCGTCCTTGAAATCCTATGCTATACTTTATCAAAAGAATGACAAAAGTTACACCCATAAAACTCTAAGTATTCAAGGCATTTACTTGAAAGGATACTTTCAAAACAATTTCATAAATCGAAATTCTAAGACATACCTAAACCTTTCAATTTGTGACCAACATTCCATCAAATTTGCGGGCTATTACTGGATCAGGAACGTCGTAGTTTCTTTTTATGCCCAAATTCAGGATTATGTTCTTTACAATCCACATCGATGCCCAGCCTCCATCCTGTGAACATACACTCAGATTATCCAGTAAAGACATACTATTTTTGTGTGGTTCCCATCTGAATGCACCAAAGATTCATCATACTCCGGCTTTTCCGACTCATCATCATCAAGCAAGGATGTATTCTCCATGTTGTGGTACCCATGAAAAAGTACCAGAGATTAACATTTTCAAGTTAAACATCTCATTTAATATCTTCATTTTCTTTTCTTTTTTCTAAAAAGATGATTATATTCATCAAAGCCACCTCATCAAATAATAAGTTACTCTCCTTGTTGCAGTACCCATCAAAATGTACTGAAGAGTAATATTTTTAAAATAAACATCTCAAATAATATCTTCAATTTTTTATATAATATGATTATATTCATCAAAGTGGATCTACAATCAATTTAGAATATTTTACCCCGTTGCGGTCGGCATCCCGTCATCAAATAGGATGTGCTCTACTCAGCTCGATACCAACATAGAGTAATAGTAGCACTATCCAAGATCTATTGTCTTATGCCGGCATCCCATCATCAAATAGGATGTACTCACCTCGGCTCGATACCAACATAGAGTAATAGTGCGCTACCCAAGATTTATTGTCTTATACCGCACATCGTGATCGTTACCCGAAGGTATCCATCATTGATGAGTTTATCAATAAAAATCTTTAGTAAATTTAAATAAAGTATACTTTCTAAACACTTTTATACTTTGTAATTATTACTCTCATATGAGTAACCATTTTATTTTGTAAAATCCACACTTTCAACTTCCAAAATCATCTTAAATATAACCCTCCCTTCTTCTTCTTCTTTTTTTATCAAACACATAGTTCAGTTTGCAAAAATGTTTTGAGATAGCAAACTTTCAAAATTTCTAAATATATATAATGTAAGTATTCTAGATAATTAATCTAGCTTCCCAATAAGATTAACTTCGACTAAACCCAAATTAAGGAATCAACAGTTATGACTGAATTGCTGAGAGTTGTTTCATCAGCTTTTTAAGCTAACACCATTAATGCTAAATAATTCTAATATCTTATTATATAAAAATTTCCCACCTTGATTTTGCATGAATGTATTACTCAATTTAACTCCTCTTGGCCTTACTCTAATTTATTTGCCCAAGCTCATTTAACTCATTCCTCGATAAGTTGCAATACCTCATTCCTCTTATCCATTTCAAGCTGTCACATTCCTTCCTTTACAAACCACTTCATTCATTTCTTCATTACTTTATAGATAGTCATATGCACTTACAACTTCGTTAAACCTCTTTATGTGGTGCTTAAAAATGAATCAACACATTATTCCATAAACAAAAGTTAAACAAATAAATATTACTCATATACCTGGTCAGAGGAATGATGCCTTACCTTATCCAGTTTTATTCATCAAATAAGGTAACTTCATTTTAAAATTTATAAAAATGATATTCTATTCTTATATGAAATTTTATTTAGGCACCTAACCTAAGCTTTGATACCACTTGTAACACCCCGGAATTTCGAAACAAAAATTTGCCGAAAACCATTCCATTCAAAACAAACAATGATAGCTACCATCATATATTATAATTATATTTTGACGACCCCAAACCCCGTATCCACGGTGGCAAGGGTAATCTTTGGAATATAACACATAAACAGATAATAGCAGAACAGAAATAAATAAATACACCAGATAATGTACAAATAATCAACTGGATAATGATAATCATTAGAGTTACACAGTATACAGGATCATACTTAGTACAAATACAGTTCAACTATACATAAATGTCTACAGCAGAAAACAAACATAATATGTACAATAGGAGCTGAACAACATAAAAGAGATAAATGATAGTATCCATCTTCAGCTCCAGCTATCCAGAAAGAGCCTGCTAAAACCGGAATACAAGGCTGCCCGTGTAGAAAAAGGGGGCACCCGAGTTTGCAAGTGAAAAAAACTACGAGTTAGTCATGGGACTGGTATGAGAAATCTACTTAACACAATTTATAATATGGCTAATCACAGGACCACGCCACTTTCGTGGAACGGGTTTACTCCATTGGATTGCCAGTGCTTTGCAACAAGTAAATCTTTTAAACATCGCAATGCTTTTTATAAAAATGAAGCCATTATAAGACTCAGTTCCCATCACACAATGCAACACAAACCAGAGGATAGAGTTTTTACCTTATAATAGCCAAAATATGATTGATACGAATAAAACAAAAGCACTTGGTACTATTACTAGTGTTTATATATTTCAAAAACAATTTCAAATCATAAGTATCAATCATAGACGACATTAATGCCCCATACCACTATGTCGCCATATATAAGTATACAATCAAAACCGCACATATCGTATTTAGAAATTGGATTTCCGTCATGAACCAAGGCAAAAGATAGACCTTACCAAATTCGGGATGCTGTAGACCGCCTCTCAGGCAAGTACTCAGTCAAGCCTTTGGATCGTCAGGGCCGATCCACCGATGTGGATTAAAATTCCTGAACACTGCGTTTCCCCGCCCTTTGGGGTGTGAGTGAGCCAACGAATGACTCCATCGGTCCCGGATCGACCGATATATCCGAGGCGCCTCGCAACAGCAAAAACCACATAGGTGAAAATAATATTAATGTCAGCTAGTTCAAGCACTGACACCACCTCTTGCTAGAAGGAAACGCATGCCCTCCCTGAGGTCCTCTCCCGTTTCTAGCTCACACCGGGGTATGAGGCTCGCGAATTCGCGTTATACACAAAGCTACGCCATACAGGCGGTGCTTTGATTATCAACCACAAGAATTTGCTTTTCAACAGAATCCTTTATCACTGCATCTTAGCATGCCACACAGGCAATTCACACCATGCAACTGATGGCTATCAATCACACAGACTGAATTCCAATGTCAGACACACAGTCCATTTGCAAGTCCGTTCTGGGTCTGAACGAAATCGGAGGCACTATATACCTCGCATACCCATCGATCTCCACGTACATCTGGATGATCACCACTCATTATCCATATTTTGGGATGCCTCCCAATCAGGACATCAGTTATCATCCAACCGAGGTGAAGATCTCTGGTCTTCAACCATCGTCTTCATCTTCGACTTCTTATCGTCCATTCAGTTATTCAGAATGGGATAAACCCGGTATTTCTCAGCAACTCGCGTATATAATTAACAAGTGCTACACAAACACAACATACGCCTTATTCCAATTCGTTAGTCACTAATCGTCAATCGGTAAGAGAACGATTTCCCAAATATTAACCCCGAAGGCCGAAACCAACATCAGATCAAAACCCAGGAAACCATTCGACTTAGCTAACCTCCAGTTAGTCTCTAAATTTCACATTCCATATCGTTTATAATATTTTATAATGATTTATCGCTGTTTTTATTTATTTATAGCCAATTCATTCAAACGACACTTCGGGCCATAACGCGGCTGTGGCACTGTTTTTCTTCAGATTTGATTTACACATATCTGAAATTCTAACCGTTGGATCTTCACAAATTTTACATTATCAAAAAGATCTTTTCAAAACGAATCCAACGGTTCCAGTTTTGGGAAAATCCGACGGTCGGATCTCCCGGTACACTCGTTTGAAGTTTCGATTTCAAAATACGAACTACAGCGTCGTTATTCGATTTAATATAGTTATATATATATATATATATATATATATATATATATATAATCGATTCTGGCGCTGTTTTTCATCAGATTTGAATTAAACATTCTAGACAATCCAACCGTTGGAGCTTCACAAAGTGGGCGTCGTTGGAAAGATATTTCCAAGGCGAACCCAACGGTTTCGGTTTCGGGAAAATCCGATGGTCGGATCTCCCGCACTAATCGTTTGAAATCACTGTTTCAAAACACGAACTGTAGCTTCGTTATTTGATATATTTTAATTATATTTATGTATATATATAAATATAATCGATTCTTCGATTTCAAAACCATATGTTTCTCATACATTTGATAAAAATGATATTTTTATCCAACAGACATTTATTTCGACACTTCACTATTTTTAACAATTCATGTATATATTAAAAATGTGATTTTTATTGTACAACGATTTATTTCAAAACACAACTATTTTATATAGTTCATATAGATGTTAAAAATAAGATTTTTATTATAAAACAATTTATTTCAAAACACGACTATTTTATATAGTTCATATAGGTGATAAAAAATATGATTTTTATTATAAAACAATTTATTTCAAACACGAATACCATTCAACACATGAATTTCTATTCAACGAATGAATTTCTATTCAACACGTGAAGGTTTTCTATAGTTCGTATATAGAATAAAAATGTGATTTTTATTGTTAAAATAATTTATTTAATACACGAATACCATTCAACACATGAATTTCCATTCAACGAATGAATTTCTATTCAACACATGAAGGTTTTCTATAGTTCGTATATATAAAATAAAAATGTGATTTTTATTGTTAAAACAATTTATTTAAAACATGAATACCATTCAACACATGAATTTCTATTCAACGAATGAATTTCTATTCAATACATGACGGTTTTCTATAGTTCGTATATATAAAATAAAAATGTGATTTTTATTGTTAAAACAATTTATTTAAAACATGAATACCATTCAACACATGAATTTCTATCCAACGAATGAATTTCTATTCAACACATGAAAATAATTCTAACACGAATATTATTCAAAATTTCGGCAGCATAACGGCAGGGTAGTTAAAACCGGGGTCGTCCTTAGTACGGCTCCTCGCTCTACCTTAAAGCCTCGCAGCTTTTGACAATGGAGATTCCATGCATCTAGTTCGCACGCAGCCGGCATGTATATTTTTTCCATCTCCACAAACTAATCCTGTGTGGTTTCAACCAAATAATTCTCAACCACAAACGTGTATTTTTCAACCACAATCAATCAATTTCAACCAAAAACAATTCTAATCAACCATTCGCTATCAACCAATTTTCACACCAATTACAACCAATAAATATTGTCCATGGTTTGTGGACGAGGGGCGTATATAGATATATATATATATAAAAGTAAATTTCACTTCTATTCATCACATATATAATTTTTACAATGCATATATAACTTATACATCAACCGTACAACTTATACAACGCTTATACATGAGGTGTACAATGCTTATATAACTCATACATCAACTATATAATTTATACACCATCGTTTTCCATATCGTTTATAATTCAGAAATCTCACATTGGGTTCCACTCCACCAAAAATAGCATAAGGCTCAGAAAAATATACGGTCTCTTCTAGAATGTAGAAGACGTCCACACGAGTCCACTGTCTCTTGCTTCACTGAATTTCATCAACAAACGAAAAAGATATGATTTTTATGTTGAAATCAAAAACCGTGGTGCTTTAAAGTGTTATAATATAGTTTATTTTAAAATTGGCCGTACCTCTCAGTTTTGGGTTCGAAACTGGGTTTCAAATTTTCAGCAAATCCATTGATCGATAAGGGGATCGGTTGCGCAAGGTCGAAGGGGGAGGTGGGGCGCCTACTCGCCGGAAGTGGGCACTAGTTCGGTGGCCAGACATGGCCGCGGCGGCGAGATGAAGTGATGAACATCCTGGCTTCGATTCCCCTTGGATTCTCAACGAAAAAAATCCAAACCCTATATGGATTTGAAGCTCTTGACGTCCTCTTCAAAATCCTCAACTGGAGGAGGGGCTGATTTTGATTGTAGAGGGAGAAAACGAGGAGAGAAGGGAAGAAGGTTATTCCGCCATGCGTCGAGGGTTAATCGGGGAGAGAGAATATTCACTGGCCAATGAGAGATTTTATTTTATTTATATATTTTAAAAATCCAAAAATACCCCCCTTCGCGTGGTAACACCAATCCAAACCCAACGACTGTCGTCCTTAGCTAAATACCCCTATTCTGAACACAATGGGATATGTTTCGAAGGCCCATTAGACTGTTTCAGTCAGTTTTCCTTCAAATTAAAATATAAAACATTCAATATTTAATTTGAACGTACATTTCAATTTGCCGGGGCCACATATTAATTCTAAAAATTCCCAAAAAGTAAATCTAGCTATGTTTTGACGATACGGTCCCAACAAAACTAGTTTCGTCGAATTCTGAGACCGTTTGAAAAATGGCCCTTTTCTGGTCGATCCTATTTAATAGAAATCAACCAAACACGATTTCCTTTGCCACGCTGACATACTTGCTTCAAAAATTATGAAATTTGAACCCTAGCAATAATTTGACATCCCGGATCCAACAAAAGTGGTTTCGTCGAATTCCGAGGTCGTTTGCAAAATGGCCATTTCCACGGGCTATATAAACTCTATAGCGACCTTTCTGAAAATTCGTTTGGCCATAACTTTTGCTTCCTGCTATGAAACTTTGATCTTTAAAATTCGTTAGAAAGATATTCACTAACAGATTTAAACATTTTTGGTTTCACTAAAATCCATTTTGTTTTGCACCCGGTACAGTCCGTCAAAGTTTGAATTCAAATTTTGAAACTTCCGCGCCATTTCAGGCCTTGGTTATAATTATAATTAATTATATTTATTTTCAAACGTCGATTCAAAATTACTTTTTGCCGTTATTATTAAAAGTATTTATTCTAAATATTTAAAATCCCAAAATAGCCAATTTAAAAATTTTTAATTGGTTCAGATTTTCCGGGTTGTTACAATCTCCCCCACTTAAAACTTTTCGTCCCCGAAAAGGAACAAATTCGAAACTGGTTTGATTAATCAACTCTACTTCCAATCTGGCTTCCAGTCTCCAACTTTTCAGTTTTTGAGAATTCTCAAATTCGTCAAAAATTTGGCTAACACCCGGAATTTTCGAAAAATTTCGCCATAAACTCCTTTGTACGGGGAGGGGTTTGGAAATTTATTGGGCCATATTAGGTACCCAATAAATCCTATAAAGCATTCACATATTTATAGTGATATATTCTGGTGTTTACAGGGGAGCGTGTGTAGATAATAACTCCAGAGAATAAATTCTCGTCACCCTATCTAAGCCTGAGGGAGTGTGTATTTTTAATTACTCCAGATAATAAATTCTCGTCACCTCGTCCCGTGTGGGAAATAAATAATCCATGTGCCGTATCTAATAACTAGAGAGACGTGATTATTGTCAACTCCAGACCCATGTGGCGTTTTTTAGTAGCAATTTACCGTTATATTTTATATGGTCCATATCAGTCATCAGTTCAACCTGTAATATATAGTCATCGCCATACAAGCCTCTCGCTCGTATGGTAAATCTTCAACCTCGTCACACAAGCTCCAAAAGCTTATGTGGTATATGATGAAGTATGCCTATCTTCAAGAAGTATGCCATGTAGTGTAGTTCAAAATTAATTGTTATTATCCTATGGCGACGTTTATTATTACACACAGAACAACCGGCACTCTGCATCCAATGGCATTCACAGGAGTTGATATAATAATAAAATTGCGCATGCAACTCATTAAGGTTTACCTATTTGTCGGGCACGCAAATAAAATCTTTACTCAACAGCTAATCCCTTTACCTGTTCAAACATATATATTATGCACATGTATATGGTTCTATCTATTTTTAACTCAGTTCAATGTGTGATTTAATCAAATAAATTCTACCATTCATTCTCTTATTGATTAATTTAATTACCTTCTAATAATTTAATTAATCAAATCCACTATCACACAACACAAACATCAATCAATTTATTTTTAACTTTTCAAAAATGTATCTGTTAATTCATATACTCTTTTAAATCATTCAGACTATATAATTAAAAAGTTTACATCAATGCATAGAAAACAACAGCAAGGTAAAGAGCAGAATGGAAATGCAAAGTATGGTAAATGTACCTTGCACCAGAGTCAATCAGAGATATCCACCATGCACTTAGGATAGGCCGTCTTAATGCTTTCCTCTGTTTCCCAAGTACAATCTCGCGGATCTCCACTCTATTGCACTTTAACTAAGTGAACCTTCTTGTTCCTCAGCTCTTTGGTTTCTTTGCCAATGATCTTTAGCGGCTCTCTTCTCACAACTAATTGTGGAGTAATTTCAATATCCTGTTGCGCTGCTTCTTCCACAATCAAGTCTAGATCATGAACATGCTTTCGAAGTTAAGATACGTGAAATACATCATGCACTCCAGGTAACCAATCAGGTAATTGAATTCTATAAGCGAGAGTCCCAATCCGTTCAAGAATAGGGAATGGACCAATAAATCTGGGTGCCAACTTCCTAGTTTTGGCAAATCGAATTACTCCTCTCATCGGAGAAACCCTTAAATACACATAATCACCAACAGAAAAAGCAGAATCCCTTCTTCTCGAATCAGCATAGCTCTTCTGTCAGCTTTGAGCGGCGAGTAATCGTTTCTTAACGAAATCGACTTTGTCTGCAGCTTCACAGATCATATCAGGTCCCAATACAAGCCTATTACCAGGTTCGACCCAATAAGAAGGAGATCGGCAAGGTCTACCATACAATGCTAAAAATGGTGACATTGTCAGGCTCGCTTGGTAGCTGTTGTTATAGGAGAACTCAGCCAAATGCAAATGGTCTTCCCATGATCCACCAAAGTCAAGAACACACGCCCGCAATAAATCTTCCAGTATATGATTCACCCTCTCAGTCTGACCATCTGTCCGAGGATGATAAGTGGTGCTCAAGTTCAACTTCGTTCCTAGTTCTACTTGAAATGCCTCCCAGAATTTGCTAGTAAATATTGGATCTCTATCACTAACTATACCGAGTGACACTCCATGTAGCCTAACAATTTCCTTGAAATATATCTGCGCCAGACTCTGAGCAGTTCTGTTCGATCTAACAGGTATGAAATGGGCGGTCTTCGTGAAGCGATCTACGATAACCCAAATACTGTCATTTCCTTTCCTGGTTCTGGGCAAACCATCTATGAAGTCCATGGAAATATGTTCCCACTTCCAACCTGGAACATCCAGCGGTTGCAACAATCCAGCCAGTTTCTGTTGGTCACTTTTGACTAGCTGGCAAGTAGGGCATCGACTAACATATATTGAAACGTCATTTTTCATAGCCTTCCACCAGAATTTTTGCTTGATATCATTATACATTTTGGTCACACCTGGATGGATACTCAGCTTGGACTTGTGACACTCGTCTAACATTTCCCTTTTTAACTCGGGGATGTCGGGAACACAAATCCTTTCTCTTAATCTAAGAGTCCCATCGTTATCTATTTGAAAACACGAGGGTTCGCCTTTCTGAATCCTTTTGATCATATCATTAATAAAATTATCATCTTTCTGAAGAATAGATATTTTGTCAATCAAGGAAATCGTAATAATAAAGCTGGCGATTATTGCTTCCTTTCAACTTAGCGCATCGGCCACGACATTGGCTTTCCCTGGAGTGTATAGAATCTCAAAATCGTATGCTGCAAGGAACTCTAGCCAACGTTGTTGCCTCAGATTCAAGTCTTTCTGGGTGAACAGATAATTTAGTGACTGATGATCTATAAACAGTTCGAATTTATCACCCAAAAGATAATGTCTCCAGATTTTCAAAGCAAATACGATAGCCAATAACTCAAGATCATGAGTGACGTAGTTTTTATCGTGCGGCTTCAGCTGACGGCTAGCATAAGCAACAACTTGGCCTCTTTGCATTAATACTGCACCAAGGCCTTCTCTAGAGGCATCTGTCCAGACTTTCAAGTCCTGGTTTCCAACGATTATCGTTAACACTGGAGCCGTTGTTAATCTTAACTTTAGCTCCTCAAAAGCCACCTCACATTCTGGAGTCCACTTGAATTTTGCATGCTTCTTTGTAAGCTTCGTTAAGTGACTAGATATCTTCAAAAAATCTTTAACGAACTTCCGGTAATAACTTGCCAGTCCAAGAAAACTTCGGACTTCGGTGGGAGTACTAGGCTGCTTCCAATTTTGAATAGCGATGATTTTACTCGGATCCACAGCAATTCCTTCTTTCGATACGACGTGGCTAAGAAATTTCACTTCATCTTGCCAGAATATACATTTGGACAGTTTGGCTTTCAATACATTCCTTAGAATTTCTAGAACTTGTTCCAAATGCTTTTTAAATTCGGCTTTTGACTTAGAGAAGATTAGAATATCATCAATATAAACCAGAACAAACTTATTTAAGACTTCTCTGAACACCCGATTCATCAAATCGACGAAGTAAGCTGGAGCGTTACATAAGCCGAACGACATTACTAACCACTCATAGAATAAGTCTGGGCCTTTGAATGCTACCATAGGAACACACTCTTCGGCAATACGAAGCTGATGGAAGCCTGTAGCTAGGTCCATCCTTGAAAATACTTGTGCTCCATTCAGACGATCCAATAAATCATCGATGCACGACAATGGATATTTATTCCTTATTGTTTGTTTGTTCAAATCACGATAAAACACACATAGTCGCAGAGTACCGTCAGAATTTGGGACAAACACCACTGCTGCTCCCCAATCAGAGAAACCAGGCCTGATCAGACCCTTCCATACAAGCTGTCGAGTTTGATTGTCTAATTCCTCTTTCTCTTTCGAGGTCATTCTTCGAATAGCGTGAACTACTGGCCTTGCGTTAGGAATTAATGCGATCTTGAAATCAATTTCTCTCTGCGGAGGTAAACTAACGACTTCTTCGAACACATCCGCATAATTCTTGACGACAGGAATATCTTTTATGAGGTCGAGAACATTCTCTGTGACTACCGGGATATTTTCTATTTGAGCAGGAGAAACATCCAAAGCTGCCCAGAAGTCTTTTCTATTAGAATTCTGACCTTCACAGGGAATGGTTATATAATCACCTAATTTAATCTTTGCCTTAACGACTCTGTCGGCGCATTTAACCTCAGCTTCATATTTGGTCAATCAATCTAACCCCAAGATAAGATCAAACTTTGTAAAATTCATGACGTTTGCGATGGTAGGGAACCGATAACGAGAAAAAGAAACCGGCACCCCCACAAACCCAACTTAGATCGAGGGAACCCCCAACCGAATTATGGACAGTCATTGGTTCTTTGAGCTTCTTCAAATTCAAATCCAGTTTCTTAACAGCATTCTTTGCAACAAAGCTTCGCGATGCGCCGGTGTCAAACAGTACTTTAACTGGGATATATTTGACAGTTAGCATGCCTTCTAAAACATCTGGCCTTTCCACAATAGCTGAGGGCTCATAAGTTTCTGCTACTTCATTTATATGTACTGCTTCAGATTTCTTTGAGAGTTGGCACTCCCGTGCAATATGGCCTGCTTGGTGACACTTATGGCATTTCCTTTCCCCATTGAGTTCTTTTGCTTCTTGGTGGGTTTAGACCCATTCTTTCTTCGTTTGTTCCAAGATTTGCAATTTATCGCCAAATGTCCTTGCCTATTACAACTTGAGCATGTGGTAGTCGTTACTGGTTCCTTCCCAGATCTGGCCCTTTTCCGATTGACTTCGGGCTTCTTACTCGCCTCAGACATCGTACTAGCCTTAGGAAGATCAGTTTCAGACTCCCCTTTATTACTAGAACTGACTTCCTCTTCGTAACGCAACATACCTTTCTTGTCGAGATCCTCATACTGGTAAGCCATGTATATCATTTCAGAAAAAGGAAGCTTCACATTCCTCATTACACTATTCTGATATTTTCTTTGCAGGCCATGAATAAACCTCAGATTCTTCCTCTTTGGATCTTGAATCAGATGTGGGGCAAAATGAGAGAGTTCGTTGAATTTCTTATGATATTCTGGAATCGTCATATCTCCTTGTATCAGATAAGAGAATTCATCACATAACCGCTCAGTTTCTTCAGGAGGAGTAAATCTTTCGAGGAACATCACTTTAAATCTATCCCAGGTGATGTCACCTTCTGGATCATCCTTAATAATCGAATCCCACCAGAACAAAGCTTCTTCTTTGAGTGCCCAAGATGCCAGTAATCTTTTCTGATCATCTCTCAGCTTTAAACCTTCAAAGATTTTCTCAACAGAACGAATCCAAGCTTTTGTTTCCATAATGGACTCTTTGCCTAGGAATGGAGATCCACCCAGATTTCAAAATCTCTTGAATAGAACTTCTATATTTGATTCTGGCTGCGGGAGCACAACTGGCTCATTAGCTTGTCGAGCCATACGATTATTTCTTCTGTTTCTGTCACTCATTTTCTAGTGTGTCTGCAATTAGCAAACAAAGTGTCAGGTCAACAGAAAAGATATTTCAAAACATAGAGACAAATACTTGAATGTAAATGTGTCTACTGGGGTGTATTTTCATTCTGCTATACTCATACTAGGATATTAATGATCCTATACGTAATAAGTTATTCTTCCTAGAACACTACTGGTTCTATTTCTGACGAGTTCATTAACATGTTATATTCCAGAACTAAGCTTAACCAAAGCTATGATACCACGTTTGACGACCCCAAACCCCGTATCCACGGTGGCAAGGGTAATCTTTGGAATATAACACGTAAACAGATAATAGCAGAACAGAAATAAATAAATACACCAGATAATGTACTAATAATCTACTGGATAACGATAATCATCAGAGTTACACAGTATACAGGATCATACTTAGTACAAATACAGTTCAACTATACATAAATGTCTACAGCGGAAAACAAACATAATATGTACAATAGGAGCTAAACAGCATAAAAGAGATAAATGATAGTATCCATATTCAGCTCCAGTTATCCAAAAAGAGCCTGCTGAAACCTGAATACAAGGTTGCCCGTGTAGAAAAGGGGGCACCTGAGTTTGCAAGTGAAACAAACTACGAGTCATTCATGGGACTGGTATGAGAAATCTACTTAACACAATTTATAATATGGCTAATCACAGGACCGCGCCACTTTCGTGGAACGGGTTTACTCCATTGGATTGCCAGTGCTTTACAACAAGTAAATCTTTTAAACATCGCAATGCTTTTTATAAAAATGAAGCCATTATAAGACTCAGTTCCCATCACACAATGCAGCGCAAACCGGAGGATAGAGTTTTTACTTTATAATGGCCAAAATATGCTTGATACGAATAAAACAAAAGCATTTGGTATTATTACTAGTGTTTATATATTTCAAAAACAATTTTAAATCATAAGTATCAATCATAGATGGCATTAATGCCCCATACCACTATGTCATCATATATAGGTATACAATCAAAACTGCACATATCATATTTGGAAATTGGATTTCCGTCATGAACCAAGGCAAAAGATAGTCCTTACCGAATTCGAGATGCTCTAGCCCGCCCCTCAGGCAAGTACTCAGTCAAGCCTTTGGATCGTCATGGCCGGTCCACCGATGTGGATTAAAATTCCTGAACACTGCGTTTCCCTGCCCTTTGGGGCGTGAGTGAGCCAACGAATGACTCCATCGGTCCCGGATCGACCGATATATCCGAGGCGCCTCGCAATAGCAACAACCACATAGGTGAAAATAATATAAATATCAACCAGTTCAAGCACCGGCTCCACCTCTAGCTAGAAGGAAACGCATGCCCTCCCTGAGGTCTTTTCCCGTTTCTGGCTCATACCGGGGTGTGAGGCTCGCGAATTCGCATTATACACAAAGCTACGCCACACAGGTAGTGCTTTGATCATCAACGACAAGACTTTTCTTTTCAACAGAAGCCTTTATCACTGCATCATAGCATGCCACACAGGCAATTCACACCATGCAACTGATGGCTATCAATCACACAGACTGAATTCCAATGTCAGACACACAGTCCATTTGCAAGTCCGTTCTGGGTCTGAACGAAACCGGAGGCACTATATACCTCGCATACCCATCGATCTCCACGTACGTCTAGACGATCACCACTCATTATCCATATTTCGGGATTCCTCCCAATCAGGTCATCAGTTATCATCCAACCGAGGTGAAGATCTCCGGTCTTCAACCACCGTCTTCATCTTCGACTTCTTATCGTAGATTCAGTTATTCAGAATAGGATAAACCCGGTCTTTCTGAGCAACTCGCGTATATAATTAACAAATGCTACACAAACACAACATACGCCTTATTCCAATTCATTAGTCACTAACCGTCAATCAGTAAGAGAAAGATTTCCCAAATATTAACCCCGAAGGCTGAAACCAACATCAGATCAACACCCAGGAAACCATTCGACTTAGCTAACCTTCAGTTAGTCTCCAAATTTCACATTCCATATCGTTTATAATAATTTATAATGATTTATCGCTATTTTTATTTATTTATTTATAGCCAATTCATTCAAACGACGCTTCAAGCCATAATGCGGCCGTGGCGCTGTTTTTCTTCAGATTTGATTTACACATATCTGAAATTATAACTGTTGGATCTTCACAAATTTTACATCAGTAAAAAGATCTTTTCAAAACGAATCCAACAGTTCCAATTTTGGGAAAATCCGACGGTCGGATCTCCCAGTACACTCGTTTGAAGTTTCAATTTCAAAATACGAACTGCAGCGTCGTTATTCGATTTAATATAATTAAATTTATATATATATATATATATATATACACACACACACACACAAATATAACCGATTCTGGCGCTGTTTTTCTTCAGATTTGAATTAAACATTCTAGACAATCTAACCGTTGGATCTTCACAAAGTGGGTGTCGTTGGAAAGATATTTCCAAGGCGAACCCAATGGTTTCGGTTGCGGGAAAATCCAATGGTCCGATCTCCTGCACTAATTGTTTTAAATCACGGTTTCAAAACACGAACAACAACTTCGTTATTCGATATATTTTAATTATATTTATGTACATATAAATATAATCGATTCTTCGATTTCAAATCCACATGCTTTTCATACATTTGATAAAAATGATATTTTTATCCAACAGACATTTATTTCGACACTTCACTATTTTTAACAATTCATGTATATATTAAAAATGTGATTTTTATTATAAAACAATTTATTTCAAAAATAAGATTTTTATTATAAAACAATTTATTTCAAAACACGACTATTTTATATAGTTCATATAGGTGATAAAAAAATATGATTTTTATTATAAAACAATTTATCTCAAACACGAATACCATTCAACACATGAATTTCTATTCAACGAATGAATTTCTATTCAACACATGAAGGTTTTCTATAGTTCGTATATATAAAATAAAAATGTGATTTTTATTGTTAAAACAATTTATTTAAAACACGAATACCATTCAACACATGAATTTCTATTCAACGAATGAATTTCTATTCAACACATGAAGGTTTTCTATAGTTCGTATATATAAAATAAAAATATGATTTTTATTGTTAAAACAATTTATTTAAAACACGAATACCATTCAACACATGAATTTCTATTCAACGAATGAATTTCTATTCAACACATGAAGGTTTTCTATAGATCGTATATATAAAATAAAAATGTGATTTTTATTGTTAAAACAATTTATTTAAAACACGAATACCATTCAACACATGAATTTCTATTCAACAAATGAATTTCTATTCAACACATGAAAATAATTCTAACACATGAATATTATTCAAAATTTCGTTAGCATAACGGCAGGGTAGTTAAAACCGGGGTCGTCCCTAGTACGGCTCCTCGCTCTACCTTAAAGCCTCGCAGCTTTTGACAATGGGGATTTCATGTATCTAGTTCGCACGTAGGCGGCATGTATATTTTTTCCATTTCCACAAACTAATCCTATGTGGTTTCAACTAAATAATTCTCAACCACAAACGGGTATTTTTCAACCATAATCAATCAATTTCAACCACAAACAATTCTAATCAACCAATTTCTATCAACCAATTTTCACACTAATCACAACCAATAAATATCGTCCATGGTTCATGGACGAGGGGCATATATATATATATATATATATATATATAAAATTTCACTTCTATTCAACACATATATAATTTTTACAATGCATATATAACTTATACATCGACCATACAACTTATACAACGCTTATACATGAGGTGTACAACGCTTATATAACTCATACATCGACTACATAATTTATACATCGTCGTTTTCCATATCGTTTATAATTCAGAAATCTCACGTTGGGTTCCACTCCACCAAAAATAGCAGAAGGCTTAGAAAAATATGCGGTCTCTTCTAGAATGTAGAAGACGTCCACACGAGTCCACTATCTCTTGTTTCACTGAATTTCGTCAAAAACGAAAAAGATATGATTTTTACAGTGAAATCAAAAACCGTAGCGCTTTAAAGTTTTATAATATAGTTTATTTTAAAATTAGCCGTACCTCTCAGTTTTGGGTTCGAAACTAGGTTTCAAATTTTCAGCAAATCCGTTGATCGATACGGGGATCGGGTTGCGTGAGGTCGAAGGGGGAGGTGGGGCGCCTGCTCACCGGAAGTGGGCCCCAGTTCGCTGGCCAGACGTGGCCGCGGCGGCGAGATGAAGGGGCGAACTTCCTGGCTTCGATTCCCCTTGGATTCTCAACAAAAAAATCCGAACCCTATATGGATTTGAAGCTCTTGACGTCCTCTTCAAAATCCTCAACTGGAGGAGGGGCTGATTTTGCTTGTAGAGGGAGAAAACGAGGAGAGAAGGGAAGAAAGTTGTTCCGCCGTGCGTCGAGGGTTAATCAGGGGGAGAGAATATTCACTGGCCAATGAGAGATTTTATTTTATTTATATATTTTAAAAATCCAAAAATACCCCCCTTCGCGTACTAACACCAATCCAAACCCAACGACTGTCGTCCCTAGCTAAATACCCCCATTCTGTACACAATGGGATATGTTTCGAAGGCCCATTTGACTGTTTCAGTCAGTTTTCCTTCAAATTAAAATGTAAAACATTCAATATTTAATTTGAACATACATTTCAATTTGCCGGGGCCACGTATTGATTCTAAAAATTCCCGAAAAATAAATCTAGCTATGTTTTGACGATACGGTCCCAACAAAACTAGTTTCGTCGAATTCTGAGACCGTTTGAAAAATGGCTCTTTTCTGGTCGATCCAGTTTAATAGAAATCGACCAAACACGTTTTCCTTTGCCACGCTGACATACTAGCTTCAAAAATTATAAAATTTGAAACCTAGCAATAATTTGACATCCCGGATCCAACGAAAGTGGTTTCATCGAATTCCGAGGTCATTTGCAAAATGACCATTTCCACGGGCTATATAAACTCTATAGCGACCTTTCTGAAAATTCGTTTGGCCATGACTTTTGCTTCCTGCTATGAAACTTCGATCTTTCATATTCGTTAGAAAGATATTCACTAACAGATTTAAATAATTTTGGTTTCACTAAAATCCATTTTGTTTTGCAATAGGTACAGTCAGACAAAGTTTGAATTCAAATTTTGAAACTACCGCGCCATTTCAGGCCTTGTTTATAATAAGAATTAATTATATTTATTTTCAAACGTCGATTCGAACTTAGTTTTCATCGTTATTATTTAAAATATTTATTTTAAATATTTACATCCACCAAAATAGCCAATTTAAAATTTTTAAATTGGTTCAGATTTTCCGGTTTGTTACATATATACAACATCAGTAAATGCTCTGGATAAAATTTTAATAAATACCACTTATCTGATTAACTGTTTGTGCTTAAATTCAAATTCAAACACAATTACCATACATCTATCATTATGCAACTCTAATGAGAGGGACATCGATATTCAACCCTGCACACTTGATAAACACGTTAGCATAGCTTAAATGATAAACATGAAAGATGCACCAAGACAAAATGTAGTAGCAACCAAAATTATTTTTATTAGTAAAGAAGCTACATCACTACCCCCATGTGACTGCTTACGTACCGTTTTCTAATTGGGTAAGCAATTAGAAACAGGATCAAGCCAACGTAGTTCTTCTTTACACAAAACATTTATTTTCAATATTTACTTCCAAAATACTCTTTATATCATATGGCGGTAAAATACCTTTTGTAAATACTCATTTTGAAAGACATTTATATATCTCTTGCAGAACTTTATTTCAAAAGACAAAATCTTTTATTATAAGCACTAATCATCTTCTCCATGCAAAAACTTCTTCATAAACAAATCTCAAACCACCATGATATTTCTCTAATATATGTTTGGAAAAATCTTCAAAGATTCTACTGAAATAGTTAAGTTCAACACCATTCATTATCTCGTTAAAACATACCCAATTCATACCTTGTTTAAAACACTAATCATACCTCGTTTAAACACATACTATTCATGCCTCGATTGAACAGTATTCATACCTCATTTAAACATTAATCATAAATGTCCTCAATTATCAGTCGTATATGTTGATTGCTTGCCAAATCAAAGATCGCAACCAATATAATATAATGAAATCATGTGCTTCATTAATAGACAAGATAGCGTTTCAAAGTACTATAAACAGTTCCGAAAATCAGATTTTAGCATGTTTTTGGGCAACACGTTTGACGTTGTTTCTCTATGATAAAAATAGACTTCAACTCCAAATTTTTTATAGTAAAAATCTATCTTTTTCTACTTAATTATCATAAAAATAAAACCTCAAAATCATTTACCAATTTAATACATAAAATCAAACATCGTGAGACATTTTTAACACGTCCATTTCAGGCTAATTTTTACCTCACTTTGCATCCAGTTTTCGGGTATGCAAACGGCCGAGTAAGAAAAAAAATGCCATAGGTGAAAGTTGTATCCCTTTGAATTAGCTTTCTGAATTGATAGAGAAGTCGTAATTTCATTAAGAATTGCAATAGTTATGCCCAAAATACCGATCGTCATTTTCAGTTATTCAGGTTCTATCGTTTCTTCGTAACTTTCACAATTTTTCTACAAAACATGAAATGAGTACATGAACTTAAATAGTTTTTATCACTTTATACTTGTGCCTTGATCTTATATTTATTCTCTAGGTTTCTCCGAAACTTCTATTCTTTATTTTACTTGTGTTTTTCATTTGTGAATGCATTAAATGAAATGAACCCTTCTACCCTTTATATAGAAATTTTCAAGGCTAGTTTGGTAATTTAGTTTTGTACACTTGTACTTCATTATTCATGCAAATCATAAGATGATGAAACACGCCTACTTAGGTGTTCTAAGATGTTTCTACACATGGACACCTAAGAGGGTTATGTGTCCCCTTTTTCTCTTTTTTCTTTTAGCTTACATGATAAGCTTCTCACTTTAAATTTATATCATTTAGCTAACATGATAAGATTCTCTTTTTAAATTTATATCATTTAGCTTACATGATAAGCTTCTTATTTTAAATTTGTATCACCTAGCTTGCATGATAACTTCTCATTTTAAATTTATATCTTTTAGCTTACATGGTAAGCTTCTCATTTTATATTTATATCTTTTAGCTTACATGATAAGCTTCTCATTTTAAATTTATATCTCTTAGCTTACATGCTAAGCTTCTCATTTTAAATTTATATCTTTTAGCTTATATGATAAGCTTCTCATTTTAAATTTATATCTTTTAGCTCACATGGTAAACTTCTCATTTTAAATTTATATCTTTTAGCATACATGGTAAGCTTCTCATTTCAAATTTAAACCTCTTAGCTTACATGATAAGCTTCTCATTTTAAATTTATTTTTCCCTTACATGAATAATATATTCATGTTTAACAGCCATGCTAACTTAATATATAATGTGTGTTAGCATGCACAAGAGTGTCATAACCTTTTTGATAAGTTTTAGTTGATGAAAGGTCGATAATTTGATAAACAATTTCCGGTCCCATTATTGATATTTCTTCGATCTACTTATCTTGGTAAGCAAAATTTCAACAACATATTTTCTCCTCACTAATTATTGTTTATAAAGGGATTTAATCAAGGTTATAAAACCATTAAATCCAAGTTTGAAATATTTAAATTACCTTGATATTTAATTATTTACTACTTGAAGTTTCAGGTTGTTACAGGAAGAAAAGGAAAATTAGCACCCCGCTATATTGGACCATTCCCTATTCTGGAAAAAGTTGGACCACTGGCATATAAGGTTCAGTTACCCGAATGGCTCTCAGGTGTGCATAATATTTTTCAAATATCAAATCTGAGAAAGTATGTTCATGACCCTGATCATATTGTGGAAGAAGCCGATCAACAAGATCTAGAAATTACACCTAATCTAGCCGTTAAAAGAGACCCTATAAAGATCATCGACCGAGATGAAAAGAGACTAAGGAACAAGATGGTTAAGATAGTTAAAGTGCAAAGGAGCGGTGATCCCAAAGATTGTGCTTGGGAAACGGAAGAGGTTATGAAGAAATTCTGCCCGAACTGTACAGTTGGTATTCAAGATGACTCTGACCATTAGGTAAGCCTGTTTCTTTATTTATTTCCTTTGATTATTCCTTTCATATGAAGTTTCGAGGATGGAACTTTCTTAAGGGGGTGAATGTGATGGTCTAGAAATTTTGACAAGTTAAATGATAGATTTTATATATGGAAATGATTATTATGGTTGTGATTTTTTAATACTATTTGTCGTTCGATCGGATTTGTCAACGATAACATGAATTAGTAGCTCTAGAATTAAGCGTTGTTCTTAGTTTCCATAACGTTTAAGGAAAATGCTACTAAAAGCACCTCCCTTCTCTTTATTACAAGTGCTAAGACGCTTGTAATTTTGCATGCAACATTCCATGCATGATTTACACATGTCCTAAGAGGTGTTGTTACCATATTCTTCCATTCCATGTATAAATATACCTCCTTTCCTCCCTTAAGCACCATTCCACTCTTCTCTTCCATTTTTCTCGTTCTTTATCTTAAATCCATGGCTTCCTAAGCCTTTCTTCCTTATTCCTCCCCATGTTCTCTTCCCTCTTTCTCCCTAAATTCGGCCAAAGTTGCCTCCTCCTCCTCCGAAATTCTGACCTTTCCTCCTCTTAAAAAGGAAAGAAAAAGAAGCTTAATAATTATTTTAGTTTTTAAAGAGTCGGAAAGGAAATTCTGTTAGTCTGGGATAACTATAGTCCGTCTGGTGGTCCTACAACAAAAATTGGTGGAGTGGAACCCCAAGGTGAGAAGTCGACACTAATATTTGTGCACTTTTTATGTTATGTGAATTGTTATTAATGATATGGTTAATTAGTAATTATTGCATTATAAACGTTTAGTGGAAAACGCTTGTACGTACAATATTATATATATATGCATATATTCTCGTGTAATGGATGAATGGATGCTTCATGGTTGTTATTAGTGATAATATGTGCATTGTACTTGTTATACACACATATGTGGATTTATATTGATATCAAATAAGTCTCGAACCAAGTCGATATTGTAAATGAATTTTTTATTCAATTTGAAAGTTGAAAATGGTTTTCTAAATTGTTTTGAAGGAATTTATATTATGGTCAAAAATAGAGTTTGTCAAAATAAATATCGGAACGTTCTAGGATGACAGAGAGGATATTATCTAGGCTTGGGTTTGGAAAATATTGTTTTCTGCTCTCCCTGGCTATCCCTATATGATCCGACAAATGGGATGGTTAATTCAAAATCTAATTTGAAATTTAATTTGAAGCTATTTGAATTTATTGTAAAATATAACGTATTTTTGCTAAAAAGCTTTAACGCTTATAACTTTTGCAACTTAAATCAGATTTCCATGGAATGAAAAATGTTTGATTTTCATCAACAAGAGCTTTCAAACGAGTGAAAGAAAATTTTAATTTCGACTTATAATTTTCAAGTTATGTTTAAAACAAGTTAGAAAAAGTCGTTATAAGTGAAGTTAGTTAACTATAATTATAAAATGGCTACAATAAATTTTTAAAAATATGGAAAAAATTTGTCAAATCATAATTAATTATTTAAAAATGATTTATGGTAAAATCATGAAATATTGGATAACAAAAAAGTCATTTAACTTAAATTAGACCATATTAGTATTTTGAAACACTTTGAAACACTTTTGTAACGTTGTTTGTTAAATATTGAGTTTTAAAGTGACCTAGCTTTATAAATCTTTTCTAAACCTTAGTAAAAGATTTCTAACAAGTAATAAAGTATTTTGAACTATAATTTGATTTTGCAAACATGAAGTATGAGTTGAGACTTGATTGGGTCCTATCTATCCACATGGTTTTAAAATTGCGTTTATTATTGGAAAGACCGGGATTGGATTTACGTCTGAAAACCATTCCAAGTAATAATACGACGTTGTGGAGAAACTGAAGGCATTGAAGACAATATTGAAGGTCGGGACCCTTCATATCATAAGGACGACTTGCTGAATGTCTCAAATGTGTAGCTCCCATTTATAGATGGATTTTATATCAGCTAAGTGGCAAGAAACCAAAACGCATGTGAAGGAATTCTAGATTTTGGTTTCGTTCAGACGCAGAACAGACTTGTATGGATTGGACGTCTGATATTGTAATTGACTGCGTAGCACTGATCTCTGTTAAATATATATCTTCTTGGTGGCGGAGAATTTATTCTCTTACTTAACACACTTCTCTAAGACGTATGAGCTTAGAGGTTATATATTGATAGAAATCAGTGATGCATTGTGAATGGACAATGTTGCATACTTAAGTTATGTGGTGAGCTATGGATGTTCAAAGCATGGCTTGTTTAAGCATAGCTTTGTGTATATCATGATCTCAGCAAGCCTCACAACTCGATAAATGGCTAAAACAGGAAAGATGCAGCGAGCTCAAGGGTAGTCATTTCCTTCTAGACAAAAGTTGTACTACGGTATGGAGCCTAGGCATTAACCTATGTGGATAACTTTTATTTTATATGGATGTTGATGTTGTGAGGCCTCGGTTCAATGGTTGGTAACGACAGAGAAGTGTTATACTCAGGCATGCACTAAGTTACCCAGTTAAGGAATAAGCCTCGTGTTGGTAGAGAGCCCGATTTGCGTGGCGTCCCTCTAGAGGCATACACATAGGTTCAGTAAGGAAGTTCCTTTGTATGGTCATTTGTTGGAAATTCATTATCCACTACAAGCTTTTATGATTTCATTTGCATAGCCTACTGGTTACTAGTAGGAATATGTCAGCATAGTGGAATGGGTCATTATGTAGGCTAAGATTGATAAATTTATTTGCGAAATTGATTTTCACACTATGCACTAATAATAAAATGGCAAATGGTTTACACGTATTAAGCATGTTTGACTATCATAAGGAGAAACCTCACCCATGTGTGCATTTACCTTGTGTGTGTGCCGTGAGACCTTATGTTAGTTTCATTTTCTAATAAACATTGAGAATTTTATAGCATGTAACAAATATATATTGAGTTCTCACACCAGTCCCATGACTGACCTGAAGTTTGTTTGTTTTCCCACAAAACTCTAGGCGCCCATAATTTTCCACATAGGCAGCCTAGTGTCAGGTTTAGTAGCTGTGTTTAGGCCTACATCTTAGAGCCTTTTCTAGTGTATCTTTGCTTTGGTGGAGTTGCTATTGACGTGGAGAATTTGTTATTTATGGGCATCAGTGCTTTGGAGCTATCCAGGTGAAGATGAAGTTTGGTTTTGGATTCACATTGATTAGTTGTTTCTGCTGCTTCTATGATATCTTGTTATTGTAAATAGGGTTGCACCTTGATGTTGAATCCATTGTAAACTCTTATATAGTCTCACGTTATATAAATGAGAAGTTTTTTTTATTTCATTGTGATTGTTATAATGTGTTATATTCCCAAACAACAAGGAATCCGACATTTGAATCTATGACATTTGAATACAAATAGGTAATAAATTTTGATTTTTGAAGGTCGAAATTCCGGGTCATCAGAACTCCTCACCTCCATTGCATTCTTTGGGATCTGCCAATCTCGAAGTGCAACTACCTTCACGGGATCTACTTCTATTCCATCTTTAGAGACACTTGCCCAAGAATTCTCACCTCTTTTCTCTAAAATTGACATTTGGAGAATTTCACCTTAACCCGGTGCGCATAGAGAGTTTTCAAAACCTCCCTTAAATGTCGGGCATGCTCTTCATCGCTCTTCGAGAAAATCAAGATTCCATCAACCAAGACCACAACGAACTTATTGAGAAACTCCCTAAACACCCTACTCATCAGATAAACAAAATGGGTGGGTGCATTCGTCAACTCAAAAGGCATGATGACCCACTCGAAGAAACCATCTGGAGTTCTAAACACAATCTTGTCTATACTATCCTCGGCAACCCTCAACTGATGAAATCCCATGGCCCAGTCTAATTGAGAGAAAACAGGTGCACCAGGGTCAAGCAGATCATCAATTCTAGGAAGTGGGTGCCTATTCTTCTTAGTGAGTTTATTCAACTCTCTATAATCCACACATAAACGAAGCGAACCATCCGCCTTAGTGGTGAATAATACTGGAGCACCCCATTCAGATATTCTTCGCCTAATAAACCCTTTCTCAAGTAGCTCCCCTACTTTGCTGAGCTCCCTCCTTTCTCTTGGAGTCATGTGGCGCACAGGAAATGCAACTGGCTTTGCATTGTCCATCAAGTAAATACGGAAATCAATCTAGTGGAGGTAAGCCCCGAACCTCCTCAAAAACATCAGAATACTCACAGACTACTTGTACAGATTGTAAATCATCGATAGATGCATCAAGTGACTCTATGAAACTAAGCATGACAGACCCTTTAGGGTCACCAGAAATCTCGAGGGTCCTTCCATGGAAAGTCAAAAGTCTAAGGACCCTCCTCTCACAATATATAATGGAACCATACATTGCTATCCAATCCATTCCTAAAATCAAAGCATAGCCCATGAAACCAAGCACATATGCATCGCATTCAAACTCGACGCCCAATATAGATATTTTCAAACCCCGACAAATCATATACAAATGAGTGGTACCTCCTATGGGGTTTAAGACGACAATGGGATCCAAAACCATACTAGTACTAAGGTGTAGAGACTCAACCACATAATCAGATATAAAAGAATGTGAAGCGCCAAAATCAAAAAGAGTTCTAATAGGATGATCGGAAAGAGAAATCAAACCTTAAACATAAACTTTCCTACCTCTATCCGGTACATCATCCATGAGAGCATGCACTTGCCCTCAAGAAGATCCTTCCCTTTGGTCCTGTCATTTCCTGTTCGAGCTATCCTTAATAAGATGTCCAACCTCTCCACATTAGAAGCAAGAATTCTTCCTTTTTCTGCAATCTATATCCAAATGATCCAGCGCTCATAATTATAGCATTTCCTCTTTTCTTGGGCCTTATTGTTCTTTCCACCCTTCTTTAGTTATTGCTCTTGTTCTTTCTTGGGCCACACTTTCTTGTTTTGCGATTCATTAACCTTGGCCTCTTTCTTTTCTCATTTATCCTCTTCGTGCATAAATGCCATGTCAACGAGTTCTCTCAAAAGTTACTCCCTTTGGAATATGAGACATAGCCAACCCGTGAAGGGGTTCATTCAAACCTTTAACAAACCTTAAATCTTCCTTGTGCAGGGTATTTACTAGCTCCAACCCAAACCTCGCCAATTGATTGAACTTATTAACAAACTCTCTGACAGACATGCATCCTTACATAAGTGCCAAAAACCTTTCCATTTGCACACTTTTCTCAGCTTGAGAAAGAAACTTCATTTCGAATCTCTGTCATAAATCCTCCCAAGTCTCAATTGGATGTCCCGCATGCATTACTTCTCACCAAAATGAGGTCTCATCTTTGAGCTGCCAAATGGCTAACTGAATCTTCCTAGGGTTGTCAACTTTGAAAATTCCAAACAAATCCTCCGTCTCTTTGAGCCAATTCCTTGCTTCCACAAAAGTCTCAGTTCCTCGGAATGGATTTCCGCCCATAGCACAAAAGTCCTTGCATATATTAGAGAAATTATGAGCATGCGGAGGAGGAGGAACAGTGGTTGCAGCAGGGGGAAGGGCGTCTACTTGGCCTTCAGCCGGTGCCATGTCCTCCACATACCTACGAAACCAAGCTGATAACTGAACGCCGTCAGGAATATTAGGTTCCCTAAACATGCTGAAAAGAAAAGGAAAAATGGATTCAAATAGAGAATCGAAAGATATTTCTTATGGCTTTGGGGAATATATGTTTTTTAAAATAGACTTTTCTTTTGAAAATTCTTTCTTTTAAAATATTTTTAAAAACAATTTTCAAATTTTTTTATCTGATCTGGTAACCTTCAGCTCTGATACCAAGTGTGACACCCAGCGTCCATTAATGTCACACTTCATCAGAATGCATTAAGTTTCGTGAAGCGTTATAGGTAAACAGAAACAGATCATCACAAGAAAGATATAAAACAACAGTGAAATTAAAACTTTATTTAATAGGAAAGCTTCGTGGTTCAAACCCAATTACATAATAAGTCTGAAATACTGAAAATTCATTACATTAACATAAAACTTCTGTCTTGTACTAAAATCATCGTCAAAGTACAATAATACATAAAAAGAGCATAGTCCCTAAAATGTAGCCATATTAGAGAAGATACGGAATCAAACAGTACATCTAAGCAGCTCCAAGCAGAATGAAAGAGAGAACCCAAATCAAGACTGAGCATTCACACCCGGAGAACTTAGGGGCAAATGGAAGAGAAGGAAGAGGGAACAAGATGGATTAGACAAAGTTTGCCGAGTCCGGTTACTTTTAGAATATAAATAAGTAAAATTATCACAACATGCATATAAAATGGATGAGAGAGGTAACAATATTATAAGACAGGTATAACAAACTAAGCAGGATAGGAAGAATAAACATGATGGAATATATTGCGCTTCTCTAATACTTTTCTCTACACCAATAATAGTATAAAAGAACAAGATGATCCATACAGAAACAGATGGTAGACTTAGGTGTACTTCTATAGATGGGTTTTACCCCCCTCCCCCCAACAATCCAGCCCAACAGAAATGACAGATGTTATTTCCAACAAGAATAATGGGCTTCTACATAAGCAAGACCAGATGTACCCTAGTTACTACCCCAATCGATCGGCTCCCTACTCTGTAGATACCTTGTGCTGGCGCCATAGTAAGATGTATCACTTCCTAAGGTGGCAACCCATTTATTTTCAAGATTTATAGCAATACCTACTGATGTCACAGCGCCTTAATTTTCCATAAGAAGCTAGAACCATGCACGCACTTGATTCCGTTGGATCCTGCGCTATCAAAACCCTCGCCTATTTGAACCTTTTACAATCAACTCAGTAAGCGTGCCCTGACCCCGACCTAGTTCGAGGTTCCTCGCTTGATGCCAAGATGGGTTACCGACTGATAAGGGTCCCATACAGATGATGCAAGCTACCCGCCTAGGCTTGTATCCCCACTACTAGTATTTTGATAGGTTATGCCTAACGGTTTAACAAGATTATATAACCCCAACATGTAATACAGGTTAAGTTTGTCGATTTTGTATAAGATAACTTAACCCATCCCAGTGATTCAAGCAACATGTCATATAGGTTAAGTTTGTCAGTTTTATACAAGATAACCTAACCCCTCCCACTAATTCAAGCAACATGTTATATAGGTTAAGTTTGTCGGCTTAATACAAGACAACTTAACCCCTCCCACTAATTCAAGCAACATGTTACATAGGTTAAGTGTTTCTGGTCAACGGATTCTTGTCAATTTTCATTTATGCACCAAACCTCTCACATTAAATCGACTACTTATGGTTGCTGGATGTGTTGGGTGGTTTCGGGCAGACTTCTACCATAAGGTATACTTAAGCTCGTGTCTTAGCACTGCTACGTGTACATTTCTGCCTCGACCCCTTACATTGGATTAGCCACTTGCGGTTGTTGGATATGCTGGGCGGTTCTGGGCAGACTTCTACCACATGTGTAATCTAACCTCGTGTCGAAGTGCAGTTACAGTTTCTAATTACTGTAGTTTTAGGCATATTCGTTCCTAGCCAATTATTCATGATCATTACAAGTTATGCCCCAAAATCCCAATACAAGTTATACCCCAATTTCCCAATACAAGTTATTCCCCAATTTCCCAATATAAGGATAAAATTGACCATAATAACAAGAAAGGCTTATAACAGCAGAATTTAGGCATATGAGAACAATGGATTAGATGTACAAGTAATGGAAGATCTGTTATAGTTCAAGTTATTAATAGGCATAGGCTTAGATACAACTTATAGGCATGTCAAGATTACATTTTAAATGTTTATATCTAAAAATAACATAAAATCACAAGGACTGGTTCTAAGAACTAAGGAATGATTGTTGATGTTATTGCACAGATCCTTGAATACGTATAACTTTTGTTGTTGCTGAGGAATAGGCTAATTCAATCTTAGCTGGGGCAATATCTAGTTGTCTCCATTGTTTTTGGTGTGTAAAAACAATGAGAATGAGGTCCTATTTATAGCCTATGTCCAACAAACCTCGCTCAGAACTATGTCCAGGTGCAGGGCAGGAATATACCCAGATCTCGATGGGGTCGACCCCGGAGTCGACATAGGGGTCAACACCCATGGGGACCGGGGACGACCCATAACGGAGCCGATTTCCCCCTTCCCCACTTCGTTAATTTGAATTCTGGATTAGTTTTAAATATATATATTATGCTTATTTCTATACAAACTTCAAAAATTAATATCTTCTATATACGATGTCCGTTTTACGCAAACTCGGAGTCTATCTTAAGCAGAATTCCAAGATGAACGCAATGGCGCCGTTCGTTTCAATTAAGTCCAAATATTTAATTTAGTATTCTTTAGTTTATCAACTTAATGTTATAAAAATTATGGGTGTTACACCGCCCCTATTGCTGTCGATACTAAGCAAGTTAGTGTGGATAGCTCTTCTTCCTAGAAGCTTTTATTTGCTTTCGGTGGATCTCTCGAGTGGATTTCGGCCTTCCGGAGGGATGCTATCAGTACGTTACTTGTATTTTTAAAGATTCCACTCGATGATCATCAAGCTTTGGTTTTTATAGCTGGCTTTCAGAAGGTTCCTCTTATATTTCAGCTTCTTGTGCATTTGGCTCCTTCATCTCCTTTTGTATCGGCATTAAGCAAGTTAATGTTAATACCGCTTTTGCCTCCCTTAGCTTGTCCAGGTGCTTTTTGATATTCCTTTGGTCTTAAGTTATAAACATTTGTCTTTTCTTTCCATCTGCTTCCGGTTTCAGGTGGCTTTCCTTTGGAACTAAACTCACGTTAACTACCTTTCGTGTTGGAACTACCTTGCCGATATTCTTCTTTTATATCAGATCCAAGTTTTCTTCTTTGGTGATGGTGTCGGATGCTTGTTGGTTCAACTAAATCTTTTGTGCTTTCCGCTTTAGCATGGTGCCAAGTTTATGCTTTTGGATCAATATGATGGCGGTGGTCCAATACTCCTTCACCGATAGCCTTTTTTGTTTTCGACCTTGATTTTTCTAGTAATCTTGACGCTGATTTCATGCTTTTAGTATTATATGGACTATCAGAGTATATTTCTTACCGGTTGCTTTCGGTATCAATTGCCTTAATAGTATGGTGTCGGTTATCTGCTTCTGAAACACACGTTTTGTGACTAATGGTGTTCTGAATTCCTTCCCTCGTTTCTGACTCTGGTGTTGAACTTGGTGGTAACAGCAAGTAAACAATGTGCATCTAGACATGTCTTTTACTTCTACACTAATTTTTCATAAGGTTTATTATTATAAAAATATAATCATGAATGTTGGACAAGGCGCACCGTTAAAACCCAATTTCCTTTAATTTGTGCTTCAAATAAACTTCACATGCTTATGAGTTTATCTAAATACCAGCATATATTATTTAATGGGAAATTTCCAGGGAAACTAAAGGCTCAACACAGATACTTCATTGCACCTTCATTTTCCAATTATAAGGATAAATGACATAAGCTAGGGCACTCTCCCAACAGCCCTTTATTCTTTCCCAGATTACATTTTCTATAATAATGTTATGAGAAAACTTGTCCTTATTCATTTTTGTTCATAGTATCATACTATCATTTCTCAATCTGAATGGTCAAATCCAACCAGAAGTGTGTGTGTGTATATATATATATATATATGTATGTATGTATGTATATATGTATATATAGGAAAACATCCTTCATCATAAACTTTTAATCATACTACCAAGGCTGCAATAAACTTATGATCTTAATTAAAACAGGATGGATTCACTTATGCTTCATAATGTTCATTATAGCCACACATTTAATTAATTTTCATATTTCTTTAAGAAAATCAGGCTGCCTTTAAAAGGTCCTAACGTCGTAGTTTAAGTAAATGCTCACCAATATTTCCTTTCTTCTAAGCTTTTTTAATCAAATTTTTAGTTGGGATCCAATTCCTATAAGAACTACTGCTGCCATCTTATTTTATTTCTTGGGAAAAATGTAGTGGCCTAGAATAAACTAAGGTATTTCCTGTTTAAGTAATCATATACTAGGGTTTTGTTTACCAAATGTCTAGATTACCCAAAAACAAAATTAATCCCAAAAATGGTTAATTGAAAACCCAATTATTTACCCCATGTCACTTTTCAAATCTATTGAGATAAAATGATGTGGAAAGCAAAGATGGTTACATTATTTTGTAAAAGCTTGGTTTTAAATTACATATTATCCCTGGTCATATCATTTACATGATCTCTTCTACGACCAAAGATTTAAATATGGTAGGTGTAAAATACTTGGCCTTTATTCCTATAGCCTTCCCTTATATTTTATTGCAAGTAAAAAATATTTTCCTTCTCTTTAATTTAAATCATCAACTTTCCCCAGCATTTATTTATTTTCATAGCATACAAACTCTTTATGATGCAACACGGGCTATAGTGGTATTGGTATCAACTCAGTAGCGGTGTCGGTATCGTATTCATGTTTGGGTTGAAGTTGTTCCGGCATCAAATAAGTTCTATGTCAATTTCCTATTCGGTTCATTAGTTCCGGTGTCGTATTCTTGGGCTTGCTTTATTTCTATGTTGGTACCAAAGTCACTTGATTTATGGGTTTCTACCATTTCTGTTTTTAGCTTCAGTAATAAAAGCTTCTGGTTCTGAATCCAGTTCAAAGAGGATTTATTGCCATCTTTGACTCCATGGTTCTGGGTTTAGTATTATAGTTACTTTCGATATCGAATAACTTGTTTGACTATTTTAGTTTCATCGACCTATTTGTTTTTGCTTTTGGTAGCATGTTGTTGGTGTCGGCCCGACCTCTAAACTCTATAAATAGGCAGGTTGAGAACCTTGGAATGGATAGTGGATTTTGTAATTGAAATATTATCACCGCTTTTATTGGGAGCTTTGTTACTCTCTCCTCACTTATGACATCCATTTGTGGATCAACAACTTTTGGAAGATCATCTTTCTGGCATCAACGTTCAACGGAGAGTCGGTGATCATGTTTCTAGCATCTTTGGATCAATATAAATTGTGTTTTTGTTCATCTCGAGTTCATCGAGATCTACGGATTTAAGTACCTTCATGGTATCGACTTCGATCAATAGAATTGTGAATTATCGACTTCATTTGTGACTGGATGTGTATCGTTTTATCAGTGAATTGTGATTAGTGAGAGAATAGTCAAGTTTTGAACATTAATTCAGGTTTCGAATATTAATTCAAAATTGTTATTGCTTCTGCTACATCAGTTTGGTATCATAGCTAAATCGATTCAGAGTTCATCATTGTTCTAAATAGGTTCAACGATCATTAGTAATTCTGAAGTTGATCATAGTGTCGAAGTATTCTGATTGACAGTGAATCCATATTGGTTCAGCAATGCTCCATATAAGTTCGTAGTTCATTGTTGTTCACAAATTCGAGATCAAAGTATCGTTCAGTATTGATTAGGTTTCGAAGTGATTTCGAGGTTGGATCAATTGATTTCAAAGTGGTTCGATTTGGTTCCATAGTAGTATCATTACAAACTATTGTTAGAGGGTTGGTGAATTGTTTTGAGATTTTGAAGTTATTTATTCCTTGTTTTGAAGTTCAATTCATAATCAATACCGAGAGTTGTTATCATTTCAAATCGGAAATGCCACTAAGACAAGAAAATAGAAATCGAAATGTTGAAGATTTTTATAGGTAGGAAGATGCAAATCAAATGGAGAAACATCTTAATGCAAGAATTGCCGATGGTAATGGACGTTTAGAAAGAAGTATTTTGGACATGAATCGAAATCAAAGGCATAGAACTCCACCTGCATCGGAAATATGTTTGGTAAGGAAGAAGACTGTGGAAGTTATCAGTCTCAACATCGAGAAGATATGTGATCATAAATCCAAACTCAAGTAATGGATAAATGATTGGAATCGGGTATGCATACAAAAATTCCATAATTCAATGGTGGTATGCAAGCGGAAGAATTTTTAGATTGGTTTTCCACCATAGAAGAAATTCTCGAATATAAAGGAGTTCTAGAAGAGCACTGAGTTAGATTGGTTGCTATAAGATTGAGGGGGTAAAGCTACAGCATGATGGCAACAAACTAAGTTAACTCAAGCAAGGATGGGAAAACCTAAGGTGGTTACATGGGAGAAGATGAAGAAGTGATGAGGTGTGCATTCTTGCCTTATAACTATCAGTCGTTAATATATCAACGATTGCGGAATCTACGGCAAGGAACTCGTTCAATTGATGATTACAAGAAGATGCTTTTCAACTAATTCCATGTAATGATACATCGTAGCCTGAAGAGCAATTGGCTTTAGGGTATATTGGAGGACTTTGGGTTCAAATTCAAGATATGATTAATATGTTTGATCAAAAATCAGTTGCCGAGGCACCTCAGAGAGCGCTTGCATGGGAGAAGCAGGGTAAACGAGGAAGCAGTTACTCGACTTCTAACAGTCAAAGTAAGAATGTCGGTGGTAGTGCTCCAGCTAATAAACCTTCCAAAACCTACTAAGGAAAAAGGAGCTAGTAATATAAAGTGTTACAATTGCGACGAGATGGGTTATAAAAGTTCTGAATTTCTGATGCCTAAGAAAAGAAATATGGTGGCGGACGATAATGAAGTTTGCAACGAAGAGGTAGGGTTAGGTTTTTCAACTCCATCGCGGTTGGATGAAGAGGCAGAAGAAATTGTAACTGGTGATGAAGGGTTCAGTCTAATGATGAGGAGAGCTTGTCTAACTCTAAAGTCAACTTATGAATCTGAATGGTTACAAAGAAATATTTTTCAATCTAGATGCACTACTTTGGGCAAAGTGTGTCGATTCATGATTGTCGCGGGAAGCTGTGACAACATCATTTTAGAGAAGGTTATTCAAAAGCTTGGAACTAAGACAGAAAATCATCCTAAACCCTACAAGCTAGCATGGATGAAGAAATGCAGAGAGGTAAAAGTTTCTAAACGAGCTTTTATTCCTTAGTCTATTGGCCCAAAATATAAAGATGAAATTTGGTGTAATGTTGTGAATATGGATGTATGTCATCTTTTGTTAGGGAGGCCATGGCAATGTGATAGGGTTGTGCAACATTATGGGTGCACAAATGGCTACAGATTCATATTCAAAGGCATGAAAATCACTTTTATTCCAAAGAGGCGTGAAAAAAGTGAAGTTAAATCTAACAAGAAGCTAGAGACTGTCGGTTTGCTTTCAATGAAAGACTTTGTGGACGAAGTGGAAGAAGATGGCAAGATGTATCAGTTAGTGAGATTTGATTCTGTAGAAAATGATGGAATTATTGATCCAGTATAGCCATTGTCGTGCCAAAAGAGCTGCCAAATGGTTTACCCCTACTACGAGACATCCAAAATCAAAATGAGTTAGAACCAGGTGTTATTTTACCATACAGACCACATTATCAAAGCATTCCTTGGGAACATGAAGAGTTGCGATGACAAGTGGAGGAATTATAAAGTCAAGGCCATGTTCGTGAAAGCCTTAGTTCTTATGTTGTACCTGCATTGTTAGTTTTGAAGATAGATGGTTCATGGAGGATGTGCACAGACAGTCGAGCCCTTAACAAGATCACAACGAGATATCGTTTTCCAAATCTACGCCTTAATGATTTGCTGGATTAGATTAGTGTATCAATTATTTTCTTAAAGATTGATTTGAAAATTGGATATCATCAGATCAGAATAAGACCAGGTGACGAGTGGAAAACTACTTTCAAGATTCGCGAAGGGTTATATGAATGGCTCGTTATGCCTTTCAGGTTGTCAAATGCACCAAGTATGAGGGTGATGAATCAGATTTTCCGATCGTATATTGCGAAGTTCGTAGTTGTTTACTTCAATGATATTTTCATCTACAGTGCTAGTCTAAGTGAGCATCTACAACATCTACGTGCAATTTTGATCATCCTACGTCAAGAACAATTTTTCGTCGTGATGAAGAAATGTACATTCATGACTCCGAGTGTGCTATTTTTGGGATACGGTTATTCCAAGGAAGGTTTGTAGGTTAACCATAGTAAAGTAATGACAATCAGAGATTAGCCACAACCAAAGATAATTACAGAAATGCGAAGTTTTCATGGTTTGGTGTCTTTTTACTGGTGATTTATTCCATATTTTAGAAGCATTGTGGCTCCTATGACAGATTACTTGAAAGGTAAACAGCTTTTTTGAACTGAGAAGGCAGAGCATGCTTTTGAGCATATTAAGAGTCTGTTGACTTCGACACCTACCTTAGTACTTCCAGATTTCCATCTACCATTCGAATTTCATACTGATGCTTCGAAGGGCGGGATTGGAGGAGTGTTGAGTCAAAATGGAAGATCTATTGCTTATTTCAGTGAGAAATTGTCAGGGGTAAAAATAAGATACAACACTTACGATGTTGAATTTTATGTTGCGGTTCAAGCTATCAAGCATTGGAGACATTATCTTTTTCACAAAGAATTCCTTTTGTACATGGATCATAAAGCATTTAAACATCTCCAGGGTCAAGGCAAAGTAGCAGCTAGATATGCGTCATGGATTGCTTATATGCAATAGTTCATGTTTGTAGGGAAGCATAAGTCAGAAGTAACAAACAAGGTATTTGATGCAGTAAGCCAGAGGAGCAATCAATTGACTACGATGAGAGTTGAAGAAATGGGATTTGACTCGCTTTCAAAATTGTTGACTACAGATCCTTATTTTTCAAAGATTTTGGAAAGGGTCAAGAAAAGGGACATGATTGATTTTTCAATGGTAGAAGGTTTTCTTTTCAAAGGAAATCAGTTGTGCATTCCAAACTATAGCTTACGAATGAAGATAATCAAAGAGTTCCACAGTAAAGGACATACTAGTAGAGACCATACACAATAGTTGATTGTAGATTCTTATTTTTGGCCATCAATGCGAAAAGAAGTTGAAAAGTTTCTGCAAAGGTGTTACATTCGTCAAGTATCCTAAGGGATGAAAACTAATTATGGGTTGTATATGCCACTGCCAGTTCCTTCTCGACCATGGGTTGATGTGAGCATGGATTTTTTTTTGGGTTTTCCAAGAACACAAGAAGCAATGATTCCATTTATGTAGTCGCTGATCAATTTTCGAATATGGTTTATTTGATTGCTTGCAAGAAAATGGTAGATGCAGTAAATGTGGCTCATTTATTCTTTCTACAGAAATATTGTCTTCATGGATTACCAGATTCGATTGTGTCAAATCGAGATACTCGGTTTTTGAGTCATTTATGGCTAAGTTTATGGAAAATGGTGGGTACAAAGTTGAAATTTAGCAACGCATATCATCCGCAAACAGATAAACAATCCTAGTTAGTGAACAGATCGTTGAGGAATTTATTGAGAAGTCTTGTTAGTGAGAATTTGAAGAGTTGGGATTAGAAGTTGTGTCAGGCTGAATTTACACATAATCACGCTGTGAGCCGCAATACTGGGTTCAGTCGTTTCAAGATTGTGTACTCAACGGTACCAAAGGGACCTTGAATCTAACTCTATTGCCACAACAAGGTGAAATGCTAGGGAAACCGACCTTATCTCGAATTTACATGAGCCCCAACGTACAATATAGGAATGGTTGGTTAAAGCAAATCACAAGTACAAGCAAATTGCAAATTTAAAGCGTCGACATGTTAAATTTTGTAAAGTGACTTTGTATGGGAAGTATTAACTAAAGACTGATCTCCTGCTAATACATACAACAAATTAGCTTCCAGAAAAATTGGTCCTTTGGAAATTATTGAGAAAGTCAACCCAAATGCTTATCGATTGGGGCTACCAAGTCATATTTGCACTGTTGATGTTTTCAATGTTAATCATTTGATGTCGTACCATGAGGATGATTTGGTGAAAGAGAATGCTTTGAATTCATGGACGAATTCTTTTGAACTTGGAGTGGATGATGCAGCATAGGCTATAATGGTATCTGTATCGACTCACTAGCAGTGTTAGTATCGTATTTGTGTTCGGGTTGAAGTTGTTCCGTCACTAAATAAGTTCCATGTTAATTTCCTGTTTGATTCATTGTTTTCGCTATCGTCTTCTTAGTTTTGCTTTATTTCAATGTCGGTATAGAAGTCACTTGCTTTGTGGATTTCTACCGTCTCTGTTTTCGGTTTTAGTAATAAAAGCTTCCAGTTCCAAACCCAATTCAAAGAGGATTTGCTGCCATTTTCAATTCCGTGGTTCTGGGTTTAGTTTGATAGTTGCTTTCGGCATCGAATAACTTGTTTGAGTATTTTATTTTCGGTATCGACCTTTTTTTTTTTTTTGGTATCGTGTTGTCGGTGTCGGCCCGACCACTAAACACTATAAATAGGCGGGTTGAGAACTTTGTAATGGATAGTGGATTTTGTAACTGAAATATTGGCACTGCCATTATTGGGAGATTTGTTACTCCATCTCTACTTACAGCATCCATTTGTAGATCAATGACATGGAAGATCATCTTTCTAGCATCAGCGGATCAACGAAGAGTTGGTGATCACGTTTTCAACATCTTTGGATCAACATAAATTGTGTTTCTATTCATTTCGGGTTCATCGAGATCTAAGATTTTAGGTACCTTTCATGTATCGACTTCGATTAACGAAATTGGGAATTATCAGCTTTATCTATTATTGGATTTGTATCGTTTTATTAGCGAATTGTGATTAGTGCGAGAATTATCAGGTTTCGAATATTAATTCGAAATTGCTATTGCTTCTGCTACATCCCCGTACTACTTCAATAATGACTATCCATTTCATAAATCAGGGTTTCTCATATGCATATATTATCCAGAGTTTACGTAGTTATTTACCTAGGGATTTATTTTGCATATCAAGATCATACACAGTGTATTCTATGCACAATAAGTCATTAACACACAATCATAATTAAAGTGTTACTCCACCTTATTTTCCATGGTTACTTAGTGTGCACTTGGAGGGGTATTACAGTATTAAGTGATTGTAAGGATGCCCTCCATTAATAAGTTGGATAATGGCCTTAAGTGACTCGGTGTAGCCCGTCTCGAAGGGTATTAAGTGACTGTAAGGATGTATGCCCTTAGATTTACTTGTAGGGTACTAAGTGATTGTAGGAATGTCCCCCCCCCTCCCCCGCAGCTTTACATATAGACCTTAAGTGACTATGAGGATGTCTACCTTGTATGTTTAAGTTGTGTATGTTTGTTGCATAGACATAACATGAACAATTTACACTGCCAAATATATGAAATAGTCATTCCTAAACTTTTACGTTTTTCAATCACCGGAACTTTATATTCTGACCTCCAACAAGTTAGTATGTGAGAATGCTTGGGATCAGCGATGTTTTGGAGATGGATCCCACTGATAAAGGCTTCTAATTATTTATGGCAGTATCATTATTGCATTATTGGGATAGTTATTGATGTGCCTTCTATTATTGATTAAGACTTGTGGTAACCGACATTTATTATAGATTTAATTAAATGTACATCTGTTTTAAGTTATTATATTCTATCCCTTCTGTTGTGTGAGATTCTTATTCCGTTTAGATTGCTCTGTGCTATATGTTTTTAGTATTTCCTTTTATGAATCAATGATCCGTTTTCAATGGCTCTAAGTTCCGATAAGCCTTTTCTAGGTCGAAATTTAGACCCACTCAAGATGGGTTATTGCATGTTTTTTCACTGTCATATGCAAACCCAATGGTATAAATTCATGTGGGAAACGAGGGAAAAACTCACCAAATACTGGGATCATAACCGATCCCTATCACCTTAGTTTTTCAACCTCTCCATTTATCCAATCTGATCCCACTGCTCCCAAAATTCTATAACTACCTGATCAAACCCCTCCTTGCTTCCAGCCACCGATCCCTCTTCGCATCCTTTTCCAATCTTCTTTCTCCTTCAACAACTGATCCCTCTACTTCTTCTCTCTCCCTTCTTCTTATCCTCTCCACTATTGACGTCTTCCTATGTCGAACCATTGTCTACTTCTCCAACATTTTCTCCTCCTACAATGTCATGCCATACCTTATAATCTCAACTATCTTTTCATCCCTCCAAAATGAATTTAATCATTGTGTCATGGAGGGAACCTACATGTTTACTTATGAATTTAGTTAGAGGCGATTTAGGAAGGAAATGTTGTTGCGGCGCAACTAATATTGATAGAGGAGGTGATTTTGAGGTTGAGGTGGTTTGATAGCTAAGAAGGATGGATGTTGAATATATTGGATGATCTCAAAAAGACGAGGAAGGAATAGGTGTTAACTCGTAAGTGATGAAGTAAGAGAGGGAAAAGAACATATGTATGTATAGGGATCAGTATTGACCCCATATATATGTATGTATATGTACATATTGTATGTATGACACATATGTACATTCACATATACATGTGTGCATTCATGCACTTTATGCATGTGTGTTTCTATGTGCATAGCACAACATCATGTACATGCATGGGAGCATGTGCCTGACTCAATTAGGCAATGATATATTTACGTTCGAATATACTTTGAAGCCAACTACTAGCATCTAACTCCCTGACTCAAGAGAGATTGGATGTTTACCTATGAATTCCAAAAAGAGGTCAAATTCAGGCTGCTAAAGTTCGTCATCCCAATTAAGAAGCTCAATGAAATTGAAAAATTAGAGTGGATTGCCATTATAGTTCATACTTATATTATCAATAATCGGTCAAGCATCTCATCTGATCGCAAAAGGCGCATCTATTATCACGTACCACTCACTAAAAGGGTAGCAACCATTTGTGAAATCTAAATTGTTCCTCTTTGATAGCTCGAGTTAGTCTTTATTAAAAGCACATCATGTTCACTAGTAGACATACCTCAGAGGGCATGTGTCACTCCACATTTGTGCAAGATCACTTGCAACTATCCGAGATAGCACGAGTTGGTGATTATCAAGGAGAATGGCCAAGAATGATGATCTGAATGTCCATCAAGTATAGAGAGCAGCATGAGAGAACTACCAAGCGAAATCAGTAGAACAACGTCCAAGAATTTCGGTGGGGAATCGGCCTTTATTCATGCATTGGATCTATAAAACCCGGGTTTTTGGGCACCTTGTTTAATAGATTATAACATGATTTGGAATTTGAATTTTATAAGAATAAAATATGAGTTCAAGAACCAAACTCATATAATTACATAAGTTGAGAAAATAAGGAATTTAGGATTTTATGAGAAATAGTGTAGTTTGAAATAAATTGAATTTTACTAATGTAAGAAGGGAATTTATTTCAGTCTGTGTTTGGTAAATGAACTTAAGATGGAAATAATAAAGCGGGTGAAATCTTATACATTGTGTTTAAAAGGTTATTTTATCAAATGTAATAATTGGTATAACAACCTTTTGGGTTATTAAAGGGATATCGAAAATATAAAATATTGATTTGGAATTAATATTTAAGTGTTAAATATTTTCAATATGAGTTATTGAACCGCTTAAAATAGTTAATAAAGTACTTGGGTAATTTTGTTGCTATATCGTAAAACTTGTAAACAATTGAGAACGGGAAATGAACATTTCAGTTTGTAATGGAAGGCCATATATGTAATTGGTTAAATAATTTTTTTTGACTAAATAGTATTGGGTTGTGTCAAGATGTATCCACAACCTTGTAAATTATTGTTAAAATGAATTTTCTTGTGATAACAACAATATTTATGAATCTTTGTAAATAGGAAATACGAAAATTGATGTAAAATCAATATCAAAGAGTTAAAATGTTTTAGTAAATTTGTAGATTTATTTTGGTTAAAAAAATGAGGTTGTATAATTTTTTTATTTAAAGTATGTAAATTTTGAACTAAAGGAAGAATAAATATTCATTTTTACAAACATGTAAATATAAATATGGTTGCTTATAAACTATTAAAATGAGCTGAAAATAGTTTACTACATATTCTTATATCTTTGAGCTTTTACAATGCTACACATAAAAAAGAATTGGTAAAAATGTGATAAATAAGTATCATTATGTTTTGTACTGAAAAGTACCGAATTGCAACACTTTGTAAAATGTACTTTGCAACACTTGATGTGACGACCCGCCATGCACCATCGGTGCTTAGAACTAAAAATTTGAGATGTATAAGCACCAGATTGATGTAAAGTGATCGTCAAGACAAAGAAATAGTAGAAAAGAAGGAAATTAAAAAGAAGTGGAAGAACAGAACAAAATATAAAGACAATCACAGAACCTATCATATATCTCACAGCGCATCAGATAACATATAATAATCAAATCACAGATATAAAACAGGGGAGATAGTAATAACTATATAAACCAGATAATCAGAGTATACAGGCTCATACAGTTATACATAATAATAAAGTTTACACAAGAGATGAATAAACTCAACTGATACACTGTCCCTAATAGAACACATAACACTGTCAAGGCTCCATAGTGTGACATAGTGGGATAAACAATAATGATACAACTATAAGTATATAAAACGTAACCTCCTGTGAATCCACCTGCGCAGCTTCGAATAATATCTGAAACTGTCACTTGGTTTTCTCATTTGCATCGTTGATGAGAACCCAAGGTAATTAAAAGGGAAATAAAACCTTGGTTCAGACAAAAGTCAGGTGTGAGCGATAATAAATATCAAAGTACGTTAAAAGTCATAATAGTATAAATAGCACGGAGGGTATGGAGAATTATACATGTCCTTCCCCTACATCCATAGAGTTACCGCATAACAGTTGATATATATTATAGTGTGATTAACATCATATAAAAAGAGTGATAGATATCTAAGCAATGATGATGATAAATAAATAAACATCCATAGCACCCATCATCCATCCTCACGTTCACTTACTCAGTGCGTTGGATATAGGATAACGCCCTTGTTCCTTGGTATTTGAATCCATGTCACTTAATCGGCTAGGAAGCAGGTTTTACCGAAGTGTATTCCCCAAGGTAAGGACCAGAACTTGGTCCCAGGTAAATCCCATGAGTTTGCCAAACCTGGATACAATCTCCCAAATCGGGCGAAAAGGAACTGAACCTGTTCAATGGACATCACATGTAACACCCCGTATTTTCTGAGAATATTAAAGTAACGAATTAAAGAATAATTAATTACAAATGTGAGAAATAGGTGATTCGAGTTGAGCCATTGCGTTCGTCTCGAAATTCTGCTTGGAATAGAGTCCAAATTTTTGAAAAACGGTCTTCGTATGAAGAAGTTATGGTCCTCGAAACTTTAAGAAATTTATATAAAATAATTCAGAAAATTAAATACCAAGGCAGGTCGACCTGGGGGTCGACCTACCTGTAATAACCCGGAAATCTGGGCCAATTTAAAAATTTTATTTTGGCAATTTTAGCGAATTTTGATTATTTAAAATGAATTATTTTAAATAATAATGACGAGAAATTTATTTTGAATTGAATTCGAACGTATATATTATATAGATCATCGTTGGAATATAAATATTTATTTTAAATTATAAAAGGAATTGAAAATGGCGCGGTAGTTCAAGAATTCGATTTCAAACTTCAAATGAATGTACCGGGTGCAAAATAAACCGGATTTTAGCGAAACCAAAAATAATAGAATCTAATAGAGAATATCTTTCCAACGAATCCGAAAAATTGAAATTTCATAGCGGGAATCAAAAGATATGTCCAGTTGAAAATTCTGAATAGTCGCTATAGAATTCAGGCCCTTAAAGGTGGAAATTTTGCAAACGACCTCGGATTTCGACGAAACCACTTTTGTTGGGTCCGTGATGTCATGTTATTGCTAGGTTTCAAATTTCATAATTTTTCGAATCAATATGTGAGTGTGGCAAATGAAAACGTGTTTGACCAGTTTCAGTTGATTTTAATCGACTGGAAAATGACCATTTTTCAAACGTTCTCAGAATTCGACGAAACTAGTTTTGTTAGGACCGTATCGTCAATACGAAGTTAGAAAATATTTTTCTGGAATTTTTCGAGTTAGTATGTGACCCCAGTAAATTGAAATGCGTGTTCAAATTCAATATATAGAGTTATATGTTGATTTTGACGGAAACTGATCGAAATAGTCGAATCAGCCTGCGATACATATCCCATTGGGTTCGGAATGGGGATAATTAGTTATGGATGACAGGCGGTGGGCCTCGTTTAGAGGTCAAATGAAAAAGTCAACTTTCTGAAATTAAATAAATTAAAAAATTAAAAATACCCCTCTCCCCATTACTTCCTCTCAGCCCCCCCCCCCCCCCCCCACGTTCATTTCTCAAACAAAGAAAAAAAACCCAAAAGAAATTGCGTCGCCCCCATCTGCTGCCGTCGCTTCTTCTTCCTCCTCCTCCTCTGCGACGTCGAGCCCCCCTACCCCATTGCCTCCTCCCGTTCGAGCCCTAAACCCCCTCGCGCCCCTCCCCTTCCATGAAACCGCGACCAAGAACCCCACCGTCGATCAACACCTCCTGCCGCCGCCCCTCTTCTTCTTCTCCACCTCGCCTCCCCCCCCCCCATCCAGCTCCGCCACCAAACAGAAACCCCCCCCTCTCTCTGCAAATCACTGTGAGTTTCTACTGTATTTTATTTTATTTTTATTATTTAGTTAAATAGATTTTAGTAGGTAAATGAGGTCAGTTTTATAGACATTTTGTGAAGGGCAAGACGATATTTTTATCAATGGAAAGACGATATTTTTATCAATGGAAAGACAATATTTTTATCAGTAAAAAGATTAGATCTTTCTAAATGAAAAGATTGGTTTTACATATATGAAGTAGTGGTATAAAAATTCGATTTTTATATATTGAATAGCGAAGTAAAAATTCGATTTTTATATATTGAATAGCGAAGTAAAAATTCGATTTTTATATATTGAATAGCGAAGTAAAAATTCGATTTTTATATATTGAATAGTGAAAGTAAAAATTCGATTTTTATATATTGAATAGCGAAATAAAAATTCGATTTTTATATATTGAATAGCAAAGTAAAAATTCAATTTTTATATATGGAATAGCGAAGTAAAAATTCGATTTTTATATATTGAATAGCGAAGTAAAAATGTGATTTTTATATATGTAGAGAAAGCGTGCAAAGAAAGTGACAAGAGGCAAGAACGACGAAGATTTCTACCTAAGAAGAGTCGTGGCGTTGGATTAGCTAATCAGTGAGAACTTCTCACTTTTAATTTTATTTTCTAGTTATATAAATATATACTAGGATGCAGACGGTGTTTAGTAGCACCCGACACCCGTCGTCCATAGACCATGGACGGCTTGTATGCTTGTTTGTTTGATTGTGATGTGTAGTTGATTGTGTGATGTAATGTGAAATGAAATAAAATATTTTATAGTGGAAAATATTTTGTAGTTAAAAATAGAATTTTTAATGTGTATATGAAATGAAATAAAAATAAACAGATCGGACGATTTGTTTATATACACACATTTGACTGATATTGATTGGGACGATAAATTTTACACATCGCCCAACTGCACAAATAAAATCTGTGTTTGAAACCCCACACGGGTATTGGGATGATATTTGACGTACACTAATCCCAATTGTTTAGTTGTATGTCGATCGATTGATTGACAGACTGTTATAAGCGTTGAATATTTATATTTGATGCTTATACAGTGTAGAATGCACTTTGGATGATGGTTGATTGTTCATCGTTGTTATAGTATACATGTGTTGTAGAAAATCCATATAATCAACATTATATGGTAATTGATTGGGCCTCATTCCATATTTGAAATAGACATATTTGAAATAGAAATATTTGAAATAGAAATATTTGAAAATAGAAATATATGAAGCCGTGTTGATTAGATTGACGCCATTTTGACGTGAACGATATTTATATCGATTTTATTCATTTTAAAATGAGTATCGAAAGTGATTTCAAAATCGGATATTTTGAAAGGAATTGAAATTCGAATTAAATTGAATTGAAATGAAATTCGAATTAAACTGAATAGAATTGAAATTCGAATTAGATTGAAATCGTTTTGAATTGAATTTAAAACATATTGAAATGGACCAGAAATGAATTCAAATTGAAATTGAATGGAATTGAATACGAATCGAAATTGAATTGAAAACGAATTGAAATTGAATTAAAAATCGATTTGAATTGGAATCAATTTGAAAACGAATGTAAAACGAATTTGAAAGGGAAAATTCAATTTTGATTTGAATTCGAAAAGGGAGTTGAAATCGTTTGATAACGAATTTAAAACGATTTATAAAATACGTTATAAAAGGAAATCGACAAAGTATATATTATATGTATATTATATATATAATGTAATGGCCTGAATAGAACGTGCCACGCCGCGGTAGTTCGCGAATTTCGGCCATTGACTTCGAACGGATATTGCGGGAGATCCGACCGTCGGATTCTCCTAAACCGGAACCATTGGGTTCGTATCGAAAAGAGCTTTCTAACGAATATTAGACATTTCAAATCTAATGGTTGGATTTAGAATTATGTCCAAATCAAATTTGGAAAAGGTCGCTATAAGTGCAGTTCGATGGCCGTTGATGGAAATCGACTGTACGGGCCTTGATAAAATTATTAAAAATATCCATTATTTGTGTAAAATCATAAGAAATGATTTGGGAAGAATTGGGATGAAAAATTCCATATTTGAAAGGATAAAAATAGACTTTTATCGAAATGAACTAGTTTTGAACTAGAATAGTAATTTATTTATTTTTAAAATAAATAAAGTGAGTCTGAAATGGTTTTGAAATATAACCAGAACTTCCAATAATTGAATTGGAATGGATTTGAATCGAAATTGTCTTTAGAATATTTCGATGTTGGATTTCGTGATCATACAGATGTTGTTAGGGAAATTTGAAAGATATGTATATATATCGTTATTTCCAATACGATATTTGTTGGTCGTAGAATATGATATTGAATATAAGCCGATATATTTTCTATTCAGAGCCTTGTATTGAATATCAAATGGGATTTGGGTTTGTCGTGAATGGTGTCTTCATTAACACTTCTCTTGAACCCAGTTGAGAAAAGATTAAATCTTTTTATTTAGATTTAATGAAGTGTACCAATTAAATAATATTTAATGGAATTGATATTGATTTTTGGGTTTATCGTGAACAATGTTTTAAATAACACTTGTTCTTTAACCCGATAATTAATGGAATGTGATTTTGGGTTTATCGTGAACCGTGTTTTAAAATGACACTGATTCTTTAACCCAGTTAAAGATTAAAACTAAGTGGAGTTTTAATGATTCTTTAATTAGATTGAAAAGATCGAGAATGGAGTATCACCAGTTTTGCTCCTGGCGATAGTTAAATCTTTAATTAGATTTGAACGTGAAATGGTAATTGAATTTACCGATAACCCCGTGGTGTTAGATATGAAGTATGACCAGTTTTACTTCATGGGATGAATAGGTTGGGATTGGGAAATTAAAATAAATGATTACTTCGGTGTGGTTCGCTAATCCCGACTAGTTTGAATTGATATTCAAAGGAGATTAAAGAATAAATTTAAAGAATTTATCTTTGATAAAATTAATGGGAACCTTTCCCAAAATATAAGAATATTTGAATAAAAAGAATATTCTGAAGTGGAATCAGGCGTATGTTGTGTTTGTGTAACACTTTTATTATATATACACGAGTTGTTCAGAAAGACCGGGTTTATCCCATTCTGAACAACTAATTCGACGTGGTGTCGAAGATGAAGACGGTGGTCGAAGACCAGAGGTCTTCACGTCGTTTGGGTGATTACTGATGATCTTGATTGGGCTGTACACCCAAGAAGATGAAAACAGTTGGTGATCGTCCAGACGTACTTGGAGATCGATGGATATGCGGGGTACTAGGTGCCTCAGGTTTCGTTCAGACCCAGAACGGACTTGTAAATGGACTGTGTGTCTAACATTGGATTTTAGTCTGTGTGATTGATTTCTATTAAATATATATCTATTTGGCGGCGGAGAATTTATTATCTAGCTTAACGCCCTTCTCTGAGACGTACGAGCTCAAGGGTTATATATAGATGGATATCAAACGCATAGAGTGAATTGCCTGTGTGGCATGCCTAAGATGCAAATGATCAAGGCTTCTGTTGAAAAGCAAAGTCTTGTGGTTGATGATCAAAGCACCGCCTGTGTGGCAAAGCTTTGTGTAACGTGAATTCGCGAGCCTCACACCCCGGTTGTGAACCAGAAACGGGAGAGGACCTCAGGGAGGACATGCATTTCTTTCTAGCTAGGGTGGTGTCAGTGACCTACCAGCCCTGACATTTATATACTTTTCACCTGTGTGGTTGTTGCTGTTACGAGGCGCCTCGGTTAGATCGGACGATCCGGGTCCGATGGAGCCATTCGTTGGCTCATTTACGCCCCAAAGGGCGGGGAAACGTAGTGTTCAGGCATAATAATCCACATCGGAGGACCGGCCCTGTCGCTCCAAGGCTTGCCTGCGCGCTTGCCTGAGGCTCGGGTTAGAGAGTCTCGAATCGGTAGAGGACGATCCCTAGCCTCGGTTCATAGATGGAAATCCAATTTCCAAATACGTGACATTTGCGGTTTTAATTTAGAACTAGTATGGCGACATGATATATGGTACCCATGCCGCCTATAATTGATACTTATGATTTGAAGTTGTTTTATACACTATGCACTTATAATAGTATCAAATGATTTGTTTTTAAACATATCAAGCATTCTTTGGCTGTTATAAGGGAAAACCCTATCCCCCGGCTTGCGTTGCATTGTGTGATAGGACCTGGGTCTTATAACAGCTTCATTTTTCTTTATTTAGCATTGCGCTGTTTGTATTATGCACTGGTATTCTTGGGAGGAAACCCGTTCCGTGTTATACGGCGTGGTCCCTTGATATATCTGATTTAAAGTAAAGTTTTAAATAACTGTTTTAGTTCTCACACCAGTCCCATGACTGACCTAGAGTTTATTGTTTTAACCTAAACTCTGGGCGCCCCTATTTTGACATGGGCAGCTAGTAGTTTTGGTTTTGCAGATTTATATTCACAGGATCCTGGTTTACAGCTGGAATGATATCCGGAAAGCTTTGTATCCGTATATCTCTTCTAGTTGTGTATTGTATTATTTTCCGCTGCTATGTAATTTATTGTAATCTCTGATATTTCTGTGTACTATTTATTCATACTCTGTATATTCTTGTATCTGATGGAATTGTTGTAATAAACAATGAAATGTTCTTCCGTCTGCGTTCTGATTTGTCTTGTCCTCACAGTAATTCGTTTTTTCTCACCTCTTCGGAGACCGGGGAAGTTCGGGTTGCTTCATTTGGTATCAGAGCTTTGGTTTACAAAGCTCAGAGAACAAGGCACATTAGAACCATACGAAAGAATTCATCAGATATTGGATTAGTAATATCCAATGGGAATGACTCGTTAGAGATGGGATCAGTAGTATCCTAGAACGAGTGTGAAGAGTATATTTTTAAAATGAAACCAAATTTTGTTTTAAAATTTAAATCACTTATTCGTATTTGATTATTTATTTTATATTAATTTGGACAATCCAATATATAAAGATTTTGTATATATGTCTTGCAAACATGTATTCAAAGTTTTAATGTATTGGATAGTTATAGAATCGCACTCTAGTGCCTGGGGATAATTCTGGTGGCGGGGCACCATCGCCAATATTTATTTTCGAGTTTCGAAAGTGAGGTTTCTATATTTCCGTTAGACTAGTGTGAGAACCGAAATTAGATAGGGCTTATTGTTGTGATTTGGCATCAAAAATCTGATTTTTGACTATATATCAAAGTTATGCATTTGAAAAGCTAATCAACTAATTGATTGATGGTTGTGTTGTTGATTATTGGTTGATTTATTAAAATTTGTACCATATAGCCCAATTGAACCAAATAGTGAATTGTATTGAAATTTGGTCGCATTTGTTTGCATATACATGTACTTACATTGAACAGGTCATAGCAAGGAGGCTAGAGCAGAGAATAAAATTTGTTTGCCCGACAAATAGGTACATGTTTACCATAATTTACTGTTTTGTTTGGGTGATGATGATTTTATGAGCCGATTGGCTAGCTGCTTGGCTTTTTCTTTTTCTTTTTGAGATCAGAAGGCCTGTATGGCAATTTTGGGATTTTCCCGTGCTCCCGATGTAAGGGAGGTTATGGCGAAATTTTTCGGAAATTTAGGGTGTTAGCCAAATTTTTGAAAAATTTGAAAAGTTCTTATAAACTGAAAAGTTGAAGAACTTAAGCCATAATAAAAACACTGAAAGTTGAGTTGATTAATGAAACAACTTTCGGCTTCGTTCCTTTTTGGGGACGAAAAGTTTTAAGTGGGGGAGATTGTAATAACCCGGAAATCTGGGCCAATTTAAAAAATTTATTTTGGCAATTTTAGCGAATTTTGATTATTTAAAATGAATTATTTTAAATAATAACGACGAGAAATTTATTTTGAATTGAATTCGAACGTATATATTATATAGATCGTCGTTGGAATATAAATATTTATTTTAAATTATAAAAGGAATTGAAAATGGCGCGGTAGTTTGATAATTCGATTTCAAACTTCAAATGAATGTACCGGGTGAAAAATAAACCGGATTTTAGCGAAACCAAAAATAATAGAATCTAATAGAGAATATCTTTCCAACGAATCTGAAAAATTGAAATTTCATAGCGGGAATCAAAAGATATGTCCAGTTGAAAATTCTGAATAGTCGCTATAGAATTCAGGCCCTTAAAGGTGGAAATTTTGCAAACGACCTCGGATTTCGACGAAACCACTTTTGTTGGGTCCGCGATGTCAAGTTATTGCTAGGTTTCAAATTTCATAATTTTTCGAATCAATATGTGAGCGTGGCAAATGAAAACGCGTTTGACCAGTTTTAGTTGATTTTAATCGACTGGAAAATGACCATTTTCAAACGATCTTAGAATTTGACGAAACTAGTTTTGTTAGGACTGTATCGTCAATACGAAGTTAGAAAATATTTTTCTAGAATTTTTCGAGTTAGTATGTGACCCCAGTAAATTGAAATGCGTGTTCAAATTCAATGTATAGAGTTATATGTTGATTTTGACGGAAACTGATCGAAACAGTCGAATCAGCCTGCGATACATATCCCATTGAGTTCGGATTGGGGGTTATTAGCTATGGACGACAGGCGGTAAGCCTCGTTTAGAGGTCAAATGAAAAAGTCAACTTTTTGAAATTAAATAAATTAAAAATACCCATCTCCCTTACTTCCCCTCAGCTCCCCCCCCCCCCCCACGTTCATTTCTAAAACAAAGAAAAAAAACCCAAAAGAAATCGCGTCGCCCCCATCTGCTGCCGCCGCTTCTTCTTCCTCCTCCTCCTCTGCGACGTCGAGCTCCCCGTCCCCCATTGCCTCCTCCCGTTCGAGCCCTAAACCCCCTCGCGCCCCTCCCCTTCCACGAAACCGCGACCAAGAACCCCACCGCCGATCAACACCTCCTTCCACCGCCCCTCTTCTTCTTCTCCACCTCGCCTCCCACCCATCCAGCTCCACCGCCAAACAGAAACACCCCCCTCTCTCTGCAAATCACTGTGAGTTTCTATTGTATTTTATTTTATTTTTATTATTTAGTTAAATAGAATTTAATAGGTAAATGAGGTCAGTTTTATAGACATTTTGTGAAGGGCAAGACAATATTTTTATCAATGGAAAGACGATATTTTTATCAATGGAAAGACGATATTTTTATCAGTAAAAAGATTAGATCTTTCTATATGAAAAGATTGGTTTTACATATATGAAGTAGTGGTATAAAAATTCGATTTTTATTTATTGAATAGCGAAGTAAAAATTCGATTTTTATATATTGAATAGCGAAGTAAAAATTCGATTTTTATATATTGAATAGCAAAGTAAAAATTCGATTTTTATATATTGAATAGTGAAATTAAAAATTCGATTTTTATATATTGAATAGCGAAATAAAAATTCGATTTTTATATAGCAAAGTAAAAATTCGATTTTTATATATTGAATAGCGAAGTAAAAATTTGATTTTTATATATCGAATAGCGAACTAAAAATGTGATTTTTATATATGTAGAGAAAGCGGGCAAAGAAAGTGACAAGAGGCAAGAACGACGAAGATTTCTACCTAAGAAGAGTCGTGGCGTTGGATTAGCTAATCAGTGAGAACTTCTCACTTTTAATTTTATTTTCTAGTTATATAAATATATACTAGGATGCAGACGGTGTTTAGTAGCACCGACACCCATCGTCCACAGACCATGGATGACTTGTATGCTTGTTTTTTTGATTGTGATGTGTAGTTGATTGTGTGATGTGAAATAAAATATTTTATAGTTAAAAATAGAATTTTTAATGTGTATATGAAATGAAATAAAAATGAACAGATCGGACGATTTGTTTATATACACACATTTGACTGATATTGATTGGGACGATAAATTTTACACATCGCCCAACTGCACAAATAAAATATGTGTTTGAAACCCCACACGGGTATTGGGATGATATTTGACGTACACTAATCCCAATTGTTTAGTTGTATGTCGATCGATTGATTGACAGACTGTTATAAGCGTTGAATATTTATATTTGATGCTTATACAGTGTAGAATGCACTTTGGATGATGGTTGATTGTTCATCGTTGTTATAGTATACATGTGTTGTAGAAAACCCATATAATCAACATTATATGGTAATTGATTGGGCCTCATTCCATATTTGAAATAAACATATTTGAAATAGAAATATTTGAAATAGAAATATTTGAAAATAGAAATATATGAAGCCGTGTTGATTAGATTGACGCCATTTTGACGTGAACGATATTTATATCGATTTTATTCATTTTAAAATGAATATCGAAAGTGATTTCAAAATCGGATATTTTGAAAGGAATTGAAATTCGAATTAAATTGAATTGAAATGAAATTCGAATTAAACTGAATAGAATTGAAATTCGAATTAGATTGAAATCGTTTTAAATTGAATTTAAAACGTATTGAAATGGACCAGAAATGAATTCGAATTGAAATTGAATGGAATTGAATACGAATCAAAATTGAATTGAAAACGAATTGAAATTGAATTAAAAATCGATTTGAATTGGAATCAATTTGAAAACGAATGTAAAACGAATTTGAAAGGGAAAATTCAATTTTGATTTGAATTCGAAAAGGAAGTTGAAATCGTTTGAAAACGAATTTAAAACGATTTATAAAATACGTTTAAAAAGGAAATCGACGAAGTATATATTATATATATATTATATATATAATATAATGGCCTGAATAGAACGCGCCGCGCCGCGGTATTTCGCGAATTTCGACCATTGACTTCGAACGGATATTACGGGAGATCCGACCGTCGGATTCTCCTAAAACAGGAACCTTTGGTTTCGTATCGAAAAGAGCTTTCTAACGAATATTAGAAATTTGAAATCTAACGGTTGGATTTGGAATTATGTCCAAATCAAATTTGGAAAAGGTCGCTATAAGTGCAGTTCGATGGCCGTTGATGGAAATCGACTGTACGGGCCTTGATAAAATTATTAAAAATATCCATAATTTATGTAAAATCATAAGAAATGATTTGGGAAGAATTGGGATGAAAAATTCCATATTTGAAAGGATAAAAATAGACTTTTATCGAAATGAACTAGTTTTGAACTAGAATAGTAATTTATTTATTTTTAAAATAAATAAAGTGAGTTTGAAATGGTTTTGAAATATAACCAGAACTTCCAATAATTGAATTGGAATGGATTTGAATCGAAATTGTATTTGGAATATTTCGATGTTGGATTTCGTGATAATACAGATGTTGTTAGGGAAATTTAAAAGATATGTATATATCGTTATTTCCAATACGATATTTGTTGGTCGTAGAATTTGATATTGAATATAAGCCGATATATTTTCTATTTAGAGCCTTGTATTGAATATCAAATGGGATTTGGGTTTGTCGTGAATGGTGTCTTCATTAACACTGCTCTTGAACCCAGTTGAGAAAAGATTAAATCTTTTTATTTAGATTTAATGAAGTGTACCAATTAAATAATATTTAATGGAATTGATATTGATTTTTGGGTTTATCGTGAACAATGTTTTAAATAACACTTGTTCTTTAACCCGATAATTAATGGAATGTGATTTTGGGTTTATCATGAACCGTGTTTTAAAATGACACTGATTCTTTAACCCAGTTAAAGATTAAAACTAAGTGGAGTTTTAATGAATCTTTATTTAGATTGAAAATATCGAGAATGGAGTATCACCAGTTTTGCTCCTGGAGATAGTTAAATCTTTAATTAGATTTGAACGTGAAATGGTAATTGAATTTACCGATAACCCCGTGGTGTTCGATATGAAGTATGACCAGTTTTACTTCATGGGATGAATAGGTTGGGATTGGGAAATTAAAATAAATGATTACTTCGGTGTGGTTCGCTAATCCTGACTAGTTTGAATTGATATTCAAAGGAGATTAAAGAATAAATTTAAAGAATTTATCTTTGATAAAATTAATGGGAACCTTTCCTAAAATATAAGAATATTTGAATAAAAAGAATATTCTGAAGTGGAATGAGGCGTATGTTGTGTTTGTGTAACACTTTTATTATATATACACGAGTTGTTCAGAAAGACAGGGTTTATCCCATTCTGAATAACTAATTCGACGTGGTGTCGAAGATGAAGACGGTGGTCGAAGACCGGAGGTTTCACGTCATTTGGGTGATTACTGATGATCTTGATTGGGCTGTACACCCAAGAAGATGGAAACAGTTGGTGATCGTCCAGACGTACTTGGAGATCGATGGATATGGGGGGTACTAGGTGCCTCGGGTTTCATTCAGACCCAGAACGGACTTGTAAATGGACTGTGTATCTGACATTGGATTTTAGTCTGTGTGATTGATTTCTATTAAATATATATCTGTTTGGCGGCGGAGAATTTATTCTCTTGCTTAACGCCCTTCTCTGAGACGTACGAGCTCAGGAGTTATATACAGATGGATATCAAACGCATAGAGTGAATTTCCGGCGTGGCATGCCTAAGATGCAAATGATCAAGGCTTCTGTTGAAAATCAAAGTCTTGTGGTTGATGATCAAAGCACCGCTTGTGTGGCAAAGCTTTGTGTAACGTGAATTCGCGAGCCTCACACCCCGGTTGTGAACCAGAAATGGGAGAGGACCTCAGGGAGGACATGCGTTTCTTTCTAGCTAGGGTGGTGTCAGTGACCTACCAGCCCTGACATTTATATACTTTTCACCTGTGTGGTTGTTGCTGTTGCGAGGCGCCTCGATTAGATCGGACGATTCGGGTCCGATGGAGCCATTCGTTGGCTCATTTACGCCCCAAAGGGCAGGAAAACGTAGTGTTCAGGCATAATAATCCACATCGGTGGACCGGCCCTGTCGCTCCAAGGCTTGCCTGCGCGCTTGCCTAAGACTCGGGCTAGAGAGTCTCGAATCGGTAGAGGACGATCCCTAGCCTCGGTTCATAGATGGAAATCCAATTTCCAAATACGTGACATTTGCGGTTTTAATTGTAGAACTAGTATGGCGACATGATATATGGTACCCATGCCGCCTATGATTGATACTTATGATTTGAAGTTGTTTTATACACTATGCACTTATAATAGTATCAAATGATTTGTTTTTAAACGTATCAAGCATTCTTTGGCTGTTATAAGGGAAAACCCTATCCCCCGGCTTGCGTTGCATTGTGTGATAGGACCTGGGTCTTATAACAGCTTCATTTTTCTTTATTTAGCATTGCGCTGTTTGTATTATGCACTGGTATTCTTGGGAGGAAACCCGTTCCGTGTTATACGGCGTGGTCCCTTGATATATTTGATTTAAAGTAAAGTTTTAAATAACTGTTTTAGTTCTCACACCAGTCCTATGACTGACCTGGAGTTTATTGTTTTATCCTAAACTCTGAGTGCCCCTATTTTGACACGGGCAGCTAGTAGTTTTGGTTTTGCAGATTTATATTCACAGGATCCTAGTTTACAGCTGGAATGATATCCGGAAAGCTTTGTATCCGTATATCTCTTCTAGTTGTGTATTGTATTATTTTCCGCTGCTATGTAATTTATTGTAATCTCTGATATTTCTGTGTAATATTTATTCATACTCTGTATATTCTTGTATCTGATGGAATTGTTGTAATAAACAATGAAATGTTCTTCCGTCTGCGTTCTGATTTGTCTTGTCCTCATAGTAATTCGTTCTTTCTCATCTCTTCGGAGACCGGGGAAGTTCGGGTTGCTTCACTACCCTAGGCCAAGTCGACCAGGGGGTCGACCTCCCTATATACAGGTCGACCTAGGGGTCGACCTCCCCTCGGGTCAGATCTGAAAACTGACGTTTTTCTTTGTGTTACGATCTGTTGTATCATTAGGGCTTGTGTGGCAAGTTCTGGTTGGTTGTCTTGGGTTTGAATGGCTTTGATTTGCTCTAGGTTAATCTGACGGCTCCTATTAAATCAAACTTCTATATAAGCAACCTAAATCTAAACCCTAAGCCACACAAAAATATTCCTAAGACCATCATGCTGTCAATACTTAGCCTAGAGTAGCCGCCATTCTTCTTTAACTAAAAAGCAAGTTAGGAATTACAAATCAAAATCTAATTCAACTAAGAGAATTCAACGTCTACAACAAAGGAGAGCTATTCAATTTCAGAATACAGATCCCAGAAAAACAAGACTTTCTTTTCTTTGTAAGTCCTGTTATTATTTAGATGTGAACGATTAAAAGTTGTGATTTGTAGTAAAATGAAAACTAGAATAATTCCTAGTTGTAAGATAATGACGATGCTGATTTATGCCTATTCTTGTAACGATTCTATCGTATATTCTTATGAGATTATTGTGGTTATATGTTGATGTTAAACCAATCGTATATTATGTAAATTTGTTGACTTTTTCATGTTATGTAACATGCAATTTGTTTAGATCTACATTTAGATCTATGTTTATTGAATCATGCAAGTTGTTTAGATCTACACTTAGATCTATGTTTATTGAATCATGCAAGTTGTTTAGATCTATATTTAGTGAATCATGAAAGCTGTTTAGATCTACATTTAGATCTATGTTTATTAAATCATGCAAGTTATTAGGCTAAGACATGTATTATGCTTAGATCTACATTTAGATCTATGCTTATTGAATCATGTAAGTTGTAAGGCTAAGACATGTATTATGATAAGATTCACATTTAGATCTATGAAAAGTGGATCCAAAATTAAAGCTCATATTTACATGCCTTGTTAAACTTGTGTAAAACCATATGCTTAAGATTCATGTTTGTTGGATCCAAGATAAAAGTTCGTATTTACATGCCTTGTTAAACCTATGTAATTCCATATGTTTAAGATTCATGATTATTGGATCCAAATTAAAGTTTACATTCACATGTCTAGTTGAACTTGTTCAATTCTATATGCTTAAGGTTTATGTTCATTGGACCCAAAATAAAAGTTTGCATTTACATGCCTAGTTGGATTTGGGTAATTTCGTATGTTTAAGACCCATGTTAATTAGATCCAAAAATGCAAGTTCACCTTTATATGACTTAATGGAATTATGTAGTTCTATGTAAATTGCCATCCATATGCTTATGGGTCATGTTGATTAGGTTCAAAATTGCAAGTTCATAATTAAACATATATTTATTCTATGCCAAATTTATGTGACATATGTTGGATCCATATTATGCTTGTCTTGAATGCTACGTGTCTCTTCCTTTTCCCCTCTTGATTTTGAGTTAGGCTAAATTGCAAAGCCTAACACTCTATGAAATTTATGCGAATGTTTAGTGGGGTTAATGTTGGTAAAAATATGAAGTTACATGTTATTAGCATATTTTAAATGATTAGTGGCATTGAAATGGTATAATTTATATACCTAAAATTATTAACATGATTTAGAGAGAAATTGGGCATGACTTGAATAACAATAATTTATATATAAATATAGAAGGTAAATATGTAAATTTAGAAAAAGACGAATATGCCTAACCCGAGGTTAGATTCAGTTACGGTGTAAGACTGCCCGGAACCGCCCGGCACGTCCAGCAACCGTAACAATATATATCTAATGTGAGAGGTTAGTGCAGCAAGCCCAAAAGAACCCGAGGTTAGACTGAGTTGCGGTGTAAAACTGCCCGGACCCGACTGGCATATCCAGTAACCGCAACAATACCTGTCTAATGTGAGTGGTTGGTGCTTTGATGAATGAATCAAAGCTAAGACGGGAATGGTAGGGTTAAGTTAATTAAGGTAGCACTTAACCAACATAACATGAATGATTAGGGTTAAGTTAATAGGAAACACTTAACCAGCATAGCATGATGAATAGGTAAGGTTAAGTAATAAGAAACACTTAACCAATATAACTTGATTTGTGGTAAGGTTAATATAACAACCCGTATTTTCAATAAACTGTTATAACATAAATCGAGGCAGAATTTAATTCTAAAATCTGAATCAGGGGAAACGGGCTATGCCATTGCGTTCGTCTCGGAAAAATACGCGAAATAGAGTCCGAGTTTTCGAAAATCGGAGTCCGTATGACCCAGTTAAGGCCCATTGAAGTTTTCAGAAATTTCTATGCTAAAAACAGATTTAAATTTCGAATTAAAAACAGGGATTAGGGCTAATCTGGGTTAGGCGGGAAAATTCCCGCCAGGGGGCCCATGTCGACAGGCATGTCGACAGGGCACCCAGGGTGTCAACTGCCCTGTCGACAGCCCTGTCGACAGGGGGTGCCCAGGCAGTTCAGCCTGGTGCACCATTTCTGATTTGGGTTGGGTCATGTGGCTTGGTTCTAGAGAAATCTGAGATCTGACGGGCCAAACCTAATCTAGGGTTAATCCTAGGGCTAAAAACACTCTAATCTTCTATAAATATACCCCTAATCCTACCCTAAAGCCTCATTAATCAATCTAGCAACTAAACTATGTCAATTTGAATCCTCAAATGGCCTCCACCTAAAACCTAGCCTCCACCTTCCTCAAAGTTAAATCCTATGAAGATATGATGATCATACAACCTTTTCTATGTTGTATGAATGCTTAATAACTTGCATACTTCATCAAGTAGCAAGTTTGATTTGCTAAGTTTGTGTTTTTGGGATCTTGCAAAAGGGTTTTCTTATTTGAGACTTTGTTTTGAGTTTTTAAAAGGGCTTCTTCATCTTATTTGGTGGATTTGTGGCTTGTTTATATTTGTAAGCCCTCTTACCTTCACTTTACAAACTCTAAAGTTAATGTTTGGTGAAAGTTGAGATTTTATGTGAGTTTAGTTGATTATGCATGCTTATGCGAACTCACTAGGCCATGTTTTATATGATTCATAAGTTATGCATGCTTATGCGAACTCACTATGTCATGTTTTATATGATTCATAAGTTATGCATGCTTATGCGAACTCACTATACCATGTTTTACATGTTTCATAAGTTATGCATGCATATGCGAGATTTCTATGCCATGTTTTACATGTTTCACAAGTTATGCATGCTTATGCGAGCTTATTATGTCATGTTCTACATGTTTCATGGGTTATGCATGTTTATGCAAGATCACCTTACCATGTTATGCAAGTTTAATGAATTATGCATGCTTATGCAAGATCATCTTACCATGTTATGCAAGTTTAAATGGATTATGCATGTTCACCTTACCATGTTATGCATATTTAATAAGCTATGCATGTTTATGCGAGTTTACTATGACATGATTTGCAAGTTTAACATGTATGCATATTTATTATGATATGTGAAGTTCATCATGTATGTTATGCTAAGTTACCTTTTATACCCTTATGCGTTATGACGAATATGTAAGCGGGATAATGACGTTGGGAGGGTTTGGGTAAACTTAAAAATACATGAAACTAAAAGATTGGGAATTTACCTATTAAGTTAGGTCTACCCCTTGGGAATTTACCTATTAAGTTAGGTCTACCCAAGTATTTGTTAACTTGTAAATGTGTTTAAAAGTGGACATGACATTAGATAACATGATATGGCCAACTCGAGGTTAGACCTAGTTGTGGTGTAAATCTTCCCAGGTAACCACAATGTGGGGTCTAATGTGGGTAGTTGGTCATGTTGCACCATAAGACCCGAGGTTAGACTTAGACGTGGTGTAAATCTTCCCAGGTAACCACGGATGTCTAATGTGAGAGGTTGGGTGCGTTAAGTAATTAATGCCTCATGATTAGGGTTAAGTCATGGCCCACTAATACTTAACCAATAATGGGGATGCGAGGATTAGATGGAGTTAAGTGGTTACACTTAACTAATTTAATCCAGGATTAGTGAGGGGTTAAAACCACACTTAACCCTCTTAGAAACCCTAGCAACGTGGTCTGTTCCAGCAGTAATCCCAGTTTGGTATCATTCACAACCCTAGAGGCTAGGCTAGGGCGGGGCACGATTACTGGACTGATGTAAGCGACCAAAGCGACGGCTGAGTGGTACAGCGGTGCGGGTCCGGCGGGCTACGGACGTGCACGTAGTCCGATGTTGGACAAACTCGAGGCACGGGTACCAGTAGCTTAGACTGTGCATTATTGCTTAGGTGTCTGGGGTTGACACCTTAGGGCTTGATACACCCGAAGGTGGACCCAGCACAGTCTGAACACATCCATGGGGGCCGTATGGACACCAACACTTGACGTGTTAGGTTTATAGGGAGCCGATCGACTAGACCGTTGGGCTGGACCTTATACTAAGGTCACTTCATATTATTGGGCCAAAGCTTGGGCTAAGAGATCAAGATCTGTTTTGTGGGTTTGCTAGTACACTGTGGTGCAAAGTTTAATCTCATCTATGTGATGTCACCTTTATCTATTGCCAGTATGTTCATCTCAGTTTCCATCATACTGTTAACTTTATTAGTTTATAGATTGATCGTAGTAGGGCTTACCAGTCTTTTTGACTGACCTGTTTTCTTTCGCTTCTTTTCTTCCGTTTCCCCCCCCCCCCCCCACAGGTTCTCAGGGAGGGGCTACATCTGCTTAGTGGATCTTTGACTTGCTTGTTGGATAGCTCATGTATGGATCTGGGCTAGCTGTGGCTTATCTTTTATTTCTGGGGATTAGCACTGATGTTTTACCATGTGTTTTGTTATCACGTATCTAGACTGATGTTGTATTTTGGATCATGACATTTTGATATTATGTACTTGACTATGTTGGTTTTCTGAGATGATGATGATGGGTTTTTATCTGCTACCGCTGCTTTACTTATATTTATTTATATATATTCTGTCTTGCGATATCTCTGTGCAAGTTTACCTTCACAATAACGCCCCTCCAAAGCTAGTACATTCTAAGGAGTGATCCTAGTGGAGGTGGGGTGTTACATTTGGTATCGGAGCACGAGGTTAACAAGATTGAACAAAACTTTTGAAAAAAAAAACCCTTTTGAAAAACTATTTTCAAAAACCTACTAAGTATTTTCCAAAATAAAGTCTAGATTATTTTAAGGCTAATCCCCAAAAGCCATCAGCATTATCATTCGTTCCCTTGACCTGATCTTATCTTATCTTTTGTTTCAGTATGGCTGAGAATCTTGACATCCCAGATGGAGTGAACGTACCACTCTGGTATAGGAGACTCCAAGAAGCTAGGGCGGCAGCCGGTCCCGCCAACCCTACTCCCACTCCTCCTCCCGTAGTTGAGAATCCTATCCCTAATATCCCTCCTCCGGTGGTTCCTGCTCCCCCTCCTCCAGCAGCTAATATTCCCCCTCCCGTTGCTAATGTTCCTCCCCCTCCCGTTGCTGAGGCTCCTCTTCCTCCTCCTCCCCCTCAGCATCCTCAGATTGAGTTTACAAAGGTTTGTAAAGACTTCAAGGCAATAGGAGGCAAGAATTTCCTAGGCACGGAATCTTTCGTTGAAGCTAGGAATTGGCTGAAGGACACGGAGGACTTGTTTGCTATCTTTGGAATTGATGACGAGAGGAAAATCTTATTGACCGTATGGCTTTTGAAGGATGAGGCGGCCTATTGGTGGGAGGTCACCAATGGGACGAGGCCCGTTGAGACTTGGGCCGATTTGAGGGCTAGATTTGTGACCAAGTTTCTATCTTCAGCCGAGGCGAATTTACAAATGGAGAAGTTCATTTCATTAAAGCAAGGTGATATGTCGATCAAGGAGTATGTGAACAAGTTTAATCAGCTGGCCCGCTTTGGTTTGGATATAGTGAACACCCCGGAGAAGAAGGCTCTTCGATTTGCCAGAGGATTGAATGAGCCGCTACAAGGCTTGGCGATGTCACATATTCCGCATGGAGCCACTTTCGAGAGTTTGGTCAATATGGCTCTGCTTCAGGGAGAGGGAAAGAAGGAAGTCAAGTCGGGCGATACTCAAGCAAAGAAGGCTGATTCTCAAGGAAAAGGCAACCAAGGTCAAAGCAGTCAAGGAAATCAGAATAAGAACAAGAAGGGCAACAACAAAGGCAAGGGGAAGTGCAATTACTGTGGCATAGCTGGGCACTTTGCTAAGGATTGCAGGAAGAAGAAAAGGAAGCTTAGTGGTGGATGCTTTTCTTGTGGAGATACTGGGCACTTCAGCAAAGAATGCCCAAAGAAGAAAGGACAGGCTGGATCTTCAGGAGGGCAAGTTCATGCTCTCAATGCCGCTTCAGTTCCCGAGAGAGGTAGTGTTTCTGTTGAGAACCTTGTTTATATCTCTGATCTTCCAGTACGTACCTTGTTTGATTCCGGTGCATCACATAGCTTTATTTCATCTGATCTTGTTGATAGCTTGCACCTCAGTACTAGCTTAGTGGATGATCCCGTTTGTGTTTCGAATCCCATTGGGGGTTCTGCTCATCTATCTATGATATGTGAGGATCTAAGGATCTCTATACTCAGCGTAGAATTCTTGTGTAGTGCGTATGTTCTAGGTTTCAGGGGATACGGATTGATCTTGGGCATGGATTGGCTGTCTAGATATGGAGCCATTCTGGATTGTGAGCATAGGGTTGTAAGGCTTGTGACTCGCCTGGGCAACACCTTAGAGATTTCATGCAATCCGAAGAATCCCGTCATGTTATGTTATCTAGAATCTCTCGACTCATCAGAGGAGGCCCTTCAGTCTGTAAGGGTGGTCCGGGATTATCCAGATGTGTTTGAAGAAGTTAAGGGGTTGCCTCCTAAATGAGAGATTGACTTTCGCATCTATCTGGTAGATAATGCTAAACCTGTTTCTTTGCCCGTTCGGCATATGGCTCCGCGTGAGAGACGGGAGCTGAGCAAGCAAGTGAAAGAATTGCTTGAGAAGGGCTTCATCAGAAGGAGTATATCCGAATGGGGAGCGCCTGTGGTGTTTGCAACTAAGGCATATGGCTCTCTTCGACTCTGTGTGGATTATAGAGAATTGAATAAGCTGACTAAGAAGAACAGACACCCGTTACCGAGGATCGACGATCTCTTTGATCAACTTGTTGGTGCTTCTGTTTTCTCTCAGCTTGATCTTGCTACGGGTTTTCATCAGCTCAGAGTGGCTGAAGACAGCATAGACAAAACTGCATTCAGAACTCCAGACGGATTCTTTGAATGGCTTGTTATGCCGTTCGGTTTGACGAATGCACCCGCGTATTTTGTGGATTTGATGAGTAGGGTGTTTCGGGAGTTCTTGAATAAGTTTGTCGTGGTCTTTGTTGATGATATTCTAGTCTTCTCCAAGGATGAGGAAGAGCATGCGAGGCACCTAGTAGAGGTGATGGACACACTCAGAGCACACCAGTTAAAAGCCAAGTTCTCCAAGTGCCACTTTTGGAGAAGGGAAGTCAGATTTCTTGGGCATATCGTATCCAAGCAAGGCTTGGCAGTGGATCCCGCTAAGGTGGTTGCAGTTCAGGATTGGAAGACTCCAAGGAATGCAACCGAGGTGAGGAGCTTTCTAGGTCTTGCGGGTTTCTATCGGAAGTTCATCAAGGACTTCGCGAAGATATCCGCTCCTCTTACTAAGTTGACGAAGAAGAACTTAGTCTTTGCTTGGGATATGGATTGTGAGCTTGCTTTTCAGAGGCTCAAGAGAGCCCTTACCTCCGCACCAGTTCTAGCCTTACCCGATGGTGGTAAGATATTTACCGTGTACACTGATGCTTGTGGCACGGGATTGGGTGCCGTTCTGATGCAAGAAGGCAGAGTTATATGTTTTGGTGGGAGGCAACTTAAGGTGCATGAGAGGAATTATCCCACTCATGATCTAGAGCTGGCAGCGATTGTATATGCGCTCAAAGCATGGCGTCATTATCTTCTGGGAGAGAGATTTGAGCTATATACTGATCATAAGTCTTTGAAGTATCTCTTTTCGCAGAAAGATCTAAACTTAAGACAGCAGAGATGGATGGAATTTTTGGCTTCCTATGATTTTGAGATATCCTATACCCCTGGCAAGGGGAATGTGGTAGCGGATGCGTTGAGTAGGAAAAGGTTGACACTAAGTCCTCTATTTGTTGAGATGAAGAATTTAGAGTTCTTGGCAACCTTTGATTTCTCTTTGGCAATAGAGTCGGAGACCGGTTCCTTGGCATCTTTAGAACTCAGGCCTACCCTTCTAGATCAAGTCGGGGCTTCACAGAAGGAAGACCCTCAGATAATTGAGATCATGGACAAGCTGGTTCGAGGGGAGACATCTAGTCACCTTGCTCGATATTCTATAGACGATAAGGGTTGGCTGAGGAGAGATGGAAGGCTTTGTGTTCCGATGGTAGAAGACTTGGTAAGGAAAGTTCTTGAGGAAGCACATCGCTCCAAGATGACCATACATCCAGGTGGTGATAAGATGTATAAGGACATGAAGCGCGTTTTCTTCTGGCCTGGGATGAAGAAGGATGTAGCGGAGTTTGTCTCGAGATGTGTTATTTGTCAGAAAGTAAAAGCTGAGTCAAAGAAGCCCGGTGGGCTATTACATCCGCTAGAGGTCCCGCTATGGAAGTGGGAGAGCATCTCTATGGACTTTATTGATGGGCTTCCAAGGTCCAGGAAGGGGAACACGAGCATATGGGTCATTGTGGATAGGCTCACGAAGAGTGCTCATTTTATCCCAGTAAAGAGCAAAAGAACCGCATCTGGACTAGCATCAGTATATCTTCGTGAGATAGTGCGGCTACATGGAGTCCCTTCCAGCATAGTCAGTGACCGAGACCCCATCTTTAATAGTCAGTTCTGGAACAGTTTACAGGAAGCTATGGGCACGAGATTGAACCTGAGTACAGCCTATCACCCACAAACAGACGGCCAAACAGAAAGGGTGAATAGGGTACTTGAGGACTTGTTGAGGCTTTGCATTCTGGATTTTGGTGGTGCATGGGAAGACCATCTTCCTCTTGTCGAGTTTGCATACAACAACAGTTATCAGGCGAGCATAGGGATGGCACCCTTTGAGGCTTTATATGGGAGGCCGTGCAGGTCACCTACATGTTGGTGGGAGTCCACGGATAAGCTTATACTTGGACCCGACATGATTAGGGATACATCCGAGAAGGTTGAGTTGATTAGAAGACGGATGAAAGCGGCCCAAGACCGGCAGAAATCCTATGCTGACAGGCGAAGGTCCGAATTGGAGTTTGAGGTTGGGGACAAGGTTTTCGTGAAGGTTTCTCCTTTGCGTAATGTGGTCCGATTTGGAGCAGTTGGGAAGCTAGCACTGAGATTTGTTGGACCCTTCCCCATCATTGAGAGAATTGGGAAGATGGCTTATAAAGTGCAATTGCCCGAGAAGTTGTCCGGAGTACATAATGTCTTTCATGTCTCGCATCTCCGAAAGTGCCTGCATGAGTCCGCTGAGGTGGTTGAACCTAGCATGCTTGAAGACGTGGAAGTGGAGAAAGAAGCAACTTTGAGAAGAGCTCCGATTCGTATCTTGGGGACAGAGACCAAGAAGCTAAGGAATCGTGAGGTCAGATTGGTGAAAGTTCAATGGGGTGAAGCCGAAGAAGACGCAACTTGGGAAACCGAGGAGAAGATGCGTGGGCTTTATCCATTTCTTTTTGAGGGTACACTCTCAATCTCTTTCCTTTATTTAGCGTAACTTTCTCTTTGCTACCCATATTTATCTAGTTATCGTGCTAAGCTTGTCATGAGAACCTTAGGTAGAAACCCTTTTGGATGAAACATGTGCTTGAGACATGTTATGTTTGATGGTTGCAAGTGTTTGCAAGTGGTTACTCGTGGATGCATGATACACATTAGGCACTAGATCGGCTCACACACTCCTCATATTGCATGTGCATGGGTGTTTATGCATATTCTTGGATGAAATTTGTATGCAACCACATGGATGTTGCATATGGATGTATGATTGAGCACGCATGTAGATATTATACATTATGTTAGGGATTCGCATACATATGGATACATCTCACTAACATATTTCGCATTGATATTCGCATTAGATAAGTACATATACACACACTTTTGCATATGTTCATACAGCATTTAGAATCTTTTAAGGACAATGGTTGCTCGTGGATGATGTTTTGAGTAGATGGATGTTGGATGGTAGGATATGTCCTTCCTAACTTGAAGATTTCGGGGACGAAATCCTTTAAGGAGGGGAGAATATAACAACCCGTATTTTCAATAAACTGTTATAACATAAATCGAGGCAGAATTTAATTCTAAAATCTGAATCAGGGGAAACGGGCTATGCCATTGCGTTCGTCTCGGAAAAATACGCGAAATAGAGTCCGAGTTTTCGAAAATCGGAGTCCGTATGACCCAGTTAAGGCCCATTGAAGTTTTCAGAAATTTCTATGCTAAAAACAGATTTAAATTTCGAATTAAAAACAGGGATTAGGGCTAATCTGGGTTAGGCGGGAAAATTCCCGCCAGGGGGCCCATGTCGACAGGCATGTCGACAGGGCACCCAGGGTGTCGACTGCCCTGTCGACAACCCTGTCGACAAGGGGTGCCCAGGCAGTTCAGCCTGGTGCACCATTTCTGATTTGGGTTGGGTCATGTGGCTTGGTTCTAGAGAAATCTGAGATCTGACGGGCCAAACCTAATCTAGGGTTAATCCTAGGGCTAAAAACACTCTAATCTTCTATAAATATACCCCTAATGCTACCCTAAAGCCTCATTAATCAATCTAGCAACTAAACTATGTCAATTTGAATCCTCAAATGGCCTCCACCTAAAACCTAGCCTCCACCTTCCTCAAAGTTAAATCCTATGAAGATATGATGATCATACAACCTTTTCTATGTTGTATGAATGCTTAATAACTTGCATACTTCATCAAGTAGCAAGTTTGATTTGCTAAGTTTGTGTTTTTGGGATCTTGCAAAAGGGTTTTCTTATTTGAGACTTTGTTTTGAGTTTTTAAAAGGGCTTCTTCATCTTATTTGGTGGATTTGTGGCTTGTTTATATTTGTAAGCCCTCTTACCTTCACTTTACAAACTCTAAAGTTAATGTTTGGTGAAAGTTGAGATTTTATGTGAGTTTAGTTGATTATGCATGCTTATGCGAACTCACTAGGCCATGTTTTATATGATTCATAAGTTATGCATGCTTATGCGAACTCACTATGTCATGTTTTATATGATTCATAAGTTATGCATGCTTATGCGAACTCACTATACCATGTTTTACATGTTTCATAAGTTATGCATGCATATGCGAGATTTCTATGCCATGTTTTACATGTTTCACAAGTTATGCATGCTTATGCGAGCTTATTATGTCATGTTCTACATGTTTCATGGGTTATGCATGTTTATGCAAGATCACCTTACCATGTTATGCAAGTTTAATGAATTATGCATGCTTATGCAAGATCATCTTACCATGTTATGCAAGTTTAAATGGATTATGCATGTTCACCTTACCATGTTATGCATATTTAATAAGCTATGCATGTTTATGCGAGTTTACTATGACATGATTTGCAAGTTTAACATGTATGCATATTTATTATGATATGTGAAGTTCATCATGTATGTTATGCTAAGTTACCTTTTATACCCTTATGCGTTTTGACGAATATGTAAGCGGGATAATGACGTTGGGAGGGTTTGGGTAAACTTAAAAATACATGAAACTAAAAGATTGGGAATTTACCTATTAAGTTAGGTCTACCCCTTGGGAATTTACCTATTAAGTTAGGTCTACCCAAGTATATGTTAACTTGTAAATGTGTTTAAAAGTGGACATGACATTAGATAACATGATATGGCCAACTCGAGGTTAGACCTAGTTGTGGTGTAAATCTTCCCAGGTAACCACAACGTGGGGTCTAATGTGGGTAGTTGGTCATGTTGCACCATAAGACCCGAGGTTAGACTTAGACGTGGTGTAAATCTTCCCAGGTAACCACGGATGTCTAATGTGAGAGGTTGGGTGCGTTAAGTAATTAATGCCTCATGATTAGGGTTAAGTCATGGCCCACTAATACTTAACCAATAATGGGGATGCGAGGATTAGATGGAGTTAAGTGGTTACACTTAACTAATTTAATCCAGGATTAGTGAGGGGTTAAAACCACACTTAACCCTCTTAGAAACCCTAGCAACGTGGTCTGTTCCAGCAGTAATCCCAGTTTGGTATCATTCACAACCCTAGAGGCTAGGCTAGGGCGGGGCACGATTACTGGACTGATGTAAGCAACCAAAGCGACGGCTGAGTGGTACAGCGGTGCGGGTCCGGCGGGCTACGGACGTGCACGTAGTCCGATGTTGGACAAACTCGAGGCACGGGTACCAGTAGCTTAGACTGTGCATTATTGCTTAGGTGTCTGGGGTTGACACCTTAGGGCTTGATACACCCGAAGGTGGACCCAGCACAGTCTGACTACATCCATGGGGGCCGTATGGACACCAACACTTGACGTGTTAGGTTTATAGGAAGCCGATCGACTAGACCGTTGGGCTGGACCTTATACTAAGGTCACTTTATATTATTGGGCCAAAGCTTGGGCTAAGAGATCAAGATCTGTTTTGTGGGTTTGCTAGTACACTGTGGTGCAAAGTTTAATCTCATCTATGTGATGTCACCTTTATCTATTGCCAGTATGTTCATCTCAGTTTCCATCATACTGTTAACTTTATTAGTTTATAGATTGATCGTAGTAGGGCTTACCAGTCTTTTTGACTGACCTGTTTTCTTTCGCTTCTTTTCTTCCGTTTCCCCCCCCCCCTACAGGTTCTCAGGGAGGGGCTACATCTGCTTAGTGGATCTTTGACTTGCTTGTTGGATAGCTCATGTATGGATCTGGGCTAGCTGTGGCTTATCTTTTATTTCTGGGGATTAGCACTGATGTTTTACCATGTGTTTTGTTATCACGTATCTAGACTGATGTTGTATTTTGGATCATGACATTTTGATATTATGTACTTGACTATGTTGGTTTTCTGAGATGATGATGATGGGTTTTTATCTGCTACCGCTGCTTTACTTATATTTATTTATATATATTCTGTCTTGCGATATCTCTGTGCAAGTTTACCTTCACAATAACGCCCCTCCAAAGCTAGTACATTCTAAGGAGTGATCCTAGTGGAGGTGGGGTGTTACAGTTAAGTTAAAACAAGAGGGCAACACTTAACCAATATAATTGATTTGTGGTAAGGTTAAGTTAAAACAAGAGGGCAACACTTGACCGTATATGACTTGAATTGTGGTAAGGTTAAGTTAAATCAAGAAGGCAACACTTAACCAATATAACTTGATTTGTGTTAGGGTTAAGTTAACACAAGAAGGCAACACTCAACCAAAGTAACATGACAAGTAGGTGGGTTAAGTTAACCTGAATTGATTGATGACACTTAACCAATACAACATGATGAACATGTGGGGTTAAGTCAACAAGAAAACACTTAAACAATATAACTTGATGAATGGACGGGGTTAAGTAAATAAGGAACACTTAACCAACATGACACGATGAATGGGTGGGTTAAGTTAACATGAATGGACAACACTTAACCGTTTAATAAACATGCTTGAATCAGTGGGAGGATTAAGTATATATCGGGTTGGTGGGTAATATTAGTAAATATAGGCCCACAAAACTTAACCGTTTAATAAACATGCTTGAATCGATGGAGGGTTAAGTACATGTCGAGTTGGTGGGTACTATTAGTAAATATAGGCCCACAAAACTTAACCATTAAATAAACATGTTTGAATCGGTGGGAGGGTTAAGTACATCTCAAGTAGGTGGGTAATATTTGTATATATAGGCCCACAAAACTTAACCAGTAGGAAGTCCTAATAACGGGGACCCATTTTAGCAGTAACCCACATAGATGTATCATGGTACCCTGAACTAGGCAGGGTGAGGCATGATTACTGGGCTAATTATAAGCGGTCAAAATAGCGGCAGGGGGTACGTCAGTATAGGTTCCGACGGTTTACGGGAGTGCACGTACTCCGGAGTGGGAAAAAGCAGGCACTGGGTGCCAGTAGTTATACACTGTGCATATTGAATTGTGTCGGGTCACCATCTAAAGGATTGATACACCTTATGGTGGGACCAACACAGGGTATCTACACGCAAGAGAGAGCCGATTGACACAGACACATTGAACATTTATGCAAGTAAGGAGTCGATCGATAGGGTAGTAAGGGTACATCAAGCATGTTCATGGCAATTAGGCTAATTGAGGTGGAATCCTCACGATAGATGTACACCTGAAGGCTACCGCTATTACGGGGATTGGGATCACGTTATCGTTTTATACAGATTACTAGTTTTGACACTAGTTAGGTGGTGCGGAGAAGTAAAATGGTCGTGATAGCACATTCAGCCTTATTATCTCATTTCTAGGGTGATGTCCTAGATTCAGTTTATTCATGTCATAACCCTTTTCTTGTTTACATGCTAAATAGTCACTGGACTTACCAGACTCATGTTTGAACCATTTTCTTTCGTCTTCTTTCCTTCCGATCCCCCCGCCCGGTCCGCAGGGAGGGAATACTTCAGCTTAGATCGGACCATTTCCAGCTGGAAGAAAGTAGATGTATTTCTATGGACTCTTTCTTCCACTGCTATGGCTGGTTCACGCTTTATTGAGAATATCATTGTTATTTTTATGCTTCTTTTATATTTGGAAGTTTTTGAATCAAAACAGAAGTTCTATGTATTGCTTTTAAGTATGATTGAGATAACTGTTGTAAAAGCTTGACTGAACCATATTATTTATAAAATGACTTTATTTTCTGCTGCTTTATTTGTCTGTCTTGTAATTTATCTGCATTTTTTACCTAAAATGCTCTACCAAAGTTAAGGCATTCCCTTTGTGAGTGACCTTAACGGAGGTGGGGTGTTTCACTTGGTATCAGAGATGAAGGTTACCAGATCAGATAAAAGATTTGAAAAATTATTTTCAAAACGGTTTTAAAAGAAGCATTTTCAAAAGAAAAGTTTTGTTTTAAAGGCATATTCCCCAAAGCCATATGCGTTATCTTTTGATCCTCTGTCTGAATCCTTGTTTCCTTCTTTCCTGAGTCTCCGAGGCTCCTGCTTTCTGGGAGGTAACCTCATCGTGGCATGGTTCCGTAGGCCTGATGAGACTACGACACCTGTCAAAGGGCGGAGAAGTCCCCAACTTCCATCTATAGCCGTTGTAGTCTCATCTACGGCTAATTTTCTTTCGAGCTTTGTAGAATTTTCCATGCGATGGAGGTAGCTTTCAAGAGACCTGTCAACAAGTTACACAAGGATGGCAAAGATGAGAATGAGGGAGTTTGGTTAAGGAGCACAACCCAAGGATGAAGAAGTCATGGATATAGACTTGGTTCACAAAGGAGGGGAGGAAAGAATAGTAAAACCTAAAACAAGAGGGAGTATCTTTATTATGGTATAACGGGTCATATAATTAAAGGCAAGGGTAAGGACAAATGACAGGATTTTCAGGAGGGCAAATGCATGCTCTTACCGCCAGCATACCCGAGAGTGGTAGTAAAGTTTCTGTTGAAAAAGTCTAGTTTTTCTTTCGATCATCCTGTTAGCACTCTTTTGATTTTAGCGCTTCACATTCATTTATATCTGCTTCTATATTTGAGTCTCTGCAGCTTAGTACTTGTATAGTAGAAGATCTCATTATTGTCTCAAATCCAATTTGTGGTTTGGCTCATTTATCTTTGGTTTGTAAGGATTTGAGATACTTACGTTTTTGATTTCATGGGCTATGGGTTGATTCTAGGCATGAATTGGTTAGCTAGTAATTGTGAAAGGAGGGTAGTTAGACGTTCGACTTGCCTCGGGAATACTCTCAAAATTTCGTGCGATCCTATGGGATCAGTTTGTCTTAGCTACCTAGAATCACTTTATGTATTTATCGACGATTTTCGATCCGTTGAAGTAGCCCATGAGTACGTGGATGTTTTGATTAGGTTAGGGGTTTTCCCACTAAAACTCGAGATAGACTTCCGCATATATCTAGTTGACAATGCAAAGCCCGTTATGCGATCAACGATAATTTTGGAACAAGATTGGCGAGGATAGCCAGAGTCGGTTAAGTGCTCAATTATTTGGTTGTTTTGCTAGTATCATCTCACATAAATCATCCAAATTCGGAGGAGGTATTCCTTAGGTGCTTGTCTGATATTGGTTTAGGCTTTTGGGGCTTGTAGTTGAGGAATGTCGAGTTCGACTAGGATGGTTTGCGTGAGAAATAGATGGTTGTTGCAGGTGCCCCAAGTAAGACTGGCCTTAAGAGAGGTAAAAAGTACATAGAAACCTTTAGCTTTAGGCCCTCAGATTTGTGACATGATGAATAAGCTAAGTAGAAGAGAGACCTCTAATCATCTTAGTATATACACTTGGTATCATGGTTAACACCTGTTTATTTTGGAAATGTAGTTCGACTACATTGGACACCCTCTGGCATAGTAAGTGATCAAGGTCCTATCTTTACAAGTGAGTTTTGGAAATGGAGATCAAGAATCTTCGCAACTGTGAAGTTAAATTAGTTAAGTGGAGTGAAGCTCAAGAAGACGCGACGTGGGAGACTGAAGATAAGACACGCGCATCATACCCTTTTTCTTGAGGGTATATCCTTGATCTCTTTTTCTAGGAATTCTATGCATGTTCGTTTCTATCTTTTTAGGAATATCCTCTAGGTCATATCTTCAATCCTTAGGTAGAAGCCAATGGATGTAAACATGTGCTTGAAACATGTTATGATTGGTGGTTGCAAGTGGTTGCTCATGGATGCATATACACACATTAGGCACTAGATCGGCTCAGTCACTTTCATATTGCATATGCATGAGTGAATTTTTATACATATGAAATGAAACTTGATGTGTTATCATATGGATGTTGCATTTGTATGAATGATTGTGCACTCATGAAGAAGTTATAAAGTATGATTAGGAATAATTGCATACATGATGGACTCAAGGCACTGGCATAATTTGCATTGAGGAGGTCAACTGAATCAGTAGACCGCCTGATTTTGCACTAGATAAGGACATGTATACACACTATGCATATGATCATGAAGGCATTAGAAATCTTTTTAAGGACAATGGATGCCTGTGCTTGATGGTTGAGTAGATGGATGATTGGATCGTAGGATATACATTCTTCTTAACTTGAAGATTTCGGGGACGAAATCCTTTAAGGAGGGGAGAATGTAACACCCCGTATTTTCTAAGCATATTAAAGTAATGAATTAAAGAATAATTAATTACAAATGTGAGAAATAGGTGAAATGAGTTGCATCATTGTGTTTGTCTCGAAATTCTGCTTGAAATAGAGTCCAAGTTTTCGAAAATCGGACTTGTATGAAGAAGTTATGGCCCTCGGAACTTTCATAAATTTATATAAAACAATTCAGAAAATTAAATACCAAGGCAGATCGACCTGGGGGTCGACATATCCCAGGCCAGGTCGACAAGGGGGTCGACCGGGGGTCAACCTCCCTATATACAGGTTGACCTGGGGGTCGACCTCCCCCTCAGGTCAGATCTGAAAACTGACGTTTTTCTTTGTGTTAAGATCTGTTGTGTCATTAGGGTTGTGTGGAAAGTTGTGGTTGGTTCTCTTAGGTTTGAATGGCGTTGATTTGCTCTAGGTTAATCTGACGGCTCCTATTAAATCAAACTTATATATAAGCAACCTAAATCTAAACCCTAAGCCACACAAAAATATTCCTAAGACCGTCATGTTGTTAGTACTTAGCCTAGAGTAGCTGCCATTCTTTTTTAACTAGAAAGCAAGTTAGGAATTACAAATCAAAATCTAATTCAACTAAGAGAATTCAACGTCTACAACAAAGGAGAACTGCTCAATTTCAGAATACAGATCCCAAAAAAACAAGACTTTCTTTTCTTTGTAAGTCCTGTTATTATTTAGAAGTGAACGATTAAAAGTTGTGATTTGTAATAAAGTGAAAACTAGAATAATTCCTAGTTGTAAGATAATGACGATGCTGATTTATGCCTATTTTTGTAACGATTCTATCGTATATGCTTGTGAGATTATTGCCGTTATATGTTGATATTAAACCAATCGTATATTATGTAAATTTGGTGACTTTTTCTTGTTATGCAACATGCAAGTTGTTTAGATCTACATTTAGATCTATGTTTATTGAATCATGCAAGTTGTTTAGATCTACACTTAGATCTATGTTTATTGAATCATGCAAGTTGTTTAGATTTATGTTTATTGAATCTTGCAAGTTATTTATATCTACATTTAATTTTATGTTTATTAAATCATGCAAGTTATTAGGCTAAGACATGTATTATGTTTAAATCTACATTTAGATCTATGCTTATTTAATCATGCAAGTTGTTAGGCTAAGACATGTATTATGATTAGATTCACATTTAGATCTATGAAAAGTGGATCCAAAATTAAATCTCATATTTACATGCCTTGTTAAACTTGTCTAAAACCATATGCTTAAGATTCATGTTTTTTGGATCCAAGATAAAAGTTCATATTTACATGCCTTGTTAAACCTGTGTAATTCCGTATGTTTAAGATTCATGATTATTGGATCCAAATTAAAGTTTACATTCACATGTCTAGTTGAACTTGTGCAATTCTATATGCTTAAGGTTTATGTTCATTGGACCCAAAATAAAAGTTTGCATTTACATGCCTAGTTGGATTTGGGTAATTTCGTATGTTTAAGACCCATGTTAATTAGATCCAAAAATGCAAGTTCACCTTTATATGACTTAATGGAATTGTGTAGTTCTATGTAAATTGCCATCCATATGCTTATGGGTCATGTTGATTAGGTTCAAAATTGCAAGTTCATAATTAAACATATATTTATTCTATGCCAAATTTATGTGACATATGTTGGATCCATATTATGCTTGTCTTGAATTCTACGTACGTGTCTCTTCCTTTTCCCCTCTTGATTTTGAGTTAGGCTAAATTGTGAAGTCTAACATTCTATGAAATTTATGCGAATTTTTAGCGGGGGTAACGTTGGGAAAAACATGAAGTTACATGTTATTGGCATATTTTAAATGATTAGTGGCATTGAAATGGTATAATGTATATACCTAAAATTGTGAACATGATTTAGAGAGAAATTGGGCATGACTTGAATGACAATAATTTACATATAAATATAGAAGGTAACTATGTAAATTTAGAAAAAGATGAATATGCCTAACCCGAGGTTAGATTGAGTTACGGTGTAAGACTTCCCAGAACCACCCGACACATCTAGCAACCGTAGCAATATATATCTAATGTGAGAGATTAGTGCATCAAGCCCAAAAGAACCCGTGGTTAGACTGAGTTGCAGTGTAAAACTGCACGGTTCCGACCGACACATCCAGTAACTACAACAATACCTGTTAAATGTGAGTGGTTGGTGCTTTGATGAATGAATTAAAGCTAAGACAGGAATGGTACGGTTAAGTTAATTAAGGTAAAAATTAACCAACATAACATGAATGACTAGGTTTAAGTTAATAGGAAACACTTAACTAGTATAGCATGATGAATGGGTAAGGTTAAGTAATAAGAAACACTTAACCAATATAACTTGATTTGTGGTAAGGTAAAGTTAAAACAAGAGAGCAACACTTAACCAATATAACTTGATTTGCAGTAAGGTTAAGTTAAAACAAGAGGGCAACACTTAACCGATATGACTTGAATTATTATTAGGTTAAGTTAAATCAAGAGGGCAACACTTAACCAATATAACTTGATTTGCGGTAGGATTAAGTTAACACAAGAAGGCAACACTTAACCAAAGTAACATGACAAGTAGGTAGGTTAAGTTAACTTGAATTGATTGATGACACTTAACCAATACAACATGATGAATACGTAGGGTTAAGTTAACAAGAAAACACTTAACCAATATAACTCTATGAACGGACGGGGTTCAGTAAATAAGGAACACTTAACCAACATGACACGATGAATGGGTGGGTTAGGTTAACATGAATGGACAACACTTAACCATTCAATAAACATGCTTGAATCAGTGGGAGGGTTAAGTACATATCGGGTTGGTGGGTAATATTAGTAAATATAGACCCACAAAACTTAACCGTTTAATAAACATGCTTGAATCGATGGAGGGTTAAGTACATGTCGGGTTGGTGGGTAATATTAGTAAATATAGGCCCACAAAACTTAACCATTAAATAAACATGTTTGAATCAGTGGGAAGGTTCGGTACATCTCGTGTAGGTGGGTAATATTTGTATATATAGGCCCACAAAACTTAACCAGTAGGAAACCCTAGTAACGGGGACCCATTTCAACAATAACCCACATAGATGTATCATAGTACCCTGAACTAGGCAGGGTGGGGCACGATTACTAGGCTGATTATAAGCAGTCAAAATAGCGGCAGGGGGTACGTCAGTGTAGGTTCCGACGATTTACAGGCGTGCACGTATTCCAGAGTGGGAAAAGCAGGCACTGGGTACCGGTAGTTATACACTGTGCATCTTGAATCGTGTCGGGTCACCATCAAAAGGATTGATACACCTTATGGTGGGACCAATGCAAGGTATCTACACGCAAGAGAGAGTCGATTGACACAGACACATGGAACATTTATGCAAGTAAGGAGACGATCGATACGGTAGTAAGGGTACATCTAGCATGTTCATGGCAATTAGGCTGATTGAGGTGGAATCCTCACGATAGATGTATACCTGAAGGCTACCACAATTACAGGGATTGGGATCACGTTTTCATTTTATACAGATTACTAGATGGGACACTAGTTAGGTGGTGCAGAGAAGTAAAATGGTCGCGATAGCATATTTAGCCTTATTATCTTATTTCTAGGGTGATGTCCTAGATTCAGTTTATTCACGTCATAACCCTTTTCTTGTTTACATGCTAAATAGTCACTGGACTTAACAGACTCATGTCTGACCCATTTTCTTTCGTCTTCTTTCCTTCCATCCCCCCCAAAGGTCCGCGGGGATGGAATACTTCAGCTTAGATCAGATCATTTCCAGCTGGAAGAAAGTAGATGTATTGCTTTGTACTCTCTCTTCCACTGCTATGGCTGGTTCACACTTTATTGGGGAATATCATTGTTATTTTTATGCTTCTTTTATATTTGGAAGTTTTTGAATCAAGACAGAAGTTCTATGTATTACTTTTATGTATGATTGAGATAACTGTTGTAAAAGCTTGACTTAACCATATTATTTATAAAATGACTTTATTTTCTGCTGCTTTATTTGTCTGTCTACTAATTTATCTGCATCTTTTACCTAAAATGCTCCACCAAAGTTAAGGCATTCCCTTTGTGAGTGACCTTAACGGAGGTGGGGTATTTCATCACACACACTACCCTTCTTCCTGAGTACACCTCAAACCACATATTGATGACCCCTTTGCGCTTGTCACCTATAGCAGAGTTCACCTTGGGACTACAATCATTACTCCCCTTTAGTAGCTCCCGCTCAATCCATCATCACCACTCTGCATCCCTGAACATCTCTATCTTTTATCGAAGTCCTTGCTTTGCTTTCCATCTTGGAATCATCGTCGTTGGATAACGAAACACTGATCAAAGAGACATCATGTTGAGATCACCATCGAATGGACTATTATGTCATGCTCCTCGAAATCGCACCATCGTCCATGTCAAACTATCCAAAGTGTCCTGCAACAATAGTAACTGATATCGACCACTTCATAGTAATCGATAACGACTACTTTGATCACCCATTTAACCAAAACTGGTTAAATATGCATCCGAAGGAAATGTTCTGCGTTCATTGTGAAATCCATCTCATCGCTAAGGAGAAACGCCATCATGAATAACTCCTTCTCTTGAGGTCATCACAACGTCACCTATCCCCAAGTCGGCCTTTCTTTGGTTCGACCTAGTCGAATCGAATCTGGATCGAGATACTACAAGCCGGTAATTAAACCAACTTAAACCGCTCGAAATGACAGATAGTTATTTAGATTGCAGATTATAGATTTGTTATTTAACATTTGAAAATACTTGATAACTCAAAGTTTAACAAATTTACCGTCGTTCTTACAGTCGTTAGGCATACGCTGGCCAGATGCACGACTAAAATCTTTAAGTACTAAACATACTTGTTTCAACTCCTAGTGAAAATACTTAAAACATTTAAAACAGATATGGCGACATGGTCGATCTAGGATTAGTCGAATTAGCTAGTCGATCCAAACATGGTTGAACCGGAATCCACTCCATCCTTCGACTTCTTTACTCTGTCCAAACCTTCAAACCTGTTTCCAAACCCCAATGTTGCTCTGTCGTCTAGTCCAATCATGTGCTTAGAAGCTCCACTGAGAATATTTCACCCCTATTTGAGTCTACCATCCTTGTTCGTACAATTAACGTACACCAACATATACATTTGATCGATAAGCTGTCCAAACTCTAACAAACGAATTATTTCCTAATACTATATCGCCTACGAACATCGTTTTAAGCTAAATTAAGCAAACAATTCAACCATGCAACCAAGAGTCATACAAAAATGTAAGCTAGCATAAAACACCCATAATAGCAATAATAGATCAAACAATACCTATCTGCACCAATCAAAGTGAAATAAATGTCGCAATAACCTATTTCTACCAGTGTGGTCAAAATAGCATGCAATAGCACGTAAGCAAGTAAATAACATGCATAATAGCATGTAATTAGGTAAAATGTGATAATTAGGCTAAAATTACATAAATCACTTTTTAATATTTTTATTAATTATCCACTAGGTTCAAAAATCTTAAATATTATGTTTTATAATCAAAAACCAGTTTTAAAAAAAGCTATACTATAGGAACAATTACAATCTAATGAGAGATAACATCACTCAACTTAGCCAAATCAACCTAAACTAGCTCTAAAGCGTAGAGTTCGTCAATACGAGTTAAAGAAATAAGCCACATCTAATTCCGTCCTCGTACGAGAAAGGTACAAATGTTGTAAGTTTGTGAATTAAATCGATGATTAATTAATTTAAACTAAAAGTAATTAACTTAATTACCTGCCGTAATAATCTCTATTCCTCAATCCACTAGCGTGCACACACATGTGCATCCATGCCATGGCCGCAACTTTTGATCCTCGTATATCCCTTGTTCCTCAACAATTTCACTCATGGTCTTCGCCTACATGCCCCTTGATCCATCACCTTGCGCAATGCAAATATCAAACCTCTTCTCGAAACACAAAAAAAAACTGACCTACCAACGCAACCCTTCGAATCATAGCAGGTTGTGGCCCTTATCGAGACCGAACCATCCTAAAATCCCAAAGAAGGTGCACTTATCAACGAGAAGTCCATTTTTATCCTCAAGTCCCCCTATCGCTTCCTGAGTCATCATCTAGTTCCAACCCTATGTGATGCCTGCTATAGTGGTTGTGAGAAAAGTATGATCAAAACAAGAAAAATGGAGATGGTTGTAAAGGAAATCCCACTACGAATCCAACAAACATTTTCTCATGATTTATCAGTGAGTGGATCTGGAGCTTGTGATTTTTGAAGATCACAATAGAGTGGCGGTTATTTCTTTGTTCCAGGCAATGGAACAGTAACCCCAAAATGAAGAACGAGTTTCGAGCCTTGTTACTGTAGCATACTATATACTATTTTATTTTCAATTTTAATCACTCATTTCTAATTCAAGGAAATTCGACATGCATTTTAGTTTACCACATCCAAATGACTTAACCAAATGCTTTGAAACTTAACGACGCACATCGCTACGGCGGTATAGTCCCGATGGTACAATTTTCATTGAAATCCGAGACAATTACCCAAAACAGTAATTTTATGCATATTTCGAGATCGTTACGTCCACCAAATGACCCAAACTTGAAATATATTGATATCTATACATTTTATTAACGTAACAAACCATACGAACTCAACGGTACTAGTCTTGAGTCCCAATCCGATCATTGGTGAAAAGTTACATTTTGGAACCACTACTCAATGATTAATATTTAAATAAAAATATTTAAATATCTAATCGCCAAAATACAAGTTGTTACACTTGAGCCTAGTGGGTTATTGCTTGGATAGGAATCAAATCTAAAGCCCAGGAGAGAAGTTTGGAAGGAAAGAAAAATAAAGTACATAATTTCTCCTTCCATCTCACTTTTCTTCTTCCTAAAAATATATGCCGAGGAAGAAAATGGCTTCTTCCTCCTATATATTCCCTAATCCAAATCCAATTTAAAAATTAAAATATAAATGAGAAGAGGAGGAGATAGTCTATGAAAAAATCAATTCATGTAAGTAATCTTCTCATTTTTTTAGAAAATAGGGAAAGAGATTTATAGTAAGCTCCGGGGTTTTGGACGTTGTAGAAATGAAATCCTATGGGTTTCTAAAGCTTCAAATATGCCTTTTTAAGCTCAAATCGCTAAAATCTCTTTTAATCCAAGCAATGTGAGTTTTATAGTAACTCTTTCTAGTTTAAACATTTATATGTTAAATCTGAGTTTCTATGATGCAAATCATAAGTAATAGTAATTATTCCGTGCAAATTCTGAGCTTAGTTAAAGTAGTGCCTGGGTTCAACTTTGAGGCACTATATCTCCCTCAGTTCACGTTAGTTCTATGTATTGTTTTTCCAGTATAAAGTATGAGTGTTGACTTTCATGCATATTTGTTAGTTTTCATTTCGGGAAGTAAGAGAATCAGGTGCACAAACAGTTAGTTGAGAATGATTATGCAACTTGGGGACATTTGTTTCCCTAGGTCGGCCTGGTGAGCTCTAGGGTTGACCCAGCTCTAATACAAATGCCTGGCAATAAATGTGTTTCCCAGGTCATGCCTTTTTTCGTTGTACGAGGTGATATTTTGTGGCAATTCCAGGTTGTATTAATTCATGTTATAAGTGATTTTCATAGTTAGTTCCATGCAACCTTGATTGATTTCTAACACTATGATTTTTAAGTTTTATTTTGGCCTACTTCTACAATGAAGAAGCCTAAACTATCACCAATTTATAATTTAAGTTAGGTGAATTTCAAGGTAAAATTTCATGTGATGTTTCATGAGTTTTTCTGCGATTTTTATGTACATATGCACGTGTTTTATAAACTATTTTAAAAGAATTTTAATTATAAATAAGTATCTATTTAATAAAATATTTTCCATATTATTATAAAAAAAATTAGATCATTAACATATATATATATATATCTTATTATATAAAGAGATTTTTCAAATCGGTGATTTCCAAATATATTTTTCGAAATTGTTTATAAAATCTGATCTCTAAAGTATATTTTCTTATATATGAAACCACATGTTCCTTCATCCTTCGAGAAGACTAGATCATGATTTCAATGATTTAGTAAACCGTGTGGTATGGGACACATTGGTTTATTATATTAGATAATTCCCCGACTCGTTGTTGGAGTTATTTCTATGTTTTTTCAATGTGAAGTAGGCTTACTTATAGTGAATCGGTTAGTGAAACATATGGTAAAAGACATATTGTTTTTAATTTTCAAGTTATTATTTGAAAGTTCATGACACATTATAGAGATATGGGGTGCCAGTACAGGCTTGGAGATCCTGTATACATATTTACTTTGTCGGGGGCCAAGACACACTCGGTTGGGACTCATAGTGTTGAGTGGTCATATTCACTTGATCGGGTACCATGTTACACTTGGGAGGGAATCATAGTGTCGCATGTTTGAATACATATATAGTACTAGATGAAGTTGGGGAGCTATATATTTTTATGCCCGAGCAATTTACTGCTCTAGATCTAATTTGAGTTATTTTCTAGATTTCACAATTTATGAATTCAAGAATTATGATATTTCATTATGATTTCACTATCTTGAGTTTATCATCATTTATATACATTGCTGGAGACTATCAGAGGATTGAATATATATAGTGATTTCATTTTTGTATTTTGAACTAATAACTGAGTTCTGTGATTTTCGAGAATTATGTGACTCCATCTTGAGTTTTATGTGACTCCATCTTGAGTTTTATGTGATTATAAATTTTAGTAACCCTAATTTTAGAGTTGGGTAATCTGAGTTTATGGAGATATCTGAGTCTGTATTCTTGCCTCTCATGAATAATCTAAGTATTAAATTCTTGACTTTATCTTTTGAGAATTATATTGTTCTGAGTTTATATTATTCCTTTCTGATAGAAAGGAATCTTCTCTTCTATCTCTTGAGCTAATCAACGATTACGTGATTCCTTTTCCTTACGAAAAGTTAGTGTCTTAATGATATTTTATTCACCTATCACATTATTACTTATATGTTTAAACTAGACTGACCCGTGTATTAAACTCGAGTTATATCATGTATGTCTGTGGATTCGAGCTTGCTCCGCTTTCACTCTAGATTTATCTTTTTGAATTTATTACTTGAGTCGTGTAGCCGAGAGTCTGAGTCATATAATGTATATTTATTTTGAGATTCTCTGTATTTATATATGGTCTTTTAGACCATTCGGGTATGTACACATGTATTGTTATGATTCCATTATACGTAAATATATGTAAATGTAATATGTTTATGATCTATTTTACGCGTTTGTTTTTATATTATGTTTTGAATACGGTTCTTAGCCACTATAATTTATATTAGACATGAACTGAATACATCAATCCACCAGAGGTAAGAAAGAAAAAGTTATACACACAATTGATGTATTCGATAATCATTTAATATAAGACTCATAGATGGTCACCCTCAACTAGCCATATTCTCTGTTGTAATAAACATTTTACTCAATAATGATCTTTTGTAGGATGGGTCTCGGAATGGGGCATTACTAGATTAGTACAGCTACATAACGTTCTAGCAGAATACTCAAGTTCATTCAACATCACTTTGTATCTCTCAAGCAAAGCAACTTCTGAAACCACTTGCATAAACATGATGCTAGAAACATAGGGGAACTCCACAAAGATCGCATATATGATGGATTCCTACATATCCAACCCATAGGAATTGGTACCAATCCTTGATTTTGGCAATTCGTGGGCTTATTTATTCATGGCGACTTCGTTAATAGATTGCGATTTTCTGTAAGACTTTTTTGGTTGATCCGAGCTTTCCTTCATCAATCAATATCAGTTGCCTAAGAGATAAATAGATCTTTTGGTTCTCTATTTTCTCCTACATTTTGTACGCTTTGAATCACTACTGTCTAAACCTTGTAATCACATAAATTCAGCAATAAAGGGAACCAAACTACCAAGCAGGAGTAGGTCATTCAACGTTGAACAATTATAAATCATTATCTTTTCTTATCTTTTTTTGGTGTTAATTTCCTTGTTTTATGTGCATAAATAACATACAGGTCAGACTTTTTCTAATCAAGTATCCACTATAAGGGTAACACGGTGTAAATAAGAAATAACAAGTTCTTGCTATCAAGGATACTCAAATCAACAAATGACAAGTCAATATGTATATATAGATTTAGAAATGTTTTCCAGAAATATCTAATCATCTAGGAATCACATCCCATAAATGACTAAAAATTCATAAAACAACCAACCCAAATACCAGAAATGTCATTATTCATGTAAAACACATCACACTAGAAATCATGAGAATAATAGAAACGAGTGAATTACACGTATTTAAAACCATCATCAAATCTAGGAATATCGATTAATGATATATTATTAAGTATAATCAAGCTAGCATGGAGCTTTTCCAAAATATATCTCTCAATCTAAATAAAACATTATCATTAATATATAAGTATAGAAAAAGATAGGTTGGTTATTAATGTACTGAGAAATCATTATACGTTGATCAAATAGCACATGTACAAACTCATCTCCATACACGTACACATATATATGTATACGTATGTACGTATGTATGTATACACACAAACACTATCTGAAGATATCGTTATGGGAAATGACCATACAACAGAGGAGAAGTCCCAAGTAGAGTTAAATATATAACAATATATGGATCATGTAACCCATAAGGTGTACGAATCATATAGGTAAATCTAATACATTGTTAGTACTATAAGGAAGAGTGATACCAACATGCTCTAGAGACACAAAATCTCTATAGTTTTAGTGACCTCAAAAATCATTGTAACAATTCGCCCGAAGTGGGCTTAAATTTCTACCCTGAAAAGACCCATCAAAACTTAGAGCCACTCTAAATGGATCGTTGGTTCCTGTAAGGAATTATATTTGCATAGAAAAATAGATACACAAAACGTTATGGAATATCACATAGCAAAACGAAAATGTATAATACCCAAATAAGATGTACCATTTCATATAAAAAAGCCACAAAATTCAAACATAGATTGTCAAGATACGACTATTCAATAGGTACATCATTAAAATTCATCATTTAGAGTTTCCATAAGAAATACAAGAATGATTGTAACAACCCGAATTTTAATAACATGTTAAAACCATAAATCAAGGCAGAATTAATTTTTAAAATGAGAAATATGGGAAACGAGTTGCGCAATTGCGTTCTCCTCGGAATTTTACATGAAATAGAGTCCGAGTTTTCGAAAATCGGAGTCCGGATAAAGAAGTTATGGCTTGTAGAAGATTTAGCAAATTTTAGGCAGCATAGGACCAGGCAGGTCGACCATGTGGTCGACCTTACGGTCGACCTACCCCCCAGGTCGACCATGTGGTCGACCTCTCCCCCCCTTACAGGTCGACCTGGTCGGCCTGTTTTGACCCAGAACCCATTTTTGAAGCCTGAGACGTGTTTTGATGGTCTGGATTGATTCTAGGGTTAATCTAAGGGCCTAAACTAGTTGCTACCCCTATAAATACATCCTAAGACCTAGCCTAATTCATACAAAACATTCTTACACTGCTATGCTGCTAATTTACCTCTTGAACCATGGTCGCCGCCTCCAAATTAAAGCATAAGCATTCAAACTCGATTCAAATCAAAGATCAACGTTTCTACAACAATTCAAGAGAATAGATCAGCGACACCGCAACGTTCTACGATAAATTTCTAGACTTGACTTCTGCATCTAAATTTCTTAGACCACGATCTGTAAGTTCCAGGTACTTTTAGATAAAAACTATAAACTTAATATGGGTATGTTATAAATTGGAATTGATGATTCATATCTATTCTTGTTTTCTTCTTGGATCTTGACTTTTGGGAATATTTCCTATGACGTTGAAACTATTGTTAATGGCATAAGACTATGTCTATGCCTATGACTGTGAATATAAGACTATTCCTATGCCTATGACTGTGAATATAAGACTATGCCTATGCCTATCACTATGAATATAAGACTATGCCTATGCCGATCACTATGAATATAAGACTATGCCTATGCATATGACTGTGAATATAAGTCTATGCCTATGCCTATGACGGTGAACATAAGACTATGCCTATGCCTATGACGTTGAACATAAGACTATGCTTATGCCTATGACTATGACGGTGAACATAAGACTATGCATATGACTATGATGGTGAACATAAGACTATGCCTATGACTGTGAATATAAGACTATTGCCTATTTCTATGACAAGGACAATTGTGGCTAATCACCTATGAGGTTATTGCCTAGGATTATGACTATGAAATTGGATCTAAGCTTGATTTTCTATTCAGACCTATTTTCTTTATTTGTCTTGATTTTGGGGATTTTTCTATTTAAGTTAGATCTATCTGTGTTCTTGAATCTAGATTATTATTATTCAAACCTTTTTCATGTTCATAATGTTATGTCTGTGATGTTTTAATCAATTTATTCAGTTAGGTCATGCCTTGGAAATAAATTGATAATAGAGCAATGTTTATTATGTTGATCTATGCATGTGGTTATATTTTGTCATCATGTTGAATTGGGAATTAATGAATAAGTCCATTCATATGTATATGAACTTGGAGTATAACCCACGATGACAAGTTGTGTAGTTCATCATGTTATGCAAGTTTTAGGTTGTGAAATCATATCACATAAGTGACCAAATGTTAGATCTACATGTTTATGTGTATATGTTAAACCTATGTCATATTTCAAGTTCACACTTATTCATATGTTCGTGATTGATTTTCAAGTTCACATATATGTAAGTTGATTTAGTCTATGTTGCAAATTCACATATATGTATGTTGGTTTAGTCTACGTTGCAAGTTCACACCTATGATATTCATGTTGATTGTTTTGCAAGTACACAACTATAGTGTTCATATTGACTATGCCAAGAATGTCAAGTTTACACCTATGTCATGTTAATGAATTTCTTTATGCAAATCTCGTGTGCGTTAAATTAGGCTAAGTTTTTCGCCTAATATTATGCCAAAAATCATGCGGACGGAAAATTAGGCTAAGATTGTTAGCCTAATATTTAGACGGGGTAACGTTAGGAAAAATTGGTAATTATAAGAAACTTGGTATGAAACTCGCCATGAAACTTGACATGAACATTGTTATATCTTGAATCTGGATGTGGGCATGAAACTTATCCTTGAAACTTGACACGAACTTGACTTGAAATATGAACATGGACATGACACTAGAATGAACTTGAAAATGGCCAACTCGAGGTTGGGTTGAGTTTGCAGTGTAATTCTGCCCGGAACCGCCCGGCAAATCCAGTTACTGCAAACAATAGGATCCAATGTGGGTAGTTGGTCATATCGCGCTTGAAACCCGAGGTCAGACTAAGTCGTGGTGTAAATCTGCCCGGAACCGCCCGGCATATCCAGTGACCACAACAATAGGTCTGATGTGAGAGGTTGGGGTGCATTAATGAATTAATGCCACATGATAGGGTTAAGTCATGAACATGAAAGACAACACTTAACCAACTTGACACATGATTCATAGGGCTAAGTCATGAACTTGAACCACCACACTTATCCAAATTGACATGAAACGTAGGCGGGTTAAGTCACGAACTTGAATGACAACACTTAACTAACTTGACATGCTAGACTGATAGGGGTTAAGTCACGAATTCAAATGACAACACTTAACCTATGGGACGGAAACCCTAGTTACGTGGTCCGTTTCAGCAGTAACCCATTAGATGTATCATGGTACCATGGAACTTGGCAGGGTGGGGCACGATTACTGGGTTGATTGTAAGCGACCAGAACGACGGCTGTGTTAGTGCGCCAGTGTAGGTTCAGGTGGGCTATGGTCGTGCACGTGGTCCGGAGTTGAAAAAGTAGGTATTGGGCATCAATAGGTTTATCTGTGCATGCTTGATTCGTGTGGGTGGTTGGCACCATAGGGCTTGATACACCCTATGGTGGACCTAGCACATGTGACTACATTCGTGATAGGGCCGTATGACACAGACACATGACGAGCTAGAACTTGTAGGGAGCCGATCGACTAGTGGATCTTTTCATTGGACCTAGAAATGGGTCATTTCATGATATTGGGCCAAGGGATTATTTCATGATTTATATAAGACATGGGTTTGGGATTCTAGTACAGTTGATGCAACGAACCTTGAATATGTGATGCTATACTTGATTTATACTTGATTTATCATGTTATCTTAGTCTATCTTGCCCATTCTGATAACATCCTTATGTTTACTTTCAGTTTATACATGTCATGTTACCTTTATCTGTTTTTATGTTGAAAGTCACTTGGAATTACCAGTCTTTATGACTGACCCGTTTTCTTTCGCCTCTTTTTCTTCCATCCCCCCCCCCCCCCAGGTTCTCAGGGAGGAAACTCTAGCATTTTGCTTGGATTTCACTTGCTTTCGGTTCAGCTCATGTATAGTTTGATCTTGAGCTATGCTATGGCTGCATTTCTGCTACCTTTGGGGAATTAAGCTCCTTTTGTTGTTTCAAGTTTATGCTTCTTTATTTATGCAAGACAAAATTTATTGTAATGGAAAATAATGACCTTGGCTATTTGATGTAAAAGGTTTTGACTCTTTTTGAAAGTAATGAAATTTAGCTTTTGAATCTTCCGCTGTTTTATTTATGTTCTATCTTGTAATAATTCTGTGATTGTTTACCTCGATAACGCTCCTCCAAAACTAGTGCATTCCCTTTATGAGTGACCCTAGCGGAGGTGGGGTGTTACAATTTGGTATCAGAGCAGAAAGTTACCAGACTGGGCAAAAGTTTTTAAAACCTTCTAAAACTGTTTTCAAAACCGTTTACAAAGAAGCATTTTTCAAGAAAAGTCTTGTTTTATTTAAAGGCTATTCCCCAAAAGCCATTAGCACTATCCTTTGTTTCCTTGTTTGAATCTCTTTTTCTTTCTTTTCTCCATTTGTAGTCGAAGTCGTTTTTACCTGCGGCTAATCTTCTTTCTAGCTTCGTAGAGGGTTTTCCATACGATGGAGATAGTTTCCGTGAGGCTTGTTAACGTGTTGCATAGGGAAGGTATGAGTGATAAGTTAAGGCGGATGAGTCTCAGAACGAGAAGAAAGACTTCCAGAAGGGAGGCGAGAACAACGATAACAATAATAACAAGTCACGTGATAAGAGGAAGTGCAACTTCTGTGGTATATTTGGGAATGTTATCAAGGATTGTAAAAGAAGGAAGAAGAAGATATGTGCGTGCTTTCAATGTGGTAAGTTTGGACACATCATCAAGAACTGCCCTAAGAAGCAAGGGCAAGCCCCACAAGCAGGATCTTCTGGGGGTACATCTTTAACTTCTTCTCTTTGATGCTTTGTTTTATCTTGCTTATCTTCTCAATCCTATCTTGAGAACCTTAGGTACAACCCTTTTGGATGTAAATATGTGATTGAAACATGTTATGGTTGATGTTTGCAAATGTTTGCAAGTGGTCGCAAGTGGTTGCTCGTGGTTGAATAACACACATTTGGCACAAGATCGGCTCAGACACATTTTCATATTGCATATGCATGAGTGGTTATACTAGTTTATGGATGAAATTGAATGTGTTATCATGTGCATGTTGCATACGGATGGATGTTTTTGCACACATATAGTGTTTATGTGACTAGGACTATTTGCGTACATGTTGGATTCATGACACTAAACATATTTTGCATTAGGAAGATCAATCAGGCCTGATCATTTGCATTAGATAAGGAACATATACAAACACTTTCTGCATATGTTCATATAGCATTAGAAATCTTTTAAGGAAAATGGTTTCTTGTGGATGATGGTTTGGTAGATGGTTGATTGGATGATAGGATGCATTCTTCTTAACTTGAAGATTTCGGGGACGAAATCCTTTAAGGAGGGAAGAATGTAACAACCCGAATTTTAATAACATGTTAAAACCATAAATCAAGGCAGAATTAATTTTTAAAATGATAATTATGGGAAACGGTTTGCGCCATTGCGTTCGCCTCGGAATTTTACATGATATAGAGTCCGAGTTTTCGAAAATTGGAGTCCGGATGAAGAAAATATGGCATGTAGAAGATTTAGCAAATTTTAGGCAGCACAGGACCAGGCAGGTCGACCTGGGGGTCGACCTGGGGGCTTGGTCGACCATGTGGTCAACCTTAGGGTCGACTTACCCCCCCAGGTCGACCATGCGGTCGACCTCTCCCCTTACAGGTCGACCTGGTCGTCCTGTTTTGACCCAGAACCCATTTTTGAAGCCTGAGACGTGTTTTGATTGTCCGGATTGATTCTAGGGTTAATCTAAGGGCCTAAACTAGTTGCTACCCCTATAAATACATCGTAAGACCTAGCCTAATTCATACAAATCATTCTTACACTGCTATGCTGCTAATTTACCCCTTGAACCATGGTCGCCGCCTCCAAATTAAAGCTTAAGCATTCAAACTCGATTCAAATCAAAGATCAACGCTTCTACAACAATTCAAGAGAATAGATCAGCGACACCGCCACGTTCTACGGCAAAATTTCTAGACTTGACTTCTGCATCTAAATTTCTTAGACCACGATCTGTAAGTTCCAGTTATTTTTAGATAAAAACTATAAACTTAATATGGGCATGTTATAAATTGGAATTGATGATTCATATCTATTCTTGTTTTCATCTTGGATCTTGACTTTTGGGAATATTGCCTATGGCGTTGAAATTGTTGTTAATGGCATAAGACTATGCATATGACTATGAATATAAGACTATGCCTATGCCTATGACTGTGAATATAAGACTATGCCTATGTCTATGACTGTGAATATAAGACTATGCCTATGACTATGAATATAAGACTATGCATATGCCTCTAACTGTGAATATAAGACTATGCCTATGCCTATGACGGCGAACATAAGACTATGCCTATGACTATGACGGTGAACATAAGACTATGACTTTGACGGTGAACATAAGACTATGCCTATGCCTATGACTATGAATATAAGACTATTGCCTATAACTATGACAAGGACAATTGTGGCTAATCACCTATGAGGTTATTGCCTAGGATTATGACTATGAAATTGGATCTAAGCTTGATTTTCTATTCAGACCTATTTTCTTTATTTGTCTTGATTTTGGGGATTTTTCTATTTAAGTTAGATATATCCGTGTTCTTGAATCTAGATTATTATTCAAACCTTTTTCATGTTCATAATGTTATGCCGGCGATGTTTTAATCAATTTATTCAGTTAAGTCAAGCCTTGGAAATAAATTGATAATAGAGCAATGTTTATTATGTTGATCTATGCCTGTGGTTCTATTTTATCATCATGTTGAATTGGGAATTAATCAATAAGTCCATTCATATGTATATGAACTTGGAGTATAACCCGTGATGACAAGTTGTGTAATGCAAGTTTTAGGTTGTGAAATTGTATCACATATGTGACCAAATGTTAGATTTACATGTATATGTGTATATGTTAAACCTATGTCATATTTCAAATTCACACTTATTCATATGTTCGTGATTGATTTGCAAGTTCACATATATATAAGTTGATTTAGTCTATGTTGCAAATTCACATATATGTTTGCTGGTTTAGTCTACGTTGCAAGTTCACACCTATGATATTCATGTTGATTGTTTTGCAAGTACACACCTATGGTGTTCATATTGACTATGCCAAGAATGCCAAGTTTACACCGATGTCATATTAATGAATTTCTATATGCAAATTTTATGTACGTTAAATTGGGCTAAGTTTTTAGCCTAATATTATGCCAAAAATCATGCGGATGGAAAATTAGGCTAAGATTGTTAGCCTAATATTTAAACGGGGTAACGTTGGGAAAAATTGGTAATTATAGGAAACTTGGTATGAAACTCGCCATGAAACTTAACATGAACATTGTTATAACTTGAATCTGGATGTGGGCATGAAACTTATCCTTTAAACTTGACTTGAAAATATGAACATGGACATGACACTAGAATGAACTTGAAAATGGCCAACTCGAGGTTGGGTTGAGTTTGCAGTGTAATTCTGCCCGGAACCGCCCGGCAAATCCAGTTACTGCAAATAATAGGATCCAATGTGCGTAGTTGGTCATATCGCGCTTGAAACCCGAGGTCAGACTGAGTTGTGGTGTAAATCTGCACGGAACCGCCCGGCATATCCAGTGACCACAACAATAGGTCTGATGTGAGAGGTTGGGGTGCATTAATGAATTAATGCCACATAATAGGGTTAAGTCATGAACATGAAAGGCAACACTTAACCAACTTGACACATGATTCGTAGGGCTAAGTCATGAACTTGAACGACAACACTTAGCCAAATTGACATGACACGTAGGCGGGCTAAGTCACGAACTTGAATGACAACACTTAACCAACTTGACATGCTAGACTGATAGGGGTTAAGTCACGAATTTAAATGACAACACTTAACCTATGGGACGGAAACCCTAGTTACGCGGTCCGTTTTAGCAGTAACCCACTAAATGTATCATGGTACCCTGGAACTAGGCAGGGTGGGGCACGATTACTGGGCTGAGTGTAAGCAACCAGAACGACGGCTGTGTTGGTGCGCCAGTGTAACACCCCACACCCGTTAAGGTCACTCACAAAGGGAATGCCTTAAATTCAATGGAGCATTATGGGTACTAGAACAGAAATATTACAAGACAGACATATATAAAACAGCGGAAAGCAAAGTAGGAGTATTTCAAATCATTTACTAAATATAATTGTTTACAATAAAAGCCCATCAACTTCCAATACCCAATTACATAGCTAAAATATATGTCTCGCTCAAAAACAAAGAAGCATAAAAATAAATTGCAGTATTCCCCAATAAAGCAAAGCAAGCCATAGTCAAGAGAGGTCCAAGCCGCACATGAAAGAGCCTTAGAGCTTGGTAAGACCCCGAAATAAGCTGTGTTTCCACCCTACGAACCTGGGGGGAGGGGGGACGGAAGAAAAAGAGGCGAAACAAAACGGGTCGGTCATGAAGACTGAGTAAGTCCTAGTGACTTTCAGCATAAAAACAGGTCAAGATAACATGGCATGAATAAACTGAAAGTAAACATAAGCATGATGACAAAATAAGCTACAGGCACGATGAATCAAGTATAACATCCCATACTTCCTATCAAAGGTAGCATCATAAGGTTCCTACCAAGTATCATAACGCAAGGTTTCTATAATGTCGCAAGACTTCTAACTTTCACCATTACCCTATTTTCCTTGATTTCCTATATTCTCTGCACCACCTAACTAGCGTTCTAATTAATTTACTTAGTTGTAATTACATGATAAGTGATCCCACATACCACACATGATAGTTTTATAGGTACATATCCCACGATGAGGGTCCCCCTCATATTGACAGTCTCATGTCCCCACCGTACCTACCTTAATTGATCGGATCTTACTTACCATGTTTCGCATGTGTTATATACTAAGGTTATCCCAACCCCATATTTGTGGTAGCCTTCAGGACTACATCTAATATGAGGATTTTCCTCAACTAACCCAATTACCATGAATGTGTTAGATGTATCCTTATACCCTAATCGATGGCTCCTACTCGACCTAGTTCTTGCGGCCCCCTACTTGCAGATACCTGTGCTGGTCCCACCCTAGGGTGTATCAATCCCTAGGATGGCAACCCCGACACCCTTTTTGATGCACATATTTATATCTACTAATGCCCAGTGGCTAAATTTTCCACTCCGGAATACGTGCACGTCTGTAATCCGTCGGAACCTGCACTGCTGCATCCCCTGCCGCCGTTTTGACCGCTTACAATCAGCCCAACAATCGTGCCCCACCCTGCCTAGCTTAGGGTACCGTTGATACCTAATGTGGGTTACTGCTGAAACGGGTCCCGCTACTAGGGTTTTCCTAGGGTCTATTCGTATACCCCACAGGTTGGTTAAGTGTTATCTATTTAACTTAACCCCACCCCCCATCATGATACCGTGGTTAAGTGTTCTCTCTTTTGTTACTTAACCCTACCGCATGTCTTTTTATATCGGTTAAGCATTCTCCCCTGTGTTAACTTAACCCTTACCACACCTCACGTTAGATTAGTTAAGTGTATGTTAACTCAACCTCATCCGCTAGCCATTTTATAATGGTTAAGTGTTACCCTCGTGTATTTACTTAACCCTACCACACATCAGGTTATATCGGTTGGGTGTTATCAACCCATTCAAGTTAAACCAACCCATTTAACTTAACCCTCCCATTCGTCAGATTGCATTGGTTAAGTATTTCAAGTAATTCATGGCTTAACCTGCCCACATATCATGCTAAGTTGGTTAAGTATTATCTATATGTTCAAGTTGACTTAACCCTGCCACGTGCTATGTTATATTGGTTAAGTGTTATTAGTCTGATTAACAGTTATGTTGGTTAAGCCCACATTTATACGTTTTAGATGTCCTTAACTCATACCGATTAGGTCCACATTTTCATGTCAAATTTCCATGTCATCCCACCTAACCCTCTAACCATACCCACATCTTATTATGGTTAGTATTCCTTAGTTCATTCATTATGACGAACGAATCATGACCTCTCACATTAGACCGTGCATTTTGTGGCCACTGGATTTGCCGGGCGGTTCCGGGCAGATTTACACCACAAACTGAGTCTAACCTCGTGTCATAAACTGTTACGCCTACAATTTGGCCTTCGACCTCTCACATTAGACTGACACTTTGTGGCTACTGGATTTTTCGGGTGGTTTCGGGCAGATATACACCACAACCCGAGTCTAACCTCGTATCAAAGGTTCATTAATGGTCGTATTCCCCCAAAACCCCAATATCAGTTCATGTGTTTAACATATAAAAATGTTCATCTTCGTGTTTAAGTCAATTATCCAATACACGGTCATTTTCATGTTTCAAATTCCCAACTTCCCAAATAAACATATGCCCTGGTTCCAAAATTACATGCTAATATATATATATATATATATATATATATATATATATATATATAGAGAGAGAGAGAGAGAGAGAGAGAAACACACACACACACCCAATTCTAGTCAGTTTACATATGTCCAATTCTTGCCTATTTACATGTACGCTAAGTTTATGCCATTCTACCCATACCAAGTTCTAGCCAAGATTACATGCATCAAGTTTCATGCCCAAATAGACCCAGATCATGATTCATGGTAGTTGTCCCAGACTATAATCTTTTTGTTACAATACACGCCAATTACCCAAGTTCATAATACATATTTATGCCAATTATCAAGTTTACAATAGATTTTAGGTTCAAATTCCCAATTCTACTTATGCCCAATCATAAGCCTAATCTTTTGATTTAATTTACATAGGCCTGAACCCGTGATATAATATACAAGCCAATTCATATATGCTCACTTTATGCTAAATTAATTATGTCAATGGCCAAACTTGCAATTTCAATTATGTTGACAATACCCAAGTTTCCAATTTCATGTTATGCCAAACACGTATACCCAAATAGGTAATATCCCAAACATTTCCCCGTATTCAATCGTAAGCAAATCGCGATTTAGGCCAAGGTCCAAAAATTGGCCAAGGTTCATCAAAAGAAAATAAATAGGGGAAGATAGAATTTTGCATAAAAATAAGATCAGAGAGAAAAACATCATTACAGGCATAAAGATTACAACTTGATAATAAATTCAACATGAATCAAGAAAACTGATTTACAACAGGCTGAATAGATCATGAACTTGACATGAGAATAAAGATAGACAAGTCTCAAAACTCAAGATTCAAGAAGCAACAGGAACGGGTCTGAATCGATAAACATACTTAAATCCAATTCCACTTTATTCCATGGCCATATCATAATTAACAAGTTTAAATCTAAAAACAACTGGAACTTACAAATCGTGGCTAATGAATTATGAACTGAATTTATTGTAGAATGCTGATTTATTGTCTTGAATCATTGTAGAAGCCTTAATCTTTGAATTAACTTGTGTATGAAAGCTTTGTCCTTAGAATTGATTTGAGTTTGAATGCTTAAGCTTTAATTTGGGGGCGGCGTCCATGGTTCAAGAGGGAGTTCAGCAGCATTTTGGTGTAAGAATGATTTGTTGTGAATTAGGTTAGGTCTAAGGGTGTTTTTATAGGTGTAGCAACTAGTTTAGGCCCTTAGATTAACCGTAGAATCAATCCTGACCTTCAGAAATCGTCCCAGCCCACTGACTCAACCGGTGCACCCAACCAGGCCACCTTGGCCCGACCAGGAAGGCCAGGTCGACCTTATGGTCGACCTGGTCTGGCCAGGTCGACCTGGTCTGGCCAGGTCGACCTGGTCTGGCCAGGTCGACCTGGTCTGGCCAGGTCGACCAGGGCTTTGGGCGGGAATTTTCCCGCCAAGCCCGCTTCTGGGTCTTGAATTCGAATTTCAATTCGAATTTCTGAGCTGTTTTTGATTCTTAAAATTCTTGAAACTTCTAGAGGTCATAACTCGGTCATACGGACTCCGATTTTTGAAAACTCGAACTCAATTTCATGTAGAATTCCGAGACGAACACAATGGCACAACCCGTTTCCCTTGATTCTCATTTTAAAAATTAATTATTCCTTGATTTCTAGTTTCAACATGTTATTAAAATTCAGGTTGTTACATTCTTCCCTCCTTATAGGATTTAGTCCCCGAAATCTTCAAGTTAAGAAGAATGTGTCCTACCATTCAATCATCCATCCACTCAGTCATCAATCACATGCATCCATTGTCCTTAAGAGATTTCTAATGTTGTATGAACATACGCAGAAAGTGTGTGTATATGTTTCTTATCTAATGCATATGATCAGGCCTGATTGATCTTGTTAATGTAAAATATGTTTAGTGCCATGAGTCCAATATGTATGCAAATAGTCCTAGTCACATAAACACTATATGTGCGCACAAACATCCATCCATATGCAACATCCACACGATAACACATTCAATTTCATTCATAAACAAGTATAAACACTCATGCATATGCAATATGAAAGGTGACAGAGCCGATCTAGTGTCTAAGGTGTGTGTATATGCATCCACGAGCAACCACTAGCAACCACTTGCAACCATCGATCATAACATGTCTCAAACACATGTTTACACTCAATTGTTCCTACCTAAAGATATAGTCGAGTGATAGAAGCAAGCAAAAACTTTGTGCCTATTAGGCAATGTCAAAACTGGAAATCTACGTCACATGTATACTGATTAGGAGAAGAATTCCTTAAGCACCAGCCCCGAAGACCGAAATCAACATCAGAATGATACTCAAAGAATTACTCAACCCAACGGACACCTTCAAGCCCCAACATGTATTACTAACAGATGATCCCTATGGGGTTTTGCAACAGAAATAGGATTGAGAATAGGACCGAGAGGATATACTTAAAAGATAGAATGCAAGTAAGCTCTATGGGAAAAGAGGGATCAAGGATATACTCTTAAAAAGAGATATGATGTACATATCTAGTCTTCAATCTTCTAAGCTGCATTTCCTTGAGCTTAACTCCATTGTTCCTTGACCGTCTTTAGCTTCACAATTTCGTGGCTTCTTAATTCCTATTTCCAAAATATGAGTTGGAACTCATTTCACTGTCGCCTCTCATTCCACTTTCACTTATTCTTTTTCTAGTATACTTGGCTTAAACATAACTGCGTACTCGTGGTTTCATGCAAGCTCTCCAAAATTCACTAGTGAATCTCGGATCTCGTTCGCTTACTAGAAGGTATTCCACATAAATGCAAGCTCTCCAAAATTCACTAGTGTGCTTACTAAGGTGATTTTCCATAACTCATGCATAAGCGAGATGAACCATCCACCTTAGTGGCCAACATTACTCGAGCAGATCAATAAATGTATCAAGAGATTCTAGGTAACTAAGCATGGCAGAACCCTAAGGGTTACACTAGACTTCGAGGGCATTACCGAGGCGAGTCAAGAGCCTAACTACCCACTTTTCATACTCGAGAATGGTACCATTTCTGGATAACCACTCCATCCCTAGAATCAACCCGTAGCCCATAAACATAAGCTTTACTTCTAAACTCCACACTTAGCATAGACTTTCTCAAATCCAAACGAGTCATGAATAAATGAGCCGATTCCCCAACAGGATTTGAGACAAAAATGGGATCCTCTACTATGCTAGTCTAAGGTGCAGAGACTCAACTATCGAAGCAGAATTAAAAGAATGCAATGTATAAAAACAAAGTTCTAACGGGATGATAGAAAAGAAAGATAAACCTTTAACAGAAACGTTACCACCTCTCTTAGGTATGCTAGTAGTGAGAGCAGACAATTGCCCTCTCGACGATCTTGTCCTTTGCCCTTGTCTTATAATACTTAACTACATGTTCCTTTTACCACACCAACGATGCTCTTTCTTGTCATTCTTTCACTTTGACCTCTTTCCTTTCACCTTTTTCCTCCTTCGTGGATTAAGACATATTAGTAAGTTTTTCATCCTTAGTCTTGTGTTCTTTATCCCTGTTCTTACTATCCTTGTATAGTTTGTTGACCAGTTTCTAGAAAGCTACCTCCATCACACGGCGACTCCACAAAGCTTGAAATAAGATCAGACGCAGATGGAACTACTATGGCTATAGATGGAAACTGGGCACTTCTTTGCCCTCCTACATGTGTCGTACACCTACAAAACTATGGTGAAAAAGAAAGAGAGAAAAGACTCGAGGAGAGAATCAAAAGATAGTGCATACGACTTTGGGGAATACGCCTTTCGTAAAACAAAACTTTTCTTAGAAAATGCTTCTTTGTAAACATTTCGACAATGATTTCAGAAGGTTTTTAAAAGCTTTTGCCCAGTCCGGTAACCTTCTGCTCTGATACCAAATGTAACACCCCACATCCGTTAAGGTTACTCACAAAGGGAATGCCTTAACTTCAATGGAGCATTATGAGTACTGGAACAGAAATATTACAAGACAGACATATATAAAATAGCAGAAAGCAAAGTAGGAGTATTTCAAATCATTTATTAAATATAATTGTTTACAATAAAAGCCCATCAACTTCCAATACCCAATTACATAGAAAAAATATATGTCTTGATAAAAAACAAAGAAGCATAAAAATAAATTGCAGTATTCCCCAATAAAGCAAAGCAAGCCGTAGCCAAGAGAGGTCCAACCCGCACATGAAAGAGCCTTGGGGCTTGGTGAGACCCGAACTAAGCTGTATTCCCACCCTGCGAACCTAGGGGGGTAACGGAAGAAAAAGAGGCGAAACAAAATGGGTCAGTCATAAAGACTGAGTAAGTCCTAGTGACTTACAGCATAAAAACAGGTAAAGATAACATGGCATGAATAAACTGAAAGTAAACATAAGCACGATGACAAAATAAGCTACAGGCACGATGAATAAAGTATAACATCCCATACCTCCTATCAAGGGTAGCATCACAAAGTTCCTACCAAGTATCATATCGTAAGGTTTCTATAACGTCGCAAGACTTCTAAGTTTCACCATTAACCTATTTTCCTTGATTTCCTATATTCTCTGCACCACCTAACTAGCGTTCTAATTAGTTTACTTAGTTGTAATTACAAGATAAGTGATCCCACATACCCCACATGATAGTTTTATAGGTACATATCCCACGATGAGGGTCCCCTCTCATATTGACAGTTTCATGTCCCCACCGTACCTACCTCAATTGATCGGCTCTTACTTACCATGTTTCACATGTGTTATATACTAAGGTTATCCCAACCCCATAGTTGTGGTAACCTTCAGGACTACATCAAATATGAGGATTTTCCTCAACCAACCCAATTACCATGAATGTGTTAGATGTATCCTTACTACCCTAATCGATCGGCTCCTACTCGACCTAGTTCTTGCGGCCCCCTACTTGTAGATACCTGTGCTGGTCCCACCCTAGGGTGTATCAATCCCTAGGATGGCAACCCCGACACCCTTTTTGATGCACAGCTTTATATCTACTGATGCCCAGTGGCTAAATTTTCCACTTCGGAATACGTGTGCATGCACGTAATCCGTCGGAACCTGCACTGCTGCATCCCCTGCCGCTGTTTTGACCGCTTACAATCAGCCCAGTAATCGTGCCCCACCTGCCTAGCTCAGGGTACCGTTGATACCTAATGTAGGTTACTGCTGAAACGGGTCCCGCTACTAGGGTTTTCCTAGGGTCTATTCGTATACCCCACAGGTTGGTTAAGTGTTATCTATTTAACTTAACCCCACCCCCCATCATGATATCGTGGTTAAGTGTTCTCTCTTGTGTTACTTAACCCTACCGCATGTCTTGTTATATCGGTTAAGCGTTCTCCCCTGTGTTAACTTAACCCTTACCACACCTCACGTTAGATTGGTTAAGTGTATGTTAACTCAACCTCATCCGCTAGCCACTTTATAATGGTTAAGTGTTACCCTCGTGTATTTACTTAACCCTACCACACATCAGGTTATATCGGTTGGGTGTTATCAACCCATTCAAGTTAAACCAACCCATTAGCTTAACCCTCCCATTCGTCAGATTGCATTGGTAAAGTATTTCAATTAATTCATGGCTTAACCTGCCCACGTATCATGCAAAGTTGGTTAAGTATTATCTGTATATTCAAGTTGACTTAACCCTGCCACGTGTTATGTTATATTGGTTAAGTGTCATTAGTCTAGTCATATTACTTAACCCACTGATTGGTGTGATTAACAGTTATGTTGGTTAAGCCCACATTTATACATTTTATGTGTCCTTAACTCATATCAGTTAGGTCCACATTTATATGTCAAATTTCCATGTCATCCCACCTAACCCTCTAACCATACCCACGTCTTATTATGGTTAGTATTCCTTAATTCATTCATTATGACGAACAAATCATGACCTATCACATTAGACCGTGCATTTTGTGGCCACTGGATTTGCCGTGCGGTTCCGGGCAGATTTACACCACAAACTGAGTCTAACCTCGTGTCATAAACCGTTACGCCTACAATTTGGCCTTCGAGCTCTCACATTAGACTGACACTTTGTGGCTACTGGATTTGCCGGGCGGTTCCGGGCAGACTTACACCACAACCCGAGTCTAACCTCGTGTCAAAGGTTCATTAATGGTCGTATTCCCCCAAAACCCCAATAATAGTTCATGTGTTTAACATATAAAAATGTTCATGTTCGTGTTCAAGTCAATTATCCAATACACAGTCATTTTCATGTTTCAAATTTCCAACTTTACAAATAAACATATGCCCAGTTTCCAAAATTACATGCTTATATACATACACACACACCCAATTCTAGTCAGTTTACATATGTCCAATTCTTTCCTATTTACATGTACGCCAAGTTTATGCCATTCTACCCATACCAAGTTCTGGCCAAGATTACATGTATCAAGTTTCATGCCCAAATAAACCCATATCATGATTCATGATGTAGTTGTCCCAGACTATAATCTTTTTGTTACAATACAAGCCAATTACCCAAGTTCATAATACATATTTATGCCAATTATCAAGTTTACAATCGCTTTTAGGTTCAAATTCCCAATTCTACTTATGCCCAATCATAAGCCTAATCTTTTGATTTAATTTACATAGGCCTGAACCCGTGATTTAATATACAAGCCAATTCATATATGCCCACTTTATGCAAAATTAATTATGTCAATGGCCAAACTTGCAATTTCAATTATGTTGACAATACCCAAGTTTCCAATTTCATGTTATGCCAAACACGTATACCCAAATAGGTAATATCCCAAACATTTCCCCGTATTCAATTGTAAGCAAATCGTGGTTTAGGCCTAGGTCCGAAAATTGACCAAGGTTCATCAAAAGAAAATAAATAGGGGAAGATGGAATTTTGCATGAAAATAAGATCAGAGAGAAAGACATCATTACAGGCATAAAGATTACAACTTGATAATAAATTCAACATGAATCAAGAAAACTGGTTTACAATAGGCTGAATAGATCATGAACTTGACATAAGAATAAAGATAGACAAGTCTCAAAACCCAAGATTCAAGAAGCAACAGGAATGGGTCTGATTCGATAAACATACTCAAATCCAATTCCACTTTATTCCATGGCCATATTATAATTAATAAGTTTAAATCCAAAAACAACTGGAACTTACAGATCGTGGCTAATGAATTATGAACTGAATTTGTTGTAGAATGCTTATTTATTGTCTTGAATCATTGTAGAAACCTTAATCTTCGAATTAACTTGTGTATGAAAGCTTTGTCCTTAGAATTGATTTGAGTTTGAATGCTTAAGCTTTAATTTGGGGGCGGCGTCCATGGTTCAAGAGGGAGTTCAGCAGCATTTTGGTGTAAGAATGATTTGTTGTGAATTAGGTTAGGTCTAAGGGTGTTTTTATAGGTGTAGCAACTAGTTTAGGCCCTTAGATTAACCGTAGAATCAATCCTGACCTTCAGAAATCGTCCCAGCCCACTGACTCAACCGGTGCACCCAACCAGGCCACCCTGGCCCGACCAGGGAGGCCAGGTCGATCCCAGGTCGACCCTATGGTCGACCTAGTCTGGTCAGGTCGACCCTATGGTCGACCTAGGCTCTGGGTGGGAATTTTCCCGCCCAGCCCGCTTATGGGTCTTGAATTCGAATGTGAATTCGAATTTCTGAGCTGTTTTTGATTCTGAAAATTCGTGAAACTTCTAAAGGTCATAACTCGGTCATACAGACTCCGATTTTTGAAAACTCAGAGTCAATTTCATGTAGAATTCCGAGACAAACGCATTGGCGCAACCCGTTTCCCTTGATTCTCATTTTAAAAATTAATTATACCTTGATTTCTAGTTTCAACATGTTTTTAAAATTCGGGTTGTTACAGCCAGTGTAGGTTCAGGCGGGCTATGGTCGTGCACGTAGTCCGGAGTTGAAATAGTAGGCATTGGGCATCAGTAGGTTTATCTGTGGATACTTGATTCGTGTCGGTGGTTGGCACCATAGGGCTTGATACACCCTATGGTGGACCTAGCACAGGTGACTACATTAGTGATAGGGCTGTATGACACAGACACATGACAAGCTAGAACTTGTAGGGAGCCGATTGACTAGTGGTGTAACACCCCGTGAATTCTATAACACTAAGTTTCACAAATTAAAGTATAGTTAATTCTAAATTTGGGAATTAAGGGAAACAGGTAACGCCGTTGCGTTCGTCTCGGAATTCTTCTTGAGATAGAGTCCGAGTTTGCGTAAATCGGACTCCGTATGAAGGAGTTATGGCCTTCCGAAGTTTCAGAATAAAATTTAAAATTCAAACAGCTCAGTTTCAAGTTCAAAATTCGAAAAATAAGCTCAAACTGGGCTAGGCGGGAAAATTCCCGCCCAGGGACCAGGTCGACCATGGTGTCGACCTGGTCACCCCCAGGTCGACCTGGGTGTCGACCTGCCAATCAACCTGCCTGGTCGGCCTGGTTTGTCTGGTTGGGTCCTGGCTCGAATTTCTGGGCCTGGTCTTGTCACCGGGGCTGAGTTGTCTTCTTTTGTTTGGCTTCTCTTTAGAACGGATGGCTTTGATTAACCCTGGATTCATCGACGGCTCTAATTAACTTGCAACTCTATAAAAACACCCTAGGTCTCCAACTAAAATTCACACAAAAATAAGAACTTGAGTCGCCATGATGTCAGAAGAAAACAAAGGAGAGCCTCCGCTTGAAAAGAGACGAATAATGAATCAACTCAAGCTAATTCAAATTTGAGATTAAAGCTACTAATAAAATCAAAATAACAACGTCTACCCAAAGGAATGCATCTCAACTTCAGAACCTCAGATCTCAGAAAAACAAGACCGTCTTACGTAGTAAGTATAGTGGATCTTTAGATGAGAATGCGATTAAGACATGATTTTTTGTAAATTGTAATATGGAATTATATCATTATTAACGATGTTGTTTTATATTTGTTATTTGTGATAATTTAAATGATTGTGGTGATTGAATCTTTTATGTATTGTGAATCAAACAATCAACACCTTATGCGAATTGCATGTATACAGTTAGATCTAAATATATGCTTATGCAAGTTACAGGTTGCAAGTTAGATTTACATTACATGATTTATGGTGATTGTATTATGCTAGAATAAAAATTTAGATCAACTTATATGTCTCATGTTCATAGACTCGTTCACATGATTCTTACGCAAGTTAAAGGCTTAGATTTGGATCCATGTTCACATGATTTTATAAGTTTCATGTTTGACCCATATTCATATATATGTTAATGTCGACAAACCATACATGCTTTATGGACATATTAAAATGTTGTCACATGCTAGTTTTATGTTTGAAGTTATGCTTAGATCAATACATTTACATGTCATACTGCGTTGTATTGGATTCATGCGACACCTATTATGCTATACCATGTTATATCTTTATAATAGTCCAGAATTTATGATTCACGTGACACCTATATAACTAAATCCAATATTCATGTGCAAGTTTGTGACATGTTATGCAATGTTATGATTCATGTTATGCAAGATCACCTTATTTATCTAGTGACACCTTTATGTCACACACAAATCGATAACTATGTTTAGGCCAAATTTCATAGTATAAGTTCATTGAACCTATGCTCCCTTCTTTACTTTGTTTATGGATTGGGCCTATTAGCGGGCCCAAATACGATTAATATGAATAATCGAGCAAGGGTAACGTTGGGATTAGCTATTAAATTAAAATATGTTAATATGTAGGCGGTCCTAAAAACCATGAAATGGGTTAAGGCCATAAATGGTATAAATTATGTACCATTAGTTTGGAATAAAACATGTGACATGAAATATTTACATAAGTAAAAAATGTAAATTTAGACAATACGAATATGCTTAACCCGAGGTTGGATTGTGTTGTGATGTAAACCTACCCGGACCCGCCCGGCTGTCCAGTAATCACAACAATACATATCCAATGTGAGAGGTTAAGGCATTGAGCCCAATAAAGACACGAGGTTAGACTGAGTTGTGGCGTAAGACTGCCCGGAACCGACAGGCAAACAGGCAGCCACAACAATACCTGTCTAATGTGAGTGGTTGGTGCTTTAATAAGACAATTAAAGCTATGTTAGGATTGGTAGGGTTAAGTTAACTAAAACACTTAACCAACTTAACTTGTTAACAAGACAAGACTTGTAGGGGTAAAGTAACTAAGAAAACACTTAGCCAATTTAACATGTTAACTAGACTAGAAGGTGAGGTTAAGTAAAGTTAATACATTTAACCAATTTAACATATTAACTAGACTAGAGGGTGAGGTTAAGTAAATTCAGGACACTTAACCGTTATAACCTGATAATTAGATAAGTGGGAGAGGTTAAGTAAATTTAGAATACTTAACCATTATAACACGTTAGCTAGATAAGTGGGTAAGGTTAAGTAAATACACTTAGCCAATTTAATATGTTTGATGGACTAGAGGGTAGGGTTAAGTAAACTTAGAACACTTAACCATCATAGTGTGATAAATTGAACAGGGTTAAGTTGAAACATGAAGAGACAATACCTAACCATTAGAACATGTTAATTAAACAGATGTTAGGGTTAAGTTAAATAAGGGAACACTTAACCGTTGTAACATGTTAGTTAAAACAGATGGGCAAGATTAGGTTTGGGGACACTTAACCAATACAAGATGAATGGGTAGGGTTAAGTAATAAGAAATACTTAACTAATATAACTTGGTTTGTGATAAAATTAAGTCAACATGAACACTTAGCCAGTTTAATATAACAAAGGAATGGGTTAAGCTAACTTGAATCGACTAATGACACTTAACCAATCCAGCTTGACGAGAAAGAGACTAAGTAGTAAACCTTAGTTAAAAGGACTAAGTTGTAAACCTTAGTTAAGAAAACGACGGTTCGGGGATTAAGTAGTAAACCTTAGTACGACACGAGAAGGAGCGAACGTCCATCTGATCTTAAAGAAGGCTCCAACGAACTGGGGAACGAAGCCCCCGGCTTCGAGGGGACGTGAGGGTACTCTTGGTATCCCTCTGTGAGGCTGCAGATGATCCGCCTGGGCTCACAGAGGTTAAGGTCTAATTAGAAGAACCAAGGATATGCCTTGGTTGCAACTTAAGGCAACCTAAAGACTAGGATGGACTAGCTTGATTCGACGAGACCAGTAGCCCTGTGATAGCAACTCGTCATCTACCTACCATCTTGAGTCAATCGTAGTACGCATGCGGAAAGGCAGAGAACTCCCAACAGACCATATACTTGCTGTCTAGTTATAGGTGAGGCTGGCCAATAGGAAAGTGGGGCATAGGTGGCAGGATTATAGTTCTCGTGCTTGATTTTTTTGGATTGCCTTTCATTAGTTGAGGGAGGGGTCACGTGGGACCATAACCACCGGTAGAAAAACAGACCTTAGCATCTGCATCGGTAGATAACCTAAAGCTCCCGACCGAGTTCCGTGTTTCTAGAATAGCCCTACCACGGGACTCGGGTCGCACATTTCATGACATGTGCATCTAGACAGCGATAAATGATTCGCGACACATACGTGGGGAAAGTCTAGGAACATATACCACTCTAGGTAGTGTGTCCTAGACTAGGGGCATCGTTCGACAGGTAGCATAATCCCTAGTTGGACCTAGGTGGCATAAATCCTGAATCCGAGAAGTATTAGATAAGTCGCATAAACCCTAGTTGAATCTAGGAAGCGCTCGATAAGAAAACCCTAGATTAGATCTAGATAATAAATAATAGGTGTACAACTAAAGGCAACCGCAATTATAGGGATTGGGATCACGTTGTCATCTTTATACAGATTACTAGTTGGGATACTAGTTAGGTGGTGCAGAGATATAGAATGGGGTGCGATAGTATATTCGGTTTAAACCGTCTTGCTTTGGTTTATATTATCTGTTATTCTATTACTGTCCCATTTTTTCCAGTTTACTCTTGTCATGAACTTTATCTTGTTCACATGCTAAAAGCCACTAGTCTGACTCTGTTTTTCTTTCGTCTTCTTTTCTTTTGTCCCCCCCCCCCCAGGTAGTCAGGGAGGGAATAGCTCTGCTTAGTATGGATTGTTACTCTTTCCAAGCTTAAAGACACTTCGATATATCGCTTCAGACACCCTTTTCTGCTGCTATGGCTGGCTTATGCTACATTGGGGAGTATAAATGTTATTTTATGCTTCTTTATTTTGTAAGACAGATGATACTCTGGTATTGGAAAGCAATTGTTGTACAAACTATTTTATCAATAAAGTAAAGTTTTATTTTCCGCTGTTTTAATTTTGTCTATCTTGTAATTTATCTGCATCTTTTACCTTAAATGCTCCACAGAACTTAGTGCATTCCCTTTGTGAGTGACACTAACGGATGTGGGGTGTTACACGTGGTATCAGAGCTGAAGTTTACTGGATCAGATAAAAGATTTGAAAAATTATTTTCAAAACGGGTTTAAAAGAAGCATTTTCAAAAGAAAAGTTTTTTTGTAAAGGCATATTCCCCCAAATCCATATGCACTATCTTTTGATTCTCTGTTTGAGTCCTTGTTTCCTTCTTTCTTGAGTCTCTAGGGCTCCTGGCTTTCTGGTAGGTAATCTCATCGAAGGGCGAAGTAGTGCCCGACTTCCATCTATAGCCGTAATAGTTTCACCTGCAGCTAGTTTTCTTTCAAGCTTTGTAGGGTTTTCTGTACGATGGAGGCAACTTTTGAGAGATTTGTCAACATGATTACACAAGGAAGAGGATGAAGAGTTTGGCTAAGGGGCACAACCCAAGGATGAGGAATTCATGGATATGGACTTGGCTCACAAAGGAGGAAGGAATTATAAAACCTAAGACAAGAGGAAGTAGCTTTTCTATGGTATAATAGGGCATATAATTAAGGACAAGGGCAAGGACAAGGGAAAGGATTTTCAGGAGGATGAGTGCGTGCTTTCACCACCAGAATACCTGGGAGAGAGATAGTAAAAGTCTCCATTGGAAAAGTTTAGCTTTTCATTTGATCAACCTGTTAGTACTCTTTTGATCTTAGCGCTTCGCATTCGTTTATACCTGCTTCCATAGTTGTGTCTCCGCACCTAGATACTTGTATAGTAGATGATCCCAATTAGTCTCAGATCCAAATTGGTGGTTCGGCCCGTATACCTTTGGTTTGTAGGGATTTGAGAACGGCCACACTAAGTGTTGAGTTTAAGCATAATGTTTTGGTTCCATGGGCTATGAGTTTATCCTAGACATGGGTTGGTTGGCTAGTAATTCTGAAAAGTTAGACTTTTTGACTTGCCTTGGAAATACCCTCGAGATTACGTGATCCTAAAAGGATCAGTTAGGCTTAGCTATCTAGAATCGCTTAATACATTTATCGACGATTTGCAATCCGTTAGAATAGTTCATGAGTACGTAGATGTTTTGATTAGGTTAGGGGTTTACCCCTAAAACGCGGGATAGACTTCCGCATATATCCAGTTGACAATGAAAAGCCAGTTATCCGATCAATGATAGTTTTGGAAATGGAGGTCAAGAAGCTTCACAATCGTGAAGATTAACTAGATAAGGTACGATACAGAGAAGGTCATGAAGATGCGACTTAAAAGACTGAAGACTAGATACGTGCATCATACCTTTTTTCTTAAGGGTATATCCTTTCTCTAAGAGTTTTATGCCTACTTGTTTCTAGCTTTTAAGGTATATCCTCTAGGACGTATCATCGATGCTTAGGTAGAGGCCAATGGATGTAAACGTGTATTTGAAACATGTATTTGAAACATGTTATGATTGACATGCTATGATTGATGGTTGCAAGTGGTTGCTCGTGGATGCATATACACACCATATGCGCTAGAATGACTTAGTCACTTTCATATTGCATTCACATATATGTATTTGCCTAACGTATTTAATTTGATATGTTATCATATGGATGATGCATATGGATGAATGGCTAAGCACATATGTAGTATTTACATAACTAGGGACGCTTGCATACATGATTGGACGCATGGCACTGACATAATTCGCATTAAGGAGGTCAACTGAATCAGTAGACCGCCTGATTTCTGCATTAGATAAGGACATGTATACACACTATGCATATGATCATGAAGCATTAGAAGTCTTTTAAGGACAGTGGACGCGTGTGTTTGTTGGTTGAATAGATGGACGGTTGGATGGTAGGATATACATTCTTCCTAACTTGAAGATTTCGGGGATGAAATCCTTTTAAGAGGGGGAGAATGTAACACCCCGTGAATTCTATAACACTAAGTTTCACAAATTAAAGTATAGTTAATTCTAAATGTGGGAATCAAGGGAAACGGGTTACGCCTTTGCGTTCGTCTCAGAATTCTGCTTGAGATAGAGTCCGAGTTTGCATAAATCGGACTCCGTATGAAGGAGTTATGGCCTTCCGAAGTTTCAGAATAAAATTTAAAATTCAAACTGCTCGGTTTCAAGTTCAAAATTCGAAAAATAAGCACAAACTGGGCTGGGCGGGAAAATTCCCGCCTAGGGACCAGGTTGACCATAGGGTCGACCATGGTGTCGACCTAGTCACCCCCAGGTCGACCACAGTGTCGACCTGGGTGTCGACCTGCCAATCGACCTGCCTGGTCGGCCTGGTTTGTCTGGTTGGGTCCTGGCTCGAATTTCTGGGAATGGTCTTGTCACTAGGGCTGAGTTGTCTTCTTTTGATTGGCTTCTCTTTAGAATGGATGGCTTTGATTAACCCTGGCTTCATCGACGGCTCTAATTAACTTGCAACTCTATAAAAACACCCTAGGTCTCCAACTAAAATTCACACAAAAATAAGAACTTGAGCCGCCATGATGTCAGAAGAAAACTAAGGAGAGCCTCCGCTTGAAAAGAGACGAACAACAAATCAACTCAAGCTAATTCAAATTTGAGATTAAAGCTACTAATAAAATCAAAACAACAATGTCTACCTAAAGGAACGCATCTCAACTTCAGAACCTCAGATCTTAGAAAAACAAGACCGTCTTGCGTAGTAAGTATAGTGGCTCTTTAGATGAGAATGCGATTAAGACATGATTAGTTGTAAATTGTAATATGGAATTATATCATTATTAACGATGTTGTTTTATATTTGTTATTTGTGATAATTTGAATGATTGTGGTGATTGAATCTTTTATGTATTGTGAATCAAACAATCAACACCTTATGCGAATTGCATGTATACAGTTAGATCTAAATATATGCTTATGCAAGTTATAGGTTGCAAGTTAGATTTACATTACATGATTTATGGAGATTGCATTATGCTAGAATAAAAATTTAGATCAACTTATATGTCTCATGTTCATTGACTCGTTCATATGATTCTTATGCAAGTTAAAGGCTTAGATTTGGATCCATGTTCACATGATTTTATAAGTTTCATGTTTGACCCATATTCATATATATGTTAATGTCGACAAACCATACATGCTTTATGGACACATTAAAATGTTATCACATGCTAGTTTTATGTTTGAGGTTATGCTTAGATCGATACATTTACATGTCATACTGCGTTGTATTGGATTCATGCGACACCTATTATGCTATACCATGTTATATCTTTATAATAGTCCAGAATTTATGATTCACGTGACACCTATCTAACTAAATCCAATATTCATGTGCAAGTTTGTGACATGTTATGCAATGTTATGATTCATGTTACGCAAGATCACCTTATTTATCTAGTTACACCTTAATGTCACATGCAAATCGATAATTATCTTTAGGCCAAATTTCATAGTATAGGTTCATTGAACCTATGCTCCCTTCTTTACTTTGTTTATGGATTGAGCCTATTAGCGGGCCCAATATCTTCATAATATTAATATGAATAATCGAGCGAGGGTAACTTTGGGATTAGCTATTAAATTAAAATATGTTAATATGTAGGCGGGCCTAAAAACCATGAAATGGGTTAAGGCCATAAATGGTATAAATTATGCACCAAAAGTTTGGAATAAAACATGTGACATGAAATATTTACATCAGTAAAAATGTAAATTTAGACAATACGAATATGCTTAACCCGAGGTTGGACTGAGTTGTGATGTAAACCTGCCCGGACCCGCCCGGCTGTCCAGTAATCACAACAATACCTATCCAATGTGAGAGATTAAGGAATTGAGCCCAATAAAGACCCGAGGTTAGACTGAGTTGTGGCATAAGACTGCCCGGAACCGACCGACATACAGGCAGCCACAACAATACCTGTCTAATGTGAGTGGTTGGTGCTTTAATAAGACAATGAAAGCTATGTTAGGATTGGTAGGGTTAAGTTAACTAAAACACTTAACCAACTTAACATGTTAACAAGACAAGACTTGTAGGGGTTAAGTAACTAAGAAAACACTTAGCCAATTTAACATGTTAACTAGACTAGAAGGTGAGTTTAAGTAAAGTTAATACACTTAACCAATTTAACATATTAACTAGACTAGAGGGTGAGGTTAAGTAAATTCAGGACACTTAACCATTATAACCTGATCATTAGATAAGTGGGTAATGTTAAGTAAATTTATAATACTTAACCATTATAACACGTTAGCTAGATAAGTGGGTAAGGTTAAGTAAATACACTTAGCCAATTTAATATGTTAGCTGGATTAGAGGGTAGGGTTAAGTAAACTTAGAACACTTAACCATCATAGTGTGATAAATTGAACAGGGTTAAGTTGAAACATGAAGGGACAATACCGAACCGTTAGAACATGATAATTAAATAGATGTTAGGGTTAAGTTAGCTAAGGGAACACTTAACCGTTATAACATGTTAGTTAAAACAGATGGGCAAGATTAGGTTAGGGGACACTTAACCAATACAAGATAAATGGGTAGGGTTAAGTAATAAGAAATACTTAACCAATATAACTTGGTTTGTGATAGGGTAAAGTCAACATGAACACTTAGCCAGTTTAATATGACAAAGGAATGGGTTAAGCTAACTTGAATCGACTAATGACACTTAACCAATCCAACTTGACGAGAAAGAGACTAAGTAGTAAACCTTAGTTAAAAGGACTAAATTGTTAACCTTAGTTAAGAAAACAACGGCTCAGGGACTAAGTAGTAAACCTTAGTACGACACGAGAAGGAGTGAACGTCCGTCTGATCTTAAAGAAGGCTCCAACGAAATGGGGAACGAAGCCCGCGGCTTCGAGGGGACGTGAGGGTACTCTTGGTATCCCTCTGTGAAGCTGCAGATGATCCGCCTGGGCTCACAGAGGTTAAGGTCTGCGTCAGAAGAACCAAGGGTATGCCTTGGTTGCAATTTAAGGCAACCTAAAGACTAGGATGGACCAGCGTGATTCGATGAGACCCGTAGCCCTGAGATAGCAACTCGTCGTCTACCTACCATCTTGAGTCAATCGTAGTACGCATGCGTAAAGGCAGAGAACTCCCAACATACCATATACTTGCTATCTAGTTATGGGTGAGGTTGGCCAATAGGAAAGTGGGGCATAGGTGGCAGGAGTACAGTTCTCGTGCTTGATTTTCTTGGATTGCCTTTCATTAGTTGAGGGAGGGGTCACGTGGGACCATAACCACTGGTAGAAAAACAGACCTTAGCATCTGCATCGGTAGATAATCTAAAGCTCCCAACCGAGTTCCGTGTTTCCAGAATAGCCCTACCACGGGACTCGGGTCGCACATTTCAGGACATGTGCATCTAGACAGCGATAAACGATTCGCGACACATACGTGGGGAAAGTCTAAGAACATATACCACTCTAGGTAGTGTGTCCTAGACTAGGGGCATCGTTCGACAGGTAGCATAATCCCTAGCTGGACCTAGGTGGCACAAATCCTGAATCCGAGAAGTATTATATAAGTCGCATAAACCCTAGTTGAATCTAGGAAGCGCTCGATAAGAAAACCCTAGATTTGATCTAGGTAATAAATAATAGGTGTACACCTAAAGGCAACCGCAATTACAGGGATTGGGATCACGTTGTCATCTTTATACAGATTACTAGTTGGGATACTAGTTAGGTGGTGCAGAGATATAGAATGGGGTGCGATAGTATATTCGGTTTAAACCGTCTTGCTTTGGTTTATATTATCTGTTATTCTGGTACTGTCCCATTTTTTCCAGTTTACTCCTATCATGAACTTTATCTTATTCACATGCTAAAAGCCACTAGTCTGACTCTGTTTTTCTTTCGTCTTCTTTTCTTCTGTCCCCCCCCCCCTCCCCCAGGTAGTCAGGGAGGGAATAGCTCTGCTTAGTATGGATTGTTACTCTTTCCAAGCTTAAAGACTCTTGGATATATCGCTTCAGACTCTCTTTTCTGCTGCTATTGCTGCCTTATGCTACATTGGGGAATATAAATGTTATTTTATGCTTCTTTATTTTGTAAGACAGATGATACTCTGGTATTGGAAAGCAATTGTTGTACAAACTATTTTATCAATAAAGTAAAGTTTTCTTTTCCGCTGTTTTAATTTTGTCTGTCTTGTAATTTATCTGCATCTTTTACCTTAAATGCTCCACAGAACTTAGTGCATTCCCTTTGTGAGTGATACTAACGGATGTGGGTTGTTACAAGTGGATCGTTTCATTGGACCTAGAAATGGGTCATTTCATGATATTGGGCCAAGGGATTATTTCATGATTTATATAAGACATGGGTTTGGGATTCTAGTACATTTGATGCAGCGAACCTTGAATCTGTGATGTTATACTTGATTTATTCTTGATTTATCATGTTATCTTAGTCTATCTTGCCTATCTTGACAGCATCCTTATGTTTACTTTCAGTTTATACTTGTCATGTTATCTTTATCTGTTTTTATGCTGAAAGTCACTTGGACTTACCAGTCTTTATGACTGACCCATTTTCTTTCGCACTTTTTCTTCCGTTCCCCCCCCCCCCCCCAGGTTCTCAGGGAGGAAACTCTAGCACTTAGCTTGGATTTCACTTGCTTTCGGTTCAGGTCATGTACGGTTTGATCTTGAGCTATGCTATGGCTGCATTTATGCTACCTTTAGGGAATTAAGCTCCTTTTGTTGTTTCAAGTTTATGCTTCTTTATTTATGCAAGACAGAATTTATTGTAATGGAAAATAATGACCTTGGCCATTTGATGTAAAAGGTTTTGACTCTTTTTGAAAGTAATGAAATTTAGCTTTTGAATCTTCCGATGTTTTATTTATGTTCTGTCTTGTAATAATTCTGTGATTGTTTACCTCGATAACGCTCCTCCAAAACTAGTGCATTCCCTTTGTGAGTGACCCTAGCGGAGATAGGCTGTTACAATGATAACTAATAATAGCATAATATCTTTGTCACCCTCTTCAGTCTCCGTCGTTGCTTCATCCATTTAATCTACCCTACCTAGTTACCTGTTGCATACGTTAAGGAGAGGGGTCAGAACATAAAGTCCTGTGTTACTGAAAATAGTATTTACTTAATGGCCATACCCTATATTTGGAAGGTTATATATGTTAAGGTATGTCTACAAAACACACAAGCACACACATAAACACTTAATATCTGACCAATGAGGTGGATATCCGAGTCAATCGCTTAAGACCTTTAATAGTGCATTTATGGTGAAGACCAACGAGGTGGGCATTCTCGGTCACTTAAGGCCCATATTGACTTATTTAATAAAGGTGGATTCTTATGATCACTTGTAACCTTGAGGCGGACCCTAGCCCCTTAAGACCCCATCCTAATACGTCACCATTCCAAAGTCTATATTCTCACGAGTAATATGAGAAGTAGTACCGTTTAATACCGATTTTAAGGTAGGCGCGGACATAGCCATTTAAGACCCCTCCAGCGGACGTCTCATATTACTACTTAACTGATATTATGGTAGAACACCTATGCCGCTTAAGACCTCCCTTAGACAGTTGGTGAATTAAATAGCATGCTATGTACCACATAAACCAAGTATGTCACTAGGTTTGCCCTTACAAGCTCCTAGAGGAAGTGGACATCCCCCACAAACTATCTTACTCTGTTACCACTATGCCTAACCACTTTCAGAGAAGGAGGGCCCATAGACATACTTCGATTCTAATAAAGGTGGGTCCCATGATATTGGTGCTTATCGAAGGAAAAACTTTGGAAATGATCCTATTCCTAACCACTTAAGACCTAAACTAGATAAAAAAAGAGTCAGACACTTAAGACTTTCCCAAGGCGTATTAAACTTGACTATTTCCACACATAATAGGTTTTTATATATATACAAACACTTGACCTCTCACATTAAACCGTCTACCTGTAGATGCTATATATGTCGGGCAGCTCCGGGCAGACTTCTACTGCAGGTGGGTTTAATCTTGTGTCATAGTGTACTAAACTTGAGTGAGTCATGGCACCCAGACCTCTCACATTAGTCGGATGCACATGTGGTTACTAGATTTGTTGGTTGGTTCCGGGTAGACTTCTACCATAAATGATGACTAAACTCGTGTCTGTGTGTCATTATTTTATATGTAGATAAGACATTCTATACACACAAGCAATCATTATACAGGGACATTTAAAATTCAAACAGTATTCTAATGTATTTATTATGTCATTTTTATGTTGAGTTACGTTGATTATGTTATATATAGAATATTTAATATGTATGATAAACGTCAGTTTTTGTATGGGCGAAGCAACGTTTTAACAGTGTAAATTATCAATTTAGTCAACATTCAAGGCATACAAGTGTAGTTTTCACATCAAACCGTTAAACGCATGACATAATGACATAAGGGCTTAATTAATGATAGCAGTAATGAAAAAATACAACATAAAAATCAAAACTTGCATCCCTAGGCTTATTGGAATAATTTAAGTAATGAATCAAGAACGAGGTGCAAGCCATATACATATATATGTATGTATGTATTTTCATATACACACACACACACACACACATATATATATATATATATATATATACACATAGACCTTTGTTTAATCTAGTTTACCCCTTTTTAAGTTGTTCATAAAAACGTTGACATTTGATTTGTTTCAAATCCAAGTACATTTAGATTATCCATTTAAAATGGATATCCAAACTTATTCGAATAATAAAAGTAATCAAATCTAAATCTTTTTACATCACAAACAAAGATTTAGATAAAAGGATAAATCCAATAAAAGTATACCACCCGAATGTTCTTCATCCGTTACTAAAAAAATCCACAAACCCAATATCGATTAACAATTCTTGCGATATAAATATAAAAACAGGAGATTTGTGGGTTTCATTGTTTGATATTATCGTTATTCCAAACTTCTTTAGGCATACTAATCCATATAAAAATCTACAAATGCAGAATATGTCTAAATAATTACTAATTCCATTCACAATGATTGGAAATGTCATGGGTCTGACGATGTTTTGTCTATTTGTTGTGAACTCCAATCCCTAGAAATCTATATACATAAGAATCAAATAATTAGAGTTCTTAAATATATAAGTCATGTGATTCCAGATTTATATTCTAATTCAAATCCTATAAAAAAAAGAGATTAGAAAAAGAAGAATAGATTTTTGTATGAAGAAGAAAACCTATTATGAATTTCTCTGAAACCAATGGCAGAATGGAGGCACAGATAAAGAGAGAGGCTAGGTTTAGGTATGTGGTCTAGAGGGTTATTTATAGGTGTTTGTGAAAACAAGAACCGTAGGATTATTAAGATTTAATCCTGGTTGTTCATTCTTATAAATTAACCCAAAAAACCTAAACTAAACCCAGCATTACTAGGCATTTTCTGCGCCAGGCGGTCGATCTCCCCCTAGAACGATGGTCGAACGATGGTCAACACTCCCTTAGGGGGCAGTCGACCTCCTGGTCACGAATTTGCCCATAAAACGCTACGAAGGGATGGAAAGTTTTATTTTATATAACGTTAATCAATTTAGTTTATTTCTTTCCTATTAAACATTATTCTTGTCCCCTTTTCTTTATCTCTTCGTTTGAAATTCAAATCTACCTAAGGGAATGTTATTGTTATCCAATTTATTTATCCCTTAAATATATGTATTTTTAATTTAACCATATATATACACACACGTTTACTGTCTGATTTCTTTGTATTGTAATTTCTTCATACAAACACTGTTTTCAACATGTTATAAATGAAAACGTATCATAATTTTGTCACGAATCTAAATAAGATATTTTCATGGCCAAATTCTTAATGCTGCAAAATTTCTTTTTTTTTCAGCCTTCTTATATTTTATTATTTCATTAATTATTATTAATAATATATTTAATATACTTTTATGAGGTGTTACAATCATAGTGACACATATCGAGCTGTGTGCTCACCGTGCGAGGCCTAATAAATTATGACACTCAAGTAGCCTTTACAGGTAATAGATTGTTGACCTAGGTGACATGTTGCAAATGCATGCATAGGAGTAGAACAAAACCATATAATATAGTGTCGCAAGTTTGGGATGTGACCTCACGATCTAACCGCTAAGGTGGATTCTAACCATCAGATTCTTTTTGTCAAACATAATAGGAGTACAGCATAATAGCATATACAACTATAGACACGAAATCATTCTCATATAGGCACAAAGTATAATACAACCTATACCAGCACGCGTTATCCACTCAATTTCCACCACATGAATATCATCTACATATGATGAATAATTGAATAAAGGGATAGTTTGACTAAAGACCATATTAATTTTTAAAATACACCAGGGATTCTTAGCCAAAAAAATGCAAATTAGATCCAGAATTCAGTTACCAAATAATTGCATGAATTTATGCAATTATTTGATGAATAATTGTAGACATTTATGCGGTTATATACAAAATTTGCAGAGATTTCCGTAATTGTTTAATGAAAATTTACAAAAATTGCCATAATTATTCGCCAAAAAATTGTAAAAGTATTTGCAATTATTCATTGAATAGTTGCTATATTGCAATTTTGAATGTAACTATATAATGTCTGCAATTATTCACTGAATAACTATATAACTGTATGTAATTATTCGAAGAATTTGAGGGACCTAATTTGTGTTTTTTTATGGAAATGAGTCTTCATGTATTAAGTTTGATTTAAAGGATCTAAGCCTAATATTCACTTTAATAAATATCACAATAACATTCTATGTCACTACATAATGCATAAATGTTTATTCACTGCTTATAAACTCAACTCAATCACTAACACTCTATATAATTAGTCCAAAGAGTAATTGAATAATTATAACAAAAAATTTCATACCAAACAGTATTATCACTCCATTTTTTAGATTTCTTATCATTAGAATTAAACAACATAGAATCACATGGAAGGATTTTGTCATCCCAAACCATCAATTAAATCTATATCAACAGTAAATCACTCATAACATTGAAATCAATATTGAGAAGATGAGAAATCAAAATACTCAGAAATCATGTATAAAATTTTTATAATATTAGAAAGATAACATTTACGATATTTTTGATTGCTTCACTTAGAATTTACCATAGTTTTATATGATTTGTATGTTTAAATAAATATATCAAACTAAATATAAACTATACTTCTTAAGATTTTGTTAGTTACCTTAGTCTTTTATGTAATCAAATATTAATTTAAATATTATCTATATACTTAGGGAACACTTTAGAGATAGAAAGTAGTTTACGACAACCAACCATCGCATATATTAATTATTTCATAATATTCTATAGCCAAATATTATTTATAATAACTCTAAACCATCTAATTCAAGTTATCATATTTATACTCGATTGGATAACTTTTATAAGAAATAATCACTTTGAAATGTAATAAAAAGATACTCATCGATTAGTAAAAAATAAAATCAAGTATAATCTAAAAAAAACTCAAGTATAATCTTGTTATTCACATTAAATATCATGTTTCTCATTGTTAATCAAATTAATTCCAAAGTTAAAATATTCAATAATGACATTAGAGAACTAGCTTTATTCTTTTCAAAGCTCCAAAATAGTTTATAAAGCTAAATATTACCTATTGCTCTTATTTTATATTTTCTTATAATTAAAATCTGTTGTTAAATGGTTTTTAGCTACAGAAATCAATTTATTATATGTTACAATTTTAAATAAACATATTTTTTCCAAAACTTTATTTATATTCAAAATCTCATAAAATAACATATGGAATTTGTAAAATATACAAATATCATTCAAAAACCATAAATATTTTTCTATGATTTTATAAGTTTTTCATAGGTTTATTTATATTCATGCATAATATTTAAAAACGATATGCAAAATTGTCTTTAAATGTTTATTTTAATTTATTTAAATAAGAACATCATCGTATACATTGATTATAAACCATTTAAACATGCATACGCATACCATGCAAACACACATACACATGCACATGCTATGACATGCATAAAATACACAAGTGCACATACGCTGAACGTACACCACTCCACCCCACTTTCGTTTAGCAAACACATGTATACACATAAGCAAATTCAACCTAATATCAAACACACATGGACATACTCACACAGTCACGCAAACGCGGCAGATACACATGCAAGCATGTCACAGAATAGTCGTCTATGACCGATCCACTGGTCTGTACCACCTAGAGAAAATATGCTCTAGGTCGAGCTTCCGCCAAACCATTTCAATCATAATTACTTCCAATTTATTGTAATGTTCATCCATATTCATATATGCAGTTTGTTCATATATATACATATACAAATACATACACACATATTTGTGTGTGTATGTGTGTGCACGCGCGTGCATGTATGCGCATGCAAATTTACGTATTTTGACATAGATATGTGCGAGAATAAATTTACCAATGCATTTCACTTACTTCTTCCTTTACTCTCTTTCCCTAACACACACCCACAATCCCAACAAACTTAGAACCACAAGCAAGATTCACGACTAAGTGCATACAAGTTTCAAAAATCACATATTTAAATCTAGTGATTTTTTGTAATTGTTGAATTTGTTTTGAATTTCCAAAGTGATGAGAATTTTGTTTGCAGTGCTTTCGGTGGAAAATAATCAACATATGGGTGAATGCAACTGATCGTGTAAGAAGAAGAGATGATTTTATAAACTTTAGAGTGTTAAAATTAAATTTGGATTAACAAGATGGGCTTGGGCCGAATAGATATAAATATATTTTTATTTCTCTTTTCTGTTCTAAACTAGTTTTCTACCTTAAAAAAATCATTTTTGTTTCTACTAACTTTTTATATTAGTTACAATATTTTAAAATTTTACTAATAAAATTCAACTTATTAACTTTTAAATGATCAAATTTTATGATTTAAAGCTTTCTATTAAATACTTTAAAAGCCAATTCGCAATTCAAATTCAATTAATTAAATTGTTATTACTAACTTTAGTTATAACTTACAAATTGAGTAGTTAAACTGAGGTAAGTTATAACCCATTGGTCTTTGTTGGTGGGTACGATCTTGCCGGTAGAAATAATGTTACAACAAAGAACTTGCAGTCGGCAATTGACATTTAGCAACAGAAGAAAAGTACGAGATATGACCATAGAAGGATCTATGTTCAATTCTAACATTCTAAACTCTATACGAAGTAATTTAGTGAGTAAGGGTTAAGAATCACCAATTGTTTATTGTATTGGAAGAGAGGAGAGAGTGACAGAATTGTGGAGTTGTTTGGAAGAAAAGCAAGTATGCAAGACAGTTTTCTATGAAAATGTCTTGTGATACTACAACAAATTGAAGAAACCGGAAAGATAATCTGAAATGTATTGTTGAATGTAGTTTAAAAAGCTATTACGAGCTATGATACGTTACCGAACCATCTGAGTTGCAACCCTAGATTTTTTACTAGTTTTATGGGCCTTGGGCTCCATTTTACCCCATTTTCACAACAAAAATTAGGATTGCTACAACAATAAGCTAACGGATTCCATATCCTTGCAAATGTATCGAATGAGACATCCATCTACAATTTTCCACTTGCTATCAAGGAAACATCCATATGGGATGTGATCACATCACTTTCCTTCATAATTATGATTAACTTCGATGGGCTCGGCTTTAAAAAAAATACTTGGACCTAGAGAAGACGCTAGTAAACAAACTATACAAAAGAATGAATTTAGGCACCTTTCATTTTTAGTTTCACTTTTTTAAGATCACATTACGTGGTATTCTCCGACATACATTACTACATATAAGAAACCTATTCTAACAATAAAAATGTCCCTTTCTTCGTTTAGAGTCTGTATATAAATGGCCTTCATTACATCCTTAATATTTTCTGATTTTGATATCCTTTTTCTTGCTGAACATTTAGCGCTCTTACGAAATTCAAGACTCCAATGGTTACTTATACAAGTGTGGAAAATCACTTCGCATGTAAATGTATCAATATTAGCTAGCACAATATCATGTACTATTAAGTTGACATAGGTATAAAATTAAAACCATATAGGTTCATAGTGGAGAATGGATTTCCAAAAAATGATCAGGCAAAGGAACTTTCTTATCCGATGGCTACACCTCTAAAGGATTCCCTGAGAACCACACTGGCTCTGTGGCAACACAAAGCTGGGTTACCTCTGTAACTACGTAACTAACTATCACGAGTATGCCACCTCTTGGCCATTACAAACCTTTAACTAGGGACCCGAACACCAACACCACATAAGTAAAATACTTGGGGTCTATACCATGGTACTAATTAAAATTATCTAAAAGGAATTGGTCATACTCATAACCTTGCTGCACTACTCCTGTTTCGGTCATTTTCAGGGTGTGAGGCTTGACAAAATCTCATTACATAAAGCTACGCTTTACCCTAAAGCCATGCTCTGATCATCTGCAACTCAATCACTTAGCATGCCATATTTTTATTTCATAACATATAATTGATAATCACTAACTGTATCAACATTTAGCTCACACGTCTCAAAGAAGGGTGTTACGCTAAGAGAATAAATTCTCTACCACCAAACAGAAATATGTTTAATAAAGATCAATTAGTACATTACAAAATACAATGTTCGGCACACATCAATAAGTTCATTCTGGGTATAAACGAAACCGAAGGCATTTTATTCCTCATCCAACAAAGCAGAGAAGTTCTTGCAAATTCGAAAATCCTCCAAATAAGTCTAAACCACTGTTATATAAATAATTAATCTCAAGATGGAAGCTACCCATTTGAGACCATTAACAAGCAGTCCTTCCGATGTGAAGGTTATTTGTCTTCAATCACCATTTCTTTAAAAAAAAATTGCTTTAATATGTCATATTATTATTTGGAATGGTTGTCAGATAGAAATTCTGATCCCGGACTTCTCGAATAATAAACGTTATTTAAACGATATAGACATATAGGATTTCAATTAAGTCTCAACTTAACTTATACTTTGGAAACTCCCATCTATCATTAAAAACACTTCTTATTTATTTGGAAAGTTTTAACAAGTTTTTATGTTTAGACCTTACAAACCCCATTATTAAGTAAAAAGTGTTTCAAAATCGTTGCTAAAAGCGTTACAAATTGACTTATTTAACTAGTTTAATAAAAATAACTTTAAAACTTATAATTTAAATCCAAATCACTTTGAAAACATTTAATATGATATATAACTTTTTTACCATATTTTAATAATTTTTAAATACTCTTTTTAGTGGATTTCTAAATTCGGTCATCAAACTACACTACTGGAAAATTGCTTCTTTATTTGAAAATAATTATCATTAAAAACCAAACGTTTTTCTTTTTTAAAAATTCCAATTTAAAGTGCATTTGTTATTTCAGTTTAAAGTTTACTGTCGAATTCATGAACTACCGCAGCATGGCAAACTATATTCTAACTGTATTTAAACTTCCTAAAAATAGTCCGGTTTATTTCAAAATAGGTTAAAAACTATTTAAAACATATATAAGACTATGTTAAAAAAACATTTCAAAATTTCAACTTAAAATTTAAATATTTATTTTTAATGAATATTATATTGTTATTTAATTAATAAAATATTATTATTTTTCAAAAATTAACTTTTTCGAAATCGAAACATTCCAAAACCCAAATTAAATATTATATAAGCTAATTGTAACATTCGGTTTGAGTTAAACCATCATCTACATAGTTAAACCAAACTTCAGCATAAAAAACGAAACCGATTTTACAGGTTAAAACTTGAATGTACCGTTTTATATTAAAACCTTGTTTAAATAAACTTCCACCTTTACAAATCTGTAATCACATTAATTTCATTTCTGTCCAGGTTCAAATAGCAAATTACAACTTTTATTTTTACACTATATTTTAATGAATATAATATTCATTTATATTACTCGATAAGCATGAGACTTAACCATACCCAAATATTTCCATATAGGTGGGTGTAACATGTGCAGTATGACATTATATCACTACTAACAACCATTACAATATTCATAACATCCATTCAACCATATAATAACATATAAATCACAGTATATATGCATAAGCATTTGGTAATCAACGCTTACGCTTCGTTTAATAACTAACTAACTATAAATTCACAACAATCAACATATCATCCATATTAAATAAATATAAGTGAAAATTTATCACCTTAGGTTTCCACTCCACTTAACTTTACGAAGGACTTCCTACCTAACTGAGATCGCTTCGGACTGATTGTTGATCCTTACCATTTTCTTTAACAGTAACATTATTATTATTATTTTATAAATAGGAGGAGGAAGACGCTCAGCTAGGGTGGTTGATGGCGTGGAGAGGTGGTGGCTATGACCGTGGGTTCTGGGGGTATGAAGGCGTGAGGGGTAGCGTTTGGCCTAGTTGTGGTAGGTGTTGGGGGCATGGGGATGAGGGGTGGTAGGTGGCCTAGGAGGGAGGAGGTTGGGGAGCAGGTGCTAGGGATGGCCAAAATAAGGAGAGGAGAAGGAGGTGGGATTGGGTTTCTAGGATGGAGGAAGGGGAGGCTTACAGCCGAAGTTGGAAAAGGGAGAGGGGAGGCCTAGGCAAAATTAGGGAGGAAGGAGGTATGAAGGAGATGAGTGAAGAAATGAGAGGGTGGAGGGCGTCTTATATAGGTGGAGAGGAGGCTTAAGAGGAGGACAACACATGAGACACATTTCGCTCATGCATGGAATGCTTCATGCATGTTGATTGTGTCCGTGACGCTTGTTTAAACATGCAGAGGTGGGTTTTTAATATCACTTCTACCAAATGCTATGAAAACTAAAGACAATACTTAACAAAAATGCTACCACTCATGTTATCAATCACTTAGCTTGTAAAAATATATTTTACCAAGTTATAATTTAATTACTTAACTTGTCAAAATTCCTAGAACGTTACATTTCCATTAGCCCTTCCTCTTAAATTAATTAATAATATAATTAATTTAGTAATATCAGACTTAACTGTTTCATAAAAACAATTATTCCAAATTATTAATCCTTAGGTTAATTTCTGACTTACTTGCTTATAAAACTTATTAAAATATAAGAATCTACTATATAAATCATTTTATAATACTTTACGAAAACCAATTATGAAATATGGATTTATTTATACAACTTCTATTTTATATAACTTATATGAATAAAATTGAAAATCTTGCTTCGGTTATAAAAATAAACTTTATAGGTTCAATATAGGTCAATTCGCCTAACGACAAATCAACGTCTTAAAAAAATGGATTTTAGGTCATCTGCTACCAATCACTTAATTAAAATTATTTGTTGATTAATGACACATCAATATCGAATTCAATTCAACAATAAACATCCAAACAGGTTTTTACATTATTTGGATTAACCTGTTCATATATGAATAATATGAAAGAAAGTAACATACAAAATATTTGAGGAAACCTGTTGGATCCCTCCAGTAAGTTCTTTCTGCATCATAGCTCTAATATTAATTTGTATATGGATATAAAATAGATAATCAAATATAATTCATTTATGATTATGGAAATATAAATACCGACAATCATCAATCAATTAATAATCGTCCAAAGCATCCAAACATATAATTTATACTAACAATAGTGAATATTATTATATGAATTTGATCACATCATAGTATATCAGAAAGCATTAGAGTTAACTCATATTTCATTCCGATTCGACGATTCCACGCTGATTCATATTATTTTAAACGAGCGTTTAAAATGAGATAAAAGTTCGAGTATCTCTAAAGCACTCCAAACCAGCTCGTACGCGTGGATATCGTCCACGTAATTCCAACATTTTTTGTTTCATCCAATTCTGATCATCTATCAACGATATACATTGGTTACATCTTATACACAAATTAAATTGATTAATTAATTCACTAATTACTTCATTATCGACTAATACCTTAATTAATGTTAATAATAACGTTATTTACTCACGATTAAGCATTCTAGGTGATTCGAACTCCCTCATCACTAAAAATCCACCGTCGCAGCCACTCTGCTGAACTCGAGCCAAACCCGACACCACCGTTGACACCCTCGATCAGAGAAGACCCCACTCCAGCAAACCCGAGTCCCCAATCGCCACCGAGTGCCCTAGTATTTGAGTTGAACAGAAAATACTAATACTCCAATTTCTCCGAATACGCTGGACAGCCGACCACCGGACTGTCGCCGCTCCCTCCGCCTCCTTCTTCCTTTACCTTTTTCTTCATATACCAAGATATAAAATTGTCCCCATCGGCCAGAAATCAATAAAGAATGAAGCCCATATTTTCCGTTCATTCGCCATTTCCAGGATAACTCCAACCCTCGTTCTTCAATCAACCAATGTATATGAGCTCATCCAGCATCTATGCACGTTTTTGATATTGAAAGCTTTGTGGGAAACGGTATGGATCATTCAAAAAAAATTTGGCCATAGGTTAAGTTGAAGAAGGTGGCGGCTAATATAGAATTAAGGTTAGGAATTTGAAATGAATTTATAGTGAAGATATTTTCAATATTTCATTCGATTATATTCTTGCTCGATGTTTTAAGCTCGTAAGATCTCATACTCCTTTCGATCACCGTGAAAATTTACATCCTGCTATTCCAACATTCCAGACTCGATGAAACTAATTTCGTCGAATTCCGAGATTAGTTGAAAAACGTCTATTTTGAATTTAAACTATAAATCGATATGTGTTTATATCGCGTATGATCACATAATAACTTTGATTGACACGAAACTGGAAATTTTTCAATAATTAAACATTTTGGATTTTATAAAATTATTTTCGTTCAAATCCGAGATCATTTGAAAAATGACTATTTTTATGTTTTAAATTAAATTAACGAAATATAAATCGATTTTAAACAATTAAATCTATTGATAATAAATTATTATTGTATATATTCATATAAAATTTATGTTAATTGTTAGAATCATTTTTGATTCATTTTTAACTTAGAAATCAATTATTTTTCATTTTCGTACTACGATAATTTAATATATTTAAAATTAAATTGTATTTCGCTTATTAAGTTGATAAACCCCATGCAAAAATCCATTTATATTCCCAATTCAACATTTTAAAACAAATTTTGAATCTTAAAAGTTAAATGGATAAAAAATTGGGTCGTTACACTTATGGAACACTATAGAGTGATAAATTAGTGTATGACAACCAGGCATGATATATATTAATTATTTCATAATATTCTATAGCCAAATATTATGTATAAATAACTTTGAACCATCTAACTCAAGTTATTATATTCATAGTTGACTATACAACTTTTATAAGAAATAGTCACTTCAAAATGTACAAAGAAAAAATGCTCATCTATTAGCGAGAAGTAAACTCAAGTATAATCTTGTTGTTCATATCCAGTTTCTCAATCTTTAATAAAATTAATTCCAATGTTAAAATATTCAATAATAACATTAGAGAACTAATTTCATTCATTTCAAATCTCCTAAATATTTTGTAAAGCCAAATATTACTTATTTCTCTTATTTTATATTTTATTATAATTAAAAAATGTTGTTAAATGTTTTTTAGCTATATAAATCAATTTGTTATATGTTACAATTTTAAATAAATGTATATTTCCAAAAACTTTATTTATATTAAAAATCATATAAAATAACATATGGAATGTGTAAAATATACAAATATCAATCAGAAAACATTAAATATTTTTCTATGATGTTATAAGACTTTCATAGGCTTATTTATATTCATGTATTATATTCAAATAAAATATGTAAAGGAGTCTTTATATGTCTATTTTAATTAATTTAAATAAAAAATTTAGCATATGCATTGACTATTAACCACTTAGCCATGTTTGAACACACCATTCAAACACACACACATGCGTATGCTATAGCAAACATAAATTACACAAGTGTTGTGGTGACCCGAACTTCCCTTTGAAGGAAAGAACGGATTGCTATGAGGAAAAGATGAAACAGAACACAGACAGAAGAACATTTCATTGCTTATTACAACAACTTCCACCAGAGTACAAGAATATAAAGAGTATGAACAAATAATATACATTTGATAAATATCAGAGATTACAATACATTACATAGCGGTGGAAAATAATACAAAACACAACTGAAAGAGATAAATGGATACAGAGCTTTTCGGATATCGTTCTAGCTGTAAACCAGGATACTGTGAATATAGAAATGCAAAACCAAAACTACTAGCTACCCGTGTGGAAAATAGGGGCACCCAGAGTTTAGGTTAAAACAATAAACTCCAGGTCAGTCCTGTGACTGGTGCGAGAACTAAAACAGTTATTAATTTGATTCTTAAAATTCGGTAAATCAAGGGACCACGCCGTATAACATGGAACGGGTTTCCTCCCAAGGATACTAGTGCATAAACAGTTATAAGCAGCGCAATGCTTTTTCGAAAAATGAAGCTATTATAAGACCCAGGTCCCATCACACAATGCAACACAAGCCGGAGGATAGGGTTTTACCTTATAATAGCCAAACATTCTTAGTACGTTTAAAACAAATCATTTTGATAATATTACAGTGTAAAGTGTATAAAACAACTTCAAATATAAATGTATTAATCATAGGCAACATGGGTACCATCTATCATGTTTCCAATACTAGGCTCTACAATCAAAATCGAAATGTAACGTATTGGAAATTGGATTTCCGTCATGAGTCGAGGCAGGGGATCATCCTTGCCAGCTTTGAGACACTCTAGCAAATGCCTCAGGGTTCGGACGCTCGCGAACCCTTGGATCTTCAGGGCCGATCCACACATAGTGGATTAGTAATACTTGACGTTTCTCTGTGTTGTAGGATGTAACACCCCACATCTGTTAGTGTCACTCACAAAGGGAATGCACTAAGTTCTGTGGAGAATTTTAGGGTAAAAGATGCAGATAAATTACAAGACAGACAAAATTAAAACAGCGGAAAATAAAACTTCACTTTATTGATAAAATAATTGGTACAACAATTGTTTTCCAATATCAGAGTATCATCTGTCTTACAAAATAAAGAAGCATAAAAATACATTTATATTCCCCAATGTAACATAAGCCAGCCATAGCAATCCAAAGCCGATGTATCCAAGAATCTTCAAGCTTGAAAAGAGCAACCGTCCCAAAACTAATCTGAGCTATACTATCCCCTCCTTAACTACCTGGGGGGGGGGAACGGAAGAAAAGAAGACGAAAGAAAACTGGGTCAGACATAAAGTCTGATAAGTTCACTTACTTCTAGCATGTGAACAAGGAAAAACAAAACGACATGAATTAATTGAATACAAGACAATACCAGGATGATAGGGCCAACATGATAGGATAAGATTAACACAAGATATGCTAAGACAAGATAAACTGGATATGCTTTAATACTTTCTCCGCTTCGCTATTAACTTGTTATTATGGTTTTTATGTCTCTGCACCACCTATCTAGTGTCTCAACTAGTAATCTGTCTAAAATAATAACGTGATCGCAATCCCAGAAATTGTGGTTGCCTTTAGGCGTACATTTATTATTTATTCCCTAGATCTATTCTAGGGTTTTATATCAAAGTGCTTCCTAGATTCCACTCGAGTTTACGCGGCTTATCTAATGCTTCACAGATTCAGGGTTTATGCCACCTAGGTCCAACTAGGGATTACGCTACCTGTCGAACGATGCCCCTAGTCTAGGACACACTACCTAGAGCGGTATATGTTCCTAGACTTTCCCCATGTATGTGTCGCGAATCGTTTATCGCTGTCTAGATGCACATGTCCTGAAATGTGCGACCCGAGTCCCGCGGCAGGGCTGCTCTAGAAACACGGAACTCGGTCGGGAGCTTTCAGATATCTGCCGATGCAGATGCTAAGGTCTGTTTTTCCAGTGGCTATGGTCCTACTTGACCCTTCCCTCAACTAATGAAAGGCACATCTTGAAAAATGAGAACTATACGTAGGCCCTCTATGCCCTACTAACCTATGGCCATCCTCACCCGTAACTAAATAGCAAGTATATGGTCTTTTGGAGTTCTCCGCCTTTCCGCTTTACATATTTCGACTGACTCAAGATGGTAGGTAGACAACGAGTCGCTATCACAGGGCTACTGGTCTCGCTGAATCACGCTGGTTCATCCTAGTCTTTAGGTTGCCATATATTGCAACCAAGGCATACCCTTGGTTCTTCTCACGCAGACCTTAACCTCTGTGAGGCCAGGCGGATCATCTGCATTCTCACAGAGGGATACCAAGAGTACCCTTACGTCCCCTCGAAGCCTCGGGCTTCGTAACCCAATTCGTTGGAGCCTTCTTTAAGATCAGATGGACGTTCGCTCCTCTTCGTGTTATACTAAGGATTACCACTTAGTTTTTCTAACTAAGGTTTGCCACTTAGTGTATTGAATCTTCGTTTTCTTAACTAAGGTTTACTACTTAGCCCTTTTTAACTAAGGTTTACTACTTAGTCCTCTTTCTCGTCAAGTTGGATTGGTTAAGTGTCATTAGTCAATTCAAGTTAACTTAACCCATTCCTTTGTCATATTAAACTGGTTAAGTGTTATCAGCAATTCACGTTGACTTAACCATACTAGCATCAAGTTATATTGTTTAAGTATTTACTTAACCCTACCCATTCATCTTGTATTGGTTAAGTGTTTCTTTTTAACTTAACCTTGGCTATCTGTTTTAACTAACATGTTATAACGGTTAAGTGTTCCCTTAGTTAACTTAACCCTAACATATTCTAATGGTTAAGTATTGTCCCTTCATGTTTTTAACTTAACCCTATTCATTTATCACACTCTGATGGTTAAGTGTTCAAGCTTACTTAACCCTACGGTCTAGTCCAGCTAACATATTAAATTGGCTAAGTGTATTAAATTTACTTAACCCCAACCTCTAGTCTAGTTAGCATGTTAAATTGGCTAAGTGTATTGAATTTACTTAACCCCCACTTTCTAGTCTGGTTAACATATTAAATTGGCTAAGTGTTTTTCTTAGTTACTTAACCCCTACAAATCTTGTCTTGTAACCATGTTAAGTTGGTTAAGTGTTCTAGTTAACTTAACCCTATCGTTCTAACTTAACTGTGTTAAGTTGGTTAAGTGTTCCTATGGACTTAACCCTCCCATTCTAGCTTAACTGTGTTAAGTTGGTTAAGTGTTCTTATGGACTTAACCCTCCCATTCTAGCTTAACTTTAATTGTCTTATTAAAGCACCAGCCACTCACATTAGACAGGTATTGTTGTGGCTACCGGTATGCCGGTTGGTTCCGGGCAGTCTTACGCCATAACTCAGTCTAACCTCGGGCCTTTAACGGGCTCAATGCCTTAACCTCCCACATTGGATAGGTATTGTTGTGATCACTGGACAGCCGGGCGGGTCCGGGCAGGTTTACATCACAACTCAATCCAACCTCGGGTTAAGCATGTTCGTATTGTCTAAATTTACTTTTCTCATTTAATATAAATTCTATAAGTAAATTTTCCCTAATTTACTTATTCCATTATTTCTCTTTTAATGTACATTGTCGACATTTATTATTATGGCCCATTTTCCCTATATATCATATTTATAATTTTTGGTATGTAAATTATACCAAATTAAGTGTCACTAACCATGATTATTCTAAACATGACAATTACTCACAATTATGACTAAATTCAAAATTGGTGCTAATATACTTATTATGCCAAATTAACTTTAATTGACCCAATTCTGATTTAACATCCTAATTTACAGTTTATGGCAAGACTAGAATTATTATTCTATTTTACTGTTTACGCCTAAAATTTAGCTTACTTGCCAATACTAAATTTAATATGTCAAATTACATATTCCATAATTCATGTCAAATTTTCAAATTTGCGTTCTAATAAACATGCCATAATACATGTTCTAAATTATGTCAATCATAATTATGTTCATGTTCCACATTATGCCAATTTCCAAGTTTACAACCATGTTTAAGTCAAATTTATGATTTGCCCAAATCGTATTCCCATCGTTCGTGTAATCGTGATTTCATCCTAGATTATAGATAAATCTAGATTCGTGGATAAAAAGGGAATGAACCAAAATACCATGAAAAGATAGACATAATGACTGGAAGAAGATGATAATTCACTAATCACAGATCTAACACTGAATAAATTGATTAAAGCATCGAAGGCCTATAGATCTGATAATATTATGACATAAAAAGGGTTGAACAAATAACATAGGTTCAAGTATATGGGTAGATCTAACTTAATAGATAAATTCCCATAATCAAGATCCAAGGATAATTAAGGATAAACTGAATAGATAATCAAGTTTAGATCCAATCTCACAGTCATAATCCTAGGCAATAATATCATGTTCATGAATCATAGGTAATTATCCACTATTGTCCTTGTCATAGTCATAGGCATTGGTTTATGCTCCTAGTCAAAGGCTTATGTTCATAGTCAAAGGCTTATGTTCATAGTCAAAGGCTTATGTTCATAGTCAAAGGCTTATGGTTACAAAAGCCACAGTTCCATAGTCATAATCTTAAGCATTGGCAATTTAGTCACAATGTGTTCTAGGCCATAATCAAGAATCAGATCCAAAGTCATAAACAAGCACAGATTTAATGAAATGATAAGGCATATTTCTTATATTCTTTTAATTTCATGTCACAAATAGAAAAGGCGTTCAAATCTAAAAAGTAACCGACTTACATTGATTGGATCTAGAAAAGAATAGAAAGATAGCGTTGCTTGAAGCCGTTGAATCTTTACTTGAATCCTAACTTGTTTTGAATCTTCTCTTGAAAGACTTGAGCAGCATATCCTCGTCTTGATTTATATTTTATTTTAATCTATTTATTTAGATTTAGAGGAAGAAGAAGAAGCCACGTCTATCAAGAATTTGTGCACCATAAGGTTAGAGAAGAATGGTGCAAAAAGAAGGAGCCTAGGGGCTGTTTATATTGGATTGCAAGTTAATTTGAGCCGTCGATAAAGCCAAGCTTAATCAAAGCCATCCGTTCTAAAGAGAAACCAATTTTGTTCACCATTTCTTTCTTAATGTACATTTACTATTATTTGTCAATCCATATAAATACGTACACATTAGATACATCCCCCTTTCCATACTTATTATTATTTTTGTATGCACATTAGATACATCCCCCCTTTACACACTTATTATTATTTTTATATGCACATTAGACACATCCCCCCTTTACACACTTATTATTATTTTTGTATGCACATTAGATACATCCCCCCTTTACACACTTATTATTATTTTTTGTATCTTTAGTGTTAACAGAAAATTCGGGGTGTTACATAGGACCTATCCATCGGCTCCGTAGAGACCGATATATATGAGACGCCTCGCATTCCAACAACCATACAGGTAAAAATAATATAAATCTCAGGGCTTGTAAAACGCTGACACCGCCCATAGCTAGAAAGAAACGTCGTGCACTCCCTGCAGTCACGATCCTGTTTTTGACTCATACCATGGTGTGAGGCTCGTGAATTAACGCTATACACAGGCAATTCACGCCATGCGACTGATGTCTATTGATATATAACCTCTGAGCTCGTACGTCTCAGAGAAGGGCATTAAGCAATAGAATAAATTCTATACTTCCAAATAGATATATATTTAACAGAAATCAATCAACACAGAATAAAATTCAATGTCAGACACACAGGCAATTTACAAGTTCGTTCTGGGTCTGAATGAAACCGGAGGCACCTTATTCCTCGTCCCGTATATCCAATACAGGAGAGAGGTCCTCGCATATCTGTCGATCTCCAAATATGTCTGGACGATCACCACTAATTACCTTGTCTTGGGTGTATAGCCCAATCAAGACATCAGTAATCATCCAAACGATGTGAAGACCTCCGGTCTTCAACCACTGTCTTCATCATCGACTTATCGTCGAATCGATTATTCAGAATGGGTATAAACCCCGCCTTTTCGAATAATCCGCGTATACAATAAACAAGTGTTATAAAAACACAACATACGCCTCATTGCAATTCTGAATATTCTTTTATTTAAATATTCATATCCTTCGGCAAAGGTTCCCATTAACTTTATCAAAGATAAATTCTTTAAATTTATTCTTTAATCTTCCTTTGGATATCATTCAAACCATATTAAGGTTTCTCAAACTAGTCGGGATTAGCGCACCTTACCGAAGTAATCATTTATTTAATTTACCAATCCCAACCTATTCATCCCATGGTGCAAAACTGGTAATACTCCATATCTAACACCACGGTGTTATCGGTAAAATTAATTACCATTTCACGTTCAAATCTACTTAAAGATTTAACTATCGCTTTGGAGCAAAACTGGTGATACTCCATTCCCGGTCATTTCAATCTGATTAAAGATTCATTAAAACTCCACTTAGTTTTAATCTTCCCGAAAATCAATATTGATGATTATTCAAAGCTAAGAAATCAATCTTATCTTTAACTAGGTTAAAGAACCAATGCCATTTAAGACACGGTTCACGATAAACCCAAAATCACATTCCATCAGTCTTTAATAGTAAATTAGTAAGATAACAATTCCCTAAGTATTAATCCCAAAGGCCGAAACCAACATCAGATCAATACTTAAGAAACCATTCAACTTAGCAAATCTCCAGTTAGTTTCTAATTTTTCTTAACTCCATTGGGTTTAAGAACAGCATTTTTAAAGATACCATTCACAACAAACCCAAAATTCAATTTAATTCAATTCCAATTAAATATTAATTAATTGGTAAACTTCATTAAACCTTAATAAAAAGATTTAATCTTTTCTCAACTGGGTTTAAGAACAGTGTTAATGAAGACACCGTTCACGACAAACCCACAATCCAATTTGATATTAAATACAAGGCTCTGAATAGGAAATATACCGGCTTATATTCAATATCAAATTCTGCAACTAACAGATGTCGTATTGGAATAACGATATATATATATATATATATATATATTTCAAATTCCTCCACAATACCCTTATAATCACGAAATCCAATATCGAAATATTCCGAAGATACTTTCGATTCAAATCCACTCCCATTCTTATATTGGAAATTTCTGGTTATTTTCAAAAACCATTCAAAATCCAATTTATTTATTTAAAAATATTGGAATTTTAATTCTAGTTCATAACTAGTTCATTTCGATAAAAATATATTTTTATCCTTTCGATAAAAATATATTTTTATCCTTTCAAATATGGAAATTTTCATCCCAATTCTTTCCAAATCATTTATTATGATTTTACACAAATTATCTATATTTTTAATAATTTTATCAAGGCCCATACAGTCGATTTCCATAAACGGTCATCGAACTGCACTTACAACGACCTTTTCCAAATTTGATTTGGACATAATTTCAAATCCAACCGTTAGATTTCTAATTTCTTGTATTTGTTAGAAAGCTCTTTTTGATATGAACCCAAGGTTCCGGCTTTAGGAGAATCCGACGGCCGGATCCCCTGTAATGTCCGTTTGAAGTCAATGGTCGAAATTCGCGAACTACCGCGGCGCGGCGCGTTCTTTTCAGGCCAACATATATATATATATATATATATATATATAACATATACATTATATATAATTAGTCAATTTCCATTTAAAACTTATTTTATAAATCGTTTTAAATTCGTTTTCAGAACGATTTCAACTTCATATTCAATTTTAAATCAAAATTGAATATTCAATATCATCGATATATATGAATGATAATATTTTCAAACATCAGATTTTGAAATCGCTTCCTTTTCGATATTGTAAGGGCCATCGAAATCTGGTAGGCTTTGCAACCATCCCTTCATCCCCAAGCAGCAGGTAATACCCTCCGTGGTGTACAACTGGTCCCCCAGTACACTTGTTTTACGACGACCCTCTCGAGCCTCCCGGCCACTGCCTAACCAACCCCCGCAAGGGACATGTGGGGGTAAGCACCACTAGTGCCTGGAGCGCCTCTCCTCCCTCTTCCTCGTGGCGAAGGTCGATCGACGTATCGTTGCGCGGATTCAAAGAAAATTCAAAACCTAGTTTTGAACGCATCAGTGAGGTAACGGCTGAAGCTATAGTATAGCGGTTTAAAGCGCTACGGTTTTTGATTTCACTGTAAAAATCATATCTTTTTTGTTTGTTGAAGAAATTCAGTGAAACAAGAGATAGTGGACTCGTGTGGATGTCTTCTACATTCTAGAAGAGACCACATATTTTTCTGAGCCTTCTGCTATTTTAGGTGGAGTGGAATCCAAGGTGATATTTCTGAATGATAAATAGAAGTGAAATGCTTATAAATATATATATATATATATGCCCCTCGTCCACAAACCATGGACGATATTTATTGGTTGTGATTGGTGTGAAAATTGGTTGATTACAAATGGTTGATTAGAATTGTTTGTGGTTAAAATTGATTGATTGTGGTTGAAAAATACCCGTTTGTGGTTGAGAATTATTTGGTTGAAACCACATAGGATTAGTTTGTGGAAATAAAAAAAATATACATGCCACCTGCGTGTGAACTAGATGCATGAAATCCCCATTGTCAAAAGCTACGAGGCTTTAAGGTAGAGCGAGGAGCCGTACTAGGGACGGCCCCGGTTTTAACTACCCTGCCATTATGCTGCCGAAATTTTGAATAATATTCATGTGTTAGAATTATTTTCATGTGTTGAAACTATATTCGTGTGTTGAATAGAAAACCTTCATGTGTTGAATAGAAATTCATTCGTTGAATTGAAATTCATGTGTTGAATGGTATTCGTGTTTTAAAATAAATTGTTTTATAATAAAAATCATATTTTTATCATCTATATGAAATATATAAAATAGTCGTGTTTTGAAATAAATTGTTTTACAATAAAAATCATATTTTTATCATCTATATGAACTATATAAAATAATCGTGCTTTGAAATGAATTGTTTTACAATAAAAATCATATTTTTATTATATACGTGAATTGTAAAAAAAATAGTGAAGTGTTGAAATGGAAGTTAGTTTGATAAAAATATCATTTTTATCAAAGGTATGAAAAGGAATTGGTTTTGAAATCAAAGAATAGATTATATTTATATATATAAATATAATTAAAATAAATCGAATAACAAAGCTGCAATTCGTATTTTGAAACCGTGATTTCAAACGATTAGTGCGGGAGATCCGACCATCGGATTTTCCCGAAACCGAAACCGTTGGGTTCGCTTTGGAAATATCATTCCAACGACACATACTTTGTGAAGATCCAACGGTTGGATTGTCTGGAATGTTTAATTCAAATCTGAAGAAAAACAGCGCCAGAATCGATTATATATATATATATAATTAAATTAAATCGAATAACGACGCTGCAGTTCGTATTTTGAAATCGAAACTTCAAACGATTGTACCGGGAGATCTGATCGTCGGATTTTCCCAAAATTGGAACCGTTGGATTCGTTTTGAAAATATCTTTCAAATGATGTAAATTTTGTAAAGATCCAACGGTTAGATTTTCAGATATGTGTAAATCAAATCTGAAGAAAAACAGCGCCACGGCCGCATGATGGCCCGAAGCGTCGTTTGAATAAATTGGCTATTTTAAAATAAATAAAAATAGCGATAAATCGTTATAAAATATTATAAACGATATGGAATGTGAAATTTAGAAATTAATTGAAGGTTAGCTAAGTCGAATGGTTTCCTGTTTTTAATCTAATGTTGGTTTCGGCCTTCGGGGTTGATATTTGGGAAATCATTCTCTTACTGATTGACGGTTAGTGACTAATGAATTGGATTGAGGCGTATGTTGTGTTTGTGTAGCACTAGTTATTTATATACGCGAGTTGCTCAGAAAGACCGGATTTATCCCATTCTGAATAACTGAATCGACGATAGGAAGTAGAAGATGAAGACGGTGGTTGAAGACCGGAGATCTTCACCTCGTTTGAATGGTAACTGATGTCCTGATTGGGAGGCATCCCGAAATATGGATAATGAGTGGTGAGCGTCCAGACGTACGTGGAGATCGACGGGTTTGCGAGGTATATAGTGCCTCCGGTTTCGTTCAGACCCAGAACGGACTTGTGAATGGACCGTGTGTCTGACATTGGAATTCATTCTGTGTGATTGATAGCCATCAGTTACATGGCGTGAATTACCTATGTGGCATGCTAAGATGCAGTGATCAAGGCTTCTGTTGAAAAGCAAAGTCTTGTGGTTGATGATCAAAGCACCGCATGTGTGGCGTAGCTTTGTGTATAACGTGAATTCGCGAACCTCACACCCCGGTATGAACCAAAAACAAGAGAGGACATCAGGGAGGGCATGCGTTTCTTCCTAGCTAGAGGTGGTGTCAGTACTTAAACTGGCTGACATTTATATTATTTTCACCTATGTAGTCGTTGCTATTGCGAGGCGCCTCGGTTATATTGGTCGATCCGGGACCGATGGAGTCATACGTTGGCTCATTAACGCCCTATAGGGCGGGGAAACGCAGTGTTCAGGCATTTTTAATCCACATCGGTGGACCGGCCCTGACGATCTAAAGGCTTGACTGGGTACTTGCCTGAGACACGGGCTAGAGCGTCTCGAAGTCGGTAAGGACTACCTTTTGCCTTGGTTCATGACGAAAATCCAATTTCCAAATACGTGACCGTGCGGTTTTGATTGTATATATATAGCGACATGATATATGGTACCCATGCCGTCTATGATTAATAGTTATGATTCGAAATTGTTTTTGAAACATGTAAACACTAGTAATAATATCAAATGCATTTTTTTATTCGTATCAAGCATATTTTGGCCATTATAAGGTAAAATTCTATCCTCCGGTTTGTGTTGCATTGTGTGATGGGAACTGAGTCTTATAATGGCTTCATTTTTATAAAAAGCATTGCGATGTTTAAAGGAATCATTTGTTTTAAAGCACTGGCAATCCAATAGAGTAAACCCGTTCCGCGAAAGTGGCGTGGTCCTGTGATTAGCCATATTATAAATGTGTTAAATAGATTTCTCATACCAGTCCCATGACTGACTCGTTGTTTGTTTCACTTGCAAACTCAGGTGCCCCTTTTTCTACACGGGCAGCCTTGTATTCAGGTTTTAGCATTCTCTTTCTGGATAGCTGGAGCTGAAGATGGATACTATCATTTATCTCTTTTATGCTATTCAGCTCCTATTGTACATATTATGTTTGTTTTCCGCTGTAGACATTTATGTATAGCTGAACTGTATTTGTACTAAGTATGATCCTGTATACTGTGTAACTCTGATGATTACGTTTATCCAGTGTATTATTTGTACATTATCTGGTGTATTTATTTAATTTTGTTCTGCTGTTATCTGTTTATGTGTTATATTCCAAAGATTACCCTTACCACCGTGGATACGGGGTTTGGGGTCTGTCACAAATATTCATTATAAAAATGAATATAATCAATATAAATATCGTTCGCGTCAAAATGGCGCATATCAAATCAACACGCTTTTATTCAACACATAAATATTTTTAACTATTTATACATTCAATAAGAATGATATTTTTATTTTTTAAATATTTTATTTAACACATGAATATTTATTTTATTCAACACATGAATATTTATTTTATTCAACACATGAATATTTATTTTAATCCTTTTCTAAATATTATTTTAAAATATTCTTTATTTTCCCAATTGGAATGAGACCCAATCAATTACCATATAATGTTAATTATATGGATTCCATACAACACATGTATATCATAACAAAGATAAACAATCATCCATCATCCAAAGTGCACTACACAACTGCATAAGCATTAAATTTAAATAATTAACGCTTACTACAGTCTGTCAACCAATCGATTGACATACAACTAAACAATTGGGATTAGTGTATGTCAAATATCATCCCAATACCCGTGTGGGGTTTCAATCAACAAATAATGAATTTTATTTGCGCAGCTGGGCGATATGTAAAATTTATCGTCCCAATTTATATCAGTCAAATGGGTGTACATAAACAAATCGTCTGATTTGTAAATGAATATTTATTTTATTCATATACACGTTAAAAATTATATTTTTAACGATAAAATATTTTATTTCAACACAAGAATATTTTTCCATTCAACACATGAATATATTTTATCATTCCATATCACAATCAATTCTCACAACACATCATAATCAAGCAAGTCATCCATGGTTTGTGGACGATGGGTGTCGGGTGCTGCTAAGCACCGTCTACATCCTAGTATATATTTTTAAATAGAAAGTAAATTAAAATGCGAAGTTCTCACCTTTGGGATCCACTCTGCCATTCTTTATTTCTAAACGGTTCGGATTCGGATTGTTTCCCGTAATTCCAACGCAATCCTTTCCACGCTGTTCATAGTAAAAATAACATTTTCATATCGCTATTATATATATAAATCACATCTTTATTTTCACTATTATATAAAAAATCTATTTTTATAATCTCTATAATATAAAAATCATATTTTTATTATCTCTAAAATATAAAAATCATATTTTTATTTCACTGATTTCAAAATAAAAATCCAACTTTTCTATGTAATTTTCTATATAAAAAATCCGATCTTTTCTACTTATAAAAATCAAATCTTTTCCAAACCATATCTTTGAAGTGTTATAAATCAGAATTTTAAAGTGTTATAAATCAGATTATTAAGTAATAAACAAAAAAAACTGAAAACTCACTTTCGAAGTCGAAGAAGGAGTGGAAGCTGGTGCGGGTGGTCGGGGTGGCGCCTGAGGCCGGCGGCGGTGGTGTTTTGGTCAAGGTGGTCAGGTTTTGGGTGCTCAGGGGGTTGGGTTCGGGTTGGGGCTTCATGTGGTCGAGGGGGAAGAGGGAGAGGTGAAGGGAAGAGGGGAAATCTCGCCGATGGCGCCTGGCGCGAGAGGGGGGCGCGACCGGAGGAAGGGGCGACGTGGTCAACATTGTTATTATTATTTTCAATTCAAGATCTGAAAGAGAGGGAAAGAGGAAAGGGGTAGAGGGAAAGGTTTTATAATATTTATTATATTATATTTAATTATCCAAAAAGTTGACTTTTGATTTCGAACTCCAAACGAGACCCACCGACTATCGTCCATAGCTAATTACCCCATTTCGAACACAATGGGATATGTTTTATCAGCTATTTCGATCAGTTTCGTTTAAATTAAAATATAAATCCAAATATTGAATTTGAACGCATATTTTAATTTATCGGGGACACATACGGACCCCAAAATTTCCAAAAAAATAAATCTGGCTATGATTACGCGATATGGTTCTAACAAAACTAATTTCGTCAAATTTTGAGGCCGTTTGAAAAATGACCATTTTCTGGTCGATCCAAATTGACTAAAACTGACAAAACACATTTTCTTTTACCACGCTCACATATTGATTCCAAAAATTATGAATTTTGAAATCTAGCAGTAATTTGACATCCCGCATCCAACAAAAGTGGTTTCGTTGAAAACGGAGGTCGTTTGCAAAATGGCTATTTTTAAGGGCCAAAATTCCATAACGACTATTCTGAATTTTCAACTGGGCATAACTTTTTATTCCCGCTATGAAATTTTGATTTTTTGGATTCATTGGAAATATATTTTCAAATAGATTCAAATATTTTTGGTTTCGCTAAAATCCGGTTTATTTTGAATCCTGTACATTCATTTGAAATTTGAAATTGAAATTTCAAACTACCGCACTATTTTCAATTCCTGTTATAATTAAAATAAATATTTATATTCTAACGTCGATTCAAATAAATATATACGTTCTAATTCTATTCAAAATAAATTTCTAGTCTTCATTTTTTAAAATAAATCATTTTAAATATTCAAATTTCATTAAAATTGCCAAAATAAAAACTTTAAATTGGTTCTGATTTTCCGGGTTGTTACAAGTGCACATACACTATTCCACACCACTTGGACACAGCTAACATGTAACATCCCGGATTTTTAGCCATTTAATATTTAATATTTAATATTTAAATTTCTTTTAAATATTGATTTGGAATAATAAATAGAATTTTATTAAATTTATCGATTTGATAGTTGATATACGATTTAATATTGAATATATCGAATTACCGTATATGCAAATAACAAACATTTGAATTTAGAATTAAAACTAAATTAAAATGGTTTGGTCAATTAATATAAATTCTGTATTGAATTAGAGTGATAATAATTAAATTGAATTCTGTATTGAATTAGAAATAATTAAATGGAATTTAATTTAAATCATCGATTTAAAGTGGTATCTTTTCCATATGATCGAATGAGGCCATAGAACCTGTTCTAGTGTGATCATAATACTAGTATAACCTTAAGAGTGCCAGTTGTTACGCTAAAAACTGAGTTCGAAATCAACGGGTATTTTAAATTAGATAAATTCATATAAATTCAAAACAATAATAAAAAAATAACCATAATAAATAAAAAATAATATAGGGGGAGCCGACCTAAACTATGTACACACACCTAGGATTCTCGCCGCCTTTTCTTTTCATGTTCAATCTGCCTCCCCAACTTGATATCAAGGAAATAGTCATTTAATGGCTCCTATATGAATTGTTTCCTCCTGCGCCAATAAAGCCACCGTAAGCCTTCATACATTCGTCCATTTTGTAAAGCCAATTCGTGTTTCCCCTTTTCATTTTTTCCAGTCACCGATTACAACATATTAAAAAAATCATAGAAATCGAGTCGCGATTAAAATCCATCATTCCAATCATCATCGTGAAATCCATGAAGCTCGACGTCAAGGCCTGATGCACTCTCATGAAGGGAAGATGCGGTTGTCGTTGTGATTCCAAGGAGGTATCATAAGCGATGTTATTAATGTTGGAAGAGGATTGTTGCTATTTCGAAAGGGGGACAGAATTGGTTTTGGACACAGTGGTAGGGCATTTGGAGTTCAAAGGTTAGGAGTGGTTCGCGTTTTTTCTGGCATTTCGCATACATTGAGGGTGACACGATGCAGTATAAGGGGTCGACGTCATGAGTTTACGAGGGTCATGAAGGGAGATTTTAGGGGAAGTTGGAGTTTGTTTGGGTACGATGCTCCCTGGCAGCTCGAGTTGGGTACAACGTGCGTTTAGGAACCAATATTAGTGTGGATAGTTTATGTGATTCACCACTTTGAAGTTGGATTCAAATTCGGTATCGAATGTAGCAGGCATAATGAGATTTTGGGGCAATGAATGTCGTTGTTTTCATAATGTTGAGCTTTAGAAGTTGCAATGCACAAATGAGACTAGAGTTGATTCTATTGGTGATATAATAAATAGAATGTGATGACGCTTGCAGAGATGAAATTGGCTTTGATTTAAATTGGGTGGTCAAGGATTTTTTATGATGGAAATTCATGGAAATGGTGCTGGGTAGTTGGTCAAGGAAGGCTATGTTCATTTATAGAAAAAACATCGGCAAGGGGAAGGGGTTTTGTGTTTTGTGTGAGGCAAGAAGAAGGTAAAATGTGATTTAGATAATAAAGTTATTTTAGTAAATTCAATTTTTTTATATACAATTTAAATTATATTAAGTTATATAACCTGTAATGGAATATTTTAGTTCGTATGAGGTTCGAAAAATATATACAAACACAAGTCGCGTTGGGTTTGCGCAATATACGAGTTGGGATTGGCTAGAGATTTTTTGGAGACAGCTAGGGATTTAGATAATTCAAAAAGCTGGGTATTCGGAAATAAACTCAAAATGAGTAAATATCACTCGGAAGTTTATAATTAAACTTATTTTTGATCGTTAAAAATAAATTGTTAACTGTTTGGATGCATGATTGGATTGTTGAAGTATTGTGTTTATTACACATATTAGTTATATTTAGGCTTGGTGGTTGTGGCTATTATGTGTATGTATGTATGCATATATATATATACACATATACATATTGGATATTTAATTTTCAAAAAAAAATATTGGATATTTCCCGCAGTATCAATAGCGGATGACCCTATCGCCCCACGATATATTGAGTTGATGACCTTCTATACCAGATATCCTGTCTTGAAGCAGGATTGATATTATTCATGTTGTCTAACATTTGTGGATGTAGGGAGAAACAGGTTGGAGGGATCCCACTGGATTCCTCAAAATTATTATTGTATGTTTACACATTTATATATATGTGATATGTTGAATTGGATTGATGGTTTGTATGTTTGAATATCACTGGCCCTAAAATATTGATATTTAATAATATCATGAAAAGGGATTTTTAAGTTTTAAAAGGACAATATATTTTTCCAAAAATAGAAATTGAATTTTGAATGGGCTACAAAATAAAAAACTTGTTTTTATAACAAAAGCATGTGGTTGAATTCATAAACGACATTTATAAATGAAGTGAAATAAATTATTGCTGAATAATTTAGGAAATGTGAATCCAAGTATGAATTTTAAAAAGATTTATAATTAGAAATCATTTCACAAAAAAGAAATGATGAAATTTATTCCAATGTTTAGAATGTAAACAAAATTTAAATAAATCCACATGGATTTAGACTATGAAATAAAAAAAAAATCTAGAAGATATTGGAATTATATCAAATAGAAATTAAAATTTCTAAAAAGAAAATATATTCCATGGTTATATGTATATAGGTTATATAAATAAATATTCCAAAATGGGACCGAGTTTCAAATAGATTATTAAAATGGAAGTTTGTTTTGATAAAGAAATTAATTTATAAACAATGTTTACAAATGGCATGAAGTAATTTTCATCGAGAAATTTGAAAATAGATTTGCAAATGAAAGAAATGGAATAAAATGTGATATTTAAATCGATTATTTTTTGTATTACATGCTTTTATCTATCTCAAGATAAGAACGTTGTCAGTCAAGGTCTGAGGGGTAAATAAAATACCCTAACTTTAACGACTTCCATGTGAATTAGACTTGAATGTAGAAATTTGAGTTTTGAATAAATTCATAACTGAGTTATGAATGTGGAATGAAATAATCGACGAGTTTGAATAACCTGAATTTTTAAGTTAGATTTGGATAACAGGCTCAATTTATTTTAAAATATTGAAAATGCAGTTGAAATTTATTTTGTAAATGAATTTAACCTTTATATTTAAATTATAATTAAAACGAACTCGCCGCGACACGGTAGTTCGTAATTTGCCTATCAAAATTCAATTGAGTATACAGAAATCAATATAAGTCGGAATTCGATGAAATAAGAAACATTTGGACCTACTGAATGATAATTTTTTAAAGGAAGAGAAAATACTTGATTTCATATTATAGATTTTGAGTTATGTCAAAATCAAATTTTCAGAAAAACAGTGCTATAATCATTTTTATACCATAATGGTTTATTAAATAAAATAAAAGAATTTTAAGTGAATAAAATTCTGAATTTCCATTAGTAAATTCCAAACTTGATTTGTAAATTAAATATGAACTCAAGTGGAGTAAATGAATTGATTTTGGAATTAGAATTAGATTTTTAATTATCGAATGAAGTTAACAAATTTCAAAAGAAATTAATTAATAGAGTTTTGAATCGAACTTAATTGTGTTTAAGTGAAGTGAAATTGGGAATTGGAATATGAAACTTGGATTAAAATTTGGAAGCGGGCAAGGGGGTTGAGTTTGAATTGTATATAAGTGAATACAAATATATTTGAATGTGATATGTTCAAATTGAAAGTATATGAAATCAAGAAGCTAATTAGAAAATTAATTAGCAAATGGAAAGCGATTGAAGTAAAAAGTGTTGAATTGATAAAAATAAACTGTGAATTGTTGGATATATGTTAGATAGGTATGGAATGAAGAAAATGAAGTTTATTTACTGAGTTCCCAAAAAAAAGGTACATCTTTATTCCATATGAGAATGTATGAGCCTATTGGGCAGGCCACTTGGCATTTGATTTTCTTTTTACTGGAAAGGGCTTAGAGATGCAAGTTGTGGTTGTATTGTTTGGGCCGTACAAAGGAGAGGCTGGAAAAATTTTCCGAAAATTTTCGGAGTTAGAATTTTTTTTAAGAGATTTTGATTACTAGAAATCGATATATATATATATATAATATCTAAAGGAATTAGGGAAGGGCATTAATTTTTGGGATATAAAAAGGGCCAGTGATTGTTTGATGGATGTTTTGTATGTTTGATTGTTTGCATATCTCTGACCCTAAAATATTGATATTTAATAATATCATGAAAAGGGATTTTTAGATTTCAACAGGAAAATATATTTTTTCAAAAATAGAAATCGAATTTCGAATGGGCTAGAAAATAATAAACTTGTTTTTATAATAAAAGCAAGTGGTTGAATTCATAAACAATATTTATAAATGTAGTGAAATAAATTATCGTTGGATAATTTGGGAAATGTGAATCCAAATATGAATAAAAAAGGATCCATAATTGGAAATTGTTTTGGGAAAAAGAAACGATGAAATTTATTCCAATGTTCGAAATGTAAACTGAATTTAAATAAATCCACATGGATTTATGGTTTGAAGTAGACTCTGAAATAAAATTATTTCCAGAAGATATTGGAATTGTATCAAATAGAAATTAGAAAGTTTAATATGAAAATAGATCCCACGGTTATATACATATATATAGGTTATAAAAATAAATATTCCAAAATGGGATCGAATTTCAAATAGATTATTAAAATGGAAGTTTTTTAATAAAGATATTAATTTATAAACAAGGTTTACAAATATCATGAAGTAATTTTCATCGAGAAATTTGGGAATAGATTTCCAAGTGAAAGAAATGGAATAAATTGTGAGATTTAAATCGATTTTTTTTTGTATTACATGCTTTTATCTATCTCAAGATAAGAACGTTGTCGATTAAGGTCTGAGAGGTAAATAAAATACCCCCAACTTAAATGACTTCACTATTATCAAGGGATGATATTAGTTTGCAATGGTAAGGGATGTTGAATTAATTAATTATTTTCATAAAGGGAATTCATAATTGGAATTCGATGATATCAATATTTTATAAATAATCTAATTCCATGTGAATTAGACTTGAATATGGAAATTTGAGTTTTGAATAAATTCATAACCGAGTTATGAATGTGAAATGAAATAATCGAAGAGTTTGAATAACCTGACTAATTAAGTTAGATTTGGATAACGGGCTCAATTAATTTTAAAATATTAAAAATGCAGTTGAAATTTATTTTATAAATGAAGTTAACGTTTATATTTAAATTATAATTAAAACAAACTCGCTGCGATGCGATAGTTCATAATTTGGCATTTCGAACTTCAATTGAGTATACAGAACTCAATATATGTCGTAATTTGATGAAACAAGAAACGTATAGACATATTGAATGATAATTTTCTAATGGAAGAGAAAATTCTTAATTTCGTCTTATAGATTTTGAGTTATGTCAAAATCAAATTATCGAAAAAATAACCTATAATCGTTTGTATACCATAACGGTCAATTAAATAAAATAAAAGAATTTTAAGTGAATAAAAATCTGAATTTCCATTAGTAAATTTCAGACTTGAGTTATAAATTCAGTATGAACTCAAGAAGAGTAAATGGATTGATTTTTGGTACAAGATCATATTTTTAATTATCGAATGAAGTTAACTAATTTCGAAAGAAATTAGCTAATAGAGTTTGAATCGAACTTAACTGTGTTCAAGTGAATTGAATTGGTTAACTGAAATTGGGAATTCGAATATGAAACTTAGATTAGAATTTGGAAGCGAACAAGAAAATTAAATTTGAATTGTGCATAAGTGAATACAAATATATTTGAATGTGATATGTTCAAATGGAAAGTATTTGAAATCAAGAAGCTAATTAGATAATTAATTAGCAAATGAAAAGAGATTAAAGTAAAAAGTGTTGAATTGACTGAAATAAATTGTGAATGGTTGGATATATGTTAGACAAGTATGGAGTGAAGAGAACAAAGATTATTCGTTGAGTGCCCGACAAAAGGTACATGTTTAAGTTCCATATGAGATTTTATGAGCCTATTAGGGAAGCTACTTAGCATTTTGATTTTCTTTTCGAATGGAAAGGTCCTAGAGAGGAGAGTTGTGGTTGTAACGATTAGGTCGTATAAAGGAGACGCATGCGAAATTTTCCAGAAATTCAAGGAGTTAGGATATTTTTAAGAAATTTTGATAACTAGAAATCAAAATATAAATATATATATATATAGAATATCGAAAGGAATTTGGGAAAAGGTTTAACTAATGAAATATAAAAAGGACCAATGATTATTTGATGGATGTTTTATGTTTTTCTTCGATAGTTAAATAACCGGCTATCGAAGTTTTTGACCATCGTTGCCAATACGAGGAGACCAGTTGGATCTATTATCCGAAAACCACTCTGTATAGGCATAGGCATTAAAAATTAGATATGTTGGAAATAATTGAAGATGGAGTAAAGTTCAAGGGCTGCTCTGTTAATCCTAGGTAGAAATTTCCTAAAATGGATTAGTGGAATTGTGCCTTTCGGTTGTCCAGACTCAGGGCAATTTGTAGGGACAAATGTCTTACAGAGTATGCCTAACGGATCACATAAGACAATTTTTTCAAGGTATTATGTTTAGTGGAAGAGGAATTTGTTTCTCTTAGCTTTTTATATCCGTAATATTTTTGGGAAGATCAACTAGTGATTTGACGGGTTTGACGATGTGGCATTCAAAGTGAAAGGTGGCCAACTGTTCTAAAAAGACAAGCGTAGCCTCAAGCCTTACAACCGGGAATGACCAAAATCGGGCAAGCAACATGGCTAGTTGGGTCATACCCAAGCAGGGTGTATCATCACTGATCTAGAGAAAATTCATTTATTCTTCTTTCTCTTCTATATCTTACGAATTATTGTTGGATGGCTAATAACCGTGAGTGATAATACATTCAGTCCACACAAACTGAATAAGTGACTGGTCATATGTGGTCGGGGTGCAAAATGTTCTTATTGAACCCCAAAGTATCCCCTCTAGAGTACACAGATCGAGAGGTGGTCCCATACCTTGTCATAATTGGAATCTAACCTCCAATAAGCACCTTACGATTTTCAATTTTATATTATGTATATAGAGCATGAGATGCAAGCGTTCTACTAGATGGTTATTTATTTGATTAACCATTATTATAATATCATTGGATTTTCACATCAAAAATGTTTTGGGTTATAGTAAGGTAAAAACCGTCCATGTTTATGTGTGGGCTGGTCTTACTATTATTCTTTTCTTTCAAAAGTTAACCAATATGGTTGGAGTTTACTCACACCAATCCCATGACTGACCCAGAGTGTATTTTATTTATTTTACCCTAAACACTTGGGTGCCCAAATTTGTACAAACAGTCAAGTGTTTCACGAGTTTACAGATGCACTTAGGGGATCTTGAAGTAGGAGACTTCACCTTAGTTATTTTAGAGTTATTAGCACTGTATCAAATATTGTATTCTGCTTTGATGATGGTATGTAAATATGATAAAAAATTTGTATTTTGAAGAGTTTGTTATATAATATATTTTATTCGTTCCTCTTTGAGATTCTGATGTTTTATTTTGTTCTATCTTCTATCTGTTTCTATTTCTTTATCCCTAGTGACTCATATGTTTGTGCAATTTGGGCTGGACATGTATTGTTTTAGTCAATTCAGATAGTACAAATTTGCGGGCCTTTACAAAACATATATATATATATATATATATACACATAAGAAAATTCAACCTAATATCAAACACGCATGAATATACGCACACAGTCATGCAAATGTGGCAGATACACATGCATGTAGTGTATTCACACACAAGCATGCCACAAAATAGTCAACTATGACTAATCAACTAGTCTTGACCACCTAGAGAAAATACGCTCTAGGTCGAACTTTCGTCAAACCATTTCAATCTCTAATTACTTTCAATTTAATGTAATGTTGATCCATATTCATATATGCGGTCTGTTCATGTATGTGTGTTTGTGTGTGCACGCACGCACATGAAATCAATGTATTTTGACATAGATTTGTGAGAGATTAAATTTACCAATGCATTGCACTTCCTTCTTTCTCTACTCTTTTGCCCTAACACACACACAACCCTTGTTGACCAGCTTTTTGGCAAAAGCCGTCACTACTCAAGAACAAAGCTCTATCTCTGCCAGATATCGACCCGATGCTCATAGAATCAACTTTTGTTTTTGATCGATCGATCATAAGGTCGGCCGAAGATTGCTTCCCAACAATTAAAGATGACATCCTCCTAATGAAAAGATTAAACCAATCGGTCGAGTCATCAACAGATCGACCATCCTATTCCTAAAAATCGGATTAGGCAGGTATATCGGAGCAGAAGCATTCAGTAAAAATTATCTCCTATAGTATCGGATCGACATAATTATCGAAGCAAGTTATACGCTACCATATGGCTATTCCTAAGGCTAAAGCAGCGGACTGGCTTTGACCATCCCTTCTTTTTACATGCCAAGTATCCAATTCCACGTATGCCGCATATTTCGAGGAAGAACTATTCATGAGCAGTATACCGGGTCCCGCCGCCTACAATTACACAACAAGATCGAGCTCCACGTGTTAAAGCCTAAAAAAGATGTATGTTGCACCACATGCAAGTTTAGCCACTAGCTCGCCTATAAATACAACTACCTTTAGAAATGGAAAGGGGTTCTGAAATCTCCAAAAAAAACAATTTAAATTCGGCACTCCATATATAGCATGTCGTATACTTGAGATTCGACACAAGGATTTTGTGTTCATATCTCCTATTTCTCTACTTTCCTCCACAGAAAAATCACTGTAACCTGTAACCAATAGTAGAAACAAATATTATAAGTGGACGTAGGCTTGGATTAAGCCGAACCACTATAAAATATTATGTCTCCTGTGTTTGTTTACTTTTTTTCACATCTCTGTGATTGTTTTCGTGTGTGTTTAACACACGTTAGGGGTTGATCATCACTATAACAACTTTTGACGTTAACACTTTGGTGCGTCAGGTAGGGGATCATGGATATACCCTACGAACTTAAGGCTTCTCTTAACTAAGCAATGGAAAAACAGAAGAAGGATTTAGCGCCTTCTCATGATCAGTCTTGACCTGCTGACGCAGCAGGACCAACAACAATGGAGGCAGTCGTGAGGCTTCCTCCCATGAAGACCTGTCACAATACCTAACTAGGGACGAAATGGATAAAGTTTTGATGGAGTTTAGAAACTAGATGGCATACCAGGTGAACTTTTCAAACATCAGTAGGAAGTGATGAACAACCTCATTACTTTGATGGAAAAGGGAATTCACAATCAGGTATCATTTCCTACACCGGGAAAAGCTGAGGCAACAACCGATCTTCGGTCTACAGAGACCGAAGCCCTAGATAGGTCCACACCTTTGCTTCCTCCTGGTTCCACTTAACAACCCGTCCTGCTAGATCTAATGTTGACGTTGCTAATAATTACGGGAGCTCAGGTAGCTGCAGATTTGTAGGTCGACCGTGGCCAAGCACCGGAGCAACCAACCATTTTTGCTTCGGTCCAGCATTCAACTCAACTCCCCGGAAAAACAGCTCTTGAACCAGTGCAACCTTTGGGTCAGCCAGAATTAGGAATGTTGCAACATTCGATTCGAGCCAATGTTAGACTACAAACCCATCTTATACAGCCTCGCCCACAGCCTTCCTAGCTTGCCGATCCAAGAAGGGCTGGGGACAGCAACCCTCCGTGTCAACAAGACCACTCTACCATACCGGTCCCCAACATGAAGAGGGAAACACTACTGTAAGCCACTCTAATATTGCTCCGAACGAGGGCAACACTGAGCCTCAGATGGGTACCATTCACCTGAACAGATCCCTTCCAATTGGAGCGCACATGGTTCGGTCCAACAATAACGAAGCAACTTTAGCTGCATCCGAACCAAGGCCCGAGGATGGGGGTTAACTTCACTCAACTCTCGTAGGACAAGCCCGGTCGACCTCAAGACCTCAAGAGAGGCTTTCACCCGATCCTAGGACTGGGATTCTCACCCATGTCCCCAATGTAGAATTGGATTCGTAGCAACAACTCCTTGGGGATGGGAGTCAAATTGCAAGCATCATAAAATGCTTCACCCGAGGCACTTCTTCTCAACATGATGTGGATAACATCCATCGCAGTCCATTCACACGAGAGATCAGGAACTCCCGAAACCCCCCAGACTTCAAGCTTCCGATCCTGAAACCCTATAATGGTAGAACCGACCAAACCAATCATCTCATGCGATAAATGTAACACATGGAAGTGCTATCAGCATCAACGAATGTCATGGCCAAGTGCTTCCCTCTTTCCCTCACTAGTATAGCTGGCATGTGGTTCCAGCAGTTAACAATTGGGTTGATCAACAGCTGGAATATGTTGGTCACCTGTTTCATCAAACAGTTCAGAGTTCGCATATCCCAACCAAAGAGCATCATGTTCCTTACATCCATCAAGCAGTGGGCCAGAGAGACCCTACACTCCTTCTAGGAAAGATTCAACACGGTCGTAGCATCAGTTAATCGACCTAAGCCATCGAGGGTGCTTATGACCGCCATAGCTGGTGTTTAGAGCCGATCAGAATTCAAGATCTCTTTAACCAGAGACCACCCCATGGACATTGTAGATTTCTATGCCTAAGTTGACAGATTCCTCAGGGATGCTAACATCAAGATGGAAAGCCTTGAGGTACTTGCTACCAAGGATAGAGGCCCATCCAACACCAATGGCCAGAACAAAGGAAAAGGAAAAGCCTTAGAAAAGAACGATTCGAACATATGACCCCGAAGAGGGAAAAAGTACGATCAATACATCGAGCTCAACTCATCCCTACTAGATATATACCTTAACATATGAGGATCTTTACCTTTCCATAAACCTCCCCGAAGGGAGCCGACCCAAAAAGAACTCGAATCCGGAAAGCATTGGATGTATCACAATATAGTAGGCCACAACACTAGTGAATGCAGGCATTTGTGCAATCTCATCAAGGATAGGGTTAGACGTGAAGAGCTACCTGAGTATGTCAAAAAATCTGGATCGGCCATGCTACCACAACCTTCTCCCCAAGCTCCTCAGGTCGGTCCTCGAGCTCCTCGAAAGGGAAAGGACCCTGAGCCCAGAAATCACGGCATCATCATCAACTGATCTGGATCATACCATTGTAAATGCAATTCATATCTTAGGATATAGGAAATGTACTGATATTATTTCTTCAATAAAGTGGTTATGTTGAAGTACACACGTACGGGGTTAGGATTTAATTCCTAGGTGTTCTCTGGATTCAACTATAAACCCATTAGGATTCGTTTGAATTTCGGAAATTACTCTTTAGCAGCAATAAACTTTCTTCCTCGAACATGGATCATGTTTGATCAATCCAAGCATCTTGTCATAATTTGGAAGGATCCACAATCTAAGTTGAGCATGGTTAATGCTCGCCAACTTGAGTATGGTCAGTGCTAGCCACCATCTCTAAACTGAACGTGGTCAACGCCTACCACCATCCCTACATCACTTTCGTAAGCCGACTAAGGTTAATGCTCGCCAACTCTTTAAGCCGAGTATGGTTAATGCTCGCCACCTCTTTAAGTCGAGTATTGTTAATGCTCACAAATCTCTTTAAGGCAAGTATGGTTAATGCTCTCCAATCTTGTAATAGCCTGAATTTCCATACTATCTGAGTTGACTACATAAATCACACGTCCAACCCCAAATTGTACAGAAATACGAACCATTATGATATAAAAGAAAAAATAAACACAGCATAGAATCTCACAAACACAACGAAATAAAAAAATAATATATAACAATCACTTTTGAAATACAACGATATTTGAACTTACATCATCAGAGTATGTCACAAATACAACACAGCAGAGTAAATTCTAAATATCTAACACCTAAAACTCCCGCTCTAAGCTCCTTTAGATAAATCTGCAAAATACTGAACTACTTGACTGCCTATACAAATTTGGGCACCCAAGATTTTAGGGGAAACATAGAAAAATAAACTCTGGATCAGTCATGGGACTGATATGAGTAAACAATTTAAAACGGTTTGAAAATTAAACAATATCTCATAAGGCCACACCGTATAACACGGAACAGATTTTTCCCTTATGAGAATCCAAAACACTTAATTTAACTTTCAAAATCCTTTTGAAAGAAACGATAATCTTTATATCAAAATTCTTTTTATGTTATAATAGTGTCTATCAACCATAATTAAATAAGCATCTAGCAGAAGGTTGCATCTCACACTCTACATACATATTATACATTCAAAACTGCGAGCACTTATTGGATAATGGATTTCCAACAATGACAAGGTATGGAACCACCTTCCGATAGTGTATCTCTAGAGAGAAATACACTAGGTTCAACAAGAACATCTTGCAACCCAGCCACACATGACCGACCACTCATTTCGCCTGAGTGTATCGACTGTATATCACCAACGGTTGGGATCAACAACCGTCTCCCGAAAGGGACATCATTAAATAGAATAAAGAATGAAATGAATTTCTCTAAACAAGTGATAATACATCCTAATGGGGAGCAACCCACTTAGCCATGTTGCCTGCCCGATTTTTGTTATTTCCCGGTTGTGAGGCTTGAGGTTATGATTACTTATCTTTCATTGATAGCACAATCACTTTGAATGCAACATTGTCAGATCCGTTAATCACTAATTGATTTGCATAAAGATATTCTAGATATTTTGCTAAGAGAATAAATTCTCCGCCATCATACATATATTTGTATAGACCAACGTATGCCACCATTATAAATACTTTGTCATACATTCGTCCATATATTTCGATCTGGGATTGAACGAAACCAAAGGCACAATTTTTATTGATCCATCTTAGGTAATTTCTAACTTGGATTAACAAAAAAGGCCCTTGCACTTTACTCCATCTTCGATTTTTCTTCATATAATTTGATTCGCAATGCTACTGCAAATACGGAGCAGTTCCTAGATAATAATCCAACAGCCCCCTCCATATTAACAATGATATTGGATGATACTTTGATAGTCAGTTATTTAACTATCAAAGAAAAACAAACATTCATTCAAAGCATCAAACAATCACTAAGCCCCTTTATTAATATTTCACTAATTTAATCACTTATCCATTTCCTTACCAATATTTGTTAACTCAATATTTCAATAATTATCTTAGCCTCTTACACTATTTGGAAAACATTTTCATATATCGTCTTCTTTATTTTCTATAATTAGAAAACATCTTCTATTTATAATTGGATAACATTTCAATTACCTATCTCTTTCACGACCATTCTTTCTATATTTAGAAAATATATATTGTTATATTTCCAAATTCCACTTACTTGGGTTAAAACGAATGTTGTGTAAAACATCGTTATAACAACCCAAAATACTGCATTCAACTAAATCTTATTCAACATTTATCTTTGAGACTGAATCTTGTTGTTTGTCAGCCAATAGTGAAATCAATCAAGTTGGGTATAATTACCTCTCAGACCTTGAATGAATAATATTCTTAACTTCAAAATGGAAAACACTGCTTATCTCTAATAATCAACAGCATAAAACCCAATTATTCATTTTTAAAACATGTATACATTTCTCTTTCCAGATTTAATTATATACTCCCTTTTTGTTTAAAATATTCTAATTTAAGTTCGTTTCTTTATCGAGTTCTATATATATTAATATATAGATTTCTAGTTATCCATTTTCTAAAAAATATTCTAACTCCTTAAATTTTTGGAAAATTTCGCCAGTGCCTCCTTCGCACCATTCAAAAGCTCAAACTTCAACTTGCATCTCTAGGCCCTTCCCATTCAAAAAGAAAATCAAAAAGCCAAGCGGCTTGACGATTCGATGCATAAAATCTCATATGGAATTTAAGCATGTACCTTTATGTCGGGTACTCGATTATAATCTTCATACACTTCATTCCATACCTATTTAACACATGTTCACCAGTTTCCAATTTATCCCAACTAAATCGAGTCATTCCTAACTCAATTCGCTAATTTATTCTTTAATTATCTTTTTTGCCAAATCCCTTTAGTTTGAACACATTATGTTCAAATATATTTTAATTCGCTTATAAAAAAGTCGAATTTCATTTCTAACTTGAGTTTCATATTCAATTTCAAATATCAATTCACAAATTTAATTCACTTAACCGTAGTAAAGTTAAATTCAAAATCTCATTAGCAAATTTCTTTTCAATCTAGTTAACCCCATTCAATTATTCAAAATCTGATTTTTATTTCAAAAATCAGTTCATTTACTTTACTTGAGTTCATATCTATTTTATAACTCAAATCTGAATTTTTCTAAAGGAAATTCGGATTTTGTTTACTTAGAATCGTTATAATAATTTTAAATAAACCGCTATGGTTTTTAAACGATTATGGCGCTGTTTTTCTAGAAAATTGATTTTGATATAACTCAAAATCTATAACACGAAATCCATATTTTTCTCTTCCGCTAGAAAACTATTATCAAATCGATCTTGATGACTGTTGTTTCAAAGAATTCTGACTTAAATTGAGTTCTATATACTCAATTGAAGTTCGAAACGCCAATTTATGAACACCGCGCTGCGGCGAGTTCGTTTTAAATCATATTTCTACAACTTTTGTTGAAACTCAACATTTCATATTTCTACAACTTTTGCTCTATCAAAACTTTTGGTTCTTGTTTATATTACACATCATCTATACTCACATTCATCTATTCTTAATGATTTTTCACCAATTCGTATTCCATTCATATGTATTCAATTTTATTCAAATTGATTATAAATCAATTTATTCGCTTTGATCCATTTAAGTTGCTTAAGTTAAATTTAATTTCCAAAATTCAAATTCCAGGGTTTTTATTTCAAATTCTTTGAAATCATATATGTCTATATATATATATATATATATATATATAACTAATTTCAAATTCAAAACATTTTAATTTTCAAACAAACTTATTTTCTTTCAAACAAATTTCCATCAAAAACTTTTCTAAGGTAGCAATCCATCACTTAGAAACTTGAAAATGAACACAGATGATGTCGCGATCATCATCAGAATTATTTTCCATCCACTGAAGTGAGTTTAGTGCTTTATCCCTACCAAAATTTCTCTAACCGATTTTTATTCAAAAATCCTTCCAAAACAATGCTATATTATTTTAATATACTTCGAAAAATATTTTTCAACATCCCAGGATTAAATTCCAAATTCTGGTTTGAACCAACTTCTAGTTCATCTCATTTGTATATTTCATTCATATACAAATTCTATTTGGTTATATATATATAACCATTTCAATTTTATAATTTCATTTGGTTATAATACTAACAATCAACTCGTCCATATATTATAATAATTACATAAAATTATTCCCTTTTTTATATCAAAATAGAATTTTGGGTATAATTATTTCATTTACCCACTTAAAAACAATATTATGTCAAATTTCTATGTTCGAGCATTTAGAAATTCCTATTGACTTCGTGGCGTCCCAAGATTTGAACATAATTCATAAACCACTCAACATACAAGCCATTATAATATAAAGCAATTTTTTAATCAATTCACAAATACGCGCTCTTGTATATATATATATATATATATATATATATACACTCAACTCATTCTAGGATACTGCTGGCCATATCTATAATGAGTAAACCCCCACCAAAGCCTAGCTGTTCACTCAACCTAAGCTCTAATACCAAATGTAATGGCCCGACGATTTCGGTAGGCTTTTCAACCATCCCTCCACCCCCAAAGTAGCAGGGTAATATCCCACTTTGGCTTACACTGGTACCTCAAAACTTCTTTTACGGCCAGCCTCGCGACTAGACCAACCCACATTTTTGGGACCTGTAGGGGTAAGAGTCTCCTCACCTAACGTGAAGCGAGAACCCCCTATCATGCGTACCGATTAAGCAACCAAATCTGATACCAAATGTAATGGCCCGAATTTCCATACTATCTGAGTTGACTACATACGTCACACGTCCAACCACAAATTGTACAAAAATATGAATCATTATGAAATAAGAAGAAAAAATAGAAGAAGAACATAAACACAACACAGAATCTCACAAACGCAACGGAATAAAATATAGTATATAAACAATCATTTTTGAAATACAACTGTATTTTAACTTACATCATTAGAGTATATCACAAATAAAACTCAATGAAGTAAATTCTAAATATCTAACATCGAAGACTCTTGCTCTAAGCTTCTTTAGATAAATCTGTAAAATCCTGAACGACTTGATTGCCCGTACAAATTTGGGCACCCAAAAGTTTGGGGAAAACATAGAAAAATAAACTCTTGGTCAGTCATGGGACTGGTATGAGTAAACAATTTAAAATGGTTTGAAAAATAAATGATATCTCATAAGGCCACGCCGTATAACACGGAATGGGTTTTTCCCTTATGAGAATCCAAAACGCTTGATTTAACTTTCAAAATCCTTTTGAAAGAAATGATAATCTTTATATCAAAACTATTTTTATATTATAATAGTGTCTATCAACCACAACTAAATAATCGTCTAGCAGAAGACTTGCATGTCACGCTTTATATACATAGTATATAATCAAAACCGCGAGCACTTATTGGATAATGGATTTCCAACCATGAAAAGGTATGGAACCACCTTCCGATAGTGTATCTCTACAGAGGAATACACTGGGTTCAACAAGAATATCTTGCAACCCGGCCACACATGACTGACCACTCATTTCGCTTGAGTGTATCAAATGTATATCACCACCGGTTGGGATTAGCAACCATTTCCCGAAAGGGACAGCATCAAATAGAATGAAAAATGAAATGAATTTCTGTAGATAGGTGATAATACACCCTAAATGGGAGCTACCCACTTAGTCATGCTACCTGCCTGATTTTTGTCATTTCCCGGTTGCGAGGCTTGAGGTTATGATTACTTATCTTTCATTGATAGCAAAATCACTTTGAATGTCACATTTTCAGATCCGTTAATCACTAATTGATTTGCACAAAGATATTCTGGATATTACGCTAAGAGAATAAATTCTCCGCCACCATACATATATTCGTATAGACCGGCGTATGAGATCATTGTAAATACTCTGTTAGACATTCGTCCATATACGTTCATTCTGGGATTGAACGAAACTGAAGGCACAATTTCTATTAATCACCTTAGGCAATTTCTACCTAGGATTAACGGAAAAAGCCCTTGCACTTTACTCCATCTTCGATTTGTCTTCATATAATCTGATTCGCAATGCTACTACCAAAACAGACTGGTTCTTGGATAATAATCCAACCGGTCTCTCCATATTGACAACGATATTGGCCAATACTTTGATAGTCAGTTGTTTAATTATCAAAGAAAAACAAATATTCATTCAAAGCTTCAAACAATCACTGAGCCCCTTTATTAATATTTCATTAATTTAATCACTTCTCCTTTTTCTTACCAATATTTGTTAACTCAATATTTCAATAATCATCTTGGCCTCTTACACTATTTGGAAAACATTCTCATATATCGTCTTCTTTATTCTCTATACTTAAAACATATCTTCTATTTATAATTGGAGAACATTCCAATCACTTTTCTCTTTTATGACCATTCATTTCTTTATTTAGAAAATATATATTGCTATATTTCCAAATTCCACTTACTTGGGTTAAAACAAATGTTGTGCAAAACATCGTTATAACAACCCAAAATAATGCATCTAACTAAATCTTATTCAACATTTACCTTCGAGACTGAATCTTGTTATTTATCGATTAATGGTGAAATCAATCAAGTTGGGGTATAACTACCTTTCAGACCTTGACTGAATAACATTCTTAACTTCAAAACAGACAAGACTGCTGGGTTAACTCCATTCATTTTTAAAACATGTATACGTTTCTCTTTCCAGATTTAATTATAGATCTCCTTTTTGTATATAATATTCTAATTTAAGTTTGTTTCTTTATCGAATTCATATATATTGACATATAGATTTCTAGTTATCCATTTTCTTAAAAATATTCTAACTCGTTAAATTTTGGGAAAATTTCGCCAGCACCTCCTTCATACCGGTCAAAATCTCAAACTCCAACTCACCTCTCTAGGCCCTTTCCATTCAAAAAGAAAATAAAAAACCAAGCGGCTTGCCAATTCGGCGTATAAAATCTCATATGGAATTTAAACATGTACCTTTATGTCGGGCACTCGAATTATAATCTTGATACGCTTCATTCCATACCTATTTAACACATGTTTCCAGTTTATCCCAACTAAATCCAGTCATTCCTAACTCAATTCACTAATTTATTCTTTAATTAGCTCTTTTTCCAAATTCCTTTAGTTTGAACATATCATGCTCAAATATATTTTAATTCGCTTATAAACAAGTCGAATTTCATTTCTAACTTGAGTTTCATATTCAATTTCAAATCTCCATTCACAAATTTAATTCACTTAACCATAGTAAAGTTAAATCCAAAATCTCAATAGCTACTTTCTTTTCAATCTAGTTAACTCCATTCAATTATTCCAAATCTAATTTTATTTCAAAAATTAGTTCATTTACTTCACTTGAGTTCATATTTATTTTATAACTCAAATTTGAATTTTTCTAATGGAAATTTGAATTTTATTTACTTAGAATCCTTATAATAATTTTACATAAACCGTTTTGGTTTCTAAACAATTATGGCGTTGTTTTTCTAGAAATTAGATTTTGACATAACTCAAAATCTATAATACGAAATCAAGATTTTTCTCTTCCACTAGAAAACTATTATCAAATCGGTCCTGATGATTCTTGTTTCAAAGAATTCCGACATAAATTGAGTTCTATATATTCAACTGAAATGCGAAACGCCAATTTACGAACAACCGTGCTGCGGCGATTTCGTTTTAGTTATATCTAAAAATAAACCTTAAACTATGTTTATTATATAAATTCCATTTCCATTTCTTAAATATTAAGTATAAATTAAACCTGTTTACCAAATCTAGCTTAATATTATCGATTATCCTTATCCGTCGATTTTTTTATAACTCGGTTATAAATTTATTTCTAACTCAATCTTCTATAATAAATTCCAATTCCCTTTCTTATAGATTATTTATAAAAGTCGATATAATTGAATTTTAATTATAAATCAGTTGGATTTTTCTCAACTCAATTTATATTCCGCATACCGGAATAAAACCCGTCGTTCCTTGTTCGAAACAATCCCCAGTTCACTTTTAAATTCATACTTGAATTCAAATCTCTAAATTATCTAATGATACTTTATCTCGATGAATTTATAACGTCGTTTATAAATTTAACTTCCTTATTTTAGAATTTAAAACAAGTTTCCATTTCAAATCTACTTGAACCCAATTCCTATTCTAGAATATTTTATCGATTATAACCTATATATATATATATATATATATATATATATATATATATATATATGAACAGTGAATCTATTTTCATATTTAAATTTAAACTTCTATTTAATAAAATCCTAATATCTTTTCTGAAAATTCTTTATTTAAATAAATTCGATCTAATAGAATTCAAATCATAAATCCAAGCGGATTTATTTAATTCAACTTACATTATGAACATCAGAATAAATTTCATCATTTCTTTTTGAAACTAATTCCAAATCCCTTTTTAAATTCACATTTGAATTTAGATTCCCCAAATTATCCAAATGATAATCTTTCCCATTTCATTGATAAACACCGTTTATAAATTCACTTAAATTTCCCGCATTATTCAATTTATAAACATCATTTATAAAAAAATTACTTGCTTTTATTATTCATAACAAGTTAATATTTCTTAGCACATTTGAAATTCATATTCTGTTTTTAAAAAAATAGATTTTTCCTTTTAAATCTCAAAATATTCTTTTCATGATATTTTTATATATCAACATTTTAGGCCCAGTGATATTTCAAACATTCAAAACACCCAGTTCTCGGTCGCAGGTTTTCTAACACATCATATATGAAATATATATGAAAACAAACAAATAATAATATTTTTGAGGAATTCAGTTGGATCCCTCTAATCTGTTTTCCTGCTTCTACAGATGTTAGCCAACATAAATAATACCCATCCTGCTTCGAGGCAGGATATCGCGGTACAGAAGGTCATCCACTATCATATTGTGGAGCGCATAGGGTTATCCTCTAATGGTACTGTAGGCATCCGCTAATGATACTATGGGAAATATCTAACCACCAATATATATATATATATATATATATATATATATATATATATAATAACCACAAACACAACCTAAATAACTAATATATATAGCCACAAAAATATTTAAATGTATCCAAGCAAACAACAAACAACATATAACATTTATTTAAAATAAATTCATTTATAATAAAATTATAAATGAACCAGAGAGTGAGTTTACTCACCTTGATTTCCATTTGTCAATTATCCAATTTAATTCCATATTGTTGCGTCTACGAGTCGACATAAATGAATTATTTCTATACCTACGATTAATTAATTTTACTAATCGATTAAACTCTATTATTTATTTATATTAACTACAACATACATAAATAATTCTATAAAATTTAAATTTTGTAAAGGCGTATACCTTACAACCCTGCAAATTATTTGACCAATCTATGAACATATCCTGACAAATCGTTGATCCTCTTCCACTAAAATCAGTCTCAAACTGCTCCATCCCACTTTGCATTCCATCAAACACTACACTGTCCAACTATTCATTCATTTTCAACAAATACCGACTGGCCTGACGCTGCTACACCATCCGATGACTTCAATACCACTACCATGAATATTGCCCTGGTTAGTACGCTTCCTCCCTATCCCCTAACACAACATACCAATATCTGATCACCACTGTACACCACTATAATGCCTTAAACTTATCAGCGTTCAATACTATCTAAACAAACTCCTCCAAGTGACAAGCACCATTTCCAATCATGCCCAAGCTTCCACTATCCCCAAATCACAGATCGCTCTTCCCCATTTGCCAATTGTTGAACTCCAATTACACCGATATCTACCAATCAAACATCACACTCGTCTCCCCTTGGATAACCCAACCCATACAAATCCTATTTCTAATACCCGAGCTCCATTCTGAATCATGTATGCACCATACCCTCTGAATGCCATCGAACTTAAGTTATCAGCATTGATCTTCCTTTGGAACGCGGTACGCTCCATCGACCACCACCATCCCCACTACGCCCATCGTTTGACCTAAAAACCCCTCATGTGATTCTGCCTTAACCTCGATTGAGAGTTGTCAAGCATGGAACTTAAATATAATAACAACCTAGTAGAACGCTTGCATCTCACGCTCTACATATATAGTATACAATCAAAAACCGCGGGGCTTATTGGAGAATGGATTACCAACTAGATAAGGTATGGAACCACTTGTCGATAGTGTATCTCTAGAGAGGAATACCCTGGATTCAACAAGAACATCTTGCAACCCGGCCCACACATGACCGATCACTCATTTATCTTGAGTGTATCAAATATATTGTCATCTACGGTTGTTAGCAACAAAACCATTCCCGGGAGATACAAAAGCGAAAAGAAGTAACAGATATGAATATTCTCTAGATGGTGACAACATACCCTAATGGGGGCGATGTAATGACCCGGATTTTGAGCGACTTTGGTTATCGACATAAACTCGATGTCGATAACCAAACATCGAAAAATACCGGTAATTAATGAAAGAAATTAGGGGGTGAGAATAGATAAGATATAAACTTATAGAATAGAAGAAGAAGAAGAACATCATCATCAGAGTAACACGAATCTCACAGCGGAACGAATAAAATATAACATAACTTTTGAAATGAAAACAGTTATGTATACAATAGCACTTATCAGAGTACAACACTTACAACAACAACGGAAATAATAATAGCCATAGAATCCTGAAGCCTCCTGCTCCAAGCTTCCCAAGTGTATCTAAAAAATCCCGACTACTTGACTGCCCGTACAAATTTAGGCACCCAAGAGTTTAGGGAGAACACAACAAAATAAACTTCGAGTCAGTCATGGGACTGGTATGAGTAAAACAGTTTAAAACAGTTTGAACAAGTAAACGATATCTCATAAGACCACACCGTATAACGGAACGGGTTTTTCCCTTATGAGAATCCAAAATATCCTTATATCAAAACCCTTTGATTTTATAATAATGTCTATCAGCCACAATATATTAATCATCTAGCAGAAACGCTTTCATCTCACGTTCTACATATACAGTATACAATCAAAACCGTAAGCACGTATTGGGTAATGGATTTCCAACTATGACAAGGTATGGAACCACCTTCCGATCAGTGTACTCTAGGAACGATACACTGGAGTTCAACAAGAACATCTTGCAACTCAGCCACACATGACCGACCACTCATTTCGCTTGAGTGTATCGAATGTACATCACCAACGGTTGGGATCAGCAACTGTTCCCGTATATATATGGGACAACATTGATAGATTAAAGAAGCAAATGAATATTCTCTAGATAGGTGATTATACACCCTACTTCGGTGCGACCGACTTAGCCATGCTGCCTGCCCGATTTCTGTCATTTACCGGATGTGAGGCTAGAAGCTACGCTTATCTTTTCACATACCACATCTTCATTTACTTAGAATGTCACATCGTCATACCCGCCAAATCACAAATTGATTTCTCCAAAAATACCATGGGTATAAGCTAAGAGAAACGAATTCCTCCGCCACCAACGTAAATACGTTTGAAACGATCAACTTACGTGATCTACCAGATATACTCTGTCATACCTTCTTCCATACAGGTCATCCTGGGACAGGACAAACCGAAGGCACTATTCAGTATATCCATCTTAGTCACTGTTATCTAAGACTTATACAATAGCCCTTGCACTTTACTCTGTCTTCAATTTCCTTTGGCATATATGATTCGCAACGCTTATGCCAATACAGAGTGGTTCTTTGGATAATAATCCAACCGGTCTCTCCATATTAACAATGTTAAAATGGTCAAAACTTCGATAGTCTGTGATTTGACTATCAAAGAAAAACAAGGGTGCAAACAACGATATTATTTCCACATGGAAATTATATCGATCAATCATCAAACATATGTATATATATTTCCTCATTTTCTATGTTTAGAAAATATACGTTATTAACACTGGAAAACATTTCCATGGCTTAATTATGTATCACTATTCTTCCACATCTATCAGACTCTAACTATAAACTAACAAGAGAATAACTTCCTAAGTATAAACCCCGAAGGCCGAAACCAACATCAGATCGATACTCAGGAACCTATTCAACTTACTAATTCTAGTCAGTTTCTAATTTTGCTTAACTCTATATCTTTAACTCTATTTGATTACCTCTAACTGATTAACTCTAACTGATTAACTCTAACTGATTAACTCCTTTCAAATAAACTATATTCGATTTACTCCTTTAACTCTAATTGATTAATTCTAACTCCTTTTATAATATCGTATTTATTTTCTAAATAATATTTCCTTTATTCTATTTATTTTCTCAAATAAATATCCCTTTATTCTAATTCTATTTATTTCCTAAATAAATAAATAATCCCTTTTTTATCTATTTGTAAATGTTCTACAAATATTTCCTTTATAATTCTATTTTATTCGTAAATGGTTTACAAATATTTCTCTTCTTATTTGTTTGACAAATATAATTCCCTTATATTTGTTTTACAAATATTTCCCTCTGTATCTGTTTAACCAATATAATTCCTTTTATATTTGATTTACAAATATATTTCTTTTACTCAAAATCCTTTTTCTTTTCTAATATAAAATCCATTGATTTGATATAAATAAATTATTTTCAAAATATACTTTGAAAATCCCTTTTTCCACATCCAGTATTTCTTATGGTATTTAACACACCGTATAACAACGATAAATATCGCTCAAACACACATAATCAATGTCAAATTATACATCACATCATATATCACAATATATGAATCACAGTAAAATAAATGTTGAGGAATCCAGTTGGATTCCTCCAACCTGTTTCCCTGCATCACAGATGTTAAACAATATAGATAACATCACTTTCAGTTCCATATGATATATTCTGTTAAACAGAATCAATATAGAAATTCAACTAACTGACTAGCAGTTCAATCAAACAGTCAACACACAGTCAATCAGCCAATATTTAACAGTTCTAAAAATACAACATGAAATTATAAACTGTTTAGAGTTGGTGAAATTTACTCACATTTGCAGTTCATCGTTAAAGAATGATAAACTGTGGTTTGATTTGAATCAAACAATTTATTTCGCCATAAATTCAAACGAGCTCCAATCCACTCCCAGTTGGTTCCATTGGGTATGTTCGTCCATACGATCCCGACGGATCTTGTTTTGCTGAATTTTGTTTATGTATGACGAAGTTATGTCAATTTGAAGTTAACGTACATTTAAATTTAAAATAAAGCTTGAATTTAAATGAATTGGTCCCTCACCCCCTTTTAAACACCGGCCCATTTGCAATCCAACCCGCTGGACCCTTCTTCCTCAACACATAAACCACGCGACATCAGTATTTTTGCAAAGCAATGGCCAATCTTCCCCTTTCCTTATCTCCCTCTACACATCTTTTAAAATAAAATAAAAATACTCAAAATTCACTACTTCAAAAACCCTACCAGCCCATCCTACTTCCACTCATCTGGAGCTTCTTATTCGATTTCCGTTGTCCGCAGTTTCCGTGAGCTACAGGCAAAAGTAGCGACTCCATCCATCACGAAGCCCCTCCAAAAATGGCCAACTCAAGAGAATCAATCTCCTAAACCCAATTACATACTTTATTTTGCGGATTCAAACATCAAACTTAAGGAAATCTTAACCCTAGGTTGCAAAAGACGTCGCTGTACACAATCCACGATGAACCAACAGCCGTCGAACCCCTTAAAAAGGGTATTGGACTGTAGAGAATCCTTCAAGAAGCTCATATATATACACAAGATGATTTTAGGATTTTTATTTAATTTGTCTGGATTTTTAGAAGAGGATCAAGATATTTTTTCCTGAACGAGAAAACAGCGGCGCCCTGTTGACTTCGGTGAAAATAAGAATTAGGTTAAGGAAGGTTAAAGGGGTATATATAGAGGAGATATAATATTTTAACATTCATAAATTTATTGATTTATATTATAACGCTGATTTTAATTTTCCCTTTAAAAATTCCTACGAGCACATACAATACCCAAAAATCACGAAAATTTATATGTAGCTAGAGTTCGACATTACGGACCCAACAAAACTGGTTTCGTCGAATTTCGACTTCGTTTGCAAAAGTGGCTATTTTTAAAGCTCTAAATAGCCTATTTAAATATATAAATATATTTAAATAAAATTGAATTAAATATTTAAAATTAAATATTATCGTCTACATTCACAGTGGAATACCATACAGCTCCAGAATATTCCTATATGAATTTCTACTCGATATTTCAAGTCCTGATTAAATCGATATTCGATTTATAATGAAATTCCTTTTATAAATATAAATAATTCCTTTATAAATTATAAAGGAATTCCACAGCGACTTTTCTGAAATTTGATTTGGACGTAACTCAAAATCTACACGACGAAATCCCGATATTTCTCTTCCACTAGAAAGATATACTCCACCAGCTCCACGCGTTCCTTGTTTCACAGAAATCCGATTTAAAACGAACCCTGTATACTCAGTTGAAGTTTAAATCACCAAATAGCGAACTGCCGCGCCATTTCGAGCTCTATTTTAATTATATTATAATTCTACGTTCAAACTGTCGTTTATATAATATATTCGTTATTCAAATTCAATTCCAAGCTGAATTAAATATCACAGATGATCCAGTTCACACCATATCGCCATTTCAGATTATTTTAGAATTAAATATATTATTTAATTTATTATTTTAATTAAATATTCAACATTATTTATTTCCACGACCAATAAATCCTTTTAATCACCTTTCAAATAATTAAATAAATTAATTATTATACCGCTAACGATGCGGGTCATTACATTCTTCCCCACTTAAAATAATTTCGTCCTCGAAATTGCTAAGTTAGAGAACGACCCTATCGACTGGTTAGAACATATTTGTTCACTTCTTATTTTCAGTTTCAACTGAACCAATTTAATTTTTAATTAGAAATTTATTCATTCTTATTATCGAAAATTTTCAAAAATCCTGAAAATTTTCTAACGCCTTAACTTTTCGAAAAAATTCGCCATAACCTCCTTTGTACAGCCCTATCGGTAAAACCACAACTCGCATCTCTAGGCCATCTCCAACCCAAAAGAAAATCAAACAGCCAAGCGGCTTGCCAATTCGGCTCATAAATTCCAAAGTCATTATATCCCTTCCATCTGCTACCAACCCAACATATAACAATGTCATTATAATCAAACTCCAATTGATTTATTATTAAATCCAATCATTCGTTTATACTCAAGCCAAATATCATTTCAACCTCGAGTTTCATTCTCGATTCCGAACTCTTAACTTGGTTTCCAAATTACACTTCAAATTCGAATCTCACAAATCCAATTTGTTTCGATATCATTCTAATTCAATTTCAGTTACCACTTAACTGGCTTAATTTCAATTTCGAATTTGCTTTCACAATTTTCTATTTAATTTGTTTTCATTTCAAACAATCCTTCCTGGGAGTTTTTAAACAGATTACTCTTTTCAAAAATCAAATTTTACTTTTTGAAATTCAACACAACTTGTTTTTCCCCAAAACAAATTCAAAACAGTATCTTGGTAGTAATCCGTCACTTACCACTCGAAAATGAACACTAATGATGTCGCGATTCATCATCAGGGTTATTTCCCAGCTATCGAAGTGAGTTCAATACTATATTACTTTCAAAACCCTTTCTAAAACACTTCTAATTTGAAATCAGTTCAAAATATCCTTCACAATGCTTTAAACAATTTAAAATATCCCAGGATCTTAAAATTCTCGTATACTCAATTCAAACTCATTTACAAACACCTTTCAAATTTTCCAGGGTTTTAATTTAAATTCTGATTTGAATTCAGATTTAATTCATTTCAATTCATATATTACACTTATTTGAATTCTACTTGGTTATATACATAACCATTTAATTTATAATCTTACTCGATTATAATCACAACCAATATACTTTAACATTTCCAATATATATCCTTTATATCAAGATATAAATTTTGGGTAAAATTATTTCGTTTACCCTCTTTTCAAAACATACCATGACGGTTTATCGTATTCGAGTGTTTAGAAGCTCCTACTGATATAGTGGATCAAACTTATCGACCAGAACTTATAAACAACTCAACCAATAAATCTCCACAATATAAAACAATTTTATATTGAATAACAAATACGTTCACTCGTATATATACACTCAAACTCAATCTAGGGTATTACTAACCCCATCTCTACCGAGTCACGCCACAGAGCCAAGGTAATTCTTAACTTAAGCTCTGATACCAACTGTAATGACCTGGATTTTGAGCGACTTTGGTTATCGACATAAACTCAATGTCGATAACCAAACATCGAAAAATCCCGGTAATTAATGAAAGAAATTAGAGTGTGAGAATAGATAAGATATAAACTTATAGAATAGAAGAAGAAGAACATCATCATCAGAGTAACACGAATCTCACAGCGGAACGAATAAAATATAACATAACTTTTGAAATGAAAACAGTTATGTATACAATAGCACTTATCAGAGTACAACACTTACAACAACAACGGAAATAATAATAGCTATAGAATCCTGAAGCCTCCTGCTCCAAGCTTCCCAAGTGTATCTGAAAAATCCCGACTACTTGACTGCCCGTACAAATTTAGGCACCCAAGAGTTTAGGGAGAACACAACAAAATAAACTTCGGGTCAGTCAAGGGACTCGTATGAGAAAAACAGTTTAAAACAGTTTGAACAAGTAAACGATATCTCAGAAGACCACACCGTATAACGGAACGGGTTTTTACCTTATGAGAATCCAAAATATCTTTATATCAAAACCCTTTGATATTATAATAACGTCTATCAGCCACAATATATTAATCATCTAGCAGAAACGCTTTCATCTCACGTTCTACATATATAGTATACAATCAAAACCGCAAGCACGTATTGGGTAATGGATTTCCAACTATGACAAGGTATGGAACCATCTTCCGATCAGTGTACTCTAGGAACGATACACTGGAGTTCAACAAGAACATCTTGCAACTCAGCCACACATGAACGACCACTCATTTCGCTTGAGTGTATCGAATGTACATCACCAACGGTTGGGATCAGCAACCGTTCCCGTATATATATGGGACAACATTGATAGATTAAAGAAGCAAATGAATATTCTCTAGATAGGTGATTATACACCCTACTTCGGTGCGACCGACTTAGCCATGCTGCCTGCCCGATTTCTGTCATTTACCGGATGTGAGGCTAGAAGCTACGCTTATCTTTTCACATACCACATCTTCATTTACTTAGAATGTCACATCGTCATACCCGCCAAATCACAAATTGATTTCTCCAAAAATACCACGGGTATAAGCTAAGAGAAACGAATTCCTCCGCCACCAACGTAAATACGTTTGAAACGATCAACTTACGTGATCTACCAGATATACTCTGTCAGACCTTCTTCCATACAGGTCGTCCTGGGACTGGACAAACCGAAGGCACTATTCAGTATATCCATCTTAGTCACTGTTATCTAAGACTTATAAAATAGCCCTTGCACTTTACTCCGTCTTCAATTTCCATTGGCATATATGATTCGCAACGCTTATGCCAATACAGAGTGGTTCTTTGGATAATAATCCAACCGGTCTCTCCAAATTAACAACGTTAAAATGGTCAAAACTTCGATAGTCTGTGATTTGACTATCAAAGAAAAACAAGGGTGCAAACAACGATATTATTTCCAGATGGAAATTATATCGATCAATCATCAAACATATGTGTGTGTGTATATATATATATCCTCATTTTCTATGTTTAGAAAATATACGTTATTAACACTGGAAAACATTTCCATGGCTTAATTATGTATCACTATTCTTCCACATCTATCAGACTCTAACTATAAACTAACAAGAGAATAACTTCCTAAGTATAAACCCCGAAGGCCGAAACCAACATCAGATCGATACTCAGGAACCTATTCAACTTACTAATTCTAGTCAGTTTCTAATTTTTCTTAACTCTATATCTTTAACTCAATTTGATTACCTCTAACTGATTAACTCTAACTGATTAACTCTAACTGATTAACTCCTTTCAAATAAACTATATTCGATTTACTCCTTTAACTCTAACTGATTAAATCTAACTCCTTTTATAATATCGTATTTATTTTCTAAATAATATTTCCTTTATTCTATTTATTTTCTCAAATAAATATCCCTTTATTCTAATTCTATTTATTTCCAAAATAAATAAATAATCCCTTTTTTATCTATTTGTAAATGTTCTACAAATATTTCCTTTATAATTCTATTTTATTTGTAAATGGTTTTCAAATATTTCTCTTCTTATTTGTTTGGCAAATATAATTCCCTTATATTTGTGTTACAAATATTTTCCTCTGTATCATTTTAACCAATATAATTCCTTTTATATTTGATTTACAAATATATTTCTTTTATTCAAAATCCTTTTTCTTTTATAATATAAAATCCATTGATTTTATATATATAAATTATTTTCAAAATATACTTTGAACATCCCTTTTTCCACATCCAGTATTTCTTATGGTATTTAACACACCATATAACAACGATAAATATCGCTCAAACACACATAATCAATGTCAGATTATACATCACATCATATATCACAATATATGAATCACAGTAAAATAAATGTTGAGGAATCCAGTTGGATTCCTCCAACCTGTTTCCCTGCATCACAGATGTTAAACAATATAGATAACATCACTTTCAGTTCCATATGATATATTCTGTTAAACAGAATCAATATAGAAATTCAACTAACTGACTAGCAGTTCAATCAAACAGTCAACACACAGTCAATCAGCCAATATTTAACAGTTCTAAAAATACAACATGAAATTATAAACTGTTTAGAGTTGGTGAGATTTACTCACATTTGCAGTTCATCGTTAAAGAACGATAAACTATGGTTTGATTTGAATCAAACAATTTATTTCGCCATAAATTCAAACGAGCTCCAATCCACTCCCAGTCAGTTCCATTGGGTAGTGTTCGTCCATACGATCCCAACGGAACTTGTTTTGCTGAATTTCGTTTACGTATGACGAAGTTATGTCAATTCGAAGTTAACGTACATTTAAATTTAAAATAAAACTTGAATTTAAATGAACTGGGCCCTCACCCCCTTTTAAACACCGGCCCATTTGCAATCCAACCTGCTGGACCCTTCTTCCTCCATACATAAACCACGCGACATAAGTATTTTTGCAAAGCAGTGGCCGATCTTCAACTTTCCTTATCTCCCTCTACACATCTTTTAAAATCAAATAAAAATACTCAAAATTCACTACTTCAAAAACGCTACCAGCCCATCCTACTTCCACCCATCTCGAGCTTCTTCTTCGATTTCCGTTGTCCGCTGTTTCCGTGAGCTACAGGCAAAAGTAGCGACTCCATCCATCACGAAGCCCCTCCAAAAATGGCCAACTCAAGCGAATCAATCTCCTAAACCCAATTACAGACTTTATTTTACGGATTCAAACATCAAATTTAAGAAAATCTTAACCCTAGGTTGCAAAAGACGTCGTTGTACACAATCCACGATGAAACAACAGCCGTCGAACCCCTTAAAAAGGGTATTGGACTGTAGAGAATCCTTCAAGAAGCTCATATATATACACAAGATGATTTTAGGATTTTTATTGAATTTGTTTGGATTTTTAGAAGAGGATCGAGATATTTTTTTCCTGAACGAGAAAACAGCGGCGCCCTGTTGACTTCGGTGAAAATAAGAATTAGGTTAAGGAATGTTAAAGGGGTATATATAGAGGAGATATAATATTTTTATATTCATAAATTTATTGATTTATATTATAACGCTGATTCTAATTGTCTTTTAAAAAATCCCTAAGAGCACATACAATACCCAAAAATCACGAAAATTTACATGCAGCTAGAGTTCGACATTACGGACCCAACGAAACTGGTTTCTTCGAATTTCGACTTCATTTGCAAAAGTGGCTATTTTTAATGCTCTAAATAGCCTATTTAAATATATAAATATATTTAAATAAAATTGAATTAAGTATTTAAAATTAAATATTATCGTCTACATTCACAGTGGAATACCATACAGCTCCAGAATATTCCTATATGAATTTCTACTAGATATTTCAAGTCCTGATTAAATCGATATTTGATTTATAATGAAATTCCTTTTATAAATATAAATAATTCCTTTATAAATTATATAGGAATTCCACAGCGACTTTCCTGAAATTTGATTTGTACGTAACTCAAAATCTACACGACGAAATCTCGATATTTCTCTTCCACTAGAAAGATATACTCCACCAGCTCCACACGTTTCTTGTTTAACAGAAATCCGATTTAAAATGAACCCTGTATACTCAGTTGAAGTTTAAATCGCCAAATAGCGAACTGCCGCGCCATTTCGAGCTCTATTTTAATTATATTATAATTCTACGTTCATACTGTCGTTTATATAATATATTCGTTATTCAAATTCAATTCCAAGCTGAATTAAATATCACAGATGATCCAGTTCACACCATATCGCCATTTCAGCCAATTCTGATTATTTTAGAATTAAATATATTATTTAATTTATTATTTTAATTAAATATTCAACATTATTTAATTCCACGACCAATAAATCTTTTAATCACCTTTCAAATAAATAAATAAATAAATTATTATACCGCTAACGATGCGGGTCATTACAGGCGACCCACATAGCTATGCTGCCTGCTTGATTTTTGTCATTTTCTGGTTGTGAGTGTTGAGATTATACTCATCTTTCTAGATCATCCGGCCACCATTCACTTTGAATGCCACATTGTCATATATGTCAGAAAATCACTAATTGATGTCCATAAAAATACTCTAGTAGTTAAGCTAAAAGATGTGCCTTTCTCCGCCACCAACTATAGTACGTCTGAAGAAATCAACATACATGACTCTTATGGAAATACTCTGTCAGACATCCGTCCATACAAGTTGTCCTGGGTCTGGACAAACCGAAGGTACTCTCCTACCGCATCCTAGGAATCACCCTATAGATTAGTAGTGAGAATTCCTTGCAATCCGTAAATTTCAACCACGACAGAACCACAGTATATCTATGGCCGCTAAACCATAGATTTTAAGCACTTCTTCCATTTTATGAAGCTTTACGGTCTTCGAATGCTCCGTCTCGATCAGCATCTGATATATTCAACAATTTCATATTTGCTAGTCAGAATGGTTTTCGAATATAAATTCGATCCCGGTCTTTCCATACCAACAATCGTTTTACGCCAGATTTGATAGTCGGTTATTTAACTATCAAATAAAAACACCCATTCATCCATAAAAGAAATTTTGAATTTTTTGATTCAATATTTGCCTCCTTAATTAGTCATTCATTAATTAAACTTCTCGAAATTTCCTATATTTTGAAATACTCATTTCTCTTCTTATATTATTATAAGAATATTCAAAACCGTTTATTTTAAATGTATTTAGAACGCACTTCTCATTTTAGTCATTAGTTCCTAACTGTAAACTAGTAAGTAAATAATTTCCTAAATATCAACCCCGAAGGCCGAAACCAACATCAGATCGATACTCAGAAAACCATTCATCTTAACTAATTTCTAGTCAGTTTCTAATACCATTAACTTCATTTCTAAATTTATAAACGATTAGTATTCCCAATATCAATTACCATTTTTAAATGAAATGTTTATCTCAAATTATAACAATTCAAATATGTTACTTATAAATAGCATTTACAAAACATTGCTATGACCTTTATAAATTTTTGCTTAAGGGTTTGATTTGCAAAACATTTGCTAAATATTTATTTCTAAATTGAAACAAGATTTTTCTTATAACAAAATACCTTTATTAACCAATTCCATTTCATTTTAACATTCATAACCCAAGTTTTATCAAGTCTTTAACCCATAAATATTTTTTACAAACATCTATATATGTTTAAAACTTCATTCCATTCTATTTATAATTTATGTTCTGAACATTTGTATATCACTATCATTTGCAAATAATTATTATTATTTATAACCCATATGTAAACTTCTTCAATATAATCTATATTATATTTTCCAAAATTAGTTCTACTTAAATGCCAATAGAATTTAAGATTTCAAAACCCTTTTTCTAGCTTACTTCTACAAATTCCTATTTTCCACACCTCTTACTTTTATTCACTTTATTCACCTTAATCGGAAATACTAGTTTCAATACAAATCCATACTAGACTTGATTTTATAAATCAAATTTCATGTTTCAATCTCGTTATAACTTCTAATAATAGAATTATTCCATATAATCCAATTTATAATTTCCATTGAACTTTGAAAATTTAAATCCATTAACAATACCGATTTCAAACCCAATTTCTATTTACCTTCATACTTAGATTATAATTTCTAAATTTTCAACAATTATTCACTTATTTATAAATATTGTTTATAAAATCAACTTGTCGTCTTATTTGTTAAAAACAAATCTTTATTGTTCAAATTTATTTTTAATTCGGTTTCTAAATAAATATTCTATTTGAAAATAAAATAATCTTTAAATACTTTTATATATTTAAATTCTATTTTAAAATCCATCTATTATTTTTGACATTTAAAAGTATCAAAAATCAAAGTCCATTGTTAATTCACATCCAACATGTCATACACTAGCATAGGTTATCAATCATATCATATAACAACATATATGTGAAAACAATAAATAAATATTGAGGAATCCAGTTGGATCCCTCCAACCTGTTTTTTCCTGCATCCACAGATGTTAGTCAACAGTAATAATACCCATCCTGTTTTGAGGCAGGATATCGCGGTACAGAAGGTCATCCACTATATATATTGTGGAGCGTATAGGGAAATCATCCGCTAATGGTACTGCGGGAAATATCCAATCATCAATCACCAATATAATTATTATATGATATATACATATATATATATATATATTATTTATCACTTTATATCAATCAATTATCGTTCAACAAGCAATCGATAAAATTTGAACTATTAAAAATAGTTCCCAATAATTTAACTGAGTGAGTTTAACTCACTCAATTTTTCTATAGCTGGATATCCATTTTAGTTCCATATCCGCATCTACAAATCGTCCTTATTCACCTACGATTTATTTTACTTATATTTAATGATTAAAAGATTTTCATTTAATTAACTTGACATATAAATAAATTATTAACCCTATGTATTTAAATTTCTTAAATGTATACCTTGTTGTTACTAAAATTACTCGACCCATCTTCGTTGAAAATCAGCCCAAACTGTCTTTGGCATTTCCTCGAATAGCTTACAAACAATCCACCATTCCCTTTTATCATCCATTACTACTGCCTTTACATAGCTAAAATAATATAATACTGTTGTGAACCCCAGTCGTCACGCCTCCTAACCACTGTCACCAACATCTTGTAACCCGATCAACCTCATTTCAATGCTACAAATGTGTAACAACCTGGGATTTCAGAACCAATTTAAAAAAAATTATTTTAGCAATTTTAATGGATTTTGAATATCTAAAAGGATTTATTTTAAATAATAACGAATAAAAATTTATTTTTATTGAAGTTAGAACGTTTAAATTTATATTAATTATAAAACTAGCATGAAATGGCACGGTAGTATGAAAATTCGATTTCAAATTTTAATTGAATGTACAGGATTCAAAATAAATTGGATTTCAGTAAAAACCAGAAATATTTGAATCTGTTTGATTATATCTTTCTAATGAATGTGAAAAATTCAGATTTCGTAACGGGAATAAAAAGTAATGTCCAATTTAAAATTCAGAATAATCACTATGGAATTCATATATATTTTATATAATATATAGCCCTTAAATATAACCATTTTTCAAACGACTTCCGTTTTCGATGAAACCCCTTTTGTTGGATCTGAAATATCAAATTATTACTAGATTCCAATTTTCATCATTTTTGAAATTAACATGTAAGCATGGTAAATTTAAACATGTGTGATCAATTTAGTTTGAATTTAGTCGAATGTAAAATGAACGTTTTTCAAACGGTCTCCAAATTCGACGAAATTTGTTTTATAGGACCGTATCGTCAAAAATAGCTAGATTTATTTTTCTGGAATTTTTAGAGTCAGTATGTGGCCCCGATAAATTAAAATGTACGTTGGAATCAATTTTGAACGTTAAATTAATTTATTTTTTAATTTTAATGAAAATTGATCGAAATGATATAATTGGCTTATGAAATATAACCAATTGTGTTCAGAATGTGGGTATTTGGTTAGGGGCGATAGTCATTGGGTTCCACTGGGAGTTCAAATTAAAAAGTTAACTTTTTGGACTTGAACTAAATTAAAAATATAATTATAAATATAATATCACCCCCTTCTTTTCTTCCTTCAGTTCAAAGTCAACGAGAGGAAAAAATCATCGTGCTCGATCCCGTTCCCCTCTTCATCCAGCCGCCGCACCGCCTTCGCCGACCACCAGTGTCGCCGTCCTCAGATGAGCCGCCACCCCCTCCTCCTGTCGTCCACCTCCAAAAACTGCCACCCAAATCAAAGAAGGCCAAAATCGACCAAAACCTAGCCGTCGTGGCCTCCACCACCACCAACTGCCGTCCTCAGCTCCTCCTCCGACCACCTCAATCGCTGTGGACCCCCTTTCCCCCGAAAATCGAATTAACAGTGAGTTTTTATTTTATTATTTAGTTTAGTTAATTTAAAATATGGCTTTCATAAATCGAAATATACATAGTTTTTTTTAAATATAAAGATATGATTTTTTTTAAAATATAAAGCTATGATTTTTATTTGTATAATGCTATGATTTTTTATTTATATAAAGTTATGATTTTTATTTATATAAGAATGCGATCTTTTATATATATGATAGCGAATAAAAATATGATTTATATTTATATGAAGTAGCGTTAAAAATATGATTTTTAGTGATATAATTTTAGTGATATAAAAAAAATTAGTGATATAAAAATAATAATTTTAGTTATATAAAAATATATGATTTTTAGTGATATAAAAATATGATTTTTTATTATATGGGTAGCATTATAAAAAGGTGATTTTTATATATATAGCGTTAAAATAAAATTGTGATTTTTATTTATATAATAACAGAATAAACATGTGATTTTTAAATAAATAACAATCTACTAAAATTGTGATATTTAATATAAACCGCTTGAAAACAGATTGTGATGGAATCGACTGGAAGCAAACAAAATCCAAATCGTTCAGTTGAAGCATGGCGGAGTGGATCCCAAAGGTGAGAACTTCTCACTCGAATTTTATTTTCTAGTTAAATATATATACTAGGATGCAGACGGTGCTTAAAAGCACCCGACACCTTTGATTGAAACCATGGATGTTTGGTTGTTTGTTTTGATTGATAAATTGGTTGAATTTGATTTGGGATGTAAATTGAATTGATTAGAATTGGTATGTGTATGGCGCGAGCCAGTATTAGGCGAGGGATAAGGCGAGACCTTATTCCAGTTCTAGTATCGCGCCGTTATGCTGCCAAAATTTTCTAAAATATGTTAGAACAATAAAAATATCATTTTTATTGTATAAATGAACCGTATAAAATAGTCAATTGTAGAATAAAATATTTTATCATTAAAAAAATAATTTTTAACCTGTATATGAATAAAATAAATATTCATTTACAAATCAGACAATTTGTTTATGTACACACATTTAACTGATATTGATTGGGACGATAAATTTTACACATCGCCCAACTGCACAAACAACATTCGGTATTTGTTGGTAGAAACCCCACACGGGTATTGGGATGATATTTGATGTACACTAATCCCAATTATTTAGTTGTATGTCAATCGGTTGGTTGACAGACTGTTGTAAGCGTTAATTATTTATATTTAATGCTTATGCAGTTGTGTGATGCACTCTAAATAATGGTTGATTGATTTTGATTGGTGTTGTATACATGTGTTGTGTGAAATCCATATAAATAACATTATATGGTAATTGACTGTGTCTGAGTTCAATTCAGAAAGAACAAATATTTTAAAATAAGGAATATTTTAAAAATAATATTCAGTAAATGATTAAAATCTGATTTTGATGTCCAATTTTGGATGGACATGAAAATATTGAAATATATGAAGTCGTGTTGATTAGTTATGCGCCATTTACGATATTTATATCAATTTTATTCATTCTTATAATGAATATTGAAAAGGAAATGATTTCAAAATCTGATATTTTTAAAATATTATCATTTATATATTATAATGATATGGAATATTCAATTTTAATTTAAAATTGAATATGAAGTTGAAGTCATTTTTAAAACGAATTTAAAATGATTTATAAATTAGGTTTTAAATGAAAATCGATGAAATATATATAATATATATTACATATATTAAATGGCCTGAATAGAATGCGCCGCGCCACGATCGCTCGCGAAATTCGGCCATTGACTTCGAATTGATATTACGGGAGATTCGATCTTCGGATTCTCCTAAAACTGGAACCGTGGGGTTCGTATCGAAAAGAGCTTTCCAACAAATATAAGAAATTTTAAATCTAACAGTTGGATTTGGAATTAGGTCTAAATCAAATTTGGAAAAGGTCGTTGTAAGTGCAGTTTGATGACCTTTATGGAAATCGACTATACGTGCCTTGATAAAATTATCAGAAATATTAATAATTTGTGTAAAATCATAATAAATGATTTGAAAAGAATTTGGTTGAAAAATTCCACGTTTGTAAAGATAACAATATATTTTTATCAAAATGAACTAGTTATGAACTAGTATTATAATCCAATATTTTTAAATAAATAATTGGATTTGTAATGGTTTTAAAAATAACCAGAATTTCCAATATATGAACTGGAATTGATTTGAATCGAAATTATCTTTGGAATATTTTGATATTGGATTCCGTGATTATATGGATATTGTGGAGGAATTTGGAAGATATATATATATATATATATATAGATAGATATATCATTATTCCCAATACAATAGTTGTTGATTTCAGAATTTGATATTGAATATAAGTCGATCTGATTTCTATTCAGAGCCTTGTATTTAATATTGAATTGGATTTTGGGTTTGTCGTGAATGATGTCTTCATTAACACTGTTCTTAAACCCAATTGAGGAAAGAATAAATCTTTTAATTAAGATTTAGTGAAGCTTTCGAATTAATTGAGATTTAATTGGAATTGAATAAAAGAATTGGATTTTGGGTTTGTCGTGGAAGGTGTCTTAAATAACACTGTTCTAAACCCCCTGTGAAAAGAATAAATCCTTTAAATAAGATTATTAGCGTTTCTAGTTAATTAACATTTAATTGGAATAAAATGGGATGTGAATTGGGTTTATTGTGAACTGTGTTTTAACGATATTCATTCTTTAACCCAATTTGCAGTGAAATGTGATTTGCAATATATAAATCTTCAATTAAGATTTAATGGGATTTTCCAAAGGAAAGTTTTCCAATTTAATATATCAGATTGGAATTGAATGGAATTCGATTGGTAACAATCGAAGTGAGCTTCTGTGGAGGAAGACTGTTAATATATATGGAATTTGAAAGGCTTTGTCGTTATTCCATTTATATTATTGGTCGGATACGGAAATTGATATCGATTATACATTGATTGGTTTTTCCGTGAAGATTCCATTTTTATGAAAGAGGATTTGGGTTTATCATGAACTGTTTTTTAAATGACATTAGTTCTTTAACCCAGTTAAAGACAGGATTACATGTCTATCATTATATTTCGAACTGTATGGTTGATCTCTACTAAATATATATCTGTTTGGTGGCAGAGAATTTATTCTCCTACTTAACACCTTTCTCTAAGACGTACGAGCTTAGAGGTTATATATCGGTAGAAATAAATGGTGCAGTGTAGATTGTCAATGTGGCATGTTTGTGTTTCCAAAGTTAAATGATCATTAATATTTATTTCCAGGGAGATTAAAACCAAGTGGAGTTTTAATGAATCTTTAATTAGATTGAAATGTTAATGTGATAATTTAAATTATCAAATTTGGGAAATGATCGAGAATGGAGTACCACCAGTTTTACTCCAGGCGATAGTTAAATCTTTAATTAGATTTGAACATGAATTGGTAATTAAACTTACCAATAACATCGTGGTGTTAGATATGGAGTATTACCAGCTTTGCTCCATGGGATGAATAGGTTGGGATTAGGAAATTAAGCAAATAATTACTTCGGTAAGGTGCGCTAATCCTGACTAGTTTGGATAAACCTTAATTTGGTTTGAACTGATATCCAAAGGAAGATTAAAGAATAAATTTAAAGAATTTATCCTTGATAAAATTAATGGGAACCTTTCCTAAAGTATAAGAATATTTGAATGAAAGAATATTCTAGAATGGAATACGGTGTATGTTGTGTTTTTATAGCACTTGTTTATTATATACGCGAGTTATTTGAAAAGGCCGGGTTTATACCCATTCTGAATAACTGATTCGATGATAAGTCGACGATGAAGACGGTGGTTGAAGACCGGAGGTCTTCACATCGTTTGGATGATTACCGATGTCTTAATTAGGCTGTACACCCAAGACAAGGTAATAAGTGGTGATCGTCCAGACATACTTGGAGATCGACCGGATGTTTGAGGACCTCTCTCCTGTATTGGACATGTGGGATGAGGAATAAGGTGCCTCCGGTTTTGTTCAGACCCAGAACGAATTTGTAAATGGATGTGCGTCTAACATTGGATTTTATTTTGTGTTGATTGATCTCTATTAAATATATATCTATTTCGTGGCAGAGAATTTATTCTCTTGCTTAACACCCTTCTCTGAGATGTACGAGCTCAGAGGTGATATATCGATAGACATCATCCACATGGCATGAATTGCCTATGTGGCATGCTGAGATGCAAATGATCAAGGCTTCAATTGAAAAGCAGAGTCTTGTGGTGGATGATCAAAGTACGGCTTAAAATAGCATAGCTTTGTGTATAGCGTTAATTCGCAAGCCTCACATTCTGGTGTGAACCAGAAACGGAAGAGGACTTCAGAGAGGACATGAATTTCTTTCTAGCTAGGAGTGGTGTCATGGTAAGGATCCCAGACATTTTACTCATAAGTATATTGCATATTATTTGATGGATAGAGAGGCGCCTCGGTTATATCGGTCACTACGGGGCCGATGGATGATATGGTCCACATATTGACCATTACGCCCCATAGGGCGGGGAAACGTATTGTTTAGGGATTTTTAATCCACTTAAAATATAGATCGGGCCTAATGCTTCAGGTGCAGTTGCGGCTGTATCCTAAGATATGGTAGGCTAAATTGTCTCGAGTTCGGTAAGGACAATCCCTTGCCTTGGTACATGATGGAAATCCAACTTCCAATACGACATTGTGCGGTTTTAATTGTAGAACTAGTATGGCGACATGATATATGGTACCCATGTCGTCTATGATTGATACTTTTATATTTGAAGTTGTTTTGATACACTATGCACTTATAGTAATATCAAAAGAGATTTGTTTTAAAATGCACCAAGCATGTTTGGCTACTATAAGGGAAAACTCTGTCCCCCGGCTTGTGTTGCATTGTGTGATGGAACCTAAGTCTTATAATAGCTTCATTTTTTCAAAAAGCATTGAGTCGTTTGTTTTATGCACTGGTATTCTTGGGAGGAAACCTGCTTCGTGTTATACGGTGTGGCCCCTTGATTTACTCTATTTTAAAGTAAAGTTTTAAATAACTGTTAGTTCTCACACCAGTCACATGACTGACTTGGAGTTTATTGTTTTAACCTAAACTCTGGGTGCTCCTATTTTCCACATGGGAAGCTAGTAGTTTTGGTTTTGCAGATTTATTTTTATAGGATCTTGGTTTACAGGTGGAGTTATATTCGTACGCTCTGTATTCATGTATTTCTTTAAGCTGTGTTATGTATTATTTTTCCGCTGCTAAGTAATGTAATTTAAATCTCTGATATTTTCTATTGTATAATGTTTATTCATACTTTGGAATATTCTTGTACTCTGATGTAATTGTCGTAATAACAATGAAATATTCTTCTGTTTGTGTTATGAATTGTCGTGTTCTCAACTCAATCCGGGCTTTCCCACAAGGGAGAGTTTGGGTCGTTTCAGTTGGTATCAGAGTTTGGTTTTACAAAGCTCGAGAACAAGGCGTATTAGAACCGAACGAAAGAATTCATCAGAGATTGGATTAGTAATATCCAATGAGAATGACTCGTAAGAGATGGGATCAGTAGTGTCCTAGAATAAGTGTAAAGAGTGCTTTTTAAAAAAATAAAAATGAAAACAATTTTTGTTTTGGAATTTAAATCTTATTATACGTATTTGTATATTTACTTTAAATTGAATTGGACAAATGAGAATATGAAGATTTTGCATATACGCTTTGCAAACGTATATTCGAACTTTTTAATATACTAGATAGATATAAAATCACACTCTAGTCGCCCGGGCATGATTCTGATGATGAAATATACCATCACCAGTATTTATGTTCGAGTTTCGAATGTGGGATATCTATATATTTCCAATTGAATGGTGTGAGAACCAAAACTAGATAGGGTTATTTATTCGTGATTTGGCACTGAAATATGATTTTTGACTATATATATAAAAGTTATGTAATTGAAAAGCTAATCAATTAATTGATTGGTGGTTGTGATGTTTGATTATTTGTTCAACTAATAAAAATATTGGACTGATAATGAATTTAACCCATATGACAATGAATGGTAAATTAAGCCAAATTGAATCAAATATTGAACTGAATTGAAAAATTAGCTGAAATTGCATACATGTACATAAATATGTGTGAGCAAGTCATAGCAAGGAAGCTAAGAAGAGGAATAAAATTGTATGCCCGACAAATAGGTACATGTTTACTAATTTATTGGGTTTTGATGATTTTATGTGCTGATTGGCTAGCCGCTTGGCTTTTTCTTTTTCTTTTGGATTGGTGAGGGGCCTGTGAGGCAAGTTGCGGTTTTAAATGTCTCCCCATACAAAGGTGGTTATGGTGAAATTTTTTGAAAATTTAGGGTGTTAGCCAAATTTTTGAAAAATTTGAAAATACTTAGAAGCTGGAAAATTGAAGAATGAAAGTTGAGTTGATTAGTTAAACAACTTTCAGCTCTGTTCCCTTTTCGAGGACGAAAAGATTTTTAAGTGGGGGAGATTGTAACAACCCAGAATTTTAGAACCAATTTAAATTTTTTTATTTTAGCAATTTTAATGGATTTTGAATATTTAAAAGGATTTATTTTAAATAATAACGACTAAAAATTTACTTTAATCGAAGTTAGAACGTTTATGTTTATATTAATTATAAAAGAGCCTAAAATGACGCGGTAGTTTGAAAATTTGATTTCAAATTTCAGTTGAATGTACAGGATTCAAAATAAATCGGATTTCAGTAAAATAAGAAATATTTGAATCTGTTTAATTATATCTTTCTAACGAATCTGAAAAATTCAGATTTCATAACGGGAATAAAAAGTTATGTCCAATTTAAAATTCAGAATAGTCGCTATGGAATTTATATATATTTTATATAATATGTAGCCCTTAAAAATAACCATTTTGCAAACGACCTACGTTTTCGACAAAACCACTATTGTTGGATCCGGAATGTTAAATTATTGCTAGATTCCAATTTTCATAATTTTTGGAATTAATATGTAAGCGTGGTAAATTTAAACATGTTTGGTCAATTCAGTTTGAATTTAATCGACTAGAAAATGACCGTTTTTCAAACGGTCTCCAAATTCAATGAAATTAGTTTTGTTAGGACTGTATCATCAAAACATAGCTAGATTTATTTTTGTGGAATTTTTGGAGTCAGTATGTGGTCCCGATAAATTAAAATGTAAGTTGAAATCAATTTTGAACTTTAAATTAATTTATATTTTAATTTAACAAAAATTGATCGAAATGATTGAATTGGCTTACGAGACATAACCCATTTGTTCGAAATGGGGGTATTTGGCTAGGGGCGACAGTCGTTGGGTTCCATTGGGAGTTCGAATTAAAAAGTTAACTTTTTGGACTTGAATTAAATTAAAAATATAATTATAAATATAATATCTCCCCCTCCTTTTCTTCCTTCAGTTCAAAGTCAACGAGAGAAAAAAAACCTGTCGTGCTCGATCCCGTTCCCTCCCCCCCCCCCCCCATTTAGCCGCCGAGTCGCCTTCGCTGGACGCCCACCAACGCCGCCGTCCTCAAATGAGCCGCCACCCCCTCCTCTCATCGTCCACCTCCAAAAACCGCCGCCCAAATCAAAGAAGGCCCAAATCGACCAAACCCTAGCCGCCGTGGCCTCCACCACAACCTACCGCCGTCCTCAGCCCCTTCTCCGACCACCTCAACCGGTGTGGACCCCCTTTTCACCAAAAATCGAATAAACGGTGAGTTTTTATTTTATTTAGTTTAGTTAATTTAAAATTATGGTTTTTATGAAAGTAAATATACATTGTTTTTTTTAATATAAAGATATGATTTTTTAAAATGTAAAGCTATGATTTTTATTTGTATAAAGCAATGATTTTTATTTATATAAAGTTACGATTTTTATTTATATAAGCATACGATCTTTTATATATATGATAGAGAATAAAAATATGATTTTTATCTATATGAAGTAGCGTTAAAAATATGATTTCTAGTGATATAAAAAAATATAATTTTAGTGATATAAACAAATATAATTTTAGTGACATAAAAATAATAATTTTAGCGATATAAAAAAATGATTTTTAGTGATATAAAAATATGATTTTTTATTATATGGGTAGCATTATAAAAAGGTGATTTTTATATATATAGTGTTAAAATAAAAATGTGATTTTTATTTATATAATTGTAGAATAAAAATGTGATTTTTAAATAGTGAAAATTAGGGACGCATCCCTAAAACCAAACTTAATTAACGTCACATCCTCCCCAAAGTTTCATTACGTTTCTGGTCCTTAGAATCAGCTGCCGCCCTCTTTTTTTTGCCGCTTTCGCATCCTGCCGTGCATGTTACGCCTTTTACCCTTTCTGACCAAAAAAAAAAAAAAATGCGCCAGTGACAAAAAAAATTCAAAAAATAGGAAATATTCGAAGAAGAATTAACCAAATAAAAAAGTTGCATACTTCTGTGCAGCAATGCCTGAAAAGTAGCATACATATATGCATATATTCATATAGTGTATTTCTGATGAAAATTTGGACCAATGTACGCATACATGTATGCAACTATTACAAAACAACTGCATACAAGTATGCACACCAGGTTGAACTGAGGATTCATGTGTTGCGAAAAGTTGCATACATGAATGCAACTATTCTGTATATATGCATGCATGTGTACAACAAATTCAAAGTGGTTGAAGGCATCTGAATATGAGCATGAATGTATGCATGTATTATGTACAAGAGCATAAATGCGTGCAACAATGTCCGAAAATGGAGAATGATTGAAAAAATGTCAAATTTGAATATATGCATAAAAGGATGCGTATAATGCTGTTAAGATGCATACATGTATGCATTTATACTACAGTTTGGCGCAACACTGAAATATAAGCATGAATGTGTGCAACAATTTACAAATAGGTGCATCTTTTGATGCAAAAACCTGTTGTTTCGCTGTTTTTGTGTTATTTTGGGTTTTGACGTGGTTTTTGATTGTTTTTCAACCTGGATTTTTTAGCGTGTATGTGTTTTACTTAATAATGAATTTTCGTGATTTTTTTATATTTTTTTTTAATGAATTTTCAAAAAATAGGGACTTAATTTACAATAAGTTTAGCACCGGATGTGAGCCTAATTATGAAACTAAATAGGGATCTGTGACAAACGGACCCTTTTAAATAAATAGCACTGTATTAAAAAAGTGATTTTTAATATAAACCGCTTGAAAACATATTACGATGGAACCGACTGGAAGCGAACAGAATCCAAATTGTTCAGTTAAAGCACGGCGGAGTGGATCCTAAAGGTGAGAACATCTCACTCGAATTTTATTTTCGAGTTAAATATATATACAGGGATGCAGACGGTGCTTAAAAGCACTCGACGCCTTTGATTGAAACCATGGAAGTTTGGTTGTTTGTTTTGATTGATAAATTGGTTGAATTTGATTTGGGATGTAAACTGAATTGATTAGAATTGGTATATGTATGGTGCAAGCCAGTGTTAGGCGAGGGATAACGCGAGACCTTATTCCGGTTCGAGTATCGCGTCGTTATGCTGCCAAAATTTTATAAAATATGTTAGAATAATAAAAATATCATTTTTATTGTATAAATGATCCGTATAAAATATTCATGTGTTGAATAAAATATTTTATCATTAAAATATAATTTTTAATGTGTATATGAATAGAATAAATATTCATTTGCAAATCGGACGATTTGTTAATGTACACACATTTAACAGATATTGATTGGGATTATAAATTTTACACATCGCCCAACTGCACAAACAACATTCGGTATTTGTTGGTTGAAACCCCACACAACTATTGGGATGATATTTGACATACATTAATCCCAATTATTTAGTTGTAGATCAATTGACACAATCCAAACTTCCCTGTAAAGGAAACCTCGGATTGAGTTGAGAACACGACAAATCACAACACAAACAGAAGACCATTTCATTGCTTATTACAACAATTTACATCAGAGTACAAGAATACACAGAATATGAACAAATAATATACATTTGGTAAATATCAGAGATTTACAAGTTACGGTGTAGCGGAAAATAATACAAAAACGCAACTAAAAGAGATAAACGGATACAGAGCTTTTCGAATATCATTCCAGCTGTAAACTAGGATCTTGTGAATATAAATATGCAAAACCAAAACTACAAGCTGTCCATATGGAAAATAGGGGCGCTCGGAGTTTTGGTTGAAACAATAAACTCTAAGTCAGTCATGTGACTGGTGTGAGAACTAAAACAGTTATTTAAACCTTACTTTAAATTTTGGTAAATCAAGGGACCACGCCGCATAACATGGAACGGATTTCCTCCCAAGAATACCAGTGCATATAACAAAAAAGCGCAAAGCTTTTTGGAAAAATGAAGCTATTATAAGACTCAGGTCCCATCATACAATGAAACGCAAGCCGGATGATAGAGTTTTACCTTATAATAGCCAAATATGCTTAGTACATTCAAAACAGATCATTTTGATACTATTATAGTGTAAAATTTATGAAACTACTTCAAATATAAATGTATCAATCATAGATGGCATAGTGCCCCATCCCACTATGTCGCCATACTAGGCTCTACAAATAAAACCGAAATGTCACGTATTGGAAATTGGATTTCCGTCATGAGTCGAGGCAAGGGATATACTCCCCACCGACTTTGAGACACTCTAGAAAGTGCCTAAGGGTTCGGACGCTGGCGAACCCTTGGATCCTCCAAGGCCGGTCCATACATAGCGGATTAATTATACCTGAACACACATTTCCCGGTCCTATAGGACCTATCAATTGGCTCCGTGGAGACCGATATATTCGAGGCGCCTCGCATTCCAACAACCACACAGGTTAAAATAATATAAATGTCAGGACTTGTAAACGCGGACACCACCCATAGCTAGAAAGAAACGTCATGTTCTCCTTGGGTCCCTTATACACTTTTTGACTCATACTGAAGTGTGAGGCTCGCGAATCAACGCTATACACAAAGTGGCGCTATATTAAAGCTGTGCTTTGATCATCAACCACAAGACTCTTCTTTTCAACAAAAGCCTTGATCACTGCATATCAGCATGCCGCACAGGCAATTCATGCCATGCGACTGATATCTATCGATATATAACCTCTGAGCTCGTACGTCTCAGAGAAGGGCGTTAAGCAAGAGAATAAATTCTCCGCCGTTAAACAGATATATAATTAATAGAAATTAATTAACATAGAATACAATCCAATGTCAGACACAGAGTCCATTTACAAGTTCGTCCTAGGACTGAACGAAACCGGAGGCACCTTATTCCTCATCCCATATGTCCAATATAGGAGAGAGGCCCTTGCATATCCATCGATCTCCAAGTACGTCTGGACGACACCACTAATTACCTCGTCTTTGGTGTACAGCCGAATCAAGACATCGGTAATCATCCAAACGATGTGAAGACCTTCAGTCTTCAACCACCGTCTTCATCGTCGAATCAGTTATTCAGAATGGGTATAAACTCGTCCTTTTCGAATAACTAGTGTATATATTATAATCAAGTGATATAAACACAACATACGCCTCATTCCAATCCAGAATATTCTTTATTCAAATATTCACATTCTTAGGGAAAGGTTCCCATTAATTTTATCAAAGGTAGATTCTTTAAAATTTATTCTTTAATCTTCCTTTGGATATCATTTTAAACCATATTAAGGATTTCCAAACTAGTCGGGATTAGCGCACCTTACCAAAGTAATCATTTGTTTTATTTCTCAATCCCAACCTATTCATCCCATGGAGCAAAACTGGTAATACTCCATATCTAACACCACGGTATTATCGGTAAATATTAATTACCATTTCACGTTCAAATCTAATTAAAGATTTAACTATCGCTTGGAAAAAAACTGGTGATACTCCATTTTCGATCATTTCAATCTAATTAAAGATTCATTAGAACTTTACTTAGTTTTAATCTTCCCAAAAATCAATATTAATGATTATATAACTTAGGAAATCATATCCTGTCTTTAACTGGGTTAAAGAATCAATGTCATTTAAAACACGGTTCATGATAAACCCAAAATCACATTCCATTTTATTCCAATTACTAAATATAACTGGAAATTATAATAATATTAATTAAAAGATTTATTCTTTTCACACGGGGTTTAAGAACAGTGTTACTGAAGACACCATTCCATCAGTCTCTAGCCGTAAATTAGTAAGAAAACAATTCCTTAAGTATTAATGCCGAAGGCCGAAACCAACATCAGATCAATACCCAGGAAACCATCCAACTTAGCTAATCTCTAGTTAGTTTCTAATTTTCTTAAATCCATTGGGTTTAAGAACAGCATTTTTTAAAGATACCATTCACGACTAACCCAAAATTCGATTCAATTCAACTCCAGTTAAATATTAATTAATTGGTAAACTTCATTAAATCTTAATAAAAAGATTTAATCTTTTTTCAACTGGGTTTAAGAACAGTGTTAACGAAGACACCGTTCACAATAAACCCAAAATCCCATTTGATATTAAGTACAAGGCTCTGAATAGAAAATATATCGGCTTATATTCAATATCAAATTATGAAATCAACAAATATCACATTAGGATAACGATATATATATATATCTTCTAAATTCCTCCGCAAAGTTCGTATAATCACAGAATCCAATATCGAAATATTACGAAGATAATTTCGATTCAAATCCATTCCTATATTGGAAATTCCGATTATTTTTAAAACCATTTCAAATCCAATTTGTTTATTTAAAAATATTGGATTATAATTCTAGTTCATAACTAGTACATTTCGATAAAAATATATTTTTATCTTTTCACATATAGAATTTTTCATCCTAATTATTTCCAAATCATTTATTATAATTTTACACAAATTATTAATATATTTAATAATTTTATCAAGGCCCGTACAGTCGATTTCCAGTAATGGTCATCGAACAGCACTTACAACGACTTTTTCCAAATTTGATTTGGACATAATTCCAAATCCAACCGTTAAATTTCAAATCTCTTATATTTGTTGGAAAGCTCCTTTTGATACAAACCGAATGGTTGCGGTTTTAGGAGAATCCGACAGTCGGATCTCCGGTAACATCAATTCGAAGTCAATGGTCGAAATTCACGAACTGCCATGGCGCGGTGTGTTCTATTCAGGCCATTTAATATATATATTATACATATTTCATCGATTTCCATTTAAAACGTATTTTACAAATCGTTTTAAAAACGATTCTGACTTCATATTCAATTTTAAATCAAAATTGAATATTCCATATCATTAATATATAAATGATAATTTTTTCAAAATATCAGATTTTGTAATCAATTCCTTTTCGATATTCATTATAAAAATGAATAAAATTGATATAAATATCGTTCACGTCAAAATGGCATTAATCTAATCAACAAGGCTTTATATTGTAAATATTTTCATGTCCATCCAAAATCGGACACCAAAATCAGCTTTTAATCCTTTATATAATAATATTTTAAAATATTCATTATTTTAAAATATTCGTTATTTTAAAATATTCGTTATTTCTGAACTGGAATCAGACACAGTCAATTACCATATAATGTTATTTATATGGATTTCATAAAACACACGTATAGAACAACAATGATAAACAATCAACCATCATCCAAAGTGCATTACACAACTGCATAAGCATTAAATATAAATAATTAACGCTTACAACAGCATGTCAACCTATCGATTGACATACAACTAAATATTGGGATTAGTGTATGTCCAGTATCATCCCAATACCCGTGTGGGGTTTTCAAACAACAAACACTGATTATTATTTGCGCAGTTGGGCGATGTGTAAAATATCTCGTCCCAATCAATATCCGTCAAATGTGTGTACAAAACCAATCATCCAATTTGTTTATGAATATTCATTTTATTCATATACACTTTAAAAATTATATGTTTAATTATAAAATATTTTACTCAACACATGAATATTTTATTCCATTCTACGTCATAATCAATTTTCATAACATAAAATAATCAAACAAATCGTCCTTGGTCTGTGGACAACGGTGTCGGTTGCTGCTAAGCATCATCTGCATCCTAGTATATATTTTAATTAGAAAATAAAATTAAAGTGAGAAGTTCTCTCCTTTGGGATCCACTCCTCTTGTATTATTTCTGAATTTCTGGACCGTTTGGATTTGCCCTAAATTCCAATGCAGTCCTTTCTACGTTGTTCATATTAAAAATCACATTTTTAATATGATGTTTACATATTTTTCTCTAACTAAAAATAATATTTTTATCTTCGCTTTATATATATATAAAAAACAAATTTTCATAACGATGTTTACCTTATAAAAATTACGTTTTTATGCAACTCTTCCTATGATTAAAAAACACATTTTTAATATGCTATTATATATATATAAATCGAATTTTTATCGCTACTTCATGTATAAAAATCGAATTTTTATCGCTACTTCATGTATATAAAAATCGAATTTTTATCGCTACTTCATGTATATAAAAATCGAATTTTTATTTCAAATCTATATAGATAAAAATCATATTTTTACCTAACAAAAAAATCAATCCTTTTATAGCTAAAAATCTTATCTTTGTACAATTAAAAGTCTAATCTTTTCATATTTAAAAATATAAACTTTTCTATTATAAAAATATAACCTTTTCATAGTAAAAAAAATCAAGTCTTTCTAAATAAAAAACAAATCTTTAATACTACTTTATTCATATAAGTTACATTTTAAAACAATGTTTTTTAATATAAATAAATAAGATAGAAGTTATAAATTAAAAATCACCTTACTGCTTCGCTTTGCACCGTAGAAACTCCAATCCCCCATCTTCACATCGCCAGCGGCCCCTCAGGTGATCGGAGTAGACGGCAACATCAAACAGGGAGCAGGAAATCATTTAAAAATCAAATTTTTGCCGAGGGGGGATTCACGGTGATGTTGAGGTGGCGGGGTGGTGCGCAGGGGGCTGTGGGTCCGGTCAGAGGCGGTGGGTGGTGGCGCTAGGGCTCCAGCGGCGGTTTTTCTGGTGGGTGGGGGTTTGAACGTCGAATGGAGGAAGGGAGAGATGGGGGGTCACAGCGGCGCGACGAGGAGGGGGAGATCCTCCGGTGGTGGCGCGCCACCTGGAGCGGTGGAGGTAGGGTCCAAAAATGGCTGCGACTTTTAGAAAGGGGGTCGGGCCTGGTTTTCACGATTTGGGGGTAGAGCAGTTTTGACTGTGAAAGGAAGGGGGTTTTAATACATATATATATATATATATATATTATTTTGTACCAAAAAGTAACTTTTTATTTTGAACATCAAATTGAACCCACCGACTGTCGTTCCTAGCTAATTACCCCCATTCCGAACACAATGGGATATGTCCGGCAAGCCCATTCGACCGTTACGATCAGTTTTCATTGAAACTAAAATATAAATCAATATATATTTAATTTAAACGTACATTCCAATTTGCCGAGGTTACATACGGAAAAATTCCAGAAAAATAAATCTGGCTATGTTTTGACGATACAGTCCTAAAAAACTAATTTCATCGAATTTAAGGACCATTTGAAAAACAGTCATTTTCCAGTCGATAAAATTCAAACTGAAATGACCAAACACGTTTAAATTCACCACGCTCACTTATTGATTCCAAAAATTATGAAAATTGGAATCAGGTAATAATTTGACATTCCGGATCCAACCAAAGTGGTCTCGTCGAAAACGGAGGTTGTTTGCAAAAACTCCATTTTTAAGGGCTATATTTCCATAGCAACTTGAATTTTAAATTGGACATAACTTTTTATTCCCGCTATGAAATTTGGATTTTCCGGATTCGATGGAAAGATATTTTCAAATAGATTCAAATATTTCTGGTTTCACTAAAATCCGGTTTATTTTGAATCCTATACATTCATTGGAAATTCAAAATCTAATTTTCAAACTACCGCACCATTTCCAATTCCTTTTATAATTAAAATAGATATTTATATTCTAACTTTGATTTAAATAAATATATACGTTCTAATCCTGTTCAAAATAAATTTTTAGTCACTATTATTTAGAATAAATCATTTTAAATATTAAAAATTCACTAAAATTGCTAAAATAAAAATTTTAAATTGGTTCTGATTTTCCAGGTTGTTACAATCTCCCCCACTTAAAAAAATTTCGTCATCGAAAAGGAACGGAGTTGAAAGTTGTTTAACTAATCTACTCAACTTTCATTCTGGCTTTCATTCTTCAACTTTTCAGTTTCAAGAATTTTCCAACTCTTCAAAAATTTGGCTAACACCCTAAATTTTTGAAAAATTTCACTGTAACCTTCCTTGTACAGGGAATACCGGGAAAATCCCCAAACCGTCATACAAGCCCTCTCATCTCAAAAAAAATAAAAAAAAAACCAATCGGCTCATAAAATCATCCAAACCTAATAAATTAGTTAACATATACCTATTTATCGAGCATACAATTTTATTCCTCTTCTCTAGCCTCCTTGTTATGACCTGTTCAATATATATACATGTATATGCATGCAATTTCAAACAATTTTCAATTCAGTTCAATATTTTTGTTCAATTTGTCTAAATTAACTTTCATTCACAAATTGGTTTCAACAATTCTATTAGTCAAACTAACAATCAAACAACACAATCAGCAATCAATTAGTTGATTATCGTTTCAAACACATACCTTTAATATATGTATAATAAAGTCCATTTTTGATGCCAAATCACAACAATAAACCCTATCTAGTTTTGGTTCTCACACAAGCCAATTGGAAATATATAAATATCTCACTTTCGAAACTCGAACATAGACACTGATGATGAGGCCTCATCATCAGAATCATCTCCGGGCGACTGGAGTATGATTCTATATCTATCCAGTATATTTAAGGCTTCGAATACACGTTTTCAAGGCGTATACGAAAAATCTTTATATACTCGATTGTCCAAATTCAGTATAAAATAAATATTAAAATAGGAATAATTAGATTGAATTTTTCAAAACAAAATTTGTTTACATTTCTATTTTCAAAACACTACTCTTCACACTCGTTCAAGGATACTACTGATCCCATATCTAACGAGTCATTCTTATTGGATATTACTAATCCATCTCTGATGAATTCTTTCGTTTGGTTCTAATGTGTCATGTTCTCGAGCTCTGTAAACCAAAGCTCTGATACCAAACTGACACGACCCAAACTTCCCCGTAAAGGAAAGCCCAGATTAAGTTGAGAACACGACAGATCACAACACAAACAGAAGAACATTTCATTGCTTATTACAACAATTTACATCAGAGTGCAAGAATATACAGAGTATGAACAAATAATATATATTTGATAAATATCAGAGATTTACAAGTTACAATGCAGTGGTAAATAATACAAAAACACAACTGAAAGAGATAAACGGATACAGAGCTTTCCAAATATCATTCCAGCTGTAAACCAGGATCCTATGAATATAAATCTGCAAAACCAAAACTACTGGCTGCCCGTGTCGAAAATAAGGGCACCCAGAGTTTAGGTTGAAACAATAAACTCCAAGTCAGTCATGTGACTAGTGTGAGAACTAAAATAGTTATTTAAAACTTTACTTTAAATTTTGGTAAATCAAGGGACTACGCCGTATAACACGGAATGGATTTCCTCCCAAAAATACCAGTGCATATAACAAAACAGCGCAATACTTTTTGGAAAAATGAAGCTATTATAAGACTCAGGTCCCATCACACAATGCAACGCAAGTCGGAGGATAGAGTTTTACCTTGTAATAGACAAATATGCTTGGTACGTTTAAACCAAATCATTTTGATACTATTATAGTGTAAAGTGTACGAAAACTACTTCAAATATAAATGTATCAATCACAGAAGGCATAGTGCTCCATCCCACTATGTCGTCATACTGGGCTCTACAAATAAAACCGAAATGTCACGTATTGGAAATTGGATTTCCATCATGAGTCGAGGCAAGGGATGTACTCCTCGCGGGCTTCAAGACACTCTAGCAAGTGCCTCAGGGTTCGGACGCTAGCAAACCCTTGAATCCTCCAAGGCTGGTCCACGCATAGCGGATTAATTATACCTGAACACATGTTTCCCGGTCCTATATGACCTATTCATCGGCTCCGTGGAGACTGATATATCTGAGGCGCCTCGCATTCCAACAAACACACAGGTAAAATTAATATAAATGTCAGGGCTTGTAAACGCTGACACCACCCATAGCTAGAAAGAAACGTCATGTTCTCCTTGGGTCCCTTATCCCGTTTTTGACTCATACCGACGTGTGAGGCTCGCAAATCAACGATATACACAAAACGGCGTTATATTAAAGTTGTTCTTTGATCATCAACCACAAAGCTCTGCTTTTCAACAAAAGCCTTGATCACTGCATATTAGCATGCCGCACAGGCAATTCATGCCATGCGACTGATATCTATCGATATATAACCTCTGAGCTTGCACGTCTCAGAGATGGGCGTTAAGCAAGAGAATAAATTCTCCGCCGCCAAACAGATATATATTTAATAGAAATCAATCAACACAGACTAAAATCCAATGTCATACACACAGTCCATTTACAAGTTCGTTCTGGGTCTGAACGAAACCGGAGGCACCTTATTCCTCATCGTATATGTCCAATACAGGAGAGAGGCCCACGCATATCCGTCGATCTCCAAGTACGTCTGGACGATCACCACTTATTACCTCATCTTGGGTGTATATCCCAATAAAGACATCAATAATCATCCAAATGATGTGAAGACCTCCGGTCTTCAACCACCGTTTTCATCGTCGACTTATCGTCGAATCAGTTATTCAGAATGGGTATAAACCCGGCCTTTCCGAATAACTCGTGTATATATTAGAATCAAGTGATATAAACACAACATACGCCTCATTCCAATCCATAATATTCTTTATTCAAATATTCGCATTCTTAGGGAAAGGTTCCCAATAATTTTATCAAAGATAAATTCTTTAAAATTTATTCTTTAATCTTCCTTTGGATATCATTTCAAACCATATTAAGGTTTTCCAAACTAGTCGGGATTAGCGCACCTTACCGAAGTAATCATTTGTTTTATTTCCCAATCCCAACCTATTCATCCCATGGAGAAAAGCTGGTAATACTCCGTATCTAACACCAAGTGTTATCGGTAAATATTAATTACCATTTCACGTTCAAATCTAATTAAAGATTTAACTATCGCTTGGAGCAAAACTGGTGATACTCCATTTTCGATCATTTCAATCTAATTAAAGATTCATTAGAACTCCACTTAGTTTTGATCTTCCCAAAAATCAATATTAATGGTTATATAACTTGGGAAATCATATCATGTCTTTAACTGGGTTAAAGAACCAATGCCATTTAAAACACGGTTCATGATAAACCCAAAATCACATTCCATTTTATTCCAATTACTAAATATAACTGGAAATTCTAATAATCTTAACTAAAAGATTTATTTTTTTTACACGGGGTTTAAGAACAGTGTTACTGAAGACACCATTCCATCAGTCTCTAGCCGTAAATTAGTAAGAGAACAATTCCCTAAGTATTAATCCCGAAGGCCGAAACCAACATCAGATCATTACCCAGGAAACTCTAGTTAATTTCTAATTTTCTTAACTCCATTGGGTTTAAGAACAGCATTTTTTGAAGATACCATTCACGACAAACCCAAAATTCAATTCAACCCTATTTGAATATTAATTAATCGGTAAACTTCATTAAATCTTAATAAAAAGATATAATCTTTTCTCAACTAGGTTTAAGAATAGTGTTAGTGAAGATACCGTTCGCGACAAACCCAAAATCCCATTTGATATTAAATACAAGGTTCTGAATAGAAAATATATCGGCTTATATTCAATATCAAATTCTGAAATCAACAAATTTCGTATTGGGATAACGATATATATATCTTCCAAATTCCTCCGCAATGTCCATATAATCACGGAATCCAATATCGAAATATTCCGAAGATAATTTCGATTCAAATCCATTCCAATTCATATATTGGAAATTTTGGTTATTTTTAAAATCATTTCAAATCCAATCAATTTATTTAAAAATATTGGATTATAATTCTAGTTCATAACTAGTTCATTTCGATAAAAATATATTTTTATCTTTACAAATATGGAATTTTTCATCCTAATTCTTTCCAAATCGTTTATTATGATTTACACAAATTATTAATATCTTTAATAATTTTATCAAGGCCCATACTGTCGATTTCCAGAAATGGTCATCGAACTGCACTTACAGCAACCTTTCACAAATTTGGTATGGACATAATTCCAAATCCAGTCGTTAGATTTCAAATCTCCTATATTCTTTGGAAAGCTCCTTTTGATACGAACCCAACAGTTCTGGTTTTAGGAGAATTCGACGGTCGGATCTTCCGTAACGTCAATACAAAGTCAATGGTCGAAATTCGCGAACTGCCGCGGCGCGGCGCGTTCTATTCAGGCCATTTAATATATATATAATATATATATTTCGTCGATTTCCATTTAAAATGTATTTTACAAATCATTTTAACTTCATTTTAAAAACGATTATGTGACAGACCGCCCCGCACCAGCCGACATTTCAATGAAAGAGCGTTGTGTCAATGTCCAACCAGCACGGAACGGTCGCGAAAGAAAGGAAAAGAATGGAATTTGAAGCTAGAACTACCAAAGGAACCTGTAGAATGTCTCACGGCGCATGGATTGAAAGATAATAATAACATACTTTGTCATAAAACAGGCGAGACAGTGCATAGCCTGAAAACTAAACATCATAGCAGCGAAAAATCCAAATACAACTTATGTTCCACATCATTATTATTACAACTTTAAAACTTTCTGTAACACCCCGCGAATTCTATAACTGTGAAATTAACAAATTAAAGTATAATTAATTTTAATCAAAGAACTAAGGGAAACGGGATACGCCATTGCGTTCGTCTCGGAAAAATACGCGAAATAGAGTCCGAGTTTTCGAAAAACGGAGTCCGTATGAAGAAGATATGGCCTTCGGAAGTTTTTGAGTTAAGTTTAAAATTCAAACAGAATAAAATAAGCTCAGAAAATCAAGTTTAAATTCGAAAATGGGGCCCAATGGGCCAGGACGGATAAACACCCGCCTATGACACCCAGGTCGACTAGGCTGTCGACCTGGCCTAACCAGGTCGATAGGGCTGTCGACAGGGCTGTCGACAGGCATGTCGACCTGGTCCAGAGCCAGGTCGAGCCCAGTCTAACCTGGCTGGCCTATGCTATGTTGGTCGATTTTCTGTGGTCTGCTTTGTCATTAGGGCTAGGTGGCAGGCTCTAATTGGTCTCTCTATCGAATGAATGGCTACGATCAATCCAAGCAACATCAATGGTCCTAATCAGTTCCTAACCTCTATAAAAACAACCCTAGACTAAACCCTAATCTATTCATTCAAAAATAAGAACAAAGCCGCCATGTTGCTGAGGAACGACTAGGGGTAGCCACCAATTGGAGAGAGGATTAGGAGGCTAATTCTAAGGCATAAAGCAACTCAATCAAATCAAACCGCATCTTCAAATCCCTAAATTAGAGAATTCGCCACACCATTGTAAGTAGAGTATTACTTTGGTATGAACAAATAATTGAGTTGGTTTGTATGCTTGAATTGTGGCAATAAAGTAATTCATATTTGTGCGTTCTTATCAATTTGAAATATTATATACGTTTGGATATTCTCGAATTATGTTATCCATTATAAAGAACTACATGCGGTAGTTCTATGCAAATATACGTTTGGAATATTCGCAAATTATGTAATCCATGTTGAAGCTAGTTGTATGTAGTTGATTGAAATTCATGCAAGTTTGGGGCTTTGCTATTATGCCATCATAATGGGTATTTTTATACAAACATCATTTTTGTGAAGTAATTGGAATAAGTTTGGGTTATTATAATCCATATGAAATTATGTTAAAAAATTGGGCATCATGCATTAAGCCATGCTTTTGTACTAGAAAACCTATTTGCAAACTTATGAATATGGCTAGGCTATGAATGATATTTGGCATAATTGAAATCCATGATTTAAGTCTATCTTGTTTACAAGAATTTTATGATGACATATGTGGTACATAGCTAGGTTAGGTTCAAAAATCCCTTTTTGCAAGTTTGTATGACTAAAGTAAAAATCATGTTAGAAATATTTATGCCATGGTTATGTGAACAAATACTTATGCCATGCTTATGTTTGACATTATGCCATGCTTATGTTTGACATTATGCCATGCTTATGTTAGAAATATTTATGCCATGCTTATGTTTGACATTATGCCTAAATAAAAATATAGGTTCATGTTGTGGTTATGACTATGTGCCAATAATGATACCCAATTTAGATTCTTATCTCAACTACAAGTTTACATGGCTTGATTCATGTCACCTATGCTATATGACCAAAGTATATGTTACCACTATGCAAGTACACCAGTTTCTATTTTATATTTCCAACGTCATATTGCAAGTTCATGCGCTCACCTTCCCCTTTTTGTGTATGTAATCACGCTTTAAGCCTCCCTTTTCGCATGGCTAAATTGGGCTTTAAAAGGCTAAGCCCAATATATATATAAACGGACGTGTAAAACGGGGGAAAATAACGTTGGGTTAAAATTAATTAATGAATGAAAATATAAAATAGAAGGGCCCAAGTTCAAGTATGGGTTGGGCCCATGATTGGTGTAACCTTTGCACCATTAACTTAATAATTGGCCGCAAATATTTACATATAAGATAAAGAAGAAAGACAAAATATGTAAATGTAGAACATACGATGTGTTTAACCCGAGGTTGGATTGAGTTGTGATGTAAACCTGCCCGGAACCGCCCGGCTGTCCAGTAGTCACAACAATACCTATCCAATGTGGGAGGTTAAACATGGAGCCCAATAAGGACCCGAGGTTAGACTGAGTTGTGGCGTAAGACTGCCCGGAACCAACCGGCAACAGGCAGCCACAACAATACATGTCTAATGTGAGAGGTCAGGGCCTTAATAAGACAATTAAGGCTGAGTCAGGATTGTTAGGATTAAGTGAACTAAAGACTTAATCAAAATGGAACATGCTAAACTAAACGGACTGGTGGGGGTTAGGTTAGAAAACACTTAACCAACTTAGCATGTTGGCTAGAGATAGAAAACCTAGTAACGGGGGACCCTTTTCAGCAGTAACCCTAGAAGGAGTATCAGGATACCCTGAAACTAGGCAGGGTGGGGCACGATTACTGGGCTGATTGTAAGAGGTCAAAGCGACGGCGGTGGTGTAGCAGTGTAGGTTCTAACGGGGTGCGGGCGTGCACACACTCCGGCGCAGAAAAATAAGGCACTGGACACCAGTAGCATACCTGTGCATTCTAAGGTTGTGTCGGGCCGCCACCATGGGACTTGATACACCCCATGGTGGGACCAGCATAGGTAACTACAACATCGGGGGCCGTAAGACACATGTAACTATGCGAGTAGGAGCCGATCATCATAGAATGGATCACATCACCCTGATTATGGGGTGCCAGTTGGAACTAGTTTATATGGGTTCAGAGATTTACATGGGGTACGATAGTATATTCGACCCTAGACAACTTAACCAAGATTATAGTACTTTCCCACTTCTTGTTTATACTTATCATACCCAGTTCTTTATTCATAGACAAAATAGTACTAGACTTACTCAGGCTTTATGTCTGACTCTACTTTTCTTTCGTCTTCTTTTCTTCCGTTTCCCCCCTCCCCCCCCCCCTCAGGTCCACAGGGAGGGAACACAGCAGCTTGACCGTTCTTAACATCCAGCTTGAAGAGGAGACATGTATTTGCTTGGACCTTTTCGTCTTGAACTATGGCTTTGGACAAACTCTATGGGGCCTTTGCAGTTTATCTATGTTTTATTTATGCTTCTTTAAATAATGTAATCAAGACAGATTATGAAAGTGTTATGTTTTTGGAAAAGATGTAAGACAATGATGGTGATGTTGTTGTAACACGTATTTGCTTTTATGAAATAAAAGTTTGTTGATTTTCCGCTGTTTACAAATATGTGTTCTTATATCTGTCTTGTATATCTGTGACTTATACTTATAAACCTCCACCAAAATTAGGGCATTCCCTTTTAGAGTGACCCTAACGGAGGTGGGGTGTTTCACTTTCTCTAAAGCAAAAGAAAGGAAAGGTACACTACTAATGCCCAGAGTAGTGACCAGCAGCGACACAGGGAGAATATATGTAGATAATACGTAGGAGCCTCCTGCTCGTCTCCGGTACAACTACTCGTACACAACCAGCTAACCTGTCTCTAGTCTGCCCATTTAAGAGCACCCAGAGTAATAAGAAGAGACATAAAACTCTGGGTCAGAAAAAAGTCTGGTATGAGTGATAAGCAACCAAACAGAACAATAACAGGTATAATAAACCATACCTGAACCTGGACCAGCAACCAAAGAGTTAGCACAGCATACCGTACAATACTCTAAGGTGCCACTAACATATGGTATAAATGATACGGGGGTGGGGTGTGCATGTCATAGTGATGTCAAACAATCAAGCATAGCAACCATCCTTGCATCTCTCACTCAGTGCATAAAGCATACGGTATCTACCACTTTGATCACCCAAATCCTTGTTATGATCACTATGCCCCATGGAGTCATGGCGACTCCACTGCATTGATCCATAGCCCCTAATCCTTGCTATGTCCACTTTGCCCCATGAAGTCATGATGACTTCACTGCACTGGCTCATAGCCATGCTACGATCACTCTGCTCCATGGAATAGTGACTACCCCACTGCACTAATCCGCAGCCTAACATTCGTCTCTTGGTGAATCAAAGTTATGGACATCAATAACCCCTTTGCACACGTCCCGCAGCAAAGTCCAATCACGAAGTTGACTCGTTGGTTCCCATCTGGATCCTGAGTGCAAACTTCCCATTTGGACTACCTTTGCATCTCGGGGTTTGGTCATCATCTCCGGATCGGTTCGGCATGCTCCTCTTCACTATGCTTCGAATCGTGCTCCTCGAAGTAGCCCTGTTTTTGATCATCCACATCGGTTCGGGTCGGATTTCCCCATCCAAGTCGATTCGGTTCGGTCCCTCCCTGCTCGTGTTCAACATCTCGATTCGTGACAAGCCCTTTAGGTCGGATCGGAGAATATACATTGGGTTCGGGTTGTGCTCCATGCTTTAGCTCATGGTTATTCTGTTGGTTCATAGAAGACATCATGTCTGGTTTGTAATGACACATCGGTTCAGATCGTGGCACATAGATCAGCTCATGGTTGAAAGCACAGCTCGAAGCATCGGTTCGGGGAATGATGGTCACGCTCGGGTCGGAGATGGGGTTTGTTCGTGACACATGGGGGCGATCCGATCCGGTCTCTATATTTTCCTGCACTTTGTCCAATGAACTATTTACGTCATTCGACGGCGTTTTCGACCAATCTAACACTTCTAGACAATCACAGAGCATATCATATAGTCATAGCAACTTGTAGAATTGACCACAAACACCAAAACAATAATTTGATAGGTTAAAACGGATCAAACATAGCCAAAATCCCATATTTTCCCTTAAGCATGTTTAAGCAAAATTAATGATAGGCTTAGTAAAACTTAACCAAATTAACCCAAATTTCTAACAGAGGCCTAAAACAATATTTCGAAATTTATAAATATTTTTCTGGAATTTAATCAGGTTTAAATTCGCTAATTAACACTAATTAACCATAATTAGTGAGGAACTATGCAAATCACTCACCTTAGCCACAAACAAAATACCAAATCTGTAATTATCTTCCGTTTGGCGCTGTCGCCAAGGCTATATAGCAGTTCTGACCATGATTTGGTGCTATTCCCTTTGATTTGATGTTGCTAAGCTTAATCCTTGATTAAGCGGTGATTAAAGATGATTCTAGATGTTGGAGGCCATTGTTAGGGTTTTTATGATGTATGATTCGGCTGGAAAGTGACTAAAAACCGAAATCCCTAACCCCAACAGCCCTTAAATACCCCAAACCCTGAAATCCCCCACTGGGCCTAGCTGTTAATTACCCAATTAAGTCCGGTTAAGCTATTTTTCACCTTCTAAACTTTAATTCAGCCATATCTCCCAAATGTTAAGTCCTTTTTTCAATATGACTACTCTACGGAAAGATAAACCATCATCCGGATCTAATGGAAGTGGTTTCAAATCAAAACTCCTTTCCAATCAAAAGTTATGGTTGAAACAAGATGAGCTAGTGGCAAAACGGTCATTTAAAAATCGGCGAAAATCATGGACATGGAAAATGACCCCAATAGTCGTCTCCCAAAGTTACATGGCTATACGACTTCGTATGAGAAAGGAATAAATATTCTACGATCCTTCGATGTGTAGAATGCTGGTCGTTACATTCTCCCCCTTAAGAAATTTCGTCCTCGAAATTCCTTAACCCAGAACATACAAAGGATCCTGCATGCCTACCAATCATTAACAAAACAATAAAGTATACAAAACAACACAACAAGCCTATCCTAGCATGCAGTTTACTAACAAGGGAGTACTATACCGATATAAAAACCTTACCAGGTAAAGAGTTCTGGATACTTCCTCCTTATGTCCACCTCTGTTTCCCAAGTACAGTCTTCCCCATCACCACCCCACTGAACTTTGACTAGATTCACCGCTTTCCTTCGAAGTTGCTTCGTATCATGCTCGACAATACGAATCGGCTTGCGGTTCCCAACCGCCTCGGGTTCTACTTTGATATCATCCAACTGATCAGGTGAAATAGTCACATCGGGGTCATGCATGAATTTCCTTAATTGGAAAACATGAAATACGTTATGAACTCCCGCTATCTTGTCCGGCAACTCAACTTTATATGCCAAATTCCCGACTTGCTCGAGGATTGGGAATGGACCAACAAATCTTGGTGTTAGCTTGTCTCTACCAAATCGTATCACGCTCTTTAATGGAGAAATCTTGACAAACACCAAGTCGCCAATGGAGAATTTTAGATCTCTTCTCCTCTTATCAGCATAACTCTTCTGTCTATCTTGAGAAGCCTTCATTCGCTGTTGGATAACCTTAATCTTATCTGAAGTTTCTCTTATCACATCTGGTCCACTCACAAACTTCTTACCAGTTTCTAACCAACATGACGGTGAGTTGCATGGTCTTCCGTACAAAGCTTCAAATGGAACCATACCAATACTGGACTGATAACTGTTATTATATGCAAACTCTACTAGATGCAAATGGTCATCCCATGATCCACCAAAATCCAATATGCAAGATCTCAAGAGATCATCTAATACTCGATTGACCCTCTCTGTCTAACCGTCGGTTTGAGGATGTTACGCGGTATTGAGATGTAATTCTGATCCTAACGCCTCTTGTAAGCTCTTCCAAAACCAACTAGTAAACAACGGGTCTCGGTCACTCACAATGCTTTTAGGTACTCCATGAAAATCACTACCCATTTCATATATAGCTCAGCTAACTTAGCTGCCGTTCTATTTGACTTGACGGGTATAAATCTTGCACTCTTGGTCAATCGATCCACAATCACCCAAATGCTATCATGGCCCGACCTAGTCCTTGGTAACCCATCATTGAAATCCACTGAGACTTATTCCCATTTCCATTCTGGAACTTCTAATGGTTGCAACAAACCACTAGGCTTCTTTTTCTCAGCTTTAACTAGCTGGCAATTCATGCATTTGGATATAAACTTCCCAATGTCTCTTTTCATTCCTTCCCAGTAGTAGGTCTGCTTCATGTCCCGATACATCTTGTTACCACCGGGATGTATAGTCAGTTTTGAGTGATGACATTCTCTAAGCACTTCATCTCTCAATCCATTGACATTGGGTACAACTAGTCTTCCATTCTTTCTAAGTCATCCATCTCGATCAAGCCCATACTCGTTCATCTCCTCATCGATGCCCATCTCTAATTCGGAGATGATTTTCAATAAGTTAGGATCGTCTCTCTGACTGGAATCAATCCACTCAATCAAAGTGGGTCTGGCCGTCAAATTTGCTAATACTTCTGGATCTAATTCGCACTTTGGTCTGAAATCATACCCAGCGATGTACTCCAGTTGCTTCCACGCAAGAAACATAGCCCCTAAACTGGCATGTCTTCTACTCAATGCATCAGCTACCGCATTGCCTTTTCCTAGTGTATATGCGATATTGAAATCATAGGAAGCCAAGAATTCTAACCATCTTTGCTGTCGGAGATTTAGATCCTTCTGTGAGAAAAGATACTTTAACGATTTATGATCGGTAAACAACTCAAATCTTTCTCCCAAGAGATAATCTCTCCACATCTTCAATGCGAACACGATCGCTGCCAATTCCAAATCATGGGCAGGATATCTTTTCTCATGTGGTTTTAGTTGCCAACTAGCATAAGCTACAACCCTATCTCCTTGCATCAATACAGCACCTAGTCCGGTAACACAGGCATCCATGTATACCGTCATCTCTTCATTCCCCTTAGGAATGACTAACACTGGTGCACATGTCAACTTTTCCTTTAGACTCTCAAATGCATTCTCACACTTTTCGTTCCAGACGAAAGCATGATTCTTCTTGGTCAACTGAGTCAACGGTGTTTCTATCTTGGAGAAGTCTTAGATAAACTTACGATAATATCCAGCTAATCCCAAGAAACTTCTTATGTCCGTTGCATTCTTGGGCGTAGACCAATCTTGTACCGTAGCCACCTTTGCAGGGCCCACGGCAATACCATTCTCTAAAACAACATGGCCCAAGAATCTCACTTCCCTCCTCCAGAAGTGACACTTAGAAAACTTTGCTTTCAATTGGTGTTTTCTCAACATCTCCATCACTATCCTCAAGTGTTCCTTGTGTTCTTCCTCTGTCCTTGAATAAACCAAGATATCGTCTACGAACACAAGAACAAACTTATTCAATTGATCCCTGAATACCCTATTCATAAGATCTACAAAATATGCTGGTGCATTGGTCAACCCGAATGGCATGACCAACCACTCATAGAATCCAGACGGCGTCCGAAATATCGTTTTAGCTATACTTTCAGCTTCCACTCTAAGCTGATGAAAATCTGTCGCGAGATCCAACTGGGATAACACTATCGCGCCACTCAACTGATCAAACAAATCATCTATCCGTGGTAGAGGATACTTATTCTTCCTCGTCACCTTATTCAACTCGCGGTAGTCCACACACAAACGAAGGGAACCATCTGCCTTGGTAGCAAACACAACTGGTGCTCCCCACTCAGAAACACTTCTTCTGATACAGATCACTTACTTGCACCCCGATCTCTCGTTGCTCCCTTGGTGTCATACGATGAAGTGGCATCACTATAGGTCTGGCATCTTTCACTAAATCAATACGGAACTCAATCTCTCGGTGTGGTGGAAGTCCGGTCACTTCCTCGAAGACGTCCGGATACTGGCCAGCCACGGGCACATCTGACAACTCATCATGTAACACCCCGCATTTTTAATATAATTAAAAATGTATATATATGCATAGATAGGTTAATAATGATGATGTACAACGAAAATTACTTAACTTGAAAGAGAAGGAAAGATTAATTCAATGGCAAAGTACGTAACGGAGAAGATAATAAAATAAGGATACTTAATTTAAATATCCGAAATTAAGTAAAATGGACATCACCATTGCGTTCATCTCCGAATTCTACATGAAATAGAGTCCAAGTTTTCGAAAATCGGACTCTATATGAAAGAGTTATGACCTTCGGAAGATTCAAAACAGTTCGAAATTCGACCCAGGCAGCTGGGCGGGAAATTTCCTGGCCAGAACAGGGCAAGTCGACCTGGGGGCCAGGTCGACCAGGGGGTCGACTTGGGGGTCGACCTATCCCAGATCTGGGAAGTTTTTGTTCCTGTAACATGGTTTGACGTGCTGTACGGACCAGATCGCTTCTAGGTCAATCGTAGGGCACTAAAACGCTCTCTACACCTATAAAATAGTGCCTAGACCTAACCTAATTCATAAACAATTCCTTTTGATGCCTCCATGCCGCCAAACTTCAACCAAACATGGCCGCCGCCCCAAAACCTTAAACTAAATTGCAAGTTCTTCAGCAACTTTGGAGTTTAATCAAATCAAGAAGCAAAATTCTTCATCAACGATTCAAGCTCTTCACCAATAATCAAATAAGAAGATTAAATCAGCGTTCTACATCAACAACAAATCGCTTATTTCTCTAATCCAGTCAAGGTGAGTGGATTTGAACTATATTTGTTGTATAATGTTGCTTCTATCGTTTAGCATTCCCCATAATGAATATGATGTTAATTTAATAAAATCTGTTATTTTATTTATGCCTACGTTTGAGTTCTCTCCTTTTTATCCTTTTCCCTTTTTATTTTTGGATCTAGGTTATCTCGAACCTAGACGAAATCTTATTATACAATACGCACGATTGGAATATGGGGACATTGGAATATAATCTGTAATTTTGGGGTTTGCGGCATAACAATTGTTATTGCATATATTGGGCATAATTTATTTTATGTAGTCGAGGAATATAATCTATAATGTTGAATTTATGTAAGTTTGACATAATTATCATTGGATATGGAATTGGTATAATTCAATATTAATAACATGTAATTGGATAACATGGATTGGTGAAATTTATTCGTGACTTGAAAAGTAAGCCTAGAGGATGAATTAGATTATATGTATGAACGTGGGAATATTGGGGTATATATATTGGGAAGATATTGATTATATGAAATTGGGTATAATTGGATATTGGAAATTGGCATGTTTGGGTATGAATAACATGGAATTAGTGAATTTGGCTATAATTGGAAAATTTGGGTAATATAAAAATTGGCTAACTATTATGTAGTTGGTGTAGTGAATGGAAAATTGGAAATAGGCATAAAATGAAATGTAATTAAGTTGAATTCGGAACATATGACATGAATTTGGGGTTTGGTTGAAAGACGATTGTTAATGAACCCCTATGACACGAGGCTAGACGCGTTTGTAGTGTAAGACTGCCCGGAACCACCCGGCAAATCCAGCAACCACAAGCGGATGTCTAATGTGAGAGGTCAACGGCAAGAACTAGAGGCGTAACGGTTTATGACACGAGATTAGGCGCGTTTGTGGTGTAAGACTACCGGAACCGCTCGGTAAATCCAGCAGCCACGAACAGACGTCTAATGTGAGAGGTCATACATCGTTGCATTATAAATAAATTATGAAACACTAACCATAATAAGACATGTGGATGACATGGGAATGGTTAGAGGGTTAAGTGGGTGATATAAATGACATGTAAAGCATAACAAATGTGGACTTAACCGTTGTGAGACATGTGATGTAAGACATAACCAAGGTAGACTTAACCGTAGTAAAACATGTGTAAGACATGGAAACTGTAATAAAAAGGGGGTTAAGTGGGACACGTGTGACATGTGAAACAGAATTTAGATATGCTTAACCAAATGGGACCCGTAACGGTATCATAAATTAATTGAATTGGGAAATGTTTAAGTAACGTGTTAAGTAAAAGGAAGGGTTAAGTCAAATATTCTAAAATTAATGACACAGTAATGGGGGAAAGATAATTACCTATTATAAACTTGAGTTGCGGTGATGTAAAATTAAATAATAGGCAAACTTGTCATAGGGATAAGGGAAGGTTATGACGTAAGATGTAATACAAGACTTGAAGGGTGGGACGACTTATACTATGAAATAAGTCAAATCTAAAATTAATGACAAGAAATGGAGAATGATAAATAACCTATTATGAATAAACTTGAATAAGGCAAAAAAGGATAATAGGTGGAAATTATAACTTATGGGACAAGATAAGTTATAGGAAACGATAAGGAAGACGAGATAACTTATGTGTAAAGATATACTTAAATTAAGTGGTTTGGAAAAGAGAAATGTGAAATTAAAAATGATATAAGTTATATGAGTGGAAAAGAAGTATTAGAATCATATATGTTGGTTGGGTTGAGTAATTCTCTGGGTGCCAGTCTGATGTTGATTTCGGTCTTTGGGGCTGGTGTTTAGAGGGCTATTCTCCTAATCGGTATGTATGTGGGATAAGGTATACTTAATTATGAATTAAGTATAACATGTTGTTCTAACCCAAAAAGGGGATAATTTATGAGATTGGAAAATAACATGTTGTGGGCTTATTAATGGACTTAAGTGGGTTAAGTATAAATTGAATTAATAAGCAAGGGTAACTTGGTAAATACGGGGGAAAAAAAGGGAAGCTAGTGTGAATAACCAAGTTAAATGAGAAATTTGATGAGGTGTCACAAGCGTGAAATAAATGGTTAGACTTAGGGTCTAATGACATATAAAACTAAGGCGATTGAAGCGGTCCATACGTTGTAGGATGAATAACCCAACGAGGTAGATCATGATGGTGTCATAAGGCATGAGGAGAGCGCACGTTCGCTATTTTGGTGGCTCCAACGACTGGAAGGGGAAGCACGCGGCTTCCTGAGATGCCAAAGGTGCTTTTGGTAGTCCTCTGTAGTGGTTTAGCTTCGGGCTAGGATTACAGAGGTTGGGTCTGTGCAGAAATACCAGGTGGGTGGGCCTTGACTGCAAAAATAGGGGCAGTCAGAATGTTGTACGCGGTGGCATTAAGGGTGGTTCGGCGATTGCCTCAGGTGGAGGTAGAGGGTCAAGACCAAACGATAGCAAGATCGTCGGACGCCTGTCACCAGCAGCCTAAGGAATCTGAAAAGACAAGAGCTAACCCCTAGAGATCGTTAACCTTTGCTATCAAGGGACGGGTGCGGGGAGACCCCACATGGATGTTTAGATTGTTTGCTTGTTAGGGGTGGTCGCTTAGCTCGTGTGGTCTTTACTAGTTGAGGGAGGGACTGAGGTGGGGCCATAGAAACCATAGAAAAACCAGACCCGAGGGATATCTGTACATTGGGCACTCTTAGAGGCGGGCCCATACAGATATAGAAAAGCTCCCGACCGAGTTCCGTGTTTTCTGGTGTAGCCCTGCCATAGAACTTGGGTGCACAAGTAGAGGTTATGTGTAGTAGAAACATCGAGTACGATTGATGATACGTACGTGGGAAAGTCTAGGTACAACCATATCTGCTGTGGGTGGTGTATTGTAGACTAGAGGGCATTATTCGGTGATGGAACCAAACTCGATCGAATAGTTCGAGGAAAGCAGTCAGTACGCTTGCGTAGCACAGCGATAGTGGTTCTATGCGGATGTAGCGTTGTACGTTACTATGGCATAGGATGAGGGACTGCGCATATTACTGTGGCAATACGGAGGAGACCATGCGAGTGGGGTATCACAGGGTGTACCTCAGTTTGGGGGTAGCTGCATATACACTATATTAGGTTAATCTATTAGGGGGTAGATGGGTGTGACACGTGTGTAAGCTTTGAGTGCTAATAACACGTATAACCTAATAAATAAGAAAGTGTAATTGAACGGTATATGTAGGATTATTCAAGAAGTGTAGTTTAAATTCATTCACACAGAACTTATGTTCTGACCCCTTCCTCATAACATTCGCAGGTTAGACAGAGACTTATAGCTTTGGGAATACCGATTTAGCAGTATTGTGATTAAGGTAAAGCTATGTTTTAAATATATTATATTTTACTCCTTCTGTTGTGAGGTGTTTTCCGAACTCTGACATAACTCTTTTCTCTGTCTTTATCTGAAGGATACCAGAGCAACCAACTCGAGTTTCGGTGGATTGGATTTTTGAAAAGGAAATCGGTCCGTCGGAATCCGGGTTGTTACACATCATGCGGGATGTCAAGGGAATTTAGAAAACTAGCCATTACCCCATCACTAGGTAGACCACCAAACACTACCCTCCGCCCATCATCCGCTCTAACTGTCACCAAAAAGCCCTCACAGTCTACCACCACGCCATATCTTTGGAGCCAATCGACTCCCAAAATAATGCCAAACCCAGTAAAGCCCAAAACAAAGCAATCACAAACATGCATCCATGACTCGATAAGACAACATTGCGACAAATCATACAAAGGCTAGTCGAACTACCAATCGGGTTTGTAACTGCTAAAGGTCTATCGACTATCTCGGGTTCCAATCCCAGTCTATCTACTAGGTTACTAGATATGAAGGAACAGGAAGCTCCGGTATCAAACAATACTCGAACAGGAACATCATAAACAGAAAGCATACCTTGAATAGCAACATTCTTTCCTTTCTCCGCCGCAGTTGGGGCATTCGGCGAAGAAGGAACAACATTGATAGCATATGCTTTCACAATCTGCCTTTCTTTAGGGGGTTGTGGACACTTATCCTTGTGATGTCCTACTTGGCCACAGTTGAAGCACTTCCTATCCGCTGGCTTGGTCCGGCATTCTTTGGCATAGTGGCCCTTCTTACCACAGCTGAAGCACTCAACATCTTTCGTATTCTTTTTCTTCTGGTCGTCCTTGGTCTGATTCTGCTTTCTCTTATTCTGAGAACCACTCTTGCCTCCACCGCTTGCTTGCGGCTTTTGCTCCTCTGCAGATGCATCCTCAGTTTTCGTCTTAGGGTAAAGACTCTCTGACCTCAATGCTTTCCCCATAATCAATTCAAACGTCTCATCGATGTGATTAATAAGCCTTTCCCCCAAGTATCCATCCAAACCAGTTATGAACTTCTCGGTCTTCTTCTCGGGAGTGTCGATAAGAGATAATCCATACTTCGATAAAATATCGAACTCTGCAATGTACTCCGAGACTGCCCTACCATTCTGCTTAAGCTCCAGAAATTTCCTAAACAACTCTGACTTCTGGGTAGCTGGGATGAACTTACCACTGAATCAGCCCTTAAACTGATCCCATGTAACTTGATCCTCTGGAGTAGCTGCCTTAATAGCATTCCACCAATTCATTGCCCGTCCGTGCAGCTGACGGGATGCTAACTTCCTCTTCATTGCAACCTCGATGCCCAAGTCTTCGAAGATACGCTCACAGCTATCCAACCAATCCTGAACTTCTGTGGCCGATTCTGTTCCGTGGAACGGCTTTCCATCAAGACTAGTGTAATCCTTGCAAAGCTTGGCGAAATCGGCTCTAGGGGCCTACACCACTACACCACCACCATTTGCAGCATTGGGAACTGCTCCTTGCACATTTCTAAGCATCTCTCTCATGAAGTCAGTGAACATCGTCCTCATATCAGGGGCATTCCCATTATTAGGTCCTCTACCAGTACCCCTAGTTTATCGGCTCATCGTTCAATCTGTAAGGAGAAAACGATTAATCATCCTCTATGTGGTGTCGGTGCAATGCGACTTCATCCTTAGCTATACTAATAGTGTATATATATAGCTTTTGAAAACAAAAATAATCACAAATACGCGCTCTCATATATGTATTATCTCTCCCTAGTGTCTTTCCCTAGGTTAACTACGCAACCTATAGCTCTGATACCAAATGTGATGGTCTGCCCCCTACCAGCCGACATTTCAATGAAATGCGCTATGTCAATGTCCAACCAGCACAGAAAGGTCGCCAAAAAAGGAAAAGAATGGAATTTGAAGCTAGAACTACCAAAGAAACCTGTAGAATGTCTCACAGCACATGGAATGAAATATAATAATAACATACTTTAACATAAAACAGGCGAGACAGTGCATAAGCTGAAAACTAAACATCATAGCAGTGGAAAATCCAAATACAGCTTATGTTCCACATCATTATTATTACAACTTTAAAACTGTCTCTAAAGAAAAAGAAAGGAAAGGTACACTACTAATGCCCAGAGTAGTGACCAGCAGCGACACAGGGAGAATATATGTAGATAATACGTAGGAGCCTCCTGCTCGTCTCCGGTACAACTACTCGTGCACAACCAGCTAACATGTCTCTAGTCTGCCCATTTAAGAGCACCCAGAGTAATAAGAAGAGACATAAAATTATGGGTCAGACAAAAGTATGGTATGAGCGATAAGCAACAAAACAGAACAATAACAGGTATACTAAACCATACCTGAACCTGGACCTGCAACCAAAGAGTTTGCACAACATACTGTACAATACTCTAAGGTGCCACTAACATATGGTGTAAAGGATACGGGGGTGGGGGTGTGCATGTCAAAGTGATGTCAAACAATCAAGCTTAGCAACCATCCTCACATCTCTCACTCAGTGCGTAAAGCATACGATATCCACCACTTTGATCACTCAAATCCTTGCTATGATCACTCTTCCCCATGGAGTCATGACAACTCCACTGCACTGATCCATAGCCCCTAATCTTTGTTATGTCCACTCTGCCCCATGAAGTCATGACGACTTCACTGCACTGGCTCATAGCCATGCTACGATCACTCTGCCCCATGGAATAGTGACTACCCCACTGCACTGATCCGCAGCCTAACATTCGTCTCCTGGTGAATCAAAGTTATGGACATCGATAACCACTTTGCACACGTCCCGCAGCAAAGTCCAATCAAGAAGTTGACTCGTTGGTTCCCATCTGGATCCTGAGTGCAAACTTCCCATTTGGACTACCTTTGCATCTCGGGTTTTGGTCATCATCTCCTGATCGGTTCGGCATGCTCCTCTTCACTATGCTTCGTATCGTGCTCCTCGAAGTAGTCATGTCTGTGATCATCCGCATCGGGTCGGATTTCCCCATCCAAGTCGGTTCAGTTCGGTCCCTCCCTGCTCGTGTTCAACATCTCGATTCGTGACAAGCCCTTTGGGTCGGATCGGAGAATACCCATTGGGTTGGGTTCCTGCTCCATGCTTCAGTTCGTGGTTCTTCTGTTGGTTCGTAGAAGACATCCTATCCGGTTCGTAATGGCACATCGGTTCGGATCGTGGCACATAGATCAGCTCGTGATTGAAAGCATAGCTTGAAGCATCGGTTCGGGGAATGATGGTCACGATCAGGTCGGAGATGGGTTCGATTCGTGACACATGGGGGCGATCCGATCTGGTCTCTGTATTTTTCCTGCACTTTGTCCAGCGAACTGTTTACACCATTCGACTGTGTTTTCTACCAATCTAACACTTCTAGACAATCACAAAGCATACCATACAGTCATAGCACCTTATAGAATTGACCACAAACACCAAAACAATAATTTGATAGGTTAAAACGGATCAAACATAGCCAAAATCCCATATTTTCCCTTAAGCATGTTTAAGCAAAACTAATGATAGGCTTAGTAAAACTTAACCAGATTAACCCAAATTTCTAACAGAGGCCAAAAACAATATTTCGAAATTTATAAATATTTTTCCAGAATTTAATCATATTTAAATTCGCTAATTAACATATTACCCTTAATTAACCATAATTAGTGAGGAACTAAGCAAATCACTCACCTTAGCCACAAATAAAATACCAAATCTGAAATTATCTTCTATTTGGTGCTGTCCCCAAGGCTGTACAGTAGTTCTGACCTTGATTTGGTGCTATTTCCCTTTGATTTGATGTTACTAAGCTTAATCCATGATTAAACGGTGATTAGAGATGATTCTAGATGTTGGAGGCCATTATTAGGGTTTCTATGATGTATGAGGCGGCTGGAAAGTGACTAAGAACCGAAATCCCTAACCCTAACAGCCCTTAAATACCCCAAATCCCGAAATCCCCCACTGGGCCTAGCTATTAATTACCCAATTAAGCCCGGTTAAGTTGTTTTTCACCTTCTAAACCTTAATTTAGCCATATCTCCCAAACGGTAAGTCCGTTTTCACATATGACCACCCTACGGAAAGATAAACCATCATCTGGATCTAATGGAAGTGGTTTCAGGTCAAAACTCCTTTGCCAAAAGTTATGGTCGAAACAAGATCAGCTAGGGGCAAAACGATCATTTAAAAATCGGCAAAAATCATGGACATGGGAAATGACCCCAATAGTCGTCTACCAAAGTTACATGGCTATACGACTTCGTATGAGAAAGAAATAAATATTCTACGATCCTTCGATGCATAGAATGCGGGTCGTTACAGATTCTAACTTCATATTCAATTTTAAATCAAAATTGTATATTCCATATCATTAATATATGAATGATAATATTTTCAAAATATCAGATTTTGAAATCAATTCCTTTTCGATATTATAAAAATGAATAAAATTGATATAAATATCGTTCACATCAAAATGGCGTTAACCTAATCAACACGGCTTTATATATTTAAATATTTTCGTGTCCATCCAAAATCGGACATCAAAATCAGCTTTTAATCCTTTATAGAATATTATTTTAAAATATTCGTTATTTTAAAATATTCGTTAGTTCTGAAATGGAATTAGACACGGTCAATTACCATATAATGTTATTTATATGGATTTCATGCAACACATGTATAGAACAACAATGATAAAGAATCAACCATCATCCAGAGTGCATTACAAAATTGCATAAGCATTAAATATAAATAATTAACGCTTACAACAGCCTGTCAATCAATCGATTGACATACAACTAAATATTGGGATTAGTGTATGTCCAATATCATCCCAATACCCGTGGGGGGTTTTCAAACAATAAACACTGATTATTATTTGTGCAGTTGGGCGATGTGTAAAATATATCGTCCCAATCAATATCCGTCAAATATGTGTATATAAACAAATCGTCTGATTTGTTTATGAATATTTATTTTATTCATATACACTTTAAAAATTATATTTTTAACTATAAAATATTTTATTCAACACATGAATATTTTATTCCATTCAACGTTACAATCAATTTTCATAACACAAAGCAATCAAACAAGTCGTCCATGGTCTGTGGACGACGGTGTCGGGTGCTGCTAAGCACCGTCTGCATCCTACTATATATTTTAACTAGAAAATAAAATTAAAGTGAGAAGTTCTCACCTTTGGGATCCACTCCTCCTGTATTATTTCTGAATTTCTGGACCGTTTGGATTTGCCCAAATTCCAACGCAGTCCTTTCTACGCTATTCATATTAAAAATCACATTTTTAATATGATGTTTATATATTTTTCTCCAACTAAAAAAAATATTTTTATCTTCGCTTTATATATATAAATAAATCAAGTTTTCATAACGATATTTACCTTATAAAAAATACATTTTTATGCAACTCTTCCTATGATTAAAAATCACATTTTTTATGTGTTATCATATATATAAAAATCGAATTTTCATCGCTACTTCATGTATATAAAAATCAATTTTTTATCGCTACTTCATGTATATAAAAATCGAATTTTTATTTCAAATCTATATCGATAAAAATCTTATTTTTACCTAACAAAAAAAATCAATCCTTTTTATAGCTAAAAATCTTAACTTTGTACAATTAAAAGTCCAATCTTTTCGTATTTGAAAATATAAACTTTTCTATTATAAAAATATAACCTTTTCATATAAAAAAAATCAAGTCTTTCTAAATAAAAATCAAATCTTTAATACTACTTTATTCATATAAGTTACATTTTAAAACGATGATTTTTAATATAAATAAATAAGATAGGAGTTATAAATTAAAAATCACCTTACTACTTCGTTGCACCGTAGAAACTCCAATCCCTCATCCTCACGTCGTCGGCGGCCCCTCAGGTGATCGGAGCAGATGGTAGCGTCAAACGGGGAACAAGAAATCAGTTAAAAATCGGATTTTGGCTGAGGGGGGATTCACGGTGATGCTGAAGTGGCGGGGTGGTGCGCAGGGGGCTGTGGGTCCGGTCAGAGGCGGTGTGTGGTGGCGTTAGGGCTCTGGCGGCGGTTTTTCAGGTAGGTGGGGGTTTGAACGTCGAACGGAGGAAGGGAGAGAAGGGGGGTCACAGCGGCGCGGAGACGAAGGGGAGAGTCTCCGGTGGTGGCGCGCCACTTGGAGCGGCGGAGGTAGGGTCCAAAAACGGCGGCGACTTCTGGAAAGGGGGGTCGGGTCTGGTTTTCACGATTTGGGGGTAGAGCGGTTTTGATTGTGAAAGGAAAGGGGGGTTTATTATAATATATATATATATATTATTTTATTTTATACCAAAAAGTAACTTTTTATTTTGAACACCAAATTGAACCCACCGACTGCCGTCCCTAGCTGATTACCCCATTCCGACACAATGGGATATGTCCAGCAAGCCAATTCGACCGTTACGATCAGTTTTCATTGAAATTAAAATATAAATCAATATATATTTAATTTAAACGTACATTCCAATTTGTCGGGGCCACAAACGAACATCAAAAATTCTAGAAAAATAAATCTGGCTATGTTTTGACGATACGGTCCTAACAAAACTAATTTCGTCGAATTTGGAGGCTGTTTGAACAATGATCATTTTCCAGTCGATAAAATTCAAACTGAAATAACCAAACACATTTAAATTCACCACGCTCACATTTTGATTCCAAAAATTATAAAATTGGAATCAAGCAATAATTTGACATTCCGAACCCAACCAAAGTGGTCTCATCGAAAACGAAGGTCATTCGCAAAATCTCCATTTTTAAAGGCTATATTTCCATAGCGACTATTCTGAATTTTCAATTGGACATAACTTTTTATTCCCGCTATGAAATTTGGATTTTCCGGATTCGTTGAAAAGATATTTTCAAACAGATTCAAATATTTCTGGTTTCACTAAAATCCGGTTTATTTTGAATCCTGTACATTCATTTGAAATTTGAAATCAAAATTTCAAACTACCACGCGATTTCTGGTTCCTTTTAGAATTAAATAAATATTTATATTCAAACTTCGATTTATGTTCAAAATAAATTTTTAGTCATTATTATTTAAAATAAATCATTTTAAATATTCAAAATTCACTAAAATTGCTAAAATAAAATTTTTAAATTGGTTCTAATTTTTCGGGTTGTTACATCAATTGATTGGTTGACAGACTGTTGTAAGCGTTAATTATTTATATTTAATGCTTATGCAGTTATGTGATGCACTCTAGATGATGGTTGATTGATTTTGATTGGTGTTGTATACATATATCGTATGAAATCCATATAAATAACATTATATGGTAATTGACTGTGTCTGATTCCAATTCAGAAAGAACAAATATTCTAAAATAATGAATATTTTAAAATAAGGAATATTTTAAAAATAATATTCAGTAAATGATTAAAATCTGATTGTGATGTCCAATTTTGGATGGACACGAAAATATTGAAATATATGAAGTTGTGTTGATTAGTTATGCGCCATTTTGACGCGAACGATATTTATATCGATTTTATTCATCATAATGAATATCGAAAAGGAAATGATTTCAAAATCTGATATTTCGAAAATATTATCATTTATATATTATAATGATATGGAATATTCAATTTTGATTTAAAATTGAATATGAAGTTGAAATCGTTTTTAAAACGAATTTAAAATGATTTATAAAATAGGTTTTAAATGGAAATCGATGAAATATATATAACATATATATTATATATATTAAATGGCCTGAATAGAACGCGCTGCGACCATTCTCGAATTTTGACCATTGACTTCAAATTGATATTGCGGAAGATCCGACCGTTGAATTCTCCTAAAACTGGAACCTTGGGTTCGTATCGAAAAGAGCTTTCCAATGAATATAAGAAATTTGAAATCTAACGGTTGGATTTGGAATTTATGTCTAAATCAAATTTGGAAAAAGTCGTTGTAAGTGTAGTTTGATGACCGTTTATGGAAATCGACTATACGGACCTTGATAAAATTATTAAAAATATTAATAATTTATGTAAAATCATAATAAATGATTTGGAAAGAATTTGGATGAAAAATTCCACGTTTGTAAAGATAAAAATATATTTTTATCAAAATGAACTAGTTATGAACTTGTATTATAATCCAATAGTTTTAAATAAATAAATTGGATTTGAAATGGTTTTAAAAATAACCATAATTTCCAATATATGAATTGGAATGGATTTGAATCGAAATTATCTTCGGAATATTTCGATATTGGATTCCGTGATTATACGGATATTGTGGAGGAATTTGGAAGATATATATATCGTTATTCCCAGTATGATATTTGTTGATTTCAGAATTTGATATTGAATATAAGCCAATATAATTTCTATTCAGAGCCTTGTATTTAATATTGAACTGGATTTTGTGTTTGTCATGAATGGTGTCTTCATTAACACTATTCTTAAATCTAGGCGAGGAAAGAATAAATCTTTTTATTAAGATTTAGTGAAGTTTTCCAATTAATTGAGATTTAATTGGAACTGAATAAAAAAATTGGATTTTGGGTTTGCCGTGAATGGTGTCTTAAATAACACTGTTCTTAAACCCCGTGTGAAAAGAATAAATCTTTTAATTAAGATTATTAGTGTTACCAGTTAATTAACATTTAATTGGAATAAAATGGAATGTGAATTGGGTTTATTATGAATTGTGTTTTAACAACAATCGTTCTTTAACCCGATTTGCAGTGAAATGTGATTTGGAATATATAAAAAATTTATTAAGATTTAATGGGATTTTCCAAAGGAAAGTTTTCCGGCCAGTTTAATATATTAAATTGGAATTGAATGGAATTCGATTGGTAATAACCGAAGTGAGCTTCTGTGGAGGAAGACTGTTAATATATATGGAATTTAAAAGGCTCTGTCGTTATTCCATTTATATTATTGGTCGGATACGGAAATTGATATCAATTATACATTGATTTGTTTTTCCGTGAACATTCCATTTTTATGGAAGAGGATTTGGGTTTATCGTGAACTATGTTTTAAATGACATTAGTTCTTTAACCCGGTTAAAGACAGGATTACATGTCTATCATTGTATTTAGAACTGTATGGTTGATCTCTGCTAAATATATATCTGTTTGGTAGCGGAGAATTTATTCTCTTGCTTAACACCTTTCTCTAAGACGTACGAGCTTAGAGGTTATATATCGGCAGAAATAAATGGTACGGTGTAGATTGTCGATGTGGCATGTTTGTGTTTCCAAAGTTAAATAATCATTAATATTGATTTTCGGGGAGATTAAAACCAAGTGGAGTTTTAATGAATCTTTAATTAGATTGAAATGCGAATGTGATATGATAATTTGGGAAATGATCGAGAATGGAGTACCACTAGTTTTACTCCAGACGATAGTTAAATCTTTAATTAGATTTAAACGTGAAATGGTAATTAAATTTACCGATAACACCGTGGTGTTAGATATGGAGTATTACCAGTTTTGCTCCAAGGGATGAATAGGTTGGGATTGGGAAATTAAGCAAATAATTACTTCAGTAAGGTGCGCTAATCCCGACTAGTTTGGATAAACCTTAATTTGGTTTGAACTGATATCTAAAGGAAGATTAAAGAATAAATTTAAAGAATTTATCTTTGATAAAATTAATTGGAACATTTCCCAAAGTATAAGAATATTTGAATAAAAGAATATTCTGAATTGGAATGAGGCGTATGTTGTGTTTTTATAGCACTTGTTTATTATATACGCGAGTTATTCGAAAGGCCGGGTTTATACCCATTCTGAATAACTGATTCGACGATAAGTTGATGATGAAGACGGTGGTTGAAGACCGGAGGTCATCACATTGTTTGGATAATTACCGATATCTTGATTGGGTTGCTCACCCAAGACAAGGTAATAAGTGGTGATCGTCCAGACGTACTTGGAGATCGACCGAATGTGCGAGGACCTCTCTCTTGTATTGGACATATGGAACGAGGAATAAGGTACCTCCGGTTTCGTTCAGACCCAGAACGAACTTGTAAATGGATGTGTGTCTGACACTGGATTTTACTCTGTGTTGATTGATCTCTACTAATTATATATTTGTTTGGTGGCGGAGAATTTATTCTCTTGCTTAACACCCTTCTATGAGATGTACGAGCTCAGAGGTTATATATCGATAGACATCAGTCACATGGCGTAAATTGCCTGTGTAGCATGCTGAGATGCAAATGATCAAGGCTTCTGTTGAAAAGAAGAGTCTTGTGGTTGATGATTAAAGCATATCATAGCTTTGTGTATAGCGTTAATTCGTGAGCCTCACACCCCAGTGTGAACCAGAAATGGGAGAAGACCTCAGGGAGGAAATGCGTTTCTTTCTAGCTTGGAGTGGTGTCATGGTATAGAGCCCAGACATTTTACTCATGTGGATTTTGCATATTATTTGATGGATAGAGAGGCGCCTCGATTATGTCGGTCACTACGGGGCCGATGGATGATATGGTCAACATACTGACCATTACGCCCCCATAGGGCGAGGAAACACATTGTTTAGGAATTTTTAATCCACTTAAAATGTGGACCGGCCCTGACGCTCCAGGTGTAGTTGCGGCTGTATCCTGAGACATGGTAGACTAGATTGTCTCGAATTCGGTAAGGACGATCCCTTGCCTTGGTTCATGATGGAAATCCAACTTCCAATACGACATTGTGCGGTTTTAATTGTAGAACTAATATGGCGACATGATATATGGTACCCATATCGTCTATGATTGATACTTTTATATTTGAAGTTGTTTTGATATACTATGCACTTATAGTAATATCAAAAGAGATTTGTTTTAAAATGTACCAAGCATGTTTGGCTATTAGAAGGGAAAACTCTATCCTCCGGCTTGCGTTGCATTATGATGGGATCTGAGTCTTACAATAGCTTCATTTTTCCAAAAAGCATTGCGCCGTTTGTTTTATGCACTGATATTATTGGGAGGAAACCCGTTCCGTGTTATACAGCGTGGTCCCTTGATTTACTCTATTTTAAAGTAATGTTTTAGATAACTGTTTTAGTGCTCACCCCAGTCACATGACTGACCTGGAGTTTACTGTTTTAACCTAAACTCTGGGTGCCCCTATTTTCCACACGGACAGCTAGTAGTTTTGGTTTTGCAGATTTATTTTTATAGGATCCTGGTTTACAGCTGGAGCTATATTCGGAACGCTTTGTATCAGTGTATTTCTTTAAGTTGTGTTATGTATTATTTTTCCGCTGCTAAGTAATGTAATTTAAATCTCTGATATTTTCTGCTGTATAATGTTTATTCATACTCTGGAATATACTTGTACTCGATGTAATTGTTGTAATAACAATGAAATGTTCTTCTGTTTATGTTATGATTTGTCGTGTTCTCAACTCAATCCGGGTTTTTCCGCAAGAGCGAGTTTGGGTCGCTTCAAAATGCTTAGCTCCTTAACGTCCAGTCAACACTTCTCCAATGTACAAATCAATCGCACCTTCCCCCTTTCAATTACACTCAACGCACCCCACCAAGATGCACAAACCAACATCAACTTCCCCTTGCAATCGTAGCAATCCCATTCCTTTTAAACAACACAGATGCGTACCCTCTAACTTAATAAAAAAAACATTGCAAACCTCACTGTTGAACACCGTCATCCACTCCACCATACCACCCAGTATCGAACTCCAATATTGCAGAACTTCCCCTGCTTCCCTACTGTCGAACTCCCTTATTGCCAAACCAAACATCCCAGTCAACTCTAGTTCACCACCGAATTAAAGACCATCAGCCTTTACAGTCCTTACCAACCTCTATACTAACTAGACAGTCTCCTTCTATTGCCAAACCCTGTTTCCAGTCATTATGCCTATCACCAGAGTTTCCATTATGCCAAACTACATATCCCACCTTCCCAAAATTCACTGTCAAACCACTCCATTCAGCATCCCAAATTGCAGACTGCCTCCAAATTCATCCAACCCCAGCGTTACCTTTACTAACCTAGCAGCGCTCCTCTCCTCCACCGCATACTCAATCCATCATCAGTATCATCTATCTAGAACCCCACTTCAGTTGACTCAAAACCATAGACCGATCCCTTAAACCAATCACCTACATCGCGTTCGAACCCCTATCGTCACACCACTAAACATTGAAACCCAGGTCGGCCTCTTCCTACATTGTCGCACTGTCAACGTTGAGTCTGAGTCCTTAGGTCTAGCGATTCGATCACGTTATTGTTTTTCGATTTCTTTTTTTATAGTGGAACTTGATTTCGTTTTTCCCCGGAGAAAGAAAATAACGGAAGAAATGGCAGAGGAATTAAACTGGTTCCGAAGTGAACTTTTGAGTTACTTTGTGGATCTGAGGATGCTAGAATAACGATGGCTTATGGGTTTATATACACGAACGATTTGGGGATAAGAATAATGTCCATTTCAATAGGCATAGCCATCGACCTTGTGGAGTAGGTTCTCAGCATCCTTGATGGATGGGAAAGTAGAAGAAAATAGTGTACGCGATTTGAAATAACAAAGCAGCTAAGGTAGGTTTCAGGCAGAGACACGAGGTAGAATAGAGTTGCAGCGAATTGGCAATTTCAGTGGAAAGAAAATTAATGGACGTGGATTTGAAAGAGGAGAGCAGCTATTGCCTGTGTTAAAAATGATAGGTCGTCCCCTATTATCATAAAAAAATTATTTTATTTTATTTCCGGTTGAACTGGTGTGATTTTACCCTATTTAAAATATCATATGGTACCAAACTCCAATTTGAACACAACCACAGACATTTCTAGGGTTATATTACTATTCTGAACTTACTCGAACGTGTTTCGTAGCCCAATTCAATCGTATGGAGAAGATACCAATTTAAACCGATAATTAAAAATTAAATTTGATAGAATATATAAACTGATTCAAAAACAAATCTATTGGTAATAAAATATTATTATCATATATATACACAAACTGAATTCATATAATTTCAGAATAAATTAACTTGAATTTTAAACCCAATAATTTATTTTCAAGTTAAACTAATATTCAACTTTTTGAAAATCGATTTATTTTAATTAAATAAATCGTTACGGTTTATAAATAATTTCATAGCGACTATTAACTCTCAATATACAATTCTGATTTTTTTCTTTTATTACAAAATTATAGTTCAATAGATTCGAATATTTCTTGTTTCAGCGAATTCCGACTTACAACGGATCATGTACACTCAACTGAAGTTCAAAATTAAATATTACGAACTACCGCTCCATTACGAGCTCATTTATATATTATATATATATATATATATATATATATATATATATACACACACACACACAGTCAACTTCGTTTATTTAATACAAAATTCCATTTATTTTACGAATTCAATATATAAACTAATTTAAATGTTCAAATAATAATTGATAAAAATGCGGGATGTTACATTGTTCGACCTTAAAAACCCTAGAACAAAAGTCTACGCCGTCTTACCAAGCAAAACCGGGTAATTATACTCGTCCTCTGAGTATGGTTTATACTCCACTTTATAAAACCGAGCATGGTTTATGCTCGTACTCCAGTTCTTTGCAAGTATCATTTAATTGGCGGGATCCCGGTTCTTCTGCTTCTACCAAGATCGATTCAAAATGATCGACTTGTTTTCTGGCGTTCGCAAGCTTCTGGCCTTAATACGATCACTCGGATGATTGTCGATTTCCCGACCTTAATACGATTCTTAGCGGTCGTCGGTCTTCCGGCCTTAATACAATCATCGATCGTCGGTTTCCTGGCCTTAATATGATTCGACAGAACCATGGCTTACTAGATTTCTGTTACTCATAGATCCAAAACACATCTCCTTTTTCCAAGAAGATATGTTTTAGGGGCGAAGTGTTGACCAGCTTTTTGGCAAAAGCCGTCACAACTCAAGAACAAAGCTCTCTCTACCAGATATCGACCCGATGCTCACAGAATGAACTTTTGTTTTGAATCGATCGATCATAAGGTCGACCCAAGATGGCTTCCCAATAAATAAAGACAACATCCTCCTAAAGAAAAGATCAAACCAATTGGTCGAGTCATCTACGGATCGATCGATCTATTCCTAAAAGATTGGATCAGGCTGGAATATCGGAGCAGAAGTATGCAGTAAAAATTATCTCCTATAGTATCGGATCAACATAACTATCGAAGCATGTTATACGCTATCAAACGAAGTTCTATTTCTAAGGCTGAAGCAGCAGATAGGCTTTGACCAGCACTTCTTTTTACACACCAAGTATTCAATTCCACGTATACCGCATATTTCGAGGAATAACTATTTATTAGCAGTATACTGAGTCCCGCGGCCTACAACTACACAACAGTATTGAGCTCCACGTGTTAAAGTCCAAAAAAGATGTATGCCACGTCGCATGCAAGTTTGGCCCACTAGCTTGCCTATAAATACAACTACCCTCAGAAATGGAAGGGCATTCTGAAATCTTCGAAGAACAATTTATATTCGGCACTCCATATATAGCATGTCGTATACTCTAGATTCGACACAAGGATTTTATGTTTAGATCTCCTCTTTCTCTGCTTTCCTCCACAAGAGAAATCACTGTAACTTGTAATCGACAGTATAAACAAAGATTATAAGTTGACGTTGGCTTGGATTAAACCGAACCACTATAAAATATTGTGTCTCCTGTGTTTATTTACTTTTACTCGCATCTTTGTGATTATTTTCGTGTGTTTAACACACGTTTGGAGTTGATTGTCATTAGACCAACTTTTGGCGTTAACACCCCCTAACAACCTTAGAACCACAACAAGCAAGATTCACGTATTAAGTATGTACTGGTGTCATAAAGCACATGTTTAAATCTACTTGTTTTTGTAATTTGTTTTAAATTTCCAAAGTGATGAGAATTTTGTTTGCTTTGCTTTGGATGGAAGATAATCAAGCGAGGGCTGAATGTGAATGATTATGAAAGAAAAAGAGAGAATTTTTAAAACTTTGGAGTTTTAAAATTAAATTAGGATTAACAAAATGGGCTTGGACCAAATAGATATAATTATATTTTTATTGCCCTTTTCTACTCTAAAGTAAATTTCTATCTTAAAAAAATCATTTTTTTTTTCTACCAACATTTTATTTTAATTACAATTTTTTGAAATGTTATTTATAAATTTTGAACTTATTAGAGTTTAAATGGCAAACTTCCATGATTTAAAATCTTCTATTAAATACTTTCAAAGCCAATTTGTGAATTAAAATTTCAATTTCAAATTCAATTGATTAAATTGTTATTATCAACTTTAGTTATAACTTACAAATCAGGTAGTTACAATGAGGTAAGTTGTAACTCGTCAGTCTTTGTTGATGGGTACGATCTGGCCAACTGGGTACGATCTCGCCAGCAGAAATAAGGTTACAACAAAAAACCTGCAGTCGACGATCGACATCCAACAACAGAAGTCTAGTATGAGATATTACCATAGATACATCAATGTTCAATTCTAACAATCATAACTCTTTACGAAGTAATTTAGCGAGCTAAGGTAAAGAATCACCGATTGCTTATTGTATTGAAAGAGGAGAGTGACAGAAGTGTGGAGTTGTTTGGAAGCAAAACATGCATGCAAGACAGATTTTCTCTGAAAATGTCCTGTGATACTGCAATCACATTGCTAGAACACCCGAAAACACAAATCCGACATACATTACTACATATAAGAAACCTACTCTAACAACAAAAACGTCCCTTTCTTCGTTTAGAGTCTGTATAAAAACGGATTTTCGGAATATTACAATGCTCTTCGCATCAAATTAGCAGCAGATGTAAACCATTTCTGCTCTGTTACAATGTACACCATAAAGTTAGTGCACTTATCAAACAACCAATGTTTTCATGTAGCCTTCACTGCATTGCACAAAGAGTTGTATGCATCTACACACCGCTTGAATTTTTCTTCTGCGGTTGCCTGTACTTACCATGAAAAGGAGGTATTAAGATATGGTCATGAAATTAGTGCGAGTAGGAATTAAGTTCCAGTTTTAAAAATGTGTTAGGACGGTAGAATAAAGTTCATTCGTTAAATTCAAGCAGTGTACATTTAGTCTTGTTTCAAATCAAAATAGCATCCAGTTATCGCAATGTTTTGACAAGTAAAATAAATAGATATCCTTCTACTTTCTATTTGAATGATATCCTAATCCTATCACTTGCTGTTTTTTCCCAACCTTTGGTAAAAGCATTTAAAATAATGCTGTAGGACCCTTCGGTCTCTTCAGAGTGACAAATCTGTTATTTTCTTCGTATCACAGCTTCTTCAAAGACAACATCTAAAGTGTCTTTCGCATTTACCAATGATCATTGTTTGTACTGAAAGAAAATGTTCTACATTTTCAAGCACAAAATCATTAATGATATCTCTATGTTATTAACCTTTGGTGCAACGTCCTAATTACTAAATTTGATAAAAAAAAAATATTAAAAAAAAAAAAAAAAAAAAACCACTTCCAAATAATTCGACCTATACAACATAGAGTGCTACCTTTTTTTTTTTTTTTTAGCTGTATTTGTAGCAGTAATTTCAGAATTAAGCTATTGTTCAATTCCTATTGTTATAACATGCAATGGTCATTGGCTCATTGCTCACTAAAATATAAATGTATAATATGATGTTCTTTTTGCAACACCAGTTTTCAACAGAATGGATACTTTATGTAAGTGTTATTTTAAGTTTTCAACACTAACTAGCTAAATAGGTCCAGATGCTTACTCTCAAGATGATGACTACCGGTTCACAAAACTTAGTAATTAATTATACAAACACCTTTTGTGCAGTAAAAAACTTAGCACACAATAAACATATACAAGGAAAATATATTAGAACACAAAATATTGACAGAATTGGGGACAAAATGAATTTTAACTATTAGATTGCTCCCGATTCAACCCCCAAGTGTGAAGTCAATGAGATCCAATCGTCAAAATTCATTGTATCACCTATTGTGTTTTATTCTGTGTCCAAATAGCTGCCCATGTATCTATATGCCAGATGCAAGAAGGAAATTTATGCCTTTATTTGTGGATTTATTCATACTAATCCACAAATTAGATGAATTCAATGTTGGTGTTTTTTATTTTAATATAAGAATAGATTAAATTTTAGAAATTAAAGCTCGTTGCAAGTGCCAAATCATTTACCAATTGTAAGCAAAATTCTAGGTGATTCTTTTGTTTCCAAGGCCTATTTTTTCCTTTTCTTTTTTTGTTGAATCTTATTTTGGTTGTTGGATTATACAAAACTACTGGTACATAAAAGAGTGGAATACTAGCCAATATATGTCGTCCATTTATGCCCAGTGCTTGAACTAAAACCAGGACTGGTGACGTTTATACAGCGTCATAATTGTTGGTATTAATTAACCAAGCAAATAGGCTGATTTATAAGAAGAGGTGTAAAAACCAATGAATACTTAAAACCCTGGATGCTTTGTTGAGAAGATAATGACAAAAGAGTGCTGAAAACTTAGGAACACACACAAATGACGTAGCACCTTATTATACCGAAAGATAATGTGCACCTTATTATACCAAAAAATAATGCTTTGTTAAAGGTTTGTTTCGCAAAACATCCTTCAAAAAGTTGACTAAATCTTCCAAACATCACTTTTGGTAAAGCACATAATCCGTTCCACTATTCTGACTCAGGTGGTCATTCCAGTATTGCATAATCTAAATTATGTGCATATTATCAGCAAGGGGCAGTGAGGCCAAATTCATTTACTGTACATTTTACATTACATTAGTAAATCCCCATCCCTCCCCCCCCCCCCCCCCCAATCCACCCCATCCCCCCCAAAAAAAAACCCAAAAAAAAAAAACACCAAATTTCTAGGCAACAATGTTTTATAATTGTTTTTGTACAGTTGATCATTACTCAGCTATCAATAATTCAAAATTTTGTTGCACTAAAAATAACACAAACATTGGATGATGCATGGTCGAGAAAAGGGTAAATATTAGGCACATTCACAGCATGTCGTTTCTACATATAAAAATTCAAACAAAGTCACCTGTGAGGCACCTCGGTGCTTATCAGGATGCCACTTCAAAGCAGATTCCCTATAACTGTGTAGAAGAAAATATAAATCCAACTATCAAAAATCCATGACAATTCAAAAGATAATAATACCTACAATAACCCAACGCAAAACATACGCAATTTTAATATCTTCCAACTTTAAAGGTCCAGTTGGTGGTAAGCCGAGAGCTATCCTATGAGAGTAGCTGCCTACATTGTATACATTGGTTATTTCCTCCTCGTCATCACTTTCTCGCCAAAACTTTTCGCGAGCTTTTTGTCTTTTCGATGATTCATTTTCATAATTAGATCCAGATCTTGTATTGCTGAAACTTAAATTCTCAGTCCATGTAAATGACCAAGTATGACACTTCTGCCCACCAAATGTAGCATTGAAAATATTTTCAGGGCCTTCTTCATCATCTGTGTTGTAAAATCTCTGCCTTCGACGAGCTATGGAAAAAATGAATACCTGACAAATGCTTGTATAATTATCTCATACGAAAGCGGCCAACAAATAACTTACAGTATCGTTTGCCTTTTTCAAAGCTTGGTTGAGATTTGTAATCTTTACAATATTTCCTGGGATCTTGAGCTTTGCCTTTTCTCTTGTTTGTTTCATTACCATGTCGATTGAAATTTTGATCCTACAACAAGTGCCAAATTTGAGATAATATACAGTTGACACAATGTGATATGTAAGGTTAAGTTGTAGTACTAAAAAAAACATAATTAAATCACTACAGTTGAATAAAATGATTCTGTGAGAGGGAAAAACCAGCGAGCAGAGTTTAGATGTTTTTCCACAGAGAAGGAAGTCTTTTACTGCTTTTTTTGTGTCCGCACGCTTTTGACGAACTGCAAATCTTATCTGAGCCTAAGAAAATAAAACATAGCCAAAAAAAAGTAGACACATCACTAAACAATTTCTTTCAATAAGCAAATATAAAATGACATTACACAAGGACTATCTAAATGGATAAAGTGAAATAGTTTGATTTGGTACAGTCTATACAGAAAATTAGGGCTGCACACAACCCATATCCAACCCGACCCAACCCACCAACCCGACCCAACCCACATAAACCCGACCCAACCCATCCTAGTTCGGGTCGGATATGGGTTACAATTTGTAACCCATACTATATGCGGGTCGGGTTTGACATTTTGTTCAACCCAATCTCATTTTAACCCAACCCAAACCTATTTAAAAAAAACTAATTTAATATCCATCCAATTAAAATTAGAATAGTATAATCCTAGAATAATGTTTATGTATTCTATAATAAATGTACAAAAAAATATTTCATGTCAATCCAAACTAGATAGAATTTGATAAATATATTTTAAAGAGCATTTTAATGTATTTTAAAATGAAACACTTGCTCAACTATGTAGTAAATTAATTTCATATGATGTGTTTTACAATGAAATTTTAATTACATGTCTTGTAATGAATCGGTTATTTTAAATGCATTATGCTAGCTAAAATCTGATATATTATGCTGAATATTTTGATATAATTTTTAGAAAAAATCCCTCATATTCTCATTTTTTATTGTATTCAAGTGACCCAACCCAACCTTACTTAACCCGACCCAACCCATACTTCAACCCAACCCATATCCAACCTCATATAGGGTCGGGTACGGGTTGAGCTACCTTAAACCCATACCTATGCGGGTCGGATAAAGTATTTGGTCTAACTCGACCCAACTCATACTTTGTGCAGCCCTACAGAAAATAATTGATCCGGCAAAACTGGTTTCCACTGAAATGTACTTTTTGATCAACTGAACAGAAAATCAATTTTTCATCCAATTAATTTGCATTATATTTGTTCTCCATTTTAATAAAAAAAATTTAAGGAAATCCAGTTCTAAAATAAAATATTTGTTTAAAAATAAATTTGTAAACATACTGTTGATACCAAAAATGGTTCAACACCTCCAAATAGTCTAAGTAGAGAATAAAATTGAAGAAATATAATTGAAAATGACCAAAAAAAAAGACAGCAAATGCAATTTATAGTGGTTTGGCTAAAGATTGCCTACGTCCACTTGCTCTACTTTACTCTTTATTAATCAAACTTGAGAGATTACAAGTTTTTGGGTCGGAATGACCTACTTGCTCTACTTTACTCTTTATTAATCAAACTTGAGAGATTACAAGTTTTTGGGTCGAAATGACCTTGAGTACAAAGATAATAATTAAATTTGCAAAAGCGCCAAAAGATCCTTAGCTCTTCAATGGGTCTTCTATTTATAGGCTGCAGGAGGCTGGGGTCGGCCAGAGATAAGGGAGAAAAAGCAGGGAATGTGGAAGACCAGTCTCAGGTTGTTACACGCACGTCCACAAAAACGGGATTCTGGGTCGGGGCTGACCCGGGGCAAACCGGGTCGCGGCCGAGTCGGATCCATCTCTTTTCCTTTGTCCCGCTGAGCGGCTCCGACCTTGATCTTGGATTCGTCACTTGACTTGAATTTGGATTGGAAATATAGCTGGATCTACTCACGCAAGTTGGCTAGCACAATCCGAGTTGTTTCATCATGCTGTGTTGAGGTCAAGGCTTGTTTGCATCGATATTGGGTGATGCAGACCGACCTGATTTGATTTGGAGTGAGTGTAGGCCACAAGGCCGATCCGGTTCCAGAATTCGCAATGCCGATCCTGGACAGCACGTTATGGCCAACCCGGAGAGATGAAGATACGCCGACCTGATCCGAAGAAGCAAGATCTGGTCGATCCGGGGCAATGAGCTATCCCAACCCGGAATGGATGGGTGCCACTATGCCGGTTTGGGGCCATTGGACCAGGCCGACCTGGATTCTCGACATCCACAACTCCAACTGCTTGTGAGATCCATTATTTTGTCCGGATTTTTCTGAGTTCATGTAAGCTTGCGTTCGAGTCTTGAGGGTTCAGTGATGAGAAACCCGAAGCATGGCGGCCTTGTAAACAGGTGGGTCAACACATACTGAATTTTAGATGAATTTCCTATATATTATGAATGTCTCAGACTTGCGATGTTTTCCAATTTTCAAAGGTATATTCGATTAAATAAGGATAATTAATACTACAATTAGTAGAAAAAGTTCTTTTGTTATGGAAGGAAATCCAATTTTCAGTTTTCCAATATCAAAAGATAAATTTTAACAGAATTTGATCAAAAATTATGTATTTCCTATTTGCTTATTCAATTACGTCTCTTCAGTAATGCACCCTTGAATTAAATGATTGATCTTTCTTCTTTTCTCTGTCTCAAAGTAGCTTAGTGAAAGTCAATAAGTCCTATGTCCAGCTACACAAAATTTCTACTTTTAAAGCATGATTGTATAAAGTAGGATCATAATTCTTAAGATAGTAAACATCATAAGACACCAACATTTTGTACCTTAACTCCTAAAATTAAACGAATCACATACCATAAAGCAACTAGGCAACTTGAGCATTCTGCTAGTCCTTTTTTATGTTCCATAGTTTTTTTATTAAAAAAAAAAAAAAAATCTTATAAAATTCTGACTAAATACCAATCATCAAAAACTTAATGTGAAGTGTTTCTCTACAAACTACCTCAAGATTTTCTCAAGTACAGTTTTAAACTGAACTTCTACTGTTTACATTCAATGTCATTTTGATTGAGGTGAAGAGTAGACGAGGATAATTCTTCCTAAAGCCACAAACCCAAAAAGAATAACAAGATCTATTTACCTCAAAATAAATAGCAACAGCACACTACATCAAATAATATTACCAATAATAAAAACTTGTACACCAGTTCAGTCACTGGTGATTTAATTTCATGTGATAACAATTGCTGTCTGTAATGACATACATCATTGATTGTTTAGCATACATCAAAGTAGTGAACAAGCTAATATGCATCATAGATTACTTAATATATACCTTTCTGTACAAAATTACTCATGTATTCATCTTACATTATCGTCACCATTCCAACTTTTTAATCAGTCCAAGCAAAAAAATATAAAATTTCAATTTTTTAATCAATCCAAGCAAAAATATTTTTAAAAAAATCAAAACTAAACTAAATCAAAGTTCAACAAAAATTAACAGTACCTTAATTCATTTATTTATTCATGTCGAACCTATTTGTTTTCAACAAAAAGGACTTTAACTTTTCAACAGGATCAAATGTGAAATCCATAAATTAATTTCATCTTTGTCAAGTAAGAAATCCAACATATAGCTTTTCTGAAGAAACAAATTAAGCCATTTGCATTCAATTTTTTAACAGAATAACATTTTTATGCCCATACATATCCACTATTAAGTTTATTTGACCAAAGATTCCTCAGTGGGTCCAATCTCTTCAAAAGCAGGAAAGCCTCACTTCTTCTTGTCCATATAGAGAGTATGCACAGTCCTTCCCCATCCCATCTTCAAGTTAACTACTCATCATTTGAGTTATGAGTTTATTTAAGGTACGCATCAGGTGCTTGAGCTTGAAGACGAAATGTGAAAGGACTTTGCATGATGCTTTCTATAAGGACAAAAAGAAGAGGCTTCCTGTTTTTGAAGAGAGATGCACCTATTAAGCAGCAACCTCCAGATAAATAAATTTTATTGCATTTGCAATGAGGATAAAAAAGGTAATACGATCAAATAAAAGAACACCAACGGCTTGTTATCATCTAAAAAAAAGCTATGTTGGATATGTTACACGATAATTATGTTAAAAACAAACACACGCATGCGCGCGCACACACACGCGCGTGCGCGCGCGTGCACACACACACACACGCACGCACACACGCACACAGAGAGAGAGAGAGAGAGAGACAGAGTCGAATTTTTATTATATGAAATGAAATTAAACAGCAGAGTCCACATATCCAAAAAAACAAAGAGTAAAAGTGTGAATTCCCTCGAGATGTTTATAAACAGTATTCAGTAATTTACTGCAGTATCCGCAAAAAAGACAGTAAACATGTCAAGTGAGACAAAAATATATCAATCAATATATATTCGATATAACAATAGAGTCAACAGTCGATGCTATACATGCGCAATAAAAAATAGAAATCTAAAATTGCCAAGAGTGCAATATCAAGCGAAAAAACAGGTGCCAAAACGATACTTCACAATTTATTGCTTTAGTGACTTATGTGACTTTAAGTAGGGAGCGCAAAGGTTCATTACTCTTTTGTCAGGACCAGATCTGAGAGGGGAAAGAAGAACAACCGTCCTAAGCATTATTTTCAAGAAGGTTCCAAATTAATCAGTTTACTTGCATAAGTTTGTACAACTAACCTTTTTATGATAAAGATACGAACATGCGGTCAAGCAGTAAAGGGTTAGTAATATTTACTAATGTACAATTCGTTGTACATCTGTTATGTTCAAAGAAACGCTTATGACTTGTAAACAAATTCTCGATTTCGATGAAGCACAACATATGAATCACCATACAAACAAGTATCCATATATAACTAAATAAACTATATTCAATAAAATTGTTGCAACCAACCTTATCATTCTTGGATTTGGCAAGTAAAATCGAAGTTGAATGAAACTGAGAAACGAAAATGGGATTCCAAAGCATAGGTACGGTTCTGCATATCTTTGACTGCATGTTGCTGCAAAGATTGTGGAGAATAATGAACAAAAGGGATTGAAGGCATAAAAATCGACAATATATATATCTCAGTCATACTAAAATACTAAAAAAGAAGGGTAGGCAGTCAGTGGCATAGAGAGCACGACTGAAAATCTCAGGCTTCGAAAGCAAGGTCCTAAAATTATATTCGCTGTTTTTCCAGGGATCCTGACAGAGTCACATGACCTCCCCAGGTAACGTGACTCCGCCCTATGGACACTAGTTTTCCATATGGCAGCAGTGCCCGTTATCTGGTCGATACTACCCGACTCGCATACTATCATATTTTTATCTATCCATTCCATCGCTGTGAAGATCCAAGAATGAAAAAAATGCGAATTAAATGTTCCATTCCCAACACAATCAATTTCATTTTGCTCGCTCAGTCGCATTAATCCGCTTGTCTTTTTAATGGTAGAAGCATAGTAGTTAAGGCGCTAAGGCGCACAAAGGCGCACGGCTTGAGCCCGGGGCTTTTTTGTGCGATATTTAAAAAAAAGGTGCACCACATATATTAAAAGGAAAAAAAAAAAAAAACTGCAGCAGATCGAAAGGTGATTTCGGTTGAAATTTCAAAATCGAAGTTGAGAAAAACCCTAAAATCACGAAAAAAAACCAAATTTCGAGATCGAATCACAAAAAAACCCTCAATTCGAACTTCAATTTCGATTTCGACTTGGCTCAAATGGGTTGAAAACCCTAAATGTTGTCGAGGCACGCTTTTCTGCGCCTGGAGCCTCGCAAAAAGGCTCCAAAAGCGCGCCTTTTGTGCGCCTCTGTTAGAGGAGGCGCCTCAACCAGCTGGAAGGCGCAGACCTTGCGCCTGCGCCTTAGGCGCGCGCCTTAACTACTATGGGTAAAAGTTATATTTTTTATTGGATTTCATCCAATTTGTTTTTGCTGCATAAACTATTTAAAATCTAAAGAAGAAAAATGGTGGGTATGATGGTATGGGCATTAGTTGGAGTACAAATTTCACCGACAAATGGTGTCTTCTAAAATATAAGTTCACAAATTATGATATAAAATTATTTAGAAACTTATTATTAGCTTATTCGACTTAGATGAATGGTTTTTTTTACTTAAAGCATTTGCATACCACATGCTTATTATTTATAATAATACATGAAAACTTTCATTGTTTTTTATTTTGTGAATTACATGTGAAAACAAGTACAATAACAAATTTGTGAAAAATGACATTACATAAGGACTATCTAAATGGATAAAGTGAAACAGTTTGATTTAGTACAATATACAAAGAAAATAATTAATTGGGGAAAATTAGTTCCCGTTGAAATGTATTTTTAATGGGTCGAACAAAAAACCATTGTTTCAATTGATTAATTCGCGTTATATTTGTTCTCAATTTTAATAGTATGCTTTCTTATTTTATTTTATTTTAAAAAAAAGTCCAATTCTAAAAATAAAATATCAGTTCGAAAATAAATTTGTAAACATATTAAATTTCATTTAATCATGAACTTTCTTTAAACTATGAATGCTTAATAGTTTCGATATTTTCCAAAATTCAATATTTTTCGATTGATTATGGATAATCAATATTACAGTTAGTAGAAAAGATTTCTTTTGGTATGAAGGAAATCGAAATTTCAGTTTTTTTTCCTTATTAATATATATATATATACACACACACACATATATATATATATATATGAGGAGCGTTCAATGGCACCCCAAATAGTGAGCACCCCATTTGCCCCCCTTTCTCATCCTCTCGTTTAATATAAATTAAGCTAGTGGAAGGAGAAAAAAGTAGTGGAGGGAGAGAGAAACGGAATGCGTGGTGGAAATCATGAGGCATTTAGGGGTGCTGCACTGTTTGGGGTGCCATTGAACGCTCACATATATATATATATATATATAGAGAGAGAGAGAGAGAGAGAGAGAGAGAGGTTCAGTGGCACCCCTATTTTCTAGCCTCCCATTTGCATCTCATTTCTAGCCACTCGTTTATATTAGAATAATGTAGTGGAGGGAGAGAGAATGAATAGAAGGAGAAAGAGGGGAAAACTTTTGGAAATCAGGGGGCTTTTGTGGTGCTGCACTATTTGGGGTGCCACTAAACGCTTGCCATATATATATATATATATATATATATATATATATATATATATATAGGAGGGATCAATGGCACCCCAAATGCCCCCCAACAGAAACCAAATATTTATAGTAGTTTTAAGTTAGTGGGAGGTGAGAGAATAAGTGGAGGAAAAGAGAAACAGGATATGTGGTGGAAATCAGGGGGCATTTAGGGGTGCTGCACTGTTTAGGGTGTCATTGAACGCTCGCCATATATATATATATATATATATATATATATATATATATATATATATATATATATATATATATATAGGGGCCGGCTATTTGAACACAAAATTAAACAAAAAGAGAGAGACACAAAGCCTCCACCGTTGGATTTGTTTGTCTTTATGTGAAGAGTGGAATTCATGGGAGGATCCAGTGGTTGAGATTTATTGTATGCAATTTTGTGTCCTTATTTTGTGTCTAAATAGAGTTTCCCATATATATATATATATATATATATATATATATATATATATATATATATATAACAAAATTTGATTGAAAATGAAGTATTTACTATTCTCTTATTCAATTACTTCTCTTCAATGATGTACCCATGATTTAAATGATTGATCTTTCTTCTTTCTCTATCATAAAGTAGCTCAGCGAAGTCAAGCTGCACATGCTCTTACATTAACCTAAATATGTTGGAATTTCTAAATGAACCCGTCAAAGTTTAGTCCTTGTTGTCTCTCTAACTCCAACTACCATGTGCATGGACATACTTGCCAACACATATGGTATCAAGCTGCAAAGGTGACATGCAATACATACACTATCTCCTCAAAAGATTTTTCGTAAAATTCCCTTGCATGTGTTTTCTCTAGTTTGCCCAAATAAAAACGATTGCCAGGTAAGTTTAGAGTGAGTAGATGTTTATACCGACTCATTGGTTCAATGAATCGTCAAGGTATGTTTTTGTTCAATATTATGCAATATAGCTCTTTGTAAGATTCAGACTTATCTATGTACTTCTGCAACGTAGTCTCCTGCATTAACTTCTGTCTATATATAAAACACAAAAGGCAATTCGACGAATATGCATAACCAGTCTTGTTGTGACTAGATCTCGGTATGCTAAGATATGCCAAATGAACTACCACAAAATGATTTAATAAGTATAGCACAATTTTTTTTTTTTTTTTTTTTTTTTTTTTTTTTTTTTGATAACATGTTTTTTGTCCAGTCAAACCATGGTACTGAAGTTTCGGTCGAAACAACGTGATGGATAGAAACCACGTGATCCCGACCATCTCGTCTTGGTTTCAATCGGAACTGTTATGAGATTGGAAAGGAATTTCAGTTTCAGCAACCCAAAAAAGAAAAAGGTAGCAGAAAGGACCGACAACCGTAAAACAAATAGCAGATTCGCATACCTAAATCGAGCAGCAAACCTAATTCCTTTTGTGCAGAAAACCCTAACCACCACAATGCTATGCGACCCAAACAAGCAGCAATTTACAAAGAACTGAGTTCATTTGCATCAATCGATCCGCCTTCAAGTCGATTCGAGGGTGTGATTTTTTTCATTTTTATTTTTTTTAATTTCCCTGGTTTGATTGGATACTCGGGGCGGCGGAGGGGGACGGGGAGGGGGGCGGTGAATACGCTAGAGAAATGATCTGGGTCGTGTCTATTAGCTTATCGACTGGGCAAGTTTTGGTTTATTTCATTAATAATAGAAATGGAAAACCCTATTCAAACGCAAAATTGCACACAATAAATCTAAATTATTGGATCCTCCCATGAATTACACTCTCCACATAAAGACAAACAAATCCAACGATGAAGGATTTGTGTCTCTCTCTTTATGTTTAATTTTGTATCCAAATAGATGGCCTAATAAAAATTGTGGCTAACTTAATTAGGGTTTTGGGTCCTATAAGTGTTTTAGGTTGTGTTAATTAGTTATGATTTTTGATTTAGTTCAACAATAATTATACAACTTAACTAAGGTTTGTTTGATTTGATAAATTTATTTATAAACATAATTATTTCTTTATAGACTGCATTTATATTATATTTATAGATCATCATCACATTTTCATTAGCAAACCATGGTAAACTGAAATCGGGATCAAAAACCAAATTAAAACCGAAACTTCAAAATCCTCTAAAACCAATAAATTTTCAACCGAGACCGAAAGCTATTTCTCAAACCTTAGTCAAGCACATTTTGATGATTCAACCACCCTTGATGTTATGAATGTAAACAATACAAGTTGAAAAGTAAATATGCTATGTTGATAGCGTTGTATTAAAAAAAAATGCTTATGCTTGTACAAATGGGAGAATCGATACTTTAAATTTGTGATTTGGACATGTACCAACATGTTTCAGTATTGGAAATAAGTATGGTTTTCAATACAAGGGATACGAATTCTATAGCTTAGACTGGATTATGCTCAGGTTTGTTTATAATGTCGACCCTTTAATATTGAATGATGATTGTTGAATGTTGAATATTAAATGTTGTTCGTCTACTTCTTTGATTCAAATTGGACTTTGTTTTATTAAATTAAATAGAAACTATTATGACAATATTATTACTTCGTATTTTTAAACAAACGACGACTTTGTTAACCTTGAATGAGAGGGATTTCATATACAGTCAAATAATCAAAAAAAAAAAAAAACTATATTTTGACGAAAATAAAGGGGAGGTATTATGAGTTGTGACCAAAATAAATGTAATTATCTTTTAAAAAAACAAAAAACTTAAATCTTATCTTTAAAAGGTCAAAATTAACTATAACGATAAAAGATTAAAATTAACTATGGTCCAAGTAAGGATATTTTAGTTTAACTTTTCAAAAATAAATAAATAAAGATATAACGGTAAAAAGGAGAGAAGTAGCATGATGTGAATATCAGAATTCAGTCTCTACATGAAAGATTGTAATAAATCTAACTAGGTCCAACTGAAAAACTCATCTTTTATCATTTCAGAAGATGTAATTAGAATTAGTATATCATTTGTTAAAATTGTGCTAGATGTTTCAAATACATATTGGTTAGTTTTGAAGACTTCCCGTTAACAAAAAACACTTCAGCCTTTTTATCATTTATTTTTTTATCATGGAACCACTTATTGCAAACTAACATACCATTACTTATGCATGCGTGCTTTAAAGTCTAAACAGCTTAACCTATGATAGATTGTCAGAGTTTGTATTCTATTATGATTTCACATAATGTTTTTAGCGTCGCTTACTTCCAATAATAAGATAGTAATAAATATTAAGGTTGATTCATGGTATATTGTGACTCAATTCAAGTTTTCATCCCCCTAGTTCTGGTGCAGCATAATAATATTCTAGTCTTTGCACAAACAAATCTCACAAAAAGGGTTCGATTTTTCAATTTCATTTTTTTTGATGTTGGATATGCATGTAGTACATTATTATTTCTATTGACAGTCAGGTCACCTCCCCCACCCCTCCCCTCCCCCCAAAAAAAAAAGCACATACATGTCCAAGGTATATACGTAACATAACAAACGCTTATGACTTGTAAACAAATTCTCAAGTTCGATGAAGCATGACATCTGAATCACCAACGAAAACAAATATCCATAAATAATTAAATAAATTATATTCAATAAAAAATATTGCAACTAACCTTATCATTCTTGGATTTGGCAAGTGAATTCCTAGTTGAATGAAACTGAGAAACAAAAATCGGATTTCGAAGCATGGTATGGTTTTGCATATCTTTGGTTGCATGTTGCTATAGAGACTCTAGAAAAAAATGAACTACATGGGATTCATCACATAAAGATCGACAATATATCTCCTGTGGTACTAAGGACACCATGATCTGCACTTACTAATACCATGCTTGGTATAAGTAAATGAATATCTCGGTGTCATCGTCACCAAGTATGGATGTGGTACTAAGAGCTTTCTGAATTATGCTTACTAATACCAATCATAGTATTGATAAGTGCAAATCATGATGTCATTAACACCACTATATCTCATAGAAAGTGCCGACTCAAACATCGTTGCCCCAGCCGAAAAGACCAACCAGTAGGAAAAAAAAACTGTTGTGCTGGAATTTGATCCTAAGTGTCTTAAACAACCAAACTTTGCTTCTATCATAACACCAGCACCCTACTTAGTAAATATATCATATAAGATCTTTAATTAATAAAAACCTAAAACCAACACCACCATAACCTGTTGCCTCCGTTGTTTTCGTTTCCCTAGGCGACCATCTTGGTCGCCTTGCCCTAGGATTGGGCCTGCTCACAGTCGTACTAAAATTCTAACAAAAGGAGGGTGAATTATAAGTTTCCATATGAAAACGGTTCCTGTAAGCTTTTGATATTACATGACCTACATACTGTCATTTTTTATTCATTTATTCCTTATGAAGAAGATCTAAAAATGAGTAATAAACAAGAGTTATTCCATTTCTAAATCAATCTATTTCATATGCTCACTATGTTCCATCAATCCCATTGTTTTTATATGGTAGAAGCGAAATTTTTATTGGATTTCATCCAATTGGTCTGTAGATCATAAACTATTTTAAAATTGAAGAAACAAGTTACGGGTATTATGGTGCATGCATTATTCAGAATACAAGATTTCACTTTAAAATGCGTTTTCAAAATATTTGTTCAAAAGTTATGATATTAAATTATTTAGAAACTTATTATTTGATTTAGTTGAATGGTTTTTGTTACTTAAAATTTTATGTTTATACGTTTGTTATTTATAACAAGTATCATGGTACGCGCTTCGCGCACGAGTTATTTTTCTTTGTATTTTATATATTTACTGTATTCAAGCGAGAGTTATATATATGGTTGTACGTTTATATTGAAATCATATGGTTTTTATTTTTATTTCTAAGATGAAAATTTCTAATGCTTTGTTATTTTTAATTTCAATTTCATAATCAATAATGAATTTGTAAGTAAGCTTTATTTCCTTCATCCTAACTTTAAGTGATACTAAGATTCAGTGATATTTATAGGTGGACGTTTTGAATTAGTAAAGAAAATTAATTTCTTTGATTTCATTTTTATGGAATATTAAGATTTTGTAATATTAAAAGATAATCATTTTGAATTGGTAAAATAGATTTATTTTTATATACTTTCACGTGATATTGGATTTGGTAATATATTTTGAAGGGCATGTTTGTTGTTTCACACTAACATCAAAAAGTGTGACATTAAAGGTATTCTAACTTTTTTGTTAAAGATGCTTTGAATTATATAGATGAATTTTTTATTATCAAATGTATAGCGGTAGAATTTAAATTACTCTCATTTTAATCAATATGCAAGTCTGGAGATATATATGTTGAAATAGCCCTCTTTCAACTTAATTTGAAAGTTTCAATCTGCTCGAAATTATTGGAATAATATTTACATTTGGATTGGATTTTACCAAAAAAAAGAATTGTTCTACTTAGAATAATAGATAATCGTTAAATTATATGTGTTGGAAAGGCATTTTGGAAAGTTTAGGATTAGATTAATATATAATTATGCTTTCAAGACAAAAAACTATTAATAAAGATAATACATGAAAACTCTCATCTCTTTTTATATTGCAAATTACACATGAAAACAAGTACAGTAACAAAATTGTGGGACTTTTGACCTACGTATGTAAAATATATATTTTTCTAAAGAACAAACTTTCTATTTCAAATTGAAGCAAAACATAATAACGACAACAAGTAATATCGACAAACAAGGTTGTTGGGTGTGGTTAGCAGCTTAACAATGACAGAAGTGACTGGTAATGATGGTGGTTTTGGGTTACGGTTTCCATGTTTAAAGATGGGGATTAGGTGGTTGATGCATATGCTTTATCATTAGGGAGGTGTTGGTCCTGCAATGATGTGTGGTGGAGATGTATCTTCGGGATCGTGGAGGTCATATTGAGTGGTGGTGATGGGGACGCTTTTTGTAGTTGTTTTATATTGAGAAAGAAAATATGATATTTATTTTGTAAGTGCTAACTTATAGCTCACTTCTTCTGAATAATAGAAATGAATATAACATTTAATTCTCTTAATGGTAGTTATAACCATAATTTTTGACTACAAACAAATATAGCGATTAAATTTGCAACGTAACGACACATGTTTTATTTATCAGAGGATTGTAAAATATTAACATTATTTTCATATGAGGTCCTTAAATTATATAATTTTCGGGAATGACGATGAGCGTCATTTATCATATTCATAATTTTTTCTGAATTTAACTATTTCACCCCGATAAATCTTGCTTTGCTCATAACTTTTGACTGTAGTGGAATTTAGAACAAAAACCACTTAAATTAGATTGGTACGTTGGCTCCCTTTTCGATAGAGTGCTTAATTGAGAAAAACTCGACTTATTGCTTAAAAGTTATAATTGTTCTACTTTTTAATATGTTTTGAGTATCTTAAAGGAGGTAATTAACGGTCACCAATAATACAGACCATGATTAATTTCAAATTTAGGATTAGTAAAGCTGTAGGACCTATTAGAATTTCATTTCTATCATTCCTCGTTCTTCTTAAGACATATGTGTCCTCTAGTAAAACATTTCTTCTACTAATCTCAATCCAAAACTCTAATTTTTTTAATCAAACCATTAAATAAAGAGGATATTTGTGATATGTAACCTAGGACAAAAGATTTATTGTTATAGAGGAGTAAAAGTTCATTCAAATTGTTGGTCCTACAAACATGTGGAGAAATACTTAGGTCTTGAAGCTTTTTAGGTTAAGGTGGGTGATTGTGTTTCTCACTTACTAATTACGATATTTTAAACCTTAAATCTTTTCAAAAAGTTCAACTAAAGCTGTTAAAAAGTCGTTTATGTTATTTTAAATCATATGTGTGAATTCTACATGATTTGAGTTTGATTTGAAATTTTGTGTTTTATATATCTCTAATTTGTTCTTACAAATCCCAAATTTCTACCTTAGATCTAAAAATCCTTCAAGCCTCGTTTAGTTTGATTGTTTAGATGTTGTTACTGTCTATGTATATAGTATGCATTATTTTTTATGTTTGGATGTATAAAAACATTAATTGAATGGTGACTTAGATCTAGTGTTAGACTAGGGATCATCAAAAATCCAAAAAGTCAGAGATGCCCAAACTGGCATGTGATCCAAAAACGGTGACAAGGAAGGTCTCCTAATGTTGCATGTAAAATTTTAGGTCATTTGGAATTTGTGTAGAGGAGTTATGATTGTTTAAAGATGGAATATAGTCGAATCGGTAGGGATTTGATCGACTAAGGCTCGAAAACTGAGATGCTCAGATTGGCCTGTAATTTCTAGAGGATGACCTAGGAGGTCACAAGAAGTTATATTTCTAATTTCAAGTCCTTCAGAGTTCGTACGAAGAAGTTTTTTCTAAAATTGGGTTAAACTTTTATTGCTACTCAAAATGGACGGTACAGCCAAAAAATACGTAACGCAATAATAAAACATTAAATACAATTGAACCAAACTCCCTTTATTACTATAAATGAAACATTATAGTTCGAGATATGCCTAAAAATTAAGGCACAAATTCAAAATTAAAGTGTCTTGTGGATCCACTTCCTTGCTTCATCTATGCCAAATGGTACCAATCACTTACTCCTTGTATCCTTAAGCTTGTAAGTTTCCATTTAGGAATTCTATCAATTTAAACTTAAAAGTCACAATTAATTTGGTAAGACAATTCTAACACATCATTCTTTTTGTTATTAAAAATCTGAATGTTCCTATCTTGCCAAATGTGCTAAACAACATATGCTATAGAAATTTTGATGAACTTGTGCATAATGCTCGACATGTTACATCCATTGTTCAACTAATCTACTTAGTTCTTCAATTTATTATCTTCATCCATCTGCATGCACCTTAGTTTCTGAATTCTCCTAGATATGTAATTACAACAAAACATAAGTGATCATGATTTTCATTATCTGAGTTGCAAAGTACACAAAAAAAAATTCTAAATGATACCTCAATTATACAACTTATGGGGACGGTTAAGAAGAGCCTTAGTACGAGTCGTCTTTAGACTGATCGACTTGCCCCATACCACAATAACATATGACACATTAGGGTGTGTTCGACCCTTGAATCATTCCACACATGTAGAATATACTCTTGTTATCAGCTTTCCATTTCCAAGCATCCATGGTCAAATGAAGAAGTTCTGATCGGTTGAATATTAAATATATAAAGGGGTCGGTGTAGAAGAAACTTAACATAACTCAATCTGCAGGGGAATTACCAATCACTAGCCTTGAGGCTGATGGGTGTGGAACATCTTGAGGATGGTGAGGAGGTGTGTTGGAGCTTGTTTGTCAAGTTTAGGATCGATTAGATATAGCATGCAACGGAAAAATAAAGAAGTATTGGAGCTATGTATCAGGATTAGCCCTAGGCGGATCAACCATTAGGGATCATATTTATCCCTAATGTTTCATTTAATAGGGGCACAATGGTAGGCATTGAGGTCAGTGTTGCACTATTGGTGAGGTTATGGTTTGTCATTGATCATTCATTTGCTCTAGTTTGATGGTGATTATTCTTTAAGAAACTACTCCAATAATGATTAACCGTACTGAAGGATTTATAGTATAGAGGGGAGGTAAACCTTGTGATGGGACTGTAGAGGAGGGTTATGAGACAGATGATATTTTACGACATACGACGAATCTATAATGGTTCCATATAACAATGAAATCAAATGAGACCTATGAGAGAAAGTTCAAGGAAGACTTTGTTGTAGTTAATGTGCGCAAAAGGATCATTTATAACCTATGTATCAGTATGTACTCATAAAGCAAGGATATTTTGTGTTGATGTTCGATGGGGACACGATGACCCTTGGATACTTCACTAGGGGATACAATCTCCCTTAAATCTTATAATGAAGATTTTTAATATCCTTGATTACAAACGGTGGGCATTCTATTTTCTTGGCCTACTTAGTGACATGAATTTGATTACTGAGAAACCGATGGTATCTTATATCTAAAGGCACTGAGTGAGCTAATATGAAGGTAGATGGTGGATGTTATTTTTTTTATTTCTACCTCTTTAGGGATGTTGCATAATGTAGATATCATCGATGCAAATTTTTAAACATCCACAATACTTTGGTGTAAAGTACACCCATGATGATAATGTCATATAATAGTATATATTTTTATGTGCTAACTTCATGGATGCAGTAATAGGTCAGATATGGTTTTCCGTATTCTATGCTCTATATTTAGTGCTTGAGATTTCTATTGCTCACACCAAATATTTGTCAAACCTGGCGTTTTATATTTTTCTTCTTATTACTCTAAGTACTCTTAAATGAGTAAATTAGAGAAAGGTTTGTTGAGAACGTGGACCTGTTCATATGGCAAGCAGGAGGCTACCCTCGTATACTATTTATACTTTTGTTATTCCATTGTTGAGCACTATGGGGGTGACTAGTGCTTTTTTTAGAGATGATATTTATGAGTTACTTTGGAGATGTATAACTCTATTTACACTACCGTATACTGTTCGGGTACTCTAATGTTGGGCATTCACGTTAGTACTTATTATCTTGTATTTTCTATATCTTTTATGTTTACTATTATGTTTTATTCTATTTGTTGTGAGATATACGATAGGTTATATGTTGTTTGGTTACTTTCAACCATATTGATTTTTTTACATCGTAACTGTGCAGTCTTTGGGTATTTTAGGTTAAGGTGTAGGGTGATCATCACATTTGTTACCAAAGCTTAGATTGAATTGTTTAACCAAAAGGCTAAGTCATGAGAGAGAGAGAGAGAATGTGTGTATGTGTATGTGTATGAATGCATAATTATTGTATATTTTGGATTTCAAAACTTTATAGTAGAGTAGCATATGTCACACTATGCATGAACATCGATTAAATTAGATATATTGCAAAGATACTAATCCTTGATTGAAGAATGAATCACCAAATATGTTGCAAGGAATTTTAATTATGAGGTAGAAAATAGAGCTGCTTAAGAAGCTGTTAATCCCGACCTATAGACTATGTTTACTACCTTTGTGAGAAACATGTTGTAGAATGCTTAAGTGACTTCTTCCAATAATGATGCTAAGGGTGGTGCTCAGCCTCAGGATCGTAAAGGGGAAACTTCACTCAGCTAAGCAAGGACTTTACTAGTCCGTATGACAAACTATTCTAGGAAACGGAGTCAGCAATAGAAGATCTGGATTGGCTCGACACATATGTGCGAATCTTTTGTAATCTTGGTTTAGGATATAATAATATGGAGGGGCACCTTGCATCAACTTTAAGGTAGAGCAATGACTAGTGGAATGCAATGAAAGTTGCTACTCCTAAGGCTTAATTCACGTGGAATCAGTTCAAGGCTTGTTTGAGGTGTTCATTTTGGTTGCCCATAAGTCAACCTTGTTTCTCAATTTTACAGAATTAAAGTTGGGAGATATGAGTGTATTGAAGTACTAGCTGAGTTCGAGCTTTGTCAAAGTATATGTTGTCCTTCACCGGCACCTAACTAAAGAAGAATGCAAAGTTTATTCTTGGATTGGAAAATCATTTGGGTGAGAAGTACTTAAAGCATACTAATGGTACCATTGAGATGATCATAGGGATGTTCTATGGCATGAAAGCAGTTATTCAAAGTCAAACGAATCATTGTCCCTAAGGATGATCTAAAGCCATAGGCAGGCAAGGGTGGCAAGAAGAAATAAGATATCAAGAGGAAATTATTTTAACGTAAGGATGGTAAGAAGCAGGAGGCTAAGTCTCAGGTGACTTATTTCAATTGTGAAAAGAAAGGACACCACAATAAGGATTATAATGCCACGGTGAAGAAGTGTTACAATTGTAACAAGTACAGACATATAGAGAAATATTGTCCAGAGCCAGCTAAGGAGAAGAGGAGTGAAGGCATATGCAACCAATGCCACTCCAAGTTTGTCGAATGCCCTATCGGCGAAGGAAAAGAGAAAAGGCATCATTATTCAAGGTATGCTTTTCCATTTTGATGTTCCTATTTGAAGTTTATTCATTACTAAAGCCTATCATTTCTTTATATCTAGTAACTTGGTAGATAGATTGAGACTGAAACAACAAATTGATGGCTGACCTTTGACTTGAAAAACCTTGCTAGTGACTTAACTAATTTATGAATGATTTTTAATACTACGGCCATTACGCCATAAACTGCATAGTGCAACACCAGAGAAGTGATGCAGAAAGTGTCAAAAAATGTTGCTATAGGCCAAAAATTATTTGTGGCAACACTTTCTTGGTGTTGCTTTTTATCGCATTGCCTTAGAGTCAGAGGCAACATCTTTACAACCCTAAGGCAACATCGGTACAAGTGTTGCCACAAGTACTGAATATACCAATAGTTGGGGCCCACTAAAATCTACGTCCCGAGTTCACGGAATCCCGCTAAAATTTGTAGCCCAGGTTCACAGAATCCTGTTGTGGGGCCCATATTCATTAATCTATGGCAACACTTTTACCATCCAATGGCAACGCTATATCATTGTTATGACAACATTTAACATCACATACTGCAATATTATATCATAATTATGGCAACAATACATAACATACTGCAATATAACAACAATTAACATGACATTGAAATTAACAAAGAACTTTTTATTTAAATTAACCAACAACAAAAGTACTACTTAGCCAACTACAAAATAACAAAACATAGCCACTAAATTCAATTTTACAGACATTTCAGTTACAAACACAGCCAGTACTAAATTCTTATATACATCAAACTAAAACAGTTTCAAAATATAGTGCGAGCCTCCGTTCAGAGCCTTCACTACCTTGAGTACCTCTAGTACCTTCAATAACAAGTTCTTGAATAACCTTATCACTGCCTCCTTCACCTGCATGCCTCAGTTCATTTGCATTTCAGCACAAACTGAGTTTCATTTGCATTTCAGTTGCATAACTGAATTACATAACTGAGTTTCATTTGCATTTCATTTGCATCTGAGTTGCATTTCATGTGCATTTCAGTTGCATACCTCAGTTTATGGCCTACATGCCTCGGTTGCAAATTGATGCAATGACTCAATTTGTTCAAAGCATAAACGATACAGAGTAAACAAGTAGACAGTTACAATATGGATAAAATTATCACTAATCAACACTATAGGTTTAATGGGCAATGTGGCAAAAATTATCACTAATCTGCAATGTGGCAAAAATTATCACTAATCTACAATGTGACAAAACTTAAAATTATACCTGAAAAATTGCCCAAACATTGCCATAGCAACACACAAAAGAACTCCAAACATGATCCAGGGCATAGCTAAAGCTGTTGCAAAGAATTTTTATTCTTTCTCGTGTTTTCCACATTTAATGCGCATTAGAGCAAACTCTTTCTTCATATCTGCCACAAGTTCATCGGCTTTTGCCCTCTTTTTCTTTTGCTTCAGCAGCTTTTCTTCAATTGTCTTCCTTTTCACGAGCAATTGCGATATAATCTTTTCTTTTTCCATCAATTTAACAGTAGTATCATCCAATTCTGCGTTGCTACTGATTTCATACACTTCGTCATGCCACATAAAATACCCGCAATCGCCATTCTGCACATATCTTAAATTCTCGACTAAAACATCATGCAAGATATGATAATAGACAAAGTAACCAAAAAAAACCTAATTTATACTTACCGGACACATGGAGAAACCAAAAAAAATCTTCCCCGCATTCGATCCTGCCTTCACGGTCCTCATCTTCGCTGGGATTTTGTGGTGGCAGTTCTCTCTTGCAGCCGTTGTTGATGAATTTGAAGTAGAAATTGATTGAGCGGTCATTGAACTCGAATCGAAGGAAAAATCGAAGTGATATCACAAACTACAAATCATTTCAGTAATATCACAAACTACAAATGATTATGTATATATTCCATGCCATAAATTTATGCAGTAGGCTTTCAAGCATGTATTTCATGCATTTATTACCTGTGTGCGTATATTTATTAGACAATCTTACACAACACACCAAAACAAAGCTCACATCAAATTTTTGAAGCATGCATCACGAAGAAACAATCATTGATTAGCAGTTTATTGATCCATGTGTGCAAATACAATGATGTCAATGGTGATGCACACATCAATGTACAACAAGTTTCTTAAGAAATTTCTGATTAGGAACTAGGTGAAAAATCATGCATATAACAAACATGAAAATACTGAAGAATTGTATCATGTATATGTAAGCATCCTTATGAAACCATTTTCATAAACCACTGTATATCTTATTAAAAAAGCTATCAGTATCATGTCTCAATCACCACTGTGTTATTAAATTGATTTACAACCCAATAGCTGCTCAAAGAACATTTCAGCGAATCAATATACAGAAGAACCACAAATAACAGAAACTAATTGTATACAACTTCAAACTGAAAAAAGTGTGGATTCATTGACAAATAACAGACAAGAATTGTTAATCAACTAACACCAATTATACTCATGGTGATAATAATTTCAGTTTCTCGATAGGCTAATTAATAGTGGTGATTAAAAAAGCAACAGAAACGTACATGAGACAGGATGAAAAGCTAGCACCTTTCTTCTTGGATTGACTGTTGTTTGATGACGGAGAAGAAGGGAAGGGGAGAGAAGTGGGTGCGTTTGGAGTTGAAGTCGAAGACTAACGGAATAAGTGGACACATAGAGGGTTGGAGTGGAAGTAGTAGGTGAATGAAAATTAGGGATTGGAATTGGAAATTTAGGAGAGAGAATGAACAGTTCTGAGTTGAGAAAGAGTAATGCAATGAGTACCATAAGTTGATTTCCTATTGATGGTGGAGGATTATAACGGATTAGTGAGGTATCAACTACAGATGTTGTTTTTAAAAGGTAAATTGACGGATAAATATGCATCTTTTTATAGATGCAGATCAATGACGTGGCAAATTAAACTTATAAGTTTATAACTATAACTACTGCAACACAATTTGATATCTATGCTAACACATTGAAAAGTGCATTGCAATAGACAAAACTCAGCATAGCTGTGGCAACATTTTAGCTGGCAACACCTTGGATTTTTGTTGCAGTAGGCTATCTATGGCGTAGTGTTATTGGGTCATTGATGCACTTTTTTGTTATCGCTTTGTTTTGGGGTGTGTTAGGTTTGACATTATACAGAGGGTAAACTAGTTGCGTAAATATGAAGTAGTGCTGGATTGAGGTCATTAGCGATGAAAAGGAAGATGGACGGAAGGAGTTGTTGGTCCACCTATATGACGATGGGGTGATAACCAGTTTTCTATGTTTGCTAGGTATCTCACACGATAAGTTGTCGATAGTACCAATCGCTAGGAAATATATGTACATAATCAAGGAAACCTTTCACCACATAGGTAGACTGGCCTCCATATTGACTTGATGAAGGAAGTCAGACCAATAGTGATGTCTTTGAGGAGGAGGACACCTAAAGAGAAATGGGCGGTCATGGTGCAAATGAGTAATCTTTTGCGGAAATTGTTTATTCACAGCAATATATCTGAATGGGTGGCACTTTAGTATTTGCAGCAAAAGGAATGGTTTCCTTAGACTATGAGCTAAACAAAATGAAAAAGAAGAACAAGTTCACACTACGACATATTGGTGACTTGTTCGATCAGCTATATAGTGCTATGGTGTTTTGGTTTTGTTAGTTATATATCACGACAGGGGTCTCACTAACTAAGAGCAAGGAAAGAGAGAGAGAGTGTTGATTATAGCATTCCAAACATCGGTTTGATTTTATGTATGGATAGTTATGGCGTTCAAGCTTACCAATGCGCCAACATACTTGATGGATCTTATGAACTGTGATTTTAGGGTTCAGCTTAATAAGATCATTTTTAGTCCTTTGATGCTATTTTGGTCTATTCACGATAAAGGAGGAACACAAGACACACTTTAGGATTGTTCTAGAGGTGGTTAGAGAAAACTGGCTGAAGGCGAATTTTTTTAAGTGACACTTATGGAGCAGAGAAGTGAGAGCCTTTGGCTATGTTGTTTCAGGAAAAGATTGCGTAGTGACCCGCCTTTCTAGTCGTCGAAAGTCGACACCGAGTGTGACTGTTATATTTCAATGTTGAGTATCCAATCATCGAAAATGCAGATTGTTAGGGTAAAAAAAATGAAAAATTGGAGAAACCTAAAATACCATAAAGGAAAAGACAATATATATATATATATTAATAATGAAAGATGAATTGTCACTCCAATATACAATGTATATCAAAGTTTAAAAAAATCGCATCAGTTGGAAAGTTATAAAATACCGACCTTACAAATCCTAATAGATAAATATAATATTGTGGAGAATAAAATATTACGTTAAGTAGACATCTAACTCTACTCCTTGAGCTCTGTTTCCAACTGATGGCAACCTGAAAACATGATCGGTCCGACCTGAGCATTATAATGAAATAACACATGATTCAGTCTGGAAAACCAGCTTGAGAAAAGTCAAATAAAGGAAACATTTATTAATTTTGTGAGACCGTGCCACTAATTGCAAAATAAGTTTTTAACTTACAAGAACACCATACATATACTAACATTAACACAAATCAGAAAATATTGAAATAAGCAAGGAGTGAATGTCATTAGTAAGAATGCCAACATAAAATAAAATAATAGAACAACAATACATGGAGAAGCACATGGCACTTCTTAATGGAAACAAGGAATTGAAAGAAAAATTTGGAGAACAAGGGAAAAAAATAACTTTCCCAAAGATATAGGACCGCACCGCTGAGTGTGGATCAGGCCACTTACAATAACAACATCTAATCTCACTGTGGATTCAAATAATTAAACATGTGAAGGGTTTGTATCTTCTCGATGCAATTAAAAGTAGGATAACTTATAAATTTGGAATTAAGGGAAAGAATAAGTGATTTTCGAACAAAATACTAGGCGGATGCACCACCTGACCAAAGAGTATACCTCCAGAGAATACTTGAAAGCTCGACTGTTCTTGGAGAAGTACGAGTCGTACTCTGCTAACCTTACTGAGTATCCAAGTACTTCATATCTTATGCACACACAACTGAAACCAACATAGAGTAGATAAAAAATTATCTTAATGGGAGCAACCCTACAAAACTAGACATCCATTCATTTTTTAGATTTAGTATTTTCTGAGAAAGGATAACAAATCTCAAAGAGCAACAAATCGTGTAGGTTTGATGATACAACTCAAGAAAGCTAAACCAATAATTATTAAATTACCTATCAATAATATTAAGATTAATCATATATGCAAATTAAATCACATTCTCTTTATCATTATTTGTCAACTCCAAACTTGTACTATCTCTTGGTTAAACAAAGTCATGCAAGTAGAGGTAGTGTTACCTTTAGGCATCAAGCTGACAATGCCTCCAATCTTTGAGATTGGGAAAAGTTTTCATATTATGACATCTACTAGTAAGAGTAACTAAAAAATTTCCATATAAGCATTATCCTTTATAGAATTTTTTTTCCATATCCGCATAAAAAACTTGAAACATCAAAAGCTCAAACTTATGCTTGGTTTTTCACATTTTGAATATTTAATCAAAATCTTTTAATAATACTCTTTAAATTATTATATATATATACAGAGAGAGAGAGATGATTTAAAATTCTAAGCTTATTCAAAAGAAATGTCAAACCCATTGTTATTTAAAACATATTTTCAACAAACTTAAAAGTAATTTATACTTAGATCAAATTTCGGACGAATTCTATTTAAAGGGACTTCTCATTCAAAACTACCGTTTATGAATTTAGATGATATTATTTATCCCTAAAAGATAATAAATAAAATTTAGATACTTCAATACAATAAAAATCAAATACTAATCAAGGACAATTCCTAATATTTTTTTATAATTTTAAACCCATATTATTTGTAACAACTGGAATTTTCAACAAACAATAATAAATTGAGGAATAAATTTTTAATAAAAATTATTATAAAAATATCGAGAATTTAGCAAAAAGTATTTTACCCTTGTGTCCATTATGAAATTCTGATTCAGAAAGACTTTTAGTTTGCGTAAATCAAATGAGAAATGAATAAGTTATAATCAATCAAAGTTTGAAATTCAAAATTAGAAATCCAATTAATAACCAAAATTAATGGGCGACCCAGCCCTTAACTAGGTCGACACATGTCTAAGGCGGGTCGACCCAGCCTAGCACGATATCGACTCTGTTTTGAACATTTCTGTAATTGGTGATGTGTCTTCTATGGTTTAGATTAAAAACCTAAAATCTAATGGCTTAAAATATAAACATAAAATACAATGAACTGGGGCATAGAATTCCTTGAACCTGGACATAGAATCCAATGAACCTGGACACCTAACTCTATTATAAATAACCCCCGAAACGTAACCTAATCTTCACTGCTCCATTTGTCTACCTCTCCAAATAACCTTCTTCTCAAAGATGATTTTCATGGAGTATTGGGGGCTTGATTCTACTCATATTATGGGGGATATTCATAGATAGAGAAGATCTACTAAAGTTTGTTGGATTTGCTCCATTTTATGTGAGTATTACTGTGATTATCAGATTTCTTCCAAGCTAACGATAAAATAGATACAATAGTTGTTACAATGATTTCAAATCCAAAAAAAGGATTAAGACAATAAGATAGATTGGATCTGAATATTTGACAATTACAGTGTTTATAAGTTTTTCTTTTACAAGTTATCGTTCATTTTATTTGTTATGTATTATCTACTCCTGTCCAGTTGTTATTTGTTTACAAATAAACACTTCTTCTTTATCCCCCTCTTTGTCATTGTTTTATAATGCCTGCTTGCTCATTTTGTCGATCTCCAAGCCTAGACCTATTTCTCCTTTTTCCTTGCCTTTTGCGCTGAGCCTAGGACAATGAGAGCCTAAGCCTTTACTGTTAAATTTGCATAAAATTGGAATAATCTAAAATAATATTAATAACTTGATTTTAGGCATATTAAGAACTGGTAAAATATGGGTTGTAAATGGGATAAATTCTAAAGGAAGAATATGCAAACCAGTAAATTGGGATAAGCCGTACTTAATTACACATTAATTAATCATGTTAATTGACATTAATTTGAGAAACATGTTAATTTGGCATTGATTTAGAGAAAATATGTTCATTTGACATTAATTTGGAAAACATGTTATTTAATATTAATTTGGAAAACATGTTATTCGATATTAATTTGGAAATAATTTGGCATTGATTTGGAAAACATGTTAATTTGAAAAAAACATGTTAATTGGAATGAATTGTACTTAATTTGACATTAAAAAATCTATAATTGGAAAACATATTAGTTAATTGTGCTTAATTAGACATGCAAATGGAAAACATGTAAGCAGTGAATAATTGGACTTAATAGCATTAAACAACGTGGTGAAAAAGTGTTGTTGATTACTTTCGTTAATCACAATCCAGAAATAAAAGCTTGTAGGTTGTAGATTACTTTTTTAATTACAATCTAGAGATAAAGAGTTTTAGATTACTTTCGTTAATTACAATCCAGAAATAAAATATTGTAGGTTGTAGATTACTTTCATTAATTATAATCTAGAGATAAAGGGTTGTAGATTACTTTCGTTAATTACAATCTAGAAATAAAAGGTCGTAGGTTGTAGATTACTTTCATTAATTACAACCTACGAAACATAACAAATGGTAACACTAGGATTATAAATGAACTTAAAACATGTTAAGTTAAACTTGTATGATTAATAAGAGAGGGGGGTCCATTCCTTTAAGATATAAGGGGATCGTATAAATCCTAATTAACTTGGGGGAAATGTCTCGGGCGGCTTGTGTCATATGCATTTTGTGTGGGAACCCGTGTTAGTTAGTATTCCTTGGTTATCATCGGTGCCTCGCATTAGGTAGGGGCTAAGGCACGCTTATATTGAACTGGATAACAAGAGGTTCAAACGAGAGGTGGGTATGGGCGCGTTCTCGCCGAGTCATGAGTGTGCATGGATCTGACAGTGGAAGATAAGATGTTGTAACGCCTGTGATTAAGGCTGTGCCTTTTTAGTTGATGGGTTTGAGAACTGATAACACCGAATGTCATAGTTGTCACAGGTTATTCACATCTAGAAAGCCAATCGATGGGTAGCATTAGGAAATTCCTTCCTAAATTACTATTTCTGTCTGACTCTGTAGAAGTGTAAAACAGTCAATCAGTTTTAGTATAACCATCATTATCTCTTAGACAAAAAGTTCTTTTATATCAATTTATATCAATTACTATTCACCTTTAGATATGTACAGACACTTACCCTTTTATGACACTAGAACCACTATTTATCTATTTTCCTTAACTTAGTAATCGGGCTGGTAATCACAGCAGCTCTAGAGCCTTTATGTCTGACCCATTTCATTTCTTCCTTTCTCTTTTCTTTCCCCCAGGTTTACAGGGAGAAAGTGTATTGTTCATATTTCTTTTTTGATTTCATTGTGAAGGATTTCTGCAAAAGATGAATTACTTTGTGTTCTCTTTCAAGGTTAGCTCGCATTTTTTGACTATTTGGGGGATAGTATTATTTTATTCTGATGTTGACATTTTGTAACTATTTGGTTAACTGAAACAAAGATGGCATTGTTTGTATAAAATGAAAGTTTCTTCTTCCCTTGAAAATTTATTATTTTATGACTTGTGAAATCTTAATCTCTGTGATGTTTTATGTCGTTATACCTACAGTGCTCCATATTTTCTTAATGAAATCCTCAAATGGGAGATATTTAAGGAATGTGGGGTGTCATATATGGTATTAGAACCTAAGGTTACTAGGATCACTAAATTTTTGTTTTAAAAAAAAGTTTTTTCAAAAGAAAAACACGTTTTTGGAAACCAGAAGTGACTTTTGAAAATAAAATATCCCCTATAGTCAGTTACAACATCCCTTTAACTCTTTCGACTTCTGAATCTTTATATTTTCTTCATTAAGTTATTGGGCGTTCTATCTAAACTTTCTTTATAAGTTGAAAATTTTGATTAATGGACAAACCCGATTAGTTTAGTAGTTGGGAAAAGCCGATGTTAAAATGGAACTTGCTGCTTGATAGATATTAAAAAGGTATGATCATGGATGGAACCATCTTATTTGTTTAGTGATAAAAAAGGATAGTTTGGAAGTTAGGAATAACCTAAATTGATTGGTGAAGAAAAAGGGATGTACTTCCATAGTTTGTTTGAAATTAACATAGAAAACGTCACTGCAAGAATGGATCGATTGGTGCGGTCTAGGGGTTTTACCGTATTGCGCACTATCCTCCAACATAAAGATAATTAATTGCAATTATGAATTTCAATAAAATAGATTGTCTTATACTATAGAAATAGGTTTTTATACATTTTCGGTAACCAATCAATTAGGAATAAGCAGAGCTTTCTAAAAGGTAAATTTAAGGATCGCAAGTAAAAGGTCAACAAGAATATATTAATGATGAAAGATGAGGAAAGATGTTGGTTAAAAATGGTCAAGGAGAAAGCAAGGTTAGTGAAAGAAAGATTGTTATCTATCTTTAGTTCTTTCTAATCTTCTATTCGATTTAGGAATAATTTGCCCCTTTCTTTTTGATGTATTGTTTAGGGTGGCTGCGTGGGGCCATAGCCACGATGAGTTGAGAGCATTTATATTGTAGGCTTACTGGAACAGTCCTTTACATACACGGTGAATCCCAGAGGGTGCGATGGTAACACTAGTGACTGTTTTACACTTAGGCCCAGTAGTAGTTTTCGAACCCCGTAAGGATTAACTTGATAATCTGTTTATTTGTGGTAAGTCGGGGTTGAAACTAAAGTTTTGATGTTTGGGGCATTTCCATGTATGGATTAGTTGCCATGAATAGGCCTCATATGACATATTGATTTACAATGAGGGGTAGATTACGAGCCTAAAATATGGAGTAGGCTTTAATATGAGACATGGAATTATATAAAAAAAGTTACGGGCCTAATATCTGCTAAAAATTTCTATGCTATTTTGAGTGCAAGAAAGAAATGGTCGGGCTACGTTATGTGATAAACTAAATTTTGAGACTTCTTGCGACCCGAAGGGTCAGTCATGTTAATATTTATGTTTTTCTTAATGCATCTCTTTACAGTATCGGCTCAATTCTCTTTGTTCTATACACAACACCATAAAAGCCCAATTATCACACTTATAACCGTGAGGAATAGTATTGCTAACGGTTATACCCGTTAAGCCAGCACGCGTGGGTAATTTTAGTGACGGATTTGATCACGATTATAACCGTGAGAAATATATAGTTTACTAACGGTTATAAGTGTTAGTAATATTGAAGTGCTAACGGTTATAAACGTTATGATCATGATTATTCCAATGGTTATAACCGTGATAAATACATAGTCTACTCACAATTATAAGTGTTAGTTATATTGATGTGCTAACGGTTATAAATGTTATAACCATGATTATACCAATGGTTAATATTGTGACAAACATGCTATGTTATAACCCTTATTACCATGATTAATTACAATATGAAATTAACAATAAAAACCATTCTGAATCAAGGTGCAAACATATATAGAAAACAACTGGTAAACCACGCATATACATAAAAATGTTATACCACAGAGTAATATATGCTTATATATGAAGAAATATTGAAACCGGTTACATACAAAATACAATTAATAATTCATAGAACTAGATATATATTCCATGCTGGCTATAATTTTTCAATAATACACCATATTTAATACAGCAAACATACATATCAAATTTTAAAACAATGCTTCTACATATCTTCTAAATTTAGTCTTTCAACTCCCGTCCATCGTTAATGAATCAACATCATAAGCAAACCTACAACAGTAGATGAGGTAAGTGCAAGTCTAAATTGAAATTTAAATTGATTACACTGATGGCTTTCAATATGCTACATGTTATATGTTTAGTGCAAGTTACAACCATGGTTAAACGCAACATGTAGCATAAGTTATATTGTCTTTAATATGCTCAAATAGTCAAATCTACACAATCACAAACAACTTGGCGAATAGTACTCAATAGTAGGCGAACTTGTAAATACGTTTGAAGAACATTGTTATTATTGCCATATTATACGCTTTTGGATCACCGAGATCATTGCCACGGATGTTCTCAAGTTCCTTTTTCCTCAAGTCTACAAGTCCTTTGGGAGTTTCAGATGGTAAGTATGACTGAAAAAGAAAGATAGATAGATGTTGGTTAATAGTTGTATACTCTTGTTTTTAGTTGAAAAAGATAGATAGATAGATGTACTCAGACAGTTGGAAACTGGAAAGAAACTTTTGTTTTTAAAATCTTTTACTTTTTAGTGTCAAAACTTTTGTTTTCAAAATAACTAATAAAATTATATTTTTAGCAGATTCAAACTGACTTTTAATATGTAAGCATTGTGATTTATTTGCATATTTTTAGATTTAGATATTATGAATGGTTGATTTAACAGTATAGCTAATAATATGGGTAAGGCCTTAAACATTCACTTTTTTAATGGTTTGAAACTGTGCAGTGGATATGGCAGGTTTTGAGTAGGCAAAATGTTTGGAGCTTGTCTACTGCATGGAAAACAAACCATGAAAAAAAACAGTGATATCTAATATGTATGTAAAATATTTGACATTAAGAAGTTGGGTTGATTATTGTTTTCATGTTGTGAGGATCCGACTGGATTGAACTGGAAGGATAATCAATTCATGTCATGCATGATTAGTTAACCAACTTACTTGGATCATTCTCGGAACTGATCAGTTGAAGGAGTAGTACCTCAGTTTATAAAACACATAAGGAAAAAAGCGTATAATTTAGCTGTATAGTTGTAGTACCTTAGTTTTCGACTTTCGAATTGTGCTTGTTTGCTGGCGCGACTGACCGAGTTCATGTTTAGAGGGTGCTACATCATTGTCATCCATATTGTTTTGAACATGCAGGTTGCTGCTAGCTGTAAAGGACCATTCCTCTTTCATCATAAATCTAAGGGCAGGCGCTCGCAAGGATGGTAATTTAGTCCAATTCCTCCAACTGTCTGCCATCATGAACCTGTCACTAGTAGGTGGACTTGCTTAGAAGGCATGGCATGTACAGATTGGTTAACTAGACAAATTGATTAACAAAAAATTTACATTTAATGAGTAGTAAACATGCAAAAATGTACAGAGAGCGGTTATATATTTAAATATTTGAACAGGTCACATTCACATTTACAAAAGTATATAAAAAATGCCAAGCAAGTCTACTTGTATAATATGTAAGTAATACATTTGCCTACGTATGTCATCAAATAGTAAAGTTACTTCAAACATTTAGCATTATTTGAAGTACTGAATAACAATTGATCCAAGCCAAACTTTACTTATCACTAAAAAGCTTACAAACGTCCATTAATGTAAAGCTTAATAAAAAACAGAATAATTAAACAAAATAATGGACAACTAATGTGTATAGAACTTCCATTAATGTAAAGCTTAATAAAAACAGAATAATTAACCAAAATAATGGACAACTAATGTGTATAGCTAAACATTTGGCAGGGAATTCATAAGGTTGGTACAACGGAAAGAAATAGAAAAAGGGCAGACCTATGCAAATATTTCACGACTTGTGTATAGCTAGCTGTTTACATTGTATTAAAAGAGTGATATTTAATGGCATTAATCCTATTTTTTGGACAGACCTATGGATCAACTACACCAGTTTTGTTGGTGTTCTTGGATGGGCTAGATATCATCTACATGATCATAAAAATGCATTTGTTTCTTATATACTACAAACTACAAGAAGGGCGATGGAATATATAAGTAATAAAACAAAGACTAAGAGGTGCAGTTCTATTATACGTCAAATACATGTATAGCATGAAGGATCTCGTTATTACTAGGAGTGGTGTGGCCAACAAAAAGATTTCTTTTTCAAGAACAAATTATTATCTGATTTAAGTCAACAAAGCCTAACTACTTCAAATGGCCAACGGAAATCGGACTTAAATGCAGAGGTAATCTTATCATAATTTTGCGCATAAGCTAACTTAACTATAACAAGGTTCCCTTACACTGGAAAAATATACAAATAGTAATTTTATAATCTAGTTTTATAGATGTAAATTATGTAGCATCATCAAAGAATAACATAGAAACTACTTTCTTATATACTCTGTCACAAATATTAGGGGATCTGGTATCTTTAATAGATAAAGAAACTGCACTATATTTGGGTGATACAGCCTATGCCATAGATATCGGGTTTTTTTTTCATGAAGCAACTCCTGTATTTTTTGTAGAATTACTTAACCAGGTATCAAATAACATTTTGAGACATTAAAGCATCATAAGTTTACAAATATTAATAAAAAATACTGTGGAATATAATATAAAATAAATTATATTTTGTTTTAAAGGGAAATAAGCATTTGTCCAGCATGTATGCAAAGTTACTAGGTCACAAATCATTATCTTTTTTTTCTTTGGGTGCAAATATACATATGCTACCAACTAATTGCATTTCGAGTTTACCAAAATTACACATGATAGCCCATGGTTTCAGACTTCCAATGAGTATAGACACATAAATCAAGCTGTCAACTGCTCAGTATTCTCAACCAGAAAGTTAGACGTAAAATTAAGTAAATATTTGTGGTGGAGCCAGTTCTTATCTTGCTCATCCAATGTTCCAAACAATGTTTTCAAATTTGAGCATATCATTTGATTTACTAGCTTTTATTGTAATAAACCTGTACATGTTACAAATTTTACGCGTTTAGTTTATAGTCCACAACATAGTTTTTTCAGCAAAATTGTAAAATGGAAAGATTAATAGTAAGTAATAAAAAAAGACATATAACAATTTGAAGTCTTGTTTACTAATAACCATAGTATGTACTTGGATGGAAATATAAAAAAGTAACTATAATATGTGCTTTTTTCAGCTATCCTCAATATTTTCATCCTACAATCATCACTAAGTAACTATAGTATGTAACTTAATCATTATAAAGTAATGCATTAACAATCAGTTCATCAAGTAATTTATCTACAACATAATCTCAGTATTTCCAATAACTATAGCATGTACAAAGAAGTCTTGTTTACTGGCATATTAATAATACATAACAAATACAGCCTCTTCATTGGCTTCAACTAGCTAGGTGAAAATTTATGTTATAAAATCAAACCTGGCTGATTTGTTTGTCTCCTCTTGGAGAGAGGAGATCCAGAGGATCAAGGCAAAAGAACCACATATCAACCATAAGAAGCCTTCAGCGCAGCAGCAAAAAATGTATGCAACCATAAAAACACCAGTATAGATATTCTCTCCTTAAAAAAATATGCCAGATTATAATGATCATCGATTTTTATTGTTAATTGTCTGAAAGCGACATTGCAATGTGCAGTGGTCTCACTGTCCCTGGCTTCAGTACAAGCAACAAGGAAAAGGAGATGGTGCAAGTTGCAGCCGTGCTAGTTCTATTATTAATTACGCAGATGTTGAGGTTATAAACATACTTGTAAGTTATTATTATCAGCTTTATGCATGATCACTTGATACTCTATGAGAGTAAACATCATAATTTCAGTCTGCTTTAAAGAAAAAATCTTGATAAAAAATCTTGAATGCTTGTAGGAAGACAGAAGGGCTCAGGTTGATTATGGAAGAAAATTATCAATGAAATATATAATATAAGACTTCTTAACTTCCAAGGATATGATTGTGAGAGTGAATATCATATAGTATGTCTCTAGTTGGCAATTCGGTATGTGTAAAAAAATATAGCTGTTTTGTGTAGCGCTGCGTAACATGTATGGCATGTGTGGACATGAACCATTAACATATCCACGTATCTCCAGCTTGCTACAAGTGTGTTTAGTTCTTGGAAAAACTTTAAACTTTTCATGTAATGCTTTGAAGCCATAATCGATATATAGTTACAACTTCAAAACTACACACAAATATGGCATGTTAGAAACTTATATAATATAATAATGACGACAATTTTTACTGTTTTTGCAGAGTAAAACCTAATTATTGCCCCCATTGAAACTTACTATAAAAACAGATTTGATTCAATGGATCATGTTTTGCGCTAGCACACTTTTAAAAGTGGGCATACAAAAAAATTATTGTTCTCACTTGCGTAAATTTATTGTTTCAAAGCCTGTGCTTGTTTGCATTTTCAACGTCAGGATATATAACATGTCGACTTAGTAAAAACGGATCTACTTTTTGTAATCAATTTCCAGTGAGTCTTAAAATTCAAATAAGTTTTTGTTTCAAGTCTAATACTAAAACCAGAAAACAAATTATCTAACAAATAGTACCATTCTATAAAATGAGTATGAAATGTTTATGTGATAAATGCATTTATTCAACTAGTACTATTCATTATTAACATGATTAGTTTTTATGAAAGTGGTTGTGGACTCAATTCGTAATCATAACGCCCACAACCCATGCATAAATGGTTACAATACAACCACACAAACATCATTATCACTGACAAAAGCAAATTAAGCAATACAATTTAACTAGAAACCAGTGAGTTATTCAGTCCTATGTATGGTTCATGACACAGTAGTTGAGGTAATGCTCGAACATGACATAAATTAAGGTGAAACAGAAGAAAAGGAAAGTTACGGCAGCTATGTATAATAGACATGCAGATTGATTGATGTCTATTATGGACAACTGTCTTTTTCTTTTTCTTTTTTTGAACATTAAAGAAAATTAAATTGAACTCAAACTAAAAGGTACACGGTAAATACCTTGATTCCAGGTCTCAAATGGTTATGCCACCTCTCCCTGCATTGCTTTCCGATTTTAACATGCAACATTTGAGCTATATATGACTACATTTTTGTTCCATATTGTTCACCAATTCAATCAGCAAACTGCGAAATGGATGGTTATATTGGTTACTAAATTATCACATCAAGTTAGTTCATCATCTGTATTTTAGAATAAGAAAGAAAGAGAGCAATCTATGCAGCTATACCATTAATCAAAATTTATATACTCAAGAAGCAAATAAGGATATTCAATTATTACCGATCCTCCTCAGGCGGCCATTGCCCTTTCACTACATTGGTTTTATTTGTTAGTTTGATCTTGCCATCCATGCTAACGTATTGATCATTACATTCGTCGCTCTGAACAGGTGCGAAACAGAAATCATTGCTAACAAGAAATGATTTATGAGTCCCGATTCCATGCAAGTAATTAGCAGAAGAATGAGGATTCAAATGTAAATGCTCCACTGCAACTTGATTGTTCCTATCGTACATTGGCATTCCCACATTCAGATAAAATTCATCAACACTTCTTGCATTGATATCCTTGTCTGACAATAAGCCTGATATGTTCCTATGAGTTTGCATACAGCTAACATCAGAAAAAGAACCATTTGATTCATAAAATAAATGGTGGAAATTGACATTGTTTGAATCAACAAAAGGATCGATTGGAAAAGAACTATCTTCGATATGAGCACTAGACTATTGAAGGATGGAAATATCGACATTTTATAGTATGTAATTTTTTCAGCTAAATTATAGGATGGAAATATTGAGATTAAGTTACTTGGATCAGAATAAAAAAAATGCATTACTTTATGATGATTTAATACAAGCCTGCAAATACTAAGAAAAAGACTATGCATGGAAAATATGTTGTAGTCCAGAATTCCAAGATATCATAGCAAATATAAGAGGATTCTAGTTCAGAATTATTTTATGATAAGATGTCTACGAGGAAACATAAAAATAACTTACTGTATAATACAAAATTTATGATGAAAGTTCATAATAGCAAAAAATAAATAAATAATTACTGCTTAAACAAAATAATTTTTTATGCCTTCTCATAATTTATAAATACGGCATAATACAAAATTAAAAAATACATAATTTATAAATACTCAGTATACAAAATTAAAAAAGAAAAAAAAACAATAGACCTTAGTTTATAAGTCTAACAGTCTAACTAGGCCTGAAGTAGGCAAGTCCTTGGGTGTGTGTATAAGTACCCTTACCATCTTGCTCAAGTCATTAACTAATAGTCTAACAGCAATGTCCATATTTATCCTTAGTTTATATAAGACTTTAACTAATGTTAATGCATATCCATACACGTATGTACATATAAACACATATTTATCCAGATAAATATAGATAAGCTACAGAGCTTATGCTTTAAGCTTATATGATATCTGAATTTATGCATAACTACAATAGATCAGTAGACACTAAAAACAAAACTTGAGATTATAATTCTCACCTCTAACTTGACTAACCAACTATTTAGAAAAGATCCAAAACCACGAGCTAGATGGTAAACTGGCAGAATTCCGCCCGAACAAATTGTACAAATTAAGAACTGGAATTAGCAATAATCCATGTATCAAGAATCTTTGTTCAATAGGAGCAAAAATCACATGACATCAGAACATGCAAAACAAGTCATTACTGTTTTGATTAGTTCCTCAAGTTATATAATCTGAAGCTATTTGAAAATTGATTAGAGTATGTAAATCATGTAGAGTTGACATATTGTTGTTGCTGATAGCTAATAGGGATGGTGGCAGTAGAGTATGCATTTAGCTTTTTTTCCAGATAAAAAGCAGCAGTACGAATACATATTAGGCATAATTTCGGACAGAGCCAGCATAACATAACATGAATTGGGTAGATATAATCGGTGGTATAATTGATCATCCCTTAGAATATGTACATCACAGTATACAACACATAATGAGGATTATATAATGAAAATTATAAATAACATACTTTTCATAAGAAATGATAAATAGTATATTTCTGAATTGAAGAACAAACAGATGTGGAAGTAAGAATTGGAATTCAAACCAAGGGTAACAGTTACACCAACTGATTGAAAAATTCAAAATAGCACAAATACGCATAATCGAAACAGGTGACTCATCAAGGACCTGCAAAAATCTTAATTGAAAAGTAAGCCGAAGTCTAAGCAAATCAAATCCCTGAAACTTTTCTGAAAACATCCATTAAAGCAACATGGAAATACACGGCCTACAGCCATTAAAGCAACATGAAAATGCAAAACTTAGAAATTGAATGGAAGATACCAGAGTCGATCTATAGCGATGCCGCAGTGAACAACCAAACGAAGACGAATGAGGAATCGACTTTCCGTTCTCGTTCAAAGGAACTAGTTCCTTATTAGATCTATGTGGTGTGGGTGAGGCGGTGATATCGTAATCGACAACTAAATTTTTGGAGACGGAATTGGATGAGATGAGGTGCGGATCTGAAGATAGAGAAGTAAAATGCGTTAGAAATTAGGGTTCAATGCTAAAAGATGAAATTACTCAACTACCCTCTCTATTTACGATACCACCGACTAGTATCACGGTTATTAGCGTGATAACGCTTTACAATGGTAATAACTATTAGCAAGTTCTAACGTTTATAATTGTTACGAATTTGGATCGAAAAACTGTTACAATATGGCCTTTTTGGTGTTGTGATATATATTCCGAATATAATAAACGACTGAAAGATTATCTCTAGGGGAGAGAGGTTGGTTTTCAGATCTATATTTGTGACAATGTTGAACCTATAGAATTTTGGATAAAGCACATGGTGTTAGTGAGAATTCAGTTTCATGGTGTAACAACCCAGAATTTTGACAATAGACTAGTAATTTGATCAGGTTCTCAAAAATAGAAATTTTTGCAAATAATGGAATTTAACCATGAAACTTTAACCGTTGCGCTTGTCTCGGAATTCTGGTCAACTTCCACGTTTGGAGTTTCGTAAACGGAGCCCGTATGAAAAGTTACGGGCAAAATACGTAAAAGGACGGAAATAAATAAATATAACATATTACCTTTTATTACAAGCCCTCATTGGGCAAAATGACACAAGGGCGGTCGACACCCCTGTATCGGTAGTCGACCGCTTCATGCCTGAAGCGGCCAGTGATGGCTAGATTAAGAGGGTTAAGTTTTATATAAAATATTATATAAACGGATGAATGTTTAATTAATTAGATCTAATGGTTCATGGCCAATTCCACTCCTATAAATTAAGGGGCAAGGCCTCATTCTTTTCCACACAAATTTGTAGGCAACAGCGAAGCTCTGGCATTTCCCTTTCTCTTCAAATAAATTCTAAATCAAAAATAGGTTCATATACAATCAATCAAACATAAATCATTAGGATTTGAAAGGGGCTATCAGATTTATGTGGAAAAGGGTATGAATTGACGCCTCAACTATTCTTCATCAGATTATCCCCTCTTTTCCTATTTTCTTGCAAATCTACAAATCTGAAAGTATCTCCCTTTTAGAAGAACTGTAGGTCTGTAAGAATTTGGGGATTATAGGCATAAAAGATTTTCCAGATTTCAGATTTGGAAGTTTTTAGGTGAGTGAGAAATTCATATACAAAGTTACAATAACTTATTATCTCATTTGTATTAGATCTTAAATTTATGCCTAATATTTATCAGATCCGTTCATGGTATTGTTTGATCTAAAATGATGCCTATCAGATCTGTTTATGGATGTTGTCAAAAGCCTGAAAATATAGATTCGTAATCTGAATAATATTATAATTTGTAGGCTTACTTACTTGTTTATACATATTGCCTACAATTGTGTTTGAGAATATAATGTGGTTATTGCAAAACATTGTAATATGGAAATCAGTCCCATTGAACAATTTTAAGATGTAGTTTTATTCCAGATCTCTAGTTTTAGTGTTAAATGATAAATTATGTAATTTTAATTAGAAAGACATAAACATGTTGTGCTCAGTTTTTTTTGGGTTTAACTTAGTTATTGTAAATTGTGCCTTTTTGTCCTCTTTAAATAAAAAGACATTAATTGAAACCAATAAGAAACATGTCAAATATTGAAAAAGGGAAAAGTTGTGTAAACTCACGCATAAATGAAAATATATGTATTTGTGCATAGTTTACATCAATTATTCAAAAACATACATAAATATATTTATTTCTTATTGGTTTGAAATATGTTTATTTCAATATTCAAGCATGATTTACAATAATTATAGTTGATAGTCTTTTGTAAGATTTGGAACTTTATTTCAAGATTGAATATAAAAAGGAATGTTTGATTATTAGTTGAACCAAATTATTAAACTTAATGCTAATAATAATAAAAGAAAAATAACTACGTTAATTGTGTAAAAATATTAACATACATACATATACATTATCTATCTGAATCTTTGTAAATAACGAAATATAAATAATAATGAATGTTTGAATGAATGAATGATTTTCATGGAATTATACATGTAAATGTATTCCATATTAAATGAATATGTTGTGGTGACCATTGTAGCAATTAGTGTAATTGATTGTTATAAATAGAATAAATAATTAACTATTGTAACCATAATTGATTTGGGGAAAAAAATAAAATTAGGTAGTTAAACCTAACGGATACAATTTCTAAACCTACTAGTATTAATGTTGTAAACCCCAATTAGGAAATTTGTATTATAACCACACTAAGGCACGTGGTTAAGCTCATCTTGTGGTAGAAGTCTGGCCGGAACCGCCCAACCGCCCAGCAAATCCAGCATCCACAAGTGGTCATCCTAATGTGAGAGGTCTGGGGCATAAATATTTACATATGTATGTATACAACAGACAGTAAATTAATAAATGAGTAGTTGAAGTGACCCGAAACTTCCCCGGTCTCCGAAGAGATGAGAAAGAACGAATTACTGTGAGGACAAGACAAATCAGAACGCAGACGGAAGAACATTTCACTATATATCACAACAATGCATCAGATTACAAGAATATACAGAGTATGAATAAATATTACACAGAAATATCAGAGATTTAAATACATCGCAGCGGAAAATAATACAATACACAACTAGAAGAGATATACGGATACAAAGCTTTCGGGATATCATTCCAGCTGTAAACCAGGATCCTGTGAATATAAATCTGCAAAACCAAAACTACTAGCTGCCCGTGTCAAAATAAGGGCACCCAGAGTTTAGGTTAAAACAATAAACTCCAGGTCAGTCATGTGACTGGTGTGAGAACTAAAACAGTTATTAATCTTTATTTTTAAAGTTAGGCAAATCAAGGGACCACGCCGTATAACACGGAACGGGTTTCCTCCCAAGAATACCAGTGCATAAAACAAACAGCGCAATGCTAAACAAAGAAAAATGAAGCTGTTATAAGACCCAGGTCCTATCACACAATGCAACGCAAGCCGGGGGATAGGGTTTTCCCTTATAGCAGCCAAAGAATGCTTGATACGTTTGAAACAAATCATTTGATACTATTATAAGTGCATAATGTATAAAACAACTTCAAATCATAAGTATCAATCATAGGCGGCATGGGTACCATATATCATGTCACCATACTAGTTCGACAATTAAAACCGCAAATGTCACGTATTTGGAAATTGGATTTCCGTCTATGAACCGAGGCCAGGGATCGTCCTCTACCGATTCGAGACTGTCTAGCCCGAGTCTCAGGCAAGCGCGCAGACAAGCCTTGGATCGTCAGGGCCGGTCCACCGATGTGGATTATTATGCCTGAACACTACGTCTCTCCGCCCTTTGGGGCGTAAATGAGCCAACGAATGGCTCCATCGGACCCGGATCGTCCGATCTAACCGAGGCGCCTCGCAACAGCAACAACCACACAGGTGAAAAGTATATAAATGTCAGGGCTGGTAGGTCACTGACACCACCCTAGCTAGAAAGAAACGCATGCCCTCCCTGAGGTCCTCTCCCGTTTTTGGTTCACAACCGGGGTGCGAAACTCGCGAAGTAAACGTTACACAAAGCTACGCCACAAAGGTCGTGCTTTGATCATCACCACAAGACTTTGCTTTTCAACAGAAGCCTCGATCAATTGCCACTTAGGCATGCCACACAGGCAATTCACTCCATGCGTTTGATATCCATCAATATATAACCCCTGAGCTCGTACGTCTCAGAGAAGGGCGTTAAGCAAGAGAATAAATTCTCCGCCGCGAAACAGATATATATTCAATAGAGATCAATCACACGGACTAAAATCCAATGTCAGACACACAGTCCATTTACAAGTTCGCTCTGGCTCTGAACGAAACCGGAGGCACCTAGTACCCCGCATATCCATCGATCTCCAAGTACGTCTGGCCGATCACCAACTGTTTCCATCTTCTTGGGTGTACAGCCCAATCAAGATCATCAGTAATCACCCAAACGACGTGAAGACTTCCGGTCTTCGACCACCGTCTTCATCTTCGACTTATCGTCGTATCAGTTATTCAGAATGGGATAAACCCGGTCTTCCCGAATAACTCGCGTATATTTTAAATAAGTGTTACACAAACACAACATACGCCTCATTCCAATTCATCAGTCACTAACCGTAAATTAATCAAGAGAATAATTCCCCAAATATTAACCCCGAAGGCCGAAACCAACATCAGATCAATATCCAGAAAACCATTCTGCTTGGCTAACCGGCAGTTAGTTTCTAGATTTCACATTCATAGGGAAAGGTTCCCATTAATTTTATCCAAGATAAATTCCTTGAATTTATTCTTTAATCATCTTTTGAATTTCGATTCAACTAGTCGGGATTAACGAACCTTACCGAAGTAATCATTGGTTTTAATTTCCCAATCCCAACCTATTCATCCCATGAAGTAAAACTGGTAATACTTCATATCTAATACCACGGTGTTATCGATAAATTCAATTACCATTTCACGTTCAAATCTAATTAAAGATTTAACTATCGCCTGGAGTAAAACTGGTGATACTCCATTCTCGCTCTTTTCAATCTAACTAAAGATTCATTAAAACTCCACTTAGTTTTAATCTTCAACTGGGTTAAAGAATCAGTGTCATTTAAAACACGGTTCACGATAAACCCAAAATCACATTCATTAATTATCGGGTTAAAGAACGAGTGTTATTTAAAACACTGTCCACGATAAACCCAAAAATCAATATCAATTCAATTCCAATCAAATATTATTTAATTGGTACACTTCATTAAATCTAAATAAAAAGATTTAATCTTTTCTCAACTGGGTTCAAGAACAGCGTTAATGAAGACACCATTCACGACAAACCCAAATCACATTTGATATTAAACACAAGGCTCTGAATAGAAAATATAACGGCTTATATTCAATATCAAATTCTACGACTAACAAATATCGTATTGGGAATTACGATATAAATATATATATCTTTCAAATTTCCATAACAACATCTGTATAATCACGAAATCCAACATCGAAATATTCCGAAGACAATTTCGATTCAAATCCATTCCAATGCAATCATTGGAAATTCTGGTTATTTTTAAAACCCCTTTCAAATTCAATTTATTTACTTAAAAATAAATAGAATTATAATTCTTGTTCAAAGCTAGTTTATTTCGATAAAAATCTATTTTTATCTTTTCAAATATGGAGTTTTTCATCCTAATTCTTTCTAAATCATTTCTTATGATTTTACACAAATTATTACTATTTTTAATAATTTTATCAAGGCCCGTACAGTCGATTTCCATCAAGGGCCATCGAACTGCACTTACAACGACCTTTTTCAAATTTGATTTGGACATAATTCCAAATCCAACCGTTAGATTTCAAATTTGTAATATTCGTTAGAAAGCTCTTTTCGATACAAACCCAACGGTTCCGGTTTCAGGAGAATCCGACGGTCGGATCTCCCGTAATGTCCGTTTGAAATAAATGGTCGAAATTCGCGAACTGCCGCGGCGCGGCGCGTTCTATTCGGGCCATTATATTATATATATATAATATATATTTCGTCGATTTCTATCTAAAACGAATTATATAAATAGTTTTAAATTCATTTTCAAAACGGTTTCAACTTCATATTCAATTTCAAATCAAAATTGAATATTCCAATTTAAATTCGTTTTAAATTCATTTCAAATTGATTTCAATTCAAATTGATTTCAATTCAAATTGATTTCAATTCCAATTGATTTCTAATTCAATTTCAGTTCGTTTTCAATTCAATTCAATTTCAATTCGAATTCATTTCTATTCCATTTCAATTCGAATTCATTTATATTCAATTTCAATTCGAATTCAATTCTTTTCAAAACTTCAGATTTTGAAATCACTTTCGATATTCGTTATAAAATGAATAAAATCGATATAAATATCGTTCACGTCAAAATGGCGTCAATCTAATCAATACGGCTTCATATATTACTATTTTCAAATATTCTATTTCAAATATTTCTATTTTAAAACTGGAATGAGGCCCAATCAATTACCATATAATGTTAATTATATGGATTTTCAACAACATATGTATACAATAACAACGATGAATAATCAACCATCATCCAAAGTGCATTCTACACTGTATAAGCATCAAATATAAATATTCAACGCTTATAACAGCCTGTCAATCAATCGATCGACATACAACTAAACAATTGGGATTAGTGTACGTCAAATATCATCCTAATACCCGTGTGGGGTTTCAAGAAATCAAACACAGATTTTTATTTGTGCAGTTGGGCGATGTGTAAAATTTATCGTCCCAATAAATGTCCTTCAAATAGGTGTACATAAACAAACCGTCCGGTTTGTAAATGAATATTTATTTATTCACATTCACGTTAAAAATTATATTTTTAACGGTCAAACTATTTTATTCAACCTATGAATATTCTATTCGGTTCATTTATTAAATAAAATGTTATCTTTATTTTTCTAACTTATTTTTAGAAAAATTTCGGCGGCATAACGGCACGATACTAGAAACGGGACGAGGCCTAGCCTTATCCCCGGTCTAGTGAAGGCCCACGCCATTCACACATCAATCAAGTCAATTCCATTTCATCAAACAATTCAATTTCAATCAAATAATCTAACTAATTTTTGCAATCAAACAAACAAGTCCATGGTCTGTGGACGATTGTGTCGGGTGCTACTAAGCACCATCTGCATCCTAGTATATATATATATAACTAGAAAAAGAAATTGAAGAGTGAGAAGTTCTCACATAATTGCTAATCCAACGCCTTGACTCTTCTTGGGTAGAAATCTTCGTCGTTCTTGCCTCTTGTCACTTTCTTTGCCCGTATTCTCTACATATGTAAAAATCGAATTTTTACTTCGTTATTCAATATATAAAAATCGAATTTTTACTTTGTTATTCAATAGATAAAAATCGAATTTTTACTTTGTTATTCAATAGATAAAAATCGAATTTTTACTTTAAAAAAGATTATATTTTTATTACTCTAGTTAAATAAAAATTATATTTTTACTATTCTAAACATCCTATTTTTCTAACCAAAGTATATATTTTTTTCTTTCAAAACAAAGTATATATATATTTTTTTTTCTTTCAAGAACTAAAAATCAGAAATCCTATTTAAAAACAATGTTCGTTTTCTACTTTATAAAGATTGCTAATTTATATTTTTAAACAAAAATAAAATTATAAATAGAAGAAGAGGAGCTTACTGTATGTCTTTCCCCTCTCCGTCGTCTTCTTCTTTTAAACCCATGCTGCACGCGCAACGAGGCACGAGACCCCGATCAGATGCTACCACCGTAGAGCCGCCACTTACCTTCCCTATCGGTTGAGCCAGAGGCGAACTCGACCTCATCTGGTGGCCAGGAACCGCTGACGGACGCAGCGACATTGACGAGGGCGGGGCTGACACACGGTGGCGGAAAGGAGGGCGGAGCGATGGTCGATGGTGGGGCGGTTCGATTTAGGGTTGAGGAGGCTATGGGGTGGCGGTTCGACGTCGCTGGGGCTCGATGGTGGGTTACGGGATTTGGGGATCGAGTTTTCTCTTCTTCTTTTTTTCCGATTGAAACTGACGGGGGAAGAAGGAAAAGGGGGGGGGTATATGTAATTTAATTAATTATTTAATTAATCCTCCAAAAGTTGACTTTTTCATACGACCTCTAAACGAGGCCCACCGCCTGCCGTCCATAGCGTTTTACCCCCATTCCGAACACAATGGGATATGTATCGTAGGTTGATTCGGCTGTTACAATCAGTTTCCATTCAAATTAAAATATAAATCTATATATACTATTTTAAACGTACATTTCAAATTACCGGGGCCACATACTAACTAGAAAAATTCCCGAAAAATATTTTCTAGCTTCGTATTGACGATACAGTCCTAACAAAACTAGTTTCGTCGAATTCCGAGACCGTTTGAAAAATGGCCATTTTCCAGTCGATTAAAATCAACTAAAACTGGTCAAACGCATTTTCCTTTGCCACGCTCACATATTGACTCGAAAAATTATGAAATTTGAAATCTAGCAATAACTTTACATCACGGATCCAACAAAAGTGGTTTCGTCGAAATCCGAGGTCGTTTGCAAAATGGCTATTTTTAAGGGCCTGAATTCCATAACGACTATTCAGAATTTTCAACTGGACATATCTTTTGATTCCCGCTATGAAATTTTGATTTTTCGGATTCGTTGGAAAGATATCATCAATTAGATCCTATTATTTTTGGTTTCACTAAAATCCGGTTTATTTTGCACCCGGTACATTCAATTGAAGTTTGAAATCGAATTATCGAACTACCGCGCCATTTTCAATTCTATTTATAATTATATATAAATATTTATATTCTAACGACGACGCGTATAAATATATACGTTCTAATTATATTCAAAATAAATTTTCATCGATATTATTTAAAATAATCTATTTTAAATATTCAAAGTTCACTAAAATTGCCAAAATAAAATTTTTAAACTGGCTCGGATTTTCGGGTTGTTACAGTAGTGTCAGTTGGGGTACAACAATTAAATATTTCGGGACTGAAAATATAAGGATATTTCATTGTAAATTAATGTCTTAGGAAAATTGTGACCATAAGGCTCATAAATGACATCAGTTATAATCAATAGAAATAAATGGTATATAAAGATTAATTAATGTCTTAGGGAATTATGACCGCTAGGTTCACAAGAGACATTAATTTTAATTAATGGCAGTAAATAACAATTAAGAGGTCATTTGTTGCCATAGGATAATATGACTGTTATAGTCATAAATGGAAATAACCTTATTAAATTGAAAAAATGAAATAAAAGGGGGATTAATGGGTATCGACTTCCTTTTAAATACTAATTCCAATAAGGAAAGCAATTAAATAATTATCCTAGGAGAAGGAGGATATAACTTTCCCTATTTTATACTAGTAAATCTAGAAAATAAAGAATGGACTTAGAATGCAAATAATGTAAATTATTATTTACCATGGTAGCCCGTGATGATAATTGGTTTGTATACAAATGGTATTTCCGTTAAGAGAAACTAAATGGGAATAACTCAGTAATGTGTCATGCTTTGGGATTAAGGTCTTAAGTGGTCAGATCCACCTATAAAAAGGTATTAAGCGATCGTGTAGCCCACCTCCCATAAGTAGAAGCATTAAAGGCTAAACGGGGTACGAAATTGATTATCTTCGCAAATAGTCCGCTTCCTTGGGTCTTAAGTGACTTTGGGTCGAGGAGACTGTTGTATATAACGTAGTTGTATACACAATTATATGATTTTTGTTTGATGATAACAACCAAATAAATATTACTTTAAATGTGTTTGTTACTGTACTGTTCTATATATACATCACAGACAGAAATATAATATTTATAGTTAAACAGAATGCATCTATACAGAATGTAACACCCCACCTCCGCTAGGGTCACTCACAAAGGGAATGCACTAGTTTTGGTGGAGCATTATCTAGGTAAACATGTACAGAGATATCACAAGACAGAACATAAATAAAGCAGCGGTAGAAATTAAAAACCAAATCTCATTACTTTCAAGAAAAGAGTCAAAACCTTATCTATCCAAAGTACAAATTGTCATTATTCCATTGCACCAAGTTCTATATAAAGAAGCATAAACTTAAAATAACAAAAGTAAATTATTCCCCAAAGATAGTAGAAGTGCAGCCATAGCATAGCTCAAGACCAAATCGTACATGAGCTGACAGAAAGCAAGCTAAATCCAAGCTAAGAGCTAGCGTTTCCTCCCTAAGAACCTGGGGGGGGGGGGACGAAAGAAAAAGGGGCGAAAGAAAAAGGGTCATTCATAAAGACTGGTAAGCCCTAGTGACTTTCAGCATAAAAACTAGTAAAGTTAACCAGACATGAATAAACGGAGAGTAAACATAAGGATGATGATAAGTCTGGCATGATAACTAAGATAACAATATAAATCAAGTCTAGCATCGTATATTCAAGATTCGCTGCACCAACTGTACTAGTATTCTAACCCATGTCAAGTATTAACCATGAAATGATCCCTTGGCCCAATATCATGAAATGACCCATTACGGGGTCCTAGAGTACGATCTACTAATCGATCGGCTCCTTACAAGTTCTAGCTCGTCATGTGTCTGTGTCATACGGCCCAATCACGAAATGTAGTCACCTGTGCTAGGTCCACCATAGGGTGTATCAAGGCCTAGGCTGTCAACCATGGACACGAATCAAGCACGCACAGTGTAAACCTACTGGTGCCCAGTGCTTGCTTTTTCAACTCCGGACTACGTGCACGACCATAGTCCGCCTGAACCTACAATGGCGCACTTACTCAGCCGTCGTTCTAGTCGCTTACAATCATCCCAGTAATCGTGCCCCACCCTGCCTAGTCCCAGGGCATCGTGATACATCTAAGTGGGTTACTGCTGAAAAGGACAGCATAACTAGGGTTTCTAATGGGTTAAGTGTTGTCATTCAAATTCATGACTTAACCCTACCAAATCATGTATCAAGTTGGTTAAGTGTGTTCAAGTGGTTCATGACTTAACCCTATCAAATCATCGTGTCAAATTGGTTAAGTATATTCAAGTGGTTCACGACTTAACCCTATCATGTGGCATTAATTCATTAATGCACCCCAACCTCTCACATTAGATTAGTTGTTGTGGTCACTGGATTTGTCGGGCGGTTCCAGGCAGATTTAACCACAACATAGTCTAACCTCGGGTTTTACGTGCGATATGACCAACTACCCACATTGGATCCTATTGTTTGCAGTCACTGGATTCGTCGGGCGGTTCCGGGCAGATTTACATTGCAAACTCAAACCAACCTCGAGTTGGCCATTTTCAAGTTCGTTCTAGAGTCATGACCATGTTCAAGTCTCATATCAAGTTCGTGACAAGTTTCAAGGTAAGTTTCATGTCCATATTCTTGTTCAAGTTATAACAATGTTCATGTTTCAAGTTCATAGTAAATTCAGGTTTTGCCTAATCTACCCAATCGCATTCCCATCGCACGTAAACTCGAATCGATACAAACAAATCTAATTAGGGCATAACATAGAAAGAACAGGCATAAGGTGGCAAAAGTGATTACAAGTCAAGCATGGTATAACTTGAGATAAATGATTACAACCATACTGGCATATGGAATAGTGGTCTCAAATATCAAATCTAGCAAAATAGTGTGATAGTCATGGTAACAGCTGACATAAGATAATAACCCCAAACTTGTGAATAACAACTGTCTCAACATCACAGGCATGAATATTAAGGACATTAAGGGTTTTAGATCTACAACATGTATAGGCTCCAAATCAATTTCATGCAAATATTCCTACAAGTCAAGATTCAAGATGAATAGATCCAAGGTGAACAAATAGTAGATCCAAAATAATAGATCCAAAATGAACAATGATAGATCCAAGATATACAATGATAGATCCAAGAAAATTATCATACTTAGGCTCAATCTCGATTTACAACATGTCCACATTAAGTTTAAAGTTTAGATCTAAAAGTAGCTGGGGCTTACAGATCGTGGTTTGAGAATTAGAAAACAAAGAGGCGATGTTGAATCTCGAGTCTAACAGAAATCCCCCAAACAGTAATACTCTACACGTAGCCTTGTTGGAGAAGAAGCAATCCCTTTTCTCTAACATTTCAACCCGGGTTTTAGCAGCATAAGGCCAGAGAGAATTTGTGTAGAGAGACTATAGTTAGGGGCTGTTTATATAGGGTCAGGCCAACGAATTTAGACAGAAATCGGACTAGAAACATCAGAGTGAATTCTAACTCAAAAATGGGCTCGGCAACCAGGTCGACTCTATGGTCGACCTGGCCCTGGGCAGGTCGACACTATGGTCGACCCCCAGATCGACCTGGTCCTGGGCGGGAAATTTCCCGCCCAGTCCGTTCTGGGGTTTGAATCTGAAATTTGAATTCGAATTCTAAGCTGCTTTGAACTTGAAAATTTCTAAAAAATTCGAAGGGTCATAACTTGGCCATACGGGCTCCGATTTTCGAAAACTCGTACTTGTTTCCAAGCAGAATTTCAAGACGAACGTAATGGCATAACCCGTTGCCCTTGATTCTTATCTTAAAAATTAATTCTGTCTTGATTTATGGTTATAACACGTTATAAAAATACGGGTTGTTACATTCTCCCCTCCTTAAAGGATTTTGTCCCTGAAATCTCTAAGTTAGGAAGAAAGTATCCTACCATCCATCATCCATCTACTCAAAACATCATCCACTAGCAACCATTGCCCTTAAAAGATTTCTAGTGCTGTATGAACATATGCAGAAAGTGTGTGCATATGTACTTATCTAATGCAAAAGATCAGGCGGTTACTGATTCAGTAAACCTCCTTAATGCAAAATATGTTAGTGTAATGAGTCCAACATGTATGCAAATTCCTAATATAATTTATAATCTCTACATGAGTGCACATAACATTCATTTATATAAAACATCCAAGTGATAGCATAACAAGTTCCATCCATGTACAAGTATAAGCACTCATGCATATGCAACATGAAAATGTGACTGAGCCGATCTAGTGCCTAATGTGTGTCATGCATCCACTAGCAATCACCTGCAAACACTTGCAACCATTTGCAAACATCAACCATAACATGTTTCAATCACATGTTTACATTCATATGGTTCTACCTAAGGTTCTTAAGATAAGATCGAGAAGATAACAAGGCAAACATAGGTAGTAAAAGCATGATACGAGAGGTTTTCAAGTTTATAGGAAAAGAGATCGAGAGTGTACCCTCGAAAAGAAATGGGTAAAGCGCGCATATCTTCTCTTCGGTTTCCCAAGTTGCGTCTTCTTGGGCTTCACTCCACTGTACTTTAACTAGCTTGACTTCTCGATTCCTAAGCTTCTTGATCTTTGTTCCTAAGATACGAATCGGAACTCGCCTCAATGTTGCTTCTTTTTCCACTTCTACGCCTTTAAGGATGCTTGGCTTAACCACTTCGGCCGACTCATGTAAGCACTTTCGGAGATGCGAGATGTGAAAGACATTGTGTACCCCGGTCAGCTTCTCGGGTAAGTCTACCTTATAGGCCATCTGCCCAATCCTCTTAGTGATAGGGAACGGTCCTACGAACCTGGGTGCTAGCTTTCCACCTGCTCCAAAACGAACCACATTGCGTAAAGGAGAAACTTTTATAAAGACCATATCTCCGACTTCGAACTCTAGGTCTGTCCTTCTCTTGTCCGCATAAGATTTCTGTCTATCTTGGGCCGTTTTCATCCGTCTTCGTATCAACTCAATCTTCTCAGAAGTGTCTCTTATCATGTCGAGCCCAAGTATAAGCTTGTCTGTCGTCTCCCACCAACAAGTTGGTGACTTGCACGGTCTTCCATACAAGGCTTCGAACGGTGCCATTCCTATACTAGCTTGGTAGCTATTATTGTATGTAAACTCCACGAGAGGGAGATGGTCTTACCAAGTACCACCAAAATCAAGAATGCATAGTCTCAAGAGATCCTCTAGTACCCTATTTACTCTTTCGGTTTGACCATCCGTCTGTGGGTGATAGGTCTTGCTTAAGCTCAGTCTCGTACCCATTGCTTCTTGTAGACTATTCCAAAACTGGCTAGTGAAAATGGGGTCACGATCACTAACTATACTAGAAGGAACCCTGTGCAACCATACTATCTCTCGAAGGTAAATAGACGCTAGCCATGATGCGGTCCTCTTGCTTTTCATCGGAATGAAGTGAGCACTTTTCGTGAGTCTATCAACTATGACCCATATGCTAGTATTTCCCTTCCTTGACCTAGGCAGTCCATCCACGAAATCCATCGAGATACTCTCCCATTTCCATTGCGGAACCTCCAAAGGATGTAATAGCCCACCGGGCTTCTTCGACCCGGCCTTTACTTGTTGGCACACCATGCACTTCGAAACAAACTCTGCCACGTCCTTTTTCATTCCAGGCCAAAAAAATTGCGTTTCATATCCCTGTACATCTTATCCCCTTCGGGATGTATGGTCATCTTCGAGTGATGCGCCTCCTCGAGGACTTTCCTTACTAAGTCTCCCACTTGTGGGACACATAGCCTTCCATCACGCCTTAGCCATCCCTTGTCATCTATGGCATACCTACCGAGGTCACTTGACGTCTCACCACTAATCAGCTTGTCCATTATTTCGACTATCTGTGGTTCTTCCTTCTGTGAAGTCCCTACTTGATCTAGGAGTGTAGGTCTTAACTCAAGAGATGCTAGCGTAGCAGCCAATGACTCAACAGAAGGTGTAAAATCAAAGGTTGCTATAAACTCAAGGCTTTTCCTTTCAACAAACAAGGGGCTCAAAGTCAACCTTTTTCTACTTAGCGCGTCCGCCACCACGTTACCCTTGCCAGGGGTATAAGCCATATCGAAGTCATATGATGCCAAGAATTCCGTCCACCTCTGCTGCCTCAGATTCAAATCTTTTTGCGAAAAGAGGTACTTCAGTGATTTGTGATCGGTGTACAGCTCGAACTTTTCACCTAGAAGATAATGGCGCCAAGCCTTAAGTGAAAAACAATCGCGGCCAACTCCAAGTCATGTGTGGGATAGTTTTTCTCATGAACTTTAAGTTGTCTGCCCCCGTAGCATATCACTCTTCCATCTTGCATTAGGACAGCGCCTAATCCCGTGCCGCATGCATCTGTGTACACCGTAAACATCTTGCCTCCGTCGGGTAATGCCAAAACTGGAGCTGTAGTAAGGGCTCTCTTAAGCCTTTGAAAAGCAACGTCACACTCTATGTCCCATGCAAAAGCTAGGTTCTTCTTTGTTAACTTAGTAAGAGGGGCTGAAATCTTAGCGAAGTCCTTAATGAACTTCCTGTAGTAGCCCGCCAAACCGAGAAAGCTTCTCACCTCCGTTGCATTCTTAGGAATTTTCCAGTCTTGCACTGCAACTACCTTCGCGGGGTCCACAGCTATACCTTGCTTAGAAACTACATGTCCAAGAAACCGAACTTCCTTTCTCCAAAAATGGCATTTGGAGAACTTAGCCTTTAACTGGTGTGCTCTAAGCGTATCCATGACTTCCTTGAGGTGCCTAGCATGTTCTTCTTCATCTTTTGAGAAGATCAAAATATCGTCCACAAAAACCACCACAAACTTGTTAAGGAACTCCCAAAACACCCTACTCATCAAATCTACAAAGTACGCGGGTGCATTCGTTAACCCAAACGACATGACGAGCCATTCGAAGAACCCATCTGGAGTCCTAAACGCAGTTTTGTCAATGCTATCCTCAGCCACTCTAAGATGATGGAATCCTGTGGCTAGATTGAGTTGAGAGAAAACAGATGCTCCCACAAGCTGGTCAAACAAATCGTCGATTCTTGGCAGTGGGTGCCTATTCTTCTTTGTCAGCTTGTTTAACTCACGATAATCTACACACAAACGAAGCGAACCATCTGAATTGGTGGCGAATACCACCGGAGCACCCCATTCAGAAATGCTTCGTCTTATGAAATTTTTCTCTAGCAACTCCTTAACTTGTTTACCGAGCTCTCTTCTTTCTCGCGGGGCCATGTGCCTAACGGGCAATGAAACTGGCTTGACATTATCGACAAGATAAATTCGGAAGTCTATCTCGCGTTTAGGGGGTAACCCCTTCACCTCATCAAAGACATCCGGATATTCTCGGACCACTCTTACAGATTGCAAATTGTCGATGGACGAGTCAAGGGATTCTAGATAACACAACATGACCGGACCATTCGGGTTACAAGAAATTTCAAGGGAATTACCAAGGCGAGTCATGAGCCTCACTACCCTTCGTTCACAATCAAGAATGGCTCCATAATTGGACAACTAATCCATACCTAGGATCAAACCATATCCCATAAATCCGAGAACATAAGCATTACACGTGAATTCTACGCTTAAGATAGAAATCCTCAAATCCACACAAATCATAGATAAATGAGCGGAGCCCCCAATTGGATTTGAAACACTAACGGGATCCTCAACTAGACTAGTACTTAGGTGCAGATTTTCAACAATATCAGAAGAAATAAAAGTATGCGATGCGCCAGAGTCAAATAAGGTTCGAACAGGAAATTCAGAAATGTAAACAAGGCTTTCTACAGAAATATTACTACCTTGGTCAAGAGCTGGAGTGGTGTTGAGAGCATGCAACTGCCCTCCAGAAGGTCCTGCTCGCTGGGTCTTCCCTTGCCCTTGTCCTTGCTTCTTAGGGCAATCCTTACTGAAGTGTCCAGTATCTCCACAATGAAAGCATTCACCCAACTTTCTCTTCTTCCTTCTACAGTCTTTAGCTAGATGTCCCGTAATACCAAAAAAGTTGCACTTCCTTGTCTTACGTGGTTTGTTAGCATTGTTGTTGTTGTTACTCTTGTTATTCTTGTTGCCTCCCTTCTTGAAGTCAACCTTCTTATTCTGAGTCTCATTAGGCTTAACCTCCTTCTTGCTATTCTTGTCTTCCTCATGAAGTAGGGCCATATCCACCAAGCTTTCAAAGGTCACCCCCATGGGTATATGAGTTATGGCTAAATTGTGTAGTGGCTCGTTCAATCCTCGAGCAAAGCGTACAACCTTCTTCTGGGCCGTATTGACCAAGTCCAAGCCGAACCGAGCAAGCTGATTAAACCTATTCATGTACTCCCTAACAGACATGTCCCCTTGCTTGAGTGCTAGGAACCTCTCCATTTGAAGGTTCTCTTCTGCTGACGATAAGAATTTAAGCCCAAACCTCTCTCTAAAGTCTGCCCAAGTCTCAACTGGCCTAGTAGCGTTGGTGACTTCCCACCAAAATGCAGCTTCCTCTTTCAACAACCATGATGCCAACTGAACTTTCCTATGATCCTCCACATCGAAGATAACAAACAAGTCTTCAGTCTCCTTTAGCCAGTTTCATGCCTCAACGAAGGTTTCAGTTCCAATGAAGTTCTTGTCGCCCATTGCTTTAAAGTCTTTGCATATTTTGGCAAAGGCGTTACCAGGAGGAGGAGGAACCACAACCACTGGGGGATGAGGAGGAGGGATGTCTGTCGGGCCCGTGCCGTTGGCCCTAGCTTCTAAGTACCTTCGGAACCATCCAGGTACGGGTACTACCTCAGGAAGGTTAAGACCAGACATGCTGAAAAACGAAAAGAAAAAGATTCAAACGAGGAAACAAAGGAAAGTGCTAATGGCTTTAGGGGAATAGCCTTTTCTTAAAAATAAAACTTTTCTTGTAAAATGCTTCTTTATAAATGGTTTTGAAAATAGTTTCATAAGGTTTTTGAAACTTTTGCCCAGTCTAGTAACCTTCTGCTCTGATACCAAATGTAACACCCGACCTCCGCTAGGGTCACTCATAAAGGGAATGCACTAGTTTTGGTGGAGCATTATCTAGGTAAACATGCACAGAGATATCGCAAGACAGAACATAAATAAAGCAGCGGTAGAAATTAAAAACCAAATTTCATTACTTTCAAGAATAGAGTCAAAACCTTATATATCCAAAGTACAAATTGTCATTATTCCATTACATCAAGTTCTAGATAAAGAAGCATAAACCTAAAATAAAAAAAGTAATTTATTCCCCAAAGATAGCAGAAGTGCAGCCATAGCATAGCTCAAGACCAAACCGTATATGAGATGACAGAAAGCAAGCTAAATCCAAGCTAAGAGCTAGCGTTTCCTCCCTGAGAACCTTGGGGGGGGGGACGAAAGAAAAAGGGGCGAAAGAAAAAGGGTCAGTCATAAAGACTGGTAAGCCCTAGTGACTTCCAGCATAAAAACTAGTAAAGTCAACCAGACATGAATAAACGGAGAGTAAACATAAGGATGATGATAAGTCTGGCATGATAACTGTAACACCCCACCTCCATCGATACCACTCTTGCAAGGGCACTGACTTTGGAGGGGCGTTTGAATCAGGTAAACATGCATAATGATATATCAAGGCAGAACAAGAACATATGTATATATGTAAACAGAGTAAATAACATAGATAAAACAGCGGAAGATTTTAAACCATTTCAAAACAAGTCTGGTACAACATATACAACATAATGTCAATTTTCCAAAATAACAAGTCTAGTACATAAAATAACATCAACTGAAACTTGAAAAGGAAAACATAAAGTAGCTATCCCCAAAGTGGAAAAAAAACCATAGCGAGCTCAAGTCCAAAGCATACATGAGCTATCCAAGAAAAGCAGGTAAGATCCAAGCTAAGCTCCTGTATTCTCTCCCTGAGAACCTGGGGGGGGGGGGGGGGGGAAACGGAAGAAAAGAGGCGAAAGAAAACAGGTCAGTCAAAAAGACTGAGTAAGCCCTACTACAATCAATGTAAACTGATAAAGTTAACTGACATGAGCAACAGATATGAACGTAAGGATAACAACATGATGATTATCTATCAAGGTAGATAAAGGTGTCATCGCATAATCAGGATTATGGTTTTGCACCACAGATGTACTAGCAAACTAACATGACTTGAATAACAAGTATTGATCCCTTGGCCCACGCTTTGGCCCAATAACATGAAGTGACCCTCATACGAGGTCCAAAGTGTAAACTAGAAGTGATCCCAGTGATCCCCAGGCCCAAGTTTTGGCCCATCATCAGGAATGACCCAAACCAAGGTCCAACTAGCACGGTCTAGTCGATCGGCTCCCTAAGCCTAACTCGTCAAGTGTCTGTGTCATACGACCCAACTACGAAGTGTAGCTAAACTGTGCTAGGTCCACCCTAGGGTGTATCCAGTCCTAGGGTGTCAACCACTGACACAAACTAAGCACGCACAGTTTAAACCTACTGGTGCCCGTGCCTGCTTTTTCAACTCCGGACCATGTGCATGACCATGGCCCGCCTGAACCCACACCGGCGCACCTACTCAGCCGTCGTTTTGGTCGCTTACATGGCATCCAGTAATCGTGCCCCTCCCTAGCCTAGTCCCTAGGGTATCATGATACAACTAAGAGGGTTACTGGTGCAAAGGACCACGTAACTAGGGTTTCCTTAATGGGTTAAACGTGGTTAACCCAACTCATTCAAGTACCAAGTTGGTTAAGTGTACCCAAGCTTCATGACTTAACCCTACCAACCCATCGTGTTTCATTGGTTAATTGTTCAAGCGGTCCATGACTTAACCCTACCAACCCATCGTGTTTCATTGGTTAAGTGTTCAGGCGGTCCATGACTTAACCCTAATCACGAGGCATTAATTAATTAATGCGCCTTAACCTCTCACATTGGACTTTGTTGTGGTTACTAGTTAAGCCGGGCGGGTCCGGGTAGCTTTACACCACAACTTGGTCTAACCTCGGGTTCAAGGTACCACATGACCAACTTCTCACATTGGGTCTTATTGTTTGTAGCAACTAGTTAAGCCGGTCGGTTCCGGGTAGGTTTACGCTACAAACTCAACCCAACCTCGAGTTGGCCACACTTATCTTTTCTAAGTGTCATGTCCATCATGTTTCCAAAACATGTTACAAATTTTCAAGCAATTGGGTAGACCTAACTTAATAGGTAAATTCCCAATGGGTAGACCTAACTTAATAGGTAAATTCCCAAGCTTATGTTTTTAGGTCTTTTAAGTTTACCCAACCCCAAACGCAATCCCATCGCTTACATATCGCAATAGCACATAAAGGATAGAAAGAGGGAACTTGGCATAATTATGACATAAAAGTGTTGAAGCCACAAGTTCAACATGGTGGCATATGAAAGATTCATGCGTTCATACACTTGCATATAACATTTTTAGGCCCAAAAAGCATGCATAACATGATAACATGAACCACATGACCATCCCAAACTTGCATAACATACTTGCATATCATATGACAACTTGTATACCAAACTTGCATAAACAAACTTGCATAACATATGACAACTTGCATATCAAACTTGCATGATATATGTCAACTTGCATATCATACTTGCATAAACAAACTTGAATAACATATGTCAACTTGCATATCATACTTGCATAAACAAACTTGCATAACATATGTCAACTTGCATAAACAAACTTGCATAACATATGTCAACTTGCATATCATACTTGCATAAACAAACTTGCATAACATATGTCAACTTGCATATCATACTTGCATAAACAAACTTGCATAACATATGTCAACTTGCATATCATACTTGCATAAACAAACTTGCATAACATATGTCAACTTGCATATCATACTTGCATAAACAAACTTGCCTAATAAAACTCGCATAACTTATGACAACTTGCATATCATGCATTTAACTTCAAAGTTCAATTATGAGAGGAATAGGGCTTACAATGCTTATGCGGACTCAAATGAGTATAGTAAATGTAAGAAACCCCTTATGCAACAAATTAAAACCCCAAAAATGCAAGCAAACTTGATCAAGACTCCTCCTTTATGATGCCAATAGAGAAACAAGACTTTAATGCAAGCTAAAGAGGATCATACAAGCCTAAATACACCTGTATGCATGGAAATCTCTTAAAAATTTGTTTAGGAATTGTATGAAGAGAGTGGAGGCCATGAGAGGTTTGATTTTGACATAGTTTAGTTGCTAGAATGAATAATGAATGATTTAGGGTAGGTTAGGGTCTTATTTATAGATTAGGCTAGTGATTTAGACCATAGGATTAAACCCTAGTTCTCATCTCAACCCTCCAAATCGAATCTGGCCCCCAAGCTCAACACATTCTCAAAAATGGTGCACTAGGCAGACCTGGGCGTCTGAGCCAAGTCGACAACCAAGTCGACCTGGTCTGACCCAGTCGACTCCCAAGTCGACAGGGCTGTCGACTTGGGTACTGTGGCGGGAATTTTCCCGCCTGGCCCAATTTTTCCAATTTCAAGTTTGAATTTGAAATCTGTTTTTACCTTGGAATTTTCTGAAAACTTTGTTGGGCCTTAATCGGGTCATACGGACTCCGATTTTCGAAAACTCGGACTCTATTTCGCGTATTTTTCCGAGACGAACGCAATGGCATAGCCCGTTTCCCTTGATTCAGATTGCAGAATTAAATTCTGCCTCGATTTACGTTATAACAGGTTATTGAAAATACGGGTTGTTACATTCTCCCCTCCTTAAAGGATTTCGTCCCCGAAATCTTCAAGTTAGGAAGAACGTATCCTACCATCCAACATCCATCTACTCAAAACATCATCCACGAGCAATCATTGTCCTTACAAGATCCTAAATGCTGGATGAACATATGCAAAGGTGTGTGTATATGTACTTATCTAATGCGAATATCATCAATGCAAATTATGTTAGTGAAATGAATCCATATGTATGCAATTCCTAACGTAATGTATATCATCTATATGTGTGCACATAACATACACCCATATGCAACATCCATGTGATAACACACAATTTTCATCCATGAATAAGCATAAACACTCATGCATATGCAATATGAGGAGTGTGTGAGCCGATCTAGTGCCTAATCGTGTATAATGCATCCACGAGTAACCACTTGCAAACACTTGCAACCACTTGCAACCATCAAGCATAACATGTTTCAAACACATGTTTCAACCAAAGGGTTTCTACCTAAGATTCTCATGATAAGATTAACACGATAAACTAGATAAACATGGATAGCAAAAGATATGCTAAAGAGATCGGGAGGACAAGCAAGATATACTCCTTTTGGATTTCAAGAAATCCCTTCCTAACCCAACCCATATTCCAAAAAAGCCCAAAAGGTTTAGTAAACCTAACGGACCCCTTCAAACCCTGACATGTATTACTAGCCAATAAGCCATACCTCCCGACAGAAATAGAACCGAAAATGGGACCGAGTGGATATACATAAAAAGATAATATGCGAGTAAGTTCCACGGGAAAACAAGGATCAAGAATATGCTCTTAAAAAGAGACATGATGCGCGTATCTATCCTTCAGCCTTCTAAGTCGCGTTTCCTTGAGCTTAACTCCACTGTGCTTTGACCGTCTTTTTCTTACTCTTCTATCATTCTTGGATTAAACATAACCACGATCTCACAGATTCGTGCAAGCTCTCCAGAATTCACTAGTGAATCCTGGATCTCGTCTACTTACTATAAAGTATTCCACGCAGCCGAACTTTTCTTGGGAAATACCAATCCATGTTGCCAATTGCTCTTACCAACATGATTTCCTATAACTCATGCTTGAACGAAATGGGTCATCCGCCTGCGAATGGTAGGCTGTACTTAGATTCAGTTGCTTGCCCATGACTTCCCGTAGACTATCTCAAAACTTGACTGGTGAAGATTGAGTCGTGGTTACTAACTATACTTTACGGAACCTTGTGCAACCGCTTTATTTCTTGAAAGTAAACTGTCGCTAGTTATGATGCAGTTCTTTCGCTCTTTACCGGAGTGAAATGAGCACTCTTCGTGAGTCTACCTACTATGACCCACATGCTCGTATTCCCTTTCCTTGATCTAGGTAGTCCATCCACGAAATCCTTCGTGACGCTTTACTACTTCTATTGCGGGGACCTCCAATGGGTGTAATAGCTCACCGGTCTTTTTATGACTTGGCCTTTAACCTGTTGGCAAAACATGCACCTTGGGACAAACTCGGCCACCTCCTCGGGTGATGTGCATCTTCTAGAACCTTCTTTCTCTCATCGCGTCTTAGCTATCCCTTGTCATCTATAGCGAGGTGTCTTAACATCTCGCCTCGAATCAACTTGTCCATGATCTCGACTAACTGCGGGTCTTCTTTCTGTGAAGTCCCTACTTGATCCAGAAGGGTAGGTCTAAGCTCAAGGGACGCTAACTAACTAATTAAACTGAGAGAACTTCTTACTTCAATTTTCCTCGTCGGAGCTTTCCGGTCTTGAACCGCGGCCATTTTAGCGGGATCCACCGCTAAGCCTTGCTTAGAAACTATGTGCCCAAGAAATCTAACTCCTTTTTCTCCAAAATGACACTTGGAGAACTTGGCCTTCAACTGATGCGCTCTAAGCGTATCCATCACCTCCATGAGATGCCTTGCGTGCTCTTCCTCATCCTTAGAGAAGATCAGAATATCATCTACGGAGACCACGACAAACTTGTTCAAGAACTCCCTGAACACCCTACTCATCAAGTCCACCAAATATGCGGGTGCATTTGTCAAACCGAATGGCATGACCAGCCATTCTAAGAATCTATCTGGAGTTCTGAACGCAGCTTTGTCTATACTATCCTCAGCTACTCTGAGCTGATGGAATCCAGTAGCAAGATCAAGAGAGAACAGATGTTCCTACAAACTGATCAATCGGACCATCGATCCTTGGTAATGGTTGTCTATTCTTCTTGTTCAACTCACGATAATCAACACATGGGCGAAGCGAACTGTCCATATTAGTAGCGAATACTACTAGAGCACCTTCCTCGGAAATGCTTCACCGAATGGAGTTCTTCTCAAGCAACTCCTTCACTTGCTTACTTTAGCTCCCGTCTCACGGGACCATGTGCCTTACCGGCCACATAACTGGCTTGGCATTATCAACCAGATAAATGCGGAAATCTATCTCTCGTTTAGGGGTAACCCCCTTCACTTCACCCAAGATATCAGGATATTCTCGGACCACCCTCACCGATTGCAAATTATCGATAGACGAGTCGAGGGATTTAAGATAACACAACATGACTAGACTCATAGGGGTACTAGAAATTCCTAGGGTATTACCGAGGCGAGTCATGAGCCTCACAACCCTATGCTCAAAAATCAAGAATGGCTCCAAAACTGGACAACCAACCCATGGTAAAAATCAACTCATACCCCATGAAACCGAGAATACAAGCATTACACGAGAACTCTACCCTAGAGATAGAGTTTTTCAAATCCACGTAGATAATAGACAAGTGGGCGAAAACCCCAATTGGATTTGAAACACACACGGGATCACAAACTAGACTAGTGCTCAGGTGCAAACTTTCAACTAGATCAGATGAAATAAGCTATGCGATGCACCAAAATCAAACAAGGTACGAACAGGAAAATCAGAAATGTATACAAGGCTTTTTACAGAAATACTACCTCGATCGGGAACTGGAGCGACATTGAGAGCATGAACTTGCCCTCCCGAAGGTCCAGCACGCTGAGTCTGACCCTGGCCTTGCCCTCGCTTCTTCGGGCAATCCCTAGTGAAGTGTCCAAACTCACCACAATGAAAGCATTCGCCCTTCTTCCTTTTCCTCTTCTTACACTCCTTAATGAGATGCCCAACTAAACCGCAATAATAGCACTTTCCCTTTTTGTTATTGCCCTTGTTGTTGTCCCCCTTGTTGCCTTGACTCTTGTTCTTGTTCTTATTGCCTTGACTTCTCTGACCACTTGGATTACCCTGATTTCCTTTCCACTGGGAATCAGTCTTCTTGGCTTGAGTATCATTCATCTTGATCTCCTTCTTGCCACTCCCATTCTCTTCATTGAGTAGGGCCATATTCACCAAACTTTCGAAAGTTGCCCCCAAGGGTATATGAGTCATGGCTAAAACATGTAATGGCTCGCTTAATCCTAGGGCAAAGTATAGGGCCTTCTTCTGAGCTGTGTTGACCAAGTCTAAACCGACCCGAGCCAGTTGATTAAACTTATCTATGTATTCTCTAATAGTCATGTCCCCTTGCTTCAGTGATAGGAACCTTAGTCCAAACTTTCCCCGAAAGTCTTCCCAAGTCTCAATTGGCCTAGTAACGGTGGTGACCACCCACCAACGTGCAGCTTCTTCCTTTAGCAACCACACTGCTAATAAAACCTTTCTACGGTCATCTATATCAAAGAAGGTAAAAAGATCTTCGGTTTCTTTCAACCAATTCCTTGCCTCTACATAAGTCTCGGTTCCAAAGAAATTCTTGCAACCCATCGCCTTAAAATCTTGGCAAATCTTTGCGAAGTCAGCTTGAGGATGCTGAGGGGGAGGAGGAAGAGGAACCTCAGCGACAGGAGGAGGAGGAACATCTGCGGGGCCGGCTTCGGTCGCCCTAGCCTCCAAAAGTCTCCTATACCAAACAGGTACGTGTACTCCTTCCGGAATAGCAGAGTTATCGGCCATACTGAAAACGAAGAAAAAGATAGATTCAGAGTGGAGGAAAACGAAGGAATTTTTGCTAATGGCTTTTTGGGGAATAGCCTTTAAAATAAACTAGACTTTTCTTTGGAAAATACTTTATACTTGGTTTTGAAAATAGTTTTCCAAAAGTTTTAAAAACCTTTTTGTTCCTTCTCGTAAACCATATGCTCTGATACCAAATGTAACACCCCACCTCCATCGATACCACTCTTGCAAGGGCACTGACTTTGGAGGGGCGTTTGAATCAGGTAAACATGCATAATGATATATCAAGGCAGAACAAGAACATATGTATATATGTAAACAGAGTAAATAACATAGATAAAACAGCGGAAGATTTTAAACCATTTCAAAACAAGTCTGGTACAACATAATGTCAATTTTCCAAAATAACAAGTCTAGTACATAAAATAACATCAACTAAGGAAAACATAAAGTAGCTATCCCCAAAGTGAAAAAAAAACCATAGCGAGCTCAAGTCCAAAGCATACATGAGCTATCCAAGAAAAGCAGGTAAGATCCAAGCTAAGCTCCTGTATTCTCTCCCTGAGAACCTGGGGGGGGGGGGGAACGGAAGAAAAGAGGCAAAAGAAAACAGGTCAGTCAAAAAGACTGAGTAAGCCCTACTACAATCAATGTAAACTGATAAAGTTAACTGACATGAGCAGCAGATATGAACGTAAGGATAACAACATGATGATTATCTATCAAGGTAGATAAAGGTGTCATCGCATGATCAGGATTAAGGTTTTGCACCACAGATGTACTAGCAAACTAACATGACTTGAATAACAAGTATTGATCCCTTGGCCCACGCTTTGGCCCAATAACATGAAGTGACCCTCATACGAGGTCCAAAGTGTAAACTAGAAGTGATCCCAGTGATCCCCAGGCCCAAGTTTTGGCCCATCATTAGGAATGACCCAAACCAAGGTCCAACTAGCACTGTCTAGTCGATCGGCTCCCTAAGCCTAACTCGTCAAGTGTCTGTGTCATACGGCCCAACTACGAAGTGTAGCTAAACTGTGCTAGGTCCACCCTAGGGTGTATCCAGTCCTAGGGTGTCAACCACTGACACAAACTAAGCACGCACAGTTTAAACCTACTGGTGCCCGTGCCTGCTTTTTCAACTCCAGACCATGTGCACGACCATGGCCCGCCTGAACCCACACCGGCGCACCTACTCAGCCGTCGTTTTGGTCGCTTACATGGCATCCAGTAATCGTGCCCCTCCCTAGCCTAGTCCCTAGGGTATCATGATACAACTAAGAGGGTTACTGGTGCAAAGGACCACGTAACTAGGGTTTCCTTAATGGGTTAAACGTGGTTAACCCAACTCATTCAAGTACCAAGTTGGTTAAGTGTACCCAAGGTTCATGACTTAACCCTACCAACCCATCGTGTTTCATTGGTTAATTGTTCAAGCGGTCCATGACTTAACCCTACCAACCCATCGTGTTTCATTGGTTAAGTGTTCAGGCGGTCCATGACTTAACCCTAATCACGAGGCATTAATTAATTAATGCGCCTTAACCTCTCACATTGGACTTTGTTGTGGTTACTAGTTAAGCCGGGCGGGTCCGGGTAGCTTTACACCACAACTTGGTCTAACCTCGGGTTCAAGGTACCACATGACCAACTTCTCACATTGGGTCTTATTGTTTGTAGCAACTAGTTAAGCCGGTCGGTTCCGGGTAGGTTTACGCTACAAACTCAACCCAACCTCGAGTTGGCCACACTTATCTTTTCTAAGTGTCATGTCCATCATGTTTCCAAAACATGTTACAAATTTTCAAGCAATTGGGTAGACCTAACTTAATAGGTAAATTCCCAATGGGTAGACCTAACTTAATAGGTAAATTCCCAAGCTTATGTTTTTAGGTCTTTTAAGTTTACCCAACCCCAAACGCAATCCCATCGCTTACATATCGCAATAGCTTATAAAGGATAGAAAGAGGGAACTTGGCATAATTATGACATAAAAGTGTTGAAGCCACAAGTTCAACATGGTGGCATATGAAAGGTTCATGCGTTCATACACTTGCATATTACATTTTTAGGCCCAAAAAGCATGCATAACATGATAACATGAACCACATGACCATCCCAAACTTGCATAACATACTTGCATATCATATGACAACTTGTATACCAAACTTGCATAAACAAACTTGCATAACATATGACAACTTGCATATCAAACTTGCATAATAAAACTTGCATGATATATGTCAACTTGCATATCATACTTGCATAAACAAACTTGCATAACATATGTCAACTTGCATATCATACTTGCATAAACAAACTTGCATAACATATGTCAACTTGCATATCATACTTGCATAAACAAACTTGCATAACATATGTCAACTTGCATATCATACTTGCATAAACAAACTTGCATAACATATGTCAACTTGCATATCATACTTGCATAAACAAACTTGCCTACTAAAACTCGCATAACTTATGACAACTTGCATATCGTGCATTTAACTTCAAAGTTCAAGTATGAGAGGAATAGGGCTTACAATGCTTATGCGGACTCAAATGAGTATAGCAAATGTAAGAAACCCCTTATGCAACAAATTAAAACCCCAAAAATGCAAGCAAACTTGATCAAGACTCCTCCTTTATGATGCCAATAGAGAAACAAGACTTTAATGCAAGCTAAAGAGGATCATACAAGCCTAAATACACTTGTATGCATGGAAATCTCTTAAAAATTTGTTTAGGAATTGTATGAAGAGAGTGGAGGCCATGAGAGGTTTGATTTTGACATAGTTTAGTTGCTAGAATGAATAATGAATGATTTAGGGTAGGTTAGGGTCTTATTTATAGATTAGGCTAGTGATTTAGACCATAGGATTAAACCCTAGTTCTCATCTCAACCCTCCAAATCGAATCTGGCCCCCAAGCTCAACACATTCTCAAAAATGGTGCACTAGGCAGACCTGGCCGTCTGAGCCAAGTCGACAAGGCTGTCGACCTGGTCTGACCCAGTCGACTCCCAAGTCGACAGGGCTGTCGACTTGGGTACTGTGGCGGGAATTTTCCCGCCTGGCCCAACTGGCCCAATTTTTCCAATTTCAAGTTTGAATTTGAAATCTGTTTTTACCTTGGAATTTTCTGAAAACTTCGTTGGGCCTTAATCGGGTCATACGGACTCCGATTTTCGAAAACTCGGACTCTATTTCGCGTATTTTTCCGAGACGAACGCAATGGCATAGCCCGTTTCCCTTGATTCAGATTGCAGAATTAAATTCTGCCTCGATTTACGTTATAACAGGTTATTGAAAATACGGGTTGTTACAATAACTAAGATAACAAGATAAATCAAGTCTAGCATCGCATATTCAAGATTCGCTGCACCAACTGTACTAGTATTCTAACCCATGTCAAGTATTAACCATGAAATGATCCGTTGGCCTAATATCATGAAATTACCCATTACGGGATCCTACAGTACGATCTACTAATCGATCGGCTCCCTACAAGTTTTAGCTCGTCATGTGTCTGTGTCATACGACCCAATCACAAAATGTAGTCACCTTTGCTAGGTCCACCATAGGGTGTATCAAGCCCTAGGGTGCCAACCATCGACACGAATCAAGCACGCACAGTGTAAACCTACTGGTGCCCAATGCCTTCTTTTTCAACTACGGACTACGTGCACGAGCATAGTCCGCCTGAACCTACAATGGCGCACCTACTCAGCCGTCGTTCTGGTCGCTTACAATCAGCCCAATAATCGTGCCCCACCCTGCCTAGTCCCAGGGTATCGTGATACATCTAAGTGGGTTACTGCTGAAAAGGACCGCGTAACTAGGGTTTCTAATGGGTTAAGTGTTGTCATTCAAATTCGTGACTTAACCCTACCAAATCATGTATCAAGTTGGTTAAGTGTGTTCAAGCGGTTCATGACTTAACCCTGTCGAATCATCGTGTCAAATTGGTTAAGTATATTCAAGTGGTTCATGACTTAACCCTATTATGTGGCATTAATTCATTAATGCACCCCAACCTCTCACATTAGACTAGTTGTTGTGGTCACTGGATTTGTCGGGCGGTTCCAGAAAGATTTACACCACAACATAGTCTAACCTTGGGTTTTACATGCGATATGACCAACTACCCACATTGGATCCTATTTTTTGCAGTCACTGGATTCGCCGGGCGGTTCTGGGCAGATTTACACTGCAAACTCAACCCAACCTCGAGTTGGCCATTTTCAAGTTCGTTCTAGAGTCATGACCATGTTCAAGTCTCATATCAAGTTCGTGAAAAGTTTCAAGGTAAGTTTCATGTCCATATTCTGGTTCAAGTTATAACAATGTTCATGTTTCAAGTTCATAGTAAATTCAGGTTTTGCCTAATCTACCCAACCGCATTCCCATCGCATGTAAACTCGAATCGATACAAACAAATCTAATTAGGGCATAACATAGAAAGAACTGGCATAAGGTGGCAAAAGTGATTACAAGTCAAGCATGGTATACCTTGAGATAAATGATTACAACAATACTGGCATATGGAATAGTGGTCTCAAATATCAAATCTAGCAAAATAGTGTGATAGTCATGGTAACAGTTGACATAAGATAATAACCCCAAACTTGTGAGTAACAACTGTCTCAACATCACAGGCATGAATATTAAGGACATTAAGGGTTTTAGATCTACAACATGTATAGGCCCCAAATCAATTTCATGCAAATATTCCTACAAGTCAAGATTCAAGATGAATAGATCCAAGTTGAACAAATAGTAGATCCAAAATAATAGATCCAAAATAAACAATGATAGATCCAAGATATACAATGATAGATCCAAGGTAATTATCATACTTAGGTTCAATCTCGATTTATAACATGTCCATATTAAGTTTAATGTTTAGATCTAAAAGTAGCCGGGGCTTACAGATCGTGGTTTGAGAATTAGAAAACAAAGAGGCGATGTTGAATCTCAAGTCTAACAGAAATCCCCCAAACAGCAATACTCTACACGTAGCCTTGTTGGAGAAGAAGCAATCCCTTTTCACTAACTTTTCAACCCGGGTTTTAGCAGCATAAGGCCAGAGAGAATTTGTGTAGAGAGACTAGAGTTAGGGGCTGTTTATATAGGGTCAGGCCAACGAATTTAGACAGAAATCGAACTAGAAACATCAGAGTGAATTCTGACTCAAAAATGGGCTCGGCAACCAGGTCGATTCTATGGTCGACCTGGCCCTGGGCAGGTCGACCTGGTCTTGGGCGGGAAATTTCCCGCCCAGTCCGTTTTGGGGTTTGAATTCGAAATTTGAATTCGAATTCTGAGCTGTTTTGAAGTTGAAAATTTCTGAAAATTTCGAAGGGTCATAACTTGATCATACGGACTCCGATTTTCGAAAACTCGCACTCATTTCCAAGCAGAATTTCGAGACGAACGTAATGGCGTAACCCGTTGCCCTTGATTCTTATCTTGAAAATTAATTATGTCTTGATTTATGGTTATAACACGTTATAAAAATTCGGGTTGTTACACAGAAATTCAAATATCTACACAGTATTTTGCTTAAATATAATATTTTATTTCGATATTCAGCAGTACAGATTTTCAACCCCACTATTTGCTCAACACTGTATTTCGCTGAAATAAATTTCATTCATATACATTTCACTTGTTACACAGCTCCTCATTACAACACTTTGTTTATATAACTCATATATACATTCTTTTACACATTGACACATTTATAGACACATCGAAACAATTCACTGACTCAACACTGTCTTCAGTCTTCACTGTTAGTCCAATCTTCACAGTCTCCTAGTCAGTCCTGTCATGTCAGTCCAGTCATCATGTGCCTACCTATCACAATGAAAAACACACAGTACACTGCAATAGAATTTAAACTGAATAAATACGAATATAAATTGTATTTTTAAAATTTTATTTGCCTCAGGTTTCTGGTGTGTTTCTCATCATTTTTCACGACTTGATCTGATTCATCTGTGACAAGACAGCTTGTGATATTCACAGTGAAACACTGTAAATACCACAAGGTAGCCAGCTTTGTATATACAGGGACATGAAAACTGGTTTGATCGACTGCATATACACACATGCATATATATACACGTGTGTACTGCCTCGCCAATCAAAATTCTGTGCGCAACCGAGGAGTAGCCACGTGGACCATCTCAACTCAGTGCAAATCAGCATGGAAATGGTCGAAATTAAAACAGCTTGCAAATCAACTCAAAACATATGATCAAACACAGCAGATCACTCAAAATGAGGTGATCTACATGGCAGATCGATTCATTAAAACATGTCAATCAAGATCAAGTGGTGCTACAGCAAATAATTCAGCAAACTAATGAATGAAACATGTATGAGTGCAAACACATGTTTCAGCAGTGGTGAACATGAGTTGGTGGAAATCTGTTTCAGCATAAATGATAAAATGCAAAATACTTCATGAGGAACATGCTTTTCAGTTTCACAATCAACAAAAGAGTTACAGCAAGTAAACTATCACAAGTGTCAAGAGAGCAAATGATATACAGTGGTGCAACAGTGCACGTAGCATCGTCGAGGCAGGACAAAGCAACAGATTTCATATGCTCAGATAAGTATGTTTTAGCAAGGTATCAAAGAAGTACATGTGTATATATGACATAAAGAGCTCATATTGTCATGGTCGAGACAGTGCAATATTACATGGTGAACAAGATACACATCATTCATACATGATCAAAACAAAATGTGTGTCAGTTCAGGCAAAAATGCATGGACAAAATTTGAGATCAGCTTCAGATAATATGATACAATATGGCAGATCAACACAGGCTCAAACAATGGCTAAAGCAGTAAACACAAAGCAGTTTTCAAGTTCAACAATCAAGTAGGAGGTGCAGTGCATATACACATGAAAGTGTAGCAAAGAAAGTGCAGCATTCAAAGCCAAATTGGTCAAGCACTTATGCAGCCAGTGAATCAGAGAGAATGACATGTGGCAACATATAGGAATTCAATCAGTTCAGTGGAATCATGCAAGTGCTAGTGAATGAATCAACCCAAACAGCAAATGTAAGAGGGATACATGTGCACATACAGATTGGTAGCAACAAACAAAAGCCAAGAATAAATCAGTTCACTCAAATTTGGCAAGTAATTTTCATTAATGAATTCATGTATATTTATCTTCAAATATATTCAGTCATATATGGCATGGGATCATACAATTTTCCATATACAACAAATCCAAGCATGCACAATGGAAGAAAGCAAATATGGTGAATGATTCATATATGGTATGATAATTCAGCATTCACAAATCTTTCTAGGCAATTTAATTTGAGCAAGGCAACAAATTCAAATGGGACCGTGAAAAATAATTTCCAGATTTGAAGAAGTCAGAGAAATATTTTTGAAAAGAGTTAATTTGGTTTCAAATATTTAGAAATTCAGGTATGGCAAGAAATTCAAATCTGATTAAATCACGCAAGTGATAATGTTTCAAGAGGCCACAACTTAAATAAACGCAAATCAATCAAGCCATAAAAATCAAGATCGAATTTATCAGCAAAAGCAAAAGGGGAAACCGCAATCAACCAGGCCAAGTCACAATTATGAAATCAGAGATTTAAAGGATTTGAAATCCTATTTAACACCAATCATCACTGGCATTTCATGCATCGAAAACCACAAGCAATTAAAAAGAAATTCGAAGAGAAAATACAGGAGAACTCACAATTTTGCATGAGAGTTTTTCGATCGCAACAATATCCCAAATCGTTGTCAATAAGGAGCAAACGCGAAGCAATCAAGATCCGAATATCATCTGATTCCAAGCCACAAAGAATTGGAATAAATTCTAGAAGCAATCGACTTCGATTTGGGGGCAGAAAGAGAAACCCTAGGCCGCTATTTTTTGGCAAAGGGATTGGATACAATGCAAATGAAGGGGTCGGCCTACATTTAGCTTGGCTAAGCTTTTATTTATTTTTAAAGGGCCTAGGGTTTTCTTTTTAATTTGTATTTGTATTGGTTTAGATTTTGTTGTTTTTATTTTGTTTTGAAAAACCATCTGACTAGTTCTAGAGTTTGTAAAATTTAGGGGAATCAGTCAGGGTGTTGACTGACAGTTGCTAGAGTCTATAAAATCTAGGTTACTGGTTACGGGGCCGTAATCAGGGAAAATCTGATCGAGGGGATATCGGTTAGTCTAGGGCTTTGAGCATAGGGTTAGAATAGGAGCAGGGTTTGCGAGTGTACATGGTCTTGTATGTGGGATCTGTTCTATCACCTAGTAGAAACCTTAGGAATGCAGCAGTAGGCAGGGTTTTGCCGCAGCTGGGTATATCTGTGTGTGATTTATTTTCTGCATTTCTGTTTCTGCTATATTCTGTGATCTGTTTATTATTATATATCCCGTTAGATTTTTAATTTAGTTAAAAACCGTGATAAACCCCATTCACCCCCTCCCCCTCTAGGGTTAATCTAGATCCAATAAGTGGTATTGGAGCAGGTATTTTGTTAACTCTAGAGCCATGGGTCACTAGTTGTCAGTCTTCTGAGAGTCCGTCCAGTGATATTCCAATTATTTTCAATGGGACAGTTTTTTTATAATTTGGAGATCAAATTTTGAATCATATTTAAAATCTGTTAATTTTGAATATTGGAATATTATTGAAAATTTGGGAGATACATTAGATAAGAAGAATAAAGTTTTAAATGCTCGTGTTATGCATATTATTTATTCTTTTCTTGGTAATGATCAATTAAAATTTATCTCTCATTGTTTAACTGCGCAGGATATTTGGAAAACTCTCATCACGCATTGTGGAAAATCTGACGACTGCTCAAAACCCCAGAATGACAACTCAACTTCAGATCTATGCTTGACAAGTTTTACAAAAGATAACTCAGATGGATCAGCCGATGGAGACTCAATAGACTGTGAAATAGAAAATTTCTCTTATGAAGATCTGGTTTATTTTTGTGCTGATTTAACTAAATCTATTGATAAACTTCAGCTGAAAAATAAATCTTTGAAATCTAAGAATCTTGAGTTGACTAGCAAAAATCAACGTTTGGAATTAAAAATTGAAAATGTCATGAAATTTGAAAATTCTGATTGTAAAAATTGTTTGAAATTAAAAACAGATCTCACTCATCTCAATAATAACATTCAAAGGCTTGAAGAAGAAATTCTAATTTTAAAAGATAACAGGATTGAGCTGAAAGATGCAAACAATTGTTTACAAAAGGAATTTATAAATTTTAAGGATACCAAAAGTTCCAAACATGATATTGCTGAAAATAATAGTTTGTTGAAAATAGATCTGATTTTGAAAAAGCTTGAAATTGAGATTGAAAAATTCAAAACCTTTGAAAAACTTGAATCTGAAAAACAAAATCATTTTGAACTTGAAATTTCCGAATCCCAAGCCAAAATTAAATTGCTTGAAAATGAGAATTTGGTTTTGAAACAGTCCAATGCTGAACAGAAGATCGCTATAAATAATTGCCCAAATTTATTAAAAGAAAATAGCGATCTAAAATCCAAAATTCAATGATTAGAATCAACTTTGGATAAATTTTCTAATGGGGAAAAATCGTTGAATATGCTGTTACAAAACCAAGTTTCTATTGGAAATAAATCTGGTCTTGGCTTCGGGAAAATTGATATTTTTGGAAAACAAAATTCAAGTGATTTGAAAAATCTCTCAAACTGCTTTGGAAAGAACTGCTTTGAAAATTTGAACTCTGAAAATTTCAAAGGTTTTTTGAATCAAAATTGTGATGAGAAATCGTTTTATAATAAATCATTTAAACATTCTTGGATCCCATGAAATAAGCGGCCTTCTTCAAATTCAAACAGATTTGGGTTCCTGAGGGTATAAAGGTACATTCTAATGGTTTGTTATACAAACAGGTTTGGGTACCAAAAGTGGTAAACATATTTCAGAATGATTTTACAAATTTTGTTAGACCACTTGATTCTATCAACTGCTAGGTACCAGTGAAGGCTGAGGAACTGCTTTGGGAAAGAAAATTTGAATTTAAGCTATTTCACTTCTCTGGCTTGTTTAGAGTTCCTTAGCCAAGACTGTTGAGTTAGAGATTTTAAGTTACATTGGATTCTGGTATGATTTCTAAACTCACTTTGTAAATTTTTTCTTTTTCTTTGTATATTCCTCCTTTTACCCCTTCCTTTTATTTTCTTCATCTCTTCTGTTTTGTTTTGTCACTACCATATATTTTTGTCTTTCTTTGGTACTTTTTTAAACATCAAATTGTAGAATTCATATTCTCTGGAAATTCACTTTATTTGAATAGAACTCTCATATTCTAATTATTTCCAGATCTTGAATTAAAATTTGTAAATATTTCTGCAGTTGTTTTGAAGTTTATTTTCTGATTCTTGAATTTCTAACAGTGCTGAAGCATTCATATCATATCTTGAACACTGTTAGTATAAATTCTAAAATTTTGAAGATCTGAATATTGAATGAAATTTCACATATATCTGCTGTTTTGAGTTTCTTCTAATTTATTTTAGAAAAGCTTGAAATATTATACTCATTACAACACTCTGTTATTTATCAGTTGTGATAATTTCGTTATTTTTCAGATTGGCTTGGAAATTTTGAATTATCTAGAATCAGTGATACATCTTGAAATTCATCTTTATTCATGATCATTATTGTTGAAATTTGTTTGTTTGAAATCATCTGAAATTCTAGATATTTTGAATATCACACACCACTTAAATTTGAAATTATCAATCTTGTGTGAATAATTCATTATATCTCAATCTTGATATTGATTCAAGTGATTTCAAATAAATTATTTTTAATTTTTTTTGGATCATGAATTATTACTCAAATATGATGCAAATGATCTAAAATTACTCTTGTGCTTGTCAGAAATTCTTGTGAAAAATTCTTTGAAAATCCGGTCTTAAATCTCTTTGTTATTTCATGATTATTTGTTTTGAATATTTGTTCATTTAAAATCATTTGAAATTATTGATTTATTGAATCTCACACATATCTTGAATCTGAAATTAATAATCTGGTGTAATTGATTACTGAATCTTGAGAGTTTCATATTCCTCAAATGATTTCAAATAAACGATATTTTTAATCATTGGATCATGAATTATCTTTTGTGACCTTTAGAAACATCCTCTGACAAGTCTGAGTTGATATTGTTTAATGTGCTTCTCTGGTACTGTCTTTGGAAAATGTTTTCAAATAACTGCCTGTTTTGTGAATGCTCTGATAGATGAAATTATTGTTCCTAATTTGTTATCTTGTCTGCTTAGGCTTTGGGCTTAAATTTCTTTCGTTTGTGATATCCTTGTTTGTCTCCAGTGTCTTATTACAATCCTCATTGATAGAGACACCAATTGGTATCAGAAGTGCTGAATTATTTTTTATATTTTTAATCCCTCCTGTGTTGTACAGATCTTTTCAATTTCCTCTTGTAACTAATTTTCAATTTTAAAGTTATTTATTGATTATTCATTCAGAAATTGAAATCAATATCCAAATTGAACTTTATTTAGAATTCATCAAAATTATTATCATATTTTGAAATTGTGATGAATTGTGACTGTAGCATATTTCACAACAAGAGGAGATTTATTTAGATTTTCATGATGGTTGAATATTTATTATAATATCTTTGAACTGGCAATTATTTCACGACCATCTCCTTTATCTATCATCATTCTTCATCCATCTGTTTTAATATAAATGTGGAGAGTTTAATATTTGTGATGGAATTGTGGTTATACTATTATTCAGAATTAGTGATAATTGAAAATTTTCAACGATCTCGGTATAGTTGATCTTATTTCATAATATGATTAATTAGAAATTTATTTCACAAACCATTTCTGTACCTATCACATTTCTATCATCCATATTGGTTTTATATACTGAGGAGTTTTTCATTTTGAAACTGAAAAAAATAAATATATAATTAATACATAAGTGTGTCTCTAACCTCATTTAAAAATCCAAGCTCTGGTCATGCATGGTTAAGAGAAAACTTATAATTTAAGCTGTGACTCACCTCATTTAAAAATCCAAGCTCTGGTTATGCGTGGTTAGTGTGCTCTTAAATAATACAACAACAAAGCCATATGTCCCAAACAAGTTGGGGTTGGCTAGATATGGAACCCAAAAATAAAATAAAAATAAAAGAAATAATAATGATAATAATATATATACAAGGGTTTAATATAACCAAACAGATAAAAGGTTCAATAAAAGTAAAATAAAGTCTAAAATAGTAAAGAAAAAAAAAGTAAAAAGGTTCAACAAAGTGAAATAAAGTCTTTAAAAAACCTAAGGTTCTGCTACATGGATTGCCAACTTCCATTACCTCCTATCCACTACCAGCTCTTCAGATATACTCCAATAACGTAAATATCTCTTTATTATCTCCTTCCATGTCATTTTAGGTCGGCCTCTACCTCTCTTTGGGCCTTCTATGCGGCCTATAATTCCAACGCGCACAGCTGCATCGTATGGTCTACGTTGGATATGTCCAAACCATCTCAAGCGATGTTGGACTAACTTCTCTTCAATAGGTGCAACCCCAAGTTTTTCCCGAATATCCTCATTTCTAATCCGATCTCGTCTGGTATGCCCACAACTCCAGCACAGCATCCGCATCTCTGCTACACTTATCTTCTGGACGTGTTGCCTCTTGGTAGGCCAAAATTCTGCACCATATAACATTGCAGGTCTGATTGATGTCCTATAGAACTTTCCTTTAAGCTTCTGAGGAATCTTCCTATCACAGAGAATGCTAGATGCTAGTCACCATTTCACCCATCCTGCTTGAATTCTAAAACTAACATCCTTATCAATCTCCCCATCAAACTGCAACATAGATCCTAAGTATCGAAACGACTCCTTCTTGGTGTATAAAAAAATCAGTTTATCAATCCATTTTCTAACCTGTGAAATGTGTTAATATTTTATGACGTATTATGATTTGTTGAGTGATAACTATTGGGATTTGAGAGTATTTGATTTTGTCACTTAAATTGAATTATTAATTATAGTCCAAATCCGTCATTGTGTTTTGAACTTCATTTTTTTAAAAATCTTTTGAAAATAATTGGAAATGATTTGTTTTTAAGACTCTCCCCATTTTATATAAAATTCATCGTAAATCTGTCATTCTCTACAATGTGAAATATGTCACCTTTTCTCAGAATATTATGATTTTTTTTTTGACTGATTGTGATTTATGATGACCGTTCTTCCTCTTTAGCCGAAATTATATGTTTATTCATTTTTTTCATCTATATTTTAAACTCTGTATCCTTTTGATGATAACAAAAAGGAGGAGAATGGATTGATAATTTGATTTATGAGTGAATATTTTATAAATATTTTTAATTTTGAAAATTTATTATTATTCATACATTTCACTCATGCACAGTTATAAGGGGATATGTCTGTTGTAGAGGGAGCTAATAAATAGGGGGAGTTTAATATTCGCTGTCAAACACATTTGTTGTGCTCAAAATCTTTTATTTGTTTGTCATCATCAAAATGGGGAGATTGTTGTATATAACGTAGTTGTATACACAATTATATGTTTTTTGTTTGATGATAACAACCAAATAAATATTACTTTAAATGTGTTTGTTACTGTACTGTTTTATATATACATCACAGACAGAAATATAATATTTATATTTAAACATAATGCATCTATACAGAAATTCAAATATCTACACAGTATTTTGCTTAAAAATAATATTTTATTTCGATTTTCAGCAGTACAGATTTTCAACTCCACTATTTGCTCAACACTGTATTTCATTGAAATAAATTTCATTCATATACATTTCACTTGTTACACAGCTCCTCATTACAACACTTTGTTTATATAACTCATATATATATTCTTTTACACATTGACACATTTATAAACACATTGAAACAATTCACTGACTGAACACTGTCTTCAGTCTTCACTGTTACTCCAATCTTCACAGTCTCCTAGTCAGTCCTGTCACGTCAGTCCAGTCATCATCTGCCTACCTGTCACAATGAAACACACATACACACACAATACACTGCAATAGAATTTAAACTGAATAAATGCGAATATAAATTTTATTTTTAAAATTTTATTTGCCTCAAATTTCTGGTGTGTTTGTCATCATTTTTCATGATTTGATCTGATTCATCTGTGACTAGACAGCTTGTGATATTCACAGTGAAACACTGTAAATACCACAAGGTAGCTAGCTTTGTATATACAGGGACAGGAAAACTGGTTTGATCGACTGCATATACACACATGCATATAAATACACATGTGTACTGCCTTGCTAATCAAAATTTTGTGCGCAACCGAGGAGTAGCCACATGGACCATCTCAACTCAGTGCAAATCAGCATTGAAATGGTCGAAATTAAAACAGCTTGCAAATCAGCTCAAAACATATGATCAAACACAACAGATCACTCAAAATGAGGTGATCTACATGGCAGATCAATTCATTAAAATAGGTCAATCAAGATCAAGTGGTGCTACAGCAAATAATTTAGCAAACTAATGAATGAAACATGTATGAGTGCAAACACATGTTTCAGCAGCGGTGAACATGAGTTGGTGGAAATCTGTTTCAGCATAAATGATAAAATGCAAAATACTTCATGAGGAACATGCTTTTTAGTTTCACAATCAACAAAGGAGTTACAGCAAGTAAACTATCACAAGTGCCAAGAGAGCAAATGATATACAGTGGTGCAGTAGTGCACGTAGCATGGTCGAGGCAGGACAAAGCAACAGATTTCATATGCTCAGATAAGTATGTTTCGGCAAGGTATCAAAGAAGTACATGTGTATATATGACATAAAGAGCTCATATTGTCATGGTTGAGACAGTACAATATTACATGGTGAACAAGATACACAACATTCATACATGATCAAAACAAAACGTGTGTCAGTTCAGGCAAAAATGCATGGACAAAGTTTGAGATCAGCTTCAGATAATATGATACAATATGGCAGATCAACACAGGCTCAAACAATGGCTAAAGCAGTTTTCAAGTTCAACAATCAAGTGGGAGGTGCAGTGCATATACACATGAAAGTGTAGCAAAGAAAGTGCAGCATTCAAAGCCAAATTGGTCAAGCACTTATGCAGCCAGTGAATCAGAGAGAATGGCATGGAGCAACATATTGGAATTCAATCAGTTCAGTGGAATCATGCAAGTGCTAGTGAATGAATTAACCCAAACAGTAAATGTGAGAGGGATACATGTGCACATATAGATTGGCAGCAACAAAAAAAAGCCAAGAATAAATCAGTTCACTCAAATTTGGCAAGTAAATTTCTTTAATGAATTCATGTATATTTATCTTCAAATATATTCAGTCATATATGGCATGGGATCATACAATTTTCCATACACAACAAATCCGAGCATGCACAATGGCAGAAAGCAAATATGGTGAATGATTCATATATGGTATGATAATTCAGCATTCACAAATCTTTCAAGGGAATTTAATTCGAGCAAGGCAACAAATTCAAATGGGACCATGAAAAATAATTTCCAGATTTGAAGAAGTCAGAAAAATATTTTTGACAAGAGTTAATTTGGTTTCAAATATTTAGAAATTCAGATATGGCAAGAAATTCAAATCTGATTAAATCACGCAAGTGATAATGTTTCAAGAGGCCACAACTTAAATAAACGCAAATCAATCAAGCCATAAAAATCAAGATCGAATTTATCAGCAAAAGCAAAAGGGGAAACCGCAATCAACCAGGCCAAGTCACAATTATGAAATCAGAGATTTAAAGGATTTGAAATCCTATTTGACACCAATCATCACTGGCGTTTCATGCATCGAAACAACCAATTAAAAAAGAAATTCGAAGAGAAAATACAGGAGAACTCACAATTTTGCATGAGAGTTTTTTGATTGCAATAATATCCCAAATTGTTGACAAGAAGGAGCAAACGCGAAGCAATCAAGATCCAAATATCATCTGATTCCAAGCCACAAAGAATTGGAATAAATTCCAGAAGCAGTCGACTTCGATTTGGGGGCAAAAAGAGAAACCCTAGGCCGCCATTTTTTGGCAAAGGGATCGGATACAATGCAAATGAAGGGGCCCGTCTACATTTAGCTTGGCTAAGCTTTTATTTATTTTTAAAGGGCCTAGGGTTTTCTTTTTAATTTGTATTTGTATTGGTTTAGATTTTGTTGTTTTTATTTTGTTTTGCAAAACCGTCTGACCAGTTCTACAGTCTATAAAATCTAGGGGAATCAGTCAGGGTGTTGACTAACAGTTGCTAGAGCCTGTAAAACCTAGGTTACCGGTTACGGGGCCGTAATCAGGGAAAATCTGATCGAGGGGATATCGGTCAGTCTAGGTCTTTGAGTGTAGGGTTAGAATAGGAGCAGGGTTTGCAAGTGTACATGGTCTTGTATGAGGGATCTATTTTATCACCTAGTATAAACCTTAGGAATGCAGCAGCAGGCAGGGTTTTGCCGATGCTGGGTATATCTGTGTGTGGTTATGTTTCTGCTATATTCTATGATCTATTTATTATTCTATATCCCGTTAGATTTTTAGTTTAGTTAAAAACTATGATAAACCCTATTCACCCCCCCTCTAGGGTTAATCTAGATCCAACAGAGTCCACCTGGGAATAGGTCACTCAGTTATGGGTCTTAAATGGTGAGCAAGTCCTACCTAAACCTGGGTTTAAAAATGTTTGGTACGGTCATTCCATAGGACTACCTATCCTATGGGAAATATTAAATGTCTAAGGAGATTATCCAATAAGGTTAGCTAGATGGTACAACAAGATTCCACCAACATTCCTATTGGTCTTAATCGATGAGATACCATCTTTCACCTTATGCAGGGTATGGGTTTTTATGCGAATGACAGAAGCCTTGACTAGTAGGACCCTATAGCTAGTGTCCTCTAGTTTGTAATAATTGTAACAACCCGCATGAATGGGCCTAAATTTCGACCTAGAAAAGGCCCATCGAAACTTAGACCCATTCTAAATGGGTTGTTGGTTCCTTTAAGGATTACATTTTCTTAGAATATGTACACAGATACTTCGAATGGAAACCTCACACAATGGAAAGAGAAAATATAATATTCAAATAAGATGTACCGTTTATTTAAAACCCACAGAAATACAACAGTCATAGTTACATCTGTTCAGTGGGTACATCAAATAGTTCATTCTCACAAGTTTCCAAAAGAAGTAAAGCAATAATTGCTAAAAATAACACAACTTTGTCTTCTTCATCGACTTCAATTAGACTTCGTCCATGGCTTTTTCCCCATCTACTGACCTGTTGGATATGTTAAGGAGAAGGGTTATAACATAAAGTTCTGTGTGGCTGAAATATGGTGTTACTTAATGTCCGTACCCTATATTTTTAGCAGGTTACATATGTCAAGGTATGTCTATGCAGCACACAACAAACAACAAGCTTCTAACCAATGGGGTGGATATCCAAGTCAATCGCCCATCAGTGTTTATAGGTTAGAGACCCAGTGATGTGGCATTCTCAGTCACTTATGGCCCTATTTGTAAAGACCCGTAACTTTTTATTTCGACCCCGAAACGAGCCCCACTGCCTTTCGTCCATAGCGTATTACCCCCATTCCGAACACAATGGGATATGTATCATAAGCTGATTCGATCATTTCGATCAGTTTTCGTCAAAATCAACATATAACTCTATATATTGAATTTGAACGCGCATTTCAATTTATCGAGGCCACATACTAACCCGAAAAATTCCAGAAAAATATTTTCTAGTTTCGTATTGACCATACGGTCCTAACAAAACTAGTTTCGTCAAATTCTGAGACCGTTAGAAAAATGGCCATTTTCCAGTCGATTAAAATCAACTAAAACTGGTCAAACGCGTTTTCCTTCGCCACGCTCACATATTGATTCGAAAAATTATGAAATTTGGAATCTAGCAATAACCTGACATCACGGATCCAACAAAAGTGGTTTCGTCGAAATCCGAGGTCGTTTGCAAAAATTCCATTTTTAAGGGCCTGAATTCTATAGCGACTATTCAGAATTTTCAACTGGACATATCTTTTGATTCCCGATTATGAAATTTTGATTTTTTGGATTCGTTGGAAAGATATTATCAATTAGATTCGAATATTTTTGGTTTCGCTAAAATCCGGTTTATTTTGCACCCGGTACATTCATTTGAAGTTTGGAATCGAATTATCGAACTACCGCGCCATTTTCAATTCCTTTTATAAATATAAATAAATATTTATATTCTATCAACGACGAATATAATATATACGTTCGAATTCTATTCAAAATAAATTTCTCGTCGATATTATTTAAAATAATTCATTTTAAATAATCTAAATTCGCTAAAATTGCCAAAATAAAATTTTTAAACTAGCCCAGATTTCCGGGTTATTACACTATTAAAGGTGGATTCTTATGATCCCTTATTACCCTGAGGTGGACCCTTGCCCTTTCAAACCCCGTCCTAATACGTTAACGTTCTTAAGTCTATACTCTCATTTGTAATATGAGAAGTAGTATTACGAACGTTACAACTTAACTGGTATTACCTAATAGGACACCTATGTCGCTTAAGACTTCCCTTAGACAGTTGGTGAGCATGCAATGACTATATATCTTTCAATTACCAATGTGTCCCTAGTTGAGCCCTTACAAGCTTCTAGAGGAAATGAACATCCCGATGAACTACCTTACTCTGTTATTGTTTTATGCCTAACTAGTTTTAAAGAAGGAGGACCCAAAGACCTACTTTAAGTCTAATAAGGGTGGGTCCCATGACTTTGGTTCCTCTCCAAGGAATAAACCTTCAGAGGGATCCTAGTCCTAACTACTTAAGACCCAAACTAGATGAAAAGTGAGTCAGCCACTTAAGACGTTCTCAAGGCGTAGTAAACTTGCCTATTTTCACACACAATAGACTTATATATATATATATATGTATATATATAACTATATATATATACACACTAGACCTCTCACATTAAACCGTATACCTGTAGATGCTAGATATGTCGGTCGGTTCCAGGAAGACTTCTACTACAAGTTGGCTTAACCTCATGTCTAGTATACTAAGTTTTTGAATGGTCTATGGCACCAAGACATCTCACATTAGTTGGGCCTACTTATGGTTGTTGGATTTGTCGGTCGGTTCCGGGCAGGCTACCACAAATGGCAACTGACCTCGTGTCTAAGTGTCACTATTTATATATATTTAAAGTCATCTATATATACACACATACAAGCAAACAAATATGTTTCTTATGGGGACATTTCAAATTCACATTCTAACCTAATCGCATTTATTACACTAATACAACGTTAATTACTTTCATATAAGTATAATAATAATAGCGCCTAATTAACATAAACATTTGTATAAACAGGGAAACATTCCAACGGGGTGGCAATTGTCAATTTGTCCAATTCAATGTATACAAATTATGTTTTCCAAACTTTTACTGCCATAACATAGGCATGATATATAGCATAATGACAAGATAACAAATAGTAGTGGATGGAAAATATACGTACAATTTCAACTTGCATCCTAGGCTTGTAGAAATGATTTCAATACTGAAAATAAATTAGAGTATTACATACTTATGCTTGTATGTTTATAATTCCTCTTTCACCTAATTCACCCTTTTTGGTGTTATGCACATAAAAATGCTTACATTTGACCTATTTTAATTATCAATGTGTATGGATTCAGAATCGGATCCAAACCAGACCAAATCATGTAATAATCAAATCTAAAACTTTTTAGGTTACATTCAAATGGTAAATAAAGGTGAACTACATAAATAGAAATAATAGTAGCAACACCCTTTTTCACCTTTAATCTAATATTAAAACCAAAAATCCATAAAACCCTAACCAAATCATGACAATTCATACGCAATTACAAGATAGAGGATTTGGGGTTTTTAATTTTTATATTATCGAATCTCCAAATCCTCCTAGGCATATCTTTTAACATGATAATCTAATAAAAACATGAATATGCCTTAAGTAAACGACGTTCTACTCACAGATCTAGGCAAAATAGAGAGAAATCTGTGGTAGATCCAGATCTGCACTAATTCTTTGCATTCAAGCATACTCCAATATCCTCCTAATTATATACATATAAGAGACATGTTTTAGAATCTTATACATATATGTTTATGTCAAATTCCAGAATACTAAACTTATGTAAATAAGCATAGGAATAGAGTTAGAGAATTAGAAGAAAATTTTAACCCTATTCTTTTATTTTTCTCTGGAATTTAATAATATTGGAGAGGCAGCATAGAGGCAAGGATAAAGAATGATTAGGGTTTTCATAGTGTGATAGGAGGGTAATATGTAGTTGCCCGTGTGAGCATAGACCATTGGATTACTTCGAATTAATCAAAGCCTTTAATTTATATATATCCTCATAGAAAAAGCCTAACTAGCCAAATTTATTGGGTTGTCCAACTGCCGAGTGGTCGACACTCCTTAACGGTGGCGGTCGACCCCTTCGGGGCTGGAACGCTCAATAAGGCTGCGTTGTTGAGTTGTTTATTTTAATTAATACGTTCTTTATTCTATTATTCTTATTCCATATATACAATATACTTTGTCCCCCGATCTTATCTCCAGTTCAAAATTTGAATCTCTTTCTTTATTTATAATTTATAATTTGGACACATATATATATTATCCATTTAATTATATATATATTCTGCGTTTACGGTCTAAATTCATTTGTCCATAACGTCTTTATACATTAACCGTTTTTAGCATATTATATATGAAAACGATGTAGAATTTTGCCACAAATCCAAATAAAATAATTTCGTAGCAAAATTCCTAAAGCTGCAAAATCTCATTTTCCAGCCTCATTATTTAATTTCTTATATTTATTTATTATTACTTATGAATTTTACGGGGTGTTACAATAACATTGAGTAAATCATCGAGAGGTATTAATGACAATAGGTCTGCCTATGGTCTTAAGGGATCGAGAGAATCCACCCTATCTATCATACGATAGAGAGGCGTTAAGTGGCTAAGTATACACACATGAGTAAACAAACACCATGGTTAGGAGTTCACTTTTCAGTTTAATAATTAGTTAATGATGATATAAAGGCTTCACAAACGTATGTGTAAATGTTCTATCTCAGTATCAATATAGTTAGGAATACTACCTTGAGAAGGGTAGCTAGAGTCGTGCATAAATGTTTACAAGGTTTGGTTAGAATTATTAGCCTTGGCAAGCATACATCTTTAGTTGAACCAAACGGGATACATGTAACAACCCGCAAATTCTGAACCATTTTAAAAATTTTATTTTAGAAATTTTATTGGATTTTTAATATTTAAAATAATTTATTTTAAATAATGACGACGAAAAATTTATTTTAATCGAAGTTAGAACGAAAATTTTAATTTAATAATAAAAGGAATTAGAAATAGCGCGGTAGTTTGAAATTTTGAATTTGAATTTTGACTGATTGTACAAGATGCAAAATAAATCGGATTTTAGTAAAACCAAAAATATTTGAATCTATTTAAAAATATCTTTCCAATGAATCAAAAAAATTGAAATTTCATAGTGGGAATTAAAAGTTATGTCCAGTTTAAAATTTCAAAATAGTCGCTGTACAATTTATATATATTTTTTAATATTAAAAATTGCCATTTTTCAAACGACCTCCGTTTTTGACGAAACCACTTTTGTTGGAACCGGAATGTTAAACTATTGTTAAGTTTCAATTTTTATAATTTTTAGAATTAATATGTGAGCGTGGAATAAGAAAATGTGTTTTGTCAGTTTTAGTCAAATTCAATCGACCAGAAAATGGTTATTTTTCAAACAATCTCGGAATTCGGTGAAATTAGTATTTTTAGGACTATATCATCAAATCATAACTAGAAATAATTTTCCTGTAATTTTTAAAGTTAGTATGGGGCCCCGGTAAATTAAAATGTACGTTTAAATTAAACAATTAAATGATTTATATTTTAAAATAAAGAAAAGTGGGCTGAGATGATCAAACGATCTGACAGGACCTAGCCCATTGCGTCCGAAACGGGGGTATTTGCCTAGGAACAACGCTCGTTGGGTTGGAATTGGAGTTGATAAGAGTTAACGGGCTTTTCCATAATTAATTGAATTTAATATTATATATTTAAATATTATAAAACCCTAATACCCTCATCATATAACCCAGCCGCCACTCTCCTGAATCAATGGCCCCAAAGCACCGAACTTACTCCCTTTCAATCTCTAAATCCACAACGAATTGAAACCCCATCCCAAAGAGAAAATCGAAGAACATTTCTGGATCTACAAACCCATACGGACGAGATCGTTTTTCATGTACTATTGCTCTCGATTTCTGTGTTGAAAGTGGCGAAGTGCTCAGCCGATTTCGAGGCCAAGGGGGCCGTCGAGCTTGCCCTCCCACTAGGCGCCGATAACTCTCGCGTAGCCGCGCCATGTGATGCTCTCCGATCGGATTCTGGTGGAACGGTGAAGGTGCGATTTTGGCTTGAAGGATTGGAGGATGGTGGGTTCTCCACGTGAAGAGGAAGAACGAGGAACAGAAAAGGAGCGGCCTTTTCTTAAGCAATGTAATTAAAATTATTTATTAACTAATTAATATTATTATGTAATCAAATATATAAGAATTCATATCTTTATCATACCAACTCAGAATTTGATGAAACTGAAAGCGCTGGAACCGTATTTCAGAGATCTACACAATGAAACAGACCTGATTTGTAAAGGAGCACTTTGAAAATTCAGACAAATCGATGTGAGAAATTTTGTTACTTTATTTATATATATAATTAAAATTTGCTGAATCGTGATACGTAATCTGTTCTAAAATTTGTGTTGTTAAATTATATGTCGCTAAATTCTGTTTGTATCATACGTGGTTTGATTTATGATGGGTGTATTCTATAGATCTGTTAAAGTTAACATTTCTGCTAATTGAAAATAGATTCAAACAAAATTGTCATTTGTTATTAGATGATTGTAATTAACATTTAAGTTAATTATAAGTTCAGATGCAAACAAGATTTCGTTTGTCATTAGATTGTGGTAATTAACATTTATGTTAATTATAAAATTAGATTCAAACAAAATTATCCTTTATTTATTAGATTGTAGCATTTTTGTCATTTAAAAAGAATGAACTAAAACATTCATTTTTGTCATTTAACTAGGAGTAGACAAACATGTCCATTTTTGTCAAATTTAAAGGAATGTAGCCAAACATTTATTTTTGTGTCATTTAAATAGAATGGGACTAAAACATTCCTTTTTATCATTTAAGAAGAATGAGACAAAAATGTTCACTTTTGTTTATTTAAAAGGATTAGACAAAAATATACCTTTTGGTTCATTTAAAAGGATTAGACAAAAATATATATTTTTGGTTAGTCAATAAAAAGATTTAACATTAAAGATTACATTTTTATTGATAATTTGTTTCAATAAAAAGATTAAACATTAAAATATTACATTTATATGTAATATTTGTTTCATTAACAAGAATAGAATTAAAAGATTACATTTTTATGTAATATTTGTTTCATTGAAAGAATCGGATTAAAAGATTACATTTTTATGTAACATTGTTTGCAATAAAAGAATTGAAATAGAAGATTGTATTTTTATTGTCGATTAGTTGCAAAGATTAGAATTGAAATAAAAAAAATTCATTTTTATTTTCAATTAGTTACAACGAAATAGAGTTGAGATTTAAAAGTAACATTTTTATTTTCATTTTATATGTAATAAAAAGGATAGATTTAAAAATAACATTTTTATCGTCAAGTTAGTTACAATAAAAAGAATTGATACAAAAGAAACATTTTTATTGTCATTTTATTTGTAATGAAAAGAATAGATTTTAAAGTTGTATTTTTGTTGTCATTTTATATGCAATAAAAATAGAAAAGTTGAAAGTATCATTTTTGATGTCATTTTACATAAAATAACAATAGTCATTTTTGTCAAACATGTTAGTTAAAATAAAAATAGTCATTTTTATCAAACATGTTAGTTAATATAAAAATAGTCTTTTTTGTTAAATATGACATTTAGTTAGAATATTATTATGTAAATAAGATTATTATTTAAGTTAGAACCATATTATGTACAGAAAATTGTCATCTATGTTAAAATCATATTATGTAAGTAAGATTGTCATGTATGTTAAAATCATGTTATGTAAATAAAACATACTTATTGAAACAAAAATATAGATTTTGTTAAAACATGATTATTGGAATAAAAATATAGTTTTTATCAAAACAAGTTTGCTGAAATAAAAATAACCCTTTTTGTCAAAACATGTTAGTGAAACAAAATTATCATTTGTGTCGAAAGGATTTGTTGAAACAAAAATATCCATCTTTATCAAAAAGATTAGCTGAAACCAAATTGGCCACTTTTATCAAATTAAAATACTTAAAACCCAATTTGTCACTTTTATCAAATTATAATAGTTAAAACCCAATTTGTCACTTTTATCAATTTATAATAGTTGAAACCCAATTTGTCGCTTTTGTCAAATTATCATAGTTGAAACAAATTGGTCACAGTGTCAAATTATAATAGTTAAAACAAACATGATTATTTTTGTCGCATTAGATTTGTCAAAACAAACATTATCATTTTGTCGTATTAGATTTGACAAAACAAGTATATCACTTTTATTTGTTTTGATAGATTAGAATTGTTGATAAAACAAATACATCATTTTTATTCGTTTTGTTGAAATAGATTTGTCGATAAAACAAAGTCATCACCTTTATTGTTTGTCAAAATAGATTAGTTGAACCAAAATATTCATTTTTGTCAAAATATAATAGTTGAAACAAAAATGTACATTCGACAAATTAAGATGGTTAGAAACAAAAATTCATTTTTGGTTAAATAAAAGAGTGAAACACAAATAACATTTTTGTCAAATAGGTTTGTGTTACGACAAAAACATTCATTTTGATAAAATAGAAGTGTCGGAAAAATGGATGTATCACTTCTTATACATTTTGTTGAAATAGAATTTATATGCAAATATAATAATCATTTTTATTTGCATAACATATAATAGAATTTATATTGCAAATATAAGAATCATCTTTATTTGCAAAATATACATTAGAATTTGTAAGTGAAATAAAGAATCATTTACATTTTCACAACACACCTTAGAATTTGTATGTAAGTAAAAGTGACATTTTAATTTGTCAATGTATGCATTAAAATTTGTATGCCATTTAAAATAAAACATTTTTATGTGTTAATTTATATATTGGAAATATAAACAAATAAAATTATCTCTTTTATTTGTTAAAATTAAAAATAGAAACTTGCATGCAAATAAAGAAAAATGAAAAATTATCTTTTCATTTGTCATCAGCAATAATGTCGTATAAATAAATTACATTTTATTAGACATTAGAAATGTATAGGAAATTATATGAGTCAAATACAATTTTATTCGGCATTAGGAATAAAATAACATGTTTTGCTCCTTATTTTCAATATGTTAGCAGTATTAAAATTGTTTAAACTCAATAACTAATTATTTATTTATATGAACTATTGTTGGCTGAAAACCCAATACGGGTATTGAGATGATAATTGGTATGCACTAGTCCCAATATTTATTTGTATGTCAATCGATAAATTGACAGGCTGCGATGAACGTTATGATTTCGTTTTAATGCTCACATAGTTGTAAAATTTCACTCTGGATGTTGAATGGATGGTTTGTGATTATTTATCATTTGTTATCATTTACATACGATGTATGAAATCCATATAACCAAAGTTATATGGTAAATGATTGAGTCGCTTTCCAATTCAGAATATCTTTTATATAAAGAATATTTTAAACAAAGATTTTCTTTTAAATAAAGAATATTTTTAAAAGATATTGTGATATAAAGAATATTTTACATAAGGAACCTTTTTGTATAAAGAATATTTTTAAACAATGAATATTGTAAAATATTATTTAGCGAAGAATATAATGATGATTTCTATGTCCGTTTTCGGATGGACACCAAAGATAAAAATATATTTTTATAGAAATGAACTAGTTATTAACTAGGATAAATGTAATAACCCGAAAATCTGGGCCAGTTTAAAATTTTTATATTGGCAATTTTAGCGAATTTTGAATATTTAAAATAGATTATTTTAAATAATATCGACGAGAAAATTTATTTTGAATATAATTCGAACGTATATATTATACGCGTCGTCGTTAGAATATAAATATTTATATATAATTATAAATAGAATTGAAAATGGTACGGTAGTTCGATAATTCGATTTCAAACTTCAATTGAATGTACCGGGTGCAAAACAATCCGGATTTTAGTGAAACCAAAAATAATAGGATCTAATTGTGAATATCTTTCCAACGAATCCGAATAATTGAAATTTCATAGCGGGGATCAAAAGATATGTCCAGTTGAAAATTCTGAATAGTCGCTATGGAATTCAGGCCCTTAAAAGTGGAAATTTTGCAGATGACCTCGGATTTCGACGAAACCAGTTTTGTTGGGTCCGTGATGTCAAGTTATTGCTAGATTCCAAATTTCATAATTTTTCGAATCAATATGTGAGCGTGGCAAAGGAAAACGCGTTTGACCAGTTTCAGTTGATTTTAATCGACTGGAAATTGGCCATTTTTCAAACGGCCTCAGAATTCGACGAAACTAGTTTTGTTAGGACCGTATCGTCAATACGAAGCTAGAAAATATTTTTCTGGAATTTTTAAAGTTCGTATGTGACCCCGGTAATTCGAAATGTACGTTTAAAATTCAATATAGTGATTTAAATGTAAATTCAACGGAAACTAATCGAAACGATCAAATCAACCTACGATACATATCCCATTGTGTTCGGAATGGGGGTAAAACGCTAGGGACGACAGGCGGTGGGCCTCGTTTAGAGGTCGTGTGAAAAGTCAACTTTATGCAATTAAAAAAATTAAAAAAATATCTCCCTCCCCTTTAATCGTTCTGGCCCCCCTCTCTTTATTTCATTCGTTCGGGAGAAAGAAAAAAAAAAAAACGATGCCGTCGCTCAGCCCCAGGAGGCGCCGCACCCCTCCGCACGCCGCCACCCCCAACCAGCACTGCATCCTCCTTCTCCCCCTCCTCCCTCACCCGCTTCCCTCTCCCCTTCTTCCAATCGAACCCCGCACCCCTTGGCCGGCGCTCCTCCACCGCGCCTGCAGCCGACCCTCCGACCCCTGCGCCCCCTCAGGCCATCCACCGCCACCATGAACCCCCCCTTCTTCGCACAGGAAAGAAAAAAAACACTGTAAGTTTTTATGATTTTTAAGTAGGTAAAAATCTGATTTTTAAGTGAATAAAAATATACGATTTTTTATATAGGAAATATACGATTTTTAATACATAAAAGATTTGATTTTGAATATGATAATGATAAGGTTTTTATAGTTTGTTCATAGAAAGAAAAGGCAGTTTTTGTAGAGTGTTCATAGAAAGGAAAATGCGGTTTTTATGGTGTAAGCATCAGAATAAAAATCCGATTTTTACAATGTGAAGTTAGAATAAAAATATGATTTTTATATATTGAACTTCGAAATAAAAATATGATTTTTATATATTGAACTTCGAAATAAAAATATGATTTTTATATATTGAATAGCGAAGTCAAAATTCGATCTTTATATATTGAATAGCGAACTAAAAATTCGATTTTTATATATTGAATAGCGAAGTCAAAATTCGATTTTTATATATTGAATAGCGAACTAAAAATTCGATTTTTATATATTGAATAGCGAAGTCAAAATTCGATCTTTATATATTGAATAGCGAACTAAAAATTCGATTTTTATATATTGAATAGCGAAGTCAAAATTCGATCTTTATATATTGAATAGCGGACTAAAAATTCGATTTTTATATATTGAATAGCGAAGTCAAAATTCGATTTTTATATATTGAATAGCGAAGTCAAAATTCGAATTTTATATATTGAATAGCGAACTAAAAATTCGATTTTTATATATTGAATAGCGAAGTAAAAAAATTTGATTTTTACATATGTAGTGAAAGCAGACAACGAAGGTGACGAAGATGCGATAGCGATGAAGATTTCTATCAATGAAGTGCCGTGGAGCTAGGATAGCTATTGGTGAGAATTTCTCACCTTTCAATTTCATTTTCTAGTTATATATATATATATACTAGGATGCAGACGGTGCTTAGTAGCACCCGACACAATCGTCCACAGACCATGGACTTGTTTGTTTGGTTGCATAGCTTAGTTATATGATTTGATTTGAATTTGGTTGTTTTGTGAATTTGATTGATGTGTGAATGGCGTGGGCCTTCACTAGACCGGGGATAAGGCTAGGCCTCGTCCCGTTTCTAGTATCGTGCCGTTATGCCGCCGAAATTTTCTAAAATATGTTAGAAAAATAAAAATATCATTTTATTGAATAAATGAATTGAATAGAAATTCATAGGTTGAAATGAAATGTTTTATCGTTAAAAATATAATTTTTAACGTGAAGTGAATAAAATAAAATATTCATTTATAAACCGCACGGTTTGTTTATGTACACCTATTTGAATGACATTGATTGGGACGATAAATTTTACACATCGCCCAATAGCACAAATAAAATATGTGTTTGATTGTTTGAAACCCCACACGGGTGTTGGGATGAAATTTGAAGTTCACTCATCCTGATTGATTAAATATGTCGATCGATTGATTGACAGGCTGTTATAAGCGTTGAATATCTATATTTGATGCTTATACGGTGTAGTGCACTTTGGTTGATGGTTGATTATTTATCGTTGCTATTGTATACATGTGTTGTATGAAAATCCATATAATTAACTTTATATGGTAATTGATTGGGCCTCATTCCAATCGTGAAAATAAAGAATAATTTGATAATAACAAATATTTTGATAATAGGAAATATTTGAAATAGAATATTTGAAAATAGAAATATGTGAAGCCGTGATGATTAGATTGACGCCATTTTGACGTGAACGATATTCATATCGATTTTAAACGATTTCGAAATGAATTGAATTGAAAACGATATCGAAATAAATTGAATTGAAAACGATTTCGAAATGAATTGAATTGAAAACGATTTCGAAATAAATTGAATTGAAAACGATTTCGAAATGAATTGAATTGAAAACGATTTCGAAATGAATTGAATTGAAAACGATTTCGAAATAAATTGAATTGAAAACGATTTCGAAATGAATTGAATTGAAAACGATTTCGAAATAAATTGAATTGAAAACGATTTCGAAATGAATTGAATTGAAAACGATTTCGAAATGAATTGAATTGAAAACGATTTCGAAATAAATTGAATTGAAAACGATTTCGAAATGAATTGAATTGAAAACGATTTCGAAATAAATTGAATTGAAAACGATTTCGAAATGAATTGAATTGAAAACGATTTCGAAATGAAATGAATTGAAAACGAATTCAAATTGAATTGAAAGCGAATTGAAATGAATTCAAATTGAATTGAAATTTGAATTGAATAGAAATGAATTTTAAAACGAATTTATAAAGAAGAATTCAATTTTGATTTGAATTGAAATGGAAGTTGAGATTGCTTTTGAAACGAATATTAAAACTATTTATATAATTCGTTTTAAATAGAAATCGACGAAATATATATTATATATATAATATAATGGCCTGAATAGAACGCGCCGCGCCGCGGCAGTTCGTGAATTTCGACCATTCATTTCAAACGGACATTACGGGAGATCCGACCGTCGGATTCTCCTAAAACCGGAACCGTTGGGTTCGTATCGAAAAGAGCTTTCTAACGAATATTAGAAATTTGAAATCTAACGGTTGGATTTGGAGTTACGTCCAAATCAAATTTGAAAAAGGTCGATGTAAGTGCAGTTCGATGGCCATTGATGGAAATCGACTATACGGGCCTTGATAAAATTATTAAAAATAGTAATAATTTGTGTAAAATCATAAGAAATGATTTAGAAAGGATTGGGATGAAAAACTCCATATTTGAAAGGATAAAAATAGATTTTTATCGAAATGAACTAGTTTTGAACTAGAAATATAATTCTATTTATTTTTAAATAAATAAATTGAATTTGAAAAGGGTTTTGAAAATAACCAAAATTTCCAATGATTGCATTGGAGTGGATTTGAATCGAAATTGTCTTCGGAATATTTCGATGTTGGAATTCGGGATTATACGGATGTTGTTATGGAAATTTGAAAGATATATATTTATATCGTTATTTCCAATACGACATTTGTTAATCGTAGAATTTGATATTGAATATAAGCCGATATATTTTCAATCCAGAGCCTTATATTGAATATCAAATGTGATTTGAGTTTGTCGTGAATGGTGTCTTCACTAACACTGTTCTTGAACCCAGTTGAGAAAAGATTAAATCTTTTTATATAGATTTAATGAAGTGTACCAATTAAAAGATATTTAATTGGAATTGAATTGGTATTGATTTTTGGGCTTATCGTGAACAGTGTTTTAAATAACACTTGTTCTTTAACCCGATAATTAATGGAATGTGATTTTGGGTTTATCGTGAATCGTGTTTTAAATGACACTGATTCTTTAACCCAGTTAAAGATTAAAACTAAGTGGAGTTTTAATGAATCTTTAATTAGATTGAAATGATCGAAAATGGAGTATCACCAGTTTTGCTCCAGGCGATGGTTAAATCTTTAATTAGATTTGAACGTGAAATGGTAATTGAATTTACCGATAACACTGTGGTGTTAGATATGAAGTATTACCAGTTTTACTTCATGGGATGAATAGGTTGGGATTGGGAAATAAAATAAATGATTACTTCGGTGTGGTTCGATAATCCCCACTAGTTTGAATCGATATTCAAAGGAGATTAAAGAATAAATTTAAAGAATTTATCTTGGATAAAATTAATGGGAACTTTTCCCAAAGTATTGGAATATTTGAATAAAAGAATATTCTGAATTGGAATGAGGCGTATGTTGTGTTTGTGTAACACTTTTATAATATATACGCGAGTTATTCAGAAAGACCGGGTTTATCCCATTCTGAATAACTGATTCGACGTGGTGTCGAAGATGAAGACGGTGGTCGAAGACCGGAAGTCTTCACGTCGTTTGGGTAATTACTGATGATCTTGATTGGGCTGTACACCCAAGAAGATGGAAACAGTTAGTGATCGTCCAGACGTACTTGGAGATCGATGGATACGCGGGGTACTAGGTGCCTCCGGTTTCGTTCAGACCCAGAACGGACTTGTTAAATGGACTGTGTGTCTGACATTGGATTTTAGTCCGTGTGATTGATCTCTATTAAATATATATCTGTTTGGCGGCGGAGAATTTATTCTCTTGCTTAACGCCCTTCTCTGAGACATACGAGCTCAGGGGTTATATATTGATGGATATCAAACGCATGGAGTGAATTGCCTGTGTGGCATGCCTAAGTGGCAATTGATCGAGGCTTCTGTTGAAAAGCAAAGTCTTGTGGTGATGATCAAAGCAAGGCCTTTGTGGCATAGCTTTGTGTAACGTTTGCTTCGCGAGTTTCACACCCGGTATGAACCAAAAACGGGAGAGGACGTCAGGGAGGGCATGCGTTTCTTTCTAGCTAGAAGTGGCGTCAGTGGTTTTACACGCCCTGACGAGTTTGACTTATGTGGTTGTTGCTGTTGCGAGGCGCCTCGGATTGATCGGTCGTTCTCGAACCGATGGAGTCATTTAGTTGGCTCGTTTACGCCCCATAGGGCGGGGAAATGCATGTTCAGGGTTTAAGTTTAATCCACATCGGTGGACTGGCCCTGAGGATCCAAGGGCCCACCTGAGTCTGGGTCCTGTGGCTCGGGCTAGAGAGTCACGAATCGGTTGAGGACTATCTTTTGCCTCGGTTCATAGACGGAAATCCAATTTTCAAATACGTGACTTTGCGGTTTTATTTGTAAACCTATATATGGCGACATAGTGGCATGGGACGCTCATGCCGCCTATGATTGATACTTATGATTTGAAGTTGTTTTATACACTATGCACTTATTACAGTATCAAATGATTTGTTTTAAACGTATCAAGCATTCTTGGCTATTATAAGGTAAAAACCCTGTCCTCCGGCTTGCGTTGCATTGTGTGATGGGAACTGGGTCTTATAATAGCTTCATTCTTCTTTATTTAGCATTGCGCTGTTGTTTTATGCACTGGTATTCTTGGGAGGAAACCCGTTCCGTGTTATACGGCATGGTCCCTTGATTTACCTAACTTTAAAAATAAAGATTAATTGTTTTAGTTCTCACACCAGTCCCATGACTGACCTGGAGTTTATTGTTTTAACCTAAACTCTGGGTGCCCCTATTTTGACACGGGCAGCTAGTAGTTTTGGTTTTGCAGATTTATATTCACAGGATCCTGGTTTACAGCTGGAACGATATCCGGAAAGCTTTGTATCCGTATATCTACTTCTAGTTGTGTATTGTATTATTTTCCGCTGCTATGTAATGTATTGTAATCTCTGATATTTTTCTGTGTAATATTTATTCATTTATACTCTGTATATTCTTGTAATCTGATGCATTGTTGTGATATACAGTGAAATGTTCTTTTATATGCGTTCTGCTGTGGCTTGTTCTCGAACTATCCGACGCTTTCCTTTACGGGGAAGTTACGGATTTTTACAGTTGGTATCAGAGCTTTGGTTTACAAAGCAGAGAATAAGGCACATTAGAACCATATGAAAGAATTCATCAGATATTGGGTTAGTAATATCCAATTAGAATGACTCGTTAGAGATAGGATCAGTAGTATCCTAGAACGAGTGTGACGAGTATATTTTTCAAATGAAAACAAATTTTGTTTTGAAAATCTAAATCAACTATTCGTATTTGGTTACTTATTTATATTGATGTGGACAATCCAGTATATATAGATTTTGCGTATACGTCTGATCCGCGTGTATTCGAAATTTTAATATACTGGATAGATATAGAATTACGCTCTAGTCGCCCGGGAGTGATTCTGATGATTGATATATCATCATCAGAATTTATATTCGAGTGATGAACGTGTAATATCTATATATTTCCATTAGACTGGTGTGAGAACCAAAATTAGATAGGGCTAATTGTTGTGATTTGGCATCAAAAACATGATTTTTGACTATGTATCGAAATTATGAATTTGAAACTCTAATTCACTAATTGATTGATGATTGTGTTGTTTGTTTAATTGTTTGATAATTTTGAACCATTACGCCTAATTGTATCAAATAATGAATTGTATTGAAATTGGTCGCATTTGCTTGCATATACTTGTACTTACATTGAACAGGTCATAGCAAGGAGGCTAGAGCAGAGAATAAAATTTGTTTGCCCGACAAATAGGTACATGTTTACTACATAATTTCCTGTTTTGTTTGGGTGATGATGATTTTGTGAGCCTACTGGCTAGCCGCTTGGCTTTTTCTTTTTCTTTTTGAGATCTGAAGGACCGGGGAAGCTATTTGAAATTCCCCGATGCTCCCGGTGCAGGGGAGGTTATGGCGAAATTTTTCGAAAATTTAGGGTGTTAGCCAAATTTTTGGAAATTTTGAAAATTCTCAGAAACTAAAGAATTGGAGAATGAAAGCCAGATCGAACGTAGAGTTGAATAATCAAACCACTTTCGACTTTGTTCCTTTTCGGGGACGAAAAGTTTTAAGTGGGGGAGATTGTAATAACCCGAAAATCTGGGCCAGTTTAAAATTTTTATATTGGCAATTTTAGCGAATTTTGAATATTTAAAATAGATTATTTTAAATAATATCGACGAGAAAATTTATTTTGAATATAATTCGAACGTATATATTATACGCGTCGTCGTTAGAATATAAATATTTATATATAATTATAAATAGAATTGAAAATGGCACGGTAGTTCGATAATTCGATTTCAAACTTCAATTGAATGTACCGGGTGCAAAACAATCCGGATTTTAGTGAAACCAAAAATAATAGGATCTAATTGTGAATATCTTTCCAACGAATCCGAATAATTGAAATTTCATAGCGGGGATCAAAAGATATGTCCAGTTGAAAATTCTGAATAGTCGCTATGGAATTCAGGCCCTTGAAAGTGGAAATTTTGCAGATGACCTCGGATTTCGACGAAACCAGTTTTGTTGGGTCCGTGATGTCAAGTTATTGCTAGATTCCAAATTTCATAATTTTTCGAATCAATATGTGAGCGTGGCAAAGGAAAACGCGTTTGACCAGTTTCAGTTGATTTTAATCGACTGGAAATTGGCCATTTTTCAAACGGCCTCAGAATTCGACGAAACTAGTTTTGTTAGGACCGTATAGTCAATACGAAGCTAGAAAATATTTTTCTGGAATTTTTAAAGTTCGTATGTGACCCCGGTAATTCGAAATGTACGTTTAAAATTCAATATAGTGATTTAAATGTAAATTCAACGGAAACTAATCGAAACGATCAAATCAACCTACGATACTTATCCCATTGTGTTCGGAATGGGGGTAAAATGCTAGGGATGACAGGCGGTGGGCCTCGTTTAGAGGTCGTGTGAAAAGTCAACTTTATGCAATTAAAATAATTAAAAAAAAAAATTAAAAAAAAAATATCTCCCTCCCCTTTAATCGTTCTGGCCCCCCCTCTCTTTATTTCATTCGTTCGAGAGAAAGAAAAAAAAAAAAAAACGATGCCGTCGCTCAGCCCCAGGAGGCGCCGCACCCCTCCGCACGCCGCCACCCCCAACCAGCACCGCATCCTCCTTCTCCCCCTCCTCCCTCACCTGCTTCCCTCTCCCCTTCTTCCAATCGAACCCCGCACCCCCTTGGCCGGCGCTCCTCCACCGCGCCTGCAGCCGACCCTCCGACCCCTGCGCCCCCTCAGGCCATCCACCGCCACCATGAACCCCCCTTCTTCGCACAGGAAAGAAAAAAAACACTGTAAGTTTTTATGATTTTTAAGTAGGTAAAAATCTGATTTTTAAGTGAATAAAAATATACGATTTTTTATATAGGAAATATACGATTTTTAATACATAAAAGATTTGATTTTGAATATGATAATGATAAGGTTTTTATAGTTTGTTCATAGAAAGAAAAGGCAGTTTTTGTAGAGTGTTCATAGAAAGGAAAATGCGGTTTTTATGGTGTAAGCATCAGAATAAAAATCCGATTTTTACAATGTGAAGTTAGAATAAAAATATGATTTTTATATATTGAACTTCGAAATAAAAATATGATTTTTATATATTGAACTTCGAAATAAAAATATGATTTTTATATATTGAATAGCGAAGTCAAAATTCGATCTTTATATATTGAATAGAGAACTAAAAATTCGATTTTTATATATTGAATAGCGAAGTCAAAATTCGATTTTTATATATTGAATAGCGAACTAAAAATTCGATTTTTATATATTGAATAGCGAAGTCAAAATTCGATCTTTATATATTGAATAGCGAACTAAAAATTCGATTTGAATAGCGAAGTCAAAATTCGATCTTTATATATTGAATAGCGAACTAAAAATTCGATTTTTATATATTGAATAGCGAAGTCAAAATTCGATTTTTATATATTGAATAGCGAAGTCAAAATTCGATTTTTATATATTGAATAGCGAACTAAAAATTCGATTTTTATATATTGAATAGCGAAGTAAAAAAATTCGATTTTTACATATGTAGTGAAAGCGGACAACGAAGGTGACGAAGATGTGATAGCGATGAAGATTTCTATCAATGAAGTGCCTGGAGCTAGGATAGCTATTGGTGAGAATTTCTCACCTTTCAATTTCATTTTCTAGTTATATATATATATATATATACTAGGATGCAGACGGTGCTTAGTAGCACCCGACACAATCGTCCACAGACCATGGACTTGTTTGTTTGGTTGCATAGCTTAGTTATATGATTTGATTTGATTTGAATTTGGTTGTTTGGTGAATTTGATTGATGTGTGAATGGCGTGGGCCTTCACTAGACCGGGGATAAGGCTAGGCCTCGTCCCGTTTCTAGTATCGTGCCGTTATGCCGCCGAAATTTTCTAAAATATGTTAGAAAAATAAAAATAACATTTTATTGAATAAATGAATTGAATAGAAATTCATAGGTTGAAATGAAATGTTTTATCGTTAAAAATATAATTTTTAACGTGAAGTGAATAAAATAAAATATTCATTTATAAACCGCACGGTTTGTTTATGTACACCTATTTGAATGACATTGATTGGGACGATAAATTTTACACATCGCCCAATAGCACAAATAAAATATGTGTTTGATTGTTTGAAACCCCACACGGGTGTTGGGATGAAATTTGAAGTTCACTCATCCTGATTGATTAAATATGTCGATCGATTGATTGACAGGCTGTTATAAGCGTTAAATATCTATATTTGATGCTTATACGGTGTAGTGCACTTTGGTTGATGGTTGATCATTTATCGTTGCTATTGTATACATGTGTTGTATGAAAATCCATATAATTAACTTTATATGGTAATTGATTGGGCCTCATTCCAATCGTGAAAATAAAGAATAATTTGATAATAACAAATATTTTGATAATAGGAAATATTTGAAATAGAATATTTGAAAATAGAAATATGTGAAGCCGTGATGATTAGATTGACGCCATTTTGACGTGAACGATATTCATATCGATTTTAAACGATTTTGAAATGAATTGAATTGAAAACGATTTCGAAATAAATTGAATTGAAAACGATTTCGAAATGAATTGAATTGAAAACGATTTCGAAATAAATTGAATTGAAAACGATTTCGAAATAAATTGAAAACGATTTCGAAATGAATTGAATTGAAAACGATTTCGAAATAAATTGAATTGAAAACGATTTCGAAATAAATTGAATTGAAAACGATTTCGAAATGAATTGAATTGAAAACGATTTCGAAATGAATTGAATTGAAAACGATTTCGAAATAAATTGAATTGAAAACGATTTCGAAATGAATTGAATTGAAAACGATTTCGAAATGAATTGAATTGAAAACGATTTCGAAATAAATTGAATTGAAAACGATTTCGAAATAAATTGAATTGAAAACGATTTCGAAATGAATTGAATTGAAAACGATTTCGAAATAAATTGAATTGAAAACGATTTCGAAATGAATTGAATTGAAAACGATTTCGAAATGAAATGAATTGAAAACGAATTCAAATTGAATTGAAAGAGAATTGAAATGAATTCAAATTGAATTGAAATTTGAATTGAATAGAAATGAATTTTAAAACGAATTTATAAAGAAGAATTCAATTTTGATTTGAATTGAAATGGAAGTTGAGATTGCTTTTGAAACGAATATTAAAACTATTTATATAATTCGTTTTAAATAGAAATCGATGAAATATATATTATATATATTATATATATAATATAATGGCCTGAATAGAACGCGCCGCGCCGCGGCAGTTCGTGAATTTCGACCATTCATTTCAAACGGACATTACGGGAGATCCGACCGTCGGATTCTCCTAAAACCGGAACCGTTGGCTTGCGTTGCATTGTGTGATGGGACCTGAGTCTTATAATGGTTTCATTTTTCTAAAAAGTATTGCGTTGTTTAACGACTTACTTTAATTTATGCACTGACAATCCAATGGAGTAAACCCGTTCCACGTTAGCGGCGTGGTCCTGTGATTAGCCTTATTATTAGATAAGTTAGGAAAGATTTCTCATACCAGTCCCATGACTGACCCGTAGTTTGTTTCACTTTGCAAACTCGAGTGCCCTCTTTTCCACAGGGGCAGTCGAGTAGCTTATTTTGCAGATATATTGAGCAGGATTCTAGATCAAAGCTTAGAGCTGTGTCCAGAGCATTGGTAGTCTTCCGCCGTGTTAATTTAATTGTTCCGCTACAGTGTATTACATTTATTGTAATTAAATCTTCCGTTGTTGTATTATTATATTCGATGTACTCTGATATATTCTGTACTCTGATGTAACATTATTATAATGTAATAAAAGTCTTATGTTATTGTTCCCATGTATTGTACTCCCAAAGTTAACATATTCGGGTTTTGTATGGTCTTGGTCGATCTTGCGATCGATTAGGTTCAGGCAAAATCGAGGCTGTTACAGTTGGTATCAGAGCTCTGGTTAGCTCAAATCTTTGGGGTACAACTCGTTAGGACTGAACAAAAGACTCATCAGAGATTGGATAAGAAATATCCAATAAGAATACTCATTAGAGATAGGATCAGTAGTATCCTAGAATGAGAAACTCGTTGGAGATGGGGTTAGAAATGCCCTAGAATGAGTTCAGAGTAATAAGTTTATTATTAACGTATTTGTGATTATATATATAATCCGATCTTAGAAAATATAATTTTTGGATATATGGAAGTTACATATATTTGAAAAGTTAATCAACTAATAAAATTATTGAAACCAATAAAAATTTAAAAGTTGAGTTAGTTAATTAAACAACATTTAGCTCCGCTCCTTTTCGAGGACGAAAAGATTTTAAGTAGGGGAGATTGTAACAACCCGTAAATTCTGAACCAATTTAAAAAATTTATTTTAGAAATTTTATTGGATTTTTAATATTTAAAATAATTTATTTTAAATAGTGACGACGAAAAATTTATTTTAATTGAAATTAGAATGAAAATTTTAATTTAATTATAAAAGGAATTAGAAATAGCGCGGTAGATTGAAATTTTGAATTTGAACTTTAACTGACTGTACAAGATGCAAAATAAATTGGATTTTAGTAAAACCAAAAATATCTGAATCTATTTAAAAATATCTTTCCAATGAATCTGAAAAATTGAAATTTCATAGCGAGAATCAAAAGTAATATCCAGTTTAAAATTTCAAAATAGTCGCTATAGAATTTATGTGTATATTTTAACATTAAAAATAACCATTTTTCAAAAGACCTCCGTTTTCGATGAAACCACTTTTGTTGGAACCGGAATATCGAATTATTGCTAAGTCTCAATTTTCATAATTTTTAGAATTAATACGTGAGCGTGGCAAAAGAAAATGTGTTTTGTCAGTTTCAATCAAATTCGATCGACTAGAAAATGGCCATTTTTCAAACGATCTCGGAATTCGACGAAATTAGTTTTGTTAGGAACGTATCATCAAAACATAACTCGAAATAATTTTTCTGTAATTTTTAGAGTTAGTATGGGGCCCCGATAAATTAAAATGTACGTTTAAATTAAATAATTAAATGATTTATATTTTAAAATAAAGAAAAGAGGGCTGAGACGATCAAATGGACTGACAGGACCTAGCCCATTGCGTCCGGAACGGGGGTATTTGCTTGGAAACAACTCTTATTGGGCTGTAATTGGAGTTGATAAGAGTTAACGGGCTTTTCCAAAATTAATTGAATTTAATATTATATATTTAAATATTATAAAACCCTAATACCCTCATCGTATAACCCAACCGCCACCCTCTTGAATCAATGGCCCCAAAGCACCGAACTTCCTCCCTTTCAATCTCTAAATCCACAACGAATTGAAACTCCATCCCAAAGAGAAAATCGAAGAACATTTCTGGATCTACAAACCCATACGGACGAGATCGTTTTTCATGTACTATTGCTCTCAATTTCTGTGTTGAAAATGGTGAAGTGCTCAGTCGATTTCGAAGCCAAGGGGGTCGTCGAGCTTGCCCTAACTCCAAGCGCTGATAACTCTCGCGTAGCCGCGCCATGTGATGCTCTCCGATCGGATTCTGGTGGAACGGTGAAGGTGCGATTTTGGCTTGAAGGATTGGAGGTTGGTGGGTTCTCCACGTGAAGAGGAAGAACAAGGAACATAAAAGGAGCAGCCTTTTCTTAAGTGATGTAATTAAAATTAATTACTAACTAATTAATATTATTATGTAATCAAATGTATAAGAATTCATATCTTGTCATACCAACTCAGAATTTGATGAAACTGAAAGGCGTTGGAACCGTATTTCAGAGATCTACACAATGAAACAGACCAGATATGAAAAGAAGCACTTTGAAAATTCAGACAAATCGATGTAAGAAATTCTGTTTCTTTATTTATATATATAATTAAAATTTGCTGAATCGTGATACGTAATCTATTCTAAAATTTGTGTTGTTAAATTATACTCGCTAAATTCTGTTTGTATCATACGTGATTTGATTTATGATGGGTGTATTCTATAGATCTGTTAAAGTTAACATTTCTCCTAATTGAAAATAGATTCAAACAAAATTGTCATTTGTTATTAGATGATTGTAATTAACATTTAAGTTAATTAGAAGTTTAGATGCAAACAAGATTTCGTTTGTCATTAGATTGTGGTAATTAACATTTATGTTAATTATAAAATTAGATTCAAACAAAATTATCCTTTGTTTATTAGATTGTAGCATTTTTGTCATTTTAAAAGAATGAACTAAAACATTCATTTTTGTCATTTAATTAGGAGTAGACAAACATGTTCATTTTTGTCAAATTTAAAGGAATGTAACCAAACATTCATTTTTGTGTCATTTGGATAGAATGAGACTAAAACATTCCTTTTTATCATTTAAGAAGAATGAGACAAAAATGTTCACTTTTGTTTATTTAAAAGGATTAGACAGAAATATACCTCTTTGTTCATTTAAAACGATTAGACAAAAATATACATTTTTGGTTAGTCAATAAAAAGATTTAACATTAAAGATTACATTTTTATTGATAATTTGTTTCAATAAAAAGATTAAACATTAAAATATTACATTTATATGTAATATTTGTTTCATTAAAAAGAATAGAATTAAAAGAATACATTTTTATGTAATATTTGTTTCATTGAAAGAATCAGATTAAAAGATTACATTTTTATGTAATATTGTTTGCAATAAAAGAATTGAAACAGAAGATCATAATTTTATTGTCGATTAGTTACAATAAAAAGAAAAGTTATAAAAGATCATATTTTTATTGTTGATTAGTTACAAAGATTAGAATTGAAATAAAAGATTTCCATTTTTATTTTCAATTAGTTACAACGAAATAGAGTTGAGATATAGAAGTAACATTTTTATTTTCATTTTATATGTAATAAAAAGGATAGATTTAAAAATAACATTTTTATCGTCAAGTTAGTTACAATAAAAAGAATTGATACAAAAGAAACATTTTTATTGTCATTTTAGTTGTAATGAAAAGAATAGATTTTAAAGTTGCATTTTTGTTGTCATTTTATATGCAGTAAAAATAGAAGAGTTGAAAGTATCATTTTTGATGTCATTTTATATAAAATAACAATAGTCATTTTTGTCAAACATGTTAGTCAAAATAAAAGTAGTCATTTTTGTCAAACATGTTAGTTAAAATAAAAATAGTCATTTTTGTTAAACATGACATTTAATTAGAATCTTATTATGTAAATAAGATTGTCATTTAAGTTAGAACCATATTATGTACATAAAATTGTCATTTATGTTAAAATCATATTATGTAAATAAGATTGTCATGTATGTTAAAATCATGTTATGTAAATAAAACATAATTATTGAAACAAAAATATAGATTTTATTAAAACATGATTATTGGAATAAAAATATAGTTTTTATCAAAACATGATTGCTGAAATAAAAATAACCCTTTTTGCCAAAACATGTTAGTGAAACAAAATTATCATTTGTGTCGAAAGGATTTGTTGAAACAAAAATATCCATTTTTGTCAAAAAGGTTAGTTGAAACCAAACTGGCCACTTTTATCAAATTAAAATACTTAGAACCCAATTTGTCACTTTTATCAAATTAAAATATTTAAAACCCAATTTGTCACTTTTATCAATTTATAATAGTTAAAATCCAATTTGTCGCTTTTGTCAAATTATCATAGTTAAAACAAATTGGTCACTTTGTCAAATTATAATAGTTAAAACAAACACGATCATTTTTGTCGTATTAGATTTGTCAAAACAAACATTATCATTTTGTCGCATTAGATTTGACAAAACAAGTATATCACTTTTATTTGTTTTGATAGATTAGAATTGTCGATAAAACAAACACATCATTTTTATTTGTTTTGTTGAAATAGATTTGTCGACAAAACAAAGTCATCACCTTTATTGTTTGTCAAAATAGATTAGTTGAATCAAAATATTCGTTTTTGTAAAAATATAATAGTTGAAGCAAAAATGTACATTTGACAAAATAAGATGGTTAGAAACAAAAATTACATTTTTTGTTAAATAAAAGAGTGAAACGCAAATAGCATTTTTGTCAAACAGGTTTGTGTTACAACAAAAACATTCATTTTGATAAAATAGAAGTGTCAGCAAAATGGATGTATCACTTCTTATACATTTTGTTGAAATAGAATTTATATGCAAATATAATAATCATTTTTTTTGCATAACATATAATAGAATTTATATTGCAAATATAAGAATCATCTTTATTTGCAAAACATACAATAGAATTTGTAAGTGAAATAAAGAATCATTTACATTTTCACAACACGCCTTAGAATTTGTATGTAAATAAAAGTGACATTTTAATGTGTCAGTGTATACATTAAAGTTTGTATGCCATTTAAAATAAAACATTTTTATGTTTTAGTTTATATATTGGAAATATAAACGAATAAAATTATATCTTTTATTTGTTAAAATTAAAAATAGAAATTTCCATACAAATAAAGAAAAATAAAAAATTATCTTTTCAATTATCATCAACAATAATGTCATATAAATAAATTACATTTTATTAGACATTAGAAATGTATAGGAAATTATATGAGTCAAATACAATTTTATTCGGCATTAGGAATAAAATAACATGTTTTGCTCCTTATCATCAATATGTTAGCAGTATTAAAATTGGTTAAATTCATTAACCAATTATTTATTTATATGAACTGTTGTTGGCTGAAAACACCACACGAATATTGGGATGATAATTGATATGCACTAGTCCTAATATTTATTTGCATGTCAATCAATAGATTGACAGTCTGCGATGAGCGTTATTATTTCATTTTAATGCTCACACAGTTGTAAAATTTCACTCTGGATGTTGAATGGATGGTTTGATGATTATTTATCATTTGTTGTCATATACATACGATGTATGAAATCGATATAACCGAAGTTATATAGTAAATGATTGAGTCACTTTTTGATTCAGAATATCTTTTATATAAAGAATATTTTAAACAAAGAATTTCTTTTAAATAAAGAATATTTTTAAAAGATATTGTAATATAAAGAATATTTTACATAAGGAACCTTATTATATAAAGAATATTTTTAAATAACGAATATTGTAATATATTATTCAACAAAGAATAGAATGATGATTTCTATGTCCGTTTTCGGATGGACACCAAAGACAAAAATATATTTTTATAGAAATGAACTAGTTATTAACTAGTATAAATCTTTTAAATTAAGATTTAATGAAATCTTCTAATTAATTAATATTTAATTGGGAATAAATAAAAGAATTAGATTTTGGGTTGTCGTGAATGGTGTCTTAAATAACACTGTTCTAAAACCCCGCATGTAAGAATAAATCTTTTAATTAAGATTTCTAGAGTTTCAAATTATATTCAGTAATGGAATAAAATGGTTTTTGAATTGAGTTTATTATGAACTGTATTTTTTAATGACATTTGTTCTATAACCCAATTAACAGTGAAAATATAATTTGGAATTTATAAATCTTTTTATTAAGATTTAAAAAGGGAATTTTCCAAAGTCAAGATTTCCAATTTAATATATTAAATTGGAATTGAAAGAAATTTATATCGATTATATATATTGGTTTGATTTCTGTGGAAAATTCCATATTTATTGGAAAATGATTTTTGGGTTTATCGTGAACAATGTTTTTTTAAATGTCATAAGTTCTTTAACCCAGATAAAGACAAGTTTAATTTCTTAAAACAAAATAATCATAAAGTTATGATTCTTGATATTAAAACCGAATTGGAGTTTTAATGAGTTTTTAAAAGAAGATTTAAGAATAAATTTAAAAGAATTTTTCTTCGATAAATTGATGAGATCCTTTCCCTATTAATATGAATATTTTATTTAAAGAATATTCTGAATTAGAATGAGGCGTTGGACGTGTATTTATAGCACTTGATTTTTAATTATAAAAATGCGCGAGTTATTCGGAAAGACCGGGTTAAACCCATCCTAAATAATTATTACGGCAATTAGAGTCGAAGATGAAGACGGTGGATGAAGACCGACGATCTTCACATCGAATGGACGACTACTGATGTTGGCATTGGGTAGCTCCTAGTAAAGGGTTAAAAGTGGTAGTTTGTCCGGACTTACTTGTTGATTTTCCGGATATGCGAGCACCTCACTTCCGTATTGGACATACGGGATGAGGAATAAGGTGTCTTCGGTTTCGTTCAGACCCAGAACAGATATGTAAATGGATGTGTGTCTTACATTGAATTTCATTCCATGTAAATTAAATTGATTTCTATTTAATATATATCTGTGGTGGCAGAGAATTTATTCTCTTGCTTAACACCCTTCTGTGAGAAGTACGAGCTCAAAGGTTATATATTGGTAGTTATCGATCGCATGGCGTGGATTGTCAATGTGGCACGCCAAGATGCAAATGATCAAGGCTTTTGTTGAAAAGCAGAGCCTTGTGGTTGATGATCAAAGCATAGCCTATTTTGGCATAACTTTGTATATAGCATGACCTCGCGAGCCTCACACCTCGGTAAGAGTCAAAAACGGAGTAAAGGAATGCAGGGAGTGCACACATTTCTTTCTAGCTAGAAGTGGTATCAGGGTTTTACACGCCCTGACATTTACTTATGTGGATGATGGATTTCGAGGCCTCGAATATATTTTTGGTCGCCAATGGCCATATTACAGGTTCAATAGGACTGGGAAGCGTGTTGTTTGCTCCAAGTTTGGGATCAAACACCAAAGATGTAAAAGTTACACTTCACCGATTCGGTAGGAATATGGAACCGCGTAATCACAAAATAAACGGATAAAACAAGTAAGAACACAAAAGAATTTTTATAGTGGTTCAATTCAATATGAATCTACATCCACATTTAATCAATTCTCATTATGATACTAGAGCTTACAACGTATGAATTTTCCCTCATTACAATCATTTCTCTCTTTTAACTCTATTTATGATCTAACTTCTCTTAGATTTGGCGAGGAGTTGACAGAGTCTCTAGCTTAATAGTGCTTTGGCCCTTCTTCATGTTTTTGTAAGAATTTTGCGTTAGATCTGGATTTGGAGTGAATTAGAGAAGATATGAAATTGCTTGAATGATGTTGGAGTGATTCATCTTGTAGCTTGAATGAGATTAAAGGTCCTTAGATTCAATTGTAGAGAACTCTCATGATCATTGACATGGATTTGATCTTCATGAAGTTAGAAGAGTGTTGTTGAATCCATAGAAGCCATTAGAGAAATTGTAGGTGAGATTTCAATTTTGCGGAGTCTCCTCCTTGGAATGAAATTCGGTCCCCCCTTCAAGAGAATTATGAGGGGTATTTATAGGAGATTTTCGGCCCGGGTGGCATTTCTGTAATTATGCAGAAAACGCCATGACTCAATTTCGACATGACTCAATTTCGACATGACTCCACTTCGCCATGACTTGGCTTAAAGCATAAACGACATGAGTACATTTGCACGCTAACACCTTGATTATTACGACATGAATTCATGTGCCATGAATTCAAAAATGCTCTACACGACATGAATTCATGGTTGGCAAAATTACAGCATGCGACTTGGACTGTCTTGCGTTATGGTCCCTTTGCGGCATGCTTTTCTCTTGCGTCATGACTTTGATGTCTCAACGACATAATGCAATCCAGGGATTGCGACATGAATTCATTTTTGTTCTATCGTCTTGGGTCCAGTTTGTCACAACTTAAGGAAGCTTCTATTCAAGAGTTAACAGGTGGAAAGCTTAAATATTATGGTTTATACAAGCTTCATATTCCTTCCCACAGTACTATGTGATCATACATTCATGTGCTGTAGCGACAAGCATTATGTTGTATGGAGTTCCATGCCTACGACTTGACTGAATAAGCTTGTGAACGACGTGGATAAAAGTTGGGGCACGACATGGTTTACAGTTGGACTTAGCCATCACGCGGCATGTTGCTGTTGCTCATGGTATGAACGACTTATTTTGTGTGGATCATATGTTTTTTCAGTCCGTTAACATCATGATTTACCCCCTGTACACCACGACATGTTGTCCATCTTTAAATACAAATTCTCAGTTTGCAGGCCATGTGCCATATCCTTTTCCCAGAAGTTGGTCCTTATTCTCAAATGGTGTCTGACCTGATATAAACTTCCATCACGTATCAATTATAAACGCGACTTGGTCTTGTAAGGATCTGGCACAAAGAACCTACGACATGAAGTGAGCAACGACTTGGCTAAAGCTACTTCAACGACATGATTTTGGTTACTTGCAACATGGATCAATGCAGGTTGATTATTCAGAGCAGCATGACAATTCATTAATACCTTGAACGTTTTCGCATGGTCCACATAATAATGCCTTGAACCGGATATTGCGCGACATGCTCTGAACCGTAGCATAACTTAACCTTCCACTATTAATAATTAATGGCATGAGATCCAAACATGTTGACCCCAATGACATGATTAGTGGAGAATGACAAGAATAGTACAGTGAGATGCATGGCATGATGGAAACCGTCATTACGGTATGGCTTACTATACGATGTTTGCAACCTGAACAGATTAAACGACATGCGGATTGTATTCATGTCGTGGAGAACGGCTTAAAGCCATATGACGCGTCGAACGCCTTAAGACCATGTCTGTAAATGAATTTCATGTTGTGCTAATGACTTTGAGACTGTGGTGTCAAGACAATATTTTGTGAAACTGCCCAGTCTGTATCGTCAACGCATTTCTTCTGGACTGCGTTTTAATAATGATGTTAACATTTGCCCTCGAAGTTTGCATTTTTTGCTTGTGAGAAATGCGGGCTTCGAAATAAACACAATTTGCGTTGAGATCTAGTCGTGGCTTTTTTGTCTGATATGGCAAACCATTCTTGGAATTCATATGCTTCGTGTTACCTGTTTTGTAATCAAAACAAATATTTGCATAATCTTGGACTTATACTTCGCTATCGGTCATCCATATCGATAGAGAATTAGTTTAATTATGAATTATAGAGAATTTTATTTTTGAACTGAATGAAGTATCTGCATAGAATTGTTTTATTCAACGGTTTATAACTCGTCGAATACTGTCTGCACAAATGCGATATTCTAATTCGAATTCGCGTTAACGCTTGGAATCAACTAATCGACTATGCCGACTGTGGATTTCAAACATTATCGCTTTATAACTTATATGATAGTATAAGATATTTCTCATTTGAGAAATACGTATTTGTGATTTATTCTCTGATTCTCTTTGGAGAAGTCTTTGATTATTTGTGCCCCGGCTCTTACTCGAGTCATTTTCACTGCTACAACCTTTCTCTTCTTTTTGGAGAAGCTTTAGGTATTCATGCCCCAATTTAGGAGGTCTTCTAGTCTTCTCTATGAGAAGTAATTTAGATTTTGTGCCCCTGCTTAGGCTAAATTCTGATACTTGTCGTGTCTGAGGTTTTAGACACTACGCAAGCGATTTGGTTAATGATCCAACACCTGCCGCATCTGAGATATTCAGACACTGCACAAGTCAATTGGTTGATGATCCAACACCTGTCGTATCTGAGATATTCAGACACTGTGCAAGTTAATTGGTTGATGATCCAACACCTGTCGTATCTGAGATATTTAGACACTGCGCAAGTTAATTGGTTAATGATCCAACACCTGTCGTATCTGAGATATTCAGACAGTGCGCAAGTTAATTGGTTCACGATCTAACACCTATCGCATCTGAGATATTCAGACACTACGCAAGTTAATTGGTAGATGATCCAACACCTGTCGCATCTGAGATATTCAGACACTGCGCAAGTTAATTGGTTCATGATCCAACACCTTTCGCATTTGAGATATTCAAACACTGCGCAAGTTAATTGGTTGATGATCCAACACCTGTCGTATCTGAGATATTCAGACACTGCACAAGTTAATTGGTTAATGATCCAACACCTGTCGCATCTTATACAGACACTGTGCAAGTTAATTAGTTGATGATCCAACACCTGTCGCATCTGAGATATTCAGACACCGCACAAGTTAAGTGGTTGATGATCCAACACCTATCGTATCTGAGATATTCAGACACTGCGCAAGTTAATTGGTTAATGATCCAACACTTGTCGCATCTGAGATATTTAGACACTGCGCAAGTTAATTGGTTGATGATCCAACACCTATCGTATCTGAGATATTCAGACACTGCGCAAGTTAATTGGTTAATGATCCAACACCTGTCGTATCTGAGATATTCAGACGCTGCGCAAGTTAATTGGTTAATGATCCAACACCTATCGCATCTGAGATATTCAGACACTGCGCAAGCTAATTGGTTGATGATCCAACACCTTTCGCATCTGAGATATTCAGACACTGCACAAGTTAACTGGTTAATGATCCAACACCTATCGCACATGAGATATTCAGACACTGCACAAGTTAATTGGTTAATTGTTGTATCATTTCACAGGGCTGAATCTAATTCCTTTGTCGGATGATCGACTTGGCGAGTCAACTCAGTTTAAGAATTAGAGCTTTGAAACCTTCACTTAGGAAAGTGCCTCTTGGACGAAAGTTACAACCTTCTTATTTGTTTAAAGGTGCGCTCATTCGCTATTTGAATCTCTGTGACTTTTCCATTCACTTTCCAAGGCGGTGCTTCTCTTCTTTTATTGCTTAACCCATTGTGATCCTCCCCATTCACCCTTCAAAGAGGTGCCTCTCTTCCTTGCATCATGCATGTTGACGGTTAAAGCACTCAACCTTTGAAGTAGTGTTCGTTGGGATCATTTCACTTTGTTAGGCCTCGAGAGAGAAAACACTTATTGGATAGCAAGAAAGTAGAACATTGCAAAGAGTAAAGTAATGCAGGAAGTAAAGTAAATGCGATAGCAATCGCTTATTATGAGCCGTAGATGTCATCATCAACGATCATCAGTTGATTATCTGCCTTGGCATAGTGTGAGCAGAAGCTACGTTGCTTGGGCCGGATTGGCCATTTGATGCCTCTTACCCCTGGGGAGTTGTAGAAGGATTTGCATTTTGGGAGTTCTTCTCATACTGTTGAAGACGGTTCTTTCTAATCAGCTCTTCAATTAATGATTTCAGGTGCCTACATTCGTTGGTAGTGTGGCCTGGATGATTGTGGAACATGCAGAACCTCCTAGATTTGGCTTGATCATCTCCTAACTTTTGAGGCTTTGGTATTGGATACTCTTCGATGTCCTTAGTCGCAGCGAAAATGTCTTCGGGAGTTTCCATCAAGGGGGTTAGTTCAGAATTCTTGAACAAGCGGGGATTCTTACTGTTTCGGTCATCCCTCCCGTCATTTCCCCTCTTTTGACCATTTCCGGGGTTCTTTTGACTGGGCTCAATAGTTGCACTTTTAGGAGCTTCAAGGAGTTGGTTGCCACCAATGATCTGAAGGGGTATAGGATTATCATCCACCCTCATGTACTCTTCTGCTTTCTTATAGAACTTATCAAGCATATTCATTTTTTTCATCTTTATCCACCTCCTGAATTCGCTTGCTTTGTCTATAGCATCGAGTAGAGCCATGAGGACTACGCATGGTTTCGGATTTCTTACTTCAGACAAGGCAATATTGAATCGACTAAGGAAGGCTTTGACAGTCTCCCATGGCTTCTGCTTCACTGCTGAGAGAGTTAGAGAGTCCTTGGATTTAGTAGCGTACAGGAGGAACTGCTCCTTGAACTTTTTGGTCAGGTCAGAGAATCGATCGATGGATTTGGGTGGCAGCTTTGTGAACCATAGTGATGCAGCACCTTCTAAGTAGAGAGGAAAGTACGTGCATCTCATTTCATCGGTCGCCTTAGCTGCACTCATATGCCATTCATATTTGAATAGGAAGTAGTTCGTATCAATGAGTGTACGGAGGCAAAGTCAGAGGATTGAACTTCCTCGGACATTCTGCTTCAAGGATGCTTTCGGTGAATGGAGTCCTATCGGGAGAGAAGTCTCATTCTCTTTCGTCGTCCTTGCTAGCCTGATTCTTTTTTATGGCTCGTTCTATCATGTCCGAAATGTATTCTTCGGTGCTACGGCGCTCTATGAAGCTGAGCTCTTTACCAAATGTTCGTCTAGGCACATGATCTCGATTAGAGAGCTTAGGCTCTTTTCCTTCTCGACGTGGAGGTGCCCCCATTACATGATTAATGACCTTTCGAGCATTCACTTCGGAATGGTCCTTAGCTTTTGATCTCAAATTCTCGATGTTAGCTTCGTCCCTTTCACTTGTCCAATCATAATCGTCTTCCATATTATCGTTGCGGTTATGATCGAAAGCGGGCGATTTATCATTCTCCTCGAGATCCACATGCACTTTCGGAGGGGCTGGATTTGATCGAGCATTAAGGATAGTGTCGAGTTTCTCTATCATCATTTTGGTAGAGGCATACATTCGGTTGTTAACATTGGCAATAGCGATTTTTAATTCATTTCTGGTCACACCAGCTCCGCTTTCTGAATTTTCGCCAACTTCAAAACGATTGTTAAGCGGTGTTTCTTCGTTAGCGACATTATCGGCATTTCCGACATCTTTACTTACCATCTTCTTTGATTTAGCCATAACTTCGGAGAAGAATGCGGTTTAGAGCTCTAATGCAAGGATCACAACTTTGGGAGAGTGCGAGAAGAGGAAAGAGATGTGAGTGCGGCCCCACGGTAGGCACCAAATGTTTGCTCCAAGTTTGGGATCAAACACCAAAGATGTAAAAGTTACACTTCACCGATTCGGTAGGAATATGGAACTGCGTAATCACAAAATAAACGGATAAAAACAAGTAAGAACACAAAAGAATTTTTATAGTGGTTCGATTCAATATGAATCTACATCCACTTTTAATCAATTCTCATTATGATACTTGAGCTTACAACGTATGAATTTTCCCTCATTACAATCATTTATCTCTTTTAACTCTATTTATGATCTAACTTCTCTTAGATTTGGCGAGGAGTTGGCAAAGTCTCTAGCTTAATAGTGCTTTGGACCTTCTTCATGATTTGTTAAGAATTTTGCGTTAGATCCGGATTTGGAGTGAATTAGAGAAGATATGAAATTGCTTGAATGATGTTGGAGTGATTCATCTTGTAGCTTGAACGAGATTAACGGTCCTTAGATTCAATTGTAGAGAACTCTCATGATCATTGACATGGATTTGATCTTCATGAAGTTAGAAGAGTGTTGTTGAATCCATAGAAGCCATTAGAGAAGTTGTAGGTGAGTTTTCAATTTTGCGGAGTCTCCTCCTTGGAATGAAATTCGGTCCCCCCCTTCAAGTGAATTATGAGGGGTATTTATAGGTGATTTTTGACCTGGGTGGCAATTCTGTAATTATGCAGAAAACGCCATGACTCAATTTCGACATGACTCAATTTCGCCATGACTCCACTTCGCCATGACTTCGCTTAAAGCATAAACGACATGAGTACATTTGCGCACTAACGCTGTGATTATTATGACATGAATTCATGCGCCATGAATTCAATTTGCTCTACACGACATGAATTCATGGTTGGCAAAATTACAGCATGCGACTTGGACTGTCTTGCGTTATGGTCCCTTTGCCGCATGCTTTTCTCTTGCGTCATGACTTGGATGTCTCAACGACATAATGCAATCCAGGGATTGCGACATGAATTCATTTTTGTTCTATTGTCTCGGGTCCAGTTTGTCACGACTTAAGGAAGCTTCTATTCAAGAGCTAACAGGTGGAAAGCTTAAACATAATGGTTTATACAAGCTTCATATTCCTTCCCACAGTACTATGTGATCGTACATTCATGTGCTGTAGCGACAAGCATTATGTTGTATGGAGTTTCATGCCTATGACTTGACCGAATAAGCCTGTGAACGACATGGATAAAAGTTGGGACACGACATGGTTTACAACTGGACTTAGCCATCACGCGGCATGCTGCTGTTGCTTATTGTATAAACGACTTGTTTTGTGTGGATCATATGTTTGTTCAGTCCGTTAACATCATGATTTACCCCCTGTACACCACGACATGTTGTCCATCTTTAAATACAAATTCTCAATTTGCAGGCCATGTGCCATATCATTTTCCTAGAAGCTGATCCTTATTCTCAAATGGTGTCTGATCTGATATAAACTTCCATCACGTATCAATTATAAAACGCGACTTGGTCTTGTAAGGATCTGACATAAAGAACCTACGACATGAAGTGAGCAACGACTTGGCTAAAGCTACTTCAACGACATGATTTTGGTTACTTGCAACATGGATCAATGCAGGTTGATTATTCAGAGCGGCATGACTATTCATTAATACCTTGAACATTTTCGCATGGTCCACATAATAATGCCTTGAGCCGGATATTACGCGACATGCTCTGAACCATAGCATAACTTAACCTTCCGCCATTAATAATTAACGGCATGAGCTCCAAACACGTTGACCCCAATGACATGATTAGTGGAGAATGACATGAATAGTACACGTGAGATGCACAGCATGATGGAAACCGTCATTACGATATGGCTTACTATATGATGTTTGCGACCTGAACGGATTGTATTCATGTCGTGGCGAACGGCTTAAAGCCATATGGCGCGTCGAACACCTTAGGACCGTGTCGTGTAAATGAATTTCATGTCGTGCTAATGATTTTGAGACCGTGGTGTGAGGACAATATTTTGTGAAACCGCCCGGTCTGTATCGTCAACGCATTTCTTCTGGGCTACGTTTTAATAACGATGTTAACACGTGTGTTCAGGCATAACTAATCCACTAAAGTATCTGTGGACCGGTCCTGTTATGTCCAAGGGTTTGCCAGCGTCCGAATCCTGAGACATTGCTAAAGTGTCTCGAATCGGTAAGGAGATCGTTCCTAGCCTTGACTCTTGATGGAAATCCAACCTCCAATATGACATTCTGCGGTTTTGATTGTAAAACTAGTATGGCGACATAGTAGGATGGGGTACTATGCCATCTATGATTAATACATTATGATTGAAATTGTTTTTGAAAACATATATACACTAATAATAATATCAAATCCGTTTATCAAGCATTTTTGACCATTATAAGGTAAAACCTATCTTCCAGCTTGCTTTGCATTGTGTGATGGGATCTGAGTCTTATAATGGTTTCATTTTTCTAAAAAGCATTGCGTTGTTTAACGGTTACTTTAATTTATGCACTGACAATCCAATGGAGTAAACCCGTTCCGCGTTAGCAGCCTGGTCCTGTGATTAGCCTTATTATTAGATAAGTTAGGAAAGATTTCTCATACCAGTCCCATGACTGTAACAACCCGTATTTTCAATAACCTGTTATAACGTAAATCGAGGCAGAATTTAATTTATAAATCTGAATCAAGGGAAACGGGCTATGCCATTGCGTTCGTCTCGGAAAAATACGTGAAATAGAGTCTGAGTTTTCGAAAATCGGAGTCCGTATGACCCGATTAAGGCCCAATGAAGTTTTCAGAAAATTTCAAGTTCAAAACAGATTTGAATTTCAAGTTCAAATTTCGAATTTCGGGCCTGGAAGGCTAGGCGGGAAATTTCCCGCCAAGCTAACCAAGTCGACAGGCCTGTCGACTTGGCAGTCGACTTGGTTGGACCCAAGTCGACAGCCCTGTCGACTTGGCTGTCGACTTGGTTCAGCCGGGCAGTTTTGCCTGGTGCACCATTTTGGGGTTTTGGTTAGGTTTTGGGGCCAGATTCGGTTTTAAGGGCTGAGATTGGAATTAGGGTTTAATCCTAAGGTTGAAACTAATCCTAATCTCTATAAATAAGCCCTTAACCTAACCCTAAATCATCATTATTCAACCCTACAACTAAACTATGGCAAAATTATTCCTCTCATGGCCTCCACTCTCTTCATAAAATTTCTAAGTTATTTCTATGAGAGATTTTCAATGCATACAAGTGTTTTCAAGCTTGTATGAGTGTTCTTAGCTTGCATTCAAGTCAAGTTTCCATATTTACATCATAAAGCAAGGGTTTTTATTGATTTGGAGCTTTCATATTGGGTTTATTTGATTTCATAAGGGCTTGTCTCAATCTATTAATATATTTGTGTCTTCATAAGAATTTGTAAGCCCTTTTACCTTCTTTTTTAAACTCTAAAGTTATTAAATGATGCAAGTTGTGTTTGATCATTATGATATGCAAGTTAATCATGTTATGCTATGCAAGTTTGTCATGTTATGTTATGCAAGTTTGATATGTTATGATATGCAAGTTAGCCATGTTATGTTATGCAAGTTTGATATGTTATGATATGCAAGTTAGCCATGTTATGTTATGCAAGTTTTCTATGTTATGATATGCAAGTTTGCCATGTTATGTTATGCAAGTTTGGGTTGATCATTTTACTCATGTTATCATGCTATGCAAGCTTACCTTGAGTATATGAACCTAAAGCTTCAAGCTTTATGCTAAAGGTTGCATTTTGGAAACATGTAAGTTATCATATCCCTTATGATAACTTGCATATGAGGCTAAATGCGAACTTATGACCATTTCTACATGTCATTTATCACCATGTATCACTTATATGCTAAGTTTGGTTTTATGCATACTTTTGAGGCCTAATGACGCAATATGCGAGTATATGAACATATGTACATTTCATATGCCACCATGTTAAACTTGTGGCTTCAACACCTTTTGTCATCTTTATGCCAAGTTCCCTCTTTCTATCCTTTATGCGCTATTGCGATTATGTAAGCGATGGGATTGCGTTTGGGGTTGGGTAAACTTAAAAGACATGAAAACATAAGATTGGGAATTTACCTATTAAGTTAGGTCTACCCATTGGGAATTTACCTATTAAGTTAGGTCTACCCAAATTCTTGAAAAAAAACTTGTAATATGTTTTGGAACATAATGGACATGACACTTAGAAAATATAAGTGTGGCCAACTCGAGGTTGGGTTGAGTTTGTAGCGTAAAACTACCCGGAACCGACCGGCTTAACTAGTTGCTACAAACAATAGGACCCAATGTGAGAAGTTGGTCATGTTGTACCTTGAACCCGAGGTTAGACCAAGTTGTGGTGTAAAACTACCCGGAACCGACCGGCTTAACTAGTAACCGCAACAAAGTCTAATGTGAGAGGTTAAGGCACATTAATTAATTAATGCCTCATGATTAGAGTTAAGTCATGGTCCACTTAATACTTAACCAATTTGGACTTGGTGGATTAATCGGGGTTAAGTCGTGAACCCATCGTTACACTTAACCAAGTTAATCCATGATTAGTAAAAGGGTTAAACCGTACTTAACCCACTAGAAAATCCTAGCAAAGGGGGTCCACTCCAGCAGTAATCCCAAGTTTGTATCATCATGACACTAGGGACTAGGCTAGGGTGGGGCACGATTACTGGACTGGTATAAGCGACCAAAAACGACGGCCGGGTGGTACGCCGATGTAGTTCCGGACGGACTATGGTCGTGCACGTAGTCCGTATTTGGAGAAGTCACCCATGGGTACCAGTAGATCGAGACTGTGCACTCATGTTTATGGTGTCCAGGGGTTGACACCCTAGGGCTTGATACACCCGAAGGGTGGACCCAGCACAGTCCGACTACAATCATGTTTAGGCCGTATTGACACCAACACGTGATGAGTTAGGCTTATAGGGAGCCGATCGACTAGACCGTTTGGTTGGACCTCGTATTAGGGTCACTTCATGTTATTGGACCTCGTATTAGGGTCACTTCATGTTATTGGACCTCGTATTAGGGTCACTTCATGTTATTGGACCTCGTATTAGGGTCACTTCATGTTATTGGGCCAAAGCTTGGGCCAAGGGATCAATACTTGTTTATTCAAATCATGTTAGTTTGCTAGTACACCTGTGGTACAAAAACCTTAACCCTGATTATGCGATGACACCTTTTATCTATCATGCCAGTATGTAGTTATCCTTATGTTCATCTCAGTTTTCATCATGTCAGTTAACTTTATTAGTTTATAGACTGATGGTAGTAGGGCTTACTCAGTCTTTTTGACTAACCTGTTTTCTTTCGCCTCTTTTCTTCCGTTTCCCCCCCCAAGGTTCTCAGGGTGGGAATATTGGAGCTTAGCTTGGATTTCGGATCACTTGCTTGTGGGATTTTAGCTCATGTACGGTTTTGACATGAAGCTAGCTATGGTTATCACTTATTTTTGGGATAGTACTTATGTATTTCAGTTTTTCAGTTGATGTTGTTTTTATCTAGATTTGTTTATTTGGAAAGTTGACATTATGTTGTACCAGACTTGTTTTGAAATAGTTTGAAATCTTCCGCTGTTTTACTTATCTTATTTACTCTGTTTACATATATACATATGTTATGTTCTGCCTTGATATATCATTATGCATGTTTACCTGATTCAAACACCCCTCCAAAGTCAGAGTGCTTGCAAGAGCCACCCTGGCGGAGGTGGGGTGTTACATTTGGTATCAGAGCGTATGGTTTACGAGAAGGAACAAAAAGGTTTTTAAAACTTTTGGAAAACTATTTTCAAAACCAAGTATAAAGTATTTTCCAAAGAAAAGTCTAGTTTATTTTAAAGGCTATTCCCCAAAAAGCCATTAGCAAAAATTCCTTCGTTTTTCTCCATTCTGAATCTATCTTTTTTCTTCGTTTTCAGTATGGCTGATAACTTTGCTATTCCGAAGGGAGTACACGTACCTGTTTGGTATAGGAGACTTTTGGAGGCTAGGGCGACCGAAGCCGGCCCCGCCGATGTTCCTCCTCCTCCTCCTCCGGTAGTTAATGTTCCTCCTCCTCCTGTCGCCGAGGTTCCTCTTCCTCCTCCCCCTCAGCATCCACAAGAGGATTTCGCGGAGATTTGCAAAGACTTTAAGGCGATGGGTTGCAAGAATTTTGTTGGGATGGAGACTTATGTTGAGGCAAGAAACTGGTTAAAGGAAACTGAAAACCTCTTTGCTATCTTAGATATAGAAGATCGTAGGAAAGTTCTGTTGGCGGTATGGTTATTGAAAGGGGAAGCTGCTTATTGGTGGGTAGTCACCACCACTACTAGACCAATTGAGACTTGGGATGAGTTTAAAAAAAGGTTTGGACTGAGGTTTTTATCGTCAGCAGAGGAGAACCTTCAGATGGAGAGGTTCCTATCACTAAAGCAAGGGGACATGACCATTAGGGAATACGTGGATAAGTTTACTCAACTTGCTCGGTTCGGTTTAGACTTGGTTAACACAGCTCAGAAGAAGGCCATGCACTTTGCTCTAGGACTAAACGAGCCATTGCGCGGTTTGGCCATATCTCATATACCCATCGGAGCGACCTTCGAGAGTTTGGTGAATGTGGCCCTACTCAATGAAGAGAATAAGAGTGACAAGAAGGAAATCAAGGTGAATGAGTCTCAAAATAAGAAAACGGGGCCCAACAAGGAAATGAAAAAGAAGGAGGAGAAGTCTAAAGATAAGAAGGAAAAGAAGTGCTTTACTTGTGGAAGTTCGACTCATCTTATTAAGGATTGTAAGAAGAGGAAAATGAAGAATGGTGAATGCTTTTTCTGCGGTGAGACTGGACATTTCATCAAAGATTGCCCGAAGAAGCAAGGGCAAGGTCAGACTCAGTGTGCAAGACCGTCTGAAGGGCGAGTTCATCCCCTCAACATCGTTCGTCCAGCTTATGATCGAGGTAGTGTTTCTGTTAAAAGTCTTGTTTACATTTCTGATTTTCCTGTTTGTACTTTGTTTGATTCTGGTGCATCGCATAGTTGTTTCATCTGATCTAGTTGAAAGTTTGCACCTAAGTACTAGTCTAGTTTATGATCCCGTGTGTGTTTCAAATCCAATTGGGGTTTACGCCCATTTGTCTCTTATCTACGTGGATTTGAAAATCTCTATCTTGAGTGTAGAGTTCTCGTGTGATGCTTATATTCTCGGTTTCATGGGGTATGGGTTGATTTTGGGCATGGATTGGTTGTCCAGTTTTGGAGCCATCCTTGATTTTTGAGCGTAGGGTTGTGAGGCTCATGACTTGCCTCGGTAATACCCTAAATTTTTTTTTTCTTGTAACCCTATGAGTCCCGGCATGTTGTGTTATCTTGAATCCCTCAATTCGTCTATCGATAGTTTGCAATCTATGAGGGTGGTCCGAGAATATCCTGATATCTTGGGTGAAGTGAAGGGGTTACCCCTAAACGCGAGTTTAATTTCTGCATTTATCTGGTGGATAATGCAAAGCTGGTTTCTTTGCCCGTTCGGCACATGGTTCCGCGTGAAAGATGGGAGCTAAGTAAGCAAGTGAAGGAGTTGCTTGAGAAGAACTTCATTCGATGAAGCATTTCCGAGGAAGGTGCTCTAGTAGTATTCGCTACTAATGTGGACAGTTCGCTTCGCCCGTGTGTTGATTATCGTGAGTAGAACAAGAAGAATAGACAACCATTACCAAGGATCGATGATTTGTTTGATCAGCTTGTAGGAACATCTGTTTTCTCTTGATCTTGCTACTGGATTCCATCAGCTCAGAGTAGCCGAGGATAGTATAGACAAAACTGCGTTCAGAACTCCAGATGGATTCTTAGAATGGCTGGTCATGCCATTCGGTTTGACTAATGCACCCGCCTACTTCGTGGACTTGATGAGTAGGGTGTTCAAGGAGTTCTTGAACAAGTTTGTCGTGGTCTTCATAGATGATATTCTGATCTTCTCTAAGGATGAGGAAGAGCACGCAAGGCATCTCATGAAGGTGATGGATACGCTTAGAGCCCATCAGTTGGAAGCCAAGTCCTCCAAATGTCATTTTGGAGAAAAGAAGTTAGATTTCTTGGGCACATAGTTTCTAAGCAAGGCTTAGCGGTGGATCCCGCTAAAGTGGTCGCGGTTCAAGACCGGAAAGCTCCGACGAGGACAAGTGAAGTAAGAAGCTTTCTCAGTTTAATTAATTAGTTAGCGTCCCTTGAGCTTAGACCTACCCTTCTGGATCAAGTAGGGACTTCACAGAAAGAAGACCCGCAGTTAGTTGAGATCATGGACAAGTTGATTCGAGGCGAGATGTTAAGACACCTCGCTATAGATGACAAGGGATGGCTAAGACGCAATGAGAGGAAGAAGGCTCTTGAAGATGCACATCACTCGAGGAGGTGGCCGAGTTTGTCCCAAGGTGCATGTTGTGCCAACAGATTAAGGCCGAGTCATAAAAAGCCCGGTGGGCTATCACATCCATTAGAGGTCCCCGCAATGGAAGTAGTAAAGCGTCACAAAGGATTTCGTGGATGGACTGCCTAGATCAAGGAAAGGCAATACGAGCATGTGGGTCATAGTAGGTAGACTCACGAAGAGTGCTCATTTCACTCCGGTAAAGAGCGAAAGGACTGCATCATAGCTAGCGACAGTTTACTTTCAAGAAATAAAGCGGTTGCACGAGGTTCCCTAAAGTATAGTTAGTAACCATGACTCAATCTTCACTAGCCAGTTTTGGGATAGTCTACAGGAAGTCATGGGCAAGCAACTGAATCTAAGTACGGCCTATCATTCGCAAGCGGAGGGTTCATTTCGTTCAAGCATGAGTTATAGAAAATCACGTTAGTAAGAGCAATTGGCAACGTGGATTGGTATTTCCAAGAAAAGTTCTGCTGCATGGAATACTTTATAGTAAGTAAACGAGATCCAAGATTCACTGGTGAATTTTGGGGAGCTTGCATGAAACCATGAGGTCATAGTTATGTTTAAGCCAAGAATGATAGAAGAGTAAGTGAAAGAGGAAGACGAGAGGCGACAATGAAATGGATTCCAACTCATATTGGGAAATAAGAGTTAAGAAGCCAAGAAATCATGAGGTAAAAGACGGTCAAAACATAGTGGAGTCAAGCTCAAGGAAACGTGACTTAGAAGACTGAAGGCTAGATACGCGCATCATATCTCTTTCTAAGAGTATATCCTTGATCCTTGTTTTCCGGTGGAACTTACTTGCATGTTATCTTTTACATATATCCTCTCGGTCCCGTTCTCGATCCCATTTCTGTTGTAAACTCCATAAGGGGGTGTGACTCATCGGTTAGTAATACATGTCAAGGTTTAAAGGGGTCTGTTAGGTTGACTAAACCTTTTGGGCTTTTATAGAATATGGGTTGGGTTAGGAAGGGATTTCTTGTAATCCAAAAGGAGTATATCTTGCTTATCTTCCCGATCTCTTTGTAGCATATCTTTCTTTTGCTATCTATATCGTGTTAATCTTGTCATGAGAACCTTAGGTAGAAACCCTTTGGATGAAACATGTGTTTGAAACATGTTATGCTTGATGTTTGCAAGTGGTTGCAAGTGTTTGCAAGTGGTTACTCGTGGATGCATTATACACATTAGGCACTAGATCGGCTCACACGTTCCTCATATTGCATATGCATGAGTGTTTACGCTTATTGATGGATGAAAATTTTTGTGTTATCACATGGATGTTGCATATGGATGTATGTTATGTGCACACATATAGATGTTATACATTATGTTAGGAATTGCATACATATGGATTCATTTCACTAACATAATTTGCATTGATGATATTTGCATTAGATAAGTACATATACACACACCTTTGCATATGTTCATACAACATTTAGAATCTTGTAAGGACAATGATTGCTCGTGGATGATGTTTTGAGTAGATGGATGTTGGATGGTAGGATACGTTCTTCCTAACTTGAAGATTTCGGGGACGAAATCCTTTAAGGAGGGGAGAATGTAACAACCCGTATTTTCAATAACCTGTTATAACGTAAATTGAGGCAGAATTTAATTTATAAATCTGAATCAAGGGAAACGGGCTATGCCATTGCGTTCGTCTCGGAAAAATACGCGAAATAGAGTCCGAGTTTTCGAAAATCGGAGTCCGTATGACCCGATTAAGGCCCAATGAAGTTTTCAGAAAATTTCAAGTTCAAAACAAATTTGAATTTCAAGTTCAAATTTCGAATTTCGGGCCTGGAAGGCTAGGCGGGAAATTTCCCGCCAAGCCAACCAAGTCGACAGGCCTGTCGACTTGGCAGTCGACTTGGTTGGACCCAAGTCGACAGCCCTGTCGACTTGGCTGTCGACTTGGTTCAGCCGGGCAGTTTTGCCTGGTGCATCATTTTGGGGTTTTGGTTAGGTTTTGGGGCCAGATTCGGTTTTAAGGGCTGAGATTGGAATTAGGGTTTAATCCTAAGGTTGAAACTAATCCTAATCTCTATAAATAAGCCCCTAACCTAACCCTAAATCATCATTATTCAACCCTACAACTAAACTATGGCAAAATTATTCCTCTCATGGCCTCCACTCTCTTCATAAAATTTCTAAGTTATTTCTATGAGAGATTTTCAATGCATACAAGTGTTTTCAAGCTTGTATGAGTGTTCTTAGCTTGCATTCAAGTCAAGTTTCCATATTTACATCATAAAGCAAGGGTTTTTATTGATTTGGAGCTTTCATATTGGGTTTATTTGATTTCATAAGGGCTTGTCTCAATCTATTAATATATTTGTGTCTTCATAAGAATTTGTAAGCCCTTTTACCTTCTTTTTTAAACTCTAAAGTTAATAAATGATGCAAGTTGTGTTTGATCATTATGATATGCAAGTTAATCATGTTATGCTATGCAAGTTTGTCATGTTATGTTATGCAAGTTTGATATGTTATGATATGCAAGTTAGCCATGTTATGTTATGCAAGTTTGATATGTTATGATATGCAAGTTAGCCATGTTATGTTATGCAAGTTTGCTATGTTATGATATGCAAGTTTGCCATGTTATGTTATGCAAGTTTGGGTTGATCATTTTACTCATGTTATCATGCTATGCAAGCTTACCTTGAGTATATGAGCCTAAAGCTTCAAGCTTTATGCTAAAGGTTGCATTTTGGCAACATGTAAGTTATCATATCCCTTATGATAACTTGCATATGAGGCTAAATGCGAACTTATGACCATTTCTACATGTCATTTATCACCATGTATCACTTATATGCTAAGTTTGGTTTTATGCATACTTTTGAGGCCTAATGACGCAATATGCGAGTATATGAACATATGTACATTTCATATGCCACCATGTTAAACTTGTGGCTTCAACACCTTTTGTCATCTTTATGCCAAGTTCCCTCTTTCTATCCTTTATGCGCTATTGCGATTATGTAAGCGATGGGATTGCGTTTGGGGTTGGGTAAACTTAAAAGACATGAAAACATAAGATTGGGAATTTACCTATTAAGTTAGGTCTACCCATTGGGAATTTACCTATTAAGTTAGGTCTACCCAAATTCTTTAAAAAAAACTTGTAATATGTTTTGGAACATAATGGACATGACACTTAGAAAATATAAGTGTGGCCAACTCGAGGTTGGGTTGAGTTTGTAGCGTAAAACTACCCGGAACCGACCGGCTTAACTAGTTGCTACAAACAATAGGACCCAATGTGAGAAGTTGGTCATGTTGTACCTTGAACCCGAGGTTAGACCAAGTTGTGGTGTAAAGCTACCCGGAACCGACCGGCTTAACTAGTAACCGCAACAAAGTCTAATGTGAGAGGTTAAGGCACATTAATTAATTAATGCCTCATGATTAGGGTTAAGTCATGGTCCACTTAATACTTAACCAATTTGGACTTGGTGGATTAATCGGGGTTAAGTCGTGAACCCATCGTTACACTTAACCAAGTTAATCCATGATTAGTAAAAGGGTTAAACCGTACTTAACCCACTAGAAAATCCTAGCAAAGGGGGTCCACTCCAGCAGTAATCCCAAGTTTGTATCATCATGACCCTAGGGACTAGGTTAGGGTGGGGCACGATTACTGGACTGGTATAAGCGACCAAAAACGACGGCCGGGTGGTACGCCGATGTAGTTCCGGACGGACTATGGTCGTGCACGTAGTCCGTATTTGGAGAAATCACCCATGGGTACCAGTAGATCGAGACTGTGCACTCATGTTTATGGTGTCCAGGGGTTGACACCCTAGGGCTTGATACACCCGAAGGGTGGACCCAGCATAGTCCGACTACAATCATGTTTAGGCCGTATTGACACCAACACGTGACGAGTTAGGCTTATAGGGAGCCGATCGACTAGACCGTTTGGTTGGACCTCGTATTAGGGTCACTTCATGTTATTGGACCTCGTATTAGGGTCACTTCATGTTATTGGACCTCGTATTAGGGTCACTTCATGTTATTGGACCTCGTATTAGGGTCACTTCATGTTATTGGGCCAAAGCTTGGGCCAAGGGATCAATACTTGTTTATTCAAATCATGTTAGTTTGCTAGTACACCTGTGGTACAAAAATCTTAACCCTGATTATGCGATGACACCTTTTATCTATCATGCCAGTATGTAGTTATCCTTATGTTCATCTCAGTTTTCATCATGTCAGTTAACTTTATTAGTTTATAGACTGATGGTAGTAGGGCTTACTCAGTCTTTTTGACTGACCTGTTTTCTTTCGCCTCTTTTCTTCCGTTTCCCCCCTAGGTTCTCAGGGTGGGAATATTGGAGCTTAGCTTGGATTTCGGATCGCTTGCTTGTGGGATTTTAGCTCATGTACGGTTTTGACATGAAGCTAGCTATGGTTATCACTTATTTTGGGGATAGTACTTATGTATTTCAGTTTTTCAGTTGATGTTGTTTTTATCTAGACTTGTTTATTTGGAAAGTTGACATTATGTTGTACCAGACTTGTTTTGAAATAGTTTGAAATCTTCCGCTGTTTTACTTATCTTATTTACTATGTTTACATATATACATATGTTATGTTCTGCCTTGATACATCATTATGCATGTTTACCTGATTCAAACACCCCTCCAAAGTCAGAGTGCTTGCAAGAGCCACCCTGGCGGAGGTGGGGTGTTACAATGACTGAAACATAGTTTGTTTCACTTTGCAAACTAGGGTGCCCTCTTTTCCACACGGGAATTCGAGTAGCTTATTTTGCAAATATTGAGCAGGATTCTGGATCGAAGCTTAGAGCTGTGTCTAGAGCACTGGTAGTCTTCCGCTGTGTTAATTTAATTGTTCCGCTGCAGTGTATTACATTTACTGTAATTAAATCTTCCACTGTTGTATTATTATATTCGATGTACTCTGATATATTCTGCACTCTGATGTAACATTATTATAATGTAATTAAAGTCTTTTGTTATTGTCCCAATGTATTGTACTCCCAAAGTTAACGTATACGGGATTTGTACGGTCTTGGTTGATCTTGCGATCGATTAGGTCCGGGCAAAATCGGGGTCGTTACAATACATCTGTGTATTGTAATATGTGTTGTACCTTTCTTATTCACTAGAACTTGTTGTTCTGTACCCACTCCTCATTACAACATCCCAGGTTTCCTAGAGAAGGTTAGGTTCTCACAGTTGCCTATGTTTGGCTTTCAGTTCTCGTTATCTCTCATGCTCGTTTTGACTTGGTGACTCACTTTTACAAGGTAGTTACTAGTGTTAATACTAGTTATCTTGTTTTCTTTCCGCTTTGAGTTATCTAATCGTACTCTGGTTATGCTCATGCTTTTTTATTTGCAGGTACCAGATTTACATGCTCCATACTTGGATGTGTTCGAGTTTCGCTTTTTGTCGAATTTTGGGCTCAGAAAAGTGTGGGTGTTACATTTGATATCATATCATAGGTTAGACGATCAAAGGAATTATTAAAATTAGGACTCGTGACAGAACGTAATTCGATTTTCTTTTCTATTTTTCTTCATCTTTCTTACTCGACTTTAATTTATTTTGATGATAAATTAGTCGTGGGCCTATTTATATAGAACAGTCTTAAGTGACTAAGAGTTGAAATAGGTTGAGTTCGGGTTTCTAGCCAATCCTATCTTACCCGACAGTACGTTGGCGATTTCGTTGTGAAGATCATGAGGACGACATATGGTGGATTCTATTGATTTGAGTTTGGAGATTAAAATTTTTTTTAGCTACAACCGAGATAGTCACAACTTCTGGTTTTTGATTTCGTTTGGTAGTTCCAATCAAAGACCTTTCCTTGGTCTGAAATGGGAAATCCTTGTTAATATGTCGTATCCATTTGGAAATATAATTATGAGGTATATCCATTTGATACTTCGTTAAATTTTCGGATATTATTTTGTTGAAGATATTCATTTGATTACTTGGCCTTGTATTCGAGGGAGTTTTATTTTTAAAAATGTTTGGAAAATAAAATGGATTTTGAAAGTTTTGCAATTACGGTTTCAGAGAATGGTTTTATAAAGACCTAGTTTTATAAAGATATGGTTTTAAAATTTAAATCTATTCGTGTTAGAATTGTTGGGATTTGTGTGATTTTGATAAATATAATCCGGTTGGTAGAAACAAGGGAATTGGAAATGACAAGGATTGAGCCACTAAACTTGAAAATCATTAATACCCATTCCTTATGATTTTTAGTATCCCTCTTTTTATATATGTTGGATGATTTATTGAAATTATCACAATCAAAACTTGAGATTTTAAAGTTCCCACATTTTTTAGGACGAAAAGGTTTTTCAGTTTGAAATACGACGTGGAATATAAAATTATAATATTAATAATAAAATGGATTTATAAAAACGAGACCGTTAGTTTGTAATAAATTCAATTTTTTGAAAAGTTTTAAATTTTCCTTCAGCAGGCTAAGGAAATCATTCGTCTTAATTTTTTTGGGTACTTAATTTCGAATTGTTTATTCGTTTGGTAGCTAGGTAAGGGGGAAATCCATTTTTATTTTGTGTTGGATTTTTAGCTGATTTTCTGCTCTAAATTCGTTCGTTGTGTGGTTGCAGCATTGTAATTGACACTACTTTAAATCTTTGGAGATGGTTAAGAGTTTGACTTAGGTCTTTGCTATCGCTGTAATGGGATAATTGTTTTTCGAATCACGTCTAATCTTAAAAGATGACACAGGGCGATTAATGTTTTAATCCGTCCTAGTAAGGTCGAGGTTAAACCATTGTCCTATTTTATAATGGATCGTTTAGCGTTATGCTAGAATGGTCAACTACTTGATGAGCTTTGGTACGACTTGGACCTAGGACTTAACCATAAAAGTTGCATCCAAACCACCCCCTTAAATTTTTTTCGTCCTTCCTTCCTTCCTCATCCAACCAAACCATATTCTTTTTCTTCTTCTCTTTCTTTGTTATCGCCTCGTCTTCTCCTTTACCATGCTTGTTTGCACATTAGATCTCACCCTATTAATACTCCGGGATATAATCCAATTTCTTCTCTCAGATAATTTATTAGTTCATAATACCTACTTGCACTACCTGATCTTTTTAGTACCATTTATGTCTCGTCCTTAGAGAGAGAACATTTGGTTGGATCGGAATAAGCAAAAAGGTCTCACCGCTTTAGGACTAAGAAAAATGTCGTGGCAGTTAGACTTACACTAGTCCTTTTCTTTGAGATTTTAGAATATGATCGTTATTTATGTTGCATCCTCCTTTGCTATTTCTTGTTAGAATAGATTTTGATGAAGGCGATCGTCGTTTCGGAGATGAAGATTAAGCTATCTTTGGATGGTTTTTCTGAGGACAACCCCAATGAGATTTTAGAGGCATCCATGTTTTATGCAGACTCGAATGGTCTTTTTGCTGGTCGACTTTGGAGGTTTTGCAGCTAATCTCTTTCTCTTAATGTCGGTTTTAGTGCTTATAGATCTATGTCAAAACTACCCATGTTAACGTGTGACCCATTTAGCACATCGTTCTATAGATGGGAAGTCATGACTAGGTTTGTCTCATGACGCAGATTTTTTTTTTGCTTGATCGATGGTGTAACCATTATTTTGGTGTCGCATCATATTTGATCCAGTTTGTTGTTCTTGAGTGTTGTCTCACGAATTTACTTTCTGTAATTTTACCTATCCATTTGTGTCTTTATACAATAGTAAGTGGATTTCCATGAGAAGCAGTTTTTTGGTAAGTTTCTTTTCTCATTGCAAATTCTCTTTTGTAAGGATGGTAATGTGGAAACCTCCAACAATAATAGCAGTGTCTGCAACATGAGATTGAGCATTTTGCTACTATGATACGACTAGTCAAAGGTCATAAAAATGGTTTAAGCTCCAATCATGGAGCAAGATATCTCGTTGTTTATAGGCGTTGTTTTGGGAGTTTCGGTGTTGTTGTTTTGTAGTCATCTTTGTTGCTTTCCCTTTCCAGCATTTGGTCCTCGATTTTGTGGTAATTTGTGGTGTTATCTTTGAAATCACACAACTTATGTTAATGAGATTTCTATGTTCGAAAATATGTATGTCATTCGCGCATATCCGTTTGAATTAAATCTCATTTTTCTTATCTAACTAACAGTTGTCCTAGAGCTGGAGAAAATAGAATTTTGTGCTGGATAAATTTTAGCAAAGGACAGGTTTTGCATTGTTTCGTCATGAGTATAATTAATCACTTGTTCCTTGTTAAGCTAAAATTTATTGTGTCCTTTTGTGTATGATTTTAGTTTTCGCATTTTGCATGGCTGACTTCGTTTATTCGCTAATGTGACTTAAATCATTTAAATTTCCACCAGATACATTTTTGGAACTTTTGAAAAAAATGATGTTTGAAAAAAACTTCTATGATTTTTTGTTACATTTTTACTGATTTACTTTCTTTTATTCCGGTTTGCGCGAAAATGCAGAATTTGGGTACGGTAGTTTACGCGTGTTTAAACGTCTGTTTTACATTAAAATAGATGGGTTGAATGACGCAAAGCGCACATTATCAAAATTTAAGTTTTCATGCAGATCTCGTATGGAAAGTAAACTGGTGTTAAAAATAAATTTAAAAAATAAATTATGAAAAGAGTTTAAAGTGAAAATTTGTTTTTGTGAATTTTTTTGATTTTTGGTCACATGAATAGCGTAAGGAAGATTTTTGGATGGATTTTGTCCGCGTTTTAGCTGTGCAATAGGATCGACGATGTGACAAATGTGTTAATGATAACAAGAAAAAGACTATTTTAGCCTTGGAAATGTTGTTTCCACACCTTATTGACGACACACGCGAGTTACTAATTAACTTGTTTTACGTATTAGAGCTTGTTTTAAGCCTCCTTTATAGTCTACGGATGATTTTTTTTTTGGAGTATATGGGTAAATGAGATGGAGTTTCCATTGTAAATCGGGAAATGAAATATTTATAAGTGAAGGGAATGTTAAAATTCTTCAGTTTACTTTCCTTTTTCCAGTTTATGAGAAATAAAATAGGAAGCAATTAGATGCATGGATGTTTTGGATGGTAGGTTTGCATGCAAAATTGGTTTTTTCACACTTTTATTCGTAATAGTATGGATGTTATGGATGAAAAAGTATTTTTAAAATTTGCATCCATATAGAACTTCCAGTATATTTGGGGTATAAAATCCCTTGGTAGGACAAACCAAGAGACAAAGAACGGACGAGATTTATTATGGACAAACATACCAGATGGCTCTTATTCATCCATGTCATCAATCATTTTTAGATCATGATCGACATTAAACCCACATCTTTTTGTTTCAAACCTCCCAACAAAGTCAGTTCAAAACCGCTCCACTCGAAAACATCCTTTTCACATATTGATTTTTTGCCGGTTGTAAACAAACCGCTTCTGTGTGGACATCTCATTAATGGTTCATTCCCCTTCAATTGAAAATCATACAAAATAAGGATCGATTTTTTGTTGTTTCTAGTTCTACAAATAATGGCGTCTGTCAATGAATTGCTCACCACCATCAACACCCGCAACAAACACTGACTTCATATCTACATATCCATCCTCTTTAGATGCAAGTAGCAAGTTTTCCAGCACAATCTTGTTACTGACTGACGCAATGACCATGCTTGCTTACTCTGCCATTTTAGTCAAAAAATTGTGGAGTATTACGGAAAGGGCGGACTCGCTGCTGTGGAATCCACCTCCGTGGCAGTAGATGAGAGTCATAATTTATTTACGGTTAGGTTATGCGTGTTGTGAGGAAGAGGTGCGTTGAAATTTTGTATGGATTCAAAAATTATTGATGGAATTGTGGAAACTTTGGTGAAGAATGAGGATGTAATAGTCATTTTTTTTGTAATTGGGAAGGTTTTGGCAAGAGACTGTTTTACATATAGAGGGTGATGTTGAGATTTCTCCACTTTCATGTAATCATTCGGACTTGAATGCAGCTAATGTGTTTGAAACAATGTTTATTGCATTATTGGCGTAAATTGGTAAAATTCATTTCTTTCTTTGCATGCATGGAGGAAAACGTGCCTTGACCTGAAAATTTTAAAAGGCTAATATAAAGCACTATCAAGGTCATTTGGACTTCATAAACTTTTATATCCCATTTCTTGCATAGCAATTTGGAACTATGTCTTTTACCTTTAACGAATAGTTTTTTCTTTTGACTACTACTCTCAGGTTATACCAATTGATGAGCTGCACAAGCTCTTCAAGTCGGTGTAAGGAGATGATCCAAAATGGCAAGCTAAATTTCTCATTTCTTTTGAAAATCAATTGTTTATAAAATATTTTGGTCCTTCAATAACTTCATTTGATCATGCATTATTTTACTGCCATTATGTGATATGAATAAAGTTTCTTTAGTGATATTACAATTAAGTTTGAATACTTTTCTATATATGGATAATCACTGATGGTAGAATTATATTATTCTATGTATAAGGCATCATTAGCTGGTGATCCTTTCTTCCCCATTAAAGAATTGTCCACATCACCACTAAAAGAATGAAACTTTTGAAGCATTACAAAAAGAGTTAAATATATAATTTTTTACTACTGTTAATTATGTTTGTAACGTCTCGGATTTTTCGGCCATTTAAATTAGAATATTTAAATCTGTTTTTTTTTTGAAATATAATGGATTTTTAATCGGATTTATTTATAATGGAGTTCGAATATATATATATATATATATATATATATATATATATATATATATATATAAAACGAGCTCGAAACATCGCGGTAGTTCGAAATTTTTGATTTAAACTTTAACTGAATATACAGGATCCAATATAAGTCGAATTTCTATGAAACGAGACACGTTTGAACCGGTTCGATTATATTTTTCTAATAAAAGAGAAAAATTGGGGTTTCAGCTTATAGATTTCATGTTACATCCAATTCATAATTTTAAAATAGTCGCTATGGAATTCGTTTTTTTAATTGTAACGATTTAATTGTTTATATTAAAGATTTTATATAAATGGAATATCATTTAAACCAGGATTTTTAAATATTGTATCCTTTGAATTTCTATACTGATTGAGAAAATGTTTGTCTTAAATAATACGATGATATTAATTTATTAACGGCAAGTTTGTCTATTTGAATTTAACGTATATGTATATATTTTCAGCAATTCACTTGGTGTGGCAAAACGAAGAAAAACGCGTACAATATGAACATGATAAAGCTAGGACAAATACAACAAATAATAACCATAAGAACTAAGAAGTGATCAACAAAATATTAGATAATAATATACATACATACATTGATTATATATATATATATATATATATATATATATATATATATATATATATATTCTAATATGGCATGACCTGTTTGCAAATACAAAGAAACCTAAGGAATTCATTCTAGAATTCAATGTTAGCGTGCCTTGGTCCTTCCATAAAACTGTAAAAAAAAGAAAAGAAAAGAAAAATACAATAACATGAAACTGATCATGTACAGGATGGAAAAAGAGAAACTAGAATTTATATCTTATACACATTCAAAATTTATATACAAATACATGAGATTGTCTATACAATACAAGTTCAAAAATTTATATCTTGTACAATACAAGTTCTCGAATACAAAAACCAAGAAAGAAATCAACATATGTAAATCAAATTTTGCATGCCTCGTCCTTTCCAAAACCAGTGAATCCGCCGGTTTTGATCTGCGAAAAAAGAAAAAGAAGAAAAAACCCATCAAAAGGATGATTTCATGGCAACAATGAACAACATAAAAAAATCAAGTGTATGTATATACATCAAATCTAGAAAGAAGACCGAAATGGATTGCACAAATCCATGTATTTCTTTCATGGAAGAACTGCATATTCACATACAATAAATCTTATATTCAAAAATCAATGACAAGCCATAACAACACGAAGAACTAAAAGGATTCATTAATTAATATCAATAGGCCTTGGTTTCTTTCATGAAGCAGTGAAAAACACCTTCATAGGCACAACTAAAAGAATTAGCAATGCATAGCCTAATAGCTTAAGAAACAACATGACATGAACAACCAAGAAGAAAGGGACTGTTATGTGTATTTATATACACAAATCTTTTCGGCCAAATCCAACAGCTAATTCACATGCATATACAGTGGCATTCATGTACCAATTCACTGTTCATACATTTAAAAATCAAAACAGGAAATCTACAATATAGATCTCAAATCTCTGAAATCGATTAAACAATTCATAACAGCTTTACAAGATTTGATATAACCCAATACTTAATTCAACAAATCTAATAGCTATCAATTTCCATCACCCTGTACACTGATCTGAAATGGGATATGGCCTAAGTATTGCCGATCCTATCTAGGAAAAGATTTGGGAGACAATGTTCTTATCTAATTTCCAACTGGAACTATAAATACGCTATCACACAATGTGTTTCATCATCCATTCGACAACGCAGTAAACAAAAACCCCATTCGAAACCAGAGAAAAAATCAAATAAACAATTCAGTAGTAAAAAAATAGAGTAAATGACTTAGCTTTATTCAAAGTAGTGCATGTCCGATCTGAAGGGTTCTTGGGCTGATTTCTGTTGAAGCCGTTCGAAAACCCAAAACCTAGGAGCGACGGAAGTTGCCTCGTTGTGGTTGCTGGAAGACTGAAGCGTACGGTGAAGGAGGCCGCTTCAATTCTGGAGGTTTGGGGTTCATCGTGATTCGATAGGGGTGTCGAAGGGTTTGTTGATGGTGGCTGACCGATCGAAGGGAGTGGAAATCGAAGAGGTGGCGGCTTAGGGAGATGCGATGCTAACGGTGGAGTTTTTGCTGAGGAACAGAAGGGGATTTAGGGTTTCGGCTATGAAATAAATTTTGTGGAGGCGGCTTGAATAAAGAAAAAGGGATCGGAAGGGAGGGTTTTAAGGTGGAAGCGGGTAGTGCGTTGTGGGCTAAAGGTAAAGCCCATTTTCAAATCTAAAAGAAAATCTATGTTTTTAATTTAATTATTTATAAAACTTGTTTAGATGAATTCTCAAACATACGATATCAGATTTTGGCGCGGTCAGTTACGTTGGGACCGTAAAGACGAGAACTTCAAGATGGAGCAGAGTTGGTCAGGATTAAGAAAAATTGAGAATTTTAGTCGAACGAAACGTCAGTTTAATTTGACTAAAATGAACTGTTTATCAACAAATTCAAATCAAGGTGAGTTAAACTCACTCAGCTCTTCCCATTTATATTTTGTATATTGGGTTTTTATTTTGCGTGTTTTGATTGTTAATGGTTGACCATTTGCTACTTATATAAATTATTGTTGATTCAACCAATGAAATTAAATGGTCGTTAAATTTCAGTAAAACACCAATCGTTTTGATTTGACCGAAATAAGGTAGTTCCCTTGATTGGTCACGTTTACAAACGTGTTTGAATTATTTGATTTGTTTGAATGGTCTGGTAATTGAATGAAGATCATTATAGAAATTATCAGTCAAATAAAAAGGAATGATTGATTATTGTTGAACCATGTTTCAACATTTATTCTGATATTAACCAATAGATAGTATTGGTTAGGGAATTGACATCACCTGGCCTAGAAATCAATCGATTTTTAAATATGGCTTTTATCGACTGTGAATCAATAGTATTCAAGTTATAAATATATTTTAACGAAAATAGGTGTTGAAAGTTATTACTTCAAATAAGAGTTATTTAAAAGGAAATGAATATTAATTATTTATTTAATAAAGTTTATAAGTAATTATAAAATTGTTTTATAAAACGAATTCTTATGTCAATAAGAATTATAAGCAAAGAGAAAGAAATAACCTAGCGTTCAAATATTTGATTCACCGCGTCTAAGGAACAATTAAATGAAGTATTTAAATTAATTATATTTTAATTAATTTAAAGGAGGAATTAACTGGGATTGGTTAGAAGAATAATCGTGTTTTGAATTGACCAAGTTGACCGTTTAACTGAGATTGACTTTTAATTAGTTTGTCATTAGTAACCTAAATAAAATCACTTAACGAATAGTGTTTAAATTTTTGGAAGATTATAAAAGAGATTTTATTATTTATCCTTGTAAATAAAGTATTTAACTGATTTTACAATAATAAATGTAAAAGTAAATTATTTGTTTTAGTTTAATTAATTACTTCTTAAATGAAATATATTTAAGTAAGTAACTGTTTTGGAAGAATATAATTGAGTTTTGAAAAGGAATTATGAACAAGTTTATATTTGAACTCGAGTTTTTAATCAAGTAATAAAGGGTTCTAAACGAATACGATAGGTTAAATGGAAATGTTACTTAACATTTGGATTAAGTGGAAGGAGATGAAGATGAAAAGGGTTTATGTTAAACCTAGATTCATAAACATAGTTATAAAAAGGAATGTGAGGATAAAGCGTCGTTTTGAATTGAAAATACTTGATAATGGAATTAAGATTGAATCAAATGGACTTGAAAAGAGATTTTCGAAAGAAAGGGGATTGGAAAAAGGGATTTAATTTGAGCTTGGTAAAGGAGGTTGGAAATAAGAATTGTAATAATAAGCTGGTTATGAAACAAAGATATTTAAATAAGTTGAAAATTAATAAAAGATGTTTAGTAAGAAATTATTAAATTGATGAATTAAGCGATATTAATTATATTTAAAAAGAGAAGCTTCCAAAAGATAAGGAGAACTATAATGATATTTTAACTAGTGGGAGGTGTTTGATGTAAGATTAAACATCGGTTCTCGAATTACAACTCGTATTTATCTAAAGATAAGAACGTTGTTGATCAAGGTCTGAGAGGCAATTAAAATACCCTAACTTGAACACTTCGGGACTATCCAAGGATGATACTAGTTGGTAATGGCAAGAATGTATGTTAAGATTTCCAAAGCAATGGAAATAATATAAGATGATATTTTCCTTAGTAACGGAATAAAAAGGAGATTGGCGATAATTTCGAAAGTAAAGGAATAAGATATAGAATGGTTTATTCTATAAGAATAAGGATTAGATATTTTTCCGAGTGATGAAAACAGAAGGGTTGGCATAACGTCAAATAGTAAGCTGAACTGATTTCTTAGTTATAATTAATGAAATGTTATGGTAAATGTTTTGCCAATAATAGTCAAATGGGTATTGGATATCGTTATATAATATATTATTTCAAAATATTGAAATGAAATGGTTTTGCGAATATCAATATATTAAGGTAATAAGTGAAATGTTTTTTTCCCAATATTTGAATATTCAAGTTTAATTAAAGAAGCCAAGTGGTACTGAGTACTAGACCGGTGAATCTATTTTATGATTTCATGGATGTTTATTTGATAGTTAAATAACCGACTATTAAGGCTGACCTTTACGATTGTTGGTATGGAAAGACTGTGATCGAATGTATATTCGAAAACCATTCCAACCAACAAATACGAAATATATAGAAGATATCGGGCGACGATCGAGATGGAGCATTTGAAGACCATATATTTTCATAAAGCGGAAAAACCACTTACATTCTCTGATTCGACCCGGAGATATACTGGGGTTCTGTCGTGGTTGGAATCTGTGGATTGCAAGGACTATTGCTACTGATCCATGGGGTGACTCCTATATTGGATGCAGTAGGAGAGTACCTTTGGTTCATCCTATTCCTGGATGACTTGTATGGACAAATGTCTGACAGAGTATTTCCTAAAACCATGTACGTTGATTTTTACAAATATATCGAGCGGTGGCAAAGAGGGGCACTTCTTTTATACCCAGAGTATATTTGTGGACGTCAATTAGTGACTTGACGGATCTGACGATGTGGCATTTAAAGTGAATGGCGGCCAGATGTTCTAAACCTCAAGCCTCACAACCGGGAGATGAAAAAAATTGGGCAGGCGGCATGGCTATGTGGGTCGCTCCCATTAGGGTGTATAATTACCTATCTAGAGAAAATCCATTTCATTCTTTAACCTATTTCGATGTAGTCCCTTTTCGGGAAACGGTGGTTTGAGCCTAACCGTTGGTGATATGCATTCGATACACTCAAGCAAAATGAGTGGTCGGTCATGTGTGGGCCGGGTTGCAAGACGTTCTTGTTGAACCCAGTGTATTCGCCTCTAGAGATACACTATCGACAGGTGGTTCCATACCTTGTCACAGTTGGAATCCAATCTCCAATAAGTGCCCACAGTTTTGTTTGTATATATATACTTGGAGCGTGAGATGCAAGCGTTCCACTAGATTGATATTTACTTGTATTTAGACACTATTATAATATCAGATAAGATATTGGTTTCAAAAATGTTTGGGTTATCGTAAGGTAAAAACCGTCTGTATTTATGTGTGGATTTGGTCTTACGATTATCCTTTTCTTTCGAAAGTATTTTAACCTAAAAATCAAGTTGTGTGATACCCTTAATGTTGTGCGAGTTTTCTCACTCTGGCTCACTAGACTGACCCGGTGTTTTGTAAATGCTTGGGTTAGCCCGGGGTGTACAGGTTCGGGTTATCTGGTACTGTGAAGTCCAGAGACGAGCGGGAGATGTTCAGACATATGATATCTAGTATTTATTCCGCTGTGTATATGGGGACAGATTATCATAACTGTCCAGAGATGTTGATGTACTCTGATATTGTAAATATTTTCAAAAGCTCTCAGTAAAGATTTATTTCTAAATTATATTTTGTTCCACAGCGATGTGGGACTCTAATTATGTTGTACTGGTTCTTCTTCTTCTTCTATTCTATCTTTCTTTCTTTCTTATCTCACCCTCTAATTTCTTTCTATAAATGTTCCAGTGTTTTCGGTGTTTGGAAGGTCAGCATAATTGATGATAAAGGTATTTATGTTGATTTTCGGGGCCGGAAATTCCTGGGTCGTTACAGTGCTATCAGAGCTATTGGTTGAGTAGTAACCTTGGCTCTGTGGCGTAACTCAATAGAGATGGGGTTAGTCATATCCTAGGTTGAGTTTGAGTGTGTGTGTATATATATATATGAGAACGTATTTGTAAGATTTTATATACAAATGTTTTGTATTGTCATATTTGGCTGGTTCAAGTGTTGAGAAGCATTGAACTAGTGAATAGATACAATATTGTTTTAAAAAGGGTAAATGAAATAATTTACCCAAGGTATATTTTTATATAGAAAAATTATTTTCTATATCATAATAATGTGGGTTGTTTGTTTGTTCTGATTGATTTGATTTGAAATCGAATCTGAATTATGAAAATAAAGTTGAACTGATTAGAAAATCAATTCGTCAATTCAATCGGATATGGAAGTGAAACTGAACCTGATAAATAAAATCAATTTAAGAATGAATTCGAATAAAATGAACTTAAATAAATTGGGATTTTGAAATTTTAATGGGAATTAACCTGATCGATCAATAATAATGAATGAAGCAAACGAGATATTGAATATTAGTTGAATTTAATTAAACCAGTTGGAGTTAATGAGAAACGGTATGAATGGAAAGCAAAGAGATAAATCCTGGTATAGTGGATTGAAAATAAGATTGGTTGTGAAGTGGAAATGGAATTATTTAACCCAGATTGTTATTCACATTATAAGTGGAGTAAGTACAGAGTCCTAAAGGCTGTGGAGATGATTTGGTTATACAGAATGCAGACGATGAGCAGCTACTTGATACGCTTTGGAAATTGGAATTTGAGTTGGAATGCCTGACAAATAGGTAAACCTTATATTATGGGTTAAGCATATTATTTATACCATGAGTGGGTTGCCATTTGGATTTTGAATTTTCCTTTCGAAGGAGTTGAAGCCCAGAGTGGCAGGTGTAGTTGTACCAATCGAGCAATGTAGAGAATTTTAGAAAATTTTAGAGTTCGAATTTATTTTGAAATTAGTGCAAAGGTAATGATTTTAAAATAATATGGTTCGGAGTATTCTTCTTACTTTGCAATTTCGAGGACGAAATTATTTTAAGGGGGGGAAGAATGTAACGTCTCGGATTTTTCGGCCATTTAAATTAGAATATTTAAATCTATTTATATTTTTTTCTGAATTATAATGGATTTTTAATTGGGTTTATTTATAATAGAGTTCAAATATATATATATATATATATATATATATATATATATATATATATATTAATTAAAACGAGCTCGAAACGTCGCGGTAGTTTGAAATTTTCGATTTAAACTTTAACTGAATATACAGGATCCAACATAAGTCAGATTTCTATGAAACGAGACACGTTTGAACCGATTCGATTATATTTTTCTAATGAAAGAGAAAAATCAGGATTTCAGCTTATAGATTTTGTAACACCCTGAATTTTTGAATAATCAAATCAACTAAACTAAAGAATAATTAATCTCAGATGTGAGAATTAAGGTAAACGGGTTGCGCCATTGTGTTCGTCTCGGAATTCTGGTTGAGATAGAGTACGAGTTTGCGTAAATTGGATTCCGTATGAAAAAGATATCTTTAAATTAAATATTGCAGCAAAACTTAAAAAAAAGAATGAGAAAAGAATAAATGTTTAGCATTGTTCTAAGGTTTGTAAGCAAAAGGCTTAGTAGCTCATTTGGTTGGAACACGTGACTTACATACAAGGGGTACAGAGTTCGATCCCCGCTAGTGCCATATTTTTGTTTTAGGGGAATGACTTAAAATGGCTTAGTGTGAACACAGTTCAAAAAGTGGTTTAGTGTGAAAATGGGTAATTGGGAAGATAGATAAAAAGAAAGAGAAAATATATATATATAGAATATACATATACATATACATATACATATACATATACATATATATATATATGACGCGTACGCATCATGTGGCTTACGTGGCGCATTTTTGGTTGTCAGTGATTGTTTTTTTTATGTGGCCTTCTTTGATTGGCTTTTTAGACAAATTAACGGTAAGAAAGATTTATGCATGTATAAATGGATATTTGTATATGGGTAATTAATGTATACGGTAAAAGGGAGAATATGTAATTAACAATAATAGATTTATAATTTACATATAAATATGAAGGATAAACATGAAAATTACATGGCATAGATTGGTTCATGAAATGGTATATTTAGTATACCATTAATTGTGAGCATAATTAAAAATATAGTTTTGGCATAATTAAAATGGGAATAATTTACATATGGAATTCGTCAAAAATAAGAAATATGTAAATTATAGAAAAAAAATGAACATTTAATAAACTGTGCTGAGGTGTCATCCTATCTTGGTTGGATGGTTCAGTTTGCTTCTAGGTTGATCTGATGGCCTAAATTAATCCTAAACTCTATAAAAACACATCTAGACTCAAACCCTAAAATCAAAACAAAATTATATTCATGGCCTCCATGCCGTCACCTAGCAACACAGCATAGCCGCCACCAATTAAAGAGGAAGAAAGCTAGTCTAAATCAATCCTTTTCAACTTTAACGACGAATCTTCTTCAAGGGAAAGCTATTACAACTTTAGAACTCAGAATTCAGAATTCAAGACCTTCTCTGAATTGTGAGTTAGATAATTTTAATAAAATAATTAGCAAATAAATTGGATTGAGTTATGATGTGGACTATTTGGATATGATGTGAATTATTGATCGCATGTTATTATTCATGTAGTAAAATTGTGATGTTTATGTTGTAAATTCTATGATGCTATCTTGTAAAGTTGTGATCATCTATGTTGTAATTTTATGATTGGCTTATGTATAATCGAATCACCATGTTGTTCATATGTTAGTTTGGGTATGTTGATTTATATGATAAATCATAAGTATGTATGCAAGTTTAGATTTTTTTTAAAGACATGAATCATACGCAAGTTGGGGAAAATTATATGTATAACCTTATATGCTTCATGGCATCAATTTTAGATCTAAAGTTAGGCTATGATATGTGTGAGTTATATGCCATATTCTACATGCTAGTTTACATGTTTAGATGTAAGTTTATACCATTGTTATGTTGCATAAATCACATATGCAAGTTTATATGAATACATATGTTTGAAAATGAATCATGTTATGCAAGTTTGTGGTTACTGCCTATGCAAGTTTACACCTTTAGATGTAGATCTATGACATACATGATTTATGCAAGCTTGTGACCATTATCTAAACAAGTTCACACCTTTAGATTTGGATTTATGACATATGTAATTTTATGCAAGTTGTAACTTTGGCCTATGCAAGTTTTAGATGTAAAACATCCTTCACACATACAAGTTCACCCCTTATGTTTAGATCTAGTTTTAATTATATGTATGTCATGATGTTTTCTCTTTATTCCATGAGTTAGACTATTCGAGTCTAACATATATTTTACGTTAAACGAATAAACATACAACGTGGGGTAAAAGGGGATAATATTAAAAGATTTAATTGCCATAGATGCCTTAAAAGGCATAAAATAAATTTGTGACGAAAATTGGTATGATTTTACATACCATAAATAGATGGACATAATTGAGTCAATTATGGCCATAGTTAAATTTGGAATTAATTGATAATTTGAATAGGGAAAGTAATTCAAATTGGGGAATGATTAATTAGGAGTAACTAATCGTCTAAGACACGAGGTTAGGCTCTTTTGTGGTGTAAGACTGCCCGGACCCGCCCGGCAAATCCAGCCGCCACAAATGCCAGTCTAATGTGGGAGGTCTTAGGCATAAATTAAATACGTAACAATTGTAAAGACACGAGGTTAGGCTCTTTTGTGGTGTAAGACTGCCCGGACCCGCCCGACAAATCCAGCTGCCACAAATGCCAGTCTAATGTGAGAGGTCTTTATGAGGTTACGGACTTAATAAATTAAGAAACACTTAACCAGATAAACATGTAGTGGGACATGAGGGGGTTAAGTGGGTGCCTTGGGTGGCATGTGGAATCTAATGGGTGCCTTGGGTGACATTTGAAATACGATTAGAAATACTTAACCAAAATTGAAACATGTAAGTGAACATGAATAAGAAGTGGGTTAAGTGGGATGTACTAGAGGGGACCAAGCTTAGGTGGATAGCTTGTGTCAAGTAATGGGGGCCATTTCAACCAGTAACCCATACGTATCTTTGTGGGCTCGACCCAATTCGAGGACGGGACGTGCATACTGGGCTTGACTGTAAGAGGATAAACCGGGTTAGCGGTGGCAACTCAAGTCCAACGGGTTCATATGAGTATGTGGACCCGGGCTGGTAGGTAAGACGTTGTTGCATCGTGTAGGTATAAGCCGTGCATCTCTGGTAGTATTGGGTTGCCACTTTGGGGAGTGATACACCCCACTGTGGTACCAGCATGGGTATCTACGAGTTAGGGAGCCGATCGAATGGGGAAGGTAGTGGGTACGACTAGTGGAGATAGGAGCAGGCGACACCTATGACAGCAGCTAGGTGTACAACTACCATATTATGAATATTGTAATTAGCATGGGGAGGGTAGTGGGTACCATTAGTGGAGAAAGGAGCAGGCGGCACCTATGACAACAGCTAGGGGTACACGAAACAACCATTATTCTTATCACTTATGTTCAGTAGGCAGGATCAACCTTAGGGTGATTAGTGGTGGCGCAGTATACTAGTGGTGGCGCAGTATAGCAATTATCTCATAGTGTTGGTGTAGTTTAGTAATTATCTTACAGTGGGTTAGGTGCGCTTTAACGATATCGTTGTTCATCTTGTTTCCTTGTTTACTCTGCCATACTCAATGGTTCATGGTCATTTCCTGATTTTCCAACTTATGCCTTAGCCTAGTTACTTTGGTGATTATATTGTTAAAGTTATCGCACTCGCCAGACTTTATGTCTGACCCTCTTTGTTTCCTCCTTTTTTCTTCCTTTCCCCCCTCCCCCAGGTGCTCAGGTTGGAACTAGCATCAATGCAGCTTGATTTTGGACAGTTGTGCTTCTTGCTTTAAAAGATTGCTTGGATCGCTGAAGTAAAGTTCAACCTCTCTTTCATTTATGGCTATTTTGTATTGGGGATTATGTCTTTCAATTTATGTACTTTTATTTAGTCAAGATGGATATTATGTACTTAGCTCTGGTTTTGACGATGTAATCAAACATATGTATTTTCCGCTGCAATGAAATAAAGTTTTTAATTTTTCAAGTACTATTTATATCTGTCTTGTTGTTAAGTTTATGTTCTATACTCACTTAAAACGCTCCATAGAAGTTAATGCATTCCCTTTGTGAGTGACATTAATGGACATGGGGTGTTACACGTGGTATCAAAACTAAAGGTTACCAGAACAGATATGAATTTTGAAAAGTTGTTTTTCAAAACAATTTTATGAAGAAGTACCTTCAAAAGTATATTTTAAGAAAAGTATTTTCAAGAAAAAAAGCTTATTTTAGAAAGCATAACCCCAAGGGCTATATATCTTATCTTTAGTATGTCCTCTCATTAGTACCTTTGACCCTTAGGTAGGGTAGTCCTATGGTTGAAACATGTGTTTGAGACATGTTATGTATGATGGATGCATGTGGATGCAAGTGTTTGCTAGTGGTTGCTTGTGGATGCATATACACACACTTTAGGCACTAGATCGGCTCAGTCACTTCATATTGCATATTGCATATAAATGTGTGTACATATTTAAGTAATGGATGTATAATTGTTGTACCATCATATGGATGTTGCATTTTGGTGAATGGTTGTGCAAGCATGTAGAGATAATATGTATCGATAGGATTCTTTCGCATACATAATGGACGCATGGCACTATCATGGTTTGCATTAAGGAGGTCAACTGAATCAGTAGACCGCCTGATTTTACATTAGATAAGGAACATATACACACACTTCTTGCATATGTTTGTACAGCATTAGAAAATTTTAAGGACAATGGATGCCTGTGTTTGATGGTTGTTTGGATGGTAGGATACGTTCTTTTTGACTTGAGATTTCGAGGACGAAATCCTTTAAGTAGGGGAGAATGTAACACCCTGAATTTTTGAATAATCGAATCAACTAAATTAAAGAATAATTAATCTCAGATGTGAGAATTAAGGTAAATGGGTTGCGCCATTGTGTTCGTCTCGGAATTCTGGTTGAGATAGAGTCCGAGTTTGCATAAATTAGATACCGTATGAAAAAGATATCTTTAAATTAAATATTGCAGCAAAACATGAAAAAACAAGAATGAGAAAAGAATAAATATTTAGCATTTTTCTAAAGTTTGTAAGAAAAAGACTTAGTAACTCATTTGGTTGGAACACGTGACCTACATATAAGGGGTACAGAGTTCGATCCCCGCCAGCGCCATATTTTTGTTTTAGGGGAATGGCTTAGTGTGAACACAGTTCAAAAAGTGGTTTAGTGTGAAAATGGGTAATTGAGAAGATAGATAAAAAGAAAAAGAAAAAATATACATACATACATACATACATACATACATACATACATACATATATATATATATATATATATATATATGACGTGTACGCATCATGTGGCGTACGTGACGCATTTTTTGTTGTCAATGATTGTTTTTTTATGTGGCCATCTTTGATTGCCTTTTATGACAAATTAAAGGTAAGAAAGATTTATGCATGTATAAATGGATATTTGTATATGGGTAATTAATGTATACGGTAAAAGGGAGAATATGTAATTAACAATAATAGATTTATAATTTACATATAAATATGAAGTATAAACATGAAAATTACATGGCATAGATTGGTTCATGAAATGGTATATTTAATATACCATTAATTGTGAGCATAATTAAAAATATAGTTATGGCATAATTAAAATGGAAATAATTTACATATGGAATTTGTCATAAATAAGAAATATGTAAATTATAGAAAAAAATGAACATTTAATACATTGTGCTGAGGTGTCACCCTATCTTGGTTGGATGGTTCAGGTTGCTTCTAGGTTGATCGGATGGCCTAAATTAATCCTAAACTTTATAAAAACACCTCTAGACTCAACCCCTAAAATCAAAACAAAATTATATTCATGGCCTCCATGCCGTCACCTGGCAACACACCATAGCCGCCACCAATTAAAGAGGAAGAAAACTAGTCTAAATCAATCCTTTTCAACTTTAACAACGAATGTAACGACCGGGAATTTCGCTCGATCCGAATCAGTCGCTAAACCGACTAAGACCGTACGAAATGCCTGATTGTTTGAGAACACGACAAATAAGAACGCAGACGGAAGAACACTTCATTGTTTATTACAACAATTCCATCAGAATACAAGAATATAACAGAGTAAGAATAAATATTACACAGAAAAATATAAGATATTTAAATTACATTTAGATACATCGCAGCGAAAAACCATACAATACACAACTAGAAGTAATACACGGATACAGAGCTTTCCGAGTATCGTTCCAGCTGTAAATCAGGATCCTGTGAATATAAATCTGCAAAACCAAAACTACTAGCTGTCCGTGCGGAAAATAGGGGCACTCAGAGTTTAGGTTAAAACAATAAACTCCAGGTCAGTCATGGGACTGGTGTGAGAACTAAAACAGTTATTAATCATTATTTTAAAGTCAGGTAAATCAAGGGACCACGCCGCATAACACGGAATTGGTTTCCTCCCAAGAACACCAGTGCATAAAGCAAACAGCGCAGTGCTAAATAAAGAAAAATGAAGCTATTATAAGACCCACGTCCCATCACATAATGCAACGCAAGCCGGAGGATAGGGTTTTTACCTTATAATAGCCAAGAATGCTTGATACGTTTAAAACAAATCATTTGATACTTTTATAAGTGCATAGTGTATAAAACAACTTCGAATCATAAGTATCAATCATAGACGGCATAAGTACCCCATCCCACTATGTCGTTATACTAGGCTCTACAAATAAAACCGCAAAGTCACGTATTTGGAAATTGGATTTTCATTTATGAACCGAGGCTAGGGATCGTCCTCTACCGATTCGAGACAATCTAGCCCATTTCTCAGGAACAACCGCAACTACCCCATGGATCGTCAGGGCCGTTCCATGATGGGGATTATTATGTCTGAACACTACGTTTCCCCGCCCTTTGGGGGCGTAAATGAGCCAACAAATGACTCCATCGGACCCGGATCGTCCGATCAAACCGAGGCGCCTCGCAACAGCAACAATCACATAAGTCAAACTTGTCAGGGCGTGTAAAACCACTGACGCCACTTCTAGCTAGAAAGAAACGCATGTTCTCCCTGAGGTCCTTCTCCCATTTTTAGTTCACAACCGGGGTGTGAGGCTCGCGAATTCACGTTACACAAAGCTATGCCACACAGGCTGTGCTTTGATCATCAACCACAAGACTTTGCTTTTCAACAGAAGCCTTGATCATTTGCATCTTGGCATGCCACGCAGGCAAACCACTCCATGCAACCGATATCCATCAATCACACAGAATGATATCCAATGTCAGACACACAGTCCATCTACAAGTCCGTCCTGGGTCTGTCCGAAACCGGAGGCACCTAGTACCCCGCATATCCATCGATCTCCAAGTACGTCTGGACGATCACTAACTGATTCCCTCCTCTTGGGTGTACGGCCCAATCAAAATCATCAGTAATTATCCAAACGACGTGAAGACCTCCGGTCTTTAACCATCGCCTTCATCTTCGACTCATTCTCGAATCAGTTATTCAGAATGGGATAAACCCGGTCTTTCTGAATAACTCACATATATAATGAACAAGTGTTACACAAACACAACATACGCCTCATTCCAATTCATCAGTCGCTAACCGTAAATTAACAAGAGAATAATTCCCCAAATATTAACCCCGAAGACCGAAACCAACATCAGATCAATACCCAGAAAGCCATTCTGCTTAGCTAACCTACAGTTAGTTTCTAAATTTCACATTCTTAGGGAAAGGTTCCCATTAATTTTATCAAAGATAATTCTTTTAAATTTATTCTTTAATCTTGCTTTGAATATCACTTCAAACTAGTCGGGATTAGCGAACCACACCGAAATAATTATTTATTTTATTTCCCAATCCCAACCTATTTATCCTATGAAGTAAAACTGGTAATACTTCATATCTAACACCACAGTGTTATCGGTAAATTCAATTACCATTTCACTTTCAAATCTAATTAAAGATTTAACTATCGCCTGGAGCAAAACTGGTGATACTCCATTCTCGATCTTTTCAATCTAATTAAAGATTCATTAAAACTCCACTTAGTTTTAATCTTTAACTGGGTTAAAGAATCAGTGTCATTTAAAACACTGTTCACGATAAACCCAAAAATCACATCACATTTTAATCAGTCCCTAACCATAAATTAGCAAGTGAGCAATTCCCTAAGTATTAACCTCGAAGGCCGAAACCAACATCAGATCAATACCCCAGAAACCATTCAACTTAACTAATCTCCAGTTAGTTTCTGATTTTCTTAACTCCTATGGGTCTAAGAATAGTATTATTGAAGATACCGTTCACGACAACCCAAAATCACATTCCATTAATTATCGGGTTAAAGAACAAGTGTTATTTAAAACACTGCTCACGATAAACCCAAAAATCAATACCATTTCAATTCCAATTGAATATTATTTAATTGGTACACTTCATTAAATCTAAATAAAAAGATTTAATCTTTTTCTAAACTGGGCTTAAGAACAATGTTAATGAAGATACCATTCACGACAAACCCAAAGCACATTTGATATTAAATACAAGGCTCTGAATAGAAAATATATCGGCTTATATTAAATATCATATTCTACGACCAACAAATATCGTATTGGAAATAACGATATATATATATATATATATATATATATATATATATATATATATATATATATATATCTTTCAAATTTCCATAACCATATCTGTATCATCACGAAATCCAACATCGAAATATTCCAAAGACAATTTCGATTCAAATCCATTCCAATTCAATTATTGGAAATTCTGTTTACCTTTAAAACCCTTTTCAAATTCAATTCATTTATTTAAAAATAAATAGAATTATAATTCTAGTTCAAAACTAGTTCATTCCGATAAAAATCTATTTTTATCTTTTCAAATATGGAGTTTTTCATCCCAATTCTTCCCAAATCATTTTTTATGATTTTACACAAATTATTACTATTTTTAATAATTTTATCAAGGCCCGTACAGTCGATATCCATCAACGGCCATCGAACTACACTTACAGCGACCTTTTCCAAATTTGATTTGGACATAATTCCAAATCCAACCGTTAGATTTCAAATCTCTGATATTCGTTAGAAAGCTCTTTTCGATACGAACCCAACGGTTCCGGTTTTAGGAGAATCCGACGGTCGGATCTCCCGTAATATCCATTCGAAGTCAATGGTCGAAATTCGTGAACTACCGCGGCGCGACGCATTCTATTCAGGCCATTATATTATATATATAATATATACTTCGTCGATTCCCTTTTAAAACGTATTTTATAAATCATTTTGAATTCGTTTTCGAAACGATTTCAACTTCATTTCAAATTCAAATCAAAATTGAATTTTTTTCCTTATAAATTCGTTTTAAATTCATTTCAAATTGATTTCAATTCAAATCGATTTTTTATTCAATTTCAGTTCGTTTTCAATTCAATTTAAATTCGAATTCATTTCTATTCAATTTCAATTTGGATTCATTTCTTTTCAAAATATCAGATTTTGAAATCACTTTCGATATTCATTATAAAATGAATAAAATCGATATAAATATCGTTCACGTCAAAATGGATTCAATCTAATCAACACGGCTTCATATATTTCTATTTTCAAATATTCTATTTCAAATAATTCTTTTTCAAATATTTCTATTCAAATATTTTATTCAAATAGTTCTCTTCAAATATTCTATTTCAAAACTGGAATGAGGCCCAATCAATTACCATAGATTTTATTTCTATGGACTTCCATACAACGCATGTATATATCAACAATGGCAAATAATCAACCATCATCCAAAGTGCATTCTACACTGTATAAGCATCAAATATAAATATTCAACGCTTATAACAGTTTGTCAATAAATCGATCGACATACAACTAATTATTGGGATTAGTGTATGTCATATGTCATCCCAATACCCGTGTGGGGTTTCAAACAATCAAACAGAGATTTTATTTGTGCAGTTGGGCGATGTGTAAAATTTATCGTCCCAATCAATATCAGTCAAATGGATGTATATAAACAAATCATCTGATTTGTTTATATTTATTTCATTTTTAATACATGTTAAAAATTCTATTTTCAACTATAAAATATTTTCCACTATAAAATATTTTATTTCATTTCACATCACATCACACAATCAACTACACATCAAAATCAAACAAACAAGCATACAAGCTGTCCATGGTCTGTGGACGATGGGTGTCGGGTGCTACTAAACACCGTCTGCATCCTAGTATATATTTCAACTAGAATTAAAATTAAAAGTGAGAAGTTCTCACAGAGGGTTCCACTCCGCTGTGCTTTGCTTTTTAACTGTTGAACCGTCTGAATCTATTTGAAATTCCAATGCAGTTCTCTTCACGCTGTTCCAATATAAAAATTATATTTTTATTTCAATGCTATGTAGATAAAAATTCTATTTTTATACCGCTACTGTATAGATTAAAATTATATTTTTCTAATGCTATATATATATATATATAAGATTATATTTTTACAACGTTCTTCTTCTAATAAAGATTATATTTTTATATCGCTGTCTACTTTAAAAAATCAAACCTTTTCCTTTATATAAAAAAAATACAATCTTTTTTATTTATAATATTAAATCTTTTCACCACTATGTAGATAAAAATCGAATTTTTATTCGCGATTCAAATAAATAAAAATCACATTTTATTTCGCTATTTCAAATAAATAAAAATCCAATTTTTATACTCTATTCGCATATAGAAAAATCGAATTTTTATAAACTAAAAATCACTCCTTTATGTTCATAAAAATCAAAGCTTTATGTTATAAAAATCAAAGCTTTACACGAATAAAAATCAAAATTTATATGAATAAAAATCAAATTTTTATATACATTAAAACTGAGAATAAATTCAATGCTTCATATATATATAAATCCGATTTTATTTAAAGATTATATAAAAAAAAACTGAAATAAATTGAAAAATTAACAAAGAAAAACTTACAGCAGCCCAGGAGGGAAGAAAATCGAATCGGAGAGGGGTTTCGCCGGAGCAGTGGGGTGGCGCAGGGTCGGAGCTGTGGTGGCGGGCCGTGGAGCGACTGGCGGTGGCGGAGGGTACGGTGGGGCGACTGACGGCTTGGGGGAAGAGAAAGAAGAGGCGGCAGCGGCGGATGATCCTGAGGGAGGTGCGAATGGGTAGATCGTGGATATTGATCAGTTTTTTTCTTTAATAACCGAAGTCAACGGCTGGGGGGGGGGGGGGGGGGGGGTTTAAGGAAAGGAGTAAGGAGAGAGAAGTGAGGGGTCCATCTAGTTTAAATATTTATTTTATTTTAAATCCTAAAGTAGCTTTTTCTTTCGAACCTCGAATCGAACCCAATGACTGTCGCCCCTAGCTAATTGCCCTCATTCCGAACACAATGGGATATGTATCGCAAGCCAATTCAGCTGTTTCGATCAGTTTCCATCAAATTCAAATTATAAATCTATATACACTCAATTTGAGTGTGCATTTCAATTTACCGGGGTCACATACGGACCCCGAAAATTACAAAAAATTTATTTCTAGCTTCGTATTGACGATACGGTCCTAATAAAACTAATTTCATCGAATTCTGAGACCGTTTGAAAAATGGCCAATTTCCAGTCGATTAAAATCAACTGAAACTGGTCAAACGCGTTTTCATTTGCCACGCTCACATATTGATTCGAAAAATTATGAATTTTGGAATCTTGCTATAACTAGACATCCCGGATCCAACAAAAGCGGTTTCATCGAAAACCGAGGTCATTTGCAAAATTTCCATTTTTAAGGGCCTGAATTCCATAGCGACTATTCAGAATTTTCAACTGGGTGTATCTTTTGATTCCCGCTATGAAATTTCAATTTTTCGGATTCGTTGGAAAGATATTCTCAATTAGATTCAAATATTTTTGGTTTCGCTAAAATCCGGTTTATTTTGCACCCGGTACATTCAATTGAAGTTTGAAATCGAATTATCGAACAACCGCGCCATTTTCAATTCCTTTTATAATTGAAATAAAATATTTATACTCTAACGACGATCTATATAAATATATTCGTTCTAATTCTATTCAAAATAAATTTCTCGTCGAATTATTTAAAATAATTCATTTTAAATATTCAAAATTCATTAAAATTGTCAAAATAAAAATTTTAAATTGGCTCAGAATTTCCGGGTTATTACAATCTCCCCCACTTAAAACTTTTCGTCCCCGAAAAGGAACGAAGCCGAAAGTTGTTTAACCAATCAACTCAACTTTCATTATTTCCCTTACGGCTTAAGTTCTTCAACTTTTCAGTTTCTAAGAACTTTTCAAATTTTTCAAAAAATTTGGCTAACACCCTAAATTTTCGAAAAATTTCGCCATAACCTCCCCTGCACCGGGGACTTCGGGATATTTCATATAGCCTCCCAGGGCCTTCTTCAATCCAAAAGAAAAAGAAAAAGCCAAGCGGCTAGCCAATCGGCTCATAAAATCATCATCACCCAAACAGAACAGTAAATTGTGGTAAACATGTACCTATTTGTTGGGCAAACAATTTTATTCATCTGCTCTAGCCTCTTTGCTATGACCTGTTCAATAGATACACATGTATGCAAATTCTAACAATTTTCAATACAATTCAATATTTGGTTCAATTTGGCTAAAGGTTCAACATTTAATTAATCAGACTATAATCAAACAACACAACCATCAATCAATTAGTTGGTTATCATTTCAAATTCATAATTTTGATATATAGTCAAAAAATCACATTTTTGATGCCAAATCACAACAATAGGCCCTATCTAATATTGGTTCTCACACCAGTCAATTGGAAATATATAGAAATCTCACTTTCGTCGCTCGAATATAAATACTGGCGATGGTGCCCCGTCACCAGAATTATCGCCGGGCCACTAGAGTGTGATTCTATAACTATTCAGTACATTAAAACTTCGAATACACGTTTGCAAGACATATACGCAAAATCTTTATATATTGGATTGTCCCAATTCAATATAAAATAAATAATCAAATACGAATAAGTGATTTAAATTTCAAAACAATTTGTTTTCATTTTAAAACATAATCTTCACACTCGTTCTAGGATACTACTGATCCCATCTCTAACGAGTCTTTCCCATTGGATATTACTAATCCAACTTCTGATGAATTATTTCGTATGGTTCTAATGTGTCTTTTTCTCTGAGATTTGTAAACCAAAGCTCTGATACCAACTGTAACGACCGGGAATTTCGCTCGATCCGAATCAGTCGCTAAACCGACTGAGACCGTACGAAACGCCTGATTGTTTGAGAACACGACAAATTAGAACGCAGACGGAAGAACACTTCATTGTTTATTACAACAATTCCATCAGAATACAAGAATATAACAGAGTAAGAATAAATATTACACATAAAAATATCAGAGATTTAAATTATATTTAGATACATCGCAGCGGAAAACCATACAATACACAACTAGAAGTAATACACGGATACAGAGCTTTCCGAGTATCGTTCTGGCTGTAAATCAGGATCCTGTGAATATAAATCTGCAAAACCAAAACTACTAGCTGCCCATGCGGAAAATAGGGGCACCCAGAGTTTAGGTTAAAATTATAAACTCCAGGTCAGTCATGGGACTGGTGTGAAAACTAAAACAGTTATAAATCTTTATTTTAAAGTCAGGTAAATCAAGGGACCACGCCGTATAACACGGAACGGGTTTCCTCCCAAGAACACCAATGCATAAAGCAAACAGCACAATGCTAAATAAAGAAAAATGAAGCTATTAAGACCCAGGTCCCATCACACAATGCAACACAAGCCGGAGGATAGGGTTTTTACCTTATAATAGCCAAGAATGCTTGATACGTTTAAAATAAATCATTTGATACTATTATAAGTGCATAGTGTATAAAATAACTTCAAATCATAAGTATCAATCATAGACGGCATAAGCGCCCCATCCCACTATGTCGCCATACTAGGCTCTACAAATAAAACCGCAAATTCATGTATTTGGAAATTGGATTTCCATCTATGAACCGAGGCCAGGGATCGTCCTCTACCGATTCGAGACAATCTTGCCCATGTCTCAGGAACAGCCGCAACTGCCCCATGGATCGTCAGGGCCGGTCCACCGATGTGAATTATTATGCCTGAACACTACATTTCCCCGCCCTTTGGGGTGTAAATGAGCCAACAAATGACTCCATCGGACCCGGATCGTCTGATCAAACCGAGGCACCTCGCAACAGCAACAACCACATAAGTCAAACTCGTCAGGGCGTGTAAAACCACTGATGCCACTTCTAGCTAGAAAGAAACGCATGTTCTCCCTGAGGTCCTTCTCCCATTTTTAGTTCACAACCGGGGTGTGAGGCTCGCGAATTCACGTTACACAAATCTATGCCACACAGGCCGTGCTTTGATCATCAACCACAAGACTTTGCTTTTCAACAGAAGCCTTGATCATTTGCATCTTGGCATACCACACAGGCAAACCACTCCATGCAACCGATATCCATCAATCACACAGAATGATATCCAATGTCAGACACACAGTCCATTTACAAGTCCGTCCTGGGTCTGGACGAAACCGGAGGCACCTAATACCCCGCATATCCATCGATCTCCAAGTACGTCTGGACGATCACTAACTGATTCCCTCCTCTTGGGTGTACGGCCCAATCAAGATCATCAGTAATTATCCAAACGACGTGAAGACCTCTGGTCTTTAGCCATCGTCTTCATCTTCGACTCATCGTCAAATCAGTTATGCAGAATGGGATAAACCCGGTCTTTCTGAATAACTCACGTATATAATAAATAACAACATACGCCTCATTCCAATTCATCAGTCACTAACCGTAAATTAACAAGAGAATAATTCCCCAAATATTAACCCCGAAGACCGAAACCAACATCAGATCAATACCCAGGAAACCATTCTGCTTAGCTAACCTACAGTTAGTTTCTAAATTTCACATTCTTAAGGAAAGGTTCCCATTAATTTTATCAAAGATAAATTTGTTTAAATTTATTCTTTAATCTTCCTTTGAATATCACTTCAAACTAGTCGGGATTAGCGAACTACACCGAAGTAATTATTTATTTTATTTCCCAATCCCAACCTATTTATCCCATGAAGTAAAACTGGTAATACTTCATATCTAACACCACGGTGTTATCGGTAAATTCAATTACCATTTCGCGTTCAAATCTAATTAAAGATTTAACTATCGCCTGGAGCAAAACTGGTGATACTCCATTCTCAATCTTTTCAATCTAATTAAAGATTCATTAAAACTCCACTTAGTTTTAATCTTTAACTGGGTTAAAGAATCAGTGTCATTTAAAACACTGTTCATGATAAACCCCAAAATCACATCACATTTCAATCAGTCCCTAACCGTAAAATAGCAAGTGAGCAATTCCCTAAGTATTAACCCCGAAGGCCGAAACCAACATCAGATAAATACCCCAGAAACCATTCAACTTAACTAATCTCCAGTTAGTTTCTGATTTTTTTAACTCCTTTGGGTCTAAGAACATTATTATCGAAGATACCGTTCACGACAACCCAAAATCACATTCCATTAATTATCAGGTTAAAGAACAAGTGTTATTTAAAACACTATTCAAGATAAACCCGATAATCAATACCATTTCAATTCCAATTAAATATTATTTAATTGGTACACTTCATTAAATCTAAATAAAAAGATTTCATCTTTTTCTAAACTGGGCTTAAGAACAGTGTTAATAAAGATACCATTCACGACAAACCCAAATCACATTTGATATTAAATACAAGGCTCGAATAGAAAATATATCGGCTTATATTCAATATCAAATTCTACGACCAACAAATATCATATTGGAAATAACGATATATATATATATATCTTTCAAATTTCCATAACCATATCTGTATCATCACGAAATCCAACATTGAAATATTCCAAAGACAATTTCGATTCAAATCCATTCCAATTCAATTATTGGAAATTCTGGTTACCTTTAAAACCCTTTTCAAATTCAATTCATTTATTTAAAAATAAATAGAATTATAATTCTAGTTCAAAACTAGTTCATTCCGATAAAAATCTATTTTTATCTTTTCAAATATGGAGTTTTTCATCCCAATTCTTCCCAAATCATTTCTTATGATTTTACACAAATTATTACTATTTTTAATAATTTTATCAAGGCCCGTACAGTCGATTTCCATCAACGGCCATCGAACTGCACTTACAGCGACCTTTTCTAAATTTGATTTGGACATAATTCCAAATCCAACCGTTAGATTTCAAATCTCTGATATTCGTTAGAAAGCTCTTTTCGATACGAACCCAACGGTTCTGGTTTTAGGAGAATCCGACGGTCAGATCTCACGTAATATCCATTCGAAGTCAATGGTCGAAATTCACAAACTACCGCGGCGCGTTCTATTCAGGCCATTATATTATATATATAATATATATAATATATACTTCGTCGATTCCCTTTTAAAACGTATTTTGTAAATCGTTTTGAATTCGTTTTCGAAACGATTTCAACTTCATTTCAAATTCAAATCAAAATTGAATTTTTTTCCTTATAAATTCGTTTTAAATTCATTTCAATTCAAATCGATTTTTAATTCAATTTCAGTTCGTTTTCAATTCAATTCAATTTAAATTCGAATTCATTTCTATTCAATTTCAATTCGAATTCATTTCTTTTCAAAATATCAGATTTTGAAATCACTTTCGATATTCATTATAAAATGAATAAAATCGATATAAATATCGTTCACGTCAAAACGGCGTCAATCTAATCAACAAGGCTTCATATATTTCTATTTTCAAATATTTCTTTTTCAAATATTTCTATTCAAATATTTTATTCACATAGTTCTCTTCAGATATTCTATTTCAAAACTGGAATGAGGCCCAATCAATTACCATAGATTTTATTTCTATGGACTTCCGTATAACGCATGTATATATCAACAACGATAAATAATCAACCATCATCCAAAGTGCATTCTACACTGTATAAGCATCAAATATAAATATTCAATGCTTATAACAGCCTGTCAATCAATCGATCGACATACAACTAATTATTGGGATTAGTGTATGTCATATATCATCCCAATACCCGTGTGGAGTTTCAAACAATCAAACACAGATTTTATTTGTGCAGTTGGGCGATGTGTAAAATTTATCGACCCAATCAATATCAGTCAAATGGGTGTATATAAACAAATCGTTCGATTTATTTATATTTGTTTCATTTTAAATACACGTTAAAAATTCTAATTTCAACTATAAAATATTTTCCACTATAAAATATTTTATTTCATTTCACATCACATCACACAATCAACTACACATCAAAATCAAACAAACAAGCATACAAGCCATCCATGGTCTGTGGACGACGGGTGTCGGGTGCTACTAAACACCATCTGCATCCTTGTATATATTTCAACTAGAAATAAAATTAAAAGTGAGAAGTTCTCACAGAGAGTTCCACTCCGTCGTGCTTTGCTTTTTAACTGCTGAACTGTTTGGATCTATTTGAAATTCCAATGCAGTTCTCTTCACGCTGTTCCAATATAAAAATTATATTTTTATTTCAACGCTATGTAGATAAAAATTCTATTTTTATACCGCTACTGTATAGATTAAAATTCTATTTTTCTAACGCTATATATATAAAAGATTATATTTTTACAACACTCTTCTTCTAATAAAGATTATATTTTTATATCGCTGTCTACTTTAAAAAATCAAACCTTTTCCTTTATATAAAAAAATATAATCTTTTCTATTTATAATATCAAATCTTTTCACCGCTATGTAGATAAAAATCGAATTTTTATTCGCTATTCAAATAAATAAAAATCACATTTTATTTCGCTATTTCAAATAAATAAAAATCCAATTTTTATAATCTATTCACATATAGAAAAATCGAATTTTTATAAACTAAAAATCACTCCTTTATGTTCATAAAAATCATAGCTATATGTTATAAAAATCAAAGCTTTACGCGAATAAAAATCAAAATTTATATGAATAAAAATCAAATTTTTATATACATTAAAACTGAGAATAAATTCAATGCTTCATATATATATAAATCCGATTTTATTTAAAGATTATATAAAAAAACTGAAATAAATTGAAAAATTAACAAAGAAAACTTACAACAGCCCGGGAGGGAAGAAAATCGAATTGGAGAGGGGTTTCGCCGGAGCAGTGGGGTGGCGCGGGGTTGGAGCTGTGGTGGCGGGCTGTGGAGCGACTGGCGGTGGCGGTTTTGGTGGCTCAAGGGTTTAGGGGGCGGCTTTCTCGAACTGGAGGGAGAAGGAGGGTACGGTGGGGCGACTGACGGCTTGGGGGGAGAGAAAGAAGAGGCGGCAGCGACGGATGATCCTGGGGGAGGTGCGACTGGGTAGATCGTGGATTTCAATCGGTTTTCTTCTTCTTTAATAACCGAAGTCAACGGCTGTGTGGAGGGGGGGGGGTTAAGGAAAGGAGTAAGGAGAGAGAAGTGAGGGGTCCATCTAATTTAAATATTTATTTTATTTTAAATCCTAAAGTAGCTTTTTCTTTCGAGCCCCGAATCGAACCCAACGACTGTCGCCCCTAGCTAATTACCCCCATTTTGAACACAATGGGATATGTATCGCAAGCCAATTCAGATGTTTCGATCAGTTTTCGTCAAATTCAAAATATAAATCTATATATACACAATTTGAACGTGCATTTCAATTTATCAGGGTCACATACGGACCCCGAAAATTACAGAAAAATTATTTCTAGCTTTGTATTGACGATACAGTCCTAACAAAACTAATTTCATTGAATTCTGAGATCGTTTGAAAAATGGCCAATTTCCAGTCGATTAAAATCAACTGAAACTGGTCAAATGCGTTTTCCTTTGCCATGCTCACATATTGATTCGAAAAAATACGAATTTTTGAATCTAGCTATAAATAGACATCCCGAATCCAAAAAGAGTGGTTTCATCGAAAACCGAGGTCGTTTGCAAAATTTCCATTTTTAAGGGCCTGTATTCCATAACGACTATTCAGAATTTTCAACTGGGTGTATCTTTTGTTTCCCGCTATGAAATTTCAATTTTTCGGATTCATTGGAAAGATATTCTCAATTAGATTTAAATATTTTTGGTTTCGCTAAAATCTGGTTTATTTTGCACCCGGTGTATTCAATTGAAGTTTGGAATCGAATTATCGAACTACCGCGCCATTTTCAATTCCTTTTATAATTGAAATAAAATATTTATATTCTAACGACGATCTATATAAATATATACGTTCGAATTCTATTCAAAATAAATTTCTCGTCGAATTATTTAAAGTGGTTTCCTAGAGAAGGTCGGATTCTCGCGGGTGTCTAACTTTGGCTTTCGGTTCTCATTCTCTCTCATGCTCGGTATTAACTTAGTGACTAACTTTTATTAGGTAGTTACTTGGGTTAATACTAGTTATCCTATTTTGTTTCCGCTGTGAGTTATCTTATCGTACTCTGATTATGATCATGCTTTTTTATTTGCAGGTATCAGATTTACAAGCTCCATACTTGGATGTGTTAGAGCTTCTAATTTCGTAGAAATTTGGGCTCATAAAAGTGTAGGGTGTTACACATGGTTTTGACTAGAATCTTATCTAGCTATGGGAATATGCCATCAATGGATGGGTTGGAAGTTTAGGCAAGCTATCCGTATAATAAGTCGTCTCAGATATTGGAAGGAAAGTGGGTTTTCTTAGGGGTACTCGAACCCGAGTGTTGACCTCTGAAGGATTAGTTGCATTGGAATATTTTACTCCCTAAACCCTATATTTTGAAACGAATGGTGTGACTCTTAAGTTGGAGCCTTCCGCAGGTATTTTAAGGAAGTAATTGGACTTTAGTTGTAATGATAAAAATGGTTTTAGGAAAATGCCAAATAAAAGAATTTTTGAAATAATTGTGTTCCTAGATAAGAGTGTACCAAGGAGGTGTTTTATAGAAATTTGTGGAACTACTTTGAGTCAAACCCCGTATTTTTAAAGTTTTAAGAAAAGGGAATTTTTGAAAGACTAATATATTTTGATATGAGATTTGTATTTTGGAAATTTCATAAAAGTAGCTATGTATGTGTATATTTCAAAAAGAAATTTTTGCGACTAATTTTTTGCCTCATTAAGATATTTTTAATAAGGTTTCGGAAAATTATATATATAAAAAGTGGGGCAGTAGGAAAATCTTTATGTGGTTGAACAATATAAGTGGAACGGACTAAGGAACACAAAATAGGTAGAATTGAGACTAGAAATTTAAGGACGAAAAGAGAGAAAATTATGGCTTTACTTGTAAGATTAAAGTAATCTTTTAGATTAGTTCACTTGAGAGTTTCTCCCCGAGGAAACTAAGATAAATGAGGTGAAAAAATTATACCGACAAGTATTTCCTCTTTGATATTCTATCAGTAACTTCATCCTTTGATTAGGGACTTCCTTCCAGTATATCCTTGGGAAGTGTAAATCTTAGGATTTGAGTTTATAGATGATAGGATATGGTTGAAACATGTGTTTGAGACATGTTATGTTTGATGGTTGCAAGTGGATACAAGTGTTTGCTAGTGAATGTAATGAATGCATATACACACGCTATGCATAAGATTAGGGATCGACTGAACCAGGACACTTACATATTGCATATATATGTGTTGGAATTTTAATTTATTTTCACTAGTGGATGGAAAAAAATGAATGAATCATCACTTGGATGTTGGATTTTGGTGAATGATTGTTGCACACATATAGAATTTTATATGTATCATTAGAGTACTTTTGCATACATTTTGGATACATGGCACAAACATGAATTGCATTAAGGAGGTCAACTGAATCAATAGATCGCCTAATTTTCGCATTAACTTAGGGACACAAATACGACATCTTTGCATATGTTCATACAAAGCATTATAAATTCTATGTATAATAGATTCCAGTGGATGATGTGTTAGCATTCATAACATTTTACTATCCTTGGAGATTTTGGTAACGAAATCCTTTAAGGAGGGGAGAATGTAACAAGCCGAATATTTGACAAACAATAATTAGTTAATAATTTAATTAATTAAGTAATAACTTGAGAAAAATAAATATTTATCAGAAAAATATGGAGAATTTAGCAAAAAGGATTTCACATTTCATCCGTTAAGAAATTCTGATTCAGATGGACTTTTAGTTTGCGTAATGAGAAACGAAGAAGTTATGATCAATCATAGTTTGAAATTCAAAATTATAAATTCAAACCAAAATTAGTGGACAACCCAGCCCTTAGCTAGATCGACACCTGTGTCAACACAGGGGTCGACACATAGGTAAGGCAGGTCGAGCCAGCTAGGCAAGATATCGAGTCTGTTTTGAACGTTTTTGTAGATGTATTGCTGACGTGTCTTCTATGGTTTAGATTAAAAATCTAAAATCTAAAATCTAACGGCCTAAAATATAAAAATAAAATACAATGAACCTGGACACCTAACTCTATTATAAATAACCCCCAAAACATAACCTGATCTTCACTACTCCATTTATCAACCTCTCTCAAATAACATCCTTCTCAAAGATGATTTTAATGGGGTACTGGGGGCTTGGTTCTACACATATTACGTGGGATATTCATAGGTAGAGAAGATCTATAAAAGATTATTGGATTTTCTCTAATTTTATGTGAGTATTACTGTGATTATCAGATTTCTTCCTAGTTAATGTTAAAACAGATACAATAGTTGTTCTAGGGATTTCATATCTAAATAAAAAGGATTAAGACAGTAAGATAGATTGGATCTGAAAGTTTGACAATTACAGTGTTTATAAGTTTGTCTTTTATAAGTTACTGTTCATTTTATTTTTTGTCTATTATTTATTCCTGTCTACCTATTATTTGTTTACAAATAAAATTTTCTTCTTTATCCCCTTCACTGTCATTGTTTTATAATGCCTATTTGTTCATTTTGTCTATCTCTGAGCCTAGACCTATTTCTCCATTTTCCTCGTTTTTTGCGTTGAGCCTAGGCCTTTACCGTTAAATTTGCGTAAAATTGGAATAATCTAAAATCATATTAACAAGGGGACTTTAGGCATATTAAGAATTGGTAAAATATGGGCTGTAAATGGGATAAATTCTAAAGGAAGAATATGCAAACTTGTAAATTTTGATAAGCCGCACTTAATTATACATTAGGTAAACATGTTAATTGACATTAATTTGGGAAGCATGTTAATTTGGCATTAATTTGGAAAATATATTCATTTGACATTAATTTAGAAAACAAGTTATTTGACATTAGTTTGGAAAACATATTATTTGACAATAATTTGGAAAACATGTTAATTTGGCATATATTAGAAAAACATGTTAATTTGACATTAATATGGAAAACATGTTAATTGGAATGAATTATACTTAATTTGACATTAAGAAATATGTAGTTGGAAAATACGTTAATTAATTGTACTTAATTAGACATGTAAATGGAAAACATGTATACAACGAATAATTGGACTTAATGGCATTAAACAACATAGTGAAAAAGGGCGGTAGATTACTTTCATTAATTACAGTCCAGAAACAAAAGGTTGTATGTTCTAGATTACTTTCGTTAATTACGATCTAGAGATAAAGGGTTGTAGATTACTTCGCTAATTGCAATCTAAAAATGAAAGGTTGTAGGTTATAGATTACTTTCGCTAATTAAAATCTAGAGATAAAGGGCTGTAGATTACTTTCGTTAATTACAATCCAGAAATATGAGGTTGTAGGTTGTCGATTACATTCGTTAATTACAACCTAAGAAACATAACAAATGGTTACGTTGGGATTATTAATGAACTTAAAATGTGTTAAGTTAAACTTATATGACTAATAAGCAAGAGGGTCCATTCCTTTGAGATATAAGGGGCTCGTAGAAGTCCTAGTTAACTTAGGGAAAATGTCTCGGGTGGCTTGTGTCACATGCATTTTGTGTGGGAACCTGTATCAGTCAGTATTCCTTTGTTAACATCGGGGACTCGCACTAGGTAGAGGCTAAGGAACGCTTATACTGAACTGGATAGTAAGAGGTTCAAACGGGAGGTGGGTACGGGCACATTCTCGCGGAGTCATGAGCGTGCATGGATCCAACAGTGGAAGATAACATGCTGTAACGCCTGTGATTAAGGTTGTGTCTTTTTAGTTGACGGGTTCAGGAACTGTAACCCCGAATGTCATTGCTGACATAGGTTATTCACATCTGGAAAGCCCAATTGATGGGTAGCAATAGGAAATTCCTTCCTAATTTACTTGTTTCCGTCCTAATTTGTAGAAGTGTAAAATAGACAATCCATTTTAGCATGATCACCATTGTCTCTTGGATAAGTAGTTCTTTTATGTCAATTCATATCGGTTACTTTTCACCTTTCGATATGTACAAACGCTTACCCTTTTATGACACTAGAACTACTAGTTATATGTTTTCCTTAACTCAGTAGTCGGGCTGGTAATCACATCAACTCACCAGGCTTTATACCTGACCCATTTTAATTTTTCCTTTCTCTTTTCTTTCCCCCAGGTTTACAAAGAGAAAGTGTATAGTTTAGATTTCTTTGTTGATTTTGTGGTTATGGATTTCTATAAAAGATGAATTACTTCTTGTTCTCTTTCCAAGGTTAGCTCATATTTTTTTGACTATTTGGGGGATAATATTATTTTACTCTAATGTTGTTTTTGACTGAGATTTTGAGACATGACATTTTGTAACCACTTGGTTAATTGAAACAATTATGGCTTTATTTGTATATAATAAAAGTTTCTTCTCCCACTAAAAATTTATTATTTTATGACTTGTGAAATCTTAGTCTCTCTGGTGTTTTATTTCTTTATACCTACAATGCCCCATATTTTCTTAATGAAATCCTCATATAGGTGACATTTAAAGGAATGTGGGGTGTTACATTGTTTTTCCCAACGGAAAATAAATTCGATACGAACTTTATTTATAAATTGTAAAACATAATTAATTATCCTACAAGATAAATAATCACATTTATGACCTTTTAAAATCAATTAATTGATTAATTTTAAACCTTTATTAATTTAACTAATTATATTTAAATACTTTAAAAAATCAATTAATTATTCTTAAATCATTTTTATTTAATCAATTAAGCTGGTCATATTCATTTTCATTAAATCAAATTTAATTTCTTTTAAAAATTAATGAAACACAATTCAATCAAGCTCAAACCTTATTTTTAAAATAAGAAAATGAACTACGACATAATTTATTTTAAATGATAATTAACCTTAAGCATTGTTTAATTTAATCATTCTTAATTTTCAAATATGTTTAACTAAAATGATCGTAAATTTACAATTAATCATTCATTAGAACAATTAATCAATTTCGTATTTCATTATCTAAATAGATTCGTTTATCATTGATTCAAATTGATAATCAAATTCAAATTCATTACATAATCGCATAATTAACTCAAATACCATTAGTTAAAACAAATAATTAGACCTCGTTATTATTAACTCGAACCATTGACAAATTTTCAAATATCAGTTGTTAGCATCAAAATAACCAGGAAAGAAACAAGAGCACAAACTGTAGTGAAGGGATGTTAGAAAGGGTAAGCTTCTAACTCAGACAAAACTGCTCCATAACAACTTGCTTTCATGCCCAAAGTTAAAGGGAAAATAGCTTCCTTCAACTGGGACAATCCCTTCTCTGGAGAAATCCAAAGGCATATTCTTTAGAATAATGATCTTCAAATTAAACAAATGGAAGACCAAATGCACCTTCTAGTTTAGTCGAAAGAGGTCTTGCAGTAGCTTAATCCTTCACAAGATATTCATTACATGAAGAGTCACTTCATTCGAAAGAAAACAACCATTTAGTAGCATTAAATGCCGAGATCATGAGATTGGTTATTTCCTTGCAAATAGCCAAATATTTCATCCAAAAGATGAGATAATGTCCGAAATGATGAACTATCTCTTCACGCTATATCAAGAGTATGAGCATTTTGTCATTGGAAGGGCCTTTATTAGACATTCAGTTCTTCCTCTAAGAAGGCATCAAAACGAAGGTCTAAATGCAGGAAGGGGGTCAACCCTGCACCTATAAATATGACCCTAGGGGTCCAAAATCCAAACCGAGTTCTTTATTCTCTCACTTGAATCACAAAAATCATGTGTTTTAAACCTAATTTATATATAATTTGGGGAAATTTGGAATTGTCATACCAAAACTCTTATACTCTTCTGAAATATTAATAAAGCGGATCAATTATTGAGGTAATGTGTATGCGCTACTAAATTACCATATTGTTATTATCTAATAGCTTCGGAGGTTCTACACTGACACTAAAGGCACTGAATGGAATTATTTAACTATGAAGCTTTTGGAATTACCAAATGGTCATAATATGAAGAATGAGTTTAATGAGACCACTCAAAGAATTTTCATCCCCAAACTCCTCAGAACTTAAGTTGACCAAAGATATTTCCCAATGTTTACAAAACTAATTAGGGGATTTGAAACCCTGAATTTCTTCATAAAGCGAATTCCTAACTAATAGACCTCTGTAAATCCTTCTAAAAACCGATAGAAGATACCAGTCTACATGGATATTTACCCATATAATTCACAAACAATTGTACCTATGGAAAGGAACAAGATATCCTAATCGAAAGACCATCAACGAAGCCCCGTGGTAGGAGCAAGAGGAATTGAGTTTATATAAAGCAAGATCCTTTGACCAAAGAAAATACCAAGTATCAGCCTACAAACGTCTAATTACTATCTTTTATTTCCACAGGGACATATTTCTATAGAATTCAAGGGGTTAACAGATTAAGAAATAGAACTATTCGATTACAAGAAGATGTGACTTGAGTAATTTTTTTTTGAATCGAGAATTCTAAAAGTACCTAACTGCTATATGGTGATAACAAGATTTTTAGCTTATATTTTTGGCAGTAAAAGGGGGATTGAACCTTCGAAACACAATAACCTTCCTAGTTCTTATTGATTTCAATAATTCCAATGGAAATCAAAATGGATTATACGTCGGCTAGAAAGAATGATAAGTCAAAGAAAAATCAATGTGATTTATGAAAGCCTACTTATAACTTAAGGAAGATTTTTTATAAACCGAAAGATGGTAACTACAAATCAGGAAAGAGTTCCTACAACCTGAAGGACATCTCTAAGAGGCTGAACTGGCCCAAGAGAGAATATCATAAACTCCAACAGTCTCACAAGAGAAAGTGATGGTAACCTCTTTTTACCATCGATAATTTAATAGTAAAAAATATTTGGGACTAGTCCTTAAAGGAAAAAAGAGCGCTACCTCCTCCAGCAGGACAACAAACAAATATGGATAATAAGTTAATTTGATTTGAATAAGGATCTTCCAAATCATTTATAACAGAACGTACTTGTATGGATCCAAGGCTTTACCAAGAACAACTGTTAAGGACGAAAGCTCTAAATATTAGTAATAGAAAGAAAATTGAGGCTTATAAACCCGATAATTGAAGCATAAATCGGTTCCAAGTTAGACCTACATCTTATTTTGAGCTTGAGAAAATCTTGGAAAAAGACAATGATTTGTTCAGACAAATGAGAAAAGGGTTATTCAAGATTATTTTAAAGGGAATATATTCAAAGATGAGATGATTAAAGACTATGATACCTTTGCACATGATTGTAACTAAATACGAAAGAGTATTTGAATTCTATGGTCCTCTAGAGACATCAAGAAATGAAATAATGATCGAATGCAAGCCTACACCAGATTATGAAGCGTAGAGAAATCATAAGAGAAATTGACCATTGATGAAAGTAAAACACTACTATCAAGCTCTATGAATTTGAAAATCAAACTCCTAAAAGGAAAGTTTAATTCAAAATTATTGAAGGAGTATAACTTGACAATCTCAATTGAGAGTATCCATTTACCGACAAAAGTGGAATTATACTACTAGCCATTAAATTGAAAAAAACACCCAAATTTGAAGAAATAAAGGGAAAACCTATTTTTATTATCACATGGTAAATAATAAAAAAGAAGCCATTGTATTTCTATTGAAAAGATAGTCAATTACTTCTTTAAACAAGGAAAACATGGACAACTTATAAAGAGTTATTAAATAAGTTTAATGAAGGTTGAATTTATTCAAAATAATAAATTCTACATGGGAACTTAATAAAGTCCACATGGTTGAGGGTGAAATGCCTCATGATTATTAATAACATAAAAAGTCTTTGGCACAATCAAAGCACTTCCAAAAGGGAGGAGGGTAAGCCTGCGATATGAGTTCGACACTCACTGAAATCCTTGATATACCAAGGTTCTTCCCCAAAGAGAGAGGAGGGTAAGCCCAAAGACATGCCCTAGCTCCATACCCTTGGTACATCCAAGGCATCTCCTTGTGAGAAAGTGGCCAGACCAAGGTTTTGAATAAAGCATGCTTTGCATTTGTTATTTTTAGAACAAGCCATACTTTTCCTTATGCTAAGCACGCCCTACCTCCGATTTAAAGACAAGTATGTCCTGCCTCTACTTATGCCTCGTCTCATAGAAGGGAACAAAAGATCAAAGAGAGCACATAGAACACGTCTTTCCTCTATTCGAAAGAAGAACATGCACTATCTCTACTTTAAGAAAGCCTAAAATGGGCACAATATGAGACATACGCTAGGTTCAAGACTTCAGGAGTGGATTTCTGGGTTCCTATTATCTTAAACACCTGAATCTGGGTTTCAGAATTTGTATTGATGAAAGGGTTTCGATCTTCTATCATTTCATTAATATTTATGTGTTTTTATTTTCTTATATACCTGAACCTGGGTTTTGTGATTTCTAATGCCTAAAGGGATTCAGTCTTCTATTAATTCAAGAAGTGGATTTTTGGATTTCTATTATCTTATTTACCCAAATATAGGTTTTGGCATTTTTAAACGTAGAAAGAGTTCCATTCTTCTATTATTATCAGAAGTGGGTTTTTGGGTTCGTATTATCTTAAATATCCAAATCTTTTTTTGGATTTCTAATGCCGAGAAGGTTTCGGTCTTCTATAAGTTCCAAAAGTGAATTTTTGGCTTTCCATTACCTCAAAAAACCTGAATCTGGGTTTAGGATTTCTAATATTGAAAGAGTTTCGATCTTCAGTTAGTCCTAGACGTTGTTTTTCTTATTATCTTAAGTACCTAAGTTTGGGGTTTGGGATTTTTAATATAGAAAGGTTTCGGTCTTCCTTTAGTTCCAAAAGTCGATTTCTAGGTTTTTATTATCTTAAATACCCGAGTATAGGTTTCGATACTTCTAATAATGAAAATATTTTAGACTTGTGCTACTTTCGAAAGTTGAAATGTGAGGAAGGAAGTCAAGTACAAATAGTTCTAATTCACACATAAAAGTTATAATAATAGCACCAACTAGATTTCGACTGCATAAGTTATAAAACATCTACAAACACAATTAAAATATCATGACGGATTTCAAAATTTTTGAATCCTCTCAGTTGAATTCTTGGATGCAATTAGGTCCAAGAGAATGTTGAGGCATTTCTTTAAGTTTCTTCTCCTTTCACATAGCTTCATCAATATTATCGGTAAACTCAATATGAAGTCTACTAGTGTGCACAAAGATTATATTCGTCTCCGTAAAAAGCTTATTAGCTCTCTCATATTCAGCTTTACGCCTTTTAAAGGTGTATATTTCATTCTGAAGCTTTTAGATTTAAACATCGTAATAATTAAGGTGATGGTGAGTGCTCTCCTTGCTCTTGGCTTTGAAATATTCCAATAGCTCAGGTTTACCTTATTATGTCACACTTCTTTTTGCACCCTTTAGGCGATTCATCAGATAGGGAAACTTCTTATGAGACTCTGATGGTTTTTCTAAATTTGATGAAGAATCGACGGATGAAACAATGACATCAGCAATACTTCCTTTCAAAACGAATTCTAAAGATTTATACGAAGCTTTGCTAGCTAATATTATAATTCGCAAATTCTACAATGAAATTTCGCTACCCCACTGTCAAAATCAGTGGAAGGTTTTACCCTAATTAGATGTCTCATTTCATCAAGAGCTTTATCTTTGTCAGCAAGCTTAGGTGGTGTTTGGTTTACTCTTTTTAGTTTTTACTTTTCGTCCATAGTAAAATACAAATGATGCATGTATAATGTTAAAAACGACCGTTTTAGAAAACAAGGTTGACACACAAAATTGACAACAACTTTTATTTGTTTTCCTTATTTTGAGAATTAAAACAAGAAAATGAGATAGTATACCATTCCGTCGTCTCTCTCTTTTACGTGGTCCCCTCCATCACATTTTCACTCTTTCCATCATCCCTTAACTTTTCTAATGTTTTGTTAACAACGTTCAAAACTCAAAACTAAAAATGCATTTTAAACCAAATACTACCATATATTCTAAACTTTTTATATATGCTTTTAAACCATGAGAAAACATATTTTGTGTACTATGTCTCCTGAACCATTCAAAGGAAAAAGTGTTGTCTTCAAATTTTGATGAAATAACCCCATCAGAAGCCCTCCATTGTCTATTTTATTCTATATGCCTCTCTTTGTCTTTAGAAGATTGATAATTAAGGCCTTCCGGTTGGGTCATTAACCACAATGGATGATTCTTATTCATAGGAAAGGAGACATCATTAAATTTTTGAAATTAAACCTTTTATTACACACAAAGAAAAGTAAGTACACCTATTTCAGAATGCATCCATAAGTTTTAAAGTAAACTTCTTCAGCCCTATGATTTTACTACTTAATGGAAGAAAAGTCGCTCTCGGTGGTTAATTTAGCATGAAATACCTTGCTTTCTTTAACAAGTTCATCCTTCTCGTACTCTAGAAAGTCAAAGAAGAAGCTAAGGCATATCATATGAAGTTTGTATAAGTCCTTAAGAAAGTAGTGTCAGGCGGATTTCGATCTTAATTAAGGAAGAATTTGCTTGGTAATTTCTTCTTCGCTTACTAAATTTTGATAGGAATTCTCGGATAATAGGACTGCTTTAAATATTGTACTTCGTTCATAACATGATAAAACAATTTTGATAATGAAGTAGCAAAAGGAAATAAAGCCGTTTATTGACATAGGATTTGATAATTACAAAGTTTGAACACAACTTCCATAAAAGAAAACAAATCATATACATTTCAAAAAGTCTCGTTTACTGCTTCTAATCTTTTAGGTATAATCCCAAATATGAAAAAAGGTAAGGTGGCGTTTGGTTTGTTTTCCATTTTGCATTTTGAATTTTCAACGCTAGCTATACAAAATAGAGAGAGTAAGAGAACGACGAAAGGGATGGAAGAAACATGGAGGGGACCACGGAGAGGTTGGAGGACGACGGAGAGGTTGGATTGTGTGTCGTTTATTCGTTGTTTCCGAAAACATGAAAAATAAAAAAAAAGTTGTTTTCCGTTTTATGTGTTAACATCATTTTCTAAAACGACCATTTTCCATGATTTATGTCCGTCTTTTGCAATTTTGTATTGATGAAAATCGAAAACTAAGAAGGGTGAACCAAACGCACTCTAAGCTTTCATCAAGATTCAGGCTCTGCCAGGAAGATTAAATTATTTTTTGATGCTTTGACAGGTGTTTTCCTAGGCAAACGGACCTCTCTCATCACATGGGGATGGTAGGTCTTTGGTATTTCTAAACCTATAAGTAGTTATCAAGAAAACCCATCATACTCTAAGGCTCATTTAGTATATGCAAAACTTGTTTCATGAGTTTATTGGAAAGCCGGATTGAAAACAGATCCCAAATATAAGAACTAATCAAAAGTGGCAAACTTATTATTAAATAAAGAAGTAGATACCTGAGGCGGAAGATTAGAAAAACTGGTCATCAGATGCTCCCTCCTTCAACTCTCTAAGGCAGAATTACTAGGCCTGTCCATTTTGGAAGCATCGACCTCCTTTGAAGGATGGGAACCCCCATTTCCATTCTCTTTCGGATGACCATTGGCTCGGCCCTTAGATCTACCACCAACATTTAAGCTACTAGGAATGTTATCATCTTCAGCCTCCTCTTCATAAATCCCATCTATAAAAGGAGCCTCGAAGGATATAATGTCCCTCTCCTCAATCACCTCTTCCTCGGAAGTAGATATAGTGTCTGGATTTCTTCCACCTTAGCCTGAAACCTTTCAGTTAGGGATGACGGAACAGAAGAAAAATCCAAGTCCAGGATTTTTTTCAAGTTATTTGGATAAAGCATCATGAGGACATTTATGAAGACGTCCTCAACAATCTTCCAACGAGATCATCAAGAAAATTATCAACCTTCTTTTTCTCATCAACAAGAGCACGGGTATCCTTCGAAAGGCTCCTATTCTTCTTGATTAGAGACTTTTTCAAAGATAAACATTCCTCCTCAAGGGATGTCTTCCTATTAATCACCCTTGTTTTCTCATCCTTCTAATCTTGAAATTCCATTCGCAAAGCAAGGTTTTAGTCAGTAAGGGACTGGGTGGTTCTTTTTCTGTGGGTCTCTCTTTCTCATCGTCATCCCTGATGGCATATAGTTTAGCATTTTCGTCTTTCAAATCCTGACATCATTCCCAAACTTTGGTCCAGAAAGGGGTTTGCCAGGAGAAGTACCAACTCCTTCGAAGATGAAGAGCAAAAAAAAAAGAAAAAAGAAAAAATATGAACAAAGTCTATAAAAAAGAGGTGAAATACCATAAGATGATGCTTAACCATAGACTGGTCTACTATAGGAGAAGCATGTAAGTTTTAAAAGAAGAGAGAAGGGCTGTTCAAAACTGATTTCACTAACTCTAGAAAATCATCCGGAGGGCTTAAATGGGAAGTGCTACGAGATTTGGTTGTCAAGACAATAAGATGAAGGGAGATTTATTTCATTCAGCTTCTATAAAAAAGTTAGGAATTTCAGTACTCATGATGTTACCACATTTCAAAATGAATTTTCTGGTGGAATCATACTGTCGGAAAGTGACAAAGTGTTGCTTGTTGGAACTCTCAAAGTTTTAAGGAAGGCAACATTTACTTCCTCCTTGCGAGTCTGATTTTGTTCGCACTTTTTTTTAAGTGTGAACAAAACACTCGGACCCTATTGGAGGAATTCAGAGGGTCCATATGTGACCCACCAAATTCCTCCAATAAGAGGAAAGTGTTTTGTTCACAGTTAAAAAAAAGTGAACAAAATCCTATTGCCTCCTTGCCCCTTTCGTTCAAAATATCTGTTGGGGTTGGGGATTCAGATGTTTTGTCCATCTTTGCAACAGGCTCTTCAAAGGAGTATTCTAGAATTTTCCTACTTTCCACACTAGAATAGTCAGCGCAATGTAAAGTTTCTTTGATTACAAGGAAATAGGAACCGCCTTGTTACTAATTGAGGGACCATAATAACGACCAAGAGGAATTTCTAGAATAAACCAATAAAAAGTAAGAAAGAAAGTTATCAATGATTATTGGATGACATAATCAAAACTTACATATGCGATCGAGGACAACGGGAGTGATGGTAGAAAATTTCAAAGCATTGCCTCTAGCTAAGTAAAGACCACATCTCACCTAGAATTGCATCATAGTAGGGGTTTCAAGGATTCTATGTCTAGAAGGGAGAAGGTGATGCTTAGACAATATAGTGGATGCCAAGTATGTTGTTCTTTTCCCATGCTTTACTGAAGCCACATTCACCCTTTGGATGGCTTGCCTAGTTTCGATATCTAGGCTCTTCGATATAGCTTCTATAAGATAGAAATTCAAAGTAGCGTTTAGCAAAATAATCAACAAAGAATGGAATATGAGTATAAGATCCTTACCAAGGTTAGAGAACTTCCCATTGATGCGGGGGTGGGGGGATCTAATAAAGAAGAACCGATTTTCCTAATCTTTTGACTTGTCGATATCGTCAATGATTAATTTTAGGGAGGGATTTGCAGGATACAATTGAGGGTTTTTACTACCAAGGTTGGCCAAACGAACAAAGTGGGAAAATGTTGAAGGATTCAAAGACAAGCCTACAGACTCTAAGAAGATAACTTCCAAACATAACAAATAGGTGTATGTTTCAGAGAAGAGCTAAATCTGTGCGACGTAAATATGTTATAAGAAATGAGAAAGAAAAGAAGGAAAAGGGAAAAAGCCGCCATGCCATATATGGATGGTAGAATAAGCAAAGCATCCGTTTAGTTGATTGTCAATAATAGCGTTAGTTAATGGTGGAATAACATCAATACTAGACATCAAAAAATCCACTATAATAGTTTTCACCTCCTCCTGAGTAGTGATTAGAGAGCTCTTGGAAGTAGAGGCCACTTTCTTGGGCACTTTTCTTGAGTCACGGAGGAAAATCCACAAACTTCAGGAGTTGGCTTAGGGCTTTCTTTCTTCTCAGATTTCTTTTCACACATGAAGATGCCAAGTGATATTGTTTCATTATTATAAGTAAAGGAATTTAGTAACAACAAAAGAAAACCTTTTTCAACCTCTTTCGGAAGTACTACAAAAATGACTAATGAAGTAGCCAATCACATATGCTTCCGGAAGGGGTAACGATCGGAAGCGTGAGGCATGAACTCAACCAAAATGAATGGATATTAATGAATGGATATTAATGATTGACTCAAAATCATCTTCTGATTCAAATCTAAACCTGTGTCGACCCACCTCTAAGTTATGTTGACCCGTGGGTCGACCCATGACCTGGGCCATTATCGTTAATTTTTCCAATATTAAATTTTGTTTAACGTTGGATTTTAACGTTCGTTTTCTTTTTGAATATTGCTTATGCAAATTATTTTCTTCCATTTATATAGTATATCCAATTTCAAACTTATGCGCATATATACGCATATAACTCTTCAAATCTTTGTTCGTTAATAGTGGCGCAATAAATCTCATTATTAATGTTATCAATTTATTGATTCTTTCCTTTTTAATATATATTCAAATTTCTAATGCAACTATTCTCTTGCCTATTTTTCATTCATTCCACATTAATTACTTTTCGCCCTTAAGTTACACTTTAATTTCAATTTCTGAACTTATGCGTATATATTTATGCATAACTTCATTTCTTTTCAAAATTCAAAGTGCACTACTCTCTATTGATGATGCAAAGAGTTTGGGAACGGATGGCTTCTCCTCCAAGTTCTATAAAATGCACTAGGAACTCCTGAAACAGAATTTACGCGAAGCTGTTAGTGACATATTTGAAGCAAAGAGATTACCAAAAGGCTTAAATCACAATTTCATTAAACTAATCCCAAAGAAGGACAAACTGCAAAAAATTGCTGACTACAGTCCTATTGCGTGCTCAAATGTTCTATACAAAATTGTTGCAAAGGTTTTGTGTAATAGAATTAAAAAAATTCTACCACTACCAGTTCAGAGAATCAGTCCTCCTTTATTCCAGGAAGAAACATTAGTGAAAATGTTCTACTTGCCCATGAATAGGTTACGGACTTCAGTAAACAAGGCAAAGGGAAGATGTGCATCAAAATAGATTCGAAAAAGGCCTATGATATGGTTAACCGCGAGTTTGTTGTCACATGTTACTACTGATGGGTTTCCCAAATTCGATTATACAACTTATATATGAATGTATACACACACCCACTTTCTCTCTCATGTTTAAAGGCAATCCCTATGGTTACATTTCATCTAACAGAGGCCTGCGGCAAGGCGATCTGCTGTCACCAAATTTATTTTTGCATTGCTATGGAATATTTCTCCTTGCTTATGGAGGAAGGTATGTTAAACGGTTTTTTGCAGTCGATGAATAAAGCGCAACCCAAAATTAATCATCTATTGTATGCTGATGATGTTATGGTGTTCTTAACTGCTAGTGCGCAAAATGCAATGCATATGAATCAAACTTTTACAATTCTGGACCAAACACTGGGTTTACACATAAATTAGTCAAAATCAAGGGTCTATTATAGTAAAGGAACTACGAATACTGCTGATATCTCTACTGTTCTACAAATTGAGGAGCATAGATTACCTGTCAAGTACTTAGGAGTTCCCCTCACTACGGATTACATCCATGAAATTCACTGCTCACCCCTGCTGGAAAAAATAATTAGCAAATTTCATGGATGGGATTGCAATTTTCTAACTTCAGCCGGTAGAGCTGAGTTAATTCACAATACAGAATTTCGATTGTTATGTACTGGATATCAATATATCAACTTCCAGCCTCAGTGTTGGAAAAATAGATAAACTCAGTGCTGATTTTTTTTGGAAGGGCAAGTTACATAAGATCTTGTGGGATGCTTTGTGTAATCCCAAATCAAAAGGCGGTGTAGGTTTGTGCAAATTTTCAGATTTAAATACTACTACTAGAATCAAATTGGTTTGGAATCTTCTTACGACTGATACTATATGGTCTAGATGGATGACAGCTAAGTATATCAATAAATCTAATTTTTGAACCCTGCGCACTAACAATAATTTTTCTGGCACTATGAAATCTATTCTTCGGCAAAGAGATATATCACGTAACATTATGAATAGAGTAATTGCTACTGACGAAGAAACAGACTTATGGTTCGATCCTTAGATAAACCATAAATCTTTGGTGAACTTAATTGGATGGAGCCGTGTGCATGTCAGCGATACAAATAAATTCAAGTTTAGCTACATTATCCAAGAATGATCTTTGCAACTACACTTGTTATCAGAAACAAGGGAAGTGACAGAGCAGATTACAAATGTTACAGTGCACGCTGATGAAACACATGATTACTGGAAAATCACCCATAATAACAATTTTGTCTTTTCTCATGTCTGGGATGCAATACGGGAGCGATCAGAGCATGATCCAAACAGTGTGTTTATATGGAATTCGAAGACAGCTAGGAAATTTTCATATACTACTTATATGGCATATCTGGGGAGACTACCAATAGCAGATCGATTAACAAACTGGGGAATAGACATTGACACAACATGCGCATTATGCGTTAAAGAAATTGAAAATCATAATCACTTGTTTGCGACTTGTGAATATACTACTTATTTGTGGGAAGAGATGCTTCACAAGCTTGATCTACGTTTCTAGCCAGCTACAACTCTTCAACATCGACTTACACAGCTCCGAAATCAAAACATATCCAGCTCCATACCATGAGCTCTGTTTCACACATCAGTGGCAACCCTAATTCATCAGGTATGGCTCGAGAGAAATGGGCGGCACTTTGAAAACAAGCAATTTTCGACTCACCAGCATTTCAAGCTTTTGGAGATTGACATCCATCTTCAGCTTTATCGTGCTCTCCACCGTGATCGGCTGCTGTTAGGCTGCTTTGTGACCAGGCCACACAAAATATAGGTATCACTAATTGAGTCAAAAAACAGTGCACATGATCACATTTTCATTGCTAGATAGCCCGGTTAGTGACCCCCCGTTCATGACACAAGCTTGTGACCCCCGGTTTGTGACCTCAGTTCGTGACATTAGCTCGCCCCTATCGGTTCGTGACCCCTTCCCGAGGGTGGCTCGTGACCCCTGGGATTATGACCCGACCTGACCAACACCACCAGATCCTCAGCTCACCATCACAGCTCCGCGACCACGAGCCGCAACCAGGATCTGCTGCTGCACATGTAGACTTTGACCTATTCTCGAGGCTACGACCGATCCTACTTTTCCAGATCGGGCTCCACGTGTCCTACCACGACCCATTCTCCACGTCAGCTCTCCTACAACTATAAATACCCCCACTGCATGGCAAATTGAGGGGACTTTTGGCATCTCAACATCCATGGCTTTTATGTCTAACACTTCTCCATAGATAATCACCATCTTATTCAATAAATTTTAATGGATTCGGAGAGAATTATTCATTGAATTCGAGTGATTGAGAGACAATATTCCTTGTAATTGTAATCTTTGAATGAAGTGAGAAAATATGAAGTGGACGTAGGCTCGTTAACGTCGAACCACTATAAAAATCCTGTTGTCTTTCTTTTTCTCATATTTTTCAGTTATTTCCTTATATTCTATGCTCGAAATAGGACGATTTGGGTGTTAGGACCAATTTTTGGTCTAAAATTTTGTTCTTTCACTGAGAACTGAATTCTCATCCTATCGGATTATTGCTCCAGATTTTCAAGTCCGAAGAAAATAGTCTGTATTCCCACTGTTTCATTTTTGAAGATTTTAGTAAAGTCAAAATGTTATGGCTGCAAAGAAATCCTATGATTCACGAGCTACCCGAGCAAACGAAGCTATCGAATAGATAACACGCAGGAGCAACTGGTCGGCTTGTGGCTTGCGGTTCACAGGGGAGACCACGAACGGACCTGGAAGGACCTCCACGACCCGGGCCTAAAGTGCTGTCACGAGTTGACCCAAAGTGACCTCCACGAACCGATCTGAAGCTGGAAGTTTGGAGGATACCGATCGCCAAGCTGGATCACTAACGGTTCAAGACGTCACGAACCACAACCTAGAAATATGAATGACGAACAAGGGTCATGACCCGACCCGAAAAAATGACAGCTTTTGAAAAAAAGCATTCTTCTAATCATTTCAAAAAAGGTCGATCGGCGCCGGGACCGTCGGGCCCCAGACCCCCGCCGGCGCTGCGCCCAGACCTGCTTGACGGCTCGCCTTCGGGTCGTAGCATGGCTCGTCTTCGGCTCAGAATACATTTTGGCCTACAATTATCACCAATGGTTATCAACCAAGATTCAGTAGATAGTCCGAGGATATCGACAACAAATTGGCAATGATTGGGATTTTTCCTAAAGCTATAACATCTATTTACGGACGTTATTCGATGTGACTCATACCTGTCTAATCAGCGGAGTCCCGAACGAGTAGTGATCACCTAGTCTATGTGACTCTGATAGTGTATAGATTTCACGAATGAAAACGATGTTGTTCCCGAATGAGTAGTGATCACCTAGTCTATGTGACTCATACCTGTCCAATCAGCGGAGCCCCGAATGACGGTTATATGGAATAGTCCAGGCATTGCTTCGAAGATAATTCATATAGTCTTAGCGACCATGATTCTCAATGATGGGATATCATAAAGTAACTAAGGATCCCAAAATAACAAGGCTGCACTTCAATTGTATGATGTGATAAAAGAGATATGTCCTGTGGTTTGGTCCCTGAATAGCTTGCTCACTAGCCACCATACGACCTTAGTCAAGAGATGAGAGATCGAGATCAACACAAATATGATTCAACCATTAGCTCTTCACTTCGTACGATAGTTATGACAGAATGTATGAACATTTCTTGAAGCCTTGTAAGCCATGCTATTACATTTAAGATTATCCGATCAAGGTCTTGACCGACCAGCTCTAGCGGAATTCCAAATTTACATAACACCTTGGCGTCTACTGCTAAATATCCCAACCAAAGTTGGAGTGGGAATGGTTTGGACAACAGAGTTACTAGAGGAACTTGTTATTTGATTGAATGAAATATGGTATGCAATAAAGATGGCATGGAACCCAACAATGCTTCCCCTCCCAATGAGATGGAGTGTGAAGGAGGCATGGACTTAGCAAGCAAGGAAGACGCTGCAGAAAGAGTTGCCCGATGATCTACGGGAAAATATAGATCCCAGAGAGGATGAAAATTTGGGATGTAGGAGGGCAACATCTAACGAAGCAATTGCCCAAAGATGGAAAAGATCGCTTACAGCTTGATTGCTTGGAGAAAACTCCGCCACTATTTCCAAGTTCATCTGATTTTGATACACACTGATTAGCCACTACGATAGGTCCTACATCGACTTGAGACGTCTGGGAGATTTCTTGAATGGAACATCGAGCTTAACCAGTTTGATCTCAATCCCGTCCTAAAGAAGTCCATACGGGGGCAAACATTAGCCGAATCCATCACTGAGTTTACCGTTCCCGAAGAGGAAGTGTTAGATGAAAGAAACAGCCCTTCAAAATGAAAGATGAAAACAAGTACCTAGAAGCTGTAATCAGATGGTGCAAAGAGTGATCAACTGTCCGACGCTGGAGTTTTATTAATAACTCCTGAAGGACGGTCAATTTACTATGCCTTATGATTGGAATTTTCTGCTACTAACAACGATTCTGAATGCGACACCCTGGTTTCCGGGTTGAAACTCACTAAGGAATTAGGAGTAGCAACGTTGAACACCTTTTGTGACTCTCAGATTATTGTTTGTCAAACTCGAAGGGAATTCCAAATTAAGGGACTACAACTCGCAGCTTATCTAGAACGCGTATAGGTGCTGTTGGATGAATGGGAACATTACAAAATGTCTTGTATTCCGCATACAGAAAATCAGAAGGTGGATAGTTTGGCTAAGTTAGAAAGTTTCGAGAATCCAGATGAGATGGAGATAATCCCAATCAAGACACTACAAAATCCGACCATTGATCAGATGGAAGTTGATCCAGCGTTGGAGGCTGAACCCGGAAGAGAGTCATGAATAATCCCATAATGATTCCTACATCATGGAATGCATCCAATAGGGAGAAGCGAAAGACGTGCCATCATTCTTTATGCCTCGAGATATGACTCCAAGTCGACACTGCTTATTTTCCCTGGAAGTTTGTCCTAAGACAGACACAAACGAGTCCCATTGCTGAGTTCACTGCCCTGAATAATTTGAAAAAATCACTAATTAACTTCCAGGTTGAAGGGAAATAAATGCGAATGAAACATCTAATGAGTGATGTTTTGGAATTAGAAAGTGAAGACTCACACTTCCACTCCTTTCAACAATTATCTTCTATAACAACCCGGAATTTTGGAACCAATTTAAGAATTTTATTTTAGAAATTTTAATGGATTTTAAATATTGGAAATGATTTATTTTAAATAATAGCGAATAAAAATTTATTTAAATCGAAGTTAGAACGAGAATATTTAAATTAACTATAAAAGGAGTTAGAAATAGCATGGCAGTTTGAAAATTTGAATTCGAACTTTGATTGAATGTAAAGGATGAACAATAAATTGGATTTTGGTGAAACCAAAAATATTTAAATCTGTTTAAAAATATTTTCCAACGAATCCGAAAATTTGAAATTTCATAACGGGAATAAAAAGTTAAGGTCAGTTGGATATTCAGAATAGTCGCTATAGAATTTAATATAATATATAGCCCGTATAAATAGTCGTTTTGCAAACGATCTCTGTTTTTGACGAAACCACTTTGATTGGATCCGGAATGTCAAATTATTGCAAGATTCCAATTTTCATAATTTTTGGAATTAATGTGTGAGCGTGGCAAAAGAAAATGTGTTTTGTCAATTTCAGTTAATTTGGATCGACCAGAAAATGACTATTTTTCAAACGGTCTCCAAATTCGACGAAATCAATTTTGTTAGGACCGTATCATCAAAACATAACTAGATATAATTTTTCTATAGTTTTTAGAGTCGGTATGTGGCCCCGGTAAATTTAATTGTACAATAAAATTAAATAATTAAATGTTTTATATTTTAAATTAAATAAAAGTGGGCTGAGACAATCAAACAGGCTGATGGGACCTAGTCCATTGTGTCCGGAATAGGGGTATTTGGCTATAGGCAACATTCGCTGGGTTGGATTTGGAGTTTGTTTGAGCTAACGGTTTTTTTTAGAAAATTAGAGAATTAAATATATTATTAAATTATTATTATTATATATACCCCTAGGTTTAGAAAACCCCAGCCAATTAGACCAGCCGCCGTCACTTAGAAATGGACGCGCAGAATCCTCCAAAATTGATCACCTTCGATCTCTCAATCCTGATACTATTTTCGAAAATTCCCAGAAGCAATTTGGAGAATCGCAAGTTCTAGAATACCAACGGTTATGATCTTATTTCATGTTGTAATTTTCTTGATATATGGGCGAAAGTCGCCCTCATTCTTGCTGGAATTCGTGGCCCTTATGGCCATCGAGTTGACCGCGAGGCCGGGGGAAGGAGGCTGACGTGGAGGCGGTCGGATTGGTGGCCTCCGATCCATGGCCGGAGCAACGAGGTTGCATGCGCAGGAGGGAATGGATGTCGATGTCTGGGTTCCTCGGTCCAGTGAAGCAACGAAGAAGAACGTGGCCAAATTGTGTTGATTAAGGTTAATTATACCTTAATTAAGATTAATTATATAATCAAATTGATTAGAATTTAAAATATTATATCTCTTTCAAACGTGATCCGAATATAGCAAACAAGGATCCGTTGAAACCGTAAAATCGAGATCTACGTGATGAAATAGCTTTGGACAAAAAAAAAGCAGCTGGAATTTCTAGTAAAATTAAACGCTGTTTAATTTTATTTAAATCAACCGATCAAGGTGATATTTCTCGATTTAAAATTAAAATAAAAAAATATATATGTAGAAATATATATATATATATATTGATTGTGATTGTAATATTAAATATATGCACCGTATAAAATTGAGATTGACTGATTGATTGTGGTGTGAATTTCATATATGCATTGTATAAAATTGAGATAGGCTGATTGATGTTGGTTGTGATTATTTGGTGAATTATATTCATGTAAAATAAAAATAACATTTTGATTAGAAAATGTCTAGTGAAACAAAATATTCATTTTTGTTATATAGAATAGTAGTGAAACAAAATATTCAATTTTGTTATATAGAATAGTTGTGAAACAAAATATTCATTTTTTTTATATAGAAAAGTAGTGAAACAAAATATTCATTTTTGTTATATAGAAAAGTAGTGAAATAAAATATTCATTTTTATTATATAGAAAAGTAGTGAAACAAAATATTCATTTTTGTTATATAGAAAAGTAGTGAAACAAAATTTTCATTTTTGTTATATAGAGAAGTAGTGAAACAAAATATTCATTTTTTTTAAATAGAAAAGTGTTAAAACAAAAATTATATTTTTGTCAAATGGATTTGTGTTAAAACTAAAATATCAATTTTGTCGAATTGGATTATTGTTAGCAAAGTAAAAATATCATTTTTAATTGTTTTGTTGAAATAGATTAGCCAACAAAATAAATTATCTTTTTATATTGTCTTGTAAATAAATTATCCTTTTATTTGTCACTAGAATTATAAACATGGTCATATGACAAAATTATCTTTTTATTTTGTCACCAGAATTATAAACATGTTCATATGACAAAATAATCTTTTTATTTTGTCACTTGAATTATAAACATGTTCATATGACAAAGTTGTATTTTATTTTGTCATTAGAAATGTAGACAATGTTATGACAAGTAAACGTTCTTTTTATTTAACACTAAAATGTAGGCATGGTTAGGAAAAATAAAAAAACATCTTTTTATTTGTCATACAAGAACACTGTAATTATTGAAAAAAAATTCCCTTTTTATTTGTCATATATGAGCATAGGAATTATGGAAAATAGTTTAACAATAAAAATTTACATTTTTTATTGTATATTAGAAATGATTAAAAACATACATTGTTTTACATAGAAAAATGTTCATTTGAATATATATGTTTTGTTAGTTAAAACATTATCATTCATATGTTAGAAAACATAGTAAAATGTTCATTTGAATTTTTATGTTTTGTTAATTAAAACATTATCATTTATATATTAGTGAAATAGAAAAAAAATGTCATTTACGAAACTTATGTTGATTCATTAAAAATAGTGTCACTTAACATTGTTAGCATTACAAAAATGCCATTTAAGTAGGACATGTTTAGTGAAATAAAAATACATTATTTAGAACAATGTCATGTGATTTAAAAATGTCATGTTATAATAAAATTTCCATTTTAGTTAAAAATGTCATGTTAGAATAAAATTGTCATTTTAGTTAAAAATGTCATTTTATTAGATAATGTAAATTATGTTATAAATAAAAATGCCATTTATGTTGGAGATAAAAATGTCATTTATGTTAGAGAATAAAAACATTATTATTAGAGAATATATATGTCATCTATGTTAGAATATAAAAATGTCATTTGTTTAGAATAATGTTGTGAAATAAAAATGTTACCTTTATCATGTTAGAAAAGAATAAAAATAATTGCTTGTTAAAGTATATATTATGTTGAAATTAAATTATAAATATTTATTTATAACTTAATAGTGAAAATTGGTTAAATAGAAAATAATTCAAACTGAATTATAATTGGTTAAATCTATTTAACAATTATTTATTTATATAAATTGTTGTTGTTTGAAAACCCCACACGGATCCCAATATTTAATTAAGTGTCAATCGGTGGATTGACAGTCTGTGATGAGCGTTATTTATTTATTTATTTTAATGCTCGCAAATTATAAACTTCACATTGGATGTGAATGTATTGTTTGACGATTGTTTATCATTATCGTTGAATATATGCAATGTATGGAATCCATATAACTGAAATTATATGGTAGTTGATTGAGTCATATTCCGATTTAGAATAAAGAACATATTTTAAAAGAATATTTTAAAATAAATAGTATTTTAAAATAAATTTAGTAAAGAACAAAGTTATGACTTTGATATCTTTTTTAGGATGAACACAAATATAAATCGGGCTTGGCACGCCTTGGATTTGGCAAAGTACCAGATTTGCCAAAGTACCAGATTTGGCACTCAAAAAATGGTGAAAAACACGGAGCGGCTCGGCGTGGAGCGCCGGAAGCCGCAGAGCGACTCGGCGCGGAGCGCCGGAAGCCGCGGAGCCAAAGTACCAGACTTGGCAAAGTACCAGATTTGGCAATGCACCACATCCCGCCGTTACTCACATTTAGGCCTCTATCCCCTTCTCGGAAAAGTTTGGTTTTGGTTGGATTTTACCAGTTTTTCCGAAAACTGGCCAAATCTAGCTAGAACCATGCTGAAATGTGGGCAATTACAGGAAAGCTTGGTTTTGGTTGGACTTTACCCAAACGGATTTATCGATGGATTTTATTTGTTTTATAATGAATATCAAAAAGTAGTGATTTCAAAATATAATATTTTGAAAAATATTAATATCTTAATATGATAGAATATTCAATTTTGATTTAAAATTGAAAATGAAGTTAAAATCATTTTAAAATGAATTTATAAATATTTTTTAAAATATGTTTTAAATAAAAGTCGACGAAATATATATAATATATATATTATATATATAATGGCCTGAATAGAATGCGCCGCGCAGCGACCGTTCGCGAACTTCGACCATTAACTTCAAATTGATGTAACGAGAGATCCGACCGTCAGATTTTCTTAAAACCAGAACCGTTAGGTTCGTATCGAAAAGAGCTTTCTACTTAATATACGAGATTTGAAGTCTAAAGGTTGGATTTGGAATTATGTCCAAATCAAATTTGAAAAAGTTCGTTATGGATGTAGTTCGGTAACCGTTATTGGAAACCGACTGTACGGGCCTTATTAAAATTATTAATAAAATGAAAAAATTATGTAAAATCATAATAAATGATTTGAAAAAATTTGGTTGAAAAATTCCAATTTTGAAGAGATTAAAAAATATATTTTTATCAAAATGAACTAGTTATTAACTAGAATAAATCTTTAAATTAAGATTTATTGAAGTTTTATAATTTATTAATATTTAATTGGAATTAAATAAAATAAATTGGATTTTTGGGTTTGGCGTGAATGGTGTCTTAAATAGCACTGTTCTTAAACCCCATATGAAAAGAATAAATCTTTTAATTAAGATTATTAGAGTTTCCGATTATATTTAGTAATTGGAATAAAATGAAATGTGAATTGAGTTTATTATGAATGGTGTTTTAAACGACATCTGTTCTTCAACCCTATTAACTGTAAAAATATAGTTTGGAATTTATAAATCTTTTGATTAAGATTTAGTGGGAACTTTCCAAAGTAAAGTTTTCGAATTTTAATATAGTACATTGGAATTGAGTGGAATTCGATTTAATAATAATCGAGATGAGCTTCTATAAAAGAAGACCGTTATTATATATGAAATTTAAAAGGCTTTGCCGTTATTCCATTTATATTAATATTCTGATATGGAAATTTATTTCAATTATATATTGATTTAATTTCTGTGGAAATTCCATATTTAATGGAAATTGATTTTGGGTTTATAATGAACTATGTTTTAAATGATGATGGATCTTTAACCCAGTTAAAGACAAGATTAATTTCTTAAAGTTGAATAATCATAAAGTAATGATTTTGATATTAAGACCAAATTGGAATTTTAATGAATCTTTGAAAAGAAGATTAAAGAATAAATTTAAAAGAATTTATCTTTGATAAAGTTAATGGGAACCTTTCCCTAATAATGTGAATATTCATTTGAAAGGATATTCTGAACTGGAATAAGGCGTATGATGTATTTATAGCACTTGTTTATTGATTAAAAAATACTTGAGTTATTCGGAAAGACCGGGTTTAACCCATTCTGAATAATTCCTACGACGATTAAGAGTCGAAGATGAAGACGGTGGTTGAAGACCGAAGGTCTTCACATCGTTTGGATGATTACTAATGTCTTGATTGGGAGGCATCCTAAGACAAGGTAATAAGTGGTGATCATCCAGACGTACTTGGAGATCGATGGATATGCGAGAACCTCTCTCTTGTATTGGACATATGGTACGAGGAATAAGGTATCTCCAGTTTCGTTCAGACCCAGAACGAACTTGTAAATGGATGGTATGACTGAGTTGTATTCCTTTATGCTACATTCGTTGATCTCTACTGAATATATATCAGTTTGGTGGCGGAGAATTTATTCTCTTGCTTAACACCCTTCTCTGAGACATACGAGCTTAGAGGTTATATATTGGCAGAAATCAATTGTATGGTATGGATTGACAATGTGGCATGCTAAGATGCAAATGATCAAGGCTTATTATTGAAAAGCAGAGCCTTGTGGTTGATGATCAAAGCACAGTTTTATTTAGCATAGCTTTGTGTAGAGATACTTCGCAAGCCTCACACCCTGGTATGAACCAGAAACGGGAGAAGGACCCCAGGGAGAACATGCATTTCTTTCTATCTAGAAGTGGTGTCTGGGTTTTACAAGCCCAGATATTTTTACTTATGTGGATGATGGAAAGCGAGGTACTACGGATATGAGTCCCTAGTGGCTCTATTTACACCCCATATGTAACAACCCGTATTTTCAATAAACTGTTATAACATAAATCGAGGTAGAATTTAATTCAAAAATCAGAATCAGGGGAAACGGGCTATGCCATTGCGTTCGTCTCGGAAAAATACGCGAAATAGAGTCCGAGTTTTCGAAAATCGGAGTCCGTATGACCCAGTTAAGGCCCATTGAAGTTTTCAGAAATTCCTATACTAAAAACAGATTTAAATTTCGAATTAAACAAAACGGATTAGGGCTAATCAGGGTTAGGCGGGAAAATTCCCGCCAAGGGCCCCATGTCGACAGGGCCCCCAGGGTGTCGACAGCCCTGTCGACAGCCCTGTCGACGGGGGGTGCCCAGGCAGTCTAGCCTGGTGCACCATTTCTGATTTGGGTTGGGTCTTGTGGCTTGGTTCTAGAGAAATCCGAGATCTGACGGGCCAAACCTAATCTAGGGTTAATCCTAGGGCTAAAAACACTCTAATCTTCTATAAATATACCCCTAATCCTACCCTAAAGCCTTATTAATCAATCTAGCAACTAAACTATGTCAATTTGAATCCTCAAATAGCCTCCACCTAAAATCCCTAGCCTCCACCTTCCTCAAAGTTAAATCCTATGAAGATATGATGATCATACAACCTTTTCTATGTTGTATGAATGCTTAATAACTTGCGTTCTTCATTAAGTTGCAAGTTTGATTTGCTAAAGTTTGTGTTTTGGGATTTTGCAAAAGGGTTTTCTTATTTGAGGCTTTGTTTTGGGTTTTTAAAGGGCTCCTTCATCTTATTTGGTGGATTTGTGACTTGTTTATATTTGTAAGCCCTCTTACCTTCACTTTACAAACTCTAAAGTTAATATGTGGTGAAAGTTGAGATTTATGTGAGTTTATTTGATTATGCATGCTTATGCGAACTCACTATGTCATGTTTTACATGTTTCACAAGTTATGCATGCTTATGCGAGATTACTATGCCATGTTTTACATGTTTTACAAGTTATGCATGCTTATGCGAGATTTCTATGCCATGTTAAATATGTTTCACAAGTTATGCATGCTTATGCGAGTTTATTATGTCATGTTCTACATGTTTAATGGATTATGCATGCTTATGCAAGTTCATCTTACCATGTTATACATGTTTTATGGATTATGCATGTTTATGCGAGTTCATCTCACCATGTTATGCAAGTTTAATGGGTTATGCATGACTATGCAAGTTCACCTTACCATGTTATGCATATTTAATAAGCTATGCAAGTTTATGCGAGTTCACTATGACATGATTTGCAAGTTTAACAAGTATGCATGTTTATTATGATATGTGAAGTTCATCATGTATGTTTTGCCAAGTTACCTTTTATACCCTTATGCGTTATGACGAATATGTAAGCGAAATAATGACGTTGGGAGGGTTTGGGTAAACTTAAGAATACATGAAACTAAAAGATTGGGAATTTACCTATTAAGTTAGGTCTACCCCTTGGGAATTTACCTATTAAGTTAGGTCTACCCAAGTATATGTTAACTTGTAAATATGTTTTGAAGTGGACATGACATTAGATAACATGATATGGCCAACTCGAGGTTAGAACTAGTTGTGGTGTAAATCTTCCCAGGTAACCACAACGTGGGGTCTAATGTGGGTAGTTGGTCATGTTGCACCGTGAGACCCGAGGTTAGACCTAGACGTGGTGTAAATCTTCCCAGGTAACCACGGATGTCTAATGTGAGAGGTTGGGTGCGTTAAGTAATTAATGCCTCATGATTAGGGTTAAGTCATGGCCCACTAATACTTAACCAATAATGGGGATGCGAGGATTAGATGGGGTTAAGTGGTTACACTTAACTAATTTAATCCAGGATTAGTGAGGGGTTAAAACCACACTTAACCCTCTTAGAAACCCTAGCAACGTGGTCTGTTCCAGCAGTAATCCCAGTTTGGTATCATTCACAACCCTAGAGGCTAGGCTAGGGCAGGGCACGATTACTGGACTGATGTAAGCGACCAAAGCGACGGCTGAGTGGTACAGCGGTGCGGGTCCGGCGGGCTACGGACGTGCACGTAGTCCGATGTTGGACAAACTCGAGGCACGGGTACCAGTAGGCTTAGACTGTGCATTATTGCTTAGGTGTCTGGGGTTGACACCTTAGGGCTCGATACACCCGAAGGTGGACCCAGCACAGTCTGACTACATCCATGTGGGCCGTATGGACACCAACACTTGACGTGTTAGGTTTATAGGGAGCCGATCGACTAGACCGTTGGGCTGGACCTTATACTAAGGTCACTTCATGTTATTGGGCCAAAGTTTGGGCTGAGGGATCAAGATCTGTTTTGTGGGTTTGCTAGTACACTATGGTGCAAAGTTTAATCTCGTCTATGTGATGTCACCTTTATCCATTGCCAGTATGTTCATCTCAGTTCCATCATACTGTTAACTTTATTAGTTTATAGATTGATCGTAGTAGGGCTTACCAGTCTTTTTGACTGACCTGTTTTCTTTCGCTTCTTTTCTTCCGTTTCCCCCCCACAGGTTCTCAGGGAGGGCCTACATCTGCTTAGTGGATCTTTGGCTTGCTTGTTGGGTAGCTCATGTATGGATCTGAGCTAGCTGTGGCTTATCTTTTATTTCTGGGGATTAGTACTGATGTTTTATCATGTATTTTGTTACCACGTATCTAGACTTATATTGTATTTTGGATCATGACATTTTGATACTATGTACTTGACTATGTTGGTTTTTGTGAGATGATGATGATGGGTTTTTATCTGCTACCGCTGCTTCACTTATATTTATTTTTATATATTCTGTCTTGCGATGTCTCTGTGCATGTTTACCTTCACAATAACGCCCCTCCAAAGCTAGTACATTCTGAGGAGTGATCCTAGTGGAGGTGGGGTGTTACATTTGGTATCGGAGCCAGGTTAACAAGATTGAACAAAACTTTTGAAAAAGAAACCCTTTTTGAAAAACTATTTTCAAAAACCTACTAAGTATTTTCCAAAATAAAGTCTAGATTATTTTAAGGCTAATCCCCAAAAGCCATCAGCGTTATCCTTCGTTCCCTTGACCTGATCTTATCTTATCTTTTGTTTCAGTATGGCTGAGAATCTTGACATCCCAGATGGAGTGAACGTACCACTCTGGTATAGGAGACTTCTAGAGGCTAGGGCGGCAGCTGGTCCCGCCAACCCTACTCCCACTCCTCCTCCTGTAGTGGAGAATCCTATCCCTAATATTCCCCCTCCCGTTGCTAATGTTCCTCCCCCTCCCGTTGCTGAGGCTCCTCTTCCTCCTCCTCCCCCTCAGCATCCTCAGATTGAATTTACAAAGGTTTGTAAAGACTTCAAGGCAATGGGAGGCAAGAATTTCCTAGGCACGGAATCTTTTGTTGAAGCTAGGAATTGGCTGAAAGATACGGAGGACCTGTTTGCTATTTTTGGGATTGATGACGAGAGGAAGATCTTATTGACAGTATGGCTTTTGAAGGATGAGGCGGCCTATTGGTGGGAGGTCACCAATGGGACGAGGCCCGTTGAGACTTGGGCCGATTTGAGGGCTAGATTTGTGACCAAGTTTCTATCTTCAGCTGAGGCGAATTTACAAATGGAGAAGTTCATTGCATTAAAGCAAGGTGATATGTCTGTCAAGGAGTATGTGAACAAGTTTAATCAGCTGGCCCGTTTTGGTTTGGATATGGTAAACACCCCGGAGAAGAAGGCTCTTCGATTTGCTAGGGGGTTGAATGAGCCGCTACAGGGCTTGGCGATGTCACATATTCCGCATGGAGCTACTTTTGAGAGTTTGGTCAACATGGCTCTGCTTCAGGGAGATGGAAAGAAAGAAGTCAAGTCGAGTGATACTCAAGCAAAGAAGACTGATTCTCAAGGCAAAGGCAATCAAGGGGGTCAAAGCAGCCAGGGGAATCAGGGCAAGAACAAGAAGGGGAACAACAACAACAAAGGCAAGGGAAAGTGCAATTACTGTGGCATAGCTGGGCATTTTGCTAAGGATTGCAGGAAGAAGAAAAGGAAGCTTAGTGGTGGATGCTTTTCTTGTGGAGAGACTGGTCACTTCAGCAAAGAATGCCAAAAGAAGAAAGGACAGGCTGGATCTTCAGGAGGGCAAGTTCATGCTCTCAATGCCGCTTCAGTTCCCGAGAGAGGTAGTGTTTCTGTTGAGAACCTTGTTTATATCTCTGATCTTCCAGTACGTACCTTGTTTGATTTTGGTGCTTCACATAGCTTTATTTCATCTGATCTTGTTGATAGCTTGCACCTTAGTACTAGCTTAGTGGATGATCCCGTTTGTGTTTCGAATCCCATTGGGGGTTCTGCTCATTTATCTATGATATGTGAGGATCTGAGGATTTCTATACTCAGCTTAGAGTTCTTGTGTAGCGCGTACGTTCTTGGTTTCAGGGGATACGGATTGATCTTGGGCATGGATTGGTTGTCTAGATATGGAGCCATTCTGGATTGTGAGCATAGGGTTGTAAGGCTTGTGACTCGCCTGGGCAACACCTTAGAGATTTCATGCAATCCGAAGAATCCCGTCATGTTATGCTATCTAGAATCTCTCGACTCATCAGAGGAGGCCCTTCAGTCTGTAAGGGTGGTCCGGGATTATCCAGATGTGTTTGAAGAAGTTAAGGGGTTGCCCCCTAAACGAGAGATTGACTTTCGCATCTATCTGGTAGATAATGCTAAGCCTGTTTCTTTGCCCGTTCGGCATATGGCTCCGCGTGAGAGACGGGAGCTGAGCAAGCAAGTGAAAGAATTGCTTGAGAAGGGCTTCATCAGAAGGAGTATATCCGAATGGGGAGCGCCTGTGGTGTTTGCAACTAAGGCAGATGGCTCTCTTCGACTCTGTGTGGATTATAGAGAATTGAATAAGCTGACTAAGAAGAACAGACACCCGTTACCAAGGATCGACGGTCTCTTTGATCAACTTGTTGGTGCTTCTGTTTTCTCTCAGCTTGATCTTGCTACGGGTTTTCATCAGCTCAGAGTGGCTGAAGACAGTATAGACAAGACTGCATTCAGAACTCCAGACGGATTCTTTGAATGGCTTGTTATGCCGTTCGGTTTGACGAATGCACCCGCATATTTTGTGGATTTGATGAGTAGGGTGTTTCGGGAGTTCTTGAATAAGTTTGTCGTAGTCTTTGTTGATAATATTCTGGTCTTCTCCAAGGATGAAGAAGAGCATGCGAGACACCTAGTAGAGGTGATGGACACACTTAGAGCACACCAGTTAAAAGCCAAGTTCTCCAAGTGCCACTTTTGGAGAAAGGAAGTCAGATTTCTTGGGCATATCGTATCCAAGCAAGGCTTGGCGGTGGATCCCGCTAAGGTGGTTGCGGTTCAGGATTGGAAGACGCCAAGGAATGCAACCGAGGTGAGAAGCTTTCTGGGTCTTGCGGGTTTTTACCGGAAGTTCATCAAGGACTTCGCGAAGATATCCGCTCCTCTTACTAAGCTGACGAAGAAGAACTTAGTCTTTGCTTGGGATATGGATTGTGAGCTTGCTTTTCAAAGGCTCAAGAGGGCCCTCACCTCAGCACCAGTTCTAGCCTTACCCGATGGTGGCAAGATATTTACCGTGTACACTGATGCTTGTGGCACGGGATTGGGCGCCGTTCTGATGCAAGAGGGCAGAGTTATATGTTTTGGTGGGAGGCAACTTAAGGTGCATGAGAGGAATTATCCCACTCATGATCTGGAGCTGGCAGCGATTGTATATGCGCTCAAAGCATGGCGTCATTATCTTCTGGGAGAGAGATTTGAGCTATATACTGATCATAAGTCTTTGAAGTATCTCTTTTCGCAGAAAGATCTGAACTTAAGGCAGCAGAGGTGGATGGAATTTTTGGCTTCCTATGATTTTGAGATATCCTATACCCCTGGCAAGGGGAATGTTGTAGCGGATGCGTTAAGTAGGAAAAGGTTGACACTAAGTCCTCTATTTGTTGAGATGAAGAATTTAGAGTTCTTGGCGACCTTTGATTTCTCTTTGGCAATGGAGTCGGTGACCGGTTCCTTGGCATCTCTAGAGCTCAGGCCTACCCTCCTAGATCAAGTTGGGGCTTCGCAAAAGGAAGACCCTTAGATTATTGAGATCATGGACAAGCTGGTTCGAGGGGAGACATCTAGTCACCTTGCTCGATATTCTATAGACGATAAGGGTTGGCTGAGGAGGGATGGAAGGCTTTGTGTTCCGATGGTAGAAGACTTGGTGAGGAAAGTTCTTGAGGAAGCACATCGCTCCAAGATGACTATACATCCAGGTGGTGATAAGATGTATAAGGACATGAAGCGCGTTTTCTTCTGGCCTGGAATGAAGAAGGATGTGGCGGAGTTTGTCTCGAGATGTGTTATTTGTCAGAGAGTAAAAGCTGAGTCGAAGAAGCCCGATGGGCTATTACATCCGCTAGAGGTCCCGCTATGGAAGTGGGAGAGCATTTCTATGGACTTTATTGATGGGCTTTCAAGGTCCAGGAAGGGGAATACGAGCATATGGGTCATTGTAGATAGACTTACGAAGAGTGCTCATTTTATCCCAGTAAAGAGCAAAAGAACCGCATCTGGACTAGCATCAGTATATCTTCGTGAGATAGTGCGGCTACATGGAGTCCCTTCCAGCATAGTTAGTGACCGAGACCCCATCTTTACTAGTCAGTTCTGGAACAGTTTGCAGGAGGCTATGGGCACAAGGTTGAACCTGAGTACGGCCTATCACCCACAAACAGACGGCCAAACAGAAAGGGTGAATAGGGTACTTGAGGACTTGTTGAGGCTTTGCATTCTGGATTTTGGTGGTGCTTGGGAAGACCATCTTCCTCTTGTCGAGTTTGCATATAACAACAGTTATCAGGCGAGCATAGGGATGGCGCCGTTTGAGGCTTTATATGGGAGGCCGTGCAAGTCACCTACATGTTGGTGGGAGTCCACGGATAAGCTTATACTTGGACCCGACATGATTAGGGATACGTCCGAGAAGGTCGAGTTGATTAGAAGACGGATGAAAGCGGCCCAAGACCGGCAGAAATCCTATGCTGACAGGCGAAGGTCCGAATTAGAGTTTGAGGTTGGGGACAAGGTTTTCGTGAAGGTCTCTCCTTTACGGAATGTGGTCCGGTTTGGAGCTATTGGGAAGTTAGCACCGAGATTCGTTGGACCCTTCCCCATCATTGAGAGAATTGGGAAGATGGCTTATAAAGTGCAATTGCCCGAGAAGCTGTCCGGAGTGCATAATGTCTTTCATGTCTTGCATCTCCGAAAGTGCCTGCATGAGTCCGCTGAGGTGGTTGAACCTAGCACTCTTGAAGACGTGGAAGTAGAGAAAGAAGCAACTTTAAGGAGAGCTCCGATTCGTATCTTGGGGACAGAGACCAAGAAGCTAAGGAATCGTGAGGTCAGATTGGTGAAAGTTCAATGGGGTGAAGCCGAAGAGGACGCAACTTGGGAAACCGAGGAGAAGATGCGTGGGCTTTATCCATTCCTTTTTGAGGGTACACTCTCAGTCTCTTTTCTTTGTTTAGCATATCTTTCTCTTTGCTATCTAGTTATCGTACAAATCTTATCATGAGAACCTTAGGTAGAAACCCTTTGGATGAAACATGTGTTTGAAACATGTTATGTTTGATGGTTGCGAGTGGTTGCAAGTGTTTGCAAGTGGTTACTCGTGGATGCATGATACACATTAGGCACTAGATCGGCTCACACACTCCTCATATTGCATGTGCATGAGTGTTTATGCTTATTCTTGGATGAAATTTGTATGCAATCACATGGATGTTGCATATGGATGTATGATTGAGCACGCATATAGATATTATACATTATGTTAGGGATTTGCATACATATGGATACATTTCACTAACATATTCTGCATTGATCTTTGCATTAGATAAGTACATATACACACACTTTTGCATATGTTCATACAGCATTTAGAATCTTTTAAGGACAATGGTTGCTCATGGATGATGTTTTGAGTAGATGGATGTTGGATGGTAGGATATGTTCTTCCTAACTTGAAGATTTCGGGGACGAAATCCTTTAAGGAGGGGAGAATGTAACAACCCGTATTTTCAATAAACTGTTATAACATAAATCGAGGCAGAATTTAATTCAAAAATCAGAATCAGGGGAAACGGGCTATACCATTGCATTCGTCTCGGAAAAATACGCGAAATAGAGTCCGAGTTTTCGAAAATCGGAGTCCGTATGACCCAGTTAAGGCCCATTGAAGTTTTCAGAAATTCCTATACTAAAAACAGATTTAAATTTCGAATTAAACAAAACGGATTAGGGCTAATCAGGGTTAGGCGGGAAAATTCCCGCCAAGGGCCCCATGTCGACAGGGCCCCCAGGGTGTCGACAGCCCTGTCGACAGCCCTGTCGACGGGGGGTGCCCAGGCAGTCTAGCCTGGTGCACCATTTCTGATTTGGGTTGGGTCTTGTGGCTTGGTTCTAGAGAAATCCGAGATCTGACGGGCCAAACCTAATCTAGGGTTAATCCTAGGGCTAAAAACACTCTAATCTTCTATAAATATACCCCTAATCCTACCCTAAAGCCTCATTAATCAATCTAGCAACTAAACTATGTCAATTTGAATCCTCAAATGGCCTCCACCTAAAATCCCTAGCCTCCACCTTCCTCAAAGTTAAATCCTATGAAGATATGATGATCATACAACCTTTTCTATGTTGTATGAATGCTTAATAACTTGCATTCTTCATTAAGTTGCAAGTTTGATTTGCTAAAGTTTGTGTTTTGGGATTTTGCAAAAGGGTTTTCTTATTTGAGGCTTTGTTTTGGGTTTTTAAAGGGCTCCTTCATCTTATTTGGTGGATTTGTGACTTGTTTATATTTGTAAGCCCTCTTACCTTCACTTTACAAACTCTAAAGTTAATATGTGGTGAAAGTTGAGATTTATGTGAGTTATTTGATTATGCATGCTTATGCGAACTCACTATGTCATGTTTTACATGTTTCACAAGTTATGCATGCTTATGCGAGATTACTATGCCATGTTTTACATGTTTTACAAGTTATGCATGCTTATGCGAGATTTCTATGCCATGTTAAACATGTTTCACAAGTTATGCATGCTTATGCGAGTTTATTATGTCATGTTCTACATGTTTAATGGATTATGCATGCTTATGCAAGTTCACCTTACCATGTTATACATGTTTTATGGATTATGCATGTTTATGCGAGTTCATCTCACCATGTTATGCAAGTTTAATGGGTTATGCATGACTATGCAAGTTCACCTTACCATGTTATGCATATTTAATAAGCTATGCAAGTTTATGCGAGTTCACTATGACATGATTTGCAAGTTTAACAAGTATGCATGTTTATTATGATATGTGAAGTTCATCATGTATGTTTTGCCAAGTTACCTTTTATACCCTTATGCGTTATGACGAATATGTAAGCGAAATAATGACGTTGGGAGGGTTTGGGTAAACTTAAGAATACATGAAACTAAAAGATTGGGAATTTACCTATTAAGTTAGGTCTACCCCTTGGGAATTTACCTATTAAGTTAGGTCTACCCAAGTATATGTTAACTTGTAAATATGTTTTGAAGTGGACATGACATTAGATAACATGATATGGCCAACTCGAGGTTAGAACTAGTTGTGGTGTAAATCTTCCCAGGTAACCACAACGTGGGGTCTAATGTGGGTAGTTGGTCATGTTGCACCGTGAGACCCGAGGTTAGACCTAGACGTGGTGTAAATCTTCCCAGGTAACCACGGATGTCTAATGTGAGAGGTTGGGTGCGTTAAGTAATTAATGCCTCATGATTAGGGTTGAGTCATGGCCCACTAATACTTAACCAATAATGGGGATGCGAGGATTAGATGGGGTTAAGTGGTTACACTTAACTAATTTAATCCAGGATTAGTGAGGGGTTAAAACCACACTTAACCCTCTTAGAAACCCTAGCAACGTGGTCTGTTCCAGCAGTAATCCCAGTTTGGTATCATTCACAACCCTAGAGGCTAGGCTAGGGCGGGGCACGATTACTGGACTGATGTAAGCGACCAAAGCGACGGCTGAGTGGTACAGCGGTGCGGGTCCGGCGGGCTACGGACGTGCACGTAGTCCGATGTTGGACAAACTCGAGGCACGGGTACCAGTAGGCTTAGACTGTGCATTATTGCTTAGGTGTCTGGGGTTGACACCTTAGGGCTCGATACACCCGAAGGTGGACCCAGCACAGTCTGACTACATCCATGTGGGCCGTATGGACACCAACACTTGACGTGTTAGGTTTATAGGGAGCCGATCGACTAGACTGTTGGGCTGGACCTTATACTAAGGTCACTTCATGTTATTGGGCCAAAGTTTGGGCTGAGGGATCAAGATCTGTTTTGTGGGTTTGCTAGTACACTATGGTGCAAAGTTTAATCTCGTCTATGTGATGTCACCTTTATCTATTGCCAGTATGTTCATCTCAGTTCCATCATACTGTTAACTTTATTAGTTTATAGATTGATCGTAGTAGGGCTTACCAGTCTTTTTGACTGACCTGTTTTCTTTCGCTTCTTTTCTTCCGTTTCCCCCCCCCCACAGGTTCTCAGGGAGGGCCTACATCTGCTTAGTGGATCTTTGGCTTGCTTGTTGGGTAGCTCATGTATGGATCTGAGCTAGCTGTGGCTTATCTTTTATTTCTGGGGATTAGTACTGATGTTTTATCATGTATTTTGTTACCACGTATCTAGACTTATATTGTATTTTGGATCATGACATTTTGATACTATGTACTTGACTATGTTGGTTTTTGTGAGATGATGATGATGGGTTTTTATCTGCTACCGCTGCTTCACTTATATTTATTTTTATATATTCTGTCTTGCGATGTCTCTGTGCATGTTTACCTTCACAATAACGCCCCTCCAAAGCTAGTACATTCTGAGGAGTGATCCTAGTGGAGGTGGGGTGTTACACCATAGGGCAGAGAGACGTATTGTTTAGGCATAACTAATCCACTAACATATTTGTGGACCAGCCTTGGCGCTCCTAAGGGCTCGTCTGAGTCCTGAGACATGGGCTAGATTGTCTCGAATTCGGTAAGGACGATCCCTTGCCTTGGTTCATGATGGAAATCCAACTTCCAATACGACACCATACGGTTATGATTGTATAACTAGTATGGAAACATAGTATATGGTAGCTATGCCATCTTTGATTGATATATTTTGAATGAAATGTTTTTGAAACATATATACACTAATTGTGACACCAAATCTGTCTTTATCGTATGAAGCATTTTTGACCATTATAAGGTAAAACTCTATCCTCCGGTTTGCGTTGCATTATGTGATGGGACTTGAGTCTTATAATGGTTTCATTTTTTCTAAAAAGCATTGCGTTGTTTAACGATTTACTTTATTTTATGCACTGGCAATCCAATGGAGTAAACCCATTCCACGTTAGCAGCATGGTCCTGTGATTAGCCTTATTATTATTAGATAAGTTAAGTAAGATTTCTCATACCAGTCCCTTGACTGACTCGTAGTTTGTTCACTTTGCAAACTCGGGTGCCCTCTTTTCCACATGGGCAGTCGAGTGGATTGTTTTGCAGATATTTATCTTTTGAGTAGGATTCTGGATTGAAGCTTAAAGGTGTGTCCAGAGCATTGATAGTCTTCCGCTGCATTGTATTAAGTTTGTTGTAAATTAATCTTCCGCTGTATTATATTCAATGTGCTCTGATATTCTGTACTCTGATGTAACATTATTATGATGTAATAAAAGTCTTCGGTTATTTATTCTAATGTGTTGTATGTCAAGTTAGTGTATCCGGCGATTTCCCGCTAGGGGATTTTCGGGTCATTACACGTGGTATCAGAGCTTTGGTTAATCCAAATCTTTGAGGGTACAACTCGTTAGAACTGAACAAAAGACTCATTAGAGATTAGATTAGTAATATCCAAAAAGAATACTCATTAGAGATAGGATCAGTAGCATCCCAAAATCAGAAAACTCGCTAGAGATAGGGTTAGTAATGCCCAGAGTGAGTTGAGAGTGACAAGTTTATAATTAATATATTTGCGATTATATATCTAATCCAATCATAGAAAATATGATTTTTGAATATATAAAAATTATATATATTTGAAAAATTAATCAACTAATTGATTGGTGACTATGTTGTGTGATTATTAGTTCAACTAATAAAATCATTGAAATTTTAATGGATTTTAAATATTGGAAATGATTTATTTTAAATAATACCAACTAAAAATTTATTTAAATCAAATTTAGAATGGGTATATTTAAATTAATTATAAAAGGAGTTCGAAATAGCACGACAATTTGAATTCGAACTTTAACTGAATGTACAGGATGCAAAATAAATCGGATTTTGGTTAAACCAAAAATATTTGAATCTGTTTAAAAATATCTTTCCAATGAATCCGAAAAATTGAAATTTCATAGTGGGAATAAAAAGTTATGGTCAGTAGAATATTTGGAATAGTCGCTATAAATTTTAATATAATATATAGGCTGTATAAATAGCCGTTTTGCAAATGACCTCCATTTTCTACGAAACCACTTTAATTGGATCTGGAATGTCAAATTATTACAAGATTCCAATTTTCATAATTTTTGGAATTAATATGTGAGTGTGGCAAAAGAAAATGTGTTTTGTCAATTTTAGTCAATTTGGATCGACCAGAAAACGACCAATTTTCAAACGGTCTCCAAATTCGACGAAATTAATTTTGTTAGGACCGTATCGTCAAAACATAGCTAGTTATAATTTTTCTATAATTTTTAGAGTTAGTATGTGGCCCCAGTAAATTTAAATGTACGATCAAATTAAATGTTTTATATTTTAAATTAAAGAAAAGTGGGCCGAGACGATCAAACGGGCTGATGGGACCTAGTCCATTGTGTCCGGAATAGGGTTATTTGGCTAGGGGCAACATTTGTTGGGCTGGATTTTGTAACGACCCGGAAAATCTGAACCAATTTAAAATTTTTAAATTGGCTAAAATAGTGGATTTTAAATATTTAAAATGAATATTTTAAATAATAACGATGAAAAGTAAGTTTGAATCGACATTTGAAAACGAATATAATTAATTCTAATTATAAACGAGGCCTGAAATGGCGCGGTAGTTTCGAAATTTGAATTCAAACTTTGACTAACTGTACCGGGTGCAAAACAAAACGGATTTGAGTGAAACCAAAAATATTCAAAACTGTTAGTGAATATCTTTCTAACGAATCTAAAAAATTGAAGTTTCATAGCGGAAAGCAAAAGTTATGGCCAAATGAATTTTCAGAAAGGTCGCTATAGAAATTATATAGCCCGTGAAGATGGCCATTTTGCATACGACCTCGGAATTCGACGAAACCACTTTTGTTGGATCCGGGATGTGAAGTTATTGCTAGGTTTCAAATTTCATAATTTTTGAAGCTAGTATGTGAGCGTGGCAAAGGAAAATGTGTTTTGGTCAATTAAAGTTAAATCGGATCGACCAGAAATGGGCCTTTTTGCAAACGGTCTATGAATTCGACGAAACTAGTTTTGTTGGGACCGTATTGTCAAAACGTAGCTGGATTTATTTTTCTGGAATTTTTCGAATTAGTTTGTGGCCCTGGCAAATTGAAATGTACGTTCAAATCAAATATTGAATGTTTTATATTTTAATTTGAAGGAAAACTGACTGAAACATTCGAATGGGCCTACGAAACATATCCCATTGTGTTCGGAATGGGGGTAAAACGCTAGGGACGACAGTAGTTGGGTTTGAATTGGTGTTCGTATGTGAAAGAGGGTATTTTAGAAATTTAAAAATATATAAATTAATAAAAAAAAAATTGGCTAATCACTTTTCTCTCTCCCCGAAAACCCTCTAGATCGACGCTGATTAGCCCTTCTTCCTTTCCCGTTCATTTTCTGATCAATCCACGCAATAAAACCGCATGCTCCTTTGGAAGTTTTTGTAGAGTTTTCTTCCACCTTCAAATCCATATAAGTTGTGAGATTTTTTGTTGAGTGTTGAAGGAGAATCGAGCTTCGAAAGTTCGGGTATTGAGACCGCCGCCGCTGCTTCCTCCGATCATCGAGCGCCGCCGCACCACCAGCGCCTGCTGCGCCTCTCCTCCCTCTTCCTCGTGGCGAAGGCCGATCGACGTATCGTTGCGCGGATTTCGAGAAAGGTGAAAACCTAGTTTTGAACCATATTGAAAGGTATACGACTTTGTTTATTTTCAACTGTTTCAACACCTTTAAACCGTTGCAAACTTTGAAAAATCATATCTTTTTCATGTGTTGACGAAATTCAGTGAAACAAGAGACAGTGGACTCGTGTGGACGTCTTCTACCTTCTAGAAGAGACCGCATATTTTTCTGAGCCTTCTGCTATTTTTGGTGGAGTAAAACCCAATGTGAGATTTCTAATTTATAAACGATATGGAAAACGACGATGTATAAATTATATAGTCGATGTATGAGTTATATAAGCGTTGTACACTTCTTGTATAAGCGTTGTATAAGTCGTACGTTCGATGTATAAGTTGTATATGCATTGTAAAAATTATATATGTGTTGAAATAGAAGTGAAATGCTATATATATATATATATATATATACATATATATATATATATACACACACATATATATATATATATATATATATATATATATATATACGCCCCTCGTCCACAAACCATGGACGATATTTATTGGTTGTGATTGGTGTGAAAATTGATTGATAGCAAATGGTTGATTGAAATTGTTTGTGGTTGGAATTGATTGATTGTGGTTGAAAAATACCCGTTTGTGGTTGAGAAATATTTGGTTGAAACCACATAGGATTAGTTTGTGGAAATGAAAAAAATATACATGCCGCCTGCGTGCGAACTAGATGCATGATTCCCCATTGTCAAAAGCTGCGAGGCTTTAAGGTAGAGCGAGGAGCCGTAATAGGGACGGTCCCGGTTATAACTACCCTGCCGTTATGCTACCGAAATTTTGAATAATATTCATGTGTTAGAATTATTTTCCTGTGTTGAAACTATATTCGTGTGTTGTATAGAAAACCTTCATGTGTTGAATTGAAATTCATTCGTTGAATTGAAATTCATGTGTTGAATGGTATTCGTGTTTTAAGTATAAAAATCACATTTTTATCTATATATACAAACTATAGAAAACCTTCATGTGTTGAATCGAAATTCATTCCTTGAATTGAAATTCATGTGTTGAATGGTATTCGTGTTTTAAATATAAAAATCACATTTTTATCTCTATATAAAAACTATAGAAAACCTTCATGTGTTGAATTGAAATTCATTTGTTGAATTGAAATTCATGTGTTGAATGGTATTCGTGTTTTAAATATAAAAATCACCTTTTTATCTATATATACAAACTATAGAAAACCTTCATGTGTTGAATCGAAATTCATTCGTTGAATTGAAATTCATGTGTTGAATGGTATTCGTGTTTTAAATATAAAAATCACATTTTTACTCTATAAATATAAACTATAGAAAACCTACATGTGTTGAATCGAAATTCATCCATTGAATTGAAATTCATGTGTTGAATGGTATTCGTATTTTGAAAGAAATTGTTTTGTAATAAAAATCATATTTTTATTATCTATATGAACTATATAAAATAATCGTGTTTTGAAATGAATTGTTTTATAATAAAAATCACATTTTTATTATATATATGAATTGTTAAAAATAGTGAAGTGTTGAAATAGAAGACAGTTAGATAAACATATCATTTTTATCAAATGTATGAAAAGAATATAGTTTTGAAATCGAAGAATCGATATATATATAAAAATAGAGTTGAAATATATCGAATATCGAAGCTGCAGTTTGTATTTTGAAACCGTGATTTCAAACGATTAGTGCGGGAGATCCGACCATCGGATTTTCACAAAACCGCAACCGTTGGGTTCGCTTTGGAAATATCTTTCCAACGGCACCAACTTTGTAAAAATCCAACGGTTGGATTGTTTGGAATGTTTAATTCAAATCTAAAGAAAAACAGCGCCAGAATCGATTATATATATATATATATATATATATATATATATATATATATAATCGAATAACGACGCTGTAGTTCGTATGTTGAAATCAAAACTTCAAACGATTATACCAGGAGATCCGACCGTCGGAATTTCCCGAAATTGGAACCGTTGGATTCGTTTTGAAAAGATTTTTCTACAGACGTAAATTTTGTGAAGATCCAACGGTTAGATTTTCAGATATGTGTAAATCAAATCTGAAGAAAAACAGCGCCACGGCCGCAATATGTCCCGAAGCGTCGTTTTGAATAAATTGGCTATTTTAAAATAAATAAAAATAGCGATAAATTGTTATAAAATATTATAAACGATATGGATGTGAAATTTAGAAACTAACTGAAGGTTGGCTAAGTCGAATGGTTTCCTGGGTGTCGATCCGATATTGGTTTCGGCCTTCGGGGTTAATATTTGGGAAATCGTTCTCTTACTGATTGACGGTTAGTGACTAATGAATTGAAATGATGCGTATGTATGTTAGTGTTGCACTTGTTTATTATATACGCGAGTTGCTCAGAAAGACCGGGTTTATCCCATTCTGATTAACTGAATCGACGATAAGAATTCGAAGATGAAGACGGGGGTTGAAGACCGATCTTCCCCTCGTTTGGATGGTAACTGATATCCTAATTGGGAGGCATCCCGAAATATGGATAATGAGTGGTGATTGTCCAGACGTACGTGGAGATCGATGGATATGCGAGGTATATAGTGCCTCCGGTTTCGTTCAGACCCAGAACGGACTTGTAAATGGACTATGTGTCTGACATTGGATTTTATTCTGTGTTGATTGATCTCTATTAAATATACATCTGTTTGGCGGCGTAGAATTTATTCTTTTGCTTAATGCCCTTCTCTGAAATGCACGAGCTCAGAGGTTGTATATCGATGGACATCAGTCGCATGGCATGAATTGCTAGTGTGGCATGCCTAAGTGGCAAATGATCAAGGCTTCTGTTGAAAAGCAAAGTCTTGTGATTGATGATCAAAGCACCGTCTGTGTGGCGTAGCTTTGTGTACAACGTGAATTCGCGAGCCTCACGCACCGGTATGAACCAGAAACGGGAGAAGGACCTCAGGGAGGGCATGCGTTTCTTTCTAGCTAGGAGTTGTGTCGGTGTTTTTACACGGCCTGACATTTTACTTATGTGGATGATGGATTGCGAGGCGCCTCGGTTATATCGGTCGATCCGGGACCGATGGAGTCATTCGTTGGCTCATTTACGCCCTATAGGGCGGGGAAACGCAGTGTTCAGGAATTTTAATTCACATCGGTGGACCGGCCCTGATGATTCAAAGGCTTGACTGGGTACTTGCCTGAGACATGGGCTAGATTGTCTCGAATTTGGTAAGGACTATCTTTTGCCTTGGTTCATGACGGAAATCCAATTTCCAAATACGACATCATGCGGTTTTGATTGTATAGATATATATGGCGACATGATATATGGTACCCATGCCGTCTATGATTGATAGTTATGAGTCAAAATTGTTTTTGAAACATGTAAACACTAGTAATAATATCAATTGCTTTTGTTTTATTTGTATCAACCATATTTTGGCCATTATAAGGTAAAACTCTATCCTCCGGTTTGCGTTGCATTGTGTGATGGGAACTGAGTCTTATAATGGCTTCATTTTTATAAAAAGCATTGCGATGTTTAAAAGAATTATTTGTTTTAAAGCACTGGCAATCCGATGGAGTAAACCCGTTCCACGAAAGTGGCGTGGTCCTAGGATTAGCCATATTATAAATGTGTTAAGTAGATTTCTCATACCAGTCCCATGACTGACTCGTAGTTTGTTTCACTTTCAAACTCGGGTGCCCCTTTTTCTACACGGGCAGCCTTGTATTCAGGTTTTAGATGGCTTTATCCGGATAGCTGGAGCTAAAGATGGATTCTATCATTTATCTCTTTTTATGCTGTTCAGCTCCTGTTGTACATATTATGTTTGTTTCCGCTGTAGACATTTATGTATAGTTGAACTGTATTTGTACTAAGTATGATCCTGTATACTGTGTAACTCTGATGATTACGTTTATCCAGTTTATTCTATTGTTCATTATCTGGTGTATTTATTTATTTCTGTTCTGCTATTATCTGTTTATGTGTTATATTCCAAGGATTACCCTTGCCACCGTCAGTACGGGGTTTGGGGTCGTCCCATTTGGTATCAGAGCGAGGTTTCGATCCTCGGACCTGTGGGTTATGGGCCCACCACGCTTCCGCTGCGCAACTCTGATACCACGTTGTGACGACCCCAAATCCCGTACTGACGGTGACAAGGGTAATCTTTGGAATATAACACAAAAACAGATAATAGCAGAACAGAAATAAAATAAATACACCAGATAATGCACAATAGAATATACTGGATTAACGTAATCATCAGAGTTACACAGTATACAGGATCATACTTAGTACAAATACAGTTCAGCTATACATAAATGTCTACAGCGGAAAACAAACATAATGTACAATAGGAGCTGAACAGCATAAAAAGAGATAAATAATAGGATCCATCTTCAGCTCCAGCTATCCAGAGCAAGCCAGCTAAACCTGAATACAAGGCTGCCCGTGTAGAAAAAGGGGCACCCGAGTTTGAAAGGGAAACAAACTACGAGTCAGTCATGGGACTGGTATGAGAAATCTACTCAACACATTCAAAATATGGCTAATCTCAGGACCACGCCACTTTCGTGGAACGGGTTTACTCCATCGGATCGCCAGTGCTTTAAAACAAATAATTCTTTTAAACATCGCAATGCTTTTTATAAAAATGAAGCCATTATAAGACTCAGTTCCCATCACACAATGCAACGCAAACTGGAGGATAGAGTTTTTACCTTATAACGGCCAAAATATGCTTGATACGAATAAAACAAAAGCATTTGATATTACTACTAGTGTTTATACGTTTCAAAAACAATTTCAAATCATAACTATCAATCATAGGCGACATGAGCGTCCCATGCCACTATGTCGCCAAATATAGGTATACAATCAAAACCGCACAATCACGTATTTGGAAATTGGATTTCCGTCATGAACCAAGGCAAAAGATAGTCCTTACCGAATTCGAGACTGTCTAGCCCGAGTCTCAGGCAAGAGCGCAGACAAGCCTTAGATCGTCAGGGCCGGTCCACCGATGTGGATTATTATACCTGAACACTACGTTTCCCCGCCCTATGGGACGTAAATGAGCCAACGAATGACTCCATCGGTCCCGGATCGACCGATAAAACAGAGGCGCCTCACTATCCATCATCCACATAAGTAAAATGTCAGGTCGTGTAAAAACACTGACACAATTCCTAGCTAGAAAGAAACGCAGGCCCTCCCTGATGTCCTCTCCCGTTTCTGGTTCATACAAGGGTGTGAGGCTCGCGAATTCACGTTATACACAAAGCTACGCCACACAGGCGGTGCTTTGATCATCAATCACAAGACTTTGCTTTTCAACAGAAGCCCTGATCACTGCATCTTAGTATGCCACACAGGCAATTCACACCATGCAACTGATGGCTATCAATCACATAGAATAAATTCCAATGTCGGACACACAATCCATTTACAAGTCCGTTCTGGGTCGGAACGAAATCGGAGGCACTATATACATCACATATCCATCGATTTCCACGTACGTTTGGACGATCACCACTCACTATCCATATTTCGGGATGCCTCCCAATCAGGACATCAGTTACCATCCAAACGAGGTGAAGATCGGTCTTCGACCTCCGTCTTCATCTTCGATTTCTTATTATCGATTCAGTTATTCAGAATGGGATAAACCCGGTCTTTCTGAGCAACTCGCGTATAAAATAAACAAGTGCAACACAAACACAGATACGCATCATTTCAATTCATTAGTCGCTAACCGTAAATCAGTAAGAGAACGATTTCCCAAATATTAACCCCGAAGGCCGAAACCAACATCAGATCAACACCCAGGAAACCATTCGACTTATCCAACCTTCAGTTAGTTTCTAAATTTCACATCCATATCGTTTATAATATTTTATAACGATTTATCGCTATTTTTATTTATTTTAAAATAGCCAATTTATTCAAAACGACGCTTCGGGCCATAACGCGGCCGTGGCGCTGTTTCTCTTCAGATTTTATTTACACATATCTGAAAATCTAACCATTGGATCTTCACAAAATTTACATCATTAGAAAGATCTTTTCAAAACGAATCCAACGGTTCCAGTTTCGGGAAAATCCGACGGTTGGATCTCCCGGTATAATCGTTTGAAGTTTCGATTTCAAAATACGAACTGCAGCGTCGTTATTCGATTAAATATAATTATATTTATATATATATAAATATAATCGATTCTGGCGCTTTTTTTCTTTAGATTTGAATTAAACATTCCAGACAATACAACCGTTGGATTTTTACAAAGTTGGTGCCGTTGGAAAGATATTTCCAAAGCGAACCCAACGGTTGCGATTTCGGGAAAATCCGATGGTCGGATCTCCCGCACTAATCGTTTGAAATCATGGTTTCAAAATACGAACTGCAGCTTCGTTATTCGATATATTTCAATTCTATTTATATATATATATATATATATATATATATATATATATATCGATTCTTTGATTTCAAAACTATATGATTTTCATACATTTGATAAAAATGATATTTTTATCCAACATACATTAATTTCGACACTTCACTATTTTTAACAATTCACGTATATAGTAAAAATGTGATTTTTAATGTAAGACAATTTATTTCAAAACACGACTATTTTATATAGTTAATATAGGTGATAAAAATAGGATTTTTATTATAAAACAATTAATTTCAAAACCAGATTATTTTATATATTTCATATTAATGATAAAAATAGGATTTTTATTATAAAACAATTCCTTTCAAAATATGAATACCATTCAACACATGAATTTCAATTCAACGAATGAATATCGATTCAACACATGAAGGTTTTCTATAGTTTATGTATATATATATATATATATATATATATAGATAAAAAGGTGATTTTTATAATTAAAACAATTCCTTTCAAAATATGAATACCATTCAACACATGAATTTCAATTCAACGAATGAATTTCGATTCAACACATGAAGGTTTTCTATAGTTTATATATATAGATAAAAAGGTGATTTTTATATTTAAAACACGAATACCATTCAACACATGAATTTCAATTCAACGAATGAATATCGATTCAACACATGAAGGTTTTCTATAATTTATATATATAGATAAAAAGGTGATTTTTATATTTAAAACACAAATTTCATTCAACACATGAATTTCAATTCAACGAATGAATATCGATTCAACACATGAAGGTTTTCTATAGTTTGTATATATAGAGTAAAAATGTGATTTTTATTGTTAAAACAATTTATTCAAAACACGAATACCATTCAACACATGAATATGATTCAACGAATGAATTTCTATTCAACACATGAAGGTTTTCTATTCAACAGACGAAAATAATTTCAACACAGGAAAATAATTCTAACACATGAATATTATTCAAAATTTCGGCAGCATAACGGCAGGGTAGTTAAAACCGGGACCGTCCCTAGTACGGCTCCTCGCTCTACCTTAAAGCCTCGCAGCTTTTGACAATGGGGAATCATGCATCTAGTTCGCACGTAGGCGACATGTATATTTTTTTCATTTCCACAAACTAATCCTATGTGGTTTCAACCAAATATTTCTCAACCACAAACGGGTATTTTTCAACCACAATCAATCAATATCAACCAAAAACAATTCCAATCAACCATTCGCTATCAATCAATTTTCACACCAATCACAACCAATAAATATCGTCTATGGTTTGTGGATGAGGGGCGTATATATATATATATATTTATTTATATATAGCATTTCACTTCTATTTCAACACATATATAATTTTTACAACGCATATACAACTTATACATCGAACGTACAACTTATACAACGCTTATACAATAGGTGTACAACGCTTATATAACTCATACATCGACTATATAATTTATACATCGTCGTTTTCCATATCGTTTATAATTTAGAATTCTCACATTGGGTTCCACTCCACCAAAAATAGCAGAAGGCTCCAAAAAATATGCGGTCTCTTCTAGAATGTAGAAGACGTCCACACGAGTCCACTGTCTCTTGTTTCACTGAATTCCGACAAGGAACGAAAAAGATATGATTTTTACAAGTTTGCAACACTAAAAAGTGTTATTTTTAATTCAGAAAATTCAAGCCGTATACCTCCTTTATTTCTTCAAAACTAGGTTTACGATTTGCTTCCAATCCGTGAAGTGTTGCTTCGATCCGACTTCACCATGACAACGGGCTCGGAAATCCGCTCCGGAGGGTCCCCACCCTGCCAAACTCGAGCGCCGCCTGAGGGAGCTTTCCGATGGAGAACGGCGGTGATAGAGGGGCTCGATCCGCCTCCGTTAGTCCACGATAAGGTTCAAAAATGGTATGGATGTGACGAGGAGGAGGAGTACTACAAAAACCCTAACTGGAGTGGGGGCTAAAGGTGAACGGGTTTGCCAGAAAATGGTAGGGAAGGGAAGAACACGCCTTCCGTCGAAATCGAGATGGGTTACGGGGTTTTTGTTTTTTTTTTATATTTTTAAATTAATGAAAGAAAAAAATTCTATTGGCCGATGGTTTTAAAAAGGGGTTTTCTGACACGATCTCCAATCCAAACCCAACGACTATCATCCATAGCGTTTTACCCCCATTCCGAACATAATGGGATATGTTTCGTAGGCCCATTCGACTGTTTCAGTCAGTTTTACTTCAATTCAAAATATATAACATTCAATATTCAATTTGAACGTACATTTCAATTTGCCAGGGCCACAAACTAATTCGAAAAATTCCCGAAAAATAAATCTAGCTATGCTTTGACGATACAGTCCCAACAAACTAGTTTCGTCGAATTCTGAGACCGTTTGCAAAATGGTCCATTTCTGGTCGATCCAATTTAACTATAATTGACCAAAACACATTTTCCTTTGCCACGCTCATATACTAGCTTCAAAAATTATGAAATTTGAAACCTAGCAATAGTTTAACATCCCGGATCCAACAAAAGTGGTTTCGTCGAATTTTGAGGTCGTTTGCTAAATGGCCATTTTCACGGGCTATATAAATTCCATAGCGACTTTTCTAAAAATTCATTTGGTCATAACTTTTGCTTTCCGCTATGAAACTTCGATTTTTCAAATTCGTTAGAAAGGTATTCACTAACAGATTTAAATATTTTTGGTTTCACTCAAATCCATTTTGTTTTGCACCCGGTATAGTCAGTCAAAGTTTGAAATGAAAATTTGAATTACCTCCGCAGAGGGAAATTGATTTCAAAATTGCTTTAATTCTGAATGCAAGGCCGATAGTTCACGCTATTCGAAGAATGTCCTTGAAAGAGAAAGAGGAAATAGACAATCGAACAAGACAGCTAGTATGGAAGGGTCTGATCAGGCCTAGTTTCTCTGATTGGGGAGCAGCAGTGGTGTTTGTCCCGAAATCTGACGGCACTCTACGACTATGTGTGGATTATCGTGATTTGAACAAACAAACAATAAAGAATAAATATCCATAGCCGCGAATCGATGACTTATTGGATCGTCTGAATGGAGCACAGGTATTTTCAAGGATGGACCTAGCTACAGGCTTCCATCAGCTTTGTATTGCCGAAGAATGTGTTCCTATGACAGCATTCAGAGGTCCGGACCTATTCTATGAGTGGTTAGTAATGCCGTTCGGCTTATGTAACGCTCCAGCTTACTTCGTCGATTTGATGAATCGAGTGTTCTGCGGAGTCCTGAATAAATTTGTTCTGGTTTTTATTGACGATATTCTAATCTTCTCTAAATCAAAAGCCGAACATGAAAAGCATTTGGAATAGGTTCTAGAAATTCTGAGAAAGAATGTATTGAAAGCCAAACTGTCCAAATGTATATTCTGGCAAGATGAAGTGAAATTTCTGGGCCACGTTGTATCGAAAGAAGGAATTGTTGTGGATCCAAGTAAAATCACAGCTATTCAAAATTGGAAACAGCCCAGTACTCCTACAGAAGTCCGCAGTTTTCTCGGATTGGCTAGTTATTACCGGAAGTTCGTTAAAAACTTTTCAAAGATATCTGGTCACTTAACGAAGCTCACAAAGAAGCACTCAAAATTCAAATGGACGCCAGAATGTGAAGAGGCTTTTGAAGAGCTAAAGTTAAGATTAACGACAGCTCCGGTGTTAACCATCATCGATGGCAATCAGGATATGAAAGTCTGGACAGATGCTTCTAGAGAAGGCTTTGGCGCAGTGTTAATGCAAAGAGGTCAAGTGATTGCTTATGCTAGCCGTCAATTGAAGCCACACAAGAAAAACTACGTCACTCATGATCTTGAGTTGTTGGCAATCGTATTCTCTTTGAAAATGTGGAGACATTATCTTCTGGGTGAGAGATTTGAACTGTTTACAGATCACCAGCCGCTAAAGTATTTGTTCACTCAGAAAGACTTGAATCTGAGGCAACAACGTTGGCTAGAATTCTTTGCAGCATACGATTTCGAGATTCTATACACTCCAGGGAAAGCCAATGTCGTGGCCGATGTGTTAAGCCGAAAGAATGAAATGATCGCCAGCTTTATTATCACGACTTCATTGATAGATAAAATATCTGTTCTTCAGAAGGATGATCACTTCATTCAAAAGATCAGAGAGATAATTCAAAAGGGCGAAACCTCGAGTTTCCAAGTTGATAATGAGGGGATTCTAAGGATGAAAGGTCGAATCTGTGTTCCTAACATTTTTGAGCTCCGAAAAGAAGTACTGGATGAGTGCCACAAGTCAAAACTTAGTACCCATCCGGGAGTGAGCAAAATGTACAATGACATCAAACACACTTTCTGGTGGAAGTCAATGAAGAGGGACATTTATTTATATGTTAGCCGATGCCCTATTTGCCAGCTAGTCAAAAGCAACCAACAAAAACTTGTTGGATTATTGCAACCACTGGACGTTCCAGGTTGGAAGTGGGAACATATTTCCATGGACTTCATTGATGGTTTTCCCAGAACCAGAAAAGGAAATGACAGTATTTGGGTGATCGTAGATCGCTTCATGAAGACCGCCCATTTCATACCTGTCAGATCAAACAGAACTGCTCAGAGTCTGGCGCAGATATACTTCAAGGAAATTGTTAGACTACACGGAGTGCCGATCAGTATAGTGAGCTATAGATATCCAATATTCACTAGCAAATTCTGGGAGGCATTTCAATTAGAGCTGGAAACAAAGTTGAACTTGAGCACCGCTTATCATCCTCAGACAGATGGTCAGACTGAGAGGGTGAATCGTATACTAGAAGATCTATTGCGGGCTTGTGTTCTAGATTTCGGTGGATCATGGGAAGACCATCTTCATTTGGCTGAATTCTCATATAATAATAGCTACCAGGCGAGCCTGACAATGTCGCCATTCGAAGCATTATATGGTAGACCATGCCGATCTCCTGCTTGTTGGGTCAAACCCGGTAATAGACTTGTATTGGGGCCAGATATGATCCGAGAAGCTGCCGACAAAGTCGACTTTATTAAGAAGCGATTACTCACTGCTCAAAGCCGACAAAAGAGTTATGCTGATAGGAGAAGAAGAGATATATCATTTGCTATTAGCGACTATGTATATTTGAAAGTATCGCCGATGAGAGGAGTTATCCGGTTCGGTAAAACTGGGAAGTTGGCGCCCAAATTCATTGGTCCGTTTCCTATTCTTGAACGGATCGGAACTCTCGCTTATAGGGTTAAATTGCCTGATTGGTTGCCTGGAGTACATGATGTATTTCACATATCTCAACTTCGAAAGCACGTTCATGATCCAGACTTGATCGTGGAAGAAGCAACTCAACAGGATATTGAAATTACTCCAGAATTAGCTGTGAGAAGAGAGCCGCTAAAGATTATCAGCAAAGAAACCAAAGAGCCGAGGAACAAGAAGGTTCACTTAGTCAAAGTGCAATGGAGTGGAGATCCTCGAGATTGTACTTGGGAAACTGAGGAGAGCATTCAGAAAGCCTATCCTAAGTGTCGAGTTGATATCTCTGATTGACTCCGGTGCAAGGTACATTTACCATACTTTGCATTAACAATTAGTTCTCTACTTTGTTGTTATTTTCTTTCCATGGATGTGCACTTTTAATTCTATAGTCTGCTTAATTTAAAAAGAGTGTAAGAATTGATTAGTATATTTTTGAAAAGTTAAAAACAATTTGCTTGTTGTTTGCATTGTGTGATGGTAAATTGGATTAATTAAATTATTGAAACGATAGTTAATTTAATTAATAAGAGAATGAATGGTAGAATTTATTCGATTGAATCGTACATTGAACTGATTTAAAAATAGATAGAAATATATACTTGTGCATTATATATGTTTGAACAGGTAATTGGATAGCTGTTGAGTAAAGAAATTATTTGCATGCCCGACAAATAGGTAAACCTTAATGAGTTGGATGCGAAATATTATTATATCAACTCCTGTGAATGCCATTGGATGCGGAGTGCTGGTTATTCTGTGTGTAAAAATAAACGTCGCCATAGGATAGTAACAATTAATTTTGAACTACATTACATGGCATATTTCTGAAGATAGGCATACTTCATCATATACCACACAAGCATTTGGAGCTTGTGTGACGAGGTGGAAGATTTACCATACGAGCGAGAGGCTTGTATGGTGATGACTATATTTTATAGGTTGAACTGATGACTGATATGGACTATTTAAATTGTAACGATAAAATTGCCAGATTAATAAAAACCCCACACGGGTCTGGAGTTGACAATAATCACGTCTCTCTAGTCATTAGATACGGCACATGGACTATTTATTTCCCACACGGGACGAGGTGACGAGGATTTATCCTCTGGAGCAATTAAAATACACACTCCCTCAGGCTTTGACAGGGTGTCAAGAATTTATTCTCTGGAGTTATTATCTATACACGCTCCCCTCTAAACACCAGAATATATCACTATAAATATGTGTATGCTTATTAGGATTTACTGGGTACCTAATACGGCCCAATAAATTTCCAAACCTCTCCCCGTACAAAGGAGGTTATGGCGAAATTTTTCGAAAATTCCGGGTGTTAGCCAAATTTTTGAAGAATCTGAAAATTCTCAGAAACAGAAAAGTTGGAGAATGGAAGCCAGATTGAACGTAGAGTTGATTAATCAAACCACTTTCGACTTTGTTCCTTTTCGGGGACGAAAAGTTTTAAGTGGGGGAGATTGTAACGACCCGGAAAATCTGAACCAATTTAAAATTTTTAAATTGGCTAAAATAGTGGATTTTAAATATTTAAAATAAATATTTTAAATAATAACGATGAAAAGTAAGTTTTAATCAACATTTCAAAATGAATATAATTAATTCTAATTATAAACAAGGCCTGAAATGGCGCGGTAGTTTCAAAATTTGAATTCAAACTTTGACTGACTGTACCGGGTACAAAACAAAACGGATTTGAGTGAAACCAAAAATATTTAAATCTGTTAGTGAATACCTTTCTAACAAATCTGAAAAATCGAAGTTTCATAGCGGGAAGCAAAAGTTATGGCCAAATGAATTTTCAGAAAGGTCGCTATATAAATTATATAGCCTGTGAAGATGGCCATTTTGCATACGACCTCGGAATTCGACGAAACCACTTTTGCTGGATCCGGGATGTGAAGTTATTGCTAGGATTCAAATTTCATAATTTTTGAAGCTAGTATGTGAGCGTGGAAAAGGAAAACGTGTTTTGGTCAATTAAAGTTAAATTGGATTGACCAGAAATGGGCCTTTTTGCAAACGATCTCTGAATTCGACGAAACTAGTTTTGTTGGGACCGTATCGTCAAAACGTAGCTGGATTTATTTTTCTGGAATTTTTTGAATCAGTTTGTGGCCCAGGCAAATTGAAATGTACGTTCAAATCAAATATTGAATGTTTTATATTTTAATTTGAAATGCGCCTACGAAACATATCCCATTGTGTTCGGAATGGGGGTAAAACGCTAGGGATGACAGTCGTTGGGTTCGAATTGGTGTTCGTATGTGAAAGAGGGTATTTTAGAAATTTAAAAATATATAAATTAATAAAAAAACTATTGGCTAATCACTTTTCTCTCTCCCCGAAAACTCTCCAGATCGACGCCGATTAGCCCTTCTTCCTTTCTCGTTCATTTTCTGATCAATCCACACAATAAAACCGCATGCTCCTTTGGATGTTTTTGTAGAGTTTTCTTCCACCTTCAAATCCATATAAGTTGTGAGATTTTTCGTTGAGTATTGAGGGAGAACCGAGCTTCGAAAGTTCGGGTGCGCCTCTCCTCCCTCTTCCTCGTGGCGAAGGCCGATCGACGTATCGTTGCGCGGATTTCGAGAAAGGTGAAAACCTAGTTTTGAACCATATTGAAAGGTATACGGCTTTGTTTATTTTCAACTATTTCAACACCTTTAAACCGTTGCAAACTTTGAAAAATCATATCTTTTTCATGTGTTGACGAAATTCAGTGAAACAAGAGACAGTGGACTCGTGTGGACGTCTGCTATTTTTGGTGGAGTAAAACCCAATGTGAGATTTCTAATTTATAAACGATATGGAAAACGACGATGTATAAATTATATAGTCGATGTATGAGTTATATAAGCATTGTACACCTCTTGTATAAGAGTTGTATAAGTCGTACGTTCGATGTATAAGTTGTATATGCGTTGTAAAAATTATATATGTGTTGAAATAGAAGTGAAATGCTATATATATATATATATATATATATATATATATATATATACGCCCCTCGTCCACAAACCATGGACGATATTTATTGGTTGTGATTGGTGTGAAAATTGATTGATAGTGAATGGTTGATTGAAATTGTTTGTGGTTAGAATTGATTGATTGTGGTTGAAAAATACCCGTTTGTGGTTAAGAAATATTTGGTTGAAACCACATAGGATTAGTTTGTGGAAATGAAAAAATATACATGTCGCCTGCGTGCGAACTGGATGCATGATTCCCCATTGTCAAAAGCTGCGAGGCTTTAAGGTAAAGCGAGGAGCCGTACTAGGGACGGTCCCGGTTTTAACTACCCTGTCGTTATGGTGCCGAAATTTTGAATAATAATCATGTGTTAGAATTATTTTCCTGTGTTGAAACTATATTCGTGTGTTGTATAGAAAACCTTCATGTGTTGAATTGAAATTCATTCGTTGAATTGAAATTCATGTGTTGAATGGTGTTCGTGTTTTAAATATAAAAATCACATTTTTATCTATATATACAAACTATAGAAAACCTTCATGTGTTGAATCGAAATTCATTCGTTGAATTGAAATTCATGTGTTGAATGGTATTCGTGTTTTAAATATAAAAATCACATTTTTATCTATATATACAAACTATAGAAAACCTTCATGTGTTGAATTCAAATTCATGTGTTGAATGGTATTCGTGTTTTAAATATAAAAATCACCTTTTTATCTATATATACAAACTATAGAAATCCTTCATGTTTTGAATCGAAATTCATTCATTGAATTGAAATTCATGTGTTGAATGGTATTCGTGTTTTAAATATAAAAATCACATTTTTACTCTATATATATAAACTATAGAAAACCTTCATGTGTTGAATCGAAATTCATTCGTTGAATTGAAAGTCATGTGTTGAATGGTATTCGTATTTTGAAATAAATTGTTTTATAATAAAAATCATATTTTATTATCTATATGAACTATATAAAATAATTGTGTTTTGAAATGAATTGTTTTACAATAAAAATCACATTTTTATTATATACATGAATTGTTAAAAATAGTGAAGTGTTGAAATAGAAGACAGTTAGATAAAAATATCATTTTTATCAAATGTATGAAAAGAATATAGTTTTGAAATCGAAGAATCGATATATATATATATACATATATATATATATATAAATAGAATTGAAATATATCGAATAACAAAGCTGCAGTTCGTATTTTGAAACCGTGATTTCAAACGATTAGTGCGGGAGATCCGACCATCGGATTTTCCCAAAACCGCAACCGTTGGGTTCGCTTTGGAAATATCTTTCCAACGGCACCAACTTTGTAAAAATTCAACGGTTGGATTGTCTGGAATGTTTAATTCAAATCTGAAGAAAAACAGCGCCAGAATCGATTATATTTATATATAAATATAATTATATATAATCGAATAACGACGCTGTAGTTCGTATTTTGAAATCGAAACTTCAAACGATTATACCGGGAGATCCGACCGTCGGAACTGCCCGAAATTGGAACCGTTGGATTCGTTTTGAAAAGATCTTTCTAATGACGTAAATTTTGTGAAGATCCAACGGTTAGATTTTCAGATATGTGTAAATCAAATCTGAAGAAAAACAGCGCCACGGCCGCGTTATGGCCCGAAGCGTCGTTTTGAATAAATTGGCTATTTTAAAATAAATAAAAATTGCGATAAATCGTTATAAAATATTATAAATGATATGGATGTGAAATTTAGAAACTAACTGAAGGTTGGCTAAGTCGAATGGTTTCCTAGGTGTTGATCTGATGTTGGTTTCGGCCTTCGGGGTTAATATTTGGGAAATCGTTCTCTTACTGATTGACGGTTAGTGACTAATGAATTGAAATGATGTGTATGTATGTTAGTGTTGCACTTGTTTATTATATACGCGAGTTGCTCAGAAAGACCGGGTTTATCCCATTCCGAATAACTGAATCGACGATAAGAAGTCGAAGATGAAGACGGGGGTTGAAGACCGATCTTCACCTCGTTTGGATGGTAACTGATGTCCTGATTGGGAGGCATCCCGAAATATGGATAATGAGTTGTGATCATCCAAACGTACGTGGAGATCGATGGATATGCGAGCTATATAGTGCCTCCGGTTTCGTTCAGACCCAGAACAGACTTGTAAATGGACTGTGTGTCTGACATTGGATTTTATTCTGTGTTGATTGATCTCTATTAAATATACATCTGTTTGGCGACGGAGAATTTATTCTTTTGCTTAACGCCCTTCTCTGAAACGCACGAGCTCAGAGGTTGTATATCAATGGACATCAGTCGCATGGCATGAATTGCTAGTGTGGCATGCCTAAGTGGCAAATGATCAAGGCTTCTGTTGAAAAGCAAAGTCTTGTGATTGATGATCAAAGCACCGCCTGTGTGGTGTAGCTTTGTGTATAACGTGAATTCGCGAGCCTCACACCCCGGTATGAACCAGAAACGGGAGAAGGACCTCAGGGAGGGCATGCATTTCTTTCTAGCTAGGAGTTGTGTCGGTGTTTTTACACGGCCTGACATTTTACTTATGTGGATGATGGATTGCGAGGCGCCTCGGTTATATCGGTCGATCCGGGACCGATGGAGTCATTCGTTGGCTCATTTCCGCCCCATAAGGCGGGGAAATGCAATGTTCAGGAATTTTAATTCACATAGGTGGACCGGCCTTGACGATCCAAAGGCTTGATTGAGTACTTGCCTAAGACATGGGCTAGATTGTCTCGAATTCAGTAAGGACTATCTTTTGCCTTGGTTCATGACGGAAATCCAATTTCCAAATATGACATCGTGCGGTTTTGATTGTATATATATATGGCGACATGATATATGGTACCCATGCCGTCTATGATTGATAGTTATGATTCGAAATTTATTTTGAAACATGTAAACACTAGTAATAATATCAATTGCTTTTGTTTTATTTGTGTCAACCATATTTTGGCCATTATTAGGTAAAACTCTATCCTCCGGTTTGCGTTGCATTGTGTGATGGGAACTGAGTCTTATAATGGCTTCATTTTTATAAAAAGAATTACGATGTTTAAAAGAATTATTTGTTTTAAAGTACTGGCAATCCGATGGAGTAAACCCGTTCCACGAAAGTGGCGTGATCCTGGGATTAGCCATATTATAAATGTGTTAGGTAGATTTCTCATACCAGTCCCATGACTGACTCGTAGTTTGTTTCACTTTCAAACTCGAGTGCCCCTTTTTCTACACGGGTAGCCTTGTATTCAGGTTTTAGATGGCTTTATCCGGATAGCTGGAGCTGAAGATGGATTCTATCATTTATCTCTTTTTATGTTGTTCAGCTTCTGTTGTACATATTATGTTTGTTTCCGCTGTAGACATTTATGTATAGTTGAACTGTATTTGTACTAAGTATTATCCTGTATACTGTGTAACTCTGATGATTACATTTATCCAGTTTATTCTGTTGTTCATTATCTGGTGTATTTATTTATTTCTGTTCTGCTATTATCTGTTTATGTGTTATATTCTAAGGATTACCCTTGCCACCGTCAGTACGGGGTTTGAGGTCGTCTCATAATTGGAGTTTGTTTGAGTTAACGTTTTTTTTAGAAAATTAGATAATTAAATATATTATTAAATTATTATTATATATACCCCTAGGTTTAGAAAACCTTAGCCAGTTAGACCAGCCGCCGTCACTTAGAAATGGACGCGCAGAATCCTCCAAAATTGATCACCTTCAATCTCTCAATCCTGATACTATTTTCAAAAATTCCCAAAAGTAATTTGAAGAGAATCGCAAGTTCTAGAATACCAACAGTTATGATCTTATTTCGTGGTGTAATTTTCTCGATATGTCGGCCAAAGTCACCTTCATTCTTGCCGGAACTCATGGTCCTTCTGGCCATCAAATTGACCGCGGCACCGAGGGAAGGAAGCTGACGTGGAGGTGGTCGGATTGGTGGCCTTTGATCCATGGCCAGAGCAACGAGGTTGCGCGCGCATGAGGGATTGGATGTCGATATTTGGGTTCCTCGGTCCAGTGAAGCAACGAAGAAGAACGTGGCCAAATTGTGTTGATTCAGGTTAATTATACCTTAATTAAGATTAATTATATAATTAAACTGATTAGAATTTAAAATATTATATCTCTTTCAAACGTGATCCGAATATAACAAACAGGGATCCGTTGAAACCATAAAATCGAGATCTACGTGATGAAATAGATTTAGACAAAAACAAAAGCAGTTGGAATTTCTAGTAAAATTAAATGCTGTTTAATTTTATTTAAATCAACCAATCAAGGTGATATTTCTCGATTTAAAATAAATAAATAAATATATATATATAGAAATATATATATTGATTGTGATTGTAATATTAAATATATACATCGTATAAAATTGAGATTGACTGATTGATAGTGGTGTGAATTTCATGTATGCATTGTATAAAATTGAGATAGGCTGATTGTTGTTGGTTGTGATGATTTGGTGAATTATATTCATGTAAAATAAAAATAACATTTTGATTAGAAAAGGTTTAGTGAAACAAAATATTCATTTTTGTTATATAGAATAGTAGTGAAACAAAATATTCATTTTTTTTATATAGAAAAGTAGTGAAACAAAATATTCATTTTTGTTATATAGAAAAGTAGTGAAATAAATTATCATATTGTCTTGTAAATAAATTATCTTTTTATTTGTCACTAGAATTATAAACATGTTCATATGACAAAATTATCTTTTTATTTTGTCACTAGAATTATAAACATGTTCATATGACAAAATTATCTTTTTATTTTGTCACTAGAATTATAAACATGTTCATATGACAAAGTTGTCTTTTATTTTGTCACTAGAAATGTAGACAATGCTATGACAAGTAAACGTTCTTTTTATTTAACACTAGAAATGTAGGCACGGTTATGAAAAATAAATAAAAAAAACATCTTTTTATTTGTCATATAAGAACGCTGGAATTATTGAAAATAAAATTCCCTTTTTATTTGTCATATATGAGCATAGGAATTATGGAAAATAGTTTAACAATAAAAATTTAAATTTTTTATTGTATATAAGAAATGATTAAAAACGTACATTGTTTTACATAGAAAATGTTCATTTGAATATATATGTTTTGTTAGTTAAAACATTATCATTCATATGTTAGAAAACATAGTAAAATGTTCATTTGATTTTTTATATTTTGTTAATTAAAACATTATCATTTATATATTAGTGAAATAGAAAAAAATGTCATTTATGAAATGTATGTTGATTCATTAAAAATAATGTCACTTAACATTGTTATCATTACAAAAATGCCATTTAGTTAGGACATGTTTGGTGAAATAAAAATACATTATTCAGAATAATGTCATGTGAATTAAAGATGTCATGTTAGAATAATATTGTTATTTTAGTTAAAAATGTCATGTTAGAATAAAATTGTCATTTTAGTTAAAAATGTCATTTTATTAGATAATGTCATTTATGTTAGAAATAAAAATGTCATTTATGTTAGAGATAAAAATGTCATTTATTTTAGAGAATAAAAACATTATTGTTAGAGAATAAATATGTCATTTATGTTAGAATATAAAAATGCCATTTGTTTAGAATAATGTTGTGAAATAAAAATGTTACCTTTATCATGTTAGACAAGAATAAAAATAATTGCTTGTTAAAGTATATGTTCTGTTGAAATTTAATTATGAATATTTATTTATAATTTAATAGTGAAAATTGGTTAAATAGAAAATAATTCAAACTGAATTATAGTTGGTTAAATCTATTAAACAATGATTTATTTATATAAACTGTTGTTGTTTGAAAACCCCACACGGATATTGGGATGATATTTGACATACACTAGTCCCAATATTTAATTAATTGTCTATTGGTGGATTGAAAGTCTATGATGAGCGTTATTTATTTATTTTAATGCTCGCATTGTTATAAACTTCACTTTGGATGTGAATGTATTGTTTGATGATTGTTTATCATTATCGTTGAATATATGCAATGTATGGAATCCATATAACTGAAATTATATAGTAGTTGATTGAGTCACATTCCGATTTAGAATAAAGAACATATTTTAAAAGAATATTTTAATATATAGAATATTTTAAAATAAAGAATATTTTAGAATAAAGGGTATTTTAAAATAAATTGAATGAAGAATAAAGTTATGATTTTTATGTCCGTCTTAGGATGGACACAAATATAAAAAAATATGAAGCCGAGTTAAGTATCAAACGCCATTTGGTTTATCAATCGATTTTATTCGTTTTATAATGAATATCAAAATGTAGTGATTTCAAAATATAATATTTTGAAAAATATTATATTTTAATATGATAGAATATTCAATTTTGATTTAAAATTGAAAATGAAGTGAAAATCATTTTAAAACAAATTTATAAATATTTTATTAAATATGTTTTAAATAGAAATCGACGAAATATATAATATATATATAATGGCCTGAATAAAACGCGCCGCACAGCTACCGTCCGCGAATTTCGACCATTAACTTCAAATTGATGTAACGAGAGATCCGACCGTAAGATTCTCCTAAAACCGGAACCCTGGGTTCGTATCGAAAAGAGCTTTCCAATGAATATAAGAGATTTGAAATCTAGCGGTTGGATTTGGAATTATGTCCAATTCGAATTTGAAAAAGGTCGTTATGGATGCAGTTCGGTGGCCGTTATTGGAAACCGACTATATGGGTTTTAATAAAATTATTAAAAATATGGAAAAATTATGTAAAATCATAATAAATAATTTGAAAATAATTTGGATGAAAAATTTCAATTTTGAAAAGATAAAAAAAATATTTTTATCAAAATGAACTAGTTATTTACTAGAATAGATCTTTAAATTAAGATTTAATGATGTTTTCTAATTTATTAATATTTAATTGGAATTAAATAAAATAAATTGGATTTTTTGGGTTTGTCGTGAAGGGTGTCTTAAATAACACTATTCTTAAACCCCATATGAATAGAATAAATCTTTTAATTAAGATTATTAGAGTTTTCGATTATATTTAGTAATTGGAATAAAATGAAATGTGAATTGAGTTTATTATGAACGGTGTTTTAAACGACATCTGTTCTTCAACCCGATTAACAGTGAAAATATAATTTGGAATTTATAAATCTTTTTATCAAGATTTAATGGGAACTTTCCAAAGTAAAGTTTTCGAATTTAATATATTACATTGGAATTGAGTGGAATTCGATTTAATAATAATCGAGATGACTTCTGTAAAAGAAGACCATTATTATATATGGAATTTAAAAGGCTTTGCCATTATTCCATTTATATTATTAGTATGATATGGAAATTTATATCAATTATATATTGATTTGATTTCTGTGGAAATTCCATACTTAATGAAAATTGATTTTGGGTGCTTCGTGAACTGTGTTTTAAATGACATTGGTTATTTAACCCAGTTAAAGACAAGATTAATTTCTTAAAGTTGAATAATCATAAAGTCATGATTTTGATATTAAAACCAAATTGGAATTTTAATGAATCTTTGAAAAGAAGATTAAAGAATAAATTTCGAAGAATTTATCTTTGATAAAGTTAATGGGAACCTTTCCCTAATAATGTGAATATTCATTTGAAAGGATATTCTGAATTGGAATGAGGCGTATGATGTGTTTTATAGCACTTGTTTATTGATTATAAAATTCGTGAGTTATTCGGAAAGACCAGGTTTAACCCATTCTGAATAATTACTACGACGATTAAGAGTTGAAGATGAAGACCGGAGGTCTTCACATCGTTTGGATGATTACTGATGTCTTGATTAGGAGGCATCCCAAGATAAGGTAATAAGTGGTGATCGTCCAGACGAACTTGGAGATTGATGGATATGCGAGAACTTCTCTCCTGTATTGGACATATGGGACAAGGAATAACGTGTCTCTGGTTTCGTTCAAACCCAGAACGAACTTGTTAATGGATGGTATGTCTGACATTGTATTCCTTTATGCTGTATTCGTTGATCTCTACTGAATATATATATCTGTTTGGTGGCAGAGAATTTATTCTCTTGCTTAACACCCTTTGAAACACCCCACCTCCGTTAGGGTCACTCTCAAAGGGAATGCCCTAATTTTGGTGGAGGTTTATAAGTATAAGTCACAGATATACAAGACAGATATAAGAACACATATCTGTAAACAGCGGAAAAACAACAAACTTTTATTTCATAAAAGCAAATACGTGCTACAACAACATCACCATAATTGTCTTACATCTTTTTCCAAAAACATAACATAACACTTTCATAATCTGTCTTGATTACATTATTTAAAGAAGCATAAATAAAACATAGATAAACTGCAAAAGCCCCATAGTGGTTGTCCAAAAGCCATAGTTCAAAACGAAAAGGTCCAAGCAATACATTTCTCTTCTTCAAGCTGGATGTTAAGGCTGGTCAAGCTGCTGTGTTCCCTCCCTGTGGACCTGGGGGGGGGGGGGGAACGGAAGAAAAGAAGACGAAAGAAAAGTAGAGTCAGACATAAAGCCTGAGTAAGTCTAGTACTATTCTGTCTATGAATAAAGAACTGGGTATGATAAGTATAAACAAGAAGTGGGAAAGCACTATAAACTTGGTTAAGTTGTCTAGGGTCGAATATACTATCGTACCCCATGTTAATCTCTGAACCCATATAAACTAGTTCCCAACTGGCACCCCATAATCAGGGTGATGTGATCCATTCTATGATGATCGGCTCCTACTCGCATAGTTACATGTGTCTTACGGCCCCCGATGTTGTAGTTACCTATGCTGGTCCCATCATGGGGTGTATCAAGTCCCATGGTGGCGGCCCGACACAATCCTAGAATGCACAGGTATGCTACTGGTGTCCAGTGCCTTATTTTTCTGCGCCGGAGTGTGTGCACGCCCGCACCCCGTTAGAACCTACACTGCTACACCACCGCCGTCGATTTGACCTCTTATAATCAGCCCAGTAATCGTGCCCCACCCTGCCTAGTTTCAGGGTATCATGATACACCTTCTAGGGTTACTGCTGAAAAGGGTCCCCCGTTACTAGGTTTTCTATCTCTAGCCAACATGCTAAGTTGGTTAAGTGTTTTCTAACCTAACCCCCACCAGTCCATTTAGTTTAGCATGTTCCATTTTGATTAAGTCTTTAGTCCACTTAATCCTAACAATCCTGACTCAGCTTTAATTGTCTTATTAAAGCCTTGACCTCTCACATTAGACAGGTATTGTTGTGGCTGCCTGTTGCCGGTTGGTTCCGGGCAGTCTTACGCCACAACTCAGTCTAACCTCGGGTCCTTATTGGGCTCCATGTTTAACCTCCCACATTGGATAGGTATTGTTGTGACTACTGGACAGCCGGGCGGTTCCGGGCAGGTTTACATCACAACTCAATCCAACCTCGGGTTAAACACATCGTATGTTCTACATTTACATATTTTGTCTTTCTTCTTTATTTTCTTATATATAAATATTTGCGGCCCATTATTAAGTTAATGGTGTATAGGTTACACCAATCATGGGCCCAACCCATACTTGGATTTGGGCCCTTCTACTTTATGTTTTCATTTATTAATAAATTTCAACCCAACGTTATTTTCCCCCGTTTAATACGTCCATTTATTATATATATGTTGGGCTTAGCCCTTTTAAGCCCAACCTAGCCATGCGAAAAGGGGAGGCTTAAAGCGTGATTACATACACAAAAAGGGGAATATGAACGCATGAACTTGCAATGTGACGTTGGAACTACAAAATAGAAACTGGTGTACTTGCATAGTAGTAACATATACTTTGTTCATAAAGCATAAGTGACATGAATCAAACCATGTAAACTTGTAGTTAAGTTAAGAATATCACTATTGACACATAGGCTTAACTACAACATAAACCTATATTTTATTTAGGCATAATATCAAACATAAGCAAATCATGTTCATAAGATTACTACATGTTTACAAAGGTGCTTACTTTTGTTACTAACACAAAAGTATAGTTCAACTAAATCATGATTTTAAATCTATTCACATAACCATGGCATAAATATTTCTAACATGAAATCATGATTTTTACTTTAGTCATGCAAACTTGCAAAAGGGATTTTTGAATCTAACCTAGCTATGTACCACATATGTCATCATATAATTCTTGTTAACAATATGGATTTCAATTATGAAAAATATCAATCATAGCCTAGTCATATTCATAATTTTGCAAATAGGTTTTCTAGTACAAAAGCATGGCTTAATACATAGATCATGGTACCAAAATTTCAACATAGTTTCATATGAACTATAACAACCCAAATTTGTTCCAATTACCTACAAAATGATTTTTGTACAAAAATATACATTATGATGGCATAGTAGCAAAACCCCAAACTTGAATGAGTTTCAATTAAACAACTACATACATGTAGCTTCAACATGGGTTACATAATTTGCGAATATTCCAAACGTACACTTGCATAAAACTACCGCATGTAGTTTTTTATAATGAATAACATAATTCGAGAATATCCAAACGTATACAATATTCCAAATCGATAAGAATCATAGTAACGCACAAATATGGATTACTTTATTGCCACAAATCAAGTATACAAACCGACACAATTATTTGTTCATACCAAAATAATACTCTACTTACAATTGTGTGGCGAATTCTCCAATTTAGGGATTTGGAGATGCGATTCCTTGTTGATTTGATTTGTTTAGGTTGCTTTATGCTTTAGAATTTGCCTCCTAATCCTCTCTCCAATTGGCGGCTACTCTTAGTCGTTCCTCAGCAACATGACGGCTTTGTTCTTATTTTTGAATGAATAGATTAGGGTGAGTCTAGGGTCATTTTTATAGGGTTTATGAACTGATTAGGACCATTGATGTTGCTTGGATTGATCGTAGCCATTCATTCGAAAGAGAGACCAATTAGAGCCTGCCACCTAGCCCTAATGACAAAGCAAGCTTCTGAAAATCGGCCAAACACAGACCTGGCCAGCCAGGGCTAGACCAGACCTGGCCAGCAGGTCATTTTTGACCTGGGCGCACTTGGCAGGTGCGCCAGGTCAAAAATGTACTGGCGCACTTCACAAGTGCGCCAGTTCATTTTTGTTCTGGCGCACTTCCCAAGTGCGCCAGTGCATTCTGACCCTTCTCCGGTTTTTCGCCCAACTTCGTTCGTCCATAACTTCTTCATACGATATCCGTTTTTCGAAAACTCGGACTCTATTTCGCGTATTTTTCCGAGACGAACGCAATGGCGTATCCCGTTTCCCTTAGTTCTTTGATTTGAAATTAATTATACTTTAATTTGTGAATTTCACAGTTATAGAACTCGCGGGGTGTTACATTCTCCCCCACTTAAAAGGATTTCGTCCCCGAAATCTTCAAGTTAGGAGGAATGTATATCGTAGCATCCAATCATTCATCTACTCATCCATCAAACACGAGCATCCATTGTCCTTAAAAGACTTCTAATGCTTCGTGATCATATGCGAAGTGTGTGTGTACATGAACTTATCTAATGCAAAATCAGGCGGTCTACTGATTCAGTTGACCTCCTTAATGCGCGAATTATGTAAGTGCCATGAATCCATTATGTATGCAAATTTTCCCTATTCATGATTCTACATGAGTGCACAATCATTCATACAAATGCAACATCCATATGACGACACATTAAAGTTCAACCATATACGAATGCAAACATATATGCATATGCAATATGAAGTGACTGAGCTGATCTAAAACCTAGATTGTGTGTGTATATGCAACCACGAGCAACCACTAGCAATCACTTGCAACCACTTGCAACCATCATCCATAACATGTTTCAATTACATGTTTTCATCCAAAAGGTTTCTACCTAAAAGATAAGGTCGAGGAAATATACCTAAGAAGATAGATAAAAGCGCAACTTAAGGAAAAAGAAAGATCAAGGATGTACCCTCGAAAAGAAAAGGGTAGGCAGTGCGTATTCTAGCTTCAGTTTCCCAAGTCGCGTCTCCCTCGGCGTCGCTCCACTGAACCTTGACGAGCTTGACTTCACGGTTGCGTAGCTTCTTCACTTCCGTTCCTAATATGCGGGTTGGAACTTTTCTTATGGTTGCTTCGCGCTCCACTTCGGCCTCTTCGAGGATATTTGGCTCTACCACTTCAGCAGACTCATGTAGACATTTTCGGAGATGTGAAACGTGAAAAACGTTGTGGACTCCGGCCAACTTCTCGGGTAGCTCTAATCTATAGGCCATTTTCCCAATTTTCTCGATGATAGGGAATGGCCCTACGAACCTTGGTGCTAGCTTTCCTATGGTTCCAAAACGGACAACGTTTCTTAGTGGTGTTACCTTGAGAAAAACTCTATCTCCAACCTCAAATTCAAGGTCGGTTCTCCTCTTGTCGGCGTAGGACTTTTGTCTGTCTTGGGCCGTCTTCATCCTTCTTCGTATTAAGTCTACTTTCTCTGAAGTCTCTCGGATCATATCTGGTCCAAGTATGAGCTTATCAGTAGACTCCCACCAACAAGTGGGCGATCGGCACGGTCTTCCATATAAAGCTTCGAAGGGCGCCATTCCGATGGTTGCTTGATAGCTGTTGTTGTAGGCAAATTCCACCAAAGGAAGGTGGTCTTCCCATGTCCCTCCGAAGTCAAGGACGCATAGTCTTAAAAGGTCTTCCAAAACTCTGTTCACTCTCTCTGTTTGGCCGTCGGTTTGGGGATGATAGGCTGTGCTCAAGCATAACTGCGTTCCTACTGCTTCTTGCAGACTCTGCCAAAACTCGCTGGTGAAGATGGGGTCTCGGTCACTAACAATGCTAGATGGTATTCCATGGAGTCGAACGATTTCCTTGAGGTAAAGTGATGCTAGGGATGAGGCAGTTCTTTTACTTTTGACAGGTAAAAAGTGGGCGCTTTTAGTAAGCCTATCCACTATTACCCAAATGCTAGTGTTGCCTCTCCTAGACCTAGGCAGCCCATCGATGAAGTCCATTGAGATGCTATCCCACTTCCACTGCGGGACCTCCAGAGGATGTAGCAGTCCGTCAGGCTTTTTCTGTTCCGCCTTAACCTGTTGGCACACCATACACTTAGAAACGAATTCTGCCACGTCCTTTTTCATGCCGTTCCAGAAGAAAGTCCTTTTTATATCTTTGTACATTTTATCTCCGCCTGGGTGTATCGTCATCTTGGAGTGATGTGCTTCCTCGAGAACCTTCTTTATTAAATCTTTTGTCTGTGGGACGCATAGTCTTCCGTCTCGCCTTAGCAAACCCTTATCGTCGATGGAGTATCTGTTGAGGTGACTTGAAGTCTCACCCCTAATTAGCCTATCAATTGTTTCCACAAGCTGAGGGTCTTCGCGTTGTGCTGCCCCTACTGAATCCACTAAAGTTGGGCGCAATTCGAGAGATGCTAGCAAGCCTGGTACGAAATCGGAGGAAGGCCTAAAGTCGAAGCTGGCTATAAACTCTAGGCTTTGTCTTTCAACAAACAACGGGCTTAGGGTCAATTTCTTTCGGCTCAACGCGTCTGCCACTACGTTGCCTTTGCCCGGAGTGTAGGAGATTTCGAAATCGTACGAGGCAAGAAACTCCATCCATCTTTGTTGCCTCAAGTTAAGATCCTTCTGCGAGAAAAGATATTTCAACGATTTATGGTCAGTGTAAAGTTCGAACTTCTCACCTAGGAGATAGTGTCGCCAAGACTTGAGTGCAAAGACGATGGCGGCTAACTCAAGATCGTGGGTTGGGTAGTTTTTTTCGTGCACCTTCAACTGCCTCCCGCCATAAGCTACTACCCTTCCTTCTTGCATTAAGACGGCGCCTAGCCCTATCCCACATGCATCCGTATAAACAGTGAACATCTTGCTCCCATCTGGCAGCGTCAAAACTGGGGCTGTTGTGAGAGCCCTTTTCAGTCGTTGGAAAGAAAACTCGCAACCCAAGTCCCAATTGAACACTAAATTCTTCTTAGTCAATTTCGTGAGCGGAGCTGAGATTTTCGCAAAATCCCTTATAATCTTTCGATAGAAACCTGCTAGTCCTAGAAAGCTTCGGACCTCAGTTGCATTCCTTGGTGTCTTCCAATCCTGTACCGCCACTACCTTAGCAGGGTCCACTGCTAACCCTTGTTTGGATACTATGTGCCCAAGGAACCTCACCTCTTCTCTCCAAAAGTGGCATTTGGAGAATTTGGCTTTTAGTTGATGGACTCGCAAAGTTTCCATGATTGCCCTTAAGTGCTGAGCATGTTCCTCTTCACTCTTTGAGAAGATAAGGATATCATCTACGAAGACCACTACGAATTTGTTGAGGAAATCTCTAAATACCCTACTCATCAGGTCCACGAAGTAAGCAGGTGCATTTGTCAAGCCGAAAGGCATGACAAGCCATTCAAAGAAGCCGTCTGGGGTTCTGAACGCCGTTTTATCGATGCTATCTTCAGCCACCCTTAGCTGATGAAAACCGGTCGCTAAATCGAGTTGGGAGAAAACAGACGCTCCTACAAGCTGGTCAAATAAATCGTCAATTCTAGGGAGAGGGTGCCTATTCTTTTTCGTTAGCTTGTTGAGCTCCCTATAGTCAACACATAGACGGAGTGAACCATCCGCCTTTGTAGCGAACACCACTGGAGCGCCCCATTCTGAAATGCTCCTCCTAATGAACCCCTTTTCTAGAAGCTCTTTAATCTGTTTACTGAGCTCTTTCCTTTCCCGTGGAGCCATGTGTCTAACGGGTAACGTAACGGGCTTTGCATTATCTACAAGATATATGCGGAAGTCTATTTCCCGCTTCGGAGGCAAGCCCTTCACCTCTTCGAAGACATCCGGATATTCCCGGACCACTTTAACTGATTGCAAATTTTCAACAGAGGCATCTAGCGATTCAAGATAACTAAGCATAACCGCATATGAGGGATTACAAGAAATTTCCAAAGTATTACCGAGCTGGGTTAGGAGCCTAACAACCCTTTTCTCACAATCAAGGATGGCCCCATTATTGGATAGCCAATCCATACCCAAAATCAAACCATAACCCGAAAAGCCCAAAACAAAGGCACTACATTGAAATTCTACACTTAGAATAGAAATTTTCAATCCCAAACAGATCATAGACAAATGAGCTGGGCCCCCAATTGGGTTTGAAACAATTAAGGGGTCCTCTACCATACTAGTTTTTAGGTGCAGAGATTCTACTAAAGCAGACGAGATAAAGGAGTGTGATGCGCCAGAATCAAATAAAGTGCGAATGGGGTGATCATAAAGATAAACTACACTTTCTACAGAAGTATTTATACCTCGCTGTTGCAGGGGTGGCGCTTCCAGCACATGAACCTGTGCCCCTGGGGTGGATCCAGCCCTCTGCCCCTGTCCTCGTTTCTTTGGGCAGTCCTTAGCCCTGTGGCCTGTCTCACTGCAAGAAAAGCACCCACCATTCTCCTTGGCCTTCTTTTTCCGGCAGTCCTTTACTAAGTGCCCCACTTTGCCACAGAAATTGCACCTCCTCTTCTCTTTGTTGCCTTTCCCGCCCTTCTTAAAGTCTGTCTTCTTAGGCTGCAAACCCTCTTTCTTCCCTTGCGAGCTTTCTGCCTTTGTCCCCTTCTTGCCCTTATCCTCTTCATTCAGCAATGCCATTTGCACCAATCTTTCATACGTGGCTCCCATGGGTATATGGGTCATGGCCAAACTGTGTAATGGCTCATTCAACCCTTTGACGAAACGGAGAGCCTTCTTGTGCGGGGTGTTGACTAGGTCAAGCCCAAACCTAGCCAGCTCATCGAACTGATTCACATACTCTCTGACTGTCTTGTCCCCTTACTTAAGGAATAAGAATTTTTCCAACTGCAAACTTCTTTCCGCATCTGAGAGAAATTTAGTCTCAAACCTTTCCCTAAAGTCCTCCCATGTCTCCACTGGTCTTTCAGCATTAGTGACTTCCCACCAGTAGGAAGCCTCGCCCTTTAATAGCCATACTGCCAATTGTACTTTTTGTCTATCCTCTACCTCAAAGATGATGAATAAGTCCTCCGTTTCTTTCAGCCAATTTCTAGCTGTCACGAAGGACTCAGTTCCATGGAAATCTTTTCCTCCCATAGCTTTAAAATCTTTACATATCTTAGCAAAAGTGTTTCCCCGAGGAGGAGGTGGAGGAAAAGGTGCCGCTGCAGCTGGATGATTTCCGGCAGCTGGGGGAGGAGGAACGGTAGGACCTGGCTGAGTGGCTCTTGCTTCTAAGAACCGTCTAAACCAACCAGGTATTGGCACCCCTTCTGGCAAGTTAAGTTCTCCGGACATGCTGAAACAAAAAGGATAGATTCAAAACGAAGGATAAGAGATAGTACCTATGGCTTTGGGGAGTGGACTTTGCCTTTTTTTTTAAAAAATAAAATAATATTTTTATCTTTTAAAAATGCTTCTTTAAATTTCCTTTTTGAAAATAAATTTTCAAAACTTTTTATCTTATCTGGTAAACCTATGCTCTGATACCAAGTGAAACACCCCACCTCCATTAGGGTCACTCTCAAAGGGAATGCCCTAATTTTGGTGGAGGTTTATAAGTATAAGTCACAGATATACAAGACAGATATAAGAACACATATTTGTAAACAGCGGAAAAACAACAAACTTTTATTTCATAAAAGCAAATACGTGCTACAACAACATCACCATAATTGTCTTACATCTTTTTCCAAAAACATAACATAACACTTTCATAATCTGTCTTGATTACATTATTTAAAGAAGCATAAATAAAACATAGATAAACTGCAAAAGCATCATAGTGGTTGTCCCAAAGCCATAGTTCAAAACGAAAAGGTCCAAGCAATACATTTCTCTTCTTCAAGCTGGATGTTAAGGCTGGTCAAGCTGCTGTGTTCCCTCCCTGTGGACCTGGGGGGGGGGGGAGGGGGAAACGGAAGAAAAGAAGACGAAAGAAAAGTAGAGTCAGACATAAAGCCTGAGTAAGTCTAGTACTATTCTGTCTATGAATAAAGAACTGGGTATGATAAGTATAAACAAGAAGTGGGAAAGCACTATAAACTTGGTTAAGTTGTCTAGGGTCGAATATACTATCGTACCCCATGTTAATCTCTTAACCCATATAAACTAGTTCCCAACTGGCACCCCATAATCAGGGTGATGTGATCCATTCTATGATGATCGGCTCCTACTCGCATAGTTACATGTGTCTTACGGCCCCCGATGTTGTAGTTACCTATGCTGGTCCCATCATGGGGTGTATCAAGTCCCATGGTGGCGGCCCGACACAATCCTAGAATGCACAGGTATGCTACTGGTGTCCAGTGCCTTATTTTTCTGCGCCGGAGTGTGTGCACGCCCGCACCCCGTTAGAACCTACACTGCTACACCACCGCCGTCGATTTGACCTCTTATAATCAGCCCAGTAATCGTGCCCCACCCTGCCTAGTTTCAGGGTATCATGATACACCTTCTAGGGTTACTGCTGAAAAGGGTCCCCCGTTACTAGGTTTTCTATCTCTAGCCAACATGCTAAGTTGGTTAAGTGTTTTCTAACCTAACCCCCACCAGTCCGTTTAGTTTAGCATGTTCCATTTTGATTAAGTCTTTAGTCCACTTAATCCTAACAATCCTGACTCAGCTTTAATTGTCTTATTAAAGCCTTGACCTCTCACATTAGACAGGTATTGTTGTGGCTGCCTGTTGCCGGTTGGTTCCGGGCAGTCTTACGCCACAACTCAGTCTAACCTCGGGTCCTTATTGGGCTCCATGTTTAACCTCCCACATTGGATAGGTATTGTTGTGACTACTGGACAGCCGGGCGGTTCCGGGCAGGTTTACATCACAACTCAATCCAACCTCGGGTTAAACACATCGTATGTTCTACATTTACATATTTTGTCTTTCTTCTTTATTTTCTTATATATAAATATTTGCGGCCCATTATTAAGTTAATGGTGTAAAGGTTACACCAATCATGGGCCCAACCCATACTTGGATTTGGGCCCTTCTACTTTATGTTTTCATTTATTAATAAATTTCAACCCAACGTTATTTTCCCCCGTTTAATACGTCCATTTATTATATATATGTTGGGCTTAGCCCTTTTAAGCCCAACCTAGCCATGCGAAAAGGGGAGGCTTAAAGCGTGATTACATACACAAAAAGGGGAATATGAACGCATGAACTTGCAATGTGACGTTGGAACTACAAAATAGAAACTGGTGTACTTGCATAGTAGTAACATATACTTTGTTCATAAAGCATAAGTGACATGAATCAAACCATGTAAACTTGTAGTTAAGTTAAGAATATCACTATTGACACATAGGCTTAACTACAACATAAACCTATATTTTATTTAGGCATAATATCAAACATAAGCAAATCATGTTCATAAGATTACTACATGTTTACAAAGGTGCTTACTTTTGTTACTAACACAAAAGTATAGTTCAACTAAATCATGATTTTAAATCTATTCACATAACCATGGCATAAATATTTCTAACATGAAATCATGATTTTTACTTTAGTCATGCAAACTTGCAAAAGGGATTTTTGAATCTAACCTAGCTATGTACCACATATGTCATCATATAATTCTTGTTAACAATATGGATTTCAATTATGAAAAATATCAATCATAGCCTAGTCATATTCATAATTTTGCAAATAGGTTTTCTAGTACAAAAGCATGGCTTAATACATAGATCATGGTACCAAAATTTCAACATAGTTTCATATGAACTATAACAACCCAAATTTGTTCCAATTACGTACAAAATGATTTTTGTACAAAAATATACATTATGATGGCATAGTAGCAAAACCCCAAACTTGAATGAGTTTCAATTAAACAACTACATACATGTAGCTTCAACATGGGTTACATAATTTGCGAATATTCCAAACGTACACTTGCATAAAACTACCGCATGTAGTTTTTTATAATGAATAACATAATTCGAGAATATCCAAACGTATACAATATTCCAAATCGATAAGAATCATAGTAACGCACAAATATGGATTACTTTATTGCCACAAATCAAGTATACAAACCGACACAATTATTTGTTCATACCAAAATAATACTCTACTTACAATTGTGTGGCGAATTCTCCAATTTAGGGATTTGGAGATGCGATTCCTTGTTGATTTGATTTGTTTAGGTTGCTTTATGCTTTAGAATTTGCCTCCTAATCCTCTCTCCAATTGGCGGCTACTCTTAGTCGTTCCTCAGCAACATGACGGCTTTGTTCTTATTTTTGAATGAATAGATTAGGGTGAGTCTAGGGTCATTTTTATAGGGTTTATGAACTGATTAGGACCATTGATGTTGCTTGGATTGATCGTAGCCATTCACTCGAAAGAGAGACCAATTAGAGCCTGCCACCTAGCCCTAATGACAAAGCAAGCTTCTGAAAATCGGCCAAACACAGACCTGGCCAGCCAGGGCTAGACCAGACCTGGCCAGCAGGTCATTTTTGACCTGGGCGCACTTGGCAGGTGCGCCAGGTCAAAAATGTACTGGCGCACTTCACAGGTGCGCCAGTTCATTTTTGTTCTGGCGCACTTCCCAAGTGCGCCAGTGCATTCTGACCCTTCTCCGGTTTTTCGCCTAACTTCGTTCGTCCATAACTTCTTCATACGATATCTGTTTTTCGAAAACTCGGACTCTATTTCGCGTATTTTTCCGAGACGAACGCAATGGCGTATCCCGTTTCCCTTAGTTATTTGATTTGAAATTAATTATACTTTAATTTGTGAATTTCACAGTTATAGAACTCGCGGGGTGTTACACCCTTCTCTGAAACGTACGAGCTTAGAGGTTATATATTGCCAGAAATCAATGGTATGGTATGGATTGACAATGTGGCATGCTAAGATGCAAATGATCAAGGCTTATTGTTGAAAAGCAGAGCCTTGTGGTTGATGATCAAAGCACAGCTTTATTTAGCATAGCTTTGTGTAGCGATACTTCGCGAACCTCATGCCCCGGTATGAACCAGAAACGGGAGAAGGACCCCAGGGAGAATAGGTGTAATAACCTGGAAATCTGGGCCAATTTAAAAAATTTATTTTGGCAATTTTAGCGAATTTTGATTAATTAAAATGAATTATTTTAAATAATAACGACGGGAAATTTATTTTGAATAGAATTCGAACGAATATATTTATATAGATCGTCATTAGAATACAAATATTTATTTATATTTATAAAAGGAATTGAAAATGGCGCGATAGTTCGATAATTCAATTTCAAACTTCAATTGAATGTACCGGGTGCAAAACAATCCGGATTTTAGTGAAACCAAAAACATTAGGATCTATTTGTGAATATCTTTCCAACGAATCTGAAAGATTGAAATTTCATAGCGGGAATCAAAAGATATGTCCAGTTGAAAATTCTGAATAGTCGCTGGAATTTTTAGAGTTTGTATGTGACCCCGGTAAATTGAAATGCGCGTTCAAATTCAATATATAGAGTTATATGTTGATTTTACCGGAAACAAATCGAAAGGATCGAATCAGCCTATGATACATAGCCCATTGTGTTCGGAATGGGGGTAAAACGCTAGGGACGACAGTCAGTGGGTTCAATTTTGAGGTCGAAATAGAAAGTCAACTATTGGAGAATTAAATATAATATTAATTAAATTATAAAATCCCTCTTCTCTCCCTCACCCCTCTTCACTGTCGTGCAAAAATCAAAACAATAAAAAAAAACTGATGAACGCGAACCCTCCCTTCTCCAGGCGACGCCATCGCAGGACCCCCATCCCCTCGCCGCGCCTCCCATCGCCGAGCACACCCCTACTCGATCTCCGTCGAACCTCCAACCGCCACCCTCTTCGATTTTCCCCAAACCCTAACGCCCGCGCGAGCAAGCCCCACCGCGCCCCCACGTCCCTGCCACCGACCTCCACTGCCAGACCCCTTACCCGCGCGCCTCTCTCCTCCCCTCCTTTGTTCATCTCTGGACCTCTCTCCCCTCTCCCCTAATTCACGCGCAACTCCACTTCCAGACCCCCCCTCGAGTCCACAGCTCGACAGCGAGCAGCGAGCCCCTCCTTCAGACGACGGCAACAAACTTCTCCCCCTCTTGACCAGCTGTAAGTTTCTTAGTTTATTTTCATCTTCACTTTATTTTTATTTTAGTTAAATGTAATTAAAAATATAATCTTTATATTATATAAATATTAAAAATATGATTTTGATATTAGTAGACAATTAAAAATAAAATTTTTATATGAAGAAAGGGTTAAAAATATAATCTTTTATATTGTAGGGGTATAAAAATATAATCTTTTATATTATAGAGAAAGTAAAAATTCGATTTTTAAATATTGAATAGCAAAGTAAAAATTCGATTTTTATATATAGAATAGAGAAGTAAAAATGTGATTTTTATATATATGTAGTGAATACGGTCAAAGAAAGTGACAAGAGGCAAGAACGGTGAAGATTTCTACATAAGAAGAGTCGTGGGATTGGATTAGCAATTCTGTGAGAACTTCTCACCTTTTAATTTAATTTTTCTAGTTATAAATATATACTAGGATGCAGACGGTGTTTAGTAGCACCCGACACCCGTCGTCCACAGACCATGGACGGCTTGTATGCTTGTTTGTTTGATTTTGATGTGTAGTTGATTGTGTTATGTGATGTGAAATGAAATAAAATATTTATATAGTTGAAAATATTTTATAGTTAAAAATAGAATTTTTAACGGGTATATGAAATGAAATAAAAATAAACAGATCGGACGATTTGTTTATATACACACATTTGACTGATATTGATTGGGACGATAAATTTTACACGTCACCCAACTGCACAAATAAAATCTGTGTTTGATTGTTTGAAACCCCACACGGGTATTGGGATGATATTTGACGTACACTAATCCCAATAATTAGTTGTATGCCGATCGATTGATTGACAGGCTGCTATAAGTGTTTAATATTTATATTTGATGCTTATACAGTGTAGAATGCACTTTGGATGATGGTTGATTATTCATCGTTGTTATTGTGTACATGTGGTGTAGAAAATCCATATAATTAACATTATATGGTAATTGATTGGGCTTCATTCCAGTTTTGAATAGAAATATTTGAAAAAGAAATATTTGAAATAAAAATAGTTGAAATAGAATATTTGAAAATAAAAATATAGGAAGCCGTGTTGATTAGATTGACGCCATTTTGACGAGAACGATATTTATATCGATTTTATTCATTTTATAATGAATATCGAAAGTGATTTCAAAATCTGATATTTTGAAAAGAATTGGAATTCGAATTGAAATTGAATATAAATGAATTCGAATTGAAATTGAATATAAATGAATTCGAATTGAAATTGAATATAAATGAATTCGAATTGAAATTGAATTGAAAACGAACTGAAATTGAATTAGAAATCAATTTGAATTGAAATCGATTTGAAATGAATCTAAAACGAATTTGTAAGGGAAAATTCAATTTTGATTTGAATTTGAAAAAGAAGTTGAAATCGTTTTGAAAACAAATTTAAAACGATTTATAAAATTCGTTTCGAAAGGAAATCGACGAAGTATATATTATATATATAATATAATGGCCTGAATAGAACGCGCCGCGCAGCGGCAGTTCGCGAATTTCGACCATTGACTTCAAACGGATATTACGGGAGATCCGACCGTCGGATTCTCCTAAAACCGGAACTGTTGGGTTCATATCGAAAAGGGCTTTCTAACGAATATTAGAGATTTGAAATCTAACGGTTGGATTTGGAATTATGTCCAAATCAAATTTGGAAAAGGTCGCTATAAGTGCAGTTCGATGGCCGTTGATGGAAATCGACTGTAAGGGCCTTGATAAAATTATTAAAAATATCAATAATTTGTGTAAAATCATAAGAAATGATTTGGGAAGAATTGGGATGAAAAACTCCAAATATGAAAAGATAAAAATAAATTTTTATCGAAATGAACTAGTTTTGAACTAGAATTAAAATTCTATTTGTTTTTAAATAAATAAATCGAATTTGAAAAAGGGTTTATAAAAAATAACCAGAATTTCCAATGATTGCGTTGGAATGGATTGGAATCGAAATTGTCTTCGGAATATTTCGATGTTGGATTTCGTGATTATACAAATGTTGTTATGGAAATTTGAAAGATATATATATATATATATATATATATCGTTATTTCCAATACGATATCAGTTGATCGTAAAATTTGATATTGAATATAAGCCGATATATTTTCTATTCAGAGCCTTGTATTTAATATCAAATGTGATTTGGGTTTGTCGTGAATGGTGTCTTCATTAACGTTGTTCTTAAACCCAGTTGTAAAAAAGATTAAATCTTTTTGTTTAGATTTAATGAAGGGTACCAATTAAATGATATTTAATTGGAATTGAATTGGAATTGATTGTTGGGTTTATCGTGAACGGTGTTTTAAACAACATTTGTTCTTTAACCCGATAATTAATGGAATGTGATTTTGGGTTGTCGTGAACGGTATCTTTAATAATACTGTTCTTAGACCCAATGGAGTTAAGAAAATCAGAAATTAACTAAAGATTAGTTAATTTGAATGGTTTCTTGGGTATTGATCTGATGTTGGTTTCGGCCTTCGTGGTTAATACTTAGGGAATTGCTCACTTGTTAATTTACGGTTAGGGACTGATTGAAATGTGATGTGATATTGGATTTATCGTGAATCGTGTTTTAAATGACATTGGTTCTTTAACCCAGTTAAAGATTAAAACTAAGTGGAGTTTTAATGAATCTTTAATTAGATAGAAATGATCGAGAATGGAGTATCACCATTTTTGCTCCAGGCGATAGTTATATCTTTAATTAGATTTGAACGTGAAATGATAATTGAATTTACCGATAACACCATGGTGTTAGATAGGAAGTATGACCAGTTTTACTTCATGGGATGAATAGGTTGGGATTGGGAAATAAAATAAATGATTACTTCGGTGTGGTTCGCTAATCCTGACTAGTTTGAATTGATATTCAAAAGAAGATCAAAGAATAAATTTCAAGAATTTATCTTTGATAAAATTAATGGGAACCTTTCCCAAAGTATAAGAATATTTGAATAAAAGAATATTATGAATTGGAATGAGGCGTATGTTGTGTTTGTGTAACACTTTTATAATATATACGCGAGTTATTCAGAAAGACCGGGTTTATCCCATTCTGAATAACTGTTTCGACGTGGTGTCGAAGATGAAGACGGTGGTCGAAGACCGGAAGTCTTCACGTCGTTTGGGTGATTACTGATAATCTTGATTGGGCTGTACACCCAAGAAGATGGAAACAGTTGGTGATCGTCCAGACGTACTTGGAGATCGATGGATATGCGGGGTACTAGGTGCCTCCGGTTTTGTTCAGACCCAGAACGAACTTGTAAATGGACCGTGTGTCTGACATTGGATTTTATTCTGTGTTGATTGATTTCTATTAAATATATATTTGTTTAGCGGCGGAGAATTTATTCTCTTGCTTAACGCCCTTCTCTGAGACGTACGAGCTCAGGGGTTATATATTGATGGATATCAAACGCATGGAGTGAATTGCCTGTGTGGCGTGCTTAAGTGGCAATTGATCATGGCTTCTGTTGAAAAGCAAAGTCTTGTGGATGATGATCAAAGCAAGGCCTGTGTTGCATAGCTTTGTGTAACGTTGATTCGCGAGCCTCACACCCCGGTTTTGAACTAATAACGGGAGAAGGATCCAGGGAGGGCATGCGTTTCTTTCTAGCTAGGGTGGTGTCAGTGACCTACCAGCCCTGACATTTATATACTTTTCACCTGTGTGGTTGTTGCTGTTGCGAGGCGCCTCGGTTTGATCGGATGATCCGGGTCCGATGGGGTCATTCGTTGACTCGTTTACGCCCCAAAGGGCGGGGAAACGCAGTGTTCAGGCAATTTAATCCACATCGGTGGACCGGCCCTGTGGCTCCTAGGTGCAGTTGCGGCTGTAGCCTGAGGCTCGGGCTAAGGAGTCTCGATTTCGGTAGAGGACTATCTTTTGTCTCGGTTCACAGATGGAAACCCAATTTCCAAATACGTGATTTTGCGATTTTGATTGTATAACCTATATATGGCGACATAGTGGTATGGGGCATTCATGCCGCCTATGATTGATACTTATGATTTGAAATTGATTTCTTCACTTATAGCGATATAAAAGATTTGTTTTAACGTATCAAGCATGCTTTGGCTATTATAAGGGAAAACCATATCCTTTGGTTTGTGTTGCATTATGTGATGGGACCTGGGTCTTATAATAGCTTCATTTTTCTTTATTTAGCATTTCGCTGTTGTTTTATGCACTGGTATTCTTGGGAGGAAACCCGTTCCGTGTCATACGGCGTGGTCCCTTGATTTACCTAACTTGAAAATAAAGATTTATAACTGTTTTAGTTCTCACACCAGTCCCATGACTGACCTGGAGTTTATTGTTTTAACATAAACTCTGGGTGCCCTTATTTTGACACGGGCAGCTAGTAGTTTTGGTTTTGCAGATTTATATTCACAGGATCCTGGTTTACAGCTGGAACGATATCCGGAAAGCTTTGTATCCGTATATCTCTTCTAGTTGTGTATTGTATTATTTTTCGCTGCTATGTACTTAAATGTAATTTAAATCTCTGATATTTCTGTGTAATATTTATTCATACTCTGTATATTCTTGTAATCTGATGCATTGTTGTAATATACAATGAAATGTTCTTCCGTCTGCGTTCTATTTTGTGGCTTGTTCTCGAACTATCCGCGCTTTCCTTTACGGGGAAGTTACGGTTCTTCACAGTTGGTATCAGAGCTTTGGTTTACAAAGCTTAGAGAACAAGGCACATTAGAACCATACGAAAGAATTCATCAGATGTTGGATTAGTAATATCCAATGGGAATGACTCGTTAGAGATGGGATCAGTAGTATCCTAGGACGAGTGTGAAGAGTATATTTTTAAAATGAAAACAATTTTTGTTTTGAAAATTTAAATCAATTATTCGTATTTGATTATTTATTTATATGAATTTGGACAATCCAATATATAAAGATTTTGCATATATGTCTTGCAAACGTGTATTCGAAGTTTTAATGTATTGAATAGTTATAGAATCGCTCTCTAGTGCCCGGGGATAATTCTGGTGATGGGGCACCATCGCCAGTATTTATTTTCGAGTTTCGAAGGCGAGATTTTTATATATTTCCAATTGACTGGTGTGAGAACCGAAACTAGCTAGGGCTTATTGTTGTGAATTGACACCAAAAATGTGATTTTTGACTATATATCAAAGTTATGAATTTGAAAAGCTAATCAACTAATGGATTGATGGTTGTGTTGTGTGATTATTGGTTGATTAATTAAAATTTGTACCATATAGCCAAATTGAACCAAATATTGAATTGTATTGAAAATTAGTCGCATTTGCTTGCATATACATGTACTTACATTGAACAGGTCATAGCAAGGAGGCTAGAGCAGAGAATAAAATTTGTTTGCCCGACAAATAGGTACATGTTTATCATAATTTACTGTTTTGTTTGGGTGATGATGATTTTATGAGCCACTTGGCCTTTTCTTTTTCTTTTGAGATTAGAAGGCCTGCATGGCAATTTCGGGATTTTCCCATGCTCCCGGTGCAGGGGAGGTTATGGTGAAATTTTTTGAAAATTTAGGGTGTTAGCCAAATTTTTGAAAAATTTGAAAAGTTCTTAGAAACTGAAAAGTTGAAGAACTTAAGCCGTAGTCAAAATAATGAAAGTTGAGTTGATTAGTTAAACAACTTTCGGCTTCGTTCCTTTTCGGGGACGAAAAGTTTTAAGTGGGGGAGATTGTAATAACCCGGAAATCTGGGCCAATTTAAAATTTTTATTTTGGCAATTTTAGCGAATTTTGATTATTTAAAATGAATTATTTTAAATAATAATGACTGGAAATTTATTTTGAATAGAATTCGAACGAATATATTCATATAGATCGTCGTTAGAATATAAATATTTATTTATATTTATAAAAGGAATTGAAAATGGCGCGGTAGTTCGATAATTCGATTTCAAACTTCAATTGAATGTACTGGGTGCAAAACAATCCGGATTTTAGTGAAACCAAAAACATTAGGATCTATTTGTGATATCTTTCCAAGAATCTGAAAGATTGAAATTTCATAGCGGGAATCAAAAGATATGTCCAGTTGAAAATTCTGAATAGTCGCTATGGAATTCAAGCCCTTAAAAATGGGAATCTTGCAAACGACCTCGGATTTCGACGAAACCACTTTTGTTCGATCCGCGATGTCAAGTTATTGCTAGATTCCAAATTTCATAATTTTTCGAGTCAATATGTGAGCGTGGCAAAGGAAAACGCGTTTGACCAGTTTCAGTTGATTTTAATCGACTGGAAAATGGCCATTTTTCCAACGGTCTCAGAATTCGATGAAACTAGTTTTGTTAGGACCGTATCGTCAATACGAAGCTATGAAATATTTCTCTGGAATTTTTAGAGTTTGTATGTGACCCCGGTAAATTGAAATACACGTTCAAATTCAATATATAGAGTTATATGTTGATTTTAACGGAAACAGATCGAAACCATCGAATCAGCCTACGATACATAGCCCATTGTGTTCGGAATGAGGGTAAAACTATAGGAATGACAGTCAGTGGGTTCAATTTTGAGGTCGAAATAGAAAGTCAACTATTGGAGAATTAAATATAATATTAATTAAATTATAAAATCCCTCTTCTCTCCCTCACCCCTCTTCACTGTCGTGCAAAAATCAAAACAATAAAAAGAAGAAAAAACTGATGAACGCGACCCCTCCCTCCTTCAGGCAACGCCATCGCAGGACCCCCATCCCCTCGCCGCGCCTCTCATCGCCGAGTACACCCCCACTCGATCGCCATCGAACCTCCAACCGCCACCCTCTTCGATTTTCCCCAAACCATAACGCCCGCGCGAGCAAGCCCCACCGCGCCCCCACGTCCCTGCCACCGACCTCCACTGCCAGACCCCCTACCCGCGCGCCTCTCTCCTCCCCTCTCCCCTATTTCACGCGCAACTCCACTTCCAGACCCCCCCTCGAGTCCACAGCTCGACAGCGAGCCCCTCCTGCAGACAACGACAACAAACTTCTCCCCCTCTTGACCTGCTGTAAGTTTCTTAGTTTATTTTCATTTTCATTTTATTTTAGTTAAATGTAGTTAAAAATATAATCTTTATATTATAGAAATATTAAAAATATGATTTTGATATTAGTAGACAATTAAAAATATAATTTTTATATGAAGAAAAGGTTAAAAATATAATCTTCTATATTGTAGGGGTATAAAAATATAATCTTTTATATTATATTGAAGGTAAAAATTCAATTTTTAAATATTGAATAGCAAAGTAAAAATTAGATTTTTATATATATAATAGAGAAGTAAAAATGTGATTTATATATATATATGTAGTGAATATGGTCAAAGAAAGTGACAAGAGGCAAGAACGGTGAAGATTTCTACATAAGAAGAGTCGTGGGATTGGATTAGCAATTCTGTGAGAACTTCTCACCTTTTAATTTAATTTTTCTAGTTATAAATATATACTAGGATGCAGACGGTGTTTAGTAGCACCCGACACCCATCGTCCACAAACCATGGACGGCTTGTATGCTTGTTTGTTTGATTTTGATGTGTAGTTGATTGAGTGATGTGATGTGAAATGAAATAAAATATTTATATAGTTGAAAATATTTTATAGTTAAAAATAGAATTTTTAACCGGTATATGAAATGATATAAAAATAAACAGATCGGACGATTTGTTTATATACACACATTTGACTGATATTGATTGGGACGATAAATTTTACACATCGCCCAACTGCACAAATAAAATCTGTGTTTGATTGTTTGAAACCCCACACGGGTATTGGGATGATATTTGACGTACACTAATCCCAATAATTAGTTGTATGTCGATCGATTGATTGACAGGCTGCTATAAGCGTTGAATATTTATATTTGATGCTTATACAGTGTAGAATGCACTTTGGATGATGGTTGATTATTCATCGTTGTTATTGTGTACATGTGGTGTAGAAAATCCATATAATTAACATTATATGGTAATTGATTGGGCTTCATTCCAGTTTTGAATAGAAATATTTGAAAAAGAAATATTTGAAATAAAAATAGTTGAAATAGAATATTTGAAAATAAAAATATAGGAAGCTGTGTTGATTAGATTGACGCCATTTTGACGAGAACGATATTTATATCGATTTTATTCATTTTATAATGAATATCGAAAGTGATTTCAAAATCTGATATTTTGAAAAGAATTGGAATTCGAATTGAAATTGAATATAAATGAATTCGAATTGAAATTGAATATAAATGAATTCGAATTGAAATTGAATATAAATGAATTCGAATTGAAATTGAATTGAAAACGAACTGAAATTGAATTAGAAATCAATTTGAATTGAAATCGATTTGAAATGAATTTAAAACGAATTTGTAAGGGAAAATTCAATTTTGATTTGAATTTGAAAAAGAAGTTGAAATCGTTTTGAAAACAAATTTAAAACGATTTATAAAATTCGTTTCGAAAGGAAATCGACGAAGTATATATTATATATATTATATATATAATATAATGGCCTGAATAGAACGCGCCGCGCCGTGGTAGTTCGAGAATTTCGACCATTGACTTCAAACGGATATTACGGGAGATCCGACAGTTGGATTATCCTAAAACCAGAACCATTGGGTTCGTATCGAAAAGAGCTTTCTATCGAATATTAGAGATTTGTAATCTAACAGTTGGATTTGGAATTATGTCCAAATCAAATTTAGAAAAGGTCGCTATAAGTGCAGTTCGATGGCCGTTGATGGAAATCGACTGTACGGGCCTTGGTAAAATTATTAAAAATATCAATAATTTGTGTAAAATCATAAGAAATGATTTGGGAAGAATTGGGATGAAAAACTCCATATTTGAAAAGATAAAAATAGATTTTTATCGAAATGAACTAGTTTTGAACTAGAATTAAAATTCTATTTGTTTTTAAATAAATAAATTGAATTTGAAAAAGGGTTTAAAAAAAATAACCAGAATTTCCAATGATTGCATTGGAATGGATTGGAATCGAAATTGTCTTCGGAATATTTCGATATTGGATTTCGTGATTATACAGATGTTGTTATGGAAATTTGAAAGATATATATATCGTTATTTCCTATACGATATCTGTTGATCGTAAAATTTGATATTGAATATAAGCCGATATATTTTCTATTCAGAGCCTTGTATTTAATATCAAATGTGATTTGGGTTTGTCGTGAATGGTGTCTTCATTAACGCTGTTCTTAAACCCAGTTGTGAAAAAGATTAAATCTTTTTGTTTAGATTTAATGAAGGGTACCAATTAAATGATATTTAATTGGAATTGAATTGGAATTGATTTTTGGGTTTATCGTGAACGGTGTTTTAAATAACATTTGTTCTTTAACCCGATAATTAATGGAATGTGTGAACGGTATCTTTAATAATACTGTTCTTAGACCCAATGGAGTTAAGAAAATCAGAAATTAACTAAAGATTAGTTAAGTTGAATGGTTTCTTGGGTATTGATCTGATGTTGGTTTCGACCTTCGGGGTTAATACATAGGGAATTGCTCACTTGTTAATTTACGGTTAGGGACTGATTGAAATGTGATGTGATATTGGGTTTATGGTGAAACGTGTTTTAAATGACATTGGTTCTTTAACCCAGTTAAAGATTAAAACTAAGTGGAGTTTTAATGAATATTTAATTAGATAGAAATGATCGAGAATGGAGTATCACCAGTTTTGCTCCAGGCGATAGTTAAATCTTTAATTAGATTTGAACGTGAAATGGTAATTGAATTTACCGATAACACCGTGGCGTTAGATAGGAAGTATGACCAGTTTTACTTCATGGGATGAATAGGTTGGGATTGGGAAATAAAATAAATGATTACTTCGGTGTGGTTCGCTAATCCCGACTAGTTTGAATTGATATTCAAAAGAAGATTAAAGAATAATTTTCAAGAATTTATCTTTGCTAAAATTAATGGGAACCTTTCCCAAAGTATAAGAATATTTGAATAAAAGAATATTATGAATTGGAATGAGGCGTATGCTGTGTTTGTGTAACACTTTTATAATATATACGCGAGTTATTCAGAAAGACCGGGTTTATCCCATTCTGAATAACTGTTTCGACGTGGTGTCGAAGATGAAGACGGTGGTCGAAGACCGGAAGTCTTCACGTCGTTTGGGTGATTACTGATAATCTTGATTGGGCTGTACACCCAAGAAGATGGAAACAGTTGGTGATCGTCCAGACGTACTTGGAGATCGATGGATATGCGGGGTACTAGGTGCCTCCGGTTTCGTTCAGACCCAGAATGAACTTGTAAATGGACTGTGTGTCTGACATTGGATTTTATTCTGTATTGATTGATTTCTATTAAATATATATCTGTTTGGCGGCGGAGAATTTAGTCTCTTGCTTAACGCCCTTCTCTGAGACGTACGAGCTCAGGGGTTATATATTGATGGATATCAAACGCATGGAGTGAATTGCTTGTGTGGCGTGCTTAAGTGGCAATTGATCAAGGCTTCTATTGAAAAGCAAAGTCTTGTGGCTGATGATCAAAGCAAGGCCTGTGTGGCATAGCTTTGTGTAACGTTGATTCGCGAGCCTTATACCCCGGTTGTGAACTAAAAACGGGAGAAGGATCCAGGGAGGGCATGCGTTTCTTTCTAGCTAGGGTGGTGTCAGTGACCTACCAGCCCTGACATTTATATACTTTTCACCTGTGTGGTTGTTGCTGTTGCGAGGCGCCTCGGTTTGATCGGACGATCCGGGTCCGATAGGGTCATTCGTTGATTCATTTACGCCCCAAAGGGCAGGGAAACGCAGTGTTCAGGCATTTTAATCCACATCGATGGACCGGCCATGTGGCTCCTAGGTGCAGTTGCGGCTGTAGCCTGAGGCTCGGGCTAGAGAGTCTCGAATTCGGTAGAGGACTATCTTTTGCCTCGGTTCACAGATGGAAACCCAATTTCCAAATACGTGATTTTGCGATTTTGATTGTATAACCTATATATGGCGACATAGTGGTATGGGGCATTCATGCCGCCTATGATTGATACTTATGATTTGAAATTGATTTCTTCACTTATAGTGATATAAAAGATTTGTTTTAACGTATCAAGCATGCTTTGGCTATTATAAGGGAAAACCCTATCCTCTGGTTTGTGTTGCATTGTGTGATGGGACCTGGGTCTTATAATAGCTTCATTTTTCTTTATTTAGCATTGCGTTGTTGTTTTATGCACTGGTATTCTTGGGAGGAAACCCGTTCCGTGTCATACGGCGTGGTCCCTTGATTTACCTAACTTGAAAATAAAGATTTATAACTGTTTTAGTTCTCACACCTGTCCCATGACTGACCTGGAGTTCATTGTTTTAACCTAAACTCTGGGCGTCCTTATTTTGACATGGGCAGCTAGTAGTTTTGGTTTTGCAGATTTATATTCACAGGATCCTGGTTTACAGCTGGAACGATATCCGGAAAGCTTTGTATTCGTATATCTCTTCTAGTTGTGTATTGTATTATTTTCTGCTGCTATGTACTTAAATGTAATTTAAATCTCTGATATTTCTGTGTAATATTTATTTATTCATACTCTGTATATTCTTGTAATCTGATGCATTGTTGTAATATACAATGAAATGTTCTTCCGTCTGCGTTCTATTTTGTGGCTTGTTCTCGAACTATCCGCGCTTTCCTTTACGGGGAAGTTACGGGTCTTCACAATAGGCGTTTCTTTCTAGCTAGAAGTGGTGTTTGGGTTTTACAAGCCCAGATATTTTTACTAATGTGGATGACAAAAAGCGAGGTACCTCGGATTTGAGTCCCTAGTGGCTCTATTTATTCCCCCATAGGGCAAGGAGACGTATTGTTCAAGCATAACTAATCCACTAACATATTTGTAGACAGGCCCTAGCGTGCCTAAGGGCTCACCTGAGTCTGAATCCTAAGACATGGGCTAGATTGTCTCGAATTCGGTAAGGATGATCCCTTGCCTTGGTTCATGATGGAAATCCAACTTCCAATACGACACCATGCGGTTTTGATTGTATAACTAGTATGGCGACATAATATATGGTAGCTACGCCGTCTGTGATTGATATACTATAATTGAAATGTTTTTGAGGCATATATACACTAATAGTAATACCAAATCCGTTTTTATCGTATCAAGCATTTTTGACCATTATAAGGTAAAATTCTATCCTCCAATTTGCGTTGCATTGTGTAATGGGACTTGAGTCTTATAACGGTTTCATTTTTCTAAAAAGCATTGCGTTGTTTAACGATTTACTTTGTTTTATGCACTCGCAATCCAATGGGGTAAACCCGTTCCGCATTAGCGGTGTGGTCCTGTGATTAGCCTTATTATTATTATAAGATAAGTTAAGTAAGATTTCTCATACCAGTCCCATGACTGACTCGTAGTTTGTTTCACTTTGCAAACTCGAGTGCCCTATTTTCCACATGGGCAGTCGAGTGGCTTGTTTTGCAGATATTTATCTTTTAAGCAGGATTCTGGATCGAAGCTTAAAGCTGTGTCCAGAGCGTTGATAGTGTTCCGCTGCATTGTATTAAGTTTGTTGTAAATTAATCTTCCGCTGTATTATATTCGATGTGCTCTGATATTCCGTACTTTGATATAACATTATTATGATGTGATAAAAGTCTTCGGTTATTTATTCTAATGTGTTGTATGCCCAAAGTTAGTGTATCCGGCGAATTCCTGTGAGGGGATTTTCGGGTCATTACATCTTCCAAGTGACTCATTCCCCAAACACTGCGAGCAACTGAAGATTTGAGCATGAGTCGCTCGAGATCACATCATCTAATTCAAAGCTGATATTTCAAAACTATGCATGGTCGATTGCCTCAGTCTTGCCCGAAGATTGGCGATTTAAAGGTTTGGAACACTCAAGCCTAGATGCTGATTGATTTTCTGTGCACCATGCTTTTATCCCCGATGTGGGATCGAAGGCATATCAATGGATTTATGAGATATGAATATCCCCAAGCAGCCATATCCAATTTCCTACTGTGGAAAGTATGATAGTTTATATAAGTTTAGATCCAAAGTTCTTCTGCCAATTACTGCCCTAACACTAACGAAATGATGTGCTACCATTAGTGGTGTAGACGTGACTATCTGACATTCAATCCTTGCCCTTGCCATAGGGGTAAGAAGGCGATTCAAAGGAGATGCCACCTTGTCATTCACTTACAGTATCTACCTAACCGCCTTTGCCATTTCAAGACCCCGTTCTAGGTCTAATCATTCTTGGAACAGCCTCCCTACGATAGTTCAGGAAGATATCGTTTGTCAGCTAAAGTCTTTTGCAGCCATCCCCTGGTAGAAACAAGATAAGGAAAAATGGACCAGTAATCTACATGCAATGCCATTTTCGCTCCAAATGATATTCATTCCTTTAATAGGATTACTCTTTAACTATGACTCTTATATTTGCATGCCTTATGAGTTATTGATGTAGTTAACTCAGATGAATTAATATGTGGATGGTATAGGTACCCCGAATTTGATACCGATCAGATTTCTAACACCCGCATATAGCTATGGAACAAAATCATAATGAGCTCGACTGAACTACTCGTGTATAAAGCCACGCCTTCCATCTAAAGAAAGATGTATAGCTCAAGGTGGATCCGAGATGACCATCCAATCCTTGGCTCACACGTGGTAGACCACAAGACAGTTGCACATAAATCTTCGAATTGCGAAGTTGGAGTTCATCTCCAGATGGACGCATTGTGACCATCTATATGTCTCAATCTTATCCTCGATGCCCCCGGATTACATGAATCTTGATAGAGGGAGCAACAACTCCCATTAAAATCCTTATTTTTCAATCATGCAATTTACTTTCGTATCCTTCCTGAATTGTTGACATGAATGATGTAGGTAACCGAAGTTCGGTGCCAATCACTCCTCCCATAGATTGATCGGAGGAACACAAAGCTTTGGCGAACGTCTTTTGACTGTTTACCCGACTAACTCTAATCCTCAGAGTTTGGATAGAATTATGAATCTAGGACGAGTGGGATGGGCGCGCCATGATTAGAGACCACTCGATTTGTGACTCTAACTCTCATGACTTGAGGGAGAGTATAAGGGACGATATTACGACGTCTTCTTAAGCCTCATCCTCTGAGTTGACGGGACAAAAGGTAATTGATTCTTGTAGATATACACCTCTACCTATAAATCCGAGATTATAAGGTAGCGCCTCGACAAGTGTGATCCGATCGCTTGCCTGAAAAGCTCCATCCGCCAGAGTGAATCGTGGAGTATGGGCTACAACCAACTTCGAGAACGACACTCGAGACGGCAGAATCCCACAATTTGAACAAGAGTATAGAAGGAACGCCGAGGCGAATGACATGACAGTTCGCATAGAAAACTCTAACTCTCATGATCCGAGTGTAACACCCCACATCCGTTAAGGTCACTCACAAAGGGAATGCCATAACTTCAATGGAGCATTATGGGTACTGGAACAGAAATATTACAAGACAGACATATATAAAACAGCGGAAAGTAAAGTATGAGTACTTCAAATCATTTATTAAATATAATTGTTTACAATAAAAGCCCATCAACTTCCAATACCTAATTACATAGCTAAAATATCTGTCTTGCTCAAAAACAAAGAAGCATAAAAATCTAAGCCGTACATGAAAGAGCCTTGGAGCTTGGTAAGATCTGAACTAAGCTGTATTCCCACCCTGCGAACCTAGAGGGGGAGGGGGGAGAAACAGAAGAAAAAGAGGCGAAACAAAACGGGTCAGTCATAAAGACTGAGTAAGTCCTAGTGACTTTCAACATCAAAACATGTAAAGATAACATGGCATGAATAAACTAAAAATAAACATAAGCATGATGACAAGTTAAGATACAGGCACGATGAATCAAGTATAACATCCTATAATTCCTATCAAGAGTAGCATCACAAGGTTCCTACCAAGTATCACATCACAAGGTTTCTATCAATTAAAACATCGCAAGATGTAACGACCCGGGGAAAAGAACGACAATTGGGTTCTCGACAACAATACATAAACCCGTATCACTTGCCAAAAACCCAAGTATCGAACCCCCAGATTGTCATGAGAAAGAAGTTAGAAGGTGAGAATAGAAAGGAAGAAATATTAGAATAGAAGAAAGAAGAAAAACACATCAGAATCTCACAGCGGAACGAATAAAATATAATATCAAATCCCTTTATACAAAGAAACGGTATATACATACCAATCATCAGAGTACAGCATATATACCAATCACAGCGGAATATAACTAGCGGTGAAGCCGCCTGCTTCTAGCTCCTGAATCTCCAAGTGAAACCTAACCTGGAACATACTCGGTCTGACCCGAGCACATTTGATTTAAAACAAAATACACCGGGTCAGTCTGGAATACTATCAGTGATAAATTCACATAACACACACTGGGTTAACTTTGGAAAATTCTTTCGGAATCAAAGGATAATAGTAAGACCAGTCCACACATAAACACGGACGGTTTTTACCTTACTATAACCCAAAACAGTTTTTGAAATCATAGCTTGCTCTGGTATTATCATAATGTCTAAATACAAATAAATACCAATCTAGAGGAACGCTTGCATCTCACGCTCCCCATATATAGTATACAATCGAAAACCGCGGGCGCTTATTGGATATTGGATTTCCAACTTGACAAGGTATGGGACCACCTTCCGCACGTGTATCTCTAGAGGCGAATACACTGGGTTCAACAAGAACTTCTTGCAACCCGGCCCTCACATGACCGACCACTCATTTCGCTTGAGTGTGCCGAATGTATATCACCGACGGTTGGGATCAGCAACCGCCACCCGAATAGGGTCAGCATCGAAACATAGATTAAAGAAGCAATAGGAATTTCTCTAGATAGGTGATCATACATCCTAATGGGTGCGACCCACATAGCCATGCTGCCTGCCCGATTTTTGTCATTTCCCGGTTGATGAGGCTTGAGGCTAGAATCTCTTTTCAACATCTGGCCACCATTCACATTGAATGCCACATCGTCAGATCCGCCAGATCACACTTGATTGACGTCCACAAACACACTCTAGCTGTCAGGCTAGAGAATAACCATTTCTCCGCCATCAACTATGGTACGTTTGGAGAAATCAACACATGTAATTCCTTTGGAAATACTCTGTCAGACATCCGTCCATACATGTCATCCAGGATCAGGATGAACCGAAGGTACTCTCCTACTGCATCTCATATAGGAATCACCCCATGGATCAGTAGTGAGTAGTCCTTGTAAATCCGTGGATTCAACCACGACAGAATCACAAATCGAATAACTCTGGTTGCAATCCAGAGAGATTCTACCAGTGGTCCTTCCGCTTATGAAGATCCACGGTCTTCACTTGCTCCGTCTTCAATTGACGTCTTCACGTACTTGTTGGTCAGAATGGTATTCGAATATAAATTCGATCCCGGTCTTTCCGAACCAACAATCGTATTGGTCTGGTTTGATAGTCGGTGTTTTAACTATCAAAATAACAGTGTTTTCAAACATCACAACAAATGAGTACACTGGTTCAGTATTCAACATCACTTGGTCTTTAACACTGATTTACTTTTTGGTTAAATTAAACCTCTAACTCTTTAATATTCAAAAATACGATATTTGAATCTCTAATTCGCTTTAACTCTAATTGATTAACTAATACTTGACTTAATTCCATTCGCTTGACTCTAGATCACAGCGATCACAAATGGTTACGCCTGATTGCCTCAGGAAACATCCGACCGCCGTAGGCTATCTGCAGCCCTGCGAATTACGCTAGCAGTCGTACGAAATGGAACTTTTCCTAAATAACTTTGTTTGGCTATCTCTACCTATATTCGATCAACTCTAATTGACCAACAATTGGTTACTATGATTTGAAAACACATTCTTATTTCCTTTGAAACTAATAGCGTAATATTATTTAATTTCCAAAATCTTGCATCAGAGTTTGATATTCCTCGTATAGGATAAAACCCATCTCAACACTTCACTCGTTCCAAACTAATACTAGTCCTTGATAATAGGGAAGCCAACCAAGTTGGGGTATTGTAGTTACCTCTCAGACCTTAGTCGACAGCTTTCTTACCTCAGACTAATATCAGCTTGAAACTTAACCACTTCTCAAATCTTATTTGCTATCTGGGTTTCAAATTTGGTTTTAAAAACCGTTTCTTACATTTGAAACCCCGCTTAAGACTTCCACTACTTAATTTCTTAATTAAGTACATATTTACCAAACACACTTTAACCAATTCTTCCACTCATGACCTTTTGATTCATAATATAAATCATTGGTCAAATATTTTGGTTCCATCTAATTAGACATTTTATAATAACCCTTTTTGATTTCAAATGCTGGTTTAAAACCGTTGTTTACATTTGACTCTCGTTAAAAACCCTTTTTACTTCATACCTTTATTTAAGTAATACCCATTAAAAACACCACCTTAACTGCAAATATTCTTTTATTTATACCCTTTGGTTTATAATTTAAACCCCTCGTCAAATAGTTTGGTTCCATTTATTTGAACCTTCTTATGATAAACTTTTGTCGCCATTTTTGGCCCAACCTCATCGTAAATTTAACGCTTGTTAATTGAATTCCTATTTGTCAAACTTTGTTTGAAACTTGGACTTACAAATCCTTTTAATAAAATCCTTACTTGGCATTTAATTGAATTCACTACTTTATCATTTGAAATAAAGAATAATTAGCTTTAACCTCTATTATATCAAAATATGGTTAACTTAAATCTTGGCCCAAAGTAGCATTTTTATCATGTTTACAAACTTACTCGATAAAAATCAAGGTTATTAACAATAACCAATTCTTTAGATTATAGTTAATCGAAGATTAACTAATATCCAAAACTATTCGTTAAACTTTAACGAATACTTAACCCATATTTATTTTCCTTTGTCCATTCCACTCGAAACGGTGGTTTTACCAACCATACACTTCAGTTAACGATTAACTGAATTCCCACTGTCATTTCCCTTTTCCTAAATTAATTAATTAACATAATTAATTAAAGTCACCTTTTTATTGTTTAAAACAATTACTCTGTTTTACCAGCTTGTCGGTAAATCCCTTGGGTTCTACTTTTACAACTGGTCTGAACTAGTTGAATAATTTCCTTATAACTTGATTTAACTATTTATTTATAATTCCTATTTTTATTAGTTATATGAAATAACTAACAACTATAATCCAGTTATAAATAAATTGATAACTTCAAGAACACGTCAATTCACTTATCAGCCGAACGACGTTAAAACCACCCATTAAGGCCATTTACTGCCAATTAACAAATCAACACTGTCGTTTGATTTTAAACACAACACCGGTGAATATATATATTCAACCATCACACACAAACAGGGTTTGGTGTCAGTCAAAGCAAACAATTCATGTATGTGCACAACAACCAAAAATACAGTTTATTTGAGGAATCCGGTCGGATTCCTCCAACCTGTCCTTCTCTGCATCACAGATGTCAGTTGATAACAATATACAAGTTAAATAAACAATCAACTGCAATCAAACAGATAATAACAACCAAAATTGCATCCATTGCATCCAAACAGCCAATTTAAACAGTAAACTGTAAAGTATATTTAACTGTGAATGTACCACATCACAGTATTCCAGAAGGTGTGAGAATTAACTCACCAGAGTTTGTTCTGGTCTACGGTTGACGCGTTTGTCGCTTTTAATCTGAACCGACTGTCCAAAATTAGCTGAATTTTCAATGGTGTCGGATTGACTCCTAGTCAGTGCCATCGGGTAGGTCTCGTCCCTGCGATCCCAAGGCATCTTGTTTCGTTAAATTTCGTTATCGTATGCAAAAGTTATGCTATTTCAAAGCTTATACAATTTAAACGGTTTTAATTCATTAATTAATTAAATAATAAACCTTAATCACCTTAATTATGTGCTGACTGGGCTGCCACGTCATTCTTGGATGGAACAAAACGCGTCTTCCTATAGCTATTTTCTCAATCCCGTATCCTCCTCTTCAACACCCACGACTTCCTCCCTTCACCTACAACACAACCCAAACAACCACCTGCCGCGCCGCCTACGTGGCACCGGAGCACCACCCGCTTACCTCCCCGACACCGCACCACCGAGACCCCACCTCGCCTGAAGCGACGCGCCCCGAAACCCCTCCGACTGCCTGAAATCGTGAAAAGCCCCAATCATGTTTATCCACCAAATTCACCCACCTCAGGCCGTTATCGATGACTGGACCACCTCCAATCGAACCACCTCGCTACCCCCGTCTGATTCCCCCAGGCGCGCGACCCCAGCTCCGCCTGACAACGCCGGAAAACACCCCATCTCCGACCGTGCTTCAAAGAACGAACCCAAAAACCACGTCCACGTTCATCATCTGATTTCTCCGACCACTCGCAACCGTACGACCTGAGACCCCTGCCAAATCGAAGCCCCGCTTCTCTACTTTAATTCCCCTAAGGTCCCAGTCTCTGAAATCAACCACAGCTCGCGAGTTTTGGCCACAAACGACGACTGTCCTTTGCTTTTCTTCGCGGTTTCCGGCCACCAGGGTCGACGAAACCACTCCAACTTTTTGCTGTAGGTAGAGAATGAGCCGATCTACAACTTTTGCTTTGGTTGCCATAACAAATTCTCGACGGATTGTGAAATATAATTGTTTTTGCATTTAGGGTCTTATTTGCAAATTTACCAAGAAGAAGAGGATGAGGGCTGGAAATTAGGGTAGGGAAGGGTATATATAGGTGAAATATATATAATTTAATTTGATTTGACAACCGATGTTGACTAGCGATATTTTATTTCGTACCTATCGCATTTTCTGAACGTTGTTATTCGCTGCTGCACTCACATACGAACCCCGTTCGAGACGCGACTGGACGGTGTAGTATATTTTGACGATACGGTCCTAACGAAACTTGTTTCGTCGAATTCCGTGCTCGTATGCTCAAACAGCGTTTGTATACGTCCAATTTGATCGGTTTATTTTACATTTTATTTTGCCACGCTCACAGAATAACCCCGATTGACGCGCCGTCGGAAAATCTAGCAATAATTTACTGATACGGTCCCAAAAAAATTTGTTTCGTTGAAAACAGAGGTCGTTTGAAAAATGTCCCTTTTGAACTGGCCAATTTGAATTAAAATAACCCAATTTTAAAGTACTTCAATATAATATTATTAAAATATTGCAGTTGGCCATACACGACCAGAATTTGATGTATTACCAAGGAAAAATATCTCGGGTTGAAACCCAAGCCAAATCGATATTCAAAATATTTAAAAATCGTTAATTTATATAACTGCAGCGCTATATATATAAAAGGAATTCTGGCGCTGCTTTTCTGAAAATTTGATTTGGACATAAAACAAAATCTACCCGACGAAAACTGGATTTTTCTCTGCCGCTGGAAAGATATCGCCAAGCCGGTCCCAACGTTTCTTGTTTCGAGGAAATCCGACTTATTTTGAACCCGGGACGACCCCTTGAAGTTCAAAACGCCAAAACGCGAACTGCCGCGCCCCTGCAGTTCGTTATTTAATTAAATTTTAAACCTTATCGCGCGATCGTCGTCAACTGCGCGATATCGTCGATATATTTGAAATACATACCATATTTGACCATTTTAAATTGCCCGGTCATCCTGTATTGCCAACACAACATTTTCTGGCCGGTCTGGAATTAAATATTATTTTATTATTTATTTAAATAATAAATTCCAATTTAAATCGATAAATTCGATTATTTAAATTCAAAACCATATTTTAAATAATTAAAATATTTAAAATAACCTGAATAAATATGCAAAAAAATACGGGTCGTTACATTCCTTCCCCCTTAAAATAATTTCGTCCTCGAAATTGCTAGGTAGAAGAATGTCGTCTACTATTATCCTTTCCAAAAGGAATTAACTCAAAAATTCGAATTCAATTTCAAACTGACCCAACTGGTTTTAAAATCAATTTATTTCAACTAAAAGGATTTCCCCAAAAATTTCCAAAAATTTCTAACTCCTTAAATTTTAGAAAAATTTCGGCAGAGTCTCCCCTGCACGGAGGACATCTGCAATATTGCAGGTTCAAGAAATATGTATACATCGACTCTCAAGGTCGGAAAAAATTCAAAATCCAAACTCAAAACCCCAAACAAAACCAAAATTTTCATATTCGCGTAAGCGTACCTTTTGGCGAGCGTTATACGCGATAATCGATATTTTTATTCGAGCTTGCTTAATTACTTTGCAGCTCTTATCCCATCTGGATTCAAATAACTCCAGAATTTCTTATCTGGTTGGGTTTAAAGCTGAACTGGCGCTTTACACCTGTTCTCAACTCAAACAACTTATCAGTTATCCACAAATGTTAATTATATTCGATACATCCATATCATTTCACCCTAACCAATTTTGCACACAGTTCAACCCATACGAGATTAGTTATTATTACTTCTAATCAAGTTTTTAACAAATCCAAATTTTCTTTAATTACCCATTCGGATTTATCACTCTGGGTTGATTATCCAACTTATTTACTTCAGATTGGGTTTTAACTTGTCTATTCATATTCAGATTTATATTCAAGTAATCACAACACAAATCCAAACATATCACACAACCAACCAACACTGCAACAATTCAACCAAATCATTCGGGTTTAACATTTCTGTTTCTTATTTGGTTTCACTTTGGATTCATGTATTCCAATGTCAATTTATTCATATAAATTTGATTACTTATTCAATTATTCAGTTCGATTACCAAATTCCAAAGGTATTTTATTCCATTCCATTATTATATCCAAATTTTGATTTAACTCGACTTATCCAAGGTAAGTCGTATTCCATATTTGATTTAAATTCCATCCAAATCAATCCGGCAATCAGATATTTCAAAAATTCAATCAAATAGCTTTCTTTTTATAGAAAATATGCTTTGGATAAAATTATTTCATTTACCCACTTTTCAAAACAATATTGTATCGAATTGCTTTGTTCGAGAGTTTAGAAACACCTATCGATACAGTTGTACACCCTGCATCGACCAGAATTCATAAACCACTCAACAAACCAATCAATACAATATAAAACCATTTTACATCAAATCTACAAATACGCTCTCTCGTATATATACACCCAAACTCAATCTAGGATACTGCTGACCCCATCTCTATTGAGTCACCACAGAGCCAAGGTTATCACTAAACTAATAGCTCTGATACCACTGTAATGCCCCGGGGAAAAGAACGACAATTGGGTTCTCGACAACAATACATAAACCCGTATCACTTGCCAAAAACCCAAGTATCAAACCCCCAGATTGTCATGAGAAAGAAGTTAGAAGGTGAGAATAGAAAGGAAGAAATATTAGAATAGAAGAAAGAAGAAGAACACATCAGAATCTCACAGCGGAACGAATAAAATATAATATCAAATCCCTTTATACAAAGAAACAGTATATACATACCAATCATCAGAGTACAGCATATATACCAATCACAGCGGAATATAACTAGCGGTGAAGCCGCCTGCTTCTAGCTCCTGAATCTCCAAGTGAAACCTAACCTGGAACATACTCGGTCTGACCCGAGCACATTTGATTTAAAACAAAATACACCGGGTCAGTCTGGAATACTATCAGTGATAAATTCACATAACACACACTGGGTTAACTTTGGAAAATCCTTTCGGAATCAAAGGATAATAGTAAGACCAGTCCACACATAAACACGGACGGTTTTTACCTTACTATAACCCAAAACAGTTTTTGAAATCATAGCTTGCTCTGGTATTATCATAATGTCTAAATACAAATAAATACCAATCTAGAGGAACGCTTGCATCTCACGCTCCCCATATATAGTATACAATCGAAAACCGCGGGCGCTTATTGGATATTGGATTTCCAACTTGACAAGGTATGGGACCACCTTCCGCGCGTGTATCTCTAGAGGCGAATACACTGGGTTCAACAAGAACTTCTTGCAACCCGGCCCTCACATGACCGACCACTCATTTCGCTTGAGTGTGCCGAATGTATATCACCGACGGTTGGGATCAGCAACCGCCACCCGAATAGGGTCAGCATCGAAACATAGATTAAAGAAGCAATAGGAATTTCTCTAGATAGGTGATCATACATCCTAATGGGTGCGACCCACATAGCCATGCTGCCAGCCCGATTTTTGTCATTTCCCGGTTGATGAGGCTTGAGGCTAGAATCTCTTTTCAACATCTGGCCACCATTCACTTTGAATGCCACATCGTCAGATCCGCCAGATCACACTTGATTGACGTCCACAAACACACTCTAGCTGTCAGGCTAGAGAATAACCATTTCTCCGCCATCAACTATGGTACGTTTGGAGAAATCAACACATGTAATTCCTTTGGAAATACTCTGTCAAACATCCGTCCATACATGTCATCCAGGATCAGGATGAACCGAAGGTACTCTCCTACTGCATCTCATATAGGAATCACCCCATGGATCAGTAGCGAGTAGTCCTTGTAAATCCGTGGATTCAACCACGACAGAATCACAAATCGAATAACTCTGGTTGCAATCCAGAGAGATTCTACCAGTGGTCCTTCCGCTTATGAAGATCCACGGTCTTCACTTGCTCCGTCTTCAATTGACGTCTTCACGTACTTGTTGGTCAGAATGGTATTCGAATATAAATTCGATCCCGGTCTTTCCGAACCAACAATCGTATTGGTCTGGTTTGATAGTCGGTGTTTTAACTATCAAAATAACAGTGTTTCAAACATCACAACAAATGAGTACACTGGTTCAGTATTCAACATCACTTGGTCTTTAACACTGATTTACTTTTTGGTTAAATTAAACCTCTAACTCTTTAATATTCAAAAATACGATATTTGAATCTCTAATTCGCTTTAACTCTAATTGATTAACTAATACTTGACTTAATTCCATTCGCTTGACTCTAGATCACAGCGATCACAAACGGTTACGCCTGATTGCCTCAGGAAACATCCGACCGCCGTAGGCTATCTGCAGCCCTGCGAATTACGCTAGCAGTCGTACGAAATGGAACTTTTCCTAAATAACTTTGTTTGGCTATCTCTACCTATATTCGATCAACTCTAATTGACCAACAATTGGTTACTATGATTTGAAAACACATTCTTATTTCCTTTGAAACTAATAGCGTAATATTATTTAATTTCCAAAATCTTGCATCAGAGTTTGATATTCCTCGTATAGGATAAAACCCATCTCAACACTTCACTCATTCCAAACTAATACTAGTCCTTGATAATAGGGAAGCCAACCAAGTTGGGGTATTGTAGTTACCTCTCAGACCTTAGTCGACAGCTTTCTTACCTCAGACTAATATCAGCTTGAAACTTAACCACTTCTCAAATCTTATTTGCTATCTGGGTTTCAAATTTGGTTTTAAAAACCGTTTCTTACATTTGAAACCCCGCTTAAGACTTCCACTACTTAATTTCTTAATTAAGTACATATTTACCAAACACACTTTAACCAATTCTTCCACTCATGACCTTTTGATTCATAATATAAATCATTGGTCAAATATTTTGGTTCCATCTAATTAGACATTTTATAATAACCCTTTTTGATTTCAAATGCTGGTTTAAAACCGTTGTTTACATTTGACTCTCGTTAAAAACCCTTTTTACTTCATACCTTTATTTAAGTAATACCCATTAAAAACACCACCTTAACTGCAAATATTCTTTTATTTATACCCTTTGGTTTATAATTTAAACCCCTCGTCAAATAGTTTGGTTCCATTTATTTGAACCTTCTTATGATAAACTTTTGTCGCCATTTTTGGCCCAACCTCATCGTAAATTTAACGCTTGTTAATTGAATTCCTATTTGTCAAACTTTGTTTGAAACTTGGACTTACAAATCCTTTTAATAAAATCCTTACTTGGCATTTAATTGAATTCACTACTTTATCATTTGAAATAAAGAATAATTAGCTTTAACCTCTATTATATCAAAATATGGTTAACTTAAATCTTGGCCCAAAGTAGCATTTTTATCATGTTTACAAACTTACTCGATAAAAATCAAGGTTATTAACAATAACCAATTCTTTAGATTATAGTTAATCGAAGATTAACTAATATCCAAAACTATTCGTTAAACTTTAACGAATACTTAACCCATATTTATTTTCCTTTGTCCATTCCACTCGAAACGGTGGTTTTACCAACCATACACTTCAGTTAACGATTAACTGAATTCCCACTGTCATTTCCCTTTTCCTAAATTAATTAATTAACATAATTAATTAAAGTCACCTTTTTATTGTTTAAAACAATTACTCTGTTTTACCAGCTTGTCGGTAAATCCCTTGGGTTCTACTTTTACAACTGGTCTGAACTAGTTGAATAATTTCCTTATAACTTGATTTAACTATTTATTTATAATTCCTATTTTTATTAGTTATATGAAATAACTAACAACTATAATCCAGTTATAAATAAATTGATAACTTCAAGAACACGTCAATTCACTTATCAGCCGAACGACGTTAAAACCACCCATTAAGGCCATTTACTACCAATTAACAAATCAACACTGTCGTTTGATTTTAAACACAACACCGGTGAATATATATATTCAACCATCACACACAAACAGGGTTTGGTGTCAGTCAAAGCAAACAATTCATGTATGTGCACAACAACCAAAAATACAGTTTATTTGAGGAATCCGGTCGGATTCCTCCAACCTGTCCTTCTCTGCATCACAGATGTCAGTTGATAACAATATACAAGTTAAATAAACAATCAACTGCAATCAAACAGATAATAACAACCAAAATTGCATCCATTGCATCCAAACAGCCAATTTAAACAGTAAACTGTAAAGTATATTTAACTGTGAATGTACCACATCACAGTATTCCAGAAGGTGTGAGAATTAACTCACCAGAGTTTGTTCTGGTCTACGGTTGACGCGTTTATCGCTTTTAATCTGAACCGACTGTCCAAAATTAGCTGAATTTTCAACGGTGTCGGATTGACTCCTAGTCAGTGCCATCGGGTAGGTCTCGTCCCTGCGATCCCAACGCATCTTGTTTCGTTAAATTTCGTTATCGTATGCAAAAGTTATGCTATTTCAAAGCTTATACAATTTAAACGGTTTTAATTCATTAATTAATTAAATAATAAACCTTAATCACCTTAATTATGTGCTGACTGGGCTGCCACGTCATTCTTGGATGGAACAAAACGTGTCTTCCTATAGCTATTTTCTCAATCCCGTATCCTCCTCTTCAACACCCACGACTTCCTCCCTTCACCTACAACACAACCCAAACAACCACCTGCCGCGCCGCCTACGTGGCACCGAAGCACCACCCGCCTACCTCCCCGACACCGCACCACCGAGACCCCACCTCGCCTGAAGCGACGCGCCCCGAAAACCCTCCGACCGCCTGAAATCGCAAAAAGCCCCAATCACGTTTATCCACCAAATTCACCCACCTCAGGCCGTTGTCGATGACTGGACCACCTCCAATCGAACCACCTCGCTACCCCCGTCTGATTCCCCCAGGCGCGCGACCCCAGCTCCGCCTGACAACGCCGGAAAACACCCCATCTCCGACCGTGCTTCAAAGAACGAACCCAAAAACCACGTCCACGTTCATCATCTGATTTCTCCGACCACTCGCAACCGTACGACCTGAGACCCCTGCCAAATCGAAGCCCCGCTTCTCTACTTTAATTCCCCTAAGGTCCCAGTCTCTGAAATCAACCACAGCTCGCGAGTTTTGGCCACAAACGACGACTGTCCTTTGCTTTTCTTCGCGGTTTCCGGCCACCAGGGTCGACGAAACCACTCCAACTTTTTGCTGTAGGTAGAGAATGAGCCGATCTACAACTTTTTCTTTGGTTGCCATAACAAATTCTCGACGGATTGTGAAATATAATTGTTTTTGCATTTAGGGTCTTATTTGCAAATTTACCAAGAAGAAGAGGATGAGGGCTGGAAATTAGGGTAGGGAAGGGTATATATAGGTGAAATATATATAATTTAATTTGATTTGACAACCGATGTTGACTAGCGATATTTTATTTCGTACCTATCACATTTTCTGAACGTTGTTATTCGCTGCTGCGCTCACATACGAACCCCGTTCGAGACGCGACTGGACGGTGTAGTATATTTTGACGATACGGTCCTAACGAAACTTGTTTCGCCGAATTCCGTGCTCGTATGCTCAAACAGCGTTTGTATACGTCCAATTTGATCGGTTTATTTTACATTTTATTTTGCCACGCTCACAGAATAACCCCGATTGACGCGCCGTCAGAAAATCTAGCAATAATTTACTGATACGGTCCCAACAAAATTTGTTTCATTGAAAACAGAGGTCGTTTGAAAAATGTCCCTTTTGAACTGGCCAATTTGAATTAAAATAACCCAATTTTAAAGTACTTCAATATAATATTATTAAAATATTGCAGTTGGCCATACACGACCAGAATTTGATGTATTACCAAGGAAAAATATCTCGGGTTGAAACCCAAGCCAAATCGATATTCAAAATATTTAAAAATCATTAATTTATATAACTGCAGCGCTATATATATAAAAGGAATTCTGGCGCTGCTTTTCTGAAAATTTGATTTGGACATAAAACAAAATCTACCCGACGAAAACTGGATTTTTCTCTGCCACTGGAAAGATATCGCCAAGCCGGTCCCAACGTTTCTTGTTTCGAGGAAATCCGACTTATTTTGAACCCGGGACGACCCCTTGAAGTTCAAAACGCCAAAACGCGAACTGCCGCGCCCCTGCAGTTCGTTATTTAATTAAATTTTAAACCTTATCGCGCGATCGTCGTCAACTGCGCGATATCGTCGATATATTTTAAATACATACCATATTTGACCATTTTAAATTGCCCGGTCATCCTGTATTGCCAACACAACATTTTCTGGCCGGTCTGGAATTAAATATTATTTTATTATTTATTTAAATAATAAATTCCAATTTAAATCGATAAATTCGATTATTTAAATTTAAAACCATATTTTAAATAATTAAAATATTTAAAATAATCTGAATAAATATGCAGAAAAATACGGGTCGTTACACAATATTTCTAAGCTTCGCCATTACACTATTTTCCTTGATTTCCTATATTCTCTGCACCACCTAACTAGCGTTCCAATTAGTTTACTTCGTTATAATTACAAGATAAGTGGTCCCCCATAACCTACATGATAGTTTTATAGGTACATATCCCACGATGAGGGTCCCACCTCATATTGACAGTTTCATGTCTCCACTGTACCTATCTTAATTGATCGGCTCTTACTTACAATGTTTCACATGTGTTATATACTAAGGTTATCCCAAACCCGTAGTTGTGGTAGCCTTCAGGACTACATCTAATATGAGGATTTTATCTCAACCAGCCCAATTGCCATGAATGTGTTAGATGTATCCTTACTACCCTAATCAATTGGCTCCTACTCGACCTAGTTTTTGTTTGTGTCACGCGGCCCCCTATTCGTAGATACCTGTGCTGGTCCCACCCTATGGTGTATCAATCCCTAGGATGACAACCCCGACATAATTCTTGATGCACAGCTTTATATCTACTAATGCCCAGTGGCTAAATTTTCCACTCCGAAATACGTGCACGCCCGTAATCCGTCGGAACCTGCACTGCTGCATCACCCGCCGCCGTTTTGACCGCTTATAATCAGCCTAGTAATCATGCCCCACCCTGCCTAGCTCAGGGTACCGTTGATACCTAATGTGGGTTACTGCTGAAACGGGTCCCGCTAGGTTTTACTAGGGTCTATTCATATACCCCACAGGTTGGTTAAGTGTTATCCATTCAAGTTAACTTAACCCCACCCCCATCGTGTTACCTTGGTTAAGTGTTCTCTCTTGTGTTACTTAACCCTACTGCATGTCTTGTTATATCGGTTAAGTGTTGCCTTCGCGTGTTTACTTAACCCTATCACACACCATGTCATATCGGTTAAGCATCACCAACCCATTTAACTTAACCCTCCCATTCGTCAGATTGCATTGGTTAAGTGTTTCCAAGTAATTCATGAATTAACCCGCTCACGTATCAAGCTAAGTTGGTTAAGTATTATCTATATGTTCAAGTTGACTTAACCCTACCACGCGTCATGTTATATTGGTTGAGTGTTATCAATGCATTTAAGTTAAACCAACCCATCCGCTAGTCATGTTATACCGGTTAAGTGTTATCAACTTATTCATGTTAACCTAACCCACTTTCTTGTCATGTTATGTTGGTTAAGTTTTATTACTTAACCGCAACCACTTGCCTAATTAACCCGTTATATTGGTTAGGTGTTCTCACTTTACCTAACCCTATCCACTTGTCTAATTAACATGTTATAATGGTTAAGTGTTCTCAATTTACTTAACCCAACTCACTTGTCTAATTAACATGTTATATTGGTTAAGTGTTCTCTATTTACTTAACCACACCTACTTGTCTGATTAACATGTTATCTTGGTTAAGTGTTTTCTAGTGATTCATGACTTAACCCTACCAAGTGTCGTTTATCGGTTCACGTTGACTTAACCCACCCATATGTCATGTCAAATTGGATAAGTCCATACTTATAAGTTTTACGTGTTCTTAACTCATACCGGTTAGGTCCATATTTACATGTCAAATTTCCATGTCATCCCACCTAACCCTCTAACCATACCCATGTCTTATTATGGTTAGTATTCCTTAATTCCTTCATTATGACGAACGAAACATGACCTCTCACATTAGACCGTGCACTTTATGGCCACTGGATTTGTCGGGCGGTTCCGGGCAGATTTACACCACAAACTGAGTCTAACCTCGTGTCATAAACCGTTACGCCTATAATTCGACCTTCGACCTCTCACATTAGACTGACACTTTGTGGCTACTGGATTTGCCGGGCGGTTCGGGGCAGATTTCACCACAAACTGAGTCTAACCTCGTGTCAAAGGTTCATTAATGGTCGTATTCCACCCAAAACCCCAATATCAATTCATGCATTTAACATATAATAATGTTCATGTTCGTGTTCAAGTCAATTATCCAATACACAGTCATTTTCATGTTTCTAATTCCCAACTTTACCCAAGTTCTAATTTTCATGCCGATTTACATATGTCCAATTCTAGCCAATTTACATATGTTCAACTCATGCCGATTTACATATATATCAAGTTTAAATCTAAAAAAGTAACTAGAACTTACAAAGCATGGCTAGAGAATTAAGAACTGAAATTGATGTAGAAACGTTGCAGTGTCGCTAATCTATTCTCTTGAATTATTGTAGAAGCATTGATCTTTGATTTGAATCGAGTTTGAATGCTTAAGCTTTAATTTGGAGGCGGCGGCCATGGTTCCAGAGGGAGTTCAGCAGCATAACGGTGTAAGAATGATTTGTTGTGAATTAGGTTAGGTCTTAGGGTGTTTATATAGGTGTAGGAAACTTATTTAGGCCCTTAGATAAACCCTAGAATCAATCCTGACCTTCAGAAATCGTCGCAGCCCACTGACTCAACCGGTGCACCCAACCAGGCCACCCTGGCCCGACCAGGGAGGTCAACCCCCAGGTCGACCCTGTGGTCGACCTGGTCTGGCCAAGTCGACCCCCTGGTCGACCTTGGCTCTGGGCGGGAATTTTCGCGCCCAGCCCGCTTCTGGGTCTTGAATTCGAATTTGAATTCGAATTTCTGAGCTGTTTTTGATTCTGAAACTTCGTGAAATTTCTAGAGGTCATAACTCAGTCATACGGACTCCGATTTTCGAAAACTCGGACTCGATTCCATGCAGAATTCCAAGACGAACGCAATGGCGTAACCCATTTCCCATGATTCTCATTTTAAAAGTTAATTATACCATGATTTATAGTTTCAACAAGTTATTAAAATTCAGGTTGTTACATTCTCCCTCCTTGAAGGATTTCGTCCCCGAAATCTTCAGGTTAAGAATAATGTGTCCTACCATCCAATCATCCATCTACTCAATAATCAATCACGGGCATCCATCGTCCTTAAGAGATTTCTAATGCTGTATGAACATATGCAGAAAGTGTGTGTATATGTTCCTTATCTAATGCAAATGATCAGGCGCGATTAATCTTCTTAATGCAAAATATGTTTAGTGCCATGAGTCCAACATGTATGCAAATAGCCCTAATCACATAAACACTATATGTGTGCACAAACATCCATCCATATGCAACATCCACATGATAACACATTTAATTTCATCCATAAAAACGTTGCATATGCATTATGAAAGGTGATGGAGACGATCTAGTGTCTAATGTGCGTGTATATGCATCCACGAGCAACCATTAGCAACCACTTGCAACCGTCAATCATAACATGTCTCAAACACATGTTTACACCCAATTGTTCCTACCTAAAGATATAGTCGAATGATAGAAGCAAGTAAAAACTTTGTGCCTATTAGGCAATGTCAAAACTGGAAATCTATGTCACATATATAATGATTAGAAAAAGAACTCCCTAAGCACCAGCCCCGAAGACCGAAATCAACATCAAACTGACACCCAAAGAATTACTCGACCCAACGGACACCCTCAAGCCCCAACATGTATTACTAACAGATGATCCCTATGGGGTTTGCAACAGAAATAGGATTGAGAATAGGACTGAGAGGATATACTTAAAAGATAGCATGCAAGTAAGCTCTACAAAAAAAGAGGGATCAAGGATCTACTCTTAAAAAAAGAGATATGATGCGCATATCTAGTCTTCAATCTTATAAATCGCATTTCCTTAAGCTTAACTCCATTGTGCTTTGGCCGTCTTTAACTTCACAATTTCGTAGCTTCTTAATTCCTATTTCCAAAATATGAGTTGGAACTCATTTCACTGTCGCCTCTCGTTCCACTTTCACTTATTCTCTTTCTAGTATACCCGATTCAAACATAACTGCGTACTCATGGTTTCATGCAAGCTCTCCAAAATTCACTAGTGAATCTCGGATCTCGTTCACTTACTAGAAGGTATTCCACATAAATGAATTATCTCTTGAAAATAAACAAATGCCAACCATGTTGCCAAGTGTACTTACTAAGGTGATTTTCTATAACTCATGCATAAGCGAGATGAACCATCCGCCTTAGTGGAGAACACTACTCGAGCGGATCAATAAATGTATCAAGAGATTCTAGGTAACTAAGCATGGCAGAACCCTAATGGTTACACTAGACTTCGAGGGTATTACCGAGGCAAGTCAAGAGTCTAACTACCCTCTTTCCATACTCGAGAATGGTATCATTTCTGGATAACCACTCCATCCCTAGAATCAACCCATAGCCCAAAAACATAAGCATTACTTCTAAACTCAACACTTAGCATAGACATTCTCAAATCGAAACAAGTCATGAATAAATGAGTCGATTCCCCAACATGATTTGAGACAAAAATGGGATCCTCTACTATGCTAGTACTAAGGTGCAGAGACTCAACTATCGAAGCAGAATTAAAAGGATGTGATGTGCAAAACAAAGTTCTAACAGGATGATAGAAAAGAAAAGCTAAACCTTTAACAAAAACTTTACCACCACTCTAGGGTACGCTAGTAGTGAGAGCATACAATTGCCCTCTCGACGATTTTGTTCTTTGCCCTTGTCCTTGTCCTATAATACTTAACTACATGTCCTTTTTTACCATACTAAAGATACTCTCTCTTGTCATGGGTTTTATTATTCCTTCACTTTGGCCTCTTCCCTTTCACCTTTTCCTCCTTCGTGGATTATGCCATATCAACAAGTTTCCCATCCTTAGGCTTGTTTTCTTTATCCTCATTCTTACTATCCTTATATAGCTTGTTGGCCGGTTTCTCGAAAGTTACCTCCATCACACTACAACCTTACAAAGCTTGAAATAAGATTAGTCGCATATGGAACTACTACGGTTACAGATGGAGGTTGGGCACTTCCTTGCCCTCCAACTTGTGTCGTACACCTACAAAATTATGGCGAAAAAGAAAGAAAGATATTCAAAGAGAGAATCAAAAGATAGTGCATATAGCTTTGGGGAATATGCCTTTCGTAAAACAAAACTTTTCTAATAAGAACGCTTCTTTGTAAACATTTTGAAAATAATTTCAGAAGGCTTTTTGAAGCTTTTGCCCAGTCTGGTAACCTTCTGCTCTGATACCAAATGTAACACCCCATACCCGTTAAGGTCACTCATAAAGGGAATGCCTTAACATCAATGGAGCATTATGGGTACTAGAACAGAAATATTACAAGACAGACATATATAAAGCAGCGGAAAGTAAAGTAGGATTACTTCAAATCATTTATTAAATATAATTGTTTACAATAAAATCCCATTAACTACCAATACCCAATTACATAGCTTAAATATCTGTATTGCTCAAAAACAAAAAAGCATAAAAATAAATTCTGATATTCCCCAATAAAGCAAGACAAGCCATAGCCAAGAGAAATCCAAGTCGTACATGAAAGAGCGTTGGAGCTTGGTAAGATCTGAACTAAGCTGTATTCCCACCCTGCGAACCTGGGGGGGGGGGGGAGAAACGGAAGAAAAAGAGGCGAAACAAAATGGACCAGTCATAAAGACTGAGTAAGTCCTAGTGACTTTCAGCATCAAAACAGGTAAAGATAACATGGCATGAATAAACTAAAAATAAACATAAGCATGATGACAAGTTAAGCTACAGGCACGACGAATCAAGTATAACATCCCATAATTCCTATCAAAAGTAGCATCACAAGGTTCCTACCAAGTATCACATCGCAAGGTTTCTATTAAATTTAACATCGCAAGATTTCTAAGCTTCGCCATTACACTATTTTCCTTGATTACCTATATTCTCTGCACCACCTAACTAGCGTTCCAACTAGTTTACTTAGTTATAATTACAAGATAAGTGATCCCCCATAACCCACATGATAGTTTTATAGGTACATATCCCACGATGAGGGTCCCACCTCATATTGACAGTTTCATGTTCCCACCATACCTATCTTAGTTGATCGGCTCTTACTTACAATGTTTCACATGTGTTATATACTAAGGTTATCCCAACCTTGTAGTTGTGGTAGCCTTCAGGACTACATCTAATATGAGGATTTCACCTCAACCAGCCCAATTGCCATGAATGTGTTAGATGTATCCTTACTACCCAAATCGATCGGCTCCTACTCGACCTAGTTCTTGTTTGTGTCACACGGCCCGCTATTCATAGATACCTATGCTGGTCTCACCCTAGGTTGTATCAATCCCTAGGATGGCAACCCCGACACAATTCTTGATGCACAGCTTTATATCTACTAATGCCCAGTGGCTAAATTTTCCACTCCGGAATATGTGCATGCCCGTAATCCGTCGGAACCTGCACTTCTGCATCACCCGCCGCTGTTTTGACCGCTTATAATCAGCCCAGTAATCGTGCCCCACCCTGCCTAACTCAGGGTACCATTGATACCTAATGTGGGTTACTGCTGAAATGGGTCCCGCTACTAGGGTTTTCCTACGGTCTATTCGTATACCCCACAGGTTGGTTAAGTGTTATCCATTCAAGTTAACTTAACCCTACCCCCCCATCATGTTACCTTTGTTAAGTGTTCTCTCTTGTGTTACTTAACCCTACTGCATGTCTTGTTATATCGGTTAAGCGTTGCTTTCGCGTGTTTACTTAACCCTACCACACACCATGTCATGTTGGTTAAGCATCGCCAACCCATTTAACTTAACCCTCCCATTCGTCAGATTGCATTGGTTAAGTGTTTTCAAGTAATTCATGACTTAACCCGCCCACGTATCAAGCTAAGTTGGTTAAGTATTATCTATATGTTCAAGTTGACTTAACCCTGCCACGCGACATGTTATATTGGTTGGGTGTTATCAACCCATTTAAGTTAAACCAACCCATCCGCTAGTCATGTTATAACGGCTAAGTGTTATCAACCTATTCAAGTTAACCTAACCCACTTGCTTGTCATGTTATGTTGGTTAAGTTTTATTACTTAACCGCAACTACTTGCCTAATTAACCCGTTATATTGGTTAGGTGTTCTCACTTTACTTAACCCTATCCGCTTGTCTAATTAACATGTTATAATGGTTAAGTGTTCTCAATTTACTTAACCCAACTCACTTGTCTAATTAACATGTTATATTGGTTAAGTGTTCTCTATTTACTTAACCACACCTACTTGTCTGATTAACACGTTATCTTGGTTAAGTGTTTTCTAGTGATTCATGACTTAAGCCTACCAAGTGTCGTTTATCGGTTCACATTGACTTAACTCACCCATATGTCATGTCAAATTGGTTAAGTCCACACTTATAAGTTTTACGTGTTCTTAACTCATACCGGTTAGGTCCATATTTACATGTCGAATTTCCATGTCAACCCACCAAACCCTCTAACCATACCCATGTCTTATTATGGTAAGTATTCCTTAATTCATTCATTATGACGAACGAAACATGACCTCCCACATTAGACCGTGCATTTTGTGGCCACTGGATTTGTCGGGCGGTTCCGGACAGATTTACACCACAAACTGAGTCTAACCTCGTGTCATAAACCGTTACGCCTACAATTCCACCTTCGACCTCTCACATTAGACTGACACTTTGTGGCTACTGGATTTGTCGGGCGGTTCCGGGCAGATTTACACCACAAACTGAGTCTAACCTAGTGTCAAAGGTTCATTAATGGTCGTATTCCACCCAAAACCCCAATATCAGTTCATGCGTTTAACATATAATAATGTTCATGTTCGTGTTCAAGTCAATTATCCAGTATACAGTCATTTTCATGTTTCAAATTCCCAACTTTACATATTAATAAATATACCCAAGTTCTAATTTTCATGCCGATTTACATATGTCCAAGTCTAGCCAATTTACATATGTTCAACTCATGCCGATTTACATATATATCAAGTTTAAATCTAAAAAGGTAATTAGAACTTACAGAGCATGGCTAGCGAATTAATAACTGAAATTGATGTAGAAGCGTTGTGGTATCGCCGATCTATTCTCTTTAATTATTGTAGTAGCGTACATCTTTTATTTGAATCGAGTTTTAATGCTTAAGCTTTAATTTGGAGGAGGCGACCATGGTTTAAGAGGGAGTTCAGTAGCATAACGATGTAAGAATGATTTGTTGTGAATTAGGTTAGGTCTTATGGTGTTTATATAGGTGTAGCAAACTTATCTAGGCCCTTAGATAAACCCTAGAATCAATCCTGACCTTCAGAAATCGTCCCAGCCCACTGACTCAAACGGTGCACCCAACCAGGCCACTCTGGCCCGACTAGGGAGGTCGACCCCCAGGTCGATCTGGTCTGGCCAGGTCGACTTGGTCTGGCCAGGTCGACCCCTGGTCGACCTGAGCTCTGGGCAGGAATTTTCCCGCCCAGCCCGCTTCTGGGTCTTGAATTCGATTTTGAATTCGAATTTCTGAGCAGTTTTTGATTCTAAAAATTCGTGAAACTTCTAGAGGTCATAACTCGGTCGTACCGGACTCCGATTTTCGAAAACTTGGACTCGATTTCATGCAGAATTCCGAGATGAACGCAATGGCGTGTAACACCCCACCTCTGCTAGGGTCACTGTCAAAGGGAATGCACTAGTTTTTGTGGAGTATTATCTAGGTAAACATGCACAGAGATATCACAAGGCAGAACATAAATAAAGCAGCGGTAGAAATTAAAAACCAACTTTTTATTACTTTCAAGAAAGATTCAAAAACCTCATATATCCAAGATACAAATTATTCCATTACATTAAGTTTCAAAGAAGCATAAACTTAAAATAACAAAGTAGAATATCCCCCATAAATAGCAGAAGTAGCCATAGCATAGCTCAAGACCAAACCGTACATGAGCTGTCAGAAAGCAAGCTAAGTCCAAGCTAAGAGCTAGCGTTTCCTCCGTGAGAACCAGGGGGGAAACGAAAGAAAAGGAGGCGAAAGAAAAAGGGTCAGTCATAAAGACTGGTAAGCCCTAGTGACTTTCAGTATGAAAACTAGTAATGGTAACATGATATGTGAAAACTGGAATTAAACTTAAGGATGATAACAGAACTGGTAGGATAATTAAGATAACAAGATAAGTCAAGTCTAGCATCGCATGTTCAAGGTTCGCTGGGCCATCTGTACTAGTGTTCTAACCCATGTCAAGTATTAATCATGAAATGATCCCTTGGCCCAATATCATGAAGTGGCCCATTACGGGGTCCTACAGTACGATCTACTAATCGATCGACTCCCTATAAGTCCTAGCTCGTCATGTGTCTGTGTCATACGGACCTATCCTGAAATGTAGTTACCTGTGCTAGGTCCACCATAGGGTGTATCAAGTCCTACGGTGCCAACCACCGACACGAATCAAGCACGCACAGTGTAAATCTACGGGTGCCCAATGCCTGCTTTTTCAACTCTGGACTACGTGCACGACCATAGCCCGCCTGAACCTACAATGGCGCACCTACTCAGCCCTCGTTCTAGTCGCTTACAATCAGCCCAGTAATCGTGCCCCACCCTACCTAGTCCCAGGGTATCGTGATACATCTAAGTGGGTTACTGCTGAAAAGGACCGCGTAACTAGGTTTTCTAATGGATTAAGTGTTGTCATCCAAATTCGTGACTTAACCCTATCCAGATCATGTATCAAGTTAGTTAAGTGTGTTCAAGCAGTTCATGACTTAACCCTATAAAATCATCATGTCAAGTTGGTTAAGTATATTCAAGTGGTTCATGACTTAACCCTATCATGTGGCATTAATTCATTAGTGCACGCCAACCTCTCACATTAGACTAACTGTTGTGGTTACTGGATTTGCCGGGCGGTTCCGGGCAGATTTACACCACAACATAGTCTAACCTCGGGTTTTTACGTGCGATATGACCAACTACCCACATTGGATCCTATTGTTTGCAGCCATTGGATTTGTCGGGCGGTTCCGGGCAGATTTACACTGCAAACTCAACCCAACCTCGAGTTGGCCATTTTCAAGTTTATCTAATTGTCATGGCCACGTTCACGTTTTCATGTCTAGATTCATGTCAAGTTTTCAGGTCATGTTTCATGTCGAATCGTGTCAAGTTCATGTCCATATTCGGGTTAAAATCATAACCACGTTCATGTTCAAGTTTAAAGCTAATTCATGTTTTACCTAGTCTACCCAAATCGTATTCCCATCGTACGTAAGCTCGAATCGATACAAATAAATCTAATTAGGGAATAACATAAAAAGGAACGGGTATAAGGTGGCAAAAGTTATTACTAGCATAGCATGGTATGACTTGAAATAAAAGACTAAAACATTACTGGCATATGGAATATTAGCCTCAAACATAAAGATTCCAATTTTTGCAAAATAAGGTACTAGTCAAGATAACAGTTATCATAAGGTGATAGTATAGTCATGGTAATGATTGACATAAGGTGATAGTATAGTCATGGTAGCTATCGACATAAGGTGATAGTATAGTCATGGTAGCTATCGACATAAGGTGATAGTCACAAACTTGTGACTAATAGCAGATTCAACATGATAATATGAGGGGTTTCTCTTTGATTTACAACATGAATAGGCCCCAAATCAATGTCATAGTAATATTCAAGAGTCAAGATCCAAGATGAACAAGAATGGATGTAAAACAGTCATCATACATAGGTCTTCAATTTACAACATATTCATATTACATTTACAGTTTAAATCTGAAAATAACTGGGGCTTACAGATCGTGGTTCGAGAGTTAGAAAAAGAGAGTCGATGTTGAATCTTTATATGCTTAGTCAAGTCCTAATAGAAATCCCCAAATCAGCAATTCCCTTAACGCAGTCTCAACGTAGAAGAAGCAGTCCCTCTCTCAAACTTTTCAACCAGAATTAGAGAAGCATGAAGTCAGAAAGAATTTTGTGTAGAGAGACTGGTGTTAGGGGCTGTATTTATAGGGTCATGTCAACAAATGCGGACAGAAACGAGGCCAAATACATCAAAGTGAATCCAGCTTCAGAAATGGGCTTAGGCACCAGGTCGACCCCCAGGTCGACACTATGGTCGACCTGGTCCTGGGTAGGTCGACTACATAGTCGACCCCCAGGTCGACCTGGTCCTGGGCGGGAAATTTAATTTCCCGCCCAGTCCATTCTGAAGTTTGAAATTCGAATTTCGAATTCGAATTGAACTGTTTTTGAACTTGAAAACTTCTGAAAACTTCGAAAGGTCATAACTTGGTCATACGGACTCCGATTTTCGAAAACTCGGACTCGTTTCCAAGAAGAATTTTGAGACGAACGCAATGGCGCAACCCGTTTCCCTTGATTCTTATTTAAAAATTAATTCTGCCTTGATTTATGGTTATTACATGTTATAAAAACACGGGTTGTTACATTCTCCCCCTCTTAAAGGATTTCGTCCCCGAAATCTCTAAGTTAGGGAGGATGTGTCCTACCATCCAATCATCCATCTACTCAAAGCATCATCCAAAGGCAACCATTGTCCTTAAAAGATTTCTAGTGTTGTATAAACATATGCAGTAAGTGTGTGTATATGTACTTATCTAATGCAAAAGATCAGGCGGTTACTAATTCAGTAAACCTCCTTAATGCAGAATATGTTAGTGTCATGAATCCAACATGTATGCAAATTCCTAGCATAGTTCATAATCTCTACATGAGTGCACAAACATCCATCCATATGCAACATCCAAGTGATAGCCTAACAAGCTCCATCCATGTGCAAGTATAAGTACTCATGCATATGCAACATGAAAATGTGACTGAGCCGATCTAGTGCCTAATATGTGTCATGCATCCACTATCAACCACTTGTAACCACTTGCAACCATTTGCTAACATCAACTATAACATGTTTCAATCACATGTTTACATCCATATGGTTCTACCTAAGGTTCTCAAGATAAGATCGAGAAGATAACAAGACAAATGTAGATATTAGAAGCATGATACGAAAAGGTTTTCAAGGAAAAAGAGATCGAGAACGTACCCTCAAAAAGAAATGGGTAAAGCGCGTGTATCTTCTCTTCAGTTTCCCAAGTTGCGTCTTCTTGGGATTCACTCCATTGCACTTTAACTAGCTTGACTTCTCGATTCCTTAGCTTCTTAATCTCCGTTCCTAAGATACGAATCGGAACTCGCCTCAATGTTGCTTCTTTTTCCACTTCTACGTCTTCAAGGATGCTTGGCTCAACCACTTCGGCTGACTCATGCAAGCACTTCTGGAGATGCGAGACGTGAAAGACATTGTGCACCCCAGATAATTTCTCGGGTAAGTCTACCTTATAGGCCATCCGTCCAATCCTCTCAGTGATGGGGAACGGTCCTACGAACCTTGGTGCTAGCTTTCCAACTGCCCCAAAACGAACTACGTTGTGTAACGGAGAAACTTTTATAAAGACCTTATCTCCGACTTCAAATTCTAGGTCTGTCCTTCTCTGGTCTGCATAAGATTTCTGTCTATCTTGGGCCGTTTTCATCCGTCTTCGTATCAACTCAATCTTCTCAGAAGTGTCCCTTATCATGTCGGGCCCAAGTATAAGTCTGTCTGTCGTCTTCCACCAACAAGCTGGCGACTTGCACGGTCTTCCATACAGGGCTTCGAACGGTGCCATTCCGATGCTAGCTTGGCAACTGTTATTATATGCAAACTCCACGAGAGGAAGATGGTCTTCCCGAGTACCACCAAAGTCAAGAATGCATAGCCTCAGGAGAACTTCTAGCACCCTATTTACCCTTTCGGTTTGTCCATCCGTCTATGGGTGATAGGCCGTGCTCAAGTTCAGTCATGTTCCCATTGCTTCTTGCAGACTATTCCAAAACTGGCTAGTGAAAATCGGGTCACGATCACTAACTATACTAGAAGGAACTCCATGCAACCGTACTATCTCTCGAAGGTAAATAGATGCTAGCCCTGATGCGGTCCTCTTGCTCTTCACCGGAATGAAGTGAGCACTTTTCGTGAGTCTATCAACTATGACCCATATGCTAGTATTTCCCTTCCTTGACGTAGGCAGTCCATCCACAAAATCCATCGAGATACTCTCCCATTTCCATTGCGGAACCTCCAAAGGATGTAATGCCCACCAGGCTTCTTCGACTCGGCCTTTACTTGTTGGAACACCATGCACTTCGAAACGAACTCTACCACGTCCTTTTTCATTCCAGCCCAAAAGAAAATGCTTTTCATATCCCTGTACATCTTATCCTCTCCAGGATGTATAGTCATCTTCGAGTGATGTGCCTCTTCGAGAACTTTCCTTACTAGGTCTCCCACTTGTGGGACACATAGCCTTCCATCGCGCCTTACCCATCCCTTGTCATCTATGGAATACCTACTGAGGTGACTTGACGTCTCACCACTGATCAGCTTGTTCATGATTTCGACTGTTCGTGGGTCTTCCTTCTGTGAAGTCCCTACTTGATCCAAAAGTGTAGGTCTTAACTCAAGAGATGCCAACGTAGCAGTCAATGACTCAACAGCAGGTGTAAAATCAAAGGTTGCTATAAACTCAAGACTTTTCCTTTCCACAAACAAGGGGCTCAAAGTCAACCTTTTTCTACTTAGCGCGTCTGCCACCATGTTAACCTTGCCAGGGGTATAAGCTATATCGAAGTCATATGATGCCAAGAAATCCATCCACCGTTGTTGTCTCAGATTCAAATCTTTCTGTGAGAAGAGGTACTTAAGCGATTTGTGGTCGGTATACAGCTCGAACCTCTCCCCTAGAAGATAATGGAGCCAAGCTTTCAGTGCAAAAACAATCGCGGCCAACTCCAAGTCATGCGTGGGATAGTTTTTCTCATGAACTTTAAGTTGTCTACCCTCGTAGCATATTACTCTTCCTTCTTGCATTAGGACGGCGCCTAATCCCGTGCCGCACACATCTGTGTACACGGTAAACATCTTACCTCCATCGGGTAATGCTAAAACTGGAGCTGTGGTAAGGGCTCTCTTAAGTCTCTGAAAAGCAGCGTCACACTCTATGTCCTATGCAAAAGCTAGGTTCTTCTTTGTTAACTTAGTAAGAGGGGCTGAAATCATAGCGAAGTCCTTAATGAACTTCCTGTAGTAGCCCGCCAAACCGAGAAAGCTCCTCACCTCCGTTGCATTCTTAGGAGTTTTCCAGTCCTGTACTGCAACTACCTTTGCGGGGTCCACGGCTATGCCTTGCTTAGAAACTACATGTCCAAGGAACCAAACTTCCTTCCTCCAAAAATGGCATTTGGAGAACTTAGCCTTTAACTGGTGTGCTCTAAGCGTTTCCATGACTTCCTTGAGATGTCTAGCATGCTCTTCTTCATCTTTCGAGAAGATCAAAATATCATCCACGAAAACAACCACAAACTTGTTAAGGAACTCCCGAAACACCCTGCTCATCAAATCTACAAAGTACGTGGGTGCATTCGTTAACCCAAACAGCATGACGAGTCATTCAAAGGACCCGTTTGGAGTCCTAAACGCAGTTTTGTTAATGCTATCCTCAGCCACTCTAAGCTGATGGAATCCTGTGGCTAGATCGAGTTGAGAGAAAACAGATGCTCCCACAAGCTGGTCAAACAAATCATCGATTCTTGGTAGTGGGTGCCTATTCTTCTTTGTCATCTTGATTAATTCAGGATAATCTACGCATAGACGAAGCGATCCATCCGCCTTAGTAGCGAATACCACTGGAGCACCCCATTCAGAAATGCTTCGTCTTATGAAATTTTTCTCAAGCAACTCGTTAATTTGTTTACTGAGTTCTCTTCTTTCTCGCGGGGCCATATGCCTAACGGGCAATGAAACCGGTTTGGCATTATCAAAAAGATAAATTCGGAAGTCTATCTCGCGTTTAGGAGGTAATCCCCTCACTTCATCAAAGACATCTGGATATTCTCGGACCACTTTTACAGATTGCAAATTATCGTCGGGCGAGTCAAGAGATTCAAGATAACACAACATGACCGGACCCTTAGGGTTACAAGAAATTTCAAGGGTATTACCAAGGCGAGTCATGAGCCTCACTACCCTTCGTTCACAATCGAGAATGGCTCCATAATCGAACAGCCAATCCATACCTAGGATCAAACCATATCCTATGAATCCGAGAACATAAGCACTACACGTGAATTCTACGCTTAAGATAGAGATCCTCAAATCCACAAACATCATAGATAAATGGGCGGAGCCCCCAACTGGATTTGAAACTATAACGGGATCCTCAACCAGACTAGTACTTAGGTGCAGATTTTCAACAATATTAGAAGAAATAAAAGTATGCGGTGCGCCAGAGTCAAATAATATTCGAACAGGAAAGTCAGAAATGTAAGCAAGGCTTTCTACGGAAATATTACTACCTCGGTCAAGAGTTGGAGTGGTGTTGAGAGCATGCAACTGCCCTCCAGAAGGTCCTGCTCACTGGGTCTGCCCTTGCCCCTGCCCTTGCTTCTTAGGGCAATCCTTGTCGATGTGTCCAGTATCTCCACAATGAAAGCATTCACCCAACTTCCTCTTCTTCTTTCTACAGTCTTTAGCTAGATGTCCAGTAATACCACAAAAGTTGCACCTCCTCGTCTCATGTGATTTGTTGTTGTTCTTGTTATTCTTATTATTCTTGTTGTTCCCCTTCTTGAAGTCAGCTTTCTTATTCTGAGTTTCATTAGGTTAACCTCCTTCTTGCTATTCTTGTCTTCCTCATGGAGTAGCGCCATATCCACCAAGCTTTCAAAGGTCGCCCCCATGGGTATATGAGTTAGGGCCAAGCTGTGTAGTGGCTCGTTCAATCTTCGAGCAAAGCGTACAGCCTTTTTCTGGGCTGTGTTGACCAAATCCAAACCGAACCGAGCAAGCTGGTTAAACTTATTCACGTACTCCCTCACAGACATATCCCCTTGCTTGAGTGCTAGAAACCTATCCACCTGAAGGTTCTCTTTTGCTGACGATAAGAATTTAAGCCCAAACCTCTCTCTAAAGTCTGCCCAAGTCTCAACTGGCCTGGTAGCGCTGGTGACTTCCCACCAAAATGCAGCTTCCTCTTTCAACAACCATGCTGCCAACTGAACTTTCCTATGGTCCTCCATATCAAAGATAATGAACAAGTCTTCCGTCTCTTTTAGCCAGTTTCGTGCCTCAACAAAGGTTTCAGTTCCAACGAAGTTCTTGCCGCTCATTGCTTTAAAGTCTTTGCACATTTTGGCAAAGGCGGTACCAGGAGGAGGAGGAACCGCAGCCACTGGGGGAGGAGGAGGAGGGATGTCTGACTTGCCCGCGTCGTTGGCCCTGGCTTCCAAGTACCTTCGGAACCATCCAGGCCCAGGTATTCCCTCAGGAAGGTTAAGATCAGCCATGCTGAAAACGAAAAGAAAAGATTCAAACGAGGAATTAAAGGGAAGTGCTAATGGCTTTTGGGGAATAGCCTTTTTAAACATAAAACTTTTCTTGAAAAATGATTCTTTATAAATGGTTTTTGAAAATAGTTTCAGAAGGTTTTTAAAAACTTTTTTCCCAGCATGGTAACCTTCTGCTCTGATACCAAATGTAACACTCCACCTCCGCTAGGGTCACTCACAAAGGGAATGCACTAGTTTTGGTGGAGTATTATCTAGGTAAACATGCACAGAGATATCACAAGGCAGAACATAAATAAAGCAGCGGTAGAAATTAAAAACCAACTTTTTATTACTTTCAAGAAAGAGTCAAAAACCTCATATATCAAAGATACAAATTATTCCATTACATCAAGTTCCAAAGAAGCAAAAACTTAAAATAACAAAAGTATAATATCCCCCATAAATAGCAGAAGCAGCCATAGCATAGCTCAAGACCAAACCGTACATGAGCTATCAGAAAGCAAACTAAGTCCAAGCTAAGAGCTAGTGTTTCCTCCTTGAGAACCTGGGGGGGGGGGGGGGGGGAGAACGAAAGAAAAGGAGGCGAAAGAAAAAGGGTCAGTCATAAAGACTGGTAAGCCCTAGTGACTTTCAGTATGAAAACTAGTAAAGGTAACATGATATGTGAAAACATGAATTAAACATAAGGATGATAACAGAAATGGTAGGATAATTAAGATAACAAGATAAGTCAAGTCTAGCATCGCATGTTCAAGGTTCGCTGCGCCATCTGTACTAGTGTTCTAACCCATGTCAAGTATTAATCATGAAATGATCCCTTGGCCCAGTATCATGAAGTGACCCATTACGGGGTCCTACGGTACGATCTACTAATCGATCGGCTCCCTATAAGTCCTAGCTCATCATGTGTCTGTGTCATACGGCCCTATCCTGAAATGTAGTTACCTGTGCTAGGTCCACCATAGGGTGTATCAAGTCCTATGGTGCCAACCACCGACACGAATCAAGCACGCACAGTGTAAATCTACGGGTGCCCAATGCCTGCTTTTTCAACTCCGGACTACGTGCACGACCATAGCCCGCCTGAACCTACAATGGCGCACCTACTCAGCCGTCGTTCTGGTTGCTTACAACCAGCCCAGTAATCGTGCCCCACCCTGCCTAGTCCCAGGGTATCGTGATACGTCGAAATGGGTTACTGCTGAAAAGGACCGCGTAACTAGGGTTTCTAATGGGTTAAGTGTTGTCATCCAAATTCGTGACTTAACCCTATCCAGATCATGTATCAAGTTGGTTAAGTGTGTTCAAGCAGTTCATGACTTAACCCTATCAAATCATTGTGTCAAGTTGGTTAAGTATATTCAAGTGGTTCATGACTTAACCCTATCATGTGGCATTAATTCATTAGTGCATGCAAACCTCTCACATTAGACTAACTGTTGTGGTTACTGGATTTGTCGGGCGGTACCGGGCAGATTTACACCACAACATAGTCTAACCTCGGGTTTTTACGTGCGATATGACCAACTACCCACATTGGATCCTATTGTTTGCAGCCACTGGATTTGCCGGGCAGTTCCGGGTAGATTTACACTGCAATCTCAACCAAACCTCGAGTTGGCCATTATCAAGTTTATCTAATTGTCATAGCCACGTTCAAGTTTTCATGTCTAGACTCATGTTAAGTTTTCAGGTCATGTTTCATGTCGAATCGTGTCAAATTCATGTCCATATTCAGGTTCAAGTAATAACAACATTCATGTTCAAGTTTAAAGCTAATTCATGTTTTACCTAGTCTACCCAAATCGTATTCCCATCGTACGTAAGCTCGAATCGATACAAATAAATCTAATTAGGGAATAACATAAAAAGGAACGGGTATAAGGTGGCAAAAGTGATTACTAGCATAGCATGGTATGACTTGAAATAAAAGATTAAAACATTACTAGCATATGGAATATTGGCCTCAAACATAAAGATTCCAATTTTTGCAAAATAAGGTACTAGTCAATATAACGGTTATCATAAGGTGATAGTATAGTCATGGTAATGATTGACAAAAGGTGATAGTATAGTCATGGTAGCTATCGACATAAGGTGATAGTATAGTCATGGTAACTATCGACATAAGGTGATAGTCACAAACTTGTGACTAATAGCAGATTCAACATGATAATATAAGGGGTTTCTCTTTGATTTACAACATGAATAAACCCCAAATCAATGTCATAGTAATATTCAAGAGTCAAGATCCAAGATGAACAAGAATGGATGTAAAACAGTCATCATACATAGGTCCAATTTCAATTTACAACATATTCATATTACATTTACAGTTTAAATCTGAAAATAACTGGGGCTTACAGATCGTGGTTCAAGAATTAGAAAAAGAGAGTCGATGTTGAATCTTTATATGCTTAGTCAAGTCCTAATAGAAATCCCCAAATCAGCAATTCCCTTAACGCAGTCTCAACGTAGAAGAAGCAGTCCCTCTCTCAAAATTTTCAACCAGAATTAGAGCAGCATGAAGTCAGAAAGAATTTTGTGTAGAGAGACTGGTGTTAGGGGCTGTATTTATAGGGTCAGGTCAACGAATGCGGACAAAAACGAGGCTAAATACATCAAAGTGAATCCAGCTTCAGAAATGGGCTCGGGCACCAGGTCGACCCCCAGCTCGACACTATGGTCGACCTGGTCCTGGGTAGGTCGACTACATAGTCGACCCCCAGGTCGACCTGGTCCTGGGCAGGAAATTTCCCGCCCAGTCCATTCTGAGGTTTGAAATTCGAATTTTGAATTCGATTTGAACTTTTTTTGAACTTGAAAACTTCTGAAAACTTCGAAAGGTCATAACTTGGTCATACAGACTCCGATTTTCGAAAACTCGGACTCGTTTCCAAGCAGAATTTCGAGACGAACGCAATGGCACAACCCATTTCCCTTGATTCTTATTTTAAAAATTAATTCTGCCTTGATTTATGGTTATTACACGTTATAAAAACACGGGTTGTTACATGGCGCAACCCCTTTCCCATGATTCTCATTTTAAAAGTTAATTATACCCTGATTTCTAGTTTCAACATATTATTAAAATTTGGGTTGTTACACCGAGAGAGAGTATAATGGATGAGAAGATAATGTCCACAAGGCGTGAAGGTGCACTATAATTAAAAGACTGCCTTGATTCCACTCTTCCCTTGGTATTCGCCGGGAGAGTATAAAGGCGCCAGGGACTGTGCGCTACAAATGAACCCCTACCCTACTGAAGGATTAGGGGGCAGACTGAAAGCTGAGTTCGAACTCTATCCTGGGCATACAACAGGAGAGTATAAAGGCATTGTGATTAAATGCCATGAAAGGGCTCCTACCCCGCTGCAAGATCGGGGGCAAGAATGAAGCTAAGCCCGAACTCCTCATTTACGGATATGGGGGGCAATGCACTATCGATCCTAATCAATCCTAAACAAGCCCTGGTTAGGCACTTTATTCACTATTGATTGGAGATACACACACATCACACCCCTACGATGGCTACAACTTATATGCTATTTATTTGCAGGGATACTGAATTGAAACCCTTATCCGACTTGTCATGCGATTTATTGCGATTTATGGTATATGATATTGCAGGAATACCACTTTATTTGCTGATGATTGTCTTATAGAGGATAACTGGTCAAGAATGCGAGGCCCGCACTCGCAGCAACAACAGGCCAGTAGAAAACAAATAAAGGGCCATGTCCAGAAGGTTGACATTGATGACCAATGATAAGCATCCTACGTGACTCAAGGAGGCAACCAAAAAGATGCCTTGAAAGTGAATTATTCAATGACATGTCATGCGACTAAATACCCACAACTGGAAGGACCCGGAGTAGCCCTGAAATTTTTGGATGTCTACCCTGCCTTAACACGATCTTAAGCTATTGTTGGTTTTCTGGCCTTAATACGATCTTGAGCGATCGTTGGTTCTTTAGCCTTAATACGATTCGGCATGATCGTGGAATTCTGGACTTCTATGGATTACAAACTTCTTATACCGTCCCAAACACGTCTTGCTTCATTCTTGGATAATATGATCACTTGAATTCTAAAAGCAACTTCCTCTCCTCATGTATACATGTCTAAATTCAAAAGGGAAGTGATCCGATCACATGTCTTTTGTCGCTTCCCTACGATTGGGGGCATAACTATTGAAAATATTAACAAATGGCATAACTTATTTGCCTGTACTTAACTTATGATATGATTTTGACAGGCACATGAGGACCATGAAACAGATGCAGACAAAACGTCCATTTGCTAGTCCTAAACTATTTCCAAATTGGAAAGTTCAGATGAGGCTGCACATATCCCATGCAACAATTAGGTGTGACACAGCCACCCTGTCTCTGACCTTTCGCTTGATGCAGGGGGCAAGCGGGAACACTCGGGGCGATCACAGTATGACCTTTCGCCATCTGATGTCGATCCTCAGAACTTGGATGGGAGACAAGAGATTAGTATAGGTTGAGTAACAACAAATCGTTTTCACCCCACCTTGACTCATGATGCGAACAGGGAGTATGAATCCAGAGAAGATATAGATTTGAAGTCTACTACTCAGAAAAAACCCCCGAGGATAAGGACACGGAATACGAACCTCAAGCGGCATAGTTCAACTACCTGATGCTGCAATTCACAGTCGAGTGACAGAAGCCTGATAGACGGCTACTGCACATGTGAAACCAAGAAGCCCGAGGCCGAACTTCACCTATTTCAAGACATCACGCTGGGGGCACCAGCGTTGAATTGGGAGGCTGAACAACAATCATCAACTCGCAAGAAATGATAGAACCGAAGTTCAAGCAGTGAAGAACTTAGCTTGGTCATTGAGCAACCACTAATTCAGTTTAAGCATGAACTGATCAGCAGACACACAACATGTGGCTTCGATTCAGAACGTTGTGGATGGACACGCGGGCAATCAAAAGTTACCTGTAGCATCCCAGATGAGATTGCACGAATCATAACAGACCTAAGTCATGCACGACAAACCTCAACTCCAAGCTTGAACGCAAGAAGTCGAAGAGACTCAGTTCCATTATCTTGTTTCTCGAACTCAATGGAACTGAGCATAAGAAAGAGACTCAACCAGACTATGATGACCATTTTCGATTATGCTAAAGCATGAATGGAGGGGCCCAACTAACTTCATAACGACATTCATTCACTTGCATTTGAAAAGCTTACTTAACTCCGCAACTAATCCGACGAGAGTAGCCGAATTCGCTGACTCCCAACGAGGCAATCCTCACTATCAGACTAAAGAGAAAAGACGACATCAAAGTGAGTGTAATTTGACCATTTTTTTGTACAATTCCAACTCTTGCTGACTCGAGGGAGAGTGTAGAATGTCTTGGGTTGGCTAAGGTTATTAAACCTACAACTCTTACCAGATGCAACGGCGGGAAGTATAAAATCTTGAAGGTTGGATGCGTGATTGACTCAACTCAACCCCCATCGATGCTGGGGGCATAAGCCTTGACTTCGCTTGTCCTCCGATGGCACTGAGAGCATGAGCGTCAATTCCTAGACTAACTTTGAAGACAATCCTTGCTTGGAGTGAGATTCAAAACATGTACGCTATGCCTCTGGAGTATGATCTGGTTCATTTTTTTTGACCAAGCGAGCCATCTTGTGGGTCAAATGTGAACTTCGAGACTCAAATCACTACTACACCGGATGGAAGGTGTGACAAACTTCTCTACAGCTTTACGATTGTGATGGTCATACAGACATTGGTTCACATGATTTCCACTACGTCCGTTACTGACTTGTATGCAATCATTGGACTACGAAATGATCCATAGCAATTGTGGTTTCCTTTAAATATGGTATGATGCAACCATGAACTTCTGATCTTTCATTGACATGATCCGGAGTGATCGTGGCATAATGATTGTATCAAGATAGTCCAAAACCAAGCGCGCGAGATAGATCCATAGCAATTGTGGCATAATGATTGTATGCAATCATTGGACTACGAAATGATCCATAGCAATTGTGGCATAATGATTGTATCCTAGACTAATATCATTGTATCAAGATAGTCCAAAACCAAGCACGCGAGATAGACTCGCATAATGATTCTATTGTGCTCCATCCCAAGGGTCTAGATGTTAGCTTAGAGCCCAAAGATTCTTACATCACCCTATGACTTGGATGGATTCTTTATACATTGACTCATACATAAAAGAAAGTCTGACTCGACAATGCGCTTGACCTGCACAGGAAAATGACATCGCTTGGCAATGACCTGTGCGTGTAGAATCATGCTCGAGAGCCAATGATCCCACCTGACTTTTGATGAATGAATTAACCATCTTGATTCAACAAAGTTTAAATGATTACTTGATCGTCTCGATTACCATGTCCAAAGAATTTGGCCCGAGGAGCACCAATAGAAGCAGTGTGACGTACGAAAAACCGTCTATACAACGAAGAGTCGAAATATCAAAACTACTCAAGGGGACACGGCAAGGTGATAAAGCCTTCTCAAGGGCGTATAACGTTCCGGAAAGATTCAACCTGATTTATTCAAAGCATATCTCATCTACGATAAGATGTACTTTAGGAGGCAAAATGTTAGGCTGCTTTGTGACCAGGCCACACAGAATATAGGTACCACTGATTGAGTCATAAAAATGGTGCACATGATCACATTTTCATCGCCAAGTAGCCCGGTTCGTGACCCAGCTCGTGACCCCGGTTCGTGACACCAGCTCGTGACCCCTGGTTCGTGACCCCAGTTCATGACACCGGCTCGCCCCCTATCAGTTCGTGACCCATTCATGAGGGTGGTTTGTGACCCCTTCCTGAGGGCGGTTCGTGAACCCTAGGATTATGACCCGACCTAACCATCACCACCAGATCCTTACCTCACAGCTCACCATCCCGACTCACGAACTGCGACCAAGACCTGCTTCTGCACATGTAGATCTTGACTTATTCTCGAGGCTGCAACCACTCCTACTTTTCCGGATCGGGCTCCACGTGTCCTACCACGACCCAGTCTCTTCATCAGCTCTCCTACAACTATAAATACCCCACTGCATGGCAAATTGAGGGGACTTTTGGCATCCCGACATCCATGGCTTCCATGACTAACACTTCTTCATAGATAACCACCATCTTATTCAAAAAAATTCAATGGATTCGAAGAAAATTATTCATTGAATTCGAGTGATTGAGAGACAATATTCCTTGTAATTGTAATCTTTGAATGAAGTGAGAAAATATAAAGTGGACGTAGGCTCGTTAACGCCGAACCACTATAAAAATCCTATTGTCTTGCTTTTTCTCGTATTTTTCAGTTAATTATTTATATTCTATGCTCGAAATAGGACGATTTGGGTGTTAAGCCCAATTTTTGGTCTAATAGCTGCCTAATGATTGTAGAGAACTTTTAGCTCGGTGGAGAATTGAATTGCATGACCCAGACTGATTTGGGCTTTTTGTCTTTGTTTTATGTTTATATGTTTTCAGGTTGATTTGGGATGGTTTTTTGTGGTCGAGTGGATGGTGTACTTTTAGGCTTGTTTTGTTTTTGGCCCATGGTTTTTTCTTTTCTCTTTTGTATTATCAGCTGTATAGAGCATTATATAGCAGATGTCGTGCTCTTTTTCCTTACTGAGATGGTAAGGTTTTTTAAGGGGGGGAATCTGACTATTGGTTCTTCAACATCATTAATAAAGAACCTTTTTCCATATATATATATATATATATATATATATATATGTTAGACCAAAAAGTGGTCTAACACCCAAACGAATGATAATTCTGAATTAAATAAAAAGAAAAACAATGAGAACACCAGATTTATAGTGGTTTGCAGTTAAAGAGCCTACGTCCAATTTATAATTTTTTGATTGATGATTCTAATGCAAATACAACTATGATTTACTTCCAATCTCACTTATACAATTTATAATCTCTCTTCAATTTATGGAATTACACTCACAAAGTTTGAAGATACTTCTGAATAAAGCAAGGGAATTCAGTGGTTGAGGAGCTAGAGTGATTAAGTTGCCAAAAATATCCCTTAAAATGGCACTTTGTGGGGGTATTTATAGGCTATGAACCGATCCAGTTTAGGTGCCACGTGGGGCCCGTCTAGTGATTTTCGGATCTGCTTGCTTTAGGATGGTGACAGCACATCACGATCGTGGGATAGTGGGGATGCAACCGCTTCGGATTTGAAGGGATTATGGAGAGTAACTGCTATAGTTCTGTCCCTTGGTTTGGATCAGTCTAGATTCTAGGGTTCAGATCGACCATCTGTATACCGATCCAAATTGAACAAGCTGCCTGGGATCAATCTTTTTGACTTATGTGCAACGGAGAGAGAGAAGTTTGGTCCAATGGGATCGATCTGATCCAGATCCCTGCTATGCATCTTTTCTTGATCAAATCCTTCGATCAATTCTTTATCTTTGTGTAGCCTAACTACAAAGTAGGCTAACATTTTTCCCCCTCGAAGTATGCTTTTATCGAAGATAAAACGTGCTTCGAAATGATCAAATTATTTGCTTTTGGTGCAGTGTCAACGAATAGTCATGTCTTCCGGCCGAGTTGTGATGCTCCATAAGGTGGTGTCTTCTGACATAACTGCAGTGTCTATAAATACATTATGAGATATGGCACTTCTTCTGTTATTTCCGAAAAGTTCAGGATTCCACTTAGAGTTCAAGCATTTTTCCCAAGTAATTTTTTCACATAAATTGCGACCTTGTCTCTTAATTTCATTTTTTCACTCTTCACGCATTGTCGTTATCATTGAATTTGCAATCGTACTTAAGTTCGAATTGACTTGATCCGTTTTCATTTTCGATCGACCGGTTCGTTAATGGGCCAACAGCCCTTGTCATCACTTTCTGTTCAGGTCGGTTTGAGTTATCTGCTGATTGGGTTGAGTTGGGCTGTCCTATTCATCAGAATTCGAGGGACTTCCTCCTCTCATATAAATTCGTGCTTTCTCCTTTCATTCCTCACTGTTTGTCATTGTCTTTCCCATTCTTCAAAAATCCTAGTTTCTAGATCATGAAGAAAACCATTAAATTTTTGAAATAATCTTATAGGTGGGGATTTGATCCTTGTATTGCTTAGTTTTGAGCTGATCAAAACTTGAATTTAAAGTAGATTCATGCGATTTTGCTTGATTTAATGCTCATGTTGACGCTGATGTCCCTGCTCTTGCCGCCATCATCGTTGGTGTCTCGTCATCACCTCAAGCCGATGGTGGAGGTGACCTAAGTTGACGCTGAGTTCATTGGTTCGTGAACCCCTCAAAAGACAAGCATATGAGAGCATCCGGTTCGCTATTATTGAATGAGTGAAATAGGAAAGAACCACACTTGTGAGAGTGGAATCGATCTGGGGTGGAGCGGATGATCTCAGAGCAATTGGAATAAAGCATGTGGTCTCGGTTCAGATCGGAGAAGCTAAAATTGTATTATGTCCAAAAAATACATAACCGAAGAAAAATGGGTTTCAAGGTATTAATGTGGTTTGTTTGGTGTTGACCGATCCAGATGGAGCTGCCTCTTTGAAGATCTATCCGATATGATCCCATCTGTCCTTGAATTCCGAACCGATCCGCTTATGACATATATACTCGAACCTATTCTGTTTAAGACACATATATCCAAATCGATCCATTTAGGATGTGCATATATACGAACCAATCCGTTTAAGATGTATATATATCTGAACCGATCCGTTTAATATGTGCATCTCCGAAATGATCCAATATAATAGCACTTAAAATGAAACATAAGCGTGCCAGATCCGGTTTAATTTCATGAACTACAACTTGCACACTTTTAGACAGTTAAGCAATAACCTTCTAAAATGAACTGTTTGGACTTAATGAACATACGACTATCTTCTTCATTGTTTTTCTTCCTGCTAGTTTTGCATTTTCTGATTTCAGTGTGTACACATTTGCACAGTTTAGCGCACACACACATGGGGGACACAGGCAACTACACTCCAATTTCTGTTATCTCGTGCATAATACAGCTAACATGGCCCGAAGACACCCAGCTAGACTAGCGGAGAGGAAAGACACAATAGGATCGTCCGAAAATCCTATTATCGAAGATATACCTTCAACCTCAGATCCGAATTGGGATAGTGCAGGTCCTGACTACGAAGCAGAAATACACGAAAATGCAGCGTCATCCGAAGATGATATCTCTGTGGACGAAGAAGAGGAAGGAGGGTAGGAGACAGTCACGCTCTCGATGAGTTTGAGAATTTTATTATCTTAGAATCGCCCGGTGACTCTATTGAATCGATAATTGACGATGCCTAACTCGCACGAATATGCTTAAAACATGGAATTCTTTGAAGGGACACTGAGTTTCCTGCTAAAACAGACCAACCTCATAATCCGCCCGATGGGTATATGGCAATCAATAGGTTAATGTGCATTGTTGGGGCGATACCTCCATTCTAGCAATTCGTCGTCGTCTTTTTGAGACAAATGTGAATCGCTCCAGTGCAACTTTAGCCCAACTCCCACGCTTACCTATACACCTTATATATTGCTTATATGGAAATTCTGGATACAGAGCTCACCTTCGAATATGTTCATTTCTTCTACAATTTCAAGCACCAGACCCAGGATACCGCGTCCTTTGTATATTTTGAATCAGTGCCAAAAAGGAAAATCATTAGTGTACCGTTTAGTAGCAAAATTGGTGATCCAAGACTCGAATGGTTCTATATCAAACAGCAACCAGGATGTGCCAGGAGATGGCTTAAATTAAGTAAAGATATCAGCCTTTGATTTCTAATTTCAATCACTTCGTAAATGTATTGACTATTGTTCACTTTTAATTACAGTCCCTAACAGAAACAGGAAACACATTAGGTGTACTTTGATCATTTGAACCAACTGCTTAATGGTGATAAAAAATTCTTGACCATTAGAGACTATCTAGTGGATTAATATCTTCACTATCATCGCTTAGTCGCTATCACTTGTAGCATAGGCCAGGAGAAGGTCCCTATGTATATATAACCCCAGTCGAGGGGCCAACTGAAGTTTTACCTAAGAAGGGAGAGAGTTTGAAAGATCCAATGAGCCTCACAAGGGTTCTCCCACTTCGACCCAAGATGATATATTAGCCAACATAGATGCTAATGATATGGATAAATATATCACTCCTAAGGGTGTAGCTACTCCTGAACAACCGACTTCCCCAAAGGAATAACCATCAATCACATCTTGCGGCGATGATTCCGTCATGGAGGATTCTATATTCCGAGGTTTGGGGAAACTTCCCCTGCCCGAGACTATCTATACTTCCGAAGATTTCAGAATGGATCCTCTCACTCTTACCTTAGAAGAAGACTTCACTCCCGTGGAAGCCGGGGAAACCACACACATAGGCCTGATTCCAGGCTCCGGTCCGTTGGGGGGAATCACCTACGATGTATGCACTACACTTTCACTGCACATCACAGCACTTGTGATTTATACAAAATCTTAATTCTAATGTGTACTTATATCGGTTTGCAAGAAAAGTGACACGTCCACGCTATAATGTCAGGAAAGTTCATTCCAGCATGCCTAGGTTTGATTCTGATACTAAATATGATCGGCATGAAAGCCGTGGTAGAGATGACAGGAGACACCATGATTCCAATCGTCCTTATTCTTCGCGCTCTCGTTCTCCCCGTCGATCAAACCCTGACAGGCAGAAGAGCCATCAAGATCACTGTGAAGGAGACAAACTGATTCTAAAGCTCCGACTCTTCCTCAAGAAAAATATCTTCAAGATAAGCCGCCGTCGAAGCATGGTGATCCACAAAACAAACATAAAGTTTCTGAGAAAAGGCCAAATAAAGACAAAACATCAATTGTTCCTACCAAGCGACGAAATGTTAAATTATCTTTAGCCAAGCCCATGTCACTCGATTCATAGAATAAGGCAAAGTTGGCATATTTGAAGAAATAATTTCCATATCACTATTTCGAACACATGCAATTTGTTCCCGCTATCGAGCTGATGCCTTCGAAATGGGTGGATGATGATAAAGCAAATATAGGTTTAGCAGATAAGCAGTGTAAGGAGATGTATAAGTATTTGTGTAATCTCTAAGATCATTCATGACTTGATCACTGATATAGATCTCATGAAGGAAATGGTTGATTACGACGAAAGCATTTTGTAAAATACAGAGAAAGAAGTGGAGGATGCACAGGCTCAGCTTGCTCTTTCTCTACGGAATGCTGATAACTACAAAAAACAACACGAGGAATTACAAAAGAGTTATCACACTATAGTAGAATATCATAGCCGGGAACACTTAGATTTAAAAAAGCAAGTGAGGATGCCAAGTCTGAATGCACTAAGGAAAAATTAGCTTGTGCCAACCTTGAGCAGGAGAAGGCTAAGCTAGCGATGAAAAATGTTATGTTGGAAGCCAAGCTGATGGAGGTCGAGTCAAGGGCAGACCTAGCTGAAGGAAATGCAAGTATTGCCATTAAATTTGCCGAGGATGTCCATGCACAACTTTCTGCTACTAAAAAAGAATTGGATGGATACAACGAACTTATGATACAATTTTTTGCCTAAGTGATCTGTCATCGGGACATTGCTTGGTTCGAAGACTACCTCACAACTTTGGTTTACGTGTAGGATCAAATTGTTGAATGGGAGATGAAAGAGCTTAAGGTGGACACCATTTATGAAGATAAACAAATGGAAAATTTTCTAAGGGGAGAAGAGCCAGCACGCTTAGTCGAGGAACACAAACTGTAACACCCCGTATTTTCTGTGAACGTATAAGTAACAAATCAGAGAATAATTAATTTCTAAAATAAGAATCAAGGGAAACGGGTTGTTCCATTGCGTTCTTCTCGAAATTCTGCTTGGAAACGAGTCCGAGTTTTCGAGAAACGGAGTCCGTATGACCAAGTTATGACCCTCCGAAGTTTCAGGAATTTTCAGAATAAAAAACAGCTCGAAATTTGAATTCAGACCCCAGGGCAGACTGGGCGGGAAATTTCCCGCCCAGGACCAGGTCAACTTGGGGGTCGACACTATGGTCGACCTCCCAGGGACCAGGTCGACACTATGGTCGACCTGGTGCCAAAACCTGGTTTTCAGCCTGAGTTCATTCGGATGTTTCTGGTCTCGTTTTCAGTCTAGATTCATCCTCCTAAACCTATATAAACAGCCCCCTAGCCTCATTTTCTCTATACAATTTCATTCTGTCTATACTCTGCCTCTGTTCTAATTAAAAATAAAAATGGTGTCGCTACTCTGCTAGAATCAAAACTTAGACTGATGCATCTTCTTCCAACCTGAATAGAATTAAAAGCTAAATCAAATCTCAAATCAAAGTTTAGAGCTTCAACAATAATTAAAGAAGAGTAATTCAGCCTTTCTGCATCAACACTACTTTATTTCCTTTCTTAAACCACGAAAGGAACGTACAGTTATTTTCCGCTATATACTGTAACTATAATTGTGACATGATTGTAAATCTGAATTTGAGGTTGTGTACGTTCTGTTCTGATATATTTTATTCTGTATCTCTTTCTTCTTTCTGTTCTATAGCCAGGCTACCACGAGCCTGCACCACATCTTATAAGAGATTAACGCACGAACGCTAAATTTTAGGACAAATAATAATGCATAATTGGACATGACACTATTGCCTATGACTATGATTCATGCCTATGAGACTATTGCCTATGACTATGATTCACGCCTATGAGACTATTTCCTATGACTATGATTCATGACTATGAGACTATTGCCTATGACATTGAATAAGAAACTATTGTGATTAGTCGCCCATGACTATTGTGGTTAGTTACCTATAACTATTGTAGTTAGTTTCTTATGCCTATTCCCTTAATGATGTTAGATCTCATATTTAGTATGTAACTTTGCTAGTTTATTCCCATTCACTGTTATGTACATCGAGCCTACTAGGCCATTATTATTGTATTTGGTTCATTATTGTACGCCTATTCTTTTATATCAATTCTTGTGCTTATCCCCTATTCCTTTGTTAGGGCCATTTCATGAGTATTTAGAGAACTTGTGGAAACATATTATACGGGGATTGGGAGTAGCTTAATTAAGTAAATCTGGCATAGAAAATATGTTGGTATAATCTGAATTGGCTATAATAGAGAATGATTTACATGTGTATTAGTCTTGGACATAAATGGTAAACTAGAATATTAAATCTAGTTTTGACATTAAATGTAAATGGGAATATTAAGGCTAAAATTTGGGGCATATATTGTATTATGAATTATGACCTTGATTTAGGTATGTAAGTTTGGGCTAAATTTATGATTAGGCAAGATATGTAAATAAGGTTTTAGATATATATATATAATCTGCTAAATCTGTTATCTGCTAAATCTGTTAAATTGCCTAATCCGTTATCTGCTAAATCTGTTGAATTGCCTAAACTGCTAAATCTGTTATCTGCTAAATCAGTTGAATTGCTTAAACTGCTAGATCTGCTACCTGTTGAAAACTAGATAATGGTAATCTGGGTATGGAAATCCGTAGGCTCGACCTAAGATTTAGTAGAACGTGGAAATTTGATTAATCTGTTGTATCTTATGAAGAAGTTTAATATGTTAAATAAGCAAAATTAGTCCGATATCTGAAAAATCTGTATTGGAATGAATTGGCTATGACACGAGGTTAGGCTCTGTTTGTGGTAGAAGCCTGCCCGGAACCAACTGGATTAACCAGCGACCGCAAATTGTCAGTCTAATGTGAGAGGTCGTAGGCATAACTAAAATATGCTTAGACACGAGGTTAGGTCTGGCTTGTGGCAGAAGTCTGCCCGAAACCGCCCGACATATCCAGCGGCCACAAGCTACCGACCTAATGTGAGAGGTCTGTGCATTAATATTTAATTAATGCAAATCTGGGATAAATATGATGTCTAAAATGTTTTGGGTAAATAGGGTTAAACCAACCGGACTAATGAATTTAATAAAACTTGTTACGTGAATCTGTAGGACCAATAAAAGTTAGACAATCTGTAAGTCTGTTAAGAACTGTACATCTGATCCGTTAGTCTGAAAGCCCGATAACTTGATTTTCTGATTTGTGAACTAGTTGACTTGAACTCTGTATGTCTGAAAACTTGTAAACAAGTTAATCTGAAATCTGTTAGTCTGGGGACACAAGGTTAGGAGGGAAAATACTTGTGTCATCTGTTGTTTGGGACCCATATTAGTCAGTAACCCTTTCTGGTATCAAAACTATGACCCAACAGTAGGTAGGGTCCGGGCACGCTTACTGAACTAATTATAAGCGGTTCATTCTAATAATGGCGAGGGGTGTTGATGGTGCGTTCCAACTGGGTCATGTCCGTGCATGGATCCCAGTCTGCCTCTGAGGATGTAAGACGCCGTGACATCTGTAAATAGGTCTGTGCCAATTGGTTGTCACTTTAGGGTGTGATACACCCTACTGTGGGGCCGACACAGGGTATTTATGTATTAGGGAGCCGATCACTTGGGGTAGGTTTTAGGGTACACTTAGTTTTGTTTGTTTCTGTTGGTACCATCTGTTTCTGTTGGGTGGCAACACCTGTCTGTTTCTACGTGGTATCGTCTGTTCGGGCGGTAAAGTCCCATTTACTAGTGTATTCTACATTCTGTTTCCGTAGGGATTAATCTGTTTCTGTTTCTGTACCTTCTGTTCGGGTGGTAAAGGCCCATTATTAGCATTCTGTTTCTGTCTGTTTCTGTTCGGGTGGTAAAGGCCCATTATTAGCATTCTGTTTCTGTCTATTTCTGTTGGGGTGGTAAAGGCCCATTACTAGCATTCTCTTCTGTGGAAATTATTCTGTTCCCGTTTCTGTTTCAGGTTAGACATTGAGGTGACACCTAATACTGTTATACTAGTATTAGTGCAGAGAAATGAAAAGTAATATTATTCTGTTTCTTCTGTTTAACCTAAGTACATCTGCTGCTCCTGTTACTGTTATCTCTTATCCAGCTTATTTTCATGTCATAATTATTATTATTTGTTCATATGCTGGAAGTCACTGGACTTGCCAGACTTTATGTCTGACCTTGCTTGTTTTCGCCCTTTTTTCTTCCGTTCCCCCCAGGTTTTCCAAGGAGGGAATACTTTAGCTTGATCCGGATTTCTTCTGCTTGAAGTACTTAGAGTGCTTAAAGTATGGCTTGACTCCTTATGGCAGCTTCTGTGAGGATTATGATTTTAAAGTTTTGTACTCCGATGATTTTCTGAACAAGACTGATATTTATGTACTTGAGTTTTTGGTAAAGATGTAACCGTACTGATTTCTGTTTTCTGCTATAATAAAGTTATAATTTCTCAAGTATTGTTTATCTGTCTTGAAATTTTCTGTTCTGTTTACTAAAATGCTCCACCAAAGTTAGGGCATTCCCTTTGTGAGTGTCCTTAACGGAGGTGGGGTGTTATAATTGGTATCAGAGCTGAAGGTTACCAGATTTGATAAAAAGTTTTGAAAACTATTTTCAAAAAGGTTTTAAAAAGGAAGTATTTTCAAAAGTAAAGCTTAGTTTGAAAAAAAAATCCCCAAAAGCCAAATATCTTTCTTTCGATTCTTTGTTTCGATTCCTTCCTCTTTCCCTTTTTGAATCCCTTCCTCCGCGTGTAGATGCTTTTTCTAAGATATGTAAGGACTTCCGTGCGATGGGTGGAAAACTGCTTTATGGGATTGAGACGTTGTCGAGGCTAGAAGTTGGATCAATGGATTGGAGGACTTGTTGGTGCCTTTGAGATAGACGATGGGAGGAAGGTTTAACCAGCTGCATGGTTAATGAAGGATGAAGCTTCATTTTGGTGGAAGGTCACGAATGGAGAACGTACATGGGAGACATGGATAGGACACACGATAAGAAAGTGGATCCAAAGAAGGACGCTTGCTTCAACTGTGGTGAGATGGTACACTTCACTAGGGACTGCCCAAAGAAACGGGGGTAAGGACAGAGGACATGACCTACTTCGGGAAGGCAGGCGAATGCTCTCATAGTTGGTGGATAGGATAGAAGTAGGAAAATTTCCATGCAGGGTTTAGTTTCCTTATCTGATTATTGAGTTAGAACTCTTTCCGATTATGGCATTCTGATTCTGTAGTCGAGTCTCTGCAGTTTAATATTGTCTTGTTTCTAATCTGGTTATAGTCTCAAACTCTATAGGGGTTACGACTCATCTGTTGGTGGTAGGTTGGGGTTTGAGGATATCTGTGTTAGGCGTCAAGTCAATTGTAATGCATACATTTTGGGTTTTTGAGGGATATTGTGGGATTTCCCCATGCTTAGTTTTCTAAGAATCATTCAATAATCTGATCTGTACTAGTAGTCTGTAAGCATTTGGATATTTCTGAAAAGGAAAAGATTTCCAGTTTTGACATTGTCTAAAGAGGGTAATCCTCTGGGTGTCAACCTGAAGTTGATCTCGGTCTTCGGGGTTGATACTTAGGGGAATTATTCTCTCAACCAATGTCTGATGGGAACCAAGTTTTTGTTTTCTCTGTACTCGCTTCCATCACTCGACTGTATCCTATTGATCGAGTATTCAACCTATAGATAGGAATCCTATGGATGTAAACATGTGTTTGAGACATGTTATGTTTTATGGTTGCAAGTGGTTGCTAGTGGTTGCTCGTGGATGCATATACACGCACTAGGCACTAGATCGGCTCGAAAACACTCTCATACTGCATATGGATGTGTGAGCATTCTCAATTTTTGTGGATGTAAAATGATTGTCTCATCACATGGATGTTGCATATGAATGAATGGTTGTCACTCATACAAGAATGATATGGATCAAATAGGAAAATTGCATACACGTTGGACTCATGGCACTGACATAATTCGCATTAAAAAGGCCAGCTGAATCAGTGGACCGCCTGATCTTTGCATTAGATAAGGAACATATACACACAATTTTGCATATGTTCATACAACATTTGAATTTTTCTAAGGACAATGGATGCTTGTGGATGATGGTTGAGTAGATGGATGACTGGATGGTAGGACACATTCTTCTTAACTTGAAGATTTCGGGGATGAAATCCTTTAAGGAGGGGATAATGTAACACCCCGTATTTTCAGAGAATAATTAATTTTTAAAATAAAAATCAAGGGAAACGGGTTGCGCCACTTGCGTTCGTCTCGAAATTCTGCTTGGAAACGAGTCCAAGTTTTCGAGAAACGGGGTCCGTATGACCAAGTTATGACCCTCCGAAGTTTCAGGAATTTTCAGAATAAAAAACAGCTCGAAATTCGAATTCGAAATTCGAATTCAGACCCCAGGGTAGACTGGGCGAGAAATTTCCCGCCCAGGACTAGGTCGACCTGGGGTCGACACTATGGTCGACCTCCCAGGGACCAGGTCGACACTATGGTCGACCTGGTGCCAAAACCTGGTTTTCAGCCTGAGTTCATTCGGATGTTTCTGGTCCCGTTTTCAGTCTAGATTCGTCCTCCTAAACCTATATAAACAGCCCCCTAGCCTCATTTTCTTTACACAGTTTCATTTTGTCTATACTCTGCTCTGTTCTAATTAAAAATAAAAATGGCGTCGCTACTCTGCTAGAATCAAAACTTGGACTGATGCATCTTCTTCCAACCTGAATAGAATTAAAAGCTAAATCAAATCTCAAATCAAAGTTTAGAGCTTCAACAGCAATTAAAGAAGAGTAATTCAGCCTTTCTGCATCAACACTAGTTTATTTCCTTTCTTAAACCACGAAAGGTAAGTACAGTTGTTTTCCGCTATAAACTGTAACTATAATTGTGACATGATTGTAAATATGAATTTGAGGTTGTGTATGTTCTGTTCTAATATATTTTATTCTGTATCTCTTTCTTCTTTCTGTTCTATAGCCAGGCTACCACGAGCCTGCGCCACATCTCATAAGAGATTAACGCATGAACGCTAAATTTTGGGACAAATAATGATGCATAATTGGACATGAGATTATTGCCTATGACTATGATTCATGCCTATGAGACTATTGCCTATGACTATGATTCACGCCTATGAGACTATTGCTTATGACTATGATTCATGACTATGAGATTATTGCCTATGACATTGAGTAAGAAACTATTGTGATTAGTCGCCCATGACTATTGTGGTTAGTTGCCTATAACTATTGTAGTTAGTTTCTTATGCCTATTCCCTTAATGATGTTAGATCTCATTTTAGTATGTAACTTTGCTAGTTTATTCCCATTCACTGTTATGTACATCGAGCCTATTGGGCCATTATTATTGTATTTGGTTCATTATTGCACGCCTATTCTATTATATCAATTCTTGTGCTTATCCCCTATTCCTTTTGTTAGGGCCATTTCATGAGTATTTAGAGAACTTGTGGAAACATGTTATGCGGGGATTGGGCGTAGCTTAATTAAGTAAATCTGGCATAGCAAATATGTTGGTATAATCTGAATTGGCTATAATAGAGAATGATTTACATGTGTATTAGTCTTGGACATAAATGGTGAACTAGAATATTAAATCTAGTTTTGACATGAAATGTAAATGAGAATATTAAGGCTAAAATTTGGGGCATATGTTGTATTATGAATTATGACCTTGATTTAGGTATGTAAGTTTAGGCTAAATTTATGATTAGGCAAGATATATAAATAGAGTCTTAGATATATATATATATAATCTGCTAAATCTATTAAATTGCCTAATCCGTTATCTGCTAAATCTGTTGAATTGCCTAAACTGCTAAATCTGTTATCTGCTAAATCTGTTGAATCGCTTAAACTGCTAGATCTGCTACCTGTTGAATTGTCTGATCTGTTGAAAACTAGATAATGGTAATCTGGCATGGAAATTTGTAGGCTCGACCTAAGATTTAGTAGAACATGGAAATTTGATTAATCTGTTATATCCTATGAAGAAGTTTAATCTGTTAAATAAGCAGAATTAGTCCGATAACTGAAAAATCTGTATTGGAATGAATTGGCTATGACACGAGGTTAGGCTCTGTTTGCGGTAGAAGCCTGCCCGGAACCAACCGGCTTAACCAGCGACCGCAAACTGTCAGTCTAATGTGAGAGGTCGTAGGCATAACTAAAATATGCTTAGACATGAGGTTAGGTCTGGCTTGTGGCAGAAGTCTGCCCGGAACCGCCCGGCATATCCAGCGTCCACAAGCTCCGACCTAATGTGAGAGGTATGTGCATTAATATTTAATTAATTTAAATCTGGGATAAATATGATGTCTAAAACGTTTTGGGTAAATAGGGTTAAACCAACCGGACTGATGAATTTAATAAAACCTGTTTCGTGAATCTGTAGGCCCAATACAAAGTTAGACAATCTGTAAATCTGTTAAGAACTGTACATCTGATCCGTTAGTCTAAAAACCCGTTAACTTGATTTTCTGATCTGTGAACTAGTTGACTTGAACTCTGTATGTATGAAAACTTGTAAACAAGTTAATCTGAAATCTGTTAGTCTGGGGACACAAGGTTAGGAGGGAAAATACTTGTGTCATCTGTTGTTTGGGACCCATATTAGTTAGTAACCCTTTCTGGTATCAAAACTATGACCCAACAGTAGGTAGGGTCCGGGCACGCTTACTGAACTAATTATAAGCGGTTCATTCTAATAATGGCGAGGGGTGCTGATGGTGCGTTCCAACTGGGTCATGTCCGTGCATTATGTTTCTGTACCTTCTGTTCGGGTGGTAAAGGCCCATTATTAGCATTCTGTTTCTGTCTGTTTTTGTTCGGGTGGTAAAGGCCCATTATTAGCATTCTGTTTCTGTTGGGGTGGTAAAGGCCCATTACCAGCATTCTCTTCTGTGGAAATTATTCTGTTCCCGTTTCTGTTTCAGTTTAGACATTGGGGTGACACTTAATCCTGTTATACTAGTATTAGTGCAGAGAAATGAAAAGTAGTATTATTCTGTTTCTTTTGTTTAACCTAAGTACATCTGCTGGTCCTGTTACTGTTATCTCTTATCCATCTTATTTTCATGTCATAATTATTGTTATATGTTCATATGCCGAAAGTCACTGGACTTGCCAGACTTTATGTCTGACCTTGCTTGTTTTCACCCCTTTTTCTTCCGTTCCCCCCCCCCCAGGTTTTCCAAGGAGGGAATACTTTAGCTTGATCCGGATTTCTTCTGCTTGAAGTACTTAGAGTGCTTAAAGTATGGCTTGACTCATTATGGCAGCTTCTGTGGGGATTATGATTTTAAAGTTTTGTACTCCGATGATTTTCTGAACAAGACTAATATTTATGTACTTGAGTTTTTGGTAAAGATGTAACCATACTGATTTCTGTTTTCCGCTGTAATAAAGTTATAATTTCTCAAGTATTGTTTATCTGTCTTGAAATTTTATGTTCTGTTTACTAAAATGCTCCACCAAAGTTAAGGCATTCCCTTTGTGAGTGTCCTTAACGGAGGTGGGGTGTTACACAAACTCATTGCTATTACTAGGGAAGAAGAGAAGCGTCAGGCCAAAGGGAAAGAAACTACCGATGTTGGCTCCTCTTCTACTTCCCCTGAGGTTACTAAGGCGGAAGGATATGACCTAGAGAACCCGGGAATTCCCAAGATATCCTTTTTGTCTCCTATTGTCAAAGAGGCTCCAGAGACTTTTACCGCTCATGTTTAATAATCATCTGAAATTATCTCCACTTTTCACCTCAGTTTGTTAGGGCTATCACAACGTTCTGTCATATCGTTGGGCAATCAATTGAGGAACATCCTTTATCTCCTGAGCTAATAACTGTTACTTCTCACGCTGTAGGTGCGAACATGGATAAGAAGACTGATGAGCAGCCACAGGAAGCTACCGAAGCAAAGTCCGCTAAGAAGGTGCTGGAGAAAAAGGATGAGGCTACTCGCTCTGAACCTACGGAAAAGATTGAGGGAAAAAAAGGGGATGTGACTAAAAAAGCTCTCATGCCATCTAGCACTGAGATTCCTAAAGATGGGGATATAATAGATGCCTTAAAAGATGATGGTGGTGATGATGGCAATGAGGAAGACGACGATGTTGTGATGACCGGAGGCTCGAACGGAGGCGATAACGTAACTTTGGCTGAGATGAAGACAAGGCAGGATCTACTTTTAAAAGCCAAGGTTGAGAAGGAGGATCCCCAAAATCTCAAACCTCTTGCGATAATTCCTCCTGGGCCAAATTTAGTTGCCAAGCTTTCAACCCGGTCGAAAACCGAAGAGCTTGCTCAAAAGTCTTCTACTGATCCCATCATTCCGGTTTCAGGGAAAAGAAGCCAAAGCGTATCATTTCTGAAGCTGAAAAAGAAGAAAAGGATAAGCTCAAAGCTGCCAAAAAAGATAAGTCAGCTCCAAAGCCCAAATGAAAGTCGGTTTCCCCTTTTTGTTTTGATTTTCCATTGGCCCGCTGTTGTTGTAGCGAGCGCAGCCCTCACATTTCCTCATTTATTCTTCTTGTACAAACCTGCACTCACGTAAATGAAATAGTTTGTTTTCCACTATGTCAAATACCTGCAAGCTTATCATTTATTTCTATTGAGTTCAGTAATGACTAGGGTATTGAAAACATAAGTAATATATAATAACCCCTGCCATGATTGAGCTTCCCTGCAAGTGTATAAGCAATAAAATATAGTACCCGAAAATCACTGCATAATTAGACAATCGATAACAGGGGATGTGGCGTGTATGCCCCCAATCAATCTTGAATAAAATGCCTGGCTAGGGTTTGTTCGAGATTGATTAGGTTCGGCATCGAATTGCCCCCTGCCCTTCAGTAGAGATGGGGTTTTTTCTCATTAGCGCTTGTTCTTAGCACCTTTATACTCTCCAGTCGTACTGTCAGGTAAAGGTGCATTCAAGGCGGTCTCTTATCGTGGTGCACCTTCACGCCTTAGGGACGTCGTCTTCCTGTCCTTTATACTCTCTCTCGAATCATGAGAGTTAGAGCTTGGGACGTCGTCTTCCAGTCTTTTTATTTCAATCCAAATTTCTGGTGTCTTATACTTAGGTCATAGTAATCACAGAACTCACACACGATATTTTTATAGTGGTTCGGCCAAGTCACGGCCTACGTCCACTTTATAATCTTTTGTTTACTCCAACCAGACTTTTCTAGGCAAGTCGTGCCTTTTTACATGGTTCATAAAAAAAAGAAAATAGTACGAATCTAAATCAAATACTGTCGCAAGCGTTAGGCATTCCAAGCTCTGGGAATCTCTTCACCATCTATAGTCGTTAAATTGAAAGCTCCTGTATCAAGCTTCCGCCGGATGGTATATGGTCCTTCCCACTTCGGACCTAGATGGACCGGAGGTGGAAAGACACGCTTCAGTACTAAATGTCCAGGTTCAAAGGTCTGAGGATGAACCTTCCTATCATGGTAACATGCTGATGCATGTGCCTCGAGGCATGCAAGTACGCTTCATCTCTCTTCTCTTCAACCATATCCAAAGTTCAAGGAGAAGCGCTTTGTTTGTCATCGGATCGTAATACATCGCCCTGTGAGAGGGAATTTTAAGCTCCACCAGATTTACCACTTCTGATCCAACGGAGAGTGAAAAAGGGGTGTGACTCGTTGCCGTCTTGTAGGTCATTCGATAAGCCCATAATACTAATGGCAGTTCGTCGACCCACATGGCTTTTTCCTGTTCCAATCGTTTTTTAAGGATGGACTTAATGATTTTGTTTATTGACTCAACTTGTCCATTTGATTGCGGGTGAGCTACTGCAGTGTACCTCTTGTCAATATTATACTTCTGGTAGAAAATTCTGAATTTTGTGCTGTTGAATTTGGTTCCATTGTCAGTTATGATGGTTCTTGGTATCCCAAATCAACAAATGATATTCCTGATCACAAAGTTTATCACCCGTTTTGTCCCGATCTTAGTTAGGGGTTCGTCTTTCGCCAATTTTGTGAAATAATCCACGGCCATGATTGCATATTTAGCTCCTCCTTTGGCGATTGGCAGGGTGCCAATGATGTCTATCCCCCACATAGCAAACGGCTATGGGCTCACCATTGATTTAAGCTGACTCGGAGGTGCCCTAGGAACTTTTGCAAATTTCTGGCACTTATCACAGCGTCGTGAATAATCAGCTACATCTTTATTTATGGTAGGTCAGAAATAGCCACACCGTAATACTTTCTTTGCCAGTATCTAGCCTCCGGTGTGATCTCCACATTCACCCTCATGTACTTCTCTTAGTACACGTTTGATGTCATCATGTGCTATACACCGGAGTAGGGGCACAGAAAATCCTTGGCGGTAAAGAATTCCGTATTGTAAGACATTCCTCGTGGATTTACGAATCACAGCTCATCTTTCGCTCTTCTTTACAGGAAGTTCTTAATTGGTGTCATCCATGATTCCCTTTCTAGTTCAGCTTCCTGCACTGGGTCGACTTCCGTTTGATCAAAGCTTGGTGAATTCAGTACCTCTATCGGAACCATGTCAGTCTCTTCTAGATTGTCAGAGCTTGCTAACTTAGCTAATCTATTTACTTTCCGGTTTTCCACTCGCAAGATATGAGTTATGTTGTAATACTCCAGGCTGTCTAGTAACTCCTTCACCTTTCCAAGGTAAGTGATTAGTCAAGTTTCCCTAGCTTTGGATTCCTTCCGAACCTGGCAAACTACTATTTCGGAGTCACAAAAAATTTCTAGCATGGTTACCCCTAATTCCCTAAAGAGCTTTATCCCGGCAATCAGGGCCTTGTATTCGGAATCATTATTGGTAGCAGAGATTCCAACTGCACGACATAGTAAATTGACCGTCCTTCAGGAATTATAAAATCGACTCTGGCGCCGGACCTTCGATCATTTTTAGCCCCGCCTGTATACAATTTCCAGGGGCTTGGTTCTAGATTGGGTTCTGAGGAGCTATCCTTATTGTCTAACCCGTCCTCTTCGGGAACGGTGAACTCTGCAATGAAGTCAGCTAAGGCTTGTCGCCTTATTGATCTTCTTGGCTGGAAGTTTAAGTCGAACCGACTCAACTCAATGTTCCATTTAAGCAATCATCCGGATGCTTCGGTTTGTTGCAATACTTCTCGGAGCGAATGATCGGTGTATACTATAATCGGATGAGCTTGGAAATAATGGCAGAGTTTTCGAGATGCAATTAGGAGGCTGTAGGTATATTTTTCTATTCTTTGGTTGTTGCGCTCTGCCGCTGCTGATTTCTTGCTTACATAATACACCGACCTCTGAATTTTGTCTTCCTCGCGCAACAGAGTTGAGCTGATGGCATGAGACGACACTGTTAGATATATGAACAGGTCCTCACGGTCTACCGGTTTAGACAAAATTGGGGGTTTATCTAGCAAGTCCAACAAGTTCTGAAAGGCATCTACACAGTTAGAGGTCCATTCAAAGTTGTGTTTTCCTCGTTTGATTATTTCAAAGAAAGGAACACATTTGTCTATGGCTTTGGAAATGAATTTGCTTAACGCTGCAACTTTTCCAACCAAAGTTTGAACATCTTTGATCTTTTGGGGTTCTTCTATGTTCCGGATTGCCCCAATCTGTTCAGGATTAATTTTAGTCCCTCGTGAACTGACTATGAACCCAAGGAACTTCCCTGACTCAACCCTGAATGAGCACTTTAAGGATTTAATTTCATCCCGTACCACCATAGAATGTTGAACATCTCCGCCAAGTCTTTATGTGATCGTACGATCTCCTGGACTTCACCAGCATGTCATCAACGTAAACTTCCATTGTTCTCCCGATCTTATTGTAAAACATTCGGTTCATTAAGCATTGATATGTGGCCCTGACATTCTTTACTCCGAATGGCATCACCCCATAACAATACAAACCTAAGTCCGTAATGAAGCTAGTGTGTGCCTGATCTGGTACATGCATGGGGATCTGGTTGTACCCTGAATATGCATCCATGAAGGAGAGAAGTTTGTGTCCCGCCGTTGAGTCTACCAGCTAATCAATCCTAGTGAGTGGAAAGCTATCCTTTGGGCAGGCTTTGTTCAAATCAGAAAAGTTGATACACGTTCGCCACTTCCCATTTGATTTCTTGACTAAAACGAGGTTTGATATCCAGTCGGGATATGTCGAGTCTCTGATGAACCCGTTATTCCTTAACTTCTCCACTTCTTCTTTTAAGGCTGCTGACCTATCTGGGTCCAACATACGCCTTTTTTCCTCCACCGGAGGATGCTTTGGGTTTAGGCTTAGGGAATGGCTCATTATCGCGGGATAGATTCCACATATGTCTACATGGGTCCAAGAAAAGACATCAAGGTTCGCCTTCAGAAAGTCAGTCAATTCTTTCACCTGGAAAGAATCCAAATAAGATCCAATCTTCAAGACCTTTGTCGGGTTGTCGCTATGGATTGGAATATCAACAGTTGCTTTGTTGGGTGTCGCCATTTTAGTTCCTTGCTCCTCGTCCTCTCTAGGATCGATGTCTTTAGGTTGGTTGTCAGGCGACTCCCTTGGCGGTATTGTCTTTAGTTGCTATGCAGAGTTCTCCCCAGTAGGAGAGGAAGTGTTCTTGGGCTCTGAACTTTTTCCGCTACGCAACATTTTTAACTCCGCCATATAGCAGGCTCTTCTGGTAACTTGATCGCCTCGAATCATTCCCACTCCAGCATCTATTGGGAGCACCATAGAGCAATGCAAGCCCTGATCTCCGAAAGTGTTGTCCGTCCTAGGAAAGCCTTGTAAGGTGAATCGATGTCCATGATGACAAATTGGAAAATTCTCACTCTTATACGCTCTCCCTCTCCTGATTCTATAGGTAACTTGATTGACATGTGTTTATTTTATGCTCTTATATCTTATCCTTTGTATATAAATGAAGTATTACTTGGGTATTATTTTGTCACTTTTACAGATATGCTAACTAAGCCACATGCGGTCAGAAAAATAGAAAATAAAAATCAAATTGCTATATATATACGTATGAAGACTTTAGATGAAGATCTTACATCAAGTTACTTTTTGGACAAGAAAATAATTGGTAGAATGAAGATCCATATAATAAATCAAGGAAGGCTTGTCAAGAAATCAAGAGGAAAAGAGGAAAGGCCCAGTTTTAATAGAATTAACTAAGGCATATTTGTGATTGTATTAGGTTTTAGGTTGGCTATCTATCCTATAAATACCCTGTATTCTCATTGTAAATGAACATCCATGAATTGAGAGTTTCTTTTACTTTTATGCATTTTTATTTTCTTAGCAATTAGTGTTGTCTACACAATTAGATTTTGTATAGCACTATTTGTCTTTTTCATTTATTTTTCATTAGTGATTGACCATCTGATTAAATTCAATGGTAATCCTAATTTATTTTCTGTTAGTTATTTAATTTCTACAATTTTAATTTCTACTTTTTAGTTTATTTCCTAGGTCATACTGGATTGAATATAGATTTGATTAGATTTAGACTGATTCAATTCAATAATAGTTTTATTTGCAATTTCAATTTTTATTGTTTTTCAACCCAACCTCCAAGTTTTGTCTAGCTTGCATAAGGAATATATAAATAATAAAATTTAAAAGTTCCTCCCTGTGTTCGACTTGCATATTACATGATATGTGCGCTTGCAGTTATTATAATAAAGTTGCGCTTTTCTGATTCTTAGGAAAGCATTGAACAATTTTTTGGTGCTGTTACCGAGGAGGAAATAATTAAATTTTATTATTTGTTTAATTTCTGATTCGTGTTATTTTTTATTTTTATTTTTTTCCTTTTGTTTTCGTGTATATATAGAAGAAAATTTTTAATTCGCTTGATTTGGTATCAATTATTGATACTGTAATCTCCCAAACAAGAGAAAAAAATAACTTACCAAATTTCATTTCCCTACCTTCCATTTATTTCTTTCCCTTTTTACATCATTTCTTATTCAACAATACAAAAAGAAAAATCTTCCCACTTTCCTTTATTGTCTGCCTCTTTTCCTACTCCTTTCCATTTCTTTTCTTTTCTCCTTTTACATCGTTTATAGCTAGATTTCCTTTCTTTACAAGGTTCAGTGAAAAAAAGAGCAATTTTCTTTTTGTTCTTCTTTCTCCCTTGCTTTTGTTCTTCTGCCACTAACCAACCCATATACACATCCTTAACCAAAATACAAACTTTCTGCAAAAACCACCCTTATCTTAGGCAAATTCTATTTCAACCCACAAAATTAGTTAGTAGCCCCCCATTTTATCAAAAAAATACGATGACCAAACTGCCCTTTTACTGTTATATTTTTTTCCAGTTTTTTGAACACCTCGTAGTTGCATTACGTGGTTTTTTGGTGTACCTCGTAGTATGTCTACGTGGTCCATGAATGAACCACGGAGATCATCTACGTGGTACTTTGATGAACCACGTAGGGCAACTACGAGGTACAGTGAAAAACCACTTAGTCCCCCTACGTGGAAGGGTATTTTTGGTTTTTTTTTTTTTAAACGGGGGGCTACTAACTAAATTTTTGGGTTTACTGATTATTTCATGATTTGGGGGGCTACTACCTAAAATGGTGGGTTGAAATAGAATTTTCCCTTATCTTATCTTCCCTGCAATTCACCACTGCCGCAATTTTTTTCAGTCCACAAAAAATCACCTTCCTCCCCCTTCCTCATGCACAATCACAACAACATCTTCTCCAATCTTCACCACATCAACATTCACCCACGCACCGATCAACTCTCCAACAATAAATCCATACCCCACACTTTTCGCCTCCTACTGATCAACCTCATTCTACCACAAAAATCCACTTCACCAAGTCGCACAAATCATTACAGATCATATTGCCAACCTCATATCGCAACCCCATACCCAAGCCATCAACACAGAACATTCTCTTCCTCAAAATTCTGCCAAACCATCAACAAAATCTGCGTTGACTACTTCAACAGCTCCAGTCGCACTTGTTAGAATCTCGTTGCCTATCATCTTCCATCCGCACTGCAAACCACAAAGCCCAGTATTCACAGTTCATCCAACCCCACACCTCGTCAACCCATAATCCAAATCAAGACTCGAACCACTTACGACATCAACAACCCAGAAATCACCTCCTTCACACTTCATCAATACCTCACGCACAATTAGAAACCCAATTCGAAAATTCCCAAGACACCAAGCTGCGATCTCCTTTCATCCTCTACACCGAATCACCGAGAATTCTGTGTTCGTATTCACCCTTGGTTTAATCTTGACTCAAATTCACCCTTGGTTTCAGCTCGATTCGAAATCAAAAGAAAAAAAGAGAGGCGAAATCACCGAATCACCAAAATCTTGAGATTAATTCCAGTCTGTCGGTATAGAACGAGTTTTGACTTATTTATTTGAGAATAGAGGTGTGTTAAAGTCGAGAAACTTGGGTGCGGTGGACCTTAATTGATTTCTCATCTTTTTGGCGTGGGCTGTTTTGATTTGTTTCTTTTTTTGGCAATAGTATTGTTTTTTTTAGCCAGTTTAGTCTTTGTTTTAGGTTGAGTTTAGTTTTTTTTAAATTTAATCTAGTTAGTTTTTATTTTCTTTTTTATTCCGAGTCATCGTTTGTTTTGTTCTGCTTTCTTTCAAAAAAAAGCAAATCAATTCAAATTCCAAATTGGTCAAGGAACACAATCAAGCATAGCAAACTCGGAATTCAGCCATCAAGCAAATTGCAAACACTGAGATTTTAATCGCTGTAGCTACTTAATTATTCTGGATGGACAGCCATAACCCACTGTAAAATTCTCTAAACTCTACAGGTGCTCTGCTGCAAAGAAACAAAATAGAAATTACTTGTAAAAAACTTCTGCAGGGGCAGTAGCTTGCTTGTACAATTTTTTAAATTTCTGCAGTTATTATTATCTGATTTTGTGGTTAAATGATATTTCCATAACTGAAAGCTTCATTCTCATCGTTTTCAACAATAAAAATAGACGTTGCAAAATACTATAATTGAAATGTGGTGCTTTGTGAATTTGTCTATCTCGTATAATTATATCGCTGATATATATTAGTTCAATTTATTGAACTATTTGCAAAAGATGTTGCATACTACCCGTAAAATATTGGTCGCATCCCTTAGTATTTATACTATACGTGAACGACCATAAGACCCTCTTCCCCCTTCTAATTGAGTCAGTTAGTTAATAGAGCACAACTTAGTATTTTATACTATTTTGAAGTGAGAATATTTTCTGTCTTGTCTTGGATTCATTAAAATGTCTGATTCAAAAAAAATCCCTTAGAGAATTGTGTGATAATAACTTGAGAAGACGTTCCCTGGAAGAGTATGAGTATGAATTATAACTCATTAGGCAAAATTTTCCGAAATTTCGTAAGCCTAGTTTTCAAAATTTTCCAACTGACCAACATTTTCAAAATCATAGTAATGACCGAAATTGCGAGTTTAATTCAAATTTCAATAATTTCGATTATGGGCCACATCCACATCAATATAGGGTTGTAAAACAAAATTTTCAAAATTATAGCCCATATCAACATCTTGAAAATAACCAAAATTGCAATTTTCACTCGAATTTTAACAGTTATGGTTACGAACATAATTTTTATAATTAAAATGAATTCCAGTATCATTGTCATTTTTCTGAAAATTCAAACAACCACCACATTGGAAATAATATTGATCATGAAATTGATGTGGACTATAATTTTGAGAATCAAAGAATCCAAAATGAGATCTCTCAAATCAACGATTTTGAGGAATATCATCTTAACATTCTTAGAGAGAGGGAAGATAGGCTAGATAAAAAGATGGATGAACTTATTTGTTTAATGACATTTTTTGCAAAACAGCACAAGCAACAAAATCAAATTCACACATGTGATGAATCAGAAAATAATCCATTTTTACAAATATTGAAAATTTTCAAACAACAACTTTGGAAATTGAGAATAATGATCTAAATGAAGTTGTTAAAAATATAACAAATGATTTTGACTTTAACGCTTTTCAAGAAAAAGATTTAAGCTCAGGTTTTTGTCTTTCTCTTTCAGGCTGCGAGAAACTTGAAATTTTAGAAATTGAACAGAACAAAAATGTTGAATTTTTCAAAAACTCAAAATTGGAGAAGGATTTTAATGAACATGAATTTTTTTTTGATTGTATGAGGATGAGTTGCCAAATGAGGATAAAATAGAATCAAGCCACCAATCCAAGTTTGAAAATTTTGACCTTGAGGTTTCAAATGAACTTGAAAATTGTTAGTGTCAAAAATACATTGTCAATTAATAAAATTGAGAAATGTGATCACATAGTCTTGAACAACACTCAGAATTTAAGTTTCACGATTGCAACCGAGTTTATGTTTGATCACAAATTTTTGAACAATTACACTGATAAATTTGTTGAACACATGAACTATTTTTGGAATGTTAGCTTGGTTGAAAATCTTCATGTTAGGATGACACTGGACATTTATTTACTGGACTATAAATCTAGGTATAAAGATGAGATGGTTTTCAAAAACCTTTGCTTATTAGAAAACATGCTAGACATAGTGGGAATGGGATTCATCGGGTTAGAACCAAGTGTGGGTGAAAAAGTTGGTGGCATTCTTTGCATCGCATGCATCGCAAACACATATACCGTTGTACATATGGTTCATTCTTACATATAGTTAGACTGCATTTCGTTCTACAAATAATTTTGCATCTCATCCATCTTTGGGTGATATCTTTCACATTTAAAAAACGTGTTTACAGTGTGGACACTGTTTAGACCAAGTGTGGGGGGAGCCTGCAGTGCATTCTTTTCATTTTTCTTTATTTTTTTGTCTTTTCATATAGGACCATCACGCATTTTAGATCGTAGTAACATGCCATTTTTTTTGAAACATGACTCATTTTAGATTGATACAATAAAATAAATTAACAATTATTAGTCAGTTGATAGTATTTTTTCTCTCAACCAAGATCGAATATGAAATATAATGAAAAGTTGAATTTTGAGAGATAATAGTGTAACTGGTACATTGGGAGATTCTTAGGTGATAGCCATGAAGTTTATTCTAAATTGTAGTCTTGGTTTAATGAGTGGAGGACTTTAAATACTTATATTAGCTTTTCGAATCTTTAAAATTAAGTTGTGTTAAGCTAAATTCGCGTAACTCTCTCTTGTTCTTATATTTTCAATAATAATAATAGTAATCCAAGGGTATCCAACGTTGCTTGTAAATCTAGTGTTGGTGTACAAACCCTCCAATCTCTATCCGACATGTTGTTGACAAAGTCAGCATTGGTATATCTTAATCTCAATGTTGGTCTGCACAATCCGCCAAGCTCTTTCCCAACTCTCCGTCAGTCCGCGAAGCAGTGCATGGGTGGCATACCTTGGTCTTTTAAGTTAGGTGTATGTAATTAATCATTAATTTTAACTTTTATAGAAATAGAGAATAAATGATGATGTCTAAGCACTTCTTGACCTTATTGATTTGACTAGTCATACATAAGGAATTTAGAATACCATTTTGTGAAATGTGACAAACAAACTAAGAAATTATTTTATGGCCGCACTATGTTATCAATCGAACCAATGTAATTTAACATTTGAAAACTTGAATTGTGTTGAAAATTTGTGGCAAGTTGAGGTATCTAAAATGCAATCAACTACAGAAATTGTTAATTTAATTTGTTGTACCACTTTTCTGAAACAAGTCGTGTTTTCATTTTCATATGTTCATTGCATTCATGTAATTACATTAGAATCATAACATACTGCATTCGGATTTTGTGGGTAGTATCCGCAGAAAACCCTCATGAGACGCCACTTTTCCTATTAGGGACACCTATAAGTTTAATGGCTTGTTGCATACGCTCAATGCGATCGTGTTTCCTACGAAAGTGTGACCTATATAGTTTAGTTTTTCATTTTTTTCCACTCAAGGACGAGTAAAAGATAAGTGTGGGGGTATTGGAGCAATGCTAGCCCTGAACTCCGAAAGTGTTGTCCGTCCAAGGAAAGCGTTGTAAGGTGAATCGATGTCCATGATGATGAATTGGAGAATTCTCACTCTTATATGCTCTCCCTCTCCTAATTCTACAGGTCAGTCTATCACTCCAGTCGAGGCGATTGACGTTCCATTAAAGCCACGATTCCAACCTTCACATGGATTTAAGTCCTTCATTTCTAGTTTCATCTGATCGAAAGCCTTTTTAAATAGGATGTTAAAAGAACTTCCATTATCCACAAGAACTTTCTTGACTGTTGCAGGTCCAATAACGGTAGTTATTACTAATGGATCAATGCTTGGTGCTTCAAACCCAATACTTCCTCTGTCTCGGAAGACGATATAATCAGTAGTTGTCTTTTGTTGTTTTGCTAGTGCGATTTCTTCAAGGTTGCTACATTCCCCTATTTCGGGATGCTTGGCTGCATTAACATACTGTTCCATCACCCTGTTACTGGACCCATCTGGGTGTGGTCCCCCAACTATGGCATTTATAACAATACCTTTTCCCTTCTGTTGAGCTGTGGGCTTAGAAGCAGGTTGGTTTTGATTCGGAGCTTGTCCTCCTTACCTCCATATCTCTTTGGATGACCTTGTACTCATCTAATTTTCCTTCCCAAAGCAACTTTTCAACAACGTCTCTTAGGAGACGTCACTCGTTAGTAGAGTGACCGCGAGTTCCATGAAACAAACAAAATTTTCTAGTTCCAAGCTCCTTCTTAGTGGAGTCTCTAGGAGAGGCTTCTTGTATTATAAGATGTTATAAGTATCTAGATAGATGTTTTCTAGAGTATCATTCAACGAAATGTAAGTTTCAAAACTCTGAAATCAAGGTTTTTTCAGAGTTGTTCCCTCGATTCCTTTCCTTTTTCCAACATTTCTATTCCGATTGTTATTTCCTTCATTCTTGTTTCCGACATTTACCTCAACTTTCCCTGAATTGTCGTCGGTCTGTCTCATGGCGACATTACTTTGAATGTCTTCTCTGGACGCTCCATTAGATTTTCTTTTTCGACTAGCGTATATTTCTTCTTGGCGTAGGCGGATATTGGCTTTTTCATAGAATATCTCCCTGGTCAGTGGAGGTTTTCCAGCTAAGTATTTGCCAAACTCAGTATCTTTATCTACCCCGTCGATTAATGCCATCAAGATGGACTGCCCGTGAGGGTCTCTGACCTCCGTGACTACTAGATTAAAGCGATCTAAGTATGACCTTAAAGTTTCATCAGGGCATTGCTTAATGTGGGATAATTCAATAACATTCTTGGACCTCTGAGCATGAAGTGGGAATTGATTTATCAACCTTTCGCTCAATTCTTTGAAGCTGGAGATTGATCGCGACGGCTGGCGGGTAAACCACATTAATGCCACATCTTCTAAGAAGATCTGGAATGCCTTGCATTTCATTGCGTCGGGAGCTGCAACAACATTCATATACCATGAATATCTCATTAAGTGCTCAACCGGATCTGTCCTGCCTACATAACGGTTCATAATCGGCATATTGAATCATCTCGGGAATCGGTTGTCTAATATGTCATCAGCGAAAGGCGTATGACTGCGGTCTATACCTAAATCTTCGTTTCTCTATCCTAGGCTGTTTGTCATGATCTGCCTCACCATCGCCTCCACATTAGCATTAGTCAAGGTGGACTCAGGGTCAGCGCTTCTAGCTCTATGGGAACCTCCAATATCCCTTCGATGCGTTGTCGTCCATTCTGGGACTTGAGCAGAGCTTCCTGCCCTCTACGATCCTGGTCATACACAGGATGAGTGGACTGGAGAAGCTGTCCTTGAGTAGGATTAGTGATATTGGGGTCCCTAGGAAGGACGTGTGATCCCCGTATTGGTAACAACATTGGTTCTCTCAAACTTGGATCATTAGGTCCCAAAACATGGGTCGCATCTTCACGGGATCCCAACGATCCAAATGTTAACTGATCCAGATTCTCGGGCCTTTCATATGGCCTTCTCTAACGTGGACTTTCTTCGTCTGAAGAAGGAGAATGGTCCGCAGCGAGGCGATGAGTTGGGGAGGACGTTCTTTGTCTTCAAAGTTCACTGATTTACTTGTACATATCTTTCACGTTTTCTAGGATAAGGACGTTGTCTCGTTTATGGACCTCTAAAGCATCCTTGGTGTTGTCTAACATATCAAGTAAGCTCGAGAAATCCCTGTGTGTGACGGGTGCTGTCTAACATATCAAGTAAGTCGACTAGAAGTCTAGCTTCCGCCACATTGTTCGGATTGGTGAATAACTGCACTTCCAGTTCGGATCGGGGGTGTAGCACTAGAGATGTTCAGCTCTCCAGATCGGTTCGGGTTTGCATCATCGGATCAAATCAGATCCTCAGTTTCGGTTCGGATTGGTGATGCTCCTCTAGACCGGTTCGGTCCTAAACTTTTTTTCCTCGATTGGTGACAATCATGGCCTGTTGATCTTCATTCGTCCCGTTTTCCCGAGCAGCTTGCGATTCTTTTCATTTCCCTTTAGCCATAAATTCCAATTCTTTCGAGAATAATCAGAAAACTTCCAAAAATGCTGTAGAGAGTGGATTAACTTCTTTGAACTTGAGGATCCAAATAGTAGAATGATAATCCAAAACGCTGAGAATTCAAACTTTTCAGTGAAAACACCAAAAATGTTAGACCAAAAAGGGGTATAACACCCAAACGAGTGAAAATTCTGAATAAAATAAAAAGAAAAACAACAAGAACACTAGATTTATAGTGGTTCGGTGTTAAAGAGCCTATGTCCACTTTATACTTTCTGATTGATGATTCTAATGCAAATACAATGATGATTTCCTCTCAATCTCACTTATACAATTGATAATCTCTCTTTAATTTGTGGAATTACACTCCAAAAGTTTGAAGATACTTCTGAATAAAGAAAGGGAATTCGGTGGTTAAGGAGCTAAAGTGATTAAATTGCCAAAAAGGTCCCTTAAAATGGCACTTTATGGGGTATTTATAGGATGTAAACCGATCCAGTTCGGTTGCCACATGGGGCCCACCTAGTGATTTTCGGATCTGCTTACTTCAGGATGGTGACAACACATTGCGATCGTGGGATAGTGGGGATGCAACCGCACCAGATTTGAAGGGATTATACAGAGTAACTGTTGTAATTCTGTCCCTTGGTTCGGATCAGTCTAGTGTATAGAGTTCGGATCAGTCTAGAGTCTAGGGTTCGGATCGGGCATTTGTATACCGATCCGAATTGAACAAGCTAACTGGGATCAATTTTTTTGATTTATGTGTAACGGAGAGAGAGAAGTTCGGTTCGATGGGGCCGATCTGATCCGGGTCCCTGGTATGCATCGTTCTCTTGATCACATCATTCGATCAATTCTTTAGCTTTGTATCGCCTAACTACAAAGTAGGCTAACAATATATATATATATATATATATATATATTTACACACACATACACATATATACACGTAAAAATATGTGTTTCCAACACAATTATTAATAAAGATTTTTTTTCCATAACACGCCGTAAATAGTCTGTATGTTCGGGATTGCTATGCATAGTTGGTCATTGCGCGAGCATGCATATAACTACTTTATGATTGGTTAAACACTTGAAGATGAGACTTGCTTTTTATTTCAAATTAGAAAAGAAAATTATGGGAGCCAATAACTGCTGCAATGAGATTACAATCGTAGCATAGCTCTATGTATATTTGAACATAATATTTTTGAAATTTACACATTCCAATTACACAGTTTGAAAATATTATCGAGTGAACGACCACGATATAATTCTAGTTCAACACAACGATTTGTAATCATATACAACTAATGTAAGAGCATTCCCAACAGAAAGGGGGGAAATGCGTAGAGGAGACCAAAAAAAGAATGAAGAATCTCCACTCGCCCAAAAGCGAGTGGGTAAGGAAAAAACTTTAAACGGGGTTCAATTTCCCATTTAGTGACGAGAATTTAGGCATTTTCCCCCTAAACGGGAATCGGTTCTCCAATTAGCGCTCTATGCTAAAAAAAAGTGGGGTAAATCCCCACTCTTCGTTTCTCCCCACACTATAATTCACACTGCTGTTGCGCGAGGGGAGAAAGAAAAGCGATGATTCTCCCCATTTCTACCCAGATCGACAGTGCTGGGAATGCCCTAAAAGACAGGAAGCATCAAAGGTTAGGAGGAATAGATCGTGATTTATTGTCATAATGAATGACTAAATACGATTGTGGATTGGAAAAGAGCATTGCACATGTTGTTCGAAAGGCTATCTTGTGGCCCGTAGGCTCCGTTCAGCAGGATAGATCACGTCTGGCAGAAAACGACCTCCCTAAAATCAGATTATACATGTATCATGCTTAATATGCAAAAAAAGTACTTAATAAATTAATAAACTAAACTACAACAAATAGGATTAACTGTAAATATGTATTCATCAGTATCATTCATGCCTCCAAAAGTTAATGTAGGTATTATATACATTCCTCATTCGGTGTTTCTCTTTTTCTTCTTTATACATATTCAGACAAATTATTGTTTTTTTAAATTAAAGATGCAGCTAACAACCACCTATTTTTTCAACATTAACCTTTTGAAAACAAAGATCTTTAAGCCCTGAAACCAATGTTATCATTTTGAACCGCAAGTCAAATCGAAATGCCTCAAGGTTTAATATTTTGAAGGTCAACCCGGTTGAACCGTTGAAAACATACACTTTTATTTTCTAACAAATTTGTAAAATGTAGATTATATAGGAGTTGCTTAACATACAAGATCCATTTGCAATATATAAAAAATTGTTGGAGTGCACTTATAATATACATAAAATTTGGACTCATGTGATTGTTAACTACAAAAAAATAGAAAGAAATGAGGGCGTAAAAGCTGCTACGATTATCAGTTTGTACTCTGCCTCTCCACTTCTTCTTTCAGCAAAACACGCCCCCAAATTTAAAAATCAATGTCACGGTAGCTTAAACATGAAGTGGGAATGTCAACTAAAACGGCTTTCAGGAATTAAAATCATGGTTCTATCTCAGTTTTAGGGTTCGATCGACGGTCCATGCATGGTGGAGGTTCAACTGGGCATCGTGTCGTGGTGGTCGAAGGTTCACGGTTATTGACGGTCGGACAACGGCCGGGTCTGGTCATCATTACTATGCCTGAAACCCATCCTAGGTGAACCTGTTCGCTTTTTGTAATGTTAATTACCATTCATATTCAACTGCTCCATATAACAATTTGAAGATTTTTAGCGACTCTTCTGTCTTTACAGTCTTTGTGCATGGATATTTTCCTCCATGGTTGAAATAATCGTATAAGATTCTGTGTGCTCTCAATCGACAAAAAGATAGCAGAGAAGCTTCTGTAGTCTCTCACAATATGTGATGTGCATGAATATTTCTACAGTTTGGTACGATTAACTTACTATATCCATGCAAGAGAGCCTCCATCATTTGTTGCCGGAAAGCAACCTCTTGCTGCTGCAGATGGTCTATTCGCACTAAGTTCATATAGGTATAGTAAGAAGAAGAAAATTGATATTTAAAGTATGATGGATATACATGATAATTAAAAAAACACTGCACTTGTGAAGAATTCAGGTTGAATGGTAACTATGTTGTTTAATATATACACTAATGGATATAAATGTTAATGAACAGAAAATGCAAACGCAAATAATAGCATACACATGCAAATAGTTTGTAAAATTGTTAGCAGTGGTGAGTAGATCTATGGGGATCTGTTCCTTCCGTCGTCTATAAAGAAATATTTTGGGATAAATAGAAGACATTGTGATTCTTAAACACAAAAGGAACCGAGGAAGTGCAGGAGATCGTGCATAAGTGGGGTCATGCGGCAGTGAAGGGCTACAAATCTTATGCTGACTGGACAAACAATAGCCATCAGATATCTTTCCTCATGTTGAATCTCAAGCCTTGTTTGTCTACCCAGCAATTTTATTATATGGATATACACACTGATATATATATATATATATATATATATATATATATAATTTTGTTATAAAACGAACACAGAACAGAAGAAACAAGGGAGAGAGGACATTTCTATTCATTCAGATGTGTCATTATTTCTATTACATTGGCTCCTTTATATATAGGATTTAGAGCTTATGTTTAACTTATTCCCATGATGTGGGACTAAACAGAGAACTAATAAAAGCATATTCACAACATTTATATATTTTACAACACTCCCTCTTGAATATGCATCTTCAAAATCTTGAATGCTCTGCTAACTTGAAGTTGTCCCTTTTAAAACATATATGATGATTGCTCCCTCGTATTACTATCTTGACTGCATATATCCATCCAGTCAGTACAACTATTGTCTGTTGCCTTTAAAACTCTATTAGGAAAATCCAGTAGGAAAAACCTTGAACGAGAAAAAAAAATTACACAACGTTTGACATTATGGATATCATATTAAAATGATATTTCCAGTTAGCCCACTTTGTGAACTAGGCAACACAAAGTCGAGATGTAAAGCGTTGAAGAACTTAGAAAGCATCATAGCGGATCGGATCGGGGAGCTGCTGCTAGTCGGATCGGAGAGCTGCTGCTATTCGGATCGGAGAGTTATTGCCAGTTCGAAACGGAGCGGAGTAAAATGGATAAGGACTCAGTTTCAGCTCAGGTCTGGTCGGATCGGATGCCCCGATCCGAACCCCTTCTGCTTTCTCCTCCGAACCGAACCCACATTCCATATCACTTCGCCCTTCGATCGCCTGAATATTCGGAGCGGTTATGACCAGTTCCTACCCGCGATAATCTCTACTCTGATGCGCTGTCAGCACTGGAGTCCATCCGAGTTCGAGGACGATGGAATGGAAGACACGTGGCTCTAACCCGGATCGAATGCTGAGTAAATCTCCACCTATAAATACCCTGCCCAGAGACAATTAAACGGATCTTCTTTTTGGCACTTTGAGAGTAAAAACACTTTCATAAACCGAATTCCAGCACTCCCAGATAATCCAAATCGTCTTTCAACATTTGTTTTGAGACAATCGAGTGAATGTGTGTGAGTTGTGAGTGAAATTGAGTGAGTTTATCATTGCAATTGCATCTATATCATCGAGAATAGTGATTATAAAGTGGACGTAGGCTTTTCAACGTCGAACCACTATAAACTCTGTGTCTCCATTTCACTTTTGATCTTATTTTACTTCTATTTTAGTCAATTTGGGTGTTAGAACCACTTTTTGGTCTAACATTTTGGTGCTTTCACTGAGAATCATTTGAATTCTCTATTTTTTCGGATTATCGTTCTACTTTTTGGACCGTTGAGTTCAAAGAAGTTAATCCTCAAGTTTCGACGCTCTTGAATATTTGTTGATTGATTGTTGAAGAACTATGGCCAAAGGAAAAGGCAAGGAAGTTCAAACCAGTCGAGGGAACGGAGTTGGTGAAGATCAGCAAAATGCGGTTGTGACAAGGTCTCGTGGGTAGAGCTCGGGAGTGGATCGGACAGATACAGGAAATCCGAACCGCACTCAAGGAGAGAGCTCCGATCCGATCCGGGTAGGAGAATCTGAAGCAGTGCACTCCCCCAACCTGAACCGACCCGAACAAATCGCACTGCACCGACCCGAACAGGTCTCCCAGCTCCGACCCGACCTGATTGCCCAACTCTGATCCGATCCGTCACTTGGTGATGTTGGAACCTCCACTCGAGCCCCTCCAAATGCTTCGACTCCAGCCACCAGGGTCAATGATCAGGTCAATCCATCTGCGCCTATTACTCAAGGAGATTTTTCGCGCCTACTTGACATGCTTGAGAGTACTAGGGAGGCTATGAAAATCCACGAGCGCACCAATCTCATGATGCAAGAAAACATGAGACTAATGAGCAGGGAAATTAGCGAGCTCCATAGACAGAGAACCCCATCCCTGGTTCGTCACACACCGATGGATCAGTCTTCTTCTTCTGAGGAAGAACGGCCCCGTGAAAGAAGGCCGCTCTCAGAATTTGGAGCAGCTGACGTTCGGATCTTTGGGGTCCCGCGAGGACGCTGCATGGGTACTAGGACCCAATGATCCAAGCTTGAGAGAGCCTATGTTGTTACCGATGCAGGGATCCCATGTATTACCTAGAGACCCTAACCTTACCAATCCCACACAGGGACAAATGCTCCAGCCCCTTCCTCTCGAGATTGACCGGGAGCGTAGGGAACGAAGCAGAGCAGAAGCAGCTCAAAGAAGAAGGGCGTCCCCTGATCAAGAGCCCAGAGGAAACCCGAACATCAGAAGGAGGGCGTCTCCTGATCAAGAGCCCAGAAGTAACCCGGATACCAGAGCTTGGGAGCCTGAACGACCCTTGACCAATGTTGATGTATGGGCTATGGTACGCCAGATCATGTCTGAAAGCCGGAACTACACCAATGATGATTATGGCATTGAGCGAAGCCATACTCCTTTCACTGACGACATCCTCAACTTTCAGTTTCCCCGACGTTTTAACCTGTCGCAGATGGACAAGTACAATGGGAGAACCGATCCGGGACAACATTTGATGTGATACTCATGGCTCATGAATGCTGCTGCTGCCCCTGATGCAGTGAAGTGTAAAGCCTTCCCGATCTATTTAGAAGATGTGGCGCTGCTATGGTTTACCCGACTTCCCTCTCGGTCGATATCGAATTTTAGGGAATTGAGCGAATGTTTTATGAATCAGTTCCGACTCCATACCCGAAAGTCTAAGAGTGTTATTGAATTATCAAGAATTAAGCAGGCGCCGGGAGAGTCTTTGAAGTCATATCTCGACCGTTTCAACTTAGCTGTGACAGAAGTCAGTGACCCGCATGAGCCCACCATCTTGATGGCTTTGATGGAAGGAGTCGATCCTGATTCCGAGTTTGGAGATTATCTTTCTGGGAAGCCACCTCCCACGAGAGAGTTATTCTATGAAAAGGTCGATATTCAGTTAAGACGAGAGGAGGCAAGGGCAAATCGAAAGAGAAAGTCTGGAGCGGCTTCAAAAGAAAATGTTCAAAGTAATGTCGCCGTGAAACAGTCTGGAGAAAGTTCCGGGAAAGTTGAGGTGAATGTGGGAAACAAGAGTGGAAACGAAAATAATGGAAACGGGGGCAACAACAACCGTAACGCGAATGGTAACAAAAGAAATAGGAATAGAGGAGGTAACCCTGACAAAAGACCCCGGTTCCAGACTTATGAGAATTATACACCGCTGAACGACACTCTGGAGAACATTTACTTGGATACATACAATGTTTTGCAATATAAAAGACCGCCACCTCGAGACTCGACGGAGAAAGAAATCGCAACTGGAAAGTTTTGTCTGTTTCATGGAACCCATGGGCATTCAACAAATGAATGTCGACATTTGAGAGATTTGATTGAGAAGCTGCTGCGCGAAGGAAAATTGGATGAATATAAGGCTGCGCCAAGAGACAGGGGGCCAGGAGAACAGGCTCCGAACCAGATCCAATCTGCTCACAAGCCTACAGCGCAACAGAAAGGCAAGGGAATTGTTATCAACACCATAGTGGGTGGACCCCACCCAGCGATCCACAGTTTTAGAGCAATGGATCAATATGTAAATGCAGCTAAGCACGTAGATGTGGATGAATGTGATGATTTGGAAGATATCGCCCCTGTGAAACAACAAAGGACAATGTTAGATGACGTGGTATTCCGCAGCAGAGACAATACCGGAATCCAGTCACCCACCGATGATCCATTGGTCATTACCACCACCATTGGACCGGCATTGGTTCATAAGGTGCTAGTAGACAACGGAAGCTCTGTTAATATTTTATTTAAAAAATCATTCGATCAGGTGAAGCTTGAGTCTGAAGATTTGAAGCCATGCGAAGGTTGGATTCGAGGCTTCAACGGAGCATCGACAGCTCCGATGGGGTATATAGAATTGCCCGTAACATTGGGGCAAGGGGAACGCCGAAGAGTACGGATGCTTCAGTTCGTAGTATTGGGCGTAGATTCGCCTTACAACGCATTTTTGGGAAGGCCTGCCCTTGTAGAATTCAGGGCTTGCATCGCCCCTTGGTGTTTATTGCTTAAGTTCCCAACTGAAGTTGGAACAGGAGTAGTGAGAGGAGATCAAGTCTCCGGACGGGCTTGCTATGTTGCTGAATTAAAGATGTTGATGAAGGGACTCAACATTGAGAGTAAAGGTGCCTCGCCTCCTCCAAAGGAAAACTCGGCGTAGCAATTAGAGGGATCGGCCCCGAAGGAGTTGCCCAAAGGAACGCCTGAAGACTTGGATCCCAGAAAAGATGAGGAACCAGAGGCTAGAAATGCGACTCCTAACGAAGCAACAGTGGACATACCCATTGACGAAGCCGATCAAACAAAAGTTTTGAAGATTGGGTCCCAGTTGGATCCACATCGAGCAAAAGAACTAACTGACTTTCTGAAGGCAAACCTGGACGTGTTTGCCTGGACCCACGCCGACATGTGTGGGATATCTCCATCTGTCATGAGTCATTCACTAAATATAAACCCGAAACACCCGCCTGTAAAGCAAAAGAGACGCGTGATGGGCCCAGAGAGGTCGGCAGCTCTGAAAGAAGAAGTGGAGAAGCTGAAACAGAACGGGTTTATTAGAGATTCGACATATCCCGACTGGATATCGAATCCCGTCTTAGTAAAGAAGCCGAACGGAAAGTGGCGGACTTGCATTGATTTTTCAGATTTGAACAAAGCTTGCCCGAAAGATAGCTTCCCACTCCCCAGAATTGACCAGCTTGTAGATTCGACAGCGAGACACGAACTTCTTTCTTTCATGGACCCATATCCCGGGTACAACCAAATTCCTATGCACGTGCCAGATCAAGAACACGCGAGCTTCATTACAAATTTGGGGTTATACTGCTATGTGGTCATGTCGTTCGGATTGAAAAACGCTGGAGCCACTTACCAACGCTTGGTGAACAGGATGTTTTATAACCAAATAGGGAAGACTATGGAAGTTTATGTGGATGATATGCTTGTCAAATCGAAACAGTCCTCCAGCCATACGCAAGACTTGGCAGAAATGTTCGGTATCATGCGAAAGTATCGGATGAAGTTGAATCCTTTGAAATGTTCGTTTGGAGTGGCATCGGGAAAGTTTCTAGGCTTCATTGTGAGCTCTCAAGGGATTGAAATCAATCCCAGCCAAACAGCAGCGATTAGAAATATTGAAGAACCAAGGAGAATCAAAGATGTCCAAAGTTTTGCAGGGAAAGTAGCCGCGTTGAGTAGATTTATCTCCAAAGCAACGGACAAGTGCGTCCCATTTTTTGACTTGATAAAAAGGGGAAAGAAGAACTTCGAATGGACTCTGGACTGTGTTGAGGCCTTTCGAAATTTATTGGAATTGCTAGAAAAACCACCGATTTTGTCAAAGCCAGTGGATCATGAAGAGTTATTTGTTTACTTAGCGGTTTCGGCTCACGCTGTTAGCACAGCCTTGGTCCGAAAGGAAGACAAAGTGCAAAGGCCGGTATATTATGTAAGCAAGAAATTGGCAGCGGCAGAACGCAACTACCCAAGGATTGAGAAGCTCGCGTACATCCTCCTAATTGCCTCCCGAAAACTTCGTTACTATTTCCAAGCTCACCCAATAACCATATACACTGACCAGCCTCGGAGGCAGGTGTTGCAGAGACCCGAAGCATCGGGGCGGTTGATCAAATGGAATATTGAATTAAGTCAGTTTGATTTAAATTTTCAGCTGCGGAGGTCGATCAGGGGGCAAGCTCTGGCTAACTTTATAGCAGAATTCACAATCCCAGAGGAGGAAGTGATCGATGACAGAGTGGTCAAGTAAGAAGACGAGTTAAAATTAGATCCGTGGAAGCTATACACAGACGGAGGCTAGAATGACCGAAGGTCCGGAGCTGGAATCGTCTTAGTTACCCCTGAGGGACGGTCTCTATATTATGCTCTATGATTAGAATTTTCAGCGACTAATAATGACTCTGAATATGAATCCCTGATTGCCGGGCTGAAGCTTGCTAAAGACCTCGGAGTAAAAACATTGGACATATTCTGCGACTCCAAAATCGTTGTTTGCCAAGTGCGAAAGGAGTTTGTGGCTCGGGGACCTCGACTTATCGCCTACCTCGGGAAAGTGGAAAAGCTGTTGAACAACCTGGAGCGGTACAACATAACGCATATCCCAATAGCCGAAAACCAGAAGGCAGACAGGCTGGCAAAGCTAGCTAGTTCCGACAACCCAGAAGAAACTGAAATAATTCCAATTGAAACGTTGGAATCGCCAAGCTTTGAGTCGATGGAAATTGAGTTCGCTTTCGAAGCAGAACCGGAGAAGGAGTCGTGGATGACCCCAATTAAGAATTTCCTTAAGAATGGAATACTCCCATCAAAGAAGAGTGAGAGACGGGCTATAGTTCACAAGGCTACCAGATACATCCTTCAAGACGATACTCTTTATAGACAAGGATTTTCTATGCCCCTGTTACGATGTATAGCACACAACGACATCAAACGTGTACTAAGAGAAGTACACGAAGGTGAGTGTGGAGATCATACAGGAGGTCAGACTTTAGCGAAAAAGATATTGCGTTATGGATACTTCTGGCCCACAATTAATAAAGATGCAGCTGATTATTCATGACGCTGCGACAAGTGCCAGAGATTCGCCAAAATCCCCAGAGCACCGTCGACCCAACTCAAATCGATGGTGAGTCCTTGGCCTTTTGCCACGTGGGGAATTGATATCATCGGAGTTCTACCAATTGCTAAAGGATGAGCGAAATATGCAATAGTCGTTGTGGACTATTTTACGAAGTGGGTGGAAGCTGAGCCCCTAACCAAAATCATGGCAAGAAAGGTGATAAGTTTCGTGGTTAGAAATATTATAGCCGATTCAGGATCCCAAGGACCATCATAACTGATAACGGAACCCAGTTCGATGGTGCCGAATTCAGAAATTTCTGCCAAAAATATAAGATCGACAAACGGTACACTACGGTCGCTTATCCGCAGTCGAATGGGCAAGTAGAAGCAATAAACAAAGTCATAAAATCCATCCTCAAGAAACGGGTAGAACGCGCAAAGGCAAAATGGGTTGACGAATTGCCCTTAGCTTTGTGGGCATATCGGACAACGTTTAAGACAGCTACCGGTCATACCCCTTTCTCTCTCTCATTTGGTTCAGAAGCAGTAATTCCAGTAGAGCTTGAGGTTCCCTCCCACAGGGTGACATATTATGACCCGATGACGAATCGGGCACTCTTACTCGAGTCTCTTGATGAAATCGAAGAAAAAAGGGACGAAGCAGATTTGCGTGCATCAAGACATCGACGTCAGATGGCACGCTATTATGAAAAAAAAGGTTCGTCTTAGGACTTTTGAACCGGGAGATTTGGTGCTGAAGAGAGTCTTTCCATCCCTTCCTCACCTCGGTCCAAAGTGGGAAGGACCCTTTGTCATCCAACGGAAACTTGAAACAGGAACCTTCAAGTTAACGACCGTAGATGGCGAAGAGGTACCTAGGGCATGGAATGCCCAACACTTGATGCGATATTTGAAGTAGAAATGTTGTACTCTTTGCTGTTTTTCTTATGAACTCTGTAAAAGGGCACGACTTGCCTTAGAAAAGTCTGATGATATGAACAAAGAACTATAAAGTGGATGTAGGCTACGACTTAGCTGAACCACTATAAAAATATCATGTGTCATTTACTTTCCTGCATTATATATACCTTCAACTACTATTCTGTTGCGATTATGGAATATAAGATGATTTAACACCTAAAAGGTTAAAAACAGTTTATACGCAGGAAAAAGCACGACGACTGTTTGTGCGATAAGACATAAAAGAATGGGAAGACGACATTCTTAACTCTAACTCTCGAGAATTGAGAGAGAGTATAAAGGACGGGAAGACGACGTCCTCTGAGGCGTGAAGGTGCACCCAGACAAGAGATCGCCTCAGTAAGAACTCTAACCTGAGTATAAGACAGGAGAGTATTAAAAACGCCTGAAAAAACGACAGGCATTAATGACACAGAGAATGTAACCTCGTCGGAGAATCGGGGACATTCAGACTACTTGACTAAATCTTGAATAGTTTTTCAAGACTAACTGGGGGCATATATGTACACACACATTTCCCCCCACCACAAATTCATTGCACAACTGTAGTAGGACATGCATTCTTATATAAGTGCAAAACTAATGACTAACAAACATTGCAGATAATGAATTATTTTTTATTTACAAATGAACGAATTTGTACAGGGAAACAGGCGAAAAGAAGGTGCAAGGGTCACCCTGCCAGCAACAATTATTGGTCAATCAAATGCTAAGATAACGCAAGACACTCCATCACTTGGACTTCGAAGAGGGCTTGGACTTCTTAGCAGCCTTCTCCGCATCCCTCGCCTCTTTCTCGGCCTCCGTCAAGATGCGCTTCGACTTTTTCTTCCCTGAAGCTGAAGTGTTGGAATCAGTTGACTTCTTCCTGGAAGGCGGAGCGCTGGAATCAAGAGAAGACTTTTTAGCAAGTTCCTCTGTAATGGATCTAGTCGAAATCTTAACAACTAACCTTGATCCCGCATCCACTACTGCGAGGGGCTTAAGGCTTTCAGGGTCTAAGTCTTCAGCTTTAAGCTGCAAGCGTTTATCTTGGTCAGCTTTCAGTGCAGCTAAGGTAGCATCATCGGCGCTTTTCGACTCCCCGACTATAGACACCTCAGGGTCTTCCTCATGTCCCACGGTGCCGCCATCATCCTTTAAGGCGTCTATCATTTCGTCATCATGAGGAGTGTCAGCCTTGGACGGTTCAATTCCTACCCCCGAATCTATGGGGGCAGCCTTGTCTTTTCCCCCTTCGACCTTCTCTGTAGGCTCTGCTCCAGAGGCGGTTCCCTGGGACACACCTATCTTTTCGGGCGGTTCAATACCTACAGAGTGAGAAGCAACAGTTATCAACTCAGAAGAAAATAATGGGTTCTTCATCGATTGCTCAATCAAGTGACGAAAGGTAGAGATAGCTTTGACGAATTGAGGAGAAAATGTAGAGATACCTTCCGAAGACTTCTCGGCTGGAGTGACTGCTGTCTCCGATGTCGTTTCGGGTATAGGGGATAAAAGAATTGTTCGAGGGATCCCCGGGTTTTCAGGATCATATCCCTCTACTTCAGAAGTTGCAGAGGCAGTAGAGGAAGAACCAGCCTCGGGAATGTTCTGTTGCTTAGCCCTCCGCCTCTCTTCATCCAAAACAGCAGCAATGAGGCGGCGCCCTTCGGCTAGGCGTTCTGGTTCATCATCTCGTAAATATTTCTCCATCAGCTTGTCCTCATCAATGGAATCAACCTTGAGCTCCTCTTTCTCCCATTCAACGATCTGACTCCATACTTGGACTAGGGTAGATGGATAATCTTCAATCCAAGAAATATTTCGGCGGCGGATGATATGCGCAAAGAATTCAATCATTAATTCGCCGAAACCCTGAACCTCTCCCTCAGCCTCCGACAGTTGTTTGCGGGCCTCCTCAGCGGACTTGATAGCACATTCGATGTTACCCTCCGCTAGGGCGGCCCTGTTCTCCGCCTCCGCTAACTTAGAAGCCAAGTCAACGTTTTTCTTTTCCAATTCAGCATTCCTCCTTGCTAACTCGGCATTCTTCCGCTCAAGGTCAGCGTAAGCAAGTCGCGTTTTGACAGCATCTGACTTGGCATCTTCGGCTTGCTTTTTCAATTCCGAACGCTCTTGGGTATGGGACTCAAGCAAATCATGATAGCGTTTTTGCAGATCTTCAAATTGTTGTTTGAAGCTAGTAGCATCCCGTTGAGCAACAGCAAGCTGGGCCTGTGTATCCTCCAAGTCTTTTCCTAGATTTTTTAAGGCCTTTGCATCGTCCTCTGCGGTTTTTTGCATCGAATCAGCATTCGTAATTAAAGTGCGGATGATTCTGGAAAGGCTGCGCGAATACTTGAACATTTCTGAATACTGTTTCTCGACCACATCTATCTTTGTTTTGGCTTCATCTGCCCACCTTGAAGAAATAGGCTCAAGAGCAGGTAAAAAAGTCAATTTTTCGAAGTAATGTTCGGGAAATTGCTCCTCCAGATACGCCCGCTTAACTGCAGTTTCAGCATCTAGCGATGGAGGGGCATGGATCGTCAGCTCAGTATCCCTGTGCGTGGAGGACTCAATGGCCTCTTTATCCGTTCTAGGCCGTTTAGCAGGGACCTTACGCTTGCTTCGTGATTCGGTATCTTTTGGCGGACTCCTCTCCCTACTGCGCTTTTCTTGAGAAGAGGTTGAGTCTTTTGGTTGCGGCCTGTCCTCTTCCCGACGACCTTGGCAACTTTTATATCGCTCTGGGTCTGTCCGGACAGGAGAGCGAGAACGCGAGGATCGCGAACGATAAGGATCATAGGGCCTTCTATCCTCCCTACTGCGATCTTCGCGGCGATCATGCTCAGTATCATAGGGCGGATTAGACATGCTGCGGCGGAGTTTCCTGATATCATAGTCGGATCGGGACATCGTGCCTGCACAACAAGACAAATGAAATTCAGGATCAATATTTTGACAAAGAGAAAGATGCTGTGAGTTGTGGTGCTAATGTGTAAAGTGTGTCCTAAGTGGTGTTTTCCCCCCGACAAACCCGAGTCCGAAGCTAAACTAGTACGAGCGGGTTCTTTGGCCTTAGCACGAGTGGTCTCTTCGGAAGAAGTGAAAACTAAAGGATTCTTCCTAAAATCCTCTGAAGTGTAAATAGTTTCAGGTAAGGGGAGATCCACCAAACCCTGAAATAGTGGGTCATCAGTGCTAGGGACATCTCCCTCAGAAGCATCGATCGGTGACTCTTTGGAAGACGTTGACCTTTCCGGAGAAATGGCATCCTCGGGAACAGTATATCCTTCGCGATGCTTTTCGTCCATGTTAGCCAATTCATCATCTTGAGTAAAAGACGGAGAGGGTGAAGCCTGAAGAGGCACTGTAGGGGCTCTCGAACCTTCGCCCGTTTCTAGGATTGCGTCAACTGGAGGAATATATACATATGGAGTCGTCCCGTGACCAATGCTGCGGGTAATGGACAGCAACCCGTGAAGATGAAGATATTCGTCCTTAAGGACTTCATCAATAGTTAAAAACTTCTGATCACCATTAAGAAGCTGATGCATCCGATCAAAGAATGCTTGGTCCGATATTTGTTTTGGGTTGTCAACTGCAAACAAAAAGAAAAAACGAATTAATGCGGTGGTCTGAATGTACAGAGTCGGGATTTAGAAAACCATTGCTTTACTTGATTTCGTCCACCTCCTAGCACACCCTGGTTGTTGCTTTACATAAAACCATTCCAGCCTGGAGTCCCCAGCTTTACTACTGAATGGTGCTGGAATTATTTTCCTCTTAGGGACAGACTCGAAGTAACAGAAAGAAGGGGTTTCTCGAGTCCGGTGCTTGAAGTTATAGAAGAAATGAACGTCGTCAAAAGTGAGCTCTATGCCTAAAATCTCACGGTACGCTACATATAGGGTGTACAAGTAAGCATAGGAATTGGGATGCAGCTGCATGGGGGCAATCCGCATTTGTCTTAGAAAATCGACGACGAAAGGAGAAAATGGAGGAATAACCCCGACCATGCACATCAACCGAGTGATTGCAATATATCCCTCTGGAGGGTTGTGGGGACGATCAGATTCTGAAGGCAACAAGGTATCCCCTTTGGGTATCCCGTACTTTAGTCGTATTCGGACAAGTCTGTCATTGTCGATCGTCGATTCAACGGAATCTTGAGGTGATTCCAGTATGATGGCAGACTCAAATTCATCAGGAGCTCGGTTATCACCAATCCCTCCTTCCTCCACACAACCCAGGGAAACTCCATCCTCAGAAGATACATTGTCGCTTTCGCTAGTTTCAACCTCGTAGTCTGAGCCCTCATCATCCCACTCTGGATCCGAAGAAGAAGATATGTCTTCAAGAGTAATTTTGTTGGATGTTTCTGGGACCTCCTTCTTCTCTGCTAATCTAGAGGAGCGTCTGGATGTCATGGTCACAAAACTATTGAAGAAGCAATAGCACAAGTTAGAGTAAACTAGCCCGTATCCCCCCGTGCATGTGTACAAACTAAAGTGTGAGCAGTGTATGCAGAAAGTGTAAAGTTAACGTTTGAAAGTGCGACGCAAAATCTTGGCAAAGTAATAAGGATCAAGGCAGTTCTTAATGTTCATTTATGTTCGCAGGACACTATCCTAACTGTCCATTAAGTTGAAGATTATGCCAAGAGTTGATTGGGCCAGTTAAACAAGTTCTTATGCATTAAGTTGGACCGCTCTTCGGTTCGGTTCGGGTGCATTCATTGGGATCGGATCGGGGGCGTAGCCCTGCCTTGGACTCGGACAAACATTGAAGCCCAGGAATCAAAGTCGGATCGGTTTGGAAATAGACTCCCCAAACAGTTCGGATCGGATTAGGTAGTCATGCCTCTCTCCTCCTTTATTTTACAGTCCGACCCGATCCGGTCAGGTGAGCTCTATTTCCCTCTTCAACTGTTTGCCCTGACCCGATCCGACCTTCTGAATTTCTCTTCCTTTTCCTTTCCTCCATTTTCCATACTCCATCGCCCGAACCAACCCCCTGTAATCTCCTTCTTCTTCCTCTTCTTTAATTTTAAACCCAATCTCGTCTCTGAAACCCCAGTTATGATCGAAAATGCTACGACTCCCTCTTCCAACGCCTCGAAGTGGCAACGGAGCCACCAACGACGATAACGAAGGAAGAGGATGTTGTAGCATGGAAACCACATCCAAATCGGTCGAATTGACCATAAATTTCAATTAAAACCAATTACATGAAATTGATCAAGGATTTAAACCTACCAAGGTGGTTAATTTGGAGATTCGCACGAGAATTGTAAAAGTTTTCCTCTTTTGAGACCTAGGGTTTCGGAACAGAACTTATAAAACGATGAAAGAAAAAGAAAGTGAGAGGAAGATGAAGGCTGGGTTTATATAAATACATGGTGACTATTCGTATCCCCGCTCGGACCGGCTCGAAAGCCCAGTAGCACAGCTTGGCCCACTAGTCCAATGCGAAATAGAAAAAGAAGAGGATCCGTTCGGGTCGGAACCCGAACCGAACAGAATGTCGTATCTCAACATGGCATGTGAATTAAACTAAAATTCGAAGAAGAGGATGAAAGCACAAGGAAAATCAAAGGGAAGATTACCTAGAAGGCGCTGTGCAATGATAATCAAAGCATGCTCCGTTTCCAACAGAAGCATCCTTTGAGGGGGCAAAATGTTAGCCCACTTTGTGAACTAGGCAACACAAAGTCGAGATGTAAAGCGTTGAAGAACTTAGAAAGCATCATAGCGGATCGGATCGAGGAGCTGCTTCTATTCGGATCGGAGAGTTGCTGCTAGTTGGATCGGAGAGCTGCTGCTATTCGGATCGGAGAGCTATTGCCAGTTCGAAACGGTGCGGAGTAAAATGGATAAGGACTCAGTTTCAGCTCAGGTCGGGTCGGATCGGATGCCCCGATCCGAACCCCTTCTGCTTTCTCCTCCGAACCGAACCCACATTCCATATCACTTCACCCTTCGATCGCCTGAATATTCGGAGCGGTTATGACCAGTTCCTACCCACGATAATCTCTACTCTGATGCGCTGTCAGCACTGGAGTCCATCCGAGCCTGAGGACAATGGGATGGAAGACACGTGGCTCCGACCCGGATCGAATGTTGAGTAAATCTCCACCTATAAATACCCTGCCCAGAGACAATTAAACGGATATTCTTTTTGGCACTTTGAGAGTAAAAACACTTTCATAAACCGAATTCCAGCACTCCCAGATAATCCAAATCGTCTTTCAACATTTGTTTTGAGACAATCGAGTGAATGTGTGTGAGTTGTGAGTGAAATTGAGTGAGTTTATCATTGTAATTGCATCTATATCATCGAGAATAGTGATTATAAAGTGGACGTAGGCTTTTCAACGCCGAACCACTATAAATTCTGTGTCTCCATTTCACTTTTGATCTTATTTTACTTCGATTTTAGTCAAATTGGGTGTTAGAACCACTTTTTGGTCTAACATTTCCTAAAAGAGTTTGATGCTTCAGGCTCTAAACAATAGCTCATTAAAAACCTTTTTATGAAAAACCCTGTGGGAAAAATCATAAACAAGGAGTGCAGATTTATTTTCCTTTTTAGGTAACATGTTTTACAATGTTACCAAAAGGGTTAATACTTCAGGATCAAGATAATGCCTCATTAAAAACCTTACTAATAAAAATCCAGTAGGAAAATATTAGTGAAGGAAAAGAGTACATTATAGCATAATTTTATATGCTCCCCCTTATTTATAACTCATTATTAAATTAGTCTATTTGTAATGACCCGTATTCTACACATCATGGGATCGTAGAATATTTAATTCTTTCCCGTATGAAGTTGTATGGTCATGTAACTTTTGGGAAACATCTATTAGAGTCATTTCCCATATTCATGATTTTTGTCGATTTTTAAATGACCATTTTACCCCTAGTTGGTACTGTTTTGGCCATAACTTTTGATTGGAAAGGAATTTTGACCTGAAACAACTTCCATTTGATTCGTTTGATGGTTTCTCTTTCCGTAGAGTGGTCACATTAGCCAAACGGACTTACCGTTTGGGAGATATGGCTGAAACAAGGTTTGGAGGGTGAAAAACTGCTTAACCGGGCCAAATCGGGTGATTAGTGAGTAGGCCCATAACCCATTTCGGGATTAGGGTTATGGGAGGACTGAAATGAGATGGAGAATCATTCCATTTCAGTTTTCTAGCCTCCACTTATCACCAAGGATCCCTAAAAATGGCCTCCAACCTCTAAATCACCTCCAAATCACCTTTAGGTTAAGGATTTGGCTTAGCAACCCCTAATCAAGAAGGATCTTCACCAAATCAACAAAGGAGCTATTGTTTGGTATTCAAATTCGCATCAAATCAGAGAATCATTTCAAACCTTAGTTTATTTTGTGGCTAAGGTGAGTGATTTGCTTAGTTTTGCAGTAATTATGGCTAATTAGGGGTGATTAGTGTTAATTAGCGAATTTAAACATGATAAAATTCTGGAAAAATGTTTATAAAATTCGGAATGATGTTTTAGACCTCTGATATGAATTTGGGTTAATTTGGTTAAGTTTTGATAATCCTATCATTAGTTTCACCTAAGTATGCTTAAGGGGAAATTTGGGATTTTGGGTATTTTTGACCCATTTTATATGCTATGATTTATGTTTTGATGTTTGGGATCGACACTACATGTTGCTATGACTGTATGGTATGCTTTTTGGTTGTTTAGAAGTGTTAGATTGGTCGAAAACGCCGTCGAATGGCATAGAACAGTCGTAGGAAAACATGCAGGAAATGACCCAGAATCCGGATCGGATCGGTGGAGGGTAGAGCGACTCGAACAATTCCAGCATGGGCGTTACGATCCATTTAAAGGAGTAAGTCACGACTCAGCTAGGTGGCACAATCCGGTGGTAGAAGCACGATCCGAACCAACAAGTATTTCCGATCCGAACCAGAGGAGGGTGGGGAGCTCACGAGTCGATGGGTACTAGGCGAGACGATCCAACCCGATCAGAAGACACGACCCGACCCGGATGAAGCAACCCGATCCGATCCGAAGTGGTGACGCCGATCCGAATCAGGAAGAGGAGCCACGAGCTGGAGGACCATGACCCGATCCGATGCAAGAGGCGCGACCCGATCCGATGCAAGAGGCGCGGCCCGATCCGAATGCAAAGGCCGATCCGATCCGATGAAGAATGTGAAGGCTGATCCGATCCGATTCGATTGTGATGACCAATAACCCGAGATGCAAAGGTAGTCCAAATGGAAGTTAGAGCTCAGGATCCCGGAACCAGTTGGGAACCAATGAGTTCACTTAATGGTTGGACTTTGCTGCGGGACGTGTGCTAAGGAGTTGCCGATGTTCATAACTTCGATTCACCACAAAAAAGGAATGATGGGCTACTTATCAGTGCAGTAGGGTCATTACGACCCGATGGGCAAGGTGATGCGTAGTAAGACTATGAGCCAGTGCAGTGGGGTTCTTGTAACTCCATGGGGCAAAGTGGACATAGTAAAGATTGGTAAGGCTATGAGCCAGCGCAGATGGGGTGAATAACTCCATGAGGCAAGTGGACATAGCGAAGAATTAGTGGCTACGTTATCAGTGCAGTGAAGCCATTTATGACTTCATGGGGCAAAGTGATCGTAGCAAGGAATGTTGGGTGATCGAAGTGGTGAATATCGTATACTTTATGCACTGAGTGAGAGATGTGAGGATGGATGCTATGCTTGATTGTTTGCCATCATTATGACATGCACACCTCCCCCACCTCCGTATCTTTATACCGTTTGATATGATACCTTAGAGTGTTGTATAGTATGTAGTGCTAACTCTTTGGTTGCAGGTCCAGGTTCAGGTATGTTTTAGTCAACCTGTTATTGTTCAATTTAGATGCTTATCGCTCATACCAGGCTTTATGTCTGACCCAGAGTTTTATGTCTCCTCTTATTACTCTGGGTGCTCACACGAGCAGACTAGAGACAGGTTAGCTGGTGATGCGCGAGTAGCTGATTCGGAGGCGGGCAGGAGGCTTCCACGTATTATATATATATATACACATTCTCCCTGTGTCGTTGGTGGTCGCTACTTGGGCATTAGTAGTGTACCTCATTTATCTTGCTTTTGCTTTGAGACAGTTTGAAAGTTGTAATAAGCTGTATTTTGGATTTCCGCTGCTATGATGTTTAGTTCTGATTCTCAGCTTATGCACTGTCTCTCCTGTTTTATGTCAAGTATGTTATTATTATATTTTGTTCTATGCGCTGTGAGACATTCTATAGGTTCTTTGTATATTCATTTCCTTCTTCCTTTTTCCCCTTCTGGCGACCCGTTCCGTGCTAACTGGACATGTGTACAGCGCACCTTTGGAGTAAATGTCGGTTGGTTCGGGGCGGGCCATCACACTTGGTATCAGAGCTCTAGGTTGCGTAGTTAACCTAGGGAAAGACACCAAGGAAAGATAGTACGTATACGAGAGAGCGTATTTGTGATTATTTTGGTTTTCAGAAGTTATGTATGTATATACTATTAGTAGTATAGGAATGAAGTCGCACTGCACTAGCACCACTATGGGGTCGTTAATCATTTCCTTTTTACAGATTAACGATGAGCCGAGACACGAGGGGTGCCGGTAGAGGGACCAACCAAGGGAATGCCGCTGATATGAGGGCTATGTTTACTAACCTCATGAGAGATATGCTCAGAGAAGTGCAAGGGGCAGTTCCCAATCCCGGAGTTGGTGTTGGCCTAGTAGTGCAGGTGCCTAGGGTCGATTTCGCCAAGTTGTGCAAAGATTACACTAATCTTGGTGGGAAGCCGTTCCACGGAACGGAGTCGGCCACAGATGTTCAAGATTGGATGGATAGCTGTGATCATATCTTTGATGACTTGGGTCTTGAGGATGCGATGAAGAGAAGGCTAGCGTCTCGCCAGCTGCAAGGGCGAGCGATGAATTGGTGGAATGCCATTAGAATAGCTACTCTAGAGGATCAAGTTACTTGGGATCAGTTCAAGGCTCGCTTTAGCGAGAAGTTTATCCCAGCTGCCCAGAAATCAATGTTGTTTAAGAGGTTCTTGGAACTCAAGCAGAACGGAAGGGCAGTTTCTGATTATATTGCTGAGTTCGACACCTTGTCGAAGTATGGACTGTCTCTCATTGATACTCCTGAGAAGAAGAATGAGAAGTTCATTACTGGCCTGGATGGGTACTTGGGGGAGAGGCTTATTAACCACATCGATGAGACTTTTGAATCGATCGTGGGGAAAGCTTTGAGGTCAGAGAGCCTTTACCCTAAATCAAAGACTGAGGCTGCATCTGCAGAAGGGCCAAAGCCGCAAGCAGGCGGTGGAGGCAAGAATAGCTCTCAGAATAAGAGGAAGCAGGACCAATCTAAAGGTGGCCAGAAAAAGAGCAAGAAGGATGTTGAGTGCTTCAGCTGTGGAAAGAAAGGCCATTATGCTAAGGAATGTCGGGCCAAGCCAGCGGAAAGGAAGTGCTACAACTGTGGTCAAGTGGGACATCAGAAGGATAAGTGTCCGCAACCTCTTAAGGAGAAGCAGATTGTGAAAGCATATGCTATTGATGCTGTTCCTTCTTCTTCGAATGCCCCAACTGCGGCGGAGAAAGGAAAGAATGTTGTTATTCAAGGTATGCTTTCTATTTATGATGTACCAGTTCGAGTTTTGTTTGATACTGGGGCTTCCCGTTCCTTCATATCTAGTGACCTGGTAGATAGGTTGGGACTGGAACCCGAGATAGTCGATAGACCATTGATTGTGACGAACCCGATTGGTGGTTCGACTAGCCTTAGTATGATTTGCAGGAATTTGGTCTTAACGAGTCATGGATGTATGTTTGTATGTGATTGCTTTGTTTTGGGCTTTACTGGGTAAGGCATTATATTGGGAGTCGATTGGCTCCAAAGATACGGGGTGGTGGTAGACTGTGAGGGCTTTTTGGTGACAGTGAGGGCGGATGATGAGCGGAGGGTAGTGTTTGGTAGTCTACCTAGTGATGGGGTTATGGCTAGTTTTGTAAATTCCCTCGACATCCCGCAGGATTAGTTGTCAGATGTGCCCGTGGTTGGCCAGTATCCGGACGTCTTCGAGGAGGTGACCGGGCTTCCACCACACCGAGAGATTGAGTTCCGTATTGATTTAGTGAAAGATGCCAGACCTATAGTGATGCCACTTCGTCGTATGGCACCAAGGGAGCAGCGAGAGCTCGGGGTGCAAGTCAGCAATCTTTTGAAGAAGGGATTTATTAGAAGGAGTGTCTCCGAGTGGGGAGGACCAGTTGTGTTTGCCACTAAGGCAGATGGTTCCCTTCGTTTGTGTGTGGACTATCGCGAGTTGAATAAGGTGACGAGGAAGAATAAGTATCCTCTACCGCGTATAGATGATTTGTTTGATCAGCTGGAAGGAGCTAGAGTGTTCTCCCAGTTGGACCTCGCGACAGGATTTCATCAGCTTCGAGTAGCAGATGAGAGTGTTCCGAAAACGACATTTAGGACGCCATCTGGATTTTATGAGTGGTTGGTCATGCCATTTGGGTTGACCAATGCACCAGCCTACTTTGTGGATCTTATGAATCGAGTATTCAGAGATCAGTTGAATAAGTTTGTTCTTGTGTTCGTGGATGATATCCTTGTTTATTCAAGGACAGAGGAGGAACACAAGGGGCACTTGAGGATAGTGATGGAGGTGTTGAGGAAACACCAATTGAAAGCGAAATTCTCTAAGTGTCATTTTTGGAGAAGGGAAGTGAGATTCTTGGGTCATGTTGTTTCAGAGTGTGGTATTGCCGTGGACCCTGCGAAGGTGGCTACGGTACAAGATTGGCCTACGCCCAAGAATGCTACAGATGTAAGAAGTTTCTTGGGATTATCCGGATATTATCGTAAGTTTATCCAGGACTTCTCCAAGATTGCAGCACCGTTGACTCGGTTGACTAAGAAGAATCAGTCCTTCGTCTGGGACGGAGTGTGTGAGGATGCCTTCAAAAGTCTAAAGGAGAGGTTGACGCGTGCGCCAGTGCTAGTCATTCCTAAGGGGAATGAAGAGATGACGGTATACACGGATGCTTGTGGTACCGGACTGGGTGCTGTATTGATGCAAGGAGGTAGGGTTGTAGCTTATGCTAGTCGACAGCTAAAGCCGCATGAGAAGAAGTATCCTACCCATGATTTGGAATTGGCAGCGATTGTATTTGCGCTGAAGATGTGGAGACACTATCTCTTGGGAGAAAGATTTGAGTTGTTTACCGATCATAAATCATTAAAGTATCTCTTCTCTCAGAAAGATCTGAATCTCCGTCAGCAGAGATGGTTAGAGTTCTTGGCTTCGTATGATTTTGATATCGCATACACACCTGGGAAAGGTAATGCAGTAGCCGATGCCTTGAGTAGGAGACATGCCAGCTTAGGGGCAATGTTTCTTGAATGGAAGCAACTGGAGTTTATCGCGGGGTTTGATTTCAGACCAAGGTGCGAATTGGATCCAGTTATGCTAGCTAGTTTGGCGATCAGACCCACTTTGATAGAGCGGATTGGTTCTAGCCAGAGGGACGATCCTAATTTATTAGAAATCATCTCCAAGTTAGAGATGGGTATCGATGAGGAGATGAATGTGTATGGGCTTGATCGAGATGGATGGCTTCGGAAGAATGGAAGACTAGTTGTGCCCAACGTGAATGGTTTGAGAGATGAAGTGCTTAGAGAATGTCATCACTCAAAACTGACTATACATCCCGGCGGTAATAAGATGTATCGGGACATGAGACAGACTTACTACTGGAAAGGGATGAAAAGAGACGCTGGGAAGTTTATATCCAAATGCATGAATTGCCAGTTAGTTAAAGCCGAGCAAAAGAAGCCTAGTGGGTTGTTGCAACCATTAGAAATTCCCAAATGGAAATGGGAGCAAGTCTCGATGGATTTCATCGATGGCCTACCAAGGACTAGATCGGGACATGATAGCATTTGGGTAATTGTGGATCGATTGACTAAGAGCGCAAGATTTATACCAGTCAAATCGACCAGGACAGCAGCCAAGTTGGCAGAACTGTATATGAAGTGGGTAGTGAGATTTCATGGAGTACCCAAAAGCAGTGTGAGTGACCGAGACCCGTTGTTCACTAGTGGGTTTTGGAAGAGCTTACAAGAGGCTCTAGGGTCAAGATTACATCTCAGTACCGCATATCATCCTCAGACCGACGGTCAGACGGAGAGGGTGAATCGCATATTGGAAGATCTCTTGAGAGCGTGTATATTGGATTTTGGTGGATCATGGGATGACCATTTGCATCTAGTAGAGTTTGCATATAATAATAGCTACCAATCCAGTATCGGTATGGCTCCATATGAAGCTTTGTACGGAAGACCGTGCAACTCACCATCATGTTGGATAGAGACTGGCGAGAAGTTTGTGCTTGGACCAGATGTGGTGAGGGAAACTTCTGATAAGATTAAGATCACTCAACAACGAATGAAAGCTGCTCAAGATAGACAGAAAAGCTATGCTGATAAGAGGAGAAGAGACTTGAAATTCTCCGTTGGTGACTTGGTGTTTGTCAAGATCTCTCCGTTGAAAAGCGTGATACGATTTGGCAGGAGAGGCAAGTTGGCACCAAGATTTGTTGGCCCATTCCCTGTTCTTGAACTAGTCGGGAATTTGGCATATAGAGTTGGCTTACCAGAGAAAATGGCGGGAGTTCATAATGTATTTCATGTTTCCCAGCTGAGGAAGTTCGTTCACGACTCAGATGTGACTATTTCACCTGATCAGTTAGAGGACTTCGAAGTAGAACCCGAGGCGGTTGGGAACCGCAAGCCGATTCGTATTGTGGGGTACGATACGAAGCAACTTCGAAGGAAGGCGGTGAAGCTAGTCAAGGTTCAGTGGGGCGAGAACGATAATGATTGTACTTGGGAGACAGAGGAGAGCATTAGGAAGGCTTATCCAGAACTCTTTGCCTGGTAAGATTTACGTTGCGATTTAGTTTTCCGCATGCTAGGATAGACTTACTTCGCTTGTTTGCATGTTTGATTGTTGTTTTATGATTGATAGGCATGCGGGAACCTTTGTGTGTATTTTGATTAGGGAATTTCGGGGGCGAAATTTCTTAAGGGGGGGAGAGTGTAATGACCCGTATTCTACACATCATGGGATCGTAGAATATTTAATTCTTTCCCGTATGAAGTTCTATGGTCATGTAACTTTGGGAAACATCTATTAGAGTCATTTCCTATATTCATGATTTTTGTCGATTTTTAAATGACCATTTTGCCCCTAGTTGGTACTGTTTTGGCCATAACTTTTGATTGGAAAGGAATTTTGACCTGAAACCACTTCCATTTGATTCGTTTGATGGTTTCTCTTTTCGTAGAGTGGTCACATTAGCCAAACGGACTTACCGTTTGGGAGATATGGCTGAAACAAGGTTTGGAGGGTGAAAAACTGCTTAACCGGGCCAAATCGGGTGATTAGCGAGTAGGCCCATAACCCATTTCGGGATTAGGGTTATGGGAGGACTGAAATGAGATGGAGAATCATTCCATTTCAGTTTTCTAGCTTCCACTTATCACCAAGGATCCCTAAAAATGGCCTCCAACCTCTAAATCACCTTTAGGTTAAGGATTTGGCTTAGCAACCCCTAATCAAGAAGGATCTTCACCAAATCAACAAAGGAGCTGCTGTTTGGTATTGAAATTCGCATCAAATCAGAGAATCATTTCAGATCTTAGTTTATTTTGTGGCTATGGTGAGTGATTTGCTTAGTTTTGCACTAATTATGGCTAATTAGGGGTGATTAGTGTTAATTAGCGAATTTAAACATGATAAAATTCTGGAAAAATGTTTATAAAATTCGGAATGATGTTTTAGACCTCTGATATGAATTTGGGTTAATTTGGTTAAGTTTTGATAATCCTATCATTAGTTTCACCTAAGTATGCTTAAGGGGAAATTTGGGATTTTGGGTATGTTTGACCCATTTTATATGCTATGATTTATGTTTTGATGTTTGGGATCGACACTACATGTTGCTATGAATGTATGGTATGCTTTTTGGTTGTTTAGAAGTGTTAGATTGGTCGAAAACGCCATCGAATGGCGTAGAACAGTCGCAGGAAAACGTGCAGGAAATGACCTAGAATCCGGATCGGATCGGTGGAGGGTAGAGCGACTCGAACCGTTCCAGCATGGGCATTACGATCCGTTTAAAGGAGTAAGTCACGACTCAGCTAGGTGGAACGATCCGGTGGTAGAAGCACGATCCGAACCAACAAGTATTTCCGATCCGAACCAGAGGAGGGTGGGGAGCTCACGAGTCGATGGGTACTAGGCGAGACGATTCGACCCGATCAGAAGACACAACCAGACCCGGATGAAGCAACCCGATCCGATCCGAAGTGGTGACGCCGATCCGAATCAGGAAGAGGAGCCACGAGCTGGAGGACCACGACCCGATCCGATGCAAGAGGCGCGACCCGATCCGATGCAAGAGGCGCGGCCCGATCCGAATGCAAAGGCCGATCCGATCCGATGAAGAATGTGAAGGCTGATCCGATCCGATTCGATTGTGATGACCAATAACCCGAGATGCAAAGGTAGTCCAAATGGAAGTTAGAGCTCAGGATCCCGGAACCAGTTGGGAACCAATGAATTCACTTAATGGTTGGACTTTGCTGCGGGACGTGTGCTAAGGAGTTGTCGATGTTCATAACTTCGATTCACCACTAAAAAGGAATGATGGGCTACTTATCAGTGCAGTAGGGTCATTACGACCCGAGGGGCAAGGTGATGCGTATTAAGACTATGAGCCAGTGCAGTGGGGTTCTTGTAACTCCATGGGGCAAAGTGGACATATTAAGGATTGGTAAGGCTATGAGCCAGCGCAGATGGGGTGAATAACTCCATGGGGCAAGTGGACATAGCGAAGAATTAGTGGCTACGTTATCAGTGCAGTGAAGCCATTTATGACTTCATGGGGCAAAGTGATCGTAGCAAGGAATGTTGGGTGATCGAAGTGGTGAATATCGTATACTTTATGCACTGAGTGAGAGATGTGAGGATGGATGCTATGCTTGATTGTTTGCCATCATTATGACATGCACACCTCCCCCACCTCCGTATCTTTATACCGTTTGATATGATACCTTAGAGTGTTGTACAGTATGTAGTGCTAACTCTTTGGTTGCAGGTCCAGGTTCAGGTATGTTTTAGTCAACCTGTTATTGTTCAATTTAGATGCTTATCGCTCATACCAGGCTTTATGTCTGACCCAGAGTTTTATGTCTCCTCTTATTACTCTGGGTGCTCACACGAGCAGACTAGAGACAGGTTAGCTGGTGATGCACGAGTAGCTGATTCGGAGGCGGGCAGGAGGCTTCCACGTATTATATATATATTTATACACATTCTCCCTGTGTCGTTGGTGGTCGCTACTTGGGCATTAGTAGTGTACCTCATTTATCTTGCTTTTGCTTTGAGACAGTTTGAAAGTTGTAATAAGCTGTATTTTGGATTTCCGCTGCTATGATGTTTAGTTCTGATTCTCAGCTTATGCACTGTCTCTCCTGTTTTATGTCAAGTATGTTATTATTATATTTTATTCTATGCGCTGTGAGACATTCTACAGGTTCTTTGTATGTTCATTTCCTTCTTCCTTTTTCCCCTTCTGGCGACCTGCTCCGTGCTAACTGGACATGTGTACAGCGCACCTTTGGAGTAAATGTCGGTTGGTGCGGGGCGGGCCGTCACACTATTGATGTAGTCGACGCATGCCAATTTTGTACATCATCTTCTAGAATGTTGATTTTGAAATCGTCTTTGAGAACAGATCTACCCGCTTTTCTTGAACTGAATTTGTTTCTCCTCATTCTTGTTATCCTTTCATTCATGTGTGAAGAGAAATTTAGAAGAAATTTGCTCCATCCTATCATCCTTGATATAATTCACTTGAATTTGAGCCATGCAAATTGCCTTGTCTTCATAAGTAATAGTTTACTGCATCAAAAGATGTTTGATACTTCTAGATCAAAATGTTGCCTAGTTAAAACCTTACTAAGAAAAACCCGATGGGAAAAATCTTAGTGAAGGGGAAAGAGTATAATATAAAATGTCATATTTAATACATCAAAAGTAGTATGGTACTTCTGGATCAATGTTATGCCTCGTTAAAACTTTAATAAGAAAAACCCAGTGGGAAAAATCTTAAATAAGGAAAAAGAGTACATTATAACTTATTTTTGTATGTTACTTTTGGGTTGATACTTCTGGATCATGACCCATGCCTCATTAAAACCTTACTAAGATAACCCAGTAGGGAAAAACTTAGTTAAAGAAAAAGAGTGCATTATATCATACTTATGGATGTTCCACCTGATTTAATAATTTCCTCTGAATTCGTATTCTTCTTTCAATAACTCAAATTGCTTACAAATACTTCTTAATGAAGTTTTTCTTTTAAAACTTCATGTGTATTTCCATGCTTTAGGCATGCTTTCTTATTTAAAACGCCTCCCTTTTGTGATTTGTATGATACTAATACTCATTTATGAGTACACTTCAGATGCTTATAATTCTCTGTTTCAATCGGACTTGCATGTTGGAATACATATTTGATAAATAAGACAACTTTCATTACTAAGCAGGAAGTAATCTACTCATCTTGAAGTATAACAAGATTTTCATTACAACAATACTTAGAAGAATAAAGTATATCAAGATTTTCATTAAGCAGGAAGTAATCGACTCACCTTGAAGTATATCAAGATTTTCATTACAACAATACTTAGAAGAATGTTGCAATCTATCATCCATGTTCTTGGTATACTTTATAATAACAAATGTTATTTATGTTCTTCAGGAACTTATATATTATAATAAGTTTTGCATATCGCAACTACCACTTCAATGGATATTAAGAGTTCTATTACAACAATTCTTGAAAGCAGGAAGTGATCTACTCATCATGAATTATTTCAAGATTTTCATCACAACAATACTTAAAAGAATGTTGTAATCTACATTTCTTGCTCTATATCACTACCAAAGTTATTTAAATTCTTCTGGAATTTGTATACTTTCATCGTTTATAGCTTCAGGGTATTGTAAGTGTTTTAAACAATTTCACCACTTTAATCAACTCAAATTTCTCTGAAAATACAATGCTCATGACACTTACCATGTTGTTGACACCCTATGGTGCTTCAGTAACTTCCGTGTCTTTTTGTCATTATATATATTTCTATTTTTATCTTATGAACTACAGGTGCATATCTTATGGACTACAGGTCCATATATCTTATTTAGGAGAATTTCATGATGGCAAATCATGTTTCTCTCTAATATGGGATTTTTAATCCATTTATAAATATAATCGCTTTACTATTTATTAATTTATCATCGATGATTATTTCTTGTCAGTTCTATACATAATTTTTTGAGATCTCAAAACGTATCATACTTTAGGTACCTAAACCACTTCTGGTATTATTTTGACAATCATGTCATAGGTCTCTTTCAAAGCACCTTTTGTGTTTCTTCCGGAACACTCACCTCCTTTATTTTGCATCTTTATTACTTACTCCAAAGATATTTTAAACTGACTTTTATACCACATTTTCAGCTATGATTTACACCTTTTGATCCTTCGGGGATTCAAATGTATATTGGAGAAAGTCTATTAGGGACATAATTGATAATTTATGCAAGTTACTTAATACTTTGCATAATTCTATATGTTAGCAAATATTTAACATCGATGATTCCGTTATCCTCCCCCTTAATGTTGACAAACATTTTCGCTTTAAATAATAAACCTACTTTGGATTCATTTTTGATCCATTATATCATCATAGCTAGCAAATACATTAGATGTATTTCAATTGTAGGAGGATAATGCTCTTATTAGTTGATAAGATGCATTTATATTGAATTGCTTATTCCCTTTCATCGATCTCATGACTTGGAGGAATTTTTTATCATTTGAATATGCACATGACTTCAGGTCAATCAATATTGATGTCAATCGACTTTCTGAAATAATAAATAGTATATGCATAATTTATAATATGAGCTCATGACAACTTCAGGTTGTTAATTAAATATTCGCATATATGTATATATATGTGCATCCACGTATTCTATATGTAATTGATTCGCATATTCTTTCTTATTCGAGTTGCCTATTTTAGAATAAATTGTTCATAAGGTTCCAATCATTAATTTTTGCTTATCAAGCAATGTCAATGCAAGTCTTAAAGATCGCATCATAATATCCAAAATATCTGATTTGGAACAGTATTGAACTTCCAGTTCAAATAAAATACATGAACAACTTCAAGTTGTTAATCTATATTGAAATTCTGGTTCAAATAATATATAAACAATTTCAAGTTTGTTAAACTGTACTGAACTTCTGGTTCAACTGTATTGAACTTCTGGTTCCACTGTATTGAACTTCTGGTTCCACTGTGTTGAACTTCTAGTTCAAATAAAATATATAACAACTTCGAGTTGTTAAAATTTATTCTTCAATACAATATGTAAATAACATATAAGAAAGATACAACTCATTTTGAAAATTGTGCAATCTTTGGATGCATTATTATTGTCGCATATGATTTAACTTCTTTAAGAAGTGTAATGTTATTATTTCATACGGTTTGAATAAAGCTTCAGGCTTTTAAATTATGAAGTGTTTCAAATTCATTGATTAAGGAACTTCAATTTCCTATGCATATATACACACACGTATATAAATTTTATAAATTTTGCTGAACTTTTGGTTCTCAATCTTTTAACATACTTTTAATTTAGAAGCTTTTACATTTTTGCTAATTGACAAGATTTCAAACTTGTAGATTTTATCAAGAATGTTTATATATATACATATGCATATATATATATATATAATTCAAGACTTCAGGTCCAATACTTTGAGTTATACAACTACCAGTATAAATATTTTCTTTGAACAACTTCAGGTTGTCGTTCTATCCTTTCTTCCATAACATTAGTTATTACTAGCTAAATACATCGAATAATAATACATATGTTTGTTCTTATTCCAAATACAAACATACATCAATTAACTAACAATAACTAATGAATTCAATGCATTTATGACAATAAGGTAATATAATATATAATCATAACAATGCATTCTCTAACATTCAATGCATTTATGACAATAAGGTAATATAATATATTTATCAATCACATAATCAACATTTTACATTCTCTAACATGAATGGTTCAAAAATTTATAGATCTGTACATAAAATTCACAACTATAAACAAAAATAAACTACATGTCTCATAATCAATTTTTTTCTTCTCATTCTTCAATATGAATGATTTGAAAAACTTGTAAATTTATACATAAAATTCACAAACATAAAAATAACATATTATTTTTTTGATTCAAAATATACAACCCATATAAAGAACTTTTAGATCTTTCTTTTTATATCAAAATTGCTTCTTGCCTTTTTAGAACTGCAGGTTCTAAATTTTCATGTAATGACAAAAATTGTTTTTGCATTCACTTCCGGTGTGCAGAATTAAGACCAATATTTAGATCTTAACATAATATGATCTTCAGAATGCATATTTTCTTTATAAAAGTTTTTCCTAAGAAACAATAAAAACATTTCTTTTGGAAATATGATATGTTCTAAAATTACTGTAATAAAACGTCAGGTTTTATTATTATTTACATATTATTATTGTATATTTTAAACGGAAGCAAATCCTATAGATTTTCTTTTATTCACGTATGATAGTCATTTCCTTAATAAATATGATACAATGCATCATAAATAAATTACATAAAAAAATATCGTACGTTAATTCCAGAATTAATGCCACATAAAAATTACATATAAATGACATAGCAAATGTGTTAAATAACATTAATGAACATAATAATAGCTATAATGTACATCTAACCATAATATAGCTACATAAAATGCTGCTATGTCATTTTTCCTTTGGCTTATTATTGGAATACTTAACTAAGCCATAAATGATGCAGTTTAGATAAACATGCAAACTATTGCTCCTTTTATTTTATGCTGACTAAAACATGAAAGTGCAGCATATCTTCAAAATACGCCATACATATTAAATATATGTATCTATTAAACATAAATGCATTAATTAAATAAAAAAATCTTTTCTTATTCCTAATAGAAACAAGCTAAATTACTTAATTTCAATAACCAAAGCATTTAATGCATTTATGATATCACCATAACAACCATAATTAATGCATTTATAATAAAAAATTGCAATGGACCGTTATATGGCCAAAAAAATGTAAACCAATATTACATCGAATTGGTTTAATTGCAAATATATATAAAATAATGAAACAAAAAACATTTCATCTTAGATTTAGGCATGCATACTTGATTCAGATTTTCTAAAATATCCCAAATACCTTATATATAACTGTATGTCCAAATTAATTAAATCAAGGAGCTGATTTCCTTGCATAAATGGTTCTAGATTATTCAAACCATTATATTCAATCAATAAATAGTAGAGGAAAACAATCATTCATAAAATATTCAAAACGTTCTTTCTAAGAGATTCAAAATAATATGCAATAACTTATGTTACGACTGACAAAATTTGTTTCCCAATTTTTTGAGCGATTCATTTTATTTACCAAAAAAATGTCTTAAATTTTTTAATCTTCTAGATCTATCGTTTGAAACCAAAAGAGTTTCATAAGTCAACCTTTAATTTTCAATGCAAAAGCAAACCAAAGATTGCAAGTGGAAACATAAGTTATATGTTCAGATCTGTATCCCAAAAAAAATATCGAATGAAACCACAATCTGTAAACATCAAAACCTTAATTTCATATATTCTACAAACCAAAAAATTTCTCAATAAAATCAATTATGGGCGACTCTGATACCACTTGTTGGAATTTCTATATACTTGATGATTGACAAATCATGAAATTCCATATTTAAATAGATGACCCCATATTGATTTAATTGTGAATAAATCAAAAAGAAAGTAAAATGAATTAACGGAAGCCATACCTGAATACAGATGTTTACAAAGAGAAGATTAACCAAATTAAGTCATGGATATGATTATCAAACCTGACACAAGCATTAGATCTGAATTCATAGTTGCTACTTTCATCAACATAGATCTGATCTGTATCTAGAGTTCATGCTGATAACGTGTTATAAAACGAACACAGAACAGAAGAAACAAGGGGAAAGGACATTTCTATATACTTCAGATGTGTCGTTATTTCTATTACATTGGCTCCTTTATATATAGGCTTTGGAGCTGATGTTTAACTTATTCCCATGACGTGGGACTAAACAGAGAATTAATAAAAGCATATTCACAGCAATTATATATTTTACAACAAATTTTATTATATGTACATTTATATATATTTTCCCCTTAGAACATGCATCTCTTTAGCCGTCCCTCTAAAATTAAAAACATAACATCGGCGGAACTCGAAATCCGGACCTCCGCTTTGGGAAGTGCATGCCTTACCAACTCACGTAACTTAACTTTTGTGACACCCACGGGATTCGAACCCCCGACCTCCCAGAAAGCAACACCACGCACTAGCCACTGTGCTAAAAGATCTTTGTGTTAGATTTTCGAGAGGGGGATGTTACATACTACCCCCCTTAAAGCGCCCAACGTCCTCGTTGGCTCATTTCGCTCATCACCCAGGCGTTGTGCATGTAACCCGCATCAGTACCACACCAACCGACATCCGCAGCATTACACACACAATTTCAGCTGGGTATAGGCTCTGATACCAAATGTGACAACCACGGGTATCGAACCCCCGACCTCCCGGAAAGCAACACCACGCACTAACCACTGTGCTAAAAGATCTTTGTGTTAGCTTTTCGAGAGGGATGTTACAACTTTTGTTCACAAGAATAAAAACATTGGTAGTTATTGTTCTTATTTGTGTTCCTCTTATATATTGTTTTTCACATTTCTTCTAAAACTTCATTTAAAGATACCTTTTTCGTTTTAAATCCTTTTGCTACAACCCATAGATCTAAATTGATAAGAAATTCAACACGGATGCAATGTCACAAATTCCATGACCAAATTCTAAAAACTTTTAAAAAAAATTATTTTATTATTTAGTCAAAAATGCAAGGTGTTACATGCAATAATCTGGATTAACCAGTAATGGACATATTGGAATAAAACTTAGTTAGAGCCATTATATAATGTTGCTACTTTACTAAAATTGATGGACACTCATTTATCTTAATACAAACATGCCTATATGGTTGAATGCAGCATGAGTGATTAAGAAAACACAATAGTATAAATACTGCATGTATGAGATGCACTATTGAATATATGATATAATGTGCATACTGCTGATATATGTGATTGCATACACCTATGAATCAATATGTTGCTTCAGCTATTTTAATGAAAGGCTATAGTCTGATACTTATAAATGTTTGTATATATGCTGTGTGGTTGGCATCATGAAGAAGCAGATGGTGTTTATATTATATATATATTTTGTTTGCTTTTGGACATTTACTTATCTTTTAAAATTTGAGTTATATATATATATATCAAATTCCTGGAATCTATACTCGATTGGATATGTATACTAAATGACATAAAACTGTATATGCACTGGTAGATATAAATTTGTAAGTCAACTTACTGTGTGATATATGTTTAGCACTAAAATAGTTCATCATGCTATCCATGAATTGTATATGTTATATAATTGACATAAGATGTCTACCTAAAAGATTGTATTTTGGGGATTAGCCAAGTTAACTCAAGACGTGATTAGATATGGATCCTGGATCACTAAATATATGTATATTGATATATGTGTGTGTGTGTGTGTGTGTGTGTGTGTGTGTGTATATATATATTTGTGTGTGTGTGTAGAGAGAGGGAAGTTGATTTGAGTGGGAGCATGTTTTACTTAATTTATATATTTATATAAATATGTAATTTTTATATAATTTTTTATTGTTAAAATTTGTATTTATATTGAACATATATGTTGCAATATCATTTATCATTATTATCATCATCATAATCATCATCATCATTATTATTGAAAATAGGTTCTTTATTATAAAAACACGTTTCAATACAAACACACGCATATATACAGTCCGAGCTTATATATACAATAAATATATGCAACATCCACCTGACATCTGACCCCATATCTTCGCAAACTACAATCCAGCCCATTCACTATAAATAGAAAAGAAGAAAGAAAAACATCACCCTGGTACTAAACAGTAGCCCAATGAAACCACTGGAAGTTCTAGTACACAATGATATCCTAATATAGTACACATTTCAAGCCCATTTCTACTTTTAGGCATCACGAACTTACCAGCACAGCATATTGCAATGCATTTCCAGCATTGCCCAGGAACCAAAAAAATGCTAGTGAGGCATGTGAAGAAAACCAATTGCATGTCATAACTTTAAAGTTAAATCAACGTAGTGCAGTTTGACAGTATGCAACAAAAACAAGTGACAACCATAATGTAGGGAACCATACATAACTTGTGTGCACAGTACACACTTCTGATGCACCAAATAATATGTGTATGCTTATCTCCTCGGTTTTAACATACATATACCTCTCCATCCAAAAAATTGTGTATGTAATGACATTCACATCAATCCCATATAAGTTTTGACAGAGAATGAAGGAGTTTGAATGCAAAAGCATTCTTACTCCTTGATATGTCGTCCACCATTCAAGTAATGTACGTCGAGCTCCTTGTTCTTCTTTTAGGCGGAGTTGTGGGTTTCTTTGGCAGGTTGTTACTTCGTTTCCTTATATATGCAGGATTGACCATTACCATAGATGAGAAATCCTTATTAGTTGACTACAATGTTACTTCTTCTATCTGCACTACAATATTTTCAATGAACTGTTGATTGCAATTTTCAAAATAGTCATCAGCTTTATGGAAATCATTGGAACTAGAACTATCATTTACAGCCTCAATGATCACTCTGTCTTGTTCAAAACTTCCATACGCAACAACCTATGGGGGATGATGCTCTTGAATACGATCTCGCTTTATATGTGTCACTGTTTGTTGTATCAAAGATGTGGACTGATGAAGGTTGTTCGATGTTGCAGGAGCCATAGGTTGGTCGTTTGAGTATGATTCTATGTTCTCATTATTAGTTGAAGCATGTTCTTCATCATTGAACAAACAAGAAAACTTGTTTGAAACGAGAACATCCACATGTTATTTTCCTCTGCATATCTTTTTATTCGCATGAGTTGATACATTAGTTGGTTCAGTAAAAGAAGGCCCTTCATCGAGTTGTTGATCATTCGACGTGACAGTCCCATTATCATAACCCGGCGGTTTGCCTCTTGGTTGGCAATTTTTTTTGTTAGTAATGCCACAATTCTTTATGCTATGACCATATACCTTGCAATTAATACACGGTATAGGCTTGTACTCATACATAAGTTGAATATGAATTTCAATGCCATCGTAGTTGATTCCTCGAACAGTTTTTGGGTATGAAAAAGTTGAATTAATTTCTTTTAGAACCTTTGCATAGTTTATTCGGTGTTCATTTGCACTATAATTGTCCATCCTTATAGGCTTTCCCAAAACACCAGTGATCCTATCAATTACTTCATGATTCCAAAATTCTAGATTCAAATCCATCAGTCTAACCCAAATTGGAATTGAAGCGAAATAAGCCCTATTCAGTTTCATTCCCGGTTTCCTTAATTGGGTTGTTACATTTCTTGCATTAAAAGTAACTAGCCTAAATTTCAAAACTTTAATACAATCATCCTCCAAAGCGAGTGGAATAGTAATAAAGCCCCTTTGTCTATAATACACATCAAAATTACCTGGAGGTTGCCGTACATTTTCAACGAATTCGATGAATTAAGGGTACAATGATTTGCCACCTGTAACATAAGCGAAGATAGAATTCTTCCATTTTGTTTCTGCGATGCCCTTACTTGTCATTGGAATTTGGATTTTTTGCAAATTATTCACTGAAACCGGCTGGAAGAAACCCAAATCCACTTCTTTATCATAAATTAAATCGCATTCTATTCCTTGAACTGCATCTGCCTAAGACTTCATAATTGATTCTCCGAAAGTCGCCTTGTTCGCCATTATTTTATTATTTATTATCTCCTATAGATATTAAATAGTAAATAACACCTGTGAAACCCCACAACAGTTAATGTCACTCTATATAGAATGCATTAAGTTTCGTGAAGCGTTATAGGTAAATAAGAACATAATACCACAAGACAGCCATGTAAAATAGACGCGAAATTAAAAACTTCATTTAAATTAAAACATCATTGTTCCAAATACTGAGTTTACATCATAAGTTTGAAATAACCAGTTACATAAATAATCTGTCTTGCCAAAAATATTAGAGTACAAAAGTATAAAACCATATTTCCCATGCGAAGCCATAAGAAAGTTGACAAAAAGTCAAAGCGGTACATTAATATCCAAAATCCGAGCCAAGCTGAAAGAACCCAAATCAACTCTAAGCACTCCCACCCAGAGAACGGAGGGGGCGGAGGAAAGGAAGAGTAAGAAGAGGAAACAAAAAGGGTCAGACATAAAGTCCGGCGAGTCCAGTTACTTTTAAATATAAATAAATAAAAGTATCATGGCATGTATATAAAAACTGGAAGAACAAGATAACAATAACAATAACAAGTGTGAACAGAGCAAGATAAGTTTGAACAAAATATATTTCGCTTCTTAAATACATTTCTCTGCACTGCATTAATACTAGTATCTAAGAGAAAGAATGATCCCTACAAATACCGTTCCATTACATTTTCTTGACTGTTAGGTTGCTTGGGTTAACGGGACTCGACGATTATACACACGTCGTACCCATTTACTTCGCAGTGGATTAACCTAATACGATATACATATAGCTACCCCTCAATACTATGGTATACCCTATGGTACCCCACTCGCATGATCTCCCTCGTAATACCACAGAAAAGTATGCAGTCCCTCATCCTATGCCAGAGTGACGTGCGGAGCTCTACATAACAATGTTACGTTCCGCATATATCTGTCATTATTATGCTACGCAAGCGTACGGACTACCACCATCGATTGAATCAGATTTCATTCTGGAGTAATGCCCTCAAGTCTACGATACATCACCCAGAGCAGTCATGCATGTATCTAGACTGTCCCACTTATGTACTGTAATTGTAGCTCGATGCCTTAATCGCACGTCCTCTAATGTGCACCGAGTTCCGTGGCAGGGTGATACAAGAAACACGGAACTCATTCGGGAGCTTTTCCATACCTGTGTAGGCCCGCCTTTAAGAGCCTCAAAATAAGATATTCCTAGAGTATGTTTTCCATGGTGGCCATGGCGCCACCTTGACCCCTCCCTCAACTAGTAAAGACTACAACAGCTAAGAGACTGCCCCTAATAACAAACAATCTAAACATCCATTTGGCGTCTTCCCTCAACCACCGTACCCCGATAGTGAAAGGTTAATTGTCTATTGGTTTTAGCTCTAGTCTTTTCGCATCCCAATGGCTGCCGATGACGGGTATCCGACAATCTACTATCCTTGTTGGTCGTGACCCTTCACCTCCCCGTTGAGGCAACCACCGAATCACCCTAGTGTTACCGTGATACATTATTCTGACTGCAAAGCTACATTTGCGGTTAAGGCCCACCCACCTAGTAGTTACGCGCAGACCCGATCTCTGCGAGCACAACCTAAACATTTTCCACCACACAGAGGACTACCAGGAGCACCTTACGTATATCAGGAAGCCGCGTGCTTCCCCATCCAGTCCTTCAAAGCTGACAGAATAATCAGATAAAGTGCACTTCGCTCTTGCCTTATAACACCACGATGATCCACCCCGTTGGGTTATTCACCCTTAAACGTGCAGACTAGTCCAAGCGCCTCACTTTAATATGTTGTTAGACCCTATGTCTAAATATTCTTTTACATGCTTGCCTTACCTCATTAGGTTTTCCTTTAACTTGGTTATTCTCATTCATATTGAATTCTTAATCAAGTCACCAAGTTCCTCTTGCTTATTAATTTTGGTTATATAACTTAACCCATTTAAGTTCATTAATAAGCCCACAACATGTTATTCTCTAGATTGTGGCCCAAGGTTTGTAATCCACAATCCCTTTAGTGTTCTTGCTTGGTTACTTCATTACAATAACATGTTCTACTTAATATGCTATTAAGTATATCTCAGTTCACGTGTTTCCTAATTAACATGTCACTTACCATTTATGATTAAATATAACTTATTTCATTTTACAAGTTTTCCTCATTCTTTCTCATTTAATCATAATTGCATCTTATCATTGTTTACTAATTAACTTAGTTCTCTTAACTAAGGTTTACTAATAAGTTTCCTTTCCATAAATATAACTTATGTGGTCCTCATCCATAGATTTCAGATTCTTGTTCTTGTAAATAACTTAATTTACAATTAAGTACAACTTATCCCCTTACATAAGTTATTCTATTCCCTTTTTCATTTATTATAATCTAAATTATAATTTCCACTTGCCCCTAGGACAAGCCTAAACATCTTATCTTTTCTGTTCATATATGTTAATGCCTAGACTTCCCACATTAAGTCAACCATTTGTGGATGTTGGATATGTTGGGCGGCTCCGGGAAGAGTTAAACCACAAGTTTAGACTTAACCTAGTGTCATGGTGTTGTTATGCAATAGACCCCTCACATTAGATTAGCCACTTTTGGTCACTGGAAATGTCGGGTGGCTCCGGGCAGACTTATACCACATGTGCAATCTAACCTTGTGTCTAAGCGTTACAACGGTTCCATTATTTTAGGCAAATTCATATTAATAAATTTCCCTATTCCAAATATATATTTTTATGCCCCTTTTTAATTCGTATTTCATTATGCATAATACGCCCTTTTTCCTAAGTCATAAATCAAGGTATATATTATGCCCAAATCCTTATTCACATATTTGCTAATTTATGCCCCTAGTTCATATTCACATATTTCAGTACTGGTTATGCCCAAATTCATATTCACATATATTCCAATTTATGCCCCAAATTAATATTTACAAATGTCCCAATTTATGCCCCAAATCAATATTTACATATGTTCCAATTTACGCCCAAATCATATTTTTCCCAAAAGATTCACAATTTCGCACGTTCGCATATTTCAGCGTTAGGCTTAGGCTCGAAGGTAGCTTGGCTATAAAAATAAAAAAGGAAAAGAGGGAAAGAAGAGAATCAAAACTGGCACAATGATGAATCAATAATAAACTGATAGAAACAGGCATAAAACTGAATAGATATGTTATGACAAGATTTAACATGGTGGCGGTATGAACATATAAAGGAAGATCTGATAATTATGTCATAATAGTACTTGTTTAGGCATAGATCCAATATCCAATTTTTATATACATTTTATGATTTCCAATTAAATATTTAGATCTAAAAATGACATGAACTCACAGTGAATAGATCTAAGGAAATGGATCCAAATAACTGAGAAGAACATATTGGATTTGTAGTTGTAGCAATCGTTGAATTTGTATAATGTTTGCTGAATTGGATTTGGAGAAGAATTGGCTATTCAATTTTACGTTTCAACAGAGCTCCGCCACCATTTTTTAGATGAATAAAACCTAAGTTTCAGGTCCTTTATATGGCCTAGGTTTGACAAATCTAGCCCAAAATCGGTCCACGTTCAGAAACAATTGTCTGCCCAGATCTACGCAGGGGGGTCGACCCCCTCCCCCTTTTATGGTGTTGACCCCAAAAAGCCTGGTCGACTCCGGGGTCGACCCAGCAAGGTCTCGGGTCGACCCCAAACGGTCGGCCCTTCGCTGTTTTACATGCCGGATTTTCTAGTTTTGAATTTTTGAATTCTGATTTAATATATATATATATATATATATATATATATATATTCTCCTTATATGCATACAAACTTCAAACCTTAATAACTTCTTCATACGAAGTCCCTTTTTACACAAACTTGGTGTCTATCTTGTCCAGAATTCCGAGACGGACGCAATGTCATTGTCCTTTTTACTTAATTCTGAATATTTAATTAAGTTTTCCTTAATTCATTGTTAGTTTTTCAAATTTATTATTCTTTAATTCATCATCTTTAGTGTCGTTTAAATTACCGTGTGTTACATTCTCCTCTACTTAAGGGATTTTGTCCCTAAAATCTCTAAATTAAGAAGAACATATATACTAACATACAACAATCATACATTCATTTAGCAATCATAGGCATCCTTTGTCCTTAAGGAATTTCTAATGCCTTTACGAACATATGCAATAATGTGTGTATATGTTCGTAAACTAATGCGAAAGATCAGACGGTCTACTAATTCAGTCGACCTCCTTAACGCAGTGCCATGCAACCAAAATGTATGCAAATCATCCTAATGCATGTAAGTTCTATATGTGTGCACAATCATCCATCCAAATCCGACATCAATGTAACGATACACACATGTTCATCCATAAAAATTTAAAATGCACACACATCTATATGCAATATGTAAGTGATTAAGCCGATCTAGTGCCTATTATGTGTGTATATGCATCCACGATTAATCACTAATGAACACTTGCGTCCATTAAACATAACATGTCCCAAATACATGTTTAAATTCATTAGTTTTCTACCTAAAGACTTGATCGATAGGAGAAATTCAAATGATAGATACAAGTATTAATTCGAAGCTTGGAAAAAGAAGTTAAGAACATATTCTTGAAAAGGAAAGGATATGAAGTGCAAATCTTGTCTCCAGCCTCCCAAGTAGCATACTCGCGGTCCTCTTCCCATTGCACTTTTACTAGCTTCACTTCTTTGTTGCACAATTTCTTAACCTCCGATCCAAGTATGCAAGTCGGAACTCGTCCCATCATTGCTTCCTTCTCTACTTTCACTTCCTCTCGCAAGTTCGGCTCCACTAGCTCGAACACTATACTAGTCCTTCTCCTATATGCACAAGATTTCTGTCGGTCCTATGCTGTCTTCACTTTGTCTACGGATAAGATCAACCTCGTTTGAAGTGTCTCTAGTCCTATTGGGTCCAAGTAGAAGTCTGTCTTGTCGACTCCCGTCAATAAGTCGGTGATCTATAAGGTCGTCCATATAGTGTCTCGAAGGGTGCCATGTCAACCATGCCGCTGATCTCTTGCTCCACTGTAGCCCAAATGCTAATATTGTCCTTCCATGATCTAGGAAACCCATCAATGAAATCCATGTAGATGCATTCCCACTTCCACTATGGGATTCCCAACGAATGAAGCAATCTGCCGGGCTTCCTCTACTTAGCTTTGACCCGCCGGCAAACTAAACATCGAGAGATGAACTACACTACATCCTTCTTCATCCTAGTCCAAAAGAAAAAAAACTATCTTCATAACTCTATTCATTTTTTTGCCACTTGGATGAATAGTCATCTTAGAATGATGGGCTTCCTCAAGTACTGTCTTCAATAGATTTCCCATCCCGATATGATTCACCTACTAAACCTCTTCTCAACTAGCTCCCCTACTTGCTTACAAAGTTCCCTCTTTTCTTTTAGGAGTCACATGTCACACAGGCAATGCAACTGGCTTTTCATTGTCCACCAAGTATATGCGAAAACCAATCTCGTGCCTAGGGGGTAAACCCTGAAACTCATCAAAACATCAGGATACTCATAACTATTGGTACAGATCGCAAATCATCGATAGATATATCAAGAGGTTCTAGAAGACTAAGCATGACAGACCCTTTTGGGGTCATAAGAAATCTCGAGAGTCTTTCTATGGCAAGTCGGAAGTCAAACTGTATCTTATGAAATCAAGAACATATGCATCGCAATCAAACTCGAAGCCTAACATGGAGATTCTCAAACCCCGACAAATCATCGATAAATGAGTCGTACCTCCAATGGGGGTTGAGACAATAAACGGATCCAAAACCATACTAATATCTAGGTGTAGAGACTCAACTAAAGGATCAGATATAAAAGAATGCGAAGGGCCCCAAAAAAGAGATTCCCAATAGGATGACCAGAAAAATAAATCAAACCTTCGACGAAAACTTTCCTACCTCTATCCTGTCCACCAGCAATGAGAATATTAGCTTGTCCTTTAGAAGTTCCTGCCCTCTAGCCTTGTCCTTGTCTCTTTGGGAACTCCTTAATAAGGTGTCCTGCCTTACCAAAGTAGTAACAAATGCCTTTCCTCTTTCGGTAATCCTTTTTCAGATGACCCCTCGTTCCGAAATTATGGTATTTCCTCTTTTCTTCATTCATTTATATTCCCTTCTTAAGCCAATATTTTCTTTCATCTTTCGGTTGTGCTCCTTAGCCCCAACTCTCTTATTATCCTTTTTACCATCCTTGTGCAGCATGCTAACAAGTCTCTTGAAAGCTGCCTCCATTACATGGAAATCCTTATGAGGCTTAAGAGAAAATAAGCCGCAGGTGAAACTAATGCAGCTATAAATGGAGGTTGGGCACTTCTTTACCCTTCGACATGTAACATAGTTTTAACATGCCTACGGAACCATGTCGAAATGGGGAACCCTTTCGGGAAGAAATGGTTCCCCGAACCAAAAGGAAAAGGAATCAAGCAGAGATTCGAGAAGATATTTATGGCTTTGGGAAATATTCTTTTCAAAAGCAAACTTTTTATTTTTAAATACTTTGTTTTTGAGACCTTTTTGGAAACCATTTTCAAAATATTTTATCCGATCTTATAACCATATGCTTTGATACCAAATGTGACATCATACGTCCGTTAATGTCACTCTATATAGAATGCATTAAGTTTTGTGAAGCGTTATAGGTAAATAAGAACATAATATCACAAGATAGTCATGTAAAATAACAGTGGAATTAAAAAAATTATTTAAATCAAAACACTATGGTCCTAAATACTAAGTTTGCATCATAAATTTGAACCAATTACATTAATAATCTTTCTTGCCAAAAATATCAGAGCACAAAAGTATAAAACCATATTTCCTGTGCGAAGACATAAGAGAGTTGACAAGAAGTCAAATTGGTACATCAATATCCAAAATCCAAGTTAAGCTGAAAGAATCCAAATCAACTCTAAGCGCACCCACTCTAAGAACCTTGGGGGGGAAGGGGAGAAATGGAAGAGAGAGAAGAGGAAACAAAAAGGGTCAGACATAAAGTCTGGCGAGTCCAGTTACTTTTAAATATAAATAAATAAAAGTATCATGGCAGGTATATAAAAACTGGAAGAACAAGATAACAATAACGATAACAAGTGTGAACTGAGCAAGATAAGTTTGAACAGAATATATTACGCTTCTTAAATATGTTTCTCTACACATCTCATAAATAGAATGATCCCTACGAATACCATTCCATTACGTTTTCTTGATTGTTAGGTTGCTTGGGTTAACGGCACTCAATGCTTATATACACGTCGTATCCATTTACTTCCCACAGGATTAACCTAATATGGTATATGTGTACCTACCCCTAATACTGAGGTACACCCCATGGTACCCCACTCGCACGATCTCCCTCATAATACCACAGAAAAGTATGCAACCCCTCATCCTATGTCGGAGTGACGTGCGGAGCTCTACATAACAATGTTACGTTCCACATATATCTGTCATTATTATGATACGTAGGCGTATGGACTGCCACCATCAAACGAATCAGATTTCATTTTGGAGTAATGCCCTCAAGTCTATGATAAATCACCTAGAGCAGTCATGCATGTATATAGACTGTCCCACATATGTACTGTAATTGTAGCTCAATGCCTCAATTACACGTCCTCTATTGTGCACCGAGTTCTGTGGCATGGCGATACAAGAAACACGGAACTTGGTCGGGAGCTTTTCCATACGTGTACAGGCCCGCCTTTAAGATCCTCAAAATACAGATATTCCTAGGGTCTGTTTTCCAAGGTGGCTATGGCCTCACCTCGGCCCCTCCCTCAACAAGTAAAAACTACAAGAGCTAAGCGACCGCCCCTAATAACAAATAATCTAAACATCCATTTGTCGTGTTCCTTCAATCACCATACCCCGATAGTGAAAGGTGAATGGTCTATTGGTTTTAGCTCTAGTTTTTTCGCGTCCCACTGGCTGCCGGTGATGGATATCCGACGATCTACTATCCTTGTTGGTCATGACCCTTCGCCTCCTTATTGAGGCAACCACCGAATCACCCTAGTGTCACCATGTCACAACATTATGAGTGCAAAGCTACAAGTGCAGTCAAGGCCCGCCCACCTAGTAGTTACGCGCAGACCCAACCTCTAAGAGCATAGCCTAAACATCTGTTACTACACAGAGGACTACCAGGAACACCTTATATATCTCAGGATGCCGCATGATTCCCCTTCCAGTCCTTCGGAGCCGACAGAATAATCAGACAAAAGTGTGCTCCTCTTGTGCCTTATAACACCACGATGATCTATCCAATTGGGTTATTCACCCTCAAATGTGTGGACTAGTCCAAGTGCCTCACTTTAATACATTGTTAGACCGTATGTCTAAACATTCTTTTACGCACTTGCCTTACCTCATCAGGTTTTCATTTAACTTGGTTATTCTCATTCATATTGAATTCTTAATCAAGTTACCAAGTTCCTCTTGCTTATTAATTTTGGTTATATAACTTGATCCATTTAAGTTCATTAATAAGCCCACAACATGTTATTCTCTAAATTGTGGCCCAAAGTCTGTAACCCACAATCTCTTTTGTATTCTTGCTTTGTTACATCATTACAATAATATGTTCTACTTAATATGTTATTAAGTATATCTCAATTCACATGTTTCCTGATAAACATGTCCCTTACCATTTATGATTAAATATAACTTATTTCATTTTACAAGTTTACCTCATTCTTTCTCATTTAATCATAAATCCATCTTATCAATGTTTATTTATTAACTTAGTTCTCTTAACTAAGGTTTACTAATAAGTTTCCTTTCCATGAATATAACTTATGTGGTCCTCATCCGTAGATTTCATATTCTTGTTCTTGTAAATAAATTAATTTGCAATTAAGTATAGCTTATCCCCTTACATAAGTTATTATATTCCCTTTTTCATTTATTATAACCTAAATTATAATTTCCACTTGTCCCTAGGACAAGCCTAAACATCTTATCTTTTCTGTTCATACATGTTAATGCCCTAGACCTGCCACATTAAGTCAACCACTTGTGGATGCTGGATATGCCGGGCGGCTCCTGGCAGATTTAAACCACAAGTTTAGACTTAACCTCGTGTCATGGTGCTGTTATGCATTAGAACCCTCACATTAGATTCGCCACTGTTGGCCGCTGGATATGTCGGGCGGCTCCAGGCAGACTTATACCACAAGTGCAATCTAACCTCGTGTCTAAGCATTACTACGGTTCCATTATTTTAGGCATATTCATACTAATAAATTTCCCTATTCCAAATATAGATTTTTATGCCCCTTTTTAATTCATATTTCATTATGCATAATATGCCCTTTTTTCCAAATCATAAATCAAGGGATATTTATTATGTCCAAATCCGTATTCATACATTTGCTAATTTATGTCCCTAGTTCATGTTCACATATTTCGGTACAAGTTATGCCCAAATTCATATTCACATATATTCCAATTTATGCCCCAAATTAATATTTACAAATGTCCCGATTTATGCCCAAATCATTATTTACATATGTTCCAATTTACGCCCAATCATATTTTTCCCAAACAATTCCCAATTTTGTGCGTTCGCGTATTTCAGCGTTAGGCCTAGGCTTGAAGTAGCCTGGCTATAAAAATAAAAAGGGAAAAGAGGGAAAGAAGAGAATCTAAACTGGCATAATGACAAATCGATAATAAAATGACAGAAGTAGGCATAAAACTGAATAGATATATTATGACATGATTTAACGTCGTGGCGGTGTGAACATACAAAGGCAGATCTGATAATTATGCCATAATAGAACCTGTTTAGACATAGATCCAATATCCAATTTTTATATACATTTTATGATTGCCAATTAAATATTTAGATCTAAAAATAACATGAACTCATAGTGAATAGATCTAAGGAAATGGATCCAAATAACTGAAAAGAACACGTTGGATTTGTTGTTGTAGCAATCGTTGAATTTGTATAATGTTTGTTGAATTGGATTTTGTTAACCTACTTTGTGATTAGGCTACACAAAGCTAAGAGATTGCTCGATAAATAGTTTTGAAAGAAGATTCATCAGCAAGCATTCAGATCGGATCAGAAACTTTCGATCTGAACCCCTTCACTTCAAAATAGCCAGTCTTGGAAATGGCAAAGATAGGCTAATCGGATCGGTTCGGGCCTCTCCGATCTGAACTCCTCACTTTGCACTCCCGATCTGATCCCAAGGCGGCTGAAGCAGCGGTTAAACTCCACGAGTCCATAAAATGCGGAGCGGTTACACATCCCATATCCCATGTTCACCAAAGAACGTTGTGCATTAGCAACATCTTAGAGCTCTCACTTCCGAACCGAACGGGATGGCTGCCATGTGTACCCGAACCGAGGATCTTCCAGAGGAATTTTCTGCCTATAAATACACTACCAAACCTCATTTGAAAGGATCTTTGAGCAATTACTGATTCTCTCCACCATAGAAACTGAATTACGCTATTTTTTTCAGATCATCATCAATTTTTAGAGCATTGGTCAGGAAATATTGAGTGAAATTATTCATTGTAGAAGCGAAATTGAGTGAAAACAATCATTATATTTTTACTTCCATCATCAATTAAAGAAATTCAGAGTGGATGTAGGCTCTTTAACGCTGAACCACTATAAATCGTGTGTTCCTCTTCGTTTTTATTTTCTTTTCATTTAGAATTATCAGTATTTTGGGTGTTAGAACCACTTTTGGATCTAACAATTTGGTGCTTTCACTGAGAAGTTATGAATTCTCTACGTTTTTTGGGCTACCATTCTACTATTTGGGTTTGTATATCCGAAGAAGATAGTTTGTACAATCAATATGTCTGAAATTCTCTTCAAAAAAATTTGATAAATTGAATATCATGACCAAGGGAAAAGGAAAAGAAGTGCAGAATGCTTGGGAAAGCGGAGTAGGTAAGGAGCAGCAAGTTATAATTATTACTAGGTCAAGAGGATAGAGTTTAGGAGCTAACCGATCCGGTAGGACATCTCCAACTCCATCTGAGCAGGCTCTGATCTGAACCGAATGCTCCGAACTGATCTGATTTTCTCCCTAGAATGTTGTTGGCAGCTCCCCACCGATCCGACCCACATAGGCAGGAGGAGACCGATTTGAACCGAATGTGGCTGAAGTTGGTACCTCTACTCGAGCTCCTACAAATACTCTGATGCCAACTGTGGCAACTGATGATCAGCCTATACCTTATGCACTCGTAACCCACGGGGAATTTTCCCACCTACTTGATGTGCTTGAGAGCACTAGGGATGCTTTGGAGGATCACAAACACGATACTGTTCTCATGAGGGAAACATGAAGGTTATGAACAAATAAATAAGCGAACTTCGCAGAAAAAGGGTGTCTTCTCCGGTTCATCATCCTACCATGGACCATTCATCATCTTCTGATGAAGAGCGCTTGCGTGAAAGGAGGCCATATGAAAGGCCTGAAAATCTGGACCAACTGACATTCGAATCATTGGGGTCCCGTGAAGATGTAGCCCGTGTTCTGGGACCCGACGATCCTAGTTTAAGGGAACCAATGATGTTACCGATGCAAGATCACATGTTCTTCCCAGGGATCCTTTACCAATCCTACCCCGGGGAAACTCCTTAACTTGTTTGTCCTGTGAATGACCAGGACCGTAGGAGGCGGGGAGGTTCTGCTACCAACCAAAACCCAAGGGAGTCGCCTGAAGTGGTGGTAGGCGCATAAGGAAAGAAAGAAGCAGGGATCCTGAACCGACTCTAACCAACGCAGAAGTAGAAGCGATGGTGCGTCTAATCATGACCGATAGTCACCGATATACGAATGAAGACTGGGGTATTGAACGAAGTCATACTCCTGATGACATCCTGAATTTCCAATTCCCTCGATGGTTCAATTTGCCACAAATGGATCGATATACTGGAAGAACAGATCTGAAACAACATCTGATGAGATATGCATGGTATATGAATGCTACAGCTACACCTAACGCTGTAAAATGTAAAACCTTTCCAATATATCTTGAAGATGTCGCATTAATGTGGTTTACATGACTTCCCCCGCGATCGGTGTTGAGTTTCCAAGAACTGAGCGAGCTTCCTATGAAACAGTTCCGACTCCATACCCGAAGGGCTAAAAGTGTTATCGAACTGTTCAGAATTAAGCAGTCCCCTGGAGAATCTCTGAAATCATACTTGGATCGCTTTAACTTAGCAGTAACTGAAATAAGCGATCCCCACGAACTAACTATTTTGATGACCTTGATTGAAGGAGTCGATCCAGATACTGAATTCAGAGGTTATTTAGTTGGGAAGCCACCACTGACTAGAGAGGCTTTCTATGAAAAGGCAACTATTCGTCTACGGGGAGAAGAGATATACACCAATCGAAAGAGAAAATCTGATGGAGCCTCGAGAGAATATATTCAAAGTAACGTTGCTGTGAAGCAGTCTGGTGACAGTTCCGAGGAAGTCGAAGTAAATGTTAGTAACAAAAATAAAGGAAGTAATAATAGAAATGGAAACAGAAATTGGAGGAATAGGAACCGAGGAAATAACTCAGGCAAAAGGCCTCAATTCCAAACCTTTGAAAACTACACAATACTGAACGACACATTGGAAAACATCTACCTGAATACTTACATCGTCTTACAATATAAAAAGCCTCCGCCCCGAGACTCTACGCAGAAGGAGGTGGCAACTAGAAAATTTTGTTTGTTTCATAGAACCCACGGACATTCTACTAATAAATGTCGGCATTTGAGAGACGTTGTCGAAAAGCTGCTACAGGAAGGAAAGTTAAACGAATACAAGGTTGCCTCAAGGGACACGGGGCAAGGAGGGCAAGCCCCGAATCAAAATCAATCTACTCCTAAGCCCACCTCTCAACAAAAAGGCAAAGGAATTGTTATCAATACTATAGTGGGAGGACCTCACCCCTCTGCCTATAGTTATAGGGCTATGGACCAATACGTCAATGCGGTTAAGCACCTTGGAGTGGGTGAGTGTAGCAACCTTGAAGACATATCCTCGTGAAGCAACAGAAAACGATGTCAGATGATGTCATATTTCGTAATAGAGATGATTCTGGAATTGAATCACCCGCAGAGGACCCATTGGTGATTACTACTACTATCGGTCCAGCTCTGGTTCACAAAGTATTGGTAGATAATGGGAGTTCGGTTAATATTCTCTTTAAAAAAGCATTTGATCAGATGAAACATAAAGCGAATGACTTGAAGCCTTGCGAGGGTTGGATACATGGCTTCAATGGAGCATCGACTGCTCCTGTAACTCCCTGCATCTATACCACTTTCATTTCAGAGAAATGTCATAGACCATAGCGGGGAATGAGGTTTGTGAAGGGCGACCGATTGTATGATTACTCCATGTGAGGAATGCACATCGAATTCTGATACCGATTAAAATTTCGACATGACCATTCGGCACATAGGGGAAATAACACAACGGCTATATGCAATCCGGAAAACAGTATAAAATAGACAACAACAAAAATATAAATATGGTATATCTCAAAGCCAGACACAGAATAATCATATCACAAAGGCAGAATATATATGAATAAACCAAGAATGTGTACAACAAGTTAGTGGTCAACAAAGATCCACTAAACCCAAAAGAATAGATACATGTACCACGATCCAAATAATAGAATATGTACACAATGATAGATAATGTCGTAGGTACAACAGTACATAAAGCTGCGGAGATAGAGTAGCAAGCTGAAAGCGGAAGATCAATCCTAGGATGAGACCCAACGGAGCACCTAAAATGACTTGGCCTGACCCGAGTATTATTTATAAGAAAATAAACAATAAACGGATCAGTCTAGCTGTACTCATCAAATAAACTGAGACAATAAGAGATATAACACAGGATGACATGATTCTACTAATAACATCTAATCATAACTAAATATGAAACATGGCTTGTCACCTCTAAATAATCTCCTAGCTAATGTACAATGCAACATTCCAATAATGGCATATAACAGGAAATGACAAAGGAAATGAATCTCATGACATTGAGCATACAAAAATAACAAGAATTCAGAAATCACTAGAAATCCAGAAAACATCAAAAAATGTGGATACCTCTTAGATGAGATACCATCTCTAGAAAACATCTTAAAAAGTGGATACCTCCCAAATGAGATACCATCTCTAGAAAACATCATAAAAAGTGGATACCTCCCAAATGAGATACGATCTCCAGAAAACATCATAATAAGTGGATACCTCCCAGATGAGATATGATCTCTAGAAAACATCATAAAAAGTGGATACCTCCCGGATGAGATACGATCTCTAGAAAACATCATAAAAAGTGGATACCTCCTAGATGAGATACATCTCTAGAAAACATCATAAAAAGTGGATACCTCCCAGATGAGATGTGATCTCTAGAAAACATCATAAAAAGTGGATACCTCCCAGATGAGATGCGATCTCTAGAAAACATCATAAAAAGTGGATACCTCCCAGATGAGATACGATCTCTAGAAAACATCATAAAAAGTGGATACCTCCCAATTGAGATGCGTTCTCTAGAAAACATCGTAAAAAGTGGATACCTTCCAGATGAGATACGATCTCTAGAAAACATCATAAAAAGTTGGACCAAAGTCCCATAGATGAAGGTCACAAATCGTAAATTCCCACTTGGGAGATTGCGAACCAAACAACTATGTCGGAAAGCGGATACCATGGATCCTGGTGAATAGAAATTAATTCGAGCTAGTTAATATAAGAAAATAGCAACATGTCCCATAACCACATGCTATTCTCGAATATTTACACACTCGTAATTGGTTTCTTGTAACAACCCGTATTTTTAATAACCTATTATAACGTAAATCGAGGCAGAATTTAATTTATAAATTTGAATCAAGGGAAACGGGCTATGCCATTGCGTTCGTCTCGGAAAAATACGCGAAATAGAGTCCGAGTTTTCGAAAATCGGAGTCCGTATGACCCGATTAAGGCCCAACGAAGTTTTCAGAAAATTCAAAGTAAAAACAGATTTCAAATTCAAGTTTGAATTTGGAAATTTGGGCCAGTTTGGGCCAGGCGGGAAAATTCCCACCAGAGCACCCAAGTCGACAGCCCTGTCGACTTGGGAGTCGACTTGGTTGGACCCAAGTCGACAGCCCTGTCGACTTGGCTGTCGACTTGGTCCAGCCGGGCAGTTTTGCCTAGTGCACCATTTTGGGGTTTGTGTTGAGTTTGGGGTCCAGATTCGGTTTTAAGGGCTGAGATTGGAACTAGGGTTTAATCCTAAGGCTAGAACTAATCCTAATCTCTATAAATAAGCCCCTAACCTAACCCTAAATCATCATTATTCATTCAAGTAACTAAACTATGGCAAAATCATTCCTCTCATGGCCTCCACTCTCTTCATAAAATTCCTAAGTTATTTCTATGAGAGATTTTCCATGCATACAAGTGTTTTCAAGCTTTTATGAGTGTCATTAGCTTGCATTCAAGTCAAGTTTCTATATTTGCATCATAAAGCAAGGGTTTTGATCATTTTGGCTTAAGGGTTTTTCTATTGAAGCTTGCATTTTGGGTTTAATTGATTGCATAAGGGCTTTGTCATATTTTTGTGTCTTCATAAGCATTGTAAGCCCTTTTCTACTTTCATACTTAAAATCTAAAGTTAATGAATGATGCAAGTTGTGTTTGATCATTATGATATGATATGCAAGTTTATCATGTTATGCAAGTTTACTATGATGTAATATGCAAGTTTATCATGTTATGCAAGTTTGCTATGTTATGATATGCAAGTTGCCATGTTATGTATGCAAGTTTGGGTTGATCATCTCACTCATGTTATCATGTTATGCAAGCTTATCTTGGGTTTATGAGCCTAAAGGTTCAAGCTTTATGCTAAAGGTTGCATTTTGGCAACATGTAGGTTATCATATCTCTTATGATAACTTGCATGTGAGGCTAAATGCGAACTTATGGCCATTTCTACATGTCATTTATCACCATGTATCACCAATATGCTAAGTTTGGTTTTATGCATGCTTTTGAGGCCTAAAATGTAATATGCAAGTATATGAACATATGTACATTTCATATGCCACCATGTTAAACTTGTGGCTTCAACACCTTTATGTCATGATTATGCCAAGTTCCCTCTTTCTATCCTTTATGCGCTATTGCGATATGTAAGCGATGGGATTGCGTTTGTGGTTGGGTAAACTTAAAAGACATAAAAACATAAGCTTGGGAATTTACCTATTAAGTTAGGTCTACCCTTTGGGAATTTACCTATTAAGTTAGGTCTACCCAAATGCTTGAAAACTTGTAACATGTTTTGGAAACATGATGGACATGACACTTAGAAAAGATAAGTGTGACCAACTCGAGGTTGGGTTGAGTTCGTAGCGTAAACCTACCCGGAACCGACCGGCTTAACTAGTTGCTACAAACAATAGGACCCAATGTGAGAAGTTGGTCATGTTGTACCTTGAACCCGAGGTTAGACCAAGTTGTGGTGTAAAGCTACCCGGACCCGCCCGGCTTAACTAGTAACCACAACAAGGTCTAATGTGAGAGGTTAAGGCGCATTAAATTAATGAATGCCTCGTGATTAGGGTTAAGTCATGGTCCACTTAGTACTTAACCAATTTGGGCTTGGTAGATTAATCGGGGTTAAGTCGTGAACTCATCGTTACACTTAACCAAGTTAATCCATGATTAGCAAGAGGGTTAAACCGTACTTAATCCACTAGAAAAATCCTAGCAATGGGGGTCCACTCCAGCAGTAATCCCAAGTTTGTATCATTAAGGCCCTAGGGTCTAGGCTAGGGAGGGAGCACGATTACTAAACTGGAGGTAAGTGACCAAAAACGACGGCAGAGTGGTACGCCGGTGTAGTTCCGGGCGTACTTATGGTCGTGCAAATAGTCCGAAGCCGGGGAAAACATGCACGGATACCAGTAGATCGAGACTGTGCACGCATGTTTATGGTGTCCAGGGGTTGCCACCCTAGGGCTTGATACACCCGACGGGAGACCCGGCACAGTCTGACTACAATTATGTTTGGGCCGTATGGACACCAACACGTGACGAGTTAGGCTTATAGGGAGCCGATCGACTAGACCGTTTGGTTAGAACTTGTATTAGGGTCATTTCATGTTATTGGGCCAAAGCTTGGACCAAGGGATCAATACTGGTTTATTCAAGTCATGTTAGTTTGCTAGTACACCTGTGGTGCAAAACCTTAATCCTGATTATGCGATGACACCTTTATCTACCTTGTTAGTTAATCATCATGCCAGTATGTAGTTATCCATATGTTCATCTCAGCTTTCATCATGCCAGTTAACTTTATTAGTTTACATTGATTGTAGTAGGGCTTACTCAGTCTTTTTGACTGACCTATTTTCTTTCGCCTCTTTTCTTCCGTTTCCCCCCCCCCCCCCCCCCAGGTTCTCAGGGAGGGAATATTGGAGCTTAGCTTGGATTCCTGATCACTTGCTTGTGGGATTTTAGCTCATGTACGGTCTTGACATGAAGCTAGCTATGGTTATCACTTATTTTGGGGATAGTACTTATGTATTTCAGTTTTTCAGTAATGTTGTTTTTATCTAGACTTGTGTATTTGAAAAGTTGACATTATGTTGTACCAGACTTGTTTTGAAATGGTTTGAAATCTTCTGTTGTTTTATCTATGTTATTTACTTTGTTTACATATATACATATGTTCTTGTTCTGCCTTGATATATCATTATGCATGTTTACCTGATTCAAACGCCCCTCCAAAGTCAGAGTGCTTGCAAGAGACACCCTGGCGGAGGTGGGGTGTTACATTTGGTATCAGAGCATATGGTTTACGAGAAGGAACAAAATGGTTTTTAGAAAACTTTTGGAAAACTATTTTCAAAACCAAGTATAAAGTATTTTCCAAAGAAAAGTCTAGTTTATTTTAAAGGCTATTCCCCAAAAAGCCATTAGCAAAATTCCTTCGTTTTTCTCCATTCTGAATCTGTCTTTTTCTTCGTTTTCAGTATGGCCGATAACTTTGCTATTCCGGAGGGAGTGCACGTACCTGTTTGGTATAGGAGACTTTTGGAGGCTAGGGCGACCGAAGCCGGCCCCGTAGATGTTCCTCCTCCTCCGGTAGTTAATGTTCCTCCTCCTTCTGTCGCTGAGGTTCCTCTTCCTCCTCCCCCTCAGCATCCTCAAGCTGACTTCGCAAAGACTTGCAAAGATTTCAAAGCAATGGGTGGCAAGAACTTTCAAGGCACTGAGACTTTTGTAGAGGCCAGAAATTGGTTGAAAGAGACCGAGGATTTGTTTGCTATCTTTGGGTTAGACGATCAGAGGAAGTTCTTGTTGGCGGTTTGGCTTATGAAGGATGAAGCCGCTTATTGGTGGGAAGTCACCAATGGTACAGGCCTGTTGAGACTTGGGCCGATTTCAGGGCAAGGTTCGTGCTTAAGTTTCTATCTTTTGCTGAGGAGAATCTGCAAATGGAGAGGTTCATAACTTTGAAACAAGGAGATATGTCTGTCAAAAAATATGCGAACAAGTTCAATCAGTTAGCTCGTTTTGGCTTGGATATGGTTAATACTCCTCAGAAGAAGGCTCTTCGTTTTGCTAGAGGATTGAATGAGCCGTTACAGGGATTGGCTATGTCACATATTCCCCATGGGGCCACGTTTGAGAGCTTGGTTGATATGGCGTTACTTCAGGGAGATGTCAAGAAAGAGATCAAGATGAATGATACTCAAGCCAAGAAGACTGATTCCTAGGGGAAAGGAAATCAGGGTAATCCAAGTGGTCAGAGCAGTCAAGGCAATCAGAACAAGAACAAGAACAAGAGTCAAGGCAACAAGGGGAACAACAACAAGGGCAAGAACAACAAGGGGAAGTGCCATTATTGCGGTTCAGTTGGGCATCTTATTAAGGATTGTAAGAAGAGGAAAAGGAATAATGGTGAATGCTTTTTCTGCGGTGAGACTGGACATTTCAGTAAGGATTGCCCGAAGAAGCAAGGGCAAGGCCAGGGTCAGACTCAGCGTGCTGGGCCTTCAGGAGGGCAAGTTCATGCTCTCAATACCGCTCCAGTTCCCGATCGAGGTAGTATATCTGTTGAGAGCCTTGTATATATTTCTGATTTTCCAGTTCATACCTTGTTTGATTCTGGTGCATCGCATAGCTTTATCTCATCTGATCTTGTTGATAGTTTGCACCTTAGTACTAGCATGGTAGATGATCCCGTCTGTGTCTCAAATCCTATTGGGGGTTCCGCCCATTTGTCTATGATATGTGGGGATTTAAGGATCTCTATACTGAGTGTAGAGTTCTTGTGTAGTGCTTATGTTCTTGGTTTTAGGGTATACGGATTGATATTGGGCATGGATTGGTTGTCCAGATATGGAGCCATCCTTGATTGTGAGCATAGGGTTGTTAGGCTCGTGACTCGCCTCGGAAACACCCTAGAAATTTCTTGTAATCCGAGAGGTCCCGTCATGTTGTGCTATCTTGAATCACTCGACTCGTCAATGGAAACTCTTCAGTCTGTAAGAGTGGTTCGAGAGTATCCGGATGTTTTCGATGAAGTTAGGGGGTTGCCCCCTAAGCGAGAGATTGATTTCCGCATTTATCTGGTGGATAATGCAAAGCTGGTTTCTTTGCCCGTTCGGCACATGGCTCCGCGTGAAAGACGGGAGCTAAGTAAGCAAGTGAAGGAGTTGCTTGAGAAGAACTTCATTAGACGAAGTATATCTGAATGGGGAGCGCCTGTGGTATTTGCTACCAAGGCAGATGGTTCTCTCCGACTTTGTGTTGACTATCGAGAGTTGAATAAGCTGACTAAGAAGAACAGACACCCGTTACCGAGGATTGATGATCTCTTTGACCAGCTTATCGGTGCTTCTGTTTTCTCTCAGCTTGATCTTGCTACTGGATTCCATCAGCTCAGGGTAGCTGAAGATAGTATAGACAAGACTGCGTTCAGAACGCCAGATGGATTCTTCGAATGGCTTGTCATGCCGTTCGGCTTGACTAATGCACCCGCATATTTCGTGGACTTGATGAGTAGGGTGTTCAGGGAGTTCTTGAACAAGTTTGTTGTGGTCTTCGTAGATGATATTCTAATCTTCTCTAAGGATGAGGAAGAGCACGCAAGGCATCTCGTGGAGGTAATGGATACGCTTAGAGCGCATCAGTTGAAGGCCAAGTTCTCCAAGTGTCACTTTTGGAGAAGGGAAGTTAGATTCCTTGGGCATATAGTATCTAAGCAAGGCTTAGCGGTGGATCCCGCTAAGGTAGTTGCAGTTCAGGATTGGAAGACTCCAAGGAATGCAACCGAAGTGAGAAGTTTTCTAGGTCTTGCAGGCTTTTACCGTAAGTTCATCAAGGACTTCGCGAAGATTTCCGCTCCTCTCACTAAATTGACGAAGAAGAATTTAGTTTCTGCTTGGAGCATAGAATGCGAGCTTGCTTTTCAGAATCTCAAGAGAGCTCTTACATCAGCACCTGTTCTAGCTTTGCCCGATGGAGGGAAGTTATTTACAGTATACACCGATGCATGTGGCACGGGGTTAGGAGCTGTTTTGATGCAAGAAGGAAGAGTGATATGCTTTGGCGGTAGACAACTCAAAGTGCATGAGAAGAATTATCCCACTCATGACTTAGAGTTGGCAGCAATAGTATATGCACTCAAGGCTTGGCGCCATTATCTTCTGGGAGAAAGATTTGAGCTTTATACCAATCACAAGTCATTGAAGTATCTCTTTTCTCAGAAGGATCTGAATCTGAGGCAACAAAGATGGATGGAATTCTTGGCGTCCTACGATTTTGAGATAGCTTATACCCCTGGCAAGGGGAATGTGGTAGCAGATGCGTTGAGTAGAAAAAGGTTGACTCTGAGTCCCCTATTCGTTGAGATTAAAAATTTAGAGTATGTAGCAACCTTTGATTTCTCTTTGGCGATTGAGTCGATGACCGGTTCTTTAGCATCTCTGGAACTCAGACCTACCCTTCTTGATCAAGTTTGGGCTTCGCAGAGAGAAGACCCTCAGATAGTTGAGATTATGGATAAGCTGATTCGAGGAGAGGCGTCTAGTCATCTCGCTCGATATTCTATTGATGACAAGGGTTGGCTGAGGAGAGACGGAAGGTTATGTGTTCCAATGATAGAAGATTTAGTAAGAAAAGTTCTTGATGAATCGCATCGCTCTAAGTTGACTATACATCCGGGCGGAGATAAGATGTATAAAGATATGAAGCGCATTTTCTTTTGGCCTGGGATGAAGAAGGATGTGGCAGAGTTTGTCTCTAGATGTATCATTTGCCAGCAAGTTAAGGCCGAGTCGAAGAAGCCCGGTGGGCTATTGCATCCTCTAGAAGTTCCACTTTGGACGTGGGAGAGTATTTTCATGGATTTTATCGATGGGCTACCAAGGTCAAGGAAATGGAATACGAGCATTTGGGTTATTGTGGATAGACTTACGAAGAGTGCTCATTTCATTCCGGTGAAGAGCAAGAGAACCGCATCTTGGCTAGCGTCTGTATATCTTCGTGAGATTGTGAGACTTCATGGAGTCCCTTCTAGTATTGTTAGTGACCGTGACCCAATCTTTACAAGTCAATTCTGGAATAGCTTGCAAGAAGCTATGGGCACGAGGTTGAATCTAAGTACGGCTTATCACCCACAGACGGACGGTCAAACCGAAAGGGTGAATAGGGTACTCGAGGATCTGTTGAGGCTTTGTATTCTGGATTTTGGTGGTACTTGGGAAGACCATCTTCCTCTTGTTGAGTTTGCATATAATAACAGTTATCAGGCAAGCATAGGGATGGCACCATTTGAAGCTTTATATGGGAGGCCGTGCAAGTCGCCTACATGTTGGTGGGAGACTACAGATGAGCTTATACTTGGGCCTGATATGATCAGAGATACATCCGAGAAGTCGAGTTGATTCGAAGACAGATGAAAGCGGCCCAAGACCGACAGAAATCCTATGCTGATAAGCGAAGAACTGATTTGGAGTTTGATGTTGGGGATATGGTTTTCGTGAAGGTTTCTCCTTTGCGGAATGTGGTCCGATTTGGAGCCGTTGGAAAGTTAGCACTGAGGTTTGTTGGACCATTCCCTATTATAGAGAGGATCGGGCAGATGGCTTATAGAGTGGAGTTGCCCGAGAAGCTTGCCGGAGTACACGATGTTTTTCATGTCTCGCATCTCCGGAAGTGTTTACATGAATCAGCAGAGGTTGTTGAGCCAAGTGTTCTGAAAGATGTAGAAGTGGAGAAAGAGGCTACCTTGAGGAGAGCTCCGATTCGTATCTTGGGGACGGAGACCAAGAAGCTAAGGAATCGAGAGGTCAAGTTGGTGAAGGTTCAATGGGGTGAAGCCGAAGAAGACGCAACTTGGGAAACCGAGGAGAAGATGCGTGGGCTTTATCCATTCCTTTTTGAGGGTACACTCTCAATCTCTTTTCTTTGTTAGCATATCTTTCTCTTTACTATCCATGTTTATCTAGTTTATCGTGTTAATCTTGTCATGAGAACCTTAGGTAGAAACCCTTTAGATGAAACATGTGTTTGAAACATGTTATGCTTGATGGTTGCAAGTGGTTGCAAGTGTTTGCAAGTGTTTGCAAGTGGTTACTCGTGGATGCATTATACACGTTAGGCACTAGATCGGCTCACACACTCCTCATATTGCATATGCATGAGTGTTTACGCTTATTCATGGATGAAAATTTTTGTGTTATCACATTGATGTTGCATATGGATGTATGTTATGTGCACACATATAGATGTTATACATTATGTTAGGAATTGCATACATATGGATTCATTTCACTAACATAATTTGCATTGATGATATTTGCATTAGATAAGTACATATACACACACCTTTGCATATGTCCATACAACATTTAGAATCTTGTAAGGACAATGATTGCTCGTGGATGATGTTTTGAGTAGATGGATGTTGGATGGTAGGATACGTTCTTCCTAACTTGAAGATTTCGGGGACGAAATCCTTTAAGGAGGGGAGAATGTAACAACCCGTATTTTTAATAACCTGTTATAACGTAAATCGAGGCAAAATTTAATTTATAAATCTGAATCAAGGGAAACGGGCTATGCCATTGCGTTCGTCTCGGAAAAATACGCGAAATAGAGTCCGAGTTTTCGAAAATCGGAGTCCGTATGACCCGATTAAGGCCCAACGAAGTTTTCAGAAAATTCAAAGTAAAATCAGATTTCAAATTCAAGTTTGAATTTGGAAATTTGGGCCAGTTTGGGCCAGGCGGGAAAATGCCCGCCAGAGCACCCAAGTCGACAGCCCTGTCGACTTGGGAGTCGACTTGGTTGGACCTAAGTCGACAGCCCTGTCGACTTGGCTGTCGACTTGGTCCAGCCGGGCACTTTTGCCTGGTGCACCATTTTGGGGTTTGTGTTGAGTTTGGGGGCCAGATTCGGTTTTAAGGGCTGAGATTGGAACTAGGGTTTAATCCTAAGGCTAGAACTAATCCTAATCTCTATAAATAAGCCCCTAACCTAACCCTAAATCATCATTATTCATTCAAGTAACTAAACTATGGCAAAATCATTCCTCTCATGGCCTCCAATCTCTTCATAAAATTCCTAAGTTATTTCTATGAGAGATTTTCCATGCATACAAGTGTTTTCAAGCTTGTATGAGTGTCATTAGCTTGCATTCAAGTCAAGTTTCTATATTTGCATCATAAAGCAAGGGTTTTGATCATTTTGGCTTAAGGGTTTTTCTATTGAAGCTTGCATTTTGGGTTTAATTGATTGCATAAAGGCTTTGTCATATTTTTGTGTCTTCATAAGCATTGTAAGCCCTTTTCTACTTTCATACTTAAAATCTAAAGTTAATGAATGATGCAAGTTGTGTTTGATCATTATGATATGATATGCAAGTTTATCATGTTATGCAAGTTTACTATGATGTAATATGCAAGTTTATCATGTTATGCAAGTTTGCTATGTTATGATATGCAAGTTGCCATGTTATGTATGCAAGTTTGGGTTGATCATCTCACTCATGTTATCATGTTATGCAAGCTTATCTTGGGTTTATGAGCCTAAAGCTTCAAGCTTTATGCTAAAGGTTGCATTTTGGCAACATGTAGGTTATCATATCTCTTATGATAACTTGCATGTGAGGCTAAATGCGAACTTATGGCCATTTCTACATGTCATTTATCACCATGTATCACCAATATGCTAAGTTTGGTTTTATGCATGCTTTTGAGGCCTAAAATGTAATATGCAAGTATATGAACATATGTACATTTCATATGCCACCATGTTAAACTTGTGGCTTCAACACCTTTATGTCATGATTATGCCAAGTTCCCTCTTTCTATCCTTTATGCGCTATTGCGATATGTAAGCGATGGGATTGCGTTTGGGGTTGGGTAAACTTAAAAGACATAAAAACATAAGCTTGGGAATTTACCTATTAAGTTAGGTCTACCCTTTGGGAATTTACCTATTAAGTTAGGTCTACCCAAATGCTTGAAAACTTGTAACATGTTTTGGAAACATGATGGACATGACACTTAGAAAAGATAAGTGTAACCAATTCGAGGTTGGGTTGAGTTTGTAGCGTAAACCTACCCGGAACCGACCGGCTTAACTAGTTGCTACAAACAATAGGACCCAATGTGAGAAGTTGGTCATGTTGTACCTTGAACCCGAGGTTAGACCAAGTTGTGGTGTAAAGCTACCCGGACCCGCCCGGCTTAACTAGTAACCACAACAAGGTCTAATGTGAGAGGTTAAGGCGCATTAAATTAATTAATGCCTCGTGATTAGGGTTAAGTCATGGTCCACTTAGTACTTAACCAATTTGGGCTTGGTAGATTAATCGGGGTTAAGTCGTGAACTCATCGTTACACTTAACCAAGTTAATCCATGATTAGCAAGAGGGTTAAACCGTACTTAACCCACTAGAAAAATCCTAGCAATGGGGGTCCACTCCAGCAGTAATCCCAAGTTTGTATCATTAAGGCCCTAGGGTCTAGGCTAGGGAGGGAGCACGATTACTAAACTGGAGGTAAGTGACCAAAAACGACGGCAGAGTGGTACGCCGGTGTAGTTCCGGGCGGACTTATGGTCGTGCACATAGTCCGAAGCCGGGGAAAACATGCATGGGTACTAGTAGATCGAGACTGTGCACGCATGCTTATGGTGTCCAGGGGTTGCCACCCTAGGGCTTGATACACCCGACGGGAGACCCGGCACAGTCTGACTACAATTATGTTTGGGCCGTATGGACACCAACACGTGACGAGTTAGGCTTATAGGGAGCCGATCGACTAGACCGTTTGGTTAGACCTTGTATTAGGGTCATTTCATGTTATTGGGCCAAAGCTTGGGCCAAGGGATCAATACTGGTTTATTCAAGTCATGTTAGTTTGCTAGTACACCTGTGGTGCAAAACCTTAATCCTGATTATGCGATGACACCTTTATCTACCTTGTTAGTTAATCATCATGTCAGTATGTAGTTATCCATATGTTCATCTCAGCTTTCATCATGCCAGTTAACTTTATTAGTTTACATTGATTGTAGTAGGGCTTACTCAGTCTTTTTGACTGACCTGTTTTCTTTTGCCTCTTTTCTTTCGTTCCCCCCCCCCCCCCCAGGTTCTCAGGGAGGGAATATTGGAGCTTAGCTTGGATTCCTGATCACTTGCTTGTGGGATTTTAGCTCATGTACGGTCTTGACATGAAGCTAGCTATGGTTATCACTTATTTTGGGGATAGTACTTATGTATTTCAGTTTTTCAGTAATGCTGTTTTTATCTAGACTTGTGTATTCGGAAAGTTGACATTATGTTGTACCAGACTTGTTTTGAAATGGTTTGAAATCTTCCGCTGTTTTATCTATGTTATTTACTCTGTTTACATATATACATATGTTCTTGTTCTGCCTTGATATATCATTATGCATGTTTACCTGATTCAAACGCCCCTCCAAAGTCAGAGTGCTTGCATGAGACACCCTGGCGGAGGTGGGGTGTTACATTTCTATTCAAAATAGAGAAAATCATAGAATGAGCATTGCCACGGTTTTCAATCGGACGAGTCCAAGAATTAACCATCGAAGCAAAAGCAAGGGTTCATAGTCCTTGATTTTACTAAGACGTTTAATTAGATTTATCATACGAATAAGGAAAAGGTTTATAAAATACATACTAGTAGATTTGAAGAAGGTTTATAAAATGATTTCGTAAATTAGCTTCATATAATGAAGTAAGATTGGAAATCATTTTAGTACAAGAATTTGATATCTATTGACTACTAATAACATAAAATCTCTTTATATAATTGCAAAGTGGCAATAACAATAGTATGATTGCCGAGGCAAATCGATCAAGGGAATTCACGTCACAATGATGTGAATTCAAATCATAAATCATCAAATATAAATTCGATAAATCGAATATACATATAGATCGTTAGTGAATCCAATGACATTCAGAAACAATTAGAAATCACCCTGGAGCGACAGGAAACAAAGACACAAAATCAGGTGCCACAGATAAAGAGCGATCACCAAGGAGATCGCTAATGCGTAATTCAGATTACAACAACATACAGGAAATCAAAGGATAACGGCTGTAATTTCGGAATAGACTCGAAGGATATCGAGTCAAAAATTCACGTTTTAATGGCGCAAATCATCTTAACAAGAGTATAAAATAAATCCGATATACTGAAAAGGAGCGCATGGCTTTACGATGATCTCTGGTGAATTCGAAGACCATCGACATGCACGGAAGAGCCAAGGAGGAGTTCAGAAACCAACATGATCGTGCGCGGAGGCACACAACCGAAATTGGGTCTGGCCTGGGCAAAATAGCCTAGGTTCTGGTGGCCGGTCGACCGGTCAAATAGGGCGGTCGACCGTTTTTGCCTAGAAGCAGAACCGGTCGACCACCTCATTTCTGACCGGTCGACCGGTTTAGGCCTGGGCAGTTGCCCAGGCCCAACCAAGGGGGATTCGGCCCCCGCGAGTGTCCGGCACCGATCGTCGAGGCTCGTGACTTCTTCGGGACATCAATGAGACCTCTCTGATCCACCTATCAACTTGCAAAGCTCGAATGCATTGGTTTGGATTATAGATTCTAAAACGAACAAATTTCCAAACCAAAACGAATAAACACGATATAAGCTGACTGTGAAGTCTTAGAACTTGTCCGGTGCAACAATGGTCCTTCACAACACCACTTAATCAATACAAATCAAATGTATTGATCGTGTGAATAACATATGTCATAATCTCTAATTCAAATGAACAAACAAAAGCATATCAAAGCGATTCAAGTGACTTGTGAAGTCTTAGGACGTGTCGAGGGCAACAGAGCTTCACAACATCACTAAATCAACTCATATCATATACATTGGATCGTATGAACAATCCTTATCATAAGTTGTCAACTCAATGAAATATAGAACATGGAATCGGCTAAATTACACTAACACAACCAATTTACTAGCATATGCAAACTCAAATGAACACTAGGTTACACTTTTACAAGCCAATAGCCTGTGGCATAGATGTGAGTTCAAAAAGAACTCACCATGGTTTGAAATGACAAAGAAAAAATTCCAATTCAAGCAAAGAACCCACCTTTCCTCATTAGCTCCTCCAAAATCACCTCATGAACATAAATTAAGACTCATGAGTGTTAAGGCACACCAAAAATCCGAAATTGAGATGAGTATAAAGCAGAGAGGGAGAGTAGAGAGCTTACCCATGTCATAGAATTGGATTTGCACAAGAATTGAGCTCTGTTGTATATAACGCAGTTGTATATACAGTTATATGATTTTTTGTGTTTGATAATAACAACCAAATATATATTATTATAAATGTGTTTGCTATTGTACTGTTTTATATATCATCACAGACAGGAATATAATATTCATATTTAAATAAAATACAACTGTACAGACAATTAGATATTTACACAGTATTTTGTTTAAATATAATATTTTATTTCAATTTTCAAACAGTACAGTTTTACAACTCCACTATTTGTACACTTCACTAATATTTCACATTTCATATACATTCACAGAAGATTGTACTTGTAAATAAACTGAATATAATAGACAAGTTTGTTTGAACACAATAAAATAATATTTTATTTCAAACAAAATTTGTTTATTGCAAATATCAGTACAATTCTCTCTACAACACTCATACAGTCACTCTGTCATATATACATACATTTTCACTTTCATATAGAGACACATTTACTGACACTGTTTCATTCACTGTCTGCAGTCTTCTGTCTTCACAGCTCTCTGTTAGTCCCGTCATCATCTTCTTACCTGTCACAATGAAACACACACAGAGTACACTGAATATATGCAAATATAAATTTTATTTTTAAAAATTTTATTTGTCTTAGTTTTCTAGTGTGTTTCTCATCATTTTTCATGGCTTGATCTGATTAATCTGTGTCTAGGCAGCTAGTTTGTATATGAACAGGGATAGAAAATCTTGTCTGATGGCTGCATATACACACGTGTATAGATATACACGTGTGCACTGCCACGCTAATCAGTATGCATCTGAGTAGTAGCCACAAGGACCATCTCAACTCAGTGCATTTGAATATGGTCGAGTGTGTGCTCAATCAAAGCAGCAAATACAAGTGTGGTCGAGCAACAATAAAGCATGACATCACACACAAAGATCTCATTTAGTATGCATGAATAAGATTAGGGAAGGAGCAAAGCAAGTATCACAATCATTCATGATACATGATGATCACAGCAAAGTCAAAATGTTCAAAACAGCCAAGTAACAATGATTCAATAAATGATCATGATGAATGCAAAGTCAACATACAAGCTCATCTGTCGAGCCATGCAAACTCAAGTCAAACCAGCATGGAAATTGGTCGAAACAGTTTCAACATGGCAGATCACTCAAATACAAGTTTTTTTAAAGGAATATCAGTGTATAAAGCAACAACTAACAAGACAACAATAGTTCAGCATGGTTCTAGTAGAGGAAGTGCAACAATCATATTTCACCAAAGCCAGTTTTTACTGGAGCATGTATGTGACGACCCGAAATTCCCAATAAAGGAAAGCTCGGATTGTTTTGAGAACACGGAACACAAACTGAAGAACATTTTATTGCTTTTTACAACAATTACATCAGAGTACAAGAATATATCAGAGTACAGATAAAAAATATACATTGGAAATACAATATCAGAGATTACATATTTACATTTTACAATAGCAGCGGAGAAAATAATACAAAATACAACTGAAATAAATACTCGAATACAAAGCTTTCCGAATATTGCTTCAGCTGTAAACCAGGATCCTATGAATATATATCTGCAAAACCGAAACTACTAGCTGCCCGTGCGGAAAAATATAGGCACCCAGAGTTTAGGTTAAAACAGTAAACTCCAGGTCAGTCATGCGACTGGTATGAGAACTCAAAAACAGTTATAAACTTTTATTTTAAAGTTGGATATTTCAGTGCATAAAACAACGCAATGCTTTTTAGAAAAATGAAATCATCATAAGACTCAGGTCCCATCACACAATGCAACACAAACCAGAGGATAGAGTTTTACCTTATGATGATTAAACATGCTTGATACGCGAAAGTTCTCTTTCATACTATATAAGTGCATAGTGTAGAAATAAATTTCGAATATAAATGTATCAATCCTAGACGGCATGGGTACCATAATATCATGTTGCCATACTAGGTTCTACAACTAACCCATAAAGTTTTGTATTGGAAGTTGGGTTTCCATCATGAACCAAGGCAAAAGATAGTCCTTACCGAGTTCGAGACTGTCTAGCCCCAGCCTCAGGATACAGTCGCAACTGCACCTTGGATCAGCAGGGCCGGTCATCCGTCGATGATTGGCAATACCGTAAACTATATGTTAGCCTGCCCTTTGGGGCATAAATATGAGCCACTAAGGACTCCATGTCATATCCGAGGCCTCGTCATCCATCATCCACATAAGTAAAATGCCAGACCGTGTAAAAACCTGACACAACTTTTAGCTAGAAACTAACATATGTCCATTTCCCTGGTTTCCTTTCTCCAGTTTTAGGTTCATACCGGGTTATGAGGTTCGCGAAGTCACGTCATACCACAAGGCCCTGCTTTTCAACAAAAGCCTTGATCATTGCATCTTAGTATGCCACATTGTCACTCCATACCGTACCATTGATCATCCATCAATATATAAATGGGTGTTAAGCAAAGAATAAATTCTCCACCACTAATATTTATATATTAAACAGAAAATCAATAACATGATATTTAACGGAGTACGATGTCAGACACACCATCCATTTATAAGCTTATGCTCTGGGTCCGAGCGAAAACCAATTCCGTGAAATCAACACGTACGTTTGGACCATGACCCTTGAATTGGGAGCAAGTCAAATCAGGGCCTCGATCGTTGTCCTCTCGATGGAAGATTTACGGTCTTCATACGCCGTCTTCATACTTTGATTCTTTATGTCGTATTATTATTTGGAATGGGTTAAACCCGGTCTTTCTGCATAATTCGCGTAATTTAAAGCAAGTGCAATAATAATTACAACATACGCCTCATTCCTTTTCAGAATATTCTTTTAATAAAATATCTGTATTCTTAATTTCATTCATATTTTTTTACAAAGAAATGTGTAATAATTTCATTCTTTCTTAATTTATTACATTTAAAATGTAAATTCATTTCATAACTTATTACATTAAAAAATGTGAATAATTCCTTTCCCTCATAATTACATTAAAACATTTCAATTACATTAATAATAATGTAAAATTTCATAACATTCATTAATTATATTAAATATAATGTAAAATTTCATTTCATTTCTTTTACATGGTAAAATGTATATAATTCATTCCATATCTTATACATTGTAAAATGTATATAATTTATTTCATATCTTATACATCGTAATTGTAATAATTCATTTCATATCTTATACATGGTAAAATGTATATAATTCATTTCATGTCTTATACATGGTAAAATGTATATAATTCATTTCATATCTTATACATTGTAAAATGTAAATAATTCATTTCATATCTTATACATGGTAAAATGTATATAATTCATTTCATATCTTATACATGGTAAAATGTATATAATTCATTTCATATCTTATACATGGTAAAATGTATATAATTCATTTCATATCTTATACATTGTAATTGTAATGAATCCAAATTATACTTTAATTACATTAGAAAATGTAAGTTATTCAAATCCTACTTAATTACATTAGAAATGTATCATTTCCTAATTAAATTAAAAATGTAAAATTCCATACTTTAACTTATTTACATTATAAATGTAAAATACATCCATTCATTTCTATTACATGAGAAAATGTAATACTTTCATTCTTTTCTATTACATAAGAAAATGCAATACTTTCATACATTATAAGATATCATTTCATTATTACATTAAAATATATTATTTCATTGTATAACTCAATTAAAAGTAAGCATTCATTTCATATTACATTAAAAAAAATGTAAATTTTTCAATCCATTCTTTTTACACTTGAAAAATGTAAATTATTTCGATTCCTTCTTAATTACATCAAAATTGTAAATTATTTTCATGTCTTACATAATTACATAAAAAAAATGTAAATTATTAAATCAAATCTTATATTATTAACTACATTAAAAAGATAATTTTATCATAATGACAAAATCTTTTTTTAATTACATTAAAATGTAATTTACATTACGGTGCAAAATCTTATATTATAATTACATTTAAAAATGTAATTTCATAACATGGTAAAATCGTAACTTAATAAAAAATGTAATTTTTTATTTCACGTACAAAATCTCATCTTTAATTACACTTAAAAATGTAATTTATATTACCGTACAAAATCATATCTTAATTACATTAAAAATAAATGTAATTTATATGCATTGTAAATTCATACCTTAATCTTAAATTTGAATATTAAATAAAACTTTGTCTTTCCATATTCCTTTAATATTACATTAATATTATAATAATAATAATGTTTCAAAAAGTCAACTTTTGAAATTCAAACTCTCAGTATTAATTAATCATTTAATACTACGCTTATTCTTACAATATTATATTTTCAAAAATGTAAAATTTTGAATTAACTAATTATTAATTACAGCATTAACCTCTCTCATTAGATTTATTGTTGCGGTTGTTGGATATGCCGGGCGGGTCCGGGCAGTCTTATACCACAACTCAATCTAACCTCGGGTTAAGCATGTTTATTTTATTTTAATACCATTAAAAATGAATTTGAAATGTTAACTTTCAAATTTCAAACCTTTATCAATTATTGTATAATAAATAGAATTCATGGAAATATTTATTCCCGTGTAAATAGCGCAAGACTACTTAATCGGCTTCATGCACATTAAATAATATTTAATAACATTAAATTCACAATTAATTCTCTAACAGAAAATTATTTTGAAATCTTGTGAAAATCCTTCATTGGAATGAGACCCACATCAAAACCATTAATTAATGGATTTCATAACAACTCATTTGCAAAATGATGACTAACATCTTTTCATTACCCAAATTACCTTCCAATCACAACATCAAATGACATTCATTCATTCATTCATGTAATAGACATTCAAACAAAATACATCAAATTGACATTCAAACAACATACAATAGTTTTTACAACAAAATCCAAATAACAATAGATTATATGTGCACTTGGGCGACGTGTGAAAATATCTACCCAATCAACATATGCAAGTCAGTCAACTTGTATATGGTAGTGTAACAATTTTGAATTATCATGCATAATCATAAATTCACATTAATTAACATGTTACAAATTTTCAGACTTCAAACATTGCATTTCAACCAAACATTAATGCACCACAAATCATGCATAACATAGAATTAACTTACAAACAAATCATCATAGGCATTTAAATATATTTATTTATGAAAATAAGTAATTATTGAAAACAAAGATTGAGTGAGAAAAGAGTTCTCACCGAGATTTGACTTTATCGGGTCCAAATGGGCAGTTTCGGGCCCAATTTTGGCCCAAAATTCAGCATCCTCAGAATTGAGCGAAATTGGTGTCTATGCGTCGCTAAAAATACACTGATCATGGCAAACCCTGTTTCGAGTCATTTCGAGTTCGTTACAAAAAGTTATGCTTTACTGCAGTTTGGACAATTTAAATAATTATTTAAAAGGATTAATTGATAAGAATAATCCGAAGTTTGACGTTTCCGCCCATATTAATCCCAAGTTTGCATTATTTAAGAATAATCCCAAGTTTAGGGGGTGTCTTCCCAAATTGATCCCGATGACTTTTGATGACATTTTCACATGTTATTTTGGAATCAATATGGGAAGACACCCCCAAACTTTATATTAATATGGGAAGATACAAGTACATGGGATTAATTTGGGAAGACACCCCCTAAACTTGGAATTATTCTTAAATAACGCAAACTTGGGATTAATATGGGCGGAAACGTCAAACTTCGGATTATTCTTGTCAATTAATCCTATTTAAAATTCATGAAAATACCTAAAAAAATTGACAGTCTCCAAATTTGACAAAATTAGTGTCCCCGCGAAGGTCACGATGCCACGATCACAACGCATCTGAAATCATTAAATTTCGACTTCGTATGAGAGAGTTATACAAGTTTGAAGTTTGAATACATTGATTAAATAATTAAAAATAGGAATACCCAAAAATCTGGTCAACCCTCCTCTTGCCAACTCTGACTGCCCATAACTTTCTCCTTCGACCTCCGATTGACCTAAAACCACCGCCCATCTCTTCGTCTTGGCAAGACGCACCACCACCAGAAAGCGCAACCGCCGATGATGCTCTGGCCGCCGGAATCTGGCCAGAAAACGAAATTCGCTTTGCGGGCCCCACAGGCCGCCTCGATGCTCCAAAAATTCCGAAAAAATTCCAGCTCCTGTATCTCGCGAAGACGAAGAACTTTCACGTTGACCACTTTATCCAGTTCTTCCTATATTAGCGGGAAAAAAATCATTTACATCTGCTGCTTTTTAATTTCGAAAATCAGAAAGTTTGATCCGAAATTCCGGCGAATCCGAGCGATGTACGACAAAACTGATGGCATCCATAGCTTCGTATCGTCGAGGCCTTCGTTTTGATATATAATTTTTTAGGGTTTGGAGAGATTTGATTTTCAGCTTGTATTTTGTGAAGAGAGGAGCCGCCATTAGAGAGATGAAGGTGGAGGCTAGCATTAGGTTTAGAAAAATGAATTAGGTCTAGGTTATGGCTGCTATGAGATAATATATAGATGTGTTCAATTTTAATTGGGCCTTTATGTGTTTAAACCCTTTTTTAATTATAACCTTCATGTTATTATTAACGTACATTCCATAATTTTTTAGACCGTACGATCACATACTGATTCCAAATTCGATGAAATTCGGAACACAACTAATTCTAATCAATACGAACCTAGAGAAACAGGTTTTGTAATTTTTCGAGTCCGTATGTATTATTAATGAATTTTTAAATTCATTTTTCACTATAAAATAAATAATAGTTACATATTAATTCTAAAAATTACAGAAAAATCATTTTTAGCTTTGTTTTGATGATACGAATCCAAAAAAATTAATTTCATTCAATTTGGAGTCCGTTTGCAAAATCTCATTTTTCAAGGCGTATATATTTAAGTGAATATTAGGCACACATCCCTAAAACGAAACTTAATTAGGCTCACATCCGGTCATAAACTTATTGTAAATTAGGTCCCTATTTTCTGAAAAGTCATCAAAAAAATATGAAAAAAATATTAAAAAATCACGATAATTCGTATTTAAATTAAACATGTACTCGCCCAAAAATTCAGATCATAATAAAATCAAAACATGCATCAAAATCGAAAAAATACAGAAAACAACGAAAAATGCAGTAATTTGCATCAAATCATGCACATATTTGGAATACTTGCATTCATCTGTGCAAGTATTTCTCTGTTATATTTTTACATGCAATACTTGCATACATGTGTGCAAGTATTTAAAATAGTTGCATACATGTATGCAAGTTTCTGCACACATTTTATTTTCACATGTAAATACTTGCAGGCATGTGTGCAAGTATTTCAAATAGTTGCACACATGTATGCAGGTTTCTGCATGCATTTTCAACTAAAACAGCTTCAGAAATACTTGCATACATGTATGCAACTATTGGCAAAAGTTGCATACATGTATGCAACTATTTTGCAAGTTTTAAATTCACAATACATCCCTGTAATTAATGTTTTCTCTGTAAACCCGCCCCCTATTTTAGCTGCCGCCTGGAATCTTCCGCCTGCCACTTTCCATACCTCCGCCTCTTTCGTTTTCTGTCCAAATTTTCAGGCGCTATCACTTAAAAAAAAAAAAAATTCTAAAATCTGTAAACATTCCCGGAAGTCCACAGAAATCAAAAAAAAAAAGTTGCATCAATGTACGCAACTTTTACGAATAGTTGCATACATTTATGCAACTATTCGAATACACATGCATATACTTATGCACGCCTGTTTGAAAATTTGCATACATGTATGCAGTTTTTCTATATAACTGCATACATGTGTGCATATATGTCAAAATACATGCAAACGTGAATAAGTTGCACGTAGGTATGCAGTTTTTAAACAAATGCATCGGCAGATGCATGTTTTAACAATATGTGCATACATGTATGCATTTATACTGCAGTTTTGACGCAGATTTGAAATAAATGCATACATGTATGCAACTAATCGACTTATATGCATGTTTTGATGCAATTTACTGCATTTCGTTGATTTTCTGTATTTCATGATTTCGACGTTGTTTTTAATGTTTTTTTGATCTGATTTTTTTCACGATTAATTGTTTTAATCAAATACGAATTTACATGGTTTTTTAATATTTTTTTATATTTTTTTATGAATTTTCGAAAAATAGGGACTAAATTTACAATAAGTTTACGACCGGGTTTTTTTTATATTTTGAAACCTAATAGGGACCTCTAAAAAACGCACCCTATATTTAATATTAAAAATAAATTTTTATACCGAAAATTTCCGAAACTCGGAATATATAAGTGTTTACTGTTTTTCAATGCAGAAACGACATTCCGGACTCAATGGAAGTGGTTTCGAGTCCAAATTCCTTCGCCTGCAAAAAGTAGCTGTTTGGGCCAAATATATTATATATATAAATTTCATAGCGACCTTTCTAAATTTTGATTTTGCCATAACTTACAAATTATAAACTGAAATCTAAATTTCTAAAATTCATTAGAAAGATATTTTCTATACGGCCCTAACGTTTCTTGTTTCGTTCAATTTCGACTTATAATTAATTTTATATAATTTTTCAAAGTTGGAAATCGAAATTTGAAATTACCGCGTCGTTTCAGGCTCGAATATAATTAATATAAATTTATTAATTTAAACTTCATTTTTAAATAAAATTTTCGTCGTTATTATTTAAAATAAATTATTCCAAACCTTAAAATTCATTAAATTATTAAAAATAAAAATTTTAAATTTGCCCAGATTTTGCGGGTTATTACAATGTATTATCAAGTGTAACTCAACAAGTTTCAAGGACAAGCAACAACATTTGGCCGAGCATAAGGCACAGCACACAAGCATGCAAGTCAGTCTATATGGACAAAGTGGTAAACGAGCAAATGTGCAAACAAACATACAAAGCTAAAAGTGGTCCAGCACATGTCTATATGGATGCTGCTATACATATGTATGGTGGAGCAAGTAATATACAATGATGCAATAGGCTAAACCACCAATTCAGAACAAGTCAAATGGCAATGTACAGGTGCAAATCAAACTCAAGTGTGCACAAGGCATTAGTGCATGGAAACAACATTCTCAAGCAAGTTTCAACAAATATGATGGAGCAGCAAACTGCAAATAGGTCAAGATCATTTCAGTTTTTCTAAAAGTGCAAATAAAATTTATGCATGAATAGGCTCAACATGTTTCAGCAGTCACGAAAATAAGAAACATTTCAGAAACATTTTTTTTTTTGAAAGGACAAGAAACTATTTTGAGACAGAAACAATTCAACTGTCTCCAAAAATGTTTCATGCTTTAAATCTTCTCAAAGGATGGCAAGACAGTTCGTTTTTGTTTCCAGAAATACACAAAACAATTTGGGAAGCATTTCAATGACTTCCAGAAAATAGAGTGTTTAAATGGAAAAGTTTTTCCAATTTTCAGAAATCATTTTCGGCAAAAAGAAATAAAAGGAAATGGCATGTTTTTTGAATAAATTTCCAGAAATGTAAGGGACCTGAAACACCCCACCTCCGTTAGGGTCACTCTCAAAGGGAATGCCCTAATTTTGGTAGAGGTTTATAAGTATAAGTCACAGATATACAAGACAGATATAAGAACACATATTTTTGAACAGCGGAAAATAACAACTTTTATTTCATTAAAATACGTGTTACACCAACCATACCATAATTGTCTTACAATACTTTCAAAAACATAACATCTTCATAACTGTCTTGATTACATTATTTAAAGAAGCATAAAGAAAACATAAATAAACTGCAAAAGTCCCATAATTGCTGTCCAAAGCCATAGTCCAAAACGAAAAGATCCAAGCAATACATTCTTTCTCTTCAAGCTGGATATGAAGGCTGGTCAAGCTGCGGTATTCCCTCCCTGTGGGCCTGGGGGGGAACGGAAGAAAAGAAGACGAAAGAAAAGTAGAGTCAGACATAAAGCCTGAGTAAGTCTAGGACTATTCAGTCTATGAACAAAGAACTGGGTAAGATAAGTATAAACTAGAAATGGGAAAGCACCATAAACTAAGTCAAGTTGTCTAGGGTTGAATATACTATCGTACCCCCTATTAATCTCTGTACCCATATAAACTAGTTCCCAACAGGCACCCCATAATCAGGGTGAAGTGATCCATTTTATGATGATCGGCTCCTACTCGCATAGTTACATGTGTCTTACGTCCCCCGATGTTGTAGTTACCTATGCTGGTCCCACCATGGGGTGTATCAAGTCCCATGGTGGCGGCCCGACACAATCCTAGAATGCACAGGTATGCTACTGGTGCCCAGTGCCTTATTTTTCTGCGCCGGAGTGTGTGCACGCCCGCACCCCGTTAGAACCTACACTGCTGCACCACCGCCGTCGATTTGACCTCTTACAATCAGCCCAGTAATCGTGCCCCACCCTGCCTAGTTTCAGGGTATCATGATACCTTGTAGGGTTACTGCAAAAAGGGTCCCCGCTACTAGGTTTTCTATTTCTAGCCAACATGCTAAGTTGGTTAAGTGTTTTATAAACCTAACCCCCAATCAGCATGTTCCATTTTGATTAAGTATTAATATAATTTACTTAATCCTATCAATCCTGACTCAGCCTTAATTATCTTATTAAAGCCTTGACCTCTCACATTAGACAGGTATTGTTGTGGCTGCCTGTTGCCGGTTGGGTCCGGGCAGTCTTACGCCACAACTCAGTCTAACCTCGGGTCCTTATTGGGCTCCGTCTTTAACCACCCACATTGGATAGGTATTGTTGTGACTACTGGACAGCCGGGCGGTTCCGGGCAGGTTTACATCACAACTCAATCCAACCTCGGGTTAAACACATCGTATTTTTCTACATTTACATATTTTGTCTCTTTTCTTTTTATATGTAAATATTTGCGGCCCATTATTCAAATTCATCTTTATTGGTTAAATTTCATTTATGCCACTTAATTGTTCTTTCAAGGTTGTTGACATGCGTTAAACATGCCAACACATATGTTCTGTATTTTAGCCCAAACGTCATTACCCCCGTATTATACGTTCGCTCCAACGTAAGGTGTGTTGGGTTTAATACTTAAACCCAATTTAGTCAAGTGAAAAGGGGAGGCTTATAACATGATGTTTATAAGATAACATGAAAAAGGGGAGTGTGAACGCATGAACTTGCAACGAACGATTCAATTAACATAAAATAGGCACATGTGAACTTGCAATTTTAACATCATATAATCATGGCATAACATGAATCATTTTATCCATATAATCATAGCATAAACAATACTTAAACATAAATCATTCTATTCATATGGTTAATGCATAGACAATACTTAATCATGAATTATTTTACTCATATGATTATGGCATAAGCAGTACTTAAACATGGATTATTCTAGTCATATGATAATGGCATAAACTTAAACATGAATCATAGGTTCAACTAACCATGTAAACTTGAAATTAAGAATCTAACTAAATTAGATATCATTATTATTGGCACGGGGTCTTAACTAGAAATATAAGTCTATATTTTTATTTAGGCATAATATAAACTAATCATGTTCATAAAATCACTATATGTTAACAAAAGGTACTTACTTTTGTAACTAATACAAAAGTATGGTTCAACTAGAATTATTCCAACCTAATTCTTATATGAATCATGGTTTTTAATCCATTTATAAAATTATAGCATAAACATATCTAAACTTACATCATGGTTTTCATTTTTATCTATGTAAACTTGCAAGAGGAATGTAATTCTAATGTAACTTATGATAACAACCTGAGCGTAAAAACATGTTTTTCAATTGGGCATAATAACGAACATAGTTTAGTCATGTTCATAAAGGTGCTTACTTTTGTTCTTAACACAAAAGTATGATTTGCCAATTTTCAACATAGATTCATATAAATCATAGTACTTAGTCGGTTCAATTACACACTAAAAGTGGTCATAAAAGTATGTACATCATATTAGCATAATAACGAATCATATACTTGCATGAATTCCAATTAAAATATCATAACATATAGTTGTTAACATGAATCATATACTTGCATGAATCTTAAATAAACTATTACAACATATAGTTGTTACTTTCAACATGAATCATATACTTGCAATGATCAAATGGGTGTTGTAAATAACTACCACAAACATGTAGTTTTCAATATGAATCATATGCTTGCATGAATCCCAATTAAAATTCCACAACATGTGGTTGTCAACATAAATCATATACTTGTATGAATCCAATCGTACACCATAGTATTGCCAAATCGTTTAGAATCAAAATAACATACAAATGTAAGTCATTATCGCCACAATTCCATTTCGTTTCCAACGCAAATCGCGTACTTGCAAATATCCAATCGTATACCATAATATTCCCAAATCGTTTTGCATCAAAGCAACATACAAATATAGATTATTATCGCCACAATTCCATTTCTTACATTACACAAATCAACACAATTATTTAATTCATATCGGAATAGCACTCTACTTACAGCGTATGACGAATCTTCAATTCAGAAATCTGAATTCTGAATTTGGAGATGCTATCCTTTGTTGTAGGCGTTGCTTTGATTTGATTAACGTTGCTTTAAGCTTTGAATTATCTCCTAGTTGTCTCTATATTTCTGACGTCTATCTTCAGTCTCTCCTCAGCAGCATGACGGTCTCATCTCCATTTTAGTTTATGTGAATTAGGGTTAGCCTTAGGTCCTTTTTATAGAGTTTGTGAGTTGATTTAGACCGTCGATGAAGCTTGGTTTAATAATAGCCGTTCGTTCAAAGGAGGGACCAACCAGGAGCTGACACCTAGCCCTAGTGACAAGGAAAGGCTCAGAAAATCGACCAAACACAGACCTGGCCAGCCAGGGTGGGCTGGGTTCGACCTGGCTCAGGGGCCAGGTCGACACCCCAGTCGACACCGTGTCGACTTGGCAGTCGACAGGGGTTACCCAGGTCGACTGCCCAGTCGACCTGGCTAGCCCCAGGTCGACTGCCAAGTCAACCTGGGTGCTTTGGGCGGGAATTTTCCCGCCTTGTCCAATTGGGCCTGATTTTGAATTTTGAATTAGTTTTTCTGAGCTGTTTTCGTCTGTTCGAATTTTAAACCTAATTCTGAAACTTCCGGAGGCCATATCTTCGTCATACGGACTCCGATTTTCGAAAACTCGGACTCTATTTCGCGTATTTTTCCGAGACGAACGCAATGGCGTATCCCGTTTCCCTTAATTCTTTGATTTGAAATTAATTATACTTTAATTTATGAATTTCACGGTTATAGAATACACGGGGTGTTACATTCTCCCCCACTTAAAAGGATTTCGTCCCTGAAATCTTCAAGTTAGGAAGAATGTATATCCTAACATCCAAACATCCATCTACTCATCCATCAAACACGAGCATCCATTGTCCTTAAAAGACTTCTAATGCTCCATGATCATATGCGAAGTGTGTGTACATGTACTTATCTAATGCAAAATCAGGCGGTCTACTGATTCAGTTGACCTCCTTAATGCGAATTATGTAAGTGCTATGAATCCATTATGTATGCAAATCCTCTTATTCATGATTCTACATGAGTTCACAATCATTCATATAAATGCAACATCCATATGACAACACATTAAAGTTCAACCATATACGAATGCAAACATATATGCATATGCAATATGAAGTGACTGAGCCGATCTAAAACCTAGATTGTGTGTGTATATGCAACCACGAGCAACCACTAGCAATCACTTGCAACCACTTGCAACCATCATCCATAACATGTTTCAACTACATGTTTTCATCCAAAGAGTTTCTACCTAAAAGATAGGGTCGAGGAGATATACCTAAAAAAAGATAGATAAAAGCGCAACTTAAGGAAAAGGAAGGATCAAAGATGTACCCTCGAAAAGAAAAGGGTAGGCAGCGCGTATTCTAGCTTCAGTCTCCCAAGTTGCATCTCCTTCGGCGTCGCTCCACTGAACTTTGACGAGCTTGACTTCGCGGTTGCGTAGCTTCTTCACTTCCGTTCCTAATATGCGGGTTGGAACTTTCCTCACGGTTGCTTTGCGTTCCACTTCAGCTTCTTCTAGGATATTTGGCTCTACCACTTCAGCAGACTCATGTAGACATTTTCGGAGATGTGAAACATGAAAAACGTTGTGAACTCCAGCCAGCATTTCGGGTAGCTCTAATCTATAGGCCATTTTCCCAATTTTCTCGATGATAGGGAATGGCCCTATGAACCTTGGTGCTAGCTTTCCTGTGGTTCCAAAACGGACAGCGTTCCTTAGCGGAGATACCTTAAGAAAAACTCTGTCTCCAACCTCAAATTCAAGGTCAGTTCTCCTCTTGTCGGCGTAGGACTTTTGTCTGTCTTGGGCCGTCTTCATCCTTCTTTGTATTAAGTCTACTTTTTCTGAAGTCTCTCGGATCATATCTGGTCCAAGTATGAGTTTATCAGTAGACTCCCACCAACAAGTGGGCAATCGACACGGTCTTCCATATAAAGCTTCGAAGGGCGCCATCCCGATGGTTGCTCGATAGCTGTTATTGTAGGCAAATTCCACCAAAGGAAGATGGTCTTCCCATGTCCCTCCGAAGTCAAGGACGCATAGTCTTAAAAGGTCCTCCAAAACTCTGTTCACTCTTTCTGTTTGGCCGTCGGTTTGGGGATGATAGGCTGTGCTCAAGCATAACTGCGTTCCTACTGCTTCTTGCAGACTCCGCCAAAACTCACTGGTGAAGATAGGGTCTCGGTCACTAACAATGCTGGATGTTATTCCATGGAGTCGAACGATTTCCTTGAGGTAAAGAGATGCTAGGGATGAGGCAGTTCTTTTACTTTTGACAGGTAAAAAGTGGGCGCTTTTAGTAAGCCTATCCACTATTGCCCAAATGCTAGTGTTGTATCTCCTAGACCTAGGCAGCCCATCGATGAAGTCCATTGAGATGCTATCCCACTTCCACTACGGGACCTCTAGAGGATGTAGCAGACCGCCAGGCTTTTTCTGTTCCGCCTTAACCTGTTGGCACACCATACACTTAGAAACGAATTCTGCCACGTCCTTTTTCATGTCGTTCCAGAAGAAAGTTCTTTTTATGTCCTTGTGCATTTTATCTCCGCCTGGGTGTATCGTCATCTTGGAGTGATGTGCTTCCTCGAGAACCCTCTTTACTAAATCCCTTGTCTGTGGGACGCATAGTCTTCCGTCTCGCCTTAGCCAACCCTTATCGTCGATGGAGTATCTGTTGAGGTGACTTGAAGTCTCACCCCTAATTAGCCTATCAATCGTTTCCATAAGCTGAGGGTCTTCGCCTTGTGCTGTCCCTATTGAGTCCACTAAAGTAGGGCGCACTCCGAGAGATGCTAGCAAGCCTGGTACAAAATCGGAGGAAGGCCTAAAGTCGAAGCTGGCTATAAACTCTAGGCTTTGTCTTTCAACAAACAGCGGGCTTAGGGTCAATTTCTTTCGGCTCAACGCGTCTGCCACTACGTTGCCTTTGCCCGGAGTGTAGGAGATCTCGAAATCGTACGAGGCAAGAAACTCCATCCATCTCTGTTGCCTCAAGTTAAGATCTTTCTGCGAGAAAAGATATTTCAACGATTTATGGTCAGTGTAAAGTTCGAACTTCTCACCTAGGAGATAGTGTCGCCAAGACTTGAGTGCAAAGACGATGGCAGCTAACTCAAGATCGTGGGTCGGGTAGTTCTTTTCGTGCACTTTCAACTGCCTCCCACCATAAGCTACTACCCTTCCTTCTTGCATTAAGACGGCGCCTAGCCCTGTCCCACATGCATCTGTATAAACAGTGAACATCTTGCTTCCATCTGGCAACGTCAAAAGTGGGGCTGTTGTAAGAGCCCTTTTTAGTCGCTGGAAAGCAAATTCGCAATCCAAGTCCCAATTGAATGCTAGATTCTTCTTGGTCAATTTCGTGAGCGGAGCTGAGATTTTCGAAAAATCCTTTATGAACTTTCGATAGAAACCTGCTAGTCCTAGAAAACTTCGGACCTCAGTTGCATTCCTTGGTGTCTTCCAATCCTGTACCGCCACTACCTTAGCAGGGTCCACTGCTAACCCTTGTTTGGATACTATGTGCCCAAGGAACCTCACTTCTTCTCTCCAAAAGTGGCATTTGGAGAATTTGGCTTTTAGCTGATGGACTCGCAGAGTTTCCATGATTGCCCTTAAGTGTTGAGCATGTTCCTCTTCACTCTTTGAGAAGATAAGGATATCGTCTACGAAGACCACTACGAACTTATTGAGGAAATCTCTGAATACCCTACTCATCAGGTCCACGAAGTAAGCAGGTGCATTTGTCAAGCCGAAAGGCATGACAAGCCATTCAAAGAAGCCGTCTGGGGTTCTGAATGCCGTTTTATCGATACTATCTTCAGCCACCCTTAGCTGATGAAAACCGGTCGCTAAATCGAGTTGGGAGAAAACAGACGCTCCTACAAACTGATCAAACAAATCGTCAATTCTGGGGAGAGGGTGCCTATTCTTTTTCGTTAGCTTGTTGAGCTCCCTATAGTCAACACATAGACGGAGTGAACCATCCGCCTTTGTAGCGAACACCACTGGAGCGCCCCATTCTGAAATGCTCCTCCTAATGAACCCCTTTTCTAGAAGCTCTTTAATCTGTTTACTGAGATCTTTCCTTTCCCGTGGAGCCATGTGTCTAACGGGCAACGCAACGGGCTTTGCATTATCTACAAGGTATATGCGGAAGTCTATCTCCTGCTTCGGAGGCAAGCCCTTCACCTCTTCGAAGACATCCGGATATTCCCGGACCACTCTAACTGATTGCAAATTTTCAACAGAGGCATCTAGCGATTCAAGGTAACTAAGCATAACCGCATACGAGGGATTACAAGAAATTTCCAAAGTATTACCGAGCTGGGTTAGGAGCCTAACAACCCTTTTCTCACAATCAAGGATGGCCCCATTACTGGATAGCCAATCCATGCCCAAAATCAAACCATATCCCGAAAAGCCCAAAACAAAGGCACTACATTTAAATTCTACGCTTAGAATAGAAATTTTCAATCCCAAACAGATCATAGACAAATGAGTTGGGCCCCCAATTGGGTTTGAAACAATTAAGGGGTCCTCTACCATACTAGTTTTTTGGTGTAGAGATTCTACTAAAGCAGACGAGATAAAGGAGTGTGATGCGCCAGAATCAAATAAAGTGCGAACGGGGTGATCATAAAGATAAACTACACTTTCTACAGAAGTATTTATACCTCGTTGTTGCAGAGGTGGCGCTTCTAGCACATGAACTTGTGCCCCTGAGGTGGATCCAGCCCTCTGCCCCTGTCCTCGTTTCTTTGGGCAGTCCTTAGCCCTGTGGCATGTCTCACCGCAAGAAAAGCACCCACCATTCTCCTTGGCCTTCTTTTTCCGGCAATCTTTCACTAAGTGCCTCACTTTGTCATAGAAATTACACTTTCTCTTCTCTTTGTTGCCTTTCCCGCCCTTCTTAAAGTCTGTCTTCTTAGGCTGTAAACCCTCTTTCTTCCCTTGAGAGCTTTCTGCCTTTGTCTCCTTCTTGCCCTTATCCTCTTCGTTCAGCAACGCCATCTGTACCAACCTTTCATACGTAGCTCCCATGGGTATATGGGTCATGGCCAAACTGTGTAATGGCTCATTCAACCCTTTGACAAAACGGAGAGCCTTCTTGTGCGGGGTGTTGACTAGGTCCAGCCCGAACCTAGCCAGCTCATCGAACTGATTAAAATACTCTTTGACTGTCTTGTTCCCTTGCTTAAGAAATAAGAATTTTTCCAACTGCAAACTCCTTTCTGCATCTGAGAGAAATTTAGCCTCAAACCTTGCCCTAAAGTCCTCCCATGTTTCCACTGGTCTTTCTGCATTAGTGACTTCCCACCAGTAGGAAGCCTCACCTTTTAGCAACCATACTGCCAGTTGTACTTTCTGTCTATCTTCTACCTCAAAGATGATGAATAAGTCCTCGGTTTCTTTCAGCCAATTTCTAGCTGCCACGAAGGACTCAGTTCCATGAAAATCCTTTCCTCCCATAGCTTTAAAATCTTTACATATCTTAGCAAACGTGTTTCCCCGTGGAGGAGGTGGAGGAAGAGGTGCTGCTGCAGCTGGATGATTTCCTGCAGCTGGGGGAGGAGGAACGGTAGGACCTGGCTGAGTGGCCCTTGCTTCTAAGAACCGCCTAAACCAACCAGGTATTGGTACACCCTCTGGCAAGTTAAGTTCTTCGGACATGCTGAAACAAAAAGGATTGATTCAAAACGAAGGATAAGAGATAGTACCTATGGCTTTGGGGGGACTTTGCCTTTTTTTTAAAAAAAAATACTATTTTTCTTTTAAAAATGCTTCTTTAAATTTCTTTTTTGAAAATAAATTTTCAAAACTTTTTATCTTATCTGGTAAACCTATGCTCTGATACCAAGTGAAACACCCCACCTCCGTTAGGGTCACTCTCAAAGGGAATGCCCTAATTTTGGTGGAGGTTTATAAGTATAAGTCACAGATATACAAGACAGATATAAGAACACCTATTTTTGAACAGCGGAAAATAACAACTTTTATTTCGTTAAAATACATGTTACACCAACCATACCATAATTGTCTTACAATATTTCCAAAAACATAACATCTTCATAACTGTCTTGATTACATTATTTAAAGAAGCATAAAGAAAACATAAATAAACTGCAAAAGTCCCATAATTGCTGTCCAAAGCCATAGTCCAAAACGAAAAGATCCAAGCAATACATTCTTTCTCTTCAAGCTGGATATGAAGGCTGGTCAAGCTGCGGTATTCCCTCCCTGTGGGCCTGGGGGGGAACGGAAGAAAAGAAGACGAAAGAAAAGTAGAGTCAGACATAAAGCCTGAGTAAGTCTAGGACTATTCAGTCTATGAATAAAGAACTGGGTATGATAAGTATAAACTAGAAATGGGAAAGCACCATAAACTAAGTCAAGTTGTCTAGGGTTGAATATACTATTGTACCCCCTATTAATCTCTGTACCCATATAAACTAGTTCCCAACAGGCACCCCATAATCAGGGTGAAGTGATCCATTTTATGATGATCGGCACCTACTCGCATAGTTACATGTGTCTTACGTCCCCCGATGTTGTAGTTACCTATGCTGGTCCCACCATGGGGTGTATCAAGTCCCATGGTGGCGGCCCGACACAATCCTAGAATGCACAGGTATGCTACTGGTGCCTAGTGCCTTATTTTTCTGCGCCGGAGTGTGTGCACGCCCGCACCCCGTTAGAACCTACACTGCTGCACCACCGCCGTCGATTTGACCTCTTACAATCAGCCCAGTAATCGTGCCCCACCCTGCCTAGTTTCAGGGTATCATGATACCTTGTAGGGTTACTGCGAAAAGGGTCCCCGCTACTAGGTTTTCTATTTCTAGCCAACATGCTAAGTTGGTTAAGTGTTTTATAAACCTAACCCCCAATCAGCATGTTCCATTTTGATTAAGTATTAATATAATTTACTTAATCCTATCAATCCTGACTCAGCCTTAATTGTCTTATTAAAGCCTTGACCTCTCACATTAGACAGGTATTGTTGTGGCTGCCTGTTGCCGGTTGGGTCCGGGCAGTCTTACGCCACAACTCAGTCTAACCTCGGGTCCTTATTGGGCCCCGTGTTTAACCACCCACATTGGATAGGTATTGTTGTGACTACTGGACTGCCGGGCGGTTCCGGGAAGGTTTACATCACAACTCAATCCAACCTCGGGTTAAACACATTGTATTTTTCTACATTTACATATTTTGTCTCTTTTCTTTTTATATGTAAATATTTGCGGCCCATTATTCAAATTCATCTTTATTGGTTAAATTTCATTTATGCCACTTAATTGTTCTTTCAAGGTTGTTGGCATGCGTTAAACATGCCAACACATATGTTCTATATTTTAGCCCAAACGTCATTACCCCCGTATTATACGTTCGCTCCAACGTAAGGTGTGTTGGGTTTATTACTTAAACCCAATTTAGCCAAGTGAAAAGGGGAGGCTTATAACATGATGTTTATAAGATAACATGAAAAAGGGGAGTGTGAACGCATGAACTTGCAACGAACGATTCAATTAACATAAAATAGGCACATGTGAACTTGCAATTTTAACATCATATAATCATGGCATAACATGAATCATTTTATCCATATAATCATAGCATAAACAATACTTAAACATAAATCATTCTATTCATATGGTTAATGCATAGACAATACTTAATCATGAATTATTTTACTCATATGATTATGGCATAAGCAGTACTTAAACATGGATTATTCTAGTCATATGATAATGGCATAAACTTAAACATGAATCATAGGTTCAACTAACCATGTAAACTTGAAATTAAGAATCTAACTAAATTAGATATCATTATTATTGGCACGGGGTCTTGACTAGAAATATAAGTCTATATTTTTATTTAGGCATAATATAAACTAATCATGTTCATAAAATCACTATATGTTAACAAAAGGTACTTACTTTTGTAACTAATACAAAAGTATGGTTCAACTAGAATTATCCCAACCTAATTCTTATATGAATCATGGTTTTTAATCCATTTATAAAATTATAGCATAAACATATCTAAACTTACATCATGGTTTTCATTTTTATCTATGTAAACTTGCAAGAGGAATGTAATTCTAATGTAACTTATGATAACAACCTGAGCCTAAAAACATGTTTTTCAATTGGGCATAATAACGAACATAGTTTAGTCATGTTCATAAAGGTGCTTACTTTTGTTCTTAACACAAAAGTATGATTTGCCAATTTTCAACATAGATTCATATAAATCATAGTACTTAGTCGGTTCAATTACACGCTAAAAGTGGTCATAAAAGTATGTACATCATATTAGCATAATAACGAATCATATACTTGCATGAATTCCAATTAAAATATCATAACATATAGTTGTTAACATGAATCATATACTCGCATGAATCTTAAATAAACTATTACAACATATAGTTGTTACTTTCAACATGAATCATATACTTGCAATGATCAAATGGGTGTTGTAAATAACTACCACAAACATGTACTTTTCAATATGAATCATATGCTTGCATGAATCCTAATTAAAATTCCACAACATGTGGTTGTCAACATAAATCATATACTTGTATGAATCCAATCGTACACCATAGTATTGCCAAATCGTTTAGAATCAAAATAACATACAAATGTAAGTCATTATCGCCACAATTCCATTTCGTTTCCAACGCAAATCGCGTACTTGCAAATATCCAATCGTATACCATAATATTCCCAAATCGTTTTGCATCAAAGCAACATACAAATATAGATTATTATCGCCACAATTCCATTTCTTACATTACACAAATCAACACAATTATTTAATTCATATCGGAATAGCACTCTATTTACAGCGTATGACGAATCTTCAATTCAGAAATCTGAATTCTGAATTTGGAGATGCTATCCTTTGTTGTAGGCGTTGCTTTGATTTGATTAACGTTGCTTTAAGCTTTGAATTATCTCCTAGTTGTCTCTATATTTCTGACGTCTATCTTCAGTCTCTCCTCAGCAGCATGACGGTCTCATCTCCATTTTAGTTTATGTGAATTAGGGTTAGCCTTAGGTCCTTTTTATAGAGTTTGTGAGTTGATTTAGACCGTCGATGAAGCTTGGTTTAATAATAGTCGTTCGTTCAAAGGAGGGACCAACCAGGAGCTGACACCTAGCCCTAGTGACAAGGCAAGGCTCAGAAAATCGACCAAACACAGACCTGGCCAGCCAGGGTGGGCTGGGTTCGACCTGGCTCAGGGGCCAGGTCGACACCCCAGTCGACAGGGGTTACCCAGGTCGACTGCCCAGTCGACCTGGCTAGCCCCAGGTCGACTGCCAAGTCGACCTGGGTGCTTTGGGCGGGAATTTTCCCGCCTTGGCCAATTGGGCCTGATTTTGAATTTTGAATTAGTTTTTCTGAGCTGTTTTCGTCTGTTCGAATTTTAAACCTAATTCTGAAACTTCCGGAGGCCATATCTTCATCATACGGACTCCGATTTTCGAAAACTCGGACTCTATTTCGCGTATTTTTCCGAGACGAACGCAATGGCGTATCCCTTTTCCCTTAATTCTTTGATTTGAAATTAATTATACTTTAATTTATGAATTTCGCGGTTATAGAATACACGGGGTGTTACAGGACCAGCAATAATTTGTAAGCATCACGAAAAATTGGCATGGTCAACATTTCATGGTGAATACAGCAGTGATTTGTACATCAAATAATTCAATGGGGAAAGAAATCAGCATTTCATTTTTTTGGCATACTGGTTATAGCAAATCTCACACAATTTTTTAAGGGGCCAATATCAATTCTTTCCAGTTTTGAGTCAAATATTATTTCGAAATTCAAAGGAAGAATTAAAGCCGAGTGAATCTTGGTTTCTTGGAAACTTTTTTTAAATGGGGCGTGTATATTTTGTGGAGTTAAATTCAAAAGGGGCAAATTTATTTATCCAGATTCATTCGAAGGGACAGGAACACGTCTTGATTCATCAATTCAATCAAAAAAGAAAAAAGGGGAAAGCCGAAAATCAGATCAAATCATATTGAATTGAAATCAGAGGTTAAGGGTTTTATTTTACCCTATATTACACTCATATCATCACAGGCAAACCATAGATCGAAAACCACAAACAACTCACAAGAAATTCAAAGCAAGAAAATTCAGAAATTACTCATATGTTATCGATCAATCGAGAGAGATAGACAGCAATCCCAAATCGAAGAATCACATAGATGCAATTTCGAGCACCAGAGAATTCAATTTCATCAAGCATCGATTCGAATTTGGGGAAGAACAAGAGAAACCCTAGTTTTTCTTTCAAGCTGCCGCCATTTTCATTTGCAAAATAACAAAGGCATCGGACCAAGAGAATGGTTGCACACAAACTCAAAAGGGTCGGCCATCTTTGATTTAAAAGGGGATAACCCTCATATTAACTCTTAGGGGTTTTTTTTTTTTATTTTTTTGTATTTTTTTTTTTTTCCATCTCTAGTCCAACCAACATTTCTAGAGTCTGTAAAATCTAGGGGAATTAGTTAGGGATTAACTAACAGTTTACTGGTATCTATAAAACTAGGGGAAAATATGGCCTAGTGGATATAGACCTAACACGACCCGAACTTCCCCAGCAAGGAAAGCACGGATTGAGTTAAGGACAAGACAAATCAGAACATAAACAAAAGAACATTTCATTGTTAATCACAACAATTCCATCAAAATACAAGAATATACAGAGTATGAATAAATATTATACATCAGAGGAATATCAGAGATTTAATTACATTACTGCAGCGGAAAAATAAAACAATACACAACTGAAGGAGATATACGGATATAGAGCTTTCCGGATATCGTTCCAGCTGTAAATCAGGATCTTGTGAATATAAATCTACAAAACCAAAACTATTAGCTGCCCGTGTCAAAATAAGGGCACCCAGAGTTTAGGTTCAAACAATAAACTCCAGGTCAATCATGTGACTTGTGTGAGAACTAAAACAGTTATTTAAAACTTTACTTTAAATCAGATATATCAAGGTCCCATCACACAATGCAACGTAAGCCGGAGGATAGGGTTTTCCCTTATAATAGCCAAACATTCTTGGTACAGTTAAAACAAATCATTTGATACTATTATAAGTGCATAGTGTATAAAAACAACTTCAAATATAAATGTATCAATCCTAGACGGCATGGGTACCATGTATCATGTCGCCAATACTAGGCTCTACAATCAAAACTGCAAATGTCACGTATCGGAAGTTAGATTTCCATCTGTGAACCGAGGCAAGGGATCATCCTCACCGAATTCGAGATGCTCTAGCCTGACCTTCAGGCAAGTACTCAGTCAAGCCTTTGGATCGTCAGGGCCGGTCCACCGATGTGGATTAAAATGCCTGAACACTGTGTTTCCCTGCCCTTTGGGGGCGTAAATGAGTCATATGACTCCATCAGCTCCACATAGTCACTGATATATCCGAGGCGCCTCGCAATCTAACAACCACACAGGTAAAAATAATATAAATGTCATAGCTGGTAGGTCACTGACACCACCCTAGCTAGAAGGAAACACATGCCCTCCCTGATGTCCTCTCCCATTTCTGGTTCACAACCGGGGTGTGAGGCTCGCGAATTAATGCTACACAAAGTTGTGCCACACAGGAGGTGCTTTGATCATCAACCACAAGACTCTGCTTTTCAACAGAAGCCTTGATCGTTTGCATCTTAGCATGCCACACAGGCAAACCACTCCACGCAACCGATATCCATCAATCACACAGAATGATATTCAATGTCAGACACACAGTCCATTTACAAGTCCGTTCTGGGTCTGAACGAAATCGGATGCACCTTGTACCTCACATATCCATCGATCTCTAAGTACGTCTGGACGATCACCAACTGATTCCCTCCTCTTGGGTGTACCGCCCAATCAAGATCATCAACAATTATCCAAACGATTGAAGACCTCCGGTCTTCGACCACCGTCTTCATCCTCGACACATCGTCGAATCAGTTATTCAGAATGAGATAAACCCGGTCTTTCTGAATAACTCGCGTATATAATAAACAATTGTTACACAAACACAACATACGCCTCATTCCAATTCAGAATATTCTTTTATTCAAATATTCTTATACTTTGGGAAAGGTTCCCATTAATTTTATCAAAGATAAATTCCTTAAATTTATTCTTTAATCTTAACTTGAATATCAATTCAAACCAAATTATGGTTTATCCAAACTAGTCGGGATTAACGAACCTTACCGAAGTAATCATTTGTTTTTAATTTCCCAATCCCATCCTATTCATCCCATGAAGTAAAACTGGTAATACTTCATATCTAACACCACGGTGTTATCAGTAAATTCAATTACCATTTCACATTCAAATCTAATTAAAGATTTAACTATCGCCTGGAGCAAAACTGGTGATACTCCATTCTCGGTCATTTCAATCTAATTAAAGATTCATTACAACTCCACTTGGTTTTAATCTTCCCAAAAATCAATATTAATGATTGTTTAATTTGGGAAATCATACCCCGTCTTTAATTGGCTTAAAGAACCAATGTCATTTAAAACACGGTTCACGATAAACCCGAAATCACATCCCATTAACGATGGAATCTTCATGGAAAACAAATCGATATATATAATCGATATAAACTTCCATATCCGACCAATAATATAAATGGAATAATGGCAAGGCCTTTTAAATTCCAGATATATTAGCAGTCTTCCTCCACAGAAATTCACTTCGATTATTACCAAATCGAATTCCATTCCATTCCAATTTATTTTACTAAATTGGAAAGCTTTACTTTGGAAAATCTCCTTTTAATCTTAACAAAAGATTTATAATTCCAAATCACATTTCACTGTAAATCGGGTTAAGGAACGAATGTCATTAAAACACAGTCACGATAAATCCAATTCACATTCCATTAATTATTGGGTTAAAGAGCAGGTTATTTAAAACACCGTTCACGATAAAAAGATTTAATCTTTTTTCCAACTGGGTTTAAGAACAGTGTTAATGAAGACACCATTCATGACAAACCCAAATCCCATTTGATATTAAATACAAGGCTCTGAATAGAAAATATATCGGCTTATATTCAATATCAAATTCTACGACCAACAAATATCGTATTGGAAATAACGATATAAATATATCCTTCAAATTTCCATAACAATGTCTGTGTAATCACAAAATCCAACATCGAAATATTCCAAAGACAATTTCGATTCATATCCCTTCCAATTCCATTATTGGAAATTCTGGTTACTTTTAAAACCCTTTGAAATCCAATATATTTATCTCAAAAATAAATGGATTATAATTCTAGTTCAAAACTAGTTCATTTCGATAAAAAACTATTTTTATCTTTTCAAATATGGAATTTTTCATCCCAATTCTTTCCAAATCATTTCTTATGATTCACACAAATTATTGCTATTTTTAATAATTTTATCAAGTCCCGTACAGTCGATTTCCATCAACGGCCATCGAACTGCACTTACAGCGACCTTTTCCAAATTTGATTTGGACATAATTCCAAATCCAACCATTAGATTTCAAATCTCTAATATTCGTTAGAAAGCACTTTTCGATACGAACCCAATGGTTCCGGTTTTGGGAGAATCCGACGGTCGGATCTCCCGTAATGTCCATTCGAAGTCGATGGTCGAAATTTGCGAACTGCCGCAGCGCGGCGCGTTCTATTCAGGCCATTATATATAATATATATATATATATATAATATTTCGTCGATTTCCTTTTAAAACGTATTTTATAAATCGTTTTAAATTCGTTTTCAAAACCATTTCAACTTCATATTCAATTTTAAATCAAAATCGAATATTCCATATCATTAATATAATATTTTCAAAATATTAGGTTTTGAAATCACTTTCTTTTCTATATTCATTATAAAAACGAATATAATTGATATAAATATCGTTCATGTCTAAATAGCACAAATCTAATCAACACGGCTTTATATATTTCAATAACTTCGTTATTCTATTCAACAAATGAATATTTTCTTCAACACAAGAATATATATTACTTTCAACACATGAATATTTATTATTTCTTTCTTACAATAAAAATGTGAATTTTATTGTATAAATATTTTGTTCAACACATGAATAGCTTCAACACATGAATATTCTCAACACATGAGTATTGTCAACACATGACTTGTTTCAACACATGAATATTCTCAACACATGAGTATTGTCAACACATGACTATTTTGTTTATTCAAATTTATTTTCTAAATTGACCCACTCAATTACCATATAATGTTATTTATATGGTTTCTATACAACACATGTATATAATAGCAACGATAAATAATCAACCATCATCCAGAGTGCACCACACAACTACATAAGCATTAAATATAAATAATTAACGCTTACACAGTCTGTCAACCAATCGATCGACATACAGCTAAATAATTGGGGTTAGTGTACACCAAATATCATCCCAACACACATGTGGGGTTTCAAATCAATAAACACAGATTCCTATTTGTGCAGTTGGGCGATGTGTAAAATTTATCGTCCCAATCAATATCAATCAAATGGGTGTACATAAACAAACCGTCTGAATTGTTTATAAATATTTATTTTATATACACGTTAAAAATTATAGTTTTAACTATAAAATATTTTATTCCATTCAACTTCACACAATCAATTTTTACAACACATAAATTAAACAAACAAGTCATCCATGGTATGTGGACAACGGGTGTCGGGTGCTGCTAAGCACCGTTTGCATCCTAGTATATATTTCAACTAGAAAATAGATTAAAAGTGAGAAGTTCTCACATTGGGATCCACTCCGCCATTCTTTCAAAGCAAGGAAGATGAACACCTCGTCGACTACAACCTTAAGCGAACACGATATCCTACACGACTGATTTTAATTAATAACATTCATAAGCTAAAAATCATATTTTTAACCCACTACTTCATATATAAAAATCTAATTTTTATATTGCTACTTCTTATATGAAAATTGTATTTTTATTTCGCTACAACATATATAAAAATCGTATTTTTATTTTTTTTCTCTATCTTATAAAAATCATATTTTTATATTGTTACAACATCCATCAAAATCTTATTTTTCCCCTTTATAAAAATCAAATCTTTTTAGTTTAAAAATCAAATCTTTTTAGAACATATAAAAATCATCTCTTTTCAGTTTAAAAATCAAATCTTTTTAGTTTAAAAATCAAATCTTTTTAGTTTAGAAATCAAATCTTTTTAGTTTAAAAATCAAATCTTTTTAGAACATATAAAAATCATCTCTTTTCAGATTAAAAATCAAATCTTATTAGTTTAATAATCAAATCTTTTTAGTTTAAAAATCAAATCTTTTTAGAACATATAAAAATCATCTCTTTTCTTTGAATAAGAATCTTATCTTTACTTTCATTTCATTTAAAAACCTACATTCTAATTGTATTAACTAAATAAAACAAAATAAAAACAAAAACAAATAAAATAAAATAAAAACTCACAGCGAAGGGAGGGGGTAATGGCGGCGTTGGGTGGTGTAGGCCGTCAGCGTGGGGTTCTGGAGGTGGTGGGGTGGTTCGTCGGTCGTGGTGGGCCCTATAGAGACGGTGGCGGCGGATTTAATTCGAATTAGGGTGTGGGTTGTAGAACGGGCGGAGGAGAAACGAGGGGAGCGAGAAGCGCGAGGGAGGGGGTCTGGATCGGAGCAGCGCCTGCTCTAGCAGCGCGAGGGTGGTCGTTGCGAAGGGAGGTGGGTGCGACGGGGTTCTTCGTTTTTTTTTTCTGTTTAATGAACGAGGGGGGAGGGTTGACTAGGAATAGGAGAAATGAGGGGGGATTATTTAATTATTTATATATTTTATTATTTAAAATTTTCAAAAAGCAACCTTTTATTTCGAGCTTGAAATCGAACCCATCGACTGTCGTCCCTAGCTAATTAACCCCATTCCGAACACAATGGGATATGTATCGTAAGCGGATTCGATCAGTTTTCGTCAAAATCAAAATATAAATCTATATATTGAATTTGAACGCGCATTTCAATTTACCGTGGCCACATACTGACTCTAAAAATTCCCGCAAAATATTTTCTAGCTTCGTATTGACGATACGGTCCTAACAAAACTAATTTTGTCAAATTCTGAGACCGTTTGAAAAATGACCATTTTCTGGTCGATCTAAATTGACTGAAACTGTCAAAACATGTTTTCTTTTGCCACGCTTATACATTGATTCAGAAAGTTATGAATTTTGGAATCTATCAATAACTCGACATCCCGGATCCAACAAAAGTGGTTTCGTCGAAAACAGAGGTTGTTTGCAAAATTTCCATTTTTAAGGGCCAAAATTCCATAGCGACTATTCTGAATTATCAACTGGGCGTATCTTTTGATTCCCGCTATGAAATTTTGATTTTTTGGATTCTTGGAAAGATATTTACAAACAGATTCAAATATTTTTGGTTTTGCTAAAATCCGGTTTATTTTGAATCTTGTACATTCATTTGAAATTTGAAATCAAATTTTCGAACTACCGCGCCATTTTCAATTCCTTTTATAATTAAAAATAATTATTTATATTCTCACAACGATCTATATAAATATATACATTCTAATTCTATTCAAAGTAAATTTCTCGTCGTTATTATTTAAAATAATTCATTTTAAATATTCAAAATTCATCAAATTGCCAAAATTAAATTTTAAATTGGCTCGAATTTCCGGGTTATTACAAGACCAGTCTACGGTTTTGAGCGTAGATTAGAATAGGACGGAGGGGTTCGCGAGTGTACATGGTCTTGTATGTGGGATTTGTTCTTTTACTTAGTAGAAACCTTAGGAATGCAGCAGTAGGCAGAGTTTTGCCGAAGCTGGGTATATCTGTGTGTGATTTATTTTCTGCACTTTCATTTTTTGCTGCATTCTGTGATCTGTTTATTATTTTAATATCCTGGCAGATTTTAATTTAGCGAAAAATTGTGATAAACCCTATTCACCCCCCCCCCCCTCTCCAGGGTTAATCTAGATATAACAAGTGGAATCAGAGTAGGTATTTTCTTTAACTCTAGAGAATTGGTGAATCCTAGTTGTCAGTCTTCTGATAGTCAGTCCAGTGATATTCCAATAATTTTCAAATGGAACAGATTTTTTAATGTGGAAATCAAAATTTGAATTATATCTAAAATCTGTTAATTTTGAATATTGGAATATTATTGAAAATATGGGAGATATGTTAGATAAGAAAAATATAGTTGTCAATGTCGTGTTATGCATATTCTCTATTCTTATCTCAGTAATTTGATCTTATCTCTCACTGTTTGACTGCGCAGGAAGTTTGGAGAACTCTCAACAAGCAGTATGGAAAATCTGACAACAGCTCAAAACCCCAGGATGACAACTCAGATTCAGATCTATGCTTAACAAGTCAAGTAGATGAAACCTCAGATGGATCAGATGATGGAGAATCAACAAATGCTGAAACAGAAAATTTCTCATATGAAGATCTGGTTTATATGTGTCTTGATTTAACAAAATCTATTGATAAACTCCAACTGAAAAATAAGTCTCTGAAATCTAAGAATTTTGAGTTGACCAGCAAAATTGGTGATTTGGAATCACAACTCGAATATGTTTAAAAATTCTTCAAATTTAGTTTGCAAAAATTGTTTGAAAATGAAAACCAATCTTGTTCATCTCAATAAAAATATTCAAAAGTTTGAAAATGAAATTCTAATCTTAAATGAGAACAAGACTGAGTTATCAAATTTGAATAACCTTCTGCAAAAGGAATTTGAAAATTTTAAAACAGATATAAATTCCAAATTTTAAATTGTTGAAAACGAGAACTTGTTGAAATCAAATTTGATTTTGAAAGAGCTTGAAATCGAAACTGAAAAATTGAAGAAACTTGAATCTGAGAGTCGAAAACATTTTGATTTTGAAATGGCTGAGTCACAAACCAAAATTAATTTGCTTAATGTTGAAAATTTGGTTTTGAAATCTGATTTTGAAAGATGTAAGATCACTAAAAATTGTTGTTCAGATTTAATGAAAGAAAACAGTGATCTCAAAACTGAAATTCAACAACTTGAAACAATTTTGAGTAAATTTTCTGATGAAGAAAAATCTTTGAATATGTTGTTGAAAAACCAAATTTTTGTTGGGAATAAACGTAGACTTGGCTTTGGGAAAAACAATGTTTTTGAAAAACGGAATTCTAATGATTTTAAAAATCCTTCAATCATTTTGAAAATATTTGTTTTGAAAATTTGAATACAAATAATTTCAAAGGGTTTTTAAATCAAAAGAGAAATGAGAAAGTGTTTTATAACAAAACATTTAAACATTCTTGTACCCCAAAAAGAAAAAGTGAATTCTTCTAAAGTCAAACAGATTTTGGTTAAGGGGACGAAGGTAAATTCCAATGGGTTGGTATAAAAACAAGTTTGGGTATAGAAAGACGTGAACAAAACTTTGATTGGTGTTACTAACTTTGTTAGACCACTCAATTCTCTAAACTATTAGGTACTTGAGGAGGCTGAGGAATTGCTGTGCAAAAAGAGATTTGAAACCATGCTGGACTATATTTCTGCATCATTCACAGTTCCTTATCCAAGTATGTTGAGTTAGAGATTCTGATTTACATCGGATTCTGGTATGATCTCTAAACTCACTTTTCTAAAAAAAAATGTTTATTTCTCCTTCTACCTCCTTCTGTTTTTTGTTATCGATTTGTCGCTGCTATATTTTTTTCTTTGGGCTTCTTTAACTTCCAGTTGCAGAATTCTTGATTTTCTGGATATTTGATTCACTTGAAAGAAAATCTGTTGTTTTGAATCTTATCCAGACCTTTAATCTAAACTTGTATATATCTGCAATTGTTTTGAAGTTCATTTTCTTTTTTCTGAATTCCTAACAGTGTTGATGTATTCTTGTTATATCTTGAACACTGTTAATATGAATTCTAAAAAAAATTTGAAGATCTAAAAGTTTAATGGAATTTCACACACTTCTGTTGTTTTGAGTTTCTTCTAACTCATTTTAGAAAAGCTTGAAATATTATACTCAGTACAGCACGTTACTACTTCTCAATCGTGATAATTCATTGATTTTCAGATTGTCTTGGATATTTTGATATGTCTTGAACCATTGCTTACACCTTGATATTTACTATTATTCATGACCATGTGGTTTAGATTTTTTTGAGATCATTTGAAATATCTGATATTTTGAATCTCACACACCTCTCAGATCTGAAATTATTTATCTTGTGTGATTGATTCATTGTATCTCATGTTTTACATTTGTTCAAGTGATTTCGAATAAACCATTATTTTTGGATCATGAATTATCTTTCAAACTTGATATAAATATTCTAAAAAATTCTTTGGGCTTGTTAGAAATAATTTGGAAAATTCTTTGAAAATCTGGTCTTAAATCTCATTGTTATTTCATGATTATTTGATTTGAATATCTATTTGTTTAAAATCATTTGAAATTATAGATTTATTGAATCTCACACATATCTCGAATAAAAAATTAATAATCTGGTGTGATCGATTCATTGAATCCTGATATCTTCATATTCCATCTAATGATTTAAAATAAATGGTATATTTTTTAATCTTGGATCATGAATCATCTTATGTGACCGTCATCCTGACAAGTTTGTTTCGAAAATGTTTGTGCTGCCCTAATATTGATTTGATAATTTTTCGGTAGCTGCTTACTTTGATAATTTTTATTTGGTCTGCTGCTCTGATAGAAGGAACCGCTTTGGAAAATTCTTTTGATACTGCTTGTTTTGAATCAAAACCGCTTACTGCTTCGATAAATGTTTTCTTGTATGATAAATTTGTTTGATTAGGCTTTGTGTTTAAAAAAATTTGGTCTGAGATTTCCATGATAAGACACCAGGGTGTGATCAAAATCCTCAACAACGGAGACTACAATTGGTATCAGTCCTTCATTCTTTTTCACCCATCTGTTTTGAATTTTCACCTTGTATAGACACCATTTTTTTTTTGTACAAATCAGTTAAATTCCTCTTGTAATTGATTTTCAATTTTAAAATTATTTATTGATTATTCATTCAGAAATTGAAATCAATATCCAAATTGAATTGTATTTATATTTTAAATTTTGAAATTGTGATGAATTGTGACTGTAGTATACTTCACAAACAAGAGGAGATTTTATTTAATTTTTTCATGATGGTTGAATATTTATTATAATATCTTTGAACTGGCAATTATTTCACAACCATCTCCTTTATCTATCATCTTTCAGCCATCCATAGTGTTTTTATATTAACGTAGAGTGTTAATATTTTTAAAATCATCTTGAATAAACAGTGAAAATATTTTTGATGGAATTGTGGCTATGTTATTATTCAGAATTAGTGATAATTAAAAATTTTCAATAATTCCGGTACAGTCAAGCAAATTTCATAATATAATTAATTTAGAAATTTATTTCACATACCATTTCTGTACCTACGCATTTCTATCATCCATTTTTGGTTTTATGTACTGAGGAGTTTTTCATTTTGAAACTGAAAACGATAAATATATAATAAATATATAAGTGTGTTTCTAACCTCATTTAAAAATCCAAGCTCTGGTCATGCATGGTTAAGAGATAACTTATGATTTAAGCTGCAACTGACCTCATTTAAAAATCCAAGCTTTGGTTATGCGTGGTCAGTGTGCTCTTAAATAAAAAGAAGAAGAAAAATAAAATGCTAAATAAACTTTTATATGAAATTCTCCTTGGTGTATAAAAACCAGCCTATCAATCCATATTCTATTCTGTGAAAAATGTTGAAATTTTATGAAGTATTATGATTTGTTGATTGATAGATATTGGGATTTGAGATTATACGATTTTGTCACTTAAATTGATTGATTTATTATAGAACAAAGCCATCACTGTTTTTGTGCTCATTTTGTCACTTAAATTGATTGATTTACTATTAGATATTTACATAGTATTTTGTTTAAATATAATATTTTATTTCAATTTCCAAACAGTACAGTTTTACAACTCCACTATTTGTACACTTCACTAATATTTCATATTTCATATACATTCACAGAAGATTGTACTTGTAAATAAACTGAATATAATAGACAAGTTTGTTTGAACACAATAAAATAAAATTTTATTTCAAACAAAATTTGTTTATTACTAATATCAGTACAATTCTCTCTACACCACTCATACAGTCACTCTTTCATATATACATACATTTTCACTTTCATATACAGACACATTTACTGACACTGTTTCATTCACTGTCTGCAGTCTTCTGTCTTCACAGCTCTCTGTTAGTCCCGTCATCATCTTCTTACCTATCACAATGAAACACACACATAGTACACTGAATATATGCAAATATAAATTTTATTTTTAAAAATTTTATTTGCCTCAGTTTTCTGGTGTGTTTCTCATCATTTTTCATGACTTGATCTGATTAATCCGTGTCTAGGCAGCTAGTTTGTATATGAACAGGGACAGAAAATCTTGTCTGATGGCTGCATATACACACGTGTATAGATATACACGTGTACACTGCCACGCCAATCAGTATGCATCTGAGGAGTAGCCACAAGGACCATCTCAACTCAGTGCATTTGAATATGGTCGAGTGTGTGCTCAATCAAAACAGCAAATACAAGTGTGGTCGAGCAACAATAAAGCATGACAGCACACACAAAGATCTCATTCAGGATGCATGAATAAGATTAGGGAAGGAGCAAAGCAAGTATCACAATCATGCATGATACATGATGATCACAGCAAAGTCAAAATGTTCAAAACAACCAAGCAACAATGATTCAGCAAATGATCATGATGAATGCAAATTCAGCATACAAGCTCATGTGTCGAGCCGTGCATACTCAAGTCAAACCAGCATGGGAATTGGTCGAGACAATTTCAACATGGCAGATCACTCAAATACAAGTTTTTTTAATGGCAGATCGTGTATAAAGCAGCAACTAACAAGACAACAATAGTTCAGCATGGTTCTAGTAGAGGCAATGCAACACTCATATTTCACCAAAGTCGGTTTTTAATGGAGCATGTATTATCAAGTGCAACTCAACAAGTTTTAGGGACAAGCAACAACATTTGGCCGAGCACAAGGCACAACACACAAGCATGCAAGTCAGTCTATATGGACAAAGTGGTAAACGAGCAAATGTGCAAACAAACATACAAAGCTAAAAGTGGTCTAGCACACGTCTATATGGATGCTGCTATACATATGTATTGTGGAGCAAGTAATATACAATGATGCAATAGGCTAAACCACACAAATCAGAACAAGTCAAACGGCAATGTACAGGTGCAGATCAAACTCAAGTGTGCACAAGGCATTGGTGCATGGAAACAATATTCTCAAGCAAGTTTCAGCAAATATGATTGAGCAGCAAAGTGCAAATGGCTCATGATCATTTCAGTTTTTCTACAAGTGCAAATATGGTTTATTCATGAATAGGCTCAACATGTTTCAGCAGTCATGAAATAAGAAACATTTCAGGAACATTTTTTTTTTTGAAAGGACAAGAAACCATTTTGGACAGAATGAATTCAACTATCTCCAGAAATGTTTCGTGCTTTAAATCTTCTCAAAGGATGGCAAGACAGTCTTAAAGTCATGATTATAAGGCTCTATCCTAACTGTCCATAAAGTCATAGGCCACAGTCAATGTTGATTAAATTAGTTGAACCATTCTCGCACGTCGAGTGGAATGATTTCGGATCGGCTCGGATATGTATGTTGTGACTCATTCGATTTAAGTTCCTTTTTTATGTTAGATTATATCTGTTCGGATGTCCAAATGATGAGCAGGTCAGTTTGGAGGCTTCGCCTCAGCGGATCGGTTCGGAGCGTGAGAAGAGAAGGGATCGGATAGAACGGGATAAAAGGGTAACTGTAATCAGATAGGTTGGCACCGAACCGTGCCAACACCCCAAAACTTGTTTGTTTAACTCAATTTCCTCCTGCAACTACTATCATCTTATCTGACCCGAACCGATTTCATCCTCCATCATTAACTGATCCTCCTTATCTGTGACGGCCCACCTCGCACCAGCCGACATTTCCAATGAAAGTGCGTTGTGTCGATGTCCAACCAGCACGGGACGGTCGTCAAAGAAAGGAAAGAAGGGAATTTGAACTAACAAGGAACCTGTAGAATGTCTCACAGTGCATGGAATAAAATATAATAATAACATACTTGACATAAAACAGGCGAGACAGTGCATAAGCTGAGAACTAAACCATAATCATCATAGCAGCGGAAATTCAAAATACAGCTTATGTTCCACATCATCATTATTACAACTTTTAAAACTGTCTCTAAAGCAAAATAAGAAAGGTACACTACTAATGCCCAAAGTAGTGACGATCAGCGACACAGGGAGAATATATATATATATATATATATATATCATACGCGGAAGCATCCTGCTCATCTCTGGTATAGCTACTCATGCATAATCACCTGACCTTTCTCTAGTCTGCCTGTTTAAGAGCACCCCAGAGTAATAAGAAGAGACATAAAACTCTGGGTCAGACAAAATTTTGGTATGAGCGATAAGCAGCAAAACAGAACAATAACAGGTATACTAAACCATACCTGAACCTGGACCTGCAACCAAAGAGTTAGCACAACAAGATGTACAATACTTTAAGGTGACACTAACATATGGTGCAAAGATACGGGAGAGGGGTGTGCATGTCAAAGTGATATCAAACAATCAAGCATAGCAACCATCCTCACATCTCTCACTCAATGCGTAAAGCATACGGTGCCCACCGCTTTGATCACCCAAATCCTTGCTATGATCACTCTGCTCTATGGAGTCATGACAGCTCCACTACACTTATCCATAGCCACTAATCCCTTGCTATGTCCATTCTGCCCATGAAGTCATGACGACTCCACTACACTAGCTCATAGCCATGCTACGATCACTCTGCCCCATGGACTAATAACTACCCTACTACACTGATCTGTAGTCTAACATCCGTCTTGGTGGTGAATCAAAGTTATGGACGTCGATAACTCCTTAGAACACGTCCTGCGGCAAAGCCCAACTCGTGAAGTTAACTCGTTGGTTTCCCATCTGGATCTTGAGTTCCACTTCCTGTTTGGACTTCCTTTGCTTCTCAGGTTTTGATCGAATTGGAGTTGGTCTTCAGAAAAGTTGTCGTGTTGTAGTAGTGGGAGCTCGAACTCAGTTCGGTTCGTGGTCATTGCCTCGGTTCGGTCGTAAAACTCCGTGGTGCAGTTCGGTTCGGTCCTCAAAGTGCTCCTCCTCAAGTCGGTTCGGTTCGGTGTTCCTTCATCTCCAGATCCCAGTTCGGTTCGGTGCTCCTGCCAGGGTTCGGTTCGGTCCTCTTGTTCTCCAATAGGTCCGATCTGATCCCATAACAAGCTCCGGTCTGATTCCAACTCCAACTCAATGCATGGAGTGTCCTTCCTTCTTGCCATAACCCAATCCGACTCAGTTCAGCTCTTCCGACCCGATCCCCTAGTCGATCCGGTCCCCTTAGCCAATTCGATCCGGATTGCTCCAGAATTTCCAGCAAGTTTGTATCGTCCATTCTCGCCATACTACGGCGTTTCCAACCATTCTAACTTTACTAAACAATCATAAAACATACCAAACAGTCATAGCAACATGTATAATCAATCACAAACACCAAAACGATGAATAATCATGTACATATGGATTAAACATACCCAAAACCCATGGTTTTTCCCTTAATAATGTTTAACTATAACTAATGATAGGATTAGCAAAACATATTCAAATTAACCCAAATTTTTATCAGAGCCCTAAAATAATATTTTAGAATTTTACAAATTTTCCAGATTTTTCTGAGCCATAATTCCGCTAATTATCACTAATCACCACTAATTAGCCGTAATTAGTGAAAAACAATGCAAATCACTCAACTTAGCCACAAATTACTTATCAGTCTGAAACTATCTCTGATTTGGGGCATTTTCCTATGCAACACAGCAGCTCTATTCCCAATTTGATGCTAATTTGCCTTGATTAGATGTAGATTAGGATAAAACTTGATTAAATGGTGATTAAAAGGTGATTTGGGTGTTGGAGGTCATTGGTAGGGTTAGGGAAATGTTTTAGGCATCTGAGAAAATGAAAATAGATCATTTCCTAACTGATTTCAGCCTCCCCATAATCCTAATCCCGAAATAGTTTATGGGTCTAGCTGCTAATCATCCTAATTAGGCTCGGTTAAGCTGTTTTTCACCTTCTAAACCTTGTTTTAGCCATATCTGCCAAACAGTGAGTCCGTTTGGCTAATGTGACCACTCTACGAAATCGTAAACCATCATCTGAATCCAATGGAAGTGGATTCAGGTCAAAACTCCTTACTAATCAAAAGTTATGGCTGAAACAAGATCAGCTAGGGGCAAAACGGTCATTTAAAAATCGGCAAAAATCGTGAACATGGGAAATGACCCCAATAGTTGTTCCCCAAATTTACACGACTATATGACCTCATACGAAAAAGATATAAATATTTTACGATCCACCGTTGCACAGAATGCGGGTCGTTACACTCTTTCCCCCTTAAGAAATTTCACCCCCGAAATTCCTTAACCAAAAACACACAAAAGTGATCTGCATGCTTATCAGTCATTCACAAACAGTCAAACACACAAAACAAACCTATCCTAGCATGCGGAAAGACTAAATCGAAATCTTACCAGGCAAAGAGTTCTGGATATGTCTTCCTAATGCTATCCTCTGTCTCCCAAGTACAGTCATTCTCATCCTCACCCCACTGAACCTTGACTAGATTCACCGCTTTCCTTCAAAGTTTCTCCATACCGTGCTCGACAATACGAATCGGCTTGCGGTTCCCAACTGCCTCAGGTTCTACTTCAATACCATCCAACTGATCAGGTGAAATAGCCATATCAGTGTCATGCACAAATTTCCTTAACTGGGAAACATGAAATATGTTATGAACTCCCGACATCTTGTCAGGCAACTCAACTTTATATGCCAAATTCCCTACTTGTTCGAGAATAAGGAATGGACCAACAAATCTTGGTGTTAACTTGCCTCTCCTACCAAATCGAATCATGCTCTTTAATGGAGAAATCTTGACAAACACCAAGTCACCAATGGAGAATTTTAAATCTCTTCTCCTCTTATCAGCATAACTTTTCTGCATATCTTGGGCAGCCTTCATTCGCTGTTGGATAACTTTGATCTTATCTGAGGTTTCTCTTATCACATCTGGCCCAAGCACAAATTGCTCACCGGTTTCTAACCAACATGATGGTGAGTTGCACGGTCTTACGTACAAAGCTTCATATGGAGCCATACCAATAGTGGACTGATAACTATTATTATATGCGAACTCCACTAGATGCAAATGGTCATCCCATGATCCACCAAAATCTAATATGCAAGCTCTCAAGAGATCTTTTAATTGTCGATTCATCCTCTCTGTCTGATCGTCGGTTTGAGGATGATACGCGGTACTGAGATGTTATTCTGATCCTAACGCCTCTTGTAAGCTCTTCCAAAATCCACTAGTAAACAACGGACCTCGGTCACTCACAATGCCTTTGGGTACTCCATGAAATCTCACTACCCACTTCATATACAGTTCAGCTAATTTAGCAGCTGTTCTATTCGACTTGACGAGTATAAACCTTGCACTCTTGGTCAGTCGGTCCACAATCACCCAAATGCTATCATGACCCGATCTAGTTCTTGGTAACCCATCAATGAAATCTATTGAGACTTGTTCCCATTTCCATTCTGGAATTTCCAATGGTTGCAACAAACCACTAGGTTTCTTTTGCTCAGCTTTAACTAACTGGTAGTTCATACATTTGGATATAAATTTCCCGACGTCTCTTTTCATTCCTTCCCAGTAGTAGGTCTGCTTCATGTCTCGATACATTTTGTTGCCACTGGGATGTATAGTTAATTTTGAGTGATGACATTCTCTAAGTACTTCATCTCTCAATCCATTGACATTGGGTACAACCAGTCTACCATTCTTTCTAAGCCATCCAACTCGATCAAGCCCATACTTGTTCATTTCTTCGTCGATTCCCATCTCTAACTTGGAGATGATTTCCAATAGGTTAGGATTGTCCCTCTGACTGGGACCAAACCGCTCAATCAAAGTGGGTCTGATCGTCGAACTTGCTAACATCTATGGATCCAATTCGCACTTTGGTCTAACATTTGTACCCTGCGATATACTCCAGTTGCTTACACTCAAGAAACATAGCCCCTAAACTGGCATGTCTTCTACTTAATGCATCAGCTACTGCATTACCCTTTCCTGGTGTATATGCGATATCGAAATCATTGGAAGCTAAAAATTCTAACCATCTTTGCTATCGGAGATTTAGATCCTTTTGAGAGAAAAAATACTTTAACAATTTATGATCGGTAAACAACTCGAATCTTTCTCCCGAGAGATAATGTCTCCACATCTTTAACGTGAGTACGATCGCTGCCAATTCCAAATCATGGGTAGGATATCTTTTCTCATGCGGTTTCAGTTTCCGACTTGTGTAAGCTACAACTCTACCTCATTGCATTAATACAGCACCTAGTCTTGTACCACATGCATCTGTATATACTGTCATCTCTCCATTCCCCTTAGGAATGACTAACACTGGTGCACATGTCAACTTTTCCTTTAGACTCTTGAATGCATTCTCGCAATTTTCGCCCCATACGAAAGCTTGATTCTTCTTGGTCAACTGAGTCAACGGTGCCGCTATCTTAGAGAAGTCTTGGATAAACTTACGATAATATCCAGCTAATCCCAAGAAACTCCTTACGTCTGTCACATTCTTGGGCATAGACCAATCTTGTATCGTAGCCACCTTCGCAAGATCCACAGCAAAACCATTCTCTGAAACAACATGGCCCAAGAACCTCACTTCTCTCCTCCAGAAGTGACACTTAGAAAACTTCGCTTTTAATTGGTGTTTTCTTAACACCTCCATCACTACTCTCAAATGTTCCTTGTGTTCTTCCTCCGTCCTCGAATAAACAAGTATATCATCCACAAACACAAGAACAAACTTATTCAATTGATCCCTGAATACCCTATTCATAAGACCCACAAAATATGCTGGTGCATTGGTCAACCCGAATGGTATGACCAACCACTCATAGAATCCAGACGGCATCCGAAAGGCCGTTTTAGCTATACTCTCAACTTCCACCCTAAGCTGATGAAAACCTGTCACGAGATCCAACTGGGAGAACACTCTCGCGCCACTCAACTGATCAAACAAATCATCTATCCTTGGTAAATGATACTTATTCTTCCTCGTCACCTTATTCAACTTGCGGTAGTCCACACAATCGAAGGGAACCATCTGCCTTGGTAGCAAACACAACTAGTGCTCCCCACTTAGAAACACTTATTCTGATAAATCACTTCTTCAAAAGATCGCTCACTTGCACCCCGAGATCTTGTTGCTCCCTTAGTGCCATACGACGAAGTGGCATCACTATAGGTCTGGCATCTTTCAATAAATCAATACGAAACTCAATCTCTCGGTGCGGTGCAAGTCCGGTCACTTCCTCGAAGACGTCCAGATACTAGGCAGCCATGGGGCACATCTGACAACTCATCGTGAGGGATGTCGATGGAATTTAGAAAACTAGCCATTACCCCATCACTAGGTAGACCACCAAATACTACCCTACGCCCATCATCTGCTCTAACTGTCACCAAAAATTCCTCACAGTCTACCACCACCCCGTACCTTTGGAGCCAATCGACTCCCAAAATATTGCCAAACCCAGTAAAGCCCAAACAAAGCAATCACAAGCAAACATACATCCATGACTCGATAAGATCACATTACGACAAATCATACTAAGGCTAGTCGAACCACCAATCGGGTTCGTCACTGCTAAGGGTCTATCGACTATGTCGGGTTCCAATCCCAACCTATCTACCAGGTCACTAGATATGAAGGAACGGAAAGCTCCGGTATCAAATAATACTCGAACAGGAACATCATAAACATAAAGCATACCTTGAATAATGACATTATTTCCTTTCTCCGCCGCAGTTGGGGCATTCGACGAAGAAGGAACAGCAATGAGAGCATATGCTTTCACATCTGCTTCTCTTTAGGGGGTTATGGACATTTATCCTTGTGATGCCCACTTGGCCACAGTTGAAGCACTTCCTGTCTGCAGGCCTTGCTCGACATTCTTTAACATAATGGCCCTTCTTGCCACAGCTAAAGCACTCAACATCTTTCTTAATCCTTTTCTGACCATCCTTAGCTTGGTTCTTCTTCCTCTTATTCTGAGAATTATTCTTGCCTCCACCGCTTGCTTGCGGCTTTGGCCCCTCTGCAGATACAACAGCGACTTCAGTTTTGGGCTTAGGATAAAGGCTCTCTGACCTCAATGCTTTCCCAACAATCGATTCAAAAGTCTCATCAATATGGTTTAGAATCCTTTCCCACAAGTACTGATCTAAGCCTGTTATGAACTTCTCATTCTTCTTCTCAGGAGTGTCAATGAGGGATAATCCATACTTCGATAAAGTATCGAACTCTGCATTATATTCTGAGACTGCCATACCATTCTGTTTAAGCTCCAAGAACTTCCTAAACAACTCTGATTTCTGAGCAGCTAGGGATAAACTTATCACTAAAGCGGGTCTTAAACCGATCCCAAGTAACCTGATCCTCAGGGGTAGCTGCCTTAATAACATTCCACCAATTCATAGCCCGTCCTTGCAGCTGACAAGATGCTGGCCTTCTCTACGTCGCATCCTTGATACTCAAGTCTTCGAAGATACTCTCACAGCTATCCAACCAATCCTGAACTTTTGTAGCCGATTTCGTTCCGTAGAACGGCTTCCTACCAAGACTAGTGTGGTCCTTACAGAGCTTGGCAAAATCGGCCCTAGGCTCGTGCACCGCTGCACACCACCATTTGCAGCATTAGGGGATGCTCTCTGAACATCCCTAAGAATCTCTCTCATGAAGTCAGTGAACATCGTCCTCATATCAGGAGCATTCCCATTATTGGATCCTCTACTAGTACCCCTAGTATATCGGCTCATCGTTCAATCTGTAAGGAGAAAACGATTAACCATCTCTTCAATGGTGCCAGTGCAGTGCGACTTCATCCTTAAATATACTAATAATATATAGCTTTTGAAAACCAAAATATCACAAATACGCGCTCTCATATATGTATACTATCTCTCCCTAGTGTCTTTCCCTAGGTTAACTACGCAACCTAGAGCTATGATAGCAAGTGTGACGGCCCACCCCGCACCAGCCGACATTTCCAATGAAAGTGTGTTGTGCCGATGTCCAACCAGCACGAGACGGTCGTCAAAGAAAGGAAAGAAGGGAATTTGAACTAACAAGGAACTTGTAGAATGTCTCACATCGCATGGAATAAAATATAATAATAACATACTTGACATAAAACAGGCCAGGCAGTGCATAAGCTGAGAACTAAACCATAATCATCATAGCAGCGGAAATTCAAAATACAGCTTATGTTCCACATCATCATTATTACAACTTTTAAAACTGTCTCTAAAGAAAAATAAGAAAGGTACACTACTAATACCCAAAGTAGTGACCACCAGCGACACAGAGAGAATATATATATATATCATACGTGGAAGCCTCCTGCTCGTCTCCGATACAACTACTCATGCATAATCACCTGACATGTCTTTAATATGCCCGCTTAAGAGCACCCAGAGTAATAAGAAGAGACATAAAACTCTGGGTCAGACAAAAGTCTGATATGAGCGATAAGCAGCAAAACAGAACGATAACAGGTATACTAAACCATACCTGAACTGGGACCTGCAACCAAAGAGTTAGCACAACAAGATGTACAATACTCTAAGGTGACACTAACATATGGCGTAAAGATACGGGGGAGGGGTGTGCAAGTCATAGTGATATAAAACAATCAAGCATAGCAACCATCCCCACATCTCTTACTCAGTGCGTAAAGCATACGATGCCCACCGCTTTGATCACCCAAATCCTTGCTATGATCACTCTGCCCCATGGAGTCATGACGGCTCCACTGCACTGATCCATAGCCACTAATCCCTTGCTATGTCTACCAAAGGAACCTGTAGAATTTCTCACAGCGCATGGAATAAAATATAATAATAACAAACTTGACATAAAACGGGCGAGATAGTGCATAAGCTGAAAACTAAGCCATAATCATCATAGCACTGGAAATTCAAAATACAGTTTATGTTCCACATCATCATTATTACAACTTTTAAAACTGTCTCTAAAGCAAAATAAGAACGGTACACTACTAATGCCCAAAGTAGTGACCATCAGCGACACAGGGAGAATATATATATCATACGTGGAAGCCTCCTGCTCGTCTCCTATACAACTACTCGTGCATAATCACCTGACCTGTCTCTAGTCTGCCCGTTTAAGAGCACCTAGAGTAATAAGAAGAGACATAAAACTCTGGGTCAGACAAAAGTCTGGTATGAGAGATAAGCAGCAAAATAGAATAATAACAGGTATACTAAACCATACCTAAACCTGGACCTGCAACCAAAGAGTTAGCACAACAAGATGTACAATACTCTAAGGTGACATTAACATATGGTGTAAAGATACGGGGGAGGGGTGTGCATGTCATAGTGATATCAAACAATCAAGCATAACAACCATCCTCACATCTCTCACTCAATGCGTAAAGCATACGATGTCCACCGCTTTGATCACCCAAATCCTTGCTATGATCACTCTGCCTCATGGAGTCATGACGGCTCCACTACACTTATCCATAGCCACTAATCTCTTGCTATGTCCACTCTACCCATGAAGTCATGACGACTCCACTGCACTGGCTCATAGCCATGCTACGATCACCCTTCCCCATGGACTAATAACTACCCCACTGCACTGATCCGTAGTCTAACATCCGTCTTGGTGGTGAATCAAAGTTATGGACATCGATAACTCTTTAGCACACGTCCCGCAGCAAAGCCAAACTCATGAAGTTAACTCGTTGGTTCCCATCTGGATCCTGAGTTCCACTTCCTATTTGGACTTCCTTTGCATCTCGGGTTTTGGTCGAATTGGAGTTGGTCTTCAGAAGAGTCGTCGCGTCATAGTAGTGGGAGCTCGAACTCAGTTCGGTTCGTGGTCATTGCCTCGGTTCGGTCGTAAAACTCCGTGGTGCAGTTTGGTTCGGTCCTTAAAGTGCTCCTCCTCAAGTCAGTTCGGTTTTGTGTTCCTTCATCTCTAGATCCCGGTTCGGTTCGGTGCTCCTGCCAGGGTTCGGTTCGGTCCTCTAGTTCTCCAGTTGGTCTGATCCGATCCCATAACAAGCTCCGGTCTGATTCCAACTCCAACTCAATGCATGGGGTGTCCTTCCTTCTTGCCATAACCCAGTCCAACTCAGTTCAGCTCTTCCGACCCAATCCCCTAGTCGATTCGGTCCCCTTAGCCGATCCGATCCGGATTGCTCCAGAATTTCCAGCAAGCTTGTATCGTCCATTCTCGCCATACGACGGCGTTTTCAACCATTCTAACTTTACTAAACAATCATGAAACATACCAAACAGTCATAGCAACATGTATAATCAATCACAAACACCAAAACGATGAATAATCATGTACATATTGATCAAACAAACCCAAAACCCATGGTTTTCCCCTTAATCATGTTTAACTATAACTAATGATAGGATTAGCAAAACATATCCAAATTAACCCAAATTTTTATCAGAGCCCTAAAATAATATTTTAGAATTTTACAAATTTTCCATATTTTTCTGAGCCATAATTTCGCTAATTATCGCTTATCACCACTAAGTAGCCGTAATTAGTGAAAAACAATGCAAATCACTCACCTTAGCCACAAATTACTTATAGGTCTAAAACTATCTTTGATTTGGGGCATTTTCCTATGCAACACAGCAGTTCTATTCCTAGTTTAATGCTAATTTGCCTTGATTAGATGTAGATTAGGCTAAAACTTGATTAAGCGGTGATTAGAAGGTGATTTGGGTGTTGGAGGCCATTGTTAGGGTTAGGGAAATGTTTTAGGCGGCTGATAAAATGAAAATAGATCATTTCCTAACTGATTTCAGCCTCCCCATAACTCTAATTCCGAAATAGGTTATGGGCCTAGCGGCTAATCACCCTAATTAGGCATGGTTAAGCTGTTTTTCACCATCTAAACCTTGTTTCAGGTCATATATCCCAATCGGTTAGTCTGTTGGCCTAATGTGACCACTCTACGTAATTGTAAACCATCATCCGAATCCAATGAAAGTGGTTTCAGGTCAAAACTCCATACCAATCAAAAGTTATGGCCGAAACAAGATCAGCTAGGGGCAAAACGGTCATTTAAAAATCGGCAAAAATCGTGAACATGGGAAATGACCCCAATAGTTGTTCCCCAAAGTTACACGATTATACGACCTCATATGAAAAAGAAATAAATATTCTACGATCCTCCGATGCGTAGAATGTTGGTCGTTACATTATCTATATAAGGAATTCAACTTGAACCAACCCCGCTTCTCTCTTCTTCTTCTTCTCCACTCCTTCAACACCATCTAACTCCTTTACTTCCAAAAGCCTGCTCGTAATTGAGCATTTATAAAGTAACATGACAAGCACTGACTTTGACCTCCTCCACAGCCATCTTGAGGTAGCGACGAGGCCACTAACGATGACAGTGACGAGACTGAAAACACAGTGCCAAGGATCATGCAACAGCGAGTGGAATTGTTTAAATCACTCCTAAATTCGGGTTAGAATCAATTAAACCAAAGTTAAAAAAGGATTGAAGTCCCACCTATGAGATTGTTTCAAGAAATAGGAAGAGTCCTTTCGTGGTTCAAAGATTAGGGTTTTTAGGTTTTTAATAATAAAGAAGGTGCCGGCAGAGAATAAGGAATTAGAGAGAAAGGTGCAAATATATATGAAGGAGATGGGTATCCCTTCGTGTTCTGGGGGATTAGACACTCCAAGTCAGTCCGATTAGTAAAATGGCCCAGTCCAGCGTAAAGCCTTCAAGCCCTTTGACACGGTGAAGATTGAACCCGGTTCGGATCGGATAAACTTCTTCCGAGCCATAAGCACCAAGGTTAACTTAAAGTGACAAATCAATAAGTAGGCATTATAAGAACTTACCTGGAGGAGCTACTTGGACATTGAATGAAGCTTTTGAAGTTATTTTAAATAGCAAAAGCAATTTGTGCATTCCATCACGTATTTATAAACATAAAGAGATGTGACTTGATGAAGCAACACGACTTTAAAAACGACTAGAAGCGATTATTAAATAACTTCGATTCAGAAACAAATAGATGGATCACTTTGAAGAATACTCCATCTCCGATAGGAGTATACTTCGAGGGGGCAAAATGTTAGCCTACTTCGTGATTAGGCTACACAAAGCTAAGAGATTGCTCGATAAATAGGTTTGAAAGTAGATTCATCGGCAAGCATTTGGATCGGATCGGAAACTTCTGATCCGAACCCCTTCACTTAAAAATAGCCAGTCTTGGAAATGGCAAAGAGGAGGCTAATCGGATCGGTTCGGGCCTCTTCGTTCCGAGCCCCTCACTTTGCACTCCCGATCTGATCCTAAGGCGGTTGAACTCCACTAGCCCATAAAATGTGAAGCGGTTACACATCCCATATCCCACGTTCACCCATGAACGTTGTGCGCTGGAAACATCTCAGAGTTCTCACTTCCGAACCGAACGGGATGGCTGCCACGTGTACCCGAACCGAAAGTCTTCTAGAGGAATTTTCTGCCTATAAATACACCACCAAACCTCATTTGAAAGGATCTTTGGGCAATTACTGATTCTCTCCACCATAGAAACCGAATTACAATATTTTTTTCAGATCATCATTAACCTTTAGAGCATTGTTCAGGAAAGACTGAGTGAAATTATTCATTGTAGAAGCGAAATTGAGTGAAAACAATGATTATATTTGTACTTCCATCATCAATTAAAGAAATTCAGAATGGATGTAGGCTCTTTAATGCCGAACCACTATAAATCGTGTGTTCCTCTTCGTTTTTATTTTCTTTTCAATTAGAATTATCAACATTTTGGATGTTAGAACTACATTTGGATCTAATGGATTTGGAGAAGAATGGGCTATTCAATTTTACGTTGTAGTAGAGCTCCACCATCGCCACCATTTTTTTTAGATGAATAAAACATAGGTTTAGGGTCTTTTATATACCTTAGGGTTCATGAATCTAGCTCCAAAATCAATCCATGTTTAGAAACAATGGTCTGTCCAGATCTGCGCAGGGGGTTGACCCCCCCCCCCCCTTTATGGTTTCGACCCCAAAGAGCCTGGGTCGACCCCGGGGTCGACCCAGCAGGGTCTCGGGTCAACCCCAAACGGTCGGGCCTTCGTTGTTTTGCGTGCCGGATTTTCTGGTTTCGAATTTTCGAATTCTGATTTAATTCATATATATATATATATATATATATATATATATATATATACACACACTAGATTGAGACCCGTGCTTCGCACACGGGAAATTTGTGGTACTTGTTGAGTGGAAAATATTTGAAAACAATGAAAGAACTTGATAACTTTCAGGTCATGCCATGTTCTGGAGTTTAATGTGTTGTAGAACTTGATAACTTTCAGGTCATGGCATGCTCTGGATTTTAATGTGTTGTTATATTACTGTGTAATAATCATACCACCCCAGTTTGAGTGGATGCAAATTCCCATATGCATCTTTCTAGCCCTGGCATATTCTGGCATATATGTTGGACTTTTTAGGTTTTGAATTGGCAAAATTTATAGAGTTGGATGAACTAATATGAAGTGTAAAGAAGAAAAGGATTTGGGGATGCAATCTTCATTTTTAAAGGACATAAGTTAATCAAATTAACTTGCAAATAGATTTGAAAACCTCTTATTAAGAGGAGAATTAAAAATTGATATGTAGGTAGTAGCATGAATGTAGCTGATTTAGAAACACGGTCATCACTCTGAAAATAGCATGCCATAAAATTTGGAGCTGTCAGTGAATAGTGCACTAATGTGTAGTGATTATCCAAACTAAATTTCATGTTCCTTAAAATGGGAAAAGAAAGGAAAAGCAGAATTCAAATGCAATAGCTTTTGCAGTTTAAACTTGTAAAATATATAATTAAGATATGTAAAAAATTTGCGGTGCCATATGCATTTCTATAGCATCTAAGTGAACCAAATTAACTTGCAAATAAATTTGTCAGCCTATCAGTAAGAGGAAAACATAAAAGTGATGCAAAGATAAATTACGTTAAAGTTTAAATAGCTTATTTTGATAACATGATTATCACGGTAAAAGCAGTGTGCAACAAAATTGGGACATATTGATAAACATTGCTCCAAGTTGAACAGTTATGCATACTAAGTTTGGCATGATATAAAGAAGGGAAGAGAAGATTGAAATTGGAAAATATATAAATGTAGTAGTTGAAATATAAAGTATTATGCAGTAACCGTATTATTTTAATCTATGTGCAACATTGAACTTTCAACTTGTGAAGTAGTCAATTCTTTTTTTAGATGATTCATAGAGTCAGTTATGCATAAGATGGTACACCAATATTACGCAGTCAACCGTGCTTACATCCCAAAATGGTATAGCAGTTGCAGTTACTTTAAATGGAAAGTGCAGTGTACATCTGAAATGGGATCATGGGATAAAAATATCATTTTTTTTTAAACGTGAAGATGACCAGCATCATTCTTGATAAAGAGTTAGTTAAACCCAAAACGTATGTGTGTGTGTGTGTGTGTGTGTGTGTGTGTGTGTGTGTGTATATATATATATATATATATATATATATATATATATATATATATTAAAATGAAATATTTTACAACTAAAGTTAACAGTAAGTCTACAATGAGCCGAGAATGAAAGTTGTAATATGGGTAATGCTAGAGCAACCGGGTTTAATTCCTCATTTTCACGCGGCTACTAACAATCTTTTAGGCGGCAATTGCGGAATTCAGGATGGGCTCCGGTTTTTTGTCTCTATACCGGTGGAAAAATCAGAATTTAGAGCCACTCAAAGTAGCAATTTCCTTGGTAAAAATATTAGCCCGTGCACTCACATCTACAAATGAGCTAAAACATGCTGATAAGGCTATCGCACAAAGACAAAGAATGAAAGAACGAACAATATGAGTTTGTACATACTACATGATCAACAACCTAAACTGAATATGTATGTTCAGTGTGCTTTTTCTGAAAGTATGGAACCAATCTCTAACTTGGATTTCTCTTTTTCCTTACACTGGCACTCTTTTACCTCTATAGCGCTCAAAGAAGGAGGTCATAAATGGCTGCTGGGAAAGCCATTCAAATATAGGAAGCCTCTGCAGAAATACAGTCAACGTAGGCCAGAATCCGCTAAAGAGTATAACAAAGCCATAAGCCTCCAATATCATGCCAGTTATAGGCCACCCCATGAGAACGAAAAGAAAACCAGCTCTATAAGACACAGTTCCCATACAGTTCTTAGGCTTAGTAAAGAATTGCATGCTTGACTGGAGATCTGATCTTCCTTCTTTGAACAAACGATCACGGATAATTAGCTCATATTCAACCAAGGAAAGATTGTTATCCACAATGACTGTAAAAGAAAGCTCGGTAACTTCGACACGGCTCCACTTGTCAACCGCTAGCCTCATCGATCCCTTGAACATTTCTAAATTTGCATTGTGGGGTATTACAGTGGTATCCGCATGGACAATCAGACCGTTTCAATGATCAGGTATATCAGAAAGATGCCAATCCAAATAAAAGCAATAATACATGAGAACACAGTCATATGTCTTACAATTATTCAATTGTAATGATATTTTTGCTAATGATATATAGGCATAGATCTAGCCGAAGAATCAGTTTGAAACTGTAGACAGTGATAAATGTTAAAAGGAATTGATATATAGACATAAATTGACTGTCACAGGGTATTTGATTTGTCATGTGTAGGAGTTACATATCATGGAGGAATAAAGTAAAATAATGTCATTAGCAAATCAAATATAATAAATGCAGTTCCAAAAATTTTAAATACTCAAAACGCGATTCAACATATTTTGGAGATTGCAGAACTGGAGTAAGAATGAATAAGTCGTAAAACAAGTATGGTTAAATTCTATTTTTAAATTAGGCGCTTACGTACAGCAAGTGAGTCGCCATTATCTCTACTCAGTTCATTAGTTTATCTATATACCTCCAAGTCTTTTTAAGCCATGGCCACATGTTTTATTTGTCCACCGTGCAGTGAGTCGCCGTTATCTATACAGGAGGTACCTCTTGGACTTTTACTCCTATTTATTATAACAACTAAAAAGGCTGAGAACTAATTTGGTGCACTTGCAATATCAAGTAAACCATGTTCTGGAAAAAATGTAGTTGGCACAAAAAATATCAATTAATTATCACTTGATTTCAAATGCACTTACAATCATTATGACTAAAAAAATTATCGATTGCAAGCTCCTGATTCATTATAAAAGTACATATATAGGAACATTTAGGCTTTCTGTAAGTGTATCAACCTGCAACCTTTTAGGCTAGCGCCAGACGTCCTGTCCACCTTCATATTTTGAAGGTTTTGTTACTGGTGTTTTCTGTCACTTAATTCAATACTGAAACCTACAAAACTGAGAATTATGAATTTCGTGCTTCATGTCGTTCAACTCAGCAACTGATATTTTGTTCATCGCATAACCATCAAAGCTGACAACTTGTATTCATACCTGGCTAGTAATCTAGCATCCGCTCCTGCATTCTCCATTTGCGATAACGCATGTATTCGTGTCATCCCTTACAAATCTTGGATTGTAAACCCGGAGAAAAAAAAAACTTTTTATGCAACATCTTGTCTAACTGCAGCCAAACACAGAACATTCAAAACATTGTTAGCGCCATAGCGGTATATTTACACCAAAGTAAATTTCGTCCCAGTGTTAGTTGAGTTTAATAAATTTATAAATAATGTTTGCTCTGGCTTTTATTTTTTGCTAATAAACGTGATGATTTCATATGTATACTTGTTTCTTTCCATAGAAATTTGTATATGGAATTTTTCTATTAATATAATTTTATGGTTCATGTCTGCCAAGGACCACATTATTATTTAAGAATATGAAAAATAATTCTAAACGGAGGGATAAGTAAAATATTTTGAGCAACTTCTCAATTTGGTACTACATACAACGATTTAGTTACATGTACTGTTGGCTGGCAACAAATTTAGACAGTAGAAATTAAAAAAAATAAAACACCAACCAAGATTCCTCTGTGAGTGTCAATTGAATAGCCTGAAAAAATCATGCTTTATGTATCCATGCAGTATTTATAGGGAAAAGAATATGTTAAATGGTTATGCTTACTGTGACAAATTGGTGGTTTCTTTGAATTATGACACGACTTTAACTTTGTCCAAATTTTTGCATACATTTATGGAATAGAGAATATATAGAATCTGCAGTACGTAGATAGGATAATTGATATTTCGATAACAACTGAAATATCATTTATTAGTTGTAAAAGAAGTAATAATTTTCTAGAAAAAGAAGATGACCAGTGGTTACATATATACTCATCATATTTTCAGTGGTTATACAATCAATTTATATCGAAATACATAAAATAGCATAATTTACATAGTGGATAAACAGATTGCAAGACAACTATCTATGTTTTCTCTGCAAAAAAATTAATTCTTTATACACGTTTAACATAATATATATTTTTGATAAAAACCAACATCAACTGTAGATATAGTAACCTAAATTTTCATTTATAACACTCACAGAGGGTTTGCGTTAGAAGATTTGATTCTCAGAGCTTAACTAAGGCTTAGGTAGGCGCTGACATTTTAAATATGGTAAAAATAATTGGAATGCAACCTTACAAGTTACATCATACATTGCCTGTTTCATACTCTACCGTGGATCCCATTGACTTTTCAAGCATCACTATGCTTCCATTTCCCAAAAACATCCCTACGCTATGTTGGTTGAAAATAATAATAATAATAATAATTTTTTGAAAGCCTAAACCTTCCCTACTCCTAATTTGGAGAATAATTATAATATAATATAACTACGCTTTCATCATATGTATTTTCTGGAAATTTTGACCAAATTTCAGCCAAATTAGCACTCATCATTCATAAAGCACAAAAATGAATTCAATCAGGACAACTTGGAAAAGTCCCTATAAGAATCAGATCAGAGACATGTATAACTGGATTGCAGATCCAGGAAGTGGATAAGGATGCAATGTTTCATGTAATTTGAACTTTATACACAAAGATATAACAATGTACCCACCATAAATGCAATGTTCTTACGTTTGTACTCTGTGTAGTTGATATACATCATATAAACTATATCGCTTATGGATATGAAAAACATAACAGACATATCTGAATATGGATTTTTGTTCATGTTGCATCTGACAAAAAATCTAACCGTAATAAATGGAATTATTTGTATTCTTTTGATCATATTATCTTTATCAAACCCGTAAATCATTCTTGCATAGGTTTGGCAATTTGTGAACAAAGAATTATAAAATACGTTTATAAGAAAAATATGAGATGCATCTTTTGTTCATGCTACATCCTGACAACCAATAGCAGGAAGGTAAATCAAAGGAGCCGACTTACTATAAAATGGGGATTCCAACGTAATGATAATATAATAAATTTTCTGTATACGTACAGTTTCACTAATGCATCCCTTAAAAAGTTTTTTTAAAAAAAGGATAAAATACATTTATATCGAATAGCATAAACTATGATCATTTAAAAATAACAAATAAACCCAAGTATATAATAGGAAAACTGTTGTTATAACAGTTTCTTACAAATTTAAGTCTTCATCACATAGTATGAAAGCTGTTGATGTTTGTCCAACTTTACAAACTGATGAATCTGTACTACCATATTCATGCTAGTAAATCTATTCAATCTGAAATACATAATTGGTATTAGACCAATTCCTCTAATATGCATAAAAGTAGTAGACAGTGCTGGATCATGTAAGCAATAAAATTCAATAGTAGATGATGCAACAAATAAAGTTAACTGTAGGAAGATGGAGGAATCAGTCTTATTTAAAGCAATAACAATACTACAATTTATATTATATTTATATTCCATTCGTAACATATGATTGAGTCAGAATGATTCTTTAAGTCTCATTAGCCAAGTATTTGATTTGAATGCGCGTGGTACTAGAAATTGCTCTGTTTGTAGAAATGAAAAGTTCATTTTCTTGTAATCAATTTATTTACAGGCCGATCTACAAACAATAAATGTATACAATGATTAAATGCAAGAAAACATGGTAAAATAGGAGCAGATGACCTGTTCAATGATCAGATACGAAATTGAATGCGTATGGAGTGGAATCAGAAATATAGAAAAATGAGGGAAGAGTAACTAAGGATACAATGGGTGCCGCCATTTATGTTAAGCATCGATTTTGTACTGCAGCAGTGGACAGTTCTATCAGAGCAGTTAAAAATAATTAGTTGTATATAAGGTAAAAAACATCAAGTATAGTAGAAAAATCTAAGGCAGAAACGTTTCGGAAGTAGATGGACAAAATAAATTTAAAATTTATGGAGGTGCAATAAAGACTGTACATATAGTGCTGGAATTTACGATGATTTTACATGCATCACAAGCAGTATATATCATTGAAGCATCTGATACAATGCAGCTTTTAGGATGCATTTGAATTTGCAAAATCGCAATCTAAAAACGTAAAAATTAAAGTCAAGTCATGACAACATGGGTTGAATAAATCGAACATGGTGGTCGGTGGGAAAACTCTTATTTATCTCCATCTGTCATCTGGACTAAAGTATTTATTTATTTTCTACGCTGAACTGGCCATATATCTATATACACCATGTAACTTACACAGTTTGATAAGATGCAAAATGGAAAAAGAATTAGGCTTTGTGGCACATAAGATACTTATGCTCTAAAATATGAAGTACCTTAATTAGAAAGGGTTGTACAACTTTGATACAACTCGATTATAGATAATCAATTATGAGTGCGTGTAGGTGGACGGTAGAAGTTATACATGGTGGACAAATTATACTTTCTCGTTCCAATTTGAATATGTGTACTTTTTTAAGGTCAGTTTGCATTGTTATGAGTTAATAGAACAATAATGGTCATGTATTAATCAAAATATAAATTTTAGAGTAAGCATGAATACATTTTATAGTATAAAATACCTTTAACATGCTGATTTTGTTGGTGGTATAATATGCTCGGATTTGTCAATGTAGTTTGTTAGACATATAAACTGAATATAAAATAACAACTTAATAACGGACAGAATTGTCATCGATAGGTGGACCAAAATTAGGCTAAGTTTCATCCATAAGTTAATAACCACAAAACTTTTCACTCATGTTCCCAAAATGCAAATGAAGTAAAATTATTTATCGTATCTAGCAAACTGAGCAGTACGACAAACAAAATGGAGATGAGTGAAAATGTAAATGGATTAGTATAAAATACCTAAACCACGCGTTGTCATATTTTTCATAAAACAAAGATGCTTAGAAGTACATTCCCTAATTTATCACCAATTTTAACTATAAACAATGATGGTAAAGGCTTCCAATAGCCAACTATAAATAATCCAGGCAAATGTCAAATTAGAAAACAAAAGGATACACATGTAGTTCCATTTTGCATCGATAGTAAAATAGTCGTACCTTTAAACATCCACGTGAGCAAAATCATTGATCAAAAACTCATAACTGAGATCGAACGTGAAACATTTAAGGTATATTGAAAAACTCGTATTATTTATGAAGTAGGGCTCAAGTGGTAAGAAATTGAACATAAATAAATACTGTAAACCTTTACATGATCTATAAAAATCGAATGCTTGTTTTATGCATATTACATGATCTTGATATTAAGCATAATCCCGTCAAGATTGAAAAAATAATCAAGTAGATCAAATGATTTTGCACCTTTATTGGATGTTGAAATCCAGTGTAAGTACGTCCTAATAGATCAAATAACCAAGTGGAATAAATAAAGCACTGAATTGATGGTGAACAATGATAAAAGTCTTATCTCTGGTATTGGGGATCAGGAGTGTTGTTGACATCTTTTGTGGAAGGCGGTAAAGTGGGAAAAAAAAAGGTATTGGGAATTTATGAAAGGAGTTATGGTACGGATCTGGAGAATTATGAGATTTGTGTATATCTGAGAGTAGTGTAGGTTTACATAAATGATGAATCGTAGGTTAGAGTAGGAAATGCGAAGAGGGAAGAAACTGAGGAGAAATAATGCTGGAGGAACAAATGCGGAAAGGAGAATGGGGGGAAATGGTTACAAATGAAATAGACAGGGAAAGGTCTAGAACAAAATAATTGGTCTAATTTACTGTAATATCCTTCACTTATTTTCTGTGCCCAAGCTAAATGCAGTAAAAATTTCCTCCATGCAGTAATCACCATCAGTGTTTTTTTGGGAAATGGTGTCGCTCAGCTGTCTACTCCAATAATGAGTCATCGGGTAATTTAATATTAGCAATGGCTAATCTGTAATTGACGTTTACTGTATGAAGAAAATTTTTATTGCATTTAGCAGTCATGTATTTTTTTCTATTATAGTAATAGATAAGAGATATATATTCTCCTTATATGCATACAAACTTCAAACTTTAATAACTTCTTCATACGAAGTCTGTTTTATGCAAACTTGGTATCTATCTTGACCAGAATTCCGAAACGGACACAATGGCGTGGTCCGTTTTATTTAATTAAGATTTCCTTAATTCATTGTTAACAGTGTATTTCAAATTAATTATTCTTTAATTTATCATCTTTAGTGTCATTTAAAATTACGGGGTGTTACAACACCAATAATTTATAACTAAGATCAGTCCTTAAGAGGGACAAACTGCATTAAATCAAATTTCTTGACTGACATCGAAATTTGAGGTTTGTCCTCAAATGAAAAGGAAATGTAATTGTTTTGCATATTTGAAGATCTGAAAATAAAAGGAGGAAGTATGACTTCAACTGAATCATGTATAAATGTTATAAATGTCATTTTATCTACTTCTACATCTTAAGTATTAGATACTGGATGTGGATCACATATATGTACGAATTTGTACGAAATGCAAAAGAGTAGAAATTTGGAAAAAGGAGAAGTGTACTTACAAGTGGGAATGGAGCAAATATCATTGCATTAGTCATAAAAACCTGTCGTTTATCGTATCTACTAGCTTAGACTAAGAATCAAAAGATTGCTATTATGTATTTCCACTAAAAATAAATGTTATTACTATATCTTGTTTGGAAAAGCTTGGATTTTCATTTGTAATAAAATAACAGTTGATGTTCATTTTATTTAAATGAATTATCTTTTATGGAAATGCAAAATTAGTTGACGATCTTTATATATTTTAAACTTTCATGTGCCTGTTTATAACATAGATGCTAACGGAATGAAAGCAACAATTTAAATCCAATAAATCTTTGACATTGTTGTTTAGGTTATATAAACGAGAAACGCATATCAAAGCTCCATAAAAATAGATTTTTGAATTAATTGATTTCGAATTATATGAAGAATGCAAATCTTGTTTGTTCAGCAAAACGACTAAAGCGCATTTCACTATACATAGTGAACAAGTTAATGATGTATTAGGCTTTATACATAGTGATGTATGTGGACCAATGAGTACATCTGCTAGAGATAGGTTTTATAATTTCTTTTCATTTACTAATGATTCCAATAGATATAGTTATATGTATTTTATGAATCACAAATTAATATCCTTTGAAAAGTTTAAAGAACATAAAATTAAAGTTCAAAACCAAATTTGAAAGAATTTAATGACTATCTGAAAGAGTGTGGATTTATATCACAACTCACTTTACTTGGAACACAACATTGAAATGGTATGTTCGGAAGGAGAAATCACACCTTATTAGATATGGTGCGATTAATGATGAGTCATACAGATCTTCCAATAAATTTTGGGGTTATGCCCTTGAAATAATTTCATTCATATTTAATTGTAATCCTACTAAAACGATTTTGAAGACGTCATATAAAATATGAACTAGGAAATATCCTAGTGTGTCTTTTATGAAGATTTAGGATATGAGGCATTTGTTAAATGTCTTGCCTTTGACAAGCTTGGACCCAAATCTGATGAGTGTTATTTTGTGGGATATAAGAAAGAAACAAAAGGATATTATATCTACAGACCTTCTGAGAATAAAATGTTTATTGCTCGAACCAGTACTTTTTAAAAGAGAAATAGTCTTTAAAAGTACAAATGGGAATAAAGTAGAAATCGAGAAGACTCGAGAATCACAAAATACTAATAAACCTTGTGTATACATGGAATTTAGTGGGAGTGACATTATATTCCTGGTATTATATATTAATGACATATTACTTATTGGGAATGATGTTAGTTTAAAGCAAGAAACAGTTGCTAATTCCACAAAAGAGATTGTTTGGATTAAGAAGTTCATTGTTGAACTTAATTCCATCCATTGTTGATCCAATAGATCTATATTATGATAACAATGGGCTGTTGATCAAGCTAAGAAACCTGGATCTCATCCTCGATCCAAACATATACTTAATCGATATCATCTCATCTGTGAAATTGTTGACAAAGGAGATATACGTATCTGCAAAGTACCAATAGATAATAATATTAACTGTGTCATAGAAGAGGAATGATTATCACACTAGTTTCATGAGTGTACAATACATGAGTGATCGGCTCTAGTGCAAGTGGGAGATTGTTAGATTTTGTGCCCTAGAGGCTATCTATTTGATGTGATTAATAACATTGTTGATGTTATATTTTATTTTAAACACAAGATTATATTATGTTATATTTGCTGCGTAATGTAAATATTACCATAATAGAAATCCTTAGAATAATAATATAGAAATTATATAGTTTCAAGTAAGTGGCTTGAACATGAGATTATATAATATAATAAGTATTATAATTCTTAAATGTACCTAGTTAAGTTTTATTGGATATAGGACAACAATGAAACATTGAGACTAGCAAGTTGATTGACTGATGACCATATCTCATTGATCATTAATATATGTGATGTCAATGTCAATACATAAATATGTATTAGAGAATAGTGTATTGGGAAGTCTCAACATGAGAAAACTTCATGGAGTACGAATAATAGTGTCAAAAGTAGTTCTCTTAGTGACAGTGATGTAATGGTCTTCAGACCTGAAATCATTATATATTTTATTCGAGGATATTTGGGTTTTGATATCATCAAAAGTTACTTTTAACAAAGTAGACGATAAAGGTAACTATCAAACATATCTCGAATCGATTAAATAATATGAATGATCTAGATGGAATTTAACACTATAATAAGTAGTGATATCCATGGGCCTCTCGATTAAGATTATGAAATGCATGGTCGTGCTCAAATATTGATTTGTTTTATATAATATGCTCATAGATCAAGATAAAAGGATTAAATTATGAACAGGATGATATGTTCCATGCCTCGAGTTTAATCTTAAATATAATGGTTAAAAGGAATAAATCACATTGAGACATTGCTCACAAAAAGGTTGTATCAAATCATTGATTTTATTATAACTTGAGTAACAATGATGTATTACTAAATGTCGCTTACTGTTTATAATTTTAAATATGATTTAAAATTATTTCCAATGTTATAGTAACCTATAGGGGTCACACACTTCGAATATTAAAAGAGGAGAACCATTCTTTAAACAATTGAAAATATCTACCATTGATATTTTTAATTACAACAGAAATGGCAGCCTATATTATTCGTTCGTTCCTTTTCTTTTGGTTCATGTATATTTTAAACGGGATAGTCCCTCCTTCGAAAAATATATATAGAAATTAAAAGAAACCGACATTTTCGATTACATCAACAGATCGAAAATTGTTCGTGTGGACACCGTAGAGACGCCATCCGATTTGGGGAGCATTCGCGACTCGATTTGATTCGGGGATTCATTTATTTCATGATTTCTAAAAAAAATAAAATGGTATGCTTAACTTGATTTACTAATTTCTCTTGGATCATGTTAATTTGGGTTGAAATTTTTTGAATTCCGCTATTGGTTTGATCAATTAAACCCAATGGTACAGACGTGCACAACCCACGGTGGGAATCTGACGTGTCCAAGTTGATGCCATAAAAGTCTTCCGAAGTGAAGACCAAGATCCGACGTGGTCCCGTATGAATATCACACTCATAACCCCTTCTTCATGAGTTTTGATCCAGTCTTTATGTATTTATGGTTCCTTTGGATATGCTTTCTGCAACGGAGTCCATCTTCGCAAGTCACCCTTATGGTTCCCAGCTTGGAACTTCCTAGGTTACTTTCCCCTTTGACTTCCTTTGCATTTCGAACTAAAGCTAGTCACATGGTAGTTCGTCTGCCTAAGAGTAAAATCATCACCACAAAAAGTGTCATACCATGAAGAACTCAATCTCCTAGAAATTGTCCCACCAAGTCACGTGATTACCTAGGCTCGGATTCGTATGCCGATTCGAATTCGAATCAGTCATGCATGTCCGGGTCCCGTTCGACCAACAGAACCGGAAGCTCCTCCCCTCAACTTCCTTGCTCCATCCAAGTCTTCTCCTTAGACTAACCAGAGCCTACTCCTCATGCCAAACCAGAACTTTTGATGCCATAATTAGGTCCTTGGAACTCCAAACTATTTGAAACCTTTCCTAACGCATCTTAGGACCTCCCGTGTCATCTCCATGAAGTATCACATCGATCCGTGTTAATGCCGATTCGGACTTAGCCAAACCGGATTATGCTTTTTCTTCCTAATTCGTAATTTTCCATTCGTCGGAGTTTGTGCCTATTATACCATTCCAAGGCAATGTTCTAACATACAAAACATACTCAAACAATATTTATTTCAAATAATGCAAGGTAAAGAATCCACTATGGTAATACCTAACACTTCCCTAAAGTTCATTGTTCCAAAAACATTAGCCAAATCACCCCAAATATATATGTGTGTGATAATATGATTAATCATGATTTATAGGTATTTTCAATATTTTTAGAACGTGATTAGAAGCTAATACACTTTAACCAGTGAGCAAAGATATTAATCACTCACTTTAAATACCCAAAGCTTTGTTAGATCCAAGATGAATAATGTTTGGCTTGGATCCCAAGGTATTGCAGCACGTCTAACCTTGATTTGATGTTGACTTGACTTATTCTTAACTTAATGATGAGGTTTGACTAATTAGAGTGAGGTTTAATGATAGATTAAGAGGGTGAAGGCCATTAATGGAGCCTAGGATCTATTTTGGGAGTTGTGAAGTGAATAGGAGAAGATTTTCCCACCATTTCAGTCCCCACAACCCTTAATTCCCGAAATGGTCCACAGACCCACTCCTTAATGATACCTCAAGTCCACTTAAGCTATCCAAACATACCTTAAACCTTATTTCAGCTATTCCTTCCAAATAGTAAGTCTGTTTGCTTGATGTTATCACTCTCTGGAATGGGAGACCACCATATGGATCCAATGGAAGCGGTTTCAGGTCTAGATTCCTTATCAGTCAAAAGTTATAGGCAAAATAAGATTTTCCAAGGGTAAAATGGTCACGTTAAATTTTGATAAAAATGATGAAGGTAGGAAATGACTCCACTGGTCATATTCCAAAGTCATATAACCATTTGACCCCATACAAGAAAATATAAACATTCTGTGATCCTCCAATATATAGAATACGAGCCATTACATTTTCCCCTTTGAGAAATTTGACCTTTGAAATTCCCAAACAAGTTGATAAGGTTATCCAACATGCCTATCCATTATCAAAATCAACCATTCATACACAAAAATCATAATGTGAATAGATAATACTATTTTATCCTAGCATGCATGATACTAAACAAAATAATATTGATGATATCGTGACTGTAATTAAGAGCGATGAGTTAAAACCTTACCAAATAAAAAGCTCTGGATATGACATTCTCATGGTCTCCTCGATATCCCATGTACAATCACCCTTACTTTCTCCCCCACTGGACTTCAATATGCTTAACGACTTTTCTTATAAGTTGCTTTTATCATATCCAACAATACGAATAGGCTTGTGAATCCCAATGGCTTCTGTTTCCACCTTGATATCATCCAATTGATATGGTGATAAAGTTAAGTTTGGATCATGTACGAACTTGCTCAAATGAGAAACATGAAATACATTGTGCATCCCGACCATATTTTTAGTAGATCAACCCTACAGGCCAAACTTCCAATTCATTCAAGAATCGGAAAAGGACCAACAAACCTTGGTGCTAATTTTTTATTTTTACCAAACTGAATCACACTCTTTAAATGATAAAAATTGACTTACACTAAATCATCCATAGAGAATTCTAAGTCTCCGTGTCACTTATCGATGAGCTTTTCTACCTATCTTGAGCAGTTTTCATCCATTGCCGAATGATCTCAATCTTTTTGAGGTCTCTCTAACCGTAACAACCTGAATTTCGATTGATCTAATTTTTTTCTCAGAAATCCCAATATACAATGCTCGAGTTAGCTTGTCTGGTATCCTACAGAAAAGATAGAGAAATATATCAGGGCTCAATTAAACATCTCATATCGGAATGGATAATATATAATAATCAAATATACCCTTACCAAAATAATGACACTGCCTAACAAGTGTCCAAAGGTTACCAAATCTCTGTCATAAATCTAACCTACGAGCATGTTATGAGGAGGGGGTCAGAAAACAAGTTCTGGTGAGAGGACAAATTATACATTCTACAATAACCCTACATATACCATTCAGTTACATTTCTTAATTATTAGGTTATTCGGGTTAATAGCACTGTAGGCCCTACACACACGTCGCACCCATCTACTCCCCAGTAGATTAAACCTAATATAATATATATATATAGCTATACCCAACATCTCAAGGTACTCCATGTAGTACACTCCTCGTACAGTCTCCGCTGTCACACCACGGAAATATGCACAACCTCCATCCTATGCCAAATCGTGTACAAAAATCTATATTATTACACCACATAATCACACAGAACTACCATCACTATGCCACATAAGCGTATGGATCCTCGCATCTGAACTCGGTAGAATCACATCTCAACATGGAATAATGCACTAACATTCTACATTACACCAACCAATACGTGTATCTAGACCCTCACCCGAGCGTATTGCCTACTATAACCCCAGTCCCGTAATAGGGCTGCATCAAATGCATGAAACACGGTCGAGAGCTTTTGATAACTGTAAAGGACAACTTCGTTAGGCCTACAATAAAGATATCCACATATGGTCTTCCTCTTCTCACAGTGGCTATGGCTCCACCCTGGCCCTCCCTCAACTAATGAAAGACTACATTAAGAGCTAATGGCGTGCCCCTAACAACTAATCTAACATCTAATTTGGCATGTCCTTAACCAACTTCTCGATAGTGAAAGATCGTTGGTCTGTTGTGCCGATAACAGGTATTCGATGATTACTATCCTTAATTTGGTCCTGACCACCTCCTCCTAGAGCGAGACAAACCACTGAATCACCCAACGCCGTCTTCCATAGCCTTCTGACTACCACAACATAGCTGCAGTCAAGGTATACTCTAGATGGTGCAACTGACCTACCTTCGAGCGATGACTTTATCCGGTTATTCCTCAAAGGGCTATCTTAGAGTACCCCTACCATGTCTCGTAGAAGCCTCATGCTTCCCTCCAGTCCCATAGAATAATAAGTTAGACGTGCTCCTCTCGTGTTTCCAGACATCATAATGAACTACCTCGTTGGGTTCTTCATCTCTATACATACGGACTGGTCCAGGCGCATCATGACATCGCATTATTAGATCTTATGTCTAATCTTTTTAATCACACGCTTTCTTTAACTTATCATATTACTAATTAAATTGATTATCTACACATTTATTTTCTACTCAAGTTACTGGTTTATTGGCTTACATTTGGTCGCTTATTTTCCCTAATCGGGCCCACGCTACCGGAACGGACCCTATCTATGAGCCACATATTATAACATTCATTAAACTTAATATTTTCCCATTCATACGTTTTCTAATAATATACCTCTTTTTCCTTTTAATTTTTCATGTTATTTATAACTACATGTTATACCATTACCACAACCATTGTTGTGGGTTTACCTATTAACTTAGTTCTCCTAACTAATAAGTTCTCATCTTACCTCTTATTATAACCCACGTTATATCATTACCATAGTCATTGCTGTGGATTTACTTATTAACTCAGTTCCCATAACTAAGGTTTATTAATAAGTTCTCTTTCCATCATCAATTATAACCTATGTTATAATTCCACCTGTCCCTTGGACAAGTCTACCTATTATATTTTATTTTCATTCATATTGTAACAACCCGTATTTTTAAATAACATGTTACAACATAAACCAAGGCAGAATTAAATGATAAAATCTGAATCAAGGGAAACATGCTGTGCCATTGCGTTCGTCTCGGAAAAATACGCGAAATAGAGTCCGAGTTTTCGAAAATCGGAGTCCGTATGACCCAGTTATGGCCCATAGAAGTTTTCAGAAAATTCAAGTTTAAAAACAGATTTCAAAATTCAGCTGGGCAGGGTAGGCGGGAAAAGATCCCGCCACTCCCCAAGTCGACTGGGGAGTCGACTTGGGAGTCGACACACCCCAGGCTATGTCGACTGCCCAGTCGACACCCCTGTCGACTTGGGTGGTCGGCCAGTTTGGCCTGGGTGCACCTGACTTGTTCCTCAAGACATGTTTGGAGGCTTGTGACGGATTTTAATGGCTCAGATCTGAACTAGGGTTAATCCTATGGCCTAAACTAACCTAATCTTCTATAAAAAGACCCTAAGACCTAGCCTAAACCCTCATTAATCATTCCTACAACTAAACTATGCCAAAATGTTTCTTGATCATGGCCTCCATCTTCATATCATGGCCTCCATCCTCTTCATGAAAGTTTGAGTGTCCTAAGCTAGTAAAAGAGCCACCTTTCTTCATCAAAACAAGGATCTTTCTTCATACAAATCAAAGGAGCTTATTGTTTCTCAAAACAACTTGGAGCTTATATGCGATTGGGGTTTTTTAGAGTTGCTAGTGGCTTCGTCTCAATCTTATTTTATTTCATAGGTCTTCATAGCATCGTAAGCCCTATTCTACTCTTAGATTCTAACTATGAAATTAAATATGACATGTTGCAAGTTTGAGTTTGGGCCTAATTATGATTTGTGCTTTGATTCTATCACGTTATGCATAGATTTATTCTATGCATGTTTGTAAAGCTATCACCTTGACTTCGTGCATAGAAAACTATGAGCTTTGATCCTATCATGTTATGCATAGATTTATTCTATGCATGTTTGTAAAGCTATCACCTTGACTTTGTGCATAGAAAGCTATGATCTTTGATTTGAAATGTTGCATAAAGCAACATAGAAACTCTCATAAACCTTATGTTAACTTGCATATGATGTTATATGCGAATCACTTGCTATCATCCCATGTTATTTATGGCCATGTTTCACCTATTTTGCTAAAGTTGATATCATGCATGTTTTGAGGCTTATAATGTAATATGCAAGTTTATGAACACATTTGCCTCATATGCCACCATGTTTAACTTGTGGCAAAACCTTAACCCCTCATGTTCCTTAATATGCTTGTGGCCAAATCACCCTTATGCTATTATGCATGCTTGTGGCCAAATCACCCTTATGCTATTTGGTATGTTTGAGGCCAAGTCACCTTTTATGCTATCATACATGTTGAGGCCATATGCTAGTATGTTGAACCCCTTTTGGCCTCAAATATCACCATGTTTAATTTGTGATAGACTTTTCCATCTTATGCCCACCTTGTCATATAGTTATGTTCCCTCTTTGATCTATTTGTGTTAATGCGAATTTACGTGCGATGGGAATACGTTATGGGTAGTTGGGCAAACTTAAATAAACATGAGAACATGACTTGAAAATATGACATGAAAGTTTGACATGTGTTTATGCTTGAAAACATGGACTTGGACATGACTTCTAGAAAACATGAGAATGGCCAACTCGAGGTTGGGTTGAGTTTGTAGCATAAATCTACCCGGAACCGACCGGCTTAACTAGTGGCTACAAGCAATAGGACCCAATGTGAGTAGTTGGTCATGTCGCACTTGAAACCCGAGGTTAGACTAAGTTGTGGTGTAAAGCTACCCGGACCCGCCCGACTTAACTAGTAACCACAACGAGGTCTAATGTGAGAGGTTGGGTGCATTAAGTTAATTAATGCCACATGGTAGGATTAAGTCATGGACTACTTGAATATACTTAACCAATTAAACACGATGGATTGGTAGGGTTAAGACATGGACTACTTGAATACTTAACCAATTAAACCCGATGTATTGATAGGGTTAAGTCATGAACTGCTTGAATACACTTGACCAACTCAATACATGGTTAGGATAGGGTTAACCACACTTAACCCACTTGAAATCCTAGTTACGTGGTCCTTTTCAGCAGTAAACCACTTGGAAGTATCATGGGTACCCTGGACTAGGCTAGTGTGACGGCAAGGAATTTCGCTCGATCCGAATCAGTCGTTAAACCGATCTAGACCGTTCGAAACCCCTGATCGTTTGAGAACAGGACAAATCAGAACGCAGACAGAAAAACATTTCATTGTTATTACAACAATTCCATCAGATACAAGAATCTACAGAGTATAAATGAATAAATTACAATCGATAAATATCAGAGATTACAATAAATTACATAGCAGCGGAAAATAATACAAAGCACAACTGAAGGTGATATACGGATACAGAGCTTTCCGGATATCATTCCGGCTGTAAACCAGGAACCTGTGAATATAAATCTGCAAAACCAAAACTACTAGCTGCCCGTGTCGAAAATAGGGGCACCCAGAGTTTAGGTTAAAACAATAAACTCCAGGTCAGTCATGTGACTGGTGTGAGAACTAAAACAGTTATTAATATTGGTTTTAAAGTTAGGTAAATCAAGGGACCATGTCGTATAACACGGAACGGGTTTCCTCCCAAGAATACCAGTGTATAGAACAAACAACGCAATGCTAAATAAAGAAAAATGAAGCTGTTATTAGACCCAGGTCCCATCACACAATGCAACGCAAGCAGGAGGATAGGGTTTTCCCTTATAACAACCAAAGCATGCTTGATACGTTTAAAACACATTATTTGATACTATTCTAGGTTCATAGTGTCAAAACAACTTCAATCATAAATATCAATCATAGGCGGCATAGCTACCATCTACTATGTCGCGATACTAGTTCTACAATTAAAACCGAATTACACGTATTGGGAATTGGATTCCATCATGAGTCGAGGCAAGGGGCAAGATCCTCTCCGCGTTCTAGACACTCTAGCAAATGTCTCAGGGTTACGCACTCTGGGCAACCCCGGATGCGGCTGGGCCGGTCCTCACTTACGTTAGAGGATTAATTATGCCTGAACACACGTTTCCCGGTCCTTACAGACCTATAATCGAGGCGCCTCGCATTCCAACAACCACAAAGGTGAAAAGTATATAAATGTCAGGGCTAGTAAGTCACTGACACCACCAAAGCTAGAAAGAAACGTCGTGCTCTCCCAGCGGTCCGTATCCCGTTTTTAACTCATACCGAGGTGTGAGGCTCGCGAATTCACGCTATACATAAAGCCGCCACGTAGGCCGTGCTTTGATCATCAACCTCAAGACTTTGCTTTTCAACAGAAGCCTTGATCATTGCATCTCAGCATGCCACACAGGAAATTCATGCCGTGCGATTGATATCTATCGATATATAACCTCTAATCTCGTACGTCTCAGAGAAGAGCGTTAAGCAAGAGAATAAATTCTCTGCCGCCAAACAGATATATATTTAACAGAAATCAATCAACACAGAATAAAATCCAATGTCAGACACACAATCCATTTACAAGTCCGTTCTGGGTGTGAACGAAACCGGAGGCACTTTCCTCGCATATCCATCCATCTCCAAGTACGTCTGGACGACCACCAACTATTTCCATCCTCTTAGGTGTACAGCCCAATCAGGATCATCAGTAATTATCCAAACGATGTGAAGACTTCCGGTCATCAACCACCTTCTTCATCTTCGACATATCGTCGAATCGATTATTCAGAATGGGTATAAACCCGGCCTTTCCGAACAACCCGCGTATATTAAAAACAAATGTTACACAAACACAACATACGCCTCATTCCAATTCATATTTTCAGGGAAAGGTTCCCATTAATTTTATCCAAGATAAATTCTTTAAAATTTATCCCTTAATCTTCCTTTGGATGTCGTTTCAAACCAAAATTATGGTTTTCTAAGCTAGTCGAGATTAGCGAATCACACCGAAGTAATTATTTATTTTATTTCCTAATCCCAACCTATTCATCCCATGAAGCAAAACTGGTAATACTCCATATCTAATACTATGGTGTTATCGGTAGAATAAATTACCATTTCACGTTCAAATCTAATTAAAGATTTAACTATCGCTTCGGAGCAAAACTGGTGATACTCCATTCTCGCTCGTTTTCTAAATTTGATAATTTAGATTGTAAATTCACATTTCAATCTAATTGCAGATTTGTTAAAACTCCTTTTATTGGGTTAAAGAACTAATGTCATTTAAAACACCGTTCACGACAAACCCAAATCGCATTCTATTTACCATCGGGTTAAAGAACTAGTGTTGTTTAAAACACAGTTCACGATAAACCCACAAATCAATTCTAGTTCAATTCAAATCAAATATATTAGGAATTCCGATTATTTAAAACCCCTTTTTAAATCTAATTTATTTATTTAAAAATAAAAACCCGGGTTTTAAATCGAGTTCAAACAAGTTCATTTCGATAAAAATCTATTTTTATCTTTTCAAATATGGAGTTTTTCATCCCAAATTTTCCCAAATCATTTATTATGATTTTACACAAATTATTGATATTTTTAATAATTTTATCAAGGCTCGTACAGTCGATTTCCATCAACGGCCATCGAACTGCACTTACAGCGACCTTTTCCAAATTTGATTCGGACGTACCTCCAAATCCAACCGTTAGATTTCAAATTTCTAATATTTGTTAGAAAGCTCTTTTCGATACGAACCCAACGGTTCCGATTTTAGGAGAATCCGACGGTCGGATCTCCCGTAATGTCCGTTTGAAATAAATGGTCGAAATTCACGAACTGCCGCGACGCGACGCGTTCTGTTCAGGCCATTATATTATATATATAATATATATAATATATATTTCGTCGATTTCTATTTAAAACGAATTATATAAATAGTTTTGAATTCGTTTCAAAAACAATTTCAACCTCCATTTCAAATTCAAATCAAAATTGAATTTTTTCCTTATAAATTCGTTTTAAAATTCATTTTTATTCAATTCAATTTGAATTCATTTCAATTCGCTTTCAATTCAATTTGAATTCGTTTTCAATTCAATTCAATTTCAAAGTCGTTTTCTATTCGATTCAATTCAAATTGGTTTTCTATTCGACTTAAATCAAATTCGTTTTCTAATCAATTTAAATCAAATTCGTTTTCTATTCCATTTGAATTCAATTTGTTTTCTATTCAATTTAATTCAAATTTGTTTTCTATTCAATTTAATTCAAATTTCATTTCAAAATATGCGATTTTGAAATCACTTTTTCAATATTCATTTTAAAATGAATAAAATCGATATAAATATCGTTCATGTCAAAATGGCGTCAATCTAACCAACACGGCTTCATATATTTCTATTTTCAAATATTCTATTCAACAAATGAATATTTATTTTTGTCAACACACGACTAATCTCAACGAATGAGTACTGTCCACGTGTGACTATTTTTGTTATTTAATATATTTTATAAAAATTAAGTTATCTATCGTTTGATATTGAATCAGACTCCAACCGTAATTTAGTGAGAGAACGATTTCCTGAATATTAACCCCGAAGGCCAAAACCAACATCAGATCAATATCCAGGAGACCACTCATCTCATCTGTTTTTCAGTTGATTTCTAATTCTATATATGATAAAGATGTAAATTTTATTGTTAAAATATTTCGTTCAACACATGACCAATCTCAACGGATGAGTACAGTCAACACATGAACCTTTATTTTATATTGATAAAGATGTAAATTTTATTATTAAAATATTTCGTTCAACACATGACCAATCTCAACGGATGAGCACAGTCAACACATGAACCTTTATTTTATATTATTCTTTATCTTCTAAATTGGAATGAGGCTCAATCAATCACCATATAATGTTAATTATATGGATTTTCATACATCACACGTATATAATAGCATTGGAAAATAATCAACCATCAACCAAAGTGCACTACACTGTATAAGCATCAAATATAGATATCTAACGCTTATAACAGCATGTCAATCAATCGATCGACATATTTAATCAATCAGGATGAGTGAACTTCAAATTTCATCCCAACACCCGTGTGGGGTTTCAAACAATCAAACACAGATTTTAGTTGTGCAGTTGGGCGATGTGTAAAATTTATCGACCGAATCAATGTCCTTCAAATAGGTGTACATAAACAAACCGTCCGGTTTGTAAATGAATATTTTATTTTATTCACTTCACGTTAAAAATTATATTTTTAACGATAAAACATTTTATTTTAACACATGAATTTTTATTCAATTCATTTTTTAAATAAAATGATATTTTTATTTTTCTAACTTATTTTAGAAAATTACGGCGGCATAACGACACGATACTAGAAACGGGACGAGGCCTAGCCTTATCCCCGGTCTAGTGAAGGCCCACGCCATTCACACATCAATCAAATCCATTCATTTCACCAAACAATTCAATTTCAATCAAATAATCTAACTAATTTTTGCAATCAAACAAACAAGTCCATGGTCTGTGGACGATTGTGTCGGGTGCTACTAAGCACCGTCTGCATCCTAGTATATATATATATATATAACTAGAAAATGAAATTAAAAGGTGAGAAATTCTCACCGATAGCTATCCTAACTCCACGGCTCTTCTTTTGCAGAAAATCTTGTCGTTCTCGCCTTTTGCCACTTTCTTTGCTCGTAGCCACTACATATGTAAAAATCGAATTTTTACTTTGCTATTCAATATAGAAAAATCGAATTTTTACTACGATGTCATATAGATAAAAATTCCATTTCAAAAATATAGATTTCGCCTTTATAAAAATAAAGATTTTGCCTTTATAAAAATAAAGATTTCGCCTTTATAAAAATAAAGATTAAATCTTTTCAAATATAAAGATCAAACCTTTTCAATTTTAAAAATCTCGTCTTTTCTATTTTAAAAATCTCAACTTTTCTATTTTAAAAATCTCAACTTTTCTATTTTAAAAATCTCAACTTTTCTATTTTAAAAATCTCAACTGGACATATCTTTTGATTCCCGCTATGAAATTTTGAATTTTCGGATTCGTTGGAAAGATATTATCAATTAGATCCTAATGTTTTTTGTTTCACTAAAATCCGGATTGTTTTGCACCCGGTATGTTCAATTGAAGTTTGAAATCGAATTATCGAACTACCGCGCCATTTTCAATTCCTTTTATAATTATATATAATTATTTATATTCTAACGACGACGTATATAATATATACGTTCTAATTATATTGAAAATAAGTTTATCGTCGATTTTATTTAAAATAATTCATTTTAAATAATCAAAATTCACTAAAATTGTCAAAATAAAAATTTTAAACTGGCTCGGATTTTCGGGTTGTTACAGCTAGGGTGGGGCACGATTACTGGACTGATTGTAAGAGACCAAAAAAGACGGCTGAAGGGTGCACCGGTTGTTCAGGCGGACCATGGTCGTGCACATTAAGTCCGGAGTTGAACATGGGCACCAGTAGGTTTAGACTGTGCGTGCTTGAATTGTGTCTGTGGTTTACACCTTAGGGCTGGATACACCCTGGGGTGGACCTTGCACAGTTAACTACATTCCACGATTAAGTCGTATGACACCGATACATGACGAGTTAGGCTTATAGGGAGCCGATCGACTAGACCGAGTAGTTGGACCTTGATTTAGGTCATCTCATGATGTTGGGCCAACTTTGGGCCAAGGGATCATTTCTTGTTTATACTTGACATGGATTGGAATACTAGTACACACCTGGTGCAACTTAACCTTGTATATGCGATGCCACACTTGATCTATCTTGTTAACTTTTCACCATGCCAGTTATCACCCTATGATTCATCTCTGTGACACATGTCCAGTTAACTTTATTAGTTTTTATACTAATTGTAGATAGGACTTACCAGTCTTTTTGACTGACCCGTTTTCTTTCGCCTCTTTTCTTCCGTTCCCCCCCCCCCAGGTTCTCAGGGTGGGAATACTAGCACCTAGCAGGGATCTTTAGCTTGCTTTCTGGATAGCTCATGTACGGTTTGGACTTGAGCTTTGCTATGGCGACACTACTGTTATCTTTGGGGAATACTTTACTTTATGTTATTTACAGTTTTCAGTTTATGTTTTCTGGACTTGTAGTAGTTGGAAAATAATGACTCGGTACTTTGATGTAACTTGACTATGGTTTTGAAATGTTAACTTTTATCCGCTGCTTTATTTACTCTGTTTGCACTTATATGTTCTGTCTTGTGATATCTGCATGCATGTTTACCTCGTTTAACGCCCCTCCAATGCTAGTGCGCTTGTAAGAGTGACCCTGGCGGAGGTGGGGTGTTACACATATAATTAATTATAATAGGCAATATTGCTCGTTCATCACATTTTCCCATGGTTTCTTATTATTTAAGCAAACCTTTTACTATTGTAACCTTTCTTTATTTGCCGTTTTTTACATTTTTATTATTATAGGAAATATTTCACACACTTTATTAACTTGATTGGTGGAAATGTAAAAAAATCTATTTTCATAATATACATCAATTAAGATCCATAGTTGCAAGCTATTTCTTTTTAGTACATCGTGTATGTATGTGTGTGTGTGTGAGTGTGTGTGTGTATATATATATATATATATATATTTGATTAATGTGCAATACGGCAAAAACCCTCATTTCACACTAATCTTTATTACATTTCTTTTTTCATGCAACTACGTTCTCTATAATTTACCATAATGGTAATTATGGAAATGTATCCCTTTTCCACCCCTGATTAACTCAGTCCACTACTAATTATTATTTTCTTTCTGAGTTATATTGTTTCTTACTTTCATATGTAGTTCCTAAATCTAATTTAATCTTGGTAAGTTTCTATACAAAATTAGGATATTAATTATTTTCCCATTATTTCCAAATTCACTCTAATTCTTTGTACAACATATCCAATTTACCAATGAACTGCAATCTTAAGAATATATGCATAATCGCAGTCGGATTAAAAATTTTAATATTACAATAACTCTCAAACCCAAATACAAAGTTTATGGAATAAATTCATACAAAAGTAACATTCTTAACATATTTAGGGAATGGATTATATCACAAATACCACAATTTCAATTATTCATTACATTAAGAATTGCGAGGAATTTAAATGATAAATATACTGCTGCCAAAATGTATAATTTAAATCCACTCACCTGACTGCTTTCCAATTCTTGAATCTGATTCAGATCTGCTACCCCGTGGTTTTTCTAATTGAATCTAATATTGAAATGACCACAGATTTATAAATCGGATGCTACAAGAAAAAAAATTCATAATAATTCAGATTCACAGAATTTACCTCACATAGACAAGAAATCTGAACACCTATATCGTAGATCTATATTCTTTGTCTTCAAATCTTGAATCAGAATTCCTAAAACTTATATTCTTATTTCTGAAATATTTGGAGAAGAAAGAAAATGGCAGAGCCTTAGTGTTGTCTCGAAAAAGTGACTTGGAGGCTAAGCTCTGCTAGTCTATTTATATGTACACAGAAGATCCTTGTTCGTAGGATTAATATAATATAATCCAAGCCTTATATATCATAAATAACGTCAGTAAGTTCAGCAAGGGATAGACTTAGACCCCGGGTGGGTCGACCCCTGGTGGGTCGACCCGACTCTAGGGTGTGTCGACCCTTGGGTCGACCCACATGGTCTGGGCCGACCCATGACCTGGGCCACTAACGTTAATTTTGCCGACATTAAATTTCTGTTTAACATTTCTTGCAATGTCCTTTTTTTGCTAAATATTGTTAAATGCAGCTATTCTCTTACCTGTTTTTCATTCATTCCGCATTTATTACTTTCCGCACTTAAATTACACTTTAATTTCAATTTTTTAATTTATGCATATATATTTACGCATAACTTCATTTCAAAATTCAAACAGCTTTATGGCGATATTTATTTCTTACTCATTTTGACTGATTCCAAGTTAATTTTGGATTTCATATTCGTGTGTGTATATATATATATATATGTATACATGAATATATATATATATATTTACACACATACACATATATACATGTATGTATATATACATATGTATATATATATATATACATATATACTCACGTATATATTTTTTCTTATATGTACATTTATATATATATATATATATATATATATAAATATATCTTCTCTTAGAACATGCATCTCTCTAGTTGTGTCTCTAAAATTTCAAACATGACGTTAACGGGACTCGAACTCCTGACCTTCACCTTGGGAAGTGCATGCCTTACCAACTCACATAACTTAGCTTTTGCTCACAAGACTAAAAACATTGGTAGCTATTGTTCTTATCTGTGTTCCTCTTTGTAACAAACCAGAAAATTCGATGCTCGAATTTTCGACACAATCACATACCATGTCCAAACTCGAGTACCGAATATCCAGAAAGTTATTAGAAAGAAATTAAAAGATGAGGAAAGAAAGAAAGAAACATTAGAATGGAAGAAAAAGAAGAACACATCAAAATCTCACACCAGAACGAATAAATATAATATATCAAATCTCCTTACAAAAAGAAATTGTATATATATCAATTATCTGAGTACAACATATATCTGTCACAGCGGAAATACACTTTATATAACTAATGGTGAAGCATTCTAGCTCCTGGACTCCAAGCGAAACCTAACCTGGAAATATACTCGATCTGACCCGAGCACATTTGAAGCAAAATAAAATTCACCTGGATCAGTCTTGAATACTTTCAGTGATAAATTCACAGCACAAACAACTTGTTTAACTTTGAAAAATCCTTTTTGAAAGAAAAGGATAATAGTAAGACCAGCCCACACGTAAACACGGACGGTTTTTACCTTACTATAACCCAAAACATTTTTGAAATCAATATCTTTTCTGATATTATAATAGTGTTTATCAAACCACAAATAAATAATAATCTAGTAGAAGGCTTGCATCTCACGCTCTACATATATAGTATACAATCAAAACCGCGGGCTCTTATTGGAGAATGGATTTCCTGGAAAGGTATGTAACCACCTTTCTGACAGTGTACCTCTGGAGATGAATACATTGAGGTTCAACAAGAACGTCTTGCAACCCGGCTACACATGATCGGCCCCTCATTTCTCTTGAGAGTACCGAATATATCATTACCACGGTTGGGGGCCAGCCAACCGAACCGATAGCATACACATAAAAATAAAAAGGGACAACCGAAGGCATTTGATTTCTCCAGATCAGGTAATGATATACCTTTTAATGGGTGCGACCCACATAGCCATGTTGCCTACCCGATTTTGTGCCATTTCCCGGGTGATGAGGCTTGAGGTCACATTATCTTTTTATAATAGCACATTTCCATTCACTTTGAATGTCACATCGTCATATCCGTCAAACCACTAATTGACGTCCATAAATACACTCTGGGTGTTGAGCAAGAGAATTTCTCCGCCACCAAACTTGTTATATTTGTAAAAATCAACGTATATGATTTTTAAGGAAATAATATATCATACATTCGTCCATACAAGTCATCCAGGAGCAGGATGAACTGAAGATACCCTCCTACCACATCCTAGGAATCACCCTATAGATCGATAGTGAGAAGTCCTTGCAATCCGTAGATTTCTTCCACGATATAACCATAGTGTATCTCAAGGGGCCAACTAGATATTATAAGTAGTCCTTCTGCTTTATGAAAATCTATGGTCTTCAATGCTCCATCCTTATTCACTGCAAGTTAGTTTCGATTGCAACGTTGATTCAAAGTGGTTTTGGGTCTAGTTCCTATCCTGGTCTCTTCGGAACGACACGTCAAAAGGTCCAATAATATATTCGTTGATAGTCGGGTTTCTAACTGTCAACTCACATAGTATGGTTAAGTATATTGGCAGCTCTGATTCATTTATCGAAAACTATTTTATCGATCTTTAGAAATCGATTCATATCTTATTATCTCAAATCTCCTTTGTTTTCGTTACGTTGAAAACAATAACATGACTTTATTTGCCAAACTCCATTTCATTTCTTTATATTAAAACATCACTCTATATCGCCAAATTTCTTATATTACCGTTGCCTTGCGAAAGTCACCATAAATTCTTAACTCAAGGGAATAATAAATTTATACTTCAAAGTTGATCGGACGATGTTAAATTATACACCGTTTATTTTTCATCTTATAAGATCTTGCAATTAACATTACAATATTCTCTTATAACAAAAATAAACCAATTCTAACCGTTACAAACTAATATCATACCTTGATAATAGTGAAGCCATTACAGTTAGGGTATTTTAATTACCTCTCAGACCTTAACCGACAACGTTTCTTATCTCAAAATAAATAAAAGTTTGAAACATAAACCTATCATTCCACTTACTAACACTTCCGTTTACCATTTTATTCAAAACATGGTTTTTAGTAACCATTCCATTCATGTGGCATATCTATTCTCAAATAAAATCTCTTTTATGTTTTGCTTAGGTAATGACTAATCGTGATACTCTTTTGCTTCTGACCTTGCTTAGGTAATGACTAAACGCGAAACTCTTTTGCTTCTGACCTCTATAACTCATTCGGTTTGCTTTAAAACCATTTACTGAGTCTTTTACATAAATTCTACTATGCCTTATTCCTTTTACAATTCTCCTTTCAATTTAAGATTTATTTAGTAAGTCCAAACCTGTAAGTAACAGTCTATTTAAAAATCATCGCTTGAGTTTAGCTTTATAATCTTCATTTATACAACTGAAATTCCATTCTAAATCGGCTTATAGAATTCTTATATCAACCCATTAACCACCTTCCTTTGAAAATAACATTTCAATTCATATTTATTTACACTAAGTAAAACAAATCTTTTACGACACTTCTTTAATATTTTGAAACCCTCTTCCAATCTCTTCGCTTATACTTAATTCCTTATTAAGTAACATTTACTTTAAAACGATATATTAGCTTCACAAGTTGTTTATACTTTTGGTATAACATTGCTCTTAACACAATTCATTTTAAAACTCGATTATTTCTTAATTTACTTCCATTTAAGAAGTAAGTTACTTTAATTATTTTTAATTACAATAATTAATTATAGTATTCATTGAAGTGAAATAGTTTACTTTACTAAAAATAGATCAGCTAATTACTTACTGATATTATTAATGATCAATACTTCCTTAATGATTTATTAATCAATAAGAAACTTTAAATATCCCTAGATAAAAAGATAATGAATATTTAAGAAATATTATTAAAATAAAAAGATTATTTGTTAAACCATTTCAATTAGATTAATCGAAGAACAATCAAATTCTAATTATCAACTCTAATTTAACAGTTGACTTCGTCAACCTAAACCTCGGTTATTTACTTAACTGATTACGATTACTTCTTTCATTAGATTAATATAATTAATCTAATTATATTGCTTAACTGTTTTACTTAAACAGTTATCTTTAAAACAGTAGCCCGTAGGTTAAATTCTAACTTTAATACTTATTAAAATTGCTGCAAATGTTATATAACTATTTTATAAAACCATTTATAAATATCGTCTTGTTTTAAAACTTCCATTTAAAATATAATAAAATTTAAAACTCCACTTTAATTGTAAAAATAAATTTTATAATGCCAATTACGTCAATTCACCTGACGGCGAACTAATATCTTAAAAACAACATTCCAGATCATTTGCTGCCAATAACTTAATCAATACTGCCTATTGATTAAAAACATCACATAACATCAAATTTCAATTCAATATTCAATATCCAATAATAATCAACATCCAATCAGGATATAATGTCATTTGGGTCAACAGTTCATATTTGGATAATTTGGAAAAATAAACAATATACAAAATATTTGAGGAATCCGGTCGGATGTTTTCCAATAATAACGAACGATGATAATATAATAACATCAACCATTAAATCAACCATAAGCATACAAGGCATGCAAACATCCAATTTATACTATCAACGATTAAATTTAATTATATGAATTTAGCACATCATAGAATTCCAGATGGTGTGAGACTCACCATGTTATTTTGATTTGATGGTTCAGGTTGTTTATACAATTCCAAACAACGTTTGAAATTATATAAAATTCCATTAGCTCCAGATCATACCGTTCCAGCTTGACTGCATAACATATTCCAATATGATTCCATCGAATCCAGTTTCGCTTGATTCTGCTAACGAACGAACTAGTTATCGTCGTTACAAGATTTAATTTATTTAAATAGTTTATATTCAAAATTCCATTATTAACTTAAATAAAGAAACTAATTAGTTACCTTTTAATTCTTGTTTAACGTGGTCTAACCCTCCCATTAATTACGTGGTTTCTTCCTGCATATCACGACATCCTTATCCCCCTTTCTTCTGATAACCCAATGCCTTATTCCACTCAAAACCGTCACTTCCCTCCATCAATTGCGATGCAGCCGTCGAACCTAGACTGCCCTCGGCCCCCCTGGCACCACCGCCAGACCCAGACGCTTCGCCGCCAGTAGTCCTCGTTCCCAATTCAACTCCGTCAGACCAGAAATCGTTCGAGACCAAAATCCATTCAACTGTTAACTGCTACCATGTGACGGCAAGGAATTTCGCTCGGTCCGAACCAGTCGCTAAACCGATTCAGGCCGTTCGAAACGCCCTATCGTTTGAGAACACGACAAAACAGAACGCATACAGAAGAACATTTCACTGTATATTACAACAATGCATCAGATTACAAGAATATACAGAGTATAAATGAATAAATATTACACAGAAATATCAGAGATTTAAATTACATTTAAATACATCGCAGCGGAAAATAATACAATACACAACTAGAAGAGATATACGGATACAAAGCTTTCCGGATATCGTTCCAGCTGCAAACCAGGTTCCTGTGAATATAAATCTGCAAAACCAAAACTACTAGCTGCCCGTGTCGAAAATAAGGGCACCCAGAGTTTAGGTTAAAACAATAAACTCCAGGTCAGTCATGTGACTGGTGTGAGAACTAAAACAGTTAATCTTTATTTTAAACCATTCGGTAAATCAAGGGACCACGCCGTATAACACGGAACGGGTTTCCTCCCAAGAATACCAGTGCATAAAACAAACAGCGCAATGCTAAATGAAGAAAAATGAAGCTGTTATAAGACCCAGGTCCCATCACACAATGCAACGCAGCCGAGGATAGGGTTTTCCCTTATAACAGCCAAAGAATGCTTGATACGGTTAAAACAAATCGTTTGATACTATTATAAGTGCATAGTGTATAAAACAACTTCAAATCATAAGTATCAATCATAGGCGGCATAAGCGCCCCATCCCACTATGTCGCCATATATAGGATTACAACTAAAACCGCAAATGTCACGTATTTGGAAATTGGATTTCCATCTATGAACCGAGGCAAAAGATAGTCCTCAACCGATTCGAGACGCTCTAGCCCGTGTCTCAGGAACAGCCGCAACTGCCCCTTGGAGCGACAGGGCCGGTCCACCGATGTGGATTATTATGCCTGAACACTACGTCTCCCCACCCTATGGGGTGTAAGTCTGGTCCGTCAGCCGACCAGAATGCATTCGGCCGAAACCGATATAACCGAGGCGCCTCGCAACAGCAACAACCACATAAGTCAAACTCGTCAGGGCGTGTAAAACCACTGACGCCACTTCTAGCTAGAAAGAAACGCAAGTCCTCCCTGAGGTCCGTCTCCCGTTTTTGGTTCATACCGGGTGTGAAACACGCGAGGTATACGTTACACAAAGCTACGCCACAAAGGCCGTGCTTTGATCATCACCACAAGACTTTGCTTTTCAACAGAAGCCTTGATCATTTGCATCTTAGCATGCCACACAGGCAAACCATCCTATGCAACCGATATCAGTCACACAGAATGAAATCCGATGTCAGACACACAGTCCATTTACAAGTCCGTTCTGGGTCTGAACGAAACCGGAGGCACCTAGTACCCCGCATATCCATCGATCTCCAAGTACGTCTGGACGATCACCAACTGTTTCCATCTTCTTGGGTGTACAGCCCAATCAAGATCATCAGTTATCACCCAAACGACGTGAAGACCTCCGGTCTTCGACCATCGTCTTCATCTTCGACTTATCGTCGCATCAGTTATTCAGAATGGGATAAACCCGGCCTTTCCGAATAACTCGCGTATATTTTAAATAAGTGTTACACAAACACAACATACGCCTCATTCCAATCCATCAGTCACTAACCGTAAATTAATCAAGAGAATAATTCCCCAAATATTAACCCCGAAGGCCGAAACCAACATCAGATCAATATCCAGAAAACCATTCTACTTAGCTAACCGACAGTTAGTTTCTAATTTCACATTCAAATCTAATTAAAGATTTAACTATCGCCTGGAGCAAAACTGGTGATACTCCATTCTCGATCTTTTCAATCTAATTAAAGATTAATTAAAACTCCACTTAGTTTTAATCATTATCTGGGTTAAAGAATCAGTGTCATTTAAAACACGGTTCACGATAAACCCAAAGTCACATTCATTAATTATCGGGTTAAAGAACAAGTGTTATTTAAAACATTGTTCACGATAAACCCAAAAATCAATATCAATTCAATTCCAATTAAATATTATTTAATTGGTACACTTCATTAAATCTAAATAAAAAGATTTAATCTTTTCTCAACTGGGTTCAAGAACAGTGTTAGTGAAGACACCATTCACGACAAACCCAAATCACATTCCATTAATTATCGGGTTAAAGAACAAGTGTTATTTAAAACACTGTTCACGATAAACCCAAAAATCAATACCAATTCAATTCCAATTAAATATCATTTAATTGGTACACTTCATTAAATCTAAATAAAAAGATTTAATCTTTTCTCAACTGGGTTCAAGAACAGTGTTAGTGAAGACACCATTCACGACAAACCCAAATCACATTCGATATTCAATACAAGGCTCTGAATAGAAAATATATCGGCTTATATTCAATATCGAATTCTACGACTAACAAATGTCGTATTGGAAATAACGATATACATATATATCTTTCAAATTTCCATAACAACACCTGTATAATCACGAATTCCAACATCGAAATATTCCGAAGACAATTTCGATCCAAATCCACTCCAATGCAATCATTGGAATTTTGGTTACTTTTAAAACCCTTTTCGAATTCAATTTATTTATTTAAAAATAAATAGAATTATAATTCTAGTTCAAAACTAGTTCATTTCGATAAAAATCTATTTTTATCTTTTCAAATATGGAGTTTTTCATCCCAATTCTTTCTAAATCATTTCTTATGATTTTACACAAATTATTACTATTTTTAATAATTTTATCAAGGCCCGTACAGTCGATTTCCATCAATGGCCATCGAACTGCACTTACAGCAACCTTTTTCGAATTTGATTTGGACATAATTCCAAATCCAACCGTTAGATTTCAAATTTCTAATATTCGTTAGAAAGCTCTTTTCGATACGAACCCAACGGTTCCGGTTTTAGGAGAATCCGACGGTCGGATCTCCCGCAATGTCCCTTTGAAATAAATGGTCGAAATTCACGAACTGCCGCGGCGCGGCACGTTCTATTCAGGCCATTATATTATATATATAATATATATAATATATACTTCGTCGATTTCTATTTAAAACGAATTATATAAATAGTTTTAAATTCGTTTCAAAAGCAATTTCTATTCAATTCAAATTTCAATTCAATTTGAATTCATTTCAATTCGTTTTCAATTCAATTCATTTCGAAATATTCGATTTCGAAATCACTTTTCAATATTCATTTCAAAATGAATAAAATCGATATAAATATCGTTCACGTCAAAATGGCGTCAATCTAATCAACACGGCTTCATATATTCCTTTATTTCCAAATATTCTATTTCAAATATTTCTTTTTCATTCAATTCTGACTTATATTGAATTCTGTATATTCATTTGAAATTAGAAATCGAATTTTCGAACTACCGCGCCATTTTCAATTCCTTTTATAATTATATATAATTATTTATATTCTAACGACGACGTATATAAATATATACGTCGAATTATATTCAAAATAAATTTCTCGTCGATATTATTTAAAATAATTCATTTTAAATAATCAAAATTCGCTATAATGGCCAAAATAAAAATTTTAAACTGGCCCAGATTTTCGGGTTGTTACAATCTCCCCCACTTAAAACTTTTCGTCCCCGAAAAGGAACAAAGTCGAAAGTGGTTTGATTAATCAACTATACGTTCGATCTGGCTTTCATTCTCCAACTTTTTAGTTTCTGAGAATTTTCAAAATTTCAAAAATTTGGCTAACACCCTAAATTTTTGAAAAATTTCGCCATAACCTCCCCTGCACCGGGAGCATCGGGGAATTTCAAATAGCTTCCCCGGTCCTTCAGATCTCAAAAAGAAAAAGAAAAGGCCAAGCGGCTAGCCAATAGGCTCACAAAATCATCATCACCCAAACAAAACAGGAAATTATTAGTAAACATGTACCTATTTGTCGGGCAAACAAATTTTATTCTTCGGCTCTAGCCTCCTTGCTATGACCTGTTAAATGCGAGTATATGTATGCAAGCAAATGCGACCAATTTTCAATACAATTCAATATTTGATTCAATTAGGCTAAATGGTTCAAAATTATCAAACAATGAACAAACAACACAGACATCAATCAATTAGTGAATTAGAGTTTCAAATTCATAATTTTGATACATATACAAAAATCAGATTTTTGATGCCAAATCACAACAATAGGCCCTATCTAATTTTGGTTCTCACACCAGTCAATAGGAAATATATAGAAAGCCCACTTTCGTCACTCGAACATAAATTCTAATGATGGAGCTCCATCATCAAAATCATCTCCGGGCGATTAGAGTGTAATTCTATATCTATCCAGTATATTAAAATTTCGAATACACGCGGATCAGACGTATACGCAAAATCTATATATACTGGATTGTCCACAACAATATATATAGATAATCAAATACGAATAATCGATTTAAATTTTCAAAACAAAAATTTGTTTTCACTTTCAAAAATATACTCTTCACACTCGTTCTAGGATACTACTGATCCCATCTCTAACGAGTCATTCTAATTGGATATTACTAATCCAATATCTGATAAATTCTTTCGTATGGTTCTAATGTGTCTTGTTCTCTGAGCTTTGTAAACCAAAGCTCTGATACCACCTGTGACGACAAGGAATTTCGCTCGGTCCGAACCAGTCGCTAAACCGATTCAGGCCGTTCGAAACGCCCTATCGTTTGAGAACACGACAAAACAGAACGCATACAGAAGAACATTTCACTGTATATTACAACAATGCATCAGATTACAAGAATATACAGAGTATAAATGAATAAATATTACACAGAAATATCAGAGATTTAAATTACATTTAAATACATCGCAGCGGAAAATAATACAATACACAACTAGAAGAGATATACGGATACAAAGCTTTCCGGATATCGTTCCAGCTGCAAACCAGGTTCCTGTGAATATAAATCTGCAAAACCAAAACTACTAGCTGCCCGTGTCGAAAATAAGGGCACCCAGAGTTTAGGTTAAAACAATAAACTCCAGGTCAGTCATGTGACTGGTGTGAGAACTAAAACAGTTAATCTTTATTTTAAACCATTCGGTAAATCAAGGGACCACGCCGTATAACACGGAACGGGTTTCCTCCCAAGAATACCAGTGCATAAAACAAACAGCGCAATGCTAAATGAAGAAAAATGAAGCTGTTATAAGACCCAGGTCCCATCACACAATGCAACGCAGCCGAGGATAGGGTTTTCCCTTATAACAGCCAAAGAATGCTTGATACGGTTAAAACAAATCGTTTGATACTATTATAAGTGCATAGTGTATAAAACAACTTCAAATCATAAGTATCAATCATAGGCGGCATAAGCGCCCCATCCCACTATGTCGCCATATATAGGATTACAACTAAAACCGCAAATGTCACGTATTTGGAAATTGGATTTCCATCTATGAACCGAGGCAAAAGATAGTCCTCAACCGATTCGAGACGCTCTAGCCCGTGTCTCAGGAACAGCCGCAACTGCCCCTTGGAGCGACAGGGCCGGTCCACCGATGTGGATTATTATGCCTGAACACTACGTCTCCCCACCCTATGGGGTGTAAGTCTGGTCCGTCAGCCGACCAGAATGCATTCGGCCGAAACCGATATAACCGAGGCGCCTCGCAACAGCAACAACCACATAAGTCAAACTCGTCAGGGCGTGTAAAACCACTGACGCCACTTCTAGCTAGAAAGAAACGCAAGTCCTCCCTGAGGTCCGTCTCCCGTTTTTGGTTCATACCGGGTGTGAAACACGCGAGGTATACGTTACACAAAGCTACGCCACAAAGGCCGTGCTTTGATCATCACCACAAGACTTTGCTTTTCAACAGAAGCCTTGATCATTTGCATCTTAGCATGCCACACAGGCAAACCATCCTATGCAACCGATATCAGTCACACAGAATGAAATCCGATGTCAGACACACAGTCCATTTACAAGTCCGTTCTGGGTCTGAACGAAACCGGAGGCACCTAGTACCCCGCATATCCATCGATCTCCAAGTACGTCTGGACGATCACCAACTGTTTCCATCTTCTTGGGTGTACAGCCCAATCAAGATCATCAGTTATCACCCAAACGACGTGAAGACCTCCGGTCTTCGACCATCGTCTTCATCTTCGACTTATCGTCGCATCAGTTATTCAGAATGGGATAAACCCGGCCTTTCCGAATAACTCGCGTATATTTTAAATAAGTGTTACACAAACACAACATACGCCTCATTCCAATCCATCAGTCACTAACCGTAAATTAATCAAGAGAATAATTCCCCAAATATTAACCCCGAAGGCCGAAACCAACATCAGATCAATATCCAGAAAACCATTCTACTTAGCTAACCGACAGTTAGTTTCTAATTTCACATTCAAATCTAATTAAAGATTTAACTATCGCCTGGAGCAAAACTGGTGATACTCCATTCTCGATCTTTTCAATCTAATTAAAGATTCATTAAAACTCCACTTAGTTTTAATCATTATCTGGGTTAAAGAATCAGTGTCATTTAAAACACGGTTCACGATAAACCCAAAGTCACATTCATTAATTATCGGGTTAAAGAACAAGTGTTATTTAAAACATTGTTCACGATAAACCCAAAAATCAATATCAATTCAATTCCAATTAAATATTATTTAATTGGTACACTTCATTAAATCTAAATAAAAAGATTTAATCTTTTCTCAACTGGGTTCAAGAACAGTGTTAGTGAAGACACCATTCACGACAAACCCAAATCACATTCCATTAATTATCGGGTTAAAGAACAAGTGTTATTTAAAACACTGTTCACGATAAACCCAAAAATCAATACCAATTCAATTCCAATTAAATATCATTTAATTGGTACACTTCATTAAATCTAAATAAAAAGATTTAATCTTTTCTCAACTGGGTTCAAGAACAGTGTTAGTGAAGACACCATTCACGACAAACCCAAATCACATTCGATATTCAATACAAGGCTCTGAATAGAAAATATATCGGCTTATATTCAATATCGAATTCTACGACTAACAAATGTCGTATTGGAAATAACGATATACATATATATCTTTCAAATTTCCATAACAACACCTGTATAATCACGAATTCCAACATCGAAATATTCCGAAGACAATTTCGATCCAAATCCACTCCAATGCAATCATTGGAATTTTGGTTACTTTTAAAACCCTTTTCGAATTCAATTTATTTATTTAAAAATAAATAGAATTATAATTCTAGTTCAAAACTAGTTCATTTCGATAAAAATCTATTTTTATCTTTTCAAATATGGAGTTTTTCATCCCAATTCTTTCTAAATCATTTCTTATGATTTTACACAAATTATTACTATTTTTAATAATTTTATCAAGGCCCGTACAGTCGATTTCCATCAATGGCCATCGAACTGCACTTACAGCGACCTTTTTCGAATTTGATTTGGACATAATTCCAAATCCAACCGTTAGATTTCAAATTTCTAATATTCGTTAGAAAGCTCTTTTCGATACGAACCCAACGGTTCCGGTTTTAGGAGAATCCGACGGTCGGATCTCCCGCAATGTCCCTTTGAAATAAATGGTCGAAATTCACGAACTGCCGCGGCGCGGCACGTTCTATTCAGGCCATTATATTATATATATAATATATATAATATATACTTCGTCGATTTCTATTTAAAACGAATTATATAAATAGTTTTAAATTCGTTTCAAAAGCAATTTCTATTCAATTCAAATTTCAATTCAATTTGAATTCATTTCAATTCGTTTTCAATTCAATTCATTTCGAAATATTCGATTTCGAAATCACTTTTCAATATTCATTTCAAAATGAATAAAATCGATATAAATATCGTTCACGTCAAAATGGCGTCAATCTAATCAACACGGCTTCATATATTCCTTTATTTCCAAATATTCTATTTCAAATATTTCTTTTTCATTCAATTCTGACTTATATTGAATTCTGTATATTCATTTGAAATTAGAAATCGAATTTTCGAACTACCGCGCCATTTTCAATTCCTTTTATAATTATATATAATTATTTATATTCTAACGACGACGTATATAAATATATACGTCGAATTATATTCAAAATAAATTTCTCGTCGATATTATTTAAAATAATTCATTTTAAATAATCAAAATTCGCTATAATGGCCAAAATAAAAATTTTAAACTGGCCCAGATTTTCGGGTTGTTACATACCACCATCGATAACTATAGAGGACCGGACCTCCACCGATCGATCAGCCATCTCAAACCAATCGCGACCACCAAGCTCTCGGACCCTAAACTTAGTTCATATGAAGCTTGAAGTCCTTTGATGTGATACTAGTTTAGGAAAGTTTGCAGAGAATCCGTTTGGATTTTATATGAATCGTTGAAATATCGACCAGCTTTGCTTTCATTTGCTGTTTGGCTTATAAGGAGAAGGATAGAATGAAGGACAGTCTTTTGTTTACTCATTTCGAAGGTCCTATTCTTTTTCTCCCTTACCACCTCTCTGTTTTTAGTTTATATCACAATATATTCTTGTTTACTTCCTTCTAGTGTATATTTATAGATGAGTTCCACTAGACATGCTAGTTCAATCCAGTCTTAAGTGAATGAGGAAAGGTGTCAGAAGTAACATGGTTTTAGGCTTATTCGTGAGACATATAGTACTTCCATTAAATCACCTAAAATTTATTATATTGTATCCCAAGATATATTGGCTTCATCGCATGTATTTCGGCTAGGCTTCAGCAGGGATTTTACGTGGATTTGGTACGAAAATCTTATGATAGCTGGCTTATTATTTAATACAAGGATGTCATGCTTTTGCTAGCCTATCACCTTTCAATCTTGGTTGTGTATATATCACTTTCCTACATGGTTTGCACATGCAATTTATTGCCTAATTACTGATACGATGAACCTATGTTTAGTTGGCCTATTAATCTACACAAGTTTGTGTGTATACATCACTTTCATAATACAGTATTTCCACATGCAAGAATTCTCTATTCAGCTTATCATTTTACAGGATGCACATGGTTTAGATTTGCTTCAGTCACGATTTTCTATCAATTTGCAAGCTTCATTTCTTAGGGGACTGTTGCTTTCTTTTCTATTTAAATGTTACGATTAGGCCTGCACAGTTTTCCTAAGTTCATTTGTCATTTTTATATAAACTTGCAGGTTGTCTTACTTTGAGGCTGATTTTCCTTTCATTTCTACTAAATGTCTAGGTCCAGTTGTAGTTCTTTTTTTTTTTTAAACCTAATGTTACTATCGATTTGCAGACCTACTTTTTTTTCTAGACTGATTTTCCTCTTTTTTCTTATCTAATGCTATAGGTCCAGGATGTTTACATTTAGATTTGAATTTACTAGCTTGTTTTGTCTTCAAGATTCACAGTTAAATCTTATATATGTGTACTTTAGCCTATATTGCTTTCTTCTTTTAGGTTTTCTTACGTTTTTATTAAATACTTCTATGTCCATGATTTGTTTGCTGTCATAATCTTCCTTGCCTAAAATGTTGAGCACATGATGCTTATACTCTTACATATATAAGGATTTAGCTTAACCTATTTTGTTATTTTGTCTAATGTCCTTGTTTATTAAAGATTTAGATTAATTGTTGCTTTGTTATGAACTTATCAATATGATTTAGATTATGAAAAGGTTATACTAAATTAAGTATATATATAAAGTTAATGATTGTTTTAATAAAAGAATTATTCCTACTTACTTAAGATCATTATTTTTATATAAATCCAAAATAAACTACTTCCGGCTTCGAATATTGAAATTCCATGTTAAAATGATATTAAATATATAATAAAATTCCTTTTTATTTTATATAATGAATCATTATATAGTTTATAAACGATTCCTTAGCGACTATTTGGAATTTTGATTAGGACATAAAATAAAATTTGTAAGATGAAAACTCGATCTTCCTCTTTCATTAGAAAATTATTATCCAATAGATTCAGACGTTTCTTGTTTCCAGAAAATCCAACTTATATTGGATCATATACAGCGGTTAAAGTTCAAAATGCAATATTACGAACTACCGCGCCGCTGCAGCTCGTTTTATAATTAAATTATAAATTAAACGTTCTAGCGTCGTTAAATAAACGAAATCATTAATATAATCTCAAAATAAATAATATTAAACCATTTTAAATTGTCCATTCACGTTATATTGCAAATTCAACATTTTTGGACTGTTTTGGAAATAAAATATTATTATATTATTTATATTAATAAAATATACAAAATAAAATGGTTAAATTCAATTATTTAAATTCAAATCAATATTTTAAATAGTAAAATAAATTAAATAATTCTCCATAAATACGGGACGTTACACTCTTATATCTTCTTTTTTATGTTTGTTATAAAACTTCATTTAAAGATATCTTCGTTTTAAATTTGTTTTCTGCAAACCGTAGGTCTAAATTGATCAGAAAATTGTCACGGACGCAACGACGCTAGTTCCGTGACCAAATTCTGGAAAATGTACAAATTCTATTTTATCATTTAATTAAAAATGTGGGGTGTTACTCTAACCTTATCTGGTTCAAGTACTAGTTTCTCGCCCGCTTTTAACCAACATGAAGGAGCATTGCATAGTCTTCCGTATAAAGCTTCGTACAGAGCCATGCCTATGCTAAACTAATAACTATTGTTGTACGAGAACTCCATAAGATGTAAATGATCATCCCACAAACTTCCAAAGTCTAAAATGCAAGATCACAAGAGATTTTCCAATATGTGATTAACTTTTTCGGCCTGACCATCAGTTTGAGGATGGTAAGCTATGCTGAGACGTAGCTCAGACCCTAGATCTTCCTATTAGCTCTTCCAAAATCCACTTATAAACAATGGTCTCTGTCACTCATGATTCCTTTTGGTCCCCATAAAATCGCATGACCCACTTAACATACAATTGGGCTAACTTTGTTGTTGTTCTACTTGACTTGACGGGTATAAATCCGGCACTCTTGGTCAATCGATCTACAATGATCCAGATACTGTCATAGACCGCTTGAGTCCTCGGCAAACCATCAATAAAGTTCATTGAGACTTGCTTCCATTTCCACTTAAAAACTTCTAGTGATTGTAGCAAACCACTAGGCTTCTTTTCTCGGCCTTAACTAACTGGCTGCTCATGCACTTAGAAATGAATGTCCTGACATGTTTCTTCATACCTCCCTAATAATAAGTTTCTTTCATGTCGTGATACATCTTATTTTCACTGGGATGTATGGTCAACTTCGAGAGATAACATTCTCAAAGTACTTCATCCCTCAACCCATCGAAGTTCGGCACCACTAATCTCCCATTCTTCCGAAGCCAACCATCTCGGTCAAGTTCGTATACCCTCATATTCCCAATATCAATACTGGTCTCTACTTTGGTGATGATCTCTGCTAATCTAGGATTGTTCCTCTAGATAGAACCGATCTGCTTGATCAAGGTGGGTCTGATTTTAAGCTTTCCAACATCTCTGGCTCCAGTTCGCATCTAAGTCGAAAGTCACAACCTGCATGGTACTTAAGTTGCTTCCATTCTACCAACATATCCCCTAAGCTGGCATGTATTCTACTCAAGGCATCGGTGGTTGCATTACCCTTTCCCAAGATGCATGTGATATCAAAATCATAGAAGTCTAAAAACTCCAACCATCGTTGTGGCCGAAGGTTTAAATCCTTCTGGGATAAGAGGTACTAAAATGATTTATGGTTGATAAATATCTCGAACCTTTCTCCGAAAATATAGTGACTCCACATCTTCAATGAGAATACAATCGCCGCTAATTCCAAGTCATGGTTGGGGTATTTCTTCTTGTGAGGCTTTAGTTGTCGGTTGGCATGAGCAAAAACCTTGCCTTATTGCATCAGTATCACACTCAATCTGATACCAAAAGCATCAGTGTATACTATCATTCCCTTATTCCCTCTTGGAATAACCAATAATGGCACACACGTCAACATTTCTTTCAGACTTATAGATGAATGCATACATATTGCATCCCAAATAAAAATGTGGATTTTCTTAGTCAATTTAGTCAATGGTGTCGCTGTCCTGGAGAATTCCTGGATAAACTTACGGTAGTATCCAGCTAATCCCAAGAAACTCCTCACATCATGTGATGACTTCCTCATGCCTCCTGCATTGAACTATGTGAAAGGTGTGATGCATGTCGTTATAGGTCGATATAGGATGATCATCGAAGAAAGTAAATCGAAACAGAACCTTCGTATAATTCACAACGCATGGATAATATATAATAATAAAGTATACAATAGGATATAGTACTAAAGCATAACAAAGTACGGAATATCATCTCCATAAAATCTCAGAATATCAAATGCCAAACATCTCAGTAATTGTATATCTGAATACAATAGGCCTTGCAAAATCCTTCATTAGAGTATAACAATAAAAAACAACAGAAATTGTCCAAATAGTTATATGGTAAAAATAATACAACGCCAACCTCCTACTTGTCATCGCATAACATCATTGTCACCATTCTATCACCTCCACTCAGTCTACTCATCAGCGTTATCAATGAACATCCTGACGTAATAAGAGGAGACATAAAACCTTGAATGAGACAACAGTCTGTTGTCAGCGATAAAAGACCATCAACAACTGCATTGTATAATATGATTAGAGATAATTCAAGTCTCACGTGACCTGTCCCCTGCAACCAAAGAGTTAGCACATAATAATCTCATTAAGTACACTACTCAAACACGCATAAGTAGTCACCAGTCAAAATAAGATTCATAATCCCCACTTCTCTTTTGTATCCAATGGTGTTAGCCTACCCAAAGTAACAGAAGAGAACGCAAGCAACCACAACATCCATAACAACCAATAACCTAGATATCACTAACTAAAGTCAGGAATACGCTGATACGATCACTAGCTGTTGCCAACCGTCAAGACTACTGAAAAACCCCAGTTCTAATCAAACTATCATACGTCCACATACGTTTGTCTTCCTAAGACAAATAGATCACTTCCCAAGCAAACCAGGGTACTCGATCTCTCAGATCTTAACAGATGTCCCCACGGTATCCCTGCTTCGAGTCCTATGGAAACCTTCGACCTTTCGATAATTCTTTGGAATTACCAATAACATAATCCATCCATGACTCCATCTTTTAACTCAAGTCCCACTCGATTCAGTCTGTTAGCTCGTAGCATCATCCCACTTTGAGTTGCCTATCACTTTCACCTTCGACCACTCTAGCCTACGTTCACAATTGAAGAATCAACACCAGTTTGATGATAAATTCCACTCTATTGAAAAAATCGACTATTGGAGACCACTATCGTGCTCTTGAAAGCCACAACATCTCACCCTAGGACCCCGACACCCAACCATCAACCACGATGTTCCAGTACCAGTCCATCCCCTATGGATTAGTACTGGCCCATAAACTTAGCCAAATTTTAGCTAAGTGTTCAACAACTTTATTCGTCGCCTTGAATATATCCCTCTGATCCAATTTCATAGCATACTCCTCCTTGAAGTCTTTAATGTCAAGTCATCAACGAGTATTCGAGCATTTTCACTCCGATCTATCCAATCGTCACCAAACTTTGCACATGACCCGTTGTAGTCCCCATAAAGCTACACACCAAGTTTCGACACGCTACGATCCACCGTGATGGATCGGTATCGGTCCATAGGCTATGGATCGGTACCGGGTATATGGAATGGTACCGATCCCCGGTACCGATCCATGTACTTAGAGAATTTTCTGATAAAAAATTCTGAGCATCATCCCAATACCCTCTAGAGCTCATCTGTCAAGTTTCATCGGAATACGATCATCCGAACCTCCGTTTTGCTCTATTCTTCGATTTTAAGTCCTACAACACACAATTCTAAATGAACAAATCACGCATAAGATACAATTCAACCAATCAAATAGCAATTAAACCATATTTTGAACATGAACAATCATATAAATGCACACAAGCATGATTTCATATCATAATAATCACAAATCTAACATAATTTGATATTAATCACATATAAAACATGATCGATCTAGCAAATTACAAAATAAAACTAGATTATCCTAGGGCTAAATCTGAATTAAACATGTTTAATCAGGTTTTAGGTGAAATTAGCATATGAGGTGTTTAATATTTTTTGAAAATTATATGAGGTGTTTAATTAACCTAATTAACATGTATAATATGTAGTAAGCATGTAAGAGATCTCTACCACTTACCCAAACTTAGATTCAAGGCGATATAAATCAAATCATATTTAGGCAGGGAAGAAAACATTTGAATTCAATGCAAAATAGCAAGATCTAATCTCTTTTGATGTAGATCTTTCCTATCGGTGCAATATATAATGATTGATGGAAGATAATTATTGTTTATGGGAATTAGGTTGAACAGAGATTCACAGATTCTCAACCTAACGTGTGGAATGTGGAGAAAAATCATAATTCTCTCATTAAACCCCCTATTTATAATCTTACGTCATTACACTAATGGGTTCACTAATCATCCCTTTAGCTGCTAATTAATGTGGCCAGCAGAAACAAAAACTTAAAACAACGATTTCTCCTAAATTGTTAAACCAATTCTTTATTGTGATCATTTTACGGAATGGCTAGCTTCCATCCCAATCCAATGAGATCAACTACAACATCTAATTCAACCCCAAACAAAAGTTATTGATAAAACAACAGGTTATAGGAGTAAAATGGTCACAAAATGATTTGATAAAAAACATGGACATGTCCCACACCCCCTTGAACAACATAACTAAAATTTAAGAATGATACGACCACTAAAGAATTAAATAGAATTGTTTACGATCCTCCAGTACATTACATTCTTGGTTGTACTCCAAACTTATACCGTTGATACCTTTACAGGACCCACGACAAAACCATTTTCTGAAACAACATGACCAAAGAATCTCACTTCTCTCCTCCAGAAGTGGCATTTGGAAAAGTTAGCTTTCAGTCGGCGCTTCCTCAACACCTCCAACATGATTCTTGGATGTTCCTTGTGTTTTTCTTCTATCCGTGAATATACAAAGATATTGTTGATGAACACAAGCACAAATTTATTCAGTTAATCCCTGAAAAATTGGTTCACAAGATTTACGAAATATGTTGGTGCATTGGTCAAGCCGAACAACATAATCAACCAATCATAAAAACCAGACGACATCTGAAATGCCTCTTTAGGCACACTCTCCTTTGCTACTTGGAGCTGATGGAATCCTGTTGCGAAATCCAATCGAGAGAATTTTTTTCGCATCATTCAGTTGATCAAAAAAATCATCTATACATGGAAGAAGATACTTTTTCTTCCTAGTCACTTTATTCAACTCATGGTAGTCTACACACAATCAAAGGGAAACATCCGCCTTTGTGGCCAATACAATAGGTGCTCCATACTTGGATATACTTCTTCGAATAAACCCTTTTCTCAAAAGGTCATTCACTACCATCTCAAATTATCGCTGTTCCTTAGGTGTCATCCTCCTAAGATGTATTACTATGGGTCTAGCATCATTCACTAAGTCGATACAGAATTTGATCTCTCTATGTGTGGAAGCCTGGTCACCCCCTCGAAGAGGTCCGGGTCCACCCCAGCAATAGGTACACTCAATAACTCATCGTATCGAATATCAAGTGAATGTAGAAAACTAGCCATTAACTCATCACCAAGTAGACAACCCAACACCACCCTTCGCCCATCCTCTGCCCCGATTGATCACCAAAGATCTCTCACAGTTCATTACTACCCCATATTTACGGAGCCAATCGACTCCAAGAATAATACCAAACCCAATAAAACCCAAGACAAACCAATGACAATCAAGAGTACATCCATGACTCGATAAGACCAACCCATGACAAGTCATGCAAAGGCTTGTAGAGCCACGAACTTTATTTGTCACAACTAAAGGTCAGTCAACAATTTTGGGTTCCAAACCCAACCTACCTACTAGGTCACTAGATATGAAGGAATGAGAAGCCATAGAATTAAACAAAACTCAAGTAGAAATATCATAAATGGAAAGCATACCTTGGATAACAACAGCCTTTCCTTCTCCGCCACTTTTGGGACATTCGATATAGAAAGGACAACGTTAATAGCATATGCTTTCACCATCTACTTCCGATTGGCCACTTAAGACATTCCCTCTTGAAGTTCACGAGTTTGTGGAAAATATGGCACCTCTTATCTTTAGGTTTGCATTAATTGTTGAAGTGACCTCTCTTTCCGCAGTTAAAGAAGGTCAACTCAGAATTAGGTTTTTTCTTCTGCCCATCCTTAGAATGGAAAAGCTTCCTCTTATTAGGCCACTTCTTTTTGCCTACGCCGCTCATTTGCGGAATTGGCTCTTCCTTGTTGGATCTAGAATAACCCTAGAGGGGGGGTGAATAGGGTTTATCACAGTTTTTAACAGAATTAAAATTCTAACGAGATATATATTAATAAACAGATCACAGAATATAGCAGAAACAGAAATGCAGAAAATAAATCACACACAGATATACCCAGCTTCGGCAAAACCCTGCCTACTGCTGCATTTCTAAGGTTTCTACTAGGTGATAGAACATATTCCGCATACAAGACCATGTACACTCGCAAACCCTGCTCCTATTCTAACACTACGCTCAAAACCGTAGACTGACCGATATCCACTCGATTAGATTTCCCCTGATTACAACCCCGTAACCAGTAACCCAGATTTTACAGACTCTGTCAACTGTCAGTCAATACCCTGACTGATTCCCCTAGTTTTTACAAACACTAGAAAAACTGTTCAGATGGTTTTTACACAACAAAATAAAATACAATGCCAAATAAAGAACAAAATATAAAACCCTAGGAAATAAATAAATAAAGGGTCATCCCCTTTTCATTGGCAAACATGGCTTAGCCCATGAATACTTGGTCGGCCCCATTCTTTTTGCTTTTGCCCGATCTCCTTTTGTCTTCTGGAAATGGTGGCGGGCTTCAAAGGCTAGGGTTTCTCTGGAAATCCAAATCTCGATCGCAATAAAGTGAATTGTGCTCTGGAGTTTTCTCTGTAGGCTCGAATGCTTGGTTGATTCTCCGTTGATCGATTATCTGCCTCTCTCTTTCTCTGGCGATCGAATCCCTTGTAAGTTCTCTGATTTGAAATTGTTTGCTTGAATTTGATTGTTTGGATTTTCGATGCTCAACTGCCTGTGATGATGTTGGTGTTAAATAGGATTTAGAAATCCTTTAATTGAGCTCTGATTTCGTGTGTGTGGCTTGGTCTGAGATTGCGGTTTTCCCTTTTTGAAATTCTTGATAAAATCGGCTTTAATGTTTTTGGCCCCTTGTGATTTGATTTCCTGTTTATGCTCCACGGCCTTGATTGAATCCTGGAATTTATTTGAGTTGTCCTTGCCAAAAAATGTATTTCTTAAACACTTGTTGAAATAATGATATGAATTCATGAACCTGGAAATATAAATTGGCCCCTTGCAATATGATTTCTGAAAATGATATGTTGCCTGATTTGAATTGATTTTCGAAATGAATTTGCCAAAAATAAATTGAAATTTTCTGGAACACAGAAACAGATTAATTCTTGCCAATCTTTTTGCTTATTTTTGGAAAAACTTTGCCAATCAATCCCTCTGATTTTCAGGAGAAAATATACTTGCCTAAAAAAAAGTGATTTCTTTGATTTCTTACCCTGTTTTTCATTCCTGATTGAAACTGCTCACATTTGGAAATATATCTGTTTGCATGTCACTATGTATAGCTGCTGGAACTGGTTGGATTTGAAAATCTCTTTTTTAACTTGCCAAAAAAAATAACATTTATGTTCATTGCTGTTGATTTATGGCAGTCTTTAATACTTTTGCCAAATATGATCTCGAGATTTGTTGATTAAAATTTTCTTCTTTTATGCTTGATTTCTACAAGCTTGAGACTTGCTCATTAATGCTGTGTGTAGACTTGATGCACTTGAACATTGAACACTAATGTTTGAACTGCTGTGTGAATATGCTGCCATGTATACCCATGTCTTGTAATTTCAATGCATCTCTGTGTATCATTATATGTTTGTGTCACAATGAACACATCAAGTATATGTTAACATGCTTCATGCTCTACTTGCTTTTGCTGCACTAAAAAACTGAAGTTGCTTTTGTGCTCGACTAATACTTGCTGTGTACAACTTGAACCATATCACACTTTTACATGTGGTGCCATGATCATTTGCTTATGCCTCCATCATGTTTGTTGCTGCTGCACTTCTGATTTCACGCAATCGATGTGTATCCTTGCTGCTTCATAGTGTTGTCATGCACCAATTACTTGTATACCATTTCCACTTATGTCACTGGTTGTTCCACCATTGTATAACTGCCATGCTCCACACATATTACATATTGCCATGTAATTGTGCATGATAACACTTGAGTTTTGCTGCACCATCTTGAACATTGTTGCTCGACCATTTGCATATTTTTTGTGTTGACTGCCATGATTATCTCACCATGCTTGCTCGACATATCTTCACTTGCCTTGCTGAATATATTTTGAGCTGGACTTTATTTAGTGTATATGCATGAATCCTTTGTTGTTTTGTTCATTTTCATACTTGAGCTCGACCATTTTGCTGAACCATGTTGTTGTAGCACATTTATATTGACTTTTCTTCATGTTGACTTGATCACCATTGTGTTCTTGTCTCTGGTTCATGCTAACTTGAGCATTCCTTGTGAATCTGTCTTGTGTGTGTTGCATTGTAAATGAGCAGTTTGTATATTTGATGTTTAAAACATGATCTGCCACTTTATTGAATAGCTGCTCCATGCTTGTACATGCTTGACCATGTATGTTTGACTTGATATGTTGGCTGATCATTCCTTTTTGCTTGCTCGACCACGCCATGTTTACTTGTGACACTAGCTTGACACTTGGGCTATTTGAAAACTTGTTTGACTTCACTTGTCTTGAAATGTGTTGAGTTGTGCACTGTGTCGAGCTTGGTCCATGTGACTGCTCCACAGCTGTATACACTGACTGGTGAGGTAGTGCACATGTGTATTTATACACATGTGTATTTGCAGCCATCAGAAAGATTTTTTCAGTCCCTGTTCATATACAAATTGTCTGCCTAGACACAGATGAATCAGATCAAGTCATGAAAAATGATGAGAAACACACCAGAAAAATGAGGCAAATAAAAAAAAATTTAAATAAAATTTATATTCACTTGTATTCAGTTTTATTCTTGTTGCAGTGTACTGTGTGTTTCTATTTCATGTGACAGGTATGAAGATGAGACTGGACTGAAAGCAGTGAAGACAGAAGACTGAAGAGACAGTGTTGGTGAATGTATAAAAGTATGTATGAATGTGTCAATAAAAAAAATCTGTATACTGAAATGTAAACTAAGTGAATGTCTGAGTGTTGCAGTGAGGAGCTGTGTATATATATATGAATTGTACAGATGTTTGTAAAAACAAATTTGATTGAAATAAAATATTATTTTATTGTTGTCAAACGAACTTGTCTATTTTGTTCTGTTTTTATACAAGTACAAATATTTTGTGAATGTATAAATAGTGGAGTTATAAATAGTTGTACTGTTTGAGTGTTTTAAATATAATATTATATTTAAATACAATACTGTATGAATATATGAATGTCTATACAGTCGTATTCTATTTAAATATAAATATTATATTCCAGTCTGTGATAAATATATGAAACAGTACAGTAACAAACACATTTAAATTAATATTTATTTGGTTGTTATCATCAAACAAAAATCATATAATTGTGTATACAACTACGTTATATACAACAATCTCCCCATTTTGATGATGACAAACAAATAAAAGATTTTGAGCAAAATAAATGTGTTTGACAGTGAATTTTTAACTCCACCTATTTATTAGCTCCCCCTACAACAGAAAACTCCCCCTATATCTGTGCATGAGTGAACTGAACTGAATAATAATGAATTTTCAAAAATAAAAATATTTATAAAATATTCACTCATAAATCAAAATCTCAATCCATTCTCCCCCTTTTGTTATCATCAAAAGGATTCAGACATTAAAATATAGATGAAAAATGACTAAAAATACAATTTCAGCTTTAGAGGAAGAATGTTCATCAAAAATCTCAATCAATCAAACAAAAATCATAATATTCTGAGAACAGGTGACATATTTCACATTGTAGAGAATGGCGGATTTACGATGAATTTTATATAAAATGGAGAGAGTTTAAATACAAATTATATTTCCAATTATTTTCCAAAAGAATTTTTAAAAAATGAGGCATAAAAACAGTGATGGATTTGGACTATAATTATAATGTCAACTTAAGTGACAAAAACAAATAGTATCAAATCCCAGTAGCTATTAATCAACAAATCATAATACTTCATAAGATATTAACACATTTCACAGATTAGAAAGATGGATTGATATGCTGGTTTTTATAAACACCAAGGAGAATTTCAAATTAATTTTTATATATTCAAAAAAAAAATTATTTAAGAGCACACTGACCACGCATAACCAGATCTTGGATTTTTAAATGAGGTCAGTCGCTGCTTAAATTATAAGTTGTCTCTTAACCATGCATGACCAAAGCTTGGATTTTTAAATGAGGTTAGAGACATACTTATATATTTATTATATATATATATATTTATTATTTCAGCTTTAAAAGGAAAAATCTCCTCGGTATATAAAACTAATATGAGTGATAGAAATGTGGTAGGTACAGAAATGGACTGTGAAATAAATTTCTAAATTAATTATATTATGAAATATGATCAACTGTACCGAGATCATTGAAAATTTTCAATCGTCACTAATTTTGAAAAATAACATAGTCCAATTTCTATCACAAATATTTCCACTGTTTATTAAAAAAGATTTTAAAAACATATTAACTCTCCACATAAATATAATATACATGATGGATGGCAGACGGGTGATAGATAAAGGAGATGGTCGTGAAATAATTGCCAGTTCAAAGGTATTATAATAAATATTCAACCATCATGAAAATCCAAATAAAATCTCCTCTTGTTGTGAAATATACTGCAGTCACAATTCATCACAATTTCAAAATCTAATAATAATTTTGATGAATTATAAATACAGTTCAATTTGGATATTGATTTAAATTTCTGAATGAATAATCAATAAATAATTTTAAAATTGAAAATCAATTACAAAAGGAAAAATGAAGAGCTGTACAGGACTAGAGGGATTAAAAAAAATATGCAAACATAAATCAACACTTCTGATACCAATTGTTATCTCCATAATTGAGGATTTGAAAATGACACTGGAGACAGACAAGGATATCACGATCAAAACAAGAAGATCAGTCACAAGGCCCATGCAGACAAAATAACAGATTTGGCAAGCAGTGGACAGATTAAAAAGACAGTTATTTGAAAAACAGTATCAGAGCAGCACAACAGAGACAATTTCAAATCAGACTTGTCAAGATAATGATTCATGACCCAAGATTAAAAATACCATTTATTTTAAATCATTTGATGGAAGATGAAGATATCAGGATTCAATGAATCGATCACACTAGATTGTAAATTTTTTATTCGAGATATGTGTGAGATTCAGTAAATCAATAATTTCAAATGATTTTAAACAAACAGATATTCAAACCAAATAATCATGGAATAACAGAGAATTTTAAGACCAGTTTTACAAAAGAAATTTTCACAAGTATCTCTGACAAGTGTGAGATTAAATTCAGATCATTTACATCAAATTTGAGAGGTATTCATGAACTAGAAAATTAAAGTAATTTATTTGAAATCACTTGAATCAATGTCAAGTTCTGGGATATAATGAATTAGTCACACAAGGTTGATAATTTCAAATTTAGGAGATGTGTGAGATTCAAAATATCAGGAATTTCAGATGATTTCAAACAAACTAATTTCAACTGTACTAATCATGAATAAAAATGAATTTTAAGATATATCACTGAGACAAGACATTTCAAAAAAGATATTCAAGCCAATCCGAAAATTACTGGAATTGTCACAACTGATAAATAACAGTGTGTTGTAATGAGTATAATATTTTGAGCTTTTCTAAAATGAATTAGAATAAACTTAGAACAGGAAAGGTGTGTGAATTTCCATATAATTTTCAGATCTTAAAAACAATTTAGAATTCAGATTAACATTGTTCAAGATATAACAAGAATACGTCAACACTGTTAGGAATTCAGAAAACAGAAAATGAACTACAAAACAATTGCAGATAAAAAAAATTAGTATCTGGACATGATTAAAAGTATCAGAGTTCTATACACACAAAACAAATTTCCAGAATATCATGAATACTGCAATTCAAGAAGCACAAAAAAAATATGACTGTGATAAATCAAATCAGAATAGACAGAAGAAAGAGATAGAAGGGAGAAGAAGAAGAAATAAACAAAAGAAAAAAAATCAAAGCAGAAAATATTTACAGAGGTGAGTTTAGAGATCATACCAGAATCCAATGTAAATCAGAATCTCTAACTCAACAATCTTGGCTGGAGGAACTGTGAATGATACAGAAGTGTAAACCAGCTTGATTTCAAATTTCTTTTCGCATAGCAGTTCCTCAGCCTCCTTCGGTACCTAACAGTTTAGGGGATCGAGTGGTCTAACAAAATTTGAAAAACCATTCACAGTAATATGTCGAACCTTCGGTACCCAAACCTGTTTGTATAGCCAACCATTTGAGTTCACCTTTTTACCTTTTGGAACCCAGATCTGTTTGAATTTAGTCAAAGTCATTTTACTTTTATTTGGGATCCAAGATTGTTTAAATGATTTGTTATAAAATAAGTTCTCATCTCGGTTGTGATTCAAAGATCCTTTTAAATTTCCAGAATTCGAATTTCCAAAATAATCATTTTCAAAAAAACTTGAGGGATTTTTAAGATCACAAGAATTCAGATCATTAGTTTTCCCAAAACTGAGGCCATTTCTATTTTCAGAAGAGAATTGATTTTTCAGTAACATATTCAAAGATTTTTCACTGGTTGAGAAACGCTTCAAACTCAACTCAAGATTGTGGATTTTTGACTTCAGAAAATTATTCTCGTTTATCAGTTTTGGTTTTACTATCAGAAATTTCAAAATCAAATTGTTTTTGTTTTTCAATCTCAGAGGTCTTGAAATTATCAATTTCATTTTCAAGTTTATTCAGAATCAAATCTGTTTTCAGCAAATTTTGTTTTTCAGCAAGATCATGTTTGGAAATTTCAACCGTCTTCAAATTTTCAAATTCCTTTTGCAAAATATTGTTCGAACTTAATAAATCATTCTCGTTCTCTTTTAAGATCAGAATTTCATTCTCAAGCTTTTGAATATTCTTATTGAGATGAACGAGATTTGTTTTTAATTTCAAACAATTTTTACAATTAGAATTTTCCAATTTTCTAACGTTTTCAAGCTTTAATTCCAAATCATTATTTTTGCTGGTCAACTCAAGATTGTTTGATTTCAAGGTTTTATTTTTCTGTTGGAGTTTGTCAACAGATTTAGTTAAATCAGCACAAATAAAAACTAAATCTTCATATGAGAAACTTTCAGTCTCATTGTCTGTTGAAACTCCATTGTCTGATCTACTTGAATTTTCATCTGTTTCTCCTTTCAAGCATAGATCTGAACCTGAGTTGACATTTGTGGGTTTTGAGCAGTTGTCTTCATTTCGTCCATATTTTGCATTTAGAGCTGTCCAGATTTCCTGCGCAGTTAAACAATGAGAGATCAGACTATATCGATCATCATCAAGATAAGAATATAGAATATGTGTAGCACGTGAATTAAAAACTTTGTCTACCATATCATACCCATTGATAACAATATCCCAATATTTTATATTAACAAATTTTAAATAAAATTCCATTTCGGATTTCCAGTTAAAAAAATCTGTTCCAGTGAAAATAGTTGGAGATGAACTGACTCTCACTAGACTGACAACTAGGGTTACCCATGACTCTAGAGTTAAAGAAAATACCTGCTCTGATACCGCTTGTTGGATCTAGAATAACCCTAGAGGGGGGTGAATAGGGTTTATCACAGTTTTTAACTGAATTAAAATTCTAACGAGATATATATATTAATAAACAGATCACAGAATATAGCAGAAACAGAAATGCAGAAAATAAATCACACATAGATATACCCAGCTTCGGCAAAACCCTGCCTACTGCTGCATTTCTAAGGTTTCTACTAGGTAATAGAACAGATCCCGCATACAAGACCATGTACACTCGCAAACCCTGCTCCTATTCTAACCCTACGCTCAAAACCGTAGACTGACCGATATCCACTCGATCAGATTTCCCCTGATTACAACCCCGTAACCAGTAACCCAGATTTTACAGACTCTGTCAACTGCCAGTCAATACCCTGACTGATTCCACTAGTTTTTACAGACACTAGAAAAGCTGTTCAGACGGTTTTTACACAACAAAATAAAATACAATGCCAAATAAAGAACAAAATATAAAACCCTAGGAAATAAATAAATAAAGGGTCATCCCCTTTTCATTGGCAAACATGGCTTAGCCCATGAATACTTGGCCGGCCCCATTCTTTTTGCTTTTGCCCGATCTCCTTTTGTCTTCTGGAAATGGCGGAGGGCTTCAAAGGCTAGGGTTTTTCTGGAAATCCAAATCTCGATCGCGATAAAGTGAATTGTGCTTTGGAGTTTTCTTTGTAGGCTCGAATGCTTGGTTGATTCTCCGTTGATCGATTATCTGCCTCTCCCTTTCTCTGGCGATCGAATCCCTTGTGAGTTCTCTGATTTGAAATTGTTTGCTTGAATTTGATTGTTTGGATTTTCGATGCTCAACTGCCTGTGATGATGTTGGTGTTAAATAGGATTTAGAAATCCTTTAATTGAGCTCTGATTTCGTGTATGTGGCTTGGTCTGAGATTGCGGTTTTCCCTTTTTGAAATTCTTGATAAAATCGGTTTTAATGTTTGTGGCCCCTTGCGATTTGATTTCCTGTTTATGCTCCACGGCCTTGATTGAATCCTGGAATTTATTTGAGTTGTCCTTGCCAAAAAATGTATTTCTTAAACACTTGTTGAAATGATGATATGAATTCATGAACCTGTAAATATAAATTGGCCCCTTGCAATATGATTTCTGAAAATGATATGTTGCCTGATTTGAATTGATTTTCGAAATGAATTTGCCAAAAATAAATTGAATTTTTTTGGAACACAGAAACAGATTAATTCCTGCCAATCTTTTTGCTTATTTTTGGAAAAACTTTGCCAATCAATCCCTCTGATTTTCAGGAGAAAATATACTTGCCTAAAAGAAATGTGATTTCTTTGATTTCTTACCCTGTTTTCATTCCTGATTGAAACTTCTCACATTTGGAAATATATCTGTTTGCATGTCACTATGCATAGCTGCTGGAACTGGTTGGATTTGAAAATCTCTTTTTTAACTTGCCAAAAAAAATAACATTTATGTTCATTGCTGTTGATTTATGGCAGTCTTTAATACTTTTGCCAAATATGATCTCGAGATTTGTTGATTAAAATTTTCTTCTTTTATGCTTGATTGCTACAAGCTTGAGACTTGCTCATTAATGTTGTGCGTAGACTTGATGCACTTGAACATTGAACACTAATGTTTGAACTGCTGTGTGAATATGCTGCCATGTATACCCATGTCTTGTAATTTCAATGCATCTCTGTGTATCATTATATGTTTGTGTCACAATGAACACATCAAGTATATGTTAACATGCTTCATGCTCTACTTGCTTTTGCTGCACTAAAAAACTGAAGTTGCTTTTGTGCTCGACCAAAACTTGCTGTGTACAACTTGAACCATATCACACTTGTACCTGTGGTGCCATGATCATTTGCTTATGCCTCCATCATGTTTGTTGCTGCTGCACCTCTGATTTCACGTAATCGATGTGTATCCTTGCTGCTTCATAGTGTTGTCATGCACCAATTACTTGTATACCATTTCTACTTATGTCACTGGTTGTTCCACCATTGTATAGCTGCCATGCTCCACACATATTACATATTGCCATGTAACTGTGCATGATAACACTTGAGTTTTGTTGCACCATCTTGAACATTGCTACTTGACCATTTGCATATTTTTTGTGTTGACTGCCATGATTATCTCACCATGCTTGCTCGACATATCTTCACTTGCCTTGCTGAATATATTTTGAGCTGGACTTTATTTACTATATATGCATGAATCCTTTGCTGTTTTGTTCATTTTCATAATTGAGCTCAACCATTTTGCTGAACCATAGCACATTTATATTGACTTTGCTTCATGTTGACTTGATCACCATTGTGTTCTTGTCTCTGGTTCATGCTAACTTGAGCATTCCTTGTGAATCTGTCTTGTGTGTGTTGCATTGTAAATGAACAGTTTGTATATTTGCTGTTTAAAACATGATCTGCCACTCTTTTGAATAGCTGCTTCATGCTTGTACATGCTTGACCATGTATGTTTGACTTGATATGTTGGCTGATCATTCCTTTTTGCTTGCTCGACCACGCCATGTTTACTTGTGACACTAGCTTAACACTTGGGCTATTTGAAAACTTGTTTGACTTCACTTGTCTTGAAATGTGTTGAGTTGTGCACTGTGTCGAGCTTGGTCCATGTGACTGCTCCACAGCTGTATACACTGACTGGCGAGGCGGTGCACACGTGTATTTATACACGTGTGTATTTGCAGCCATCAAAAAGATTTTTTGTCCCTGTTCTTATACAAACTGTCTGCCTAGACACAGATGAATCAGATCAATTCATGAAAAATGATGAGAAACACACCAGAAAACTGAAGCAAACATTTTTTTTAAATAAAATTTATATTCACTTGTATTCAGTTTTATTCTTGTTGCAGTGTACTGTGTGTTTCTGTTTCATGTGACAGGTATGAAGATGAGACTGGACTGAAAGCAGTGAAGACTGAAGAGACAGTGTTGGTGAATGTATAAAAGTCTGTATGAATGTGTAACTAAAAAAAAATCTGTATACTGAAATGTAAACTAAGTGAATGTATGAGTGTTGCAGTGAGAAGCTGTGTATATATATATGAATTGTACTGATGTTTGTAATAAACAAGTTTGATTGAAATAAAATATTATTTTATTATTGTCAAACGAACTTGTCTATTTTGTTCTGTTTATATACAAGTACAAATATTCTGCGAATGTATAAATAGTGGAGTTATAAATAGTTGTACTGTTTGAGTGTTTTAAATATAATATTATGTTTAAATACAATACTGTATGAATATATGAATGTCTATACAGTCGTATTCTATTTAAATATAAATATTATATTCCAGTCTGTGATAAATATATGAAACAGTACAGTAACAAACATATTTAAATTAATATTTATTTGGTTGTTATCATCAAACAAAAATCATATAATTGTGTATACAACTACGTTATATACAACATTCCTTAGGGAAAACAACAACCTTTGTCTTTGATTTAGGATAAAGGCTTTCCAATCTCATAGTTTCTCCTACGATGGACTCAAAAGTCTCAACGATGTGGTGATAAGTCTCTCCCCGAAGTAATCATCCAAGCCAAAAAATGAACTTCTCATTCTTCTTCTCAAGAGTGCCAAGAAATTTCGTATTTCGATAAAGCGACGAATTCAGAAAAGTATTGGGAGACTGTCACGTCTCCCTACTTAAGCTCGGTAAACCTCTGAAACACTTCCGAATTTTGGGCAGCAACCCTAAACTTCCATAGCTGACTTTTTTCCCTGGAATGATCTACCACTCAGACTGGTAAAATCTTTATTAAGTGTAACAAAGTTGGCTCTAGGCGCATACACTAGTGCGCCACCACCCTCATCAGCATTAGGAGCAGCTCGCTGAGCATTCCTCAACATATTCCTCATAAAAACAATGAAAATGGTCTGAATGTCGGATTTGTTAGCATTGCTAGCTCCCAAGCTCGCTCCTTCCTCAACTCCAAAAGTGGAGTTCCTAACAGCGTTCCTCGTGTGGTGATTCATCATTCAATCTGTAAAGAAAACGATTAATCACTTTTCTATGGAATCCTACTTAGCAGTGTATATCTGCAATGCGACTTCACTCTTAAGTACACTAATAATATAAGTATATTTAAAAAAATACCAAAAATACACGCTCTCGTACGACTATACTCTCTCCTCACGCATTCCCACTTAGGTTAACTATGCAACCTAAGCTTTGATACCAAATGTGACGACCATCCCCACACTACCAACATCTGAGAAGTGTGTTGTAGTGGTGTTTGGCCAGCAAGGCAATCGTCAAGGTTGAAATAAGGAAGGTAACCCATAACCTATTGTATATCTCATAGCGCATAGTGCAAGGTATGATAATAACATAGAATGATATAAAGTCGGAAAGATAGTATAAGCCGAAATGAATTATAAGCATCGGAGTAATAGATCTATATCATAGCATAATATCTAATAAGTCATACATAAATAAATCTTCAAAATATCATCTCTACGTAGATCACTACTATGCCCAAAGTAGTGAACAACATAAGTAAAACAAATTATATGGACATATACAGCCATATGTGGAAAGCCTCATGCTCGTCTCTGGTTAGCTATTCGAATACACCCTACCTGCCTCTAGTCTGCTCATTTAAGAACACCTAGAGTAATAAGAAGCAATGCATAAAACTCCAAGTCAAACAAAATCTGATGTGAGCGATGGTAATCTTATCTACTAATAAAGTAACACTATAGGTATGAAAAGTCATACATGACCTGTCCCTACATCCAAAGAGTCAGAACATGTAATAATGTACTCTACTCTAAGGTCATCGCATCACTGAGCACGAATGGAAATGTGAATGATAAAGGGATAGCAAACATCCAAACATAACATCAATCCTCGCATTCACTCATTCAATGCTTTGAATGTACGATATCACCCTGGCGATATCATCCGGCTTCAACAATACTCATATCCACACCACTTAATGACCACGAACTAGGTTGTACCGATGTGCACAACCTAAGGTGAGAACCGATGTGGTCCAAGTAGATGCCATAAAAGTCTTTTGACATGAAAACGAGAACTCGACGTGGTCTCGTACGAACATCACATTCATAACCCTTTCTTCATTAGTAGCTGTCTACGCCTTATGTATCAATGGTTCCTTTGCATATGCTTTCTATAACGGAGTCCATCTTTGGAAGTCACCCTTATGGCTTCCAACTCGGAATCTCCTGACCGACTTTCCCCTTTGACTTCCTTCTCATCTTGGGGTAAATCTAGTCATACTGGAGTTCATCCGTTGAAGAGTAGAATAGTCACCACAAAGAAATATCATGTCGTAAAGAGCTCCATCTCCTATAAATCACCTCCACCAAGTCAAGAGATTACCCAAGCTTGGATAGGCATAGCCGATGGTCGGATTTGCATGGCCGATCTGACCTCGAATTGGTTATTAACTGAGACTGGTTCATCTACCAAACCAGAGTTCGGTTATGTCGATCCGGATTCAGATCGGTCATGTCGATCCAAATTTGGTTCGACCTACCAAACCGGAAGCTTCTCCCTCTACTTCCTTGCCCCATCCAAGTTTTCCCCTAAGCCGAACTGAAGCATGCTTCTCATGTCGAACCGGAACTACTGATGTTATAATTTGGTCTTTGGAACTCCAAACGACTCGAAACTTTTCCCAAGGTATATTGGGACCTTCCGTGTCATACCCATGAAGTATCACGCTAATTCGCGCTAACGTCGATCCAGACTAGGCCGAACCTAGTTAGGATGAACCAGATTAGGCTGCTTCTTCCAACTTCCTAATTCTCCAACCGTCGGCATTTTCATCCATTCTAGCATTCCTAGGCAAGATTGTAACATATAAAACATACTTGAACAACATTTAGTGTAAACAAAGTAAGGCAAAGCATCTAATATGTTAATACCCAACCTTCCCCCAAATTTCCAGGTTTAACAAACATTACCAAAATTTCCACAAATTTACATATGTGTGATAATATGATTAATCATGATTTATAGGTATCTCTCCATACTTTAAGAAGGTGATTAGAAGCTAATGCATTTTAATTATTGAGCAAAGATACTAATCACTCACCTTAAATACCCAAAACTTTGTTAGATCCAAGATGAATAGTGTTTGGCTTGGAAACCAAAGTGTTGCACCAACTCTTATCTTGATTTGATATTTATTCAACTTAATCTTCACTTAATGATGAGGTTTGGCTATTAAAGTAAGGTTTAGTGATGGATTAAGAGGGTGGACGCCATTAGTGGAGCTTACGATCTATGTTAGGAGCTATGAAGTGAATAGGAAAAGATTCTCCTATCAATCAACCCTCACAACCCTTAATTCTAGAAATGGGCCATGGACTCACTTCCTAATGATCCATCAAGTCCACTTAAGTTGTCTAAACATCCCTAAAAACTTATTTCATACATCCCTCCCAAATGGTAAGTCTGTTTGCTTAATGTGACCACTATACGGAATGAGAAACCATTATCGAGATTTAACGGAAGTGGTCTAAAATCTGGATTCCTTACCAGTCAGAAGTTATGGCCGAAACAAGATTGGCCAACAGTAAAATGGTCACATTAAAAATTTAGACAAAAATAGTGAAGGTAAGAAATGACCCCAATAGTCGCTTCCCAAAGTATATAACCGCATGACCTCGCATACAAATAATATAAATATTCTACAATCCTCCAATATTTAGAATACAGATCATTACAGAACACTGACGCGCCAATGAACTGGTCAAACAAATCATCAATCTGGGGAAGTGGGCAACGATTCTTCTTTGTAAGCTAGTTTAACTCTCTATAGTCCACACAAAGTCAAAGAGAACCATCCTATAGTCCATACAGAGTTGGGTAAAACCATCCACCTTCATAGCAAAGACGACTAATGTTCCCCACTCGAAGATAGTCTATCTGATACAAACCATAAACTCATCATGATTGGCTCCGTAGGTCACGAGGAATCCCAAGGGTCCAACCACTACATGTCACTAATCGAATGACCCTCTTCTCAGAGTCCAAGTTAACCCGTATATGGCTAGTCAATCCATCCCTATGATCACCCCATACCCCCAAGAATCTTGACACGTAGGCATCACAGTCAAACTCAGCGCATAATATCAAAATTTCATTCCCCTATAAATCATAAACAAATGTGCAGAACCACCCATGGGGTTTGAAACAACTATTGGATCATTTACTAAAGAAATATCCAAATGTAAACAATTGACTGAAGCGCTAGAGACAAAAGAATGAGATGCTACTGAGTCAAAGAGAGTACGAATGAGAAATTTGGAAATAGAAGATTTTCCTACCGCTGTCTGGCCTACCATTAGACGGAGCTGCCTCTAAGACCTATACCTAAGCCACCGTTGCACTAGCCTCATGCCTTTCTTCCGAGGATAGGCTCTATTAATATGTCCAGGCAGTCCATAATTATAGCACTTTCCTTTCATCGTAGTCTTCCTACAATCCTTGATGTAATGATCCATCAATACACATCAATAACACTTGATGTCCTTCTTGATCTTCCCTTTCTGAGGCTCTACAATATTCTTCTTGTTGCCATTCTTATCTTTCAACCAATTTTTACTCAAACTCACAAACTTGGAAACTTCCTCTTTACCATATTTAACATCTTCCTTCACGTCCTCATTTATAAGATCCATCTTCATTAGTGTAACACCCCAAAATTTGATACACTATAACCATACATGAAGATAATAAATTGGAGATAACTTAATTAAATATTCATAATTAAGTGGAGCCAACATCACTGTTGCATTCGTCTCGGAATTCTGGTTTAAATATACCCCATGTTTGCATAAACAAATAATGTATGAAGAAGTTATAGGCGTTAGAAGTTTGTATACATATAACAAGCTTATATATATAAATAAATTCAGCAAATCAAAATTTGCAGCGGGAAAACAGGGCGGGAAATCTACCCGTTAGGGGTCGACCCACACCCCTACGGGGTCGACCCTTGGGTCGAACCATACAAGGGTGTGTCGTCCTAGGGGTCGACCCACCCTGATCTGGTGTTCGACGACGAATATTATATGAATTAGAAATCTGTCACACGAAATATCGTGACAATAAACCGTAAGCGCACGACAATAATTGTTAGTACATGGCGAATACGAGTCGATCCGCATGGAAAGAAGTAATTTCAATCTTATTCAATCAAATTAAACCAAAATTCAGATTGATTTAACTAACAAAAACTAATTAACACTAGAACTAAGTTGAGAGAAATATGAAATGAAAGCAATTTAGAGGTAATCCCCTTTCATATTTATGCAAATTAACAAACATACGATATTTGATCTCCATTAAGTGACATAAATGAAACAATTAAACCACTTATGATTCTCATGAAAATGAAACTAAAGCAAAAAACTATTTTAAGTATGGCTTATGAATAATTAATAGAACTATAAACCATTAAATTTTATTCTTACTTTCATTTCAAAATCAATAACTGCTTAGCAAATATTGATGTAATTTGTGTTTACATTGATTAAGCATAGCCTATTTTGTTTTAACCAACGTAGACTATTAAAATCACTTACATCAACATCCACTAACATGAAACACAAATTAGAGATCACAAATCATACAAATGTTGAACTTACATAAAGTTAAAGAGATTCATTACCCCTAAATCAAAGGGATTAGCTACTCATATATGTTACCGAATCAACACATACAAGTTTCAACATAAATATGAACAAAACAAAAGAATGAACTAATTAACAACAACAAAATAGATCTAAACTACTTGCATAATGCTAAACTACACTAATGCATAAAGTAAATAACAAGAATTAAATGACAAAGAAATAAAACTGCATTAAACTGAGATTACATAAGAGAAATGGCTAAGAAGCCATGGAAGAAAAATAGAGGTTTTGATTTCAGCCTCCACTCTAAACTAAATAAAATCCAAGATCCTTTTTACATCAACATATAGGGGTTATTTATACATGAGTAAAACCCTAATTCACTTTTAGCGTGCTACTAAGAATGCCTTTCAGGAAGTGTGGCCACCAAGTAATCATCAAGCTATAATTAATCCATCATCAAATTTTCCTAAAGCTTTAACATCCACTTAATTGTCCATTTTCTTCTATGTGTAGTAAGTGGAAAGGTAGGCGGGGTCCTCCATGATCATGTATGAGAATTATTTCCTCTTCATTCCTTTGTATGCATATAAATATTTATGAAGCTCTCTTCCAAACGCATCAAATGTCTACAAAAACAATGAAAAATGTCCAAGTAAAAATTCTCAAAATAACTTAAGCACAAAAATGACCATTTTTCCTTTGTATGATGATGAATGTATGATATTTTGAAATCAATTGAATTATGGTTTAAACGTGATATAATACCCATACATGACATTTACTTAAACTAAACAAGGATAAATATATGAATATAAATATGCATTTTGTACATGCACATCAAATACCCTCACACTTATCTTTTTATTCATCCTCGAATAAACTGAAAAACTAAGATAAATCCATTTTCGTAAGGAGAACGATTGCATTGAGCATATGCAACAAGCTGTTAAACCACTGGGTGTCCCTAGTAGGACGAGTGTTGTCTCGTGAGGGTTTTCAGCGGATACTACCCACAAAATCCAAAAGCAATAAGTATGTACAAAATGCAAAATTCGAAAATATTTACAATATGAATGCAAGTTTTTAAAGGAATATTTACAAATGGATAATTTACTTTTAAATTTTACACGAATGAGTTGACACAAATTCGGGTCATCACTATGAAATTCAAGTCTGTTACTAATCAAAACTTCAAACAAAAGTCATGTTATCGTCACAAACTCCTCCAGCTTGGCTAGTTGTTTTGGTAGAAACATAGTGTAAATATGAAATGAATTCTATAATCGATATCAACAGTCGTAAAACGGCATCTCAACTTCCTTTTTGTTAACAAGTTAGGTCAAATAAGTGAAGAGTGTTCTTGGATTTTAAGTGCTAACTCTCTCTTTTTGTTACAAAATTTTCACATTATTATTATTATTTACAAATACCTTGGTATACCACCCCTGCACTGCATTACGACTTACGCGAGGGTCAATAATCCTAAGGTGTCCAACTCATAAAATGAGACCAAGGTATACCGACGCTGATTTTGTCAACAAGATGTCGGAAAGAGCTTGGCGGGTTTGCACACCAACGCTAGATGTACTATAAATATTAGATATCCTTGGATTATTATATATATACACTTCTTTTTTTTCTCTTCTTTTTTTAATATAAGAGAGAGAGAGAGATAAGCGAGAATATCTTAGCACAACTTCACTTAAAAGATCTAAAATGTTATCGCAAGTAGTCTAAATCAACCATTCATTTAATCGGATTACAATTCAGAAAACATTTCATACTCATCACCTATAAATCTCACTATATACCAGTTACACAAAATTTGCTCATAATTCAAACTTTCCTTTCGTTATTTGTTAAAAGAAGTAAATCTCAAACATTTTAATCGAACGACCAAAATTGTATGCTAACTCCATCATGTCTTATTTAAAAGTAAACAGAAATGCGAAATTCTTTTTTTTTTTTTTTGAATGAAAAAAAAAATGCTATGCAAAACCAAAATAAATATGAAACTCCCCTCACACATAATTTGGACTGTGTCCCCACAGTCAACCCAAATGGAAAGAAAATGAAATTTTTGAAAATATGACTTATAATTACAAGAAAAGAAAAAACTTCTAGTATATCAGAAAGTATATTGACAAGAAGTAAATGAAACAGTCTTCTAAAGACGGATTCATTTGTCTCTTCAAGTATGAGAGACACGGCTCAAGCTCGAAAAACCAAATCGTAAAAGATTTCGAATTTGAACGTGTATTTGGAAAAACAGATGTCGTTTTATTAAAAATTGATTGAGTTGCTTTATTTTCGATGATTTTTAGGGTAGATTGAATAAATGGTCGAAATTCATGTTTAAATTCACCAATTTGAATTTCAAATTTATCATTGCAAATTTGTTCAAAAATATTGATTTCAAAATCCAAATGGTGATTAAAATCTACCTCATTAAACTTCAACTCATTTTCGGAATGTCCAAAAAATTTATGTTCATCAAATTCGTCTTCCTTTGGTGAATTGTCAACAACTTCAATGCATATATCATTTTCAAAATCCAAAGTTGTTGTTTGAAAGTCGTTATTTTCAGAAAAACGGAATATCGAATTTGAGATCTGGGTCCACCCTCTCAAAAGAATTGAAATCCAACTCAATTACCGTGTTTTCAACAACTTCGTTAAGATTATTATTTCCATTTTCAAAAGCTGTTATTTGAAAATCATAAATTTTGGTAAAATATGGATTATCACTTGAATCATCACACGTTCGGTTTTGATTATTTTGTTTTTCACGAAAATTCAAGTAGTCTTGAAACAACAAATTCGTGTGATTATCGTGAATTTCATTCATTTGCTAAACAAAATCAAATTTATAATTATTTACATGAGAATTTTCAATTTGAAATTGCTGAGAACAAAAAATTTCAGTGGCACCACAATTGAAATTATATCCATTGCCAAAATCATTTGAAAAGTTTTCACATTTCAATTTTGAATTTGCAATTCATTTTGGAGTTCGAAATTGGATTGACAAGGGTTATAATCAAAATCATTTGAATTTGAAGTTGAATTTGAAGTTGAATTTGAATTTTGATTATTTTGAAAACTTTGACTCAAATTGTTGCACAAGTGTGAATTACACCATTCATTTATTCTTTGATTTTGTTGTGTGCTCATTTCAAGTAAAGATTCAATACTTGTTTCAAGATTTGAGGGTTGGTCGTGATTTTGAAAATTTTGTGGTGCAAAATCAGGATTATTTTGAAAATTTTGAAAAATTCAGGGTGTAAAATCCACATTGTTTGTACAATAGTTGTTATTAAAATATCCATATGAATTTGATGTAATATTATATAAATTATGTTGATTTTCACAACTATCGTAAAATCCGTAGAAATTGGGGCATTTTCAAGAAAGCCCTTTTTTATTTGGTATGAGAAAAAGAATTATTCACAAAACAAAATTGTTTTTTTTTAAGATTTTTATGTTTTTGTTTTTTTACATATGCATGAACCTAATGGAACTATATGAATGCAAACTAATTATTTACGAATTTTCTAAAATTATATAATGATGGTTAGATTAATTTCAACAAAAGATTTCTCAGCCAGTTAACGGACAGGTGTTATCGGTGCACCAGGAATCACCCTAACAATGCAGCCGAAGGTTTAAGTACCTTCAGAGGAACAACTGATATAATATTTACGAATCACTGCAATATTTGTAAACAGTTATTACTCTGTCATAGTCCAGACACCGAGAAATAATTCATTAGAAATGAACCAATTTGTCAAAATATAATGATGTCCTTAGAAAATAAAAATAAGACGAGATGTACGCAATACAAAAATTAAACGTGTATTAACAATGCACCTACGAATGAATTTTTATTTTGTTTTTGGAATTTTTTTATGTGAATGAAAATGTAAGCAACAACAACGCCGTGAAATAAAAACAAGGGAGAAGAGCACAATACCAGAGCGTGCAGATTTTTATTAGCAATTTTTTTTAACCAAGCGCAAGCACAGCGTAGCAAATCCAAGCAAGCAATTCCTCTTCTGAAACCTAAAAAGAGTTGAAGACAAGCAATATTTTTTTAAAAAGTAAAAGAAAAGAGAAGAAGCAAATTTCCTAGAATTACTCAACCCTTAAAATGAATTTCCAAACCAAATGAAAACAACTCAAACCAATAGTCGGCCAACTTATAATACACACTCTTCTTCTTCTTTTATTCAAACCATCAAAGTCCCAAATGGGACGAGCTAGGCCCAACCAAAATACTAAGAGGGTAAGCCACCCTTTCACAACATAATTTCAGAACAAAACAAATTCCAGATATTCATAAATAGAAGAAAACACACACTCCAGAAACGCAGAAAAATATCCCTATCCGAAATATTCAAAATCAAAATTACAATCCAAATCCAAAACACAATTCTGTGATGGATTAACGGAGGGAATTGGAATATGAGATAGTGGTTTCAGGTGAAGGCGGTTTCGGTTGTTCAATTTGGGGATGTTTCGAATTGGAGATGAGGTGCCGTTGAGTTGAAGTTAGGGGTTCAGTTGTGATTCTATTTCGAATTCGTCAATGGATTTCAGTCGAGATGGGAATTGGAGATGTTTCGAATTCCAGATGTTGTTGCACTTGATGAGTGATGGCTCGAGTTTGTCAATGGATTTCAGCGATTCTGTTTGGTTTTTGGTCGGTCTTAGTGTAAGCTGATTGTGAGCTGAATAACGGATTTCAGATCGGATTTCACACAAAAATCATTTGCTGAAGTGAAGGACTGTGGATGCTAATGGTATTGGTACAGTATAGGAGTTGAATGGTTATGTATTGCAGGAGATTGCTGGACTTTATTTTGAAGTCAGGTAGTCACTGCACTTTTTTTAAGGAGAATAAACAAGAAAATTAACTTGAAGAATAAAATCAAAATCAAATTCTTTCCTCGACAACGACGCCAAAGACTTGTTCAACAAAGAATATTCTATGAATTAGAAATCCATCGCATGAAATATCGTGATAATAAATTGCAAGCACACAGCATACAATTGCTAGTATGTGGCGAATACGAGTCAATCCATAGGGAAATAAGTAATTCAATCTTATTCAATCAAATTAAACCAAAATTCAGATTGATTTGACTAACAAAAATTAATTAACACTAGAATTAAGTTGAGAGCTAAATATGAAATAAAAGTGATTTAGAGGTAAATCTCCTCTCATATTTATGCAAATTAACAAGTACGATCTATGATCTCCATTAAGTGACATAAATGCAATATTTAAACCACTTATGATTCTCATGAAAATGAAACTTAAACAAAATCCCATTTTAAGTATGACTTATGAGAAATTAATAGAACTATAAACCATCAAATTTTATTCTTACTTTCATTCAAAATCAATAACCATTTAGCAAATATTGATGTAATTTATGTTTACATTGACCAAGCATAGTCTGTTTTGTTGTCAACAAACGTAGACTATCAAAATCGCTTGTATAAACTTAAATCGACATCCACTAACATGAAGCACTTAGAGATCACAAATCATACAAATGTTGAACTTACATAAAGTTAGAGAGCTTCATTACCCCCAAATCAAAGTGATTAGCTACTCATACGTGTTATCGAATCGATACATGTAAGTTTCAACATAGATATGAACAAAACAAAAGAAAGAACTAATTAACAACAACAAAAATAGATCTAAACTACTTGCATAAAACTAAACTACACCAATGCATAAAGTAAATAACAAGAATTAAATGACAAAGAAATAAAATTGCATTAAACTGAGATTACATAAGAGAAATGGCTAAGAAGCCATGGAAGAAAAATAGAGGTTTTGATTTCAGCCTCCACTCTAAACTAAATAAAATCCAAGATCCTTTTTACGTCAACATACGGGGGTTATTTATACATGAGTAAAACCCTAATTCACTTTTAGCGTGCTACCAAGAATGCCCTTCAGGAAGTGTGGCCACCAAGTAATCATCAAGCTATAATTAATCCATCGTCAAATTTGCCTGAAGCTTTAACGTCCACTTAATTGTCCATTTGCTTATAAGTGTAGTAAGTGGAAAGGTAGGCGGGGTCCTCCATGATCATGTATGAGAATTATTTCTTCTTCATTCCTTTGTATGCATATAAATCTTTATGAAGCTCTCTTCTAAATGCACCAAATGTCTACACAAAAACAATGAAAAATGTCCAAGTAAAAATTATCAAAATAACTTAAGCACAAAAATGATCATTTTTCCTTTGTATGATTATGAATGTATGATATTTTGAAATCAATTGAATTATGGTTTAAACACGATAAAACAGCCACGTATGACATTTATTTAAACTAAACAAGGATAAATACGTGAATATAAATGTGCATTTTTACGTGCACATCATCTGAGCAGGTTCATTCGGCAAATCTGGACTATTTTTCAAACCACATTCGTTGCTGACTCAATGCTGCGTGTGCAAGAGCACTTATAAATAGGCTAGCAGAGCCTAGCCTAAATCTCATATTTTCTGAGAGGCTATTTAGACCCTGCCATTCTTCTGTTTCCTCAAATCTCTTCAGAAAATAGAAAAATTATTATTAGGAAATTCTGATTCAAGATCTAGAGGAAAAGAATGTATATTTACAAAAAGGATGTTCAGAATTCTGTTCGAAGTGAGGTAAATTCTTGGATCTAGTAATTTAGATTTATCTTCTTTTCCCCTTTTTATTTCAGTTTGAGAAGTGCGAATCCATGGTTATTTCGATTCTAGATTTAGTTAGGAGGGCCATGGAATGCCAGGTCTTGACCAGATTCTTGAATTAGAAAGCTATTAGGAGAGTGGATTTAATTTATACCTTTTTGATTATGGTATATCTATCGTTTTACATTCCCCGTTAATATGTATAATAAATCTACTTTAATGTTTAACCTACTGTAATTTGCTGAAATAATTAATCTGTTGAACTGTAAACCAACTGAAATGTTTAATCTACTGAATTGATTAACCTGCTGAAATAATTAACGTGCTGAAATCTATTGAAATTAAGTACTGTGGAATATGATTGGAAATCTGGGGTTATATGAACACGTAAATCTGTAGGCTTAATTCAAGACTGAGTGGAACATGTCGATGAAACTGTAAGTAACCTATGGAAAATGTTAAATCTATGGGGTTAAGTAAATCTATTTAATCTGTTGGGGTTATATGAACCTGTTAACCTGTAATACTTAATATGTTTTACCTGTTGGGGTTATATAAAAGCCTATTTCCATTAATCACCTGTTTGAATTGGGAATTTCTGTGAACATTGTAATTATGAAATTTACAGTGAACATTTCTTAAGAATATTATTGTGCCAAAAGATTGTAAATAAGAGTTACAGTAAAAATTGGAAGAATGAATATGCCTAAATTTACAGTAAATGGAAAATTGTAATTGCACTTAGGCACAAGGTTAAATTGAACTTGCGGTAATAGTCTGCTTGATACTGCCCGGCAAATCCAGCATCCACAAGTGGTTAATTTAATGTGAGAGGTCTGGTGCGTAAACATACATATAACGGTTCTAAGACTCGAGGTTAAGTCCAACTTATGGTAGAACTCTGCCCGGAACTGTCTGGCAAATCCAGCATCCATAAGTGGTCGGCTTAATGTGAGAGGTCTCGTGCACAAACATATATATGTATATTTGTATATAATAGAGTAGAAATAAATTGCATTGATTGTAATTAATGGAATGAAGGAAAGTTACAACAGTAAAAGAATTGGAATGAACAAGGAATGATATTAATCTATTATGAATAAACCTGAATAAACGATAGGGGGAATGAGATAACTTATGTAATGAGATAAGTTGTACTTAATCATTAATTAAGTCATCTTTAAATCTGGAATCCTGAAACCTGTTGTTTGTAATAAGTAGAGAAAAGAAGGGAAAACTTATGAAATACAATAAGTTGTACTTAGTTATAAATTAATTTGTAAGCCTGAGCATTTGAATCATGTTGATAAGAAGAACTTGTTGTCTGAAAACTTGAGATTCTGAAATCTGCTGATAAGAATGACATGTTAAAGTTTTATTAATGAAATTAAATAGGGTAAGTTATATAACCGAAATTAATAAGCAAGAAGAACTTGGAAACCTGAATAAGAAGTCAATATAAATCGAAATAACCAAGTTAACTGGAAATCTGATGAGGTAGAGCAAGCGTGTAAGTAAACGTTTAGACATAGGGTCTGATAACACATTAACCAGATGCGCTTGGACCAGTCTGTACTCTGAAGGTGAATAACCCAACGGGGTAGATCATCGTGGTGTCATAAGACTTGAGGGGAGTGCATGTCCATCTGATTATTCTGCATGTTCTGCATGTTGTTATGCTGATATTCTGTTACTGGAAGGGGAAGCACACGGCTTCCTGGGATGCATAGGGTACTCCTGGTAGTCCTCTATGAGGTGACAGCATTTATGTTGTGCTCGCAGAGGTTGGGTCTGCGCGTTACTACCCGATGAGTATACCTTTACTGCCACAATAGGTGGCAGTTAGAAAGCTGCAGGGTGACATAGGTGATTCCTTGTGACTATGTGGGTAATGACCATCTCATTTATTTTCTTTAGGCGGGTCTAAACATCGGATTGATAGTAATCGTCGGGTACCGGTCACCGACAGTCAACGTGATGCATGATGCGTGATGCGGAAAGATGGGGAGTTAAACCTACAGATCATCGACCTTTCACTATCAAGGCTTTGGTTGCGGGATATGCCAATTAGGATGTTGTTTTTTGGGCTACGTCACTAGATCTCATCTGTTTGTCTTTCTCTAGCAGAGGGAGGGGTCTGGTGGGACCATCGCCACCATGAAAATGCAGAAATAGCATCTGTGTATATTGATATCTGAAAAGGCTCCCGATCGAGTTCCGTGTTTCCGATACAGCCCTTTTACAGAACTCGGTGCACGGTAGATAATACGTGCGGATACAAGCATACTGTTTGCGGATGGTATATGGTAAAGGTTAAGGCATCGAGTACGATTGACGATATATACGTGAGAAATTCTAGATACATGCATGTCTGCCATGTGTGGTGTATGGTACACTCTAGGGCATTGCTCTGTGATGGAATCTAATTCGATCGAAGGTGGCAGTCCATACGCTTACGTAGCATGGCGATGGCGGTTCTATGCGGAATGTAGCATTGTTATACAGAGGTCCGTACATCGTTCCGGCGTAGGATGAGGGACTGCGTATATTTCTATAGCGTTACGGCGGAGACCGTGTGAGTGGGGTACCATGGGGTGTACCTTAACGTTGGGGTAGCTACATATATACTGTATTAGGTTAATCAACTGGGAAGTGGATGGGTACGATGTGTGTGTAAGCCTTGAGTGCTGTCAACCCAAATAACCTAATAAATAGGAAAATGTAACTGAACAGTATAAGTAGGGTTATCCAAAATGTGTAGTTTAAGTGCAGTCACCATAACTTGTGTTCTGACCCCCTCTTCATAACGTACTCGCAGGTTATATTTGTGGCGGAGATATGATAGCTTTGGATACTGGTTAGGTAGTATAATTATCCGGGTAAGGCTATATTTGATTATATTATATTTTATTCCATCCTGCTGTGAGATGTTTTCTGAGCTCTCATATGTTCATTATCTCTATCTTTTCTGCAGGATACCAGACAAACCAACGCGGGTTTCATTAGATTAGAATTTTAAAAAACAATCGATTGAAATCAGGTTGTTACATTTGGTATCAGATTTAGGTTTAGGATTCCTGTATGGATAATGAGTGAACATATTTGTATTTATTTAATATAAATATTATATATATACATCTAGTTCCATAGAGGAACCCACTATATAAAGAAAACATAATGTTGTAAAAGTTGGGATATCTGTTTTGTACACTAAAGGAATGAACATGGAAATCTGAGACCATTAGGTAATTTGGGTGGGAAGTGTACAATATACTTTGTATAGAAAAAAGGTGTTAGACCAAAAAATGTTCCTAACATCCAATTGATTACATTTTGCAGGGAATAATGAGGAATCATGAACTAAAAGCAAGAAAAATCAGTCAACACACGAAATTTATAGTGGTTCGGCGTTAATGAGCCTACGTCCACTTCATAGTTTCTCATTTCATTCCAGAATTACAATTACAATGAATATTGACACTTAATCACTCAAATACAATGAATAATTCTCTCCGAATTCATTGATTTTCATTGGAGAAGAAGGTGGTTATTGATGGGGGAATTCGGCTATGGCTACCATGAATGAATGAAATGCCAAAAGTCCCCTGAAATCTCCATGAAATGTTGTATTTATAGGTGAATGGAGGCTGCTCCTGGGATCGGTTCGGGTGTGACGTGGCAGCCATCCAGCGGGTCATGGAGAAATAGTGGGAGACGTGGAGAAACGGTTTCCATATCATGGGCTGCCACGTGTAAGTAGATCTGAATGATAAGCCTAGAAAATAGGAACACGTTGAGGAGTGGTGCAACTTCAGGCGGTTCGGGTAGAGGGTACTCTGATCCGATCCAGAGAGGGGGATCCGATCTGATCCAAAAGGAGGGATCTGATCCGATCCGAAGGGGGGATCCGATCCGGTGACATTTGCATGAATAATTCAAGTTTTGCAGCTTTCTATCACTCCACTCAAGTGATCGCCAATCAATGTAAGTTCGTACCCAAGTCCCTGGCTTTGGTAGCCTGGTTTCAAAGAAGGCTAACATTTTGCCCCCCAAAGTACATCTTATTGCAGATGAGATGTGCTTTGAATAAGTCGAGCTAAATCTTTTTGGAACGTCATCCACCCTTGAGGAGGTTTTATCAGATTGTTGCATTACTTCCATGGGCGCTAGCCAGGCCAAATTCTATGGAAGGAGTAGTTGAAATGATGAGGTAACTGTTTTAAACCTCGTCGAATTAAGAGATTTTAACTCTTTCAACAAAAAGTCATATAGGATTGCTGGCTCCCATGCATGCGATCATGCCCTCATAGGTCGTTGCCAAATGGGGTCGTCTTCCTACACAAACCAAAAGTATTGTAAAATTATACCTTCTTTTGCATACGAGCAAATGTATGAAGTAGTCTTCCAAGTCATGTGGTAGTATAAGAATCTTCGGGCTCTGAGCTGGGATTTTCAGAGAACACCTCGGAATTGGCATAGGAATTTGTCATTTGTGCTTGGATTTGGACTATCTCGATATCAAATATTAATCTAGGGCTCCACGATCACATTGAATCGTAACATTGAGGAATCTGAAAGCGACAATCACACCAGATCATGTTAATAGAAAATTAAAAACCAATGGTCGCGTCAGACCGTATTGGGAAAAATCCATGACCGCTCCGGATGGTTTTATAATCCCGTGATCACATATGAGTCAGTTCGAGATATTGTTGAAAACATGCAAGCCAATGGCTAGTAGGATCATCATAGTCATATGACAGCAGGGTAGTTTATCACACTGTCCATAATGTAGTGGTGGATCAAGTCTTTGGATTCATGGCAGACCCGTTTGTCGGCTCACTTTGACGGTCAAGACGAATCATGTCATACTCTAGAGATATAGTGTATATGTTCTAAATCACGCATCAAGTTAGGATCATATTCAAAATCAGTTTGTGATTTGAAGCTCATGCTCCTAGCATCAGTAGAGGATGAACGAGTTGGTGCTTATGCCCCCAAGCATCGGTGGGGGCATGGCCAAGTCCATCGGGCATCCATTCTTCTAACCTTTATACTTTCTATTGTCGCATTGGGTTAGAGCTGCAGGTTCAACAATCTTAGACAACCCGTGTCGTTCTATACTCTTTCTCAAGTCGTCAAGGGTTGGAGTTGTGTATGTGAATGGTTGAATTACATTCGCGTCGGGGTCATCCTATTTGTTTAGTCAAAAAGCAGTGATCGCCTCATTGAGTATCAGCTAACTTAGATACTCTCCTCACATCTGCCATAGAGTCGAGCAAGCTCGTCAATCTTGCAATCGAGCGAACATCATTAATCAGTTATTCGAGCTCCTTTACTCATGCTTTGGCACAATCAGAAATATCCATCATAGTCTTGTTGGGTCTATCTCTCATGCTTGGTTCCATTGAGCTTAACAGTCAAAATTGAGGGCTTGATTAATGAAATTGATCCTTTCCGAAATTGTACATTTATGCTAGTCTTTTCCGGGGCTTTTCTTTTCTCTTTATCATTTCAAGAGTCAAATGGTGCTCCATTTTGTCGAGAAGACATTGAGATCATCCATTTCAACATTAGCACCCTCTTATTGCATGAATCTGTCTGTCTTAGGATATATCCAATGTTTCCATGAAAATATCATGTAGAGAGATACTGAGATTTGTTTCAAAGGTGAATCGGCCAAGTCCTCTTTGTGGGTCTCGATGCAGAAAGATTTTGAAGCTTGAGATATCCATAATACCAAATACTACTGCAATCAACACCATATATGGTCCAGGTCGATTTACCGATGCCACTGGGGCGTTGAATCTTTCAAAGGAATGCATGTAGGGTCTCGTCGGAGCTCTGTTAAAGCATCAATTAATGTTGGCATTCTGGCACTCGTCTTTGAGAAGTTGTCGCCAATTGTCCAATTTAGCGTTGGTGCCCCCGGTATGAAGTCTTGAAGTGGGTGGAAGCCAGTCTCTGGCTTCTTGGTTGCGCATATGTAATAGCTGTCAATTAGGCTTCTGTCTTTTAATTCTGGATGGTTATCCGCTACTCGGATGTATGCAGGTTGTTCTTGAGGATTCATTCTTCCGGTTATAGTCTAGGATCTTGTGGAACTCCGATAATAATAAATGTGTCTAAAGTTGGCGGATAGTCAAATTATGTTGCTCGAAGCTCGTATCTTGTACTCCCCATCCACGGGGATTTTACTAAACGGTAATCATCAAATCCACATATTCTCTAAATTCGTACTCCCTCATCAAGCTGTGAGTTAAAGTTTGATACAAAATGATTTGTTCGTGTTCAACTCATGTTAGTCTTTGATCTCCCATCCAAGATCTGAGGTTCGAAGTCGGGTGGCAATAAAGTCAGTTTATAGCTGTCTCAAATGCTCTCATTTGCCCCCTACATGGGGAGCCTCATGTTGGGGTTGAGCTAGATTTTAAACATCCGTCTGAATTAGAGCAAAGGTTGTTCAGGTTCCGTTTAAGTTTTCAGTGGCTCTTACATATCCGTAGTTTTCATCTAAAATGTTAGTCGAAAGTTGCATGCTACAAATGCCTGGGAGGAGGTTGGTTGCATCTTGTTTCATTAAAGACGACTATGCCAACTTTTCCTAGGGTCTCATATGATCCAGACCACAGTGCAGGGAGTGTTTGAGCCAAGTTCATTGTCGCTTGAATTCCCACGGTGCTCGCTCCAGTGAGTAAGTCGTAATTACTCGGCCTTCCAACTATCCAAGCAAAGAAGTTATCCATCACTTTATGTCATTTCTGGAGAAGTTCATCTCGCTGAGCCATCTGAGTTCTCAAATCAGCAAGGGTACCATCCACTTTATATCTAGCTTGACATGCTGAGGGATCATCGCAAGAAGAAATCTGCTGACTTCCTTCGTTCCTAGCGCCTTCTGCACAAATATCCTCAGCACGGAAGAAATTTCTATCTTCCTTCTTCTTAGCCTTTGAGTCTGAGTGCCAGGAAATTCGCCTCCTCGTAAGTTAGAAGTCAAAGTAATGGCGTCCCCCTTTATATGGGGTCTTTCAACCGGGAAGTCGGCCGGGACTAGCAAATGGACGTTCACTCTGCATCCATTCCGTGATCCTCAAGCATCCTGTCAAGATCGAGGTATAAGTTAGACACAAGCATATAAATTATGCCATTTGTAAATATTTTCAACAATGTGGCCCCAGTCCAGGGGTAACGGTGAAAGATCGGTAGTTGTATCACGTCCCATTCAAATTTAGACATGGATGCATGGAAAAGAGACATTGCTTTCAAATCTTATGTGATTGATTTATCCAAGTGCACAAGTTATCGCATTTTCCATTCAGTGTATTCATGAGGTGGCACTTGTCGATGCACTTGGGTTATGGCCAGTCACATGTGGGTGTGTATGCTGATTCAATATATCACTCTTAGGGCCTCCTTTTGGTCGTTGACTTAAGTCGTGTGACACGTCATTAAACAATTCACTCTCAAGGCCTCCTTTCGGTCGTCGCCTTGAGTTGCATGAGAAATTTAGCATTGGGCATCAGCAAATCAGCCTTCTAGACGTGGCCCTTTGTTTGTTTTCTACTGGCCTGCTGCGGTTGTCGCGAGTGTAGCCCTCGCATTCTTGTCCTGTTATCTTGTACAAGCCTGCACTCTGTAAACAAAGTGAATCTCTAAGTAATAGGTAATAAAGCACATCACAATCAAGTAAGGGTTCCAATTCAGAACCCCTATAATCAAATAATATCTAGAAGATCATATAGTATTTATATAAGGGGGAGATGTGTGTGTGTCCCCAATCAAACATGAATAAAGTGCCTAGTCAGGGCTTGTTCGACATTATGTTGCCCCCAATCCTTCCGTGGGGGTGTCTGCTCGGCTTTCAATCTTATCCCCAATCCTTCAGTGGGGTAGGAGCCTGTTGTCTTTGGTGCTTAATCTTAGCACCTTTATACTCTCCTGACGTATGCCCAAGTTAGAGTGTAATCAAGGCGGTCTTTAATCGTGGTGCACCATCACGCCTTGAGGACGTCATTTTCCCAACCTTTATACTCTCTCCCGAATCATGAGAGTTAAAGTTAATCAGGCGAATGATCATGTCATTAGCCCCGGCTTTCCTTCTACACTCTATTTCCAAGAGTGGGAGTCCACCGTGTCGAGTGTCGTTCTCAAACTCGGTTTTAGTCCTTACTCCATGCTTCACTCTGGAAGATGGAGTTTTTCCGGGCAAGCGGTCGGATCACACTCGCCGAGGCGCTACCTCATGATCCCTGATTCATGGGTAAAGGTGGCCATTTGAAATAATCAAGTCTCTCTCGTCCCGTCGACTCATGGGATGGAGTTTGGTCGGACATTGTAGTACCTTCCTTTAAACGCTCTCTCAAATCATGAGAGTTAGTGTCATGAATCGATTGGTCTTTAATCCTGGGGTTCCCCTCACACTCTTCCTAGGTTCATACATCTATCCAAGCTCTGAGGATTAGAGTTAGTTGGGCAAACAGTCAGAAAATGTTTGCCAAGGCTCTGCGTTCCTCCGATCAATCCATGTGTGGAGTGATTGGCACTGAACTTTGGATACCTTCATCATTCATATCCCATGAGTTAGTTATGTCAATAACTCGGGAAGCATGTAAGAGTAAATTGCATGATTGAAAAGTAAGCATATCTAGGGGTAGTGCTGCCTCCTTTATTTGGACTCATGTAATCTGGTGGCGTCAAATTTATGATCGAGCCATGTAGACGATCGAACTGCATCCATCTGAAATCAGATTCCAACTTTGAAATGCAAAAGCCAATGCATAATTATCTTTAGCTCTGCCACGTATGAGCCTAGGAGTGGATGGTCATCTCAGATCCACCTTGAGCTATACAACCTCTTTCAGGCGGGGGGCATGGCTTTGTAAATGAGCGGTTCAGTCAAGCTTGTCATGGTATTGATCCATAATTCTATATGTGGTTGTTAGATGTCTGATCGGTATCAAATCCTAGGTACCTACACCATCCACACATTAATTCATCTGAGTTAAATAAATCAATAACTCATAAAGCATGCAAATATAAGAGTTATGGTTAAAGGGTAATCCTGTTAAAGGAATGAATACAATTCTATGCGAAAATGGCATTGTATGCTCTTTGCAGGTCTATTTTGCCTCGACAATATCCGTCGGAGATGGCTGCCCAAATCTTTAGCTGGTGATGAACATTTTTTCAAAACGTCGTGGGATGCCGGTCCCAAGAATGAACAGACCTTGATTGGGGTCTGGGAGCGACGAAGGCAGTTAAGTAAATACTACAAGGAAATGACGAGGTCGCATCTCCTTTAAATCGCCTTCTTACCCCCTTGCTAAGGGCAAGGATTGAGTGTCAAGGAGTCATGTCTGTACGCTAATGGTAGCACATCATCATATTGGTGTTAGGACGGTAGTTGGCAGGAGAACAATGGATCTATGATTAGAGAAGCTTTGCACTCTCCATGCTATGAAGTAGGACATGGCTAAAAATGGGTCCATGCTTACAGAAGCTTAGCCCCTTCCACGTCACGAAGTTGGTGCGGGAGCCATAAGGATAAACATGCCTCATTTGGATGTACATATGCCTTCGATCCGGCGCCGGGGATAAAAGCTTATACACAAACAATCAATCAACATCCAGGCTTAAGTGTTCCAAACCCTTAACTCACCACTCTTCGGGAAAGACTGAGGCAATCAGTCATGTAGGCTTATGATGCATCAACATTGAATTAGATGATGTAATCACGATCAATCCACGCTTGAATCTCCTATTGCCCCCAGCATCAGGGGGATGAGTTACTTGGTAGATAATCGATCAATGAAGTGGAATTGTGAATCTTCACTTTCTAACAACAAGACATCTTTTGTCAGAAGCTTCATTCGTGTACATCTCCCATCTAGTGGGAAGCTGATGAGTGCTTTTGTCTAATCATTCAGGATGGTGTATTTGGCAATAGGACTCATTGCTGTCAATCTTAGGACAACCTTCCTAGGGAAATAAGCAATGTTGCTTTGCTTGTCATGTCTTAAGGCATAACGAATGATGGTACGCCCTTCACTTCTCCTTGTTGGAAACATTCCGTGCTGCAGGAAGTTTCTAAAGGGAGTTGTCCATGACTATCTTAAGAATTCAGTCTCCAATATTGGATCAACTTCCGAGTGTCTCGATCGGATCATCTCTATCTCTTCCGGATTATCGGAACTTGCCCGGCTGGCCAGATTATCCCCTTTTTGATTTTCTGTATGCGGAATATAAGATATGTTGTAATGTTCCCATCCATCCAACAACTCTTCTACCCATTCTAGGTAAGCTGCAAATCATAGTCCATTCATCTGGAATGTCCTTCGAATCAGTATAACTCCAATGCCAGACTGTTGATTGTTCTTTTCACCGTCTATATACAACCTCCGGGTGCTTGGTTTTCATCTTTCATTTTGAGGGGCTATCTTCTTCATCTAACACATCCTCTTTAGGAATAGCCAATCAGTGATGAAGTCGGCTAATGCTTGCCCACGTATGGATTTCTTCAGGAGGGAATTGAGATCAAACTGGTTCAGCCCAATGTTCCATTCAAGCAATCATCTGAATGTCGCATGTCGCTGTAGGACCTGCTGTAGTGCATAATCAGTGTGTATCACAACCAGATGAACTTGGAAATAGTGGCAGAGTTTTCTCGAAGCAATCAAAAAACTGTAAGCGAGCATTTCAATCTTTGGGTAGTTGCTTCATTAGATGTTGCCTTCTTGCATCCTAAATTTTCATCTTCTCTGAGATCTATGTCTTCGGGCAGGTCATCGGGCAACTCTTTATGTGATGTTTCCTTTACTATGTCGATGCCTCCTTCACACTCCATCTCATCAGTACGGGAAGCGTATTTGGGTTCCATATCTGATGTGTAGCATATTCCATTTAGGCAAATAGCAGGATCTACTAGTAACTTAGTCACCATGGACCATTCCCACTCCAGCTTCAATTGGGAATTTTAGCAATAGTCATTAGGCTACAATGTAATTCTGAATTCTGTTGAGCTGGTCTGTCTAGACCTTGATCGGATAAGCTTGAATACGACAGCATAGTCTGCGAGACTTTAAGTAATATTCGCGTGCTATGTCATAATGTAAATAAGAAGTAGAGAGCTAATGGTTGATTCATATTTGCTTTAATCTCGAGGTCTCATCACTTGACCAAGGTTGTATGGTGGCTGGTGAGCAGTCAAGTTGTTATAATCCGGGAAAGAATCCGTAGGTCCAATCATGGCATATGGTCGTTCAACTAGTACCTAACTCTGGGCACTAAAGTATGTTGACCTAACCGTTATTCGATGGAAATCAGTCTTCCTCGATGCAGTTGACAGAAAATAGCCATTGCAAAGGTTCGCCAAGTTCTTCGGAAGGTGAACCACAGAACATATTTCGTTGATCACATCATACAGTTGAAGTCTAACTTTGGGATGTTGAGATCCTTAGTTGCTTTCTGGTATCCCCTTATTGACAATCATGGTCACTAAGATCATAGGAATTATCTTTGGTGTAGTGCTCGGACTGTTCCATATAACCGTCATTCAATGCCCCGCCGATTGGACAAGTTTAAGTCGCATAAATAAGATGGTCACTACTCGTTAGCGAGCAACATCGGTTGCATTAGTGAGATCTATACACCATCAGAACTGAGGAAGAGGAAGCTGCTGTGAGACAATCATTGTCTTGTATACTGTCCTTGATAACAAGCCGAATCTGATCGATAGCTCCTTAAATTGGCTTACTGATGTAAATATGTGTCATGGCTCTGGGAAGAATCCTAGTCGTTGCCAATTTGCTGTGATATTCTCAAACTATCGGTCTAATCTTCATTGACAAGATTTGATTACTGCTGTTAGCTAAAATGTACGCCGAGCCAAAGGCGACGTCTTGCTCCAAGCCGAAGACGAGGCCGTTAGAGGGTCCGGGCGCCAGTGGGGGTCCGGGGCCCCACAGTCCTGGCGGCGATCGACCTAACCGGTTAGGTCGAAAATGTGGGCACCGCATGATTTTTTCAATTTTGGAAGATGGAGCCTTTTCTGAAATGATCCGAAAAATGAATTTTTTTTCCCAAAAACAGTTGTACCGGGTCTGATCGGAATTTGTCTTCAAGTCGCAGTTCGGAGATGTCATCGGATCACGATTCGGGTATGTCATTGACTGGGGGTCGGAACGGAAAAATCGGTTCGGTTCGGAAGAGTGTTTCCCTAACCCGATCCGATGTTTGTTTGCTGAAACTCAGCCTTTGTATGAGTACGGTTCCGGTCCGACCTGGTTACCTCGAACCGGTTCATTTGCTTTTGAAAGTGAAGGTGTAGAGCTACTTCAACTCGATCCGACCAGAAGTATATGATCCGACCCAAAGGCATTTTTGACCCTATGCAGAATCTGACCTGAACATCAGAGCTGCTATAACCGCTGGATACCCATCCAACCTTAACTAGCAGCTTTCGTGGACTTCATTTCTGAACTTTAGCGATTGTTGTTGAATGTTGCAGGATTTCCTCATCGAACTTGGCAATCCAATAGTAGAATGGAGAATCCTTATATGTTGAGAATCTTCATTTCTCAGTGAAAGCACCAAAATGTTAGACCAAAAAATGGTCCTAACATCCAATTGATTACATTTTGCAGAGAAAATGAGGAATCGTGAACTAAAAGCAAGAAAAATCAGTCAACACACGAAATTTATAGTGGTTCGGCGTTAATGAGCCTACGTCCACTTCATAGTTTCTCATTTCATTCCAGAATTACAATTACAATGAATATTGACACTTAATCACTCAATATGATGAATAATTCTCTCCGAATTCATTGATTTTCATTGGAGAAGAAGGAGGTTATTGATGGGGGGATTCGGCCATGGCTACCATGAATGAATGAAATGCCAAAAGTCCCCTGAAATCTCCACGAAATGCTGCATTTATAGGTGAATGGAGGTTGCTCCTGGGATCGGTTCGGGTGTGACGTGGCAGCCATCCAGCGGGTCATGGAGAAATAGGGGGAGACGTGGAGAAACGGTTTCCAGATCATGGGCTGCCACGTGTAAGTAGATCCGAACGATAAGCCTAGAAAATAGGAGCATGCTGAGGAGTGGTTGCAACTTTAGGCGGTTCGGGTAGAGGGTACTCCGATCCGATCCGGAGAGGGGGATCCGATCCGATCCGAAAGGAGGGATCCGATCCGATCCGAAGGGGGGATCCGATCCGTGACATTTGCATGAATAATTCATGTTTTGCAGCTTTCTATCACTCCACTCAAGTGATCGCCAATCAATGTAAGTTCATACCCAATCCCTGGCTTTGGTAGCCTGGTTACAAAGCAGGCTAACAAAAAGTAAATCCCATATGTTAGTATTTAAGGTTAGTAGATTTGGCAGTAAACCTTTTAAATTGGAAAAGGTTAAAAAGAGGAAAGTGGACTAGGAATATATATAGTTGAGAGGATTGACTCTGTGGGAGTGTCTAGGAAAGTTTATTTAAGTTGTAAACCCACTTTGAGTTTAACCCCATTGTTAATTTTAAGAACTTGAAATTGTAAAAGCTTTTGGAAGATGGTTTATGGTGTTTTCAAGTTTTAATCTTAAAAGTGTCTAGATGTTTGAAAAAAAATGTTGCATTTTGTTGAAAACTGGAATTTTCAGTAAAGAAAGTTTCAAAATCTCTATCCCATTGACAATAATTTTTGGTAATTGTTTTAACATAAAATTTTGTTGGGAAGACAAAACAAGTTGTAGAAATAGTTGTAAGTAACTGAACTAGCATTGTAAGTAAGAATATTTGTAAACCTGATGGAGTAATGGTTGTCCTTGTCTACTCCAATTTTTGTGATTTGAAAAAAAAGTTTTGCATTTTGAAATGGCATATGTTTTTATGGTTTGGCAAAAGTAAGTTTTGATGAGGAAAACAAAGTTTAAACAATTTTAATTCTTGAAATGAAAAGGCCAAACGGTGTTTTAAAAAGTATGGAGTTGGTAAGGATTAGTGCCTACGGAAGACGGGGAAAGTATTGAGGCTATGAAGTAGATAGAGAGAATTATCTTGGAAAAATGTTAAGTTCGCATTGAATGCATAAGCATTAAAAGGTCTAGGTGTTTCTTGGAAATGACTGTTACTACACAACCAAAACTACGGGTGAACTACTAGATAGTGAAGGGTAAGTAAGTGTTTAGATCTTGTTGTTAATTTTCCTGTTAGGGATCAAACCCATTATTACATTTCTATTGGGATCGTTCTGTTATTTTGTTCCTGTCGGGTAGTTAGGGTAACACCTAAACTTGTTATTGATCAATTGGTTTGAACTTTTCTGTCTAAGGGGGGCATAGTCCTAAATTCTTGGCCCTTAGTAATAGCTCTGTAAAGCATTTGTTTTCCTGTTTTAGTTGAAGGACTAGAAGGCATATTTGAAACTAAACTTAGATCAGAGGATTAAGTTAAATAAGCTAGAAAAGAGTAATGGCATAAATAAAAAGGAAACAATAAATTCAGTAAAGCAACAAACATGACAGTTAAAGAAAAATGGAAAATTCTGAGAAAAGGTGAATAAGAATGAATTTTTCCCAGATAAGTTAAAAAAGAAAATCTGTAATAAAGAAATTTTTCTTATGTGGGCTATGCTTGGATAGGAAAACAGGGAATCTTTATATGATTGTTTCATAAAATCCAAGTACAGTTAGAAAAAGGTACATACAAGAAAAACAGAAGATGTGAACTTTTCCATTTTCCACTTTTATGTAGCATAAGAAATCGAATTTAGAAAATTAGATTTGTCTGAAATTCGAAAAATAAAGTTGCTTGGTAGTGTTTTAGATGCAAAAATTGGATGAACTATGCTCTTGCTCAGTAAGAGTGTGGGAAAATTTGGATGAAAAACATTTTGATTTTCAAACATTGCATTCATGTAGAACTACTAGTATATTTAGGATGTTTGCATCATATTTTAAAGGATTTTTGAGAAAAATTTGCATTCATATAGGAGGTACCGCTTAGGCATACACTGCATTCATGTACTAATATGTTGTATTGCACTTAGCACAAGTACACAGATGGTTGAAAAAATTGGATGAACACTAACTGGTTGCTATATACGAGGGATAACACTATTGCAACCTTAGCAAATTTCAGAACGAAATTTCCTAAGGAGGGGAGAATGTAACATCCCTAAATTTGATATACTATAACCATATTTGAAGATAATAAATTGAAATAACTTAATTAAATATTCGGAATTAAGTGGAACCGACAACAACGTTGTGTTCGTCTCGGAATTCTGGTTTAAATAGACCCCAAGTTTGCATAAAACGGCTAATGTATGAAGAAGTTATGGACATTAGAAGTTTGTATACATATAGCAAGCTTATATATAAATAAATGAACCAAGAAAATCAAAACGTACATAACAGGAAAACAGGGCGGGAAATCAACCCGTCTCGGGTCGAGCCACTGTAACACCCCATATTTCATGTGAATATTAAAATTAACAAATCTAAGAACACTTAATTTTTAAAATAATAATTAAGGGAAACGGGTTATTCCATTGTGTTCGTCTCGGAATTTTGCTTGAGATAGAGTCCGAGTTTGTGTGAATCGGACCCCGTATGAAGAAGTTATGGAGGTTAGAAGATTTCAAGTTTAAGCAAAAAATAAATATAAATAATAATTAAAATCAAAAACCAGTTCAAAATTCAAAATTCGAGCAGAACAAACTAAGCGGGAAATTTCCCGCTTAGGGTGTTGACCCCCCCCCCCCCCCCCAAAGGGGGAGTCGACATAGGTTTCGACCCCCTGTAGGGAGTCGACCCCTTTGAGATTTGCTTCCTATGACGAATTTCTGTAGTCCTGAGCTGATGTGGCCTTCTCTGATTGGCTAATGACTAATTTCTGAGGTGTTGGGGCTTATGTGTCATGCTAAGATTGGCTGGATGACACATCTCTTTGGTTTAATGGCCCTGATTTCTCCTAGACTAATCTAAAGGCCAGAATTAATACTAGACATCTATATATACGTAGCCAAACCTAGACCCTAACCTCATAACCCTAAGACTATGGTGTCGTCATGTTGTTCGTCTACAAGCTAGCCTAGCCTCCTTCATCTTCTCCTAACTAGAAAATTAAATACAAACTAGTAATCTATTAGAAGAACTTCAAATCAAATGTCTACATCAAAGGATAGCTTTTCAAATTCAGAAATCAGATCCCAGAATACAAGATCCGTCCTTTTTCTGTAAGTTTAGTTATTATTTAGATTTAAACATCTAATAGAAATCATGACTGTAATAAGTGCATCTAGAACGATGTCTAATTCTGATTCATGCCTATCCTTTTGTCAAATCTAAATTGCTTATGCCTATGAGACTATTGTGATTGATGCAATGACACCTATCATGCATATGAGATTGTTGGACTGACATAATAGAACCTATCATGCCTATGAGACTATTGGACTGACATAATAAAACCTATCATGCCAATGAGACTGTTGGATTGACATAATAGAACCTATCATGCCTATGAGGTTGTTGTGGTTTATGTGATGGAACCTATCATGTTGTACATCCTATACCTATGAGACTATTGTGATTTAAATAATGGGACTTATCATGTTATACATAAAAATTAGTGATTCTCTTAAGTCCAATTCTATCGAATCTTTATACCTATGGTGTAAATTGCTTAGCTTGTCTACACATATTGTTAATGTACAACATTGAAACATGATCCTTGAATTGGGTACATCTTTACATGTCTATTTTCCTTATGTCAATTCTTAGGCTCCTTCTCTATTTTTCTCCTTTTTATTTGCTTTGTGAATACTGAGTTCATTCGGAACTTAGATTGAATCTCGTTGTACGTGCGATTATAACGCGGGGAAAATTTGGTATAATTTAATTAAGTAAATTTTTGGGCATGTTGCATAAACTTGTATTGACTAGACTTGTGGAAAATTTGACACATAAATTTGGACACATATGACAAATATGTAAAATTGGCTAAATATGAATATGCCTAACCCGAGGTTAGATTGAGTTGCGGTGTAAGACTGCCCGGAACTGCTCGGCACATCCAGCTACCGCAACAATATAGATCTAATGTGAGAGGTTAGCGCATTAAGCCCAAAAACCCGAGGTTAGATTGAGTTGCGGTGTAAGACTGCCCGGAACCGCCCGGCACATCCAACGACCGCAACAATATAGATCTAATGTGAGAGGTTGGTTCTTTAATGAATGAATTAAAGCTAAGGAACAGACATGCTAAGAATGGTAGGGTTAAGTTTATTAAGGCAAGAACTTAACCAATACAACATGTTAGCAAAACAGATGGGTGAGGTTAGATAAATTTGGGAACACTTAACCGTTATAACATGTTGATTAGGAAATCATAGTAATGGGGACCTGAAACACCCCACCTCCGTTAAGGTCACTCAGAAAGGGAATGCCTTAACTTCGGTGGAGCATTTTAGGTAAAGATGGAGATAAATTACAAGACAGACAAATAAAGCAGCGGAAAATAAAGTCATTTTATAAACAATGTGGTTCAGTCAAGCTTTTACAACAATTGTCTCAATCATACTTAAAAGTAATACATAGAACTTCTGTCTTGATTCAAAAACTTCCAAGTATAAAAGAAGCATAAAAAGAACAATGATATTCCCCAATAAAGCATGAACCAGCCATAGCAGTGGAAGAGAGAGTCCAAAACAATACATCAACTATCTCCGTGCTTGGAAAGAAAACTGAGCTAAGTGGTAACATTTCCTCCTTGTGAACCTTGGGGGGAACGGAAGAAAAGAGGCGAAACAAACTAGGTCAAAAATAAGTCTGGTAAGTCTAGTGACTTTCAGTATGTAAACAGGTAAAAGTAACATGACATGAATAAACTGAATATAAGACAGTACTGTGATAACCGGGATATCAAGATAACATAAGATTAGCATATGATATGATAAGGCAAGATAAACTGAATGCGCTTCTACTCTTTCTCTACTTCGCTACTACCTTGTTATTCCGATTGCTATATCTCTGCACCGTCTAACTAGTGTCCCAACTAGTAATCTGTGTAAAATGATAATATTACAATGTGATCCCAATCCCCGCAATTATGGTAGCCTTTAGGTGTACATCTAGTATGAGGATCTTACCTCAATCAGCCTAATTGCCATGAAGATGTTAGATGTACCCTTATTACCCTATCGATCGGTTCCTTACTCGTATTAATTTTCCTTGTGTCTATGTCAATCGGCCCTCTCTTGCGTGTACATACCCTGTGCTGGTCCCACCATAAGGTGTATCAATCCTTATGATAGCAACCTGACATGATTCAAGATGCACAGTGTATAACTACTGGTACCCAGTGCCTGGTTTTTCCCACTTTGGAGTACGTGCATGCCCGTAATCCGTCGGAATGTACACTGACGTACCCCCTGCCGCTATTTTGACCGCTCATAATTAGCCCAGTAATCGTGCCCTCACACTGCCTAGTTTCAGGGTACCTTGATACATCTATGTGGGTTACTGCTGAAATGGGTCCCTGTTACTAGGGTTTTCTACTGGTTAAGTTTGTGGGCCTATATTTACTAATATTACCCACCAACCCGATAGTACTTAACCCTCCCACTGATTCAAACATGTTTACTTAATGGTTAAGTTTATGGGCCTATATTTACTAATATTACCCACCAACCCGATATGTACTTAACCCTCCCACACATTATGTCATATTGGTTAAGTGTTGTCCATTCATGTTAACTTAACCTACCCACTCATCATGTCATGTTGGTTAAGTGTATCTTATTAACCATTCTCACTTGTCATGTTGGATTGGTTAAGAGTTTCCTATTAACTTAACCTCGTTCATTCATCATGTTATATTGATTAAGTATTTCCCATTAACTTAACCCCATTTGTTCATCAAGTTACATTGGTTAAGTGTTTCTTATTAACTTGACCCCACGCTTTCATCATGTTGTATTAGTTAAGTGTCATCAATCAATTCAAGTTAACTTAACCCACCTGCTTGTCGTGTTACATTGGTTAAGTGTTGCCTTCTTATGTTAACTTAACCCTCCCTATTCATCATGTTATATTGGTTAAGTGTTGCTCTCTTGTTTTAACTTAATCCTACCCATTCATCATGTCATATTGGTTAAGTGTTTCTTATTAACTTAACCCTACTCATTCATCATATCATATTGGTTAAGTGTTCCTTATTAACTTAACCCTACCCACCTAACATGTTTTAGGTATCATATTCATCTTTGATCAACATTAATTAATTATTAATGCACAGACCTCTCACATTAGGTCGATAACTTGCGGCCGCTGGATGTGCCGGGCGGTTCCGGGCAGACTTCTGACACAAGCCAGGCCTAACCTCTTGTCTAAGCATTTCTTAGTTATGCCTACGACCTCTCATATTAGACTGACTGTTTGTGGTTACTGGTTAGGCCGGTTGGTTCCGGGCAAGTTTCTACCGCAAATGGAGTCTAACCTCGTGTCTCGGCATGTTTATCTTAGCCAATTGGTTCATTTATAGATTATTCCAGCTTCAGGCTAGTTATGTCAATTTATTCATCTACATCGTAGGCTTTCCAATCATAGTATTCACTTTCAACAGATTTCAGCATATTAGTCAGTTTAACAAATTAAACATCACTTAAAGTTCCATTAACATATTTTTCCTAATCATAAATTAAGCCTATAAACTTACATGCCTAAAATCATGGTCAAATTCACAATATAACACATGCCCTAAGGTTTAGTCATATTGCATCGCACAAAATATTCTCCATAAACCCCCAATAATGATTCACAGTATAAACTATGCCAAATTATAGCCTTTAATTATAGCGCATGCCAATTACCCAAAATCCCAATTTAGGCGTGTTCACATTTAACAGATATCCCTATCTTACTATAGGTTTTCAGGCCTAAGCCATATATCACTATACACAATAATCTCCTTTTTCCAAGTCATAAACAATCATATATAATATGCCCCAATTTTAGGTCTTAAACCACAACATGTACTATGCCTTACATGTTTACAGTTCAATTTACGCCCCAAACCCCAAGTCATATGTCCAATATACTTTATGCCTCAAATCTCAAGTCTTATGTTCAATACACTTTATGTTTTAAATACAACATGTGTTATGTCCTCAAATCCGTTACAAATCAGTTATGCCCAATTATACATAATTTAATACTTTTCCCAATTTTAGCGCGGGCCATGTCCAAATCATATATTATGCCCAATTTTTTCCAACATACGTTCATCTCTTATGAGATTTGGCTCAGGCTCGCAGTAGCCTGGCTATAAAAACAAAAAGGGAAGAAGGAAAGAAGAGACAAAGAATGGACATAATAATATCAATGAGATAGATCCAATGGATATAGATAGACATATAGAAATAGACATAATATCAGACTCAGATTTATTACAATGTCAGAATCACAATTAAATTTTATTTCTAAAAGAAACATGAACTCACAAATTACAGAACGGTCTTGAATTCTGGGATCTGATTTCTGAATTTGATTAGCTATTCCTTTGATGTAGACTTTGATTGTTAACTTGAAAACTCTAATTTGATTGATTAAGGTGGAGGCTAGGTCACTTCAGGTTTTAGCAGCATATAGACGCTTATGAATTCGTGTGTAGAAAACAATAGGTTTAGGGGTCTTTTTATAGGTGTAAAGGGAGATTTAGAGCCTTCAGATCAGTCTAGAAGTCATCAGAATCGTCCAGAGCATAATACCATGTCACACAGCGAATCAAAAAGCGACACAGGGTGAAACAATTCATCAGCCAGATCTTGGCTGACAGGGGTCGACTACCCTATAGGGGGGTCGGCACCTATGTCGACTCCCCCTGGGGGGGTCGACACCCCTGCGCGGGAAATTTCCCGCTCAGCCTGCTTTGACCCAAATTCGAGATTTGAACCCTGTTTTGACTTCTGGAATTATTTTATATGTATATATATATACTGCCTTGGGTGTATACAAACTTCTAAGGCTTATAACTTCTTTATACGGTGTCCGGGTTTACGAAAACACTGACTCTATCCCAAGCAGAATTCCAAGACGAACGTATTGGCTTAACCCATTTCCCTTAATTTCTACTTTTAAAATTAAGTGTTCTTTAATTCGTTACTTTATTATCCACAGGAAATATGGGGTGTTACATTCTCCCCTCCTTTAAAAGATTTCATCCCCTAAATCTCCAAGTCAAGTAGAATGTATCCTAACATCCAACATCCATCTACTCAACCATTCAATCACAGGCGTCCATTGTCCTTAAAAAGATTTATAATGCTTTCATGATCATATGCATAGTGTGCGTACATGTCCTTATCTAATGCAAAATCAGGTGGTCTACCGATTCAGTTGACCTCCTTAATGCGAATTATGTCAGCGCCATGAGTCCATCATGTATGCAATTATTCTTAATCGTACTTTATAACTTCTACGTGAGTGCACAATCATTCATACAATGCAACATCCATATGATAACACATCAAGTTTCAATTTCATATACAAATACATATATGCATATGCAATATGAAAGTGACTGAGCCGATCTAGTACCTAATGTGTGTGTATGCATCCACGAACAACTACTAGCAAACACTTACAACCATCAATCATAACATGTTTCAAACACAAGTTTACATCCATTGGCTTCTACCTAAGGATCAAGGATAAAACTGAGAGGATGTACTTAAAGGATAAAGACTAGCATGCAAATAAACTTTACCGAAAGAGAGATCAAGGATGTACCCTCAAAAAGGGTATGATGTGCATATCTAGTCTCCAGTCTTCTAAGTCGCATCTTCTTAAGCTTCACTCCATGTTGCTCTGACTGTCTTAACTTCACGATTGCGTAGCTTCTTAAATTCTGTTTCCAGAATATGCGTTGGAACTCATTTCACTGTCACCTCTCGTTCCACCTTTTCTTCTTATAGTATACTTGGCACTACAACTTCTGTCGTGTCATGCTAACATTCCTAGAATTATCTCTTGAAAATAAACAGATGCTAACCATGTTACCAAGTGTATATACTAAGATGATCAGATTCTTCTTCGTCAATCTAGTAAGTGGGGCCGATACCTTCATAAAGTCCTTAATTAACTTCATATATTAGCCCGCTAGTCCAAGAAAGCTTCTTACTTCTGTTGCATTCCTTGGGACCTTCCGGTCTTGCACCGCAACTACTTTTGCGGGATCTACTACTATCCCTTCTTTGGGCGCCACATGTCCTAGAAACCTTACTTCTTCTCTCCAAAAATGACACATTTGGAGAACTTCGCCTTAAGTTGATGCGCTTGGAGGGTATCCGAGACTTCCCTTAGATGCAAAGCATGTTCTTTCTCATTCCAAAATATCATCAATGCACAAGCGAAGTGGACCATCTGCCTTTGTAACGAAAACGACTAGAGCACCCCGTTCAGAAATACTTCGCCTTATGAACCCTTTTTCAAGTAACTCTTTTACTTGTTTACTGAGCCCTTTCTTTCCCTTGGATTCATGTGTCGTACAGGTAATGCAACTGGTTTTGCATTGTCAACTAGATATATGCGGAAGTCTATCTCGCGTTTTAGGGGATAAACCCCTAACCTGATCAAAAACATCTACGTACTCATGGACTACTCTAACAGATCGCAAATCGTCGATAGATGCATCAAGTGATTCTAGGTAGCTAAGCCTAACTGATACCATAAGATCGCACGAAATCTCGAGGGCATTCCCGAAGAAAGTCAAAAGTCTAACTACCCTCCTTTCACAATTACTAGCTAACCAATCCATGCCTAGAATCAACCCATAGCCCATGAAACCAAAAACATAAGCATTACACTTAAACTCAATATGGCTATTCTCAAATCCTTACAAAACAAAGATAAACGAGCCGAAGCACCAACCGGATTTGAGGCAATAATGGGATCTTCTATTATACAAGTACTAAGGTGCAGAGATTCAACTATGGAAGCAGATATAAACGAATGTGAAGCGCTAAAATCAAAAAGAGTACTGAAAGGATGATCAAAAAGAAAAACTAGACTTTTTCAACAGAAACTTTACTACCTCTCTCTTAGGTACGCTAGCAGTGAGAGCATGTACTTGCCCTCCTGAAAATCCTATCCTTAGTTCTTGCCCTTGTCCTTAATTATATGACCCGTTATAAAGACACTTCCTCTTGTCTTAGGTTTTCCTATTCTTTCTTCCCTTCTTGTCCTGTGATTCTTCCACTTACACCTCTTTCTTTTTACCTCCTTTGTGAACCAAGTCTATATCCATGAGTTCCTCATCCTTGGGTTGTGCTCCTTAGCCAAACTCCCTCATTCTCATCTTTTCCACCCTTGTATAACTTGTTGACAAATCTCTTGAAAGCTACCTCCATCGCACTGAAATCCCTACAAAGATTGAAAGAAAATTTGCCGCAGGTGAAACTATTGCGGCTATAGATGGAAGTTGGGCACTTCTTTGCCCTTTGACAGATGTCGTAGTCTCATCAAGCCTACGGAACGATGCCGCAATGAGGTTACTTCCCAGAAAGCCTGGAGCCCCGGAGACTCAGGAAAGAAGAAAACAAGGAATCAAACAGAGGATCAAAAGATAGTGCATATGGCTTTGGGGAATATGCCTTTAAAACAAAACTTTTCTTTTGAAATTGCTTCTTTTAAAACCGTTTTGAAAATAATTTTTCAAATCTTTTATCTGATCCGGTAACCTTCAGCTCTGATACCAAGTGAAAAACCCCACCTCCGTTAAGGTCACTCACAAAGGGAATGCCTTAACTTCGGTGGAGCGTTTTAGGTAAAAGATGCAGACAAATAAAGTAACGGAAAATAAAGTCATTTTATAAACAATGTGGTTCAGTCAAGCTTTTACAACAATTATCTCAATTATACTTAAAAGTAATACATAGAAATTCTGTCTTGATCCAAAAACTTCCAAGTATAAAAGAAGCATAAAAATAGCAATGTTATTCCCCAATAAAGCATGAACCAGCCATAGCAGTGGAAGAGAGAGTCCAAAGCAATACATCGACTATCTCCGTGCTTGGAAAGAAAACTGGGCTAAGTGGTAACATTTTGTAATAACCCGGAAATTCTGAACCAGTTTAAATTTTTTATTTTGGCAATTTTAGCGAATTTTGAATATTTAAAATAGATTATTTTAAATAAAATCGACGAGAGATGTATTTTGAATATAATTAGAACGTATATATTTATATACGTCGTCGTTAGAATATAAATATATATATAATTATAAATAGAATTGAAAATGGCGCGGTAGTTCGATAATTCGATTTCAAACTTCAATTGAACGTACCGGGTGCAAAACAATCCGGATTTTAGTGAAACCAAAAACATTAGGGTCTAATTGATAATATCTTTCCAACGAATCCGACAAATCAAGATTTCATAGCGGGAATCAAAAGATATGTCCAGTTGAAAATTCTGAATAGTCGCTATGGAATTCAGGCCCTTAAAAATAGACATTTTGCAAACGACCTCGGATTTCGACGAAACCACTTTTGTTGGATCCGTGATGTCAAGTAATTGCTAGGTTTCAAATTTCATAATTTTTCGAATCAATATGTGAGCGTGGCAAAGGAAAACGCGTTTGACCAGTTTCAGTTGATTTTAATCGACTGGAAATTGACCATTTTTCCAACGGTCTCAGAATTCAACGAAACTAGTTTTGTTAGGACTGTATCGTCAATACGAAACTAGGAAATATTTTCTGGAATTTTTCTAGTTAGTATGTGACCCCGGTAAATTGAAATGCGCGTTCAAATTCAATATATAGAGTTATATGCTGATTTTAACGGAATCTAATCGAAACGATCAAATCAGCCTATGATACATATCCCATTGTGTTCGGAATGGGGGTAATACACTATGGACGATAGGCGGTGGACCTCGTTTAGAGGTCGTATGTAAAAGTCAACTCTTTAGAAATTAAAATAATTAAATAAATTAAAAAAATTAAAAAACCTCTCCCTCCTCCTTAAATCGCTCTGCCCCCCCCCCCCCCCCCCGGTTCAAAATCATTTCAGAAGAAAAAAGGAAAAGAAAAAAAAACTAATCGCGCCCGCCACCGCGCTGCCCCACTTCACCGTCGCCTCCGCCCACCGTCCCTGACGTTGCCGCCCATTCCCCTCCGACCGCAGCTCCGCCTCGAGCCCTCCCCTCTTCCCCAGTCGTGAACTCTGGCACCCACGAGCCCCCGCCCTCGCCTGCGACATCGAGCCCCTCCCGTCTGCCCTAAACCACCTCGCCACCCCCCCTGCGACAACCGCAGTCACCCTCCACCCCACCTCCTCCTCCGCTGCTCGTGAGTCCACCGCCTCCGACGCCCCTCTTTCCCTTTTCCTCCAGGCAGACGCGCTGAATCCCCCCCCCCCCTCCTTAAAGCAAGGTAAGTTTTTCTAATTTTCTTTTATGTTTTAGTTTATTTTATTTAACATTTAAAACTAATTTTAGTTATTAAACTATTTATTTTAAAGTTAGGATTTTGTTTTATGAAAGGAATAATTTTTATTTAAGAAAAGTAGTGTTTTTAAAATAAAAAGATTCGATTTTTGCATTAGCAAAGAAACGAGATTTTTACAGAAGAAAAGGAATTATTTTTATAAGGTAGTAAGATAAAAATTCGATCTTTATTATGTAGGAGGTATAAAAATATGATTTTTATTATGTTGAAGAAGTAAAAATATAATTTTTATATGGTTATGATAATAAAAATTCAATCTTTATTTTTGAAAAGGCGAAATCTTTATATAGATAATAGCGTGATGAAAATAGAATTTTTATCTATATAATAGCGTGATGAAAATAGAATTTTTATCTATATAATAGCGTGATGAAAATAGAATTTTTATCTATATAATAGCGAAGTGAAAATAGAATTTTTATCTATATAATAGCGAAGTAAAAATAGAATTTTTATCCATATAGCGAAGTAAAAATTCGATTTTTATATATTGAATAGCGAAGTAAAAATTCGATTTTTATATATTGAATAGCGAAGTAAAAATTCGATTTTTACATATGTAGTGGCTAAGGGCGACGAAGATGACGAAAATGCGATAACGATGAAGATTTCTATCAAAGAAGAGTCAAGATGATTGGATAGCTATCGGTGAGAATTTCTCACCTTTCAATTTCTTTTTTCTAGTTATATATATATATATATATATATATATATATATATATATATATACTAGGATGCAGACGGTGTTTAGTAGCACCCGACACAATCGTCCACAGACCATGGACTTGTTTGTTTGATTGCATAAATTAGTTAGATGATTTGATTTGAATTTGGTTGTTGGTTGAATTTGATTGATGTGTGAATGGCGTGGGCCTTCACTAGACCGGGGATAAGGCTAGGCCTCGTCCCGTTTCTAGTATCGTGTCGTTATGCCGCCGAAATTTTCTAAAATAAGTTAGAAAAATAAAAATATCATTTTATTTAAAGAATGAACTGAATAGAAATTCATATGTTAAAATAAAATGTTTTATCGTTAAAAATATAATTTTTAACGTGAATATGAATATAGTGAATGTGAATAAATAAATATTCATTTACAAACCGGACGGTTTGTTTATGTACACTGATTTGACTGACATTGATTGGGACGATAAATTTTACACATCGCCCAACTGCACAAATAAAAATATATGTTTGTTGATTTGAAACCCTACACGGGTGTTGGGATGAAATTTGAAGTCCACTCATCCTGATTGATTAAATATGTCGATCGATTGATTGACAGACTGTTATAAGCGTTAGATATCTATATTTGATGCTTATACAGTGTAGTGCACTTTGGTTGATGGTTGATGGTTGATTATTTTTCAATGCTATTATATACGTGTGATGTATGAAAATCCATATAATTAACATTATATGGTGATTGATTGAGCCTCATTCCCATTTAGAAAATAAAGAATAATATAAAATAAAGGTTCATGTGTTGACTGTACTCATCCGTTGAGATTAGTCATGTGTTGAACGAAATATTTAAATAATAAAATTTACATCTTTATCAATATAAAATAAAGGTTCATGTGTTGACTGTACTCATCCGTTGAGATTAGTCATGTGTTGAACGAAATATTTTAATAATAAAATTTACATCTTTATCAATATAATATAAAGGTTCATGTGTTGACAGTACTCATCCGTTGAGATTAGTCATGTGTTGAACGAAATATTTTGATAATAAGAAATATTTGAAATAAAATATTTGAAATAAAATATTTGAAATAGAATATTTGAAATCGAAATATTTGAAATAGGATATTTGAAAATAGAATTATATGAAGCCGTGTTGATTAGATTGACGCCATTTTGACGTGAACGATATTTATATCGATTTTAAACGATTTCGAAATGAAATGAATATAAAACAATTTCGAAATGAATTTGAATTGAATCGAATAGAAAAACGAATTTGAATTGAATCGAATAGAAAACGAATTTGAATTGAATCGAATAGAAAACGAATTTGAATTGAATAGAAATGAATTTCAAAACGAATTTATAAGGAAAAATTCAATTTTGATTTGAATTGAAATGGAAGTTGAAGTTGTTTTTGAAACGAATTTAAAACTATTTATATAATTCGTTTTAAATAGAAATCGACGAAATATATATTATATATATAATATAATGGCCTGAATAGAACGCGCCGCGCGGCGGTAGTTCGTGAATTTCGACCATTTATTTCAAACGGACATTACGGGAGATCCGACCGTCGGATCCTCCTAAAACCGGAACCGTTGGGTTCGTATCGAAAAGAGCTTTCTAACGAACATTAGAAATTTGAAATCTAACGGTTGGATTTGGAGATACGTCCAAATCAAATTTGAAAAAGGTCGCTGTAAATGCAGTTCGATGGCCATTGGCGGAAATCGACTGTACGGGCCTTGATAAAATTATTAAAAATATCAATAATTTATGTAAAATCATAAGAAATGATTTGAGAAAAATTGGGGTGAAAACTCCATATTTGAAAAGGTAAAAATAGATTTTTATCGAAATGAACTAGATTGAACTAAATTTAAAACCCGATTTCTTTTTAAATAAATAAATTAGATTTAAAAAGGGGTTTTAAATAATCGGAATTCCTAATATATTTGATTTGAGTTGAACTAGAATTGATTTGTGGGTTTATCGGGAACTGTGTTTTAAACAACACTAGTTCTTTAACCCGACGATAAATAGAATGTGATTTGGGTTTGTCGTGAACTGTGTTTTAAATGACATTAGTTCTTTAACCCAATAAAAGGAGTTTTAACGAATCTGCAATTAGATTGAAATGTAAATGTGTAATGTAAATTATCAAATTTAGAAAATGAGCGAGAATGGAGTATTACCAGTTTTTCTCCAAAGCGATAGTTAAATCTTTAATTAGATTTGAACGTGAAATGGTAATTAATCTTACCGATAACACCATAGTATTAGATATGGAGTATTACTAGTTTTGCTTCATGGGATGAATAGGTTGGGATTGGGAAATAAGATAAACAATTACTTCGGTGTGGTTCGCTAATCTCGACTAGTTTAGAAAACCATAATCTGGTTTGAAATGACATCCAAAGGAAGATTAAAGGATAAATTTTAAAGAATTTATCTTGGATAAAATTAATCGGAACCTTTCCCAAAAAATGTGATTTTGTGAATAAAAGAATATTCTGAATTGGAATGAGGCGTATGTTGTGTTTGTGTAACATTTGTTTTAATATACGCGGGTTGTTCGGAAAGGCCGGGTTTACACCCATTCTGAATAACCGATTCGACGATATGTCGAAGATGAAGACGGTGGTCGAAGACCGGAAGTTTTCACATCGTTTGGGTAATTACTAACGATCCTGATTGGGCTGTACACCCAAGAGGATGGAAATAGTTGGTGGTCGTCCAGACGTACTTGGAGATGGATGGATATGCGAGGAAAGTATCTCCGGTTTCGTTCAGACCCAGAACGGACTTGTAAATGGATTGTGTGTCTGACATTGGATTTTATTCTGTGTTGATTGATTTCTATTTAATATACATCTGTTTGGCGGCGGAGAATTTATTCTTTTGCTTAACGCCCTTCTCTGAGACGTACGAGCTCAGAGGTTGTATATCGATGGACATCAGTCGCATGGCATGAATTGCCTGTGTGGCACGCTAAGATGCAATGATCAAGGCTTTTGTTGAAAAGCAGAGTCTTGTGGTTGATGATCAAAGTACGGCCTACGTGGCATAGCTTTGTGTATAATGTGAATTCGCGAGCCTCACACCTCGGTATGAGTTAAAAACGGGATACGGACCGCTGGGAGAGCACGACGTTTCTTTCTAGCTTTGGTGGTGTCAGTGACTTACCAGCCCTGACATTTATATACTTTTCACCTTTGTGGTTGTTGGAATGAGGCGCCTCGATATTAGGTCTGTAAGGACCGGGAAACGTGTGTTCAGGAATTTCCAATCCTCTAACGTAAGTGAGGACCGGCCCAGCCGCATCCGGGGTTTCCTAGAGTGCGTAACCCTGAGACATTTGCTAGAGTGTCTCGAACGCGGAGAGGAGCTTGCCCCTTGCCTCGACTCATGACGGAAATCCAATTTCCAATATGTGTATCGCGGTTTTAATTGTAGAACTAGTATGGCGACATGATAGATGGTACCCATGCCGCCTATGATTTATATTTATGATTGAAATTGTTTTGACACTATACACTTATTATAGTATCAAATGATTTGTTTTAAACGTACCAAGCATGTTTGGCTATTATAAGGGAAAACCCTATCCTCCGGCTTGCGTTGCATTGTGTGATGGGACCTGGGTCTTATAATAGCTTCATTTTTCGAAAAAGCATTGCGTTGTTTATTCTATGCACTGGTATTCTTGGGAGGAAACCCGTTCCGTGTTATGCGGCGTGGTCCCTTGTATTACTCTCTTTTTGAAGTAAAGTTTTAAATAATTGTTTTAGTTCTCACACCAGTCACATGACTGACCTGGAGTTTATTGTTTTAACCTAAACTCTGGGTGCCCCTATTTTCCGCACGGGCAGCTAGTAGTTTTGGTTTTGCAGATTTATATTCACAGGATCCTGGTTTACAGCTGGAATGATATCCGGAAAGCTCTGTATCCGTATATCACCTTCAGTTGTGCTTTGTATTATTTTCCGTTGCTATGTAATTTATTGTAATCTCTGATATTTATAGAATGTAATTTATTCATTCATGCTCTGTATATTCTTGTATCTGATGGAATTGTTGTAATAACAATGAAATGTTCTTCTGTTTGTGTTCTGATTTGTCCTGTTCTCAAACGATCAGGGGTTTCGAACGCTCTAGATCGGTTTAACGACTGATTCGGATTGAGCAAAATTCCCGGCCGTCACATTTGGTATCAGAGCTTTGGTTTACAGAGCTCGAGAACAAGACACATTAGAACCATACGAAAGAATTCATCAGATATTGGATTAGTAATATCCAATTAGAATGACTCGTTAGAGATAGGATCAGTAGTATCCTAGAACGAGTGTGAAGAGTATATTTTTCAAATGAAAACAATTTTGTTTTGAAAATTTAAATCGTTTTACACGTATTTGAATATTTATTTATATTGATATGGACAATCTAGTATATAAAGATTTTGCATATACGCGTCATGAACGTATATTCGAAGTTTTAATATATTAGATAGATATAGAATCTCATTCTAGTCGCCCGGACATGATTCTGATGATGGCGCGCCATCACCAGCATTTATTTTCGAGTGACGAAGGTATGATTTCTATATACTTCCATTAGACTGGTGTGAGAACCAAAACCAATATAGCTAGAACACATTGTTGTGAATTGGCATCAAAAACATGATTTTCTATATATATATATCAAATTATGAATTTGAAACGTTAATTCACTAATTGATTGATGTTTGTGTTGAATGTTTATTTGTTTGAGAATTTTGAACCATTATGCCTAATTGCATAAAATATTGAAAATTATTGAAAATTGGTCGCATTTGCTTGCATATACATATACTTACATTGAACAGGTCGTAGCAAGGAGGCTAGAGCAGAGAATAAAATTTGTTTGCCCGACAAATAGGTACATGTTTACTATATAATTTACTGTTTTGTTTGGGTGATGATGATTTTATGAGCCTATTGGCTAGCCGCTTGGCGTTTTCTTTTTCTTTTTGAGATCAGAAGGCCTGTATGGCAATTTCGGGATTTTCCCGTGGCTCCCGGTGCAGGGGAGGTTATGGCGAAATTTTTTGAAAATTCAGGGTGTTAGCCAAATTTTTGAAATTTTTGGAAATTCTCATAAACTGAAAAGTTGGAGAATGGAAGCCAGATCGAACGTAGAGTTGATTAATCAAACCACTTTCGACTTTGTTCCTTTTCGGGGACAAAAATTTTTAAGTGGGGGAGATTGTAACAACCCGAAAATCCGAGCCAGTTTAAAATTTTTATTTTGGCAATTTTAGTGAATTTTGATTATTTAAAAGGAATTATTTTAAATAATATCGACGAGAAATTTATTTTGAATATAATTCGAACGTATATATTATATACGTCGTCGTTAGATTATAAATATTTATAAATAATTATAAATAGAATTGAAAATGGCGCGGTAGTTCGATAATTCGATTTCAAATTTCAATTGAATGTACCGGGTGCAAAACAATCCGGATTTTAGTGAAACCAAAAACATTAGGATCTAATTTAGAATATCTTTCCAACGAATCCGAAAAATCAAAATTTCATAGTGGGGATCAAAAGAAATGTCCAGTTGAAAATTCTGAATAGTCGCTATGGAATTCAGGCCCTTAAAAATAGACATTTTGCAAACGACCTCGGATTTCGACGAAACCACTTTTGTTGGATCCGTGATGTTAAGTTATTTCTAGATTCCAAATTTCATAATTTTTCGAATCAATATGTGAGCGTGGCAAAGGAAAACGCGTTTGACCAGTTTCGGTTGATTTTAATCGACTGGAAAATGGCCATTTTTCTAACGGTCTCGGAATTCAATGAAACTAGTTTTGTTAGGACCGTATCGTCAATACGAAGCTAGAAAATATTTTTCTGGAATTTTTCTAGTTAGTATGTGACACCGGTAAATTGAAATGCGCGTTCAAATTCAATATATAGAGTTATATGTTGATTTTAACGGAAACCGATCGAAACAGTCGAATCAGCCTACGATATATATCCCATTGTGTTCGGAATGGGGGTAAAACGCTATGGACGACAGGCGATGGGCCTCATTTAGAGGTCGCATGTAAAAGTCTACTTTTTAGAAATTAAAATAATTAAATAAATTAAAAAACCTCTCCCTACTCCTTAAATCGCTCTGCCCCCCCCCCCCCCCTCTTTTCTTTCAAAATCGAATCAAGCAGAAGAAAAAAAAAGGGTTGTGCCCTGGCGATCGGAGCCGCGCCTCCAGGAGGGCGCGTCGCCCCTGCGCCGCCGGCGCTCCGGCGGAGGAGCTCCTCCCCTGGCCCCGCTCTCCCTCCGCTAGTTCTCCTCCTTCCCTGTCCCATTCTTCCTCGCTCCGCCCCCTTTCTCTGATAAAGCCGCGCCACCCCATGGACCGCCCCACGCCTCCGACCCACCACCTCGACACCGGAATCCGCCTCCTGCGCCGCCCCCTTTGCCATCGAAGATTGACAGTAGACCCCCCCCCCTCCTCCCCTCCTTTTCCCGCTGAATACAGTAAGTCCATTTTATTTATTTGTTTGTTTTATCATAGAGTTATTAGGTTATTTAAAATCAGTAAATGAATTAGAATTTTATTCATATAAATGGCCGATAAAAGTTGGATCTTTATTGTAGGAAAGATTTGATCTTTAGGAAGGTAAAAATGGGATTTTTATCCTAGGTTGGAAATATTTTTATGAAGATAAAATATAGGAAGCAGCAATATAAAAATACGTTTTTTTTATATATATATATATATATATATACATGAAGATATGCTTTTCATGGGAGCGATATTGATTTAAAAATATGATTTGCATATGAATAAAATAATAAAAATATGATTTTTTATATTTTTAAAGTATTAGAAATATAATCTTTACTATACAGAAGATGTAAAAATATGATTTTTATCATATGGGAAATATGTGAAGTATGATTTTTATAAAATAGAAGTTATAAAAATATAATCTTTTATGTTGTAGAGTTATAAAAATATAATCTTTTATGTTGTAGAGTTATAAAAATATAATCTTTTATGTTGTAGAAGTGTAAAAATGTAATTTTTATATAGGTAAGATAGTAAAAATATCATCTTTGTATATGTAGCGAAATAAAAATCTGTTTTTTATTATTTATACGTTGAAACAAAGAGGTGATTTTTATAATGATAAAATCTTTATAATTGAAAGAGATGAAATTTTTACATATGAAAAACATGATTTCAGTTTGGAAAAAGGAACGGATTTTTGTTGTGTATAAGAATGAAGAAAAAAAAGATTAATTTTTTTAAATAGAAAAGATTTAATTTTTTAAAATAGAAAAGATTAGATTTTTGAAACTGAAAAGGCGAAATTTTTATATATTGAATAACGAAATAAAAATTCGATTTTTATATATTGAATAGCGAAGTAAAAATTCGATTTTTATATATTGAAAAGCATAGTACAAATTCGATTTTTATATATTGAATAGCGAAGTAAAAATTCGGTTTTTATATATTGAAAAGCATAGTAAAAATTAGATTTTTATATATTGAATAGCGAAGTAAAAATTCGATTTTTATATATTAAATAGCGAAGTAAAAATTCGATTTTTACATATGGAGTGGCTACAGCAACGAAGATGACAAAAGGCGAGAACGACGAAGGTTTCTGCAAAAGAAGAGTCGTGGTATTGGATAGCTATCGGTGAGAATTTCTCACCTTTCAATCTCTTTTTCTAGTTATATATATATACTAGGATGCAGACGGTGTTTAGTAGCACCCGACACAATCGTCCACAGACCATGGACTTGTTTGTTTGGTTGCATAGATTAGTTAGATGATTTGATATGAATTTGGTTGTTTGTTGATTTTGATTGATGTGTGAATGGCGTGGGCCTTCACTAGACCGGGGATAAGGCTAGGCCTCGTCCCGTTTCTAGTATCGTGCCGTTATGCCGCCGAAATTTTCTAAAATAGGTTAGGAAAATAAAAATATCATTTTATTGTGTAAATGAATAATAGAAATTCATGTGTTGGAATAAAATGTTTTATCGTTAAAAATATAATTTTTAACGTGAATATGAATAAATGAATATTTATAAACAAATCGGCCGATTTGTTTATATACACTAATTTGACTGATATTGATTGGGTCGATAAATTTTACACATCGCCCAACTACACAAATAAAATATGCGTTTGATGGTTTGAAACCCCACACGAGTGTTGGGATGAAATATGAAGTTCACTCATCCTGATTGATTAAATATGTCGATCGATTGATTGACAGGCTGTTATAAGCGTTAGATATCTATAGTTGATGCTTATGCAGTGTAGTGCACTTTGGTTGATGGTTGATTATTTTTCAATGCTATTATATACATGTGTTGTATGAAAATCCATATAATTAATTTTATATTGTGATTGATTGGGCCTCATTCCAATTTAGAAGATAAAGAATATTATAAAATAAAGGTTCATGTGTTGACTGTACTCATCCGTTGAGATTAGTCATGTGTTGAACGAAATATTTTAACAATAAAATTTATATCTTTATCACTATAAAATAAAGGTTCATGTGTTGACTGTACTCACCCGTTGAGATTAGTCATGTGTTGAACGAAATAATTTAACAAAAATAGTCACACGGGGACAGTACTCATTCGTTGAGATTAGTCGTGTGTTGACAAAAATAAATACTCATTTGTTGAAAATAGAATATTTGAAATAGAATATTTGAAATAGAATATTTGAAATAGAAATATTTGAAATAGAATATTTGAAATCGGAATATTTGAAATAGAATATTTGAAATAGAATATTTGAAATAGAATATTTGAAAAGGAAATATTTGAAATAGAAATATTTGAAATAGAAATATTTGAAATAGAATATGTGAAAATAGAAATATATGAAGCCGTGTTGATTAGATTGACGCCATTTTGACGTGAACGATAGTTATATCGATTTTATTCATTTTAAAATGAATATTGAAAAGCGATTTCGAAATGAAATGAATATTGAAAAGCGATTTCGAAATGAAATGAATATTGAAAAGCGATTTCGAAATGAATTGAATATAAAACGATTTCGAAATGAAATGAATATTGAAAAGCGATTTCGAAATGAAATGAATATTGAAAAGCGATTTCGAAATGAATTGAATATAAAACGATTTCGAAATGAATTGAATATAAAACGATTTCGAAATGAATTTAATATAAAACGATTTCGAAATGAATTGAATATAAAACGATTTCGAAATGAATTGAATATAAAACGATTTCGAAATGAATTGAATATAAAACGATTTCGAAATGAATTTAATATAAAACGATTTCGAAATGAATTGAATATAAAACGATTTCGAAATGAATTTAATATAAAACGAATTTGATTTCAATTGAATATATAACGAATTTGAATCAAATAGAAAACCAATTTGAATTGAATCGAATAGAAAACCACTTTGAATTGAATCGAATTGAAAACGAATTCGAATTGAATTTAAAACGAAGTGAAATGAATTCAAATTGAATTGAAACTTGAATTGAATAGAAATGAATTTTAAAACGAATTTATAAGGAAAGATTCAATTTTGATTTGAATTGAGATGGAAGTTGAAATTGTTTTTGAAACGAATTCAAAACTATTTATAAAATTCGTTTTGAATGGTAATCGACGAAATATATTATATATATTATATATATATATAATATAATGGCCTGAATAGAACGCGCCGCGCCGCGGCAGTTTGTGAATTTCGACCATTTATTTCAAACGGACATTACGGGAGATCCGACCGTCGGATTCTCCTAAAACCGGAACCGTTGGGTTCGTATCGAAAAGAGCTTTCTAACGAATATTAGAGATTCAAAATCTAACGGTGGGGTTTGGAGATACGTCCAAATCAAATTTGGAAAAAGTCGCTGTAAGTGCAGTTCGATGGCCGTTGATGGAAATCGACTGTACGGGCCTTGATAAAATTATTAAAAATAGTAATAATTTGTGTAAAATCAGAAGAAATGATTTGGGATGAAAAACTCCATATTTGAAAAGATAAAAATAAATTTTTATCGAAATGAACTAGATTGAACTAAATTTAAAATCCGTTTTTTTTTAAATAAATAAATTAGATTTAAAAAAGGGTTTTAAATAATCGGGATTCCTAATATATTTGATTTGAATTGAACTAGAATTGATTTGTGGGTTTATCGTGAACTGTGTTTTAAACAACACTAGTTCTTTAACCCGATGATAAATAGAATGTGATTTGGGTTTGTCGTGAACTGTGTTTTAAACGACATTAGTTCTTTAACCCAATAAAAGGAGTTTTAACGAATCTGCAATTGGATTGAAATGTAAATTTGTAATCTAAATTATCAAATTTAGAAAATGAGCGAGAATGGAGTATTACCAGTTTTGCTCCAAAGCGATAGTTAAATCTTTAATTAGATTTGAACGTGAAATGGTAATTAATCTTACCGATAACACCATAGTATTAGATATGGAGTATTACCAGTTTTGCTTCATGGGATGAATAGGTTGGGATTGGGAAATAAAATAAATAATTACTTCGGTGTGGTTCGCTAATCTCGACTAGTTTAGAAAACCATAATCTGGTTTGAAATGACATCAAAAGGAAGATTAAAGGATAAATTTGAAAGAATTTATCTTGGATAAAATAAATGGGAACCTTTCCCTAAAAATGTGATTTTGTGAATAAAAGAATATTCTGAATTGGAATGAGGCGTATGTTGTGTTTGTGTAACATTTGTTTTTAATATATGCGGGTTGTTCGGAAAGGCCGGGTTTATACCCATTCTGAATAACCGATTCGACGATATGTCGAAGATGAAGACGGTGGTCGAAGACCGGAAGTCTTCACATCGTTTGGATAATTACTGACGATCCTGATTGGGCTGTACACCCAAGAGGATGGAAATAGTTGGTGGTCGTCCAGACGTACTTGGAGATCGATGGATATGTGAGGAAAGTGCCTCCGGTTTCGTTCAGACCCAGAACGAACTTGTAAATGGATTGTGTGTCTGACATTGGATTTTATTCTGTGTTGATTGATTTCTGTTAAATATATATCTGCTTGGCGGCGGAGAATTTATTCTCTTGCTTAACGCCCTTCTCTGAGATGTACGAGCTTAGAGGTTATATATCGATAGATATCAATCGCATGGCATGAATGGCCTGTGTGGCATACAGAGTTGCATGGATCAAGGCTTCTGTTGAAAAGCAAAGTCTTGAGGTTGATGATCAAAGCACGGCCTCTGTGGCGTAGCTTTGTGTATAGCGTGAATTCGCGAGCCTCACACCTCGGTATGAGTTAAAAACGGGATACGGACCGCTGGGAGAGCACGACGTTTCTTTCTAGCTATGGTGGTGTCAGTGACTTACCAGCCCTGACATTTATATACTTTTCACCTTTTTGGTTTTTGGAATGAGGCGCCTCGATTATAGGTCTGTAAGGACCGGGAAACGTGTGTTCAGGAATTGCCAATCCTCTAACGTAAGTGAGGACCGGCCCAGCCGCATCCGGGGTTGCCCAAAGTGCGTAACTCTGAGACATTTGCTAGAGTGTCTCGAACGCGGAGAGGAGCTTGCCCCTTGCCTCGACTCATGACGGAAACCCAACTTCCAATACGAGATATTTCGGCTTTATTTGTAGAACTAGTACGACGACATGATAGATGGTACCCATGCCGCCTATGATTTATATTTATGATTGAAATTGTTTTGACACTTATTATAGTATCAAATGATTTGTTTTAAACGTACCAAGCATGTTTGGCTATTATAAGGGAAAACCCTATCCTCCGGCTTGCGTTGAATTGTGTGATGGGACCTGGGTCTTATAATAGCTTCATTTTTCGAAATAGCATTGCACTGTTTATTCTATATGCACTGGTATTCTTGGGAGGAAACCCGTTCCGTGTTATACGGCGTGGTCCCTTGAATTACTATCTTTTAAGATAAAGCTTTAAATAACTGTTTTAGTTCTCACACCAGTCACATGACTGACCTGGAGTTTATTGTTTTAACCTAAACTCTGGGTGCCCCTATTTTCCGCACGTGCAGCTAGTAGTTTCGGTTTTGCAGATTTATATTCACAGGATCCTGGTTTACAGCTGGAATGATATCCGGAAAGCTCTGTATCCGTATATCACCTTCAGTTGTGCTTTGTATTATTTTCCGTTGCTATGTAATTTATTGTAATCTCTGATATTTATCGAATGTAATTTATTAAATTATACTCTGTATATTCTTGTATCTGATGGAATTGTTGTAATAGCAATGAAATGTTCTTCTGTCTGCATTCTGATTTGTCTTGTCCTCACAGTAATTCGTTCTTTCTCATCTCTTCGGAGACCGGGGAAGTTCAGGTCGCTATATAAAAAATTTAAAATGGCTCGGATTTTCGAGTTGTTACAGAGCTTTGGTTTACAGAGCTCGAGAACAAGACACATTAGAACCATACGAAAGAATTCATCAAATATTGGATTAGTAATATCCAATTAGAATGACTCGTTAGAGATAGGATCAGTAGTATCCTAGAACGAGTGTGAAGAGTATATTTTTCAAATGAAAACAATTTTGTTTTGAAAATTTAAATCGTTTTTTACGTATTTGAATATTTATTTATATTGATATGGACAATCTAGTATATAAAGATTTTGCATATACGCGTCATGAATGTATATTCGAAGTTTTAATATATTAGATAGATATAGAATCACATTCTAGTCGCCCGGACATGATTCTGATGATGGCGCGCCATCACCAGCATTTATTTTCGAGTGACGAAGGTATGATTTCTATATACTTCCATTAGACTGGTGTGAGAACCAAAACTAATATAGCTAGAACACATTGTTGTGAATTGGCATCAAAAACATGATTTTCTGTATATATATCAAATTATGAATTTGTAACGTTAATTCACTAATTGATTGATGTTTGTGTTGAATGTTTATTTGTTTGAGAATTTTGAACCATTATGCCTAATTGCATCAAATATTGAAAATTATTGAAAATTGGTCGCATTTGCTTGCATATACATATACTTACATTGAACAGGTCATAGCAAGGAGGCTAGAGCAGAGAATAAAATTTGTTTGCCCGACAAATAGGTACATGTTTACTATATAATTTACTGTTTTGTTTGGGTGATGATGATTTTATGAGCCTATTGGCTAGCCGCTTGGCTTTTTCTTTTTCTTTTTGAGATCAGAAGGCCTGTATGGCAATTTCGGGATTTTCCCGTGGCTCCCGGTGCAAAGGAGGTTATGGCGATATTTTTCGAAAATTCAGGGTGTTAGCCAAATTTTTGAAATTTTTGGAAATTCTCAGAAACTGAAAAGTTGGAGAATGGAAGCCAGATCGAACGTAGAGTTGATTAATCAAACCACTTTCGATTTTGTTCCTTTTCGGGGGCGAAAAGTTTTAAGTGGGGGAGATTGTAACAACCCGAAAATCCGAGCCAGTTTAAAATTTTTATTTTGGCAATTTTAGTGAATTTTGATTATTTAAAAGGAATTATTTTAAATAATATCGACGAGAAATTTATTTTGAATATAATTCGAACGTATATATTATATACGTCGTCGTTAGAATATAAATATTTATAAATAATTATAAATAGAATTGAAAATGGCGCGGTAGTTCGATAATTCGATTTCAAACTTCAATTGAATGTACCAGGTGCAAAACAATCCGGATTTTAGTGAAACCAAAAACATTAGGATCTAATTGGGAATATCTTTCCAAAAAATCCGAAAAATCAAAATTTCATAGCGGGGATCAAAAGAAATGTCCAGTTGAAAATTCTGAATAGTCGCTATGGAATTCAGACCCTTAAAAATAGACATTTTGCAAACGACCTCGGATTTCGATGAAACCACTTTTGTTGGATCCGTGATGTCAAATTATTGCTAGGTTTCAAATTTCATAATTTTTCGAATCAATATGTGAGCATGGCAAAGGAAAACGCGTTTGACAAGTTTAAGTTGATTTTAATCGACTGGAAAATGGCCATTTTTCCAACGGTCTCGGAATTCAACGAAACTAGTTTTGTTAGGACCGTATCGTCAATACGAAGCTAGAAAATATTTTTCTGGAATTTTTCTAGTTAGTATGTGACCCCGGTAAATTGAAATGCGCGTTCAAATTCAATATATAGAGTTATATGTTGATTTTAACGGAAACCGATCGAAACAGTCGAATCAGCCTACGATATATATCCCATTGTGTTCGGAATGGGGGTAAAACGCTATGGACGACAGGCGGTGGGCCTCGTTTAGAGGTCGTATGTAAAAGTCAACTTTTTAGAAATTAAAATAATCAAATAAATTAAAAAAAATTAAAAAACCTCTCCCTCCTCCTTAAATCGCTCTGCCCCCCCCCCCCCTCTTTTCTTTCAAAATCGAATCAAGCAGAAAATAAAAAAAGAAAAAGAAAAAAAGAAAAAGGGCTCTGCCCTGGCGATCGGAGCCGTGCCTCCAGAAGGGCGCGTCGCCCCTGCGCCGCTGGCGCTCCGGCGGAGGAGCTCCTCCCCTGGCCCCGCTCTCCCTCCTATAGTTCTCCTCCTTCCCTGCCCCGTTCTTCCTCGCTCCGCCCCCTTTCTCTGATGAAGCCGCGTCACCCCCTGGACCGCCCCACGCCTCCGACCCACCACCTCGACACCGGAATCCGCCTCCTGCGCCGCCCCATTTGCCATCGAAGATTGACAGTAGACCCCCCTCGTCTCCTCCTTTTCTCGCTAAATACAGTAAGTCCATTTTATTTATTTATTTGTTTTATCATAAAGTTATTAGGTTATTTAAAATCAGTAAATGAATTAGATTTTTATTCATATAAATGGCCGATAAAAGTTGGATCTTTATTGTAGGAAAGATATGATCTTTAGGAAGGTAAAAATGGGATTTTTATCCTAGGTTGGAAATATTTTTATGAAGATAAAATATAGGAAGCAGCAATATAAAAATACGTTTTTATATATATATATATATATATATACATGAAGATATGCTTTTCATGGGAGCGATATTGATTTAAAAATATGATTTGCATATGAATAAAATAATAAAAATATGATTTTTATATTTTTAAAGTGTTAGAAATATAATCTTTACTATATAGAAGATGTAAAAATATGATTTTTATCATATGGGAAATATGTGAAGTATGATTTTTATAAAATAGAAGTTATAAAAATATAATCTTTTATGTTGTAGAGTTATAAAAATATAATCTTTTATGTTGTAGAGTTATAAAAATATAATCTTTTATGTTGTAGAAGTGTAAAAATGTAATTTTTATATAGGTAAGATAGTAAAAATATCATCTTTGTATATGTAGCGAAATAAAAATCTGATTTTTATTATATATACGTTGAAACAAAGAGGTGATTTTTATAATGATAAAATCTTTATAATTGAAAGAGATGAAATTTTTACATATGAAAAACATGATTTCAGTTTGGAAAAAGGAACGGATTTTTGTTGCGTATACGAATGAAGAAAAAAAAGATTAGTTTTTTTAAATAGAAAAGATTTAATTTTTTAAAATAGAAAAGATTAGATTTTTGAAACTGAAAAGACGAAATTTTTATATATTGAATAGCATAGTAAAAATTCGATTTTTATATATCGAATAACATAGTAAAAATTCGATTTTTATATATTGAATAGCATAGTAAAAATTCGATTTTTATATATTGAATAGCATAGTAAAAATTCGATTTTTATATATTGAATAGCAATATAAAAATGTGATTTTTATATATATAGTGGCAACGGGCAACGAAAGCGACAAAGGGCGAGAATGGCGAAGATTTCTACTTAAGAAGTGTCGTGAAGTTGGGATAGCTTTTGGTGAGAACTTCTCACTCTTCAATTTCTTTTTCTAGCTATATATATATATACTAGGATGTAGACGGTGTTTAGTAGCACCCGACACAATCGTCCACAGACCATGGACTTGTTTGTTTGATTGTGTAGTTGACTAGTTTATTTGGTTTGAATTGAATTGTTTGGTGAAATGAAATTGATTTGATTGATGTGTGAATGGCGTGGGCCTTCACTAGACCGGGGATAAGGCTAGGCCTCGTCCCGTTTCTAGTATCATGTCGTTATGCCATCGAAATTTTCTAAAATAGGTTAGGAAAATAAAAATATCATTTTATTGTGTAAATGAATAATAGAAATTCATGTGTTGGAATAAAATGTTTTATCGTTAAAAATATAATTTTTAACGTGAATATGAATAAATGAATATTTATAAACAAATCGGCCGATTTATTTATATACACTAATTTGACTGATATTGATTGGGTCGATAAATTTTACACATCGCCCAACTACACAAATAAAATATTCGTTTGATGGTTTGAAACCCCACACGGGTGTTGGGATGAAATATGAAGTTCACTCATCCTGATTGATTAAATATGTCGATCGATTGATTGACAGGCTGTTATAAGCGTTAGATATCTATAGTTGATGCTTATGCAGTGTAGTGCACTTTGGTTGATGGTTGATTATTTTTCAATGCTATTATATACATGTGTTGTATGAAAATCCATATAATTAATTTTATATGGTGATTGATTGTGCCTCATTCCAATTTAGAAGATAAATAATATTATAAAATAAAGGTTCATGTGTTGACTGTACTCATCCGTTGAGATTAGTCATGTGTTGAACGAAATATTTTAACAATAAAATTTATATCTTTATCACTATAAAATAAAGGTTCATGTGTTGGCTGTACTCACCCGTTGAGATTAGTCATGTGTTGAACGAAATAATTTAACAAAAATAGTCACACGTGGACAGTACTCATTCGTTGAGATTAGTCGTGTGTTGACAAAAATAAATACTCATTTGTTGAAAATAGAATATTTGAAATAGAATATTTGAAATAGAATATTTAAAATAGAAATATTTGAAATAGAATATTTGAAATAGGAATATTTGAAATAGAATATTTGAAATAGAATATTTGAAATGAAATATTTGAAAAGGAAATATTTTAAATAGAAATATTTGAAATAGAATATTTGAAATAGGATATTTGAAATAGAATATTTGAAATAGAATATTTGAAAAGGGAATATTTGAAATAGAAATATTTGAAATAGAAATATCTGAAATAGAATATTTGAAATAGGAATATTTGAAATAGAATATTTGAAATAGAAATATTTGAAATAGAATATTTGAAATAGGAATATTTGAAATAGAATATTTGAAATAGAATATTTGAAATAGAATATTTGAAATAGAATGTTTGAAAAGGAAATATTTGAAATAGAATTTGTGAAAATAGAAATATATGAAGCCGTGTTGATTAGATTGACGCCATTTTGACGTGAACGATAGTTATATCGATTTTATTCATTTTAAAATGAATATTGAAAAGCGATTTCGAAATGAAATGAATATTGAAAAGCGATTTTGAAATGAAATGAATATTGAAAAGCGATTTCGAAATGAAATGAATATTGAAAAGCGATTTCGAAATGAAATGAACATTGAAAAACGATTTCGAAATGAATTGAATATAAAACGATTTCATTCCTCCCCGTGAACCTGGGGGTGGGGGGAGGGGGACGGAAGAAAAGAGGCGAAACAAACTAGGTCAGACATAAGTCTGGTAAGTCCAGTGACTTTCAGTATGTAAACAGGTAAAAGTAACATGACATGAATAAACTGAATATAAGACAATACCGTGATAACCGGGATATCAAGATAACATAAGATTAGCATATGATATGATAAGCAAGATAAACTGAATGCGCTTCTACTCTTTCTCTGCTTCGCTACTACCTTGTTATTCTGATTTTTATATCTCTGCACCGCCTAACTAGTGTCCCAACTAGTAATCTATGTAAACTGATAATATTACAATGTGATCCCAATCCCCGCAATTATGGTAGCCTTCAGGTGTACATCTAGTATGAAGATCTTACCTCAATCAGCCTAATTGCCATGAAAATCTTAGATGTACCCTTACTACCTTATCGATCGGCTCCTTACTCGTATTAATTTTCCTTATGTCTGTGTCAATCGGCCCTCTCTTGTGTGTAGATACCCTGCGTTGGTCCCACCATAAGGTGTATCAATCCTTATAATAGCAACCCGACACGATTCAAGATGCACAGTGTATAACTACTGGTACCCAGTGCCTGTTTTTTCCCACTTCAGAGTACGTTCACGCCCGTAATCCATCGGAACCTACACCGACGTACCCTCTGCCACTATTTTGACCGCTTATAATCAGCCCAGTAATCGTGCCCCACCCTGCCTAGTTTTAGGGTACCTTGATACATCTATGTGAGTTACTGCTGAAATGGGTCCCCGTTACTAGGGTTTCTTACTGGTTAAGTTTATGGGCCTATATTTACTAATATTACCCACCAACCCGATATGTACTTAACCCTCCCACTGATTCAAACATGTTTACTTAATGGTTAAGTTTGTGGGCCTATATTTACGAATATTACCCACCAACCCGATATGTACATAACCCTCCCACACATTATGTCATATTGGTTAAGTGTTGTCCATTCACGTTAACTTAACTCACCCACTTATCATGTCATGTTGGTTAAGTGTTTCTTATTAACCCTTCTCACTCGTCTTGTTGGATTGGTTAAGTGTTTCCTATTAACTTAACCGCGTTCATTCATCATGTAATATTGGTTAATTATTTCCCATTAACTTAACCCCATTCGTTCATCAAGTTACATTGGTTAAGTATTTCTTATTAACTTAACTCCACGCGTTCATCATGCTGTATTGGTTAAGTGTCATCAATCAATTCAAGTTAACTTAACCCACCCACTTGTCGTGTTACATTGGTTAAGTGTTGCCTTCTTGTATTAACTTAACCCTCCCCATTCATCATGTTATATTGGTTAAGTGTTGCTCTCTTGTTTTAACTTAACCCTACCCATTCATCATGTTATATTGGTTAAATGTTTCTTATTAACTTAACCCTACTCATTCATCATGTCATATTGGTTAAGTGTTCCTCAATAACTTAACGCTACCCACCTAACACGTTTTAGGTATCGTATTCATCTTTGATCAGCATTACTTAATTATTAACGCACAGAACTCTCACATTAGGTCGATAGCTTGCAGCCACTGGATGTGTCGGGCAGTTCCGAGCAGACTTCTAACACAAGTCAGACCTAACCTCATGTCTAGGCATTTCTTAGTTATGCCTACGACCTCTTACATTAGACTGACCGTTTGCGATTACTGGTTAGACCGGTTGGTTCCAGGCAGGTTTCTACCGCAAATGGAGTCTAACCTCATGTCTTGGCATGTTTATCTTGGCCAATTGGTTCATTTATAGATTATTCCAGCTTCAGGCTAGTTATGTCAATTTATTCATCTACATCGTAGGCTTTCCAATTACAGTATTCACTTTTGACAGATTTCAGCATATTAGTCAGTTTAACAAATGAAACATCACTTAAAGTTCCATTAACATATCTCGCCTAATCATAAATTAAGGCTATAAACTTACATGCCCAAAATCATGGTCATAATTCACAATATAACACATGCCCTAAGGTTTAGTCATATTGCATCGTACAAAATATTCTCCAAAAACCCCCAATCATGATTCACAGTATAAACTATGCCAAATTATAGCCTTTAATTACAGTACATGCCAATTACCCAAAATCCCAATTTAGGTGTGTTCACGTTTAACAGTTATCCCTATCTTACTATAGGTTTTCATGCTAAGCCATATATCACTATACACAATATTCTCCTTCTTCCAAGTCATAAACTATCGTATATAATATGCCCCAATTTTAGGTCTTAAAACACAACATGTACTATGCCTTACATGTTTATAGTTCAATTTACACCCTAAACCCTAAGTCATATGTCCAATATACTTTATGCCTCAAATCTCAAGTCATATGCTCGATACACTTTATGTTTTAAATACAACACGTGTTATGTCCTCAAATCCGTTACCAATCAGTTAATCTCAAGTCATATGCTCGATACACTTTATGTTTTAAATACAACACGTGTTATGTCCTCAAATCCGTTACCAATCAGTTATGCCTAATTATACATAATTTAATATTTTTCCCAATTTTAGCGCTGGCCATGTCTAAATCATATATTATGCCCAAATTTTCCCAACGTATGTTCATCTCTTATGAGATTTGGCTTAGGGTCGCAGTAGCCTGGCTATAAAAACAAAAAGGGAAGAAGGAAATAAGAGACAAAGATTGGACATAATAATATCAATGAGATAGATCCAATGGATATAGAAAGACAAATAGAAATAGGCATAATCTCAGATTCAGATTTATTACAATGTCAGAATCATAATTAAATTTTATTTCTGAAAGTCAGATGAACTCACAAATTACAGAACGGTCTTGAATTCTGGGATCTGATTTCTGAATTTGATTAGCTATTCCTTTGATGTAGACTTTGATTGTTAACTTGAAAACTCTAATTTGATTGATTAAGGTGGAGGCTAGGTCACTTTAGGTTTTAGCAGCATATAGACGCCTATGAATTCATGTGTAGAAAACAATAGGTTTAGGGGTCTTTTTATAGGTGTAAAGGGAGATTTAGAGCCTTCAGATCAGTCTAGAAGTCATCAGAATCATCCAGAGTAGAGTACCATGTCACACAACGAATCAGAAAGCGACACGGGGCGAAAAACGTCATCGGCCAGATCTGGGCCGACAGGGGTCGACTCCCCTATAGGGGGGTCGACACCTATGTCGACTCCCCCTGGGGGAGGGTCGACACCCCTGAGCGGGAAATTTCCCGCTCAGCCTCCTTTGACCCAAATTCGAGATTTGAACCCTGTTTTGACTTCTGGTTTTATTTTATATGTGTATATATATATATACTTCCTTGGGCATATACAAACTTCTAAGGCTTATAACTTCTTCATACAGTGTCCAGATTTACGCAACCTCGGACTCTATCTCAAGCAGAATTCCGAGACGAACGCAATGGCGTAACCCGTTTCCCTTAATTTATACTTTTAAAATTGAGTATTTTTTAATTCATTACTTTAATATCCACAGGAAATACGGGGTGTTACAGGACCCGTTTCAGCAGTAACCCATATAGATGTATCACGGTACCCTAAACTAGGCAGGGTGGGGCATGATTGTTGGGCTGATTATAAGAAGTCAAAAATTACAGCGGGTGGTGCAGCAATGTAGTTCCAACGGAGTATGGGCGTGCACGTACACCAGAGTGGAAAAGCAGGCATTGGGCATCAATAGTATACACTGTGCATTTGAAATTTGTGTCGGGTTGCCATCATAGGAATTGATAAGCGGGGCTGAATGACACAAGTAAGAAATACATGCGAATAGAAGCCGATCGGAAAAGGGATCACTTTGTTATGAACACATGATGGTAGTTAAAACATTCGTTAGTAGGTGTAGAGAAATAGAAATGAGTGTGATAGTATATTCAGTTTACCTTTTCTTATTTTATGTTATCTTGTTTCTATGGTATTGTCCTATATTCAGTTTATTCATGTCATGATCCTTTTACCTGTTTACATGCTGAATAATCACTGGACTTACCAGACTTATGTCTGACCCATTTTCTTTTGCCTTCTTTTCTTCCGTCCCCTCCCCCCCCCCCCCTCCCCAGGTCCGAAGGTAGGGAATACTCCAGCTTAGTGCAGACCTTTTCCAGCTTGAAGAGAGTAGATGTATTGCTTTGATTCTCTCTTCTTGGGCTATGGCCGTGGTTACACTTTTATTGTGGATTTATGCTGCTTTACTACTGTTTTATGCTTCTTTATGTACTTGGAGTTTTAAATCAAGGCAGATGTTTCATTGTAATAATTTAGAAGTTAGGTTTTGAGACAATGCATGTAATGTTTTGACTGAACCACGCTATTTATGAAATGATTTCAGTTTTACGCTGTTTATATCTCTATCTTGTAAATTATCTGTGTATTTTACCTAAAATGCTTCACCAAAGTTAATGTATTCCCTTTGTGAGTGACCTTAATGGAGGTGGGGTGTTTCTCCCGCACCCCCACGAGATTGACCAATGGGTCGACCTATACAAGGGTGTGTCGACCTAGGGGTCGACCCACCCCTGATCTGGGCAGGTTCATTCAGCGAATCTGGACTGTTTTTCAAACCACATTCGTTGCTGACTCAGTGCTGTGTGTGCAAGAACACCTATAAATAGGCTAGCAAAGCCTAGCCTAAATCTCATATTTTCTGATAGGCTGTCTAGATAGACTGTGTCATTCTTCCTCCTCCTCAAATCTATTTAGAAAATAGAATAATTAGTATTAGGAAATTCGGATTCAAGATCTGGAGGAAAAGAATGTATATTTACAAGACAGGTGTTCAGAATTCTGTTCGAAATGAGGTAAATTCTTGGATCTGGTTAATTTAGATTTCTCTTCTTTTTCCCCTTTTTCTTTTAGTGTGATAATTGTGAATCCATGGTTATTTATATTCTAGATTCAGTTAGGAGAGCCATGGAATGTTAGGTATGGACAAGATTCATGAATTGGAAAGTTATTAGGTGAGTGGATTTAAGTTATACCTTTTTGATAATGGTATATTTACCGTTTTACATTCCCCGTTAATATGTATAATAATCTATTAAAATATTTAACATGTTGTAATTGCTGAAATGATTAATCTGTTGAACTGTAAACCAGCTGAAATGTTTAATCTGCTGAAATGATTAAACTATTGAAATCTGCTGAAATTAAGTACCGTGGAATATGACTGGAAATTTAGGGTTGTATGAACATGTAAATTTGTATGCTTAATTCAAGATTAAGTGGAATATGTCAACGAAACTGTAAGTAACCTGTGGGATCTGTTAAATCTGTGGGGTTAAGTAAATCTGTTTAATCTGTTGGGGGTTATATGAACCTGTTAAGCTGTAATGCTTAATCTGTTTAACCTGTTGGGTTATATAAAAGCCTATTTCCATTAATCACCTATCTGAATTGGAATTTCTGTAAATACTGTAATTATGAAATATACAATGAACATTTGTTAAGAATATTATTGTGCCAAAAGATTGTAAATAAGAATTACAGTAAAAATTGGAAGAGTGAATATGCCTAAATTTACAGTGAATAGAAAATTGTAATCACACTTAGCACGAGTTTAAATTCAACTTGTGGTAGAAGTCTTCCCGGAACAGCCCGACAAATCCGGCATCCACAAATGGTTAATTTAATGTGAGAGGTCTGGTGCGTAAACATACATATAATGGTGCTAAGACATGAGGTTAAGTCCAACTTGTGGTAGAAGTCTGCCTGGCACCGTCCGACAAATCCAGCATCCATAAGTGGTTGGCTTAATGTGAGAGGTCTAGTGCATAAACGTATATATGAATATATGTATATAACAAGGTAGAAATAAATGGCATTGATTGTAATTAATGGAAATGGAGGAAAGTTACAACAATAAAAGAATTGGAATGAATGGGGAATGATAATAACCTATTATGAATAAACCTGAAAGAAAAGGAAAGATAATAGGTAGGCTTGTCCTAGGGACAATTGGAAATTATAACTTAGGTTATAATAAATGATAAGGGGAATGAGATAGTTTATGTAATGAGATAAGTTGTACTTTATTATAAATTAAGTAATCTTTAAATCTGGAAACATGAAACCTTTTGTTTGTAATAAGTAGAGAAAAGAAGGGAAAACTTATGAAATACAATAAGTTGTACTTAATTTTAAATTAAGTAATCTGTAAACCTGAGAATTTGAATCCAGTAGACAAGAAGAACATGTTGTCTGAAAACTTGAGAATCTGAAATCTGCTGATAAGAATAACATGTTAAAGGCTTATCAATGAACTTAAATGGGGTAAGTTATATAACTGAAATTAATAAGCAAGAAGAACTTGGTAACATGAATAAGAAGTCAATATAAATTGAAATAACCAAGTTAACTATAAATCTGATGAGGTAGAGCAAGCGTGTAAGTAAACGTTTAGACATAGGGTCTAATAACACATTAACCGGGGGCGCTAGGACCAGTCCATACGTCTGAAGGTGAATAACCCAACGAGGTAGATCGTCGTGGTGTAATGAGACACGAGGGGAGCGCACTTCCATCTGATTATTCTGCCTGTTCTGCTGAATCCGAAGGACTAGATGGGGAAGCACGCGGCTTCCTGGGACGTGGAGGGTACTCCTGGTTGTCCTCTGTACGATGACAGCGTTTAGGTTGTGCTCACAAAGGTTGGGTATGCATGTTACTACCCGGTGAGTATACCTTGACTGCCACGATGGGGGCAGTCAAAAGGCTATAGGGTGGCATAAGTGATTCGACGATCTTGTTGCCTTGTGACTAGGCGGGTTACGACCATCTCATTTGTTTGCCTTAGGTGGGTCTAACTATCTGATTGATAGTAATCGTCGGGTACCATTCATCGACAGTCTGCATGATGCGTAATGCGGAAAGACGGGGAGCTAAACCTACAAATCATTGACCTTTCACTATCAAGCCTTTGGTTGCGAGACAGGCCAATTAGAATATTGTTTGTTGTTTTTCTAGGCCACGTCACTAGCTCTCTTCTGTTTGTCTTTCACTAGTTGAGGGAGGGGTCTGGTGGAACCATAGCCATCGTGAAAATGCAAACCATAACATCTATGTATACAGATATCTGAAAAGGCTCTCGACCGAGTTATGTGTTTCTAATACAGCCCTGTTACAAAACTCGGTACATAGTAGATAATATGTGTGGATACATGCATACCATTTCCGGATGGAATATCGTAAAGGTTAAGGCATCGAGTACGATTGACGATACGTACCTGAGAAAGTCTAGATACATGCATGTCTGCTCTGGGTGGTGTATCGTAGACTCTAGGGCATTACTCTAGGTGGCAGTCCATACGCTTACGTAGCATGGCGTGGCAGTTCTATGCAAAATGTAGCATTTTTATACAGAGATCCATACGTCGTTCCGGCGTAGGATGAGGGACTGCGTTCATTTTTGTGGCGTTACTGCGGAGACCGTGCGAGTGGGGTACCTTAATGTTAGGGGTAGCTACATATATATTGTATTAGGTTAATCCACTGGGAAGTAGAAGGGTACGACATGTGTGTAAGCCTTGAGTGCTATTAACCTAAGTAAGCTAATAAATAAGAAAATGTAACTGAACGGTATATGTAGGGTTATCCAAAATGTGTAGTTTAAGTCCAGTCACCAGAACTTGTGTTCTGACCCCCCCCCCCCCCCTCCTTATAACATACTCGCAGGTTAGACTTGTGGCAGAGATATGATAGCTATGGATACTGGTTAGGCAGTATTATTATCTAGGTAAGGCTATATTTGATTATATTATATTTTATTCCATTCCGCTGTGAGATGTTTTCTGAGCTGTGATATGTTTATTATCTTTGTCTTTTGTAGCGACTAGTGCTTCCCGGCCGGCCTAAACCAAACAAGAAGGTGGATTGCTTCGAGTACAAGACAAATCGGAACATAAACAGAAGAATATTCCATTGTTATTTACAACAATTTACATCCGAGTACAAGATTATTCAGAGTATCAATAAATATTACATAGAAAAATATCAGAGATTAAAATACATAGCAGCGGAAATACAATGCGTAGCGGAAATACATTAACAATTACAACCGAAAGAAATACACAGATACAAAGCATTCAGAATATAGCTCCAGCAGTAAATCCAGGATCCTGTATAAATAAATCTACAAAACCAAAACTACTAGCTGCCCGTGGGGAAAATAGGGGCACCCAGAGTTTAGGTTAAAACAATAAACCCCAGGTCAGTCATGGGACTGGTGTGAGAACTAAAACAGTTATTTAAAACTTTACTTTAAAATAAGGTAAATCAAGGGACCATGTCGTATAACACAGAACGGGTTAAGAATACCAGTGCTTAAAACAAACAGCGCAATGCTAAATAAAGAAAAATGAAGCTATTATAAGACATAGTTACCATCAAATAATGCAACGCAAGCCGAAGGATAGAGTTTTACCTTATAATAGCCAAACATGCCTGGTACGATTTAAAACAAATCATTTATTATTACTATAAGTGAAGATATCAACTTCAAATATAAATGTATCAATCATAGACGACATGGGCACCATATATCATGTCGCCATACTAGGCTCTACAATCAAAACCGCAAAAATGTTGCATTGGAAGTTTGGATTTCCATACTGGTGGCTCCAGATCCGAAAGATCTATCGTGTAGTGAAATTCCCAACGGTTTACGTCGCAGGCATGCGAAAACACCGTAATGCACATCCGTACTATCCAGGAAACAAGTTACCGCAGCTTACGTCCAAGCGTTGGAAAACACCGCTAACTTTATCCATCTGGGAATCAGGGGGTGTGCCCTATCCCTACTGGTGTGGAGCGACCACACCCAGTAACCTCAGTCGACCGAATCCATGATAGTCCGTAGGATGTCTATCCTCATCTCTAAAGTATACTGAACTAACCATCAGTTAACCACCATATCGGTGTGTGAGGCTCGCGAAATTAACGCTACACAGTGTTGTGCTATATTAAAGCTACGCTTTGATCATCATCCACCAAACTTTGCTTTTCAAAAAAAGTTTGAATCACTGCATCTCAGCATGCCACACTATCAATCCACACTGTACCACTGATTTTTGCCAATATGTAACCTCTGAGCACCTCAGAGAAGGGTGTTAAGCAAAAGAATAAATTCTCCGCCACCAAACAGATATATATATTTAGCAGAGATCAACGAATACAGTATAAAGGAAAACAATGTCAGACACACCATCCATTAACAAGTCCGTTCTAGGTCTGAACGAAACCGGAGGCACCTTATTCCTCGTCCCGTATGTCCAATACAGGAGAGAGGCCCTCGCATATCCGTACAATCAACAAGTACATCCGGATGGCTACCACTGTAGCCCCTTCAAGGTAGCTACTTCAATCATGGGCATCAGTAGCAACCCATCCATTCGATGTGAAGATCTTCGGTCTTGCACCGTCTTCAATCTCTTCGACTTTTCATCGTATCAGTTATTCAAAATGGGTTAAACCCGGCCTGTCTAAATAACTCGCGTATCTTATAAACAAGTGCTATAAAAACACGACATACGCCTCATTTCAATCCAGAATATTCTTTTATTCAAATATTCATTTCTCTAGGGAAAGATTCCCATTAATTTTATCAAAGATAAATTCTTTTAAATTTATTATTTAATCTTCCTTTGGATACCATTACAAAAGATTTCATTATCTTTTCAATTCTAAACCAAATTAAGGTTTTCCAAACTAGTCAGGATTAGCGAACCTTACCGAAGTAATCATTTTTTTGTTTTCCCAATCTCAACCTATTCATCCCATGGAGCAAAACTGGTAATACTCCATATTTAACACCACGTTGTTATCGGTAGAATTTAGTTACCATTTCACGCTTAAATCTAATTAAAGATTTAACTATCGTTTGGAGCGAAATGGGTGATACTCCATTCTCGATCATTTTCTTGAATTGATAAATTTAATTATCACATTCACTGTTCAACCTAATTAAAGATTCATTAAAACTCCACTTAGTTTTAATCCCCCAAAAATCAATATTAATGATTATTTAACTTTGGGAAATCAAACACGCCGCATTGACAATCTACACCGTACCATTGATTTTTGCCAATATATAACCTCTAACCTCATATGTCTTAGAGAAGGATGTTAAGCAAGAGAATAAATTCTCCGCCACCAAACAGATATGTATTTAGCAGAGATCAACGGATGCAGTATCGAAATACAATGTTAGACATGTAATCCTGTCTTTAACTGGGTTAAAGAACCAATGTCATTTAAAACACGGTTCACGATAAACCCAAAATACATTCCATTAACCATGGAATCTTCACGGAAAACAGAACAATATATATTCGATATCAACTTCCGTATCTGGCTACTAATATAAATGGAATAACGACAAAGCCTTTTAAATTCCTTGTGTATTAACAGTCTTCCTCCACAGAAACTCACTTCGATTATTACCAAATCGAATTCCATTCCAATTCCAATTTAATATATTAAATTGGAAATCTTTATTTTGGAAAATTCCATTAATCTTAATTAAAAGATTAAAAATTCAAAATCTTATTTTTCACTGTTAATTGGGTTAAAGAACGAATGTTATTTAAAACACCGTTTACGATAAACCCAAAATCCAATTCTTTTATTCAATTCCAATTAAATATTAATTAATTGGAAAACTTCACTAAATCTTAATTTAAAGATTTATTCTTTTCTCAACTGGGTTTAAGAATAGTGTTAATGAAGACACCATTCACGACAAAACCAAAATCCAATTTGATATCAAATACAAGGCTCTGAATCAAAAATATATATTGGCTTATATTCAATATCAAATTCTGAAACCAATGGATATCATACTGGAATAACGATATTTATATATATCTTCCAAATTCCTCAACAATATCCATATAATCACGGAATCCAATATCAAAATATTTCGAAGATTTTTTCCATTCCAAGTTATTCATTGGAAACTTCTGGTTATTTTAAAACCATTTTCAAATCCAATTTATTTATTTCTAAAAATAAATTATTGTTCTAGTTAATAACTAGTTCATTTCAATAAAAATATATTTTTATCTTTTCCAAAACTGGATTTTTTCATCCAAATTTTTTCCAAATCATTAATATGATTTTACATAATTTTTCCATATTTTTAGTAATTTTATTATCGCCCGTACAGTCGGTTTCCAATAACGGCCACCGAACTGCATTTATAACGACCTTTTCTGAAATTGATTTAGACATATCTCTAAATCTAACTGTTAGATTTCAAATCTTTTATATTCATTGGAAAGCTCTTTTCGATACGAACCCAACGGTTCCGGTTTTAGGAGAATCCGTCGGTCGGATCTCCCGTAACGTCCAATTGAAGTTAATGGTCGAAATCCGCAAACGGTCGCTGCGCAACGCGTTCTATTCGGGCCATTATATTATATATAATATATATATTATATATTTTGTCGATTTCCATTTAAAACGAATTTTATAAATCGTTTTAAATTCGTTTTAAAAAAGATTTCCACTTCCATTTCAATTTCAAATCAAAATTGAATATTCCATTATAAATTCGTTTCAAATTCATTTTAAAACGATTCAATTTGATTTTCAAATTTAAATCAAAATTGAATTTTCCCTTTAAATTCGTTTTAAATTCATTTTAAAACGATTTCAATTTTATTTTCAAATTTAAATCAAAATTGAATTTTCCATTATAAATTCGTTTTAAATTCATTTTAAAATGATTTCCATTTCAGTTTCAAATTTAAATCAAAATTGAATTTTCCATTACAAATTCGTTTAAAATTCATTTTAAAACGATTTCCCTTTCAATTTCAAATTTAAATCAAAACTGACTTTTCCATTATAAATTCGTTTTAAATTCATTTTAAAACGTTTTCAATTTCAAATTTAAATAAAAATTGAATTTTCCATTATAAATTCATTTTAAATTGATTTCCATTTCAATTTCAAATTTAAATCAAAATTGAATTTTCCATTATAAATTCGTTTTAAATTCATTTTAAAATGATTTCAATTGCATTTCAAATTCAAATCAAAATTGAATATCATTATAATATTAAAATGATATTATTTTCAAAATATCAAATTTTGAAATAATTTTTCGATATTCATTATAAAATGAATAAAATCGTCAAAAATCATGTTCGTGTTAAAATGGCGTTTAACTACTTAACACGGCTTCACATTTCAATATTCACTGAATATAATTTTAAAATATTCGTTAATTCTGAATTGGAATCAGACTCAATCAATTACCATATAATTTTATTTATATGGATTTCAACATCACATGTATACAACAATAATGATAAGCAATCATTAAAATTCATACAATATCCAGAGTGCATTCTACAACTGTATAAGCATTAAAATAAATAAATAATGCTTATACAGTCTGTCAACCCATCGATTGACATACCACTAATTATTGGGATCACTGTATGTCAAATATTATCCCAATACCCGTGTGGGGTTTTCAAACAACAAACACTGTTTATTACTTGTGCAGTTGGGCGATGTGTAAAAATTATCGTCCCAATCAATATCAGATAAATAAGTGTACATAATCTGATTTGTAAATGAATATTTATTTTATTTCATGATAATTTATATAAATAATTTTTGCATACAACAATATCAATACATGACAGTCCAATCAAACAATCAACTGGTATGTACAGTAAATGGTGCCTGGGGCTTCTAAATCCCGTCTACATCCTAGTATATAATAACTGGAAAATAATTTGAGTGTGAGAGAGATCTCACATTCGTTTCCACTCCATCAGAATTTATTTCTGAATTTTTCTATACTGTTTGGATTTGAATTTGCCCCCAATTCGGATTTGCTCCTTTTTTATGCTGGTCAGTTCTATGTTGTAGTATTTTTCTTCACGATTCCAACGAAACTGACGGTTCGAAAATTTGAGATCGTATGAGCTAGATATGATGATCAATACATTAATTACCATTTTAAAATAATTAATTAATGAATAAGCCACCCTTAATTACATTTAGGCCGTCTTCTTCACGTTCAACAGTCGAAATACTTCACCCCTGCTCCAAACCTTTGACCACCAATGCACGCCACGTGGAGCCCTCCGCTGCCAATCAGACCACCCCACCCCATCGCAGTTCACCAGCGCTTCCACCACCAGAAGCCTCGCTAAACTCAAAACCCTCATGATCCACGAAATCGCCTTCCAACGCAAGCCCTTTCAGCTCCAAATCCTCACCAACGATGAACCAATTTCAGATCTCGACAGGTCATATTGACGCTCGTAACGAGCTCTACCATTTCTGTTTATAAATTTCCTGGATTAAGGTGAGGATTTAGAGTTTATGAAGGAAGAACGATAGAGCGAAACCGGCCTTTTGTTTGGGTGGCGGCTGTTGTTTTGGGAATGAGGGTTTTAGTTAGGTTTATAGGGAAAATTGGTTTATATATATTATATTAAATACTATTTTATTCTATCCTTATGAAATTTTACATTAGAACTCTAAACCAAACCCAACGACTGTCACCCTTAGCCAAGTACCCCCATTTCGGACACAATGGGATATGTTTCGTAAGCCAGTTCGACTGTTTGGTTCAGTTTTCATCAAAATTAAAATATAAATTAATATATAATGAATTCAAACATACAGTTTAATTTATTGGGGCCACATACTGACTCCAAAAATTCTCGAAAAATGAATCTAGCTATGTTTTGACGATGCGGTCCTAACAAAATTAATTTCGTCGAATTTGGAGACCGTTCGAAAAATGGTTAATTTTTGGTCGGTCCAATTCAAATTTAAATTGCCAAACACATTTAAATTTACTATGCTCACATATTAAATCCAAAAATTATGAAATTTGAAACCTAGCAATAATGTGACATTCCGGATCCAACAAAGTGGTTTCGTTGAAAACGGAGGTCGTCTGCAAAATGGCTATTTATTATATTATATTATATTCCATAGCGACTATTTTAAATTTTAAACTGGACATAACTTTCAATTCCCGTTATGAAATCTAGATTTCTCATATTCGTTGGAAAGATATTTTTAAACAGATTCAAATATTTCTGATTTCACCAAAATCCGATTTATTTTGAATCCTATACATTCATTTGAAATTTGAAATTGAATTTACAAACTACCGTGCCATTTCCAATTCCTTTTATAATTAAATTAAAAAAAATAGTTCTAACTTCTATTTAAATAAAATTTTAGTTGTTATTATTTATAATAAATTATTTAAAATATTTAAAATTCATTAAAATAACTAAAATAAAAAATTTAAATGGGTTCCGATTTTCCGGGTTGTTACAATCTCCCCCACTTAAAATCTTTTCGTCCTCGAAAAGGAACTTAGCTGAAAGTTGTTTAACTAACCAACTTAACTTTCATTCTGGCTTTCATTCTTAACTTTTCATTTTCTAAGAATTTTCTAATTTTCCAAAAATTTGGCTAACACCCTAAATTTTCAAAAAAATTCGCCATAACCTCCTTTATACGGGGAGATATTTAAAACCTCAACTTATCTCACAGGGCCTCACCAATCAAAAAGAAAAAGCCAAGCAGCTAGCAAATCAGCTCATAAAATCACCAAAACCCAATAAAATGGTAAACATGTACCTATTTGTCGGGCATACAATTTTATTCCTCTTCTCTTGCCTCCTTTCTATGACCTGTTCAACATATATGCATGTACCATGCATGCAATTCTAATAAATTTTCAATTCAGTTCAATATTTGATTCTATTTTGCTTAATTTGCCTTTCCATTACATATTGATTTGGATTTGGTTCAATTCAACTTTTCATTCTCAAATTGGATTTATCATTCTGGTATTTTATTTAGTTAAACAAATAATCACGCAATACAACCAACAATCAGTTTGTGAATTAAATTTCCAAAACATATAACTTTTGTGTATATATATATATATTCAAAAATCATATTTTTAGTGTTAAATTCCAAACAACAAATTCAAAATAAGCTTTTGGTTCTCACACCAGTCGATTGGAAATATATAGATATTCTACATTCGAAACTCGAACATAAATGTTGATGATGCCATGACGATCATCAGAATCATCTCCGGGCGACTAGAGTGTGATTCTATATCCACCCAATATATTTGAGACTTCAAATACATGCTTGCAAGGCGTATATTCAAACTCTTTATACCAGACAGTCCAAATCAATTCAAAATAAAGTAATCAAATATGTATAATAAGTTATAAAATTTCAAAAATAAGTTTGTTTTCATTTTTATTTTAAAATAACACTCTTCACACTCGTTTAAGGATACTACTGATCCTATCTCTAATGAGTTATTCTTATTGGAAATTACTAATCCAATCTCCGACGAATTCTTTTGTTCGGTTCTAATATGTCATGTTCTCGAGCTCTGTAAACCAAAGCTCTGATACCAAATGTAGCGACCCGTGCTTCCCGGCCGGCCTAAACCGAACAAGAAGGCGGACTGCTTCGAGTACAAGACAAATCGGAACATAAACAGAAGAACATTCCAATGTTATTTACAACAATTTACATCATAGTACAAGAATATTCAGAGTACGAATAAATACTACATAGAAAAATATCAGAGATTAAAATACATAGCAGCGGAAATACAATGTAAAAATACAATGCGTAGCGGAAATACATTAACAAATACAACCGAAAGAAATACACGGATACAGAGCATTCTGAATATAGGTCCAGTAGTAAATCCAGGATCCTGTATAAATAAATCTGCAAAAACCAAAACTACTAGCTGCCTGTGTGGAAAATAGGGGCACCCAGAGTTTAGGTTAAAACATTAAACTCCGGGTCAGTCATGGGACTGGAGTGAGAACTAAAACAGTTATTTAAAACTTTACTATAAAATAAGGTAAATCAAGGGACCACGCTGTATAACACGGAACGAGTTTACCCCTAAGAATACCAGTGCCTAAATCAAACGGCGCAATGCCGAATAAAGAAAAATGAAGCTATTATAAGACTCAGGTCCCATCACACAATGCAATGCAAGCCGGAGGATAGAGTTTTGCCTTATAATAGCCAAATATGCTTGGTACGTTTTAAAACAAATCTCTTATTATTACTATAAGTGAAGAAATCAACTTCAAATATAAATGAATCAATCATAGACGGCATGGGTACCATATATCATGTCGTCATACTAGGCTCTACAATCAAAACCGCAAAAATATCATATTGGAAGTTTGGATTTCCATACTGGTGGCTCCTGATCCAAAAAATCTATTGCGTAGTGCAATTCCCAACGGTTTACGTTGCAGGCATGCGAAAACACCGCAATGCGCATCCGCACTATCTAGGAAATAAGTTACCGCGGCTTATGTCCAAGCATTGGAAAACACCGCTAGCTCTATCCATCTGGGAATCGGGGGTGTGCCCTATCCCTACTGGTGTGGAACAACCACACCCAGTAACCCCAGTCGATCGAATCCATGACAACCCGTAAGATGTCTATCCTCATCTCTAAAGTATACTGATCTAACCATCAGTTTAGCACTATACCGGTGTGTGAGGCTCCCGAAATTAACGCTACACAAAGCTGTGCTATATTAAAGCTACTCTTTGATCATCATCCACCAAACTTTGCTTTTCAACAAAAGTTTGGATCACTTCATCTCAGCATGCCACACTATCAATCCACACTGTACCACTGATTTCTGCCAATATGTAACCTCTGAGCTCCTCAGAGAAGGGTGTTAAGCAAGAGAATAAATTCTCCGCCACCAAACAGATATATATATTTAGCAGAGATCAACGAATACAGTATAAATGAATACAATGTCAGACACACCATCCACTTACAAGACCGTTCTATGTTTGAACGAAACCGGAGGCACCTTATTCCTCGTCCCGTATGTCCAATACAGGAGAGAGGCCCTTGCATATCCGTACAATCAACAAGTACGTCCGGACGGCTACCACTGTAGTCCCTTCAAGGTAGCTACTCCAATCATGGGCATCAGTAGAAACCCATCCATTCGATGTGATCGTCGATCTTGCACCGTCTTCAATCTCTTCGACTTTTCATCGTATCATTTATTCAAAATGGGTTAAACCCGGCCTTTCTGAATAACTAGTATATCTTATTAACAAGTGCTATAAAAACATGACATACGCCTCATTCCAATCCAAAATATTCTTTTATTCAAATATTCATTTCTCTAGGGAAAGGTTTCCATTAATTTTATCATAAATAAATTCTTTTAAATTTATTCTTTAATCTTCCTTTGGATACCATTATAAATGATTTCATTATCTTTTCAATTCTAAACCAAATTAAGGTTTTCCAAACTAGTCGGGATTAGCGAACCTTACCGGAGTAATCATTTGTTTATTTTCCCAATCCCAGTCTATTCATCCCATGGAGCAAAACTGGTAATGCTCCATACCTAACACCACGGTGTTATCGGTAGAGTTTAATTACCATTTCACATTCAAATCTAATTAAAGATTTAACTATCGTTTGGAGCAAAACTGGTGATACTCCATTCTCGATCATTTTCTTGAACTGATAATTTTTATTATCACATTCACTTTTCAATCTAATTAAAGATTCATTAAAACTCTACTTAGTTTTAATACCCCAAAAATCAATATTAATGATTATTTAACTTTGGGAAATCAAACACGCCGCATCGACAATCTACACCGTACCATTGATTTCTGTCGATATACAACCTCTAAGCTTGTAAGTCTTAGAGAAGGGTGTTAAGTAAGAGAATAAATTCTCCGCCACCAAACAGATATATATTTAGCAGAGATCAATGAATACAGTATCGAAATACAATGTTAGATATGTAATCCTGTCTTTAACTGGGTTAAAGAAGCAATGTCATTTAAAATATGGTTCATGATAAACCCAAAATCACATTCCATTATCCATGGAGTCTTCATGGAAAACCGATCAATATATAATCGATTTCAATTTCCGTATCCGACTAAAAATATAAATGGAATAACGACAAAGCCTTTTAAATTCCATACGTATTAACAGTCTTCCTCCACAGAAACTCAATTCGATTATTACCAAATCAAATTCCATTCCAATTCCAATTTAATATATTAAATTGGAAACCCTTACTTTGGAAAATTCCATTAATCTTAATTAAAAGATTATAAATTCCAAATCATATTCTTCACTGTTAATTGGGTTAAAGAACGAATGTTGTTTAAAGCACCATTCACGATAAACCCAAAATCCAATTCTTTTATTCAATTCCAATTAAATATTAATTAATTGGAAAACTTCACTAAACCTTAATTAAAAGACTTATTCTTTTCTCATTTGGGTTTAAGAACAGTGATAATGAAGACACCGTTCACGAAAAACCCAAAATCCAAGTTGATATCAAATACAAGGCTCTGAATAGAAAATATATCGGCTTATATTCAATATCAAATTCTGAAACCAACGGATATCGTATTGGAATAATGATATTTATATATATCTTCCAAATTCCTCAACAATATCCGTATAATCACGGAATCCAATATCGAAATATTCCGAAGATTTTTTCCATTCCAAATCCATTCCGTTTGAAAATTCTGGTTATTTTAAAACCATTTTCAAATCCAATTTATTTATTTCTAAAAATAAGTAAATTATTATTCTAGTTAATAACCAGTTCATTTCGATAAAAATATATTTCTATCTTTTCCAAAACTGGGATTTTTCATCTAAGATCTTTCCAAATCATCTGTTATGATTTTACATAATTTTTCCATATTTTTAATAATTTTATTATCGCCGTACAGTTGGTTTCCAATAACGGCCACCGAACTGCATCCATAACAACCTTTTCTGAAATTGATTTGGATATATCTCCAAATCTAACTGTTAGATTTAAAATCTCTTGTATTCATTGGAAAGCTCTTTTCGATATGAACCCAATGGTTCCGGTTTTAGGAGAATCCGACCGTCGGATCACTTGTGACATCCATTTGAAGTTAATGGTCGAAATTCGCAAACGGTCGCTGCGCGGTGCGTTTTATTCAGGCCATTATAATATAATATATACATATATATATGTATTATATACTTCTTCGATTTCCATTTAAAACGAATTGTATAAATCGTTTTAAGTTCGTTTTAAAAACGATTTCCACCTCCATTTCAATTTCAAATCAAAATTGAGTATTCCATTATAAATTCGTTACAAATTCATTTCAAAACGATTTCAATTTGATTTTCAAATTTGAATCAAAATTGAATTTTCCCTTTAAATTCGTTTTAAATTCATTTTAAATGATTTCAATTTTATTTTCAAATTTAAATCAAAATTGAATTTTCTATTATAAATTCGTTTTAAATTCATTTTAAAACGATTTCCATTTCAATTTCAAATTTAAATCAAAATTGAATTTTCCATTATAAAATTGTTTTAAATTCGTTTTAAAACGATTTCAATTTCAAATTTAAATCAAAATTGAATTTTCCATTATAAATTCGTTTTAAATTCATTTAAAAAAGATTTCCATTTCAATTTCAAATTTAAATCAAAATTGAATTTTCTATTATAAATTCGTTTTAAATTCATTTTAAAACGATTTCCATTTCAATTTCAAATTTAAATCAAAATTGAATTTTCCATTATAAATTCGTTTTAAATTTATTTTAAAACAATTTCAATTCCATTTTCAAATTCAAATCAAAACTGAATATCATTATAATATTTAAATGATAATATTTTCAAAATATCATATTTTGAAATCACTTTTCGATATTCATTATAAAATGGGTAAAATCGACAAAAATCCCGTTCGTGTTAAAATGGCGTTTAATTACTTAACACGGCTTCACAATTCAATATTCACTGAATATTATTTTAAGATATGTGTTAATTCTGAACTGGAATCAGACTCAATCAATTACCATATAATTTTATTTATATGGATTTCAACATCACATGTATACAACAATAATGATAAGCAATCATTAAAATTCATACAACATCCAGAGTGCATTCTACAACTGTATAAGCATTAAAATAAATAACGCTTATACAGTCTGTCAACCCATCGATTAACATACCAATAGTTATTGGGATCAGCGTATGTCAAATATTATCCCAATACCTATGTGGGGTTTTCAAACAACAAATACTGTTTATTATTTGTGCAGTTGGGCGATGTGTAAAAATTATCGTCCCAATCAATATCAGATAAATAAGTGTACATAAACAAACCGTGCGGTTTGTAAATGAATATTTATTTTATTTCATGATAATTTATATAAATTTTATTTAAATAATTTTTGCATTCAACAATATCAATACATGACAATACAACCAAACAATAAACTGGTCTGTACAGTAAATGTTGTCAGGAGCTTCTAAGCCCCGTATGCATCCTAATATATATTATCTAGAAAATAATTTAAGTGTGAGAAAGATCTCACATTCGTTTCCACTCCGCTAGTATTTATTTCCGAATTTTTTTGTACTGTTTGGATTTGAATTTGCCCATAATTCTGATTTGCACCTTTTTGATTCTGGTCAGTTCTGTGTTGTTGTATTTTTCTTCACAGTTCCAACGAAACCGATGGTTCGAAAATCCAAGATGTATGAGCTAGATATGATGATCAATACATTAATTACAATTTTAAAATAATTAATTATAATTAATTAGCCACCATTAATTACATTTAGGTCGTCTTCTTTGTTGTATATAACAGTGTTGTATACACAATTATATGATTTTTGTTTGATGATAACAACCAAATATATTTTTATTATTGAATGTGTTTGTAAATGCACTGATACAGAAATTTGAACAATCACACAGTATTTTATAAAAATATATTATTTCAATATCAAAAGTACATCTTTTTACTCCACTATTTGACATATTACATTTCATTCATACAACTCTGTCACTCACTCTATACAACTACACATACAAACACTTTCATACATTGACATTTTTTTTTACTGTCTTCTATCATCCATCTTCTGTCTTCACAGCCTTTAGTCAAATCCTGTCTTCATACCTGTCACAAGAAGAACACACAGTAGACTGCAACAAAAATAAAATAGAATAAAAGCAAATAAAAATTTATTTTTAAATTTTATTTGCCTCAGAATTATGGTGTGTTTCTCATCACTTTTCTAGACTTGGTCTGATATGCAGGGACAGAAAAACTCGTCTGGATGGCTGCATATACACACATGTATACACATGTGCACTGCCACGCCAATCCAGTGTCGCGACTGAGGAGTAGCCACTTGCACCATCTCGACTCAGTGCACATGTCAACACACATCAAAATGGTCGAGCCAAGCCCAAGATTGCTCAGCAAATAATAATTCAATATAAAGTCAATAAAAACTCAAAGTGGTCGAGACAGCTCAGCACAAGGCAGAGGCAACATATTTGGATGACTTTTTTAAAAAAAAAAAATGGTCAAGCACATTACTAGTACACAGAAAAAAAAATGCAGCAACAAAAAAAAAAAAAAAAAAAATTGGTCAAGCAAAACAACAAGACAACATAAATAGGAAGTGGAGCAGGAGTACAAGAAGCATGGTCGAATCAGGACAAAGACTACAGGAATTCACACAGCAACTATGATGCGACAGATTCATATGCATGGACAAGATGAGCACAGCAGTTTCACCAACATTTAAATGTGCAAATAATACATGGTGGATTCAAGTATAAGTAAACATATATGCATCAAAACTGCTCGACAAAGGACTAGGCAGACAGCATTTCCAAGTACAACAGCAAAGTGATCAAACAAGTTATACAAAGTTAAAACTGTATAACCGCAAAGAACAGATCAAGAATATACAACAAAACAGCAGAAATTAAAGTGGAGCAACAGTTTAAACTCGGAGAAAACTAAGTGTAGTACAAGCTAAGTACAGACTGCTTAATAAAACATTTGTTCATCAGTTTTTTTAATAGAGCAGAACAGTGTAAACATTGCCAAGGGCCTACATCAATGCACAAAGAAGGACAACAGGTGCACGGCTAAATCAAGGTATAACAGAGCATGAACTTCAAGTGCTTAAACAATATGGCAAAATAAAGCATAGTATCTGTTCTTATCATTGCTCAAGTATTCACGACAGTCAAAGTATATGGAATCAGTCTATAGTCTTTGGCAAAACAAAGAGAATGGTTGGTCATATTTTTAAAGCAGATTTTTTTTGAAGATATTGCAGTTTAAAAGCATGTTAAAAAAGTATAATCGAATCTCCAGAAAAATTGATTTAAGGCTGTAATAGGTAAAGACCAATTCAAGTCAGACAGTTCACACGCAAGTTCGAAGAATTCAAACTCCAGAAATCACGCCAAAGACCAAGATTTAAGCAATATACTTTCTGGCTCTAAATCAAAGAAATATCCAGAAATAACAGATCAATTCAAAGCTAACCAAAATTCTCGTAATACCATAGCCAAGTCTCAAGGTCGAAATCAGAGCAGAATTTTAGGGATTTTAACCCTATATATAACACCCAATCGTCATCGGCACAATATCATCGAAGATCAAGTACATCTATATCAAAAATCGAATAGTAAAAACCATACCAGAAATCGAGAGAAGCCAGAAACCAAATCAGTTCCTATAAATTCGATCGCAAAAGATACAAGCCGCCAGAGATTGAAGCTAAGGAGAATCGAGCAGCAGAAAACTGAGTTTCATCAATCAGCGATCGCAATTTAGCACTTTCAGAGAAACCCTAGTTGTTTTGAGCCGCCATTTCCATTTCCAGGAAGAGACAAAGGAAGCTAGGGCTAAACAGTATAAAGCGGTGGAGCAATAAAAGGGAGCCGCCTCTTTTTATGTTAAAAAGGGGGATAACCCTAAATATTTAAAATCCTAGGGTTTCATTTTCTTTTTAATTTTTTTGTTTAAAAAATTTAAAGTTGATTCCTTAAAGTCAATAACTACTAGTGTGAGTAGTTTGAAAAATAACAACTTAAGAGGTCGAGTTGTGTCAAGGTCTTGAGCGTAGGGTTTTAACAGTCGGGAGCGAAGGTCGCAAGTTTACAAGAGTCTGTAAGCGAAGAGATTGTTTAAAATTCCTAGTAGAAACCTTGAATGCAGCAGTAGGCATAGTCTTTGCCGAAGCTGGGTATTTTCTGTGTGTGATCTTTTTATTTCTGCAATTATTTTTACATTTTAAATTTACTTAATTTGCAATAAACCCTATTCACCCCCCCTCTAGGGTTAATTTAGATCCTACAAGTGGTATCAGAGCAGGTATTTTTCATTTTATTTTAACTCTAAAGTCATGAATTTGTCTAACAACGCTTTTTCTGAAGGTCAGTCAATAGCTAGGCCACCAATGTTTAATGGAACTGATTATGCTTATTGGAAAGCTAGGATGAAAATTTACTTAAGTTCAGTTGATTATGATGTATGGGATATCGTTGAAACAGGCTACAAACCTCCTGTTACTATTATCAATGATATTGAAATTCCTAAACCAAAAGATAAGTGGGATGCTAATGATAAAAAATTATTCTCAACTGATGCCAAAGCAATGAATGCTCTAATTTGTGCTCTTGATAAAACTGAATTTAACCGTATATCTCACTGTTCAACTGCGCAGGAAATTTGGCATACTTTGGAAGTTACACATGAAGGAACATCTCAAGTCAAGGAATCTCGTCTCGCACTACTCTGCAACGAATATGAAAATTTCACGATGCGGAAAGACGAAGATATAAAAGAGATGTATGGTCGATTCTCCACACTGATTTATAATGCAAGGGCTCTTGGAAAAGTCTACACTGAAGTAGAATTAATACGCAAGATACTGAGAGTACTGCCAATGAATTTCGAAGCCAAAGTAACTGCCATTCAAGAATCAAAAGATCTAAATAAGTTGAAAATAGAAGAATTGATTGGAAATCTGATTGCTTATGAAATGGAGTTAAAAGCCAAAGAAGGACGCGATGATTCAGAATCAAAGAAAAAGACAATTGCTCTAAGCAACACTGTTGAAAGTAACGATGAAGCCGAGAATCCTATCGAAGAATTGGCCATGGTTCTTAAAAAGTGGTCTAACAAAAAATACAAGTCACGAAAGAAGAGTTCAAAACCCAACAAATCCAAGAATTCAGACAATTCAGACGATGAAGTCATATGCTACAACTGCAATAAACCAGGCCATATCAAACCAAATTGTCCATTACTTCAGAAAGACAGAAAAAAGAAGAAGAAAAAGAAAGCTTTTGCAGCTACATGGGACGATGAAGAAGGAGAAGAAGAAGACTCTGACAGTAATAAAGAGGAAGCAAATTTGTGTCTTATGGCACAGTCAGATTCAGAAAGCGGCGAAGATGATTCCACTGAGGTACCAAATTACTCTTATAAAGATTTAATTTTAATGTGTCATGATCTTACCAAAACCGTTGATTCTCTTGAACTAAAAATCAAGAAATTAAAATCTGATAGGTTAAAATTGGTCCACGAAAACAATAGGTTAGAAACTGAGCTTGAAAAAGTGACAAACCTTGATTGTGAAAACTGCAAGTTATTAAAACAAGAGCAAATAGAATTTAAGGCAAATTTTGAAAAATTGAAACAAGAACACATAGCTTTAAAAGAAAGTGATGACACAAAAAGAAAGAACTTCATTAACAGATGCACTTCTCTTGTAAATGAAAATGAAGCACTTAAAACCAAAGTAAAAAATCTGGAAATAACATTGAGTAAGTTTTCAAAAGGGGAAAAATCATTTAGAATGCTGCTTGGAAACCAATTATATGCTAATAATAGAAAAGGATTAGGATTTGGGAAAACACACATTAATATGAATGATAATGCGAAGGGTGGAAGTGTTTTTCCTAAATGTACAAAATGTGGAAAAATTGGACATAGCCATGAAAAATGTCAAAATAGGAACAATAATAAAAAATTCATACAAATTTGGGTTCCAAAAGGGTCGACAAGTATTTGTAATAGATTTGGATTTGATAAGAACAAAAAAATTTGGATTCCAAAAGGATCTGTTGTTCAAAATCAAAATTTTTCAGTTACTAATTTTATTAGACCTATGAGTTTCTCTAGGTCATTCTCTTCTTCTTGTGTGTAGGTATGTTGGCGGGCTAAGGAACAACAAGAATGGTACTTGGATTCAGGTTGTTCCAAACATATGACAGGAGATAAATCAAAGTTCCTTAGCATTGAAAAATATAAAGGAGGAAGTGTGATAATGGGCGATAACAGAAAATGTAAAATTATCGGTAAAGGTAAAGTAGGTAATAGTACCTTCTCCTTAACTGATGTTTTATATGTTGAAAACTTGCATCATAATCTCATTTCCATAAGCCAACTATGTGACAAAGGAATGAGTGTGATATTTGATAATGAATCTTGCAAAATTATTGAAAACTCCACAAACAATATTGTGTTCACGGGAAAACGAAAAGGAAATGTTTATACTATTTCATTTGATGATTTGACTCTCTCACGATGTTTAGTAGCTACGGATGAAGAAGTTTTCTTATGGCATAGGAGATTGGGTCACGCTAGTATGAGTCTCTTGGAAAAACTTGAATCAAAAGAATTGGTAAGAGGTCTACCACATCAGAAATATAAAAATAATAAAGTGTGTAAATCATGTGCTATGGGAAAATTTAGTCGTTCATCATTTCGTCCCAAAAATGTTGTTAGCACTAATAGGGTACTTGAATTGATTCACATGGATTTATTCGGACCAAATGAAATCGCTAGCTTAAATGGAAAAAGATATTGTTATGTGTTAGTTGATGATTATTCTAGATTTACATGGGTTTATTTTCTAGCCAAAAAATCCGAAACTTTTGATTACTTTTCAAAGTTTGCAAAACTCGTTCAAAAGGAAAAAGGTGTTTCAATAAAAACTTTAAGAAGTGATCATGGTGGTGAATTTGAAAATTTGGAATTTGAAAATTTTTGTGAAGAAAATGGTTTTAAACACGAATTTTCTGCTCCTCGAACACCCCAGCAAAATGGGGTAGTCGAAAGGAAAAATCGTACATTACAAGAATTGGCTAGATCTATGTTAAGTGAATATAATTTGCCTTTGACTTTTTGGGCAGAGGCAGTTAATACATCCTGCCATGTAATGAACAGAGTAACGATTAGACCAATACTTAACAAAACATCCTATGAATTGTGGTTTGACAGAAAGCCTAACATTTCATATTTTAGAGTGTTTGGATGCCCTTGTTATCTTCTTAATACAGGTGATCATCTTGGTAAGTTTGAATCAAAGGCTGACGAGGGAATTTTCATGGGTTACTCGTCAAGAAGCAAGGCTTATCGAATTTTCAACAAACGATCAAAAACCATTGTTGAAACCATAAACGTGAAATTTGATGAATCAGATCTGGATACGGTAGAAAAAGAGAAAAACGATGAGGAAATTACATATGAGGGTGAAAAAGAAAATAGCAAAGAGAAGACTGGCAGTGATGATCAAACAAAACAAACGTTTGAAGTCGAAAAGTTGAAATTCAAAACCAACCATCCTCCAGAATTGGTGATAGGAAATCCAACGGCAGGTATACGAACTCGTTCATCATTTAATAAAGATATCTGTACTTTTTGTATTCACAGTTGTTTTATCTCATAAATCGAACCTAAAAATGTTGAAATTGCACTTAATGATGAAAGTTGGATTTTAGTGATGCAAGAAGAACTTAATCAATTTGAACGGAATAAAGTTTGGAAATTAGTTCCTAGACCGAATGACTATCCAGTAGTAGGAACTAAATGGGTGTTCAAAAATAAACTTGATGAATCCGGAAATGTAATTAGAAACAAAGCTAGGTTGGTTGCAAAAGGATATAATCAAATTGAAGGCATTGATTTTGATGAGACATTTGCACCAGTAGCTAGGTTAGAAGCCATTAGAATTTTGCTCAGTTTTGCGTGTTATAAAGGTTTCAAACTTAAACAAATGGACGTAAAAAGTGCATTTTTAAATGGAGAATTAAAAGAAGAAGTTTTTGTGGAACAACCCCCCGGTTTTGAAAATCATGAATTTCCAAACCATGTTTTCAAACTTGAAAAAGCATTATATGGTCTTAAACAAGCTCCTAGAGCTTGGTACGATTGTTTAAGTGCATATCTTTTGGAAAACGGGTTTAAAAAGGGCAGTGCTGACACTACATTGTTTCTATTACATGAAGATGATGATTTTTTAATTGTCCAAATTTATGTTGATGATATTATATATGGTGCTACTAACGATTGTTTGTGTGAGAAATTTGAAAAAGTCATGCAGAATAAATTCGAAATGAGCTTAGTAGGTGAATTAAAATATTTCCTTGGATTTCAAATCAAACAAAGCTCCAAGGGAATTTTCATATCACAAACAAAATACATTGCTGAATTGCTGAAAAGATTTGGACTAGAAAATGCAAAACCACTCAGAACACCGATGAGTCCTTCAACCAAGCTTGACAAAGACGAGAAAGGAGTTGCAGTTGATCAGAAAAAATATCGTGGAATAATTGGTTCACTTCTTTATCTCACTGCATCTAGGCCTGATATTATGTTTGCTGTTTGTTTATGTGCACGCTTTCAATCTAACCCAAAAGAATCACACTTAAAAGCCACAAAAAGAATATTAAGATATCTCTTGCACACACACAAATTTGGTTTATGGTACCCCGCATGCAATAACTTTGAATTAATTAGATACTCTGATGCTGATTATGCTGGATCCCTTGTTGATAGAAAAAGCACTAGTGGGATTTGTTTTATGCTAGGACACTCGTTAGTCTCGTGGTCAAGTCGAAAACAAAATTGTGTTGCTTTATCCACAACTGAGGCTGAATACATTGCTCTAGGAAGTTGTTGTGCACAAATACTATGGATGATGCAAACTCTTTCAGACTTTGGTCTAATTTATAAAAAAAGTACCACTAAAATGTGATAGTAAAAGTGCTATAGACTTGTCTAATAATCCTGTTCACCATTCACGCACTAAACACATAGATGTGAGACATCATTTTATTAGAGATCACATTTCACGAGAAGATATTTGTATTGAGTTTATTTCAACTGACTGTCAACTTGCTGATATCTTTACTAAACCTCTTCCCGAAGATAGATTTTCACGATTACGCTTAGATTTGGGAATTATAGAAATTGATTAATCATTATCCATTAAAAATAATAATAATAATAATAATAAAAAAATAAAATTTCTTAAATGGCTATTCAAAAGTTAAATGATTGATCATTTGAACTATTTTGGACCTCGTTGAAATTATGACAGATCTTGAAATTGTGATGAGTATTGACTATAATATATTTTTATCATGAGGAAATATTTTTAAATCTCAAGATGATTGGACAGATTTTATAATATTTTTTGAATTAAAGCTTATTTCACGACCATCTTCTATATCTACCATACTTCTGTCACTCATCATGGTTTTATTTAATTTGGGGAGTTCTAATTATTCTTGGAATTTAGAAATAAATAAATAAATAAATAAATAAATAATATCCTTGGTACTCACTCCCATTTAAAAGTCCTCGCGGTTATGCGTGGGTGAATTACCTTAATCTCTATGTGCTTTCATTCTCACTTAAAAGACCTTCGGGCTGTGCATGGATGGAACTCATCAGAGAGGATAAAGTTAAGTTACTACTAACCCCATTTAAAAGACCTTTGGGCTATGCGTGGTTAGAAAGTGCTTAACATATTTTTAAGCATATTTGAAACCTTTAAATTTTATATTCAAATATTCAATTTTTATTGAACTCTCCTAATTCTATAAAATCCATAGTAAATCCATTCATTCTGAAAGTGAAATTTGTCTCTGACTCAAAGAATATTATGATTTTTTGTTTGATTCAATGAGATTTACGATATATTATCCTCTTGATCCGAATTTATATTTCTAGTTTATATTCATCACTGTTTTAATTTCTGTTATTCTTTTGATGATAACAAAAGGGGGAGAATGATCAAGATTTTGATGGATGAGTAAATAATTATAGAATATTTTAAAATTTGGGATTGATTAATTCATTTCAAAATTTTCAAATCTATGTGCATCAATAAGGGAAGCTTAGTTGTAGGGGGAGCATACAAATAGGGGGAGTAACATACTTCACGTTTCAAACACATTCACACATTCAAAATCTTTTATTTGTTTGTCATCATCAAAAGGGGGAGATTGTTGTATATAACAGTGTTGTATACACAATTATATGATTTTTGTTTGATGATAACAACCAAATATATTTTTATTATTGAATGTGTTTGTAAATGCACTGATACAGAAATTTGAACAATCACACAGTATTTTATAAAAATATTTTATTTCAATATCAAAAGTACATCTTTTTACTCCACTATTTGACATATTACATTTCATTCATACAACTCTGTCACTCACTCTATACAACTACACATACAAACACTTTCATACATTGACATTTTTTTTACTGTCTTCTATCATCCATCTTCTGTCTTCACAGCCTTCAGTCAAATCCTGTCTTCATACCTGTCACAAGAAGAACACACAGTAGACTGCAACAAAAATAAAATAGAATAAAAGCAAATAAAATTTATTTTTAAATTTTATTTGCCTCAGAATTATGGTGTGTTTCTCATCACTTTTCTAGACTTGGTCTGATATGCAGGGACAGAAAAACTCGTCTGGATGGCTGCATATACACACATGTATACACATGTGCACTGCCACGCCAATCCAGTGTCGCGACTGAGGAGTAGCCACTTGCACCATCTCGACTCAGTGCACATGTCAACACACATCAAAATGGTCGAGCCAAGCCCAAGATTGCTCAGCAAATAATAATTCAATATAAAGTCAATAAAAACTCAAAGTGGTCGAGACAGCTCAGCACAAGGCAGAGGCAACATATTTGGATGACTTTTTTTAAAAAAAAAAATGGTCAAGCACATTACTAGTACACAGAAAAAAAAATGCAGCAACAAAAAAAAAAAAAAAAAAAATTGGTCAAGCAAAACAACAAGACAACATAAATAGGAAGTGGAGCAGGAGTACAAGAAGCATGGTCGAATCAGGACAAAGACTACAGGAATTCACACAGCAACTATGATGCGACAGATTCATATGCATGGACAAGATGAGCACAGCAGTTTCACCAACATTTAAATGTGCAAATAATACATGGTGGATTCAAGTATAAGTAAACATATATGCATCAAAACTGCTCGACAAAGGACTAGGCAGACAGCATTTCCAAGTACAACAGCAAAGTGATCAAACAAGTTATACAAAGTTAAAACTGTATAACCGCAAAGAACAGATCAAGAATATACAACAAAACAGCAGAAATTAAAGTGGAGCAACAGTTTAAACTCGGAGAAAACTAAGTGTAGTACAAGCTAAGTACAGACTGCTTAATAAAACATTTGTTCATCAGTTTTTTTAATAGAGCAGAACAGTGTAAACATTGCCAAGGGCCTACATCAATGCACAAAGAAGGACAACAGGTGCACGGCTAAATCAAGGTATAACAGAGCATGAACTTCAAGTGCTTAAACAATATGGCAAAATAAAGCATAGTATCTGTTCTTATCATTGCTCAAGTATTCACGACAGTCAAAGTATATGGAATCAGTCTATAGTCTTTGGCAAAACAAAGAGAATGGTTGGTCATATTTTTAAAGCAGATTTTTTTTGAAGATATTGCAGTTTAAAAGCATGTTAAAAAAGTATAATCGAATCTCCAGAAAAATTGATTTAAGGCTGTAATAGGTAAAGACCAATTCAAGTCAGACAGTTCACACGCAAGTTCGAAGAATTCAAACTCCAGAAATCACGCCAAAGACCAAGATTTAAGCAATATACTTTCTGGCTCTAAATCAAAGAAATATCCAGAAATAACAGATCAATTCAAAGCTAACCAAAATTCTCGTAATACCATAGCCAAGTCTCAAGGTCGAAATCAGAGCAGAATTTTAGGGATTTTAACCCTATATATAACACCCAATCGTCATCGGCACAATATCATCGAAGATCAAGTACATCTATATCAAAAATCGAATAGTAAAAACCATACCAGAAATCGAGAGAAGCCAGAAACCAAATCAGTTCCTATAAATTCGATCGCAAAAGATACAAGCCGCCAGAGATTGAAGCTAAGGAGAATCGAGCAGCAGAAAACTGAGTTTCATCAATCAGCGATCGCAATTTAGCACTTTCAGAGAAACCCTAGTTGTTTTGAGCCGCCATTTCCATTTCCAGGAAGAGACAAAGGAAGCTAGGGCTAAACAGTATAAAGCGGTGGAGCAATAAAAGGGAGCCGCCTCTTTTTATGTTAAAAAGGGGGATAACCCTAAATATTTAAAATCCTAGGGTTTCATTTTCTTTTTAATTTTTTTGTTTAAAAAATTTAAAGTTGATTCCTTAAAGTCAATAACTACTAGTGTGAGTAGTTTGAAAAATCACAACTTAAGAGGTCGAGTTGTGTCAAGGTCTTGAGCGTAGGGTTTTAACAGTCGGGAGCGAAGGTCGCAAGTTTACAAGAGTCTGTAAGCGAAGAGATTGTTTAAAATTCCTAGTAGAAACCTTGAATGCAGCAGTAGGCATAGTCTTTGCCGAAGCTGGGTATTTTCTGTGTGTGGTCTTTTTATTTCTGCAATTATTTTTACATTTTAAATTTACTTAATTTGCAATAAACCCTATTCACCCCCCCTCTAGGGTTAATTTAGATCCTACATTCTTCACGTTCAACAACCGAAATACTTCACCCCTGCTCCAAACCTTTGACCACCAATGCACGCCACATGGAGCCCTCCGCCGCCAATCAGACCACCCCACCCTATCGCCGTTCACCAGCGCTTCCACCACCAGAAGCCTCGCCGAACTCGAAGCCCTCATGACCTACGAAATCGCCCTCCAATGTGAGCCCTTTCAACTCCAAATCCTCACCAACGATGAACCCATTTCAGATCTCGACCGGTCATCTTGAAGCTCGTAACGAGCTATACCATTTATATTTATAATTTTTCTGGATTAAGGTGCGGATTGAGAGTTTATGGAGGAAGAACGATAGAGCGAAATCGGCCTTTAGTTTGGGTGGCGGCTGCTGTTTGGGGAACGAGGGTTTTAGTTAGGGTTATGGGGAAAATTGGTTTATATATATTTATTAAATATTATTTTATTCAATCCTTATGAAATTTTACATTTGAACTCTAAACAATACCCAACAACTGTCGCCCTAGCCAAATACTCCCATTTCGGACATAAGGGGATATGTTTCGTAAGCCAGTTTGACTGTTTGGATCAGTTTTCATCAAAATTAAAATATAAATTAATATATATTGAATTCAAACGTACATATTAATTTACCGGGGCCACATACTGACTCCAAAAATTCTCGAAAAATAAATCTAACTATGCTTTGATGTTACAGTCCTAACAAAATTAATTTCGCCGAATTTGGAGACCATTTGTGGTCAATTTCTGGTCGATCCAATTCAAATTTAAATTACCAAACATATTTAAATTTACTGCGCTCACATATTAAATCCAAAAATTATGAAATTTGAAACCTAGCAATAATTTGACATTCCGGATCCAACAAAAGTGGTTTTGTCGAAAACGGAGGTCATTTGCAAAATGACTATTTATTATATTATATTATATTCCATAGCGACTATATTAAATTTTAAACTGGACATAACTTTCAATTCCCGTTATGAAATCTAGATTTTTCACATTCATTGGAAAGATATTTTTAAACAGATGGAAATATTTCTAGTTTCACCAAAATTTGATTTATTTTGAATCTTGTACATTTATTTGAAATTTGAAATTGAATTTTCAAACTACCATGCCATTTCCAATTCCTTTTATAATTAAATTAAAAATATTCGTTATAAATTTGATTAAAAATTTTAGTCGTTATTATTTAAAATAAATCATTTTAAATATTTAAAATTCATTAAAATAGGTAAAATAAAAATTTTAATTGGTTCCGATTTTCCGGGTTGTTACAATCTCCCCATTTAAAATCTTTTCGTCCTCGAAAAAGAACGGAGCTGAAAATTGTTTAACTAACCAACTCAACTTTCATTCTGGCTTTCATTCTTCAACTTTTCAGTTTCTACGAATTTTCTAATTTTCCAAAAATTTGGCTAACACCCTAAATTTTCGAAAATTTTCGTCATAACCTCCTTTGTACGGGGAGATATTTAAAACCTCAACTTGCCTCACAGGACCTCACCAATCCTAAAGAAAAAGAAAAAGCCAAGCGGGTAGCCAATCAGCTCATAAAATCACCAAAACCCAATAAAATGGTAAACATGCACCTATTTGTTAGGCATACAATTTTATTCCTCTTCTCTAGCCTCCTTGCTATGACCAGTTCAACATATATGCATGTACCATGTATGCAATTCTAATAAATTTTCAATTCAGTTCAATATTTGATTCTATTTCGCTTAATTTGCCTTTCCATTACATATTGGTTTGGATTTGGTTCAATTCAACTTTTCATTCTCATATTGGATTTATTATTCCAATATTTTAATTAGTTAAACAAATAATCACACACCATAACCAGAAATCAGTTTGTGAATTAAATTTCCAAAACATATAACTTTTGTATATATATATATTCAAAAATCAAATTTTTAGTGTCAAGTTCCAAACAATAAATTCAAAATAAGGTTTTGGTTCTCACACCAGTCGATTGGAAATATATAGATATTCCACTTTCGAACCTCAAACATAAATGTTGATGATGTCATGGAGATCATCAAAATCATCTCTGAGCGATTAGAGTGTGATTCTATATCCACCCAGTATATTCGAGACTTCAAATACACGCTTGCAAGGCGTATATTCAAACTCTTTATACCAGATAGTCCAAATCAATTCAAAATAAAGTAATCAAATACGTATAATAAGTTATAAATTTTCAAAACTAAGTTTGTTTTCATTTTTATTTTAAAATAACACTCTTCTCACTCATTCTAGGATACTACTGATCCTATCTCTAACGAGTTATTCTTATTGGATTCTAATCCAATCTCCGATGAATTCTTTCATTCGGTTCAAATGTGTCCTGTTCTCGAGCTCTGCAAACCAAAGCTCTAATACCAAATGTAGTGATCTGTGCTTCCCAGCCGGCCTAAACCGAACAAGATTGCGGACGGCTTCGAGTACAAGACAAATCGGAAACAGAAGAATATTCCATTGTTATTTACAACAATTTACATCAGAGTACAAGAATATTCAGAGTTTGAATAAATATTACATAGAAAAATATCAGAGATGAAAATACATAGCAGCAAAAATACAATATAAAAATATAATGCATAGCAGAAATACATTAATAAATACAACCGAAAGAAATACACGGATACAGAGCGTACTGAATATAGGTCCAGTTGTAAATCCAGGATCCTGTATAAATAAATCTGCAAAACCAAAACTACTAGCTGCCCACGTGGAAAATAGGGGCACCCAGAGTTTTGGTAAATCAAGGGACCACGCTGTATAACACGGAACGGATTTACCCCCAAGAATACCAGTGCCTAAAACAAACAGCGCAATTCTAAATAAAGAAAAATGAAGTTATTATAAGACTCAGGTCCCATCACACAATGCAACGCAAGCCAGAGGATAGAGTTTTACCTTATAATAGCCAAATATGCTTGGTACGTTTTAAAACAAATATTTTATTATTACTATAAGTGAAGAAATCAACTTCAAATATAAATGAATCAATCATAGACGGCGTGGGTACCATATATCATGTCGCCATACTATGCTCTACAATCAAAACCACAAAAAAATCATATTGTAAGTTTGGATTTCCATACTGATGCTCCTGATCCGAACGATCTATCGCGTAGTGCAATTCCCAACGGTTTACGTCGTAGGCATGCGAAAACACCGTAATGCACATCCGCACTATCCAGGAAACAAGTTACTGCGGCTTACATCCAAGCATTGGAAAACACCGCTAACTCTATCCATTTGGGAATTGGGGGGGTGCCCTATCCCTACCGGTGTGGAGCGACCACACCCAGTAACCTCGGTTGACCGAATCCATGACAACCCATAGGATGTCTATCCTCATCTCTAAAGCATACTGATCAAACCATCAGTTTACCACCATACCGTTGTGTGAGGCTCGCAAAATCAAAGCCACACAAAGTTGTGATATATTAAAGCTGCACTTTGATCATCATCCACCAAATTTTGCTTTTCAACAAAAGTTTGGATCACTGCATCTCAGGATGCCACACTATCAATCCATATTGTACCACTGATTTCTGCCAATATGTTACCTCTGAGCTCGTACGTCTCAGAGAAGGGTGTTAAGCAAGAGAATAAATTCTCCACCACCAAACAGATATATGTTTAGCATAGATTAACGAATACAGTATGAAGGAGTACAATGTCAGACACAATCCATTTACAAGTCCGTTCTAGATCTGAACAAAATCGGAGGCACCTTATTCCTCATCCCGTATGTCATATACAGGAGAGAGGCCCTCGCATATCCAAACAAGTACGTCCAGACGACTACTACTGTAGCCCTTCAAGGTAGCTACTCCAATCATGGGCATCAGTAGCAACCCATCCGTTCGATGTGAAGATGTCGGTCTTGCACCGTATTCAATCTCTTCGACTTTTCGTCGTATCAGTTATTCAGAATAGGTTAAACCCGACCTTTCTGAATAATTAGAGTATCTTATAAACAAGTGCTATAAAAACACGACATATGCCTCATTCCAATCCAGAATATTCTTTTATTCAGATATTCATTTCTCTAGGAAAGGTTCACATTAATTTTATCAAAGATAAATTCTTTTAAATTTATTCTTTAATCTTCCTTTGGATAACATTAAAAAAGATTTCATTATCTTTTTAATTCTAAACCAAATTAAGGTTTTCCAAACTAGTCGGGATTAGCGAACCTTACCGAAGTAATCATCTGTTTGTTTTCCCAATCCCAACCTATTCATCCTATGGAGAAAAACTAGTAATATTCCATATCTAACACTACGGTGTTGTCGGTAGAATTTAATTACCATTTCATGTTCAAATCTAATTAAAGATTTAACTATCGTTTGGCGCAAAACTAGTGATGCTCCATTCTTGATCATTTTCTTGAATTGATAATTTTAATTATCACATTCACTGTTCAATCTAATTAAAGATTCATTAAAACTCCACTTAGTTTTAATCCCCCAAAAATCAATCTTAATGATTATTTAACTTTGGGAAATCAAACACGCCGCATCGACAATCTACACCGTACCATTGATTTCTGCCGATATATAACCTCTAAGCTCGTACGTCTTAGAGAAGGGTGTTAAGCAAGAGAATAAATTCTCCGCCACCAAACAGATATACATTTAGCCGAGATCAACGAATACAGTATCGAAATACAATGTTAGACATGTAATCCTATCTTTAACTGGGTTAAAGAACCAATGTCATTTAAAACACGGTTCATGATAAACCCAAAATCACATTCCATTAACCATGGAATCTTCACGGAAAACAGATCAGTATATAATCGATATCAATTTCTGTACCTGGCTAAAAATATAAATGGAATAACGACAAAGCCTTTTAAATTCCATATGTATTAACAGTCTTCCTCCACAGAAACTCACTTCAATTATTACCAAAACGAATTCCATTCCAATTCCAATTTAATATATTAAATTGGAAATCTTTACTTTGCAAAATTCCATTAATCTTAATTAAACGATTATAAATTCCAAATCATATTCTTCACTGTTAATTGGGTAAAAGAACGAATGTTATTTTAAACACAGTTCACGATAAACCCAAAATCCAATTCTTTTATTCAATTCCAATTAAATATTAATTAATAGGAAAACTTCTTTAAATATTAATTTAAAGATTTATTCTTTTCTCAACTGGGTTTAAGAACAGTGTTAATGAAGACACCGTTCACAACAAACACAAAATCCAATTTGATATCAAATACAAGGCTCTAAATAGAAAATATATCGGCTTATATTCAATATCAAATTCTGAAACCAACGGATATCGTATTGGAATAACAATATTTATATATATCTTCCAAATTGCTCAATAATATCTGTAAAATCATGGAATCCAATATCGAAATATTCCGAAGATTATTTCCATTCCAAATCCATTCCAATTTATTCATTGGAAAATTCTGGTTATTTTAAAACCATTTTCAAATCCAATTTATTTATTTCTAAAAATAAATAAATTATTATTCTAGTTAATAACCAGTTCATTTCGATAAAAATATATTTTTATCTTTTCCAAAACTGGAATTTTTCATCCAAGATCTTTCCAAATCATTTGTTATGATTTTACATAAATTTTCCATATTTTTAGTAATTTTATTATCGCCCGTACAGTCGGTTTCCAATAACGGCCACCGAACTGCATCCATAGCGACCTTTTCTGAAATTGAATTGGATATCTCTCCAAATCTAATCGTTAGATTTCAAATCTCTTATATTCATTGGAAAGCTCTTTTCAATACGAAACCAACGGTTTTGGGTTTAGGAGAATCTCGGATCTCCTGTAACGTCCATTTGAAGTTAATGGTCGAAATTCGCGAACGGTCGCTGCGCGACACATTCTATTCAGGCCATTATAATATATAATATATATATATATATATGTTATATATTTCATCGATATTCATTTAAAACAAATTTTATAAATAATTTTAAATTCGTTTTAAAAACGATTTCCACTTCCATTTCAATTTCAAATCAAAATTGAATATTCCATTATAAATTCGTTTCGAATTCATTTTAAATCGATTTCAATTTGATTTTCAAATTTAAATCAAAATTGAAATTTTCCTTTAAATTCGTTTTAAATTCATTTTAAAATGATTTCAATTTTATTTTCAAATTTAAATCAAAACTGAATTTTCCACTATAAATTCGTTTTAAATTCATTTTAAAACGATTTCCATTTCAATTTCAAATTAAAATAAAAATTGAATTTTCCATTATAAATTTATTTTAAAACGATTTCCATTTCAATTTCAAATTTAAATCAAAATTGAATTTTCCATTATAAATTCGTTTTAAATTCATTTTAAAACGATTTCCATTTCAATTTCCAATTTATATCAAAATTGAATTTTCCATTACAAATTCGTTTTAAATTCATTTTGAAACTATTTCCATTTCAATTTCAAATTTAAATCAAAATTGGATTTTCCATTATAAATTCGTTTTAAATTCATTTTAAACGATTTCAATTCCATTTTCAAATTCAAATCAAAATTGAATATCATTATAATATTAAAATGATAGTATTTTCAAAATATCAGATTTTGAAATCACTTTTCGATATTCATTATAAAATGAATAAAATCGACAAAAATCCTGCTCGTGTTAAAATGGCGTTTAACTGCTTAACACGGCTTCACATTTCAATATTCACTGAATATTGTTTTAAAATATTCGTTAATTCTGAACTGGAATCAGACTCAATCAATTACCATATAGTTTTATTTATATGGATTTCAACATCACATGTATACAACAATAATGATAAGCAATCATTAAAATTCATACAACATCCAGAGTGCATTCTACAACTGTATAAGCATTAAAATAAATAAATAACGCTTATACAGTCTGTCAACCCATCGATTGACATACCACTAATTATTGGGATCAATATGTCAAATATTATCCCAATACCCGTGTGGGGTTTTCAAACAACAAACACTGTTTATTATTTGTGTAGTTGGGCGATGTGTAAAAATTATTGTCCCAATCAATATCAGATAAATAAGTATACATAAACAAACCATCCGGTTTGTAAATGAATATTTATTTTAGTTCATGATAATTTATATATATTTTATATAAATAATTTTTGCATACAACAATATCAATACATGTTAATCCAATCAAACAATCAACTAGTCTGTACAGTACATAGTGTCGAGGGCTTCTAAGCCCCGTCTGCATCCTAGTATATAATAACTGGAAAATAATTTGGGTGTGAGAGAGATCTCACATTCGTTTCCACTCTACAAGTATTTATTTCTGAAATTTTATGTACTGTTTGGATTTGAATTTTCCCCTAATTCTGATTTGCTCCTTTTTTACTCTGGTTATTTCTGTGTTGTGGTATTTTTCTTCACGATTCTAACCAAACTGACGGTTCGAAAATTCGAGATCGTATGAGCTAGATATGATGATCAATACATTAATTACAATTTTAAAATAATTAATTATAATTAATTAATTAATTAATTAATTAGCCACCCTTAATTACGTTTAGGCCGTCTTCTTCACGTTCAACAGCCGAAATACTTCACCTCTGCTCCAAACCTTTGACCACCAACGCACTCCACATGGAGCCATTCTCCGCCAATAATACCACCCCACCCCGTCGCCGTTCACTAGCGCTTATGTAACACCCCGTAATTTTGTAACACTAGGATTCACAAATCAAGGCAGAATTAAATTTTAAAATCAAAATCAAGGGAAACGGGTTGCGCCATTGCGTTCATCTCGAAATTCTGCTTGGAAACGAGTCCGAGTTTGCGAGAATCGGAGTCCGTATGAGGGAGATATGACCCTTCGAAGTTTCAGGAATTTTCAGAACAGAAAACAACTTGAAATCCGAATTCGAATTTCGAATTCAAACTCAGAAGCGGGTTGGGTGGGAAAATTCGCGCCCAGGACCCAGGTCGACTGGTGAGTCGACCCCCCCTGACCAGGTCGACTGCCCAGTCGACATGGGTGTCGACCTGGGTGCAAAAACCCACTTTTGGGCTTGGGTGCATTCTGATGTACCTGGTCTCGTTTTCTGCCTAGATTCGTCCGCCTAATCCGATATAAACAGCCCCTAGTCTCCTTCTCTATTCACAATTCTTCTCTAACCTTATGCTACAAAGATTCTTGGTGGACATGGCTTCTTCTCCTCCTCTAAATTAAATAATAAATAAAATAATATATAAAATAAATCAAGACGAGGAAATGCTGCTCAAGACTTTCAAGAGGAGATTCAAAAAAAGCTAGGATTCAAGTGAAGATTCAGACGACTTCAACGACTGTTTTTCTACGAATCTAATATAATCTCTGTAAGTCGGTTACTTTTCAGATTTGAACGTTTTCTCTATTCGTGACATGAAATTAAAGGAATAAAAGAATATGCCAAATCTTTCTGTTTGAATCAGTGCTTATATCCTTGGACCTAATTAAGAACTGTTATGATTCGATGACAAATAAGACTGTGACTCATGACTGTGAGAATTATTTTCCTTTGACTATGAACATCGCCTATGACTGTGATTCATTAACTGTGAGGATTTATTGCCTATGACTATGGATATAAGGTTATTATTTATGCCCATGACACTGCAGTTACAAAACCATGTTGTACCCCAAACTGGTATTATATTGGATCTAGGCTTGACTTTCTATTTCTGGTTGTCCTTGGATCTTGATCTTGGGAATTTACCTATTAAGTTAGGTCTACCCATGTTCTTGAACCTATACTATTCAACCCTTTTCATGTCGTAATATTACCAGATCTATATGCCTGTGAATTATCATCTTATGCCAGTTATTATGTTTATTCTTTCATGGCATTTTGGTTCATTCCCTTTTATCCACGAATCTAGATTTATTTATAATCTAGGTTGAATCACGATTTTATGAACGATGGGAATACGTTTTGGGAAAAACATGAAATTGACTAAACTTGGAAATTGGCATAATTTGGGAACATGCATTATATCATGACTATTAAGATGAAAATTAGAATAACAAGTCTAGTTTTGACATGAACTGAAATTAGAATATTAAATCAGAATTGGGTGGCTGAATTAGGCATGATAAGTATATTAGCATAATTGTGAATAATTTACATACGTTGGGCGTAAATGGTAAATGGTTAAATGGGCCACAAAGTAGGTAGTTGGTATGCAGATTAAGTTTTGGGCATAAACGGTGAACTAGAATATGAAATCTAGTTTGGCATAAACTGTAAACTAGAATATAAAATCTAGTTTTTGGCATGAACTGTAATTGAGGATGTTGGATCTAAATTGTTATAAACTGTAAGATAGGCAAATCAAGATTTGGGTCTAGAATATAAGTCCATTAGTGGGCATGGCAAATGTATATGGTATAAGCCAAATTTATTTATAAAGGGAAAATGGACTTTGAGGATAAATGGTTAAACTTTGAGGATAAATTGTTAACAATTTATAAATATACAAAAGAAAGGTTTATTAATGACATCTCTTTTAATAATACATACACCAGAAAGTTCTAGGGTGACAGAGAGGATAGTGTCTAGGCTTGGGTTTGGAAAATACAAGTTTCCTGCTCTCCCTGGCTATCCCTAACTGATCCGACAGACAGGATGGTTACTTTCAAAACCTGATTTGAAAATTAATCAAAACCCATTGTACTTAGAAAACACAAATATGCCTAACCCGAGGTTAGACTGAGTTGCGATGTAAACCTGCCCGGAACCAACCGGCACATCCAGTATTCGCAACAATATCTGTCTAATGTGAGTGGTCGCGGCTTTAATTTATTTAGTTAAAGCTAGAACAAGAATGGTAGGGTTAAGTTAACTAAGACACTTAACCAATTCAACATGATAACCAAACTTAACATCGTAACAAGACAAGATTTGTAGGGGTTAAGTAAAGTTAATACACTTAGCCAAATTAACAAGTTAACTAGACTAGAGGTTGGGGTTAAGTAAAATTTAATACACTTAGCCAATTTGATATGTAGCTGGACTAGACCGTAGGGTTAAGTAAACTTGAACACTTAACCATCAGGTTGTGATAAATGAATAAGGTTAAGTCTAAAACATGAAGGGATAATACTTAACCATTAATAAAATGTTAGTTAAAACAGATGGGCAAGGTTAAGTTAAAAAGGAACACTTAACCAATACAGGATGAATGAATAGGGTTAAGTAATGAGAAATACTTAACCAATATAACTTGGTTTGTGGTAGGGTTAAGTCAACATGAATTACTGATAACACTTAACTAGTTTATCAGGATAAATGAAGAGGGTTAAGTTATCTTGAATTGACTAATGACACTTAACCAATCCAAATTGACGAGAAAGAGAACTAAGTAGTAAACCTTAGTTAAAAGGAGCTAAGTAGTAAACCTTAGTTAAGAAAACAACGATTCTGGAAACTAAGTGGTAAACCTTAGTTAGCAAAACTAAGTAGTAATTCTTAGTATAACACGGGAAGGAGCGGACGTCCATCTAATTTTAAAGAAAGCTCCAATGAATTGGGTTACGAAGCCCGAGGCTTCGAGGGGACGTAAGGGTACTCTTGGTATCCCTCTGTGAGGCTGCAGATGATCCTCCTGGGCTCACAGAGGTTAAGGTCTGCGTTAGAAGAACCAAGGGTATGCCTTGGTTGCAAGATATGGCAACCTAAAGACTAGGATGGACCAGCGTGATTCGGCGAGAAACCGGTAGCCCTGTGATAGCAACTCGTCGTCTACCATCCATCTTCAGTCAATCGAGATACGTGAAGCGGGAAGGCGGAGAACTCCTACGGACCATATACTTGCTATCTAGTTATGGTTGCGGTTGTGAATGGCCATAGATTAGTAGGGCATAGGGGGCCTGTGTATAGTTCTCATTTTTCAAGGTGTGCCTTTCATTAGTTGAGGGAGGGGTCAAGTGGGACCATAGCCACTGGAATAAAAACAGACCTTAGCATCTGCATCGGCAGATATCTGAAAGCTCCCGACCGAGTTCTGTGTTTCTTGATTTGCCCTGCCACAGGACTCGGGCCGTACATTGCAGGACATGTGCATCTAGACAAGCGATAACGATTCGTGATACATGCATGGGGAAGTCTAGGAACATATACCACTCTAGGTAGTGTGTCCTAGACTTGGGGGGCATCATTCGACAGGTAGCATAATCCCTAGTTGGACTAGGTGGCACAAACCCTGAATCCGAGAAGCGTTCAGCAGATAGCATAAACTCTAGTTGAATCTAGAAAGCACTTGATAGAAAACTCTACATTAGATCTAGGTAATAAATAATAAATGTATGCCTGAAGGCAACAGAAACTACATGGATTGGGATCACGTTATCGTTACTAGTTGGGACACTAGTTAGGTGGTGTAGAGATATAGAAACCAGCATAACAAGGAAATAGCGAAGCGGCGAAAGTATTAGGGCATATCCATTTTATCTTTTCTTAGCATATCTTGTGTTAACCTTGTCTAATCTTTCTGACCCTATCATCATGGTGTTATCTTGTATTCAGTTAATTCATGTCGTTTTGTTTTTCCATGTTCAGACGCTAGAAGTAACTGAACTTATTCAGGCTTTATGTCTGACTCTGTTTTTCTTTCGTCTTCTTTTCTTCCGTCCCCCCCCCCTCCCCCCCCCCCCCCCAGGTAGTAAAGGAGGGAATAGTATAGCTCAGGTTAAGTTGGACTGTCACTCTTTCCCGGCTTGAAGATTTGTCGAAGTTTTGCTTGGATTCTCTTTTCAGATGCTATGGCTGGCTCTTGCTACATTGGGGAATATAAATGTTGTTTTATGCTTCTTTATTTTGTAGGACAGATGATACTCTGATATTGTAAAGAAATCGTTGTACAAACTATTTTATCAATAAAGCAAAGTTTTATTTTCCGCTATTTTAATTTTTGTCTGTCTTGTAATTCATCTGCATCTTTTACCTTAAAATGCTCCACAGAACTTAGTGCATTCCCTTTGTGAGTGACACTAACGGATGTGGGGTGTTATACGTGGTATCAACAAAGTTGAATGTATGAATTCGTGATATAAGTGGATTTATATATTAGTTAAAACAAAGTTGAATGTATGAAAATATATGTTAAATATAATCGAGCCCGTAATGTCGCGGCAGTTCGAAATTTAACGTTGTGAACTTCAACTGAGTATACTAGACTTGTTATAAACCGGATTTCTTCGAAACAAGAAACGTTGGAATCTATTGAACAGTATCTTTCTAATGGAAGTGAAAACCCAAGATTTCGCGTTATAGATTGCGAATTATGTCCAAATCAAATATTCAAACAGTCGATGTAGAATCCTTTATCGACCGTAACAGTTTATTCGATATAACTAGACATCGGATTCGAATTTAGACAAGGTTCTTTTGAGACGTAGTGATAATTTAATTTTTAGAATTTTACTGTAATTTTTAACTAATTAAATATGCAACTTTTTATTTGGAGTATTTTGCACCCTATATCAATATTTCGGGGTTTCACAATATGAGTCAACTTACCGGTATTATTATATTTTTGGGACCGTGACACCTCGTTGAGCACGACTGTACTCTTACTTCTGTCCGTACGTAAGTGGAATTTTAGGAACTGAGATAAAACCAAATTTTAAAACAAATTAAAATAATGTATGAAACCATATATCAGATCATAACAACTGAATAGTTTGCTCTTCCATCTCAACGTGCCATGACTAGGTGTCTATTAAGAATTGAATGATCCAATTCAACACATATCTTCTCGAGCAAAGATTCATGAACAAGAATACAGAAATGGGAACTAGATGACTTACTCTAAAACCTTAATACATCAAAGTTGGCAGTGAATGGGTCGTGTGATCTTCTTATATGCGATGAGGCTCATTGGTTGAAAAATGGCCAAACATTGACCAACCAGTCAAGCACACTAAATTTTCTTACCATTTCTGTAGTGGTCTACTACTGAGGACTTGTAATAGTAATATGTACTATCAAAGTACTCAACTTCAAACAAAAAAAAGAAAGAGAAAGATATCATGTTTTGCAATAATTATTTAATTATTTACAAATAGACATCCCAAAATGAAATGTGATCAATCAAAGCAACCATGAATATGTCCTCATCCATATAAATCATAACTTATAGAGAATTGTAGAACCAACGATAGATATGTGAATCATCAGTATCTCTAAGGCCGGAGCCATCATGCTATAGGGATACCCACGTGCCTACCATCTATTACTTAGAAACAAAGAAATATATCTTTCCCTATCCAATCGTGTGACAAAATGTGGCATGTACGAGTACTCCAAAGTCAAGAATGGTGACCATGGCTTTACTCCTATGCGAACAGCTATACTGATGTATATTTGTAAAATAAAAACGTATACAATGACCAAAATCTCGCAAGATCATTTCAGCATCCCACTTAAGATTTTATTTCACTAAGTCAAAAAATTTGACCAGCAAATAAGGAGAGAAATCAGGGCCAAATCGTTTAAAATCAATACAAATCTCTTGTCCGATCCCTGAAAATCTGAGGAGAACATTTCTTGCACGTTACTTCCTATGCGCGGGTCAAGTCTTTATCAAATTGAAAGAACCATAACCTAAGCAACTAAGCTAAATGAAAAATGTGCAGGCCTTAAGACTACACGCTGCAAGCCTATCCCGCTCAGCTCCTTCTGCCACTGTACAGACCGTATGATATGAAAATTCAAGGTAACTGTACACTATAATGACAGCTACCTATGTTTCCTATTACTTTGGTGCCAAGTTTGCTGATCTTATAAATGCATGCTGTGAAGACATCTTTCCCCGGTTGTTTCAGCGGATAACCCTTTGAGGCCGAGAGCTTCAATGAAAAAAAAGAAAAGAGAGAGAGATACGAAAACTCTCAAACAGGAAGAAGGGGTAGGTGTTTAAATGATGGGGACGTGGGCCATGAGAATTAACTAATGCATGAAGGGTTAAATGGCACGGCTGTGGGGTTTCTTGAGATGGTGCGAGCCATAGGACAGGAGAGGGTGGCGAATGGAAGGAAGTGGGTGATGAAGGGGGAGTTCGGTTCTGGTAAATACAAAGGAGAAAGCTGTGTGTAACAGGGAGGAGACTGAAGTTCAAATAGTGTGAGTGAAAGTGCATGGAAGTAGCAAGGGGTGGTACTGATAATGCATGGTTTTTAATTGGAAGTGTGGCGTGAGTTATATAGGGAGAGTTTGTTGTGTACTGAAGAGGAAAAACGCAAGAAAAGGGAATGAACGTGGGACGAGTGGGAGTCTGGGTATGGCGCATCGATCTATGGTGAGGGATACTCGAGTCAAAGCTGAGGTTATTTCCGATGGCCGCGCCAAGGCAAGGGTGATGGCGACGTCAAGTCTATGAGTGAACATGGTACTGGGAGGATGAGTCTTCGAAGAGGAGTTCGACGCCGACATTAACTTGGCAAACAAATGATCATGGGAGGAATTATCAGTATGAGTAGAATGGAGCGTCAGGTTTAATGGGATGGTCGGATGGCGATGAGTAAGATGGGTAAATATGAGGGCGTTGGTGAGATCATATTCTACATACTGAAATTGATCCGAAGCGGTTTTGGAGCACATTACAGTTTAAGCAATAAAAGCGCCGGTTTAATCGACTGACGCAAATCGTTATTTAACGGTTAACGCGCAAAGGTGAGTAAATTCACTCACTCTGTTTTATTTAAAATATTTTAATTATATTTTAAATAATGGTTGAATGTTGTGTGTTGGTTGTTTAGGCAGATTATAGTTAAATTGGTTGAATTATTATATATCGTTGCACATGTACACATCACCGGTTGGATACTGATTCCATCGATTATAATATTCCCTAGTATGGAATCAGTGATAATTGTTTGACTAACATATGTGGATGCAGAAACCGGTTGGAGGAATCCACTCGGATTCCTAAATATTTATATGTACTGTTTGTTTTGTGTATGCACTGATTGAATCATGTGAATGAAAATCCAACGTTATGTTGATTAAATAAATAGGCGGTATCGATTAAGAAGGAATTAAGATAAGTTGATACATTAACGGATGATTGAGGTTGACTAAACCCACTGTTTGGTCGAGAATTATTAGTTAGTTAATCGGTTTTCAATGATAATAACTTAAGAGTTATTTGTTTAAATTAATTAGATTTCTAAATTCTTAATTACCTTTTTAATGAAGATAAAAGGGTTATTGAACTAATAAAATAGTTATTGTTCATTAAGTATGCAACCACTCTATTTTAAATTAATAAGGAAGTAAATTGTTTTACTTCAGCAATTATGATGTAAATTATTATTTAATTATTTTAATTAAATAATTGTTTTCGTAAACAGATCCCATTTAAGATGTTATTGAGTTGGGAAAGAGATATCAAGATTTTTGTAACGGCAAGAGATATCAAGATTTTTATAACGGAAAAAGATATAAAGGTTTTTGTAACGGAAAGAAATGTCAAAATTTTTGTAATGGAAAGAGATGTCAAGATTAGTAAAAAAGGAATATGACAGCGTATTGCAAGTTTTGAACTATAGCGATAAAATAACGCTGTTGACTAGGCTTAAGCGTGACTGTTCCATCGAGATTAGTTATAGAGGAGAATATTACAACGTATGACAAGTTTTTGAATTATAACGATAAATTAGCGCTGTTGACCAAACTTAAGCATGATTTTTATATGGCACTACTCCCTAGGGGATGTAAACAGTTTGTTTTGAAATCCACTTATCCTAAAGTAATAAATAACGATGATTGTCCAAAGAAATATAAGAACGAGTAGTTGAAAATTGTTTCAGAAAACGATGACATCATTTCGATGTTTGAAATATGATTAGAGTTAAATAACACTATTAGAAATGGAATTATAATTCGACGATGACGAATGGTAAATAAAAAGTGCCCATGGTTGTGTGATGTTTAATTGTCCATTTTAATGGATGTTTGTTTTTACTTCGATAGTTAAATAACCGACTAACGAAGTGTTTTGACCATCGTTGTCAATACGGAGAGACCGGTTGGATATATTATCCGAAACCACTCCGTATAGGCATAAGCGCTGCGAGTTGATTATGCTGAAGAAAGTTGAAGACGGAGGGAAATGCAAGGGTCGTCCTGTTCCAGAATGGTGTTTTCTGTTTGTCCAGTCCCAGGACAACTTGTATGGACGAATATCTGACAGAGTATTCCTAACGGTCACATAAGACGATCTTTTCAAGGTATTACGTCTGGTGGCGGAGAAATTCGTTTCTCTTAGCTTTTATACCCATAATATTTTTGGGCAGATCAACTAGTGATTTGATGGGTTTGACGATGTGGCATTCAAAGTGTGTGGTGGCCAGATGTTCTAAAAGATAAACGTGGCCTCAAGCTTCACAACTGGGAAATGACAAAAATCGGGCAGGCAGCATGGCTATGTGGGTCACTCCCATTAGGGTGTATAATCACCTATCTAGAGAAATTCCTTTTGTTTCTAAATCTATCGATTCTGCCCATTCAGGAACGGTGGTTTGAGCCCAACCATTGGTGATATACATTCGATAGACTCAAGCGAAATGAGTGGTCGGTCATGTGTGGGCCGGGTTGCAAGACGTTCTTGTTGAACCCAGTGTATTCGCCTCTAGAGATACACTAGCGGCAGGTGGACCCATACCTTGTCATAGTTGGAATCCAATCTCCAATAAGCGCCCTGCGGTTTTTGATTTTATACTATGTATGTAGAGCGTGAGATGTAAGAGTTCTGCTATTTGGTTATTTACTTGATTATACATTATTATAATATCACTGGATTTTGATATCAAAATGTTTTGGGTTATAGTAAGGTAAAAATCGTCCATGTTTATGTGTGGGCTGGTCTTACTATTATTCTTTTGTTTTCAAAAGGATTTTCAAAGTTAAACCGTATGATTGGAATTTACTCACACCAGTCCCATGACTGACCCAGAGTTTTATTTTGTTGTTTTCCCTAAACTCTTGGGTGCCCAAATTTGTACGGGCAGTCAAGTGTTTCAGGCTTTGCAGATTCACTTGGAGGAGCTGGAAGCAGAAGGCTTCACTATTAGTTAGTTAGAGATTATTTCCGCTATGATATGATGTATTGTACTCTGATAAATGGTATGTATAGTTTTGTATTTCAAAGTTATGTTATACAACATATTTTATTCGTTCCGCTGTGAGATTCGTGTTTACTCTAATTCTGCTCAGTTGTGTTCTTCTTCTTCTTCTATTCTATTAGTTCTATCTTATCTTTCTCATCCTCTTATTTCTTTCTATTAATGATCTGAATTTTGAGTTGAATATGTAGGATATTAGTCAGCTCAAATTGGTACGGATTTTCGGGTCATTACAGTTGGTATCAGAGCTGAAGGTTAAGTGATTACCTTGGCTCTGTGGCGTGACTCAATAGAGATGGAGTTAGTAATACTCTAGATTGAGTTTGAGTGTATATATATGAGCGCGTTTTGTAAACCAATATAAAAACTGTTTTATATTGTGTTGATTGGTTTGGCGAGTGGTTTATGAATTCTGGTCGATACTCGATTACAAATTGTATCGATAGGTGTTTCTAAACTCTTGAACAGAGTAATTCGACACAATATTGTTTTGAAAGCTGGGTAAATGAAATAATTTTACCCAGAATATATTTTGATATAAAAGAAGTATATATATCTTGATATTATTATAATATGTTGGATGTGTTAATCGTTAGTATAATCGAATAAGATTTACGATTGAGTTGGTTATATAAATAACCAATCGAAATATTATATAAGTATAATAGGAAAAATCAGATGAACTGAATCTGATTGAAAACCTGACTTGAAAGAAGACTCTAGAAACTTGGAAAAAGTTGGAAATAATGTTTGGAGTAAATATATGGGAATTTTAAAATCCTAGGAGATTTGAAATTGTTTTCCAAAGTGCTGTGAAAGATATTTTGAAATAATTTCAAAATGAAAGTATTTGAGAATGAGTTTTGAAAGTATTATGGTATTGAACTCACCTCGGTCACTGGAAAATAATTCCGACGATGTACGCGCCATCATCGGTGTTCATTTTCGAGTTTCTAAGTGACGGATTACTATCAAAGATTTTATTTTTGGATTATTGTGAGGAAACAAGTTGTCAGAAATTCAAATGTTTTGAATAATATATGATTTCAAACTGATTTGAAATGAAAACCCAAGGAATTTGAATTCTGAAATTTAAAATTTACTTATGAAGTAAATAAATAGAGAATTTAACTAAGTCAAATAAAATTAGAGTTGAATTGAAGCCAAGTAATTGGGAATCGTACTGGAATAAGGACTTGACTTGGCAAAGTAGTTGAGTTGTGAATTAAGATTTGGTATGGAACCGAACCTGGGGGTGAAATTTGATTATTGAGTAAAAATTTAAAATTTAAATTGGAGTTTGAAATGGAGTTGGCTTGTATGTAAGAGAATTATTGGTTAAGGATAAACTGACTGGAGATTGGTTGGAAATGCATGGATATATGTTGATGGGATATCAAATAAAGGAGTTAGAATTGGATGCCCAACCGAAAAGGTACATGTTTATATTTTACGAGTATGAGATTTCTATGAGAATATTGGGCAAGCCACTTGGCGGTTTGAATTTCTTTTGAATTGGAGAAAGCCCAGAGAGGCGAGTTGTAGTTATACCGATTGAGCCATGCAGAGGAGATGCGGGTGAAATTCTCTGAAAATTTAAGCTGTTAGGAAATTTTCAAAATTTTGAAAATATTCGAAATAAGAAGGAATTAATATTAAATTGGAATTAATCAGTTCAGTTGAAACTGAAATTATGAAGTAAACTAAAAAGACTTTTAACTTGTTTACAACAGAGATGGTAGCATTTTCCCCGTCTTAGAAATTTCGAGGACGAAATTATTTTAAGGGGGAAGGAATGTAATGTCCCGCATTTTATCGGCTTATATTTGAATATTTAAATCAGTTTAAATATTGAATTCGTGATATAAGTGGATTTATATATTAGTTAAAACAAAGTTGAATGTATGAAAATATATATTAAATATAATCGAGCCCGTAATGTCGCGGCAGTTCGTAATTTAACGTTGTGAACTTCAACTGAGTATACTGGACTTGTTATAAACCGGATTTCTTCGAAACAAGAAACGTTGGAATCTGTTGAACTGTATCATTCTAATGGAAGTGAAAAACCAAGATTTCGCGTTATAGATTGCGAATTATGTCCAAATCAAATATTCAAACAGTCGCTGTAGAATCCTTTATCGACCGTAACAGTTTATTCGATATAACTAGACATCGGATTCGAATTTAGACATGGTTCTTTTGAGACGTAGTGATAATTTAATTTTTAGAATTTTACTGTAATTTTTAACTAATTAAATATGCAACTTTTTATTTGGAGTATTTTGCACCCTATATCAATATTTCGGGGTTTCACAATATGAGTCAACCTACCGGTATTATTATATTTTTGGGATCGTGACACCTCGTTGAGCACGACTGTACTCTTACTTCTGTCCGTACGTAAGTGGAATTTTAGGAACTGAGATAAAACCAAATTTTAAAACAAATTAAAATAATGTATGAAACCATATATCAGATCATAACAACTGAATAGTTTGCTCTTCCATCTCAACGTGCCATGACTTGGTGTCTATTAAGAATTGAATGATCCAATTCAACACATATCTTCTCGAGCAAAGATTCATGAACAAGAATACAGAAATGGGAACTAGATGACTTACTCTAAAACCTTAATACATCAAAGTTGGCAGTGAATGGGTCGTGTGATCTTCTTATATGCAATGAGGCTCATTGGTTGAAAAATGGCCAAACATTGACCAACCAGGCAAGCACACTAAATTTTCTTACCATTTCTGTAGTGGTCTACTACTGAGGACTTGTAATAGTAATATGTACTATCAAAGTACTCAATTTCAAACAAAAAAGAGAGAAAGATATCATGTTTTGCAATAATTATTTAGTTATTTACAAATAGATATCCCAAAATGAAATGTGATCAATCAAAGCAACCATGAATATGTCCTCATCCATATAAATCATAACTTATAGAGAATTGTAGAACCAACGATAGATATGTGAATCATCAGTATCTCTAAGGCCAGAGCCATCATGCTACAGGGATACCCACGTGCCTACCATCTATTACTTAGAAACAAAGAAATATATCTTTACCTATCCAATCATGTGACAAAATGTGGCATGTACGAGTACTCCAAAGTCAAGAACAGTGACCATGGCTTTACTCCTATGCGAACAACTATACTGATGTATATTTGTAAAATAAAAACGTATACAATGACCGAAATCTCGCAAGATCATTTCAGCATCCCACTTAAGATTTTATTTCACCGAGTCAAAATTTTCGACCAGCAAATAAGGAGAGAAATCAGGGCCAATAGTTTAAAATCAATACAAATCTCTTGTCCGATCCCTGAAAATCCGAGGAGAACATTTCTTGCACGTTACTTCCTATGCGCGGGTCAAGTCTTTATCAAATTGAAAGAACCATAACCTAAGCAGCTAAGCTAAATGAAAAATGTGCAGGCCTTAAGACTACACGTTGCAAGCCTATCCCGCTCAGCTCCTTCTGCCACTGTACAGACCGTATGATATGAAAATTCAAGGTAACCGTACACTATAATGACAGCTACCTATGTTTCCTATTACTTTGGTGCCAAGTTTGCTGATCTTATAAATGCATGCTGTGAAGACATCTTTCCCCAGTTGTTTCAGCGAAGAACCCTTTGAGGCCGAGAGCTTCAATGAAAAAAAAAAGAGAGAGATACGAAAACTCTCAAACAGGAAGAAGGGGTAGGTGTTTAAATGATGGGGACGTGGGCCATGAGAATTAACTAATGCATGAAGGGTTAAATGGCACGGCTGTGGGGTTTCTTGAGATGGTGCGAGCCATAGGACAGGAGGGGGTGACGAATGGAGTGAAGTGGGTGATGAAGGGGGAGTTCGGTTCTGGTAAATACAAAGGAGCAAGCTGTGTGTAACAGGGAGGAGACTGAAGTTCAAATAGTGTGAGTGAAAGTGCATGGAAGTAGCAAGGGGTGGTACTGATAATGCATGGTTTTTAATTGGAAGTGTGGCGTGAGTTATATAGGGAGAGTTTGTTGTGTACTGAAGAGGAAAAACGCAAGAAAAGGGAATGAACGTGGGACGAGTGGGAGTCTGGGTATGGCGCATCGATCTATGGTGAGGGATACTCGAGTCAAAGCTGAGGTTATTTCCGATGGCCGCGCCAAGGCAAGGGTGATGGCGACGTCAAGTCTATGAGTGAACATGGTACTGGGAGGATGAGTCTTCGAAGAGGAGTTCGACGCCGACATTAACTTGGCAAACAAATGATCATGGGAGGAATTATCAGTATGAGTAGAATGGAGCGTCAGGTTTAATGGGATGGTCGGATGGCGATGAGTAAGATGGGTAAATATGAGGGCGTTGGTGAGATCATATTCTACATACTGAAATTGATCCGAAGCGGTTTTGGAGCACATTACAGTTTAAGCAATAAAAGCGCCGGTTTAATCGACTGACGCAAATCGTTATTTAACGGTTAACGCGCAAAGGTGAGTAAATTCACTCACTCTATTTTATTTAAAATATTTTAATTATATTTTAAATAATGGTTGAATGTTGTGTGATGGTTGTTTAGGCAGATTATAGTTAAATTGGTTGAATGATTATATATTGTTGCACATGTACACATCACCGGTTGGATACTGATTCCATCGATTATAATATGCCCTAGTATGGAATCAGTGATAATTGTTTGACTAACATCTGTGGATGCGGAAACCGGTTGGAGGAATCCAATCGGATTCCTAAATATTTATATGTACTGTTTGTTTTGTGTATGCACTGATTGAATCATGTGAATGAAAATCCAACGTTATGTTGATTAAATAAATAGACGGTATCGATTAAGATGGAATTAAGATAAGTTGATACATTAACGGATGATTGAGGTTGACTAAACCCACTGTTTGGTCGAGAATTATTAGTTAGTTAATCGGTTTTCAATGATAATAACTTAAGAGTTATTTGTTTAAATCAATTAGATTTCTAAATTCTTAATTACCTTTTTAATGAAGATAAAAGGGTTATTGAACTAATAAAATAGTTATTGTTCATTAAGTATGCAACCACCCTATTTTAAATTAATAAGGAAGTAAATTGTTTTACTTCAGCAATTATGAAGTAAATTATTATTTAATTATTTTAATTAAATAATTGTTTTCGTAAATAGATCCCATTTAAGATGTTATCGAGTTGGGAAAGTGATATCAAGATTTTTGTAACGGAAAGAGATATCAAGATTTTTGTAACGGAAAAAGATATAAAGGTTTTTGTAACGGAAAGAAATGTCAAGATTTTTGTAATGGAAAGAGATGTCAAGATTAGTAAAAAAGGAATATGACAGCGTATTGCAAGTTTTGAACTATAGCGATAAAATAACACTGTTGACTAGGCTTAAGCGTGACTGTTCCATCGAGATTAGTTATAGAGGAGAATATTACAGCGTATGACAAGTTTTTGAACTATAACGATAAATTAGCGTTGTTGACCAAACTTAAGCATGATTTTTATATGGCACTACTCCCTAGGGGATGTAAACAGTTTGTTTTGAAATCCACTTATCCTAAAGTAATAAGTAACGATGATTGTCCAAAGAAATATAAGAACGAGTAGTTGAGAATCGTTTCAGAAAACGATGACATCATTTCGATGTTTGAAATATGATTAGAGTTAAATAACACTATTAGAAATGGAATTATAATTCAACGATGACGAATGGTAAATAAAAAGTGCCCATAGTTGTGTGATGTTTAGTTGTCCATTTGAATGGATGTTTGTTTTTACTTCGATAGTTAAATAACCGACTAACGAAGTGTTTTGACCATCGTTGTCAATACGGAGAGACCGGTTGGATATATTATCCGAAACCACTCCGTATAGGCATAAGCGCTGCGAGTTGATTATGCTGAAGAAAGTTGAAGACGGAGGGAAATGCAAGGGTCGTCCTATTCCAGAATGGTGTTTTCTGTTTGTCCAGTCCCAGGACAACTTGTATGGATGAATGTCTGACAGAGTATTCCTAACGGTCACATAAGACGATCTTTTCAAGGTATTACGTCTGGTGGCAGAGAAATTCGTTTCTCTTAGCTTTTATACCCGTAATATTTTTGGGCAGATCAACTAGTGATTTGATGGGTTTGACGATGTGGCATTCAAAGTGTGTGGTGGCCAGATGTTCTAAAAGATAAACGTGGCCTCAAGCTTCACAACCGGGAAATGACAAAAATCGGGCAGGCAGCATGGCTATGTGGATCGCTCCCATTAGGGTGTATAATCACCTATCTAGAGAAATTCCTTTTTTTTCTAAATCTATCGATTCTGCCCATTCAGGAATGGTGGTTTGAGGCCAACCATTGGTGATATACATTCGATACACTCAAGCGAAATGAGTGGTCGGTCATGTGTGGACCGGGTTGCAAGACGTTCTTGTTGAACCCAGTGTATTCGCCTCTAGAGATACACTAGCGGCAGGTGGACCCATACCTTGTCATAGTTGGAATCCAATCTCCAATAAGCGCCCTGCGGTTTTTGATTTTATACTATGTATGTAGAGTGTGAGATGCAATCGTTCTGCTATTTGGTTATTTACTTGATTAGGCATTATTATAATATCACTAGATTTTGATATCAAAATGTTTCGGGTTATAGTAAGGTAAAAATCGTCCATGTTTATGTGTGGGCTGGTCTTACTATTATTCTTTTGTTTTCAAAAGGATTTTCAAAGTTAAACCGTATGATTGGAATTTACTCACACCAGTCCCATGACTGACCCAGAGTTTTATTTTGTTGTTTTCCCTAAACTCTTGGGTGTCCAAATTTGTACGGGCAGTCAAGTGTTTCAGGCTTTGTAGATTCACTTGGAGGAGCTGGAAGCAGAAGGCTTCACTATTAGTTAGTTAGAGATTATTTCCGCTGTGATATGATGTATTGTACTCTGATAAATGGTATGTATAGTTTTGTATTTCAAAGTTATGTTATATAACATATTTTATTCGTTCCGCTGTGAGATTCATGTTTACTCTGATTCTGCTCAGTTGTGTTCTTCTTCTTCTTCTATTCTATTAGTTCTATCTTATCTTTCTCATCCTCTTATTTCTTTCTATTAATGATATGAATTTTCGTGCACTTTGAGTTGAATATGTAGGATATTAGTCAGCTCAAATTGGTACGGATTTTCGGGTCGTTACAACCAAATACATTTAAATTTACTACGCTCATATATTAAATTCAAAAATTATGAAATTTGAAACCTAGCAATAATTTGACATTCCGGATCCAACAAAAGTGGTTTCATCGAAAATGGAGGTCGTTTGCAAAATGGCTATTTATTATATTATATTAAATTCCATAGCGACTATTTTAAATTTTAAACTGGACATAACTTTCAATTCCCGTTATGAAATCTGGATTTTTCACATTCGTTGGAAAGATATTTTTAAACAGATTCAAATATTTCTAGTTTCACCAAAATCCGATTTATTTTGAATCCTATACATTCAGTTGAAATCGAAATTTCAAACTACCGCGCCATTTCCAATTCCTTTTATAATTAAATTAAAAAAATTTGTTCTAACTTTGATTTAAATAAATTTTTAATCGTTATTATTTAAAATAAATAGTTTTAAATATTCAAAATTCATTAAAATAGCTAAAATAAAAAAAAATAATTGGTTTTCATTTTCCGGGTTGTTACATCTTTTCTGCATGATACTAGACAAACCAACGCGGGTTTCAATAGATTAGACTTTTGAAACAAATCGGTCTGTCGGAATTCGGGTTGTTACAATAAGTTAATCAAATGTCGCTGTCATCAGTATATGTGTCATCACTAATCTTTGGAGAGGTTGGTTCAATCCTCTCATGAGTTGACAGCATTCTTATGAGTTATATTAACTAAATCTATCTGAAACCTCGATAGCTTATTGAAGTGATTGATATATTTCTTTATAGTAAGATCTCCCTACTTCAATCTACGAAATTGCTCTAGTCACTCGAATTTGATCTTTGTATCCTGCCCAATCAATATCTTTGCCATTTGCCTCAAATAACCCCCACCAATAAGATTCATCCTCTTTCAGTTGCTAAGTGGATAGCTGAACTCTCTAATTATCCCTGAGCTCCAATATTCTAAAAATATGTTATGTACTCATCATCCAAGTACGTGTCTCTACAGAAGTCTCTGGGTCTGTGAAAATCCTACCGCCAAGATTCGAGAAATCCTTACAAAGCTTAGAGAAGTCAACAACTGCTGGTGGATTTGGGGGAACCACAACAGTGGTACTGGACCTTGTGCATGCTCTTACTCTTCGGCTTGTGTTGTAGCCTCAAGATATTTATGAAATCAACCTAGAACTGGGACACCCTCAGGAAGATTTGGGGCTTCCGACATACTGCACAAGAGAAAAGATAGAGATTTAAGATCTCGAATGTATCAGAGGAAAGTTATATTTGACTTAAGGGGATAAACTTTTATTTTCCAAAATTGATTTTGTTTCAAAAATCAACTTTCTTTAAAAAAATCTCTTAATTTTTTTAGAAACCTTGTAACCTTTGGCTTTGAAACCAAATGAAACACCCCACAATTCTTAACATTCCCTAAAATAGGGACATGCTAAGAAATGTGAAGCGTTATAGGTATAAAGATATACATCATACAAATTTAGATTCTCAAGACATAAAAATTAAATACAGCATAAGCATTCTTGTGACTGAAACATAAAATTTATTTTAAAATCCGCATATCATTTTAGTTTCAAATCGTATGTCTCATGGAAACCAGATCTCAGTCATAAATCAGAGTGCACTATGAATATCCCTCAAAATAACCATAATACAACCAGCTCCATGAAATAAGACAGAGCAAAAAGGTGAATACATATACAATAAAATTAAATCTCCAAGAACGATCCACAAAGAAAATCAGAATTAATTGTCTCCACCCTATGAGTATGAGTCTAGTGGGAGGAAAAATAATGGAAAAGGAGTGGCTTAGACATAAAATCCGGTGAGTATTGAAATTACTAACATGATTGATAAGAAAGGAAAGATAGAATGAATAATAGTTCTAATGTCAGATAGGGTAAGTGTCCATGTACAACTACAAACGTGAAATACTAGAATGATAAATAAGGAAATATACTTCAACTATACGAGTATAAATTTGTTCGATTGTTTGACTTTCCGAATTACTGAACCTGCAAACATGATTAGGTTATATTCCTAATACTACCCATCGATCAGCTACTAATCTACCATCTTACATGGTAGCTTATGTCACTATGGATCTTGAATTTTATCCAACTGATCCATCAATAAAGACATAATATAAACGTTGATAGATGCAGTAGTGACTTATTTTCCCTTGTCAATGCACATGCACGCTCATTGCACTGCTAGAACGCACCTAATATTGGGGAACGCAGATTAAGGATCTTAAAGCAAACTAAACACTCGATGGAGGTGAATAGTGTTTTGTGGATTTTATAAAATTCTTGAAATCTTTTTGAGTTATATAGATTGTAATACGAATCACAGATATAATAACGATTACAGAATCAAACACAGGTGTAGATAATAATAAATAAAATACAGTAAAAGGAAAGAACACACTAGATTTTATACTTGTTCATAGTTACCCTATATCCAGTCCCACGCAACTCTGGGTTGATGTAGATTTCTTTTCAATAATTATCTTTAACTACAATCCTCGATTTCAAAGCCACAATGTACACCCCGCCTGTTTCCGGAGTACAGTGAGACTCAATTGATTTCAGGACTACAAGCACACCAATCGATTTGTACGAACTACAACCACACCTAGTCAATTTGAACTAGCTATGACCACACCTTTTAGGTATTATTTTTTGTAGATAGACTCGATAAAACTTGATCTTGCGATCTTTGATTACAAAAAGCCTATAACTCTTGAGTAGCACTTGAATCTTTGAGAGAGTGTGGTAGAGAATTAAAGTAGAAGAAGTGTGATGTGATTCTCTTTGAAATTTGGCAGAATATAAGTGTAGAAATTAAGAACTTTAATGGTGAGAAGTTGAAGGAGGAAGAGAATGAAAAGTTAGTTAAAAATTCATTTTTTGGAAGCCTATTTATAGTTTCCCAACAGTTAAATCCTTTTAGAATAGTTTTGAAATCACAAGACACAACTTTTCAAAAATTGAATTTGAGAAACAACAATCACTATGTTGACATGGGTGTTACCTTATGTCGGCATACCTTTGAAAAAGTAAAAAAATCAAATTAAGGCATATCTTATTAAAATAAATTCTGGTGAACCTTGAGTAAAAACAAACTATTTGCTTATATATTAGAATAGAATATTTGAAGTAAAAAGTTTATATTAAAAACATAAATAAGAATGATATAAAATTTTAAATATAAATACAAGAAAACACTTTAAAACTTAAGATATAAATATAAGTAAATGAATTAAATATTTAAATGATTAAATGAAACTTAATATAAACTTAATATCAATCATATAAATAAGGAAGTATAAAATATTTCAATTAGGAGTTAAAAGATATATTTGAAATTAGGATTTAAAATAAATTTAACATTAAGATATATAGATTTTGAAATAAGGAAGTGATTTTGAAATTAGTTTGAAAAATAAGAAATTTAAAATAGTAAGAAAGATGAAAATAAGGATTCAGTGCTATTTCAAAGTTTTAACAAGAAATATAGACTCTATTACTTTTTATTTCTTGAATTTTTGAACTCTTGTTACTCATGAGTCTTCTATCTTGGACTCTTGATTCTTTAAAACTTAAAATATTGATTCTCTAAACTGTGCAATCTTCAATAATCAATACATGCGTATATTTCTTATATATACGCAAATATATATATATATATATTCTTGAGAAAAATGTTAGTATATATTTTATAATAATAATAGTTACATAAGGCTGTTGTCAACAAAACCATCATCATCAACTTCTCGATCCCTAATAATCTCCCTCTTTTTGATAATAACAACCTTAGTTTATGAAATATTCATACCAGATGTCTTAATTCTCCAGTTACTCCCCCTTACTCTAATGTCCTATTTTATAATTCTCCCCCCTTGTCATCAGCAAAAACATATACATTTCTAGTAACCCTATAATACTCCCCCTAAAACTATTATGGAGGTTACCTATTATCAAACTAAGACATAGTCCTAAAATCCAAACTAATGTAGTTCAAATACCTAATATCTAAAATTAATCTAGACTAAGGAATAGTTCTAGTACTAATACTTCCCACAAATTTATAGAATTAATATTCTGGAGAACTATATAATTTTAAACATATGAATATAAATTATACATTATAATTTGTTATAATACATGAGGTTATACAACAAGTACTAGCGAATGTACGTACTATACAATGAGTATTAACAAGTACACGATACCTAATTACTGAGTGTTTTTGACAATTGGAGATTTGTGAATCGGATAATTAGGGTAATGAAGACATAATTCTCCATTTTTTCCAATTACATTTCGTTCTTTATCAAAACACACTTCGCCAACGCAAATTACTAGGCCATCTTCATCCATTTCTTATTCCTCTTCTTCTTATTCTTCTTTAATTTCTTCTTTCATATGGTTATGGACTTGAATATTAGAAGAATCATCCTCTATCACGATTGGATTAGTCTTGTTGTCCATTATGAATTTCTGTACATTTCTAATAATCTTCCCTTGTTTCTCTTTCTCTCTTGTCATAGAAGTTGCATTTGTTGTGTTTCAGCGAGTAATTATAGGGTATTCTTCATGGATTCTTCTAGTTTGATCATGTATGCAAGCGTAGTACATTGTAAAGGACCTTGAGAAGATGGAGGGAAAGAAAACATGTTGTTTTGGTTGGTATTTGATGAGAAGGCCATTAATCTATTGTTTGAGAATTTTATTACAGAGAAAAATGAGTGAGAAGACATGAGTTTTCGAAGTAGAGAGTTTAAATAAGTGTGGTAACTAATTTTGGAGGGAATTTAGAATTTTACTGTTTTATGTTGACATAAAGGGTTATGTATGTCGACACACATTCTAAAATTTTTATTTATTTATTTTATTATATATACACTAAATTATCTAGTTATTCTATTTCAGTTGATGAGAAAATACCTAGTTCTCTTCTTAATTTAGTAAAAGTTGCTTTATTCAATGGGTTATTTAATATATCTGCAATTTGATTTTCTGTTTTAATAAATCCTAGTGATACAGTTTTTTTTATTTACATTATATCTTAGATAATGATGGCTAACATCGATATGCTTTGTTCTAGCATAATGAGTAGGATTTTTAGATTGATTTATCACACTCGTATTACCTTAGTAAATTGGTGACTTAGTTATATTTAAACCAAAATCTTTTAATGTTTCTTACATATATATTACTTGAGAACAAACCAAAGCAGCAGAGATATATTTTGCTTCAGTTCTTGATAAAGAAACGACATTTTGCTTTTTACTAAACCAGGAAATGTCCTAAAAAGTGACCAGTTCAACTTGTACTTTTTCTATCTGATTTACAGCCAGTACAGTCAACATCGCAATATGATAGTAAATCGAATGATTACTTTAGGATAAAATAAACCAAAATTTGATGTATGTTTGACATATCATAGAATATGTTTTACTTCTTTTAAGTGAGTTTCATTAGGTTCTGATTGATAACAAACACTATGCATAATATCTGGTCTACTTGCAGTTATATATAATAAATAGCCTATCATACCCCTGTACAATTTTTTATTTACATCTTTTAATGAATCATCTTTACTTAATGCTTCACTCATTGCCATAGATGTTGGTTTACCTTTGGTACTGGCCATATCGAACTTAATTATTATGTCTCTAGCATATTTTTCTTGACTTATAATATTCCATTATCTAGTTGTTTTGTTTATAATTCTGAGAAGAAGTTGAGTTCACCCATATAACTAATTTCATTTTTTTTCTCATAATTTCAGAAAACTCTTGATTCATTTTATCATTTATTGATTCAAAGATAATATCGTCTACATAGATTTGTACAAATTGAATATCATCTTTATTTCTTTTAATAAATAGGGTATTATCTATTTTATCGATTTCAAAATTTGATTGTAACAGATAAGTTCTTAGTCTATCATACCATGCTCTAGGAGCTCGTTTTAATCTGTACTGGGTTTCTTTAATTTATAAACATGGTTTGGGAATTGTTCATCTTCGTACAATACGGGTTGTTCAACATAGGCGTCTTCATTAATAAATCCATTAAGAAAGGAATTTTTAACATCCATTTGAAATAGTTTGAAATTATTATAATTAGCAAAAGCAAGTATAATTCTAATTCAAATCTTCCTACGGGGGTAAATGTTTCGTCGTAATCTATCCCTTCTTCTTGACAATGTCCTTGAGCAACTAATCGAGCCTTATTTATAACGACCTCACCAAGTTCATTCATTTTTTATAGACCCATTTATTACCAATTATAGTTTTATCCTTGGGTCTAGGAACAAGTTCCCATACATCATTTCTAGTAAATTGATTCAATTCTCCTTGCATTGCAAGTATCCATGAATCGTTAGATGATGCTTCCTTTGGATTATTATTTTTTGGTACAGTTGGATGGTTTTTATAGTGATCCATAACACTTATTATTATAACAAATAATAATTATAATAATTACAGGAGTTTGGCAGATTTCCCACCTACTATTTCGGTTTTTAAAGTGGACCGTTCACTACATACGATATTTATAGTGGGTCGTCCATAACATACAACATTTATAGTGGGTTGCCCACTATATCTATTCTAGATTATTGTACAGGAGCTAGCTAAAATACTAGAATTCTATAGAAATTACATACTCCATGCAGGGAATCACATTACATGCATTACCAAGGCAAAGATATTAAATGTAGTACACTTGAATAGGAATTCACTATTCACATGCTTCAAAAAAGCAATAGCAGGAAACCCCACTAACATTACTCTAAACACTAGCATCCTTCACTTGTTTCCAAGGAGACATCACATCTCAACTAATCACACTGCCAAGAGGCATGACATGACAGTACACTGAAGCAGATCTCTACCATAGTCGTAGCACATGCAGAAAACGACAACAATGTTAATAATGCAACGGAAATCACAACAAGCACAGTTAGAAAACGACCATCCCAACCCTGACCGTACATCAGAGAACACGAAATGAACCCAAAAAGAGCCACAACAATCAACCAGGCAACTGCAAGTACCACAAGCCAAAACAACTGCAAAGCAAACACTGAATACACTAACAAAATGAGTAGTAGGGAGGCCCAACAAACTCAAAAACCAACCAAGGCAGTAAGAAAAGACTAAACAAACTATACACGACATACCTAGATGACACATCAAGGAATGGAGTCAATCTCATGCGAAAACCAATTCACCCACTAAATACGAATTGACCACTCTTTCAGTTTTATGGGCTCGAAGGCAAACAGAATTGAGATGGAGTAAATGCAGCATAGATGTCAGAAAGAACTCGCACCAAGATCGATATGGCATGTCGCGAAATCTCCCAACTACAACATAAGAAAGGTAAATAAGGGATGAAATAGCTAGCCACCACGCATAAGCAGAAGTATAAGGCAACAGATGGGGAATTCATGAGCAAATTGTGTAGGAAAATAAGTACAAAAACAGAGAGAGGAAGAAAGAGCCGAGACTAATCAAATAACAGAAACTAGGCTTCAAATTTACGTAAGAGGGTCTTGCAAGAAAAGGACAACGCTTATACAACAAAGGCTTGAGGGAGCTTCACGTTTTTTTACTATATGAATGGCATTACAAGAAAGAAAGCCCAAACAATAGATGATATAAAAGCTACGTTACTCATGTTGATTAATTGATTTCTAGTCCTAACTGCAGATTCAATATCTCCTAATATATTTTCTACAGTATGATCTCTTTAAAGTATAATTCTTTTATTAGGTTGATTAATTTCATTATTTATTTTATTTATTTAATTCATTATCATTATCATTATCAAATTCATCTTCATTATGTTCCGATTTATTTCTTTATAATTTTCATCAAAAGATACATTCGTAGTTTCTTCAATAGTACTTTTTTAAAATTGAAAACTCGATGAGCTTTACTTATATTTGAATATCCAATAAAAATTCATGTATCTGATTTAGAGTCAAATTTATCTAAATTTTCTTTAGTATTTAAAATAAAACATTTACTTCCAAAAGTTCTAAAGTAAGATACTTTCGGTTTCTTATTATAAAGTAGTCCATATATTGTTTTGTTTGTTAATGGTCTAATTAAAATTTTATTTAAGATATACCAGGATGTAGCAACTGCTTCGCCTTGAAATTTCTTGGTAAATTGTTGAATATCCAATAAAAACTCATGTATCCGATTTAGAGTCAAATTTATCTAAATTTTCTTTAGTATTTAAAATAAAACATTTACTTCCAAAAGATCTAAAGTAAGACACTTTTAATTTCATATTATAAAGTAGTTCAAATTTTGTTTGTTAATGGTCTAATTAAAATTTTATTTAAGATATACCAAGATGTAGCAACTGCTTCGCCACAAAATTTCTTGGTAAATTGTTGTCAGATAACATAGTTCTCACATACTCTTGAATCGTTGTAACTTTACATTCAACTACTCCATTTTGTTGTGGAGTACTTGAAAAGAGAAATTATGAGTAATTCCCTTTTTATCACAAAAATTCTCAAAATTTTCATTTTCAAATTCTCCACCATGGTCACTACGTATAGTTTTAAATTTTAGAGATAATAGATTCTAAATTATTTAAGCAGAAGTTTTAAGTAAGTCAAAATCATCACTTTCATGTTTGAGAAACAAAGTCCAGATGTATCTAGAATAACCATCGATAATTACGAACACGTATTTACTATGATTTATTGATTGAGTAAAAGATGGACCAAATAAATCCATATGAGGTAATTCTAACAAATTTGAAGAGGAAATCTCATCTTTTAATTTAAATGAACTCTTTCTTAATTTTCCTAATTGACAAGCGTCACATAAACTATATATCTTAAAATTCATTTTGGGAAGTCCTCTTACTAAATCTACTTTAGAAATTCTAGAGATGCGTTTGAAATTTAAATGTCCGGATCTTTTATGCCATATCCATGAATCACTTGTATTGTCCAAAAGACATCGGTTATCATTTGAAATTTTCATACTTAAAATGTAAATATTTTTCTTTCTAAATCCTTCAAAAATTATGTTTGAATTATTATCTTTGATGAGACACTTATCTTTTTTGAATTTGATTTTATAACCTTTATCGCGTAATTGACTTATACTCAGTAAGTTGTGTTTTAGATTCCTAACTAATAAAACACCAGAAATACTAGGAGTTTTAGAATTACCAACATTGCTGATGCCAATTACATATCCTTTCAAGTTATCACCAAAGTTGACCCCCATCTTTGTAAATTATATCTTTGAGTATACATGGAGTTCTTGTCATATGCCTCAAACAACCACTATCAAGTATCCATTTATCTTTCTTGATTTGTGTTATTTGTTCATCAAGTGTTGAATCATCCAGAGCCATTTAAACATTTGTTCTTGTTCAACACACTGATTTGGCAGATAACTTGATTTTGCAATAGAATCAAATGCAGCCTCTTGCAACAATGATGAAATGAATATTTTTGATCTAACATTATAATGAATTTCAAAAATTACCATTTAAACTTCTCAAAAAAATCAGATTATGAAAACTTTGAAAACCAATGCTCTGATACCAATTGTTGGGGAATGCGGATTAAGGATCTTAAGGCAAACCGAACACTAGACGGGGTGAAAAGTGTCATGTGGATTTTATAAAATTCTTGAAATCTTCTTGACTTATACAGAATGTACTACAATCATAGATATAATAATGATCACAAAATCAAATGTAGATGTAGATAATAATAAATAAAAAGCAGTAAAAGTAAAGATGTAACGATCCAAGAATTTAGGACTAATTTAGAATTTCAAATTCCATAAAGAATTAAGATAAAATAGATAACAGATGGTAATATAATTGAAAATAGGTTTATATAGTATAAAAATAACACCTTTACAAAGGAAGTATAAGAAATATTTATGTTCAGACTCCGAATCCAGTTCCATTAAATTCGGAATATGGAATATTGATCTAGTATGGATTATGATAGAATTTGGCACCAGTTAGATATGCTAAATTCGTAAAAGACCAAAAATTTGAATTGAAAATGGACGATTTTGAGGGTATCTTGAGAACGGGATATTTCTAGACCGCAAGACCACCTCCGTTGGATCCGGAATAGTGAATTTTCGTACTTTGGGAAGTTACTCATAAAACAGCTTCCGTATGTGGAAAATAAAAAATAAAAGGCCAAAATTTAAACTAAATTTAGTCGGTATTGGAATTTGATAGTCCTAATGGCAAAACTGGAACCTGAGGCCTATCCAGAAAAATTCAGAATAGGGGATATTAGTTGTATACCAGTTTTGCGAGTATGAGAGTTCGTAGATAAAAAGTTATTAACAAAAGAAAACTAAAATAAATTATTTAAAATAGTACATGAATTCAGATTTGGGATTTGAACACATAAGATTGAAGTACGTTAGAAACCGGACGATATGGTTAGAGAATTTATGGAAACCGTTATCGTTTGATACCTCGACATGAGACCGGAAAGTGCTTGAGGAAACACACTTCATTATTCTAAAGGATAAGCAAAAATCTCAACCACTTATTTTTCATCCTTATCTCCAACGACACATGTCATTCATCCATGATAGAAGCCCTTATTATAAATATCTCCATCCTTATCATTTCTTTACCTTTACCTCATTTTTTTCACTTGAGAATTTTTCTCCTCCATCCATGGCTACCCATGGTCGAAAATAATTTGTGAAATAAAAAAAATAAAGCAAAGAAAAAGGAATAAAAGGAGAAAGGAAGACAAGACTAGGAGCTAGGGACCCTTAGGCAAAAGCTTGGACTTCACGGGGTGAGGAAATCTAAACTTATAAATGGTTTATGTTGCTAATTTTAAGTGGTGCCTATAAGTTGTTTGATGAATTGTTTCTTAGAAATTTTGTGGTGAATTCATGATTATTTTGATGGTATATGTTTGTTAAAAATCCCTAATTATATTCATGAAGTAAAAATGACATCTTTAGGAATTTTTGGAGATGAATCCTTTATGTTAGTTCACAAAAATCCACTCTTATAGAAAACCAAGTGTATACATGTTTTAATTAATTGTTGGTGGTTAATTAGAGTTATTAGCAAGTGATTTCATGTAGTAAAGGATGTTAAACTCCTAAAGATCTTTATGAACAATCACACATAAAGATGTGATCTTTAAAAATAAATTCATAATTATACAAAGAAAACCAAGACTATTATGAAAGATTTGATGAATACATGCCCTAGTTAGGTTTTGGTGGCTTGGTTGATGTTTTAGTAAATAGTTTAAAGTGGTAAAAAGATGTTGACCCCCTAAAGGTTCGACCTTTATGTGGAATCATACATAAAGGTGTGATCTTTAGGTGTAAATTTGGATTTATACATGAAAAGAAAGACCTTTAATTGATATTCATGGAGTTGGACCTTATGTGATGAATATTTGGGTTGAAAGCTAGGGTTATGAATATTATGAACCTATAAAATTGCTTCGAGCACCATAATATGCTTATGGTAAGTTATTAATCTCTAGCTAATAAATACGAAATTATTATTCATGTTTTGGAAGATGCTGAATGAGGTTGATTTGCTTTGGATGTTAGGATTTGATTTCAAATGGTCGGGAACACTCTTTAGCTTGATTTGTGTTATATGGATGACCTATTAAGGCAATGGTATGGTTAACATGTTGGTTTGAATGTTTGATTTGGTCGACCAAGGGTTATGAATACTGTTTGGATGTTAAATAATAAAATGGAACCCAATTATGGCACTGACATCTTGTTTATGTTTATTGAATGTTTGTATATACCCAAATTCTCCGATATACAGGAGTTGAATGAGTCTCATTCCAAAAATTGGATTGTAATGATCATTTTAATGATAAGATAATTGGAGAAATAAAAGTTTGAATTGAAGTTTTAATACTTATCGGACATGAAATTGAGTTTATAACAATGAACTTTTGCAAAAGAAAGGAATGAATTTGAATAAGTTAAGAACAAGTTATGGCTAATCGAACATTGAAATGAATAGTAAATCGGTTTTACGATGAATGGTAAATTGAAGTTGCGTTTTCATAGCAAATAGACTCAAATTTGCGTTATTATTGTTTTAATGTTCTTATTTATTTTTATAATGGGCATTAGGCGTCAGCCAATTTTGAGTTTGAAATAAATATTTTTGGAAAATAATATTATTTTAATGATTTAAATATCTAAATGTGGAATAATTAATTTAAAAGTCAGAAATGTGGAAATTGAATTTCAAAAGCTATTTAATATGTCTGGAATAATTATTGAACTTATTTTAAAGTATTTCGACCAAGTTTTAAGGTTGAGGCTTTTGGGCTCGAATAGGACTTGTCGCGCAGCAGTAGTTCGCAAATTTCGACCCGAAATTTTGAATTGAAATTCCGGGAGCTCTAACCATTAGATTCTCCCGAAACTGAAAACATTTTGTCCGAAATAATAAATAGTTTTTAAGGAAGGTAAAAGAAACAATTTTCGAAGGTCGCATTTTCCTAGAAATCCAAATTGGTTTGCCTGAAAAACCCAGATTTGGCAGTAAAAGTGAAAATTTGGATTTTCTCGATCAAGGTCAAATAAAAATACTTAAAAATGGCGAAAAATCTTGATAAATCATAATAAATAATTTTAAAGTATTTTGGAAAGAAATTATCAAGTTCTGAAAATTTACGAATCCTTTGGGAAATCCGGATTTGATATTTAACCGAACCTTTATTGAAATATAAAGGAATTTGGACTTTGAATTAATAATTGAATCATTAATAATGATTAACTAGAACCGGAATCTTCCAATTAATTTAATTAAATTGGAATTGAATGGAAACCAAATTGGTTATTGACAGAGATAAGTTTCTATGGATGAAGACTTAGACAAGGATTTTAAAGGCTATGCCATTATCCCCCTTATATCGATTGTAAAAAATTATAATTTCTGGAATGTTCCACCTTGAATAAGAATATGATTTTGGGTTTGTTGTGGATGATGTCTTTCATAACATCGTTCTTTGGCTATGTAAAAGTAAGATAATTTACCAAGTTGAGAAAATAAAATCTTTACTTAAAAAGATGGGTTAGAAAAGGAATGAACTATTTTTCATAAAGCACATGGCAAATAATCAATAAGGATTATTGAGAAGATTTAACTTGGAATTTGAAGTTAAGCAATCGCTTAAAGAATGATTCAAATATTTAAAAATAAATAAGTTTTAATGGAACTTAAATGATGAATATTCCGGAAAGGAATGAGATTCAGGGAATCCTGTATACCCATTGATTTTAAAGATGCGCTAGTTATTTGGAAAGAACGGGTTTTTATCCATTCCGAATAATTATACGACGTGATGCTGATATCAAGATATCGACGATGATGGTGGAAGACCTAGATTTCTTCACATCGGATCGAAGGCCTGTTGATGCCTTGGCGACGACCCATATGAGGATAATGTAGCAGCTAATATGACCATACTTGAAGTGATTTGATTTGCAAGGACTTGCACTCCCAGGTGGGGACGTGAAATTAAGCACCTTCGGTTTTGTTCCTATTTCCGGAACGGACTTGTGGATGGATTGTATGTCTGACATTGTAATTTGCGGCACAATGAGATGTTATCTATTTATTTATACCATCCTCGGAGATATAAAAACTTAGGGGGTTATAGATCGATAGATTCTGAATCATGTGTTATGAATTGTCAACGTGGCATGCTAAGTGCTGAGCAAAGATCGAAGCTTTTGTTGAAAAGCAGGGCCTCGTGGAGACAATCAAAGCATGGCTTAAATACATAATTTTGTGTATGATGGGACCTCATGATAGCCTCAGACCCTGGTATGATGGTGTGTTGATTGTCAGATTAGCATGACTTTATGTTTTGCGCGGATTCGGTCGACTGACGTTATGATAGGTTGCGAGATTAAGTTCATCAACCTGAGAGAATGGGTGCGGTGTTGTGTACAAACATGATATCCGCTGAATGCCCGAGTGGTCTTTCGATCAATAACCATCATGATGCAATCCAAACTCCAATACGAACCTTTTACGATTTTCAGTTATATGCCTATATAGCCAACATAGTGGTATGGGATAGTATGCGAACTAAGATTTATAAGTTTACTTTCGGAAGAGTTTTACACACCCTAAACATTATTATAATATCAAATGGTTTGGTTTTAAACTATATCTAGCATATTTTGTGATTATAAGGCAAACCCCTATCCTCCGGTGTGCGCTTGCATTATGTGATGGGACCTGGGGCTTATAATCGTTCATTTTTCTAAATTCATGTTTTTAAAATCTGGTTTATGGTTGCTATGTTAGTTATGGTTGCTATGGTTGTGCATGTATCCTTGGGAGAAACCCGTTCCGTGACATGCGGCGTGGCCCCGAGATACCTTATTCGAATTAAGGTTAAGAAGAAGATTAGTCTGAAAGGTTTTCTCACACCGGTCCCATGGTTGACTCGTAGTTTATTTTCCCCTTGCAAACTGCGGGTGCCTACAATTTCCACACGGGCTGTCTATTAGTTTGTTTTTTCAGTTATCAAGATCGGGTTCAAGCTTAAGGACTTGGAGTTCCAGAGAGAGCTGAAGTTTCATATGAAGGCCGAACGTACTCTACTATCAGTATATTATGTTAATCCTACATGGTTGTAATGGTACGTAAAATCAGTTTTTTATTCAAAAATGTTTCCGCTGTAATGATATATTCTGATTATCTGTTCCGCTATAGGTTTTGTATTCCACTGTGTTTGCTCTAATACACCCTAACGAAACATACTTTCGTTTGCTTTGAATCGACATGGGTTTGGTTTTTTGGTCTATTTGAAGTGAGTGGAAGTGTGGGTCGTCACACAAGAACACACCAAATTTTATACTAATTCGAAGTTACCCTACATCCAGTCCCACACAACTCTGGGTGATGCAGATTTCTTTTCAATAATTATCTTCAATTACAATCCTCGATTTCAAGGTCATGAGGTACACCCCGTATGTTTCTGGAGTACAGTGAGACTTAATTTATTTTCGGGCTACCATCACACCCAGTCGATTTGTACGGGATAGGACCACACCTATTCGATTTTAACGGGCCACAACCACACATTTTCAATATCAGTATCAGTTTTTGTAGATAGACTTGATAGAACTTGATCTTGCGGTCTTTGATTACAAAAGCCTATAACTCTTGAGAAGCACTTGAATCTTTGAGAGAGTGTGGTAGAGAATCAAAATAGAAGAAGTTTGATGTGATTATCTTAGAAATTTGGTAGAGTACAAGTACATAAATTAAGAAATTAAGAACTTCAATGGTGAGAAGATAATAAAGGAAAAAGGGAATGAAAAGTTAGTTTAAATTCATTTTTGGAAGCCTTTTATAGTTTTCCAACAGTCAAATCCTTTCATAATAGTTTTGAAATCAAAAGACACAACTTTTCAAAATTTGAATTTGAAAACAAACGGTCACAATGTCGACATGGGGGGTTCCCATATGTCGGCATAACTTTGAAAAACTTGGAAAAATAATTTTTCTAATTAAGGCGTATATTATTAAAATAAATTCTGGTGAATCTTGAGTAAAAACACACTATTTTCTTATATAGTAGAATTGAATATTTGAAGTAAAAATTTATATTAAAAACATATAAAAATGATTTTAAAACATATATAACAATGGTATAAAATCATGAATATAAATACAAGAAATACTTTGAAACTTAAGATACAAATATAAGGAATTACATATTTAAATGATTAATATCAATCATAAGGAAATACAAAATATATTTCGATTAGGAGTTAAAGATATATTTGAAATCAAGATTTAAAATAAATTTAACATTAAGAAATATATATTTTGAATAAGGAAGTAATGTTGAAATTTGTTTGAAAAAAAAGAAATTTAAAATAGTAAGAAAGATGAAAATAAGGATTCAGTGCTATTTCAGTGTTTTAACAAGAATTCTAGACTCCGTTACTTTTTATTTCTCGAACTCTTATTACTCACGAGTCTTCTATCTTGGACTCTTTATTCTTTAAACCTTGAAATGTTGATTCTCTAGTCTTCAATAATTAACACCTGCGTATATTTTTTGTACACACACACACACATACACACACACACATATATATATATATTAGAGAACAATGTTAATATATATTTTATAATAATAATAGTTAAACAAGGTTGTCGTCATCAAAACTATCATCATCAACATCTCAATCCCTAAAACTTACACACGACCCTGCTTCCGTTGATCCCTTATTTACCATAATCAGCATAAGCGTTCCCAACCTCCACCACTATCGATTGTGAAACCATTGGTGATAAAATTAAAAGGGAGCGGTATAATTCCTAGCAAACAAGTATTAGAATATGCACCTCAACCTAAACCCCCTTTAATTTGGAACTTATCCTTTGATCATTTATTTTCCCTAATCAGTCCTGAAGCAGTTGGAAAGGACCACTACAAATATATGCTTATTAACTTATGTAGCTTATTTTTTAAATTAATCTCGTGCTGTTAGAACGGATCATAACCGGTACATGTTTACTAAACTTAACTTCAATTTTAAGTTTATGTCAATAATATGTATTTCCATAATTTCACTCAACTGTAACTTTCGTGTTATAATTATATTTACAAATAATTCAAATTGTTCATTATGATTTCTATATGTGTTTGTACATTTTACGATAACATTACTTTTGTAAATATGTTCAGTCTTTTCCAATTACAACCGACGTCATGATTTAACAACAAATCTGCATTAATTTGCATATTTCAGTCCAATCTCTTTTTAATTACATATTTATATTTTATGAACATTATTCTACATTTAGGATCATATGTTTAATCCACATTTTCACAATTATTCTTTAATACTATTATTTCTGTGCGCAAAACAAAAAGTATTACATCAATCGCCAAAATACTAACATTTACAGATTTAGGCATTCTTTAGGCATAAAACAAAAATACGTATAAAAACTATAAAGTAACCGATAAACATAGAAAGACGGAAGAAGACTGATAAAGTATCTTATATTACTTAAATAAAACTGTAAGAAAAAGACTGAAAAACTATAGAAAATATTAACTTAAAAAAACTAAGAAAAAGGGTAAGAAAACTGTAAAGAAAAACTATAGAAAACTCTACAACTATTAGAAACTCTATTTTCCTAAATTACCAAAAATCTAAAATAATTACTAACTCCCACGTGGTCCAAAGCGTTCCTCCGTGGCCTTTGTAGATCTCACCTCCAAAAGGTTATAAATATACGTATATATAAATATTTATTTTTATAAATCTTTTCCTCTAAATTTTTTAGGTCAGGCATGTCTCAAAAAGAGAGAACCCAAGGGGAAGAGATTGTGTTGTGAAGAATGGGCTAATTCTAGGGGTCTATCATAGGTTAAGCTATGGATCTTAGGTCGTTTGATTTTCTTAGATTAAATCTAGGCCAGCCACGTCACACGACCAATAAATACGTCATCATAATTTAATTTTTAAATCAATAAAACCTTGCCAACTCATCTCAATATTTAAAAAACACGTTCAGCTCGTACAGTGCTCCCTTAGGCGCAAGTCGCGCCCAAACTCTTGGGTCGTTCGACCCACATTGGGTTTTTGTGTGTGTGTGTGTATATATATATTTCTTTCTTATTTTCTCTGATTTTGTTTTTGTTATAACTTTTTCGTTTTAACACCATTTCTAACAAACCAAATACGTAAATTGATTAGAAGATTACCAGGAACCCAATGGCGTAAGTTCGTAGCCAAATTCTGACAGTTTTACAACTTATTATTTTATTAAATAATTTTTTAATTAATTACCATGCCTTAAAAATTTGGGTTGTTACATTTGACCTTGAGAGCTATGCGATCTGCTCTCGCATCCTCTTGCCTTAAGACCCCATCGATCTCGAAGTAGTATTCCCTAAGATCTAGTTGGAGATCCTGTTATAGCAACACCTTAAATTCAATGTTATCCAAGATTCCAGAAACAACTGCCATTAAGACCGTCGATCGATTTGGCTGGTTAACTGCAACGACTACGACATTGAGTTTCTTTAGAAAAGCTTGCAGAAATTTTCCAGTTCTCTGCTTCATAACATCAACATCATTAGATTTTTGGGTCTCGTGATATGGACCTGAAATTGTCCCATGAATCTTTCTACCAATCCCGTCCAGCCGTGGATTGAGACACTTTCTAGTTGCCTGAACCATAGAGCAGTGATATCCGATAGAAAAGTGGGAAGCGCTTGACCATCACTTCCTCTGATGCCTCCAACACTTTCACATGTCTCATGTAACACATGAGGTGAACAATTACATTTTTGCTCCCATCATAAGCTTCCAACACTGGTAAATCTGAAGTCGATGTGTTCCTTGAGTTTCTTATATTTAGAGCGAACGTGCTCCGTCGAACATTGCCCATATCTTCATTCAACAAGCCACTACGAGTAGCTTACTGAATGAATTTAATAATCCTGTTACTACCACCTAGCTACATTCTCCAATCGTCTACACCTACCGTTGGAGCGTAGATATTTTCCATTTCAAAGTTCTCATCCCTTACCATCGCCAACTTCGGGTTGGCACCAAGTTAGTTTCTAAGAGCAGTAGTTGTCCTTGCCTATCCAAGTCCACGCGATGAGCACAAGTTTCATCGACACGATCTTTGTTTCTCATTTCCAAGTTTTGAACCGTTGTAGCATGAGGTCCAACGACAAGAGGTATGCCAGGAGGAATCGAGGGTGCGCCACCAATTCGATCCGAATCTGTACCGCTTTGAATTTCAAGATCGGTACCAACCCAGGACGGGTCTAAGAGGTTTGCCCTCGAGCTTATGTTCTAAACTACTATGTTGCTAGGGCCGATTCTAGTGTTCTACCTCTGGCTTTCTGTTCCTTTCAGCTGCAATAATATCTCCTGCATTGCGGTTTCCTGATGCCCGAAATGAGGCCATAACGCATGCGTAGTCTCTTCCATATCTTCCCTCGTCAAGTAGACAAAGGGGTTTCCAGTCGAAGAGACCTCCTGACCTTCTTCTTCCCTTATAATCTAAGAAGTATCCATTCATTTTCTAGCCATCATTGATCGTTTCTTAAGTTTTTTTCCTGAGTTGAGAGTAAGTCATGCCTCTTTTTTGGCATGCCAAAATGTTGGCTTGATTTTTGGTTATATCAGGTCCAATACCAAAATGAATGGAAATCACAGATAATATCTCATAGTCACAAATCACATAAATGCGTAAACATAAATGAACACAACAAAATTATAGTAGTTCGGTAACGTGCCTACGTCCACTACTTGTGATAACTTATTTATACAGTTTAATTACAGATACAATTGTATTTAAAGTACAAAGATTGAGGAGATAGGAGGTTGATTCTGAAACTGGCAGAGCGTAGGTGTCCAGAAGTTAAAATAGATCCCTTGAGAAGATGCCCTGGAGTGGCATTTATAAGTGTAGAGCCAATCCGGGTCAGTTAGGAGTCGAGGCGGAAAACATGGATTAGTGAAGGACAAAGTGGTGTATGAGAGTGAGCCATGTCATCGGGCTCGACCAATCCTAATAGATATGACCATACCGATCTTGGTAAGATCGGCATGTAAGCATCGATCCAAGATGAGGCCTGCAGCAAGCTTCCATGCCTCGCCATTTCTCACTATTCCGACCCCAAGTAGTGCTTACGCCAGCTTTATCCATTTGAATGCTTACATTGATTCGATGTTGTTAAACCCGACCAAGGAGGAGACCAATCCGAGGTGTTAGCCTTTTATCGATCCAAGGTGATGCACACCACAACAATCCGAGGAGATGAACTTGGCCAATTCGAGGCCAAGTTGAGAATACCGATCCGAGGCAAACATGTTGCACTAACTCGGATTTGTTCTAGTTGTATACTTGAGTTTGCTAAACCTTATTGCTTTATTCACGTGATTCAGGATTTGTGTGAGTCCATGCCCATGCTTTGAGCGATCCAATGATAAGGATTCCAAAGTGCAACAGCCTTGCAAAAGGGCTGACTAACACTCTTTATTCAAGCTTTTAGCATCAATGTCTTCCCTAAATTCCGCTCAGACCGAATCTGTTAGCACTCTTAGTTTTTCCTTTCGTGCCTACTTGTTTTGTAATAAAATATCACATCTCATTCGTTTGTTTTCTCATTTCATATCAGTTTTCTTCTTTTACTTTTGGTTTATTCTTCATTCACATTCACTATTTATCTTCTTGTATCGTCAAATTTATGAAATAGAAAGTCACAGATACTAATAGGTAATTTTATCATCAATTTTATGAATGTTGATAAGCCAATCAAAATATGTTTTATTTAAAAGAGCGTAGATTTACTTTTTAATAAAAAATTAAATGTAGTATTCTGATTTTTTTTTTTTGGGTGAAATTACTTAATGTTTTTGAAACTTGTTAAAATGGACCAAAATCTCTATAAAATTATGTTCAACGAATATAATAAGTATGCAATTCAATATTAATCTATAGGTAAGTGTATTTACATGTGTTGATCAATGTTGAATGATGCTTTTGGGATTAATATATCTTATTGTCAGCTAGAGTGGAAAATAGAAATTATTAGGGCTGCACAAAGTATGGGTTGGGTCGGGTTAGACCAAATACTTTATCCGACCCGCATAGGTATGGGTTTAAGGTAGCTCAACCCGTACCCGACCCTTTATGAGGTTAGATATGAGTTGGGTTGAAGTATGTGTTGAGTCGGGTTAAATAAGTTTGGGTTGGGTCACTTGAATATAATAAAAAATGAGAATATGAGGGATTTTTTCTAAAAATTATATCTAAATATTCAGCATAATATATCAGATTTTAGCTAGCATAATGCATTTAAAATAACCGATTCATTACAAGACATATAATTAAAATTTCATTGTAAAACACATCATATGAAATTAATTTACTACATAGTTGAGCAAGTGTTTCATTTTAAAATACATTAAAATGCTCTTTAAGATATATTTATCAAATTCTATCTAGTTTGGATTGACATGAAATATTTTTTTGTACATTTATTTATAGAATACATAAACATTATTCTAAGATTATACTATTCTAATTTTAATTGGATGGATATTAAATTAGTTTTTTTTAAAATAGGTTTGGGTTGGGTTAAAATGAGGTTGGGTTGAACAAAATGTCAAATCCGACCCGCATATAGTATGGGTTACAAATTGTAACCCATATCCGACCCGAACTAGGATGGGTTGGGTTGGGTTTATGTGGGTTGGGTCGGGTTGGTGGGTTGGGTCGGGTTGGATATGAGTTGTGTCCAGCCCTAGAAATTATGATTGATGATTTACCCGAACGTGGCCTTTCCGGTTATTCTACCTTGACCAGCTCTAGAAACAAGCAAGCTAGATAGGATTCTTAAAGTAACCCAGGGGTGGAGTATACACATCAAACTGGTATAAGCGCACTTAAGCGGGACTTGCCTGCCGATTGCAATCTTCTTCTCGGCGAATACGAAAAAACCCTCGATTTTTTCCATCAAACAAAGGAGAATAACTAATTAACCGAAATAAAGGAAATTAACTGCAAAAATGACGAACTTGAGATCCGACTCTCCAAAGTGCCGGCGAATTGTTCTTTCGTTCTTGGATTTCCTCAATTCAGGTTTTCGTGAATCTTCTCTACGATTTTTAACTGTTTCGTCGTTGTTTTGCTCCGATTCTCAATAAATTTATTGTTCCTACTTCAGCTTTTATTCTTGAAAACCGGTCCATTACTTTTGAAAGTGATCATTCATCACTGTAATTGATGAGTGCTTGATTTATGTGAATACTACAGTTGAGCCTGCTCCTGGGGTTGATCCCGAAGGCATTGATGTTGCTACACAGTGCTTGAAAGAAGTTTTTAAGCTCGATTCATTTTCAGATACCAATGGCATACAACCAGGTGCTTTAGTTAGGTTATTTTCTACATATGAGAATGGGAATGGATGTGAGGATCGGTCAGGTTCAGGTGTTTCCACAAGAGTGAATACATCATGTTCGGCCTCATCATTGACCGTAGGTTTAATATACTTTTATATCTAAATTCTTGTCCAAATCAGCTTTGATTGTGTGTGTAGGATTTGAGCTTAATTCTGTGATGTATAGCATTTGAAATTACTCTAGAAATACAAATTTGCATGGAAGTATATATTTTATAAAGCTAGGCTTTGCAAAAAAGGATTGGTAAGGAATTTATACAGTTCTACTGAGAATTGATGTCTAAATGTAGTATGGTAGTGTCCTCTACCCGCCTATTTACCATGACAGAAGTGAGGGGACATGTAGAGATATGGTTAAAGCACTCCAAGCAACACTTTCTGTATCCATATGACTATATGAATTGTGTAATGTAAATATGGAATCATTTTCCTTTTATTATTCAGTCATAGTGGAGTCGACGATACAAACATGTGGACATTCATATTTATTTTTTTGGATGATGTAAAGCACATGTTGCACAATTTTGTTTATTGGGTCTTTTTCGGTTTTGTGTCGGAGAACATATTACAAAAACAAATGATGGTGCATAATTTAGTCCTTTATATTTTTATATAGCTTCCTTGCATGAAATATTCTTTTCCCTAACTACATGTCTCTTCTCCTACTGTATTATTTTCCTTCAATTTTTGTCAAGCAAATACCAGTGCTTGATAAAGTAAAAATGAAGTGTTAGTTTTTTCTAGGACACAAGAGCTTTCATATTTGGGAAATTTGATTTGAACTGAGAAAATTGCTTGAATTTTGTCAGTGTAACTAGAAATTTTCATCTTTAATAATTGTCCAAGTTTATGAAAATTGTGTTATGTTTTTATTATATTTTTTAGTATTGATATTCTGATTTTGTTCTATATTTATCAAGGAAGAAGATCAGCCTCAACCGACCAAATATGTAGGTAAGGGCACATATTTCTAGATCATCATGCTTATTACTATAGCTTTTGATTTATGCGTAATATTTGTCTTGAAACATCACATATTCACAGTACATCATATCATGCATGGTATTATGAACATTTGAGACATTCAGTAGATCTGAATTTCAGTGATCCTTCAGAAGTTCGAGAAGGTACTAAATGCAAATATTGATTGCATAATTTATTTTACCTCAAGGCTTTCTTGACAGTTGTTTATCATGGAAGCAGTATGATTAAATATTTTCTATTTATAAATCATGCAATTCGAGTTTAATTTGACTTGACAATCCATCTGTACTGTGTTCCTGTATTATATGCATCTGTTCTTAATTTTACCACTGTTGAAAGTAAATACCACTTTCTGCTAAAAAGAGTAATCACTACAGTGCATAAATGTTAAGTGTTGTTTGATTCCAGTCTTTTAAACGTCACAGACACATGTGCATGCGTGCAGGCGTGGATGCATGTGTGATATTTTATCACAAGCCCCCGATTTCCCTTTCAGTAGTTACTGTTGTAATCTTTTCTAGAATTTGGTATTTGTGACGAATTTTGACTTGAGCTATTGTCTTGAAATAGGAAAAGATTATGAAGATGAACTGTTGGGAAAATTTATTAATTCTCTCGAGAGAGCTAACTTCTTCAGAACGTCTAGTAATGAAGATGAGGATCCTGAACTAGTAGAGAAAGCAATGAAATTATTTAACGATACTCTAAAAGTAATGCTACTCACTTCTTTCAATAAGCTTACTGTAGCAGTTTACTCTGTTATAATGTATAGTTTGCTAGTAATCTGTTCAGTGTTATTTGTGCGTAGTGATCGAAACACAAATTTGCAAGACTCGTAGGTTATTATAGGTTTGCATGAATTATATTTTTGTGTTTGTAGTTTGTGATGTCAAACATGCTCGTAAGTTATCATAGTCTTCTTGGTTTCACATGCAAAGATAAATTCACGTATCAGGCCCATGAGTTTATTCAAATCAGTAGGGGAAAAAACCCTTGATGAATTCTATTTATTGTTCTGTCACATGTGTGTGTGTGTGTATATATATATATGCTGCCTACCCAAAGTTTTAATCATTTTGGTGGGTGACATTGCTACATGCCATGCATATGCTTATCAGTGTGCGACATTCGTAGTTTTTTCCGTATGATTTCACTCTAGCCAGCTACGTTTCCATATTTGACCTAACCCAGCTATTCTCAATTGTCAGGAAATTGAGATGTCCGAGAGAGAAACGTTAAACCTCAACAAACTTGCGGACGTATTTAAATTAAGAGGTATCCAGCTTGATAATGTATTTGTATTATTTATCTTTATTTTTCCTAGTTGAGATTGTAAGCAGAGATTCTACAATTTATAAGTCCCTTAGATCATAGTTTCAAGAATATCAACATACATGCACACATAAACATACATACATGTATACATACATATATATTAAACCTCAACTACAACTCTTGTTCTGGAAGAAACTGTTTTGTCCTATATATATGCACACACACATAAATATACATACATATATATAACATCCATCCATGCACACACACACACACACACACACACACACACACACACATATATATATATATATATATGGTTTTCCAGGTACTACTATCCTAACACCAGCACCGTTTAATGTACTCATAAAAAAGGGTCTTCATTAACATTTTGTAACTGTTGATGGTCATCAGGTAACCATTCCATTGAGTCAGCGTCGTACAAAGAAGCCGTTGAATTTTATAGCGTTGCCATAGCACTTCGAGAAACAAATGCTGTTTATTATTGCAACAGGTATGACACCGTGAATTTGATCAGTCATGTACAGTAAATATACCTTGGTTGCTATATCCATTTCCCCCCTTGAACCAATTAGGAGGTGCCATGACGCATCGTGTCTGACAATTTGAGTTTGAACTTGAGAATTGATTTTGAATTAGAGGTGTACTTTGGAGACTTATACTTGAAGCTTCTAAGCTAGTATATATGCTTTGATACTCGTGTCAATTAATGTCTACTCCGACTATTATTGGAAAAACCAAGCTAATTATTCTGTTTTTGAACATGCTCGTTACTGTTTCCCTTTTTTTGGAAATTAATTTAATTAAATTCGCATGTTAAGTGTTAGATGGTAACATGTTAAAATTGTAACATTGTATTTAACCGATTATATATCATGTGAAATAAATTTGTTGTGGCAAATATATATGAGTAGGCTTAATTATCATTTACGATGGTGTATTATGTCTATGTATATGAATTTTAATATTCATGCCTAAATATCGACTAGGGTATAATGTTTATCACCGTTAAATTCTACTAAATTCCGAAAGCAGAAAATTTAGCTATATCCAACGTACGTATGTAAATTAACTCCAACAGGTGTCGTCCGTATTGTGTAAAGCATCCAAACAATTTTGTATTTATATGCGTCAAGCCTCCAAATAATTTACAGAAGTTAATTATTAACTGGGTTTTAATAGTGCAGGTCAGATTATGCTTTAGTTTGCATTGGAATACCATTTATGAGCTTTGAATGTTTGCTGACAACATACTTTAGGCACAATTTGTTAATCGTTTGAAATATATGGAAGCTCTACTAAAACACAGAAACAAATTTACATTAAATTATTATGTATATTGCTAAAGCATGACCAGTTCTCATAAAAGTAGAACAGTATTCCATTTTATATGCTGATAATTTGTAGTCTTGGAGCAATTATACGTATTGAACTTCAAACATAGATTGATCCATTTTAAGATTGATCCATTTTATTTATATCCATAGTTTCATTCATATAGTATTATATAAAAATAAACATGATGCACAAATGTTTGATTAAAGTTTGTTCGATGTCATGTTCTATTTTTGCACATATACTCATACTATGAATATATCTAATAGCGATGGTGGAAAAATACCATCAAGCGTTTATCAAATTTTCTCCAATCACTTAGGTTTATGGATAATTTACTAATAATAAAATAAGGCCATGAGTAACTTAAAATTTATAAATTCTCGATATATGAATATAGTACTATGCTGTAAATATTTAAACTGCTTTTTATTAATTTCATATCATACGTGTAATACATACTACATAGACCTTTACACAACCTCATACATCTATTTTGAACATAAAATTAATATGCAGTTTATCTCAGACTATGGTATGTATTTAAGGTTAAATCTTTGTCACATCACACATTCTGTTTGAGAAGTTTCTAGTTAAATTTAAGTGAAAATTAGTCTCAGGTCCCTAAAAGATTTGGAAATTCACGTCACATCCCTGTCTTAAATTTTTATAAGGGGATTTTCTTTTAAAGGACAAACTTTGGAAATTTTTTGGTGAAAAATATGGGAAGTTTTAAAATTAGAGAGAAGGACACATTTACACTAAATGTGGAATTCGGGGGTCCACTAACTTTTTTTCATTTACACTATCATTTGAACTTCTCACTAAATTCTAAACTTTCCATACTTTTCACCAATTTTTTTTGTTAAGTTTGTCCTTCATCCTGTTTTCCACTTTTTATAAATTAGGTCCCTATTTTTTTTGAAAAGCATAAAAAAAATAAAAAAATCAAGTAAATTCATAATTAAATACAACAACTAATCGTCATCAAATTCATGCTTTAAAACCACCAAAAAACAACTCAAAAACCAAAATAACAAAAAAAAAAAAAAAAAAAAAACGAATCACCAATATTATGCATCAAATGATGCACTTATTTGTAGTAGTTGCATACATTTCTGCATTTATTTCAGTGTTGCATCAAACTACAGTATAAATGCAGAAATGTATGCACTAATACTACAATAAATGCATCGTTTGATGCGTTAGTTCAATCTTGGCCTGTTTTTCAAGCATACAGTTTTTAAACATTGTTGCATACATTTTTGCATTTATAAGTAATAAATGCATACATTTTTGCACATATTCGTATATCGTAACTCTTCATTCGTTTTAACTTTGTTGCATACATTTCTGCACTTATACGGAATAAATGCATACATTTCTGCAACAATTCTTAGTCCATGCAGATTATTTCATCTTTATATGCATACATCTCAGCGACTATTACTAATATATGCATGCATGTATGCATATATTCATTCACATTTTTAGTATAAACCTTGGATGAATATATGCATACATGTATGCATATATTGATTATTAATGCAGAGATGTATGCATTTTTTCCAGGTTGCTTCTGGGAATATTAGCGTTTTTTTAACAAGCAGCGCATTTTTTTTCTTCGAAAAACACGCAAGTGTTGAAAATAGGGACCCGCTTTGCATTTGGAAGTTGGGGAGGATGCCGTTTGTATTCCCAAACCTTTTAGGGATGTATGGCTAACTGACCTTAAATTTAATCTAATCTAATAATATAGTCTAAATATAAGAACTAGTTAGACATAAAAATATATGTTGTAATCATAATTGTTAAGGCGCGCGCGCCTAGGTGCACCTAAGGCTCAGGCGTAGGCTTTGTGCCTCGCTGGCCTTCGAGTCGCCTTGGCTAAGTGAGGCGCAAATAAAGCACGCCAAGGCTCTTTTTCCCGAGGCGCCGAGGCTTAAATAAGCGTGCATTGAGAAGTAATTGATTTTATGCCAAATCCACTTTCATTTGGACCTGATCCGACTCTCAACTCTCAAATTCGAGCAGTCTTGTTCTATTTTTAGTCTTTTCCGTTTCATTTTAACGCATTCGACACAAAAAAATGTCACTGCCTCTGTTGCTGCCATCGTCAGGTGTGCGTGTGTGTATCGAATATCAACAATAGTTTTTTTAACTTTTTTTCATTTAAATTAATCAGTTTGAAGGTTTATACTTTAATCTAAACTTGTTTGTTAATTTATCGAGTTATGTTTTAAATTTTAAATTAAAGTTTATGTTTCAAAATTTATCAAGTTATGTTTTAATTCTAAAGTTTAAAGAGATATGATTTATATAATTAAATTTATTGAATTTGTGATCATTTTAGTTCAAAAATTGCATTTGTGACTTTGTACGTACTGATCTATGTTTTTTATCACTAAATTTACCGTTTTTAATAGCATTTTGTAGTACAGTTTTTTTCTAGCAAAAAAGCCCACATTTGTATAGAAGTCACAAAAAAAAAAAAAAAAACCCAAGGCTCAAAAAAAAAAAACCCAGGGCTCAAGCCTTGCAGCTTTTTTGCGCCTTAACTACTATGGTTGTAATACATGTTACAATACATAATAAATTTTCCAATACATGTTACATGTTACAATACAAAAATATATGTTGTAATACATGTTCCATTTTATATGCTCACAACTGTAAGTTTTCTAACAAATTTAGTAAATTGAATTATTAAACTCATGTATTAAGTCTAGCATATACATGTTACAATACATCTTTTATGTTCTCTTATGTGGAAATTATCACATGAAAATGCGTCAAGGCAAAAAATGCATGACTTACAAGTTTACACACAATTCGTAGCCATATAACCGAATATGAAAATTAAATGGCCAATTTTCTCATGGATGCTGCTACTACTCATTTCCCAACCGTCACTAAAATACATAATTAAAGGAAGATCGATAAATTATACCAATACTTTTTTTGTTTAAAAAGGCGATTGCTTGATGGAGTACAAATCTAGCAATGGAGATTTTTTAGATATTTGGTTGACAAAATCATCAGAAGTTTGGAATGAGTGATCAGAATTTCCTTTTAGGAGCGATAAGCATTTATATCTTGTTTAAATTAGAATAAATATTGATTATGAATTATGAAAACAACATATAATAATTATTAAAAAAAACACCACATATAAACTGAACATTCATAATTAACCATGAAGCATTTGACATTGCAAATGCAGCCTGAATGGTTCATAATCATTAAACGATGTTTTCACCAAAAAATGGCTCAAACACCAATGGTACGTGAACCGTACTTAACCAATATGGTTAGAAATTAAAATGAGCCACAATCGCAAAGTAAATGAGCAGAAGTAAGTAAAAACAGTATGTATTTTTATAGTGGTTCGATCTATGATAGATCTACATCCACTTTGGCAAGGCGATTCTCATTATCACTTTGGAGAGTACAAAATACATGGATTCATTCATATTGTTCATCCCTCTCTTTTTTCTCCTTTTTATGATCTAGATTACACTTGGATTCGTGGAGGAACGGAGATCTCTTAATTGGTGGCTGTTGAAGTGTAGGTCTTCAATCACTTAAAGATTTAGGTAAGCTTCCTTGGTTCCATGATGAATTTGCGGTAAATCTAGGCTTTAAAGAGAATTAATGGCGGTAGGAGAGAAGTAGAATGAAGCTTGAATGATCTCTAACATAGATTGGAGAAGGTGACTTGGTTGAATTGACCACGGCGGAAGGAGGAGAAAACTTTTGGAGCCATTAATGGAGCTTTGAGATATCTGTAATGGAGAATGAAGGAGATTTGATCTTCACTTTGTTGGAGGAAGACGGAGAGAGCTTTGGAAGCCATTAATGATGGTTGGAGAGCTCTAGAATGGTGGAGGAAACATTTGGACAACATTTCGTGGTGGTGGAAATTGGTCCCTTGAAGTGTGGTGAAATGAAGGTATTTATAGGAGAAATTTGGACCAGGTGGCAAAGTCGTAATTATGGTGTTCATGTTTTGGGTCGCACGCCCGTGTATTTACGAAACTGCCACTGGACCGCTGGAACCAACTGTACGCAACTAGCAACAACTGTCGTGTGACCCTGGGCGTATGGCCCTTGCCGTGTGACCCTGGGCGTATGGCACATGGCGTGCGACCGCAGACGTGTGGTACATGGCGTGCGACCCCAGATGTGTGGTCCATGACGTGCGACCCCAAACGTGTGACCTCTGGCGTGCGACCCTGAACGTGTGGTCCTGGCGTGCGCTCGTACGCTCTGAGATGCGCCTGAATCACCGTTCTCTGAACTGTGTTAACAACGGGGTTAACATTTGCCCCTCAAAGCTTCTATTTTTTGCTTTGCGAGGAATGCATGCTTCGAAATGAATGCTTTTTGTTGATGTGCAACTTGAGCTTTGATCCATTCGTTGTTTTTTGTTTACCAGGTCATTATTAATCTTCATTATGGGAAGAATTATTTATAGCTCAATGTTTGTTTTGTCTGTCAATTCTAACATTGGAGACTTCATCGGATTCCCCGTGTTTTGGAGAGGACTTTATAATCCAATGTTCCTCCTCTTCTGTCGGTCGACTCAACATTTTAAAGTTCGTTGAGCGTTGTTGATCTCTCTTGTGGAGAAGTTAGAAGTTGCCTTCTCTATGGAAAGGATTTTTGATTGTTGCAACATTTCCCAGTGCGAATTCCAGTAACTTTGGAGGGTTGCATCGCTTCGCGCTACGAACTCCCACGCTTCGTTTCACTTATAGTGAACTCCCGCGTTTCGTTTCGCACTTACGAATTCTTGCGACCTTTGGTGGGTTGCATCGCTCCACGCTACGAACTCTCACGCTTCGTTTCACTTATGATGAACTCCCGCGTTTCGTTTCGCGCTTACGAATTCCCGCGACCTTTGAGGGTTGCATCGCTTCGCGCTACAAACTCCGACACTTCGTTTCACTTATAGTGAGCTCCCACGTTTCATTTCGTGCTTATGAAGTCCTGCGACCTTGGAGGGTTGCATCGCTTCGCGCTACGAGCTCCCACACTTCGTTTCATTTATAGTAAACTCCCGCGTTTCGTTTCGCGCTTACGAAGTCCGCGACCTTTGGGATTTCAGATCCATGGCTGTTCACTTCTGTCTTTGCCGTTTGACACATTGGGACTTTCCCATTCACCTTTCAAGGTGGGGCTTTTCATCCTTGCATTATGCGTATCGATGGTTGCAACACTTGGCATTTGAATTGGTGTTCGTCGGGATCGTCACACTTTGTCGGGCTTTGAGAGAGGAAATGCTCATAGGATAGCCTGTAATGAAAGATCGTCTATTAGCAATTTTTTATGTAAATTCAGCAAGTAAAAGATTTATACAGGCAGGTAGAACTTCAGTTGTAAATCTATTGTTCGGTACAATGCATGCAAATCATTAGACTTTACAAAAATGTAGAACATAGCAAGTAGTAAAAAAAGCAAGAAATAGGACAATGGCGAATAAAGTCGCTTATTCTGAGCCACATATATTAGATCATCATTAGCGGTCGTTAGTTGATTATCAGCCTTGGATCAGGTTGAGTAGGAGCTCTGTTGCTTGGATCGGATCGGTCATTTGATGCCCCTTGCCCCTGAGGAGTTGCAGAAGGATTGGCCTCTTGGGGATTCTGCACATACTGTTGCAAGTGGTTCTTCCTAATCAGCTCTTCAATCAACGATCTTAGATGCCTACATTCATTGGTATTTTGGTCTGGCTGATTATGGAATCGACAGAACTTCCCAGATTTGGTCAGATGGTCATTTATCTTCATCGGCCGAGGTTCCGGGTAATTTTCTGCGTCCTTTGTGGTAAGGTAAATATTCTCAGGAGTGTCATTCAGATGGGTCAATTTAGATGAGTCAAGTAGACGAAACTTCTTATTAGCTTTGTTGTCGTTCCCGTCATTGGCTCGTTTCTGCCCCTGAGTATTCTTTTGATTAGATTGAATAACTGCACTTTTGGGAGCTTCAAGAAGTTGATTACCACAAATGGTCTGAAGAGGTATACGATTATCGTCCACTCTCATGTACTCCGCTGCTTTCTTATAGAACTTGTCAGCGTAGTCGGCTCCTTCATCTTTATCCATCTTTCGAATTCGCTTGTTTTGTCTATAGTGTCGAGTAAAGCTATGAGGACTATGCATGACTCCGGATTCCTTACTTCAGACAAAGCAATATTGAATCAACTGAGGAAGGCTTTGACAGTTTCCCTTGGCTTCTGTTTCATTGTCGAGAGTGTTATAGCATCCTTGGCTTTGGTAGCATATAAGCGGAACTGTTCCTTGAACTTTTTGGTTAGATCAAAGAATCGATCGATAGGTTTAGGTGACAGCTTTGTGAACCATAATGATGCAGCATTTTCTAAGTAGAGAGGAAAATACGTGCATTTCATCTCATCAGTCGCTGTAGCTGCTCTCATATGCCACTCATATTTGAACAGAAAGTAGTTTGGATCAACGAGACCATTGTACGGAGGCAAAGTTGGTGGATTGAACTTTTTTGGGCATTCTGCTTCAAGGATTCTCTCTGTGAATGGAGTCCTATCGGGAGAGAAGTCCCATTCTCTTTCATCGTCTTTGCTAGCTTGATTCTTCTTCATGATTTGCTCTACCATGTCGGAGGTGTATTCTTCAGTGCTATGCTGCTTCGCAAAGCTGAGCTCTTTTCCAAACGTTCGTCTAGGCATGCGGTCTTGATTTGAGAACTTAGGTGCTTTGCCTTCTCGACGAGGAGGTGCCCCCGTGAGTGAAGTAGTAAACTTTCGAGCATTAACTTCAGAATGTTTCTTAGCTTTTGATTTTAGTTTTTCGATATTAGCTTCGTCCTTGTCACTCAACCAATCATAATCTTCCATGTTGTTGTTGTGATCATGGTTATAAGCAGACAAGCTGTCATTCTCTTTGAGATCAAGTTTTTGGAGGGGCTGAGTTTGGTCGAGCATTAAGGATGGCGTCTAGTTTCTCCATCATAGCTTTGGTAAAAACATTCATTTGTTGGTTCATATTGGCGATAGCGGCGTTTAATTCATTCTTTGTGACACCGTCCCCACCAACGGAATTCTCACCGATTTCAAAGTGATTAGTAGGCGGAGTAACTTCATTGTTATCAACATTGGCGGTTTCTTCAATGATCTTACTCGCGGTCTTCTTTGACTTAGCCATTATGTTGGAAAAGGAAGTGGTTTAGAGCTTTAATGCAAGACGTTCAACCTTGTGAGAGTGTATGAAGGAAGAATATGCGAACCGACCCCACGGTGGGCGTCAAGTGTTTTCACCAAAAAATGACTCAAACACCAATGGTACGTGAATCGTACTTCACCAATATGGTTAGAAATTAGAAGGAGTCACAATCGCAAAGTAAATGAGCAAAAGTAAGTAAAAACACAAGAGATTTTTATAGTGGTTCGATCTATGATAGATCTACATCTACTTTGGCAAGGCGATCCTCATTATCACTTTGGAGAGTACAAAATACATGGATTCATTCATATTGTTCATCCCTCTCTTTTTTCTTCTTTTTATGATCTAGATTACACTTGGATTCGTGGAGGAATGGAGGAGATCTCTTAATTGGTGGCGGTTGAAGTGTAGGTCCTCAATCACTTAAAGATTTAAGTGAGCTTCCTTGGTTTCATGATGAATTTGCGGTAAATTTAGGCTTTAAAGAGAATTAACGGCGGTAGGAGAGAAGAATGAAGCTTGAATGATCTCTAACATAGATTGTAGAAGGTGACTTGGTTGAATCGACCATGGCGGAAGGAGGAGAAAGCTTTTGGAGCTATTAATGGAGCTTTGAGATATTTCTAATGGAGAATGAAGGAGATTTGATCTTCACTTTGTTGGAGGAAGATGGAGAGAGAGAGCTTTGGAAGCCATTAATGATGGTTGGAGAGCTCTAGAATGGTGGAGGAAACCTTTGGACAACATTTCGTGGTGGTGGAAATTGGTCCCTTGAAGTGTGGTGAAATGTGGTATTTATAGGAGAAATTTGGACCAGGTGGCAAAGTCGTAATTATGGTGTTCAAATTTTGGGTCGTACGTCTGTGTATTTACGAAACTGCCACTGGACAGTTGGAGCCAACTGTACGCAACTGGCAACAGCTGTCGCATGACCCTTGGCGTGTGACCTTGGGCGTATGGCCCCTGGCGTGTGACCCTAGGCGTATGGCACATGGCGTGCGACCGCAGACGTGTGGTACATGGCGTGCGACCCCAGACGTGTGGTCCATGATGTGCGACCCCAGACGTGTGACCCCTGGCGTGCGGCCCTGGACGTGTGGTCCATGGCGTGCGCTCGTACACTCTGAGATGCGCCTGAATTACCATTCTTTGAACTGCGTTAACAACGGGGTGAACAACGAAGAATTCCAATCGTGGGAAATAGTAAACATCCTTAAACGAATGTTAAGTAAGATTAAATATAAAATCATGTACTTAACGACCATGAATATCTATGCATTTCAAGTACCTTGGTCCTTGAAGCGAAAACATTTGTGAAGTGACAAAGCAGAGTATAATTAGTTTTTTTTTTTGGGGGGGGGGGGGGGTGGGGGGAGTATCATACTCGATTGGAAGATAATGCTAGCTTTATCAACGTTAGGTTAGTCTATGTTGACATGGTTACTACTGTGTAGGCAAGGGACAGTGGGCTTTATAGTAGTTATAATTAAATCCTTCCACGAGTTACAAAATGTCAAGTAATTATTTTCCGTGAACTTACCTAGATATGGGATTTTCTGGCCCCAAGTCAAATTTTTGAATGTGGTTATTCTTTATATGGCAATTTAGGGCTGCTGCTTTCACCCACATGCAGAAGTACACAGAAGCTATTCAAGATTGCTTGAAAGCAATTGAGATCAATCCAAGTTACAGCAAAGCATATAGTCGCCTTGGTATTGCTCATTTTGGTCAAGGAAATTATTCTGTTGCTTTGTCAGACTTCCATAAAGGTTACTATTTACCCATTAAGAATATGTTCACGTTCATATTTTTTAAAATTTGCAGCTTTCATTTGCTTTGCTAAGTGATGGTATATGATTGTGCTATTTGCTGCCTGCTACCTAGTTTATGTTGAATGAAACAAGTTCCCTTGTACCAACAACATATATTTTTATCTTCTCTAATAGTGAAGACAACGATGGGCTATCCAAAGAACATTATGAAAAATAGTATTGTTATGAAAAACCATTTGGATCTTGTGATAAAAGTAAAACAAATAACTTCTGCATTTTAAAAGCATCTAGCAGGTGTGTGAAGTTTATCTAATTTTATGCATATGTTTTTTTCCCGTCTATACTATTCTAGAAGTTTGAAAATAACATCAGATGATGAATATTTAGAATGGGTAATTCTGACAGTTCAATTTAATTATCTATGTATAATGTACAATCAGATATATTTTCAATGTAGATGCATTTTAAGTTTTTAACTTCTGCAGTTAAAGCCCTACCAGAGTCCTGTGAAATCCCCACTATAGCGTGTAGCACTCTTCCGTCGCTACCCTATTTCAGTTTAATGCTAGTGAGCAGTAGACCTGCTTTAACCTCCACTGTTTTCCGCTACATCCTCTAAATCAAGGCTTTTTAGCATCCGTTTTAACAATATTAATGTATAGAGGTTGATTTGACGTCTTGTAAAACAAATTAAAGTAGTTAGTGTAAATAGCTAACTTTATGACATAAGGGCTCAATATAAGTTATTTTTCTATTATACTCACCAAAACTGAATGTGCGTAATCATGATATTATTTGGTTTTGTTTTATGAGATAAAAAAAATATTCGTTTGTTATATGCAAATAATGTGAAAATGATTATATGTTAACTTAAAATATTTGGTTTTACATATAATGAATCTTTTTGCACATCCGCTATATCCCTGCAATGGCTTTTCACACCTCCACTACTATAGAACTTGCGAAGCGCATTCTGTACAAATTTTTAACCTTGGGAATATCCTAAAGTTGGTAGTTTAACGAAGCAGCATGTTGTAGGGTAAAATAGTAGTTGTCTGTAATGCTTAATGATGTTTAATTAAGCACTTAGAAGCTTTACTTTGTAGTAGACCAATAAAGCTGATTACTATCGATAAACAGTTTTAAACCCAGTTTTTTATAGCTCTGCAGTTGGATCCTAATAATGCTGGCGTGAGAGAGAATATTCAGGTATTTCTATATCACAGAAATTTTGACTCGTACAACTACAATTTTTCTAAATTCAAAAATTCCCCTCGCTCTCTCATCTCTCTGCATTGATTTTTATTTTATTATTTTTTAACTTGGTTCCAGTGTTACCAAAGCGCGCGCTATAGCAACAAATAGCGCATAGCGCAGTGCTTGTGTTATTGTATGTATAATGGCGTAGGGGTTCCCTATAGCACAATAGTAGCACGATATTTTATTATAGCGTAAAATAGTGCATCGCTTATGTTGTCTCTTTTTAAAATGTTTGCACAGTGAATAAAGCCCAAAATAACACGCTATTGTACCTATAATGACCGAGGAAAAACACCGTAGAGTATGACCCAAAAGAAGAAAAAACTAATGATTGCTTAAATAATGATTAATGGTTTTGATTTAGATGAAACTAGTGGCTAGATTTAAAATTTTAAAAGCATAATATAATTTCTATATTTTGTTATTGTACACTTAAATAACGATTGGCTTTTGTTTATTTGAATCTTGTTATTGTAGACTTCATATATTATTTTCATTTGATCTTATTTTCACGTTACAACTTTTCTTATTTTTTTTTTTTTTAAATACTTGCCATTAGTTTTATGCATTTTATGCAGAACTGTATTTTCATACGTTTTTTTCTTAAGAATTTTATATCACCGTAACAGATAAAGAGGAATAAATTTCATTTTAGGTCAAAAAAATTAATACGTTTTTTCTTAGAGTTATATCATATATTTTCACAATTATAAGAATAAATTTCAAATTTATAAGACCTAAATATATTATATCCATCAATTATTTTGAATGCACCGAATGAACTTATCAAAATTTCTATAATATAATTACATTTTACGTCAAAAAGTATTTAATACATGCATAAAATATGATAGCGTTTGTATTTGGAGTCTTAAACGGTTTGGATATGATGTGAAATATGCAAAAAAAAAAAAAAAAAAAAAAAAAAGAAGTTTGGCAAAATATACTTGATTAATTTAAAAAAAATGAACTCAATAGCGCAAGCCTTGTGCCATTTGCTATTGACTACACTGCTTGGTTCAATTCCCATAAAGATTTGCTGTTAGTAAGGGTTGAACCTTCGATCTTAAATGTGAGCGTCGCATGTCCTAACGAACCGTGCTACCCTTGTGGGTCTCTGTCTTGAATTTTATTACAAGAGAAGCATAACGTTATTTGATTCCCGCTACTGATTATACTTTTTAGTATTCACTAGTCATACTACTTCACTTCTTGTCCATTAGTCAGCATTTCGTGTTTCTGCAATAACGATTTAGTCAAGAGTTATTATGAAATGCCAATTATTGGCTCAGTTGGTTGATGATTCGGACCGTGAGACCAAAGATCACAAAGTTTGAGCTCCGACACTAGTGCCTCTTGGCATAAATAACCACATTCAAAAAAAAAAAAAAAAAAAAAGTCATGAAATCCCTATGGGAATTTGGATAAATTATACTGAATATTAGGTTTAGGTCCTTAAAATCAAATTTAATACACGAGAATTCGTTCCTAAGAAAAGATTGTGAATTAGATCCTTAGAATTTAATCATCGAATAATTATACACAATTATGCAATTATTTGATGAATAATTGCAGACATTTATGGAATTATATCTAAAATTTGCCTGTGGGTTCAGTGAATGAACGCCGTTCTGCAACTTTTTTGATGAATAATTGCAGAAATTTCCGCAATTTTTTGGTGAATAATTATGAAAATTTTCATTGACTAATTGCTGAAATATCCGTATTTTTTTGATATAATTGCATATATTCATGCAATTATTCTGCAACTCAGTTCTAAGAACCTAATTTACATAATTTTTTTTTTTTGGCAAGGATATCCGGTATATTTTGAAACTTAGCATAGACTTTAGCTAAACTGTCCCAACGTTATAACCAGTTTATATTATTTTTCCTTTTTGGTTTATTTAGTTTTCTCTGATGATTTTAGAGAGATTTAGAGGGTTTATTATTTTATTTATTATGTGAAATTCTCTAAGGTGCAACTGTTTTGGTATTATACACTAGTTTAGAAGCTCCTGATATTTATCTTCTTCTAATCTTATCTGCTCATTGTAGGCAACAAGACTGAAATTGGTTGAGCAAAACCAGCAGGCAAGTCAATTATTCACAGTCATTGTCAAAATGAAGTTTCACATGCCTATTGTTTATTAATTAACATTTCATACCATTATCTTGAAGTGTTCTCTACCACAACCCCTGTTGTAACTTCAGTATAGTAAATAACGGTCATGCAAATAAATCAAATTTAACAATTTGCTTAATTGCAATGTTTAAACCTAGCTTACAGTTTATGAGGACAAAATATGCAATGAACTGTCAAATATGGCACAATATATAAAAACTACCCCATTGCAACAACCTGAGGAAGTATAAAAATCCATGCATAAAGTGCACATGTCCATAGCTCATTAATGACTTCTGTCTTTACTACATAAATTTGGATTAGTAGTACGGCTCTTCCTTTTTCCGTCACTGATAGCAGTTCTTTATAGAGGTACGACATGGAAGACGAGATCAGAATTTTGTTGAATCAATTGATAACTTTTAAATTTAAAAATGTGACTTCTCTAAGCATTCGTTTATTCCAAATTCCAACCCTTGAATGTAAAATAAACAGATATGTGGTGCATACATGTCTAGTTTCTATGTAAAAAGCAAAAACTACCAAACTGCAATTCTGATTCTGAAATGCCATTTATACAGCTAAAATGAATATTAGGGAACTGTATGTAATTTGAAAACCTTAAATTTAATTCCAAGTAAAAATTTCAGTTCTAGACGCAGGATTACTAATGCTGTACCTGTCTTTTACAGAATCAAGGATCATCTAGACAGCCAGGAGAACCATCAAATCAGAGCACTCATTTTACTTCATTTGCGCATAATACTTCTTCTTCACCTGAATTTGCATCAGCTGGGGCATTTCCATCATTTAACTTCAATTTTCCATCTTCTGAGTTTCCTCCATCTGGTGCATTTCCATCATTCAATATGAATGCTGCGAACTTGCCTCCTGAGATGAGCACTATGTTTAGTGCAGCTGGACAAGCAACCGATTCTGGGAATTCAAGCTTCACTTTTGCTGAAGGACCTGACCAACTTAGAGACACGATGACTGCCATAATGAGTAGGTTCGTCTCTCAGCAAAATGGACCACAGCAAAATGCTGATAGAGGTCTGTTATTCTTTTGAACTTGACTTGTATTTATGTGATTGAGGTCAAATACTTCTATTGTTGAATGGATACTAAAAAGTAGTCAAAGTGAATGCTTTTTCCCATGTGAAAAGCATGATCCAAAATGTTAGCTAGCTCTTCTCAGCCCTATATATCGTTTAACTTGAAGCGTCAAGATTATGATGATCTTAGTACATTCTCCTGGATATTGGATTTTTAACATGTATTAGTTTATGCAATCAAAAGTTAGTAATGTGCAAATTTTACGATACCAAGAGAATAAAGATTCACTTATAAACTTTGAGCAAATATGCATCACGCCCATGACTAACATACTTAAATATTGGATTTTGTTTGCCAATTTACCAGTTTAAGGGATGGATGTGTTTTCATTAGATGGGTTGGGTCGGGGCTTAAAGTTGGAAACTAAGCTAAGCTAAACTTTTGATCTATTTAAATAAGTTGGAAACTCAAAATTGTTTCTTCCCAGTGTTTTAAAAAACATGCCAACATATTCAATATAAGCATAAAACACATTTTAAATAAGCTCAACAAGATTTTTTTTTTTTTTTTTTTTTTTTTTGAAAATTAGGTTGAACAAATTAGAAAATCTTAATTTTTTTTGAATTTCTTGACATATCGTTTATTTGATTCTTGGATTCCTTTTTTTTCCTTAATCTTCGCATTTTCAATATTTTAAAGATTTTTCAATTTTTGGTTGTTTGTTGAATGTTTTCTTGTATTTATTTATGCTTATTCTGTTATAAAATAAAACAGAACATATGTCAAACAAGAAGACATTAGAGAGAACAGAAAAGATAGGGAATAGACTTTTATTTCTATCACTTCAAGTGTGTACCATTTCTATTACATTGGCTCCTTTATATATAGGCTTTTGAGCTGATGTTAGACTTATTCCCATGATGTGGGACTAAATAGAATATGACAAGAGCATATTCACTCATATATATTACAACATATTCTAATTTATTCGATTTGCAGAGTTCGCTCATTTTAGTGTTTCAGTTTTTTGAATTTGTCCCTGCATTTCTGGATAATATATTGAAATATTCAAGTTTGTTAATATTTTTAAGCTATTTAATCATTTACTATTTTAAATTTTAGATTTCCTGGTTTTTATGAATTCTTTGAGCGTTTTAACTTCATTCAAATTATTTGCATTTTCTTTATCATTTTTTTTTTTCAATTTTAAAACATTTTTGAGTTTTTGAATTTTAAAGATTCATTAAATGTTGTTTGTTTCGTTGAATTTTGAATTTCTTAGTAGTTTTTCAAAAATTTAGGTAGTGTTTGATTTGAACGTTGAGTCCCGTGTTTTGCATTCTCAATGTATACATTGGAATACACGGAAGAACTGAAACGGGTGGAAAACAATCAATTTGAGAAATGATTTAACATATAAAATTGAAAATTACTTTGTGTTTTCTGTTTTTTGGAAAATATCCACATCTTCTATCATCTATTTAATCGAACGTTGAGTCCCGTGTTTTGCATTCTCAATGTATACATTGGAATACACGGAAGAACTGAAACGGGTGGAAAACAATCAATTTGAGAAATGATTTAACATATAAAATTGAAAATTACTTTGTGTTTTCTGTTTCTTGGAAAATATCCACATCTTCTATCATCTATTTAATCTTCGCACTGTTGGATTGACTAGGATGTTCCAACTCTTTCACATCCACACATACAAATATTGAGAACGCAGAACATAAACCTCGTGTTGAAACCGAACACTACAATTTTTTGTTTCGTTTAGTCTTTTTTTTTTTTTTCTTGTGGGAGAAGTTTCGAACTGTTTGATTTTTTATACCATTTCCCGATTTTTTAATCATTTTGCATGGTTTTTATTTTGTGAACACTTTCTATATTTTCAATTTTTAGAATTTGGTCATTCTGTTTTGTGAACGTTTTTTCCCATATTTTCTTTGAAAACTCGTTCATTTGAATCATTTATTTATTTTCTTCTCTACTTTCATATTTTGAACATCTACAGTTCTTCCAGTCTTTTCAAATTCTTTGGTATTTATCTTTTCTGATTTTCTATTTAATTTTCCATTGAAAGATGTGTTAATGATTCTGAATGGTTAAATGAGTTAAGCCATATAAGCCCATTTAACAAATGTGCTAATGGTTCAACCCGATGATACCATATAATTGGTCACCGCAAACAACTGCAGTGACACACTTTATCTTTCTTTTAACCATCAAGTGACTAACTATAATCATTTATGACCTATCAATACCTCTTCCTAATGGTATGTTAATATGCCATCATAATATAAATATAGATACAGTATCATTTCTATGAGCACTCTAATTCAAACTCTTTTTTGATAATCCATATAGGTAACAATCAATCTTGAAGGGAAGAGGCGCGAGTATTATTGAAGGCCAGTGTAGATGATGTGGTGTTGACTGGAGCTCAGCCGTTGACTTTGCATTACATACTTCAGTTGGAATATTATATTACTTCTGCAACTAGTGCATCTGGTTTAGATATACAGTTTTATTCATCTTCTGATCCTTTTGTAACATAACATGGTTTCTTTGACTTTTATTGGTTTTTATCTTCTTCGAACCGTTGGATAACTTGTTTGTGGCATGTTAACATCGTTGCTTGTTATTGATGTTTGTTGCCAAGGGACTTGTTTGTTAACATCGTACATGCTCAGCTATAAATTGCGCTTTTTCTTGTTTCCGCAACGTACTCAACTTGTGCTATATGCTGCTGCTGCAACTGAGTTGTGCTATAAATTGGGCTTTTTATTGGTTTTGAATTATTTCATAAGCGCAACTGAGTTGTGCTATATGCTGCTGCTGCAGCAGCAGTCGGTCAAATTTTAGGTTTTTTTTTTTTTTTTTTCCGTCAATTGTGCATACAGGCTAAATGTTTCTTCACTATTAATCGATTGGAGCGAAGTTACCACAATGAAAGTGGAATTTTCTTCATCATAATCTGATTTTGGTATTTTCTAAATTCTACAGTAGTTGTTTAGAATTTACGTTATATTATGTTGTGAACTTTCTCTTGTACGTACGAAAGAAAACAAGATAGATGCGGTTAAAGATATCCATCTCAAGGTATTTAACCTTAACATGGCGTGTTGAAGCCGAACCATCTCAATCGTCTTCAACCAAAACACGAGGAAGAAAGAACATGAAAAATTAGGAATCTATGAGTTTGCGTTGTATTTTAGGTTGTTTTTGTTGTGTACTAAATTTTGAAGTCGAATTAGTTGATGCTACGTTGGTTGCAACAATATGTTATTTGCGTTGTTCAATTTACTTCTTGTTATTTTTAATTGATTTAGACGCATGTCTTAAGGACAACATTACAATTTTGCGCATGCGCGTGCAGAGAGAGGGAGTATTCCGGGGTATTTTTGTTTTGCAGCATCCTTTTAGCATCTCTATTCTACCGTGTTGTGAGATACATCAATCCAAATCCAACAAAATTTTGTAGATGTTCAATTCGTATATGTATTATCATCTATCCAAATTTTGATCTCATTCTGAAACATTTTCAAATCTTAGCACAGTTGTTCACTGTTCAGACATTTATTTTAACCGTTAAATTTATACATCAAATATATAATACTACAAATGTTGGAATGAACTCAAATTTTGGACAAATGATATATATATATATATATATATATATATATATATATATATATATATATATATATATATGCGAGTGTTCCGTTGCACCCAAAATTGAGCACCCCTGCTAGCATCCCTGATTTCCACCATGAATTTATATTTAAATATATTGAGTGGAAAAACAGAATGAGTAATGGGAGATAAGGTGAATTTGTGGTGGAAAATAGGAAGGTCAGCAGACGTGATATATTTTGGGGTGCTATAGAACCTAGTTCATATATATATATATATATATATATATATATATATATATATATATGTGTGTGTGTGTGTGTGTGTGTGTGTGTGTGTGTGTGACTTGTTGATCAATCTTTTTTGAAATAAATATGTATTTCCTCTCTATAATGTACTTAATATACTATGTTATTAACTAATCAATTTGATTAAAATATTTAAATGAAAATCCATAATTGGCATGTTTTGTAATGGTAGTTGCGAACCACTTAGCCTTGCCGCATCTATACTGTTTTGGTCATTTTCGAGTTGCGAGGCTCAAAAGAGGTAGTGCTTTACCTTTCACATATCATATCATCTTCATCATCTTTGAATGCCACATTGCCATTTTCGTTGATTGTTACTTGCCTTCCACAAAAGATACAGCCCTTGAGCTCATACGTCTCAAGGAAGGGTGTTAAGCTAATAGAAGTTTTCTTCTCCACAGATGTTCGTTTGTGAAAGTAAATGTACAAAATATTAGAAATGCAATCGTTAGACAAACATCCGTACAAGTTCATTTTGGGTTTGAACGGAACCAAATGAACCATCCTAATGCATCCCTAATTGCAGTAGTCATGGCACTTGTATCATCGCAGATCCCAACAACAAGGGATTACTGCTACATTAACCTTGTTTATGATCTAAGGTATCAGCAACCTTTTCTCATAAAGGATCTCAGGGCTTCTGCACTTGGAAATATCCGAACAAAGAAGGAACTACTATCACAATGTAGAATTATTCTATTGGGACATCCAATAAATTAATACTTAGCAATCAACTTAGCAAGTAGTCTTTTCTATGTTAAGACAATCTCAACCTTCAATAATCATTTATTTCTTCGTAAGCAAACTGGTTCGAAGTGGTTTTCGGATATGTATTACCAAATCCAACTCTCGTTCATTCAAAATCATAATATTGATAAAATTTGGAGTAGTATGGATATATTGGATTTATTTAAATCTTATTTCCTTTCAATGATTTAAAAAAGAATCCACTTTATAGTTCCTGTTAATTTATACCTTCTTGGTTGATCTATCCATTTTTTCGGAAAGTTCATTCTTAGCCAAAGTTCATAATCAAATTTATAATTTGTTTTCTTTCTATAAATCACCAAGTAATCCATTCATTCCTTTATTCGAAAAATAATTCCAATTCATTCCTTTAGAACATCTTTCTAAGGGACGGTCTTCTCTAGTTTTACCAAATATCAATTCCTATTCAACATATGCTACGGGCGGAATAACGATGCAATCACCTTTTAAATTCAAAGAATATGATGAGTTCCCTCTACAGATTTTAATATTAAGTATAAGTAGATCATTTCTATATAATCCAAATTATTTATATTTATATATTTGCATTTGAATAAATCAAATTCGCAATTCCCTCCATCAGACTAGTCCGGATAGTTAAGGAAAAAGGAAAACTGGTTTTCTAAATCCAAGCCTAGACATTAACTCTCTGTCGCCTTAAGGTGGTCAAGTTATTTGATCGACTCTAAATCATTTAGTTATATTTATACAATCAGGCTTTCCCTTTGATCAGTTCCATTCCTTGGTCAAATAAATTACTCTCCAAATGGTGCCGTTTCCGCATTTCAATTAATATCTTTCACTTCTTTAATCATTCAAAAACATTCTTAACTGGTTCAGTGGGGAATTGTTATCTTGAGAGATCAAGTTAAGAGTTACAGTATTTACAGTAGAAAAGGAAGTGCTGTAGAAGTGCCAAAATTGGTCATTTGACTTAAATTATTTCCAACTACACATTTTACATTATCAATCTCTATTAAATCATTTATCAAATTTATTCCATATTTTTACTCATTTAAAAATACTAACTCTCAACAATTTCTAAATATGACCGCTTTACTGTCCAAACAACGATTTTTTGGAGATTTGTTTTATTCATATTCCAAAAGCTATAGGTTAAATTCTCAATTTATTTTCTTTGACTTATAATCATGAATAAGATAGTCAAGACGTTTCAAACTGAATCAAAATCCTAGTTAAACTTTGTCCGATATTCAAAATCAAACTTTTACGACGCGAAACAACTATTACCGTTGCGCGACACGCCTGGTTTGGATTCAATTATGGATTTTCTATCAACACTTGTCGAAACAAGGTATTTATATTTACAAAATATTTATAAAATATTAAAATCCATACTTAACCATTTAAGTCATATAAATCCATTTTTCCTTTACATTTCCAATATAATAATATTATATTATTATTTTATTAGTAAATATTAATTATTTAATTCCAAAAATTTTCAACACTCAAATTATAGTTAAAATAAACTTAACCAAAATTTCAAATCTTATTTAAATCTCCATTTATATGTCAAATTCAACTTCAATTTGGATTAATATTTCATCGATTTTACTATCCACATTCAATTTTGGATTTTGGGTTTACAATCCATTTTAACTCCAAATTCAAATCCATTTTCAGTTATGAAATCCATATTTCTTTAATTTCAAAACTACTAATTTTTACATCCCAATTCAAGAATTGATTTCAGGTCCATTTTTCAATTTGATTCAATTAACTTTTCAAAAATGAGGTGTAAACCGAATCCATGTATATACCATATCACCAAAATGGATATTATACTAGTTTAACATAATCAACATTAATATCATACCTAACATACATCCATCATCCATCCAAACATAACATATAATGATTTTCTACACTTTAAATTATTATTCATCCATTCAGAATCAAACTATCACCACCTATCCTGACTAATTATAAAACATTCACATAAGATGTAATTACTTAATTGAAACATATGGACATAAGAGTGATATAATTAAACTATTTAAAAGCTATGAGATTTTTCTCACCATTGAAATCACTATTCATCCATACTACCAAATATAAATAAATCCAAACATAACCAGATGTTATAACTAACCATATAACAGCCAAACGAGATATAAAAACTTATGGTATACAAGTGATTATATTTAAATGACTTAGAAACTGTGAGATTTTTTTTCATCGTTGGTTTCTACTCCGTCAAACTTTCCAGTTCGAAATGCGTTTTCTTTTTCTCTGCGTCGTGAATAACGTTCCAACCGCTTCCTTTTCCCTTGCTTCTCTTTTCCACCCATTTTTGTGACGACCAAACTTTTCGTACCCTTTGAGTTGACTAAACAACCTCCGTCTAACTCAAAGTGCATGGAAAAGCGGATAATTAGGAGAAATAAATTAGAGCGCGAGGAAAGAAAGAAATATTAGAATAGAAGAAGAAGATCAACATCACAGAATCAGAGTGGAAATAAACCTCACAACGGAACGAATAAAATATAATATACCAAAAACTCTTTACTTGAAAGAAAACTGTATATATATATATATATATATATATATATATATATATATATATATATATATGATTGCAATATCAGAGTACAACACAGATCAATACAACTCACACAACGGAACAACTTATTACCAGAAAATATGAAATTACGTCTCGACTCCAGCTTCTCTCCTGAAGCTCCTAGCAAATCCTAATATAACCTGGAAATGCACTCAGCCTGACCGAGCCCATTTGCAACACGCAAATCACATAGATTGTTAGTCTGGAAGACTTTCGGTGATAAAACTCATACAACAACCAATTTGTTTAACTTTAGAAAATATTTTGAAAGAAAAGGATGATCATGAGACTAGTCACACATAAACACGGACCTTTTTACCTTACAATAACCAAAAACACTTTATATGTCAAAATCCCAATGATATTATAATAGTGCCTATCAAACCACAAATAAATCATCATCTAACAAAAAGCTTACATATCACGCTCTACATACTTAGTATATAATCAAAAACCACATGGAGCTTATTGGAGAGTGGATTTCCAACATGACAAGGTATGTGACCACCTTCCGAAAGTGTACTTTTAGAGAGCAATACACTAGAGTTCAACAAGAACATCTTACGACCCAACAACACATGGTCGAGCATATTCATTCAACTCTAGTGAATTGAATATATTGTCACCTTATGGCTACAACCATCGTATTCTAGGGAGATATAGAAAAAGGGAGAATAAAATGAACTTTCTCTAAATGATGATAATACACCCTAATGGGAATGATCCACATAGTCATGTTGCCTGCCCGATTTCTGTCATTTCCCGGTTGGTGAGGCTTGAGGTCACGATTTACCTTTCAAAGAACATACCATCATTCACTTTGAATGCCACATCGTCAGATCCTTCAAATTACTAATTGACGTCCACAAATACACTTTGGGCGTTAAGCTAAGAGAAGTCTCCTTCTCCGCTACCAAACATGGTATATTTGAAAAAAATCAAAGTATGTGACCCTTAGAAAATACTTTGTCAGACATTCGTCCATACAAGTCATCTAGGAACATGATGAACCAAAGGCAATCTCCTACTGCATCCTGTATAGGAATCACCCTAAAGATCAGTAGTGAGAAGTCCTTGCAAATCAAAAGACTTCAACCATGATAGAATCACAATTTATCTTTTTTTTTTGGGAGTGACCAGGAGATTATAAGTAACCCTTCAATTTTATGAAATTCTACGAGTCTTTAGTGCTCCATCTTTATATGTATCCCTGCAGATTAGTTTCGAACGCAACATTGGTTTGAAGTGGTTTTGGGTATAGTTCTCATCCCGGTCTCTTCGAAACAACACGTCAATGGTCCAATAAGATATTTAATTTATTGTCGGGTTTTTCGCTATCAATTCAGAAAGTACGGTCAAGTACATTGACAGCTCAAGCCTTTGTTATTTAAAATCATTCATTAAAACTATCCCATTAATTCTTAAAAATCGATTATATATTCATATCTCAAATCTCATTGTTTTCATTATTGAAAACAATAACCATATCTCTATATATATATATATATATATATATATATGTATAGAATAAAAGTATTTGCCAACTTCTCTCTTTATTTACTTTACTTCGAAAAACATTACATATATCCGCTAAATCTTTTTCATTTCCTTACTTTGGAAATATCATTACATTTCCATAAAAAATCCTTTTCCCTTCAACATATTCACAAAATCTTCTTTGTATTCCCTTTAATTTGGAAATATATCTATATATTCAAATCCGTATAAATTAAATCTCAGATATTATATGGGCTAAACGATGTCATTTGACACATTATTTATAATATAACAAATAGTTTCATTTAACTTCCAACTTTTAATGTAACAACCTTAATATACCAATTTCCTATATACACTTCCATTCCAAATCCTTATAACTATTGATTTCATTTCCTGAAAATCTTGTTTTATTCACTTAACCAGCTGGTATAAATCTAATTTCCAATCTTATATGGGTTTAACAATGCCAAGTGACGTATTTATTATTATATAATCCCGACGGCTTTATCAAACATCAAACCATGAAGATTACACTTTAATACTGATACTTATGGAAATATAATTAAAATCCAAATATTTACATTCATTTCTCAACCAATATAACCCTTTTCCATTTCTTCGAAAAAACAAGTGCAATTATTTATTATCTAAAGTAAGGGTATTTTTAAAAATTTCCATTTCTAGAAAATAGTGCTATATATTTAGCCAATTGATATAAATATAATAACATTCCCAACTTAGGCCAAACAATGTTAAATTGTACATTGTTTACTAAAAACCCAATAGTTTAATTACATTTCAAAATCTTGCAAATAATGTTGCAATATTCTTTTAATGGAAATAATAACTAATCTTAACTTCCTTTACGTCACAAACAAATACCATCCCTCGATAACAGTGAAGTCATTCAAGTTGGGGTATTTTATTTACCTCTTAGACCTTGATCGACAACGTTCTTATCTTGAGATAGTTAGAAGTTCGTAACTCAAAAACCCATACTTTTAATATCAACAAAAATCTTATTTTCTATGTTATTTATAATATGGTTTATAAATAATATTCTTACTTTGGGAAATCTAGGTCGATTTGTAACTATTTCTACCCAACTCATATATTAAGTCATTCTTTCCAAAAATTTACCTTTAGCTTTAAATTCTTTTAATCCAATTCCATACATAACTTGGAATATCCATTTACCAAATACTTCATCCAAAATCGTTTAACATCATATTATAAAGCAAAGATTTTGGATTTTATAACTAAAATTCATTTATCCATTTCCTTACGCAGAACCATTTAATATCATTATTATAACTTAATTTTTGTTTTTATCAACAAATCCATCAACCATCTCTTTCAACCAAAACACGAAAGTAACTTCCTTCATATTCTCCGAAAAACCTTCATTTTATCTCAATTCTTTTACTTAACTAAAATACTAAATACAACATTTATTTTAAACTATCACATTATCTCAAATCTCTTTTATGACTTCGTTTATGAAATTCGATTTTAAAGCTAAAATCCATTTAACGCTTCTTCCTTTACCCAAATCCATTTAACGTCATCTTCTTTCCCTTTACGACATTTTCTTTCTATTCGAATCATTGTACATTATTAAATTAAGTAAAACATCTCTTTAAAGTCTGTTCTTTAATTTGAATTTTATTTATAACCCTTCCCAAAACATTTGGATTTTTATAATAAAATCTCTTTACAAAACATTTACGAATATCAAATTTTAACCTCATTACAAACTCAGTTGCTTTCTTAAATGAATTCCATTTAAGAAATAATCAATTTAATTATTATTAATTAAAATAATAGCTAACTTCGTCATTTACTGAAGGAAAAGAAATTTACTTCTTCATGAACTAAAATTAATTAATTAATCATTTTATTAAACATTAACTAATTACATTAATTAAATAATCATTTTAAGCATTATTAAGTAAAAGGATAATTAATATTTAAGAAATCTTATTAATTTAAAATAATTGTTTACTAAACCGTTTTCATTAGATTAGTTGAAGAACAATTAATCTAATAATCAATTAAACAGTTGACTTAGTCAACTTTAAACCGTAGTTAACTCATTAACTAACTTTAATTAATTATTCCTCTTTGATCAATTAATAATATAATTAATCCAATAACATCACTTAATTATTTTCTCAAAACAATTATCCCAATTCATTAACCGATAGATTAATTACTACTTTATTCGCTTATAAAACGGTATCACATGAAAAATCTTTATTGTATAATCATTTGATAATACTTTTATAAAACCCAATTAATAACCATCGATTTATTTCTAAAACTTCATATATGAAATATAATTGAAAATATTGCTTCAGTTACAAAAATAAATTTTGTAACTTAACTTCATCAATTCGCCTAACGACAAATCAACGTCTTAACAAAAAAGGTGGATTTTAGGCCATCTGCTGCCAATCCCTTAATCAATTGTAACGACCCGGATTTTCGAACAGTTATTTTAAAATATTTAATATCATTTAAATATTGAATTAATAATATAAAAGAATTTTTATATTGAATTATCGATTTATAATCGATATACGATTATTTCGAATATATATAATTATCGTAATCTGAAAACGAGAACAATTCAATTCGAATGTAAAACTGAATCAAAACAATTGAGATGATCAATATATATTCTATTTGAATATAGAAGACAATAATAATAATTTATTATCGAAGAATTTATTTGTTTTTGGAATTTAAATTATATTATTATCGATTTAATATGGTTATTTTATATATAAATTCAAATTTAATTCCAGAATCTATTCCGTTGAGTTCAAAATAGTGTTATAACGTTGAAATATCAGTCGTTACGTTAAAATAGCGGCTCACGATTTCATGTTGCGAACCCCGTAATATTTGGTATATGGATAAGTTCAAAATCAAATCAGAATCTGTTTAAAAGAAATAAAAATCTTTTTATTTCAAACCGTATTAATTAGTAATCAAATCAAAATCTAATCAAATTAATTATATTGTACCTTATCCTAACCTACCTTGTAACACCCCACCTCCGTTAAGGTCACTCACAAAGGGAATGCCTTAACTTCGGTGGAGCATTTTTGGTACAAGTTGCAAAAAAAAGTTTACAAGACAAACAAATAAAGCAGTGGAAAATAAATAACCTTTATTGATTAAAACACAACTTGTACAAAGATTGTTTCACAACAAAAATACTTATTACAACAAAGCATCTGTCTTGTTTAAAATAAAGAAGCATAAACTAACAATGATATTCCCCAATAAAGCATGAGCCAGCCATAGCAGTAGAAAATAGAGTTCAAAACAATGCGTCAAAGAATCTTCAAGCTTGGAAAGAGTAACGGTCCAAAATGAGCTGAGCTATTCCCTCCCTGGCTACCTGGGGGGGGGGGGGGGGGAATGGAAGAAAAGAGGCGAAAACAAACTAGGTCATACATAAGTCTGGTAAGTCCAGTTATACTTCAGCATGTAAACAAGAAAAGGACTATGACATGAACAAACTGAACTTAGAATCATACCATAGTGATAAGATAATCCTAAAACAAGACAAGGTAAGATTAACAAAATTGGCTATCGCATCCACTTCTATTCTCTGCACCCACTAAGGATTGTTTCAACTGTCGTCGTGTGTTCATGATAAAATGATCCCCTTTTTATTGTGTATGCAGTCCCTTATCCATCAAGTGTTACCTAGATCCAATTAGGGTTTACTTATCGAATGCTTCCTAGATTCAACCAGGGTTTACGCTACCTAGGGCCACTGGGGTTTATGCTACCTATTGAACGCTTCTCGGATTCAGGGTTTACACGACCTAGGTCCAACTAAGGATTATGCTACCTATCGAACGATGCCCTCTAGTCTAGGACACACTACCCAGAGCGGTCTATGTTCCTATACTTTCCCCACGTATGTGTCGTGAATCGTTATCGATGTCTAGATGCACATGTCCTCTATATGTGCGACCCGAGTCCCGTGGAAGGGCTAATCAAGAAACATGGAACTCGGTCAGGAGCTTTCAGATATCTGCCGATTGCAGATGCTAAGGTCTGCTTTTACAGTGGCTATGGTCCCACAAGACCCCTCTCTCAACTAACAATTGAAAGGCACCCAAGAAAATCAAGAATGAGAACTATACGCAGGCCCCTCTATGCCCCCACAAACCTATGGGCCAACCTCACCCATAACTAGATAGCAAGTATATGGTCTATTGGAGTTCTCCGCCTTTCCGCTTCATGTATCTCTACTGACTCAAGATGGTAGGTAGACGACGAGTTTCTATCATAGGGCACAAACTGGTCTCGCCGAATCACGCTGGTCCATCCTAGTCTTTAGGTTGCCTTATTATTGCAACCAAGGCATACCCTTGGCTCTTATAACGCATACCTTAACCTCTGTGAGCCCAGGAGGATCATCTGCAGCCTCACATAGGGATACCAAGAGTACCCTCACGTCCCCTCGAAGCCGCGTGCTTCGTAACCCGGTTCATTGGAGCCTTCTTCATGATCAGATGGACGTTCACTCCTCCTCGTATTCTACTTGGTTTTCTTGACTAAGGTTTACTACTTAGTTCTCTTAACTAAGGTTTACTACTTAGTTTCCTGAATCGTTCGTTTTCTTAACTAAGATTTACAACTTAGTCCTCTTAACTAAGGTTTACTACTTAGTTCTCTTCCTCCTCATGTTGGATTGGTTAAGCGTTATCCAGCAGTTCATGTTGACTTAACCTACCCATATATCATGTCAAATTGGTTAAGTGTTCCTTAACCTTACTCGTTTTTCAGGTTATACTGGTTAAGTGTCTCTCATTAACTTAACCCTGTTTATTTATCATGCTATAACGACTAAGTGTTCGAAGTTTACTTAACCCCACCATCTAGTCTAGTTAACATGTTATAACGGTTAAACATTTACTTAACCTTACCCACTTGTCTAGTTTACATGTTATATATAATGGTTAAGTGTTTCCTTATTTACATAACCCCCACAAATCTTGCCTTATTAACATGTTAAGTTGGTTAAGTGTCCAAATTAATTTAACCCCTATCAATCTTGTCTAGATAACATGTTGAATTGGCTAAGTGTTTTCTCAATTACTTAACCCCACCCTTCTTGTCTTGTTAACATGTTAGGTTGGTTAAATGTTTCCTTAATTACTTAACCTCACCATTTCTAGCTTGATTGTTCATAAGCTTAATTAATTAATTAAAGCATCAACCACTCACATTAGACAGGTATTGTTGTGGCTACTGGATATGCCGGTCGGTTCCGGGCAGTTTTACACCACAACTCAATCTAATCTCGGGTCTTTCTGGGCTTGATGGACTAACATCTCACATTAGACAGGTATTGTTGTGGTTACTGGATGTGCCGGGCGGTTCCGGGCAGTTTTACACCACAACTCAATCTAACCTCGGGTTAGGCATTTTCCTCTTCCCTAATTTACATATTTACTATTTATGTAAATTTTCCATAAATCAATTTATCCTGGATCATATTCATTTGTCATGCCAATTAACATACTTATGTTTTATGCCCAAAACTTGATTTACCTATCAATTAGCCCAACTTGCAGTTTATACCAATTTAGATTTAATATTCCCCCTTTTCAGTTCATGCCCAATCTAGATTAATATTCCAATTTGCAATTCATGTCAAAACTAGATTCAATATTCTAGTTTACCGTTTATGTTCAAAACTTGGTTTACATGCCAATTACATACTCTACGGCCAATTAAAATTTATCAATTTATGCCCAAGTCTAATATGCATGTAAATTATTCACTATTATAGCCAATTTAGATTATGCCAACATATTTATTATGCCAAATTAACTTAATTAAGCTACGCCCAATCCCCGCATCATAATCGCACGTATAACATGATTTCACAAGTTTTCTAAGTACTCATGAAATGGCACTAACAAAAGGAATAGGGGATAAGCACAAGAATTGATATAAAAGAATAGCCATGCAAAAATAATGGCTCCAACATGTACGATGTACATAATAGTGAATAGGAATAAACAAGCCAAGTTACACACTAAATATGAGATCCAACATAATCAAGGGAATAGACATAGGTGATTTGGTCCAACATAATGCCAGTTCAAGGTACAACATGATTGGTTAATTGTAACAGTGGGAATAGGCATAAGCAACTAACTACAATAGTTATAGGCAATTAACCACAATAGTCATGGGCGACTAATCACAATAATTTCTTAATCAATGTCATATGCAATAGTCTCATAGTTATGAATCATAGTCGTGGGCAGCAGTCTCATAGTCACGAATCATAGTTATAGGAAATAATTTCATAGGCATCAGTTTCATGGTCTTAGTCTTAGGCAAAGGTCTCATAGTCATAGTCATAGGCAATAGTTTCATCACAAGAATATAACATAGGAAAATCGCATGAATAAACATGAATCCACATAGATAAACAATAGGCACCGTTCTAATATCAGTTTCTTACAAGCCATGACTTCCAATTAATGTTTAAATCGGAAATATAACTGTACTTACAAAATATAGGTAAGTCTTGTTTTTCTGAAATCTGTTTTCTGAAGCTGAATAGCTTTCCTTTGATGTAGATTGGTCGTTCTTTTAATTCTATTCAGATTGGAAGAAGATGCACTAGTTCTAGCTTAGATTTCAGCAGAGTAGCGACGCCATTCTTATTTTTAATTAGAATAGAGGCAGATTATAGGAAGGATAAAATTGTGTGGAGAGAAAGATAGGGTTGGGGGTGTTTAAATAGGTTAGAGCTCACAAATCCGGGCAGAAAGGCGTCTAGGTGCAGAAAAATGGATCTGTCTCCAGATCTGGAAAAAGGGGGGGAGGTCGACCCTAGTGTCGACCTGTTTACCCAGGTCGACCCCTAGGTCGACCCTTGTGTCGTCCTGGGTCATGGGCGGGAATTTTACCCAGCCCGGGTGTCTGTTTTGAATTTCGAAATCTGAATTTTTGAATTTCGGGCTGGTTTTAATTGAAACTTCCGAAGGCCATATCTTCTTCATACGGAGTCCGATTTACGCAAACTTGGACTCTATTCCAAGCAGAATTTCGAGATGAACGTAATGGCGTAACCGTTTCCCTTAATTATTTTGTTACAATTTAATTATTCTCTGATTTGTTACTTAATGTATACGGGGTGTTACATACCTAGTGTAAATACGTAGACCTATTACTTACATATTAAGCCTGCCTCTCTATTATAAAACAACCTGTGCTTTCTTAATTCATTCCAAACAAATCGAATTTTAGGAACAAAGAAAAATGGCCGCTCCATGTTTGTAAACTCAAAATCAAAAATCAAACTCGTGGTTTAGACCCAGATCCACGGAAGCTTAAATCATCGTCCTCTTTAAAAACCGCGCAGTATTATGGGGTCCAAACTTCACCATCTTCGCGTCGATGTCTTTGGATTTAAAAGGGATGGATTTTCATTTTTGCAATTGAACTGGAAGCTGCGATTTGGTTTGGGGTTCAGCGATAATGGGTTTTAAGGGATCGAGTTGAATATCGCAAGCTAGGGCTTCCGTCCTTTACGGTTACAGCGACGTCCTTGAACTCGATTTTGGGTGGCAACGAAGCTAGCAACCGATTCAATGGATTGCAGTTTACTGTATGGCAGCAGAGCGGGTTGAAAGTCACGTATTTGTGGAAGCCGATGTCTGATAATTTGAGGTGATAAAGGGGAATGCGACATTGGAATAATAAGGGTGTTCGATCTGTATTGAGAGGATGAGGACAGGATTTTCTTTGGGGTTGTGTGATTAATGATGATGGGGATGGTGTTGGGGGGTACGACAGTTTGCAAATGAGTATTTACGGGTTTGTGTTTTTGGGATAACGGGTATAGTAAATATGGACTGATGTTGGAGGCTTTGTCTGAACAACAATGGCTGATGGTAAGGGTTGAAACACGGTTTCAGGTGGATGATTGGAAGGAGTTGTCGAACATTTATTTGGTAGTGTGGCAGCTCGATGGTAATGGACGGTGGCTGGTGTTCAGTTGTAGTTTTGTCACAGTGTTAAGGGAGATTAAAAAGGTAATTAAATTAGTTTAGTTAAATTTTAATTTTAATTTTAATTAAATTAGTTTAGTTTATACCCAATCTTGTAAAGTTAATAAATATGGCATACGATAACATATTTCAGTAAAACGAGATGAGTTGGCTTCGTATCATTAAATACAATGTACTGGAATTGGATTGGAATGACGGGGAGCCAGTTGGAGCTTTTGATTAGGAACCGAATCGATAATTCGACAATAAAATCAATATGAGTAATTCTCACTCCAGAATTTTATTTGAATTATTTTTATCGTTAAAAATAATTGATGGTTGTTTGGTTGCATTAAAATATTACTGTGGCTATTATTAAATATATATTAGTTATTTAGGATTGATGTTTGTGGTTATTATATATATATATTGGTGGTTGGATTCCCGGAGTACCATTAGCGGATGCCAGTAGTATCATTAGCGGATAACCCTATATGCCCCATGCTATGATAGTGGATGAACTTCTACACCGCGATATCCTGCCTCGAAGCAGGATGGGTATTATTTTTGTTGGCTAACGTCTGTGGATGCAGGAAAACAGGTTGGAGGGATCCAAATGGATTCCTCAAAAATATTATTGTTTGTTTGTTTCACATATATTATCATATATGATGTGTTAGAAAACCTGTGATTGATAATTGAGTGTTTTGAGTGTGTTTAAAAATCACTAGGGCCTGAAGATATATAAAAATATCGTGAAAATGATATTTGAGATTTAAAAAGGGAAATCTATTTTTAAAATAGAATTTAAATTTTAAATGTGCTATAAAAATATTAACTTGTTTTGAATATAAAACAAGTATTGGAATTTATAAACGTTGTTTATAGATCGATAATGCGAGATTTGAAATTAATTTATAAACGTTGTTTATAAATCGATAATGCGGGATTTGAAATGAATTTATAAACGTTGTTTATAATAATGCAGGATTTGAAATGAATTTATAAACGTGGTTTATAAATTAATAATGCAGAGAAGTGAAATGAATTTAAAAACAGTGTTTATAAATGAAGTGGAAAAGTTATCATTGGATAATTTGAATATTTAATTTCAAATGTGAATTTAAAAATAGAAATGGGGAAATCATTTTAAAGAAATAAACGATGGAATTTATTCTGATGTTCAGAATATAAATTGAACTAAAATAAATCCGTAAGGATTTATGATTTGAATTCGATTAATTCAAATTTATTTAAATAGAAGTTAAATTGATTATGAAAATAAATTGGGTGTTAGATATATAAGTTATTATAAATCAAAATTTCCAAAGTAAGATTTTGGTTGTAAATAGATTTCTAAATAGAACTTTTTTAAATGTATGAAACAAGGAAATTTATAAAATGGTGTTTATAAATATAATGAATTAATTATCATTGGATAATTTGAATATTTAAATTCAAATATGAATTTAAAAATAGAATTTGAAATCATTTGAAAGGGAACGGTTTTCATTCCGTAATTCGGAATATAAAAGGAATGGAGTTTCAAATAGAAATTTGAAATGGAAACTTGTTTAATATATAAAACAATGAAGCTAAATTTATAAACAATGTCTATAAATTAAGTGAGATAATTATCATTTGGATAATTTAAATATTTAAATTCAATTATGAATTTATAAGTGAATTGGGAAGTGATTGAAACAGAACAATTGATTATATTTCAGAATTTGGAAAATAAGTTGAATTGAGGAAAATCCAATGGATTATAATTAGAATTCGATTTCATCGAATTTTATAAACTAATTTATTTCTAATGGAATACAAAATAATAACAGAGATGGAGTTGTAATTGAATTGGTAACTGAGTAATGAAAAATCGATAATTAGAGATAATCGAAAATATTAAGTTGGATTTGAAAATTGGATTTAATATATATTAGAAATATATTAGAATGGAGTTGAAATTATTTATAAATGAAGTTTAAAAGTTTATACATATAAATATAATTAAAACGAACTCGTCGCAGCGCGACAGTTCGTAAATTGGCATTTCAAACTTCAATTGAGTATATGGAACTCAATTTAAGTCGGAATTCTTTGAAACAATAATCGTCAGGACCGATTTGATAATAGTTTTCTACTGGAAGAGAAAGATCTGGATTTCATCGAATAGATTTTGAGTTATGTCAAAATCAAATTTTCAGAAACAGCGCCAGAACCATTTTAAACCATAACGGTTTTATTTAAATTAATAAAAGGATTTCAAGCAACTCAAATCCGAGTTACCATTAGAAAATTCCATACTTGAGTTATGGAGTAAATATAAACTCAAGTGAAGTATATGAAATGATTTTTGAAACAAAAATCATATTTTTATTTTTTGAATAGAATTAACTAAGTTAAGGAAGGATTAGTTAATTGAATTTTAGAATGAGTTTAACCTTAAATAGGAAAATGGAATTTATGAAATTTTATTTGCAATCGAATATGAAACGTAAATTAAAAATGGGATTTCAATTAGCTTATAGGCGAATTGAAATATTTTTGAATAGGTTATGTTCAAATATAAAAGTGAAATAGGCAAAATAACTAATTAGAGAATTGATTCGCAAATCGAGTTTAAAATGATCAGATTGAGTTGTAATAAATTGGGAATGGATAGATATATATTAGATAGGTACGGAATGAAGTGTATGAAGATTATAATTCAAGTGCCCGACATAAATGTACACGTTTAAATTCCATATGAGATTTTATGCGCCGAATTGGCAAGCCACTTGGCTTTTTGATTTTCTTTTTGAATGGAAAGGGCCTAGAGTGGCGAGTTAAGGTTTGAACTATCGACCGGTACAAAGGGGGTTATGGCAAAATTTTCCGAAAATTTAAGGAGTTAGAATATTTTTAAGAAATTTGATAGTTAGAAATCAATGTATCGATATATATAGAATTCGATAAGGAAACAAACTTAAAAATAGAATATTATAAACAAAAAGGAAATATATAATTAAATCTGGTAAAAATAGAAAGATAAATGTATATACGTTTTAGAAATGGAAAATTGATTTAATATGGTGTTGATTATTCAAGTTAGCGGTCTTGTCTGTTTTGAAGTTAATAATATTTTCAGTCAAGGCCTAAGAGGTAATTATACCCCAACTCGATTGATTTCATTATTAGCTGATAAATAGCAAGATCCGGTCTTGAAGAGAAATGTTTAAAGAAATTTAGTTGAATGCAGTATTTTGGGTTGTTGTAGTGATGTTTTACATAACATTCGTTTTAACCCAAGTACGGGAAATTTTGGAAATATAATAATAAATACTTCCTAAGTATCCAAATGAATGGTCGTGAAACGGAGAAGTAATTAGAATATTTTCCAATTATTAATAAAAGATATTTTCTAAGTATAGAAAATAAAAGATGGCAAAATATGGATATGTTTTCCAAACAGCGTAAGAGACCAAGATGATTGTTGAAAATATTTGGTTAATGAATATTGGTAAGGAAATGAAGAAGTGATTTAATTAATGAAATACTAATTAACAGGCCCAGTGATTTGTTTGATGGTTGTAATGTTTGTTTATTTTTCTTCGATAGTTAAATAACCGACTATCAAAGTGTTTGCCAATATCGTTGTCAATATGGAGAGACCGGTTGGATTATTATCCGAGAACCACTCCGTATTGGCAGTAGCGCTGCGAATCAGATTATATGAAGATAATCGAAGATGGAGTAAAGTGCAAGGACTTTTTCTATTAATAGAAATGGTGCCTTCGGTTTCGTTCAATCCCAAAATGAACGTAAATGGACGAATGTATGACAGAGTATTTCCAATGATCGCATATGTTGGTCTGTATAGATATATATGGTGGCGGAGAATTTATTCTCTTAGCATAATATCTGGAATATATTTGTGAAAATTAATTTAACGATTAACGAATCTGACAACGTGGCATTCAAAGTGATTGTGCTATCAATGAATGATAAGTATCGTAGCCTCAGGCCTCAACAACCGGGCAATGACAAAAATCGGACAAGCAGCATGGCTTTGTGGGTCGCTCCCATTAGGATGTATAATCACCTATCTAGAGAAATTCCTTTACTTCTTTAATCTATCGATGCTGGGCCTTTTTGGGAAACGGTTGCTGATCCCAAGCGTTGGTGATATACATTCGATACACTCAAGCGAAATGAGTGGTCGGTCCTGGGTGGGTCGGGTTGCAAGATGTTCTTGTTGAACCCAGTGTATTCCTCTCTAGAGATACACTATCGGAAGGTGGTTCCGTACCATGTCATAGTCGGAATCCAATCTCCAATAAGCGCCCTGCAATTTTTGATTTTATATTATATATGGAGCGTGAGATGCAAGCGTTCTGCTAGATTGTTATTTATTTGATTTAGACACTATTATAATATCACTAGATTTTCATATCAAAGTGTTTTGGGTTATAGTAAGGTAAAAACCGTCCATGTTTATGTGTGAGCTGGTCTTACTATTATCCTTTCTTCCGAAAGGATTTTGATAGTTAAACAAATGGTTGGAGTTTACTCACACCAGTCCCATGACTGACCCATAGTTTATTTTGTTTGTTTTCCCTAAACTCTTGGGTGCCCAAATTTGTACGGGCAGTCAAGTAGTCGGGATTTCACAGATTCACTTGGAGGAGTTTGAAGCAGGAGGCTTCACCAGTTAGCTATAGACTATCATATATTCCGCTATGTACCATGTTTGTATATGGAAACAGGTGTTTATAACTGTTCCAGGAATAACTGTTGTGCTCTGATAATGGTATGTATATACATTTACCGAATTGTATTTCAAAGTTTATGTTATCTGATATATTTTATTCGTTCCGTTCTGAATTTGTGATCTTCGTCTTTCTTCTATTCTAATATTTCCTTCTTTCTATTTCTCACCCTCTAGCTTCTTTCTAATAATGATTCGTATTTCTGTGCAATTTGGGTTGGACGTGTGGTGTTATTAGTCAACTCAGATATTATGGATTTGCGGGCTGTTACATCAGTACAATCTATTGATTAAAATCACAACAAAATTGAATTTCATTCAACATCCAACATCCAACATCCAAACAGGTTTTCAATGTCCCCTGGGTTTAACAGCTCATATATAAATAATATGAAAAAAACACATAATATATGAGGAATCCGGTTGGATCCCTCCACCCGTTCTTCCCTACATCATAGTTATAATATCATTTTATAATAACATATGAAACAATAATTTTAGTTGAATTCAATTAAATGACGTAAATATAATTACTGTCAACCAATAACAAACAAATAACATCCAAGACACCCATTCAACTAATTTATACTATCAATGATAAATTATACGAGTTTTACCACATCCTAGGATTTCAAAAAGAGTGAGATGACTCACATTTAATTTTGATTCAATGATTGTTGCGTTGTTTTATTTAATTTTGAACAGGAGTTTAAAATTAAATGAAATTTTGGTAACTTCCAAACCCTTCCGAATCAGCTCAGCAACGTAGTATTTTTTGTTACGATCACAATGCCTTCTGATAAGATATGCGAGAGTTATACCCATTATAAGTTCAATGATTTAATTAAATTATAACCCTTAATTGCATCATTAGTTAAATTAATTACTTCTTTTATCTGTAATCAGGCCAACCCTTTCTCTTTCTTGTCTTGTTCAAAACTCTACTCCACATAGAACTCGACTTCATAAGAGAGCCGCTGTGCCTAAGCCCTACAATCGGAGTCCGATCAGAGGTCATCACTAGGTGCGCCGAGGCCTACTCTCCCTTCACCATCAACCCTGACCCACTCCATCCCCTATCACCTGTTCAAACCCTTCAAATGTCGCCTCGTTCCAACGAGATTCTGACCAGCACAAGCTTCTAGGTTAGGTCTCCACCGGTCAGATTGAAGAGCCCATCGAGCTGAAAGTATTTGCAGAAAGAATTTTTCGAATTAGAAGTGCGAACTAAAAGATTTTGGAGAAGTAATTTCAGAGCTTTACAACCGTTCGAAGTGTTTAGTGGCGGCTTTGAAGGTGTTGACCCCGCATGATCAGTTTGACGCGTGTTTTCTTGGGTTAGGGGTATATATACTATATATATTATTATTTAATTATTTGCGAAACTTAGCACAAAGTAACACGTTATAACTACTCCATATGACCTCCAATTGAAATAAAAATTGAAATCCTAGCATATTTAAATATTCCAGTCACAATGGAACTTGTTTCGTCGAATTCCAAGGTCATTTGTAAAACTCTCTTTTTAAATTCACAATGTGAATCGATAAGCGTTTAAATTGCACACGATCACGTATTAATTACAATTCACTTGAAACTTGATATCTTACAATAATTAATAATTATGGATTTAATAAAATTAGTTTTTTTTGAAATCCGAAGTTGTTTGAAAATTGATTATTCTTAAGTTGCATATTAAATAGATAAAACATTTAAATAAAAATCTATGCATTTACCACTCGCACGATCAAAAGATAAGTCCGATTGATACGAAAATCGAAATTGTATATTAACTTACTAATACGATCCAATGGCACAAGTTTCGTCACATTCTGAGATTGTCTTTTTGGAGCGAAATTTTACACGTGAACGACGCTATATTGGACATTAAATTACTTGGCCTTCAAAAATAATGAAGTACATATATGTGAATCTAAACGTCAATACAAATTCAACGGAACAGATCTTGCGTCTTTATTGGATTGTCATCTCAGGTTATAAACAAATTCCTTCTAATCAGATTAAATTAATTTAATTAAACGCTACACAAACTAGCTGCACGTTTAAGGCTACCGAAGTCACATACAATATCGGATTGCCATGAAATTTGATTTCATACAATAATTTAACATTACTGATCCAATGAAGCTGATTTCATTGAAATCTGTGACTGTTTCAAAATTGGCTATTTTTAACATGATTAAATTAATGTAAAATTCTCAATTTTGCCAAATCAACATTAAACTAAATCATAAAAGCTCTGTTAACTCCTATTATACTCTAACAACATATATAACCATTCAGAAAGCATTTTTTGTTAATTTCCAGGTTAAAACAATATTCAGTTCATTAAAAACCCTTTTTATTTATTAAATAATTCATTTTGATTTAGAAATGATTCCATAACGACTATTTGAAAATTTGATTTGGACATAACTCAAAATATACAAAATGAAATCTTGATTTTTCTCTTTCATTAGAAAATTATAATCAATAAATTCGGACGATTCTTGCTTCAAAGAATTCCGACTTATATTGGATTCTTTGTATTCAATTGAAGTTCAAAACGTAATCCTACGAACTACCGCGATGTTACGAGCTCGTTTTATAATTAAGTACAAATTATATGTTCAAATTCGTTTAAATAATAAATAAAAATACGTTTCTATTTCCAAAGTAACATTTAAAACCAAATTAAATGTTCAAAAAAAAAACTGTTAAAAATCTAGGTCATTACATTCCTTTCCCCTCAAAAGAATTTCGTCCCCGAAATTACTATGGTAGGAACAATGCTACAAACCCATTAACTTTCAAAATTCTATCAATTAAAATCTTATGTTCAATTTTCTCAACCTTTTTGTTTTAACAAAACCAATTAGTTTTAATTTGGAAAAAAATTCATTTTTGTTATTAAAAATCTTCAAAAAAAATTGGCACTTTAAATTTTCGATTTTTTTGTCAAAATCCCCTCTGTATGGAGGGACTTCTGCAATATTGCAGAAACAACAAATATACATAGATCGACCCACACGATCGGAAAACAAAATTCGAAAACCAAAATGTATATTTTCGTGTAAGCATAACTTATACAAGCGTTAGTAAGCCTACTTAACTTATGTGCTATCTACGCAACCAAAATCGATCCTCAAAGCCTTCTGGTAAATAACAAATAGATGAAATTCTTGAATAAAATTCCATTGATTAACAAGTGTAACCAAACATGTAGCATCATACATTTAGAAGTATATGTAATACAAGGTTAAACCATTTATTTTTAATTCATAAGCAATTCCATTCATACTAGAATTTATTTTCTTATAGCTTTAACTCTTTATTAAACCATCTATGGAATATATTCAACCTATAATCAAAAAACAATGCACAACTAAATCAAATCATCTGAATTTATATCCAGTATTAATATTCACTTATTTGCCTTCACTTTGGTTTAACATACTTTAATATCAACTGGTTAATATATGTGATTTTCATTCCGATTTTTAAATCCCAAATCTATTTTATTAATTACATCTCTATATTCATTCTTAAATTAACTTGACCTAACTAACTTAAGTCACATCTCTATTTCATATGATTCATTTCAATTCCGAGTTAAATTTTACATTAAAGATTTTATTTTCAAATTTCATATTTGAAAATCCCCTTTTGGTTAAATTATTCCAAATCCAATTTGAATTCCATTAAAATCAAACAAACAAACAATCAAACCAATACTGCTATATTTGGAGGAAAATAAGTTTGTCCAGAAATATAATTTAGGCAAAATTATTTCATTTACCCACCTTCCAAAAAAATATGAAAACAATTTTAAATTCAATTACTAATACGCTCTCTCATATATATACTCAATCTTGGGTATTTCTAACCCAGATTACTCAATAGTGATGGGGTTACCCAACAGAGCCAAGATTCTCGATTAACCTTCAGCTCTGATACCAAATGTGGTGACCCGACTTTTTCGTACCCTTGACTAAACAACCTCCATTTAACTCAAAGAACAAGGAAAAGCGGATAGATAGGAGAAAGAAATTTGAGGATGAGAAAATAAAGCAATAATATAATAGAAGAAGAAGATCAACAACACAAAATTAGCTCACAACGGAACGAATATAATATACCCAAAACTCTTTACTCAAAAGAAAAATGTATATATATGATTACAATTTCAGAGTACAACACAGATCAATACAACTCACATAGTGGAATAACTTATTACCAAAAAATACAGAATCACGTCTTGACTCCAGCTCCTTTCCTGGAGCTCCTGGAAAATCCTAATATAACCTGGAAGTGCACTCGGCCTAACCAAGCCCATTTGCAATACACAAATCACACAGATTGTTAGTGTGGAAGAATTTCAGTGATGAAACTCTTACAAAAAACAACTTATTTAAATTTAGAAAATCTTTTGAAAGAAAAGGATAATCATGAGACTAGTCCACACATATACACGGACGGTTTTTACCTTACGATAACCCAAAACACTTTCTATGTCAAAATCCAGTGATATTATAATAATGTCTATTAAATCACAAATAAATAACCATCTAGCAGAAAGCTTGCATCTCACGCTCCACATACTTAATATATATTAAAAAACCATATGGCGCTTATTGCAGATTGGATTTCCAACATGACAAGGTATGGGACCACCTTTTTGAAATTTTACCTCTAAAGAGCAATACACTAGGGTTCAACAAGAACATTCTGCAACTCGACCACACATGGCCGACCACTCATTCAACTCTAGTGTATCGAATATATAGTCATCTTATGGATGTAGCCACAATATACCCGGGAGATATAGAAACGAAAAAGAGAACCAAATGAAATTTCTCTAGATGGTGACAATCCACCCTAATGGAAATGACTCACATAGTCATACTACCTGCCCGATTTCTGTCATTTCCCGATTTATGATACTTGATGTCACGATTTCCCTTTCAGAGAACATATCATCATTCACTTTGAATTCCACATCGTCACATCCGTCAAATCACTAATTGATGTCCACAAATATACTCTGGGTGTTAAGCTAATAGAAGTTTCCTTCTTCGCCCTAAACTTGGTATATTTGTAGAATCAACGTACGTGACCCTCAAGAAACACTTTGTCAGACACTCGTCCATACAAGTCATCCAAGAACAAGATGAACCAAAAGCACCCTCCTACCGCATCCTGTATAGGAATCACTTTAAGGATCAGTAGCGAGAAGTCATTGAAAATCCATAGATTTCAACCATAATAGAATCACAGTTTATCTCTTTTTGGGAGCGACCCAAAGACTATAAGTAACACTTTTGTTTATGAAATTCTATGGGTCTTCAATGCTCCATCTTTATACGTATCCCTGTTGATTAGTTTCGAATGCAACTTTGGTTCGATGTGGTTTTGGGTCAAGTTCCTATCCCAGTCTTTTTGAAACAACACGTCAAAGGTCCAATAAGATATTTCATTGTTTGTCGGGTTTTTGGAAATCAATTCAAACAATACGGTTAAGTAAATTGGTAGCTTAAACCCTTGTTATTTAAAATCATTTATTAAAACCGTGACAACCCAAAATTTATTAAGAAATGTTTAGTGGATTTTAAATATTTATAATGATTTATTTTGAGAATTTACGACTTAGAATTTATTTAAAACGAAGTTTAGATGTTTAAGTTTATATTAATTATAAAATGAGATCTTAACATCGCGATATTCGAAATATTTAGTTTTGAATTTCAAAAGAATGTACAGAATTCAGTATAAGTCAGAATTCGTTAAAACAAGAAACATTAGGATCTATCGAACTATAGTTTCCTAACAGAAGTGAGAAATCCAGATTTCATGTAACGACCCGCATTCTACGCATCATAGGATCGTAGAATATTTATTTCATCATCATAGAGAGTCGTATAGTCATGTAACTTTGGGAGACGACTATTGGGGTCATTTCCCATGTTCATGATTTTTCTCGATTTTTAAACAACCGTTTTGCCCATAGCTGATCTTCTTTTGACCATTACTTTTGACTGAAAAGGAATTTTTACCTGAAACTACTTCCATCGGATTCGGATGATGGTTTACCTTTCCGTAGAGTGGTCACATTAGCAAAAAGAACCCATCTTTTGGGAGATATGGCTGAAACAAGTTTCAGATGATGAAAAACAGCTTAATTGGGCTTAACCGGGTGATTAACAACTAGGCCCAAAGGGGAATTTCGGGATTAGGAGTTTAAAAGGGTTGTTTGGGTTTAGAGAATACCTTTTTCTCATTTTTCAGCCGTCACTATTCACTCCTCTCATCCTAGCCATGGCCTCCAACATCTAGAACACCTTTTAATCACCGTTTAATCAAGTATTGACATAATCTACATCAAATTGAGCGGATTAGCAAAGAGATTGAGATAGAGCTACTGTGTTGCCTTGGGAACAGTGCCAAAACAGAGAATCATTTCAGATCTAAAGTTTTATTTGTGGCAAAGGTGAGTGATTTGCATAGTTTTGCACTAATTAGTGTTAATTAAGGGTAATTAGTGGTGATTAACGAAATTAGACATTATAAAATTCTGGAAAAAGATTTTTAAAATTCGAAATGATGTTTTAGACATCTATTTAAAGTTTGGATTAATTTGGTTAAGTTTTGCTAATCCTATCATTAGATTTGCCTAAACATGCTTAAGGGAAAATATGGGGTTTTGGCTATGTTTGATCCGTTTTAACTTATCATATTGTTGATTTGGTGTTTGTGGTCAGTTCTGTATGTTGCTATGACTGTATGGTATGTTTTGTGATTGATTAGAAAAGTTAGATTGGTCAAAAACACCGGTGAATGGCGTAAAACAGTCGCTGGAAGAGTTGCAGGAAAATTGTACAGAACCGGATCGGATCGCCCCTCTCTACCCCGACCCGACCCGATCATGGAGCGCCTCACCTTTCACGAGTCACCACGAGCCGACCTGGAGTTTGAGTCACGATCTCGAGTCATGAGCCAGAGCAGGGACCGCCACGATTCGAGTTGGAATGGAAATCATGATCCCTCGCGGGCCAAGCATGGTCACGAACTAGAATGGGACTCACGACCTGACCCGAATTCATGACCTGAACTGGAGCATGCACGACGACTCGAACTAGAAGCACCCGACCCTATCCGATGGGTGAGCTCCGTATGCAGCAACCCGATCCGAACCATAGGAGATACTATGAGCTGAACCAAGGAGCTTGGACGCGAGGCACGGGTTACGAACTGAATGAAGACCGATCCAGAGGAGGAGACCAAAACCCGAGATGCAAAGGTAGTCCAAGTGGGAAGTTTGTAGTCAGGATCCAGTTGGGAACCAACGAGTCGACCTCATGAGCTGGGCTTTGCTGCGGGACGTGTGCTAAGGGGTTGTCGATGTCTGTAACTTTGGATCACTATGTGTAGGGGGTATGTGAACGGATTCAGGGCCACAGTGGCCTAGGTACGAATAAAGAGCTATAGACCAATGAAGTATGGTCATTTGTAAAGATTTGATCATGACTCCATGGGGTAAGGTCGGTAGTAGCAGTAGTTGTACAAGTCGAGCTCCGTCACTACTTCGAAGGGTCTAGTGATTGACAGTGGTGGACATCGTATGCTTTACGCACTGAGTGAGAGATGTGAGGATGGTTGCTATGTTTGATTTGTTTGCCATCATTATGACATGCACACCCCCACCCCCGTTATTTTTTACACCATCTGTTTAGTGGCACCTTACAGTATTGTACGGTATGTAGTGCTAACTCTTTGGTTGCAGGTCCAGGTTCAGGTATGGTTTAGTATACCTGTTATTGTTCTGTTTTGCTGCTTATCGCTCATACCAGACTTTTTGTCTGACCCAGAGTTTTATGTCTCTTCTTATTACTCTGGGTTCTCTCACGAGCAGACTAGAGACAGGTTAGCTGGTAATGCACAAGTAGCTGTACCAGAGACGAGCAGGAGGCTTCCACATATGATATATAGATATTCTCCCTGTGTCGCTGCTGGTCACTACTTTGGGCATTAGTAGTGTACCCTTTCTTTCTTTCTTTCTTTTACTTTAGAGACAGTTTTAAAGTTGTAATAATGACGATGTGGAACATAAGCTGTATTTGGATTTTTCGCTCTATGATGTTTAGTTTTCAGCTTATGCACTGTCTCGCCTGTTTTATGTCAAGTATGTTGTTATTATATTTTATCCCATGCGCTATGAGACATTCTACAGGTTTTCGATTAGTTCATTCTCTTCTTTCCTTTCTTTGGCGACCGTTCCGTGCTAGTCGAATATGTGTACAGTGCACTTTCGGAGGAAATGCCGGATGGTGCGGGGCGAGCCGTCACATTTCGTGTTATAAATTGTGAGTTATGTCCAAATCAAAATTTCCAAAAGCCACTATGAAATCATTTATAAATTATAACGATTTTTTTGAAAGCAAAAATGTGTAATAATCTATAAACAAGAGAGCACACATATAAAAAAATAAATGATAAACAATAAATGTAATCATGCCTGACAGGTAGCCAGATATATATACATACATCTCAGACTAGGACCATATGTTTAGGATGTAAATGGATGAGCTCCGGCATGGCCACCTCCCATCATACTTCAAAATGGAGAGTCGGCATGGCCACCACCCGATTTGAAGTATATCTACTTCTAAATGATACTAAGGTCACTCCACAAAATATAAAATGAGCAATATACATAATAAAAGAAAGTAAAACTCAAAATATAGGCTCCAAAAAGCTCCTCATCCAGAACTATAATCTCCAATAAACTCCTCATCGAAAATCAACCTACTTGTATTCTGCAATACTACTAAATAAACCATAAGCTAACAACACACACACACACACACACACACACACCAATATATATATATATATATATTTACGAGAATAAAATGACAACATATGTAAAAGAGCTAACTATAAAAAACACCAATTCATATATCAATAATAAATACAGATTCTATTATAGCTAAAATGTTTTATGATTCTAATAAACGAATACAAATTATTTCCAACCTTAACAAAGAATCTATCAAACATAGGATCCCCAACCATTTTATAATAAGTGTTAGCCATCCAATCTAAACAAAAAGAAACAATCTTAATAATTAATTTGTCTCCTGTATTAGAAAAAGAATGAAACATTTTCTGATTTCTATCAAACCAAATAAACCAACATATAATGGTTACTAATGTATCAAGTACATATCTATTTTTAAAATTAAAATCAAATCTAAAGGAATTCCATTAAAAATCACAGTTAATAAAATTATGAGAAAAATTAAAAATAAAATTTATTAATACCATATTTAAAATATGGAAAGTTTTAATATAAGAAAAAATAAATGTTCAACATTTTCATCAAAAAGATTATGAAAAAAATATTTAGAATCAAAATTAATATTTTTCTTTCTTAATTGCTCTACCATATTTAATTTCTTATGCATAATCTGCCATATACGAAATTTGGCTTTGGGCAGAGCATTTGCTTATCAAATAAATTTAAATTTTAAAATCAAAATACTTGTACAATTCAGGAACTTATACATAGATCTAGAAGAGTACTTCAGACTATTATCAAAGCCCTAATAAATACTATCTCAATTATTATCAATATGGTATAATGATAGTTTAGCACATGGCAAGGAAAATTTCTTGAACATTAATCCATCTAATATATTCTCGAATGTTAATTCCCACAGGGGACTTAAACCCTCCCTATAAACTTCCTTAACCAAGGCATTTTTAAAGCAACTAATAACAAAGAGTTCATTAAATTCAATTTTAAGGGATAGTCTGGAAATCCAGGAATCATGCCAAAAAATGTGTTATCACCTGAATGGACTATCAAATTAAAACCTAAATTAAAAAAATCAAAACATTTCAAAATGGAATTCCAAAAAGAAGGCAGTCTATTGTTTCTAATATATTCCATATCAAATATGATTTCCCCCCTCATAACAGAATTTAGATACTATGTGCTTCCAAGTTGCCGACACTTCAGGATTTATATATTTTCACAACTATTTAGCTAACAACGATGAGTTAAAGTTAAACAGATTAATGACCCCAAGTCCCCCATCCTTCTTCGGTCTACAACAAACTTCCTAATTAACTAAATATTTGTATCCTCTATAAATGTTTTCTCCATTCCGAAGAAAATTACGCCCAATTCCATCAATTTCATCTATCACCCAATTAGGAAAATGGTGTATAGCCATCCAATATGTAGGAGTAGCTGGTAACATTAAATTAATAAACTAATCTTCCTACTCTTGATAAAAATATGCAAATCCAACTAGATAATCTATTATTAATTTTATTAATAATCATCCAATCCTCATTCTTAAGTTTTAAAGGCCTAATCTTAAAACCCAAATAGTCAAAAGGGAAATTCATAATAGAATAGTTTAAGGTATTAGCAACTTGATTCTCAACCTAATCAAAATCATTTAAAACCATAACCGAACTTTTATCAAAATTAATTTTGAGAACCGAAAGCATCTCAAAACCATAAAAATAAATTTCATTTGGCTAAATGAGAGGAAAATAAAAGAGTATTATTCGCAAATTGAAGTATAGATAATTCATTACTAAAATCACCATTGCCTACAAAACCTAGAACTCCTTTATCCTGTGCTCTCTTAATAAAATTGTAACGATTTATTATATAAAATAAAAGGATTTATTATAAATTTCAGTATCGATTTAACTTGGATATTGAAAATATTGTGTTACAAACCAAGTATGTTTGTTTTGGAAGTATAAGATATTTTAATTTGATATATACGATAATATTATTTTTTTATTTTTTATTCGAACTGTTTTTGAATTTATTTATATTTTATTGGTTTTATTTAAGCCTTAAAATAGTCATTTTTCAAATGACCTCATTTTCGACAAAATCAATTTTATCGGATCTGGAACATTAAATTATTGTTAGGTTTCAAATTTCGAGTCAATCGGAGTTCATATGTAAACATACGTAATATAAACGCGTATTGAAAATTTAATTACAATTCAATAAAAGCTAGAAACAAGTCCATTTTTCAAATTGTCTCCAAATTCGACGAGACCAGGCTCATTAGAATAATTTTTGTGAAATATAACAGGAGTTAAACTTTCGTAATTTTTAGAGTTAGTATGTGGTTGTAACAAACTAAAACGCATGTTGAAAATCAATATTTAACGTTGTATTGACTTATATTTTAATTTTGAGAAATACAGATTAAACAATTTGAATTAGCTTCTAAAATCTATTCCATTAAGCCTGGAATAGGATATATTTAGGTAGGGGTGACAATTGTTAGGGTTCGTTTGGAGTTCGGGCGCGAAACTTCAAGGCTAAGACATGTTGATGTAAAATATTAGTAAAACTATATATAAATAACCCTTAAAAATCTCCAACCATAGCCCTAGCATAGCCACTACTTTACATTTCAATGGATGAAAACCTCTCTCCTTCTCCCCTTAATCATTTCCAATCCGTTGATTACCAATCGAAACTCATAACTAGAAGATTGGAGAGTGAAGTGACGACTTTAAATCCATACGGGTATGATCCGATTGGAGCGATGCGGAGGTGTAAATTTGGCCAGGAAGGCCGCGACCTAGGGCTGCCGTGTGGGTCCAATTCAGGTGCAAGTTGCACCAAGTTCAAGGTGGCGGTGGAGTGGGGTATAACATACGGCGTGTAGGTGTTAGATCGTCGGCCGGTGATGGAATGAGGGGTGCGTTTTCTAGGGGGAGGCGCATTTTTTGGATTCTTCATAACCTGGAGATGATGAACATAAGAGAAGGATTAAGGGGAGAGTTAGAGAAATTATTAGGTTAATTAATAAGTAATTATTTTAGTTAATTACCTATTTAACTGTTTAATTTTTAAATAACTGTAACTTGTTCAAATGAAAACAAAATTCGATGAAATTGGAAACATTGGAGTCGTGGAGACGAGAGCTTTGCAATAAAGCTAATTTGGAGGAAGTTGGAGCTAGCTGGAGCTAGTTGAATTTTTTGATTAAATTAAGTGCCTTGTTTAATTTAATTAAAAATGATCGTTTCGTAACGATTTCAAACCGATCAATGAGAGAACTCCTCAACTATTTGTTAAGTTATTATAATCATACTTGAAAATGTATTGATTACCTGGGATTGCAATGTTTTCTTCGTGGTTGATGGATGATAGTTACAGTTATTATTGTTATTGTTATTAATAAAATATTCAGTGGAAAATAAAAGGTTGAATTTTAATTTCAATTTAGTTTGGAAAGATAGTTTAAGTGATACGAATAGATTTCATAAAATAAAGAATTTTATTTGAATTAATTTTCAATTAATAAAGACATGTTTTCAGATTTACTTTAAAATGAATAGTAAATTCAAAATGTGAATTTGAATTAGGCATGTAAACGACGTTCTTGACTCAAATAGATTTTTTCATTGATCTTATATATTTTTATAATGGATATCAAGAAAATTTGGATTTCAAAATATGATATTTTGGGAAATATTATTATTTTAATATTATAGTAATATAGAATATTCAATTTTGATTTAAAATTGAATTTGAGGTTGAAATCGTTTTAAAACGAGTTTACGATCGTTTTTATAAAATATATTTAAACTAAATTGATAAATTTTATTATAAATAATAAAATGGTTTGAATAAGATGAGTCGCGCATCGACCGTCCACGAGTTTTGTCCATTAACTTCAAATTGACGTGCCGGTAGATCCAACAGTCGGATTTCCCCAAAACGAAAAATGTTTGGTTCAGAGTGAAAAGAGATTTCCAACGATAAGTGAAATTTTAAAATCCAACGATTAGATTTTGAGATAAATTAAAATCAAATTTGACTTAAAACAATGATATTGCCGTTAATGACCTGAAATTGGGTTTAATGAATTGGGTTATTTTTAAATTATTAGAAATATGGAAAAATTATGATAAACCATAATAAATGATTTAAAGGTGATTTTGGCTAAATATATCCAGTTATGAATAATATAAAGCTATTTTGTAAAAAAAATTTAGCAATCTTGAAAAAAGTGATTAAAACGGTTGGAAGTCCGTAAGTACTTAACCAAGTTAAGCTTTTCTAGTATATGAATCTAATTGGATTTGAATGGAAATAATCTTCGGATATTTCGATATTGGATTCCGTAATTATATGGATAATGTTTGGGAATTTGGAAGATAGAGATATCGTTATTCCCAATACGGTATCTGTTGGTTTTAGAATTTGACGTTGAATGTAAGTCGATATGATTTCTATTCAAAGCCTTATATTTGATATCAAATTGGATTTTGGGTTTGCCATGAAAGGTGTCTTGAATAGCGTCATTCTTTGACTAGGTAAAAGTGAAGATATGATTTGGAATTGATAAACCTTTTAATTAAGATTTAATAGAGTTTTTCTAGATTAAGTTTTCCAATTAATGAATTATCGAATTGAATGGAAATCGATTTAGTGATAATCGATATGAACCTCCGTAGAGGAAGACCTTTACTAAAGGAATTTAAAAGGCTTTGACGTTATTCCGCTTATAGTATTAGTCTGATATGGAAATTCATATCAATTGTGAACTGGTATGATTTTTGTGAAAATTCCATTTCTAATGGAAGTTTGATTTTGGATTTATCATGAATGATGTTTTAAATAACATTTGTCCTTTAACCCAGTTAAAGGAACATATGAATTCTAAAGTTTGAGTTGTAATAAATCTTTCAACAAAGATTTGGAATGAAAGTTGGTAATTAAACTCACCAAATACGAAGGGTGTTAGATATGGAGTACCACCAGTTTTTCTTCATAGGATGAATAAGACGGGAATGGGATAACAATATAAGAGATTGCCCTTTTTAAGGTTCGATAATCCCGATAAGGCTTATAAACCTTAATTTGAGTTAAGTTTGTGAATTCTTTTGAAATGATTTCCAAGGAAAGATTTAAACAAAAAGTTTAAAGGATATAAATCTTTTGATAAGATTTAAGGGAGTAATTCCCAATGTAAAGGGTGTTCAAATAAATGAATATTCTGAATTGGAATAAGACTTATGATATGTTTACATATCACTTGATTTTAATGATGCGATAGATATTCGGAAAGACCGGGTTTCAACCCATTCTGAATAACTAATACGATGTTTGTCAAAGATATTGAAGATGGTGGTTAAAGATCGGAGATCTTCACATCGTCTGGATTATTTTTGATGCCTTGGGTAGCTCTCATTATAAGGTTAAAGTGGCGGTCGTCCAGATGTACTTGGAGATTGACTGGATATGCAAGGGCCTCTATCCCTTAAGGGACGAGGAATAAGGTGCCTTAAGTTTCGTTTAGACCCAGAACGAACTTATAAATGGATGTGTGTCTGACGTAGTATTTCATAACATAACTGTTTATCTGCTATTGATAATATATCTGTAACAACCCGGAAAATCTGAGCCAATTTAAATTTTTTTATTTTGGCAATTTTAATGAATTTTGAATAGTTAAAATGAATTATTTTAAATAATAACGACAAAAAATTTATTTCGAATAGAAATAGAACGTATATATTTATTTGAATCGTTGTTAGAATATAAATATTTATTTTAAATTATAAAAGGAATTGAAAATAGCGCGGTAGTTCGAAAATTCGATTTCAAACTTCAAATTAATGTACAGGATTCAAAATGAACCGGATTTTAGCGAAAATAAAAATATTAGAATCTATTTGAGAATATATTTCCAAAGAATCCGAGAAATCAAAATTTCATCGCGGAAATCAAAAGTTATGTCCAGTTGAAATTTCAGAATAGTCGCTACGGAATTCTGGCCCTTAAAAATAGCAATTTTGCAAACGACCTCGGTTTTCGACGATACCACTTTTGTTGGATCTGTGATGTCAAATTATTGCTAGATTCCAAAATTCGTAGTTTTTCGAATCAATATGTGAGCATGGCAAAGGAAAACGTGTTTGACCAGTTTCCGTTGATTTTAATCGATTGGAAAATGGCCATTTTTCAAACGGTCTCAGAATTCAACGAAATTAGTTTAGTTAGGATCGTATCGTCAATACGAAGCTAGAAATAATTTTTCGGGAATTTTTAGAGAGTGTATGTGGCCCCGGTAAATTGAAGTGGGCATTTAAATTGAATATATAAAGATTTATATTTTAATTTGAGCGGAAACTGATTGTAATGAGCGAATTAGCGCACAAAACATATCCAATTGGGTTCGAAATGGGGGTAGTTAGCTAGGGGCGATAGTCGTTGGGTGCGATTTGGGATTCGAATGAAAAGTCAACTTTCAAAGGAATTAAATATATATATATATATATATATATATTAACCCTCACCCTCTCCCTCTCTCTTCTAATAACGGTCAACGCAAAACAAAAAAAAATAAAATAAAAATCGCGATCGAACTCCCGTGCCCTAGCCGAGCCGCCAGCGACGACGACCTTCCCCCCTCTCCGGCAACCGATGGCGGCCCCCCCTCCTCCTCGCGACAGAGCTCCTTTCCCCCTTCTCCCCTTCAACTCTTTAGTACCCTAATCCCAACCCGTCAGAAAACTGATGCCACAACCGCCAACACCCGACAGTGGCCCCCGCCGCCGGTCCTCCCACCTCCGCCGCGGCTATCCCGACTCTGGCGCTCGCGTGAGGATCCCCCCTGCGATGAAAACGAGGTTAATAACTTTAAAACTTATTTTCAGTTATACTATAAATTTATATAGTTATTAAAACTGATTTTATTTTCTTATAAAAAATGATTTTATATAGTTATTAAAACTGATTTTATTTACTGATAAAAAGATTTGATTTTTAGTAGATAAAGAAACAATGTTTATTTATAGTTGTAGATAATAAAAATATAATTTTTATATAAGCATGAAGTTAAAAATATAATTTTTATATATGTAGGATAATAAAAATTCGATTTTTTTATATATGAAGTGGAAATAAAAATATGATTTTTTTGTACATGCAGTGAAAATAAAAATGTGATTTTTAATATGAACAACGTGAGAAGGAGGCGTTGGAATTTCGAACAAATTCGAACCGTTCAGAATTAAAGACTGGAGTAGTGGATCCCAAAGGTGAGAACTCCTCACTTTTATTTTAATTTCTAGTTTGAAATATATACTAGGACGCAGACGGTGCTTAGCAGCACCCGACACCCGTCGTCCACAGGCCATGGATAGCTTGTTTGTTTGGTTGATGTGTTGTGAAAAATGATTGTGTGTAGTGGATTGAATAAATATTTTATAGTTAAAAAAATATATATTCATGAGTTGAAATAAAATATATATTCATGTGTTGAAAAAATATATATATTCATGTGTTGAAATAAAATATATATTCATGTGTTGAAATAAAATATATATTCATGTGCTCAAATAAAATATATATTCACGTGTTGAAATAAAATATATATTCATGTGTTGAAATAAAATATATATTCATCTGTTGAAATAAAATATATATTCATGTGTTGAAGTAAAATAAATAATCATTTACAAATCGAACGATTTGTTTATATACACCGATTTGACTGATATGGTTTGGGACGATAAATTTTACACATCACCCAACAGCACAAATAAAACCTATGTTTGATTGTTTGAAAACCCCACACGGGTGTTGGGATAAAACTGGTCATACACTAATCCCAATAATTAGCTGTATGTCGATCGATTGATTGGCAGGCTGTTGTAAGCGTTAATTATTTATATTTAATGCTTATGCAGTTGTGTGGTGCACTCTGGATGATGGTTGATGATTTATTGTTGCTATTATATACATGTGTTGTAGGGAATCCATATAATTAACGTTATATGGTAATTGATTTGGCCTCATTCCAATTTGGAAAATAAGGAATATTATAGAAAAAAATTCATGTGTTGAATAAAATAAATTCATGTGTTGAATAGAAATAAATTCATGTGTTGAATAGAAATAAAAATTCATGTGTTGAATAAAATAAATTCATGTGTTGAATAGAAATAAAAATTCATGTGTTGAATAGAAATAAATTCATGTGTTGAATAGAAATAAATTCATGTGTTGAATAATATAAATTCATGTGTTGAATATAATAAATATTCATGTGTTGAATAGAATAAATATTCATGTGTTGAATAGAATAAACATTCATGTGTTGAATAAAAGCCGTGTTGATTAGATTTATGCCATTTTGACGTGAACGATATTTATATCGATTTTCTTCATTTTTATAATGAATATAGAAAAGGAAGTGATTTCAAAATATAACGTTTTTAAAATATTATCATTTATAAATTAATGATATGGAATATTTAATTTTGATTAGAAATTGAATATAAAGTTGAAATCGTTTTGAAAACGAATTTAAAACGATTTATATAATACATTTTAAAAGGAAATCGACGAAATATATATATATATGTATATATATATATATATGTATATATATATATATATATGTATATATATATATATATATATATATATATATATATATATATATATATATATATATAGAATGGCCTGAATAGAACGCGCCGCGCCGCGGCAGTTCGCGAATTTCGACCATTTCATGTGTTGAATAGAAATAAATTCATGTGTTGAATAGAAATAAAAATTCATGTGTTGAATAAAATAAATTCATGTGTTGAATAGAAATAAAAATTCATGTGTTGAATAGAAATAAATTCATGTGTTGAATAGAAATAAATTCATGTGTTGAATAATATAAATTCATGTGTTGAATATAATAAATATTCATGTGTTGAATAGAATAAATATTCATGTGTTGAATAGAATAAACATTCATGTGTTGAATAAAAGCCGTGTTGATTAGATTTATGCCATTTTGACGTGAACGATATTTATATCGATTTTCTTCATTTTTATAATGAATATAGAAAAGGAAGTGATTTCAAAATATAACGTTTTTAAAATATTATCATTTATAAATTAATGATATGGAATATTTAATTTTGATTAGAAATTGAATATAAAGTTGAAATCGTTTTGAAAACGAATTTAAAACGATTTATATAATACATTTTAAAAGGAAATCGACGAAATATATATATGTATATATATATATATATGTATATATATATATATATGTATATATATATATATAGAATGGCCTGAATAGAACGCGCGCCGCGCCGCGGCAGTTCGCGAATTTCGACCATTGACTTCGAATGGATATTACGGGAGATCCGACCGTCGGATTCTCCTAAAACCGGAGCCTTTGGGTTTGTATCGAAAAGAGCTTTCTAACGAATATTAGAGATTTTAAATCTAACAGTTGGATTTGGGGTCATTTCCATATCAAATTTGGAAAAGATCGCTGTAAGTGCAGTTCGATGGCCGTTGATGGAATTCGACTATACGGGCCTTGATAAAATTATTAAAAATAGTAATAATTTGTGTAAAATCATAAGAAATGATTTGTGAAGAATTGGGATGAAAAATTCCAAATTTGAAAAGATAAAAATAGATTTTTATCGAAATGAACTAGTTTTGAACTAGAATAATAATTTATTTATTTTTAAATAAATAAATTGGATTTGAAAGGGTTTTAAAAGTAACCAGAAGTTTCAATAATTGAATTGGAATGGAATGTGATTTTGGGTTTATAGTGAACCGTGTTTTAAATGACATTGGTTCTTTAACCCAGTTAAAGATAGGATAAGATTTCCCAAGTTAAATAATCATTAAAAGTGATTTTTGGGAAGATTAAAACTAAGTGGAGTTTTAATGAATCTTTAATTAGATTGAAGTGATCGAGAATGGGGTATCACCAGTTTTGCTCCAGGCGATAGTTTAATCTTTAATTAAATTTGAACGTGAAATGGTAATTGAATTTACCGATAACACCGTGGTGTTAGATATGAAGTATGACCAGTTTTACTTTATAGGATAAATAGGTTGGGATTGGGAAATACAATAAATGATTACTTCGGTGTGGTTCGCTAATCCCAACTAATTTGAATTGATATTCAAAAGGAGATTAAAGAATAAATTCAAAAAATTTATCTTTGATAAAATTAGTGGGAACCTTTCCCAAAGTGTAAGAATATTTGAATAAAAGAATTTTATGAATTGGAATGAGGCGTATGTTGTGTTTGTGTAACACTTGTTTATTATATACGCGAGTTATTCAGAAAGACCGGGTTTATCCCATTCTGAATAACTGATTCGACATGGTGTCGAGGATGAAGACGATGGTTGAAGACCGGAGGTCTTCACATCGTTTGGGTGATTACCGACGATCTTGATTGGGCTGTACACCCAAGAGGAGGGAATCAGTTGGTGATCGTCTAGACGTACTTGGAGATCGATGGATATGAGAGGTACAAGGTACCTCTGGTTTCGTTTAGACCCAGAACGGACTTGTAAATGGACTGTGTGTCCGACAATGGATTTTATTATGTGTGATTGATTTCTATTAAATATATTTCTGTTTGGCGGCGGAGAATTTATTCTCTTGCTTAACGCCCTTTTCTGAGACGAACGAGCTCAGAGGTTATATATTGATGGATATCAAACGCATGGAGTGAATTGCCTGTGTGGCATGCCTAAGTGGCAATATGATCAAGGGTTATGTTGAAAAGCAGAGTCTTGTGGTTGATGATCAAAGCACGGCCTGTGTTGCATAGCTTTGTGTAGCGTTGATTCGTGAGCCTCACACCCCGGTTGTGAACCAGAAACGGGAGAAGGATCCAGGGAGGGCATGCGTTTCTTTCTAGCTAGGGTGGTGTCAGTGATCTACCAGCCCTGACATTTATATTATTTTCACCTGTGTGGTTGTTGCTGTTGCGAGGCGCCTCAGATATATCGGTAACTGTGTGGAGCCGATGGAGTCATTTGGCTCATTTACGCCCCAAAGGGCGGGGAAACGCAGTGTTCAGGCATTTTAATCCACATCGGTGGACCGGCCCTCTGGCTCCTAAGGGACGATGCGTTCTGTTCCTGAGGCTCGGGCTAGAGAGTCTCGAATCGGTAGAGGACTATCTTTTGCCTCGGTTCACAGATGGAAATCCAACTTCCAATACGTGACTTTGCGGTTTTGATTGTAGAGCTTAGTATGGAGACATGATATATGGTATCCATGCCGTCTATGATTGATATTTATGATTGAAATTGTTTTGACACTATACCCTTATAGTAATAATAAAACATGACATTTAGCGTATCAAGCATTCTTTGGCTATTATAAGGTAAAACCCTATCCTCCGGCTTGTGTTGCATTGTGTGATGGGACCTGGGTCTTATAATAGCTTCATTTTTCTTTATTTAGCATTGCACTATTGTTTTGTGCAATGGTATTCTTGGGAGGAAACCCGTTTCGTGTTATACGGCGTGGTCCCTTGATTTACCGAACTTTAAAGTAAAGTTTTATATAACCGTTTTAGTTCTCACACCAGTCACAAGACTGACCTGGAGTTTATTGTTTTAACCTAAACTCTGGGTGCCCTTATTTTGACATGGGCAGCTAGTAGTTTTGGTTTTGTAGATTTATATTCACAGGATCCTGGTTTACAGCTGGAATGATACTCAGAAAGCTCTGTATCCGTGTATTACTTTCAGTTGTGTTTTGTATTATTTTTCCGCTGCTATGTAATGTAATTTAAATCTCTGATATTTTCTGTGTAATATTTATTCGTACTTTGTATATTCTTGTATTCTGATGGAATTGTTGTAATAAACAATGAATTTTTTTTCTGTTTGCGTTCTGATGTGGCTTGTCCTCAATTCAATCTGGGCTTTCCTTACCGGGGAAGTTCGGGTCGTTTTAGTTTGGTATCAGAGCTTTGGTTTGCATAGCTCGTAGAATAAGACACATTAGAACCATACAAAAGAAATCATCAGAAATTGGATTAGTAATATCCAATGAGAATGACTCGTTAGAGATGGGATTAGTAGTATCCTAGAACGAGTGTGAAGAGTTTATTTTTAAGATGAAAACAATTTTTGTTTGAAAATTTAAATTAATTATACGTGTTTGATTATTTATTTTATGTTGAATTTGGACAATCCAGTATATAAAGATTTTGCGTATACGTCTGATCCGCGTGTATTCGAAGTTTTAATATACTGGATAGATATAGAATCATACTCTAGCCACCCGGGGATAATCCTGACGATGGTGCATCTTCATCAACATTTATATTCGAGTGTCGAAAGTGGGATATCTATATATTTCCAATAGACTAGTGTGAGAACCAAAACTAGATAGGGCTATTGTTGTGATTTGGCATCAAAAATCTGATTTTTAACTATATATCAAAGTTATATGCTTGAAAACGATAATTCACTAATTGATTGCTGATTGTGTTGTTTAATTATTGGCTGAATAATTAAAATTTGAACCATTCAGCCAAATTGTATCAAATAGTGAATTTTATCGAAAATTAGTGGCATTTGCATACATATACACGTACTTACATTGAACAGGTCATAGCAAGGAGGCTAGAGAAGAGGAATAAAATTGTTTGCCCGACAAATAGGTACATGTTTACAAATTAATTGGGTTTTTGATGATTTTATGAGCCGATTGGCTGTTTCTTTTTCTTTTTGGATTGATGAGGGACATGGGAGGCTATTTGAAATATCCCGAAGCTCCCGGTGCAGGGAAGGTTATGGTGAAATTTTTCGAAAATTTAGGGTGTTAGCCAAATTTTTGAAAAATTTGAAAAGTTCTTAGAAACTGAAAAGTTGAAGAACTTAAGCCGTAATGAAAATAATGAAAGTTGAGTTGATTAGTTAAACAACTTTTGGCTTCGTTCCTTTTCGGGGACGTAAAGTTTTAAGCGGGGGAGAATGTAACAACCCAGAAAATTTGAGTTAGTTTAATTTTTTTTATTTTGGCAATTTTAATGAATTTTGAATATTTAAAATGAATTATTTTAAATAATAACGACGAAAAATTTATTTCAAATAGAAATAGAACGTATATATTTATTTGAATCGTCGTTAGAATATAAATATTGGCCTCCATCTCTTCTATTATAGTCAATAAATCGCCAACATTTTCGAACCGTACTTCTAAATTCTTTCTCTTCCCGGCCCGATGCCCCTTCGGTAGCTTTAATTGCTTCCAGTCTCCAGTCTCGGCAGCGGGAGCCGGCAACAAGCGTTGGGAGTTCACATCTTTTTTTAGGAGAAACAAAATGATGTGCTTTTTGAAAATGCAAGGATCTCAGACGACTCACCAAAGCACGAAAGCCAGGATTTTTCAGAAAAAGGATTCCTGGAAACTGGTCGAGATAGATGACAACACCGCTCCTCTTCCTTTTGGCTCCTGTTTTAGCGACCAAGAATAGAAAAATGCTGCATGATCCAACTCCAAAGATTTAAATTATAAAAGAATTGAAAATGGCGCGGTAGTTCGAAAATTCGATTTCAAACTTCAAGTGAATGTACAGGATTCAAAATAAATCGGATTTTAGCGAAACCAAAAATATTAGAATCTATTTGAGAATATCTTTCCAACGAATCCGAGAAATCAAAATTTCATAGCGGAAATTAAAAATTTTGTCCAGTTGAAATTTCAGAATAGTCGCTATGCAATTCTGGCCCTTAAAAATAGCAATTTTGCAAACGACCTCAATTTTTCGATGAAACCAATTTTGTTGGATCCGTGATGTCAAATTATTGCTAGATTCCAAAATTCGTAATTTTTCGAATCAATATGTGAGCATGGCAAAGTAAAACGGGTTTGACTAGTTTCAGTTGATTTTAATCGACTGGAAAATGGCCATTTTTCAAACGGTCTCAGAATTCAACGAAATTAGTTTTGTTAGGACCGTATCGTCAATACAAAGCTAGAAATATTTTTTCGAGAATTTTTAGAGACTGTATGTGGCCCGGTAAATTGAAATGTGTGTTTAAATTGAATATATAAAGATTTATATTTTAATTTGAATGGAAACTGATTGTAACGAGCGAATTATCATACGAAACATATCCCATTGGTTCGAAATGGGGGTAATTAGCTAGGGGCGATAGTCGTTGGGTGCGATTTGGGATTCGAATGAAAAGTCAACTTTCAAAGGAATTAAATAAATAAATATATATATATTATAACCCTCACCCTCTCTCTTCTAATAACGGTCAACGCAAAAAAAAAAAAAAAAAACGCGATCGAACTCTCGTTCCCTGGCCGAGCCGCCAGCGACGGCGACCCTGCCCCCCTCTCCGGCAACCGATGGCGGCCCTCCCCTCCTCCTCGCGATGGAGCTCCTTTCCCCCTTCTACCCTTCAACTCGTTAGTACCCTAATCCCAACCCGACAGAAAACTGACACTACAACCGCCATCACCCGACAGTGGCCCCCGCCGCCGGTCCTCCCACCTCCGCCGCGGCTATCCCGACTTCGACGCTCGCGTGAGGATCCCCCCTGCGATGAAAACGAGGTAAATAACTTTAAAACTTATTTTCATTTTTATATAAATTTATATAGTTATTAAAACTGATTTTATTTGCTTATAAAAACTGATTTTATATAGTTATTAAAACTGATTTTATTTACTTGTAAAAAGATTTGATTTTTAGTAAATAAAGAAATGATGTTTATTTATAGTTGTAGATAATAAAAATATAATTTTTATATAAGCATGAAGTCAAAAATATAATTTTATATATGTAGGATAATAAAAATTCAATTTTTTTTATATATGAAGTGGAAATAAAAATATGATTTTTATGTACATGTAGTGATAATAAAATGTGATTTTTAATATGAACAGCGTGAGAAGGAGGCGTTGGAATTTCGAACAAATTCGAACCTTTCAGAATTAAAGACTGGAGGAGTGGATCCCAAAGGTGAGAACTCCTCACTTTTATTTTAATTTCTAGTTTGAAATATATACTAGGATGCAGACGGTGCTTAGCAGCACCCGACACCCGTCGTCCACAGACCATAAATGACTTTGTTTGGTTGATGTGTTGTGAAAAATGATTGTGTGTAGTGTATTGAATAAATATTTTATAGTTAAAAATATATATATTCATGTGTTGAAATAAAATATATATTCATGTATTGAAAAAAATATATATATTCATGTGTTGAAATAAATATATGTTCATGTGTTAAAATAAAATATATATTGATGTGTTGAAATAAAATATATATTCATGTGTTGAAATAAAATATATATTCATGTGTTGAAATAAAAATTATATTCATGTGTTGAAGTAAAATAAATATTCATTTACAAATTGAACAATTTGTTTATATACACCGATTTGACTGATTTGGATTGGGACGATAAATTTTACACATCGCCCAACTGCACAAATAAAACTTGTGTTTGATTGTTTGAAAACCCCATACGGGTGTTGGGATAAAATTGGTCATACACTAATCCTTATGCATTTGTGTTAATTATTTATATTTAATGCTTATGCATTTGTGTGGTGCACTCTGGATGATGGTTGATGATTTATCGTTGCTATTATATGCATGTGTTGTAGGGAATCCATATAATTAACGTTATATGGTAATTGATTGGGCCTCATTCCAATTTGGAAAATAAGGAATATTATAGAAAAAAATTCATGTGTTGAATAAAATAAATTCATGTGTTGAATAGAAATAAATTCATGTGTTGAATAGAAATAAAGATTCATGTGTAGAATAAAGTAAATTCATGTGTTGAATAGAAATAAATTCATGTGTTGAATAGAAATACAAATTCATGTGTTGAATAGAAATAAATTCATGTGTTGAATAGAAATAAATTCATGTGTTGAATAATATAAATTCATGTGTTGAATAGAATAAAAATTCATGTGTTGAATAGAATAAATATTCATGTGTTCAATAGAATAAACAATCAAGTGTTGAATAAAAGCCGTGTTGATTAGATTTACGCCATTTTGACGTGAACGATATTTATATCGATTTTATTCATTTTTATAATGAATATAGAAAAGGAAGTGATTTCAAAATATATTGTTTTGAAAATATTATCATTTATATTAATTATATGGAATATTCAATTTTGATTAGAAATTGAATATAAAGTTGAAATCGTTTTGAAAACGAATTTAAAACGATTTATAAAATACGTTTTAAAAGGAAATCGACGAAATATATAATACATATATTATATATATAGAATGGCCTGAATAGAATGCGCCGCGTCGCGGTAGTTCGCGAATTTTTACCATTGACTTCGAATGGATATTATGGGAGATCCGACCGTCGGATTCTCCTAAAACCGGAACCGTTGGGTTCGTATCGAAAAGAGCTTTCTAAATAATATTAGAGATTTGAAATCTAATGGTTGGATTTGGAATTATGTCCAAATCAAATTTGGAAAAGGTCATTGTAAGTGCAGTTCGATGGCCGTTGATAAAATTATTAAAAACAGTAATAATTTGTGTAAAATTATAAGAAATGATTTGGGAAGAATTATGATGAAAAATTCCAAATTTGAAAAGATAAAAATAGATTTTTATCGAAATGAACTAGTTTTGAACTAGACTAATAATTTTTTTAAGTAAATAAATTGGATTTGAAAGGGTTTTAAAAGTAACCAGAAGTTTCAATAATTGAATTAGAATGGAATGTGATTGTAAAGACCCGTAACTTCCCCGGTAAGGAAAGCGCGAATAGTTCGAGAACACGCCACAAAATAGAACGCAGACGGAAGAACATTTCATTGTATATTACAACAATACCATCAGATTACAAGAATATGCAGAGTATGAATGAATAAATATTATACAGAAAATGAGACGACCCGAACTTCCCCGTGAAGGAAAGCACGGATAGAATTGAGGACAAGACAAAATAGAACGCATACAGAAGAACATTTCATTGTTATTACAACAATTCCATCAGATACAAGAATATACAGAGTATAAATGAATAAATTACATTCGACAAATATCAGAAATTTAAATAAATTACATAGCAGCGGAAAAATAATATAAAACACAACTGAAAGTGATACAAGGATACAGAGCTTTCCGAGCATCGTTCCAGCTGTAAATCAGGATCCTGTGAATATAAATCTGCAAAACCAAAACTACTAGCTGCCCGTGTGGAAAATAGGGGCACCCAGAGTTTAGGTTAAAACAATAAACTCCAGGTCAGTCATGTGACTGGTGTGAGAACTGAAACAGTTATTTAAAACTTTACTTTAAAGGATAATAATTCAAGGGACCACGCCGTATAGCACGGAACGGGTTTCCTCCCAAGAATACTAGTGCATATAACAAAACAACGCAATGCTTTTTGGAAAAATGAAGCTATTATAAGACCCATGTCCCATCACACAATGCAACGCAAGCCGGAGGATAGGGTTTTCCCTTATAATAGCCAAATAATGCTTGATACGTTTAAACAAATCATTTGATACTATTATAGGTGTATAGTGTCAAAACAATTTCAATCATAAATATCAATCATAGACGGCATTAATGTCCCATACCACTATGTCGCCATACTAGGTTCTACAAATAAAACCAAAGCACACGTATTGGAAATTGGATTCCAACATGAGCCGAGGCAAGGGGCAAACTCCTCTCCGCGTTCGAGACACTCTAGCAAATGTCCCAGGACCCCACTCTGATCCTTGGATCTTCAGGGCCGGTCCTCTCTTACTTTTGAGGATTAGTTATTCCTGAGCACACGTTTCCCGGTCCTTACAGACCTATATCCAAGGCGCCTCGTATCCAACAACCACACAGGTGAAAAGTATATAAATGTCAGGGCTGGTAGGTCACTGACACCACCCTAGCTAGATAGAAACGTCGTGCTCTCCCTGCAGTCACTATCCCGTTTTTGACTCATACGGAGGTGTGAGGCTCGCGAATTCACGTTATACACAAAGCTACGCCACACAGGCCGTGCTTTGATCATCAACCACAAGACTTTGCTTTTCAACAGAAGCCTTGATCAATTGCCACTTACGCGTGCCACACTGGCAATTCACTCCATGCGACTGATGTCCATCGATATACAACCTCTGAGCTCGTACGTCTCAGAGAAGGGCGTTAAGCAAGAGAATAAATTCTCCGCCGCCAAACAGATGTATATTTAATAGAGATCAATCAACACAGAATAAAATCCAATGTCAGACACACAATCCATTTACAAGTTCGCTCTGGGTCTGAACGAAACCGGAGGCACTTTCCTCGCATATCCATCCATCTCCAAGTACGTCTGGACGATCACCAACTGTTTCCCTCATCTTGGTTGTACAGCCCAATCGAGATCATCAGTAATCACCCAAACGATGTGAAGATTTCCGGTCTTCAACCACCGTCTTCATCTTCGACATCTCGTCGAATCGGTTATTCAGAATGGGTATAACCCGACCTTTCTAAATAACCCACGTATATCATAAACAAATGTTACACAAACACAAGAAACGCCTCATTCCAATTCAGAATATCCTTTTATTCACAAAATCACATTTTTAGGGAAATGTTCCCATTAATTTTATCCAAGATAAATTCTTCTAAATTTATCCTATAATCTTCCTTTGGATATCATTTCAAACCATTTTATGGTTTTCCAAACTAGTCGGGATTAGCGAACCACACCGAAGTAATTATTTATTTTATTTCCCAGTCCCAACCTATATATTCCATGGAGCGAAACTGGTGATACTCCATTCCTAACACCACGGTGTTTTCGGTAAAATTAATTACCATTCCACATTCAAATCTAATTAAAGATTTAACTATCGCTTTGGAGCAAAACTGGTGATACTCCACTCTCGATCACTTTCCGGATTTGATAATTTAAATTATCAATTCACATTTTAATCTAATTAAAGATTCATTAAAACTGCACTTAGTTTTAATCTTTTCAAAAATCGATATCTTGCCTTTAACTGGGTTAAAGAACCAATGTCCTCTAAAACACGATTCACGATAAACCCAAATCACATTTGATATTAAATACAAGGCTCTGAATAGAAAATATATCGGCTTATATTCAATATCAAATTCTGAAACCAACATATATCATATTGGAAATAGCGATATAAAATATATCTTTCAAATTCCCATAACAATATCTGTATAGTCACGAAATCCAACATCGAAATATTCCGAGGATAATTTCGATTCAACTCCAGTCCAATCCACGAATTGGGAATATTGATTATTTTTAAAATCACTTTCAAATTCAATTTATTTATTTCAAAAATAAATTGATTTTAATTCTAGTTCAAAACTAGTTTATTTCAATAAAAATCTATTTTTATCTTTACAAATATGGAATTTTTCCAGCTCAATTCTTTCCAATCCATATATTATGATTTTACACAAATTATCAATATTTTTAATAATTTTATCAAGGCCCGTACAGTCGATTTCCAACAACGGCCATCGAACTGCACTTACAGCGACCTTTTCTAAATTTGATTTGGACATAATTCCAAATCCAACCGTTAGATTTCAAATTTCTAATATTCAATGGAAAGCTCTTTTCGACACGAACCCAACGGTTCCGGTTTAGGAGAATCCGACGGTCGGATCTCCCGCAACGTCAATTCGAAGTTAATGGTCGAAATTCGCGAACTGCCGCGGCACGGCGCGTTCTATTCTGGCCATTATATATATAATATATAGATATATTATATATATCTCATCGATTTCCTTTTTAAAACGTATTTTATAAATCGTTTTAAATTCGTTTTCAAAACCATTTCAACTTCGTCTTCAATTTCAAATCGATTTGATTTCAATTCGATTCGAATTCATCCCAATTTTATTTAATTCGAATTCAAATTCACTTTCTATTCAATTCGAATCGAATTCATTTTATATTCGATTCAAATTCATTTCAAATTGATTCAATAAAATTTCAATTTGAATTTTAATCTAATTTAATTTGAATTTCATTTCAAAATATTAAATTTTGAAATCACTTTTCAATATTCATTATAAAATGAATAAAATCGATATAAATATCGTTCGCGTCAAAATAACGCTTCTCTAATCAACACGGCTTTATATTTTTTAAAAACTTCTTTATTCTATTCAACAAATGAATATATATTCTATTCAACACATGAATCTATATTTCTTTCTACACACGACTATTTTTGTTATGTAAAATATTTTATAAAACTATGGTATCTATCGTTTGATTTTTAATTAGACTTCAACCGTAAAGTAGTTCTAATTTTAAATATGATAAAGATGTGAATTTTGTTATTAAAATATTTTACTCAACACAAATATTTTCAACTCAGGAACATCGTCAACACATGACTATTTTCATATTCAACACATGGATTTTCTTTTATAATATTTATTATTTTCCCGATTGGAATGAGGCCCAATCAATCACCATATAATGTTAATTATATGGATTCCATACCACACATGTATATAATAGCATTGAAAAATAATCAACCATCAACCAAAGTGCACTACACTGTATAAGCATCAAATATAGATATCTAACGCTTATAACAGCCTGTCAATCAATCGATCGACATATTTAATCAATCAGGATGAGTGAACTTCAAATTTCATCCCAACACCCGTGTGGGGTTTCAAACAATCAAACACAGATTTTAGTTGTGCAGTTGGGCGATGTGTAAAATTTATCGACCCAATCGATATCAGTCAAATCAATGTATATAAACAAATCGGCCGATTTGTTTATAAATATTTATTTATTCACTTTCACGTTAAAAATTATATTTTTAGCGATAATATATTTTATTCAAAATATGAATATTCTATTCGGTTCATTTATACAATAAAAATGATATTTTTATTTTTCTAACATATTTTAGAAAATTTCGGCGGCATGACGGCACGATACTAGAAATGGGACGAGGCCTAGCCTTATCCCCGGTCTAGTGAAGGCCCACACCATTCACACATCAATGAAATCCATTCAATTCACCAAATAATTCAATTCAAACCAAATAATCTAACCAACTACACAACCAAACAATTTAACAAACAAGCCATCCATGGTCTGTGGATGACGGGTGTCGGGTGCTACTAAACACCGTCTACATCCTAGTATATATATATATATATAACTAGAGAAAGAAATTGAAGAGTGAGAAGTTCTCACCAATAGCTATCCAACTTCACGACACTGCTTTTATAGAAATCTTCATCGTTATCGCATCTTTGTCATCTTCGTTGCCCGTAGCCACTACATATATAAAAATCACATTTTTATTTGTTCACTTTCAATTTAAAAATCATATTTTTATAATCACTTCATATATTTAAAAATCGAATTTTTACTATGTTATTCAATATATAAAAATCGAATTTTTACTTTGCTATTCAATATATTAAAATCGAATTTTTACTTTGCTATTCAATATATAAAAATCGAATTTTTTACTTTGCTATTCAATATATAAAAATCGAATTTTTATAATCACGCTATATGGATAAAAATTCTATTTTTACATCGCTACTATATAGATAAAAATTATATTTTTACATCGTTATCGTCTATATAAAGATCTCGCCTTTTCAACTATAAAGATTTCTCCTTTTCAAATATAAAGACTTCATCCTTTCAAAAATATGGATTTCGCTTTTATTTCCTCACTATAAAAACCACCTCTTTATTTCTATGTATATATAATAAAAATCAGATTTTTATTTCGCTACATATACAAAGATGATATTTTTACTATCTTACCTATATAAAAATTATATTTTTCTCGAAGTAAAAAATCATATTTTTACTTCACTACATAGACAAAAATCATATTTTTACATCTTCTACATAGTAAAGATTATATTTTTAATACTTTAAAAATATAAAAATCATATTTTTATTACTTTAAAAATATAAAGATCATATTTTTAACTTTCCTATATTATAAAAACTATATTCTTGTCATATTTAAAAATCAAATCTTTATGATATTAAAATCATATCTTTCTATTTCTAAAATCAAATCTTTTCATAAAGGAAAATCAAATCCTTTTATAATATAAAAAATGTAATCTCTTTAATCGCTAATTATACACAAAACTGAATTTAAAAACTAATTACATAGGAAACACATAAATAAATTAAATTAAAACTGATTTACTAAATTAAAAATCACCTTTTTCTTCGCAAAATGGAATCGCTGGTCAAGGGGAGATAAGGAGCGGAGGGCGGAGGCAGGCTTCAGGCGGCAGGCGGAGGGGTCTTCATGTGGCGGATCCGGGAAGGGGGTGGCGCGGTGAGGCTGGCGTCGGGGTTTGGGGCCACGGTTTTCAATTAGGAGGGCGAGGGAGAGAGAAGAGAGAGAGGGGCGATCGGGGGAGGCGCCTGAGGTGGAGCTCGGCGGTGGGCGACGTCGCGCCCCAGGCGGCGGTGACTGCGATTCGTTTTTTTTTCTTTTTTTTCTTCTGCTTTGAAATCAATTTTTGAAAGGGGGGGGGGCAGAGTGACTTAAGGAGGAGTGAGAGAGAATTTTAATTTTTTAATTATTTTATTTACTAAAAGTTGACTTTTACATACGACCTCTAAACGAGGCCCACCACCTGTCGTCCATAGCGTTTTACCCCTATTCCGTACACAATGGGATATGTATCGCAAGCTGATTCGATCGTTTCGATCAGTTTCCGTTGAATTTACATTTAAATCATTATATTGAATTTTAAACGTACATTTCAAATTACCGGGGTCACATACTAACTCTATAAATCCCATAAAAATATTTTCTAGCTTCGTATTGACGATACGGTCCTAACAAAACTAGTTTCGTCGAATTCCGAGACCGTTGGAAAAATGGCCAATTTCCAGTTGATTAAAATCAACTGAAACTGGTCAAACGCGTTTTCCTATGCCACGCTCACATATTGAATCGAAAAATTATGAAATTTGGAACCTAGCAACAACTTTACATCCCGGATCCAACAAAAGTGGTTTCGTCTAAATCCGAGGTCGTTTGCAAAATTCCCATTTTTAAGGGCCTGAATTCCATAGCGACTATTCAGAATTTTCAATTGGACATATTTTTTGATTCCCGCTATGAAATCTTGATTTGTCGGATTCGTTGGAAAGATATTATCAAATAGATTCTATTATTTTTTGTTTCACTAAAATCCAGATTGTTTTGCACCCGCTACATTCAATGGAAGTTTGAAATCGAATTATCGAACTACCGCGCCATTTTCAATTCTATTTATAATTATATATAAATATTTATATTCTAACGATGACGTATATAATATATACGTCGAATTCTATTCAAAATAAATTTTCCCGTCGATATTATTTAAAATAATCCATTTTAAATATTCAAAATTCGCTAAAATTGCCAAAATAAAAAATTTAAACTGGCTCAGATTTTCGGGTTGTTACAGAAAATATCAGAGATTACAATACATTACATAGAAGCGGAAAATAATACAATACACAACTAGAAGGAGATATACAGACACAAAGCTTTTCGGATATCATTCCAGCTGTAAACCAGGATCCTGGGAATATAAATCCGCAAAACCAAAACTACTAGCTGCCCGTGTCAAAATAAGGGCACCCAGAGTTTAGGTTAAAACAATATACTCCAGGTCAGTCATGGGACTGGTGTGAGAACTAAAGCAGTTATTAATCTTTATTTTTAAAGTTAGGTAAATCAAGGGACCACGCCGCATAACACGGAACGGGTTTCCTCCCAAGAATACCAGTGCATATAACAAACAGCGCAATGCTAAATAAAGAAAAATGAAGCTATTATAAGACCCATGTCCTATCACACAATGCAACGCAAGCCGGGGGATAGGGTTTTCCCTTATAATAGCCAAACATGCTTAGTACGTTTAAAACAAATCAATTGGTACTATAATAAGTGCATAGTGCATAAACAATTTCAAATCATAAGTATCAATCATATACGGCATGGGTACCATATATCATGTCGCCATACTAGGCTCTACAATTAAAATCGCAAATGCCACGTATTTGGAAATTGGATTTCCATATATGAACCGAGGCAAAAGATAGTCCTCTACAAATTCGAGACTCTCTAGCCCGTGTCTCAGGATCAGAGCTCGAGTGACCCTTAGGAGCCACAGGGCCGATCCACCGATGTGGATTAAAATTCCTGAACACTACGCTTCCCCACCCTTTGGGGTGTCAATGAGTCCAATGACTCCATCGGTCCCAGATCGACCTATATATCCGAGGCGCCTCGCAACAGCAACAACCACACAGGTGAAAATAATATAAATGTCAGGGCTGGTAGGTCACTGACACCACCCTAGCTAGAAAGAAACGCATGCCCTCCCTGGATCCTTCTCCCGTTTTTAGTTCACAACCGGGGTGTGAGGTTCGCGAATCAACGTTACACAAAGCTACGCCACACAGGCCTTGCTTTGATCATCATCCACAAGACTTTGCCTTTCAACAGAAGCCTTGATCAATTTCCACTTAGGCATGCCACACAGGCAATTCACTCCATGCGATTGATATCCATCAATATATAACCCCTGAGCTCGTACGTCTCAGAGAAGGGCGTTAAGCAAGAGAATAAATTCTCCGCCGCCAAACAGATATATATTTAATAGAAATCAATCACACAGACTAAAATCCAATGTCAGACACACAGTCCATTTACAAGTTCGTTCTGGGTCTGAACGAAACCGGAGGCACCTAGTACCCCGCATATCCATCGATCTCCAAGTACGTCGGGACGATCACTAACTGTTTCCATCTTCTTGGGTGTACAGCCCAATCAAGATCATCAGTAATCACCCAAACAACGTGAAGACTTCCGGTCTTCGACCACCGTCTTCATCTTCGACACCACGTCGAATTAGTTATTCAGAATGGGATAATCCCGGTCTTCCCGAATAACTCACGTATATTTTAAATAAGGGTTACACAAACACAACCTACGCCTCATTCCAATTCAGAATATTCTTTTATTCAAATATTCTTATACTTTGGGAAAGGTTCCCATTAATTTTATCAAAGATAAATTCTTTAAATTTATTCTTTAATCTTCTTTGAATATCAATTCAAACTAGTCGGGATTAGCGAACCACACCGAAGTAATCATTTATTTTATTTTCCCAATCCCAACCTATTCATCCCATGAAGTAAAACTGGTAATACTTCATATCTAACACCACGGTGTTATCGGTAAATTCAATTACCATTTCACGTTCAAATCTAATTAAAGATTTAACTATCGCCTGGAGCAAAACTGGTGATACTCCATTCTCGATCTTTTCAATCTAATTAAAGATTCATTAAAACTCCACTTAGTTTTAGTCTTTAACTGGGTTAAAGAATCAGTGTCATTTAAAACACTGTTCACGATAAACCCAAAATCACATTCCATTAATTATCGGGTTAAAGAACGAGTGTTATTTAAAACACTGTCCACGATAAACCCAAAAATCAATATCAATTCAATTAAATATTATTTAATTGGTACACTTCATTAAATCTAAATAAAAAGATTTAATCTTTTCTCAACTAGGTTCAAGAGCAGTGTTAATGAAGACACCATTTACGACAAACCCAAATCCCATTTAATATTAAATACAAGGCTCTGAATAGAAAATATATCGGCTTATATTCAATATCAAATTCTACGACCAACAAATATCGTATTGGAAATAACGATGTATATATCTTTCAAATTTCCATAACAACATCTGTATGATCACGAAATCCAACATCGAAATATTCCAATGACAATTTCGATTCAAATCCATTCCAATTCAATTATTGGAAATTCTGGTTATATTTCAAAACCATTTCAAACTCACTTTATTTATTTTAAAAATAAATAAATTACTATTCTAGTTCAAAACTAATTCACTTCGATAAAAATCTATTTTTATCTTTTCAAATATGGAGTTTTTCATCCCAAATTTTCCCAAATCATTTTTTTATGATTTTACACAAATTATTGATATTTTTAATAATTTTATCAAGGCCCGTACAGTCGATTTCCATCAACGGCCATCGAACTGCACTTACAGCGACCTTTTTCAAATTTGATTTGGACATAATTCCAAATCCAACCGTTAGATTTCGAATTTCTAATATTCGTTAGAAAGCTCTTTTCGATACGAACCCGACGGTTCCAGTTTTAGGAGAATCCGACGGACGGATCTCCCGTTATATCCGTTCGAAGTCAATGGTCGAAATTCGCGAACTGCCACGGCACGGCGCGTTCTATTCAGGCCATTATATTATATATATAATATATATAATATATACTTCGTCGATTTCCTTTTAAAACGTATTATATAAATCGTTTTAAATTCATTTTCAAAACGGTTTCAACTTCATATTCAATTTCAAATCAAAATTGAATATTCCAATATAAATTCATTTTAAATTCATTTCAAATCGATTTCAATTCAAATTGATTTCTAATTCAATTTCAGTTCGTTTTCAATTCAATTTCAATTCGAATTCATTTCTGGTCAATTTCAATACGAATTCATTTCTATTCAATTTCAATTCGAATTCATTTATATTCAATTTCAATTCGAATTCATTTCTATTCAATTTCAATTCGAATTCATTTCTATTCAATTTCAATTCGAATTCATTTATATTCAATTTCAATTCGAATTCATTTCTATTCAATTTCAATTCGAATTCTAATTCTTTTCAAAATATCAGATTTTGGAATCACTTTCGATATTCATTATAAAATGAATACAATCGATATAAATGTCGTTCACGTCAAAATGGCGTCCATCTAATTAATACGGCTTCATATATTTCTATTTTCAAATATTCTATTTCAAATATTTCTATTTCAAATATTTCTTTTTCAAATATGGAATGAGGCCCAATCAATTACCATATAATGTTAATTATATGGATTTTCTACAACACATGTATACAATAACAACGATGAATAATCAACCATTATCCAAAGTGCATTCTACACTGTATAATCATCGAATATAAATATTTAACGCTTATAACAGTCTGTCAATCAATCGATCGACATACAACTAATTATTGGGATTAGTATATGTCATATATCATCCCAATACCCGTGTGGGGTTTCAAACAATCAAACACAGATTTTATTTGTGAAGTTGGGCGATGTGTAAAATTTATCGACCCAATCAATATCAGTCAAATGTGTGTATATAAACAAATCATCCGATTTGTTTATTTTTATTTCATTTCATATATCCGTTAAAAATTCTATTTTTAACTATAAAATATTTTCAACTATATAAATATTTTATTTCATTTCACATCACATCACACAATCAACTACACATCAAAATCAAACAACCAAGCATACAAGCCGTCCATGGTCTGTGGACGACGGGTATCGGGTGCTACTAAACACCGTCTGCATCCTAGTATATATTTTATCTAGAAAAATAAAATTAAAAGGTGAGAAGTTCTCACTGAATTGCTAATCCAATCCCACGACTCTTCTTATGTAAAAAATCTTCACCTTTTCGCCTTTTGTCACTTTCTTTGCCCGTATTCACTACATATATAAAAAATCACATTTTTATATTCTTGCTATGTATATAAAAATCATATTTTTACTTCGCTATTCAATATATAAAAATCGAATTTTTACTTTGCTATTCAATATATAAAAATCGAATTTTTACTTCGCTATTCAATATATAAAAATCGAATTTTTATTTTGCTATCCAATATATAAAAATCAAATTTTTATATTTCACATATGAAAAAAAAATCATATTTTTATTATTCCTATGATATAAAAATTATATTTTTATTATCCCTACTATATAAAAATTATATTTTTATTCTTACAAAAATTCTATCTATATTCCTATGAAAATTCTACTTTATTCATCATATGAATTCCCATTTTATTAACATAGAAATCATGAAAATAAATAAACAAAACTATATAAAAAAACAAAAAAGAAAGAAAAAGACACTTACAGGTTTTAGCGAGAGGGAGGGGGGTGCGGATCTTCGAGGCAGGCGGAGGAGTGTCGGTGAACGGAGGTGGAGGCCATCGCGGTGGGGTGTTTGGTGAAGGGCGCGGTTGGTTGAAAGGCAGTGGAAAGGGGGCAGCGAGGTCAGGATGGGTAAGGAGAGAGGCGCGAGAGGGAGAAGGGGATAGGGGAACGAGGAGGAGGGGGCGGTGGGGGGACCGCACCTCGGCGGCGGCACGTCGGAGGAAGAAAGTGGCGGAGGTGCGACGTGGAAAGGGGGAAGGAGCGGATGAACTTCGACGGGTTTTTTTTGCTGAATGAAATGGATCGGGCAAGGGAGGGGAGAGATAAAAGGGGAATTTAATTATTTATTTAATTTATTTTTCTATATAAAGTTGACTTTTTATTCGAAATCGAAACGAGACCCAACGACTGTCATCCCTAGCATTTTACCCCCATTCCGAACACAATGGGATATGTATCGCAAGCCAATTCGACCGTTATGAACAGTTTTCGTCAAAATCAACATATAACTCTATATATTGAATTTGAACGCGCATTTCATTTTACCGGGGTCACATACTAACTCTATAAATCCCAGAAAAATATTTTCTAACTTCGTATTGACGATACGGACCTAACAAAACTAGTTTCGTCGAATTCTGAGACCATTGAAAAATGGCCATTTTCCAGTCGATTAAAATCAACTGAAACTGGTCAAACGCGTTTTCCTTTGCCACGCTCACATATTGATTCAAAAAATTACAAAATTTGAAACATAGCAATAATTTGACATCACGGACCCAACAAAAGTTTTTTCGTCGAAATCCGAGGTCGTTTGCAAAAATTCCATTTTTAAGGGCCTGAATTCCATAGCGACTATTCAGAATTTTCAACTGGACCTATCTTTTTATCCCCGCTATGAAATTTTGATTTTTCGGATTCGTTGGAAAGATATTATCAATTAGATTCAAATATTTTTGGTTTCACTAATATCCGGTTTATTTTGTACCCGGTATGTTCAATTGAAGTTTGAAATCGAATTATCGAACTACCGCGCCATTTTCAATTCCTTTTTATATATATAAATAAATATTTATATTCTAACGACGATTCAAATAATTATATACGTCCGAATTCTATTCAAAATAAATTTCTCATCGTTTTTTATTTAAAATAATTCATTTTAAATAATTAAAATTCCCTAAAATTGCCAAAATAAAATTTTTAAATTGACCCAGATTTCCGGGTTATTACAATCTCCCCCACTTAAAACTTTTCGTCCCCGAAAAGGAGCGAAGCCGAAAGTTGTTTAGCAAATCAACTCAACTTTCATTATTTTCACTACGGCTTAAGTTCTTCAACTTTTCGGTTTCTAAGAACTTTTCAAATTTTTCAAAAATTTGGCTGACACCCTAAATTTTCAAAAAATTTCGCCATAACCTCCCCTGCACCGGGAGCACGGGAAAATCCCGAAATTGCCATACATGCCTTCTGATCTCAAAAAGAAAAAGAAAAAGCCAAGCGGCTAGCCAATCGGCTCATAAAATCATCATCACCCAAACAAAACAGTAAATTATAGTAAACATGTACCTATTTGTCGGGCAAACAAATTTTATTCTCTGCTCTAGCCTTCTTGCTATGACCTGTTCTGTGTAAGTACATGTATATGCAAGCAAATGCGACCAATTTTCAATACAATTCAATATTTGGTACAATTAGGCGTAATGGTTCAAAATTATCAAACAAATAAACAAACAACACAAACATCAATCAATTAGTGGATTAACGTTTCTAATTCATAATTTTGATACATATACATATACAAAAAATCATGTTTTTGATGCCAATTCACAAGATAAGCCCTATCTAATTTCGGTTCTCACACCAGTCTAATGGAAATATAGAAATCTCACTTTCGAAACACGAAAATAAATACTGGCGATGGTGCCCCATCACCAGAATTATCCCCGGGCACTAGAGTGTGATTCTATAACTATCCAGTATATTAAAACTTCGAATACACGTTTGCAAGACGCATATGCAAAATCTTTATATATCGGATTGTCCAAATCAATTTAAAATAAATAATCAAATACGAATAATTGATTTAAATTTTCAAAACAAAAATCGTTTTCATTTTTTAAAAATATACTCTTCACACTCGTTCTAGGATACTACTGATCCCATCTCTAACGAGTCATTCCCATTGGATATTACTAATCCAGTTTCTGATGAATTCTTTCGTATGGTTCTAATGTGTCTTGTTCTCTGAGCTTTGTAAACCAAAGCTCTGATACCACCTGTAAAGACCCATAACTTCCCCGGTAAGGAAAGCGCGGATAGTTCGAGAACACGCCACAAAATAGAACACAGACGGAAGAACATTTCATTGTATATTACAACAATACCATCAGATTACAAGAATATGCAGAGTATGAATGAATAAATATTACACAGAAAATATCAGAGATTACAATACATTACATAGCAGCAGAAAATAATACAATACAAAACTAGAAGGAGATATATGGATACAAAGCTTTCCGGTTATCATTCCAGCTGTAAACCAGGATCCTGTGAATATAAATCTGCAAAACCAAAACTACTAGCTGCCCGTGTCAAAATAAGGGCACCCAGAGTTTAGGTTAAAACAATAAACTCCAGGTCAGTCATGGGACTGGTATGAGAACTAAACCAGTTATTAATCTTTATTTTTAAAGTTAGGTAAATCAAGGGACCACGCCGCATAACACGGAACGGGTTTCCTCCCGAGAATACCAGTGCATATAACAAACAACCCAATGCTAAATAAAGAAAAATGAAGCTATTATAAGACCCAGGTCCTATCACACAATGCAACGCAAGCCAGGGGATAGGGTTTTCCCTTATAATAAACAAACTTGCTTAGTATGTTTAAAACAAATCATTTGGTACTATAATAAGTGCATAGTGCATAAACAATTTCAAATCATAAGTATCAATCATAGACGACATGGGTACCATATATCATGTCGCCATACTAGGCTCTACAATTAAAATCGCAAATGTCACGTATTTGGAAATTGGATTTCCATCCATGAACCGAGGCAAAAGATAGTCCTCTACCGAATTCGAGACTCTCTAGCCCGTGTCTCAGGATCAGAGCTCGAGTGACCCTAATGAGCCACAGGGCCAGTCCACCGATGTGGATTAAAATTCCTGAACACTGCGATTCCCCACCCTTTGGGGTGTCAATGAGTCCAATGACTCCATCAGTCCCGGATCGACCGATATATCCGAGGCGCCTCGCAACAGCAACAACCACACAGGTGAAAATAATATAAATGTCAGGGCTGGTAGGTCACTGACACCACCCGAGCTAGAAAGAAACGCATGCCCTCCCTGGATCCTTCTCCCGTTTTTAGTTCACAACCGGGGTGTGAGGCTCGCAAATCAACGTTACACAAAGCTATGCCACACAGACCTTGCTTTGATCATCATCCACAAGACTTTGCCTTTCAACAGAAGCCTTGATCAATTGCCACTTAGGCATGCCACACAGGCAATTCACTCCATGCGATTGATATCCATCAATATATAACCCCTGAGCTCGTACGTCTCAGAGAAGGGCGTTAAGCAAGAGAATAAATTCTCCGCCGCCAAACAGATATATATTTAATAGAAATCAATCACACAGACTAAAATCCAATGTTAGACACACAGTCCATTTACAAGTTCGTTCTGGGTCTGAACGAAACCGGAGGCACCTAGTACCCCGCATATCCATCGATATCCAAGTACATCTGGACGATCACTAACTGTTTCCATCTTCTTGGGTGTACGGCCCATTCAAGATCATCAGTAATCACCCAAACAACGTGAAGACTTCCGGTCTTCGACCACCGTCTTCTTCTTCGACACCACGTCGAATTAGTTATTTAGAATGGGATAAACCCGGTCTTCCCGAATAACTCGCGTATATTTTAAATAAGGGTTACACAAACACAAACTACGCCTCATTCCAATTCAGAATATTCTTTTATTCAAATATTCTTATACTTTGGGAAAGGTTCCCATTAATTTTATCAAAGATAAATTCTTTAAATTTATTCTTTAATCTTCTTTGAATATCAATTCAAACTAGTCGGGATTAGCGAACCACACCGAAGTAATCATTTATTTTATTTTCCCTATCCCAACCTATTCATCCCATGAAGTAAAACTGGTAATACTTCATATCTAACAACACGGTGTTATCGGTAAATTCAATTACCATTTCACGTTCAAATCTAATTAAAGATTTAACTATCGCCTGGAGCAAAACTGGTGATACTCCATTCTCGATCTTTTCAATCTAATTAAAGATTCATTAAAACTCCACTTAGTTTTAATCTTTAACTGGGTTAAAGAATCAGTGTCATTTAAAACACTGTTCACGATAAACCCAACATCACATTCCATTAATTATCGGGTTAAAGAACGAGTGTTATTTAAAACACTGTCCACGATAAACCCAAAAATCCATATCAATTCAATTAAATATTATTTAATTGGTACACTTCATTAAATCTAAATAAAAAGATTTAATCTTTTCTCAACTGGGTTCAAGAGCAGTGTTAATGAAGACACCATTCACGACAAACCCAAATCCCATTTGATATTAAATACGAGGCTCTGAATAGAAAATATATCGGCTTATATTCAATATCAAATTCTATGACCAACAAATATCGTATTGGAAATAACGATGTATATATCTATATCTTTCAAATTTCCATAACAACATCTGTATGATCACGAAATCCAACATCGAAATATTCCAAAGACAATTTCGATTCAAATCCATTCCAATTCAATTATTGGAAATTCTGGTTATATTTCAAAACCATTTCAAACTCACTTTATTTATTTTAAAAATAAATAAATTACTATTCTAGTTCAAAACTACTTCACCTCGATAAAAATCTATTTTTATCTTTTCAAATATGGAGTTTTTCATCCCAAATTTTCCCAAATCATTTCTTATGATTTTACACAAATTATTGATATTTTTAATAATTTTATCAAGGCCCGTACAGTCGATTTCCATCAACGGCCATCGAACTGCACTTACAGCGACCTTTTTCAAATTTGATTTGGACATAATTCCAAATCCAACCGTTAGATTTCTAATTTCTAATATTCGTTAGAAAGCTCTTTTCGATACGAACCCAACGGTTCCGGTTTTAGGAGAATCCGACGGTCGGATCTCCCGTAGTATCCGTTCGAAGTCAATGGTTTCAACTTCATATTCAATTTCAAATCAAAATTGAATATTCCAATATGAATTCGTTTTAAATTCATTTCAAATCGATTTCAATTCAAATTGATTTCTAATTCAATTTCAGTTCGTTTTCAATTCAATTCAATTTCAATTCGAATTCATTTCTGGTCAATTTCAATACGAATTCATTTCTATTCAATTTCAATTCGAATTCATTTATATTCAATTTCAATTCGAATTCATTTCTATTCAATTTCAATTCGAATTCATTTCTATTCAATTTCAATTCGAATTCATTTATATTCAATTTCAATTCGAATTCATTTATATTCAATTTCAATTCGAATTCATTTCTATTCAATTTCAATTTCAATTCTAATTCTTTTCAAAATATCAGATTTTGGAATCACTTTCGATATTCGTTGTAAAATGAATAAAATCGATATAAATGTCGTTCACGTCAAAATGGCGTCAATCTAATCAATACGGCTTCATATATTTCTATTTCAAATATTTCTTTTTCAAATATGGAATGAGGCCCAATCAATTACCATATAATGTTAATTATATGGATTTTCTACAACACATGTATACAATAACAATGATGAATAATCAACCATCATCCAAAGTGCATTCTACACTTTATAAGCATCGAATATAAATATTTAACGCTTATAACAGTCTGTCAATCAATCGATCGACATACAACTAATTATTGGGATTAGTGTATGTCATATATCATCCCAATACCCATGTGGGGTTTCAAACAATCAAACACAGATTTTATTTGTGCAGTTGGGCGATGTGTAAAATTTATCGACCCAATCAATATCAGTCAAATGTGTGTATATAAACAAATCATCTGATTTGTTTATTTTTATTTCATTTCATATATCCGTTAAAAATTCTATTTTTAACTATAAAATATTTTCAACTGTATAAATATTTTATTTCATTTCACATCACATCACACAATCAACTACACATCAAAATCAAACAACCAAGCATACAAGCCGTCCATGGTCTGTGGACGACGGGTGTCGGGTGCTACTAAACACCGTCTGCATCCTAGTATATATTTTATTTAGAAAAATAAAATTAAAAGGTGAGAAGTTCTCACTGAATTGCTAATCCAATCCCACGACTCTTCTTATGTAGAAAATCTTCACCTTTTCGCCTTTTGTCACTTTCTTTGCCCGTATTCACTACATATATAAAAAATCACATTTTTATATTCTTGCTATGTATATAAAAATCATATTTTTACTTCGCTATTCAATATATAAAAATCGAATTTTTACTTTGCTATTCAATATATAAAAATCGAATTTTTACTTCGCTATTCAATATATAAAAATCGAATTTTTATTTTGCTATCCAATATATAAAAATCAAATTTTTATATTTCACATATGAAAAAAAAATCATATTTTTATTATTCCTATGATATAAAAATTATATTTTTATTATCCCTACTATATAAAAATTATATTTTTATTCTTACATAAATTCTATCTTTATTCCTATGAAAATTCTACTTTATTCATCATATGAATCCCCATTTTATTAACATAGAAATCATGAAAATAAATAAACAAAGCTATATAAAAAAACAAAAAAGAAAGAAAAAGACACTTATAGGTTTTAGCGAGAGGGAGGGGGGTGCGGATCTTCGATGCAGGCGGAGGAGTGTCGGTGAACGGAGGTGGAGGCCATCGCGGTGGGGTGTTTGGTGAAGGGCACGGTTGGTTAAAAGGCAGTGGAAAGGGGGCGGCGGAGGTCAGGATGGGTAAGGAGAGAGGCGCGAGAGGGAGAAGGGGATAGGGGAATGAGGAGGAGGGGGCGGTGGGGGGACCGCACCTCGGCGGCGACACGTCGGAGGAAGAAAGTGGCGGAGGTGCGACGTGGAAAGGGGGAAGGAGTGGATGAACTTCGACGGGTTTTTTTTTGCTGAATGAAATGGATCGGGTAAGGGAGGGGAGAGATAAAAGGGGAATTTAATTATTTATTTAATTTTCTATATAAAGTTGACTTTTTATTCGAAATCGAAACGAGACCCAACGACTGTCATCCCTAGTGTTTTACCCCCATTCCAAACACAATGGGATATGTATCGCAAGCCAATTCGACCGTTACGAACAGTTTTCGTCAAAATCAACATATAACTCTATATATTGAATTCGAACACGCATTTCAATTTATCGGGGTCACATACTAACTCTATAAATCCCAGAAAAATATTTTCTAGCTTCGTATTGACGATACAGTCCTAACAAAACTAGTTTCGTTGAATTCTGAGACCGTTGGAAAAATGGCCATTTTCCAGTCGATTAAAATCAACTGAAACTGGTCAAACGCATTTTCCTTTGCCACGCTCACATATTGATTCGAAAAATTACGAAATTTGAAAACTAGCAATAATTTGACATCGAGGACCCAACAAAAGTGGTTTCGTCGAAATCCGAGGTCGTTTGCAAAAATTCCATTTCAAGGGCCTGAATTCCATAGCGACTATTCAGGATTTTCAACTGGACCTATCCTTTTATCCCCGCTATGAAATTTTGATTTTTCAAATTCGTTGGAAAGATATTATCAATTAGATTCAAATAATTTTGGTTTCACTAAAATCCGGTTTATTTTGCACCTGGTATGTTCAATTGAAGTTTGAAAACGAATTATCGAACTACCACGCCATTTTCAATTCCTTTTTATATATATAAATAAATATTTATATTCTAACGACGATTCAAATAATTATATACATCCGAATTCTATTCAAAATAAATTTCTCGTCGTTTTTTATTTAAAATAATTCATTTTAAATAATTAAAATTCGCTAAAATTGCCAAAATAAAAATTTTAAATTGGCCCAGATTTCCGGGTTATTACAGTGATTTTGGGTTTATAGTGAACCGTGTTTTAAATGACATTGGTTCTTTAACCCAGTTAAAGACAGGATATGATTTTCCAAGTTAAACAATCATTAAAAGTGATTTTTGGGAAGATTAAAACTAAGTGGAGTTTTAATGAATCTTTAATTAGATTGAAGTGATCGAGAATGGGGTATCACCAGTTTTGCTCCAGGCGATAGTTTAATCTTTTATCAGATTTGAACGTGAAATGGTAATTGAATTTACCGATAATACCGTGGTGTTAGATATAAAGTATGACTAGTTTTACTTCATGGGATGAATAGGTTAGGATTGGGAAATAAAATAAATGATTACTTCGGTGTGGTTCGCTAATCCCGACTAATTTGAATTGATATTAAAGAATAAATTCAAAAAATTTATCTTTGATAAAATTAATGGGAACCTTTCCCAAAGTGTAAGAATATTTGAATAAAAGAATATTCTGAATCAGAATGAGGCGTATGTTGTGTTTGTGTAACACTTGTTTATTATATGCGCGGGTTATTCAGAAAGACCGGGTTTATCCCATTCTGGATAACTGATTCAACGTGGTGTCGAAGATGAAGATGGTGGTTGAAGACTGGAGGTCTTCACATCGTTTGGGTGATTAATGATGATTTTGATTGGGCTGTACACCCAAGAGGAGGGAATCAGTTGGTGATCGTCCAGACGTACTTGGAGATCGATGGATATGCGAGGTACAAGGTGCCTCCGGTTTCGTTTGGACCCAGAACGGACTTGTAAATGGACTGTGTATCTGACATTGGATATTATTCTATGTGATTGATTTCTATTAAATATATATCTGTTTGGCGGTGGAGAATTTATTCTCTTGCTTAACGCCCTTCTATAAGACGAACGAGCTCAGAGGTTATATATTGATGGGTATCAAACACATGGAGTGAATTGCCTGTGTGACATGCCTAAGTGGCAATATGATCAAGGCTTCTGTTGAAAAGCAGAGTCTTGTGGTTGATAATCAAAGCATGGCCTGTATGGCATAGCTTTGTGTAGCGTTGATTCGCGAGCCTCACACCCCGGTTGTGAACCCGAAACGGGAGAAGGATCCAGGAAGGGAATGCGTTTCTTTCTAGCTAGGGTGGTGTCGGTGACCTTCCAGCCCTGACGATTATATTATTTTCACCTGTGTGGTTGTTGCTGTTGCGAGGTGCCTCGGATATATCGGTGACTGTGTGGAGCCGATGGAGTCATTTGTTTCATTTACGCCCCAAAGGGCTGGAAAACGCAGTGTTCAAGCATTTTAATCCACATCGGTGGACCGGCCCTATGACTCCTAAGGGACGACGTGTTCTGTTCCTGAGGCTCGGGCTAGAGAGTCTCGTATCGGTAGTGGACTATCTTTTGCCTCGGTTCACAGATGGAAATCCAACTTCCAATACGTGACTTTGCGGTTTTGATTGTAGAGCCTAGTATGGCGACATGATATATGGTACCCATGCCGTCTATGGTTGATATTGATGATTGAAATTGTTTTACACTATACCCTTATAGTAATAATAAAACATGAAATTTAGCGTATCGAGCATTCTTTGGCTATTATAAGGTAAAACCCTATCCTCCGGCTTGTGTTGCATTGTGTGATGGGACCTGGGTCTTATAATAACTTCATTTTTCTTTATTTAGCATTGCGATGTTGTTTTATGCACTGGTATTCTTGGGAGGAAACCCGTTCCGTGTTATACGGCGTGGTCCCTTGATTTACCGAACTTTAAAGTAAAGTTTTAAACAACTGTTTTAGTTCTCACACCAGTCATATGACTGAACTGGAGTTTATTATTTTAACCTAAACTATGGGTGCCCTTATTTTGACATGGGCAACTAGTAGTTTTGGTTTTGCAGATTTATATTCATAGGATCCTGGTTTACAGCTGGAATGATACTCGGAAAGCTCTGTATCCGTATTACTTTCAGTTGTGTTTTGTATTATTTTTCTGCTGCTATGTAATGTAATTTAAATCTCTGATATTTTCTGTGTAATATTTATTCATACTCTGTATATTCTTGTATTCTAATGGAATTGTTGTAATAAACAATGAAATGTTCTTCGGTTTGCATTCTGATGTGGCTTGTCCTCAATTCAATCCGGGCTTTCCTTACCGGGGAAGTTCAGGTCGTTTTAATATCCATGGTGGCAGAGTGTAACATCCCATATTTTTAGAGATTGAACACTTAATATATTTTATTTTATTAGATATTAATTTGGAATTATATATGGATTTATAATATATAATTTGTTTATATAACGAAGTTTGAACGTATAATTAAAAAAAATTATAAAATGAACTCGAAAAGTTGCGTTAATTCGTAATTTACAATTTTAACTTCAATTGAATATATGTAATCCGTTTTAAGTCGAAATTCTGTGAAAAAAGAATTGTTTGAATCAATTTGATTATAATTTTCTAGTGTAAGAGAAAAATGGAGATTTCAGCTTATAGTTTGGTGGTTATGTCCAATTCAAATTTTCGAATAGTCGCTATCGAATTCGTTAATAAACTATAACCTTTAATTAAATAAATATAAGCGGGTTTTATATATTTGAATATTGTTTTAACTTGGAATTGTTAATATTGATTTTAAAAATATATATTGGTTTATTGTAAAACTGTATGATATTTTAATTTGAGATATACGATAATAATAATGTACTATTAAATTGTTTTGGTTTTAAATATTTTTTTTGATATTATATAAGCCTAATAAAATAGTTTTCTTTTTCAAATGACCTCCATTTTCGACGAAACGAATTTTATTGGAATACATATTGGTAATTATTGCTAGATTCCAATTCAGAGTCAACTGGTGTTAATTTATTTGTGCGTGCAATTTAAGTGTGAACCGATAAATAATTTGGAATTGAATTAACGATGTTTTGCAAATGAAGTCCATTTTAAAGGAATTTTTTATCATTGTGACCATAACATCAAAATGTAGCGATGTGCCATTTTTCATTGTGTTTGGAGTTCACATGGCGCTAGGTATATTAAACGGTTGGCAGTAAACAACGATAATAAACGGTAAAATTAAATACTAGATTAAAATAAAGTCAATATATATAAGCTTAACCCCTAATCAATAAGTACCTGCCTACCCTAAGTTCTACCCTATGCTATTCCTTCATGGTTATGTTCCACAAAAGTGAAACATGGCCTTAATAGTAGAGCCTTCCCAAACAAAGTACATCCTAAGTTTGCACAACTATTTGGCCTAGAAAATGAAATCACCGTGTCTAACCTATGCATTTTTGTACAAAGCATTCGTTTAGTCTCATCCAATAATAAAAATAGCTATCCTATATATATGAATTAATTGTCTGTACCTACTTTATTTAAATTCACATGCTATTCTAAACGCTCTTGCATACCTACTCGCAACAGCTTGCTTCCCATGGTTCACAACAACTTGCTCCCCACGGTTCATAACAACTTGCTCCCCAAGTGTTTGCTTCTATAAATATGGTTTTTTTATTTTCCTTGAAGTAAAAACAAACGGAATCATGGCTTCGAAAGTACATAACACATCCCATGTTTTTCCTAAACTATCAAAAATAATACCGCAACTTCTTCAGTGTCCCTCAACGTTGAAACAGGTGGGTACGGTAGGGGTAGTGTGGGATGATGGAGGTTGGAGTTTAACGCTGGTTGGGGGGGGGGGGGGGAGAAATGGGACTGGAGAAAGTAGATGGAAGGACGGCGGGGCTTATGGTGGCAGCAGGGGGGATACCGTAGTGGTGAACTGGGGATAGGGTGTGTGCAGTTCTATTGCGAGCAATAGAGAGAGAAGGGAGGTCAGTGGTATGATGATGGAGGTAGATTCGTGCATGGATGGGAAGAAGACGCGAGGAGTGGTTTGCCTATACGTTCATTTGGGGAAGCAAGCACGGTGAGGAGGAAGATGGGAAGGACGTCGGTATAAGAGGAGCTACTATGGAGTATTGAAGCTGCCGAGTGGTTTTAAGGAGTAACGGTGGGAAGACAGAATAGATGGGAAGAGAAAATGAACAGTAGCTGATAGGGTAAATTATTCCATGCCTAAACGCGTTTAACTTGCCTAATCCCTTTTAAATAGTACCTAACCTATTAATATGCCTAAGTACACGGTATTTTCACAATCCTGGCTAAATATCTATATGTGAATAATCATCCTCAAATGCCTAATTGTATTTATTAATGCCTAGTTATAATGATAACGTGGCCAGTATATTGTGACAAGGAGTTTCGAACTGTGCCTAAAGTTCACTGTTGTATATATAATGTGACGTGGTACGTTGGGAAGTTTATTAACATGCCTAAATATTAAGCTATATAAATAACGGCTTGGTAATGTTATATTTGCCGAATAATGATGAAACATGCCTAATCTACTCTAATTAAGGATTATAATTAACATAAGGATTCATGTTAAAAGTATATTTATAAGTTTTAATAATAGTATTTTAATAGGTGAATAAAATACTAAATTTATAATGTACGATTGTGTTATCAGAGTGGAATAAAATAAGGGACGATGGAACCATATCGACAGACATAATATCATGGAGCTGGCTTGGACAAAGTTGGCAACTATTGGAATTGTTAATTAAATTAATGGCAAACGAACCAAGGTGAGTTTAACTCACTCAGTTTTATCCTACTTATATTTATATAAGTTTAATATTTGTGTGCTATGGGTGTTAATTGTTGATGGATGATGAATATATATTTATTTGTGTTGACTGAATTGATTTAATTATTTTCTTTAATTTAATTTAAACAAATCGTTATTTTTAACTATTATTTCAAAATGAGGTAACTTACCTCGTTTGTTACGTTTATTATAATATAAATGTATTTAATTGAAACTGGATGTTTGAATTACTGTTATGGTTGAACTGGTGAATATTATACTGATAATTTTATTTGAGATAATGTATTTGGATGCAGGGAAAACAGGTTGGAGGGATCCAACTGGATTTCTCAAATTTATTGTTTATTTTCATATTTTAATTATATGAACTGTTAACATTATGATTGGATGATTGACTTGATTATTGTTCATTGAATCTAAATTCAACGTTTATTTTGTTTTTGACCAATGGGCAGCATTGGTCTGGTAAATGGCAGCAGTTGCCCTGAAATAAATTGTTTTATAAATATTGATTACCATTAGGTGGACTGGCGGTAATGAAGTTATAAAATTTATTTTATAACTAAAGATGTATTTTAAAAATCGATATAGTAAATATATTTGTAATAGGAAATGAATATATATTATTTATTATTTAAGTAATTAAATAATTTTGTAAAGTAAATTCTTTTGTGATGATATTATAAGAAGATGAGCAGGAATTAACGCTGTGGTTAAGAACTGAATAACTTGTTTTCAAGAGACGATTAAATGGAATTATTTAAATTAATTATATTATTAATTAATTTAAAAGTAGAGTAAATTGGAGTTGATTAACGATATAATCGTGGTTTGAGCTGAGGAATTTGACTAATTTAATTGGAATTAGTTATTTGATTAATTTATTTTTAATTAATCTAATAAAGTAGTTTATCAAATAATTATTTTAAATTTAATAAGATTTTAAAAATAAATTACTGCTTATAAATAAGAAGTTAAATATTTCTATGATAGTTAATGATGGTGTAAGTTATTATTTTAATGAATAATAATTTAAGTGATCAATTCGTAAATGAGATTCATTAAGGTAAGTAATCAAAGTTGATATTGGAATATAATTGGATTTTTGGAAGAGTTAATGAAAGGATTTTATATTAAAGCCGAATTTTTATAACTAAGTTATAAAAGATATTTTAAGCTGATACGATAGCTTAAAATATGTGTTTACTTAATATTTAAATTAATAAGAAGGAATCGAGATAAGTGGGATTTTATATTAAATTCGGGAGTTATAAATGATATTTATAAAATAGGGCGTGAGGCTAAGACGTTAAGTTTAAGTTAACGTACTTAATAATGGAATTAAATCGAGATTTTCAAATTGGAAAATGATTGAATGAATTAGAAGTGGAATAATATAGGTTAATATAAGTCGAGTAGAATTATAACCTAACCGAAGATTGTTAAGTTGAGTTATTCTCCTAGTATTGATCTGATGTTGATTTCGGTCTTCGGGGTTGATACTTAAGGAATTACCCTCTTACCAATTAACAGTCAGGGACTAATGAGTGTTGGGGTATATAAATGCTTGATTCATGGTTTTGAAGTAATGGTATAATAGAAATTAGATATAGTTATCAAATATTTTTTTGAATTTTAGATTGAAAGGGTTTTGAGGAGATTAATATATTGATATGTGAATTGAATACCATGTTTAAAAATATGGAAAGTTTTAGAAGCTTTAAATTAACCATTCGTTAATTATTTTAATTAAGGGGGTCAAGTGATGCTGAATACTGAACCTGTGAATTCATTTTTATTTTCATGATTGAATGGTTGCTTATTTGATAGTTAAGTAACCGACTATCAAATCTGGCCAATACGGTTGTTGGTACAGAAAGACCTGGATCGAATTTACATTCGAAAACCATTCCAACCAATGAATACTTAAACAGTTGAAGATATCAGATACTGATCGAGATGAAGAAATTGAAGACCGTGGATCTTCATAAAATGGTAGAATGACTTATAATCTCTGGTTTAGCGGCCAGAGATATACCATGACTCTATCGTGATTGAAATCTACGAATTTGCAAGTACTACTCACTACCAATTCACACGGTGACTCCTAGGATGTGATAGGAGGGTACCTTAGGTTCATCCTGTTCCTGGATGACTTGTATGGACGGATGTCTGACAGAGATTTTTTTAAGACTCACGTATGTTGATTTTTGCAATCGTATTTCTGTTAGTGGTGGAGAATGGTCATTCTCATAGCTTAATGACCAGAGTATTTTTGTGACTTCAATTAGTGATTTGGCGGATCTGACAATGTGGCATTCAAAGTGAATGGTGGCCAGATGTTCAAAGAGACAATCATAACCTCAAGCCTCACAACCGGGAAATGAAAAAACTTGAGCAGGCAGCATGGCTAAGTGGGTCGCTCTCATTAAGGTGTACAATCACCTACCTAGATAAATTTCATTTCCTTCTTTAATCTATCAATGCTGTCCCTTTTCGGGAAACAGTTGCTGATCCCAACCGTTTGCGATATACATTTGATACTCTCAAGAGAAATGAGTGGTCGGTCATGTGTGATCGGGTTGCAAGATGTTCTTGTTGAACCCGGTGTATTCCCCTCTAGAGATACACTATCGGCAGGTGGTTCCATACCTTGTTATAATCGGAATCCAATCTCCAATAAGCGCCCGCGGTTTTGATTGTATACTATATATGTGGATCATGAGATGCAAGCATTTCGCTAGATTGATATTTACTTGTATTTAGACACTATTATAATATCAGAAGATATACATATGATTTCAAAATATTTTGGGTTATCATAAGGAAAAACCAATTCGTGTTCATGTTTGTATTTGGTCTTACGATTATCCTTTCTTTCAAAAAGAAATTTTAACTTTAAAATCAAGTTGGGTGCTGTTTATAAATCTTAGTGGGTTTCTCACTATGGTTCACCATACCGAACTGGCATTTGTAATGCTCGGGTCAGCCTGGGTTTTACAGGGTCAGGTTATTGGATACTACGAAGTTCAAAATACGTGCTTTGAGGTGTTCAGATGCACTAATATTGATTCCACTATATGTTATATATGAGGACAGATTATTATAACTGTCCAGATGTATGATGTATTCTGATGATTGTAAATTTTATTTCAAGGTCTCAATAAATATTTATTTATATATTATATTTTGGTCCGCTGCGATGTGAGACTCTAATTCTGTTGTGTTTTTCTGCTTCTTATTTCTTTTATTCTAATATTTCTTTCTTATCTCATCCTCTAAATTCTTTCTATTGGCGCCTAGGTTTCCAGTACAATTTGGATTGGACTTGTGTTGTTTGGTCAACTCAAAAGGTACCGGAAATTTGGGTCGTCACACGGAGAATTTATTCTCTTAGCTTAACACTCTTCTTTGAGACATATGAACTCAAAGTTTGTATTATTAATAGAAACTGATCATATGTGTGAATTGACAATGTGGCATTCCAAGTTGATGATTGATCAAAGCTTCTTGTTGAAAAATAGCGCTTTGTGGATGATTATCAAAGCATGGTTGATGTAGCATAGCTTTGTATTAAAATGTGACTTCGACAAGCCTCACAACCCGGGAATGGCTAAAACAGGATAAAAGACAGCAGAGTAAGGACATATGTTTCCTTCTAGCTAAAAGTGATGCCATGGAGCCTAGGAAAAATATTTATGTGGACGATGAAATTGAGGCGCCTCGGATGATGGTCAAATATGACCAGGATGACGGTCGAATACGATCGAAAACGTTATGTTAAGGTAATTTTCCAACTCACCGGGAATTGGTGGGTCAGCTCTGCCGATCTAGGGATCATGAGCACCTGAGTCCTGGGATATATGCTAGAGTGTCCCGAATCGGATAAGGAAGATCCTTTACCTTGTTCATTGATGGAAATCCAACTTCCAATACGAACCTTGTGTTTTCAATTGTAAACCTATATGGCGACATAATAGGATGGTGTACTATGTCATCTAAGATTGATACATTTATTTTCGAAATTGATTTTACACTATGCACTGGTAATAATAAAAGGGAAAATTTTCTTATCAACCATGTATGGCTATTATAAGGTAAAACTCTATCCTCCGGTTTGCTCTTGCATTTTGTGATGGGACTTGAGTCTTATAATAGTTTCATTTTTCAAAAAGCATTGCGAGTTTTATGATTGATATTCATGTGGAAGAAACCCGCTCCATGTTATATGGTGTGGTCCCGTGATATACCTAACTTTAAAATAAAGTATAATAATTGTTTTGGTTCCCACACTAATCCCACGATTGACTTGGAGTTTATTGTTTCTCACTAAACTCTGACTGCACATATTTTCCACACAGGCAGCTAGTAGTTAAGTTTTTGCAGATATTTTTAAAGGCAAGATCCTAGGTTATGGCTGGAGCTATACTCTGGATTATTTTGGAGTCTTCCGCTGAATGTATTTTTTATTTCCACTGTGTTTTGTAATTTATTGTTCTTTGATATTTTTCCGCTATAAATCAATTATTTATACTCTGATGTAAAATTATTGTGACAACAGTGAAATGTTCTTTTGTGTTTTGTTCTGATGTGTTGTATTCGATAATGGTTTGAGGATTTTTGTCATTTTAGATCGGACTTGTGTGGCTTATGGTCAATTCGAAAGGAAGGGATTCTCAAGTCATCACAAAAACTATCTCATCGATTCTTAAAAATCGATCATATATTCTTATCTCAAATCTCATTGTTTTCATTACTTTGAAAACAATAACTATATATATAGAATAAATTTATTTGCCAACTTCTCTCTTTATTTACTTTGAGAAACACTATATATATTCACTAAATATTTTTTATTTTCTTACTTTGGAAATATAGTTACATTTCCATAAAACCCTTTCTGTTTCCTTTACATTCACTACGCCATAGGTGGCCTACTGCAATGAAAATCCAAGGTGTTGCTAGCTACAATGTAATCATAGCTACGCTGATTTTCGTCTATTGCAACGCATGCTTTAAGGTGTTAGCATAGATATCAACACTGTGCTGCATTAGCTATAGATGTGTTCAAATTAAAAAAAATAATAAAACTAGCAATCTGCGTGAATACGATCCAACGGTCTATGTTTAATATAATTGTTGAAATGGATCTGAATTTTCTGTTTAGGTTAAGTCACTTAAAACAAATTGGTCGTTGGCTTCCTCTTTTCATTAATGGCCTACCCAATTAGGTTTTTTCTTCCCTAAATCAATTTGCGACTTCTGCTTACTGTCGATTGATTCCCCAAATCAATTCCCTAGATCAGTTCGCCAAATGAATTCCCCAAATCAATTCGCGCCTTTGTCTATGGTGGAGAATGAGGTGACAAATCTTCCTATGCTAGTGTTGAACCCCTTCGATATTGAGAGAGATGCTGGTGTTGACGTAACCCTAAAATACGATCTGGGTAAGATAACTGCATTTGATTAGAATTTTAGATTTGGTGGTGTGAAGACTACAGGTTTGTCGCTTCTTATGCTCCAATCTTTCCTGATATATTACTATCCGATGATGTCTGATTTTGAAATACTAAATTCTATTTGGAAAATCAGCTATAGATTAATGGGGATTCAATACACTGTCTTAGGATCTTCTAGCTATAAGTGTTAGTTCAGTTTAAAACGTTAACTTCATTATGCAATACATTTTCTTTAGAATTATCAAATACACATTACCCCCTTTTTGGACAACAAGCTACAGAAAATAAGCAAAATAAGTATTTTTTACATTTTGCTGTATATACTATCAATTGCATAACATGTACTCACCGTTGAAAAGATGAAACAATTGAGTTAACATATTGTATACCAGTTCCATTGTTTTTTCTATAACTTGCTAGTATTCAAAGATTTGAGGTGGATTATTATTAAGAAATGGTTTTTACTAGAAAAATGGATATTTGTTTCCAACCTAGTTATCAAAACTGATGTATGGAACATTGCATATTGAATTATACAGTTCCTTGTCTTTCACTTAATATTGTGAGGGATTAACTTTTATTTTCTGATGTATGTTCATATTGTATTTGTTACCAATTTTTTTTCTTATCGGCCTTCATCTCTTTATATTACAAGTTCTTGACTTTACATTGTTATCTTTATTCGCATCAGAATGGAAGCACATCATAAAGATGGCTGGTAATATCAATCGATCACGGATGTAAGTGGAAGTTTAAAATCAATAGCTGATTGGTAAAGAAGCACATTGGTGGACAAGTAGGAAAGCACAATCAATAAAAAAAACCACGCAAAAGATGGGTCAAGTTTCTTACTTGATATATTGTCCATACATGTTAAATATTTCTTAGGTATTTTACATGTATCAGACTACAGATGGATATTTTACATAACCGATGAACTTTTGCGATGATTGCAGGGAGAAAAGTTGCATAAATTTGAACTGCTCTTCGATTACATCACCCTCGATCCATTTATGTAATCGATCGATGGTAAAATCCTTTTCTATTCCCTAGTGCTTCAATTGGAAACTCATTTACCTTATATTTTTTTGTTACTATTAACACTTATTATTCATGGATAATGGTGAAGACGCAATTCCTTCAACAATTTTGGTAGGCCTATGTAAAAGAGACGCATGAATTCTGATCTTATGGTATGTTTCCCTTTTATTCTCCTGTTAGCGTTATATGTATATTACTATCGTTTATAAAAACTTTGAAGTAGAAAAAACACGGCTGCACTGATACACTATATTCTGAGACAAACCAAGCAACTCTTATTTAGTATTCGTAGTTATAATTCTAATCCAAGTAACGTAGACTAAAATCAGAAAATACATTATATGATAACGCATCAACTTAAGTCCATAGGCCTCTTTAGCCTTATAGATTCAATCGTTGAAAGTTCTATTCATATTTTGATGGTGCCGCTACTTCATTTTCAAAATACCATTGGTTGTTATCTTCTTCATTTTCAAAATATGAGATAAGGGTTGATATGGAGAGACATTGGATTTTTGCTGCATATGTGTGTGTGTGTGTGTGTGTGTGTAGAGAGAGAGAGAGACTTTGGCGAAACATATTTTCATTGAGCATGTCATGTTGAATAATACTAGATCACTGCCTTACCTTTTTGCTGCATGCTTATTGCTTTGTGCTATCCTTTGAAGCATTAAGTATAAGGTGGCTTTTTGCAGCATCTATTCTAAGCTGCCTGATGTTATTTTGAATCTCAAAATGTATTATTTCTATTTCAAAAACTAGCAAAGTTCTCTCCCCTTAATAGCCAGATCATTAAGTTGACCTCCTCTTAGATCTCCTCTTATGCATTTTCCGTTAAACTCTCTTTCGTGTGGAGTATATGTTCACCTTTTTTTATAACACCCAGATAAATAAATTTTCAGTTATACTAATGTTAATGTGTTGGTTTATGCTTTTACCCTATTTAAAGTTTTGCTTCCTGTGGTCTTTTAACATAGTTATGAGGAAGATTCTATTGGAACACAGGTTGATATTGTAATTTCTGGGAAAAAAACCCATGCCCCTGGATCGTTCACTGAGTTCAAGCTTTTATGTTAACACAGTGAGATGCAATGATTGCATTAGATTTTGTGTTTTTTGTTTTGTCCCAATGGTCATTCCCTAAGGGAAATTCTATCACTTTTTTCACATGTTTGTATGCATGCTTAAATCTTATGATGACTAAAGCAATATATTTGTTTTTTATTTTTGTCTGTAAGAACTGGAGTGCTGCTTCCCAATTGCATAAATAAGAAATCATTTGGTTGTCATTTTATAACCATCAATGAAAACTTAAGAGCATCCCTGAATACTAGGAGAGGAAACTTGGGGTTGAGTGATCGGACTTATAATTATGGTTGAACATGATAATCGAATTAGCCACCAAAAAATTTGAAGCAGCTTAGAAAAAACATATAAAAATTATGTTTTAGTCTCTATGAAATAAGTACAAAAGGTTTTAGCCTAAACAATAACTGAAATAGTTTTTTTTTTTTAATTTCATGTAGGTTTCATTCCATGCAGTGGTTGATTTCACGCAATGTTTAAGTTCAAGCAACCTTGAGTTTTTTTTAATGAAGTATGTATTTCATTTTTTTTCAATTACACATATACATATGTACGTAGGAAATTCTATTAAACATATATGTGTAACAATTAGCAAAAAGAAAGACTAAGATTGGTGTTATCAAATTAAAGTGTTTGGTTAGTCATTCAATTGTTGCGTGATTGCAGATGACAATTTAAGCACGTATTGCAATGGCAACTTCCTCTAATGCATTGCATCATATAAAGGTTCAGATGGTAAAACATTTAAAGGCTATGAATGCATGGTGGAAGAAGTAGGTGATGTCATGACTGTTGTTAATGAGGCTGGCTTATTAGATGGAAAAGCTCTTGACAAGCCCTAGCTTCAAAGCTTAATCAGGTTCCAAATAATAGACACTGATCACATGATATGCATCACATTATTCTACGTACTTCAATAGTCATCTCTAGTAAGGAAACTAAATTGGTTGACAAGATGGCCCTGTGTAATTTGCCTTGTTTGACTATGCATGTGCACATGTTGTTAGCTGGAAAGGGATTGGATATATGGTTAATTATTGAAAACTAACTAAAGGTAATATATAGGTAACATATCCAAACATGATGGCCTTGTTTGAAGATCTTGGGGTGGAGATGGAAGCATCAGATATGTCATTTTCAGTAGCTTCTGAATTTGAAATTTATAATATGACATTGAATCATCGATTGCCTTGTTTGTAGACAGATTGGGGATGTGTCTGAGTTTCTCTTTGTATTGCAGTCTAGCCATTTCCTAAGTGGACAACAACATGTACTAATTTTCCTCAATTTTTGTTGACATTTTAGCTGGTAGGAATGTCGGATTCTTGTTTATTTTATCACTGATTTTGTTATATACAATATACGTAGGTAGAGAAGAGGAAAAGATTTAATGGACTGAGCATCAGTGAATTGCGGGACATTAGCAAAGTCCAGATGATACGTTGACGTGTATAGTAGAAGAAGAAATGTTGGTGTAGTAGTATTAAATCATGTTTATTTATTAGAAATTTATTATGATTATTTTGTTGTGGTGTTGTGCAATAACTGAAAGTAAAGTAGAATGGGACCATGCAGAAAACTTCTCATTTAATAAGTGTATGTACTTTTATTAACATATGTAATGAATTCAGTTATTTTTGGTAGTGAAGTTACTAATTCATAAATAGTGTAACTTGAATTGTTTTTCTCTTAATGTGAGTAATTATGTTTGTTGTTAGTGAAATAGTGGTTATAATTATAATAATATGAAAATTTTGACTAATAGCAGTTGATGTATAATTACTTTTAATAGTTATAAAACAAAATTTAACAACTGCTAGAAACAGTTGTTAAAAAGGTTGGCTTTATTAAGATTGCGGGTATAACTAGTGGCGCATGCCAGTTGTAATAGACATATTACAACTGTTTTTGGCAGTTGTGAAAGGTTTTTTTTGGTTGTAGTGGTAACTGTGGTAACACCTGTACCGATGTTGCCATAGCGTCGCAAAGGTGTTGCCTTTGACTCTAAGGCAATGTGATAAAACGCAACACCAAGAAAGTGTTGTCATATATCATTTTTGGCCTACCAACATTTTTTGGTACTTACTGCATCACTTCTCTCGTGTTGCAGTATGCAATCTACAGCGTAATGATTGGAAATATTATCATATTCAAAAAATATTTGTGTATTCTCTTTACTTTGGAAATATATCCGTAGATTCAAATCCGTATAAGTTAAATCTCAAAAAAGGCCAAATGATGTCATTCGACACATTATTTATAATATAACAAACAGTTTCATTTAGCTTCCAACTTTTAAAGTTTACAACTTTAATATTCCAATTTCCTATATACACTTCCATTCCAAATCCGTATAACTATTGATTTCATTTCCCGAAAATCTTGTTTTATTCACTTAACCAACTAGTATAAATCTAATTTTCAAACTTATATGGGTTTAACAATGTCAAGTGACATATTTATTGTTATATAACCCCAACAGCTTTATCAAACTTCAAACCACGAAGATTACAATTTAATACTAATACTTACGGAAAAATAATTATAATCCAAATATTTACATTCATTTCCCAACAAAGATGAACCTTTCCATTTCTTTGGAAAGACAACACCATTTACTTATTTAAAATAAGGGTATTTTCAAAAATTTCCATTTCTAGAAAACAGTGCTATATATTTAGCCAATTGATATAAATATAATCACATTTCTAGCTTGGGCTAAACAATGTTAAATTGTACATTATTTACCTTAAAAACCCAATAGTTTAATTACATTTCAAAATCTTGCAAATAATGTTGCAATATTCTTTTTATGGAAATAATAGCTAATCTCAATTTCTTTTACCGTCACAAACAAATATCATCCCTCGATAATAGTGAAACCGTTCAAGTTGGGGTGTTTTATTTACCTCTCATACATTGATCAACTATGTCTTTATCTTGAACTCGAAAACAAATATTACTTATAATATCAACTAAAATATTATTTTATATTTTATTTAAAATATGGTTTGTAAACCATATCTTTACTTTGGGAAATCTCTGTCGATTTGTAACTATTTCTACTCAATTCATATGTTAAGTAATTCTTGACAAAACTTTACCTTTAGCTTTAAATTCTATTAATCCAATTATATTTATAACTTTGATTATCCATTTACCAAATGCTTCATCCAAAACCATTTAACATCATATTATAAAACTAAGATTTTGGATTTTATAACTCAAATCCATTTATCCATTTCCTTACACAAAACCATTTAATATCATTATTATAACTTAAATTTTGTTTTTGTCCACAAATCCATCAACCATCACTTTCAACAAAACACAAAAGTATCTTCCTTCGTATTCTGAGAAATACCTTCTTTTTATCCCAATTCTTTTACTCAATTAAAATATTAAGTACAAAATTTATTTTAAACTATCACATTATCTCAAATCTCTTTTATGACTTCGTTTATGAAATTCGATTTTAAAGCTAAAATCCATTTAACGCTTCCTTTACCCAAACCCATTTAACGTTCATCTTCTTTGCCTTTTCGACATTTTCTTTCTATTCGAGTACATAGTTCAATTAAGTAAAACATCTCTTTAAAATCTACAGTTTAGTTTGATTTCTCTTTATAATCCTTCCCAAAACATTTGGATTTTTATAATAAAATCTCTTTACAAAACCTTTACGAATATCCAATTTTAACCTCACTACGAACTCAGTTGCTTTCTTAAATGAGTTTCATTTAAGGAATAATCACTTTAATGCTTATTAATTAAAATAATAATTTACTTCATCGTTTATTGAAGGAAAAGAAATTTACTTCTTCATTAACTAAAATAAATTAATTAATCGTTTTATTAAACATTAACTAGCTACATTAATTAGATAATCGTTTTTAAGCATTGTTAAATAAAAGGGTTATTAGTATTTATGAAATATTATTAATTTAAAATAATTGTTTACTAAACCGTTTTCATTAGCTTAATTGAAGACCAATTAATCTAATAATCAATTAAACAGTTGACTTAGTCAACTTTAAACCGTAGTTAACTCGTTAACCGACTTCAATTAATTCTTCCTCTCAGATTAATTAATAATATAACTAATCCAATAACATCACTTAATTTTTTTCTCAAAACAATTACCCCAATTCATTAACCCATAGATTAATTACTACTTTATTCGCTTATAAAACATTAATATCACATGAAAAATCTTGATTGTATAATCATTTTATAAAATCCAATTTACAACCATCGATTTATTTCTAAAACTTCATATATGAAATATAATTGAAAATATTGCTTCAGTTATTAATTTTTTTTTTATAACTTAACTTCATCAATTCGCCTGACGAAAAATCAACGTCTTAACAAAAAGGGTGGATTTTAGGCCATCTGCTGCCAATCCCTTAATCCATACAATCTATTGATTAAAATCACAACAACATTGAATTTCATTCAACATCGAACATCCAAACAGGTTTTCAATGTCACTTGGGTTTAATAGTTCATAATATAAATAATATAAATAAAAACACATATAATATATGAGGAATCCGGTTGGATCCCTCCAACCTGTTCTTCCCTGCATCATAGTGAATATAATTAACAAATGAAATAAGAACTTCAGTTGAATTCAATTAAACGACGTAAATATAATTAACGTCAACCAATAACAAACAAATAACATGCAAGACACCCAATCAACCAATTTATACTATCAATGATAAATTTTACGAGTTTTACCACATCTTAGGATTTCAGAAAGAGTGAGATAACTCACATTTAATTTCAATTCAACGATTGTTGCGTTGTTTCGTTTAATTTTAAACAAACATTTAAAATTAAGTGAAATTCCGATAGCTTCCAAATCCTTCTGAATCAATTCAGCAGCGTAGTATTTTTGGTTACGATCACAACGCCTCTGGTTTGGTTCGATTCCTATAAGATATGTGAGAGTTATACCCATTATAATTTCCACAATTTAATTAAATTATATAATTAGTTAAATTAATTACCTTGTTAATATGAAATCAGGTCGACCCTTACTATTTCTCCTCTCCTTCAAAAATGCTACACCACATAGTATTCGACTTCATCAGAGAGCCACTGCGCCTAACCCCGACGATCGTAGTCCGATCAGAGGTCATCACCCGGTGCGCCGAGGCTCACTCTCCCTTTAGCTTGAACCTCGACCCACTCGATCTCCCTTATCGCCTGTTCAAACCCTTCGAACGTCGCCCCATTCCAACGAGATTCTGACCAGCACAAGCTTCTAGGTCAGATCTCCACCGGTCAGATTTAAGAGCCCATCGAGCTAAAGGTATTTCCAGAAGGAAGTTTTTGAATTAGAAGTGTGGATTAGAAAATTTTGAAGAAGGAATTTCAGAGCTTTACAACCGTTCGAAACGTTTGGTGGCGGCTTTGAAGGTGTTGACCACACATGATCTGTTTGATGCTTGTTTTCTAATGCTAGGGGTATATATAGTGTATATATATTATTTAATTATTTACGAAACTTAGGCAGAAAGTAACACGCAAAAACTACTCCATACGACCTCCGATTTAAAAGAAAATTGAGACCCTAACATATTTAAATATTCCGGACACGATGGAACTGGTTTCGTCGAATTCTGAGATCGTTTGTAAAACTCCCTTTTTAAATTCACAATGTGAATCGATACGCGTTTAAATTGCACATGATAACGTACTAACTCCAATTTGGCATGAAACTTGAAATCTTACAATAATTATTTTTTAGGGATTTAATAAAATTAGTTTCTTTGAAATATGAAGTCATTGGAAATTGATTATTCTTAAGTTCCATATTAAATCGATAAAACAAATAAATAAAAATTTAAGCGTTTACCACTCACACGATCAAATGGTAAGTCCGATCGATGTAGAAATCAAAATCTTATAATAACTTACTAATACAGATCCAATGGCACAAGTTTCTTCGCATTCTAACACTGTCTTTCCGTAACGATATTTCACACGTAAGCAACGCTATTTTGGACATCAAACTACCTGGCCTCCAAAAATAACGAACTATATATACCTTGACTCTTAACGTCAATACGAATTCAACAGAACAAGTCTCGCGACTTAATTCGATCGTTAGCTCAAGTTATAAACAAATTACTTCTAAGTAGATTAAATTCATTTAATTAAACGCTACGCAAACTAGCTACGCGTTTAAGGCTACCGAAATCACATAGATTTATTTTCAGATAATAATTTAACTTCACTGATCCAATGAAACCGATTTCGTTAAAATAGGTGACTGTTTCAAAATTGGCTAGTTTTAACTTGATTAAATTAATATAAAATTCCGATTTTTGCCAAATCAACATTAAACTAAATCTTAAAAGCTCTGTTAACTCCCATTATACTCCAACAACATATATAACCATTCATAAAGCATATTTATTAACTTCCAAGTTAAAATGATATTCAGTTCATTAAAAACCCCTTTTATTTATTAAATAAATCATTATGATTTATAAACGATTCCATAACGACTATTTGAAAATTTGATTTGGGCATAACTCAAAATATACAAGATGAAATCTTGATTTTTCTCTTTCATTAGAAAATTATAATCAAATAGATTCGGGGGATTTTTGTTTTAAAGAATCCCGACTTATATTGGAATCTATATATTCAATTGAATTTCAAAACGTAATCTTACGAACTAACATGACATTAAGAGCTTGTTTTATAATTAAATATAAATTGTACGTTCAAACTCGTTTAAATAGTATATAAAAATACTTTTATATTTCCAAATTTACATTTATAACCAAATTAAATGTTCAAACAAAACTGTTAAAAATCTGGGCCGTTACATATTTTTCTTTCCTCTTTTTTATTTTCCGTACTTTTCTTTTCTAATTTTATTTACATTTGCGTCACTTCTCTTTTATTTTCCAAACTTGGAATCCTGAGTGCTTTGTGTGCCCTAATGGTGATAGTACAAGCATACGGTGCTTGATGGAAGCGAAATGTGCTTCCCACCGTATCAAAAGGTGCTTTCGACCTGGGACGGTGGCACTGATAATAGTTAAAAAACAAACTGATCTATATTCTTATAAAGTAATGTTTTTCACCAACTCCATTATATTGTTGAAATATGATTGGTAATATATAAAAAGTTTGCCCAATCAAAGTTTTATCTTTTTTAAGAATTTATATTCCTAAAACAACGCAAATATTAAAATAATATTAATTTCCCTACTTAACAGGTTAATTAATAACATCTAACAACTTAGGAAATTCATATCAATTAATCAATGCATGGAAAAATTCACAGATTTTAGAATATATCCTTCTCTATGATTCATAAAAATTTAATGTTTAAATTCATTAATTAATTCCCTTAATTAATTTATCATGTGATTAACATATATTTCAACGTTGAAAATTCATAGAATATTCCTATAAGCATAGAAATTTATGAAACTAAAAAACATTCTCCTAAAACATGTTATGAATTACGTATAAATGTTTCAGGTCAACCAGAGATGTTTATCTATATGTTTTAACCTAAAACCTACCCGTTTTCATGCAAATCAAGCATGATTAAACCATCCATGCATTATTTTATATATCCAAAGAACACAATAGCAACAACAGAAAAATGAAAACAATAATGTAACCAAACAAATGGTTAACCTATTCCCTTTAGCCAAATTAAACATAGGTTTAGAAATCATTATTAGCTTAAGTTAAGATTGAGATGTGAGATTTGTTGTTGTATAATCAAAAGCTTTAATCTTCTTATCTCTTTCTTTAGTTTGCCTCTTCTTACTCTTTTTCTTCATCTACTCTTTAATGACGGAGGATCTCCTATTCTTTTTTTAGGGTTTTAGAAATGAAATGATAAAGGTAAAGAAGTAGGAAATATGCTTATATCTATATCTATATGACACTATGCATGTTTTCATTTTGTCCCTCTTATACTCCTTCTATTGTTAATTCAAATTGTTTAGGTAGTGTTTGGCTTATTTTATGTTTTGAGTTTTTAGTTTTCAATGTTGATTACGAAAATTATGAAGATTTGAAGTATAGCGGAGGTGGCAGATTAAAGACGAAGGAAGTAACGGAGGGGACGGAGGGATGGTGTATGGATGAATTTGTTATCGTCATTCCGTTGTTTCTTAAAATATGAAAAATAATAAAATGTTGGTTTTGTATGTTTATTTCGTTTTACAAAACGATCGTTTTTCAAGATATGTGTGTCGTTCGTACTTTTGTATGTGTAAAAACTCAAAATTAAAAACTATAAACTGAACACACCTTTAGTTTCTATAGTCAACCCATTAATTATTAATATGTACAAATCTCAACTCAATATCTTAATACCTTATTTTATCTAATTTATCCAATTAGATTTCCTAAATGAGAAATGCTATGATCACTCGCGCATCAGGTGAGTGATTGATACTCGCTCCTTTTATTTTTATATTAAATCAAAGCGGGTCCCACAATCTTTTCATTCGTCAATAAAAAGAGCGATTATCATATTGCTCGCTTAGTGCACCAGTGAGCTTAGCATTTTTCTTCCTAAATAATGTTTATTAAAAATGATCAACTATGGAACTTTGTAGACAATAGAACAGATTACAATATATATGTTGGCACATTATAGATTTCAACGCTGTTTGGGACACTGAGATAATCGGATTTTATTTAAATATGTTAATGTTGTACAAGAAATTATGGCATATTTAACGGATTAACCATATATTCATTTCTACAAGGTAAACTCTCTCGCTGTTTGTGGATCTCGATCCATATTGTTACTTTTCTATCAGTGACAATACATCTTTTCCCTTCTCCTTTTACAGCAAATTTCACGATAATTGTTGCATTACTCACCAGATCATTATGGTACGTACGTTCTTCATTCCTCGTTCTGTATAGCAAAAATGGAAAGATCTATGAATTGAATTTGAAGCTAGACATATGAGAAATTTACTTGCAATTTATCACATGCATGTTATTCGACTAATTATGAATTTACTGTATTTTTTAATAAACAAAGGGATCTTCACCGTCAGTAAGAAACATTCTCATTCTGGATTCAGAAGGGAAGCGAGTAGCCATTAAATACTTCTCAGATGACTGGCCTAATCAGACTGCAAAACTCAGTTTTGAAAGATCCGTTTTCACCAAAACTTTCAAAACAAACGCACGTTCGGAAGGTATATAACATACATTTGATCCCCCAACATCTGTATATACATACTTAGCTTTTGTTCTGTGCTTAATATGACTGGTAATTGGAATACTTATGCAGCTGAAATCTCAATGTTCGATGGATACATTGTGGTGTACAGATTTGTTCAGGACTTGCATTTCTTCGTCACTGCTGGTGATGATGAAAATGAGCTCATAATAGCAACTGTTCTTCAAGGATTGTATGATGCAGTCTGCAATCTCCTAAGGCAATGCCTTTATTTCATTCTGTTTAGTACTATCTGAAAACTTCAGTTACATTTTTCATGATCAGGCTTAAGTTGTTTTAATAGGGATGATGTGGAGAAGAGGACTGCTCTTGAAAATCTGGATCTGATTCTCCTTTGCATCGATGAAATTGTCGACGGCGGGTATGATGGTTCAGTTTCAATTTTCCTGTTTCATATTTTGTTATATTCATGTAGATTCATGAGTTTACATGTTATGATCATTATATAAAGAGCAATTTTTTCCTGAATTTTTTTATCAATGCCAGAATCATACTGGAAACAGATGGTAATGTAATTGCTGGAAAAGTAGCAACTAACAATTCTGATAGTCCAACTGCATTTTCTGAACAAGTAACTGCTCATATGAATCGGTTACGTATTAGCATTCGATCAAATTTATTTGCAACCTTTACAGTTTATGCTTTGTTTTTATACCATATTTCAGAACATCTCTCAAGCTCTGGCAACAGCAAGAGACCATTTTACAAGATCCTTCCTCCAATAATTCTGTTTTATTCATTAGTACTATTACTGAATCAAATACTGTTACTGTTCTTTTATGATTGTACTGCATGCATCTCCTTGCTCTGTAATGTATGAATAAAACCGGACATATTGCTAAATTTTGTTGCTATGAAGAAGAAAAAGGACTGAATAAATGATGAAATTGGCAGAGTCATACTGTAGTCATTTTTGTAAAACTACAACTCATTTATAAGAAATCAATGGTTCTTGGCTTTCTATTACGACTAACATCAATCGTTTATTTATATTTTATATACTCCTCATTGTTTTATTGCTTCTGTTACTGTATTATGATAACTGTACCAATTTTTGACATCTTGCTGCTGCATAACATCTGAAATATACCCCTGAAACTGAAACAATGAAAGTAGGCATTCAGAAAGGAATCTATTAGGATGGAGAATGAATTAATTGCTTCAGATATATTAATTAGTAGAAAATGACTTTGCAAGAGAGTATACAAATATGGTTAGAGATGCTCAGAACATCCTCAAAATTTTGCAATAATTTTAGTTGTAGTAATTTCAACATGAGATCAATAATAGTGCTAAAAGATATGAATGACATGGTTCATTCCTCGTGTTTATCATTCATGTTTGTGTCTATGACTCTGTATGACATTTAATAATATATTGAACAGTCAGACTCAGTGTCAAATTTCGTATGACGTTTACCAACATGCCATGTATTAGAACATTTCCCACATTGCCCATATAGCAATCTTACGTGATTTTCAGTTCAATTGGGTAATTTTAGTTCAAGCCCGGTTTTTTTTTTTTTTTCATATATCTCCAACTCTCAAAGGTGCACATGAGTAACTCCAATAATGCATCACTTTTTTCCCATCCTTCGTACAATTAACAGCTCTCATTTTTCATTCAATGGATAACATTGTAGGCAAGCAAATATGGTTTCATAAATGGTCCATACCTTAGTTTCTTTGAATCTTCAGATCTAAAGTATCATTTAACTTCTGGCTGTAATTTTATTTTATTTTTCGATCTTCCACCAAATGTAAAAATGATACACAAAATATATGCAGTGTAGATTGTTGTAGAGTCAGATAACTCTTCATTCATTTTGCTGTATATTATATTGACTTCTAAATGAATAAAATGCTAGCATAGATCAAATATGCTGTGTCTTATCTTTTCGATAATTCTTTATATTTTATTTTTCAAATAATATACATGTGATTTAGACGATCCATAAATAATTTAATGGTTTCGTTCTAAGTTGCTTTTCTAGCACTTCTCTAAAGTCAGCTAATGATTTCGCCTAGAATGTTTACTAGTTAATTGTATAAATATAGTTCGGCTAATTGTTTATTGCTTTACATTTCAAAAGGAATTAGGATGTTCATACATTGTAGCATATACCTGAAAAAGACTGTTATCCAAATGAAATTATTAAAGCATGATTAAAGAACTATTCTTACTGAAAAAAAGGAAACATACTTTCCACTGTCCAATTCATATATACTAAAACCATACAAAGAGACTAAACAACTACTATAAATTATAAAATTTGCCTCTTACTTCTTCACTACTTGATCTGCCCATTCTCTTCATAGCCCTCTCTCCACACATTTCCTTACCAAAAACATGAACAAAGAGTACCAAGAAGAGAATAACTCATACTGCTATTTCCATCCAAAAGAAACAATAGTAGGAATATGTGCTCTTTGTCTAAGAGAAAGATTGCTTAATTTAGTATTAAAACAGGGTCATGCTCCTTTCTCAAAGGATTCAAACAAATCATTCAGAGTTCTTAAGAAAAGACCCACCATCTCACTGCCCAAATTATTCACTTTTCGGTTTTTTCTCGGTCCACATGATCATCAGTTGCAACAGGGTAACGAACACCGTGTCATTTCAGATATAGAATCCGCAGCTAGTCCTGAAGGTTAATATACATACTACTTTTTTTCTTTTCTTCCTATCTTTTTGATGATTTGTGATTAGTATAAGTTGAATTGATGAGAATTCTGTATGATGTAAATATTCAAGAACAGACTCGTTTATATCGATCAAATTTGAAGAGAATGGGGAAGCTTCATGGGAAAGCAAGAAACTGAAGGCTGCAGCTGACCATTCACTGAACAATACATCGAATGGAAAGGCGATAATCGAGACTGTTAATCGTAAAGGAATGCTTAAGTGGAGAAAGAAGATTGGTCAACTGCTTAAGATGACACGACTAAATAGGAGCAGTAAGGCAAATGCAGGCAAAGCAGCTGCCTTAAGTAAGGTAGAAGGGGGAAAGGGTTGGATAATAAGGAGCCTAACAAGTAGGAGGTCTTCAAAGAAATATTGAATGATATATTTCTTTTGTATATGGTTAAAGAAATGAGTGTTCATCGAGGTAAAAATGAATAAATAAATATATATAATAAGTGATGAACACTATCTCCTTGTTTAGAATTAATCAAAGGATAATTTTAATAGATTTTGACAAGGAGAGTATGAATTAATTTTATGCCTCTTTAGTTTTTAACTGAAATTTTGTGTAGTCACATTGATGCTTGTTTGCCCAACTAAATCTTGGCAATAGAAAGTTGGAAAAAAAAAAAAAAAAGTACAAGTATTAAATAAAGGAACGCTAAATAATTAAGATGTTGGGGGTATACAGCAACATCACAGGTTGGTTGCAGTATCGTAACATTCGTAAATGAATGTAGATTTTATTTTCCGTGTAGTCCATTCGTGAAAGCAACAGACAATGTACATATGGTTCTTAGGTAGCAATTGCTTGCTTAACAAATGCATCATCCAGCCTCACAATAAATGTAGCAATGTTGGTTTCTCATTAGAGGAGAGTTTATATCTATTTTTATTTTTATTTTATTTTCTATTTATGTTGATTTTTTATAACGAAACTCGGCAGAGACATTTGATGCATATCGAGATAGGCCTACTCTGACCACTCATACGAAAAAAAAGCAGGAATAAAGACGATGCAAAAAACGCGACATGCATTGGTATAGATTCAGTGTGTAGCTTTTGGTTATGAAATCACCATCCATTGAATGCTTTATGTCATCTATAGTTTATGCCAAATACATGCAGGATGATTGATGAAAACTCTAGACAATGTTATAAATCATGAAATGGACACCATATCAATACTGGAGTTCGATTCCAATTACAAAGTACTTTTAGCATCAAGAATCCATATATGACAGGCTATGCTTAATACATAGTTTTAGCAAGCAGTCAGCGAAGTAAAAACATATATCATAATCACACGTATTAGAAGAAGAAAGAATGCAAATTATCAATAAAAGATATATAATTGCGAACTCTATTCAGGTATATGTACGTGTCTCAAAGGAATAAAAATGCATAACATATGGCTAGTATTGCGCCAAATCTTTAAAAAATGCAGCACACAGATGCTGGTCAAAGTAGTAAGCAGATATGCCCCCACATTAGCTTAATACTGTTCGAATTTTATCTATGGTACGGTGGGATCATAGTCAAGAAATAAGTTACATAATGTCGGGCACATGGAGTGTACATACATCTTCCTTTTTTTTTTGGGGTTCCTTTTCCATTAAGACCAAAACAATGCAAAGTGAGGGTATATGAATTACAATGGTCACTTGTATTCAGTTGTAGCGGCAGTTTAGATATCAGAATACATATTTATTACAAAATAATCTAGTTTTTCTATGTATTGTAATGAAAATATGTCTAACATATAATCATAGATACAAAACTTGGGCTGTGTTAATTTATAAACCATTGTTCCTTTATCCGCTTGCCATATTACTAAGATGTGAACTAGAAATGAAATGTAAATGCCAGTTTGCTCAACGAAAAAATAGATATGATATGTTGAGATTCTTTGTTTTGTGTCTAAATACATAGTCCCTTACTGTATATGTATGCATAGTAGGCCAAAAAAAGAGGAGGGAAAGTAGATGATTGAATTTAACTGCTTATTAACCAATAAAGATAAGTCAACTAGGGGGCCACGACAACCATTTAAATTAGAGGATCTAAACAATTATTTAGTTCCACTATCTATTGGGACACTAACTGCATGTTCATGCATTTGGGAAAAGATTGTAATGCATTTTAGTAACAGGGGGACGCTGTATGCATGCATTTGGATGGAGATAAGTGGTTATCTTTTACTAACCCACATTAGTTTGCTTATGTACTATTGATTGACAAAATCTTCCCCGTTGCATAGGTCCCAGTTCCTGTTGATGTGGCCCTTAAGGTCAATCAATGCATTCAAATGGGTCTAATAACTACATTCATTTCAATCAAAACTTCATTTTCAAATTCAAATTCAAATATAACTGTTGCATGCAGGATTAACTCAGTTGGTTGGTATATGGCAAGGTTTGAAATTCCGTTATCCGGTTCCGTTCCGGTCAAGTAATTTTTTTTATATTTCGGCTCCGGTCCGGAAATTCCGTTAATTCCGTTAATTCTCCGGTTTGCGAATTCCGGTATTTTTTCCTTAAATTGCTCCAAGTTATGTACAAAACAAATGATATGCTGCAAAAATGCATGCAGTGTAGTGATTTTAGTAATAGAAAATTATCTTAAGCTTCACAAACATTTAATTATTGACTACTTTATCTTTTAAAATACTAATTACACGGTGTTAAAATATCAGCCAATAACGTTAACTTAAACAAGCTAATATTGTTGTTCTTATACAAGAAGCCCAATAATCAAAGCCCAGAAGGAACAAAGTCCGGAAAAATTACCAACGTTGTAAGCTTCTTATGTTCTGAAACCCTAATCACTAAGATTCTGTATGCGTCTTTCTCTTCCAGCCGCCGCTTCTTTCTTTCCCAATTCACGTAAGCTCAATTTTACATTTTTTATACTTTTCATTCAGATTGACTCTTCCTTTCTCTCACGCACGCTTCTCTTCTCCTCTTTCTCAAGCTTCCATAATTTTAAATTTTGCCATTTACAGTTTTGCACCGGAAACGGATTTAAGGTCGAATTCCGTTCCGGTCGTCGTCGGAACCGGACCGAAATAACCGGAATTCCGGCGAGCTGGACGGAATTTGGAACCATGGTATATGGTACTAGCTAGTAAGCATGTATCTTCCGAGAGCAAATCTTCTATATCCAAAATCTTCTATTTCTCTGTACCCAACTAATCAACACATTGATTTTCATCTTTTTGCAATTAAACAAAAAAATGAAGACTTAATTGTAAAAATGTGGAATTCAAGAGGTCTTGATTGATTAGATATAGAGGGATATGATATGTTGGGTACAGGGGATTTGCTTCCGTATCTTTCATTCCAACACTAGTAGGCATGTATCTTAATTAGATCAGAACAATTAAGATCAGCAAGCATAAGGCCCCGGTTATGCCAGATTGCTGGCATGGTGCAGTCAAGATTGTCATTCGCCCATCAAGGTTAAGACAATAATATTCAAACTTGTTACAAAGTGTAGAACGTCTTTCACCAAAGAGTTTTTCAAGTACCATGGAAGACGATGTTATTTTCTGTTGTAATGTCTCTATTAGACCGACGAATGTAAATAAATAACAATAATTTGAAAGCAAGTATGCTCAGGACCGACCATACAATAGTTGGTAGCAATATGATTTTGATGTCTGAAATCAGCTCGTTCTTCCTTCCTACTTTGGCAGATTTGAACTCATCATTAATGAGTACCTGAGATAACAGGAAGCATAACATATTACGTCCGATCATAAAATAGTCTGGTGAGCAATACATCATCTCAAAATATTATAGAAACTGTATATAGTAAATAGGAGCATAAATTATGAAGAATCATTCCTGACATATCACTACATTCAAAGAGTCAGAATATAAGCACATCATATGTTAAAATACTATCACAAGTGGAAAATATGGGAAATAGGGGCATCACACCATATCAACCACACAACAAATATAGCATCCACAAACAGCCTTCCATCTCTTACTCAAGTGCTTCAGATGTAGGGTAACTCTTGCGGATGCTTAACTCACTGCCTACGTAGATTGCTCACGAGTGGACAAACGTAGACGTCCAATATATGGGTACATGTAGACTACTCTCTAGGTACACACAGACAACCATATATATCCCCAGCAACTAGCATCACAAACACATATTTATCCATCCTTCCTTTTGCATATACTGTCAGTAGAACTGTCTCACCGACGCTCAACTCATCCTCACGTATGGACAAACACAAATGTTCAAATACAAGGGAACATATAGACTACCCTAGGTATAGGTAAACTACTTTATCTACTCAGGAGCATCACAACCTTACGTTCTACTCTACCAGCTTATCATGCAGGACATTTGGTCCACCATCAGATGTCAAAGTCGCTTGCAGATGGAGTCGTCGTTGTTGTCGCATCCTAGTGTCACCTAGATTCATCATGGGGTACTCCTTCCCTCGAGCCAACTCTCAAGACCATCAAGCAATCCAAATTCTTATCCTCAAGCCAACACCTACGGAAGCCTCACTCTATAATCTGTTCGGCATTCCTGTGTTCATCGCAAAACCATACTTCCACAAAACAAAATCAACGCCAAACTGGAATTCCTGTTTGGCTTCCGCACATCGAGCCAACAACATCATGACGTGATTTGTTGTTCGTCCTTCATGAGCCAAACCAGCACCTACCAGATGGTATTTCCTATCGGTCATTTACTACAGAACCATACGATTACAGCATGATTTCCTGTTAGGTCTTCCACTGCCAAGCCAACTCACATTTAAATTGGTACTTCCCCTTTCTGAAGCCAACCATTGGACCATACCGATATCAGACCAAGCTCCCCTGAACCAAAAGTTGTAGCTGCACTAACACATTAGCAATGCACTGATTCCCTCGACACACAAAACACTTCGACCCTCATGATTCGTCTATGCAACTATATGATTCCAAACACTCTATAGCCTATTAATCGAAGGTCATCCCATGGTTCCAGCCTTTAGTTTGCTTCAGTTAGAGTGCGTTTGCGGTAAGTGGAAGAGGAGTATTTAAGTGTGGAATTTTAGCGGATCATTTAAGCGGACCATTTAGTTAAGCAATGAATGTGTTTATGGCTTTAAGCGGACATTTTTTTTAATTTAATTAATTTATGTTTAAAACAAAACAGTATCACAAATCAAAATCGGATGGCTCGTATTGGAGATTTGAGTTTCCAACTTGATGATTCCTGGCATGAAAGATCAATCGAAATACAAACGAAATGTAACACGGCTTTTCCATCCAGACACGGACACCAACTACAAATCGCGAGGTATATCAACGGTTTTCGTCCAGACACGGACCCCCCGAACATACCCTATTCCTCAAGTTCATAAGTGGTACCACCGCCGCAGCTTTCATCATCAATCATGTATATAGTATGTAACCTAACCACCAGTTTCTCATCAATCCGGGGTGTGAGATTTGTCGATGTCACGTTATACACAAAGCCATGCTTAAATAAGCAGTGCCTTGATCGTACAAGCTCATTTCATATCTTATGTCACATTGTTCCTCCACAACATGATCACTGATTTCCATCATTACATGACCACTTTGTGCTCATACGTCACAAACCAGATACATATCAACGGGAATCAGTGTTATGCTGTCAATTACAATGTCAGACACACAATCCATACACGTCCATTCTCGGTCTGAACGGAACATAATAAAACCACTCGCAATTTGCTTCATCAGATAAATATTGAGCTTTATGTAACTGGGCTGGGCTTAAGGCCCATTGTCTGTTTTGTTTATATCGTTAGTGGTGATAACGTTGCATTATATAAGCAACGATGTACATACATTTTGCACTAAGACTTTCTATACAGAATTTGCATTACAATCAGATTTCCAATAGAACAAAATCCGAAAATCTCCAAATATATTCAGACCTCATGCCACTTGTAACCTCGTATCGGGGGATCAGCCCAACCGAGACATCAACAATCAATCTAAATAATCCAGAGATTCCCGGTCTTCATTCATCGTTTACCAAGTCTCGAACAACGCCGTAAATTACTTGGAATGGTTTTCGAACATATATTCGATTCCGGTCTTTTCAGGTAATAAGCGTACCTTTAAATAATAGTTATGCACTATACAGGATTTTCAATTCAAATCTCCATACAGTCATTATCGATTCATTCACAAATCAAGGTTGGATTTTACTTCGGATTTCATTAATTCCGTTACCATCTTAACTCTTACAATAATAATTTACCAACCTTATAATCCTTCGATCCATATATTTCAAAACATACCTCTCCATTCCCTTTTTCATACTCCTTTAAAATTTACCGAGTCTTTATTTGGATTAAAACTTCATTTACGATAATCCAAACTAATTGATATTCAAACATAAGTTTAAACAGAGCTTAGTTGACTCATATCTGATAGCGATTCCCAAAGCAACGAACACTATCAGAATCTTTGATATAAAATTTCTAACGTTTCCGATACTATTCATCCAACTCCGGAATTACCTATCAAAAATATGAAGACCAACTCTACCCAAACCATTTCCTTTTGAATTCCAACTTAACAATATCTTACGATTGATAAATAATTCCATATAAATATTTAATCACATAGCATTCCAAACTATTTGACAAATCTTTTCTTTTATACCTTTAAATAATAGTTCACAATTTATAAATTTCAAACTAACTTATCTTTGAAAATGTAATAATAATAATGTTTGAAAATGCTACTAAAAGTGTTGTAAAATAGCCATTCAAATCAAATAGATTCAAAATCATTTGAAATTTATTTTTTTGCAATTTAATCACTTTAAAATAACAAAATAAGATTTATCATAAATTTCTTAATTTTTAAATAATTTTATAACCTAATTTGTTCGATTTTCCGTTATTGTTATCGAACTGCACGCATAACGACCTTTTCCAAATTTGGTTTATCCATATCTTGAAAATTATATGTTAAAATTTGAAAACCTCTTTTCTATTCAAACTCATCATTAATATAATTCCGACGTTTTACGTTAATTTAATCCAAACATTCAGTTGTAATCATTTGAAATTTAAAATTGATATTACTGAACTGTCGCTATGCGATGCGTTCGATTTAAGTTATATAACGATTTTAATATAAATCATTCAATCCTCTTTAAATTCAAAAATTTAATCTTCATAAAAAAATCATATTCTAATATATGTTTAAATTCAAAATAGTTTCAAATTAAAACATCAAATTAGATTTTGAATATCTCGTTCGTCGGATCAGTTAGGGATGGCCAGGAAGAGCAAGAAATTGTATTTTCCAAACCCAAGCCTAGACACCATCCTCTCTGTCATCCTAGACATTTAGTATATAAATTATTATTTAAACATATATTGAATTTCAAAACCGTGTTAAATTTTCCAAACCTCATTTTGAATTAAATTGAACTTAATATAAAATAATATTTTATCAAAACTTGTTCCAATAGTCGTACAAAACCAATACATGATTTAAATCATTTTTGATCCAAATTTCAAATTCAATTCAGTATAAGCGGTTAGAATTATTTCAAAAGCCATATCATCTCATATATTCCGATTCCCAAATCAGTTCTTTAAATTTAAAAATAGATTTCCAAAAATCATTATTCAGATGGAAGGAGGATTTAAATTGATCACCCGTATAATCCACTACTATAGTGTGTGATATCATGCAATCATAATCATCCAAATAAACCAACCATATACGTTAGCATGAGTTCATTCAAATAAGCACAATCATTAAACAACATTCCGACCGTGCACAAGCGTTACAGTTAATAATGCTTATAGTGTTCAGTGTGTTTTTAACTACATGAACATCCACTCAGATAGGCACACAACATCCATATCCAACTAGTTTGAATTATCTAACAACTACTAATTTAAATAATTAATTAAATTAGATGTTCTCACTGATTTAGCTCCAAAATCTTCAGTGTTAGAGTCCCTTACGAACGAACACAATTATTGCTACCAATCCACTTCGATTAACAGCTGGTGATATCTATGTTAATTTTATATTGAAAATAAATTAATGACGATGCTCGTTATATATAATCATATACAGGGACTTTGTTTATTTTCTTATAAATTTAAACTTATCTAACATTTCCAATATTACATATCAATGTATTCCATTTGTCAATACGATTCCAACGCTACCAAAGGCGAGTCGATCAGATTTAAAATGAGTAAGATATTAACTCTTAAAGTTTAAATAATTCAAACTTAAATTTTAATTTAAATAAACCATACCCAAAACAATTATGCCCAGCACAACTGCTCAGATCCAACTCGCTCAACCTCCTCTTCTTCTTCCCACCTCCGGCATCTTCATTTTCACGCATTGGAACCCATTCATCTGTACACGGTGTGTACGTGCATGCCTGATCATCACACCATGCTCCTATCCGAAATCACCCACAAACTCCTCTACGCATCCTCGTTTGACTGCGCCACTTCATCTCTGCTCTGGCCTTCTCGATCAAAAATTGAACCCTTCAGCGAATCTGGAGCCGACATTTACGTGTGCAGGAACCTAAAAGGTGCGACACTAATTTGATCTGAACTCCCCCAAACTCTGCTACATCGAAGCCCACTCTTCCTATATCGCCATCTCATGCTTCGTTTTGCCAGTCTTCGCTTCCACCTCCGACGTGACCAAAACCTAGTTCCGACAATCTCAAGTTGTCGGCACAGAATTAAACCAATTTTTCACCAAAAATACTACGTCTATAGCGGATCGCAAAGGCGCAGGTGGCGAAATCTAATTCTTCCTGGATAGAGAGATATCATTTTTTGAATTTTTGAACCCAATTCTATCATTAATTGTAAATCTGAAATATCTCTTTCATTATTCAGTGAAACTTCGATCCGTCGGCTTATAAAAATCAGAAACAATAATTTGAACAACTTTTATGTTAAGCGTTTGGTCTAAATATGAGTGGATTAGGAGATTTGGATTTTTTTGATTGAAAGGGAATGGTATTGTCCATTTACTGTAGATTGCAAAAGTGAACGAGGAAAAAGAACGAGGAGAAGCTACTGCGTTTGATCTTGTTCGTGGCTGAAGGGTGCAGAGAAAAAGAATACATGCTTCTTTATTTATGTATTTAATTTTTTTTCTCCCTTCCAAACCAATGACACTTGGCACACAAGTTCCATGCATAAGGACACCTATTTGTTTTTTAAAAGTTCAGCCAATGCATGTTAACAAAAATAACTTATTTATTTATTTGTTAAATTTTTATTTTTATTAACATCTTCCTAACACACATACATGTAACCAATTTGCAACCCTTACAAGAGTAACCAATATATTACTTAAGGTTTATCAAACTATTTATAACTAATATTTTCAAAAATACTTATCTATATTATTTATCAAATATGTACACATATGATTTACCAAAAATTTATAAATGCTTAACACTCCTCATAAAATTCTTATAAACATCATTCAAATGATTTTACTTAACAATATTCAAAATAAAATTATTTATATGAAATCTTAAATAACTCATTCTTTGCCAAATCATATTCTACATCAATATTAAAATTAGATAGTATCATTACTTATAAATTTTGAGATGTTCATAAACATGTTTTAAATAAAATAAGTTATCCATATTTTAATAAGTCAAAACAAAATAATTATTCAAGTATATATATAGAGGGTTGTCAAGTCAAATTTCATATTTCAACCTTATTAAATTTAGGTAAAATCTTAGGTTGTTAGGAGTAAACCCGTTCCGCGTTAGCGGCGTGGTCCAATGAATTTCCTAACTTTAAAATAAATCCTAAAAACAACTGTTTTATGTTCTCACACCAGTCCTATGATTGACCTGGAGTTTATTGTTCCTTCCTAAACTCTGGGTGCCCATTAATTTTCACACGGGCAGCTAGTCGTTTAGTTTTGCAATTATGGATTGTTGGAGCAGGATTCAGAGCGCTTTTAGAGTTGGAGTTCACGCTAGAGTTTGGAGCTTCCGCTATATCATACGGTTTCTTCCTCTGAGAGTATATTTGCTTTTCTTCCGCTGTATATGTTGTAACTCTGATATTCTATGTAACTCTGATGTAATATTGTATTGTGCAATGAAAAGTTCGGTTATTTTGTTCAATATATGTGTGTACCCATAACAATTCGTCTTTATGAACGGTTTAAGTTGGTTTAATTGCCGACAAGAATCAGGCAAAAAGACGGGTCGTTATAATTGGTATCAGATCTCATCGTTAATATAAATTTGTATACTTCTTCAAAGTTAAATATATGTTAAGCAATTATTTTGACCATTTCTATTTTTAAAGTTAGTACATATATAAATTAGTTTATGACAAAAGTATTATTTTCAAATATTTTATTTAATTAAATTGGAATTGTTTTTGGTCCTGAATCCGTTGATTTGAGTATAATGAATCCGTTTTGAATGATTACAACGAATTTGGATTTAAGAAATATTGAAATCGTGATCCTTGGTTTATAAATGATTGTTCGGAAGTAAGGAGTTAAAAGGAAGACCATTTAAAAACGATCATCTCGTAAACGACCATTTCTATATTTAGAAAGGATTAAGTGATGTATGTGTATATATATATGATGGAAGCACTTGTTTTGAAATATGAAGCGCTGGTTATTTGAAAAGACTGGGATCATAATTTATTTTCTGAAAACCATTCGAAATAACCATACGATGTAATAAATGAAGATTTGAAGACGACAATTGAAGACCACGGTTCTTCACATTGAACGGACTGCCTGCTGATTGGTTTCTGTACTGAATAGCTACAGTAGAGAGATGCCCTATTACCGGAGTGGCAGAACGTCTGAACGTATTTGGAGAATTTTAGGATTTTGTTCCGTTATGACCCAGAATGTACTTGTATGGGTTGTGTGGCTGACATGTAATTGACAGCGTAGCACTGATTTCCATGAATATGTATTTGATTTGTGATGTATGAGCTCAAAGTGTCTATGTATGAATAGAAATCAGTGATCATATTGTGAATGGACAATGTGACATACTTAAGATAAGAAATGAGCTTGTACGATCAAAATTATGCTTAAATAAGCAATGCCAATTTGTAACGACCCGGATTTTTTTGACTGTTCAAATTGACAATAAACCACATATGTCGACCCAAACAAATCACCAACACAAGTAGTTATTGGGAAAAAGAAGAAAAAGAAGAGAAAACAATCACAGAATCTCACAGCGGAAGGACAATAAATAATGGTTCAATAGCATTTAAAAACATATACATTCGAGTTACATTTTCCAGCCATCAAAGTTACACTAATATAAGTATATACAGTAATGCAGCGGAAATAAAGTTCATCGAAAAAACATACTTATAATTGATATATATACCAAATCTTCATCTTCATCCTCCAAGCTATTAAAATCTTCGCTAACTGCAACTTCTATTTTATTTGCAAGATATATTTAAAATCCCATTTACAATCCTCAATTTGTTTGGATAATTCCCTTGACAAATTCATTGACATACAAGGTTCATTTTTAAAGGAAAATAAAATTTATCAAAAATTGGCACATTTCCTTTAAATAAAATTTCCGTATTTAGTACATATTGGACTTCGTATATACATTAGCCAGATGTATATTCAAAATCCCTATATACTCGATAGTCCAATCATGATGTCGAACGAAAATACTCGAAAGTTCTTATTAAAAGTTATCTTTCAAAATGACTACATTCTTTAAAACCGCTTACTTTTGTTTCTAATAATCTATTTTCAGAGTACGCTTTCTCGATCATAATATTTCAGAATCTCATTCTAGGGCATTTCTATCACTATCTCTAATGAGATAATATAACTCTGATGAGTCCTATCTTTCATTCAAAATATGCCGTACCCCATAGCTTTGTATAACCAAAGCTCTTATACCAACTGTAACGATCCGTCTTTTTGACCGATTTTTCACCAGAAATTAAACCAACTAAAACCGTTCATAAAGATGAATTGTTATGGGTACATACATATATCGAACAAAAGATAGGACTCATCAGAGCTATATTATCTCATTAGAGATAAGGATAGAAATTTCCTAGAATTAGATTCCGAAATATTATGATCGAGTGAGCGTACTCTGAAAATAGATTATTAGAAACAAAAGTAAGTTGTTTTAAAGAATGTAATCATTTTAAAAGATAACTTTTAATAAGAATTTTCGAGTATTTTCATTCGACATCATGATTGGACTATCAAGTATATAGGGATTTTGAATATACGCCTAGCTAACGTATATACGAAGTCCGATATATACTATGTAGATATATTGTCATCCCACTTTCAAAACTCGAAAAGAAGTACTGATGGTGCCATGGTCATCAGTAGAATCATCCTCGAGTGACTAGAATGTGTATAAAGCTATGGGTACGACATTTTTGAACGAAAGATAGGACTCATCTAAGTTATATTATCTCATTAAAGATAGGGATAAAATGCCCTAGAACGAGATTCCGAAATATTATGATCGAGAGAGCGTACTCCGAAAATAGATTATTAGAAACAAAAGTAAGCTATTTTAAAGAATGTAATCATTTTGAAAGATAACCTTTAATAAGAATTTTCGAGTATTTTCGTTCCACATTATGATTGAACTATCGAGTATATAGGGATTTTGAATATACGCCTAGCTAACGTATATACGAAGTCCAATATATACTAGACATGTATAGAGTCACACTGTAGTCACTCGAGGATGATTCTACTGATGACTATGGCACCATCAGTACTTATTTTCGAGTTTCGAAAGTGGGATGACTATATGATTCTAGTTAAGACGTCGAGGAATACTTAAGCTATTTCGATATGTTAGAAATATTGAAAAGGATTTAATATAAAGGCAATATGTTATTAATGTAAAACAACTATTTTAATAACTAGAAAGGATTTTAGAAGTAAATTTCACTTAAAGATTAGAAAGCGAATTTCGGAAAATGAGATAAATCATTTAAGGATTATATTAAAATATCACCCATATTTCAAAATCGATCAATATATATGAATTCTGAGATTTAATAAGTTGTAACCAGAGAAGATATCATACTTCTCGAGGAATGTAAAATAAGTCAATATAAGCAATAGATTTGAAATCGATTTGAATTGCAAATGATAGTATGCAAGTTAAACTATTTTGCTTTATTTTAGCAAATCAAAACCACCCTTAAGAAGTTGGAAATAAATTTTGACTTTAGTTAGGAATTTGTTTAAAAAGATGATTTAAATTGTAACAAACATCTAAGTAGGGAGAAAACTACTCTTTTCCTTATTGAAATTATATGAGTAATTCAAATAGAAGAAAATTCAAATAGTAATCGTTTATGATGCAGATAAAAACGAAATTTGTAGTAAGACTTACTTAAGAGGAAGTTAATGGAAATTGAGTACTATGAGAATAAATAACTTATAATTGTATCCTTAGGTGCACTCGACTTTCCTATCTTGGCCTAAGTTAGCTTCATCATTTAAATTCAAACCAATTATTAGTGGGTAGCGTCATTCATACCTTCTTATCTTATGTACTTGGTCAAGTATTGTCATTAGAAATATCATACTTCTAGTATCCATTTTGATATTGAATCCTAATCATACATCTCTACTTAATTTGCGCATGTACAAATTTATTTGTCTCATATATGTATACCCCTTTGTGCCTCTTGTAGAATGAAATCAAGATTTAATTCAAACTAGATAGCTTGATCATCTAGGAAATTGTGTTAACATAACCTCAACAAATAGGCCCTACATAGTAAGAAGGCAAGGAAAATTTGATCTTTGAAATATTAAATTTGAAGAAGTGGGTTCTGAAAATGTTAAGATTAATATTTGAAACAACCCTAGCTTGAACATGTATATGCATAATCAGAGTGCACAAAGGAAGATGATGGTATTTTAAATAAAACCGTTTTAAGAGATTTTCTGGCTAGTTGAGTAAGAAAAACTTTCTAAACAAGATTTTATATTTAAACAAGAATGAAAAAGAGTTATATATATTTTGGATTCAAAGTGGATTCAGAAAAAGTGTTATTTGATTATGTTAATATGACAACTAAAATATGAAATCCAATTATTGAAGATATGGAATTTATTTGGAAATCTTAGAAATACTTGAAACAATTTAGAGTTTGAGCTAAAGGAAGCTAAAAGGACTTACGAAGTATAAATGATTGTTTAAAACTATAGAATGTAAAAAGGGGCTTATTTGGAAAAGTTGTTTAAGAAACCGTATTGATCATATTTGATTGAAGGAAAATTGTATGGTTATATGAACATTAACTTATGTAAATAGTTGGATGTTTTGAAATAAATTGAGGTTTATGAAGCTAGATAGGATTCTCAAAATATTCGACTTAGTAAAATGTGAATAAGATCATTTATTTTGAAATATAAGTTGAATATTTGAAAGCTAAGGTTTATTTCCAAGCAATCGAATTTGTTTCCCAATACTTTGGATATGATGGGTAATTTATAAAAGTGGTTTACAAATAAAAGAAAATTTAGATGACTTGAATCCCAATAATTTGAAATATTTGATTAAAGTATTTGTAAACCATGGATTGCGAAATGATTTATAGCTTCGGGATATGAAATGATTTGGATTGTTCGAGTAACTCATGACAGAACTGAGATGTGTTTGGATCACGTAGGATGGGTGGTACTCAGTAGCCCGTCACAAGGGAAAACTTCTCGAACTAATAGACTTATTTTATTTCAGTACTGAGTGTTTGGAATTTTGAAGGCAAATTTGGTTTTAAAAATCCCGAAGCAAAGTATGATATGTAGTATGTCAATAGTTTGAGATGAAAATGGGATTCTAAGTCAGAGAAATCATTTTAAGATTTTTCAAATGCGTTGCAAACTGTGACTTGTAATCAGAATATAAACTCAAGCTTCTTTAATAAACCTTTCATAAATTTTATCTTTCTAATATAACGATTTGAGTTTATTTAAATAAGCTTTTGATATTAAAAAGTTTTACAAATTGAATCATTAAAATTTTGTTTGATTAGTCTCAGACTTAATAATAATTTTGTTCTAATAAATAAGATTTAATTTTATGACTTCCCTTTTCGTGGACGAAAAGCCTTAAAGGGGGGGGGGGGGTGAATGTAACAACCTAAGATTTTACCTAAATTTAATAAGGTTGAAATACGAAATTTGACTTGACAACTGTAACGACCCGTCTTTTTGCCCGGTTCTTGCCGGTAATTAAACCAACTTAAACCATTCATAAAGGTGGATTGTTATGGGTACTTACATATATTGAACAAAATAACAGAACTTTTCATTTCATAATACAAATGTTACATCATAGTTACATGGAATATCAGAGTTACAACATATACAGCGGAAGAAATAAATATACTCTCAACGGAAGTAGCAGCACAATATAGCGGAAGCTCCAAACTATAGCATTGACTCCAACTCAGAAAGCGCTCCGAATCTTTCTCTAAAGGTCTATAAATGTAACACTAAACCACTAGCTACCCGTATGGAAATTAGTGGGCACCCAGAGTTTAGGAAGGAACAATTAACTCCAGGCCAGTCATGGGATGGGTGCGAGAACATAAAACAGTTATTTCGTTATGGTTTATTTTAAAATTGGGAAATTCACCGGACCGTACCGCTAATGCGAAACAGGTTTACTCCATGTGAATACCCATGCATATAAATTCTCAATGACTTTTCGAAAATGAAGCAATCATAAGCTCTTCCAACATCACATAATGCAAGCACACACCAGATGGGCGAGTTTTACCTTATGATAACCAAACATGCTTTCATACGTGAAAATCCTCTTTCATATTATTCTTAGTGCTTAGTGTGAAAACAATTTCGAAAGTAAATTTATTAATCATAGACGACATATTACCCCATCCTACTATGTTGCCATATATATTTATACAAACACCGTGGGCACGCATTGGAGATTGGATTTTCCAACTTGATGATTCCTTGCATGAAAGATAAATCTGAATACAAACGATGTAACACGACTTTTTCATCTAGACGTGGACACCAACTTCAAATTGCGAGGTAGATCAACGGTTTTCGTCCAGACTCAGACCCCCGAACATACCCTATTCCCAAAATTCAAAAGAGGTACTTCCACAGCAGCTATCAATCACAAAATCATGTATATATGTCCACAACCTAACTGCCAATTTCTCATCATCCGGGGTGTGAGGCTTGTTGATGTCGCGGTATACACAAAGCTTCGCTTAACTAAGCCATGCTTTCATCATCATTAGTTCATTCCAAAACTTGAGTATGCCACATTGTCAATCTTCCGTATGTCGTTGATTCAAATCAATACATAACCTCTAAGAACGTAACTTAGAGATGAGAATAATCAATTGCCACAAATCCAATATATATTAACAGGAATCAGTGTTATGTGGTCAATTACAATGTCAGACACACAATCCATACACGTCCATTCTAGGTATGAACAGAACAAAATCCTCAAATCCTCAAATATATTCAAGCCTCGTGCCACTTATAACCTCGTTTCAGGTGTACATCCCAATTCGAGACATCGGCATTTAATCCAAATAAATCCAAAGATTCTCCGTCTTCCAAGTTTTCAATTTGCTTCATAACATCGTATTATTACTTGGAATGGTTTTCGGACTTAAGTCCGATCCCGGTCTTTCCAAGTCTTCAATTTGCTTCAATCTACTTCCCAATGTTTGTAAATTCATTTCAGTATAAGGTTGGACTTATTTCAAATTCCTTTAGTCCTGTATACGTCTTAACCCCTTTACAAATCAGATATTCATTACCAACTTTAAATTTTAAAACATAATTTCTTTATGTTAATTATCACTTTCATAATTTCTTTAAAACCTTTCAAACATTTCACAACCCTTTTTGGTTTTAAATGATTGTTCTCAAAATCCTAAAATCTCAATTAAATCATTTTCAAGTAACGTTACGTAAGTACCATAGAATAATTATTTAAACCAAATTGGTTAAAATCATTTAGCGGTTTAAATCTTTATACTTAAATCTTTAAATAATGAGTACCGCTTGGTAAAATTTCGAATTTATTCTAAATTCAAAGTGTTGTAATTGAATTCCAAATTAGACTTTGAAATAACCATCCTGTTCGTCGGATCAGTTAGGGATAGCCAGGGAGAGCAGGAAACTATATTTTTCAAACATAAGCCTTCGACACTATCCTCTCTGTCAGCCTAGAACGTTCTGGCGTATATGTATATTTATATTATTGAAAGAAATGTCGTTCATACATATATATATTCGATAATGGTTTAAACATAAATAGTTAAATCTTCGTTAAATTCATATTAAAGTTCACATAATTTCATTAAAACAATTATTTAAATTACCTTGGATGCTTAATGTAACACTACCCAATTTGTTAAATCGTTTAAACTTATAGATGGTCTTTAAAATTATGAAATCAATGTATTATACTTGTTTTCTTAAATGCTTAAATTAAGTTTTCTTCAACTAACTTGTGTTTCTCTCTCTCTCTCTCTCTCTCTCTCTCTCTCTCTCTATATATATATATATATATATATATATATATATATATATAGCTAATTATTCGCATAAAAAATTATAACAAAAAAAAAAAAAATCAAATTTTAAAGGCTTAAAAATAGTCATGAAACTAAACACTTACATGCAACTCAAAAATCCAACTTTAGTTAGATTCAAAACTTGTTTACAATTTTAAAGATTCAAACAAATTTAAGATATTGCCAAAATCGTTTCGTACTTATGAAAACTGGTTTAATTATTCATGACTTAGTTTTTTCTTTCTTTTTTTATTTTACAAGAATTAACATTTTAAATTTCATTTATTTAATTAAAATTTCTATTCACACAAGGAGGAGATTTAAATCGACTACTCATATATTCCACATTACGGTGTGTGATACAACAATGAATACTAGTCCATTTATCAAAATTCAACAACCAACGAATTTGTGCGCAAGCATCACGATAAATAATGCTTAGTGTTTTGTGTTCTAACTTACACAACATCCATCAAACATCACAGCAGTAGCAACCATCAATATAAATTTGATAATCATTAACTAGTCAACTACCAACAATTTTAACATTTTTATTTACCGAAATAAATTCAAATAATCATTCTCACCCCAAAGTAATCCAAGTCTTCACTGTCTACACCTCGTATCTACTGCGACCAGCCTCCAATGAAACTCGTATCCTTTTCTATGATTCTTGTACACTCCTTTTGGCGACAACCGCTTGAACACACCACTTCGCAACGCTTTATATGTTGTGCTAACTCTTACTCGCGGAAAGGCTATGACTTCTTCTACTGGACAGAGGAAGAATGGACAGGTCTGGGCGTAGGGTATTCTATGGTGATGATATGGCAAGTAGGAGAGAGAAATGGTGATTAGAAGAATTCTTGCATGGAGTTTATGAAGGCTGTGGTTGCTTTGGAGGAGGGAACGAGTGCGAGACCAAACAACAAAGTTGGGGATGAAACTAGGTGGTGTGGCAGGCATGGCGACATCGGCGGGACTGGTGACTAAGTGGATACAGGAGGAAGGCCAAGGCTATTAGAGAGGAAAGACGAAGTCAGGGGAAAGCAAGGGCAGAGGCTTCAGGTAGTTGGCTACGACAGGCAGAAGGGCAAACTGGTGCTGAACTGGCGAAGGGGTGGTGACTGTCACTGCTCAAGTAGGGATGACTTTGGTGATGCAAGACAAGGATAAGGTAGAGGGGTTGTTGGTATGATGGAGCATACAGTGGAGGTCTGGATGGTGGGTGGAGACCGTAAATGGAAGGAGGCGGTCAAATGGAAATAGCGAAGTGGTGGTCCAGGTAGAGGCTAACTGTGGTAACTCGTGAGCAACAAGATGGGGAGATGGTCAGCAAGATAACGGAAAAAAGAGGGGAGCAGAGACGAAGTGGTGGCTGAGAAGGGGTTGACGGTGGATGTTGGTGGAGGCGTGTGGGTGAGGCGAGGAAGACGTGAGTAGTGGAGGATGTGTATGAGAGTGGTGAAGTGGTGGATGGCGGAAAGCAGTAGAGAGAGATGGGAAAAAGGTGTGGGTGGAAATTAACTTGTGTGGTGAACAGAAGCACAAAGATGCACTCATTTATAATGTATGAAAAGGGACATGAGCAGAAGAGAGTGCAACACGTGGTGTTTGGCGTTTTATTTATTCCTGTTGTGCGAAATATTTTATTTGTGCCTTGTATTGGTTTCTCTGCCCGTGAATTGTTCAAAATCCTTGAGGTACTGTTCCATAATCTTTGCACTGATATGGCAAGATTTTGGTCTGCTACCATATCTTAGACCAGATTTTTTTTCTCAGATATTGTTGTAATACCTCTTAAAAATGAAGTAACCCAGTCTAATACCCATAGGTGTGTGAACGCGATCTTGACAAATAACATTGTTAACTTTATGTTTAAATGTTGTTAATTTAACTGTTATACACTGTAAATTAATTTCAAATGGTAATGAAAAATATACGGACTTATTTCACAATTTATTTCTTCCTTTTTATTGCGTATTTCTTATAAATATGGTTTAGCTTTCCATGTTGATTACAACGCTTGCATTTTGTCAATGTTTTACTTTTTGTATTAATCGCATTAACTGTACTATAAATAATACTGTAATAAATTTAGACTCAACGGTTAAAGCAAAATTTATCATTATTAAAATTTTCAACTCATAAATTGAAATTAATTTAATCATTTTATTCTACTATTTAATTAACGCTTTGATTTGAAATGAATTTATCTTAATGCTATGCTATTTTACATAAAATTCTCTACTTTAAAATAATTTGTTTCTTCAATAAATTTGAATCTATTTCAAAGTTCATGTCGCGATACAAATTTTAACATCGTTAATCCTGGAGAAATATTTAAACTTAGCTTACATCTACAAATACAATTTTGCTTAAAAGTAAATGCTATGTTCAAAAATAAAGTCCAAGTTCACACTCTTGATTTTTCCGAATATAAGCAAATATTTTCTTCTTTACAAAATTAAATAATTCGTTTCTTAATTAAATTACACAATGGTGACACACTTGTTTATATATATATTGTTCATGCAATAAAGGAAACAATAAAGATTCAATCTGGTTGGCAATGTAAATCTTATTTTTAACTGGTTACAAATCCATGGAAATGGTTTATTTAAATATAGACAAATTACATATATAAATATTTGTTTTGCATTTAAAACTTAATTTAAATTATATTTTTACATTAATATCCTTAGGTCGTTATAGTCTCCCCCACTTAAAGCTTTTCGTCCTCGAAAAAGGGAGCTGTAAAATGGCTAAAAATATATTTTAAGGTCAATATACGGATAACACTTCATATATCAAAATATTAAGGAAGACTTAAATCAGTGCATTAAAATTTTAAATAAGGAAATAATCTAAGTAAAAGCGGTTTAGAGGATAAAGTACTTTGTAATAAGTCGGTTTTGTTAAAATAGGTTTTATGTAAAGGTTTAACATAAGTTAGCTTCCCAAAATCGAAATAGAATGGTAAAATATAAGGAATTTAGTAACTTGGTTGAAAGTAGATACTACCGTAGTAGATCAATATGTAAGAGGACTTGAAATAGATAACCGTAAGTACATTACGAGACAGAGTAGTTAGCAAGACGATGAATACGTTAGTTAAGTTTAATTGAAGTGTTATATAAATTACTTTGGGTCATACCATTGGAAAGCCTTAAATGGATCTCTCTGAACTTAGAATCCCGTTTTGATTCAAACCATTGAGATACTGCATATTTTCTTTCATATAGAGTATCATACTTTACTTCGGGATTTCAAAACCAAGATTTCAAGCATTAATTCAATTATCTATCAATATTAGTTCGAGAAGTTTTCCCTCATGACAGGATGCTAAGTATCACCCCATATACACAATCCAATCTCATCTTAGTTTTGTCAAGGGTTACTTGAACAGACCAAATCATTTCATATCCTAAAGTTGTAAATCATTTCGCAATCCATAATTTACAAATATCAAAATTTTGTTGTTTTCAGGTTTAATTTTGAGTTGGAAAATTTGGCCGATATTTTTAGCTTACTAATGGCGACCTAATGGCGACTGCGTCATTTTCCTCTTCTTCTTCCATCTTCTCTACCTCCTCGTTCCCCCCTCTTCCATCTCGATCTTCACCTCTTATTCCTCTAGATCCACCTCCTTTTAGTGCTAATCCAACTTCTCAACAAGTTCCTCCTGGCTCAGGAATCAATTTGAGAAATCCATCGAGCGCCTCGTTTCCATATTTTGTGAAACATGACTATGCGTCGATGTCCAAATCTCAACCTCGGAATGCTGGTTCTTATCAGCCTCATCAATTTGAGATTCGTAGGGACGGATCGAAGAATCATATTCCGGATCAAGTCAAATCTGAAGGATTGAAATATTGGAGTGGCATTTTGGTAGGTTTTTTTCTTGATGGTTCTCTCTCTTTCATTGTTGTCTCGAATTTCTTAAAAAATAAATGGAGGCTTCTTGATTCAGTGGAGATTAAATCTAATGGCTATAAATTTTACTTTAAGTTTTCTAATGATTCTGATCGAGATAAAGTTTTACATGCTGATCCTTTATTCATTCGTGGTAGAATGTTTATTATAACTTCTTGGGATCCATCTATTGGTTGCTCGCAAAGTCAAATCAGGAAAGTGCCAATATGGATTCAACTGTACAGGATTCCAATGATTCTTTGGACTTTGATTGGTATTAACTGGCTTGTGAATCATATTGGAAGACTTATTTGTTTTGATATTAGTACGGAGAGGTTAAATAGGTTTAAGTACGCAAAAGCTTTAGTGGAAATTTCTCCAGATTTTGAATTGCCTGATAGCATCATCGTTGATGATTTAGGAGATAAGTGTCCATCAGTTAAAGTTGCTTATGACTGGAGACCTAGGATTTGCTCTTTATGTAATTTTTTTGGTCATGATACAAGATACCGTGGAAGTGTTTTTAATAAGGATAAGGTAGAAATCAACCAGAATCATGAAGAGGAGGTTAAAGGATAATATTTATAAATATGAACAGGAATCATAGGAACATACATACGACCACAACGAATAATACATTGAATTATGTTCAACCTAGACACAAGAAGGAATAGAGAATGAAAGGTCCTAATAATATAATAATAATTCTCAAAATAATAAAGCTGATGAAAATAGTAATGTGAATGCCAATCGATATTGGATTCTGAAGATTTGATGGATGCCTCTGACGTGGGTACAGGTAATAAAGATTGTTCAATTCCTGTTGATTTGAACACTGGTACTAATATTGATGTGAATGTTGATTCACATGAAGCTCTAGCATCTGATGGTATGATCAATAATGGTGGAATTGGAGCTGGTTTAATTACTTCTGCTAAACAAGGTAATGGTGATGATGTTAGTTGTAATTTACATCAGTTTTCTGGTGATGGTAACAGAAAGAAATCATCTCTGTATGAGGATAAGACATTGAATGTGGATATGGGAGAAGAGCATCTTCTTGGAAACTTATTTGATGAAGCAAACATTAATGCTTCTTCTTCTTTTTCTTCTAGTTTGAGTAGCTGTGTTTCCTTTTCTACTATGTCATGTCCTTCGTCTTACAGCTCCAATGTTTCATCGTCATATGCTTATGTTCATTCTTTTTTTGCAAGGTCTACATTAGGGGAAGAGTTACCTAATGTGAATGCATCTCCTTATTCTCACCTTAAACCTCCTACACATGTAACTCTGCCTCTTCCTAACCTTCACAGTGGCTTATCATCTTCATCCAGACTGACTGGCAAATTCTGGGCTGATGAAGATGATAAGGAACCTTCGGATCCTGCAAAGAACAATAAAGGACGAGGAAAAAAGAAAAAGAAGAAATTTAATGTGAATTTTGAAGACTTGAATGAGGGTATAGATTATGATATTGAGGATGTAATACCGTCTGGTGGTAATTCTAAATCTTACAAGAGGCATATGAGGAATAATCCTCAGTATTGAGTTCTGATGAGATTCTTGATTGGGTTTTTATGTAAGTGATTTTTGTTGCTGTGGTATTATGATCTTGCAAGAAGTTTCAGTGCGGGTTTGAGGATGCTGTGTTACTCGCAGCTTGGATTTGTTTGAGGTTAATGAGGCATATTGTCTATAGTAGTTTTGAGTTTTTTTCTGTACTTCATTGTATACATGTAAATGATTTTTTTTCTTCTTGTTACTACGTGAAAAGTGTTATAGTACTTGTTTAGTGTTAGGAAAGTTGGAGTTGTATACTTACTCTCCTTGTAATCCTCATGAGGTAATAAATATTAATTGCCTTTCAAAAAAATATATTCTAAAGTATTGGAATTCAAGTCGTCGAAACATCTCAAAGTCTTTCAAATAAAAATTTACTCCAAACATTCCTGATAATAATATTCAAGTTTATCTTTTCAACTCATATTACCATAAATTTTGGTCTTACGCAAATTCAAACTTACATTTTAACCATTTACTCTTCTTTCATCGTTTTAACTTCTCTTAAGTTATGCTTCCAATATTGTTTCAACCCTCTCAATATTTTTTTCTTTCTCAATTGATTTTTATATTCTCATAATATTTTAAGAGTAAAATTGAATAACCATTCTTCTTGAATTCCTTTAAACTTCGAAATGAATGAATTTTATTTATTCTCATTCCAGATATTTCAATTAGTTGAGCGAGAAGTTTTTGAAACATTCCTTCCAAATTAACATCACGCTTTTGCTGCGTTATTCTAATTTAGTGTGTGCGTGTTTCACCTTTTTTTCTTCTTTCACTTTTGAAGTTAGGGACTCAAGTTATAGTTTCCACTTTGACGGATTAATTTTTTAGGGAAGTAAGTTAAAAGCCAATTTGATTTACACAAGCATTCGTACATTCCTTCTCAACTCATTCTACATTGATTTCTTAATCTTAATACATGCGTTTCTTGGTCTTGTACTATTCTTATAGTTAATCCTAGGGATTGATTGATTTTCTTTCTTGCTCTACTTTTTGCGAAGACGTAGTTCCTCCCAACAACCTTACTCCCTTCTTCACTAGACAATCCCGAACATCATGTCCTTCCATCCTGCACCGATGACACCTCCTTTTCGTTGCAGGGTTCTTGATTTCTTTCTTTCTCTTAGGGCATTTATTCATAAAATGTCCAATTCTTTTACACTTGAAACAAACATATATTCTTTCAGATGACTTTCTTCTTCTTTTTAGACTTATCACGGCAGCAGGCTGCATAATGACCATTTCTAAAACATCTGTAACACTGTATATTTTTAAGTTTTCTAAACTTCTCAGTCGCTTCTTCTTCTCTTTGAGCTAGTGCTCTTTTTTCTTGCTTTGGCGCCATCCAAAATTCCATTTTGCTTTAAGTGGCAACCTAACATTTCCAAAATGGTTATATTGTTTTCTTATTTCCAAATTTATCAACTGGCTAATAAGTATTTATTACTTACCATATTACAAGTTCTAAATTATTTTAAGCTATGTTAATTTCATTCCTTTTATTTCAAAATTCCTATTTTACTAAATTTCATTTTGTTTATTTTCAAATTAAATTTTCTATATTAATTTATGAAATTGTTTTATTAAGATTGATTTATATAAAGTACTTATCTATATGATTTTAAGTATTCTTCGACGTTTCGACCAGAATTGTATAGTCATCTGACTTTCAAACCTCGAAAATAAATTTTGATGATGCTGCAGTCATTAATAGAATCATCCCCAAGCGACTAGAGCGTGATTTTATATCTATCTAGTACATATAAGGCTTCATACATATGCCGGCCATGCATATATTTGAAATCTTCATATATACCAATAGTCCAATCACAACGTCAAGTAAAATACTCAAAAATTCTCATTACGTTTCAAAATAATTTACTTTGCTTCATAAATAAGTCGGAGTTTCAAAATACACTCTCTCGTCGGAATATTCCAAATCTCATTCTAGGTTGTTCCTAACCCTATCTCAAATGATATACTATAACTCTGATGACTTTTATCTTTTGCTGAATATATGCAGTACCCCGTACCTTTGTATAACAAAAGCTTTGATACCACAAATGTAATGACTCATCTTTTTTCCCGGTTCTTGCCAATAATTAAACTACTTAAACCGTTCATAAAGGCGGATTGTTATGGGTACTAACATATATTGAACAAAATAACAGAACTTTTCATTTCATAATACAAATGTTACATTAGAGTTACAAGGAATATCAGAGCTACAATATGTACAGCGGAAGAAATAAATATACTCTCAACGGAAGAAGCAGCACGATATAGCAGAAGCTCCAAACTCTAGCATTGACTCCAACTCAGAAAGCGCTCCGAATCTTGCTCCAAAGGTCTATAACTTTAACATTAAACCACTAACTGCCCATGTGGAAATTAGTGGGCACCCAGAGTTTAGGAAGGAACAATAAACTCCAGGTCAATCATGGGACTGGTGTGAGAACATAAAATAGTTATTTCGTTGTGGTTTATTTTAAAGTTGGGAAATTCACCGGACCGTGCCGCTAATGCGGAATGGGTTTACTCCCTGTTACTACCCGTGCATATAAATTCGCAATGACTTTTCAAAAATGAAGCTATCATAAGCTCGTCCCACATCACACAATGCAAGCGCACACCGGATGGGCGAGTTTTACCTTATGATAACCAAACATTCTTTCATAAGCGAAAATCCTCTTTCATATTATTATTAGTGCATAGCGTGGAAAACAATTTCGAAAGTCAATGTATTAATCATAGACGGCATAGTACCCCTTCCTACTATGTCGCCATATATATTTATACAAACAAAACTGTGGGCATGCATTGGAGATTGGATTTCCAAACTTGATGATTCCTGGCATGAAAAATAAATCAGAATACAAACGAAGGGTAACACGACTTGTAACACCCCACCTCCGCTAGGGTCACTCACAAAGGGAATGCACTAGTTTTGGTGGAGTATTATCTAGGTAAACATACACAGAGATATCACAAGGCAGAACATAAATAAAGCAACGATAGAAATCAAAAACCTAATTTTTATTACTTCCAAGAAAAGAGTCAAAACCCCATATATCCAAGGTACAAATTATTCCATTACATCAAGTTCCAAATAAAGAAGCATAAACTTAAGATAAAAAAGTAAACTATTCCCCATAAATAGCAGAAGTGCAGCCATAGCATAGCTCAAGACCAAACCGTACATGAGCTGACAGAAAGCAAGCTAAATCCAAGCTAAGAGCTAGTGTTTCCTCCCTGAGAACCGGGGGGGGGGGGAACGAAAGAAAAAGAGGCGATAGAAAAAGGGTCAGTCATAAGACTGGTAAGCCCTAGTGACTTTCAGTATAAAAACTAGTAATGATAACATAACATGTGAAAACTGGAATTAAACATTAGGATGATAACAGGACTGGTATGATAATTAAGATAACAAGATAAGTCAAGTCTAGCATCGCATATTCAAGATTCGCTGCACCCACTGTACTAGTATCTTAACCCATGTCAAGTATTAAACATGAGATGATTCCTTGGCCAAATATCATGAAGTGACCCATTACAGGGTCCTATGGTATGATCTATTAATCGATCGGCTCCTTACAAGTTCTAGCTCGTCATGTGTCTGTGTCATACGGCCCTATCCTGAAATGTAGTCACCTGTGCTAGGCCACCATAGGGTGTATCAAGCCCTATGGTGCCAACCACCGACACGAATCAAGCACGCACAGTGTAAACCTACTAGTGCCCAATGCCTGCTTTTTCAACTCCGGACTACGTGCACGACCATAGTCCGCCTGAACCTACAATGGTGCACCTACTCAGCCGTCGTTCTGGTCGCTTACAATCAGTCCAGTAATCGTGCCCCACCCTGCCTATTTCCAGGGTATCGTGATAGATCTTAGTGGGTTACTGCTGAAAAGGACCGCGTAACTAGGGTTTCTAATGGGTTAAGTGTTGTCATTCAAATTCGTGACTTAACCTTATCCAAATCATGTATCAAGTTGGTTAAGTGTGTTCAAGCGGTTCATGACTTAACCCTACCAAATCATCGTGTCAAATTGGTTAAGTATATTCAAGTGGTTCATGACTTAACCCTATCATGTGGCATTAATTCATTAATGCACCCCAACCTCTCACATTAGACTAATTGTTGTGGTCACTGGATTTGCTGGGCGGTTCCGGGCAGATTTACACCACAACATAGTCTAACCTCGGGTTTTACGTGCGATATGACCAACTACCCACATTGGATCCTATTGTTTGCGGTCACTGGATTAGCCGGGCGGTTCCGGGCAGATTTACACTGCAAACTCAACCCAAACTCGAGTTGGCCATTTTCAAATTCATTCTAAGTGTCATGTCCAGATTCAAGTTTCGAGTCTAGTTTCATGTCAAGTTTTCAGGTCATGTTTCATGTCAAATCGTGTCAAGTTCATGTCCATATCCAGGTTCAAGTTATAACAACGTTCATGTTCAAGTTCAAAGCCAATTCATGTTTTACCTAATCTACCCAAACCGTATTCCCATCGCACGTAAACTCGAATCGATACCTATAAATCTAATTAGGGAATAACATAAAAAGGGACGGGTATAAGGTGGCAAAAGTGATTACTAGCATAGCATGGTATAACTTGAGATAAATGATTATAACATTACTGGCATATGGAATATCGACCTCAAACATAAAGATTCCAAATCTAGCAAAATAAGGTACTAGTCAAGATAACAGTTGACATAAGGTGATAGTCATGGTAACGGTTGACATAAGGTGATAGTCATAAACTTGTGACTAATAACAGATTCAACATTGCAGGAATGATAATATGAGGGGTTTTTCTTTTTGATTTACAACATGAATAGGCCCCAAATCAATGTCATAGTAATATACCCAAAAGTCAAAATCCAAGATGAACAAGAACCGATGTAAAACAGTCATCACACACAGGTCCAATTTCAATTTACAACATATTCATATTATGTTTACAGTTTAAATCTAAAAGTAACTGGGGCTTACAGATCGTGGTTCGAGAATTAGAAAAAGAAAGTCGATGTTGAATCTTTATATGCTTAGTCGAGTCCTAGCAGGAATCCACAAATCAGCAATTCTCTTAACGTAGTTTCGACGTAGAAGTAGTCCCTTTTTCTAACTTTTTAACCAGAATTAGAGCAACATAAGGTCAGAGAGAATTTTGTGTAGAGAGACTAGTGTTAGGGGCTGTTTATATAGGGTCAAGTCAACGAATGTAGACGGAAACGAGGCCAGAAACATCAAAGTGAATCCAGCTTCAAAAGTGGGCTCGGCCACCAGGTCGACCCACAGGTCGACACCCAGGTCGACACTATGGTCGACCTGGTCCTGGGCAGGTCGACTCTATGGTCGAACCCCAGGTCGACTCTATGGTCGACCCCCAAGTCGACCTGGTCCTGGTCGGGAAATTTCCCGCCCAGTCTGTTCTGTGGTTTGAATTCGAAATTTGAATTCGAATTCTGAGCTGTTTTGATCTTGAAATTTTCTGAAAACTTCGAAGGGTCATAACTGGTCATACGGATTCCGATTTTCGAAAACTCAGACTCGTTTCCAAGCAGAATTTCGAGACGAACGCAATGGCATAACCCGTTTCCCTTGATTCTCATTTTAAAAATTAATTCTGCCTTGATTTATAGTTATAACACGTTATCAAAATACGGGTTGTTACATTCTCCCCTCCTTAAAGGATTTCGTCCCGGAAATCTCTAAGTTAGGGAGGATGTGTCCTACCATCCATCATCCATCTACTCAAAACATCATCCACAAGCAACCATTGTTCTTAAAAGGTTTCTAGTGCTGTATGAACATATGCAGAAAGCGTGTGTATATGTACTTATCTAATGCAAAAGATCAGGCGGTTTCTGATTCAGTAGACCTCCTTAATGCAAAATATGTTAGTGTAATGAATCCAACATGTATGCAAAATTCCTAACATACTTTATAATCTCTACATGAGTGCACAAACATTCATTCATATGCAACATCCATGTGATAGCATAACAAGTTCCTTCCATGTACAAGTATAAGTACTCATGCATATGCAACATGAAAATGTGACTGAGCCGATCTAGTGCCTAATGTGTGTCATGCATCCACTAGCAATCACTTGCAAACACTTGCAACCATTTGCAAACATCAACCATAACATGTTTCAATCACATGTTTACATCCATATGATTCTACCTAAGGTTCTCAAGATACGAAAAGGTTTTTAAGTTTATAGGAAAAGAGATCGAGAATGTACCCTCAAAAAGAAATGGGTAAAGCGCGCGTATCTTCTCTTCGGTTTCCCAAGTTGCGTCTTCTTGGGCTTCACACCACTGAACTTTAACTAGCTTGACTTCTCGATTCCTTAGCTTCTTGATCTCCGTTCCTAAGATACGAATCATAACTCGCCTCAATGTTGCTTCTTTTTCCACTTCTACGCCTTCAAGGATGCTTGGCTCAACCATTTCGGCTGATTCATGTAAGCACTTTCGGAGATGCGAGACATGAAAGACATTGTGTACTCCGGCCAGCCTCTCGGGTAATTCTACCTTATAGGCCATCCGCCCAACCCTCTCAGTGATAGGGAACGGTCGTATGAACCTTGGTGCTAGCTTTCCAACCGCTCCAAAACGAACTACATTGCGTAACGGAGAAACTTTTATAAAGACCATATCTCCGATTTCGAACTCTAAGTCTGTCCTTCTCTTGTCCGCATAAGATTTCTGTCTATCTTGGGCTGTTTTCATCCATCTTCGTATCAACTCAACCTTCTCAGATGTGTCCCTTATCATGTCGGGCCCAAGTATAAGCCTGTCTGTCGTCTCCCACCAACAAGTTAGCGATTTGCATGGTCTTCCATACAGGGCTTCGAACGGTGCCATTCCGATGCTAGCTTGGTAACTATTATTATATGCAAACTCCACGAGAGGAAGATGGTCTTCCCAAGTACCACCAAAGTCATGAATGCATAGCCTCAGGAGATCTTCTAGTACCCTATTTACCCTTTCGGTTTGTCCATCCGTCTGTGGGTGATAGGCCATGCTTAAACTCAGTCGTGTACCCATTGCTTCTTGCAGACTATTCCAAAACTGGCTAGTGAAAATTGAGTCACGATCACTAACTATACTAGAAGGGACCCCGTGCAACCGTACTACCTCTCGAAGGTAAATAGGTGCTAGCCATGATGCGGTCCTCTTGCTTTTCACCAGAATGAAGTGAGCACTTTTCGTGAGTCTATCAACTATGACCCATATGCTAGTATTTACCTTCCTTGACCTAGACAGTCCATTCGTGAAATCCATCGAGATACTCTCCCATTTCCATTGCGGAACCTCCAAAGGATGTAATAGCCCACTGGGCTTCTTCGACTCGGCCTTTACTTGTTGGCACACCATGCACTTCGAAACGAACTCTACCACGTCCTTTTTCATTCCAGCCCAAAAGAAAATGCGTTTCATATCTCTGTACATCTTATCCTCTCCAGGATGTATGGTCATCTTCGAGTGATGTGCCTCTTCGAGGACTTTCCTTAGTAGGTCTCCCACTTGTGGGACATATAGCCTTCCATCGCGCCTTAGCCATCCCTTATCATCTATGGCATACCTACCGAGGTGACTTGACGTCTCACCACTAATCAGCTTGTCCATGATTTCAACTATCTGTGGGTCTTCCCTCTGTGAAGTCCCTACTTGATCTAGAAGTTTAGGTCTTAACTCAAGAGATGCTAACGTTGCAGTCAATGACTCAACAGCAGGTGTAAAATCAAAGGTTGCTATAAACTCAAGGCTTTTCCTTTCAACAAACAAGGGGCTCAAAGTCAACCTTTTTCTACTTAGCGCGTCCGCCACCACGTTACCCCTACCAGGGGTATAAGCTATATCGAAGTCATATGATGCCAAGAATTCCATCCACCTCTGTTGTCTCAGATTCAAATCTTTCTATGAAAAGAGGTACTTAAGCGATTTGTGGTCGGTATACAGCTCGAACCTCTACCCTAGAAGATAATGGCGCCAAGCTTTAAGCGCAAAAACAATCGCGGCCAACTCCAAGTCATGTGTGGGATAGTTTTTCTCATGAACTTTAAGTTGTCTGCCCCCATAGCATATTACTCTTCCATCTTGCATTAGGACAACGCCTAATCCCGTGCCGCACGCATCCGTGTACACCGTAAACACCTTGCCTCTGTCAGGTAATGCCAAAACCGGAGCTGTGGTGAGTGCTCTCTTGAGTCTCTGAAAAGCAACGTCACACTCTATGTCCCATGAAAAAGCTAGGTTCTTCTTTGTTAACTTAGTAAGAGGGGCTGAAATCTTAGCGAAGTCCTTAATGAACTTCCTATAGTAGCCCGCCAAACCGAGAAAGCTCCTCACCTCCATTGCATTCTTAGGAATTTTCCATTCTTGTACCGCAACTACCTTTGCGGGGTCCATGGCTATGCCTTGCTTAGAAACTACATGTCCAAGAAACCGAACTTCCTTCCTCCAAAAATTGCATTTGGAGAACTTAGCCTTTAACTGGTGTGCTCTAAGCGTTTCCATGACTTCCTTGAGATGTCTAGCATGCTCTTCTTCATCTTTTGAGAAGATCAAAATATCATCCACGAAAACTAACACAAACTTGTTAAGGAACTCCCGAAACACCCTACTAATCAAATCTACAAAGTACGCTCGTTAACCCAAACGGCATGACGAGCCATTCGAAGAACCCATCTGGAGTCCTAAACGCAGTTTTGTCAATTCTATCCTCAACCACTCTAAGCTGATGGAATCCTATGGCTAGATCGAGTAGAGAGAAAACAGATGCTCCCACAAGCTGGTCAAACAAATCGTCGATTCTTGGTAGTGGGTGCCTATTTTTCTTAGTTAGCTTGTTTAACTCACGATAATCTACGCGTAGACGAACCGAACCATCCACCTTAGTAGCGAATACCACTGGAGCACCCCATTCAGAAATGCTTTGTCTTATGAAATTTTTCTCATGAAACTCCTTAACTTGTTTACTGAGCTCTCTTCTTTCTCGCGGGGTCATGTGCCTAACGGGCAATGAAACTGGCTTGGCATTATCAACAAGATAAATTCGGAAGTCTATCTCGCGTTTAGGAGGTAACCCCCTCACCTCATCAAAGACATCTGGATATTCTCGGACCACTCTTACAGATTACAAATTATCGATGGACGAGTCAAGAAATTCAAGATAGCACAACATGACCGGACCCTTAGGGTTACAAGAATTTTCAAGTGTATTACCAAGGCGATTCATGAGCCTCACTACCCTTCGTTCACAATCAAGAATGGCTCCATAATCGGACAGCCAATCCATACCTAGGATCAAACTGTATCCCATAGATCCGAGAACATAAGCATTACACGTGAATTCTACGCTTAAGATAGAGGTCCTCAAATCCACACATATCATAGATAAATGGGCGGAGCCCCCAATTGGATTTGAAACTATAACGGGATTCTCAACCAGACTAGTACTTGGTGCAGATTTTCAACAATATCAGAAGAAATAAAAGTATGCGATGCGCCAGAGTCAAATAAGGTTCGAACAGGAAAGTCAGAAATGCAAACAAGGCTTTCTATGGAAATATTACTACCTCGGTCAAGAGCTGGAGTGGTGTTAAGAGCATGCAACTGCCCTCCAGAAGGTCCTGCTCGCTGGGTCTGCCCTTGCCCCTGTCCTTGCTTCTTAGGGCAATCCTTGCTGATGTGTCTAGTATCTCCACAATGAAAGCATTCACCCAACTTTCTCTTTTTCTTTCTACAGTCTTTAGCTAGATGTCCCGTAATACCACAAAAGTTACACTTCCTTCTCTTATGTGCCTTGTTATTATTGTTGTTGTTGCCCTTGTTATTCTTGTTGCCTCCCTACTTGAAGTCAACTTTCTTATTCTGAGTCTCATTAGGCTTAACCTCCTTCTTGCTATTCTTGTCTTCCTCATGAAGTAGAGCCATATCCACCAAGCTTTCAAAGGTCGCCCCCATTGGTATATGATTTATGGCCAAACTGTGTAGTGGCTCGTTCAATCCTCGAGCAAAGTGTACAGCCTTTTTCTGGGCTGTGTTGACCAAATCCAAACCGAACTGAGCAAGCTGATTAAACTTATTCACGTACTCCCTAACAGACATGTCCCCTTGCTTGAGTGCTAGGAACCTCTCCATCTGAAGGTTCTCTTCTGCTGATGATAAGAATTTAAGCCCAAACCTCTCTCTAAAGTCTGCCCAAGTCTCAACTGGCCTGGTAGCGTTGGTGAATTCCCACCAAAATGCAGCTTCCTCTTTCAACAACCATGCTGCCAACTGAACTTTCCTATGGTCCTCCACATCAAAGATAATATACAAGTCTTCCTTCTCCTTTAGCCAGTTTCGTGCCTCAACAAAGGTTTCAGTTCCAACAAGTTCTTGCGGCCTATTGCTTTAAAGTCTTTGCATATTTTGGCAAAGGCGGTACCAGGAGGAGGAGGAACCGCGACCACTGGGGGAGGAGGAGGAGGGATGTCTGCCGGGCCCGCGCCGTTGGCCCTAGCTTCTAAGTACCTTCGGAACCATCCAGGTATGGGTACTCCCTCAGGAAGGTTAAGATCAGACATGCTGAAAAACGAAAAGAAAAAGATTCAAACGAGGAAACAAAGGAAAGTGCTAATGGTTTTTTGGGGAATAGCCTTTTTAAACATAAAACTTTTATTGAAAAAAATGCTTCGTTATATACGGTTTTGGAAAATAGTTTTAGAAGGTTTTTAAAACTTTTGTCCCATCTGGTAACCTTCTGCTCTGATACCAAGTGTAACACCCCACCTCCGCTAGGGTCACTCAAAGGGAATGCACTAGTTTTGGTGGAGTATTATCTAGGTAAACATACACAGAGATATCACAAGGCAGAACATAAATAAAGCAGCGGTAGAAATCAAAAACCAATTTTTTATTACTTCCAAGAAAAGAGTCAAAACCCCATATATCCAAGGTACAAATTATTCCATTACATCAAGTTCCAAATAAAGAAGCATCAACTTAAGATAAAAAAGTAAACTATTCCCCATAAATAGCAGAAGTGCAGCCATAGCATAGCTCAAGATCAAACCGTACATGAGCTGATAGAAAGCAAGCTAAATCCAAGCTAAGAGCTAGTGTTTCCTCCCTGAGAACCTAGGGGGGGGGGGGAACGAAAGAAAAAGAGGCGAAAGAAAAAGGGTCAGTCATAAGACTGGTAAGCCCTAGTGACTTTCAGTATAAAAACTAGTAAAGGTAACATGACATGTGAAAACTGGAATTAAACATAAGGATGATAACAAGACTAGTATGATAATTAAGATAAAAAGATAAGTCAAGTCTAGCATCGCATATTCAAGATTCGCTGCACCCCCTGTACTAGTATCTTAACCCATGTCAAGTATTAACCATGAGACAATTCCTTGGCTCAATATCATGAAGTGACCCATTACGGGGTCCTACGGTACGATCTATTAATCGATCGGCTCCCTACAAGTTCTAGCTCGTCATATGTCTGTGTCATACGGCCCTATCCTGAAATGTAGTCACCTGTGCCAGGTCCACCATAGGGTGTATCAAGCCCTATGGTGCTAACCACCGACACGAATCAAGCACGCACAGTGTAAACCTACTTGTGCCCAATGCCTGCTTTTTCAACTCCGGACTACGTGCACGACCATAGTCCGCCTGAACCTACAATGGCGCACCTACTCAGCCGTCATTCTAGTCTCTTACAATCAGCCCAGTAATCGTGCCCTACCCTGCCTAGTCCCAGGGTATCGTGATACATCTAAGTGGGTTACTGCTGAAAAGGACCGCGTAAATAGGGTTTCTAATGGGTTAAGTGTTGTCATTCAAATTCGTGACTTAACCCTATCCAAATCATATATCAAGTTGGTTAAGTGGGTTCAAGCGGTTCATGACTTAACCCTACCAAATCATCGTGTCAAATTGGTTAAGTATATTCAAGTGGTTCATGACTTAACCCTATCATATAGCATTAATTCATTAATGCACCCCAACCTCTTACATTAGACTAATTGTTGTGGTCACTGGATTTGTCGGGCGGTTCCGGGCAGATCTACACCACAACATAGTCTAATCTCAGGTTTTACGTGCGATATGACCAACTACCCACATTGGATCCTATTGTTTGCAGTCACTAAATTTGCCGGGCGGTTCCGGGCAGATTTACACTGCAAACTCAACCCAACCTCGAGTTGGCCATTTTCAAATTCATTCTAAGTGTCATACCAGATTCAAGTTTCGAGTCTGAATTCATGTCCAGTTTTCAGGTCATGTTTCATGTCAAATCGTGTCAAGTTCATGTCCATATCCAGGTTCAAGTTATAACAACGTTCATGTTCAAAGCCAATTCATGTTTTACCTAATCTACCCAAACCGTATTCCCATCGCACGTAAACTCGAATCGATACCAATAAATCTAGTTAGGGAATAACATAAAAAGGGACGGCTATAAGGTGGAAAAAATGATTACTAGCATAGCATGGTATAACTTGAGATAAATGATTATAACATTACTGGCATATGGAATATCGGCCTCAAACATAAAGATTCCAAATCTAGCAAAATAAGGTACTAGTCAAGATAACAGTTGACATAAGGTGATAGTCATGGTAACGGTTGACATAAGGTGATAGTCATAAACTTGTGACTAATAGCAGATTCAAAATTGCAGGCATGATAATATGAGGGGTTTTTCTTTTTGATTTACAACATGAATAGGCCCCAAATCAATGTCATAGTAATATATACAAAAGTCAAGATCCAAGATGAACAAGAATGGTTGTAAAACAGTCATCATACATAGGTCCAATTTCAATTTACAACATATTCATATTACGTTTACAGTTTAAATCTAAAATTAACTGGGGCTTACAAATCGTGGTTCTAGAATTAGAAAAAGAAAGCCGATGTTGAATCTTTATATGCTTAGTCGAGTCCTAACAGAAATCCCCAAATCAGCAATTCTCTTAACGTAGTTTCGACGTAGAAGAAGTAGTCCCTTTTTCTAGCTTTTCAACCAGAATTAGAGCAGCATAAGGTCAAAGTTAATTTTGTGTAGAGAGACTAGTGTTAGGGGCTGTTTATATAGGGTCAGGTCAACGAATGTAGACAGAAATGAGGTTAGAAACATCAAAGTGAATCCAGCTTCAAAAGTGGGCTCGGCCACCAGGTCGACCTCCAGGTCGACACCCAGGTCGACACTATGGTCGACCTGGTCCTGGGCAGGTCGACTCTATGGTCGACCCCCAGGTCGACCTGGTCCTGGGCGGTAAATTTCCCGCCCAGTCTGTTCTGTGGTTTGAATTCGAAATTTGAATTCGAATTCTGAGCTGTTTTGAACTTGAAATTTTCTAAAAACTTCGAAGGGTCATAACTTAGTCATACGGACTCCAGTTTTTGAAAACTCGGACTCGTTTACAAGCAGAATTTCGAGATGAACGCAATGGCGTAACCTGTTTCCCTTGATTCTCATTTTAAAAATTAATTCTGCCTTGATTTATAGTTATAACATGTTATCAAAATACGGGTTGTTACACGATTTTTTCATCCAGATACGAACACCAACTACAAATCGCAAGGTAGATCAACGGCTCCAGGCTCGGTGAAGGGTTCCGTTTGAATCAAATTAGTGTCGCACCTTTTGGGTTCCTGCACACGTAAACGTCGGCTCCAGGCTCGGTGAAGGGTTCAGTTTTTGATCGAGAAGGACGGAGTAGAGATGATGTGGCGCAGTCAAATGAGGATGCGTAGATGAGTTTGTGGGTGCTTTCGGATAGAAGCATGGTGTGATGATCGGGTGTGCACGTACACGCCGTGTACAGATGTATGGGTTCCAATGCGTGAAAACGAAGATGCCAAAGGAGGGAAGAAGAAGAGGAGGTTGGGCGGGTTGGATCTGAGCAGTTGGGTTGGGCCTAATTGTTTTAGGTATGGTTTATTTAAATTAAAATTTAAGTTTAAACTAGTTAAACTTTAAGAGTTAATATCTTACTCATTTTAAATCCGATCAGCTCGCCTTTGGTTGCGTTAGAATCATATTGACAAATGGAATACATTGATATATAATATTGAAAATGTTAGATAAATATAAATTTATAAGAAAATAAACAAAGTCTTTGTATATGATTATATATATCGAGCACCGTCATTAATTTATTTTCAATATAAAATTAATAGTGATATCACCAACTGTTAATCGAAGTGGATTGGTAGCAACAGTTGTGTTCGTTCATAAGGGACTCTAATATTGAAGATTTTGGAGCTAAATCGGTGATAACATCTAATTTAATTAATTATTTAAATTAGCTGTTGTTAGATAATTCAAATTGGTTGGATATGGATGTTGTGTGCCTGTTCAAATGGATGTTCATGTAGTTAGAAACACACTGAATACTATAAGCGTTATTAACCGTAACGCTTGTGCACAGTCGGAATGTTGTTTAATGATTGTGCTTATTTGAAGAACTCGTGCTAATGTATATGGTTGGTTTATTTGGGTGATTATGATTGCATGAAATCACACACTATAGTTGTGGATGTATACAGATGAAAGATTTAAATCCTCCTTCCGTCGGAATAAAGATGTTTGGAAATCTAGTTTTCAATTTAAAGAACTGTTTTGGGAATCAGAATATATGAGATGACAGGGCTTTTGAAATAATTCTAACCGCTTATATTTAAATGAATTTGAAATTTGGATCTGAAATGATTTAAATCATGTATTGGTTTTGTACGGATATTGGAATAAGTTTTGATAAAATATTATTTTATATTAAGTTCAATTTAATTCTAAATGAGTTTTGGAAAATTTAACATTGTTTTGAAATTCAATATATGTTTAAATAATAATATATACTAAACGTCTAGGATGACAAAGAGGATGGTGTCTAGGCTTGGGTTTGGAAAATACAGTTTCCTGCTCTCCCTGGCCGTCCCTAACCGATCCGATGAACGAGATATTCAAAATCTAATTTGAAGTTTTAATTTGAAACTATTTTGAATTTAAATATATAGTAGAATATGATTTTTTTGTGAAGATTAAATTTTTGAATTTAAAGAGGATTGAATGATTTATATTAAAATCGTTATATAACTTAAATCGAAGTTAATATCAATTTTAAATTTCAAATGATTATAACTGAATGTTTGAATAAGATTAACGTAAAATGAAAAACGTTGGAATTATATTAATGATGAGTTTGAATAGAAAAGAGGTTTTCAATTTTTAACGTATAATTTTCAGGTTATGGATAAACCAAATTTGGAAAAAGTCGTTATGCGTGCAGTTCGATAATAATAACGGAAAATCGAATAAATTAGGTTTATAAAATTAAGAAATTTATGATAAATCTTATTTTGTTATTTTAAAGTGATTAAATTGCAAAATTTTGAATTTCAAATGATTTTGAATCTATTTGATTTAAATACCTATTTTACAACACTTTTAGTAGCATTTTCAAACATTATTATTATTACATTTTCAAAGATAAGCTAGTTTGAAATTTATAAATCGTGAACTATTATTTAAATGTATAAAAGGAAAGGTTTGTCAAATAGTTTGGAATGCCAAGTGATTAAATGTTTATACGGAATTATTTATCGATCGTAAGATATTGTTAAGTTGGAATTCAAAAGGAAATGGTTTGGGTAGAGTTTGTCTTCTTATATTTGATAGGCAATTTCGGAGTTGGACGAAAAGTATCAGAAACGTTAGAAATTTAATATCAAATATTCTGATAGTGTTCGTTGGTTTGGGAATCGCTTTCAGATATGAGTCAACTTAGCTCTATTTAAACTTATGTTTGAATACCAATTAGTTTGGATTATCGTAAATGATGTTTTAATCTAAATAAAGACTTGGTAAATTTTAAAGGAGTATGAAAAAGGAAACGAAGAGGTATGTTTTGAAATATATGGATCGAAGGATTATAAGGTTGGTAAATTATTATTAGAAGAGTTAAGATGGTAAGGGAATTAATGAAATTCGAAGTAAAAATCTAACCTTGATTTATGAAAGAATTGATAATGACTGGAAGGAGATTTGAATTGAAAATCCTGTATGGTCCATAACTATTGTTTAAAGATACGCTTATTACTTGGAAAGACCGGGATCGAATATATGTTCGAAAACCATTCCAAGTAATTTACGACGTTGTTCGAGACTTGGTAAACGACGAATGTAGACCGGGAATCTATGGATTATTTGGATTGATTGCTGACGTCTCGGTTGGGCTGATCCCCCGATATGAGGTTACAAGTGGCATGATGTCTGAATATATTTGGAGATTTTTGGATATTGATCCGTTCAGATTCAGAATGTACTTGTATGGATTGTGTGTCTGACATTGTAATTGATAGCATAACACTGATTCTCGTTGATATGTATCTGGTTTGTGACGTATGAGCTCAAAGTGGTTATGTAATGATGGAAATCAGTGATCTTGTTGTGAAGGAACAATGTGATATACTTAAGATATGAAATGAGCTTGTACGATCAAGGCACTGCTTATTTAAGCATGGCTTTGTGTATGATGTGACATCGACAAACCTCACACCCTGGATTGATGAGAAACTGGCTGTTAGTTTGCATACTATATATATGATTGATGATGAAAGCTACGACGGTGGTACCACTTATGAACTTAAGGAATAGTGTATGTTCGGGGGTCCGTGTCTGGACAAAAACCATTGATCTACCTCGCAATTTGTAGATGGTGTCCGCATCTAGATGGAAAAGCTGTGTTACATTTAGTTTGTATTCCAATTGATCTTTCGTGCCAGGAATCATCAAGTTGGAAACCCAAATCTACAAAACGAGCCATCCAATTTTGATTTGTGTATATATATATATATATATATATATATATATATATATGGCGACGTAATATTATGGGTATTATGCTGTCTAGGATTAATACATTTATTTGCGAAATGGTTTTCCACACTATATATTAAGTATTGAAAGAGGATTTTTACGTATGAAAGCATTTTTGGTTATCATAAGGTAAAACTCACCCATATGGTGTGCGCTTGCATTGTGTGATGTGGGACGAGCTTATGATAGCTTCATTTTTCTAAAAAGTCATTGCGAATTTATATGCACGGGTGTTCACATGGAGTAAACTTGTTCCGCGTTAGCGGCGTGGTCTGATGAATTTCCCAACTTTAAAATAAATCCTAAAAACAACTGTTTTATGTTCTCCCACCAGTCCCATGACTGACCTAGAGTTTATTGTTCCTTCCTAAACTCTGGGTGCCCATAAATTTTCACACGGGCAGCTAGTAGTTTAGTTTTGCAGTTATATATTGTTGAAGCAGAAGCGCTTTTAGAGTTGGAGTTCACGCCAGAATTTGGAGCTTCCGCTATATCTTACAGTTTCTTTTGCTGAGAGTATATTTACTTTTCTTCCGCTGTGTATGTTGTAACTCTAATATTTCATGTAACTCTGATGTAATATTGTATTATGCAATGAAATTTTTTGTTATTTTGTTCAATATATGTACGTACCCATAACAATTTGTCTTTGTGAACGGTTTTAGTTGGTTTAATTTCTAGTGAAAAATTGGTCAAAAAGATGGATCGTTACACTTTTGCTGCTACATGGGATGACGAGGAAGGAGAAGAAGTTTCTGAAAGTGACGAAGAGGAAGCTAATTTGTGTCTTATGGCACGATATGGTCCGGAAAGTAGTGAATAGGATTCAAGCAAGGTATCGAATTTTACTTATAAAGATTTAATTTTAATGTGTCACAATCTAAAAAAAAACCGTTGATTCTCTTAAACTAAAAGTTAAGAAATTGAAATATGATAGGTCAAAACTAGTTCAAGAAAATAACAATTTAGAAGAAAAACTTGAAAAAGTTAAGAATTCATTGTTTTCAAAATGCGAAAAATGTCAATTTTTGAGTAACGATCTTTTGAAGTTCAAAACTGATTTTGACTTACTTAAAAATGAAAACGTGAATTTAAAGAACAAAAATTGTGTTTTTGAGAAGGATATTTAAAAAGTTTAGAGAATCTAAAAAACTATATTTTGAAAAGCAAAAACAATTTGAAATTGAAATTTCAAAGTCCAATGCTAAAATCAAGGCACTTGAAAACGAAAATTTGGTTTAAAACAAACTGATGCTGAAAAGAGGAAAATCGCTATTAATCGTTGTTCAAATCTAATGAAAGAAAATAGTGATCTTAAATCTAAAATTCAATAGCTTGAATCAACTTTGACTAAATTTTCGAAAGGAGAGAAATCATTGAATATGTTGTTAAAAAACAAATTTTTTGTTCAAAATAAAAACGGACTTGGTTTTGGATTTGATCAAGTTGAAAAACAAAATCCTAATGATTTTAAAAATTCTTTAAATGGCTTTGAAAAAGATTGAATTGAAATTTTGAAATCTAATAATTTCAAAGGGTTTTTAAATCATAAATGAAATAATAACTCGTTTAAAAACAATTCATTTAAACATGTTTGGATTCCAAAAAATAACAAAATGAATTTGAATAAGTCTAAACGAATTTACGTTCAAAAGGGTACTTTAATAGATAATAATGGATTGTTATATAAACGGGTTTGGGTACCAAAACATGTAAACGAAGACAAGAGTGGTAAAACAACTTTTGTTAGACCACTCGATCTTATAACATTTAGGTACTAAGGGAGGCTAAGGATCAACTGTGCTTAAGAGAGATAAAATTCAAATTGGTTCATATTATCGAATTATTTGGAGTTCCTTAGCCATAGATTCCGAGTTGGAAATTCATTGATTCACATTGATTATGGTAAGATAGGTATGATATCTAAACTCTTGTTTTTATTTTTATTCCTTTTAATTTTATTTCCTTTTTTTATTTTATGCTGATTTATGTTGATAGGGTCATAACATTTTAAGCACATCTTGAACACTGTAAATCAGAATTTTGAAATTTACGATGTTCTCGAATGCTAATGAAATTTCACATATTTTTGTTGTTTTGAGTTTCTTCTTATTCGTTTTTGGAAAATATTGAAAAAAACTTAACTCAATACAACGGACTACTTGAAAGCCATAATTGATTATTTGTGAAAATTTCATTTTTTTTATTTGGCTTGATTATATTGATTTTGAAATCATTATTGATTTATTGCTGAATTTCTTAGATTATAAAATTTGATTTTTTTCAAGTGATTTCAAATAATTACCTTCAGATTTGATCGTTGTCTGTTTCTTGTGCTTGTTTAAAAATTCTCAAAAAATTTCACTTGTGATTCTTGCTTTAAAAATGATCTTGTGCTGCTCTGATAAGGAAATTGATTTGATTCGTTTGAATACCTTGGTGATTGGACGATGTGTTGAAAAATCAGTAACTGAATTTCTTTAAATTTCATAGGCAATTTGAATTAAATACACAAATGTTTTAAAATTGTCTAGGAGCAATCAGCATTAGAAATATTAGATAATTTCACATTCTACTGGTTAATTTTTGAAACTGATTTTCAGCTTGCATTAATATTTAAAAAAAAAACCCTCATGAATTTGATAATTTTCAATTTTAAAATTATTTTTGATTATTTATTCAATAATTGAAATTATTGATTAATTTGAACCGTTTTGTGACTCATCAAAATTATTAATAGATTTATGAAATTGTAATGAGTTATGACTATGGTATAATTCATAACTAGAGGAGATGTTATTTTAAATCTCATGATGATTAGACAGATTTTATAATATCTTTGAATTAGAGCTTGTTTCACGACCATCTTCTATATCTACTATATTTCAGTCATTCGTCATGGTTTTATTTAATTTAGGGAGTTCTAATTATTCTTGGAAACAAGAATAGAATTAAAAGAAGAGAAAAAGATACATATATATATATATATATATTATTTATCCGTGGTATTCACTCCTATTTAAAAAAGTCCTCGCGTTATGCGTGGGTGAATTACCTTAATCCCTATGTGCTTCCATTTTCACTTAAAAGAACTTTGGGCTGTGCATGGATGGAACTCATTAAAGTGGATAAAGTTAAGTTACTACTAACCCCATTTAAAAGACGTTTGGGCTATGCCTGGTTAGCAAGTGCTTAACACAGTTTGAGCTTATTTAAAATCTTTAAAATTCAAATTCAAATTCAAATATTCAGTTTTTATTGAACTTTCCTCATTCTATACACTCCATCGTAAATTCATTCACTTTGAAAGTGATTTGCTTCTGATTTAAAGATTATTATGATTTTTTTTTATTAAATGGGATTTGCGATATATATTCTCTCTCTTAATCTGAATTTATATTTCTAGTCTATATTCATCACTGTTTCAATTTTTATTATTCTTTTGATGATAACAAAAGGGGAGAATGGTCAAGATTTTGATTGATGAGTATATAATTCAAGAATATTTTAAGATTGGAAATTAAATATCTAGAGGGAGAATGATTAATTGAATTTCATTATTTATATTTTCCACATATATAGGGGGAGTTCAGTTGTAGGAGGAGCATACAAATAGGGGGAGTAATATATTTCATGTTCAAACACATTTAACACATTCAAAATCTTGTATGGGTTTTTCATCATCAAAAGGGGGAGATTGTTGCATACAACAATCTGTTGTATGATTTTTGTTTGATGATAACAAACATATAATATTATTTAAATGTGTTTGTAACTGTTCTATTTTATAATTCATTTCATAGAAATAAATATTTATTGAATAATAATACTATTATACACAGTTCACAGTATATTCAATTAAATATTTTATTTCAAAAATCTGAAATAGTACAATATTCAAACTTCACTATTGTATATTCACAGTTATAATATTTTACATAAAATTGTACTATTGAATTAATTTGATACGATAGACAAATTGATATGAACACAATAAAATAATATTTTATTTCAGTCAAATTTGTTTATTACAAATATTAGTACAATCTTCTCATACAGTACATTTGTCCTCACTACATAACTCATCACTCAGTAAATATTCACTCGTTCACTCATTTACATATTCACAGACATTGACACTAATACACTGATGCTTCACGCTCCAAACCAGTCCAGTCACTTCATACCTATCACATAAGAAAGCACACACATTGGACTGCAATAGAAATAAAACCGAATACGTGCAAATATAAATTTATTTTAAATTTTATTTTCCTTAGAATTTCGGTGTGTTTCTCATCATTTTTCTGATTCAGTTTGATATATAAGGACAAGAAAATCAGTCTGACGGCTGCATATACACACGTGTATAGACATACACGTGTGCACTGTCTCGCCAATCAGAATGTAGTGGTGAGCAACTATGGAGCAGCCATATGGACCAAGCTCGACACAGTGAAATGGACAAGTGAACACAACAACCAAAGTGTCGAGCCAAGGATGCTAAATCATGTACAAAGAAGCTCAACACAAATGGTCGAGCTCAATACAAAGCAAGCACACTATGAAATAAATTTTCACACACAGGTACAAGTGCTAATGTCAAAACAGAAATGAATGGTGAATGGAGCTACAGAATAGTGGTGCAACAGTTCCATAGTGCATACAATTTCAAGTATACATATACAATGAACATTGTTAACAAAAGCTTCAGCAAATGCATGGGTGTAACAGGTTGGTAAGCAAAAGTAATGAAAGCATGGTCAAAAAACATGGACATGGCGAGACAAGTTCACAATGACACATCTTAGTCAGAATGGCAAATACATGTAAACAAGAGGATCATGTTCAAGATTGCTTATTCATGCTGCAAGTGTACAAAGGTAAAATGGTCCAACAAGACCAAATGGTTAAGTGTACAAGGCAGCTCAATAGCATGGTGTGCTACAACATGTATAAATGGTGATAAAGCAACAGATTTAAACTCAGTTCAACACAGCCAAGATTGCTTATTCATGCTGCAAGTGTTTATACAAAAATACAAGGTGGATAAGGTGATGAACACATAAGCAAATTAGTTCAGTGAAAGCTCAAACATGTCTAACAGGAAAGTCAAGAAAACATTGGCAATGTACACACAATAAAGAGGTTTGTGCATGCTCATGTCAATAAGTAACAGTTTTTGCAAGAGTAGTCGAGACATGGTCATGCAAGTCAAGACAAAACAGAGTGGAAATGCATGTATACATGTAGTATGGTGGTGTCAGCTAGCTCAAACAGTGAACATATACATGAATGTACAAGATGTACACAAGTTGGTTCATCATTACTCAAAGACGAGTGCTCAATACATTTTTTACTTAAAGCAAGTTATCAAGCTAAGACTTGTGCATATCTAGCATGAATACATATCTGAAATGAACGTGTATATGGGATGAATGCATCATGTTTAATCTTGCAAGAAAACTCCAAAGTTGGCAAGCATTATTTAAGAAAATTGCTCAAAATGTTATACATAAAATGTTTTTATTTTTTCCAGATTTCCAACATAAAAATATTGGGCAAGGATTGGATTTTAAATGATGGTCTCACCACAGCAATTATATGTTTCCAGTTTTTCAATAGCAAGTTTAAAGGCATTTCCAGTTTTCAAGAATCATGTTTGGCATGTTTTACAATTCCAGTTTTTGACAAGAAACAAATCGATGCATTCAGCATGTATATGAATGAAAAGAAATTAGTTTTCCTGTTTTTACGAATGAAATCAGTGTCAACAAATGTGAGCAAGTGTTCATTTAGCATGGTGCAATGCAACATGATTAAGAATGGCATCTGTTCAACCATTTTTTTGAAATAAAAAAATTTAAGTGTTCATTTGTTCTTATCAGAAGATATTTTTTAGAAAAAATAGATAAACAAGATTTCAAATGACTCGATCAAAGTTCAAGAAGCATACGGGCCAAGTTAAAAATTCCAGTAACCTCGTAATATAAAAAATTCCAGAACAAGTTTGAAAATTTCAAAGTCCACAATTCAAAGCCAAGGATTTCAACAACAAAATTCACGCAATATTTGAGTATATATCGAAGACCAAATTAAAGCGAATCATTCACGAAATCAGAGCACAAATATCGGATTTCTAATCCTATATATACACCTATCATCATAGGCTTAGGTATCAGAAATCCAATACAATCAATTCAAAGAATTCAAGAGAAAATCAAATAACTCACATATTTTTAGGGTTTCGATCGCTAGACAGAGAAGCAATTGGCCAAATCAATTGACGATAGAGCACAAAGATTTCGAGCTTCGGAGATCATCAAAATCATGAATTTAAAGACAGAACGATTCGATTTGGTGCAATAGAGAAAAACCCTAGTTTGGAGCCGCCGCCATTTTTTATCAGAAATAAAAAGTAGATAGGGCTAAAGCCAAAATGGTGAAGCAAATAAAAAATGGAAGAGAGTCGACCTATGAAAGCATCAAAGAGGCTAAAGGATTTTGTTATAACTATAAAACTAGGGTTTTAAGTATTAAGTGCTTTGTTATAAGTTTTTTTATTGTTTTTATTTTCCATGTTTTTCAATTTGTAATTGAATTTAGAGTTTTCTAGTTTGTCTATAAAAGTAGGGACACGAATTATGCTGTTTGTAATTCGGGGAAATCTGGTTTTGGGGATAGAAACCAATGCAGGGTTTTGAGCATAGGGTTAAGAATAGTTGGGAGCAACTGTCGCGAGTTTACAGGGGATTGTAAGCGTAGAGATTGTTTTAACTCCTAGTAGAAACCTTGGGGAATGCAGCAGTAGGTAGGTTTTTGCCGAAGTTGGCTATATCTGTGTGTTATTTATTTCTTGCATTTACTCTTATTATTATTTGTGGTTGATATTATTTAATTACTCTGCAAAAATCTACGATAAACCCTATTCACCCACTCTAGGGTTAATTTAGATCCTACGGTCTTCCTTCAAAGAAGCATTATGATACATTTGATGATAAGAATAAAACAATGAGGCTGAATGTCAGGGCTGACCCTAGGGTAAGACGAGCAAGCCAATCACCTAAGGTAAACCCTCTTCAAAGTGCAACCACCAAATCAAAGTGTGTGTATATAGAAAATATTCATAAAAGTTTTATGGAACAAGTATAAATTTATAGTCATAACTTTGTATTTAATGAAATTGAAAGCGTAGTTAGATTCATATTATTTATCAATATTTACATTAACCCCAATATTACCGTTATTTTCCTTAATTAGAGTAAACATTGCTGCATTTTGTCTGGGGTAACCCAAAAGAAAGGACCAACACAACTGAGTGTAACAACATTTTTTAGTAGAGAGGCCTTGACAAATACCACGTTGCTTATAGAGAACTCTAAGTCACATCTCCGCCTATTAGAGTAGCTTTTTATCTATCTTATGATCCTTCATTTGTTGCAAATGATCTTTGTCTTCTCTGGAGATTATTAAATCGTATAAGGCCCGAATATCAATTTCTCACATGTTTCCCACTAATATGAAGGAACTTTGCACATTTGATCATATAACTCCTTGAATAATGACATAAGAACATTGGGCCAATGATTGCTGTTGTATGTAAAATCTACTAAGTGTAAATGATCAGTCCACAAGATGCCAAAATTAGGAATGCAAGCTTCCAGGAGAACCTTAAAGATACAATTCACTCTCTCAGTCTGCCCATTAGTTTACATGTGATAAACTATACACAGATGCAGCTTCATGCTCAGCCCCTTTTGTAAGCTTGTAGTAACCCGTAACTTCCCCGGTAAGGAAAGCACAGATTGCTTTGAGGACAAGACAAATCAGAATGCGAACAGAAGAACATTTCATTGTTTATTACAAAAATTCCATCAGAATACAAGAATATACAGAGTATGAATAGATATTACACATTTGACAAATATCAGAGATTTAAATTACATTTAAATACACAGCAGGGGAAAAATAATACAACACACTACTGAAAGGAGATACTCGGATACAGAGCTTTCCGAGTATCATTCCAGCTGTATCCCAGGATCCTGTGAATATAAATCTGCAAAACCAAAACTACTAGCTGCCCGTGTCGAAAATAAGGGCATCTAGAGTTTAGCTTAAAACAATAAACTCCAGGTCAGTCATGTGACTGGTATGAGAACTAAAATAGTTTTAATCTTTATTTTTAAAGTTAGGTAAATCAAGGGGCTATGCCGTATAACACGGAACGGGATTCCTCCTTAGAATACCAGTGCATATAATAAAACAGCGCAATGCTTTTCAGAAAAAATGAAGCTATTATAAGACACATGTCCCATCACACAATACAACGCAAGCCGGAGGATAGGGTTTTCCCTTATAGTATCCAAACATGCTTGGTAAGTTTAAAACAAATCATTGGATACTATTATAAGTGTATAGTGTCAAAACAATTTCAATCATAAATATCAATCCTAGGTGGAATGTGTACCATCTATCATGTCGCCATACTAGGTTCTACAAATAAAACCGAAATGTCACGTATTGGAAATTGGATTTCCATCATGAGTCGAGGCATGGGGCAAGCTCCTATAGGATCGAGACATCTAGCAAATGTCTTAGGACCACACACAGTAATCCTCGGATCTTCAGGGCCGATCCTCTCTTACTTTTGAGGATTAGTTATTCCTGAACACACGTTTCTCGGTCCTATAGGACCTATATAATGGTCTGTACGTCGGCTCACATAGTGCTAGTTATCGACCATATATTCGAGGTGCCTCGCATCCAACAACCACACAGGTAAAAAGTATGTAAATGTCAGGGCTGGTAGGTCACTAACATCACCCGTAGCTAGAAAGAAACGTCGTGCTCTCCCTGCAGTCACTATCCCGTTTTGACTCATACCGAGGTGTGAGGCTCGCGAATTAACGCTATACACAAAGCTATGACACATAGGCCGTGCTTTGATCACCAACCACAAGACTTTTCTTCTCAATAGAAGCCTTGATCATTTGCCACTCAGGCATGCCACACAGGAAATTCACTCCATGATACTGATGTCCATCGATATACAACCTCTGAGCTCGTACATCTCAGAGAAGGGCGTTAAGCAAGAGATTAAATTATCCACCGCCAAACAGATGTATATTTAATAGAGATCAATCAACACAGAATAAAATCCAATGTCAGACACATTGTCCATTTACAATTCGTTCTGGGTCTGAACGAAACCGGGGGCTCTTTACTCGCATATCCATCGATCTCCAAGTACGTCTGGACGATCACCAACTGATTCCCTCCTCTTGGGTGTACAGCCCAATCAAGATCATCAACAATCATCCAAACGAAGTGAAGACTTTTGCTCTTCAACCACCGTCTTCATCTTCGACTTATCATCGAATCGGTTATTCGGAATGGGTATAAATCTGGCCTTTCCGAATAACCCGCGTATATAATAGACAAATGTTACACAAACCCAACATACGCCTCATTCCAACTCAGAATATTCCTTTATTCAATTTTTCACATTCTTAGGGAAATGTTCCCATTAATTTTATCAAAGATAAATTCTTCTAAATTTATTCTTTAATCTTCCTTTGGATATCTTTTCAAACCATGTTAAGGGTTTCCAAACTAGTCGGGATTAGCGAACCACACTGAAGTAATCTTTTATTTTATTTCCCAATCCCAACCTATTCATCCCATGGAGCAAAACTGGTAGTACTCCATATCTAACACCACAGTGTTATCGGTAAATATTAATTACCATTTCACGTTCAAATCTAATTAAAGAATTAACTATCGCTTTGGAGCAAACTGGTGATACTCCATTCTCGATCACTTTAATATAATTAAAGATTCATTAAAACTCCACTTAGTTTTAATCTTCCCAAAAATCAATGCCCTTTCTTTAACTGGGTTAAGGAACCAATGTCATCTAAAACACGGCTCGCGATAAACCTAAAATCACATTCCACTGTTAATGGGGTTAAAAAACATGTGTTATTCAAAACACCGCTCACGATAAACCCCAAAAACCAATTTAAATTCAATTCCAATTAAATACTAATTAACTGAACAAATTCACTAAATCTTAATTAAAAGATTTATTCTTTTCTAAACTGGGTTCAAGAACAGTGTTATTTAAGACACCATTCACGTCGAACCTAGAATCACATTTGATATTAAATACAAGGCTCTGAATAGAAAATATATCGGCTTATATTCAATATCAAATTATGAAACCAACAAGTATCGTACTAGAAATAACGATATAAATATATCTTTCAAATTTCCACAACTATATCTGTGTAATTACGAAATCCAACATTGAAATATTCCGAAGATAATTTCGATTCAAATCCATTCCAATTCACGTATTGGAAATTCTGATTATTTTCATAACCATTTCAAATCTAGTTCAAAACTAGTTCATTTCGATAAAATTATATTTTTATCCATTCAAATGTGGAACTTTTCATCCCAATTCTTTCCAATTCATATACTATGATTTTGCATAAATTATTAATATTTTTAATAATTTTATCAAGGCCCGTACAGTCGGTTTTCAATAACGGTCACCGAACTGCACTTACAGCGACCTTTTCCAAATTTGATTTGGACATAATTCCAAATCCGACAGTTAGATTTCAAATTTCTAATATTCATTGGAAAGCTCTTTTCGATACGAACCCAATGGTTTCGGTTTTAGGAGAATCCGACGGTCGGATCACCTGCAACGCCAATTCGAAGTCAATGGTCGAAATTCACGAACTGCTGCGGCGCGGCGCGTTCTATTCAGGCCATTATATATATATATACATATATATTATATATTATATATATATTTCGTCGATTTCCTTTTAAAACGTATTTTATAAATCTATTTAAATTCGTTTTCAAAATGATTTCAACTTCATATTCAATTTCAAATCAAAATTGAATATTTCATATCATTAATATATAAATGATAATATTTTCAAAATGTTATATTTTGAAATCACTTCTTTTCTATATTCGTTATAAAAACGAATATAACCGGTACAAATATCATTCGCGTCAAAATGGCGCATCTCTAATCAACACGGCTTTATATATTTCAATAACTTCGTTATTCTATTCAACAAATGAATATTTATTATATTCAACACATGAATTTATATTTCTTTCAACACATGAATATTCTCAACACATGAGTATCGTCAACACATGACTATTTTTGCTATTTAGTATATTTTATAAAATTACGATAAAGATGTTAATTTTATTGTTTAAAATATTTTACTTTACACATGAATATTTTCAACACATGAATATATATTTTATTCAACACATGAATATATATTTTATTCAACACATGAATATTCTTTATTCTATTCAACACATGAATATTTATTTTATTCAACACATGAATATTCTTTATTCTATTCAACACATGAATATATATTTTATTCAACACATGAATATTCTTTATTTTCCCAATTGGAATGACGCCCAATCAATTACCATATAATGTTAATTATATGGATTTCATACAACACATGTATATAATAGAAACGATAAATAATCAACCATCATCCAAAGTGCACCACACAACTGCATAAGCATTAAATATAACTAATTAACGCTCATACAGTCTGTCAATCAAACGATCGACATACCACCAAACAATTGGGATTAGTGGACGTCAAATATCATCCCAACACCCGTGTGGGGTTTTAATCCACAAACACTGAATATTATTTGTGCAGTTGGGCGACGTGTAAAATTTATTGTCCCAATCAATGTCCTTCAAATAGGTGTACATAAACAAACCATCCGGTTTGTAAATGAATATTTATTTATTCACATTCACGTTAAAAATTATATTTTTAACGATAATTAATTTATTTCAACACATGAATGTTTTATTATCCATTTCACATCAACATCAAAACAAACTTCACAACACATCAAACAAGCATACAAGTCGTCCATGGTCTGTGGACGACGGGTTTCGGGTGCTGCTAAGCACCGTCTGCATCCAAGTATATAATTTAACTAGAAAACAAGATTTAAAGTGAGAAGTTCTCACCGATTAGCTAAACAAAACGCCATGACTCTTCGTATGTAGAATTCTTCGTCGTGCTCGCCTTTTGTCACTTTCGTCGTCCGTGCGCACTACATATATACAAATCGCATTTTTATATTGTTGCTATGTATATAAAAATCACATTTTTATAACTACGCTATATGGATAAAAATTCTATTTCTATACCGCTGCTACATAGATAAAAAATCGATTTCGCTCTGGCGGCGGCGGTCTTCGAGGGGAGTAGCGGCGCCCAAATCGGAGGAGCGACGGGATCCTCCCTCCTCTTCTTTTTTTATTTAATTGGGTTTGACTGTTCTGTGGGAGAGAAAGGGGGCTTTGGCTCCATTAAATAATCCATTATATAATAATATATATTTTATTTACTTTTATTTATTTTTATTTATTTTTATTTCAAAAAGCAACTTTTTGTTTCGAACTCGAGATCGAACCCACCGACTGTCGTCCATTGCTAATTACCCCCATTCAGAACACAATGAGATATGTATCGTAGGCTAATTCGACTGTTTCGACCAGTTTTCATCAAAATCAAAATATAACTATATATATTGAATTTGAACGCGCATTTCATTTTACCGGGGCCACGTATGGACTCTAAAAATTCCCGAAAAATATTTTATAGCTTCGTATTGACGATACGGTCCTAATAGAACTAATTTCGTCAAATTCTAAGACCGTTTGAAAAATGGTCATTTTCTGGTTGATCGAAATTGATTGAAACTTCCGAAACACGTTTTACTTTTCCACGCTCACATATTGATTCAGAAAATTACGAATTTTGGAATCTAGCAATAATTCGACATCATGGATCCAACAAAATTGGTTTCGTTGAAAACCGAGGTCGGTTTCAAAATTTTCATTTTTAAGGGCCAGAATTCCATAACGACTATTCTGGATTTTCAACTGGGCATAACTTTTTATTCCCGTTATGAAATTTGCATTTTTCGGATTCGTTGGAAAGGTATTCTCAATTAGATTCTAATATTTACGGTTTCGCTAAAATCCGGTTTGTTTTGAATCCTGTACATTCATTTGAATTTTGAAATCGAAATTTCAAACTACCGCGCCATTTTCAATTCCTTTTACAATTAAATTTTTTTTTTTTTATTATAACGACGATTCAAATAAATATATACGTTTTAATTCTATCAAAATAAATTTCTCGTCGATATTATTTAAAATAATTCATTTTAAGTATTCAAAATTCATTAAAATTGCCAAAATAAAATTTTTAAATTGGCTCAGTTCCGGGTTATTACAATCTCCCCCACTTAAGACGTTTCTTCCCCGAAAAGGAACGAAACTGAAAGTTGTTTTACTAATCAACTCAACTTCCATTATTTTCTTTACGTCTTAAGTTCTTCAACTTTCCAGTTTTTAAGAACTTTTAAAATTCTTCAAAAATTTGGCTAACACCCTAAATTTTCGAAAAATTTCGCCATAACCTCCCCTGTACCGGGGACTTCGGGATATTTCAAATAGCCCTCATCAATACAAACGAAAAAGAAAAAGCTAAGCGGCTCATAAAATCATCCAAACCCAATAAATTTGTAAACATGTACCTATTTGTCGGGCGAACAATTTTATTCTTCTGCTCTAGCCTCCTTGCTATGACCTGTTCAGTGTAAGTACATGTATATGCATGCAATTGCAAATACTTTTCAATACAGTTCAGTATTCGGTTCAATTTGGCATAATGGTTCAAAATATTAAACAAATAAACAAACAACACGACCATCAATCAATTAGTGAATTAATGTTTCAAATTCATAATTTTGATCCATAGTCAAAAATCATTTTTTTTGATGTCAAATCACAACAATAAACCTATCTAGTTTTGGTTCTCACACCAGTTTAATGGAAATATATAGATATCACACTTTCGACACTCGAACATCAACTCTGATGACGATCCATCAGTCATCAGAATCATCTCTGGGCGACTAGAGTGTGATTCTATATCTATCCAGTATATTAAAACTTCGAATATACGTTCATGACGCGTATATGCAAAATCATTATATACTCGATTGTCCAAATTCAATACAAATAAAATATTCAAATACGTATACTTGAATTTAACTTTCCAAACAAAATTTGTTTTCAATTTTATTTTCAAAAATATACTCTTCACACTCGTTCTAGGGTGCTACTGATCCCATCTCAAACGAGTTATTCTTATTCGATATTTCTAATCCAATATCTAATGAATTCTTTCGTTCGGTTCTAATATGTCTTGTTCTCGAGCTCTGTAAACCAAAGTTCTGATTCCACTTGTAGTAACCAGTAACTTCCCCGGTAAGGAAAGCACCGATTACTTTGAGGACAAGATAAATCAGAACGCGAACAGAAGAACATTTCATTGTTTATTACAACAATTCTATCAGAATACAAGAATATACAGAGTATGAATAGATATTACACATTTGACAAATATCAGAGATTTAAATTACATTTAAATACATAGCAGCGGCAAAATAACACAACACACAACTGAATGGAGATACACGAATACAGAGCTTTCCAAGTATCATTCCAGCTGTATACCAGGATCCTGTGAATATAAATCTGCAAAACCAAAACTACCAGCTGCCCATGTCGAAAATAAGGGCACCTAGAGTTTAGGTTAAAACAATAAACTCCAGGTCAGTCGTATGACTGGTGTGAGAACTAAAACAGTTTTAATCTTTATTTTTAAAGTTAGGTAAATCAAGGGACCAAGCCGTATAACACGAAACGGGTTTCCTCCCAAGAATACCAGTGCATATAACAAAACAGCGCAATGCTTTTTGGAAAAATGAAGCTATTATAAGACCCAGGTCCCATCACACACAATGCAACGCAAGACGGAGGATATGGGTTTCCCTTATAATAGCCAAACATGCTTGGTACGTTTAAAACAAATCATTTGATACTATTATAAGTGTATAGTGTCAAAACAATTTCAATCATAAATATCAATCCTAGGCGGCGTGGGTACCATCTATCATGTCGCCATACTAGGTTCTATAAATAAAACCGAAATGTCACGTATTGGAAATTGGATTTCCGTCATGAGTCAAGGCAAAGGGCAAGCTCCTCTCTGTTCGAGACACTCTAGCAAATGTCTCAGGACCACACACAGCGATCTTTGGATCTTCAGGGCCGCTCCTCTCTTATTTTGAGGATTAGTTATTCCTGAACACACGTTTCCCGTTCCTATAGGACCTATGTAATGGTCTGTACGTCGGCTCACATAGTGCCAGTTATCGACCATATATTCGGGGCGCCTCGCATCCAACAACCACACAGGTAAAAAGTATATAAATGTTAGGGCTGGTAGGTCACTGACATCACCCATAGCTAGAAAGAAACGTCGTGCTCTCCCTGCAGTCACTATCCCATTTTTGACTCATACCGAGGTGTGAGGCTCGCAAATTAACGCTATACACAAAGCTATGCCACATAGGCCATGCTTTGATCATCAAGCATAAGACTTTGCTTCTCAACAGAAGCCTTGATCATTTGCCACTCAGGCAATTCACTCCATGCGACTGATGTCCATCGATATACAACCTCTGAGCTCGTATGTCTCAGAGAAGGGCGTTAAGAAAAAGAATAAATTCTCTGCCGCCAAACAGATGTATATTTAATAGAGATCAATCAACATAGAATAAAATCCAATGTCAAACACGCAGTCCATTTACAAGTTCGTTCTGGGTCTGAACGAAACCGGAGGCACTTTCCTCGCATTTCCATCGATCTCCAAGTACATCTGGACGATCACCAACTGATTCCCTCCTCTTGGGTGTATAACCCAATCAAGATCATCAATAGTCATCCAAATGATGTAAAGAATTCTGGTCTTCAACCACCGTCTTCATCTTCGAATTATCGTCGAATCGGTTATTCAGAATGGGTATAAACCCGGCCTTTCCGAATAACCCGCGTATATAATAGACAAATGTTACACAAACCCAACATACGCCTCATTCCAACTCAGAATATTCCTTTATTCAATTTTTCACATTCTTAGGGAAATGTTCCCATTAATTTTATCAAAGATAAATTCTTCTAAATTTATTCTTTAATCTTCCTTTGGATATCTTTTCAAACCATGTAAAGGTTTTCCAAACTAGTCGGGATTAGCGAACCACACCGAAGTAATCATTTATTTTATTTCCCAATCCCAACCTATTCATCCCACGGAGCAAAACTGGTAGTACTCCATATCTAACACCACGGTGTTATCGGTAAATATTAATTAACATTTTACGTTCAAATCTAATTAAAGATTTAACTATCGCTTTGGAGCAAACGGGTGATACTCCATTCTCGATAACTTTAATCTAATTAAAGATTCATTAAAACTCCATTTAGTTTTACTCTTCCCAGAAATCTATATCCTGTATTTAACTGGGTTAAGGAACCAATGTCATCTAAAACACGGCTCGCGATAAACCCAAAATCACATTCCATTGTTAATCGGGTTGAAGAACAGGTGTTATTCAAAACACCGCTCACGATAAACCCCAAAAATCAATTTAAATTCAATTCCAATTAAATACTAATTAACTGAACAATTTCACTAAATCTTAATTAAAAAATTTATTCTTTTCTAAACTGGGTTCAAGAACGGTGTTATTTAAGAAACCATTCACGTCGAACCCAAAATCGCATTTGATATTAAATACAAGGCTCTGAATAGAAAATATATCAACTTATATTCAATATCAAATTTTGAAACCAACAAGTATCGTACTGGAAATAACGATATAAATATATCTTTCAAATTTCCACAACCATATCTGTATAATCACAAAATCCAACATTGAAATACTCCGAAGATAATTTCGATTCAAATCCATTCCAATTCATGTATTGGAAATTCTGATTATTTTCAAAACCAATTCAAATCTAGTTCAAAACTAGTTCATTTCGATAAAAATATATTTTATCCTTTCTAATGTGGAATTTTTCATCCTACTTCTTTCCAATTCATATATTATGATTTTACACAAATTATTAATATTTTTAATAATTTTATCAAGGCCCGTACAGTCGGTTTTCAATAAAGGCCACCGAACTGCACTTACAGCGACCTTTTCCAAATTTGATTTGGACATAATTCCAAATCCAACCGTTCGATTTCAAATTTATGATATTCATTGGAAAGCTCTTTTCGATGAAAACCCAATGGTTTCGGTTTCAGGAGAATCCGACGATCGGATCTCCTGCAACGTCAATTCGAAGTCAATGGTCGAAATTCGCGAACTGCTGTGGCGCGGCGCTTTCTATTCGGGCCATTATATATATAATATATATGTTATGTATATTTCGTCGATTTCCTTTTAAAACGTATTTTATAAATCGATTTAAATTCGTTTTCAAAACAATTTCAACTTCATATTCAATTTCAAACCAATATTGAATATTTCATATCATTAATATATAAATGATAATATTTTCAAAACGTCATATTTTGAAATCACTTCTTTTTCTATATTCATTATAAAAATGAATATAATCGATATAAATATCTTTCGCGTCAAAATGGCGCATCTCTAATCAACACGGCTTTATACATTTCAATAACTTCGTTATTCTATTCAACAAATGAATATTTATTATATTCAACACATGAATCTATATTTCTTTCAACACATGAATATTCTCAACACATGAGTATCGTCAACACATGACTATTTTTGTTATTTAATATATTTTATAAAATTATGAAAAAGATGTAAATTTTATTGTTTAAAATATTTTACTCAACACAGGAATATTTTCAACACATGAATATATATTTTATTCAACACATGAATATTCTTTATTCTATTCAATACATGAATATTTATTTTATTCAACACATGAATATTCTTTATTCTATTCAACACATTAATATATATTTTATTCAACACATGAGTATTCTTTATTTTACCAATTGGAATGAGGCCCAATCAATTACCATATAATGTTAATTATATGGATTCCATACAACACATGTATACAATAGCAACGATAAAAAATCAACCTTCATCCAAAGTGCACCACACAACTGCATAAGCATTAAATATAACTAATTAACGCTCATACAGTCTGTTAATCAAATGATCGACATACCACCAAACAATTGGGATTAGTGTACGCCAAATATCATCCCAACACCCGTGTGGGGTTTCAATCCACAAACACTGAATATTATTTGTGCAGTTGGGTGACATGTAAAATTTATCGTCCCAATCAATGTCCTTCAAATAAGTGTACATAAACAAACCGTGCGGTTTGTAAATGAATATTTATTTATTCACATTCACGTTAAAAATTATATTTTTAACGATAATTAATTTATTTCAACACATGAATGTTTTATTATCCATTTCACATCCTCATCACAACAAACTTCACAACACATCAAACAAGCATACAAGTCTTCCATGGTCTGTGGACAACGAGTGTCGGGTGCTGCTAAGCACCGTCTGCATCCTAGTATATAATTTAACTAGGAAACAATATTTCAAGTGAGAAGTTCTCACCGATTAGCTAAACCAAATGCCACGACTCTTCGTATGTAGAATTCTTCGTCGCGCTCGCCTTTTGTCACTTTCGTCGTCCGTGCCCACTACATATATAAAAATCGCATTTTTATATTGTTGTTATGTATATAAAAATCACATTTTTATTACTACGCTATATGGATAAAAATTCTATTTCTTTACCGCTACTATATAAATAAAAATTTGATTTCGCTCTGGCGGCGGCCATCTTCGAGGGGAGCGGCGGCACCCAAATTGGAGGAGCAACGGGCACCTCCCTCCTCTTTTTTTTAATTGGGTTTGACTGTTCTGAGGGAGAGAAAGGGGGCTTTGGATCCATTATATAATAATATATATTTTATTTATTTTTATTTCAAAAAGAAACTTTTGTTTCGAACTCGAAATCGAATCCATCGACTATCATCCATACCTAATTGCCCCCATTCCAAACACAATGGGATATGTATCGTAGGCTAATTCGACTGTTTCGACCAGTTTTCGTCCAAATCAAAATATAACTCTATATATTGAATTTGAACGCGCATTTCATTTTATCGGGGCCACGTATGGACTCTAAAAATTACCGAAAAATATTTTCTAGCTTCGTATTGACGATATGGTCCTAACAAAACTAATTTTGTCAAATTTTGAGACCGTTTAAAAAATGGCTATTTTCTGGTCGATCGAAATTGACAGAAACTGCCAAAACACGTTTTACTTCGCCATGCTCACATATTGATTCAGAAAATTACGATTTTTGAAATATAGCAATAATTCGATGTCACGGATCCAACAAAAGTGGTTTCAACGAAAACCGAGGTCATTTGCAAAATTTCCATTTTTAAGGGCTAGAATTCCATAGCGACTATTTTGAATTTTCAACTGGGCATAACTTTTTATCCCTGCTATGAATTTGGATTTTTCGGATTCGTTGGAAAGATATTCTCAATTAGATTCTAATATTTTTGGTTTCGCTAAAATCTGGTTTATTTTGAATCCTGTACATTCATTTGAATTTTGAAATCGAAATTTCAAACTACTACGCCATTTTCAATTCCTTTTATAATTAAAAATAAATTTTTTATATTCTAACAACGATTCAAATAAATATATACATTTTAATTCTATTCAAAATAAATTTCTCATCGATATTATTTAAAATAATTCATTTTAAATATTCAAAATTCATTAAAATTGCCAAAATAAAAATTTTAAATCTATTACTCTTTGTCAATCCATCTATTATGACCTTAATACTAACATACTCTCTATCTCTTTTTGACAATTCCATGATGAAATACAGTTTAATTGGTCTTTTTTGTTTTTTGAGTGGAATTGTGTATCTGCTAATGTTTCTATTTTTGTTCAGTTTTTGTGTGTTGCTTATCTTTTTGATGTTATTTTATTTAATTCGATCTTTGTTTTGCCTATGTAATATATGTACATATATTCATATGAATGTTTTTATATATATATGGTTTACTAATTCATTTGTGAGCTTCTTTTTGCAGTTGAAGGTTCTAGGGTAGTGTTTTGTACTTCTTTTTCATTTTTTTGGAATCTTTTAATTGTATTATTATTATTATTATCTAAACTCTAGACTCTGGGCAGAGTTTTTTTTATATCATGGGCATAGGTTAGAGAGTTTGCTTCCTTGTCGGGCTTGTTGAAAACTTCTTTTTTAAGTGTGAAATAAAATTACATGAGTATTCTCCTCCAGTGAGAATCATCATTTCTCTCAAAAATAATTCATTGATGAAAGCCAATGAAAATTGTTTCTACTTCTACTTGGGAATCTTGAGAAATTATATCAAACCATTTGACTTCTTCTCCTCTTCCTTTAAGAACAAATAGTTAATGTGTTTCAGGATGAATGTGCTAACTTTCTTCTTTGTCCCTTCCTAATAAAATGTTTTCTTAATATCATGGTACATTGTATTACCATCAGAATGTTTGTAGCACATTATTCCTCAAACAATTGACATTAATAACCAAAATTCTCCCATCATTGTGGAGTTAACCATCATGATTGATTCCTTTCTTCCTCATTTCCTTAGAATTTGTCCCTTCCTCTACCTTGACCAAGATCTCTTCTTATCTAGTGGCCTATAAATAGTACTAAACCACTAAATCAAGGTAGATCTGATTGTCAGGCTAGTCACCATTTCCTTCTCTAGCTTACGTCAAGGCTAAAATCATAGCATATGATAAACTCCGAATGATTTCACTCTATGAATATCGCTACTAAACCCATATATTTCTTATACCAAACATTAACTGTAAGATCTAAATTGGCCCTGTGGAGGAAATGAATATGGTTTATTATGGATTTTCATGGATTTATGATTAATAATGTATCAACATAGATAATAATCACAGTAAATACATGAAGTAAATCACACACAGAATATTACTAAAATTCGGAAAAACCTTGCCTAACTTACCTCCAAGATTTCTACTAGGAGTTAAACAATAAACACTTACAACCACTATAAACTTGCAACTCTCGCTCACCTGATTGTTCTAACCCAACGCTCAAAATTTACCCAAAAATTTCTGCTAGGAGTTAAACAACACTACGCTTACACACATCGGTAAACTCGTGGCTATCACTCACCTAATTTTTCTATCCTACACTTAAAACTGAGCCATAACTCAATCCCTAAGTTACAGATTCTCAAACTACAAAATCGAAGTTTCTTGCCTAGATAAACTAGAGTTTGTTTAAAATAGAAATACAACGATCATAATGAAAATTAAAATCAAACCCTAAGTAAACTAACAAGTCCTTTTAAAATAATATTCAGCCCATAACATAGTGTTATCTTCTTTCATCTCTTTATCCCAAGCCATTTTCACTTGAGCTCTATCTTATCTTTGTGACAAATAACAAAACTATGGTTTTTATAAATCCCCTGCTCCTATTTTATTCAAATTGATCTCTGATATTTGTTCTCCGATTTGTTCCTCATTAATCCCTTGCTTGCTCAGATCAGTTGCAGTTCCCTCTATGTCGAGATTGAATGTTGCTTGAAGAATTTGTATGATTTTCTACACTTTTTCGATTATGAATTTGTTTTATTTTTTTCTCTGCTAACCATATGCCTGTGATGAAAGTGTTAAATAGGATTGTCAAATCCATATATATAATTTATTGTATCTTGGTTTGGTTAGTTGATTGCATACTTTTCTTTTGGTTGAAAAACTAATTCAAATATACTTAAATTTGGCTCTGAATTTTCGTCTTTCTTTAGATTTTTGATTCGTTTGACATTATTTCAATCTTGAACATGTTTGCTGAAGTTTTTTGTGACTTTCCACTGTGAATAATTTTTACTTTGTTTAGCCTTACTTTTGCATGGTTAAAAAGGAATAGATACTATGCGTGTGAATTACTCATACTATACTTGATTTATCCATATTATATCCTTTTCTTTGTAGCATCAAATTCATTCTTCTTTTTTATGATATGATAAGTACAAATGCTTCACTAGATATTTCATTTGAACTGTTGAGTGTCACTTGCTTGACTTTATACTACTACTTTTTACTTTCTGTATCTTTTGCATTTGCTATTTACTTATGTATATATTCACATATATTTAAATATATATATATATATGTGTGTGTGTGTGTGTGTGAGTACATGTGCATACATTTGTTAGTCTACTATGTTGAAGTTTTGAGCTCTTGAGCCTATTGTCTTTTATTGTTTTTTATTGTGTTGAAATGCGCTTATGCTTTGTATATTGACCATGTTGCCTTGAAACTTGCTGTAGCCTTGTGAGGTTTCTGTATGTTGAGTTGATTTATCATTTCTATGGTGATGATTGTCCACTATTAGTTTTTCCTACCAGTTCGATGTTGAAACTAATGCATCTCCTATAATGTTATTCATATTGAAATTGCTTCGGTTTGGTTTTTGGAATTTTCTGCCTCGTGCACCTGAACTCACTTTGTTGTCCTGATCATTCGGTCTAAGTGGTCTGAGATTGTGCATTTCTATTTCTGTTCTGATTTGCATACAATTTAACTTGGTGTTTGGTCAGTTTTGCTTTTAGTCGTATTTTACGAATTTCTTTATTGGGTAGATTTCATAACCCTGAAACTTATTAGCTGAGTTGTGTTTTTTGGGCAGCCTTGAGCATTACCTAAAATGAATTTTAGTACTACCTTATGTAGTTTTGATATGTTTGTCCTGTGCACCAGAACTTGTTTATGAGCTGGTTGACCTAAAACTTGATTATGAAATTTTATGCAATTGAAAAATGAAATTGTCGAAGCCAAAAATTTAACATAATCTATTAAAAAATGTATTGAGTTGAATCAGATAAGATTTGACCTTTGAAATTGTCCATGAGGTAAATAACACGTATTTGAACACTATAATATTAATATATATGACCCTGTAAATATTACATGTCCTTCGAGTACGTATATACATATATTTGACCTTGTTTGGAAAATGATAAGACATAACCCAATTAATTAAGGCAAATAGAATTTAAATCAAATTTATTATCATAAAATTTAAATTGCTTTTTTTTCAGTTTACTACTATAACGACCCGAACTTCCCCGGTGAGGAAAGCCCGGATTGAGATGAGAATAACACACATCGGAACGCAGACAGAAGAACATTTCATTGTTATTACAACAATTCCATCAGATACAAGAATATACAGAGTATAATTGAATAAATTACATTCGAATAAAATCAGAGATTACAATAAATTACATAGCAGCGGAAAAATATACAAAACACAACTAAAAGTGATACACGGATACAGAGCTTTCTGAGCATCGTTCCAGCTGTAAACCGGGACCCTGTGAATATAAATCTGCAAAACCAAAACTACTAGCTGCCCGTGTGGAAAATAGGGGCACCCAGAGTTTAGGTTAAAACAATAAACTCCAGGTCAGTCATGTGACTGGTGTGAGAACTAAAACAGTTATTTAAAACTTTACTTTAAAAGATAGTAATTCAAGGGACCACGCCGTATAACACGGAACGGGTTTCCTCCCAAGAATACTAGTGCATAGAATAAACAACGCAATGCTTTTTGGAAAAATGAAGCTATTATAAGACCCAGGTCCCATCACACAATGCAACGCAAGCCGGAGGATAGGGTTTTCCCTTATAATAGCCAAATAATGCTTGGTACGTTCAAAACAAATCATTTGATACTATTATAGGTGTATAGTGTCAAAACAATTTCAATCATAAATATCAATCATAGACGGCATGGGTACCATATATCATGTCGCCATACTTGTTCTACAATTAAAACCGCAATATCACGTATTGGAAATTGGATTCCATCATGAGTCGAGGCAAGGAGCAAGCTCCTCTCCGTTCGAGACACTCTAGCAAATGTCCCAGGACCCCACTATGATCCTTGGAATCGGTTGGGCCGGTCCTCACCTAACTTTGGAGGATTAGTTATTCCTGAACACACATTTCCCGGTCCTGACAGACCTATATCCGAGGCGCCTCACATTCCAACAAACACACAGGTGAAAAGTATAAATGTCAGGGCTGGTAGGTCACTGACATCACCCATAGCTAGAAAGAAACGTCGTGTTCTCCCAAAGGTCGATATCCCGTTTTTGACTCATACCGAGGTGTGAGGCTCGCGAATCCACGTTATACACAAAGCTACGCCACACAGGCCGTACTTTGATCATCAAGCCTTGATCATTTGCCACTTACGCGTGCCACACTGGCAATTCACTCCATGGGACTAATGTCCATCGATATACAACCTCTGAGCTCGTACGTCTCAGAGAAGGGCGTTAAGCAAGAGAATAAATTCTCTGCCGCCAAACAGATGTATATTTAATAGAGATCAATCAACACAGAATAAAATCCAATGTCAGACACACAATTCATTCACAAGTTCACTCTGGGTCTGAACGAAACTGGAGGCACTTTCCTCGCATATACATCCATCTCCAAGTACGTCTAGACGATCACTAACTGTTTTCCCCATCTTGGGTGTACAGCTCAATCGAGATCATCAGTAATCACCCAAATTATGTGAAGACTTCCGGTCTTCAACCACCATCTTCATCTTCGACATCTCGTCGAATCGGTTATTCAGAATGGGTATAAACCCGGCCTTTCAGAATAACCCACGTATATGATAACCAAATGTTACACCAACACAACAAACGCCACATTCCAATTCAGAATGTTCTTTTATTCACAAAATCACATTCTTAGGGAAAGGTTCCCATTAATTTTATCCAAGATAAATTCTTCTAAATTTATTCTTTAATCTTCCTTTGGATATCATTTCAAACTAGTCGGGATTAGCGAACCACACCGAAGTAATTATTTGTTTTATTTCCCAATCCCAACATATTCATCCCATGGAGCAAAACTGGTAATACTCCATATCTAACACCACGGTGTTATCGGTAAAATTAATTGCCATTTCATGTTCAAATCTAATTAAAGATTTAACTATCGCTTTGGAGCAAAACTGGTGGTACTCCATTCTCGATCACCTTTCAGATTTGATAATTTAAATTATCAATTCACATTTCAATATAATTAAAGATTCATTAAAACTCCACTTAGTTTTAATCTTCTCAAAAATCAATAACCTGTCTTTAACTGGGTTAAAGAACCAATGTCACCTAAAACATGACTCACGACAAACCCAAATCACATTTGATATTAAATACAAGGCTCTGAATAGAAAATATATCGGCTTATATTTGATATCAAATTCTGAAACCAACATATATCGTGTTGGAAATAACGATATAAATATATCTTTCAAATTCCCACAACAATATCTGTATAATCACGGAATCCAACATCGAAATATCCCAAAGACAATTTCGATTCAAATCCACTTCCATTTCATATATATTGGAAATTCTGGTTATTTTCAAAACCAATTCAAATTCAATTTATTTATTTCGAAAATAAATTGATTTTAATTCTAGTTAAAAACTAGTTCATTTCGATAAAAATATTTTTTTATCCTTTCAAATGTGGAATTTTTCATCCCAGTTCTTTCCAATTCACATATTATGATTTTACACAAATTATAGATATTTTTAATAATTTTATCAAGGCCCGTACAGTCGATTTCCAACAACGGCCATCGAACTGCACTTACAGCGACCTTTTCCAAATTTGATTTGGACATAATTCCAAATCCAACCATTAGATTTCAAATTTCTATTATTCATTGGAAATCTCTTTTCGATACGAATCCAACGGTTCCGATTTTAGGACAATCCGATGGTCGGATCTCCCGTAATTTCGATTCGAAGTCAATGGTCGAAATTCACGAACTGCCGCGGCGCGGCGCGTTCTATTCAGGCCATTATATATATATATATATATATATATATTATATAATTCGTCGATTTCCTTTTAAAATGTATTTTATAAATCGTTTTAAATTCGTTTTCAAAACCATTTCAACACTATATTCAATTTCAAATCAAAATTGAATATTTCATATCATTACTATATGAATGATAATATTTTCAAAACGTTATATTTTGAAATCACTTCTTTTTCTATGATCCCTATAAAAACGAATATAATCGATATAAATATCGTTCACGCCAAAATAGCGCAACTATAATCAACACGGCTTTATATATTTCAATAAATTCGTTATTCTATTCAACAAATGAATATTTATTCCATTCAACATATGACTAATCTCAACATGTGAGTACTGTCGACACATGACTATTTTTGTTATGTAAAATATTTTATAAAATTACGGTATATATCGTTCGATTTTTAATTAGACTCCTCCGTGAAGTAGCTTCTAATTTTAAATATGATAAAGATGTAAATTTTATTATTTAAAATATTTTAGTCAACACATGAATAGTTTCATCACATGAACATCGTCAACACATGACTATTTTTATATTCAACACATGAATTTTCTTTTATAATATTCATTATTTTCCTGATTGGAATGAGGCCCAATCAATTACCATATAATGTTAATTATATGTATTCCACCCAACACATGTATATAATAGCAACGATATATAATCAACCATCATCCAAAGTGCACCACACAACTGCATAAGCATTAAATATAAATATCCAACGCTTATAACAGTCTGGCAATCAATCGATCGACATATAATTAAATAATTGGGATTAGTGTACGCCAAATATCATCCCAACACCCGTGTGGGGTTTCAAATCAACAAACACAGGTTTTTATTTGTGTAGTTGGGCGATGTGTAAAATTTATCAACCCAATCAATATCAGTCAAATCAGTGTATAGAAACAAATCGGCCGATTTGTTTATAAATATTCATTTATTAACATTCACGTTAAAATTATATTTTTAACGATAATTAATTTATTTCAACTATCTACATTTTATTATCGCTTTCACATCAACATCACAAACCATTTTCACAACACATCAATCAAACAAACAAGTCATCCATGGTCTGTGGATGACGGGTGTCGGGTGCCGCTAAGCACCGTCTGCATCCTAGTATATATTTAACTAGGAAAAGAAATTTAGAGTGAGAAGTTCTCACCGATAGCTAATCCAATACCACGACTCTTCTTATGTAGAAAATCTTCACTGTTCTCGCCTTTTGTCACTTTCGTTGCCCGTAGCCACTACATATATAAAAATCACATTTTTATATTGTTGCTATGTATATAAAAATTATATTTTTATACTACTACTACATAGATAAAAATTCTATTTTACACCGCTACTATATAGATTAAAATTCTATTTTTATATCGCTACTATATAGATAAAAATTCTATTTTTATATCACTACTATATAGATAAAAATTCTATTTTTATATCGCTAATATATAGATAAAAATTCTATTTTTACATCGATGTTCATATAATAAAGATTATATTTTTATCACGCTATTCTCTATATAAAGATTTCGCCTTTTCAAATCTAAAGATCTCGCCTTTTCAAATATAAAGATTTAATTTTTATAACGCTCCTTCCTATATAAAAATTATATTTTTATATCTACTTCTAATATAAAGATCGAATTTTTATATCATCGCTATAAAAATCACATTTCTATTTCAACGTATATATAATAAAAATACATCATTTTTTATCTATATTATACAAAAATCATATTTTTAATCTTTCTATAATATAAAAATCATATATTTCCTACTTCAAAGATGTAATCTTTTCGCTATTTCATTATAAAAATCATTTCTTTATCTCTTTTGTGAATTAAAAATCGAATTTTTATTCTTTCCAAAATATAAAAATCATATTTTTATACTTTCTATAATATAAAAATAATAGTTTTAAACTTTTGCAATTGATTACATAGAAAAATAAACAATAAGAAATAAATTAAACAAATCGAAGGACTTACAGCGAAGGGTTTGGGCTTGGAGGGATTTCCAGTCGAATGGGGACCCACCGGAGGTGCTGACGGGGGCGGGAAAGGTGGTAGGGGGCGCGGTGTTCATCAAGGTGGCGGTGGAGGTGTTGGAGCGTCGGGGAAGGGAGCTGGGGTGTGCGGCCGACGGTGGGTGGCGTGGTGGGGGTCAGGCGACATTCGATTTGGAGGGAAAGGGGAACGAGGAGTAGAAGGGGGTCGGGTTCGAAGCGGAGGAGGGTGGTGGTCCTCCTGGGAGGCGGCGCCTGAGGCGCGGCGGCCTCGCTGGCCGTGGCGGCGGCGAATCGCCCCCCACCCCATCGCTTTTCTCTCCCTTTTTTTTATTTCGATTGACTGTGAAGGGAGAGATTTATATAATTGTATATATCATTTTACTATTTTTAATTTCAAAAAGGTACTTTTTATTTTGACCTCGAAACGGGACCCACCGCCTGTCGTCCATAGCTAATTATCCCCATTCCGAACACAATGGGATATGTATCGTAGGCTGATTCGATCGTTTCGATCAGTTTTCGTCAAAATCAACATATAACTCTATATATTGAATTTGAACGCGTATTTCAATTTACCGGGGTTACATACTAACTCGAAAAATTCACAAAAAATATTTCCTAGCTTCATATTGACGAAACGGTCCTAACAAAACTAGTTTCGTCGAATTCCGAGACCGTTAGAAAAATGGCCATTTTCCAGTCGATTAAAATCAACTGAAACTGGTCAAACACGTTTTCCTTTGCCACGCTCACATATTGATTCGAAAAATTATAAAATTTGAAACCTAGCAATAACTTGACGTCACGGATCCAACAAAAGTGGTTTCGTCGAAATCCGAGGTCGTTTGCAAAATTTCCATTTTTAAGGGCCGAAATTCCATAACGACTATTCTGAAAATTCATTTGGACATATCTTTTTATTCCCGCTATAAAATTTCAATTTTTCGGATTCGTTGGAAAATATTCTCAATTAGATTCCATTATTTTTGGTTTGGCTAAAATCCGGTTTATTTTGCACCCGGTACATTCAATTGAAGTTTGAAATCGAATTATCGAACTACCACGCCATTTTTAATTCTATTTATAATTATATATAATTATTTATATTCTAACGACGACGTATATAATATATACGTCCGAATTCTATTCAAAACTAATTTTAAATATGATAAAGATGTAAATTTTATTATTTAAAATATTTTACTCAACACATGAATAGTTTCAACACATGAACATCGTCAACACATGACTATTTTTATATTCAACACATGAATTTTCTTTTATAATATTCATTATTTTCCCGATTGGAATGAGGCTCAATTAATTACCATATAATGTTAATTATATGGATTCCACCCAACACATGCATATAATAGCAACGATATATAATCAACCATCATCCAAAGTGTACCACACAACTGCATAAGCATTAAATATAAATATCCAACGCTTATAACAGTCTGTCAATCAATCGATCGACATATAATTAAATAATTGGGATTAGTGTACGCCAAATATCATCCCAACACCCGTGTGGGGTTTCAAATCAACAAACGCAGATTTTTATTTGTGTAGTTGGGCGATGTGTAAAATTTATCATCCCAATCAATATCAGTCAAATCAGTGTATATAAACAAATCGGCCGATTTGTTTATAAATATTCATTTATTCACATTCACGTTAAAACTATATTTTTAACGATAATTAATTTATTTCAACTATCTACATTTTATTATCGCTTTCACATCAACATCACAAACCATTTTCACAACACATCAATCAAACAAGCAAGCCATCCATGGTCTGTGGATGACGAGTGTCGGGTGCTGCTAAGCACCGTCTGCATCCTAGTATATATATATATATAACTAGAAAAAGAAATTTAGAGTGAGAAGTTCTCACTGATAGCTAATCCAATACCACGACTCTTCTTATGTAGAAAATCTTCACTGTTCTTGCCTTTTGTCACTTTCGTTGCCCGTAGCCACTACATATATAAAAATCACATTTTTATATTGTTGCTATATATATAAAAATTATATTTTTATACTACTACAACATAGATAAAAATTCTATTTTTACACCGCTACTATATAGATAAAATTCTATTTTTATATCGCTACTATATAGATAAAAATTCTATTTTTATATCGCTACTATATAGATAAAAATTCTATTTTTACATCGATGTTCATATAATAAAGATTATATTTTTATCACGCTATTCTCTATATAAAGATCTCGCCTTTTCAAATATAAAGATTTAATTTTTATAACGCTCCTTCCTATATAAAAATTATATTTTTATATCTACTTCTAATATAAAGATCGAATTTTTATATCATCGCTATAAAAATCACATTTCTATTTCAACGTATATATAATAAAAATCATATCTTTATTATCTATATTATACAAAAATCTTATTTTTAATCTTTCTATAATATAAAAATCATATCTTTCCTACTTCAAAGATGTAATCTTTTCTCTATTTCATTATAAAAATCATTTCTTTATCTCTTCTATGAATTAAAAATCGAATTTTTATTCTTTCCAAAATATAAAAATCATATTTTTATACTTTCTATAATATAAAAATTATAGTTTTAAACTTTTGCAATTGATTACATGGAGAAATAAACAAAAAGAAATAAATTAAACAAATCGAAGGACTTACAGCGAAGGGTTTGGGCTAGGAGGGATTTCCAGTCGAAGGGGGACCCACCGGAGGTGCTGACGGGGGCGGGAAAGGTGGTAGGGGGCGCGGTGTTCATCAGGGTGGCGATGAGCGTCGAGGAGGGGAGCTGGGGTGTGCGGCCGACGGTGGGGGTCAGGCAGCGTTCAATTTGGAGGGAAAGGGGAACGAGGAGTAGAAGGTGGTCGGGTTCGAAGCGGAGGAGGGTGGTGGTCCTCCTAGGAGGCGGCGCCTGAGGCGCGGCGGCCTCGCTGGCCGTGGCGGCGGCGAATCGCCCCCCACCCCGTCGCTTTTCTCTCCTTTTTTTTATTTCGATTGACTGTGAAGGGAGAGATTTATATAATTATATATATTATTTTACTATTTTTAATTTCAAAAAGGTACTTTTTATTTCGACCTCGAAATGGGACCCATCGCCTGTCGTCCATAACTAATTACCCCCATTCCGAACACAATGGGATATGTATCGTAGGATGATTCGATCGTTTCGATCAGTTTTCGTCAAAATCAACAAATAACTCTATATATTGAATTTGAACGCGTATTTCAATTTACCGGGGTCACATACTAACTCGAAAAATTCACAAAAAATATTTCCTAGCTTCGTATTTGCGATATGGTCCTAACAAAACTAGTTTCGTCGAATTCCGAGACCGTTAGAAAAATGGCCATTTTCCAGTCGATTAAAATCAACTGAAACTGGTCAAACACGTTTTCCTTTGCCACGCTCACATATTGATTCAAAAAATTATAAAATTTGAAACCTAGCAATAACTTGACGTCACGGATCCAACAAAAGTGGTTTCGTCGAAATCCGAGGTCGTTTGCAAAATTTCCTTTTTTAAGGGCCAAAATTTCATAGCGACTATTCTGAAAATTCATTTGGATATATCTTTTTATTCCCGTTATGAAATTTAAATTTTTTGAATTCTTTGGAAAGATATTCTCAATTAGATTCCATTATTTTTGGTTTCGCTAAAATCCGGTTTATTTTGCACCCGGTATATTCAATTGAAGTTTGAAATCGAATTATCGAACTACCGCGCCATTTTCAATTCTATTTATAATTATATATAATTATTTATATTCTAACGACGATGTATATAATATATATGTCCGAATTCTATTCAAAATAAATTTCTCGTCGATATTATTTAAAATAATTCATTTTAAATATTCTAAATTCGCTAAAATTGCCAAAATAAAATTTTTAAACTGGCTCGCATTTCTGGGTTGTTACAATTGCATTATTCTATTATTACAAATACGACGTGTTAATACCCGAGGTATTGATTTTAATGACAACAACCATATAAACATTACTATTAATATATCTTCGAGCTGCGCAGTTACATCAGATATATTATGGAGACATTTATAGAGATAAAGAAGAGTACAAAAGAAGAATCATAGAAGTAGGTTAATCAGAGCAATGGAAGAATTAATGTGGAAGGATAATTAGAGAAATTGAAGACCAAAACCAAATAGAGAAGAACGCCGAAGGACAGAGGTGTTTGAAGTGATGAGGAGTTGATAGAACTTTCAAATATCTTATTAAAGTTCCCATGACAATTATTCTTGAAGCTCATCAACCATGACCTTAGTTGAATGACCAAAATCCACAAATATAAGGAAATTTGATACCAGAGGGATGTTTACATGAGGGGATGACCCATGTTGACATGTAAGGAGGGATGTTAACATAGGGGGGTAGACATGTTGACATACTAGCCATTTTTCAGAATTTCAAATTTTAAATGTAGAGACATTTCCCTCTATCTCTTCATCAAAAGACATGGCTCTTTAACCACTATATAAAAGGCTCTAAAGAGGAATTTTAACATTAAGATTCTCATTTTCTCCTACTACTTCTTCCCAAACATTTGCAGTAGAAATCCATTGATTACTTTCCAATTATCTTTGCAAATCCACTCCCTTTCACTCCAATTCTTCAAAGATTTGCAAATCATATAATATTAGGAATTTTACTTGAATTGACATCATTCTCTCTCTAATTTCATATTATTTCTCAAAAAATTCAAAGATATATTGTTGTTGGAGGTCTACAGGATCATTGTACTGAAACTACAAGAATTCATATTAAAGATACAACAACTTGCCATAGTTTGTTGTTAGTGATAAGAAGAAGGTGTTCTTGTAGCCTATATAACCAATAAAGTCTTTGCACCCCGTGAAACCAAGATTGTAAAGGTGTTCTTGCCAGTCGTGGAATCCAACCGATTATAGAGGCATTATGCACGGTGAAGTGCGTGACTGGATGTAGGGTTTGTCAATCCAAACCAATATATAAATCTAGGTGTCATTTACTTTTCTGCATTTCACTTTATTACTTACTTATTCTCTGATTATTTGTTTCTTGTTGCAATTTGAATAAATACTACTTTATATTCATAAGTAAGTAGTTAATACATTTCACCACTTCTAATGTCTTAATAGCCATGAGATCTATCCAATATTGTGTTATAAACGCCCTAGTTTCCAATGTGATGGACAACTAGACAAATTCTGCATAATCACTGAAGATTAAGAACTTGTGTGGGTGGCATACTAAGTGTTTGTGGTGAGGTTAAATTGTACTGAATGTGTACTGTATAGTGATCGTGTAATAGAGGGAAACTGAAAGTGTGTATTATTCAGCAATGTAATAAAAACTATTTGAATAAAAAATGTGTTCAAAATAAATTCTTAATTAAATATTTAATTTGTAACGACCCTAATTTTAAGTGATTGAATAATTAATTAATTTAACTATTCAAAGTTGATTTGGAAATTATATGACCTGAAATCTAATAATTTTAAATATTTAATTAATATAAGTAGTGAATAATAAATTTAATTCCGAAATGGTCGAAAATAAGTTGAATTGGCAATATTGTGTGAATTGAATAATTTAAGAGATTTAATTGAGTTCAAATTCGAGTTATAATAATGAATTTATTTATTTAACGATGTTTGAATGTATACATTATATTTAAATTAAAAACGAGCTCGCAACTCGTGGTAATCCGTAGTTTTATGTCTTGAACTTTAAATGAATATATAGGATCCAATATAAGTCATATTTCTTTGAAATAAAAAACGTTCGAATATATTGAATTATAATTTTCTAATGAAAGTGAAAAATCAAGATTTCATCTTGTAGATTTTGTTATGTCCAAATCAAATTTTTAGAAAGTTGCTATGAAATCGTTTTTGAACAATAACGATTTATTATTTAAACAAAAAGGATTATTTTAAATAAATTGAATATCGTTTAAACTTGGAATTCAAAATGTCAAGTTAAATTTATAATCTGAAGCTATATAAATTCTATTTGAATATATTTGATAATAATAATGTATTATCAATAGATTTGTTTATTTTTGAATCGGTTTATATTATATCGATTTAACATGGAATTTAAGAATAACCAATTTTAATAGATCCGCAGTGATTAATTATTATATGATTTTCAGTTTCATATCGATTGAAATTATTTTGTGATTGAGTGCAATTTAAACGCGTATCAATTCACATTGTGATATTAAAAAGGAAGTTTTACAAATGATCTTGGAATTCGACGAAACCAGTTCCATTATGTATGAAATATTAAGTTATTGTAAAATTACAATTTCCGTCGCTATTGAAGGGTGTATGTGGTAGTTTAAACGTGTTACTTCAGGCATAAGTTTCATAAATGAATAAAATAATATTATCCTGCTCTGTAAATACACCACATACCTATCTAAACTCTAACTAATTTCTTCCTTTGTGGTCAAATATAGTCATGGTCGCCACAAACAAAATTAAAATCGGGAGTTTCAAAAATTCAAAACAAATGAAATAAAAATCCTAAAATCCTAAAACAAATTTCTTTGGTTGCGCTTTAAGTATTCATGCCCATATAGTTTTCATCCCATTATAATCTATCGTGTATCGTTGAAAAATCATGTTGTGACCTTGGGTTTAGGTATGTGGGGTTTTGAAGCACCCATTCATGTTTTAGTGATTGGATTAGGGTTCGTGAGGTCGTATAACACTTGTGTACAAAGATTGGGGGTGTGACGATCCCAAAATCCGAGGGGCGGTATTAAGGATAATCATTGGAATATAACACATTAATCATCATAGCAGAGTACAGATAATAGCAGAAACAATAAATAGAATAATTTCACATGAGTATGACAGCGGAATCACGACATGTAATAACATCAGAATAGCATAGCATAGGATATAGCTTAGTAAATAAAAAGGGAAGTGATCAGTCATCATCGCCAGAGGCGGAATACATACATGCAGTGAGACATAATATGGGTATCAGTCTACATCGCCGAAGGCGGTACATATACATACAATAAGAAATACGGAAAGTAAACCAGTCTGCATCGCCCGTGGCGGAATCATAATATAAGTATAGTAATGGCGGAAAATGTCAAAGTCATCTCTGTGGAGTCAGCCTCGCCATGAGCCAAAAATGCACTCTATGCAACAGTGCAGAGCCTAAAACAACCTGTCACCTGTGAACTAGGCTGCCCGTGTGAAAATAAGGGCACCCGCGTTTGCAAAGTGTAACAAACAACGAGTCAGTCATGGGGACTGGTATGAGGAATCTATTTAACAGTTAAACAACAGTAATAGCAAATCATAGGACCACGCCACTTTCACGGAACGGGTTTACTCCAGTGATTGCTAGTGTATTTAAAACAAAGTAAATTCTTTTAAAACAACGCAATGCTTTTAAAGAGAATGAAGCCATTATAAGACTCAAGTCCCATCATACAATGCAACGCAAGCCGGAGGATAGAGTTTTACCTTATAATGGCCAAATATGCTTGATACGTATAAAGCAAAATCATTTGATATTATTACTAGTGCATATATGTTTCAAAAGTGAATAGCATCATAAATATCAATCATAGGCGGCATAAGTGCCCCATACCACTATGTCGCCATACTAGTTCTACAATCGAGTCCGTTATTTCGTATTGGAAATTGGATTTGCGTCATGAGTCGAGGCAAGGGCAAGCTCCTCTCTGCTTCGAGACATTCTAGCAAATGCCTCAGGACTACACACTCTAGGCTACCCTGGATTCGGCTGGGCCGGTCCTCTCTTACGTTTGAGGATTGGCAATTCCTGAACACACGTTTCCCGGTCCTTGCAGACCTATAATCGAGGCGCGTCGCATTCCAACAACCACAAAGGTGAAAAGTAGATATATATGTCAGGGCTGGTAAGTCGCTGACACCACCATAGCTAGAAAGAAACGTCGTCTCTCCCAGCGGTCCGTATCCCGTTTTTAACTCATACCGGGGTGTGAGGCTCGCGAATCTACGAAATACACAAAGCTAGGCCACGTAGACCATGCTTTGATCATCATCCACAAGACTTTGCTTTGCAATAGAAGCCTTGATCACAGCATCTTGGCATGCCACATAGGCAGTCCACTCCATACGATTGATTTCCATCTATATATAACCTCTGAGCTCGTATGTCTCAGAGAAGGGCGTTAAGCAAAAGAATAAATTCTCCGCCGCCAAACAGATATATATTTAACACAGATCAATCAGTATAGAACAAAATCCAATGCCAGACACGCAGTCCATTTACAAGTCCGTTCTGGGTCTGAACGAAACCGGAGGCGTCAAATTCCTCGTATATCCGTCCAATCAACACATATGTTCAGACAGCTACTACTTCCGCCCCTTTCCGGTAGCTACTCCGGTCAGGAACCTCAGTAGCGCCCATCCAACCGATACGAAGATCGTCGGTCTTGAATCGTCTTTGCATTTTCCAATTCGAATCGCTCGATAAATTATTTGAAATGAGGGTTAGCTCGGCCTTTTCAAATAATTCACGTCATTAGAATTTAAATCGATTCTTTTCATGGTTATATTATTCGACATCCATCTTTCAGTTGTTTAGTGTTATTTTCGTGTTAAGCACATACAACCATCAAATATCAAACAATTCAAGCCCAGTTGGTTTATTTGCAATCTATGTTGCTTATAATATTTTATAACGATTTTTCGCCATTTTTATTTATTCAAAAATGGCCATATTTAATTAAATGACGTTTTAGGTCGTGCCATGGCACTGGCGCTGTTTTTCCCTTAGTTTGTTTTACACATATCGGAAAATCTAACCGTTGGATTTCCACAAAGTCAATATCAGTGGGGAGATATTCCCAAAGCGAACCCAACGGTTCCAGTTTCGTGAGAATCCGACGGTCGGATCTTCCACACTAGTCGTTTGAAGTTACGGTTTCAAAATTCGAACTGCAGCGTCGTTATTCGATTTAATTTAAATATATTTATATTTATATATAAATATAAACGATTCTGGCGTTGTTTTTCTTTAGATTTGAATTAAACATTCTGGACAATCCAACCGTTGGATTTTTGCAAGGTTGGTGACGTTGGGAAGATATTTCAAGGCGAACCCAGCGGTTGCGGTTTCGGGAAAATCCGATGGTCGGATTCCTTGTACTAATCGTTTCAAATTACGATTCCGAAACACGAACTGCACGGCTTCGATTCCTTTTAATTATATTTATATATATAAATATAGTTCATTCTATAATTTCAACTATAGTTCATTCCATATTTTCAACTTTGCTTTCACTTCAAATATTTCACTAACGCCTTAATATTTCGAAAAATTTCGCCATAACCTCCTTTGTACGGGGAGGGGTTTGGAAATTTATCGGGCTGTATTAGGTACCCAATAAATCCTAAAAAGCATTCACATATTTACAGTGATATATTCTGGTGTTTACGGGGGAGCATGTATAGATAATCACTCCAGAGAATAAATTCTCGTCACTCCGTTTCCGTGTGGAAATAAATAGTCCATGTGCCGTATCTAATAACTAGAGAGACGTGATTATGGTCAACTCCAGACCCGTGTGGGGTTTTTATTAATCTGGCAATTTATCGTTATATTTTATATAGTCCATATCAGTCATCAGTTCAACCTGTAGTATATAGTCATCGCCATACAAGCCTCTTGCTTGTATGGTAAATCTTCCACCTCGTCACACAAGCTCCAGTTGCTTATGTGGAATATGATGAAGTATGCCTATCGTCAAGAAGTATGCCATGCAGTGTAGTTAAAAATTAATTGTTACTATCCTATGGCGATATTTATTATTTCACACAGAATAATCAGCACTCCGCATCCAATGGCATTCACAGGAGTTGATATAAAAATAAAATTGCGCAGCCAACTCATCAAGGCATACCTATTTGTCGGGCATGCAAATAATTTCTTTACTCTACAACTAATCCATTTTTCCTATTCAACACATGTATAGATATGCAGAACAAAGCTAATAATAATATTTCTAGCGAACTATTATTTATTTCAACACGTGTGTATTTTTATCTAGCATATACATGATAAAAGAAATATTTTTATCATCAAAAGTATTTATTCAACACGTGAATGTTTTTAACACTCCATATTCACAATAAAAATATAGTTTTTATTGTCGATTCATTTTATTTTAAAATACGATAACATTCAACACATGAATTTCAAATCGACGAACGAATTGCAACTCAACACATGAATATTCTATATAGTTTGTATATATATAAAAATGTGATTTTTATCGCTAAAGCTATTTGTTAAAATTCAAATAATATTCAACACATGAATTTCAAATCAACGAATGAATTGCAACTCAACACATGAATATTCGCTGTGGTTTGTATATATATAAAAATGTGATTTTTATCGCTAAAGCTATTTGTTTAAATTCAAATAACATTCAACACATGAATTTCAACTCAACGAATGAATTGCAACTCAACACATAAATATTCGCTATGGTTTGTATATATATAAAAATGTGATTTTTATCGCTAAAGCTATTTGTTTAAATTCAAATAATATTCAACACATGAATTTCAACTCAATGAATGAATTGCAACTCAACACATGAATATTCGCTATGGTTTGTATATATATAAAAATGTGATTTTTATCGCTAAAGCTATTTGTTTAAATTCAAATAATATTCAACACATGAATTTCAACTCAACGAATGAATTGCAACTCAACACATGAATATTCTGAGACGACCCGAAATCCCGTTCCGACGGAAACAAGGGTTATCTTTGGAATATAACACAGAAACAGATAATAGCAGAACAGAATTAAATAAATACACCAGATAATGAACAATAGAATATACTGGATATAAGTAATCATCAGAGTTACACAGTATACATGATCTTACTTAGTACAAATACAGTTCAGCTATACATAAATGTCTACAGCGGAAACAAACAAAATATGTACAATAGGAGATGAACAACATAAAAGGAGATAAATAATAGAATCCATCCTCAGCTCCAGCTATCCAGAAAGAACCAGCCAAACCTGAATACAAGGCTGCCCATGTAGAAAAAGGGGCACCCGAGTTTGAAAGTGAAACAAACTACGAGTCAGTCATGGAACTGGTATGAGAAATCTATTCAACACATATATAATATGGCTAATCACAGGACTACGCCACTTTCGTGGAACGGGTTTACTCCATTGGATTGCCAGTGCTTTGAAACAAATCTTCCTTTTAAACATCGCTATGCTTTTTATAAAAATGAAGCCATTATAAGACTCAGTTCCCATCACACAATGCAACGCAAACCGGAGGATAGAGTTTTTACCTTATAACGGCCAAAATATGCTTGATACGAATAAAACAAAAGCATCTTATATTATTACTAGTGTTTATATGTTTTGAAAACAATTTCAAATCATAACTATCAATCATAGACGGCATTAATGTCCCATACCACTATGTCGCCATATATAGGTATACAATCAAATTCGCACGATGTCGTATTTGGAAATTGGATTTCCGTCCTGAACCAAGGCAAAAGATAGTCCTTATCGAATTCGAGACGCTCTAGCCCGTGTCTCAGGCAAGTACTCAGTCAACCATTTGGATCGTCAGGGCCGGTCCACCGATGTGGATTAAAATACCTGAACAATACGTTTCCCCGCCCTTTGGGGCGTCAACGAGCCAACGAATGACTCCATCGGACCCGGATCGTCCGATCAAACCGAGGCGCCTCGCAACAGCAACAACCACATAGGTGAAAAGTATATAAATGTCAGGGCTGGTAGGTCACTGACACCACCCTAGCTAGAAAGAAACGCATGCCCTCCCTGAGGTCCTTCTCCCGTTTCTGGTTCATACCGGGGTGTGAGGCTCGCGAATTTACGTTATACACAAAGCTACGCCACACAGGCGGTGCTTTGATCATCACCACAAGACTTTGCTTTTCAACAGAAGCCCTGATCATTGCATCTCGGCATGCCACACAGGCAATCAATGCCATGCGACTGATACCCATCGATATACAACCTCTGATCTCGTGCGTCTCAAAGAAGGGCGTTAAGCAAAAGAATAAATTCTCCGCCGCCAAACAGATGTATATTTAACAGAAATCAATCAACACAGAATAAACTCCAATGTCAGACACACAGTCCATTTACAAGTCCGTTGTGGGTCTGAGCGAAACCGGAGGCACTAAATACCTCGCAAACCCATCGATCACCACGTACGTCTGGACGATCACCACTAATTATCCATATTTCGGGATGCCTCCCAATCAGGACCTCGGTTACCATCCAAACGAGGTGAAGATCTCCGGTCTTCGACCACCGTCTTCATCTTCGACTTTTAATCGTCGATCAATTATTTGAAATGAGAATTAACTCGGCCTTTTCAAATAATTCACGTATATTTAGAATTTCAAATCTATTTATTTTAATGGTTAAATTATTCGACAACACCAATTTTGTTCTTTATTGTAATTTTCACACCAAACACATTCAACCATCAAATACAACATAAATCGGGCAAATTCAGTTTATTTCCATTCCATATTGTTTATGATATTTTATAACGATTAATCGCTATTTTTGTTTATTTTAAAATAGCCAATTTATTCAAAACGACGCTTCGGCCATAACGCGGCCGTGGCGCTGTTTTTCTTCAGATTTGATTTACACATATCTGAAAATCTAACCGTTGGATCTTCACAAAATTTACATCATTAGAAAGGTCTTTCAAAACGAATCCAATGGTTCCAGTTTCGGGAAAATCCGACGGTCGGATCTCCCGGTACAACCGTTTGAATTTTCGATTTCAAAATTCGAACTGCAGCGTCGTTATTCGATTAAATATAATTATATATATATATATATATATATATATATATATATATATATATAAAAATATAATCGTTCCTGGCGCTGTTTTCTTCAGATTTGAATCAAATATTCCAGACAATCCAACCGTTGGATTTTTACAAGGTTGGCGCCGTTAGGAAGATATTTCCAAGGCGAACCCGACGGTTGAGGTTTCGGGAAAATCCAATGGTCGGATTTCCCGCACTAGTTGTTTGAAATCACGGTTTCAAAATACGAACTGCACGGCCTCGTTTCGTTTTAATTTTATTTATATTTATATATTTATATAAATATAGTTCATTCAATGATTTCAATATCGTTTTCACTTCGAATATTTCACTAACGCCTTAAAATTTTGGAAAATTTCGCCATAACCTCCCCTGCACCGGGAGCATCGGGAAATCTCAAATAGCTTCCCCGGTCCTTCTAATCTAAAAAAGAAAAAGAAAAAGCCAAGCGGCTAGCCAACAGGCTTATAAAATCATCACCCAAACAAAACAGTAAATGTGTACCTATTTGTCGGGCACAAAATTTTATTCCTCTTCTCTAGCCACTTTGCTATAACCTGTTCGATAAATATGCATGTACATATATACAGTTCTTATCATTTATCATTTTCTATTCAATTTCATATTTGATTTCTATTTGGTTTAAAAACACCATTCATTCTAATGTTACATATATAGGCAAAAATCATATCATTAGCTAATTAATGAATATTTCAACTCATATATGTTTATTTGAACGAGTGGCTATTTTTAACGCTTCACATTTCAACGATTCATGCATATAATAAAAATGTGATTTTTATTGTAAAACAACTCATTTCAAAACACTATTATTTTATATATTTCATATTTGTGATAAAAATAGGATTTTTCTTATAAAACAATTTCTTTCAAAACGAGATTATTTTACACAGTTCTTATAGTCGATAAAAGGTGATTTTTATTATCAAACAATTTATTTCAAAATAAGAATACCATTCAACACATGAATTTCTAATCAACGAATGAATATCGATTCAACACATGAAGGTTTTCTATAGTTTCTATATATAGATAAAAATGTGATTTTTATATTTAAAACGCGAATACCATTCAACACATGAATTTCTAATCAACGAATGAATATCGATTCAACACATGAAGGTTTTCTATTCAATGAATAAATATAGTTTTAGCAAATGAAAGTAATTCAAACACCTGAATATTATTCAAAATTTCGGCAGCATAACGGCAGGGTAGTTAAAACCGGGACCGTCCCTAGTACGGCTCCTCGCTCTACCTTAAAACCTCGCGGTTTTTGACAATGGGGATCATGCATCTAGTTCGCACGCAGGCGGCATGTATATGTTTATTTCATTTCCACAAACTAATCCTATGTGGTTTCAACCAAATATTTTTCAATCACAAACGGGTATTTTTCAACCACAATCAATCAATATAAACCACAAACAATCCCAAATAACCATTCGCTATCAATCAATTCTCACAACGATTTCAACCAATAAATATCGTCCATGGTTTGTGGATGAGGGGCGTATATATATATATATATATATATATATATATAGCAATTCACTTCATTTCAACACATATATCATTTTTACAACGCATATATAACTTATACATCGAACGTATAACTTATACAACGCTTATACAGGAGGTGTACAACGCTAATATAACTCATACATCGAATATATAATTTATACATCGTCGTTTTCCATATAGTTTATAAATTAGAAATCTCACCGAATAGCTAAACCAAACGTCTCGACTCTTCATATGTAGGAAATCTTCGCCATTCTCGCTCTTTGTCGCTTTCGTTGCCCGTAGCCACTATATATATAAAAATCACATTTTTATATTGCTATCCAATATATAAAAGCCATATTTTTACTTTCACGCTATATGGATAAAATTCTATTTTTATCCCGCTATTCTTCATATAAAGATTTCGCCCTTTTTACATATAAAGATCGAACCTTTTCAAATATAAAGATCGAACCTTTTCAAATATAAAGATCGAATCTTTTCATTTATAAAAATCTCCTTTTTAAATGAAGGTTTGCATTTCTATAATATAAAAATTATATTTTTCTCGAAGTAAAAATCATATTTTTACTTCACTACTCATCTCAAAATATCGTCTTTTATTTTCTTATTCACGAAAATCAGATTAAACTAACAAAACATTTAAAATAAATTAACATAAAGTAAAATAAATGAATAAAATAAAAAAGGATGAAAGCTTACAGCAATGGGGGGGAGAAGATGGATCGGAGGGGGCTGTAGGATGTGGGTGATGGCGGCTCAGGGAGGTCCGGCGGCTTCAGGTGCTCGGCAGGGGTTTGGAATAAAGGGGCGCGCGATACTGGAGGGTCTCGTTTTGGGCGAAGTGGAAGAGGAGAGGAAGGGGAGAGAGGAGATCGGAGAAGATGGAGGTGATGGGGGGAGTTCGGCGACGGCTAGGGCGGCGCTCCGACGAGTGCGACGGCGTCGATTGTTTTAGTTTTTTTTTCTTCTTTATTTCTGTTGAACGACGGGGAAATGGGGAGGAAGAGAGAGAGAGAGAGTGAGGGTAAGGGGTTATATATTATTTTATTTTATTTAATTTCTATTAAAAGTTGACTTTTTATTCGAGGTCGAAATGAGACCCACCGACTGTCGTCCCTAGCGTTCTACCCCCATTCCGAACACAATGGGATATGTATCGTAAGCTGATTCGATCGTTTGAATCAGTTTCCGTTGAATTTAAAGTGTAATTCTTTACATATTCAATTTAAACGCACATTTCAATTTAGTGGGTCCACATGCGAACTTGAAAAATTCCAGAAAAATATTTTCTAGCTTCGTATTAACGATACGGTCCTAACAAAACTAGTTTCGTCAAATTCTGAGACCGTTTGAAAAATGGCCAATTTCCAGTCGATTAAAATCAATTGAAACCGGTCAAACGCGTTTTCCTTTGCCACACTCACATATTGATTCGAAAAATTATGAAATTTGAAACCTAGCAATAATTTGACATCACGGATCCAACAAAAGTGGTTTCGTCAAAATCCGAGGTCGTTTGCAAAATTTCCATTTTTAAGGGCCTGAATTCCATAGCGACTATTCAGAATTTTCAACTGGACATATCTTTTGATTCCCGCTATGAAATTTCGATTTGTCAGATTCGTTGGAAAGATATTATCAATTAGATTCCATTATTTTTGGTTTCACTAAAATCCGGATTGTTTTGCACCCGGTACAGTCCGACAAAGTTTGAATTCAATTTTTGAAACTACAGTGCCATTTCAGGCCTTGTTTATAATTATAATTAATTATATTCGTCTTCAATGGTCGATTCAAACTCACTTTTCATCTTACTTATTTAAAATATTTATTTTAAATATTTAAAATCCATTATTTTAGCCAATTTAAAAATTTTAAATTGGTTCAGATTTTCTGGGTCGTTACAATCTCCCCCACTTAAAACTTTTCGTCCCCGAAAAGGAACAAAGTCGAAAGTGGTTTGATAAATCTACAATCCCACAATACAACAACCAATTTGTTTTTAACCTTCCAAAAATATACTAATCAAATCCTATATTCCTTTAAAAAAAATCATTCAGAGTATAGAATAAATAATGCACAAACATGGGAAGGAAATAGCAACCGAATAGAGAATTAAATGGTAATGCAAAGTATGGCAAATGTACCTTGCACCGGAGTCAATCAGAGATATCTACTTGGCACCTAGGATAAGCTTTCTGAATGCTCTCCTCAGTTTTCCAAGTACAATCTCGCGGATCCCCACTCCATTGCACTTTGACTAAGTGAACCTTCTTGTTCCTTAGCTCTTTGGTTTCTTTGCCTATTATCTTTAGCAGCTCTCTTCTCACAGCCAATTCTGGAGTAATTTCAATATCCTGTTGAGCTGCTTCTTCCACGATCAAGTCTGGAATATGAACGTGCTTTCGAAGTTGAGATATATGAAATACATCATGAACTCCAGGCAACCAATCAGGCAATTTAACCCTATAAGCGAGAGTCCCAATCCGTTCCAGAATAGGAAACGGGCCAATGAATTTGGGCGCTAACTTTCCAGTTTTACCGAACCGGATAACTCCTCTCATCGGCGATACTTTCAAATATACATAGTCGCCAACTTCAAAGGATATATCCCTTCTTCTTCTATCGGCATAGCTCTTTTGTCGGCTTTGAGCGGCGAGTAATCGCTTCTTAATAAAATCGACTTTGTCGGCAGCTTCTCGAATCATATCAGGCCCTAACACAAGTCTATTTCCAGGTTCGACCCAACAAGCAGGAGATCGGCACAGTCTACCATATAATGCTTCGAATGGCGACATTGTCAGACTTGTCTGGTAGCTGTTGTTATAAGAAAATTCAGCCAAATGCAGATGGTCTTCCCATGATCCACCGAAATCTATAACACAAGCCCGCAATAGATCTTCTAAAATACGATTCACCCTCTCAGTCTGACCGTCTGTCTAAGGATGATAAGCGGTGCTCAAGTTCAACTTCGTTCCCAGCTCGACTTGAAATTCTTCCCAGAATTTGCTAGTGAATATTGTATCTCTATCACTGACTATACTGAGCGGCACTCCATGCAGTCTAACTATTTCCCTGAAGTATATTTGCGCCAGACTCTGAGCGGTTCTATTTGATCTGACAGGTATGAAATGGGCGGTCTTCGTGAAGCGATCTACGATCACCCAAATACTGTCATTTCCTTTTCTGGTTCTGGGCAGACCATCAATGAAATCCATAGAAATATGTTCCCACTTCCAACCAGGAACTTCCAGTGGTCGTAATAATCCAGCCAATTTCTGTTGGTCGCTCTTGACTAGCTGGCAAGTAGGGCATCGGCTAACATATATTGAAACATCTCTTTTCATAGCCTTCCACCAGAGTGTTCTTTTGAGATCGTTGTACATTTTGGCCACACCAGGATGGATACTCAGCTTGGACTTGTGACACTCGCCTAACACTTCCCTTTTTAACTCAGGAATGTCAGGAACACAAATCCTTCCTTTTAACCTCAAGGTCTCGTCGTTATCTATTTGAAAACACGAGGGTTCGCCTTTCTGAATCCTTTTGAACATATCCTTAATAAAGTTATCCTCCTTCTGAAGAATAGATATTTTGTCAATCAGGGATGTCGTGATAATAAAGCTGGTGATCATTACATTCTTTCTGCTTAACGCATCAGCCACGACATTGGCTTTTCCTGGAGTATATATAATTTCAAAGTCATATGCTGCAAGAAACTCCAGCCAACGTTGCTGCCTCAAGTTCAAGTCCTTCTGAGTGAACAGATACTTTAACGACTGGTGATCTGTAAATAGTTCAAATCTCTCGCCCAGAAGATAGTGTCTCCAGATTTTCAAAGAGAATATGATAGCCAATAACTCAAGATCATGAGTTACGTAGTTCTTCTCGTGCGGCTTCAGTTGACGGCTAGCATAAGCAATCACTTGGCCCCTTTGCATTAACACTGCGCCAAGGCCTTCTCTAGAAGCATCAGTCCAGACCTTTAAATCCTGGTTTCCATCGATGATGGTTAGCACTGGAGCAGTTGTTAATCTTAACTTTAGCTCTTCAAAAGCCTCCTCACTCTCTGGAGTCCATTTAAATTTAGAGTGCTTCTTTGTAAGCTTTGTTAAATGGCCAGATATCTTCGAAAAGTTTTTAACGAACTTCCGGTAATAGCTAGCCAATCCGAGAAAACTGCGGACTTCAGTGGGGGTACTGGGCTGTTTCCAATTCTGAATAGCCGTGATTTTGCTTGGATCCACAACAATTCCTTCTTTTGATACGACGTGGCCCAGAAATTTCACTTCATCTTGCCAGAAGATACATTTGGAAAACTTGGCTTTTAATACATTTCGTCTCAGAATTTCTAGAACCTGTTCCAGATGCTTTCCATGTTCGGCCTTTGATTTAGAGAAGATTAGAATATCGTCAATGAAAACCAGAACAAATTTATTCAATACTCCTCTGAATACTCAGTTCATCAGATCGACAAAGTAAGCTGGAGCATTACATAAGCCGAATTGCATTACTAACCACTCATAGAATAAGTCGGGACCTCTGAACGCTGTCATCGGAAAACACTCTTCGGCAATTCGAAGTTGATGGAAGCCTGTAGCTAGGTCCATTCGTGAAAATACTTGTGCGCCATTTAATCGATCCAACAAATCATCAATCCGCGGCAATGGATACTTGTTCTTTATTGTCTGCTTATTCAGATCACGATAATCCACACATAGACGTAGAGTACCGTCGGATTTTGGGACAAACACCACTGCTGCACCGCAATCAGAGAAACTAGGCCTGATCAGACCTTTCCATATTAGCTATCGTGTTTGATTGTCTAATTCCTCCTTCTCTTTCAAGGACATTCTTCGAATAGCATGAACTACCAGCCTTGCATTCGGAATTAAAGCAATCTTGAAATCTATTTCTCTTTGCGGAGGTAAGCGAACAACTTCTTCAAACACATCCGCATAATTTTTGATGATCGGAATGTCTTTGATGAGGTCAGGAATATTCTCTGTGACTTCAGGGACATTTTCTATTTGGGCTGGAAAAACATTCAAAGCTGCCTAGAAGTCTTTTCTATTAGTATTCTGACCTTCACAGGGAATGGTTATATAATCACCTGATTTAATCTTGGCCTTTACGACTCTGTCGGCGCATTTAACTTCAGCTTCATATTTGGTCAACCAGTCTAACCCCAAGATAAGATCAAATTCTTTAAAATTCATGACGACTGCGATGGTAGGAAACCGATAACGAGAGAAAGAAACCGGCACTCCACAAATCCAACTGGGATCTATGGAACCCCCAACCGGATTCTGGACAGTCATTGGTTCCTTCAGCTTTTTCAAATTCAAATCCAGTTTCTTAGCTGCATCTTTGGCAATGAAACTTCGTGACGTGCCTGTGTCAAACAGTACTTTGACTGGAATGTTTTTGACTGTAAGCGTGCCTTCTAAAACATCGGGCCTTTCCTGATCAGACGAAGATGCAGGCACTTCTGCTACTTCATTTACATGTACTGCTTCAGATATCTTTGAGGGTGGACACTCCCGTGCAATATGGCCTGCCTGGTGGCACTTATGGCATTTCCTGTCTCCATGGGGGTTCTTTTGTTTCTTAGTGGGCTTCGATCCACTCTTTATCCGCTTCTTTAAGGGCCCGCAATTTATCGACAAATGTCCTTTCTTATTGCAGTTAGAGCAAATAGCAGTTGTTACGGGTTCCTTCTTAGATTTAGCCCTTTTCCTCTTGGCACTGGGCTTCTTACTGGCTTCAGGAATATCAGTTTCTGACTCTGTTTTGTCACTAGAATAGACTTCTTCTTCGTCGCGCAACATTCCTTTCTTATGGAGATCTTCATACTGATAAGCCATATAAATCATTTCAGAGAAAGGAAGTTTTACATTCCTCATTACACTATTCTGGTATCTCCTTTGCAGGCCATGGATAAATCTCAGATTTTTCCTCTTTGGATCTTGAATCAGATGAGGAGCAAAGTGAGCAAGTTCGTTGAATTGCTTATGATATTCTGGGATGGTCATATCACCTTGAATTAGATAAGAAAATTCATCACATAATCGCTCCGTTGCTTCGGGAGGAGTAAATCTTTCTAAGAAAATCACTTTGAATCTGTCCCAGGTGATATCACCTTCTGGATTATCTTTGATGATCATTTCCCACCAGATTAAAGCTTCTTCTTTGAGCGCCCAAGATGCTACTAACCTTTTTTGGTCATCTCTCAGCTGGATACGCTCAAATATTCTTTCGACAGAACTCATCCAAGCTTGAGTTTGAATTATAGATTCATTGCCCGAGAACTGTGCTCCGTTCTGATCTCGATATCTCTTTAATAGAGCCTCTAGATCGGGTTCTGCATTTCTCCTGTTTCTGACACTCATTTTCTAGTACTTCTGCAAATGGCAGATCAAGTGTCAGGTCACAGAAAAGATAATTTAAAACATAGAAACACATACTTGAATGTAAATGTGTCTACTGGGGTGTATTCCATTCTGCTTTACTCATACTAGGATGTTACTGATCCTATCTGTATAGAGTTACCCGTCCTAGAACACTACTGGTTCTATTTCTGACGAGTTCGTTCAAATGTTATATTCCAGAACTAAGCTTAACCAAAGCTCTAATACCACGTTGAGACGACCCAAAATCCCGTTCCGACGGAAACAAGGGTTATCTTTGGAATATAACACAGAAACAGATAATAGCAGAACAGAATTAAATAAATACACCAGATAATGAACAATAGAATATACTGGATATAAGTAATCATCAGAGTTACACAGTATACAGGATCTGACTTAGTACAAATACAGTTCAGCTATACATAAATGTCTACAGCGGAAACAAACAAAATATGTACAATAGGAGCTGAACAACATAAAAGGAGATAAATAATAGAATTCATCCTCAGCTCCAGCTATCCAGAAAGAACCAGCCAAACCTGAATACAAGGCTGCCCGTGTAGAAAAAGGGGCACCCGAATTTGAAAGTGAAACAAACTACGAGTCAGTCATGGGACTGGTATGAGAAATCTATTCAACACATATATAATATGGCTAATCACAGGACCACGCCACTTTCGTGGAACGGGTTTACTCCATTGGATTGCCAGTGCTTTGAAACAAATCTTCCTTTTAAATATCGCTATGCTTTTTATAAAAATGAAGCCATTATAAGACTCAGTTCCCATCACACAATGCAACGCAAACCGGAGGATAGAGTTTTTACCTTATAACGGCCAAAATATGCTTGATACGAATAAAACAAAAGCATCTTATATTATTACTAGTGTTTATATGTTTTGAAAACAATTTCAAATCATAACTATCAATCATAGACGGCATTAATGCCCCATACCACTATGTCGCCATATATAGGTATACAATCAAATTCGCACGATGTCGTATTTGGAAATTGGATTTCCGTCCTGAACCAAGGCAAAAGATAGTCCTTAACGAATTCGAGACGCTCTAGCCCGTGTCTCAGGCAAGTACTCAGTCAAGCTTTTGGATCGTCAGGGCCGGTCCACCGATGTGGATTAAAATACCTGAACAATACGTTTCCCCACCCTTTGGGGCGTCAACGAGCCAACGAATGACTCCATCGGACCCGGATCGTCCGATCAAACCGAGGCGCCTCGCAACAACAACAACCACATAGGTGAAAAGTATATAAATGTCAGGGCTGGTAGGTCACTGACACCACCCTAGCTAGAAAGAAACGCATGCCCTCCCTGAGGTCCTTCTCCCGTTTCTGGTTCATACCGGGGCGTGAGGCTCGCGAATTTACATTATACACAAAGCTACGCCACACAGGCGGTGCTTTGATCATCACCACAAGACTTTGCTTTTCAACAGAAGCCCTGATCACTGCATCTCGGCATGCCACACAGGCAATCAATGCTATGCGACTGATATCCATCGATATACAAACTCTGAGCTCGTGCGTCTCAGAGAAGGGCGTTAAGCAAAAGAATAAATTCTCCGCCGCCAAACAGATGTATATTTAACAGAAATCAATCAACACAGAATAAACTCCAATGTCAGACACACAGTCCATTTACAAGTCCGTTGTGGGTCTGAACGAAACCGGAGGCACTAAATACCTCGCAAACCCATCGATCACCACGTACGTCTGGACGATCACCACTAATTATCCATATTTCGGGATGCCTCCCAATCAGGACCTCGGTTACCATCCAAACGAGGTGAAGATCTCCGGTCTTCGACCACCGTCTTCATCTTCGACTTTTAATGGTCGGTCAATTATTTGAAATGAGAATTAACTTGGCCTTTTCAAATAATTCACGTATATTTAGAATTTCAAATCTATTTATTTCAATGGTTAAATTATTCGACAACACCAATTTTGTTCTTTAATGTAATTTTCACACCAAACACATTCAACCATTAAATACAACATAAATCGGGCAAATTCAGTTTATTTCCATTCCATATTGTTTATGATATTTTATAACGATTTATCGCTATTTTTGTTTATTTTAAAATAGCCAATTTATTCAAAACGACGCTTCGGGCCATAACGCGGCCGTGGCGCTGTTTTTCTTCAGATTTGATTTACACATATCTGAAAATCTAACCGTTGGATCTTCACAAAATTTACATCATTAGAAAGGTCTTTCAAAACGAATCCAACGGTTCCAGTTTCGGGAAAATCCGACGGTCGGATCTCCCGGTACAACCGTTTGAATTTTCGATTTCAAAATACGAACTGCAACATCGTTATTCGATTAAATATAATTATATATATATATATATAATCGTTCCTGGCGCTGTTTTCTTCAGATTTGAATCAAACATTCCAGACAATCCAACCGTTGGATTTTTACAAGGTTGGTGCCGTTAGGAAGATATTTCCAAGGCGAACCCGACGGTTGAGGTTTCGAGAAAATCCAATGGTCGGATTTCCCGCACTAGTTGTTTGAAATCACGGTTTCAAAATACGAACTGCACGGCCTCGTTTCGTTTTAATTTTATTTATATTTATATATTTATATAAATATCGTTCATTCAATGATTTCAATATCGTTTTCACTTCAAATATTTCACTAACGCCTTAAAATTTTGGAAAATTTCGCCATAACCTCCCCTGCACCGGGAGCATCGGGAAATCTCAAATAGCTTCCCCGGTCCTTCTAATCTCAAAAAGAAAAAGAAAAAGCCAAGCGGCTAGCCTACAGGCTCATAAAATCATCACCCAAACAAAACAGTAAATGTGTACCTATTTGTCGGGCACGAAATTTTATTCCTCTTCTCTAGCCCCTTTGCTATAACCTGCTCAATAAATATGCATGTACATATATACAGTTCTTATCATTTATCATTTTCTATTCAATTTCATATTTGATTTCTATTTGGTTTAAAAACACCATTCATTCTAATGTTACATATATAGGCAAAAATCATATCATTAGCTAATTAATGAATATTTCAACTCATATATGTTTATTTGAACGAGTGGCTATTTTTAACGCTTCACATTTCAACGATTCATGCATATAATAAAAATGTGATTTTTATTGTAAAACAACTCATTTCAAAACACTATTATTTTATATATTTCATATTGGTGATAAAAATAGGATTTTTCCTATAAAACAAATTCTTTCAAAACGAGATTATTTTACACAGTTCATATAGTCGATAAAAGGTGATTTTTGTTATCAAACAATTTATTTCAAAATATGAATACCATTCAACACATGAATTTCTAATCAACGAATGAATATCGATTCAACACATGAAGGTTTTCTATAGTTTCTATATATAGATAAAAATGTGATTTTTATATTTAAAACGCGAATACCATTCAACACATGAATTTCTAATCAACGAATGAATATCAATTCAACACATGAAGGTTTTCTATTCAATGAATAAATATAGTTTTAGCAAATGAAAGTAATTCAAACACCTGAATATTATTCAAAATTTCGGCAGCATAACGGCAGGGTAGTTAAAACCGGGACCGTCCCTAGTACGGCTCCTCGCTCTACCTTAAAACCTCGCGGTTTTTGACAATGGGGATCATGCATCTAGTTCGCACGCAGGCGGCATGTATATGTTTATTTCATTTCCACAAACTAATCCTATGTGGTTTCAACCAAATATTTTTCAATCACAAACGGGTATTTTTCAACTACAATCAATCAATATCAACCACAAACAATCCCAAACAACCATTCGCTATCAATCAATTCTCACAACGATTTCAACCAATAAATATCGTCCATGGTTTGTGGACGAGGGGCGTGTATATATATATATATATATATATCTATATATAGCAATTCACTTCATTTCAACACATATATCATTTTTACAACGCATGTATAACTTATACATCGAACGTATAACTTATAAAACGCTTATACAGGAGGTGTACAACGCTAATATAACTCATACATCGACTATATAATTTATACATCGTCGTTTTCCATATAGTTTATAAATTAGAAATCTCACCGAATAGCTAAACCAAACGTCTCGACTCTTCATATGTAGGAAATCTTCGCCATTCTCGCTCTTTGTCGCTTTCGTTGCCCGTAGCCACTATATATATAAAAATCACATTTTTATATTGCTATCCAATATATAAAAGCCATATTTTTACTTTCACGCTATATGGATAAAATTCTATTTTTATCCCGCTATTCTTCATATAAAGATTTCGCCCTTTTTACATATAAAGATCGAACCTTTTCAAATATAAAGATCGAACCTTTTCAAATATAAAGATCGAATCTTTTCATTTATAAAAATCTCCTTTTTAAATGAAGGTTTGCATTTCTATAATATAAAAATTATATTTTTATCGAAGTAAAAATCATATTTTTACTTCACTACTCATCTCAAAATATCGTCTTTTATTTTCTTATTCACGAAAATCAGATTAAACTAACAAAACATTTAAAATAAATTAACATAAAGTAAAATAAATGAATAAAATAAAAAAGGATGAAAGCTTACAGCAATGGGGGGGAGAAGATGGATCGGAGGGGGCTGTAGGAGGTGGGTGATGGCGGCTCAGGGAGGTCCGGCGGCTTCAGGTGCTCGGCAGGGGTTTGGAATAAAGGGGCGCGCGATACTGGAGGGTCTCGTTTTAGGCGAAGTGGAAGAGGAGAGGAAGGGGAGAGAGGAGATCGGAGAAGATGGAGGTGATGAGGGGAGTTCGGCGACGGCTAGGGCGGCGCTCCGACGAGTGCGACGGCGTCGATTGTTTTAGTTTTTTTTTCTTCTTTATTTCTGTTGAACGACGGGGAAATGGGGAGGAAGAGAGAGAGAGAGTGAGGGTAAGGGGTTATATATTATTTTATTTTATTTAATTTCTATTAAAAGTTGACTTTTTATTCGAGGTCGAAATGAGACCCACCGACTGTCTTCCCTAGCGTTCTACCCCATTCCGAACACAATGGGATATGTATCGTAAGCTGATTCGATCGTTTGAATCAGTTTCCATTGAATTTAAAGTGTAATTCTTTACATATTCAATTTAAACGCACATTTCAATTTAGTGGGGCCACATACGAACTCGAAAAATTCCAGAAAAATATTTTCTAGCTTCGTATTAACGATACGGTCCTAACAAAACTAGTTTCATCAAATTCTGAGACCATTTGAAAAATGGCCAATTTCCAGTCGATTAAAATCAACTGAAACCGGTCAAACGCGTTTTCCTTTGCCACGCTCACATATTGATTCGAAAAATTATGAAATTTGAAACCTAGCAATAATTTGACATCACGGATCCAACAAAAGTGGTTTCGTCAAAATCCGAGGTCGTTTGCAAAATTTCCATTTTTAAGGGCCTGAATTCCATAGCGACTATTCAGAATTTTCAACTGGACATATCTTTTGATTCCCGCTATGAAATTTCGATTTGTCAGATTCGTTGGAAAGATATTATCAATTAGATTCCATTATTTTTGGTTTCACTAAAATCCGGATTGTTTTGCACCCGGTACAGTCCGACAAAGTTTGAATTCAATTTTTGAAACTACAGCGCCATTTCAGGCCTTGTTTATAATTATAATTAATTATATTCGTCTCCAATGGTCGATTCAAACTCACTTTTCATCTTACTTATTTAAAATATTTATTTTAAATATTTAAAATCCATTATTTTAGCCAATTTAAATTTTTTAAATTGGTTCAGATTTTCTGGGTCGTTACATATTCGCTATGGTTTGTATATATATAAAAATGTGATTTTTATCGCTAAAGCTATTTGTTTAAATTCAAATAATATTCAACACATGAATTTCAACTCAACGAATGAATTGCAACTCAACACATGAATATGCGCTATAGTTTGAATATATATAAAAATGTGATTTTTATCGCTAAAGCTATTTGTTTAAATTCAAATAATATTCAACACATGAATTTCAACTCAACGAATGAATTGCAACTCAACACATGAATATTCATTTCAACATATGTAATTTATTTCGACGAATGAAAATTATTCTAACACATGTATATTTCAAAAAAATTCGGTAGCATAACGGCAGGGTAGTTAAAACCGGGACCGTCCCTAGTATGTCTCCTCGCTCTACCTTAAAACCTCGCGGTTTTTGACAATGGGGATCATGCATCTAGTTCGCACGCAGGCGGCATGTTTTATTTTCAATTCCACAATCCTATTCTAATTTGTTTCAACCACAAGAGGGTATTTTTCAACCACAAAGGTATTTTTCAACCACAAAGGTATTTTTCAACCATAATATCAACCACAAACAATTATTTCCAACCATTCGTCATACCATATAATATTACGTCAATCACAAGCAATAAATATCGTCCATGGTCTGTGGACGAGGGGAGTATATATATATATATAATATAATAATTCACTTGCATTTCATCACAATTCAAAGCATATATGTTTCATTCAACGCTTGTATAATTTATGCATCGCTAATATAACTTATACAACACATGTACATGAGGTATACAATGCGTATATAATTTACACTTCGCTTATATAATTTATACAACGCGATTTCATTCACACAAATAGTTTACATTCCTCACATTGGTTATTGCAGTGTTAAAAATCGTAGGAAGATCAGAAAAATCCGCGGCTTCTTCTAGAATGTAGAGAGCCTCCTTGCGGTCACAGTGTCTCCTGTTTCATCAAATTTCATTAAAGAACGAAAAAGATATTATTTTTCAAAGTTTTGCAACGCTTTATAGTGTAAAAACAGTTCAACATTAAACAACCCGTATACCTTCAAGAGGAGTTCGAAACTAGGGTTGCTGATAATCTTTGATTCGTGGCACGGGGACACGATCAGGTTGCGCTACGGTGGAGAGCGCAGAGAGGCGCGCCTGCGCCAGGTGGTTTCTCTCCGATCGGTGCAGCGACGAGGGCGGATTCTGGTGAAATGTGCGGTGACTTCGAGCCCTTCGATCTCGTCGGATAGTCAATGATGGAAGGCGAGGTGGGTATCGATTTAGAGAGGGGAAGGAGAGCTTTCGAGATCAGGTGGTGGCGCGGCCTATAGATCGTCGGAAGGGTGGAGCAATGTGCGCCGTCGAAGCAGAAAGAAGAAAGGGTTTCGGGAGTTTTTTTTTATTTTAAATAATGAAATAGAAAAATGTGATTGGCCAAGGTTTTAATTAACTTTTTAAATAGTGTTTTTACAACCGAACTCCTTTTCCAACCCAACGACTGTCGCCCCTAGCTAAATACCCCCATTCCGGACACAATGGGATATGTTTCGTTGGCCAATTCGACGGTTACAGTCAGTTATTTTTCAAATTAAAATATAAAACATTCGATATTTAATTTGAACGTACATTTCAATTTGCCAGGGCCACAAACTGAATCGAAAAATTCCAGAAAAATAAATCTAGCTTTGTTTTGACGATACGGTCCTAACAAAACTAGTTTCGTCGAATTCTGAGCTCGTTTGAAAAACGACCATTTTTAGGTCGACCCATTTTAACAGAATTTGATCAATCACATTTTCTTTTGCCCCGCTCACATACTAGCTTCAAAAATTATGAAATTTGAAACTTAGCAATAATTTGACATCCCGGACCCAACAAAAGTGGTTTCGTCGAATTCCGAGGTCGTATGCAAAATATCAATTTTCGAGGGCTATATATACTATATAGCGACCTTTCTGAAAATTCATTTGGCCATAACTTTTGATTCCCGCTATGAAACTTCGATTTTTCAGATTCGTTAGAAAGGTATTCATAAACAGATTTAAATATTTTCAGTTTCGCTAAAATCTGTTATATCTTCCACCCGGTACAGTCAGACAAAGTTTGTATTCAAAATTTCAAACTACAATACTATACCCTATTCTCTATTTTATTGAAATATGCTATTTCAATTATTCAAATTCTTTGGTAATAACCAAATTTAAAATTTTTAAATTGGTTCACATTTTCCGGGTTATTACAGGGGGTTTCGGTGTGTAACTACCCGAAAAATCAGAACCAATTTAATTTTTTTATTTTGGCAATTTTAATGAATTTTGGATATTTAAAATGATTTATTTCAAATAATAATGACAAGAAATTTAATTTGAATAGAATTAGAATGTATAAATTTATTAGAATCGAAATTAGAATATAAATATTTATTTTATTTATAAAATAAAATGGAAATGGAGCGGTAGTTTAAAAATTCGATTTCAAATTTCAAATGAATGTACATGATTCAAAATAAACCGGATTTTAGTGAAACTAAAAATATTTGAATCTATTTGAAAATATCTTTCCAATGAATCTAAAAATTTGAAATTTCATAGCGGGAACAAAAAGTTATGTCCAGTTGAAAATTCAGAATAGTCGCTATGGAAATATAGCCCTTAAAAAAAGCGATTTGGCAAACGACCTCCATTTTCGATGAAATCACTTTGGTTGGATCCGGAATGTAAAATTATTTCTTGCTTCCAATCTTCATAATTGTTGGAATCAATATGTGAGTGTGGCAGATTAAAACGTGTTTGGATAATATAGTTTGAATTTAATCGATTGGAAAATGACCGTTCTTCAAACGGTCACCAAATTCGATGAAATTAGTTTTATTAGGACCGTATCGTCAACATAGCTAGATTTATTTTTCTGGAATTTTTGGAGTCCGTATGTGGCCCTGGTAAATTAAAATGTACGTTGAAATCAATTTTGAACGTTATATTAATTTATATTTTAATTTTAATAAAAACTGATCGAAACAGTCGAATGGGACATATCCCATTGTGTTCCAAATGAGGGTATTTAGCTAGGGGCAGCAGCCGTTGGGTTCGATTTGGAGTTCGAATGAAAAACCAACTTTTTGAAATTAAAAAATAAATTAATTATACATTAGTCAAACCCCCCTTTTCTTTCTCATTCTCTCTCTATTCCTTCACGTGAGAAAAACCCGACGTCCTCATCCCCTCTCCCCTTCCACACTGCCGCTCCCTCCCCTAGCACCGTCGCACCACCCTCCACCACCTCCTCCTCCTCTCCTCTTTCTCCTCCTCTTTCTCTCTTCAAATTGAAAACCCTAGCCCCTAAATCCCGCCACCACTGCCACCATGGGCCCCTCCAACGCCACCGCCACTAGTTGCACCTCTCCCACAGCCAATCAGGTCCTGCCGCCCCCCTCAGGCCGTCAGTTCCGACCGTGGGCCCCTCCTCCTCAAAATTCACATTTTTCACAAATTCCTGTTTTTGCATAAAACCCCTATCACTATTTCGCCAATAACTCTCAAACGGTGCGCTTCTGGCCAAAACTTCACAATACCAAAATCGAAGAGCACGATTTTCTCTTCGATTTGGTATATGAAAGTCCTATTTTTGATTGCGGAGCTGTCCGGAAATCGCGCGTGAAGTCAATGGACACGCTGCTGTTTTTCACGATTTCCGGCGAATAGGTGCGTTTTTGGAAGAAAGGAAAAAGTTGTCCGGAATGGCGCGTTTAGGCTAGTGACAAAGTTTGGTGAAGTTTGGAGGCCGTATGCAAATTCTAGAGCTACAGAGGCGAATTCAAGTGCGAGAAAGCGACAAAACGGAGCGCGACGACAAAATCTGCCAATTAAAGAATGGCGGAGTGGATCCCAAAGGTGAGAACTCCTCACTATAATTTTCTTTGTATAGTTATTTATTTTATAACTACATATATGAACTGCTCCCCGTCGTCCACAAACCATGGACAACTTGTTTGGTTTGATTGATTTATTGTTTTTACCTAAACTCCGGGTGCCCCTATTTTCCACAAGGGCAGCTAGTGGTTTTGGTTTTGCAGATTTATATTCACAGGATCCTGGTTTACAACTGGAATGATATTCGAAAAGCTCTGTATCCATGTATCTCTTTCAGTTGTGTTTTGTATTATTTTCCGCTGCATTGTAATTTGTAAATCTTTGATATTTATCAAGTGTAGATTATTTGTTCATACTCTGTATATTCTTGTACTTTGATGTAAATTGTTGTAATAAGTAATGAAATGTTCTTCTGTTTGTGTTTTGATTCGTCTTGTCCTCAAAGCAATCCGTTCTTTCCTTTACGGGGAAGTTCGGGTCGTTATACGGTGCAAATGGAGTTCGACGCCTGTAGTAGCTCAAGAGTTGGAGCTAGACATCGCATTCTAGATAAAGGCTGCGAGCTCGAAGTACTAGTTATGGGTTGATGGAGATTTGGGAGAGGAGAATAATGGTAATTTTTGTTTGATTTATTGTGAAACGGAAAGGGATAATAGTTGATGCAAGAATCGTCCATAGGAAATGAGAAGCAACAAGTTTTATTTTCACGACAAGGGAAGAAGAGATGAGCATGGGTATTAGCGCTAACCAAGATAATTAAGGGTATATTATATATTTAATTATTGAGTCATTGACCCTTATTTATAAACAAACTTGTAAAATTGATAACTTTTGAATACATTGTCAGAATCTGACAAAAAAGGATCTGTTGGGATTGTATGAATAAAGGCTACGTATTGGAACTTGTTTGGAGCCATTTGGATCTGGTTGGAATTTTTGTCAAGCTGAAACGCCTAATTCTTTTAAATGGCAATTAATCATTATTCAACGATTAATGAACAAATTCAGTAAACTCACTAACTCTGTCTAGTTTATAATTTTAGAACGTATTTTAGTGTTCATAAATGATGTTTGGATGCCATGTGATGATTGTTTGGATGAATTGATATATTATTATTAATTGTTGTTATTTTATATATATTAGTAGTATTTAAGGTTGGTAGTTGGATATTCCTGAATATTTTAGCGGATGAGACCCCATGTAACAATCCTGAATTTTTGGAACCAATTTAAAATTTATTTTTAAATTAATTTTATGTGAATTTATGATTTATTTTGAGAATTATTTAAAACAAAGTTTGAATGTTTAAGTTTATATTAATTATAAAACAAACTCATAATGATGCAGTAGTTCGATATATTTAGTTTTGAATTTCAATTGAATGCACAGAATTCAGTATAAGTCTAATTTCAGTAAAACAAAAAAAATTGAGATATATTTAACAATATCAAGTGAAAATCCAAGATTTCGTGTTATAAATAGTAAGTTATGCCCAAATTAAAATTTCAAAAATTCGCCATGGAATCATTTATAAATTATAATGATTTATTATAAAATAAGAGGATTTTCATGTTAATTGAACACCGTTTGACTGGAAAATTTTAATATCGAGTTATAAACTGTAGTAGGATTATTTTGGAGTTGTAAGATATTTTATTTGAATATATGGAATAACAATATTTTTAATTTGAATAATTTTGGAATCTAATAATATTACATAGGCCTTAAAAATAGCCATTTTGCAAACGATCTCCGTTTTCTACAAAACTAATTTTGTTGGATCCGGAACATCAAATTATGGTCCAATTTAAAGTTTCAAGTCAATTGGAATTAATATGTAAGCGTATAAATATAAATGCCTGCTGAAATTTAGTTAAAATTCAATAAGCCAGAAACAAGGCCATTTTTCAAACGGTCTCCAAATTCGACGAAATTAGGTTCATTAGAACCGTATTTGTAAAACATAGGAAGATTTCAAATTTTGTAATTTTTGGAGCTAGTATGTGGTCGTGGTAAATTAAACATATATTGAAATTCAATATTTAACGTTATATTGAAGTATATTTTAACTTTAATAAAAACCGACTGAAACAATCGAATTAGCTACCTAAACATATCCCATTGTGTTTGAAATGGGGGTATTTTGTTAGGAACGTCGGTCATTGTAGTTTGTTTGGAGTTCGGAGTGCTAAACTTCACAGACAAATAACATAAGAAATAAATATTATTATCATATATATATATATATATATATATATAAGCCCTTATTTTCACAAATTCTAAACCTAACCAAGAGCAGCAACCACCACTTACCAATGAATGGCCATTATCATCCGAATTTTATTCCCTAATCAATATACACTAAATTAAATTATGATTCCAAAATGAAAATTGTAGAAAATCTCGTGCTCTTCAATCCTATGTGGCTATGATCTGATTTGGTGTGGTGGATAGCTCGAGTTTCGAGTTCGAAGATGTTGCGTTCGAGGGTGTTGTTGGTCTCCAAAGGGAGTTCGAACCTGGAGATACTTATGGAGGTGGAAGATAGATGGAGGGCGACAACGTGGCATGTTCAAATAAGGATCTTGCTGCCTCAATGTGTGTGCGCAGGTGGAGAACGTGGTGCGAGGATGGGTTACAGTGGCCTGGAGTCATAATGTTAGGGAAGAAGGTTAATTAACTTAATTAGTTAATTATTTGTATTAAGATAATTTATTAATGTAATTAAGATATAAACTATCGTAACTTGTTCATACAAAATCATAATCAGACAAAACCAGATCCGTTGGAACCGTGATGACAAACACTACGTTATGGTACTGATTAAGAAAAGATTGGAGCTAGCTGGAATTTTTTTATAAAATTAAACGCATCATTTAATTTAATTAAGACAATTGTTTTATAACGATTTCAAAATAGTTAATGTAAGAAGTCTCTCACTTAAATGTTTTGGATAAATTATTATTTTTATATTAAAATATGTATTGATTGCCCATGAATGCAATGTTTGTTTGGTGGTTGATTGATGATTTTGCAGTTTTTACTGTTATTATTATTAAGCTGTCAATATAAGCTTGACGAGGGAAACACTTATAGTTATTTGTTAACGGATTGTAGTTGATATGGATGTATTTATTTTGTTGACACAAAAGGTTACACCATGAAAATGAGATTTGAAACTATTATTATTTTAATATTGTAATAATATGGAATATTCAATTTTGATTTAAATTTGAATTGGAGGTTGAATTGTTTTTTTAAAACGAGTTTATAAATGTATTATAAAATATGTTTAAATGGAATCGACGAGTTTTACTATAAATAATATAACGGTTTGAATAAGATGAGTGGTGCAACGACCATTCGCGAATTTCGACCATTGACTTAAAATGAACATATCGAGAGATCCAACCGTCGGATTTTCCCAAAACTGAAGCATTGGGTTCGAAATGAAAAGAACTATCAAATAAAAATAAAAGTTTTGAAATGGTCAGTGTAAAAGCAGTTCTATGACCATAATTAAAAAATCAACTATGCAGGCTATATTAAAATCATTAAAAATATGGGAAAATTATGTTAAATCATAATAGGTGATTTGAAAGAGTTATGAACCAAATATACTTGCTTGTTGATACTAGTTGTTGTTGATTGATTGTTTGGATTGTGCTCAACCAGTTTATGAGCAGGTATGCTTTTATATTTAGCATTGGGTTTGGTAGAAATATATGTATGCTAACACCTTGTGATTTATTTCATAATTTGACTATGAGGTGTTTCGAGATGTTGTTTGGTTCATTTCAATTTAATGAATGGTTTTTGAAATAAGATTTTCTTAATTGGAAGGAAATGTTTTCCCCTGATTTTGGACAGGGAATGTTTTATAAAAATGTTTTATAAAACAGAAAGGATATCAAGGACTAAACCCAATGTTTTTGAAATGATTTGGAAATGGATTGTGTATTTGACATTGTATTTCATAACATAACCGACTAGTTGTTGTTGATGATATATCTTTTTGGTGGCGGAGAACTTATTCTCTTAGTCGAACACCTTTCTTCGAAACGTACGAGCTCAAAGATACATTATTAACAGAAACTGATCATATGGGTGAATCGACAATGTGAAGTACTATGGTTTGGAAGTACTTATGATTATTATTATTTCAAAATGATTTTCCCCAGTTCGGGATATAAAATGATTTAATATGTTTCTAAAGATTCGGGTAACCCCTAGGACTAAAAGTATGGGGGGAATCCTGTTACGTCAAATGGTCAGTGTAGCCTGCTCCGTAAGTGGGAGGTGCGCGCGTGCGCACACACATGTATGTATGTATCCCTAAAGAGAAGGTACGTGCCCTTTGTCATGTTGATGGGAGAAACCTCTCGATATTTGGTTGCATACGTGTTGTTATGCATATATTGTGAGATTTAGGTATCCATATTAAATGTTTTGGTTTGAGATCCCTAAGTGAAACCTACTTTGATATGAACGCTAGATATGTATTTCAAATGATTTGAAATAAGAAATCGGGAAAAGGTCCAAAGAGATAACTTCTGTAAAGTTAATTAAATTTTGCTAAGTTTGGGAATTAAATCTTACTGGGTAGTTTGAAGAATTGCATAATTTTGATCCATCATAGGCTCCATAAGTCTATTTTTGGTAGTTGTTTATGCACTGACATTCATGTGGAGTAAAACCGTTCTGTGTTATACGGCTTGGTCCCGTGATATTACTCACTTTAAAATAAAATTATATAACCGTTTTTAGTTCTCACAAAAGTCTCATGACTGATCTGAAGTTTATTGTTTCCCACCTAAACTCTGGGTGCCCATATTTTCCACATAGGCAACTAGTGGTTTTGGTTTTGCAGATATTTTTTAAAACAGGATCCTAGATATTGGCTGGAGCTATATTCTGGATTGTTTAGTAGTCTTCCGCGATGTGCTCTGTTTATGTTTCCTCTGTATTGTAATTTATTATTCACTGATATTTTTGCGTTGTGATATATTTTGTAATCTGATATTCTTGTACTCTGATGCAAATTATTGTAATAACAATAAAATGTTCTTTCATTTCTGTCTGATGCGTTGTATGCCCAGAGTTAACGATGTGCGAATTTCAGACTTTTGGATCGGACCTGTTTGGTTTACGGTCGGTTCGAAAGGTGGGGTTTTTGCAGTCGTTACAGATGGTGTCAAAGCTTTGGTTAATTTAATAGGTTTGGGGTACGACTCATTAGAACAGAATGAAATAATCATCATAGATTGTATTAGTAGCATCCTATAAGAAGGAGATGGGGTTAGTAATGCCCTAGAATAAGTTTAAAGAGTTATGTGTATATGAGAGATGTATTTGTGATTATTATATATATATACATATATATAATCTAATTTTGAAAATATACTTGGAAAGTTAATTAAATAATTGATTGGTTGCTTTGATGTGTGATATAATTAGTTTAACTAACAAAAAGTTGGAATGATAAAGCCAATATGAGAATGGAAGTTTAATCGAACCAAGTCAAATTTAACGTTGAACTGAATTAGAAATTAGTTCAGATTAGACATGTACATTTGTGGGACAAGTTATTACATGGAAGCTAAGAAGAGGAATACAATTGCATTCTCAACAAAAAGGTACATATTTACTGTATTGATTAGGTTTGACGATTTTATGAGTCAATTGGCAAGTCGCTTACTTTTTGGATTTTCCTTTTGATTGATGAGGGCCCAGTGAGGTAGGTTGTAGTTATACCGATCAACCCGTGCAAAGGAGGTTTTGGAAAAAAAAAATTCGAAAATTTAAGGCATCAGCCAAATTTTGAGAAACTGGAAAGCTCTTAAAAACTGAAAAGTTAAAAAACCTAAGATAGAATGAAGGCTGAGTTGGTTAAGTAAACGACCTTCGAGTTCGTCTTCCTTTTCGGGGACGAAAAGTTTTTAAGTGGGGGAGTGTAACAACCCTAATTTTTTGGAACCAATTTAAAATTTATTTTTAAATTAATTTTAAGTGAATTTATGATTTATTTTGAGAATTATTTAAAACGAAGTTTGAACATTTAAGTTCATATTAATTATAAAATTGACTCATAATGACGTGGTAGTTTGAAATATTTAGTTTTGAATTTCAATTGAATGTACATAATTCAGTATAAGTCAGATTTTAGTAAAACAAGAAGCGTTATGATATATTTAACAATAGTTTCTAATGAAAGTGAAAAATCGAGATTTCGTATTATAAATTATAAGTTATGTCCAAATTAAAATTTCAAACAGTCTCTGTGGAATCAGATATAAATTATCACGATTTATTATATAAAATAAAAGGATTTTTTATGTAAATTGAACACCGTTTGACTAGAAAATTTAATATCGAGTTATAAACTCAAGTAGGTTTATTTTGGAGATGTATGATTTTTTTTTAGGAATATGCAATAACAATTAGTTTATGTGATAACCCCAAATTCCCGTAGTACGAAAGCAATAATCATTGGAATATAACACATAAACAATAACATCAGAACAAAAATATAGAATTACAGCAGATAATGTACATCAAATTACACTGGAAATAATACATTATCAGTGTTACACAGCATAAGAGGATCATGCTTAGTACATAGTACATTTTCAATTTAATATAAAATGTCTGCAGCGGAATTAAACATAATATACTAAATGAAGTCTGAACAGCATAATAGAAATGATAGGATCTATCTTCAGCTCCATAACTATCTAGAATGAATCTGCTAAACCTGTACACAAGGCTGCCCGTGTGGAAAGAGGGAACCCGAGTTTGCAAAGTGAAACAAATACGAGTCAGTCATGGGACTGGTATGAGAAATCTTATATAAACTATTTAAAAATAAGCCTAATAACAGGACCATGCCGCTAACGCGGAACGGGTTTACTCCATTGGATTGCCAATGCATAAGTAAAGTAAATCATTAAACAATGCAATGCTTTTTTAGAAAAATGAAGCCATTATAAGTCTCAAGTCCCTTCACACAATGCAACGCAAACCGGAGGATAGAGTTTTACCTTATAATGGTCAAAAATGCTTGATACGATAAAAAAGGATTTGGTATTATTGTTAGCGTATATATGTTTCAAAAACATTTCAATCATAATGTATCAATCATAGGCGGCATAGCTACCATATACATTATCGCCAAATATAGGTTTGCAATCAAAACCGTATGGGTCGTATTGGAAGTTGGATTTCCTTCATGAACCAAAGCAAGGGATCGTCCTTACCGAATTTGAGACTCTCTAGCTCGAGTCTTAGGATTCAGCCGCAACTACACGTAGGAGCCACAGGGCCGGTCCACAAATATGTTTGTGGATTATAACTCCTGAACAATATGTTTCTCCGCTCTATGGGGCATAAATAGAGCCTCTAGGGACTCAATATCCAAGGTACCTCGCTTTTCATCATCCACATAAGTAAAAATATCTGGGCTTGTAAAACCAACACACCACTTCTAGCTAGAAAGAAACGCATGTTCTCCCTGGATCCTTCTCCCGTTTCTGGTTCATACCGGGGTGTGAGCCTCGCGAAGCAACGCTATACACAAAGCTATGCTACAATAAAGCTGTGCTTTGATCATCAACCACAAGGCTATGCTTTTCAGCAATAAGCCTTGATCATTTGCATCTTGGCATGCCACACCGACAATTTACGCCATGCGATTGATGACTATCAATATATAACCTCTGAGCTCGTGTATCTCGCAGAAGGGTGTTAATAAGAGAATAAATTCTCCTCCACCAATCAGATATATATTAAATAGAAATCAATTTACATGGAGTGAAATCCAATGTCAGACACACATCCATTTACAAGTTCGTTCTGGGTCTAAACGAAACGGGAGACACCTTATTCGTTGTCTCATATGTTCAATACGGAAGCGAGGCTATCTATATCCAGACAATCAACTAGCACGTCCAGACAACTACCACTGTAACCCTTTCCTGGTAGTAAATCAGTCCAGGGCATCAGTAGTCATCCATTTGATGTGAAGATCACCGGTCTTCAATCACCGTCTTCAAATCTTCGACTTCCAATCGTCATATAATTATTTGAAATGAGAGTTAACTCGGACTTTCCAAATAATTCTCGAATATATATAACTTAAATCAATTCTTTCCATTCCATATCATTTATAATGTTTTATAATGATTTATCTCTATTTTTATTTATTTAAAAATAGCCATTTTCAATTAAACGACGCTTCGGAAGGCCGTGGCGCTGTTTTCATTAAAATTGGATTTACACATTTCTCAAAATATAATTGTTGGATCTTAGCAAACTTTATATCGTTGGAAAGATCTTTCCAAAACGAACCCAACGGTTCTATTTTTAGGAAAATCCGACGGTCGGATCTTTCGGTATAATCGTTTGAATTTACGATTTCAAAACGTGAACTATAGAAGCGCGATTCGTTTTATTTTAATTTATATTTATATATAAATATATACACATAAATAGCTCAACGATTTCAAACCATTTTCAATTCAACATTGATTTCTTTTACATATGAAATCATATATTATATTAAAATGTAATTTTTTAATGTTAATACAATTTCTTCCAACATTGAATCTTTTATATGATTCATATATATATTACATAAAAATGTGATTTGTTTCATCATTCAACTATTACATTACAATATTTTATTTCAATATATTATTACATTGAAAAATGTAATTTTTTATTTCAATATATTATTACATTGGAAAATGTAATCTTTTATTTCAATATATTATTACATTGAAAAATGCAAATTTTCATTTCATTCTTTATTTATTTTGAAAAATGTATTTTTTCTAATCATTCTTCTCCTATGATTCATTTACATTGAAAATGTAAATCTTAATGTTTTCTCATATACAATAAAATGTGAATTTTTATTGTTATTATATTTTCCTTTCAAACCAATAAGTATTTTTAATGATTCATTAAAAATATAAATTTCAATGTAACACATTTTTATTTAACTAATGATCATCTTCAAAGTTTCATTTACATTAAAAATGCATATTTCTAAGAAGACATATTTTATATAAAAATGGACATTTTAATGTTTTCATTTAAAATAAAAATGTAAATTTCAAAGAAAACACTTTTTGTTATTGCAATTGTAACGACCCGCCTTTTTGGTCAGTTCTTGCCGGTAATTAAACCGACTTAAACCGTTCATAAAGACGAATTGTTATGGGTACATACATATATTGAACAAAAATAACAGAACCTTTTATTGCAAATTACAATGTTACATCAGAGTTACATAGAATATCAGAGTTACAAATATAAACACAGCGGAAGAAAAGAAAATAACTTTACTCTCAGCGGAAGATCAAAACACAGTGGAAGCTTCAACTCTATTGTGGACTCCAACTCTAGAAGCGCTCTAAATCCTGCTCCAACGATCCATAACTGCAAAACTAAACTACTGGCTGCCCGTGCAAAAATCATGGGCACCCAGAGTTTAGGTGAGGGAACAATAAACTCCAGGTCAGTCGTGGGACTGGTGTGAGAACTCAAACAGTTAGATTCATTTTAAAGTTGGGAGAATTCACAGGATCACGCCGCTAATGCGGAACAGATTTACTCCAAGTGAATACCCGTGCATATAAATGCGCAATGACTTTTGAAATGAAGCTATCATAAGCTTGTCCCACATCACACAATGCAAGCGCACACCAGATGGGCGAGTTTTATCTTATGACAACCAAATATGCTTTCATATGTGAAATCTTCTTCAATACCATAATATATAAAGTATGGAAACATTTCGCAAATAAATGTATTAATCCTAGACAGCATAATACCCCATAATATATGTTGCCATATATATATATATATATAATCAAAATCGTATGGCTCGTATTAGAAATTTGGCTTTCCAACTTGATGATTCCTGGCACGAAAGATCAATCAGGGATACAAAACGAAGTGCCTCAACGGCTTTTTCGACCATACGCGGACACCTACTACACATCGTTAGGGCAGATCAACGGTTTTCGACCAGACACGGCCCCCCGAACATACCCAACTTCCCCAGGTTCATAAGTGGTTTCCCACTGCTGCACAACTTCATCATCAATTCATATATAAGTATAAAACCTAACCGCCAGTTTCTCATCAATCCGGGGTGTGAGGTTTGTTGATGTCACGTCATACGCAAAGCGATGCTTCGATAAGCCATTCTTTTATCATCACGAGCTCGTCTCATAACTTGGGTATGCCACATTGACAATTCATGACATATCACTGATTTCAATCAATGTATACCCCTTAAGTTCATATGACTTAGAGATGAGGATAATATATTGCCACAAATCCGATATACATTAACGGAGCTCAGTGCTATGCGGTTAATTTCAACGTCAGACACACCATCCATACAAATCCGTTCTGGGTCTGAACGGAACAACAACCCGAAAATACTTAAATATGTTCAGGTCTCATGTAACTCATACCTCGTATCAGTGGCCTACCTAACCGAGACATTTATCAACAATCAACCTAAACAAATTTAAATATTTCCGGTCTTCATTTGTCGCTTACCGAGTCTTGAATTGTTTCATAACGTCGTATTATTACTTGGAATGGTTTTTCGAACATATATTCAATCCCGGTCTTTCCAAGTAATAAGCGTACTTTAAAACAGTAGCTTTGGTTCACACAGGCTTATCAATTCAAATCTCCTTCCAAATGGTTATCAATTCATTTATAACTCAAGATTTGAATTACTTTAAATTTCATACATCTCATTTTCATCTTAGACTCTTCTTTGAAATCGAAGATTATTCCTTCTCCTAAATTTCTTACCTTTAATTCCCTCGAATCAAAGATTTGATTAAATCCCCAATTACGATATGAATTTCCCCCATTCAATCTCATCGGGTTTCAAGAATGATATTATTGAAGGTACGATTCACGACAAAACCCGAATCAACCGATTTTGAATCTTAAGTTACATAGAAATCGTATCCACTTATATTCGATATACATTCTCATAGTCCACGAATACTATAAGTGGAATAATGATATAATAATATCTTCTAAATTCCCCAGATAGTATTCATTTACACCATGAAATTTTATACCAAATATCGAGGATTATTTCTATCTAACTTATTTCAATCAGGCAGAGAAAACCCATATCTTAGATAAAAGATTTATTCAATTCTTCGACATTAGATCTGGATAGAAATACATCAACTTATCTTCAATATTAATCCCCGTATCTAACTCATATCATAAGTGGAATAACGGTGAATTACCTTTTTAATTCCCCAGATAATATGAACTTCATCCACCGAGTTAATATCAAACATCCGAAGATTTATCTCCAACCATATCCAAACTTAAAATTTGAAAACCCATTTAAATCCCGTATAAGTATTCTCGATACTTAAAAAAATTCTTCAGACTATTTTCGAAATCATTCTTATGGTCAAATAATAATTCCAGCTTCAAATTTCAAACCAATAATAACATTTGGAAATGTTACAAAGGATACTACTATAAAAATAGTTGTTCAAAACAAATAGATTTAAAACTCGTTCGAAATTTGAATATTCTGATGCTTTCAAACCGTTATCATTTGAACTTCAACATTTCTTATTTCACGTCGAATTTATTTCAATAATCAAGTAAAAACCATTCCAACTTGAAATCGATATTTATGAATTGTCGCATTATAGTGCGTTTTATTCAAATCATATAATGATTTGAATATAAATTATTCAAGTCCTTTCAAATTTAATTTATATTCCCAAACCATTTAAAAAATAGTTTCAAAATATATTTCAATAGATTTCGAATTTTACCATCCCGTTGTCGGACCAGCTAGGGATAGCCAGGGAGAGCAGGAAACTGAATTTCCAGACACAAGCCTAGACACCATCCTCTCTGTCATCCTAGAACATTCGGTGTCTATATATTATCATATTATGTTTCAAAAACATATAAAAACCATATTCAAATTTTCAAATGTTTATTTTGAAATAAACTAAACATGATAATATTTAATATTAGAAAATCAAACTTCATTTATATGGAAGGTAATAGAATCGATCACCTGTATAATCCCATAACCATGGTATTGTGTGTGCATCATACAAACAGAATAAATCAACCATATACATCAGATGATAATGGATTATCGTTATCATCCACAACAAACAGTTCAGTTGTGCACAAGCGTTACTGTCGATAACGCTTCCAGTGTTCGGTGTGTTATCTAACTACATGCACATCCATTCACATAACAACATCCATCACACAATCATCATCGAAAAATTATAATTATCTCAGCTAATTATAATTAACTAATTTAAATAAATAATTTAAATTAGAAGTTCCCACCATAATAGCTCCGACGCTTTATTATCAGAACGAACATGCGAACGAACACTGCCACCATTCCTCGTACTGCTTCCAATCCTCTCTTATCAGCAACTGGTAATTTTCTGCTGATTTATTTTGAAATTTAATTAATAATGACGCTCGCTCTGTATATAGTTATATATATAAAGATATTCATTTTATTTTATTTTCATATAAATTTATGCTTAACAAAAATTATCAAATTTATATTTAATTGGATTCTATTTGTAAATACGATTTTTACGAGCTCAAAAGTGTGTAAATCCGAGTAAAATTGAAAGAGATATGATGTTATAAAATTCCAACTATTTAACTTGAACAATTAAAAGAATTATACCCTAAAAATCCAAGAAGGCCCAAAGCAAGCCCAACTTCCTCCAACCCGACCAAGCCCGCTCCTCTTCCCTTCTTCTTCCATGCTCCTTTCTCCTCTTTATTTCCTGTACAAACCCATTACTACCGTGCATTCGGTGCACGTGTATACACCGACCGGACCACCGTTCTTCGCCGCGAGACCACATACAAGTTTCTCTTCCTTCCCTCTACCTTTTGCACCTACTCACTGTCGACTAAGTCACCCGACTCAAGTTTCGATCATCAGCCGAGACCGAAACCTGTACGTGAACCCAATCATGAATCGACACTTTTCATTCCCGAAATCTACCAAAAATCTCCACATCGAAGCTCTTTCCATGCTGAGAACAACGTCACTCTCTAATTCGAACATCGTTGCCTGAATCTCCGATTAAACCAAAACCTAGTTTTCAACTTTCAAAATCGTTGACACCGAATCGCTTCAAACTTACATGAAAAATACTAGCCCTCCTGCTGATCGCAATGGCGCTGACGGCGTGATCTAATTCGAAGCGGTTTGGAAGAAAAGATTTTCCGAAGTTTCGGAACCCATTTTCATGTTTTTTTGGAAATTTCATGATTTCTCTTTCACCAATGGATGAAATATGAATCTGTTGATTTCTAAAAATCCTAAATGATAATACGGACAACTTCCGTGTTGGTCATTTGGCTGTAAGTGGATGGATTGAGAGGTTTTGATTTTTGATTAAATGGAGAAGAGGAATTTTCATTTATTGTAACTTGAAAAGGAAGAAGAAAAAGGGACGGGAAGGAAGTGAAGTGCTGAAGAAACGACGTACAGAGCCTTTTGTAAATTTTTAATTAGAGAATAATCATCTTTGTTTAGGAAAAATTAAACACTTGGCAATCCGAGCTCACACAATGAAGACATCTATTTGCATTTAACTTTCTAGCCAATGCATGCTTGCCAAAATAATACTTCTATTTATTTATTAAATTTTATTTTCTTAGTAACATCTTTGCAACAAACATATGTAAGAAATTTACAACTCTAATAAGTGTAACCGCCCTATTACTTAAGGTTTAACAAATATTTTTAACTTACTAATATCGTCAAAAGTACTTATCTATTTTGTTTGTCAAATATACAATAAAAAATGAGGTTTAGAAACTCAACAAGTCTTTATGAAACCAATATATTTTGCAAACTAAATAATACTATTACTTATAAATTTTAAAAATATTTATTTAAATAAAAATCTTAAATGAACTCTTAACATAGGTTATTCATATCAAAGCAAAATATTTATTCAAACACACATAAAATATTTAAAACAAAATTTCTATTCGGACCTTATTAAATTCACTTGATAATCGGAAAAATTGAAATTTTATTATATTTTAATTATTGAAAATTCTAGTTCGTTACAATCTCCCCCACTTAAGACTTTTCGTCCTCGAAAAGGAAGTCAAGTAAAATTAAACTCTTTCACAAGGTCTAAATTCCAATTTCTCTCAACATATCAGAAATGAAATGGTCAGAATCCCGGCTAATATCATTCTCAGGGTACTCTGTCTGATTCTTACTAAAGGTAGAGTCTAAGGAGACTTCTATGATCTCGTGATTACTAGGGTTGTCACTGGTCATAATTGTAATCGAATGTTTTTTTTTCGAGTTAGACTCCTAGCTGCTACCACACCACTGGGAGAAACTGGGATAGATATGGTATAGTACTTAGAGGTCTATGACCCTAAGAATATTTTAAAGTTTGGAAATTATCACTCTAACTTACTGTTACAACCCATGATTTCCTTATCAATTATAAGACTAAGTGCTTAATTAGAAATTTAAATCCAAGTTCTCAAATGAATTTTCCCTTAATCATTCAATTATCTTGCAGAATAAAACCTTGGCTAAATTCAGTATTTGAAATTTCTATTGTTCTCAATACAAATTCTAGTTCGATTTAAGAGGAAATTCAAAATACTTGTTTCAAATCTAATTTTAATTCACTTGCATATTGCTTTATTAGAGCAGGGCAAAGGGAAGAATTCATAAATAAAGTATGACAGTTGACAATTCGGGGTGATAATCAAAATATGACAATGGGTCGAGCAAACCCAGCGATAAAGAAAGAGATGGACTTTTATTTCCAACACTCATTCTATTTCAAATTCTTTTTATTCTAATCGTTTCAAATCTCATATTAACCCATTATAAGTTAAATTTATACTCATTTAATGTTCATATTTTAGTTGTCATATTCACCTAATCGAATAACACTATCTCTAAATCCATTTTAAATTCAAAATATATAACTGTTTTCATTCTTGTTTAAATATCAAATCTTGTTTAGAAAGTTTTTCTTACTCAACTAGTCAGAAAATTTCTTAAAGCAGTTTTATTTAAAATACCATCACGCTTCCTCTGCGCAACTCTGATTTCGGCATATTTTCAAACTAGTATTGTTTCAAGCGTTTATTCAAGCATTCAAAGTGAATTTACAAAATCAACTAATATTCATGAATCCAAATTTTCTTGCATCAGTCAGGCCCTCTATTTTAGACGCTTTCAATTACCATGCAATGTTTACTTGTTGAAATTCCATCAACATATCATTAGAACTGACAACTATTTCTAGTTTGAATTTACCCTTTGCTTTATTCGACAAATCAAATTCCATACACGAGTCGAGTTATAGATAAAAGCTCAATATCAGAATAAGAGTTTAAATCAAATCATATGACTAAGTTCATAGGACAAAAAGGTATGAATGATGCTCTTCAAGAACAATTGGTTCGAAAAAGAAACTAGCCTAGGTCAAGATAGACAAATCGAGTGTACCTAACGATACGACTAAGGAAGATAATTTTTTTTTTTGGAAAATCTTACTTTAATATTTCCTTTTGCATCTTAAGCAATTGTTTGTTAAGAAATTTCCAGTTGACTTCCTTATATTGTCTAAATAGGGAAGAGTATTCTTCTCCCCCACTTAAGATGTTAGTCATATTCTAAAATCGACTTTTTACACAAATTCCTACTTAAGTTAAGTTAACCCTTTAAACATCTTAAGGGTTTTTCCTTGCTAAGGTTATACATCCAAGCAAATTAATTCAACCTGTAATTTATCGTTCAACATTCCTATTAGGTATAGGTTTAATTCTATTATTTAACGCCCATCGAGGAGTACGATATCTTCTTTGATTACAACTTATTAGATTCCAAAAATTTATACCCAAATATTCGTTATAATTAAGTCAATTATTCTTGTCACTTGGGGTATGGGTAAATTAACTTTTTTTTTCTTGCATTTCAACAATTCATTACCCAATTCTTTAGGTGAGGCTTACTCCTTAAATATATCCTTTAATTTTCCAAGCACTTATTGTTTTTCACACTCAAGGTTTTAAGGGTTCAAAGTTCTTGAAGTATTTAAGCTAATCTCAGTTCTCTTTCCAAACTTCTAGTTTTGTTTTTCCCTAATTAAAATCTTATATTAATTCACCAAACCCCTTTATTAAGGTTTATTCATTAAAACACTTAGTCTGATGATTTTAAGTATTCGTCGACGTTTAAACTGGAATTATATAGCCATCACACTTTCGAAACTTGAAAATAAATATCAGCGATGGCGCGCTCATCCCAGAATTTATTTCCAAATGACTAGAGTGTGATTCTACATCAACCTAGTACATACCGGACTTCGTATGTACGTTGATCAGACGTATATTCAAAATCACTACATACTCGATAGTCCAATTGTCACGTCGAATAAAACACTCGAAATCCTTATTTCCAATTATATTTCAAATATATTCCAAATAATCATCGTTTTCAAAATGATTTGCTTGTTCAAAACAACTTTATATATAGGTTTTAAAATACGCTCTCTCGTCATAATATTCCGAGATCTCATTCTAGGGTATTTCTAACCCTATCTCTAATGAGATAATATAACTCTGAGGAGTCCTACTCTTTTGTCCAAATATGTACGTACCCTATAGCTTTGTATAACCAAAGCTCTGATACCAACTGTAACGACCCGCCTTTTTGGCCAGTTCTTGCCGGTAATTAAACCGACTTAAACAGTTCATAAAGACGAATTGTTATGGGTACATACATATATTAAACAAAAATAACAGAACCTTTTATTGCAAATTACAATGTTACATCAGAGTTACATAGAATATCAGAGTTACAAATATATACACAGCGGAAGAAAAGAAAATAACTTTACTCTCAGCAGAAGATCTAAACACAACGGAAGCTTCAACTCTATCGTGGACTCCAACTCTAGAAGCACTCTAAATCCTGCTCCAACGATCCATAACTGCAAAACTAAACTACTGGCTGCCCGTGCAAAAATCATGGGCACCCAGAGTTTAGGTGAGGGAACAATAAACTCCAGGTCAGTCGTGGGACTGGTGTGAGAACTCAAACAGTTAGATTCATTTTAAAGTTGGGAGAATTCACAGGATCACGCCGCTAATGCGGAACGAATTTACCCCAAGTGAATACCCGTGCATATAAATGCGCAATGACTTTTGAAATGAAGCTATCATAAGCTTGTCCCACATCACACAATGCAAGCGCACACCAGATGGGCGAGTTTTATCTTATGACAACCAAATATGCTTTCATACGTGAAATCCTCTTCAATACCATAATATATATAGTGTGGAAACATTTCGCAAATAAATGTATTAATCCTAGACAGCATAATACCCCATAATATATGTTGCCATATATATATATATATATATATATATATATATATATATACACAATCAAAATCGTATGGCTCGTATTAGAAATTTGGGTTTCCAACTTGATGATTCCTGGCATGATAGATCAATCAGGGATACAAAACGAAGTGCCTCAACGGCTTTTTCGACCATACGCGGACACCGACTACACATCGTCAGGGCAGATCAACGGTTTTCGACCAGACACGGCCCCCTGAACATACCCAACTTCCCCAGGTTCATAAGTGGTTTCCCACTGCTGCACAGCTTCATCATCAATTCATATATAAGTATAAAACCTAACCGCCAGTTTCTCATCAATCCGGGGTGTGAGGTTTGTTGATGTCACGTCATGCGCAAAGCGATGCTTCGATAAGCCATTCTTTGATCATCACTAGCTCGTCTCATAACTTGGGTATGCCACATTGACAATTCACGACATATCACTGATTTCAATCAATGCATACCCCCTAAGTTCATATGATTTAGAGATGAGGATAATATATTGCCACAAATCCGATATACATTAACAGAGCTCAGTGCTATGCGGTTAATTTCAACGTCAGACACACTATCCATACAAATCCGTTCTGGGTCTGAACGGAAACAACAACCCGAAAATACTTAAATATGTTCAGGTCTCATGTAACTCATACCTCGTATCAGTGGCCTACCTAACCGAGACATTTATCAACAATCAACCTAAACAAATTTAAATATTTCCGGTCTTTATTTGTCGCTTACCGAGTCTTGAATTGTTTCATAACGTCTTATTATTACTTGGAATGTTTTTTCGAACATATATTCAATCCCGGTCTTTCCAAGTAATAAGCGTACTTTAAAACAGTAGCTATGGTTCACACAGGCTTATCAATTCAAATCTCCTTCCAAATGGTTATCAATTCATTTATAACTCAAGATTTGAATTACTTTAAATTTCATACATCTCATTTTCATCTTAGACTCTTCTTTGAAATCGAAGATTATTCCTTCTCCTAAATTTCTTACCTTTAATTCCCTCGAATCAAAGATTTGATTAAATCCCCAATTACGATATGAATTTCCCCCATTCAATCTCATCGGGTTTCAAGAATGATATTATTGAAGATATCATTCACGACAAAACCCGAATCAACCGATTTTGAATCTTAAGTTACATAGAAATCGTATCCACTTATATTCGATATACATTCTCATAGTCCACGAATACTATAAGTGGAATAATGATATAATAATATCTTCTAAATTCCCCAGATAGTATTCATTTACACCATGAAATTTTATACCAAATATCGAGGATTATTTCTATCTAACTTATTTCAATCAGGCAGAGAAAACCCATATCTTAGTTAAAAGATTTATTCAATTCTTCGACATTAGATCTGGATAGAAATACATCAACTTATCTTCAATATTAATCCCCGTATCCAACTCATATCATAAGTGGAATAACGGTGAATTACCTTTTTAATTCCCCAGATAATATGAACTTCATCCACCGAGTTAATATCAAACATCCGAAGATTTATCTCCAACCATATCCAAACTTAAAATTTGAAAACCCATTTAAATCCCGTATAAGTATTCTCGATACTTAAAAAAAATCTTTGGACTATTTTCGAAATCATTCTTATGGTCAAATAATAATTCCAGCTTCAAATTTCAAACCAATAATAACATTTGGAAATGTTACAAAGGATACTACTATAAAAATAGTTGTTTAAAACAAATAGATTTAAAACTCGTTCGAAATTTGAATATTCTGATGCTTTCAAACCGTTATCATTTGAACTTCAACATTTCTTATTTCACATTGAATTTATTTCAATAATCAAGTAAAATCCATTCCAACTTGAAATCGATATTTATGAATTATCGCATTATAGTGCGTTCTATTCAAACCATATAATGATTTGAATATAAATTATTCAAGTCCTTTCAAATTTAATTTATATTCCCAAACCATTTAAAAAATAGTTTCAAAATATATTTCAATAGATTTCGAATTTTACCATCCCGTTGTCGGACCAGCTAGGGATAGCCAGGGAGAGCAGGAAACTGAATTTCCAAACACAAGCCTAGACACCATCCTCTCTGTCATCCTAGAACATTCGGTGTCTATATATTATCATATTATGTTTCAAAAACATATAAAAACCATATTCAAATTTTCAAAAGTTTATTTTGAAATAAACTAAACATGATAATATTTAATATTAGAAAATCAAACTTCATTTATATGGAAGGTAATAGAATCGATCACCTGTATAATCCCATAACCATGGTATTGTGTGTGCATCATACAAACAGAATAAATCAACCATATACATCAGATGATAATGGATTATCGTTATCATCCACAACAAACAGTTCAGTTGTGCACAAGCGTTACTGTCGATAACGCTTCCAGTGTTCGGTGTGTTATCTAACTACATGCACATCCATTCACATAACAACATCCATCACACAATCATCATCGACAAATTATAATTATCTCAGCTAATTATAATTAACTAATTTAAATAAATAATTTAAATTAGAAGTTCTCACCATAATAGCTCCAACGCTTTATTATCAGAACGAACATGCGAACGAACACTGCCACCATTCCTCGTACTGCTTCCAATCCTCTCTTATCAGCAACTGGTAATTTTCTGCTGATTTATTTTGAAATTTAATTAATAATGACGCTCGCTCTGTATATAGTTATATATATAAAGATATTCATTTTATTTTCATATAAATTTATGCTTAACAAAAATTATCAAATTTATATTTAATTGGATTCTATTTGTAAATACGATTTTTACGAGCTCAAAAGTGTGTAAATCCGAGTAAAATTGAAAGAGATATGATGTTATAAAATTCCAACTATTTAACTTGAACAATTAAAAGAATTATACCCTAAAAATCCAAGAAGGCCCAAAGCAAGCCCAACTTCCTCCAACACGACCAAGCCCGCTCCTCTTCCCTTCTTCTTCCATGCTCCTTTCTCCTCTTTATTTCCTGTACAAACCCATTACTACCGTGCATTCGGTGCACGTGTATACACCGACCGGACCACCGTTCTTCGCCGCGAGACCACATACGAGTTTCTCTTCCTTCCCTCTACCTTTTGCACCTACTCACTGTCGACTAAGTCACCCGACTCAAGTTTCGATCATCAGCCGAGACCGAAACCCGTACGTGAACCCAATCATGAATCGACACTTTTCATTCCCGAAATCTACCAAAAATCTCCACATCGAAGCTCTTTCCATGCTGAGAACAACGTCACTCTCTAATTCGAACATCGTTGCCTGAATCTCCGATTAAACCAAAACCTAGTTTTCAACTTTCAAAATCGTCGACACCGAATCGCTTCAAACTTACATGAAAAATACTAGCCCTCCTGCTGATCGCAATGGCGCTGACGGCGTGATCTAATTCGAAGCGGTTTGGAAGAAAAGATTTTCCGAAGTTTCGGAACCCATTTTCATGTTTTTTTGGAAATTTCATGATTTCTCTTTCACCAATGGATGAAATATGAATCTGTTGATTTCTAAAAATCCTAAATGATAATACGGACAACTTCCGTGTTGGTCATTTGGCTGTAAGTGGATGGATTGAGAGGTTTTGATTTTTGATTAAATGGAGAAGAGGAATTTTCATTTATTGTAACTTGAAAAAGAAGAAGAAAAAGGGACGGGAAGGAAGTGAAGTGCTGAAGAAACGACGTACAGAGCCTTTTGTAAATTTTTAATTAGAGAATAATCATCTTTGTTTAGGAAAAATTAAACACTTGGCAATCCGAGCTCACACAATGAAGACACCTATTTGCATTTAACTTTCTAGCCAATGCATGCTTGCCAAAATAATACTTCTATTTATTTATTAAATTTTATTTTCTTAGTAACATCTTTGTAACAAACATATGTAAGAAATTTACAACTCTCATAAGTGTAACCGTCCTATTACTTAAGGTTTAACAAATATTTTTAACTTACTAATATCGTCAAAAGTACTTATCTATTTTGTTTGTCAAATATACAATAAAAAAATGAGGTTTAGAAACTCAACAAGTCTTTATGAAACCAATATATTTTGCAAACTAAATAAAACTATTACTTATAAATTTTAAAAATATTTATTCAAATAAAAATCTTAAATGAACTCTTAACATAGGTTATTCATATCAAAGCAAAATATTTATTCAAACACACATAAAATATTTAAAACAAAATTTCTATTCGGACCGTATTAAATTCACTTGATAATCGGAAAAATTGAAATTTTATTATATTTTAATTATTGAAAATTCTAGTTCGTTACAGCAATGACTATTTTAAATGGAAATAAAATGTAAACCTTAGTTTAAAACATTTTTATTATGAAAATGTTTATTTTACTGTTTCATATACATAAAAATGTAAATTTCCAGTGTAAATATATAATCTATAGCAGTGTTTTATTTTAATGCCTTCGTATACATTAAAATGTAAATTTTTAATGTAAATACATTTCTATAACAATGTTTTATTTTAATGTCTTCGTATACATTAAAATGTAAATTGTCAATGTAAATACATTTCTATAACAATATTTTATTTTAATGTTTCATACACATTAAAATGTCAACCTCATTTAAATACATTTTTATATCAAAATGTTTATTTTAATGTTGCATGTACATTAAAAATATAAAATGCAATGTAAATACATTTTATATTAAAATGTTTATTTTTAATGTTTAATTTACATTAAAAGTGTAAAATCACATGTAAATTCATTTTTGTATCTAAATGTTTATTTTTAATGTCGCATTTACATTAAAAATGTAAAATCAATTGTAAATTCATTTTTGTAAAACAAATGACCATTTTTTATTAAATCAAAAATGTAGATTTTATTTTGACATATAATGATCATTTTCGTGTGTGTATATATATATATATATGAAAACCAAAATTTTATATTATTCAAACAATTAATATATAATAACATGAATATTTATAACACAAGAATATTTCATAGAATTTCGACAGCATAACGGCAGGGTAATTAAAACCGGCACTGTCCTGATGTACGACTCCTCACATACCTTAGGCCTCGCGGCGCTTAAAAGGAGTTTAATTTCCTAATACATTTTTCTAGACAGTCTAATGCCACAATATCAATCAATTTCATTTCAACCACATTCAAACAACAAAAATCAACAAATTACATACCACAAAACAATCAAGTCGTCCATGGTGAAACACCCCACCTCTGTTAAGGCCACTCACAAAGGGAATGCCTTAATTTTGGAGGAGGTTTATAAGTAAAAGACACAGATAAAACACAAGACAGATATAAACACATATAAATAAGCAGCGAAAAAACCAACAGACTTTTATTATCATAAATACGTGTTCGTACAGAACATTTCCAACATTGTCTCAAAACAAACTTCCAATTATTACAACCACAATACTGTCTTGATTTTAAAAGTTAAAGAAGCATGAAACATAAATAAAGCTGCATAATCCCCATAAATGATATCCAAAGCCATGGTCCAAATGAAAGAAATCCAAGCAATACATTCTCTCTCTTCAAGCTAGATGAAAATCTGACTAAGCTGCGGTGTTTCCTCCTTGTGGATCTGGGGGGGGGGGGGGAACGGAAGAAAAGAAGACGAAAGGAAAATGGGTCAGACATAAGTCTGGTAAGTCTATCTATATTCCTAGAATGTTAATAATAAAAAGATCATGATTTGCATATAGTGAGAACAGGACGAGATCAGGATAATAGACTATCCTAGAACTAGATAAGGTGTCCTAAAACGAACATCCCTTCGCACCCTATTTTAAATCTCTATCTCTGCACCTACTAATTCTTATACCAACAAGCGCCCAGTGATTGGGGTGAAGTGATCCCTTTCTCTTTCTTTAAAAGATCGGCTCCTACTCGTATATTCACATGTTTCCTACGGCCCTATATGGTAGATACCTGTGCTGGTCCCACCATGGGGTGTATCAAGTCCCATGGTGGCGGCCCCGACACAATTCTAGCATGCATAGGGTATACTACTTATGCTCCAGTGCCCTAACTTGTCTGCTCCAAAGTGTGTGCACACCCGCACTCTGTTAGAACACACACTATGCACCAACCGCCGTCGCTTTTGACCGTTTACAATCAGCCCAGTAATCGTGACCCACCCTACCTAGTTCAAGGTACCATGATACCTAATTGGATTACTGCTGAAACGGGTCCCCGTTACTAGGTTTTCTAGTCAAACATGTTAAGTGGTTAAGTGTCTGAATGAACCTAACCCCCACCCATCCAAATTATTTAACATGTTGAATTTTGTTAAGTATTTATTAAATTGACTTAACCCTATCAGTCCTAACTCAGCTCTAATTGTCTTATTAGAGCACCAACCTATCAGATTAGACAGATATTGTTGTGGCTGCCTGTATGCCGGTTGGGTCTGGGCAGTCTTACGCCACAACTCAGTTTAACCTCAGATCTTTATTGGGCCCCATGCCTTAATCTCTCACATTGGATAGCTATTGTGGTGACAACTGGACAGCCGGGCGGGTCCGGGCAGGTTTACGTCACAACTCAATCCAACCTCGGGTTAAACGCGTTCGTATTTTCTAATTTACATTTTAATTATGTAAATTATTCAAATTCAAATTACTGTCACATTCATTTCCAATTAATCTCATTAATTAAGGTAATTAATGCCTTTTTTATGCCATAAATCACTTATGTGATTAATGACCAATATGTAAATTAGAAAATATTCAAATTACTGTCACATTCATTTCCAATTTATCTCATTAATTAAGGTAATTAATGCATTTTTATGCCATAAATCACTTATGTGACTAATGACCAATTTATGGCAAGTTTTCCTAAAATTATCATTTTACCCCAACGTTACCCCGTCCAATATTAGGCTAACCATCTCAGCCTAATTTACGTTCGCATGATTTTTGGTGTAAAGTATTAGGCAAAAAACTTAGCCTAATTTAATATACGCAAATTGGCATAAATTAGCATAAACATGACAAGGGTATAACTTTGGTATTGACGGCATAATCAATATGAACATAATAGGGTGTACTTGCAAAATAACTAACATGAATATTTTAGGGGTGAACTTGCAAAATAACTAACATGAACATTATAATGTCATAGGTACAAACTTGCAAAAGGACTAGCATAAACATTATAATGTCATAGGTATGAACTTGCACTTATAGGCTAACTCAACATATATGTGTTTTTTAACATAGGCCATATTAACAACATACATGAGAATTAGCAATATGAACTAATCCATATACATATGTTAATTTGCAACATAGGGAAATCAAGATACGTATATGTGAGTTAGCAACATAGGCTAATCAACATACACATGTGTTAATTAGTAACATAGATTTAAACATACTTGCAAATTAATCCCAACATATGATAAGTGTGAACATGGCATAAGTTTTGCATAAACATGAACATATAGATTTGACAATTGGTCGCATAGCTTCACTACATAAACTTGCATAATAAACTACACAATTCTCATAAGATGTTACAATCCAAGTCCATGCTTATACAAATAATCTAATCCAATAATCCCAAATTTAACATGATAATAGAATCAAGTCACTGGCATAGATTAATATTATAAAACATAATAAACATCATACTTAATAATTCTCAATTCGACATGATAATAGAATCAAATCACAAACGTATATTAATAACATAACGAGTATCGCACTATTATCATTTCATCGCAACACATGATATTCATATTAATTCGCATTCCAAAAATGTAGCTAAACTTACAATCGTAGACGGTCTTGTTTTCTGAATTCTGAAATTCTGAATTTGCAAAGCTTTCCTTTGGGAAGACGTTGCTTTGATTCTAATTTGTAGTTTCTTTTTAATCTTTTAGTTTATATTCGCTATGTTGTTCGTCTCTTTCAAGTGGAGGCTCCCTCTAGTTCTCAGCAGACAGCATGGTGGCTCCAATTCTTTTTTTTTTTTTGTGAATTTTTATTTTGAGACCTAGGGTCTTGTAACACCCCACGTCCATTACTGTCACTCACAAAGGGAATGCATTAACTTCCATGGACGTTTTAAATGAATATAGAACAGTAAAATTACAACATGACAGATAATAAGTAGTACTTGGAAATCTAAAACTTTATTTCATTGCAGCGGAAATTAAACATGTTTGTTACATCACAAAACCATAAATCAGAGTCAAGTACAATATCCATCTTGATAAAACAAAATACATAATCCCATAACATAAATAGCCATTAAAGAAGATAACAAGATGGACTTTACTTCAGCGGTCCAAGCTTTCCAAAAGAGAGAATAAGCAATTCAATCAGACTCCACTAGAGCTGGGTCCACACTGAGGACCTGGAGGGGGAAAAAGATAGAAATAGAGGGGGTCAGACATAAAGTCTGGCGAGTATAATAATTATAACAATACTATTATCAAAATAACTAGACTAAGGCATAAGCTTGAAAACAACGAAATGTCTATGAACTATTGGGTATGGAAGAGCAGATAAAGATAACGTTAAAGGCACACCTAATACTAACAAATAATTACTACACTGCACCACACCAGTCACCCTAAAGGTTGATCCCACTTGCTTCACTTAAAATTTTTATAAATAACTTCGTGTACCCCTAGCTGACTACATAGGTGCCGCCTGCCCCTATCTCCTCTAGGTGTACCCCACTACCCACTTTCGATCGGCTCCCTACCCGTAGATACCCATGCTGGTCCCACAGTGGGGTGTATCACTCCCCTAAAGTGGCAACCCGATACAGCCTAAGGATGCATGGATTATACCTACACGATGCAACAACGTCTTACCTACCAGCCCGGGTCCACACACGCATATGAAACCCATTGGACTTGCGTTGCCACCGCTAACCCGTTTGGCCTCTTATAGTCAAGCCCAGTGTGCGTGTCCCGTCCTCGACTTGGGTCGAGCCCACAAAGATACGTTTGGGTTACTGGTTGAAATGGGCCCCCAATTACTTACCACAAGCTATCCACCTAAGCTTGTCCCCACTAGTATATCCCACTTAACCCTCTTCTTAGTCATGTTCATTTACATTTGTGTTTGGTTAAGTCTTACAAATCGTATTTCAAATGCCACTAAAGGCACCCACTAGATTCCTCATGCCACCCAAGGCACCTACTTAACCCCCATGTCTCACTTCACATGTTTATCTGGTTAAGTATTTCTTAAATCATTCAGGCCATAACCTCATAAAGACCTCTCACATTAGACTGGCATTTATGGCAGCTGGATTCGCCGGGCGGGTCCGAGCAGTCTTACTGTAACGACCCACATTTTTGACCGTTCAAATCGACAATAAACCACACATGTCGACCCAAACAAATCAACAAATGCAGGTAGTTATTGGGAAAAGAAGAAAAGAAAGGAAGAAGAGAAAAAAACAATCACAGAACCTCACAGCGGAAGGACAACATATAATAACAAAATAACATTTAAAGGCTGTTGAAATATATACAATAGGATATAACAAACACGGATATCAGAGTTATACATTTACAGACTTACATAGCATGGCAGCGGAAACAACTTTGCAGCGGAATATATATGCATATATATATATCGATCTTCATCTTCGATCTCCAAGGCACAATTATCTTTGGCAACTGCAGATGACTGCTGACCCGAGCATATTGCATAAAAGAAAACACAACAAACACTCGGATCAGCACTAAATCATTCTCATATTAGTCAAATTAAAATACGAAACAACTTGAGTATCATGGGTGCAGTAACTCAAGAGATGTTACGGGATTTTTCCATCTCTCAAGGATCCGTTAAACTAATACATACATAGTATAATACGCTATTATGATAGTGTCTATTCAGTAAAGTATAAATACTGAAAATAGTGTAAGCGGGATTACCATATTACCCTTACGCAGTTTATATGCATCAACAGTCTATCCAGTACCGTAAATTCACCGTACTGGTGTTATCAGAGGGTACTCCATAGAAGGCAATGCTAAATCAAAATCGTATGGGGCTCGATATGGATATATATGACAAGGCACTCGAGGCAATGCCCAGGGTAGGATTCTACCAATTGCACTCCCGGACCGGTGGTAACGCATAGCAGCCACTACCGCCCACCTCGGAACACACTCCCAAAGTCATAAATGGGCCCAAATCATCATCATCACAGTCATATAAATAGCATCGAAGAAGTGTGTCCGATCAAAGGCGCTAACCTCAATTAGTCACGGTATAGCTCCTGTTTTAGCCATTTCAATTCTGACCCGAAGGTCAGGGCTATTTCGTCCTCGATCATCTTCTTCGATTCAATAATCGCCTCCCAGTCATCATGCTCAATCTGGATACGTCATAACGTTCACAGTTGTCAAAGTGGTATCGACACTGATAGAGAGTATGCCTTATGTCGACTCCGGTCTCTTTAACAACCAACGCTTACAAATTTCACATCGGTTGGTTCTTTTACATTCACAAAGGTTCGTTTCATATCAAAATATCATATTTGTTTCGAACCAAATCTATATCCAAACAAATAAAATTCCATATCGACATATCATAATCATACCCAAACCGATTATATTCTAAAACTAGAATATATTTCATATCATTATATTATAATCATATAATGTTTCAAAAAAAACGACTTATACTCAAATAGAATATATTTTATCCCAATGATTTCAAATTCTCACGTATTCTTATCTCGACTCCATTTGTGCTAATGGTTTAAATCCAACATTTTCCATTCGAAAGGAATTTACTATTCATAAATACTTTTAAAAATAAATGATTATAAGAAAATCTTTATATAAATTAAATAAATATATATATAATATAATAATTAAAAATAAATAAGATGATTCAAATATTATGTACATACACAAAATAAGGTTTATTAAATAGTTTGAATACTAAAATATAAAGGAAACCTTATTTAAAATACAATAATTTGTCGGTTAAAAGTTTGAAATAAAATTTTTTGGAAGAAAGGAATAGTTTATTTTGAAATCAAGCAAGGTATGAAAAATATATATATATATATATAGATAAATTTTATACCAAAATTTTTCTTCCTTCCGAATTTCCAATACATGAATCTATATCCCAGTTTCAATGGAGTTCATTCAGTTCCATTTCTCATTTTCAAACATCGTTCAACAACCTCCCAATTTAAGGATTCAACCCATATTCAAATTGAGTTAAAACAACTCATAATACCCTTGATACATTTTCCCAAAAATTAGATTCCATAAGAATTCGTTTCTTCAAATCCACAGTTTTAATTTGAATAGTTTCAAATCATATTCAGATCCCAATTTAAGTATTTCCACTTTGTTATGGAAAAATTCCCTTAACCCTTTTAAAATAACCATTTTCAAATAAAGAAATGAATTTATCGAGTATTGGCCCCTCTCTTTTAAATGAGATTTCCGACCAAATAACATTTTAATATTTAAAATCATTTAACCAACCGATGTTTGTATATAATTATCTATCCAATGGCCAAGTGATTTTAAATTTTATTTCTCGATATTTCAGGGATGGATCTATCATTTCAATCCAAATCAGGGTCACAGAGATTTATCATTTCACTCTGTGTTCTTAATTCATATTATCGATAAATCCCAGGTTCATTAGATGCCCGTAACATCAAGGGTAAATGGGATCTATCGTCACAATCAACATGCATTTCAATACACTGAAACAAGGAGCATTAAAATGTCACTATAAATTCAGTAATAAATTTCAACCGACATCCATCACAACAATTTCATTCCACTGATCAGCATTAAACTGTTTTCAGGATTTTCAAGGGCTGAATTTTCAATTAGAAATTTAAACTAATTTAAATAACTGATTATTAACTTAAATTTGAATGTTAACGCACTTGCATGTCGATTTTTAAACAACACATCAACAATCCAACAAAACCATGCAACCAAACTTATTTCATAATTTAATTCAAGAAATATAGGAATAATTCAGTATTTCGTGAGTGAGAAAATCACTCACCTTTGGGTCCTTAGTGGATCGTACGTCCAACCATAGCCCAAAATTTCACAGTCTCTAAACGCAGCCTGGTTAGTGCCAAAACTTCCGCAACTCCGCCACGATCCCAACGCAACAAACCGCGTCCAAATCCGAGTTAAAACGAGCGAGTTATCAGTGTTTTACTATTTGAAATTTAAAATATATAAATTTAACTAAAACAATACCAACCAATAGCATGTTGCCACGTCACCAGGCCCTCCAATCCTTCTTCCCGCTCACGCACGCTCCAGGTACAGCAAACCAACGTAAAAACCCAAAGTAAGGCCAACTTTGACCATCAATTTCACTTCACTCCGGCCATCTGACGCCCCAAGACCACCACCAAATTGAAGCACACCGAAAACCGCCTCCACCCGCATCGGAACCACCCACTCCGGTGGTGCCCTTCGCCGTTGGTGAAACCATGAACGCACGGGTTTCAAAACCCTAAAACACCAATTACCGACTCTCCCTTTGCTTATAAATCGAACGGATACCACCATCACACTCGTACACTCCACCTCTTTAAAACCCATATCGCTGATTCTGCGATTTATCCTTAAATCGAAAAACCCCAATTTAGCTCCTAGGGTTTCGAAAACAGAGAGATTTGACCGCGATTTCCGGCCACTACAGGCCATGCATGTCGGAACTGAGAGCACCAGTAGCTTCGTGACATCGAGAGCTTCGATTTGACATATAATACGATAGGGTTTTGAGAGATTTTATTTTGAGGTGAATTTTCGTTTTGAAATTAAGATTAAAAATTTATTTTCTGCCATTAACGATGAAATTTTGATGGAGAACAGCATAGGAAATAGAGAATGGGCTGATAAGAAGGAGGTGGAAATTTATTTATAAGTAAAGGAGGCCCAAATATGAGAAATACCCAATTATCCATTTACAATGCTCTCGTTCACATTTTCTCTCGTACGATCAAACGGTAAGTCGGATTGTAACGCAAATTGAATTCCTATAATAATTCACCATTCTGGTTCTGATGGTGCCAGTTTCGTCGAATTTCGAGACAGTCGTCAAAACTGTTAAATTCTACAGTTAATTAATTAAATAAAATATTCAAATATTCATTTAACTGTTTTAATTCAAATTAAATAGTTGTTAAATTCAAATTAAATCAAATTATAACTTAAATCAATTTCACACATTCTAAGTTCCTGAATTAATTTATCTATCCATTTAGACTTATATTTCAATTATTATTATTAAATAACTTAGAATTTCACCAATTCACCAATTTAAATTTAAATTTAAATTTCCCTTTTAACTTAACCAACTAAAATTCCAATTAATTATTAAAAATATTAAATTCCCTTTTACAACATTCTTAATAACTAAATTCGAAATTTTAATTTTCCCCAACCCAACAATCCTCATCATTTTAAATCATCTAATTTGATTTTTTAACCCATGTTATTCAATTTATCTAATTAATTCAAGTTTTAAATATGCGGAAAAATTATGAGATGTTACATTCTCCCCCACTTAAAAATCTTTTCGTCCTCGAAAAGAGAATGAAATAAGGTATTAAACAAACCATACTTTCAAATTCATACATATAAAATAGTATTTATAAAATAAGTTATATGGTTGTAAAAATCTCATAAATTTTTCTAACTTCTGAAATCACGAAAAATTTCGGTAGCATCTCCTTTGTACGGAGAGGTCCGGAGAAATCACATACATATATATATATATACTCAATATTCCTCTCATCACACGATGAGGCATCCCAAAATGGGGAAAAACTCATATATAAAACCACCAGAACTTTGTAACACCTTTACATACCTTTCTTTAGCGTTTATTTGCATTTTTATTTACCTTAGCATTTAGTGTTTAGCGCAAGCGAGCTCCGAAGCATAGCGCGACTTCCCTATACCTGCTACATACTCACATACACATAATAATCAACATAAATATAACAAGTAGCGAATGTATATAACTTGCACAACCTATATTAAACCTTTTCAACTACAAAATCAAGATATTCATAACAGACCAGCGAACAAAACAAGGTTTATCACTCACTAAAAGTTGGAATTTGACTAAAACATATTAGGCAAAGTTGTAGCATTTGTTTCAGGCTTTCCGAATTGTCCGGATTCATCGAATTCGGATAATTTGTTCAAAAGTTATGGCCGTTTTAGCGAAGGCGAACGCTTCAGCCCGGGCAAATAAAATTGCAGATCTGAATTGTTCAACCCAGTTTTTACCCCTTTAAATCTCAAAATTTCAACCAGCATATTTAGGAAAAGTTTTAGTTCAGATTTTGGCCTTTCCGAATTGTACTCGCACGTTAAAATCCGATGTTTCGTTTGGGAGTTATGGTCAAAACAACATGGGTATTCAGTTCAGATTTTTATTTTCTGCGCATACAACTACGACTAGTTCTTGGTTTTCAACCTAATAAACTTGGAAACTAGGCAAGGCTTTATTAACACAAAATTTAGCTCAGATTCTAAGGTTTCCAAAAAGTCCAAGATCGTTGAATTCCGATCAGCCATTCAAGAATTATGGTCATCTTAGTTTTCAACTTATCAATATTTCAGGTTTTCGCATAAACGCCGACTTATTTCATTTGAAGTTTCTAACCATTCGATTCCAATAATTTGGTAATTCTTTAACACTTCAAATTACTTATCATTTCCTTACTCCGATATATTTTCTATCCATTTCCTCATTCCGCTTCATACACTAATCCTAGTTAAAACTTGAGTTTATTTTAACCCCTTTTCGGCTAACTCCATTATATTCCATCATTGATTCATTACCCTTGGTCGATTTACCAAGTTCCATTTCTTATTCTTGTTTATTTCATCCATATTTTATTGGATATCGGTTTATTTATCCATATTCGGTTAGCCATTTACTCGAATTAATTTCGATTTTATTCATTCTAATTATGTAAGTTCATCCTCACTTCATTTCATTTATTTATATTTGGTCTAAATCAATCCATTCAAATTTCTCGAATTTACTTCTTATTTATCCTATTTCATTTGACTTAATCGAATCTCGACTTAATCTAATCTACTTAGTTCCTAACTCTTTCGATATTATAACTTAATAAATTAGATTTGGTTTTATAGTTCCTGTATCCTTTTTCCAAGTTTCCAGTTTCTTTCATTCCTCATTTGATTTATTTAACTTCAAATCTTTATCCATGGTTAAGATCAGTTATGGTTTTAACCAAATTATTCTATTCCTCTAGTTTTCAAAATTTTATTTTACTTACCTTATACACCGATATATATATATATATTCTATATTAGCTTATCTAATCCTTCTAAATTAATTTCGCTTCATTAAATCCATCCAATTCAGGTTAAGTTCTACTTCACATCACATTTCAATATCCTAAATTCCCAAACTAGTTCTCGTTCGATTATTATTTTATCCCTAATAAGCCAAATTGATATTTGCATCTCAAATCATATCTTGAATTAAGGATGATTATATAGATCAACTTCCGATTTAGTTCTCAACCCACTATATATTAATAAACTATATATAAATATCTATATAAATTCTATAGCGCTATTTCCAAATTTTAATTTAGTCATAACTTACCATTTATAAATTGGAAATTAAATTTCTTACATTCATTAGAGAGATCTGGTCAATTCGATCCTAGCGTTTCTTGTTTTTATCCAATTCTGACTTATATTGAATTTTATATATTTAATCAAAGTTAAAAATCGAATTTTCAAACTACCGCACCATTTCAGGCTTGTAATATAATTTTTTTTATAAATTTTTGAACTCAAGTCTCGTTTTAAATAAATTTTATTGTTGTTATTAGTTAAAGTAAACTCACTACTTGATTCCGGGTTTACAAACCAAGTTTAAAGTAACATGCATATATACTTATATTAGTTTAGAAAAACATACCATATTAAATTTTAAAACCAAATCTTTAATTAACAAAGAACTCAAAATTTAAATTCTGGTTTAAATTCAAATCCAACCCTTAAATATTATATATAAATACCTTTATATAAAAATTTTATGCTATATAAAATTAAACCCAAAATTCTTTGTCAAACCCAATTATAATCATCATTAAGTGGTCTCTCCCCCACTTAAACTCTTCACAATAACCGTCGATAATGCATGCACTCATTACCAAGGCTATTCTAAGGTCCAAGAAGGGATCACACTAATTCATTTTAAATCCTTTTAAAAAAACATACCCTTTTCAATCATACTTATAATACGATATTATTTTCAAAATTCGACAAAACTATTTCATAAGTACCCCAGGATCAAGTTTTTAAGTTCAATTCTATTTCATCGCAACCTTTCTCATCCAATTATTCTCAAAGATATCATTTTTTCTTCAAATATATATTCATTGAAATTTCAATTTTTCCTTATGAAATTTATTATCGAGTCAACCGCAATAGGTAATATCTTAATATTATTACCTACCAACGAACACGTATATACTTGAACCCAAAAATATATATATTTAATATATTTAAAATATAATCAAAACTCATATTATGTCGATCATTCTGTTCGATTATTTAGGAATTCTTATCGATTCTATGGCGTCCCATATATCGACCAAAATCCATAAATATTCAACAGAACAAATCAACACAATATAAAACCTTTTTATATCAAGATACAAGTACGCTCTCTCATATCACTCAGACTCATTCTAGGGCACTACTACCCTATCTCTAATGAGTTAATTCCCAACAGAGCCAAGGTTATCGCTAACCATTGCTCTGATATCAACTGTAACGACCCACATTTTTGACTGTTCAAATCGACAATAAACCACACATGTCGACCCAAACAAATCAACAAATGCAGGTAGTTATTGGGAAAAGAAGAAAAGAAAGGAAGAAGAGAAAAAAACAATCACAGAACCTCACAGCGGAAGGACAACATATAATAACAAAATAACATTTAAAGGCTGTTGAAATATATACAATAGGATATAACAAACACAGATATCAGAGTTATACATTTACAGACTTACATAGCATGGCAGCGGAAACAACTTTGCAGCGGAATATATATGCATATATATATATATATCGATCTTCGTCTTCGATTTCCAAGGCACAATTATCTTTGGCAACCGCAGATGACTGCTGACCCGAGCATATTGCATAAAAGAAAACACAACAAACACTCGGATCAACACTAAATCATTCTCATATTAGTCAAATTAAAATACGAAACAACTTGAGTATCATGGGTGCAGTAACTCAAGAGATGTTACGGGATTTTTCCATCTCTCAAGGATCCGTTAAACTAATACATACATAGTATAATACGCTATTATGATAGTGTCTATTCAGTAAAGTATAAATACTGAAAATAGCGTAAGCGGGATTACCATATTACCCTTACGCAGTTTATAGGCATCAACAGTCTATACAGTACCGTAAATTCACCATACTGGTGTTATCAGAGGGTACTCCATAGAAGGCAATGCTAAATCAAAATCGTATGGGGCTCGATATGGATATATATGACAAGGCACTCGAGGCAATGCCCAGGGTAGGATTCTACCAATTGCACTCCCGGACCGGTGGTAACGCATAGCAGCCACTACCGCCCACCTCGGAACACACTCCCAAAGTCATAAATGGGCCCAAATCATCATCATCACAGTCATATAAATAGCATCGAAGAAGTGTGTCCGATCAAAGGCGCTAACCTCAATTAGTCACGGTATAGCTCCTGTTTTAGTCATTTCAATTCTGACCCGAAGGTCAGGGCTATTTCGTCCTCGATCATCTTCTTCGATTCAATAATCGCCTCCCAGTCATCATGCTCAATCTGGATACGTCATAACGTTCACAGTTGTCAAAGTGGTATCGACACTGACAGAGAGTATGCCTTATGTCGACTCCGGTCTCTTTAACAACCAACGCTTACAAATTTCACATCGGTTGGTTCTTTTACATTCACAAAGGTTCGTTTCATATCAAAATATCATATTTGTTTCGAACCAAATCTATATCCAAACAAATAAAATTCCATATCGACATATCATAATCATACCCAAACCGATTATATTCTAAAACTAGAATATATTTCATATCATTATATTATAATCATATAATGTTTCAAAAAAAACGACTTATACTCAAATAGAATATATTTTATCCCAATGATTTCAAATTCTCACGTATTCTTATCTCGACTCCATTTGTGCCAATGGTTTAAATCCAACATTTTCCATTCGAAAGGAATTTACTATTCATAAATACTTTTAAAAATAAATGATTATAAGAAAATCTTTATATAAATTAAATAAATATATATATAATATAATAATTAAAAATAAATAAGATGATTCAAATATTATGTACATACACAAAATAAGGTTTATTAAATAGTTAGAATACTAAAATATAAAGGAAACCTTATTTAAAATACAATAATTTGTCGGTTAAAAGTTTGAAATAAATTTTTTTGAAAGAAAGGAATAGTTTATTTTGAAATCAAGCAAGGTATGAAAAATATATATATATAGATAAATTTTAAACCAAAATTTTTCTTCCTTCCGAATTTCCAATACATGAATCTATATCCCAGTTTCAATGGAGTTCATTCACTTCCATTTCTCATTTTCAAACATCGTTCAACAACCTCCCAATTTAAGGATTCAACCCATATTCAAACTGAGTTAAAACAACTCATAATACCCTTGATACATTTTCCCAAAAATTAGATTCCATAAGAATTCGTTTCTTCAAATCCACACTTCTAATTTGAATAGTTTCAAATCATATTCAGATCCCAATTTAAGTATTTCCACTTTGTTATGGAAAAGTTCCCTTAACCCTTTTAAAATAACCATTTTCAAATAAAGAAATGAATTTATCGAGTATTGGCCCCTCTCTTTTAAATGAGATTTCCGACCAAATAACATTTTAATATTTAAAATCATTTAACCAACCGATGTTTGTATATAATTATCTATCCAATGGCCAAGTGATTTTAAATTTTATTTCTCGATATTTCAGGGATGGATCTATCATTTCAATCCAAATCAGGGTCACAGAGATTTATCATTTCACTCTGTGTTCTTAATTCATATTATCGATAAATCCCGGGTTCATTAGATGCCCGTAACATCAAGGGTAAATGGGATCTATCGTCACAATCAACATGCATTTCAATACACTGAAACAAGGAGCATTAAAATGTCACTATAAATTCAGTAATAAATTTCAACCGACATCCATCACAACAATTTCATTCCACTGATCAGCATTAAACTGTTTTCAGGATTTTCAAGGGTTGAATTTTCAATTAGAAATTTAAACTAATTTAAATAACTGATTATTAACTTAAATTTGAATGTTAACGCACTTGCATGTCGATTTTTAAACAACACATCAACAATCCAACACAACCATGCAACCAAACTTATTTCATAATTTAATTCAATAAATATGGGAATAATTCAGTATTTCGTGAGTGAGAAAATCACTCACCTTTGGGTCCTTAGTGGATCGTACGTCCAACCATAGCCCAAAATTTCACAGTCTCTAAACGCAGCCAGGTTAGTGCCAAAACGTCCGCAACTCCGCCACAATCCCAACGCAACAAACCGCGTCCAAATCCGAGTTAAAAAGAGCGAGTTATCAGTGTTTTACTATTTGAAATTTAAAATATATAAATTTAACTAAAACAATACCAACCAATAGCATGTTGCCACGTCACCAGGCCCTCCAATCCTTCTTCCCGCTCACGCACGCCCCAGGTACAGCAAACCAGCGTAAAAACCCAAAGTAAGGCCAACTTTGACCATCAATTTCACTTCACTCCGGCCATCTGACGCCCCAAGACCACCACCAAATTGAAGCACACCGAAAACCGCCTCCACCCGCATCGGAACCACCCACTCCGGTGGTGCCCTTCGCCGTCGGTGAAACCATGAACGTACGGGTTTCAAAACCCTAAAACACCAATTACCGACTATCCCTTTGCTTATAAATCGAACGGATACCACCATCACACTCGTACACTCCACCTCTTCAAAACCCATATCGCTGATTCCGCGATTTATCCTTAAATCGAAAAACCCCAATTTAGCTCCTAGGGTTTCGAAAACAGAGAGCTTTGACCGCGATTTCCGGCCACTACAGGCCATGCATGTCGGAACCGAGAGCACCAGTAGCTTCGTGACATCGAGAGCTTCGATTTGACATATAATACGATAGGGTTTTGAGAGATTTTATTTTGAAGTGAATTTTCGTTTTGAAATTAAGATTAAAAATTTATTTTCTGCCATTAACGATGAAATTTTGATGGAGAACAGCATAGGAAATAGAGAATGGGCTGATAAGAAGGAGGTGGAAATTTATTTATAAGTAAAGGAGGCCCAAATATGAGAAATACCCAATTATCCATTTACAATGCTCTCGTTCACATTTTCTCTCGTACGATCAAACGGTAAGTCGGATTGTAACGCAAATTGAATTCCTATAATAATTCACCATTCTGGTTCTGATGGTGCCAGTTTCGTCGAATTCCGAGACAGTCGTCAAAACCGTTAAATTCTACAGTTAATTAATTAAATAAAATATTCAAATATTCATTTAACTGTTTTAATTCAAATTAAATAGTTGTTAAATTCAAATTAAATCAAATTATAACTTAAATCAATTTCACACATTCTAAGTTCCTGAATTAATTTATCTATCCATTTAGACTTATATTTCAATTATTATTATTAAATAACTTAGAATTTCACCAATTCACCAATTTAAATTTAAATTTAAATTTCCCTTTTAACTTAACCAACTAAAATTCCAATTAATTATTAAAAATATTAAATTCCCTTTTACAACATTCTTAATAACTAAATTCGAAATTTTAATTTTCCCCAACCCAACAATCCTCATCATTTTAAATCATCTAATTTGATTTTTTAACCCATGTTATTCAATTTATCTAATTAATTCAAGTTTTAAATATGCGGAAAAATTATAGGATGTTACACTTACACCATAAAAGAGTCTAACCTTGTGTCTTTACAATTGTTATGCTTTAATTTGGGCCTAGGACCTCTCACATTGGGCTGACATTTGTGACTACTGGATTCGCCGGGCGGGTCCGGGCAGTTTTACGTCATAAACCAGTCCAACCTCGTGTCCTAAGCATTGATTAACACTTATAATCTTTTACCCCGGTTTTAAATATATCCCTATTCAAATCATTAATTAATTCCAATTTTAATGATGTCCATAATTGACTCAATTATGGCCATCCACTTACGGTATGCAAATTCATATCAATTGCACCCCAATTTCTTAATATTAAATCCTTAATATTACCCCTACCCCACGTTATACGTTCGCTTATTCAACGCAAAATATACGTTAGACTCGAATAGTCTAACTCATAGCACAAAGATAAATTATCACACCATATAGACAAATAAAATAGATCTAATCATAATAGGGGTGAAACTTGCATAAAACTACACATGTCATGGATCTAAAGGTGTCAACTTGTTTGGTTAAATGTCACAACTTACATAATATGATCATAACCCAAGTTCATGTGCAAACTTGCATATGTGGTTTATGCAACATAATGATGGTGTGAACTAGCATCTAACACATAGAGCTCACACATGTCATAGCATAATTCTAGATCTAAATAAATGTCATAATTCTAGATCTAAATAGATGTCATACAATATGTGAGATTATACATACTAATAAATCTAAACTTGCATAGGTACATGTGATTTATCATGTGAATCATCATAGCCCAAATATATATAATCAACATCATGATTCATAAGCTAACTACAACATAATAACATCATGGCTTTGTAACATCGCAACTTAGCATAGAAACTTGCAACATATATAATATCATCATAGCATGATTTACAACATATAGGATATCATCATCACATAACATAGGATTTACAACATACATGATAGCATAAGGTTTACAACAACATATATGATAATTCACATCATTTTCTTATGATCCATATCACATCTTAATCTAATTCGTTTGCTAATAATCTTATTAAGATCATTATACTCACAATTAGAAAAGAAAGAGAGTCTTGATTTGCTTTAGAGTTGAGTAGAATTAGAGTTTTGATTAGCTTTCTTCCTTCTTAGTTGGCGGCGGCTACACTGAGTTCCATGGTGACGGCATGACGGCGGCTATTCTATTTTTTATGTGATTTTAGAATGATAGAATACCCATGTATATATAGAATTTAGGATTAGTTTAGACCGTCCGATCAACTCAGAATGAACCTGTACCGTTAAATTAGCCAACTCAGCACTAAAGACACATCAGCAGCTCAAGATTGGGCTCGGCCCAAACCTGGTCGACTTGACCAGGTCGACACCCATGTCGACACTACAGTTGACCTGGGGGGGGGGGAGGGGGGAGGTCGACTCTAGTGTCGACTCCCCAGTCGACCTGCCTGGGCGGGAATTTTCCTGCCCAGCCCGCTTCTGCACTTCCAGTTTGAATTTTTAAATTTTCCTGCGAGCTGTTTTGAATTTTCTGAAATTCCGATGGCCATATCTCCTTCATACGAAGTCCAAATTACGTAAACTCAGACTCTATTTTAACCAGAATTCCGAGACGAACACAATGGCGCAACCCGTTTCCCACAATTCTCACGTCTGAGATTAGTTATTCTTTAATTTGTGAATATTTATATTAACAGAATTACGGGGTGTTACATTCTCCCCTCCTTAAAGGATTTCGACCCCGAAATCTTCAAGTCAAGAAGAATGTATATCGTAACATCCAATCGTCCATCTACTCAACCATCAAACACAGGCATCCATTGTCCTTATGGACTTCTAATGCTTTCATGTTTAAATGCACAGTGTGTGTATATTTCCATATCTAATGCAAAACCAGGCGGTCCACTGATTCAGTTGACCTCCTTAATGCAAATCATGATAGTGCCATGCGTTCATTATGTATGCAAAAGTTCCTTAATGCTGCATATTATCTCTATATGCGTGCACAATCTTCATCTGAATGCAGCATCCATATGATAAAAAAAATCCTCATACATCCATTTTACTAAATACATCCATATATATGCAATATGCAATATGAAGTGACTGAGCCGATCTAGTGCCTAATAGTGTGTATATGCGTCCACGAGCAACCACTAGCAAACACTTGCATCCACTTTGCATCCATCATACATAACATGTCTCAAACACATGTTTCAACCATAGGATTATCCTAACTAAAGGTTAAAGATACTAGCGAGAGGACATACTAAAGATAAGACAAGTACAAGCTAAGCGATAAAGGAGAAATTAAAAGAGATACCCTAAAAAGAAAAGGGTACAACGAACGCGTCTTCGCTTCTGTCTCCCAAGTAGCGTTGCTCTCATCATCTCCCCATTGCACTTTGACTAGTCTGACCTCTCGATTCCTCAACTTCTTGATCTCCGACCCAAGAATGCATGTAGGAGCTCGTCGAATCATCGCATCACGCTCTATCTCCACCTCTCTAAGCAAGCTCGGCTCTACCACTTCCGCGGTCTCGTGCAATGTAACAACCCGTAAAATGCGAGCCAGTTTGAAATTTTTATTTCGGCAATTTTAGCGAATTTTGATTATTTAAAATGAATTATTTTAAATAATATCGTCGAAAAATTTATTTTGAATAGAATTCGAACGTATATATTATACGCGTCGTCGTTAGAATATAAATATTTATATATAATTATAAAAGGAATTGAAAATGGCGCGGTAGTTCGATAATTCGATTTCAAACTTCAATTGAATGTACCGGGTGCAAAACAATCCGGATTTTAGTGAAACCAAAAATAATGGAATCTAATAGTGAATATCTTTCCAACGAAGTTGAGAAACTGAGATTTCACTTTATAAATGATGAGATATGTCCAGTTGAAATTTAGAAATAGTCGCTGTGGAATTTATATATATTTTAATATAATATAAGGCCCTTAAAAATAGCATTTTGCAAACGACCTCGGATTTCGACGAAACCACTTTTGTTGGGTCCGTGATGTCGAATTATTGCTAGATTCCAAATTTCGTAATTTTTCGAATCAATATGTGAGCGTGGCAAAGGAAAACGCGTTTGACCAGTTTCAGTTGATTTTAATCGACTGGAAATTGGCCATTTTTCAAACGGCCTCAGAATTCGACGAAACTAGTTTTGTTAGGACCGTATCGTCAATACGAAGCTAGAAAATATTTTCCTGGAATTTTTCTAGTTAGTATGTGACCCCAGTAATTTGAAATGTACGTTTAAAATTCAATATAGTGATTTAAATGAAAATTCAAAAGGAAACTGATTGTAACAATCGAATCAGCTTGTGATACATATCCCATTGTGTTCGGAATGGGGGTAAAACGCTATGGACGACAGGCGGTGGGCCTCGTTTCGAGGTCATAAGTAAAAGTCAACCCTTTGGCAAAAATTTAATAATTAAATAATAAAATAAAATAAAAAAAAAAAAAAGAATTCCCTCCCCTTTTCTTCTGCCTTGCCCCCCCCCCCCCCGATCATTAATCAGAAAGTGAAAAAAAAAAAAACCCTAGAAACTAAATCGCGCCGCCTGACCTTCGAAGCCGCCGCCGAACCCTTCGCCGAAGCCCCACCGCCGACCAACCTCCTCCTCCCACCGCACGACCCCCGTTCAGTCTCCTCCCTCCAGACATCGAAGCAGCAACCCGAAGCCTCCGCACCCTGTCGCGACGCCACCGACACCTCCGAACGCCGCCTGAGCCGCCCTCGACTTCCCTCCTCCCCTTCGCATACCACGGTAAGCATTTAATTTAATTTATTTTTATTTTTGTTTTATGAAACTGATTTATAGTTAATTACTGTATTTTTTTTTCTAGTTTTATAAACTGTTTTTTTTAGTTTTAAAAGCAGAAATTTTTAAAAAGATTTTTAAAACAGAAATTTTTAAAAAGAATTTTAAAAACAGAAATTTTTAAAAAAGAATTTTTAAAACAGAATTTTAAAAGAAAAACTGATTTGATAAGAAGAATAAAAACTGTTTTTAAAAGATTTTAAAAACTGCATTTTTAAAAAAAAGAAGAAAAAAACTGCATTTTGGAAAAAATATAAAAACTGCATTTTCAAAAAGATAAAAGAAAAAAGGTTTTATCTTTTGAAATAGAAAAGGTTTTATCTTTTGAAATAGAAAAGGTTTTATCTTTTGAAATAGAAAAGGTTTTATCTTTTGAAATAGAAAAGGTTTTATCTTTTGAAATAGAAAAGGTTTTATCGTTTAAAACAGAAAAAAAGGGGTTTAAACTTTGAAATTAAAAAAGTTGAATCTTTTAAAAGAAAAAGATTTGAACTTGCAAAAATAAAGATCATATTTTTAAAAATAGAAAAGACAGAATTTTTGTTAAGTAGAAGAAGTAAGATATGATTCTTATATTTTTAAAATAATAAAAATATGATTTTTACATCATAGGAATATTAAAAATATAATCTTTGTTTCTAAAATATAATCTTTATATATTGATTAACATAGTAAAAATTCGATTTTTACTTATGTAGAGAATACGGGAAACGAAAGCGACAAGAAGACGAAATAGACGAAGATTTCCATAAAGGAAGAGTTGTGTTATTGGATAGCTATTGGTGAGAACTCCTCACTCTAAATTTTCTTTTTCTAGTTATATATATATATATACTAGGATGTAGACGGTGCTTAGTAGCACCCGACACAATCGCCCACAGACCATGGACTTGTTTGTTTGATTGCAAATTAGTTAGACTATATGGTTTGGTTTGAATGGTTTGGTGAAATGAACTATATATATCGAAAGTGAAAATATTATATATATCGAAAGTGAAAATATCGAATATAGTGAAAGTGAAAATATCGAATATATTGAAAGTGAAAATATCGAATATATTGAAAGTGAAAATAATATATATATTGAAAGTGAAAATATCGAATATATTGAAAGTGAAAATAATATATATATTGAAAGTGAAAATATTGAATATATTGAAAGTGAAAGTATCGAATATATTGAAAATGAATATATATATAGAAAATGAATTCGAATTGATATATATAGAAAACGAATTCGAATTGAACTGAATAGAAAACGAATTCGAATTGAATAGAAAACGAATTCGAATTGAATTGAATAGAAAACGAATTCGAATTGAATTGAATAGAAAACGAATTCGAATTGAATTGAATAGAAACCGAATTCGAATTGAATTGAATAGAAAACAAATTCGAATTGAATTGAATAGAAAACGAATTCGAATTGAATTGAATAGAAAACGAATTCGAATTGAATTGAATAGAAAACGAATTCGAATTGAATTGAATAGAAAACGAATTCGAATTGATATATATAGAAAACGAATTCGAATTGAACTGAATAGAAAACGAATTCGAATTGAATTGAATAGAAAACGAATTCGAATTGAATTGAATAGAAAACGAATTCGAATTGAATTGAATAGAAAACGAATTCGAATTGAATTGAATAGAAACCGAATTCGAATTGAATTGAATAGAAAACGAATTCGAATTGAATTGAATAGAAAACGAATTCGAATTGAATTGAATAGAAAACGAATTCGAATTGAATTGAATAGAAAACGAATTCGAATTGAATTGAATAGAAAACGAATTCGAATTGAATTGAATAGAAAACGAATTCGAATTGAATTGAATAGAAAACGAATTCGAATTGAATTGAATAGAAAACGAATTCGAATTGAATTGAATAGAAAACGAATTCGAATTGAATTGAATAGAAAACGAATTCGAATTGAATTGAATAGAAAACGAATTCGAATTGAATTGAATAGAAAACGAATTCGAATTGAATTGAATAGAAAACGAATTCGAATTGAATTGAATAGAAAACGAATTCGAATTGAATTGAATAGAAAACGAATTCGAATTGAATTGAATAGAAAACGAATTCGAATTGAATTGAATAGAAAACGAATTCGAATTGAATTGAATAGAAAACGAATTCGAATTGAATTGAATAGAAAACGATTTCGAAACGAATTGAATTGAAAACGAATTCGAATTGAATTGAAAGCGAATTGAAATGAATTCAAATTGAATTGAAATTTGAATTGAATAGAAATGAATTTTGAAACGAATTTATAAAGAAGAATTCAATTGTGATTTGAATTGAAAAGGAAGTTGAAAATGTTTTTGAAACGAATTCAAAACTATTTATATAATTCGTTTTAAATAGAAATCGACGATATATATATTATATATATAATATAATGGCCTGAATAGAACGCGCCGCGCCGCGGCAGTTCGCGAATTTCGACCATTGACTTCGAACGGACATTACGGGAGATCCGACCGTCGGATTCTCCTGAAATCAGAACCGTTGGGTTCGTATCGAAAAGAGCTTTCTAAGGAATATTATAAATTTGAAATCTAACGGTTGGATTTGGAATTACGTCCAAATCAAATTCGAAAAAGGTCGCTGTAAGTGCAGTTCGATGGCTGTTGATGGAAATCGACTGTACGGGCCTCGATAAAATTATTAAAAATAGTAATAATTTGTGTAAAATCATAAGAAATGATTTGTGAAGAATTGGGATGAAAAACTCCATATTTGAAAAGATAAAAATAGATTTTTATCGAAATGAACTAGTTATTAACTAGAAAAATAATCCAATGGTTAAAAATAAATAAATTGGATTAGATTTGAATTGAAATTATCAATGGATATTTTCGATATTGGATTCCGTGATTACAGATATTGTGATGGGAATTTGGAAGATATCGATATCGTTATTCCCGATATGATATCTGTTGGTTTCAGGATTTGATGTTAAATATAAGTCAATACTCTCTCTATTTAAAACCTTATATTTAATGTCAAATTTGATTGATTGATGGTTTGGATTGTGCTCGACCAGTTTATGAGCAGAATATGCTTCTACATTTAGCATTGGGTTGGGTTGAAAATATCTGTGTGCTAACGCCTTGTGAAACACTTCACGATTTGACGATAAGGTGTTTAGCGATGTTGTGTTCATTTCAAATTTAACGAATGATTGTGAAATGATATTTTTCTTAAGTGAAAAGAAATGTATTCCCGATTTTGGACAGGGAATGTTTTATAAAAATGTTTTATAAAACAGAAAGGATTTCGAGGCCCGAAACCCGATGATTTCTAAAGTGATTTAGAAAATGTATTATATGTTACATTGTGGTTCATCGCGTATTCGATTAGTTGCTATTGATGATGTATCTGTTTGGTGGCGGAGAATTTATTCTCTTGCTTAACACCCTTCTTTGAGACGTACGAGCTCAAAGGTTATGTGATTAATAGTGACTGATCATATGCGTGAATTACTGATGTGAAGTACTATATTTTGAAAGTACTTGTGATTATTATGTTGTGAAATGATTTTCCCTACTTCGGGATATGAAATGATTTAGTATGTGACTAAAGATTCGGGTAACCCTGAGACTAAAAGTATGGGTGAGAGGGCGGTGTATGCTCTCCTGAGAGGGAGGTGCATCGTCGGTGTAGCCTACTCCTATGTGGGGTAGGTGCACATATATATATCGAGTTGCGAGGTGCGTACCCTTTGCCTTGTCGATGGGGAGCACGATATTTGGTTGCATACTTGTTTGTATGCATTGTTATGTTTTGGAATTCACATTTCCAAATGATTTGATTTGAGATCCCGAAGTGAAATCTACTTTGATATAGAAAGTTAGATATGTATTTCAAATGATTTGAAATAAGAAATCGGGAATAAAATCCAAAGGAATAATTTCTGTAAATTGAATTGGATTTGGAAAATCTAAGAGTGGTGATTAATCTAAGTGGGTAGATTGGGATATTGCATGTTGATTGATGCATAGTAGATCCATATATCTATATTGATTGTTGTTTATACACTGGCTTTCATGGGGGTAAACCCGTTCCGCGAAAGTGGCGTGGTCCCGTGATTTGCCTTATTTTTGAACAAAGTTAATAACTGTTTTTGAGTTCTCACACCAGTCCCATGACTGACCTGTAGTTTGCTTTTCCCTTGCGAACTCGGGTGCCCCTATTTTCCACACGGGCAGTCGAGTAGTTTTATTTTGCAGATGTATTGAGCAGGATTCTGGATTGAAGCTTTAAGCTGTGTCCAGGCATTTACAGTCTTCCGCTGTGTAGTTTATATTTCCGCTGTGCATTGTATTACATTTATGTAAATTTATCTTCCGCTGTGTATTATTTTCGATATACTCTGATATTCTGTACTCTGATGTAACATTATTATGATGTTTATTGAAGTCTTCTGTTATTTGTTTTGATGTGTTGTATACCCAAAGTTAGCGTATGCGGGATTCGAACGGTCTTGGTCGGTTTAACGATCGATTAGGTCCGGGCGAAATCCGTGTCGTTACAACGTGGTATCAGAGCTTTGGTTAAACTCAAATCTTTGGGGTACAACTCGTTTGAACAGAATAAAAGACTCATCAGAGGTAGGATTAGTAATGTCCTATAAAAGAATCCTCATTAGAGATAGAATCAGTAGCATTCTAGAATGAGTGACTCGTTAGAGATGGGGTTAGAAATGCCCTAGAATGAGTCGAGAGTTATTTGTTTATAAATAACGTATCTGTGATTATATATATAATCTGATTTTAGAAAATATGATTTTAAATATATAAAATTATATATTTGAAAATATAATCAATTAATTGATTGATGTTTGTGTTGTTTGTTTAATTGTTTGATAATTTTGAACCATAATGCCTAATGGTATCAAATATTGACTTGTATTGAAATTTGGTCGCATTTGCTTGCATATACATGTATATCATTGAACAGGTCATAGCAAGGAGGCTAGAGCCGAGAATAAAATTTGTTTGCCCGACAAATAGGTACATGTTTACTACATAATTTCCTGTTTTGTTTGGGTGATGATGATTTTGTGAGCCTATTGGCTAGCCGCTTGGCTTTTTCTTTTTCTTTTTGAGATCTGAAGGACCGGGGAAGCTATTTGAAATTCCCCGATGCTCCCGGTGCAGGGGAGGTTATGGCGAAATTTTTCAAAAATTTAGGGAGTTAGCCAAATTTTTGAAATTTTGAAAATTCTCAGAAACTGAAAAGTTGGAGAATGAAAGTCAGATCGAGTGTAGGGTTGAATAATCAAACCACTTTCGACTTTGTTCCTTTTCGGGGACGAAAAGTTTTAAGTGGGGGAGATTGTAACAACCCGTAAAATGCGAGCCAGTTTGAAATTTTTATTTCGGCAATTTTAGCGAATTTTGATTATTTAAAATGAATTATTTTAAATAATATCGTCGAAAAATTTATTTTGAATAGAATTCGAACGTATATATTATACGCGTCGTCGTTAGAATATAAATATTTATATATAATTATAAAAGGAATTGAAAATGGCGCGGTAGTTCGATAATTCGATTTCAAACTTCAATTGAATGTACCGGGTGCAAAACAATCCGGATTTTAGTGAAACCAAAAATAATGGAATCTAATAGTGAATATCTTTCCAACGAAGTTGAGAAACTGAGATTTCACTTTATAAATGATGAGATATGTCCAGTTGAAATTTAGAAATAGTCGCTGTGGAATTTATATATATTTTAATATAATATAAGGCCCTTAAAAATAGCATTTTGCAAACGACCTCGGATTTCGACGAAACCACTTTTGTTGGGTCCGTGATGTCGAATTATTGCTAGATTCCAAATTTCGTAATTTTTCGAATCAATATGTGAGCGTGGCAAAGGAAAACGCGTTTGACCAGTTTCAGTTGATTTTAATCGACTGGAAATTGGCCATTTTTCAAACGGCCTCAGAATTCGACGAAACTAGTTTTGTTAGGACCGTATCGTCAATACGAAGCTAGAAAATATTTTCCTGGAATTTTTCTAGTTAGTATGTGACCCCAGTAATTTGAAATGTACGTTTAAAATTCAATATAGTGATTTAAATGAAAATTCAAAAGGAAACTGATTGTAACAATCGAATCAGCTTGTGATACATATCCCATTGTGTTCGGAATGGGGGTAAAACGCTATGGACGACAGGCGGTGGGCCTCGTTTCGAGGTCATAAGTAAAAGTCAACCCTTTGGCAAAAATTTAATAATTAAATAATAAAATAAAATAAAAAAAAAAAAAGAATTCCCTCCCCTTTTCTTCTGCCTTGCCCCCCCCCCCCGATCATTAATCAGAAAGTGAAAAAAAAAAAAAAACCCTAGAAACTAAATCGCGCCGCCTGACCTTCGAAGCCGCCGCCGAACCCTTCGCCGAAGCCCCACCGCCGACCAACCTCCTCCTCCCACCGCACGACCCCCGTTCAGTCTCCTCCCTCCAGACATCGAAGCAGCAACCCGAAGCCTCCGCACCCTGTCGCGACGCCACCGACACCTCCGAACGCCGCCTGAGCCGCCCTCGACTTCCCTCCTCCCCTTCGCATACCACGGTAAGCATTTAATTTAATTTATTTTTATTTTTGTTTTATGAAACTGATTTATAGTTAATTACTGTATTTTTTTTTCTAGTTTTATAAACTGTTTTTTTTAGTTTTAAAAGCAGAAATTTTTAAAAAGATTTTTAAAACAGAAATTTTTAAAAAGAATTTTAAAAACAGAAATTTTTAAAAAAGAATTTTTAAAACAGAATTTTAAAAGAAAAACTGATTTGATAAGAAGAATAAAAACTGTTTTTAAAAGATTTTAAAAACTGCATTTTTAAAAAAAAGAAGAAAAAAACTGCATTTTGGAAAAAATATAAAAACTGCATTTTCAAAAAGATAAAAGAAAAAAGGTTTTATCTTTTGAAATAGAAAAGGTTTTATCTTTTGAAATAGAAAAGGTTTTATCTTTTGAAATAGAAAAGGTTTTATCTTTTGAAATAGAAAAGGTTTTATCTTTTGAAATAGAAAAGGTTTTATCGTTTAAAATAGAAAAAAAGGGGTTTAAACTTTGAAATTAAAAAAGTTGAATCTTTTAAAAGAAAAAGATTTGAACTTGCAAAAATAAAGATCATATTTTTAAAAATAGAAAAGACAGAATTTTTGTTAAGTAGAAGAAGTAAGATATGATTCTTATATTTTTAAAATAATAAAAATATGATTTTTACATCATAGGAATATTAAAAATATAATCTTTGTTTCTAAAATATAATCTTTATATATTGATTAACATAGTAAAAATTCGATTTTTACTTATGTAGAGAATACGGGAAACGAAAGCGACAAGAAGACGAAATAGACGAAGATTTCCATAAAGGAAGAGTTGTGTTATTGGATAGCTATTGGTGAGAACTCCTCACTCTAAATTTTCTTTTTCTAGTTATATATATATATATATACTAGGATGTAGACGGTGCTTAGTAGCACCCAACACAATCGCCCACAGACCATGGACTTGTTTGTTTGATTGCAAATTAGTTAGACTATATGGTTTGGTTTGAATGGTTTGGTGAAATGAACTATATATATCGAAAGTGAAAATATTATATATATCGAAAGTGAAAATATCGAATATAGTGAAAGTGAAAATATCGAATATATTGAAAGTGAAAATATCGAATATATTGAAAGTGAAAATAATATATATATTGAAAGTGAAAATATCGAATATATTGAAAGTGAAAATAATATATATATTGAAAGTGAAAATATTGAATATATTGAAAGTGAAAGTATCGAATATATTGAAAATGAATATATATATAGAAAATGAATTCGAATTGATATATATAGAAAACGAATTCGAATTGAACTGAATAGAAAACGAATTCGAATTGAATAGAAAACGAATTCGAATTGAATTGAATAGAAAACGAATTCGAATTGAATTGAATAGAAAACGAATTCGAATTGAATTGAATAGAAAACAAATTCGAATTGAATTGAATAGAAAACGAATTCGAATTGAATTGAATAGAAAACGAATTCGAATTGAATTGAATAGAAAACGAATTCGAATTGAATTGAATAGAAAACGAATTCGAATTGAATTGAATAGAAAACGAATTCGAATTGATATATATAGAAAACGAATTCGAATTGAACTGAATAGAAAACGAATTCGAATTGAATTGAATAGAAAACGAATTCGAATTGAATTGAATAGAAAACGAATTCGAATTGAATTGAATAGAAAACGAATTCGAATTGAATTGAATAGAAACCGAATTCGAATTGAATTGAATAGAAAACGAATTCGAATTGAATTGAATAGAAAACGAATTCGAATTGAATTGAATAGAAAACGAATTCGAATTGAATTGAATAGAAAACGAATTCGAATTGAATTGAATAGAAAACGAATTCGAATTGAATTGAATAGAAAACGAATTCGAATTGAATTGAATAGAAAACGAATTCGAATTGAATTGAATAGAAAACGAATTCGAATTGAATTGAATAGAAAACGAATTCGAATTGAATTGAATAGAAAACGAATTCGAATTGAATTGAATAGAAAACGAATTCGAATTGAATTGAATAGAAAACGAATTCGAATTGAATTGAATAGAAAACGAATTCGAATTGAATTGAATAGAAAACGAATTCGAATTGAATTGAATAGAAAACGAATTCGAATTGAATTGAATAGAAAACGAATTCGAATTGAATTGAATAGAAAACGAATTCGAATTGAATTGAATAGAAAACGAATTCGAATTGAATTGAATAGAAAACGATTTCGAAACGAATTGAATTGAAAACGAATTCGAATTGAATTGAAAGCGAATTGAAATGAATTCAAATTGAATTGAAATTTGAATTGAATAGAAATGAATTTTGAAACGAATTTATAAAGAAGAATTCAATTGTGATTTGAATTGAAAAGGAAGTTGAAAATGTTTTTGAAACGAATTCAAAACTATTTATATAATTCGTTTTAAATAGAAATCGACGATATATATATTATATATATAATATAATGGCCTGAATAGAACGCGCCGCGCCGCGGCAGTTCGCGAATTTCGACCATTGACTTCGAACGGACATTACGGGAGATCCGACCGTCGGATTCTCCTGAAATCAGAACCGTTGGGTTCGTATCGAAAAGAGCTTTCTAAGGAATATTAGAAATTTGAAATCTAACGGTTGGATTTGGAATTACGTCCAAATCAAATTCGAAAAAGGTCGCTGTAAGTGCAGTTCGATGGCTGTTGATGGAAATCGACTGTACGGGCCTCGATAAAATTATTAAAAATAGTAATAATTTGTGTAAAATCATAAGAAATGATTTGTGAAGAATTGGGATGAAAAACTCCATATTTGAAAAGATAAAAATAGATTTTTATCGAAATGAACTAGTTATTAACTAGAAAAATAATCCAATGGTTAAAAATAAATAAATTGGATTAGATTTGAATTGAAATTATCAATGGATATTTTCGATATTGGATTCCGTGATTACAGATATTGTGATGGGAATTTGGAAGATATCGATATCGTTATTCCCGATATGATATCTGTTGGTTTTAGGATTTGATGTTAAATATAAGTCAATACTCTCTCTATTTAAAACCTTATATTTAATGTCAAATTTGATTGATTGATGGTTTGGATTGTGCTCGACCAGTTTATGAGCAGAATATGCTTCTACATTTAGCATTGGGTTGGGTTGAAAATATCTGTGTGCTAACGCCTTGTGAAACACTTCACGATTTGACGATAAGGTGTTTAGCGATGTTGTGTTCATTTCAAATTTAACGAATGATTGTGAAATGATATTTTTCTTAAGTGAAAAGAAATGTATTCCCGATTTTGGACAGGGAATGTTTTATAAAAATGTTTTATAAAACAGAAAGGATTTCGAGGCCCGAAACCCGATGATTTCTAAAGTGATTTAGAAAATGTATTATATGTTACATTGTGGTTCATCGCGTATTCGATTAGTTGCTATTGATGATGTATCTGTTTGGTGGCGGAGAATTTATTCTCTTGCTTAACACCCTTCTTTGAGACGTACGAGCTCAAAGGTTATGTGATTAATAGTGACTGATCATATGCGTGAATTACTGATGTGAAGTACTATATTTTGAAAGTACTTGTGATTATTATGTTGTGAAATGATTTTCCCTACTTCGGGATATGAAATGATTTAGTATGTGACTAAAGATTCGGGTAACCCTGAGACTAAAAGTATGGGTGAGAGGGCGGTGTATGCTCTCCTGAGAGGGAGGTGCATCGTCGGTGTAGCCTACTCCTATGTGGGGTAGGTGCACATATATATATCGAGTTGCGAGGTGCGTACCCTTTGCCTTGTCGATGGGGAGCACGATATTTGGTTGCATACTTGTTTGTATGCATTGTTATGTTTTGGAATTCACATTTCCAAATGATTTGATTTGAGATCCCGAAGTGAAATCTACTTTGATATAGAAAGTTAGATATGTATTTCAAATGATTTGAAATAAGAAATCGGGAATAAAATCCAAAGGAATAATTTCTGTAAATTGAATTGGATTTGGAAAATCTAAGAGTGGTGATTAATCTAAGTGGGTAGATTGGGATATTGCATGTTGATTGATGCATAGTAGATCCATATATCTATATTGATTGTTGTTTATACACTGGCTTTCATGGGGGTAAACCCGTTCCGCGAAAGTGGCGTGGTCCCGTGATTTGCCTTATTTTTGAACAAAGTTAATAACTGTTTTTGAGTTCTCACACCAGTCCCATGACTGACCTGTAGTTTGCTTTTCCCTTGCGAACTCGGGTGCCCCTATTTTCCACACGGGCAGTCGAGTAGTTTTATTTTGCAGATGTATTGAGCAGGATTCTGGATTGAAGCTTTAAGCTGTGTCCAGGCATTTACAGTCTTCCGCTGTGTAGTTTATATTTCCGCTGTGCATTGTATTACATTTATGTAAATTTATCTTCCGCTGTGTATTATTTTCGATATACTCTGATATTCTGTACTCTGATGTAACATTATTATGATGTTTATTGAAGTCTTCTGTTATTTGTTCTGATGTGTTGTATACCCAAAGTTAGCGTATGCGGGATTCGAACGGTCTTGGTCGGTTTAACGATCGATTAGGTCCGGGCGAAATCCGTGTCGTTACATGCAAGCACTTCCTCAAATGTGACACATGGATTACGTCGTGTACACCACTAAGTCTCTTATACAACTCCACTCTATACGCCATCTGTCCAATCTTCTCCTTAATAGGAAACGACCCTACAAACCTTGGTGCTAATTTCCCAAAGGACCCAAAGCGAACAACATTCCGTAATGGAGACACTTTGATAAAGACCATGTACCCAACATCAAACTCAAGATCTGTCCTCCTTTTGTCTGCATAAGATTTCTGCCTATCTTGCACCGTCTTCATCCTCCTTCGAATCAAGTCGATCTTTTCCGAAGTCTCTCTAATCATATCGGGCCCAAGTAAGATCTTATCCGTAGATTCCCACCAACATGTAGGTGAACGACAAGGTCATCCATAAAGAGCTTCGAAAGGTGCCATGCCAATGCTAGATTGAAAGCTGTTATTATATGCGAACTCTACCAATGGAAGATGCTCTTCCCATGTACCCCCAAAGTCTAGGATACATAGCCTCAAAAGATCCTCTAGAATGCGATTCACCCTCTCAGTCTGGCCGTCCGTATGAGGATGATACGCGGTGCTCAAACATAACTGAGTCCCTACTGCCTCTTGCAAGCTCTTCCAAAATTCGCTAGTGAAGATAGGATCACGGTCGCTTACTATGTTAGAAGGAACACTATGCAAACGAACTATCTCTCGAACGTATACATAAGCTAACTATGGAGCAGTCCTCTTACTCTTCACGGGAATGAAATGGGCACTCTTAGTAAGTCTGTCTACTATAACCCAAATCCCCGTATTACCCTTCCTTGATCTTTGTAATCCATCCACAAAGTCCATCGAGACACTTTCCCACTTCCATAGTGGAACCTCCAATGGGTGAAGCAACCCACCGGGTTTCTTTTGCTCCGCTTTTACTTGTTGGCACACCAAGCATCTAGCAACATACTCGGCCACATCCCTCTTCATACCGGCCCAAAAGAAAACTCGCTTCATGTCTTTGTACATCTTGTCCCCGCCGGGATGAATGGTCATCTTCGAATGATGTGCTTCGTCAAGAATAGCCTTCCTCAAACCTTCGTCTCGAGGTACACAAAGTCTACTATCCCTATGTAACCATCCCTTATCATCCAGGGTATACCTACGGAGATGGCTTGATGACTCCCCTCTTTTGAGCTTTTCTACTAACTCAACCAACTGTGGATCGTCTCGCTGTGCCTCACCAATCCGTCCCAAAAGCATAGGTCTGACCTCCAAGGATGCTAGAAACCGGGTACAAAGTCAACGAAAGGTCTAAAGTCAAACATAGAGACGAATTCTAAGTTTCGCCGCTCAACAAACAATAGGCTCAAGGACAACCTTTTCCTACTTAAGGCGTCTGCCACCACGTTACCTTTGCCGGGGGTATATGTTATTTCGAAATCGTAGGACGCTAAGAACTCCATCCACCTTTGCTGCCTTAAGTTCAAGTCCTTCTGAGAGAATAAGTATTTTAAAGATTGTGGTCAGTGAACAATTCGAATTTCTCGCCAAGAAGGTAATGATGCCAAGACTTAAGCGCGAAAAAAATTGCGGCTAACTCTAGGTCATGTGTAGGGTAATTTTTCTCATGCACCCTTAACTGCCTTCCACCATAGGCTATTAGCCTTCCCTCTTGCATTCAGACTGCGCCTAGACCTGTCCCACAAGCATCGGTATAAACACTAAATGGCTTACTCCCGTCTGGCAGCACTAAGACTGGAGCTGAGGTCAAAGCTCTCTTTAAACGTTGGAACACATCATCACAATCTACGTCCCACGCGAAGACTAGGTTCTTCTTCGTCAGGCGTGTCAATGGAGCTGATATTTTTGCGAAGTCTTTGATAAACTTCCTATAGTAGCCAGCCAACCCCAAGAAACTCCTTACTTCGTTAGCATTTTTAGGGACCTTCCAATCTTGGATGGCCACCACCTTCGCGGGATCCACAGCTATCCCTTCTTTGGAAACTACGTGCCCTAAGAATCGCACTTCATCACTCCAGAAGTGACACTTAGTAAATTTAGCTTTAAGGTTATGCGCTCGTAGAGTCTCCAACACTTCCCTAAGATGTAGGGCATGCTCTTCTTCATTCTTAGAAAAGATCAAGATGTCGTCTACAAAGACCACCACGAATTTATTAAGGTACTCCCTAAACACCCTACTCATCAAATCAACAAAGTATGCGGGGGTGTTTGTCAAACCGAAGGGCATCACTGGCCATTCATAGAAACCGTCCGGAGTCCTAAAGGCAGTTTTTTCTATGCTATCATCAGCCACTCTAAACTGATGGAATCCAGTGGCTAAGTCCAACTGCGAAAACATTGAGGCGCCAACTAACTGATCGAAGAGATCATCAATCCTCGGCAGTGGGTGTCTGTTTTTCTTAGTAAGTTTATTAAGTTCTCTATAATCCACACAAAGTCTAAGGGACCCATCCGCCTTCGTGGAAAACACTACTGGAGCACCCCACTCCGATAAACTACGTCTTATGAACCCCTTCTCAAGCAACTCCTTCACTTGCTTATTGAGTTCCCTCCTTTCATGAAGAGCCATGTGGCGTACTGGCAAAGATACTGGTTTTGCATTATCCACAAGATATATTCGAAAATCTATCTCCCGCTTCAGAGGCAAGCCCTTCACCTCCTCAAACACATCCGAATATTCTTGGACTACTTTAACAGATCATAGATTTTCCACCGACGTGTCAAGCGATTCTAGATAACTTAGCATAACGGAATTTATGGGATTACAAAAGATTTCGAGAGTGTTGCCAAGGCGAGTCATGAGCCTAACTACTCTCCTTTCACAATCAAGAACGGCCCCATTTCTGGATAATCAATCCATTCCTAAAATTAGCCCATAGCCCGTGAAGCCCAAAACATAAGCATCACATCTAAACCCAACGCTAAGTATAGAAATTTTCAAATCCAAACATATCATGGACAAATAAGCTGAGCCCCCAATTGGATTCGAAACAACTAAGGGATCCTCTATTAAACTGGTGTTTAAGTGCAGTGATTCAACTAATGATGTAGAGATAAACGAATGCGATGCGCCCGAATCGAATAAGGTACAGACATGATGATCAAACAGAAAAACTAAGCTTTCAGCAGAAATGGTTCTACCTCGTTCTTGCAGCGGTGGGACCGCGAGAGCCTGAACTTGTCCCTTTGCCTGCCCTGGTGCCATAAGAGCCTGCACCTGTCCTCCCGAGGTAGACCCTGCCCTCTGCTCCTTCTTTGGGCAGTCCTTCACTAGATGTCCCGCTTCACCATAGTGAAAACAGCAGTCTTCTTTTTCTTTCTGCAATCCTTGCTGAGATGGCCTGGTGTCCCACAGTTAAAGCATCTTTTCTTTCCTTTGCCATTATTGTCTTTACCACCCTTCTTGTTTTGCTGTTGTGGTTTCTTCTGATCCCCTTTCTTCTCGGGTGTCTTATTAGCATTAGCGCCTTTCTCCTCGTGCATGAGTGCCATGTCTACTAGCTTCTCAAAGGTGGCCCCCATAGGGATATGGGTCATAGCCAACCCCTGCAATGGCTCATTCAAGCCATTAACGAACCTCAGAGCCTTCTTCTCCTGCGTGTTCACCAAATCTAAGCCAAACCTTGCCAATTGGTTAAAGTTGTTGACGTACTCTTTCACTGATAGATTTCCCTGCTTCAATGTCAAGAACCTTTCCATGTATAGATTCTCTTTTGCCCTTGAGAGAAACTTTGCCTCAAACCTACGTCTGAAATCCGCCCAAGAATCAACAGGACGCTCCCCATTAGTGACCTCCCACCAAAACGAGGCCTCTCCCTTCATTAACCAAGCTACTAATTTGACTTTCCTCCCTTCTTCTACTTCAAAGATTTCTAGCAATTCTTCCACCTCCTTAAGCCAATCTCTAACTTCAACAAACGTTTCTGACCCTTGAAAAGGTTTTCCACCCATAGACTTAAATTCCTTGCATCTCTTTGCAAAAGTATCAGCGCGAGGAGGGGGAGGAGGGGGAGGAGAGGGTGCAACTGGTGTTGGAGGAACATTGGCTGGACCTGCAGCGGCCCTAGCCTCTAATAACCTCCTATACCATCCTGGTATCGTTACACCCTCCGGAATGTTAAGATCTTCAGCCATGCTGAAACGAAAAAGGAAAGATTCAAAATGGAGAATTCGAAAGATAAAGATATATGGCTATTGGGGATTATGTTTTTCATAAAAACTTTCCTCTTTAAATTACTCATCAAGACATGTTTTTGAAAACACTTCTTCCAAAAATACTTTAGAAAAATAGTTTTTCTAAAAAATTTATCTGTTCTAGTAACCTTAAGCTCTGATACCACATGTAACACCCCACGTCCATTAATGTCACTCACAAAGGGAATGCATTAACTTCCATGGACGTTTTAACTGAATATAGAACAGAAAAATTACAACATGACAGATAATAAGTAGTACATGGAAATCTAAAACTTTATTTCATTGCAGCGGAAATTAAACATGTTTGTTACATCACAAAACCATAAATCAGAGTCAAGTACAATATCCATCTTGATAAAACAAAATACATAATCCCATAACATAAATAGCCATTAAAGAAGATAACAAGATGGACTTTACTTCAGCGGTCCAAGCTTTCTAAAAGAGAGAATAAGCAATTCAATCAGACTCCACTAGAGCTGGGTCCACACTGAGGACTTGGAGGGGGAAAAAGATAGAAATAGAGGGGGTCAGACATAAAGTCTGGCGAGTATAATAATTATAACAATACTATTATCAAAATAACTAGACTAAGGCATAAGCTTGAAAACAACGAAATGTCTATGAACTATTGGGTATGGAAGAGCAGATAAAGATAACGTTAAAGGCACACCTAATACTAACGAATAATTACTACACTGCACCACACCAGTCACCTTAAAGGTTGATCCCACTTGCTTCACTTAAAATTTTTATAAATAACTTCGTGTACCCCTAGCTGACTACATAGGTGCCGCCTGCCCCTATCTCCTCTAGGTGTACCCCACTACCCACTTTCGATCGGCTCCCTACCCGTAGATACCCATGCTGGTCCCACAGTGGGGTGTATCACTCCCCTAAAGTGGCAACCCGATACAGCCTAAGGATGCACGGATTATACCTACACGATGCAACAACGTCTTACCTACCAGCCCGGGTCCACACACGCATATGAAACCCGTTGGACTTGCGTTGCCACCGCTAACCCGTTTAGCCTCTTATAGTCAAGCCCAGTGTGCGTGTCCCGTCCTCGACTTGGGTCGAGCCCACAAAGATACGTTTGGGTTACTGGTTGAAATGGGCCCCCAATTACTTACCACAAGCTATCCACCTAAGCTTGTCCCCACTAGTGTATCCCACTTAACCCTCTTCTTAGTCATGTTCATTTACATTTGTGTTTGGTTAAGTCTTACTAATCGTATTTCAAATGCCACTAAAGGCACCCACTAGATTCCTCATGCCACCCAAGGCACCTACTTAACCCCCATGTCCCACTTCACATGTTTATCTGGTTAAGTATTTCTTAAATCATTCAGGCCATAACCTCATAAAGACCTCTCACATTAGACTGGCATTTATGGCAGCTGGATTCGCCAGGCGGTTCTGGGCAGTCTTACACCATAAAAGAGTCTAACCTCGTGTCTTTACAACTGATATGCTTTAATTTGGGCCTAGGACCTCTCACATTGGGCTGACATTTCTGACTACTGGATTCGCCGGGCAGGTCTGGGCAGTTTTACGTCACAAACGAGTCCAACCTCGTGTCCTAAGCATTGATTAACACTTATAATCTTTTACCCCAGTTTTAAATATATCCCTATTCAAATCATTAATTAATTCCAATTTTAATGATGTCCATAATTGACTCAATTATGGCCATCCACTTACGGTATGCAAAATCATATCAATTGCACCCCAATTTCTTAATATTAATTCCTTAATATTACCCCTACCCCACGTTATACGTTCGCTTATTCAACGCAAAATATACGTTAGACTCGAATAGTCTAACTCATAGCACAAAGATAAATTATCACAACATATAGACAAATAAAATAGATCTAATCATAATAGGGGTGAAACTAGCATAAAACTACACATGTCATGGATCTAAAGGTGTCAACTTGTTTGGTTAAATGTCACAACTTACATAATATGATCATAACCCAAGTTCATGTATAAACTTGCATATGTGGTTTATGCAACATAATGATGGTGTGAACTAGCATCTAACACATAGAACTCACACATGTCATAGCATAATTCTAGATCTAAATAGATGTCATAATTCTAGATCTAAATAGATGTCATACAATATGTGAGATTATACATCCTAATAAAACTAAACTTGCATAGGTACATGTGATTTATCATGTTAATCATCATAGCCCAAATATATATAAGCAACATCATGATTCATAAGCTATCTACAACATAATAACATCATGGCTTTGTAACATCGCAACTTATCATAAAAACTTGCAACATATATAATATCATCATAGCAGAATTTACAACATATAGGATATCATCATCACATAACATAGGATTTACAACATACATGATAGCATAAGGTTTACAAAAACATATATGACAATTCACATCATTTTTTTATGATCCATATCACATCTTAATCTAATTAGTTTGCTAATAATCTTATTAAGATCATCATACTCACAATTAGAAAAGAAAGAGAGTCTTGATTTGCTTTAGAGTTGAGTAGAATTAGAGTTTTGATTAGCTTTCTTCCTTCTTAGTTGGCGGCGGCTACACTGAGTTCCATGGCGATGACATGACGGCGGCTATTCTATTTTTTTATATGATTTTAGAATGAGAGACTACCCATGTATATATAGAATTTAGGATTAGTTTAGACCGTCCGATCAACTCAGAATGAACCTGAACCGTTAAATTAGCCAACTCAGCCCTAAAGACACATCAGCAGCTCAAGATTGGGCTTGGCCCAAACCTGGCCGACTTGACCAGGTCGACACTACCGTTGACCCGGGGGGGGGGGGGGGGGGGAGGTCGGCCCTATTGTCGACTCCCTAGTCGACCTGCTTGGGCGGGAATTTTCCCGCCCAACCCGCTTCTGCACTTCCAGTTTGAATTTTTAAATTTTCCTGCGAGCTGTTTTGAATTTTCTGAAACTTCCGATGGCCATATCTCCTTCATACGAAGTCCAAATTACGCAAACTCGGACTCTATTTTAACCAGAATTCCGAGACGAACACAATGGCGCAACCCGTTTCCCACAATTCTCTCGTCTGAGATTAGTTATTCTTTAATTTGTGAATATTTATATTAATAGAATTATGGGGTGTTACAGGTCTTTTTATAGAGTTGCAAGTTAATTTGAGCCGTCGATGAAGCTAGGGTTAACCAGAGCCGTACATTGTAAAGAGAAGCCAATTATGTTCACCATTTCTTTCTTAATGTACATTTACTATTATTTGTCAATCCATATAAATACGTACGCATTAAATACATCTCCCCTTTACACATTTATTATTATTTTTGTATGCACATTAGATACATCTCCCCTTTACACATTTATTATTATTCTTGTATGCACATTAGATAAATCTCCCCTTTACACATTTATTATTATTCTTGCATGCACATTAGATACATCTCCCCTTTACACATTTATTATTATTCTTGTATGCACATTAGATACATCTCCCCTTTACACATTTATTTTTGTATTAGCAACTTTAGTGTTAACAGAAATACGGGGTGTTACATTCTCCCCTCCTTAAAGGATTTCGTCCCCGAAATCTCCAAGTCTAGGAGAACATATATCCTACCATCCAAATGTCCATCTACTCAATCATCAAACACGAGCGTCCACTGTCCTTAAAAGACTTTTAATGCTTCATGATCATATGCATCGTGTGTGTACATGTCCTTATCTAATGCAAAAATCAGGCGGTCTTCTGATTCAGTTGACCTCCTTAATGCAAATTTTGTAAGTGTCATGAATTCATTATGTATGCAAACTTTTTCCTATTCATAATTCTACATGAGTGCGCAATCATTCAAACAAATGCGACATCCATTTGACAACATATTATGCTTCAACCATATACAAACATAAACACATATATGCATATGCAATATGAAGTGACTGAGCCGATCTAAAACCCTAGATTGTGTGTGTATTTGCATCCACGAGCAACCACTAGCAAACATTTGCAACCATCATCCATAACATGTTTCAATTACATGTTTACATCCAAAGGGGTTTCCACCTAAGGATAAAAGGGTAAGGTCGGGGAGATATACCTAAAAAGATAGATACTAAAATGACTTTAAGGAAAAAGAGAGATCAGAAATGTACCCTAAAAAAGAAAAGGGTAGGCTGCGCGTATTCCATCCTCAGTTTCCCAAGTCGCGTCTTCCTCGGCGTCGCTCCACTGAACTTTGATGAGTTTAACTTCGCAGTTGCGTAGTTTTTTCACTTCAGTTCCTAAGATGCGAGTTGGAACTTTCCTCATAGTTGCTTCGCATTCTACTTCAGTTTCTTCTAGAATGTTTGGCTCTACCACTTCCGCTGACTCATCTAGATACTTCCGGAGGTGAGAAACATGAAAGACGTTGTGAACTCCGGCCAGTCTCTCGGGTAACTCTAACCTGTAGGCCATCTTCCCAATCTTCTCGATGATAGGAAACGACCCTACAAATCTTGGTGCTAGCTTCCCTGTGGATCCAAAGCGAACGACGTTCCTTAAAGGAGATACCTTAAGGAAAACCCTGTCCCCAACCTCAAATTCAAGGTCGGTCCTTCTCTTGTCTGCGTAGGACTTTTGTCTGTCTTGGGCTGTCTTCATTCTTCTCCATATTAAGTCTACTTTCTCTGAAGTCTCTCGGATCATATCTGGTCCAAGTATGAGCTTGTTAGTAGACTCCCACCAACAAGTGGGCGATCGGCACGGTCTTTCATATAAAGCTTCAAAGGGCGCCATTCCGATGGTGGCTTGGTAGCTGTTGCTGTAGGAAAATTCCACCAAAGGAAGATGGTCCTCCCAAGTCCCTCCAAAGTCAAGGACGCAAAGTATCAAAAGGTCTTCCAAAATCCTGTTCACCCTTTCCGTCTGACCATCGGTTTGGGGGTGATAGGCCGTGCTCAAACATAACTGTGTGCCTACAGCTTCTTGCAGACTCCGCCAAAACTCGCTTGTGAAGATATGATCTCTGTCGCTAATAATGCTGGAAGGTATTCCATGGAGTCGAATTATCTCCTTAAGATAAATAGATGCTAGAGATGAGGCAGTCCTTCTACTCTTAACAGGTAAAAAGTGGGCGCTTTTGGTAAGCCTATCCACTATTACCCAAATGCTAGTGTTGCCTCTTCTAGACCTAGGCAGCCCATCAATGAAGTCCATTGAAATGCTATCCCACTTCCACTGTGGGACCTCTAGAGGATGGAGTAGACCGCTAGGCTTCTTCTGCTCCGCCTTGAATTGTTGGCAAATCATGCACTTAGAAACAAAATCTGCCACGTCCTTCTTCATGCCACTCCAAAAGAAAACTCTCTTTTAGTCCTTGTACCTTTTGTTCCCGCCTGGATGTATTGTCATCTTGGAATGATGTGCCTCCTCAAGAACTTTCTTCACCAACTCCTTTGCCTGTGGGACGCATAGTCTTCCATCCCGTCTTAACCACCCTTTGTCGTCGATGGTGTATCAATCGAGATGACTAGAAGTCTCACCCCTAACGAGCTTATCAACCACTTCTACAAGCTGAGGGTCTTCTCGTTGTGCGGTCCCTATTGAGTCTAAGAGAGTGGGCTGCACTTCTAGCGATGCTAACAGACCGGGTACAAAATCAGAGGAGGGCATAAAGTCAAAACTGGCTATAAACTCTAGGCTTCGCCTTTCAACAAATAGCGGGCTCAACGTTAGCTTCTTTCTACTCAAGGCATCTGCGACTACGTTGCCCTTGCCAGGAGTGTAGGAAATCTCGAAATCATACGAGGCAAGAAACTACATCCACCTTTGTTGCCTTAAGTTAAGGTCCTTCTGTGAGAAGAGATACTTCAAAGATTTATGGTCATTATGCAGTTCAAATTTCCCACCTAGGAGATAGTGGCGCCAAGACTTAAGCGCAAAGACGATGGCGGCCAACTCAAGGTTGTGGGTTGGGAAGTTCCTTTCATGAACTTTCAACTGTCTTCCGCCATAAGCTACTACCCTTCCTTCTTGCATTAGAACAGTGCCTAGTCCTGTCCCGCATGCATCCATGTATACTGTAAACATTTTGCTTCCATCCGGCAAGGTCAAAACTAGGGCTGTTGTAAGAGCCCTTTTTAAGCATTGGAAAGCAAACTCGCAATCCAAATCCCAAGAGAAAACTAGATTCTTCTTTGTTAGCCTTGTAAGAGGAGCTGAGATTTTTGCAAAATCTTTGATGAACTTCCGATAAAATCCTGCAAGCCCGAGGAAACTTCGGACCTCGGTTGCATTCCTTGGTGCCTTCCAATCTTTCACCGCTACTACTTTTGCGGGGTCTACAGCTAACCCCTCTTTGGACACTATATGCCCAAGAAATCTCACTTCTTCTCTCCAAAAGTGGCACTTGGAGAATTTAGCTTTTAACTGATGTGTTCTAAGAGTCTCCATGATTGCCTTTAGGTGTTGAGCATGCTCTTCCTCAATTTTTGAGAAGATCAAAATATCGTCTATGAAGACCACCACGAATTTATTGAGGAAATCTCTGAACACCCTACTGATTAGGTCCACGAAGTAAGCGGGTGCGTTTGTCAAGCCAAAAGGCATGACAAGCCACTCAAAGAATCCGTTTGGGGTTCTGTAAGCTGTCTTATCGATGCTATCATCGGCTACCTTTAGCTGATGAAATCCGGTCGCCAAATCAAGTTGGGAGAAAACCAACGCTCCTAAAAGCTGGTCAAACAAATCGTCAATTCTGGGGAGAGGGTGCCTATTCTTTTTAGTCAGCTTGTTTAGCTCCCTATAGTCAACACATAGACGGAGTGAACCATCCGCCTTTGTAGCGAACACCACTGGAGCGCCCCATTCTGAAATGCTCCGCCTAATGAACCCCTTTTCTAAAAGCTCTTTAATCTGCTTACTGAGCTCTTTCCTTTCCCTAGGAGCCATGTGCCTAATAGGAAAAGCAACGGGCTTCGCATTGTCAACAAGATAGACGCGGAAGTCTAATTCCCATTTCGAAGGTAAGCCCTTCACCTCATCAAAGACATCCGAATATTCTCGGATCACCTTAACTGACTACAAATTTTCAACAGAAGTGTCAAGCGATTCAAGATAACTAAGCATAACCACATTCGAGGGATTACAAGTAATTTCCAGAGTGTTACAGAGTTGGGTTAAAAGCCTAACCATTCTTTTCTCACAATCAAGGATGGCACCATTACTGGATAGCCAGTCCATGCCCAAAATCAATCCATACCCTGAGAAGCCCAAAACAAAGGTACTACATCTAAATTCTACACTTTGAATAGAGATTTTCAAATTCATACAGATCATTGACAAATAAGCTGGGCCTCCAATTGGATTGGAGACAACCAAGGGATCCTCTACCATACTAGTTTCTAGGTGCAGAGATTCTACTAAAGAAGATGAAATAAAGGAGTGTGATGCACCAGAATAAAATAAAGTGCGAACTGGGTGATCATAAAGATAAACTACACTTTCTACAGAAGTATTTCTACCTCGCTGTTGCAGAGGAGGTGCCTCCAGTTCTTGAACTTGTCCACCCGAAGTGGATGCAGTTTTGTGCGCCTGCCCTTGCCTCTTAGGGCAGTCCTTAGCTATGTGTCCTGTTTCTCCATAATGAAAGCAACCACCGTTCATCTTTGCCTTCTTCTTCCTGCAGTCTTTCACCACATGTCCAACCACACCACAGAAATTACACTTTCTTGTTTCACGAGCTTTGTTGTTTTTCCCGCCCTTCTTAAAGTCTGTTTTCTTAGTCTGTAAAGCTTCTTTCTTTCCCTGAGACCCTTCCGCCTTTGTATCCTTCTTCCCTTTATCCTCCTCATGTAGTAACGCCATCTGTACTAGCCTTTCATATGTAGCTCCCATAGGTATATGGGTCATGGCTAGGCTATGAAGCGGCTCATTCAGTCCCTTGACAAAGCGGAGAGCCTTCTTGTGTTGGGTGTTGACTAGGTCCAGTCCGAACCTAGACAGCTGATCAAACTGGTTGACGTACTCTTTGATGGTCATACTTCCTTGCTTAAGGGATAGGAACCTCTCCATTTGAAGACTTCTCTCAGGCTTCTGAAAGGAACTTCAGCTCAAATCTAAATCTGAAATCTTCCCACGTTTCTACTAGTCTTTCTACATTGGTGACTTCCCACTAGTAGGAAGCCTCTCCTTTGAGCAACCACACTGCCAGTCTTACCTTCTGCATGTCTTCTACCTCGAAGAAAACGAAAAGATTTTCGGTCTCTTTCAGCCAGTTCCTGGTTGCTACGAAGGACTCGGTTCCATGAAAGTCTTTCCCACCCATAGCTTTAAAATCTCTACAAGTCTTGGCAAAAGCATTTCCTCTCGGAGGAGGAGGAAGAGGAATTTCAGCAACTGGGGGAGGAGGAGGAATTGCTGCAGCTGGGGAATGAAGATTCGTTGGGCCCGCCTCATTGGCCCTAGCTTCCTAGTACCTTCTAAACCAACCAGGTACAGTCACACCTTCTGGAAGGTTAAATTCTCCCGACATGCTGAAACGAAAAAGGAAAGATTCAAAACGAAGGATAGATAATTCACATGGCTTTGGGGGATTATGCCTTTTTAAAACTATAAAACAATTCTTTTTCTTGAAAAATGCTTCTTTAAATTTTAATTTGAATATAGTTTCAAAAACTTTTTATCTGGTCTGGTAAACCTATGCTCTGATACTAAATGAAACACCCCACCTCCGTTAAGGTCACCCACAAAGGGAATGCCTTAATTTTGGTGGAGGTTTATAAGTAAAAGACAGAGATAAAACACAAGACAGATATAAACACATATAAATAAGCAGCGGAAAAACCAACAGACTTTTATTATCATAAATACATGTTCATACAGAACATTTCCAACATTGTCTCAAAACAAACTTCCAATTATTACAACCATAATACTGTCTTGATTTTAAAAGTTAAAGAAGCATGAAACATAAATAAAGCTGCATAATCCCCATAAATGATATCCAAAGCCATGGTCCAAATGAAAGAAATCCAAGCAATACATTCTCTCTCTTCAAGCTGGATGAAAAACTGACTAAGCTGCGGTGTTTCCTCCTTGTGGACCTAGGGGGGGGGGGGGACGGAAGAAAAGAAGACGAAAGGAAAATGGGTCAGATATAAGTCTGGTAAGTCTAGCTATATTCCTAGAAAGTTAATAATATAAAGATCATGACTTGCATAAAGTGAGAACATGGCGATATCAGGGTAATAGACTATCCTAGAGCTAGATAAGGTGTACTAAAACAAACATCCCTTCGCACCCTATTTTAAATCTCTATCTCTGCACCTACTAATTCTTATACCAACAGGCACCCCGTGATTGGGGTGAAGTGATCCCTTTCTCTTTCTTTAAAAGATCGACTCCTACTCGTATATTCGCATGTGTCCTACGGCCCTATATGGTAGATACCTATGCTGGTCCCACCATGGGGTGTATCAAGTCCCATGGTGGCGACCCCGACACAATTCTAGCATGCATAGGGTATACTACTGATGCTCTAGTGCCCTGACTTGTCTGCTCCAGAGTGTGTGCACGCCCGCACTCTGTTAGAACCCACACTGTGCACCAACCGCCGTCGCTTTTGACCGCTTGCAATCAGCCCAGTAATCGTGCCCCACCCTGCCTAGTTCAGGGTACCATGGTACCTAATTGGGTTACTGCTGAAACGGGTCCCGTTACTAGGTTTTCTAGTCAAACATGTTAAGTGGTTAAGTGTCTGAATGAACCTAACCCCCACCCATCCAAATTATTTAACATGTTGAATTTGGTTAAGTATTTATTAAATTGACTTAACCCTATCAGTCCTAACTCAGCTCTAATTGTCTTATTAGAGCACCAACCTCTCAGATTAGACAAATATTGTTGTGGCTGCCTGTATGCCGGTTGGGTCCGGGCAGTCTTACGCCACAACTCAGTTTAACCTCGGGTCTTTATTGGGCCCCATGCCTTAACCTCTCACATTGGATAGCTATTGTTGTGACAACTGGATAGCCGGGCGGGTCCGGGCAGGTTTACGTCACAACTCAATCCAACCTCGGGTTAAGCGCGTTCGTATTTTCTAATTTACATTTTAATTATGTAAATTATTCAAATTCAAATTACTATCACATTCATTTCCAATTAATCTCATTAATTAAGGTAATTAATGCCTTTTTTATGCCATAAATCACTTATGTGATTAATGACCAATATGTAAATTAGAAAATATTCAAATTACTATCACATTCATTTCCAATTTATCTCATTAATTAAGGTAATTAATGCATTTTTATGCCATAAATCACTTATGTGATTAATGACCAATTTATGGAAAGTTTTCCTAAAATTATCATTTTAACCCAACGTTACCACATCCAATATTAGGCTAACCATCTCAGCCTAATTTACGTTCGCATGATTTTTGGTGTAAAGTATTAGGCTAAAAACTTAGCCTAATTTAATATACGCAAATTGGCATAAATTAGCATAAACATGACAAGGGTATAACTTTGGTATTGACGGCATAATCAATATGAACATAATAGGGTGTACTTGCAAAATAACTAACATGAACATTTTAGGGGTGAACTCGCAAAATAACTAAAATGAACATTATAATGTCATAGGTACAAACTTGCAAAAAGACTAGCATAAACATTATAATGTCATAGGTATGAACTTGCACTTATAGGCTAACTCAACATATATGTATTTTTTAACATAGGCCATATTAACAACATACATGAGAATTAGCAATATGAACTAATCCATATACATATGTTAATTTGCAACATAGGCAAATCAACATACGTATATGTGAGTTAGCAACATAGGCTAATCAACATACACATGTGTTAATTAGTAACATAGATTTAAACATACTTGCAAATTAATCCAAACATATGATAAGTGTGAACATGGCATAAGTTTTGCATAAACATGAACATATAGATTTGACAATTGGTCACATAACTTCACTACTTAAACTTGCATAATAAACTACACAATTCTCATAAGATGTTACAATCCAAGTCCATGCTTATACAAATAATCTAATCCAATAATCCCAAATTTAACATGATAATAGAATCAAGTCACTGGCATAGATTAATATTATAAAACATAATAAACATCATACTTGATAATTCTCAATTCGACATGATAATAGAATCAAATCACAAACGTATATTAATAACATAACGAGAATCGTACTATTATCATTTCATTGCAACACATGATATTCATATTAATTCGCATTCTAAAAATGTAGCTAAACTTACAATCGTAGACGGTCTTGTTTTTTGAGTTCTGAAATTCTGAATTTGCAAAGCTTTCCTTTGGGAAGACGTTGCTTTGATTCTAATTTGTTGTTGCTTTTTAATCTTTTAGTTTGTATTCGCTATGTTGTTCGTCTCTTTCAAGTGGAGGCTCCCTCTAGTTCTCAGCAGACAGCATGGTGGCTCCAATTCTTATTTTTTTTTGTGAATTTTTAGTTTGAGACCTAGGGTCTTTTTATAGAGTTGCAAGTTAATTTGAACCGTCGATGAAGCTAGGGTTAACCAGAGCCGTCCGTTGTAAAGAGAAGCCAATTATGTTCACCATTTCTTTCTTATTGTACATTTACTATTATTTTTCAATCCATATAAATACGTACGCATTAGATACATCTCCCCTTTACACATTTATTATTATTTTTGTATGCACATTAGATACATATTCTTGTGTGCACATTAGATACATCTCCCCTTTACACATTTATTATTATTCTTGTATGCACATTAGATACATCTCCCCTTTACACATTTATTATTATTCTTGTATTCACATTAGATACATCTCCCCTTTACACATTTATTTTTGTATTAGCAACTTTAGTGTTAACAGAAATACGGGGTGTTACACATGGTCTGTGGACGACGTGTGTTGGGAGTTTCTAAACTCCGTCTGCATCCTAGTATAATTTTATTTAATTAATTTGGATTCAGAAATCTTACTTTGCTTTTTATTTCTTCTAAAATTGTAGAATTCTCCAAAAATCCTCTGATCAGTTCCGGAAAGTAGATCATGAATTTACGGTCCTAGCGATCCCTGTTTCATCGAATTTCATCAAAATATGAGAAAGATATGATTTTTTTAGTGTTAACGACATTATTTAAATTAGTTAATAAATTAATAAATCAAAATTCAAGATACCTTCTTCCTATTTTCTATTAAGCCATTGATTCTCTTGATTGCTCAAAACTAGGTTTTAATTTTGCGAGCAACACAAACCCTTCTGCAACGATCTGACTCCACCACGCTCTCCACCTACGAGAGAGCTTCCGGCACCTACCTCCTTTGTCAAACTCGATCATGACTAGAGGATGCAAATTTGATGGCGAGCTGCAGTTTTTAGAGAGAGGGTTCGAGCATAATACACAATTCCAAGCGATTTCCACCATGTGGATTTGAAGCTTATTCGATCCTCTTCAATAATCCCCTAAGAAGTTGATGATTACAATAAGTGGATATGGCGTGAATTGGAGGAGAAGCTTTGAAGCTTTTTGCCATTCGTTTTAGGAAGAAGGTGGCTACAGTATATTGGAGTTAGGGTTTAGACCGTGTACGCATATTTATACTGTATACCATTCTATTTTATTTTATTTAATTCTATTTAATTTCAATTTAATTCCTATATCGCTCTTAACTCCAAATCAAACCCAACGAGTGATGCCCCCAACTAAATACCCCCATTCCGAAGACAATGGGATGTGTCTTGTAAGCCAATTCAATTATTTCAATAGGTTTTTCTTTAAATTTTAATATAAAAAATTAATTATTTAATTCGATCGTACATTTTAATTTACCGGGCCCACATACTGACTCCAAAAATTCCCAAAAAATAAATCTAGCTATGTTTTGACGATAAGGTCCTAACAAAATTAATTTCATCGAATTTGGAGACCATCTGAAAAATGGCCATTTTCAGGTCGATCCAAATTGACTGAAATTGGCAAAACACATTTTCATTTGCCACGCTCACATATTAATTCCAAAAATTATGAAAATTGGAATACTGCAACAATTTGACATTCTAGATCCAACCAGGGTGGTTTCATCGAAAACGGAGGTTGTTTGCAAAATGGCTATATATACGTGCTATATATATTATATTAAATTCCATAGATACTATTCTGAATATTCAACTGGCCATAACTTTTGATTTCCGCTATGAAATTTCAATTTTTCGGATTTGTTGGAAAGATATTTCTAAACAGATTTAAAAAATTTTGGTTTCACTAAAATTCGATTTATTTTGCATCCTGTACATTCAATCAAAGTTCAAATTCAAAATTTCAAACTGCCGCACTATTTCTAGCTGCTTTTAAAATTAAAATAAATATATTTGTTCAAACTTCACTTTAAATAAAAATTTTTATCGTTATTATTTAAAATAAATTATTTCAACTTTTCAAAATTCAATAAAATAGCCAAAATAAAAATTTTAAATTGGCTCTGATTTTCCGGGTTGTTACAGTTTATTATTAATTTGAATAATTTTGGAATTTAATAAAATTATAATAATAATATTACATAAAACTTAAAAATATCCATTTTGCAAACAAGCTCCATTTTCGATGAACTAGTTTTATCAAATACAGAATGTTTTAAAATTTCAAGTCAATTAGAATTAATATGTAAGCGTGGTAAATATAAACGCCTATTAAAATTCTGGTAAAATTCAATAAGCAAGAATTAAGGTCAGTTTTCAAACTGTCTACAAATTCGACGAAAGTAGGTTCATTAAAGCCGTATTTGTAAAACATAGCAAGATTTCAAATTTCGTAATTTTTGGATTTAGTATGTGGTTGTGGTAAATTAAAACGTACGTTGAAATTTAGTATTTAACATTATATTGACATATATTTTAATTTTAAGAAAAACTATCTGAAACTATCAAATTAGCTTCCGAAATATATGCCATTGTGTTTGGAATGGGGGTATTTTGTTAGGAATGCCAGTCGTTGGAGTTTGCTTGGAGTTCGGAGCATTAAACTTCACAGAGAAATAATGTAAGGTTACATATTATTATTTAACATATATATATATATCCTTATTTTCACAGACCCTACCCCTAACCAAGAGCAGCCACCACCAATTACTAATAAATAGCCATTACCATCCGAAATTTAATCCCTAATCTCTCTCAATATACACCAACTAATTTATGATTCCAAAGCGAAAATTGAAGAGAATCACGTGCTCTTCAATCCTATGCGGCTATGATCTAATTTGGTGTGGTGGACAGCTCGAATTTTGAGCTTGAAGACGCTGCATTCAAGGGCATTTTCAATTGCCAAGGGGAGTTCGAACCTGGAGATACTCATGGCGATGGAAGAGCAGCAGAAGGGCGAAGACGTGGCGTGTTCAAATGAGGATCCGGCTGCCATGACGTGTGTGCACAGGTGGAGAACGTGGTGTGAGGATGGGTTACGAAGGCCTGGGGTCATAACATAGGGAAAGAAGGTTGATTGACTTAATTAGTTAATTATTTGTTTTTAGATAATTTATTAACGTAATATACATATAAACTATCGTAACTTGTTCATACAAAATCATAATCAGACAAAACTAGATCCGTTGGAACCGTAACGACAAACACTATGTTATGGAACTGATTAAAACAAGATTGGAGCTATCAAGAATTTTTGATTAAATTAAATGCATTATTTAATTTAATTAAAACAATCGTTTTATAACGATTTCGAACCAATCAATGTGAGAACTCTCTCACTTAATTGTTTTTATTAAATTATTATATTTATATTAAAATATGTATTGATTGCCTGTGATTGCAATGTTTGTTTGGTGGTTGATGGATGATTTTGCAGTTTTTATTGTTACTATTATTAAAATGTCAATATAAGTTTGACGCTGGTAACATAAATATTATAATTATTGGTTGATGGATGATAGTTGTTGTGGATGTATTTATTTTGTTGACACAAAACTTTACACCATGAATATAAGATTTGAAAATATTATTATTTTAATTTTGTAATAATATGGAATATTCAATTTTGATTTAAAATTGAACTGGAGGTTGAATCATTTTATTAAAACGATTTTATAAACTTTTTCAGAATATGTTTAAACAGAATGGATGAATTTTATTATAAATAATATAACGACTTGAATAGGATGAGCCATGTAGCGACCGTCCACGAATTTTGACCATTGACTTAAAATGGACATATCGAGAGATCCAACCGTCGGGTTTCCTTAAAACTGAAGTGTTGGGTTCGAAATGAAAAGAACTATCAAATAAAAAGAAAAGTTTTGAAATGGTCACTATAAATGCAGTTTGATGACCGTAATTGGAAACCGACTATAAAGGCCATATAAAAATCATTAAAAATATGGAAAAATTGTATTAAATCATAATAGTTGATTTGAAAGAGTTATGAACCAAATATACTTGGTTATTGGTATTTGTTGTTGATTGATTGATTGTTTGGATTGTGCTCGACCAATTTATGTGCAGGTATGCTTCTATATTTGTATGTTTGGTTCATTTAAATTTAATGAATGGTTTTTTAAATGAGATTTTCTTAAGTTAAAGGAAATGCTTTTTCCCGATTTTGGATGGGAATGCTTTATAAAAATGTTTTATAAAATAGAAAGGATTTCAAGGACTAAACCCGATGTTTTTGAAATGATTTGAAAATGGATTATGTGTTTGACATTGTATTTCATAACATAACCGAGTAGTTGTTGTAGATGATATATCTGTTTAGTGCAGAGAATTTATTCTCTTAGCTTAAGACCCGTCTTTGAAACTTACGTGCTCAAAGGTTATATTATTAACAAAAACTGATCATACATGCGAATTGAAAACGTGAAGTACTGTGTTTTGAAAGTGCTTGCGATTATTATTATTTCGAAGTGGTTTTTCCTTGCTTCAGGATATAAAATGATTTAGTATATGGCTAAATATTCGGGTAACCCTGAGGACTAAAAGTATGGGTTAGTGGTCGGTGTAGCCTGCTAAATATTCGGGTAATTCTGTATATTCAGTTGAAGTTCGAATCGCCAAATTGCGAACTGCCGCGACGTTTTCAGGTTCGTTTTAATTATAATTATAAATTATAAGTTCGAACGTTGTACTTTAAGTTATCGATATCGCCAAATCGATATATAAATCATTAAATAAATTAATTATTCGACAGCTAACAAAACGCGCCATTACAGACTTTCCCCCTTAAAATAATTTCATCCTCGAAATTGCTAAGTTAGAAAAATGCTACTAACTCTACTAACTAGATTTAAAAATCTTTTTTTTGTTTACCTCTAAATTTCAGTTTCGACTGGACCCATTTAATTTTAATTAATTTATTAATTCGTTTCCGACCAACTAAAATTTTCAAAAATTCTGAAAATTTTCTAACACCTTAAATTTTCGAAAAATTTCGCCATAACCTCCTTTGTACGGCTCAATACGTCAAACCACAACTCGCCTCTCTAGGCCTCCTCCAATCCAAAAGGAAATCAAAATAGCCAAGTGGCTTGCCAATTCGTCTCATAAAATCCAAACTCATATATGATATAAACTTGTACCTTTTTGTCGGGCATTTAACTCTACCCCTTTCATCTGCTACCACTTCAACATATACCAATGTTATCCATTCCAATTGATCTCTAATCAGTTCATATCCTCAAATCCAAATCGAATTTCATTCGAACTCTAATATCAAATTCCAAATTATTGACTTATCAATTTGGTTCCATTCTAGATTATCTCTAATCCAATTAAATTTTATTTAACTCGGTTCAAGTTAAATTTCAATTTATTTTTACCATCTCATTTTATTTAACTTCATTAGTTAAATTTTAATTCCAGAACTTAAGTTCCTGGGTTTCTTTCAAATCAATTTGAAATCATAATGCCAATTCAAAACCTTTGAATTTCTAAACAACTTGTTTTCTCAAAACAATTCAAAAACAAAACCTTTGGTAGTAATCCGTCACTTAGGACTCGAAACTGAACACTGATGATGTCTAGATTCATCATCAGAATCTATTTTCCAGCTATCGAAGTGAGTTCAATACTATAGTATTTTCAATTTGAAAAACATTTTCAAAATCTCCCAGGAACTTAAAATTTCCTTATTTTAATTCCAAATATGATTTAAATTCAGATTTAATTCATCTTATTTCATATATTTCCTTATATGAATTCTGATTAGTTATTTATAATCATTTCACCCTTTTTTTTCTTATTCGATTATAATAACAACCAACACAATCAATATACTATAATAATTTCAAGATATATATTTCTTCTATAAACAAATATATTTTGGGAAAAATTATTTCATTTACTCTCTTTCAAAACATACCATGTCAGTTCATCGTATTCAAGTGTTTATAAAACTCCTAATGATACAGTGGATCAAACTGATCGTCCAGAATTCATAAGCCACTCAACCAATAAATCTCCACAATATAAAACCATTTTATATTGAATAACAATTACGCGCTCATATATATACACTCAAACTCAATCTAGGATATTACTAATCCCATCTCTATCGAGTTATGCCACAGAGCCAAGGTAATTACTTAACTTAAGCTCTAATACCAACTGTAACGGCTGGAAATTTTCGACTCCTCGAGAGTCGAAAATTCCGATACGTTAGTGAAAGAAAGTAGAGGGTGAGGAAGAAAAGATAGAACTAATAGAATAGAAGAAGAAGAAGAACTTACATCATCAGAGTAAACACGAATCTCACAGCGGAACGAATAAGATATAACATAACTTTGAAATACAAATCAATATTCGTATATACATACCATTTCAAAGTACAACACTTAACAACACAGCAGAATAATAATAGCTATAATCCTGAAGCCTCCTGCTCCAAGCTCTCCAAGTGTATCTGTAAAATCCCGACTACTTGACTACCCGTATAAATTTAGGCACCCAAGAGTTTAGGGAAAACAAACAAAACAAACTCCGGGTCAGTCATGGGACTGGTGTGAATAAAACTCCAACACTTGGTTAAATAAAGGATATCTTTCTGATATTATAATAATGTCTAAATACAAATAGATATCAATCTAGCAGAACGCTTGCATCTCACGTTCCACATACATAGTATACAAATAAAACCGTGAGCGCTTATTGGAGATTGGATTCCAACAGACAAGGTATGGGAGCACCTTCCGATCAGTGTACTCTAGAGGAGATACACTAGGGTTCAACAAGAACGTCTTGCAACCCGGCCACACATGACCGTCCACTCATTTAGCTTGAGTGTAACGAATATATTATCACCGATGATTGGGATCAACAACCATCCTTCCCGATAAGGGACAGCATTGAAATAGATTATAAAGAAGTACAATTGAATATTCTCTAGATGGTGATAATACACCCTGCTTGGGTATGGCCCAACTAGCCATGCTGCCTAGCCCAACTTCTGTTATTTCCCGGTTGTGAGGTTTTGAGGTCACGTTTATTACTTTGACAGATTATTTCTTCAATTACTTTGAATGCCACATCGTCATACCCGCCAAATCATTATCGATTTCTCAAGGCATCACAGGTATAAAAGCTAAGAGAAACGAATTTCTCCGCCACCAACGTAATACGATTAAAGAGATCAACATATATGATTCATTAAGAATACTTTATCAGACACTCGTCCATATACGTTGTCCTGGGACTGAACAAACCGAAGGCAATATTAAGTGAATCCATCCTACCTAGGCTTTTCACAATAGCCCTTGCACTTCACGCCGTCTTCAATTATCTTCAGCGTACTTGATTCGCAACGCTTATGCTAATACGGAGTGGTTCTTCGGATAATAATCCAACCGGTCTCTCCATATTTACAACGTACATATGGTCAAAACTTTGATAGTCTGTGATTCAACTATCAAATGAAAACATGTCGGTGTACAAACAACGATCTTATTTCCAAATGGAAATTCGATCGATCAATCATCGTATGTTCATATTTCCTTATTTCATATATTTAGAAAATATATGTTATTAATCATTGGAAAACATTTCCATAGCTTATTTTCACATCACTATTATTTCGCAACTATCAGTCCCTAACGGTAACTGGTATGAGAACAATTCTCTAAGTATCAATCCGGAAGGTCGAAACCAACATCAGATCGTCACTTAGAAAATCGTTCAACTTACCCTCTCCAGTCAGTTTCTGAATTTGCTTAACTCTATTTCTTAAATTCTTATCATGAAAACATTTCATTTTCTATGTTTAGAAAACATATCTGACTATATTTGGAAAATGTTTCCAAAACTCATTTTCGGATTTCCAATGAACGTTGTATAAAACATCGTTTCGCTTAATCCATTTATCGCTTATTCCTTAACTTTATTCCTAATCAACCTTTTAGATCGAACCACAACTATTCCTTTGTCAATTCTGAAGTCAATCAAGTTGGGGTATAATTACCTCGCAGACCTTAATTGAACAACGTCCTTTACTGTGAAATAGATGAAGTTCATCACTCACTTTTTACAATCATCTGTTTACGCAAATTCTCGGATTCAGGTTACGAATCCACTTCTTATATGACAACATTTGATTATAACTATAACGTTATAATTCCTACCCCTAAAATATCTAACCTAAATTATAAATTTATTTCCTAACTCGAATAATTTAACAGACACCTAATTTATAAATCAATAACTAAATCTAGATTTAAACCCTGGAAAGTAAATAGTACTTTCCTGAATTCGCTATAATCGAATTCGACGTATAACTCTCTTTCAAGAAATCTCTATTCGATTAACTCTCCCTTTTTAATAACTTATATTCGATAAACTCTATTTCGATTAGCTTCTATCGAATAATTAATATTCGAATAACTCTTCTTGGTTGGCTCTATTTCATTAACTCTTATCGAATAACAAATATTCGATTTTCTTAAATGTGTCAATTCTTATCGAATAACTAACATCCGATTAACTTAAATGGATTTACTCTTATCGAATAACTTTTTCGATTAACTTAACTCGATTTTCTTAACTCGATTATCTCAACTTGATTACTTAACTCGATTACTTAACTCGATAAATCTTAACTCGATAACTTAACTTAACCCAAATCGATTAACTCAACTCTAATCGATTAACTTAATTTGATTTACTCCTTCGAATAACTAATTCGAATAACTTAATTGATTAACTCCTTCGAATAACTAATTCGAATAACTTACCTTCGAATAACTGCTATTCGATTTACTCTAACTCGATTATCTCAACTTGATTACTTAACTCGATTACTTAACTCGATAAATCTTAACTCGATAACTTAACTTAACCCAAATCGATTAACTCAACTCTAATCGATTAACTTAATTTGATTTACTCCTTCGAATAACTAATTCGAATAACTTAATTGATTAACTCCTTCGAATAACTAATTCGAATAACTTACCTTCGAATAACTGCTATTCGATTTACTCTAACTCGATTATCTCAACTTGATTACTTAACACGATTACTTAACTCGATAAATCTTAACTCGATAACTTAACTTAACCCAAATCGATTAACTCAACTCTAATCGATTAACTTAATTTGATTTACTCCTTCAAATAACTAATTCGAATAACTTAATTGATTAACTCCTTCGAATAACTAATTCGAATAACTTACCTTTGAATAACTGCTATTCGATTTACTCTAACTCGATTATCTCAACTTGATTACTTAACTCGATTACTTAACTCGATAAATCTTAACTCGATAACTTAACTTAACCCAAATCGATTAACTCAACTCTAATCGATTAACTTAATTTGATTTACTCCTTCGAATAACTAATTCGAATAACTTAATTGATTAACTCCTTCGAATAACTAATTCGAATAACTTACCTTCGAATAACTAATATTCGATTTACTCTAACTCGATTAATCTAATTCTAATCGATTTACTCCATTTCGATTCAACTTAATTCAAATCGATTAACTTAACTCAAATTGATTTGCTCCTTTCGAATAACTAAATTCGATTTAACTCTTCTCGAATAACTAAATTCGATTAACTCAAATTGAATAACTAATATTCAATTAACTCTTACGTGTTTAACTCTATTCGAATAACTAATTCGAATCACTCTAATGTGTTTAACTCTATTCAAATATCTAATTCGATTTATTTTCCGAACAAGTGTTCCTTTATTTATTCCCTAAATAAATATTCCTTTATTCCATTTATTTATAATCTAAATAAATGTTCCTATTTTATTTCATTTATTTTCTAAATAAATGTTTCCTTTTTCATTTATTTATTTTCTAATTAAATAAATGTTTTCCTTTAATAAAATCCTATCGATTTTATAAATAAGATTCATTTTCAATATAAACATTGAAAATCCCCTTATCAACATTTCAGTATGTTATGGTATTCAATCATAACAAATCACGATGTTCAATATCGTCCAAGCACATATAATCGCCCACAGATTTTATATCACATCATATAACAATATATGGAAAAAAAAATAACTGTTGAGGAATCCAGTCGGATTCCTCCAACCTGTCTCCCTGCATCACAGATGTTAGACAATATAGATAACATCACTTTCAGTTCCATATGATATATTCCGTTAAACAGAATCAATATAGAAATTTAACTAACTGACTAGCAGTTCAATCAAACAATCAACACACAGTCAAACAGACAATTTTAACAGTTCTAACAATACAACATGAAATTATAAACTGTTCAGAGTTAGTGAGATTTACTCACATTTGCGCGTTAGCCGTTAAATAACGGTTTGCGTTATTTGATTCAGTCGAACAATTTATTTCGCCATAAATTGTAACGTGCTCCAATCGACTCTCGGTCAATCCCATTGTGTAGTGTCCGTCCATACGGTCCCAACGTGACTGACGGTTCGTGATTCTGATTACGTATGATCAAGATATGATCATTACAAGTTAATACATTTTATATAAAATAAAACTTGATTTTATAAAAAAGGAATTGGGCTTTAACTTAACTTCCCGGCCCACCTTCACCCCTTAACACCCAGACCCGCTCATCACTCCTTTTCTTCCCCGATGACTAACAGATCCCGTCCTCACAAACAACACAGTCAAACCCACATTTTGACCACCAACTGCTCCTCCTCCGGCCATCAACTTCAAGCGCCGCCACCTCCAGAGAACTTGCCACCCAAATCCGCACCCCTCCATCACCTTCATCTGTAGCTCGCGCCACTTCGACCTCCTCTCGTCGAGGACCATCGACGCAACAAAAAGGACCGAGCTTCCCCAAATTATCACCAACACTTGCGCCACCTCCTCACAAATACTCCAGCGCCATCATCTCAGCCTCACGCTGCACAGATCGACTGAAAGTCGGAACCCTAAGTCCACGGTTCAACACTACAGCGACCCAAAAGTAGCGTCGCACTCCCCACAAAGCATACCAGATCCAAGAGGAAGTTGATGAGAGTGTAAATATATTTACCATATGATTTATAGGATTTTTCTTGCATTTGATTTTGATTTATGAAGTTGAATATATTTTAGTGGAAGGAAGAATATCACTGGCGACTTGAATTTTGTTCATATAAGGGAGGGTTGTTAAGAGTTGTGGTTGAAAACAGTGTGTGCGTGGCCGGTTTTGGGCTTAGGAATAGGATAGGATATTTTCTTATATTTCTTTTATTTATTTTATATTTGTTTTCGCCTTTCTAAAAATCCGTGTGATCACACGATGTTCAAAAATCACCAAACTGGACATGTAGCTAGAGTTCGACATTACGGTCCCAACGAAACTGGTTTCGTCGAATTTCGACTTCGTATGCTCACACAGCGTATTTTTAACTGTCAAAATACTGACCATTTCTCACTCTAAAAATCCGTACGACCACACAGTGACTCTAAAAATCACGAAACTGGAAATCTAACAACTATTTGATATTGTGGATCCAACAAAACTGGTTTCGTCGAATTCCGACTTCGTTTGCAAAAGTGGCTATTTTTAATGCTCTAAATACCCTATTTAAATATATAAATATATTTAAATAAAATTAAATAAAATATTTATAAATAAATATTATCATATATATTCACAGTGGAATACCATACGACTCCAATGGGATTTACAACTCGATATTTCAAATATGGGTCAACCCGATATTCGATTTATATTGAAATTCCTTTTTAAAATATAAATAATTCCATTATAAATTATAAAGGAATTCTACAGCGACTTTTCTAGAATTTGATTTGGACATATCTCAAAATCTACACGACGAAATCCTGATTTTTCTCTTCCACTAGAAAGATATACTCCACCAGCTCCACACGTTTCTTGTTTCACAGAAATCCGGCTTAAGATGAATTCTATATATTCAGTTGAAGTTCGAATCGCCAAATTGCGAACTGCCGCGACGTTTTCAGGTTCGTTTTAATTATAATTATAAATTATAAGTTCGAACGTTGTACTTTAAGTTATCGTTATCGCCAAATCGATATATAAATCATTAAATAAATTAATTATTCGACAGCTAACAAAACGCGCCATTACAGCTGCGAGGCTTTAAGGTAGAGCGAGGAGCCGTACTAGGGACGGTGCCGGTTTTAACTAACCTGCCGCTATGCTGTCGAAATTTTCAATAATATTCATGTGCTAGAATTATTTTCATGTGTTGAAACCATATTCATGTGTTGAAACTATATTCATGTGTTGAATAGAAATTCATGTGTTGAATAAATAATTTGAAAGATAAAAAAACATTTTATCACATATATAAACTATATGAATTGTTTATGTTTTAAAATAAATGTTTTACAATAAAAGTCACATTTTTATTATATATATAAACTATAGAAAACATTCATGTGTTGAAACCATATTCATGTGTTGAATAGAAATTCATGTGTTGAATAAATTCTTTGAAAGATAAAAATAGCATTTTTACCTTATGTATGAACTATAAAAAATAATCGTATTTTGAAATAAATTGTTTTACAATAAAAAATCACATTTTTATTATATATATGAATTGTTAAAAAAATATTGATGTGTGGAAATAAATATCTGTTGGATAAAAATATCATTTTTATCAAATATATGAAGTGAATAGGCTTTTGAAATCGAAGAATGAATCATATATATATATATAATTAAAATAAATCGAATAACGAAGCTGCAGTTTGTGTTTTGAAACCGTGATTTCAAACGATTATTGCGGGAGATCCGACCATCCGATTTTCCCGAAACCGAAACCGTTGGGTTCGCTATGGAAATATCTTTCCAACGACACCCACTTTGTAAAGATCCAACGGTTGGATTGCCTGGAATGTTTAATTCAAATCTGAAGAAAAATAGCGCTAGAATCGATTATATTTTTTTATACATAAATATAATTAAAATAAATCGAACAACGACGCTGCAGTTCGTATTTTGAAATCGTAACTTCAAACGATTGTACGGGGAGATCCGACCGTCGGATTTTCCCAAAACTTAAACTGTTGGATTCGTTTTGAAAAGATCTTTCTAATGATATAAAATTTGTGAAGATCCAACGGTTAGGTTTTCAGATATGTGTAAATCAAATCTGAAGAAAAACAGCGTCACGGCCGCGTTATGGCCTGAAGCGTCGTTTGAATGAATTGGCTATTTTTAAATAAATAAAAATAGCGATAAACCGTGATAAAATATTATAAATGATATGGAATAGAAATAAACTGAATTTGCTCGGTTTATTTAATATTTGATGGTTAAATGTGTTTGGAGTGAAAATTACATTAAAAAACAGAACTACTGATGTCGAATAATTTAACCACTGAAATGAATTGATTTGAAATTTTAAATATACGTGAATTATTTGAAAAGGCCGAGTTAATTCTCATTTCTAATAATTGATCGACAATTGGAAGTCGAAGATATGAAGACGGTGCAAGACCTATGATCTTCACGTCGAATGGAGGGGTGCTACTGATGCTCATGATAGGAGTAGCTACCTTGAAGGGGCTGAAGTGGTAGCCGTCCGGACGTACTTGTTGATTGCACGGATGTGCGAGGCATAAGGTGCCTCCGGTTTTGTTCAGACCCAGAACGAACTTGTAAATGGACTGTTTGTCTAACATTGGATTTTGTTCTGTGCTGATTGATATCTATTAAATATATATCTGTTTGGCGGCGGGGAATTTATTCTCTTGCTTAACGCCCTTCTCGGAGACGTACGAGCTTAGGGGTTATATATCGATAGAAATCAGTCGCATGGAGTGAATTGCCTGTGTGGCATGCCTAAGTGGCAGATGATGAAGGCTTTTGTTGAAAAGCAAAGTCTTGTGGTTGATGATCAAAGCACAGCCTGTGTGGCATAGCTTTGTGTATAATGTTAACTCGCGAGCCTCACACCCCGGTATGGACCAGAAACGGGAGAGGACTGCAGGGAGGACATGCGTTTCCTTCTAGCTAGGAGTGGTGTCAGTGTTTTTACATGGCCTGACATTTTACTTATGTGGATGATGGATAGCGAGGCGCCTCGGTTATATCGGTCGATCCGGGACCGATGGAGTCATTACGCTCATTTACGCCCTATAGGGCGGGGAAATGCATTGTTCAGGCATTTTAATCCACATCGGTGGACCGGCCCTAATGATCCAAGGGTCACTCGAGCTCTGATCCTGAGACATGGGCTAGATGGTCTCGAAGCGGTAAGGACGATCCCTTGCCTTAGTTCATGATGGAAATCCAATTTCCAAATACGACATCGTGCGGTTTTGAATGTATAACTATATATGGCGACATAGTGGTATGGGGGCATTAATGCCATCTATGATTGATACTTATGTTTTGAAATTGTTTTTGAAACATATAAACACTAGTAATAATATCAAATGCTTTTGTTTTATTCATATCAAGCATATTTTGGCCAAGGTAAAACTCTATCCTTTGGTTTGCGTTGCATTGTGTGATGGGAACTGAGTCTTATAATGGCTTCATTTTTATAAAACGCATTGCGATGTTTTAAAAGATTTACTTGTTTTAAAGCACTAGCAATTTAATGGAGTAAACCCGTTCTGCAAAAGTGGCGTGGTCCTGTTATTGGCCAAATTGTAAAATAAGTTAAAATAGATTTCTCATACCAGTCCCATGACTGACTTGTAGTTTATTTCACTTGCAAACTCGGGTGCCCCTATTTCTACACAGGCAGCCTTGTATTCAGGTTTTAGCAGGCTCTTTCTGGATAGCAGGAGCTGAAGATGGATTCTATCATTTATCTCTTTTATGATATTCAGCTCCTGTTGTACATATAATGTTTAGATTTCCATTGTAGACATTTTGTGTAAAGCTGAACTGTATTTTGTACCTAGTATGATCCTGTATATTATGTAACTCTGAGGTTTATGTTTATCCAGTGTAACATATTGTACATTATCTGGTGTAGTTATTTATTTATGTTCTGCTGTTATCTGTTTATGTGTTATATTCCACAAATTACCCTTGTACCGTCATACGGGGTTTGGGGTCATCACATCGATCGCATGGTATGGGCTATCAATATGGCATGCCAAGATGCAATTGATCGAGGCTTTTGTTGAAAAGCAGAGCCTTGTGGATGATGATCAAAGCATAGCCCATCTAGGCATAGCTTTGTGTGTTTCGTTACCTCACGAGCCTCACACCCCGGTATGAGTCAAAAACGGAGCAAGGGAACGCAGGGAGGGCACACGTTTCTTTCTAGCTAGAAGTGGTGTTTGGGTTTAACACGGCCCGACATTTTACTTATGTGGTTGATGGATTTTGAGGCTCCTCGGATTTTATTGGCCGCAATGGCTAATTTATAGGTCCAATAAGATCGGGAAGCGTGTGTTCAGGCATGACTAATCGAACCCATTGCACTATTGGGGGATCGGCCATGCAGGATCCAAGGGTTGCCCATAGGTGTGATCTTGAGACATCGCTAGAGTGTCTCGAATCGGTCAGGAGATCGTTCCTAGCCTTGACTCTTGATGGAAACCCAATTTCCAATACGACATCCTGCGGTTTTGACTGTATACCTATGTATGGCGACATATTAGGATGGGGTACTATGCCGTCTATGATTAATACATTATGATTGAAAGTTTTTTAAAACATATATACACTAATAATTATATCAAATCCATTTTTATCGTATCATGCATTTTTGACCATTATAAGGTAAAACTCTATCCTCCGGCTTGTGTTGCATTGTGTGATGGGACCTGAGTCTTATAATGGTTTCATTTTTCTAAAAAGCATTGCGTTGCTTTAGCAATTTACTTTATTTATGCACTGACAATCCAATGGACTAAACCCGTTCCGCAATAGCGGCGTGGTCTTGTGATTAGCCTCTTTATTAGTTAAGTTAAGTTAAATAAAGATTTCTCACACCAGTCCCATGACTGACCCGTAGTTTGTTTCACTTTGCAAACTCGGGTGCCCTCTTTTCCACACGGGCAGTCGAGTAGCTTATTTTGCAGATATTAAGCAGTATTCTGGATCGAAGCTTAAAGCTGTGTCCAGAGCATTGATAGTCTTCCGTTGTGATTAATTTAATTATTCCGCTGCATTGTATTAATTATGTTGTAATTAAATATTCCGATGTATTATTTATCAATGTACTCTAATATTATGTACTATGATGTAACATTATTTTAATGTTTATAAAGTCTGTTGTTATCTGTTTTGATGTGTTGTATTCCTAAAGTTAACGTATACGGGTTTTGAGCGGTCTTGGTCGATTTAGTGATTGATCGGGTCGGCCGAAATCTGGGTCATTACAATACCGATCATTGTTATATGGTACGTTAAATACCATAAGGAATACTGGAATGTTAAAAAGGAAATTTTCAATGTTATATTGAAAAAGAAATATTTATAAAATCAAAAGATGTTATAAAAAGAAACATTTTTAAATATGATATTATAAAAAGAAATATTTATTTAGGGAAATAAATATTATAAAATACAAAGAGGAAATATTTGCTAAAACAAATAAAAAAAGAAGTATTTGTAAAACATTCACAAATAGATTTTAAATAAAAATATTTATTTAGAGAATAAATAGAATCATAAAAAAATATTTATTTAGGAAAATAAATAGAATTATAAAGAAAATATTTATTTCGAAAATAAATAGACTATAAAAAGGAAATACTTGAAAAATGAATAGATTGTATAAAAATAGAATTTTACACTAGGAAGGTTTAGACCCGTGCTTCGCACACATGTATAACAGAATATGAATTCAAAGTGAACATTTAAGAGAAATATATTTTAACAGATAAAGTAAGAAGATAAATTTATAAATAAGGTTTTATAAATTAAATAAAATGTTTATCATTGGATAAATAGAATATATAAGTCAGGACATATATAGAGAAGTAGGAATCGATTTCAACACCGATAATTGAAATTGAATATGGACGTAGAGTTAATCAAAGGAGTTAATCAAAATGTGTTAATCAAAATGAAAGAGAAATAATCGAATATTAGTTATTCGAATAGAGTAATTGATTAGAATTAATCAATTAGAATTAATCGATTAGAGTTAGAGTTAGTGGATTAGAGTTAACCAGTTAGAGTTAATTAGATAGAGTTAACCAGTAAGAGTTAACCAAATAGAGTTAATTGAACATAGATAATCGAATTAAGATTAATTGAATATTAGTTATTCAATTAGAGTTAATCGAATATAGTTATTTGAGACAGAGTTAGTCAAACATAGTTATTCAGGATGAGTTGCCATTTCGTACAACTACTAGCGTAATTCGCAGGGCTGCAGATAGCCTACGGCGGTCGGATGTTTCCTGAGGGACTCAGGCGTAACCATTGTGATCGCTGCAATCAAGATTCAAGGGAATGGAGTTAAATCGAATATTAGCCATTCGAAATAAAGTTAAAACAGACATAGTTATTCGATTATAAGTTAATCGAATATTAATTATTCGATAGGAGTTAAATAAGTTGAGTTAAATAAGTTGAGTTAATCAAGTTGAGTTAATCGAGTTGAGTTAGTCAAGATGAGTTAATCAAACCGAGTTATCCAAACGAGTTAATCCAAAGGAGTTATTCGAAATAGTTTATTCGAATAGAATTAAGGGAGTTAATCGAACATAGTTTATTCGAAAGGAGATTAATCGAATGTAAATCATTCGAACAGAGTTAATCGAATGTAAATCATTCGAAGATAGATTATCAAATATAGTTATTCGAAGAAAGAGTTATCGAATATAGTTTATTCGAAAAGGAGTTATCGAATAGAGATTTTTCGAAAGAGAGTTATATGTTGGAATTCGATTATATCGAATTCAAGAAAGTACATTTTCCATTTTTAATTAAGATTTAATGATTTCTTCATAAATTGTCTAATTAGTTATTCAATTAAATTAAGGAATAAAAGTTATATGTTTAAAGTTAGATATTTAAGAAGAAGGGATTATGACGCTATAGTTATAATCAAAGTTTAAAAATAAAGAAGTGGATTCATAGATAGAATCCAAGTTACGTAAGGAAGTCGGTTAAAAGTTTTAAAAGGGTGAACTTCGTCTATTTCGAGGTTAAAAATGTTGTTCAGTTAAGGTCATAGAGGTAATTATACCCCAACTTGACTGACTTCGTCTTTAACTAAGGAATGGGTAAGGTTCGATAGTGAAGGTTGGTTAAGTAAATTTAGTTAATGAGTGTAATGGTTTGGATTGGCTTAGTGATGTTTTATTTAAACATCTGTTTAAATCAAATAAAGGAGTTTTGGAAATGTTTTCCAAATAAGAATCAGAAATGTTTTCTAATATAGAAAATAAGGAACGGAGCAAATATGGAAATGTTTTCCAATGATCAATAAAGTATATTTTCTAAATCTAGAAATAAGAGTTTACAAAGATATAGAAATGGGAAATGAATAAATTAATGTTAAATTAAATTAAAAGAGATAAATGTTGATTGATGATTGATCGATCGAATTTCTCTCTGAAAATAAGATCGTGGGTTGTACACCTATTTTTCTATGATAGTTAAATCACTGACTATTGAAGTTTTTTGCCATTTTTCCATTGTCAATATGGAGAGACCAGGATCAGGTTCATTATCTGAAAACCACTATGTATGGGCGTTAGCATTGCGATCAAATATAATGAAGATAATTGAAGACGGAGTGATGAAAGGGCTATCCTGTTTACAGAATAGTGCCTTCGGTTTGTCTTGTCCCAGGACAACGTGAATGGACGAATGTCTAACAGAGTATATTTAACGGATCACGTAAGTTGATCTCTTAAAACGTACTTACGTTTGGTGGTGGAGGAATTCGTTTCTCTTAGCTTTATACCTGTGGTATTTTTGGGGAAATCAATTTGTGATTTGGCGGGTATGACGATGTGGCATTCAAAGTGAAGGGTGGTCAGGTGTTCCAAAAGAGACGTTATGACCTCAAGCCTCATCAACCGGGAAATGACAGAAATCAGGCAGGCAGCATGGCTAGGTGGGTCGCTCCCATTAGGGTGTATATCACCTATCTAGAGAAAATTCGTTTCAATCTTTTATCTATTTTCGATGCTGTCCCTTTTCGAGAAACGGTGGGTAGCTCCTAACCGTTGGTGATATACAATCGATACACTCAAGCAAAATGAGTGGTCGGTCATGTGTGGGCCGGGTTGCAAGACTTTCTTGTTGAACCCAGTGTATTCGCCTCTAGAGATACACTATCAGCAGGTGGTCCCATACCTTGTCATAGTCGGAATCCAATCTCCAATAATAGCCCGCGATTTTGATTTGTATATTATATATGCGGAACGTGAGATGCAAGTGTTCTACTAGATAAAGTATTGATTTCGAAAACTATTTTGGGTTATCGTAAGATAAAAACCGTCCGTGTTTATGTGTGGCTCGGTCTTACGATTAACTTTTCTTTTGAAAAGGGTATTGAAAAGTTAAACCAAATGATTTGATTTTACTCACACAAGTCCCATGACTGACCTAGAGTTTATTTTGTTTTATTTTCCCTAAACACTTGGGTGCCCAAATTTGTACGGGAAGTCAAGTAGTTCAGGTCTTTACAGATAAACTTGGAGGATCTTGAAGCAGGAGGCTTCAGGATTATATAGATATTGTTATTTCCGATGTGTGTAAGTGTTGTACTCTGATAATGTTATTGTATATATATACTGTTTTATTACCAATTTATGTTATATATTATATTTTATTCGTTCTGCCGTGAGATTCGTATTACTCTGATTCTGTTCTATGGTGATCTTCCTCTTCTATTCTAATTTTCTATCTTATCTATTCTCACCCTCTAACTTCTTTCTATTAATGAATAGGTATTTCTGATGTTCGAATAGTCAACATGGTAGTTTTGTGTTGATTTTCGGAGTTCAAAATTCCAGTTCGTAACACAATTGGTCACGTCGTGTCAAAGGAAGGGATTTCTATGGATCCGAGTAAATTCACTGCAATTCTAGATTGGAAGCAGCCAACTACTCCCACAGAAGTCCGAAGTTTTCTTGGATTGGCTAGTTATTATCGGAAGTTCGTTAAAGATTTTTCGAAGATATCTAGTTCCTTAACAAAGCTTACTAAGAAACATTCGAGGTTCAACTGGACTCCAGAATGTGAGGCAGCTTTCCAAAAGCTGAAGCTAAGATTGACAACTGCTACAGTGTTAACAATTATCGATGGCAATCAAGACTTGAAAGTCTGGACAGATGCTTCTAAGGAAGGTCTTGGTGCAGTATTAATTCAAAGAGGCCAAGTAGTCACTTATGCTAGCAGTCAATTGAAGCCACATGAGAAGAAATATGCAACTCACGATCTTGAATTGTTAGCCATCGTGTTTGCTATGAAAATATGGAGACATTATCTATTGGGTGAGAAATTTGAATTATATACTGATCATCAATTATTGAAGTATTTATTCACCTAGAAAGATTTTAATATGAGTGTAACGACCCGCATTCTACGCATCATAGGATCATAGAATATTTATTTCTTTTACATACGGAGTCGTATCGTAATGTAACTTTGGGAGACGACTATTGGGGTCATTTCTCATGTTCATGATTTTTGCCGATTTTTAAATGACCGTTTTGCCCCTAGCTGATACTGTTTTGGCCATAACTTTTGATTGGAAAGGAGTTTTGACCTCAAACCACTTCCATTGGCTCCGGATGATGGTTTACCTTTCCATAGTGTGGTCACATTAGCCAAGCGGACTCAAAATTTGGGAGATATGGCTGAAACAAGGTTCAAAAGGTGAAAGACTGCTTAACCGGGCCAAATGAGGTGATTAGTAAATGGGTCCATAACCCATTTCGGGATTAGGGTTACGGGGAGGCTGAAATGAGTTAGGCTTTCATTTCATTTCTGTTTTCTAGCCGCCATTTACCTCCTAAGAACCCTGATAATGGCCTCCAACCTCTAAAACATCTCCAAATCACATTCTAATCAGGTATTAAGCTTAGCAACATCAAATCAAAGAGGATTAGCACCAAAGCAAGGTTAGAGCTGCAGTTAGACATTAGTATTCATGCCAAAATGAGATTCATTTCAGATTTGGTATTTTATTTGTAGGCAAGGTGAGTGATTTGCATAGTTTGGTACTAATTATGGTTAATTAAGGGTAATTAGTGAAGATTAACGAAATTAGACATGATAAAATTTTGGAAAAATATTTATAAATTTCGAAATAATGTTTTAGACCTCTGTTAGAAATTTGGTTTAATTTGGATTAGTTTTGCTAATCATATCATCAGTTTTGCTTAAACATGCTTAAGGGAAATTATGGGATTTTGGGTATGTTTGATCCATTTTACATGCTATGATTGTTGTTATGCTGTTTGTGGATGATTTTACATGTTTCTATGACTGTATGGTATGCTTTGTGATTGCCTAGAAGTGTTAGATTGGTCGAAAACGTCGTCGTATGGCATAAAATAACCATTGGAAAGGTTGCTGGAAAATGTGCAGGGTTTCAGATCGGATAAGGATAGGAGGCTCGGATCGGATGGTGGACCGTGCAGAGAAACCGAACCGGATCGGATCGGGATAGGAGGCTCGGATCAGATGGTGGACTGTGCAGAGAAACTGAACCGGATTGGAACTTCGCACTAAAGGAGACTTGGCGAGAAGGAAGGCCATTTGCTTAGATTTGGAGTTGGACAGGGTATCGAGTCGGAGAGACCAAAAGGGAATCAGATCGGGCGAGTGGAGAAGGATGGGATCGGATTGGGATACCTTGAAGGGAGCAACCACGGAACCGAACAGAGGATAGGCACTATACTTCCGAACCGAACCAAGCAAGTGTGAGTGGACCGAACAGAGGAGGGATGGAGCAGTGATCAAGGCATGGACTAGGATCACCGAACCGAACCAGGTTGGGAGTACCAAACCGAACCAAATGCATACTTTTACTTCATCGTGACGACTTCTTCTGAAGACCAACTCCAATTCGACCAAAACTCGAGATGCAAAGAAAGTCCAAATAGGAAGTAGAGCTCAGGATCCAGTTAGGAACCAACGAGTTAACTTCATGAGTTGGGCTTTGCTGCGGGACGTGTGCTAAGGGGTTGTTGATGTCTATAACTTTGGATCACTATGTGTAGGGGGTACGTGAACGAATTCACGGCCACAATGGCCTAGGTATGACTAAAGAGCTATAGACCAATGAAGTGGGGTCATTTGTAAAGATTGGGTCATGACTCCATGGGGTAAGCTTGGCAGTAGCAGTAGTTGTACAAGTCGAACTTCATCACTACTTCGATGGGTCTAGTGATTGACAGTGGTGGACATCGTATGCTTTACGCACTGGGTGAGAGATGTGAGGATGGTTGCTAAGTTTGATTTGTGTGCCATCATTATGACATGCACACCCCCACCCCCGTTATCTTTACACCAACTGTTCAGTGGCACCTTAGAGTATTGTACGGTATATAGTGCTAACTCTTTGTTTGTAGATCCAGGTTCAGGTATGGTTTAATATACCTGTTATTGTTCTGTTTAGCTGCTTATCGCTCATAGCAGACTTTTTGTTTGACCCAGAGTTTTATGTCTTTTCTTATTACTCTGGGTGCTCTCACGAGCAGACTAGAGACAGGTTAGCTGGTGATGCACGAGTAGCTGTACCGGAGACAAGCAGGAGACTTCCACGTATGATATATATAGATATTCTCCCTGTGTCAATGCTGATTACTACTTTGGGCATTAGTAGTGCACCTTTTCTTTCTTTTGTTTAGAGACAGTAATTTGGAAAGTTGTAATAAGCTGTATTTGGATTTCCGCTACTCTGATGATGATGTTGATGTTGGTTTTAGTTGTCAGCTTATGTACTGTCTCGCCTGTTTTACGTCAAGTATATTATTATTATATTTTGTTCCATTCGCTGTGAGACATTCTATAGGTTTCTGATTAGTTTGCTCTCTTCTTTCTTTCCTTTGCCGACCGTTCCATGCTAGTCGGGCATGTGTACAACGCACTTTCGGAGGAAATGCCGGCTGGTGCGGGGCGGGCCGTCACAATGAGGCAGCAGTGTTGGCTAGAATTTCTCGCAGCATATGATCTTGATATTTTGTATACTCCGAGGAAAGCCAATGTCGTGGCTAATGCGCTCAGCAGAAAGAATGTGATCATCGCCAATCTTATCATTACACCATCGTTGATTAATAAAATATCTATTCTTTAGAAAGACGATAGTTTTGTTAAAGAGATGATCAAAAGAATTTAAAGGGGCGAAGTCTCCAGTTTCCAAGTGGATAGCGCAGGAGTTCTGAGATTGAAAGGAAGAATTTGTGTTCCCAACATCCTTGAGATCAAAAGAGAAGTGATGGACGAGTGTCACAAGTCCAAGCTCAGTATCCATCCAGGGGTTAGTAAAATGTATAATGACCTCAAGCGAACCTTCTTTTGGAAGGCAATGAAAAGAGACATCTCTGTATATGTTAGTTGGTGTTCTACTTGTCAACAAGTTAAAAGAGATCAACAGAAATTCGCCTGATTGTTGCAACCATTAGAAATTCTAGGTTGGAAGTGGGAACAAATTTCTATGGATTTCATAGATGGTTTGCCCAGAACCCAAAGAGGAAACGACAGTATTTGGGTGATCATAGATCGTTTCACGAAGACCGCCCATTTCATACCTGTCAGATTAAATAGAACTGCTCAGAGTCTGGCGCAGATTTATTTTAAAGAAATTGTTAAACTGCATGGAGTTCCCATAAGTATCGTTATTGATCGTGACCCGATACTCGCTAGTCAATTCCGGGAAGCATTCCAAATAGAATTGGGAACAAAACCGAACTTGAGCACCGCTTATCATCCTCAAACAGATGGTCAAACTGAGAAGGTGAACCGTATACTTGAAGATTTATTGCAGGCATGTGCTATTGATTTTGGCGGATCATGGGAAGACCACTTACATTTGGCCGAGTTCTCATACAACAACATCCACCAAGCAAACTTGCAAATGTCACCATTCGAAGCGTTGTATGGTCGACCGTGTAGATCTCCCGCTTGTTGGGTGTTACCTGGCAATAGACTTGTATTGGAACCTGATATGATCTGTGAAGCTTTAGATAAAGTCGATTTCATTAAGAAACGATTATTAGCTACTCAAAGCCGACAGCAAAGCTATGCAGATTCGAGAAAAAGAGATTTTTCTTTTTCTATTGGTGACTATGTATATTTGAGGGTTTCTCCAATGAGAGGAGTAGTCCGATTTGGCAAAACAGGGAAGTTAACGCCCATATTTATTGGTCCATTTCCTGTACTCGAATGGATTGGAGCTCTCTCTTATAGAGTTCAATTGCCTGACTGGTTGCCTGGAGTACATGATGTATTTCACGTTTCTCAACTTCGAAAGCATGTACATGATCCAGACTTGGTCGTGGAAGAAGCCGCGCAACAAGATTTGGAAATTACTCCAGAATTAGCTATGACGAGAGAGCCGATAAAGATTATTGGCAAAGAAACTAAAGAGCTGAGGAACAAGAAGGTTTACTAAGTCAAAATGCAATGGAGTGGAGAACCGTGAGTCTGTACTTGGGAAACTGAGCAGAGCATTAAGAAGGCCTATCCCAATTGCAGGGTGGATATCTCTGATTAATTCTAGTGCAAGGTACATTTACCATATTTTGCATTTCCATATTGTTCTCTACTTGGTTGTTGTTTACTTTTCATGGATGTAAATTTTTTAATTATATACTCTAAATGATTTTAATAGAGTATATGAATTAATTGGTATATTTTTGAAAAGTTAATCAACAAATAGATTGTTGTTCGTGTTGTGTGATTAACCAATCGAATTATTGGAATGATAGTTAATCAAATCAATAAGAGAATGAAGGGTAAATTTATGCAAATTGAATCAAATATTGAACTGATTTGAATATAGATGGAAATATATGCATGTACATTATATATGTTTGAACAGGTAAATGGATTTGCTGTTGAGTAAAGAATTTATTTACACGCCCAGCAAATAGGTAAACCTTAATGAGTTGGATGCGCAATTTTATTTATATATCAACTCCTGTGAATGCCATTTGATGCGGAGTGCTGGTTATTATGTGTGTAATAATAAACGTCGCCATAGTATAGTAGCAATTAATTTTGAACTACACTACATGGCATACTTCTTGAAGATAGCATACTCTATCATATACCACATAAGCATTTGGAGCTTATGTGACGAGGTTGAAGATTTACCATACAAGCGAGAGGCATGTATGGCGATGACTATATTACAGGTTGAACCGAAGACTGACATGGACTATATAAATTATAACGGTAAATTGTCAGACTAATAAAAACCCCACATGGGTCTGGAGATGACAATAAACACGTCTCTCTGGTCATTAAGGCACAAAAACCATTTATAGGGTGATGAGAATTTATTCTCTGGAGTTATGATCTATACACACTCCCCTGTGGACACCGGAATATATCACTATAAATATGTGTATGCTTATTAGGATTTATTAGGTACCTAATATGGCCCAATAAATTTCCAAACCCCTCCCCGTACAAAGAAGGTTATGGCGAAATTTTTCGAAAATTTAGGGTGTTAGCTAAATTTTTGAAGAATTAGAAAATTCTTAGAAACTGGAAAGTTGAAGAATGAAAGCCAAAATTAAAGTTGAGTTGGTTAGTTAAACAACTTTCAGCTTCATTCCTTTTCGGGGACGAAAAGATTTTAAGTGGGGGAGATTGTAACAACCCGGAAAATCAGAACCAATTTAAAATTTTTAATTTGGCTATTTTATTGGATTTTGAATATTTAAAATAAATTATTTTAAATAATAACGACCAAAAATCTATTTGGATCGAAGTTATAGCGAATATATTTATTTTAATTATAAAAGAAGGCCTGAAATGGCGCGGTAGTTTGAAAATTTGAATTCAAACTTTGACTGACTGTATAGGATGCAAAATAAAACGAATTTTGGTGAAACCAAAAATATTTAAATATGTCTATGAAAATCTTACTAACGAATCTGAAAAATCTAAATTTCATACTAGGAATCAAAAGTTATGGCTAAACGAATCTTCAAAAAGGTCGCTATGGAATTAATATAGCCCATGAAAATAGACATTTTGCAAAAGACCTCCGTTTTCGACGAAACTACTTTGTTGGATCCGGCATGTCAAATTATTGCTAGGTTTCAAATTCCATAATTTTTGAAATCAATATGTGAGCGTGGCAAAAGAAAATGTGTTTGGTTAATTTTAGTCAATTTGGATCGACCAGAAAATGGCCATTTTTCAAACGGTCTTCAAATTTGATGAAATCAGTCTTGTTAGGGCCGTATCGACAAAAAAAAAGCTAGATATTTTTTTTTGTTATTTTTGGGATCAGTATGTGGCCTTGGGAAATTGAAATGTATGTTCAAATCCATATCTGAATGTTTTATATTCTAATTTGAAGAAAAACTAACTGAAACAGTCGAATGGGCTTACGAAACATATTTCATTATGTTCAGACTGGGGGTATTTAGTTGGGTACGACAGTCGTTGGGTTTGAATTGGAGTTCATATGGATTAGAGGGTATTTTTGGAATTAAGGAAAATAAAAATAAATTAAAATATAAAGGGCCAATCAGGTTTCTCCTCCCCAAAACCGTGCCACTCCAGAAACCCGATACACCCTTTAGAACGAACGATGGAAATAGCCACCACCTTCTCTCCTCTTTTTCTTTTAATCCACTCATTAAAATCAAGAGCTTCTGTTGGGGTTTTTGTAGAGCATCAAGACAGCTTCAAATCCATATAAAGATTGGATTTTTTCATTGCGTATTGAGGCCGGATGAAATCCTGAAGTCGATGACTTCGACGCCGCCGTGCTCCGTCGTCTGGCGATCGATCTTCACCGCTAGACCCTTCGTCCAGGCGCCCCTCCAAGCGCTTCAAGATGGCGCAACCCGATCCGCTTATCGAGCAATGGTTTGGACAGAAATTCGAACTTGTTGTTGAAAGGTACGACCTGAGTTAATTAAACTGTTAACAACAGTTTAAAAGCGTCGCTAATTCAGTTTGATTATAAAAATGTTATCTTTCTCGTTTGTGTTCGAAATGCAGTGAAACAAGAGACATTGGACTCGTGCGGACGTCTTCTACATTCTAGAAGAGACCAGAGAATTTTTGGAGGAGTGTAACCTAATGTGTGATTTCCAAATTATAAACGATATGGAATGGCGATGTATAAATTATATGATCGATACATAAGATATATAAGCGTTGTACACCTCATGTACAAGCGTTTTATAAGTTGTATGTGCGATGTTTAAGTTATATATACATTGAAAAAAAAATCATATGTACGTTGAATGAAATTGAAATGATATCGAAATATATTCATATATGTATATATATATATATATATATATATATATATACTCTTCCACAGACCATGGACGATATATATTGATTGTGATTGTTTGGATTTTGGTTGGGGTGAAATTTGGTTGATAAATGCGAATGGTTGATAATGATTGCTTGTGGTTGAAACAAAATTGGAATTGTTTGTGGAAATATCCATTGTGATATGAAAATGATCGAAATATTTAGATTACAAGGATAAGCCCCTTAGGGAATGCTACGAGGCGTAAGGTAGTGCGAGGAGTCGTGCTCGGGACGGTGCCCATTATTAACCCCCTGCCATTATGCTACCGAAATTTTCTGAAATATTCATGTGTTTGATTTATATTCATGTATTGAAATATATTCATGTGTTGGAAAAATATTCATATGACGAATAAATTGTTTGAATGATAAAAATCACATTTTTATCATGTATATGAAGTATATAAAATATTCATGTCTGAAATAAATTGTTTTAACAATAAAAATCACATTTTTATTATATATACAAATCGCTAAAAATATTCATGTTTGAAATAAATTGTTTTAACAATAAAAATCACATTTTTATTATATATACAAATCGCTAAAAATATTCATGTTTGAAATAAATTGTTTTAACAATAAAGTTCACATTTTTATTATATATACGAATCACTAAAAATATTCATGTTTTGAAATAAATTGTTTTGACAATAAAAAAAATCATATTTTATTATATATAGGAAGTGTTAAAAATAATCATGTGTTAAAATAAATATGTGTTGGGTAAAAATATTATTTTTATCAAATATATGAAATGAAAATGTTTTGGAAATTGAAAAATGGATTATATTTATATATATAATTAGAATAAATCAAATAACGATGCTGTAGTTCGTATTTTGGAATCATTATTTTAAAAGATTATTACGGGAGTTCCGACCGTCGGATTTTCCCAAAACCGAAACTGTTGGGTTCGCTTTGAAATATCTTTCCAACGACACCAAATTTGTAAAGATCCAATGGTTAAATTGTGCGAAATGTTTAATTCAAATCTGAATAAGAATAGCGCTAGAATGTATTATATATATATAAATATAATTAACATAAAACGAATAACAATGCTGTAGTTCGTATTTTGAAATCGTAACTTTAAATGATTGTACCGGGAGATCCGACCGTCGGATTTTCCCAAAACTGAATCGTTGGGTCCGCTTTGAAAAGATATTTCCAATGATATAAAATTTGTAAAGATCCAATGGTTAGATTTTTAGATATGTGTAAATCAAATCTGAAGAAAAACAGCGCCATAGCTGCGTTATGGCCTAAAGCGTCGTTTGAATAAATGGGCTATTTTTGAATAAATAAAAATAGCGATAAATCATTATAAAATATTATAAATGATATGGAATGGAAATAAACCGAAATTACCCAGTTTATTGGATACTTGATGGTTGAATGTGTTTGACATGAAAATTATATTAATGAACTGAATTATGGATGTCAAATAATTTAACCAGGAAAACGAATTGATTTGAATTCTAAATATAAGTGAATTATTTGAAAAGGCCGAGTTAAATCTCATTTCAAATAATTGGTCGACGATTAGAAATCGATGATGAAGACGGTGGTTGAAGGCCGGAGGTCTTCACATCGTTTGGATGATTACTGATGTCTTGATTGAGAGGCTTCCTAAGACAAGGTAATAAGTGGTGGTCGTCCAGACGTACTTGGAGATCGACTGGATGTGCGAGGGCCTCTCTCCTGTATTGGACATACGGGAGAGGAATAAGGTGCCTCCGGTTTCGTTCAGACCCAGAACGGACATGTAAATGGATTGTATGCCCAACATTTCATTCTGTGTGATTGATAAACATCAGTTGCATGGCGTGAATTGCCTGTGTGGCATGTTGAGATGTAGTGATCAAGGCTTTTGTTGAAAAGCAGACTCTTGTGGTTGATGATCAAAGCAAGACTTTAAATAGCATAGCTTTGTGTATAGCGTTTATTCGCTGGCCTCACACCCAGGTATGAGCCAGAAACGGGAGAGACCTCAGGGAGGACATGCGTTTCCTTCTAGCTAGGAGTGGTGTATTGGGTTTTACATGCCTGGACATTTTACTTATGTAGATGATGGATAGTGAGGCGGCTCGGTTATATCGGTCGTCTTAGAGCCGATAGTTTGGTCGGGATATGACCATTTTACGCCCCATAGGGCGGGAAAACGCAGCGTTCAGGCATTTTAATCCACTCCGTGTGGACTCGCCCTGTCGCTCCAAGGATCGGCGCATTCTGATCCTGAGACATGGGCTAGATTGTCTTGAAGCGGTAAGGACGATCCCTTGCTTTGATTCAAGACGGAAATCCAATTTCCAAATACGACATCGTGCAGTTTTGATTGTATACCTATATATGGCGACATAGTGGTATAGGGCACTTATGCCGTCCATGATTGATACTTATGATTGAAATTGACTTTAAAAACATATAAACACTAGTGATAATATCAGATGCTTTTGTTTTATTCGTATCAAGCATATTTTGGCCATTATAAGGTAAAACTCTGTCCTATGGTTTGCGTTGCATTGTGTGTTGGGAACTGAGTCTTATAATGGCATCATTTTTGTAATAAGCATTGCGATGATTAAATGATTTATTTGTTTTAAGCACCGACAATCCAATGGAGCAAACCCATTCTGCGTTAGCGGCATGGTCCTTTGATTGGCCTTATTATAAAATAAGTTAAGTAGATTTCTCATACCAGTCTCATGACTCACTCGTAGTTTGTTTCTCTTGCAAACTCGGGTGCCCTATTTTCTACACGGGCAACATTATATTCAGGTTTTAGCAGGCTCTATCTGGATAGCTATGGAGCTGAAGATGGATTCTATCACTTCTTTCTTTTTATGCTGTTCAGCTCCTGTTGTACATATTTTGTTTTGATTCCACTTTAGACATTTTATTTAAAGCTGAAACTATATTTTTTGCTAAGTATGATCCTACATACTGTGTAACTCTGATGATTATGTTTATCCAGTGTATTCTGTTATACATTATCTGGTGTATTAATATATTTCTGTTCTACTATTATTTGTTTATGTGTTATATACCAAAGATTACCCTTGCCACAGTGGAATGGGGGTTTGGGGTCGTCACAGTGACAAATAGGATAGTGTCAAAGGCTTGGATTTGGAAAATGCAGTTTTCTGCTCTCCCTGGCTATCCCTAACTGATCCGGCAGATGGGATGGTTATTTCAAATCTAATTTGAAGTTTAATTAAAATCCTTTGAATTTAAATGAATTAGAATTTAACCTAAAGCTCATTAGAATTTAAAAAAATTTGAAATTTAATAAGAGTTGTTTGTTTTGAACCTTTTAATTTTTTTGAACCAATTGGTTAAGTGACTATTTTATAGCACTTAAGTAGTGATTTAACACCTCCTTGAAATAATTTGGATTTGAGAAATATATAAAACAGGAACTATCTTTCCAAAGAGGTCTTAAATATTTTAGGAGGTTTCAAAGTGATAAATATTTGTGAACGAAACTCAAAAATCCAAATTAGATTTGGTAAAACGATAACAATGAATGAAGGAATTTGAGTATAGGATTTGAAGTAAAGAAATGAGATAAAAATGAGACTTAAGGAAGGTGTAATAAATCCAGTCTTGTCTTAACATGAAACGATAACAATTGGAAGGAGATTTGAATTGAAACCAGTATAGGCCATAACTTTCGTTTTGAAGTACGCTTATTACTTGGAAAGACCGGGGTCAGGTTTAAGCCCGAAAACCATTCCAAGTAATAATACGACGCTATTTGAAGACTTGGAAATGGAAATGAAGTCCGAGGATCTTTAGATTATTCGGATTATTGCTGATGTCTCGAATCGGGCTGATCACTTGGTACGAGGTTATAAGTGGCATGAGGTCTGAATGTATTTGAGAGTTTTCAGATTTTGTTCCGTTCAGAGCCAGAATGGACTTATATGGATTGTGTGTCTGACATTGTAATTGACTGCGTAGCACTGATTCCTGTGAATATATATCGGATTTGTGGCAATAATTATTCCCATGTCTAAGCTACGTTCTTAGAGGTTATGTATTGATTTGAATCAGCGACATGCGAGAGATTGATGATGTGGCATACTCAAGATATATAACGAGCTAGTGATGATCAAAGCATGGCTTATTGAAGCGTAGCTTTGTATATACTGCGACATCGACAAGCCTCACACCCGGATGATGAGAAACTGGCGGTTAGGTTGTTGACACATACATGATTTTGGGATTGATAGCCGCGGCGGTGGTACCACTTTTGAATTTGGGAATAGGGTTTGTTCGGGGGTCCATGTCTGGACGAAAAATGTTAATCTACCTTGCGATTTGTAGTTGGTGTCCGTGTCTGGATGAAAAAGCCGTGTTACACTTTGTTTGTATTCCGATTGATCTTTCGTTTCAGGAATCATCAAGTTGGAAATCCAATCTCCAATACACACCCTACGGTTTTATTTTTGTATATATATATATATATATATATCACAACATAGTAGGATAGGGTACTATGCCGTCTAAGATTAATACATTTATTTTTGAAACTGTTTCCACACTATGCAATAATAATAATAATTTAAAAGAGGATTTTCGCGTATGAATGCATGTTTGGTTATCATAAGGCAAAACTCGCCCATCTGGTGTGCGCTTGCATTGTGTGATGTGGGACGAGCTTATGATAGCTACATTTTACAAAAGTCATTGCGAATTTATATGCACGGGCATTCACATGGAGTAAACACGTTCCGCATTAACATCGTGGTCCGGTGAATTTCCCAACTTTAAAATAAAACCTAATGAAAATAACTATTTTATGTTCTCACTCCAGTCCCTTTACTGACCTGGAGTTTATTTTTCCTTCCTTAACTCTGGGTGCCCACTAATTTCCACATGGGAAGCTCGTGGTTTAGTTTTACAGTTATAGATCTTTGGAGCAAGATTCGAAGCGCTATTTGAGTTGGAGGTTCAAGCTAGAGTTAGAGATTTCCACTATATCATTTCACCTCTTTCGCTGAGATTATGCTCTTCCGCTGTAAATTTAGTTGTAACTCTGATATTCCATGTAACTCTGATGTAAAATTTGTATTATGAAATGAAAAGTTCTGTTATTTGGTTCAATATATTTAGTACCCATAACAATCCGCTTTTGTGAACGGTTTAAGTCGGTTTAATTACCGGCGAGAACCTGGCAAAAAGCCAGGACATTACAGAAGTGGTACCGGAGCTTTGGTGTAATAACCCGAAAATCTGGGCCAGTTTAAAATTTTTATTTTGGCAATTTTAGCTGATTTTGAATATTTAAAATGAATTATTTTAAATAATATCGACGAGAAATTTATTTTGAATATAATTCGAACGTATATATTATATACGTCGTCGTTAGAATATAAATATTTATATATAATTATAAATAGAATTGAAAATGGCGCGGTAGTTCGATAATTCGATTTCAAACTTCAATTGAATGTATCGGGTGCAAAACAATCCGGATTTTAATGAAACCAAAAACATTAGGATCTAATTGTGGATATCTTTCCAACGAATCCGAAAGATCAAAATTTCGTAGCAAGAATCAAAAGATATGTCCAGTTGAAAATTCTGAATAGTCGCTATGGAATTCAGGCCCTTAAAAATGGACATTTTGCAAATGACCTCGGATTTCGACGAAACCACTTTTGTTGGGTCCGTGATGTCAAATTATTGCTAGGTTTCAAATTTCATAATTTTTCGAATCAATATGTGAGCGTGGCAAGGGAAAACGCGTTTGACCAGTTTCAGTTGATTTTAATCGACTGGAAATTGGCCATTTTTCTAACGGTCTCAGAATTCGACGAAACTAGTTTTGTTAGGACCGTATCGTCAATACGAAGCTAGAAAATATTTTTCTGGGATTTTTCTAGTCAGTATGTGACCCCGGTAATTTGAAATGTACGTTTAAAATTCAGTAAAGTGATTTAAATGTAAATTTAACGGAAACTGATTGTAACAATCAAATCAGCTTGCGATACATATCCCATTGTGTTCGGAATGGGGGTAAAACGCTACGGACGACAGGCGGTGGACCTTGTTTAGAGGTCGTATGTGAAAGTCAACTTTTTGAATAAAAAAAAAAAGAAAAAAAGAAAAAAAAAGAATACCCTTCTCTCTCCTATCCCTTATACGTTGGCCCCCCCCTTGGTTCTTCAGTTCGATCCAAACGATAAAAAGAAAAGAAAAAAAACCCTCACGCGCCTTGTCGATCGCGCCACCAGCGCCTAGGGCGATCCACCGTCGCTCCGTCCTCAGATGATCTGCCGCCTCTCCCTCCGCCCGCCGAACTCAAGCACCACCCGAAACCCCCCCCCCCCAGGCGCCGCGAGAACCTCATCCCCCTGCCCTCGCGAAAGCCGCCCCCCCCCCCCCTGTGCTGCCGCCGCCACTCCTCTGTTCCTTCGCCCCTTCCTCCTCCACCGACGCGACACCACAGCCCCCCCCCCCCCCTGACCCAAAACCGATGATGAACCCCCCCCCCCTGTAAGTTTTTCTGATTTTATTTTATTAACTGATTTTATTTTATTTACTGATTTTATTTATTTTATATAAACTGAATTTTATTTATTTTTCTTTAGGAAAATAAACTGAATTTTATTTGCTTATTAAACTGATTTTTTAAGATTTAAAAACTGATTTAAAAGGAATTTTAAAACTGATTTTATTTTAAAGGTTTGAAATAGAAGAAAAAGGGTTTAAACTTTAAAATAGAAAAGACGAAATTTTTATTTAGTAAGAGATGCAAGATATGATTTTTATATTTTTAAAGTAAAAATATAATTTTTACATCATAGGAAGTATAAAAATATAATTTTTATATAAGGAAGATAATCAAAATATGATTTTTATATTTTTAAAGTATTAAAAATATAATCTTTATAGGATAGAGAATATAAAAATATCATCTTTGTATATGTAGCGAAATAAAAATCTGATTTTTATTTTATATACGTTGAAGTAAAGTGATGATTTTTATAAAGGCGAAAACTTTATTTTTATAAAGGCGAAAACTTTATTTTTATAAAGGCGAAAACTTTATTTTTATAAAGGCGAAAACTCTATTTTTATAAAGGCGAAAACTCTATTTTTATAAAGGCGAAAACTCTATTTTTATAAAGGCGAAAACTTTATTTTTGAAATGGAATTTTTATCTATATGACACCAAAGTAAAAATTCGATTTTTAAATATATGAAGTGATTATAAAAATATGATTTTTTAAATTAAAAGTAAACAAATAAAAATGTGATTTTTATTTTAAAGGCGTCAAAATATAAAAATGTGATTTTTGTGTATATAGTGACTACGGGCAACGAAGTGACAAAAGGCGATAGCGACGAAGATTCCTATCAATGAAGTGCCGTGGAGCTAGGATAGCTATACGTGAGAACTTCTCACTCTTAATTCTCTTTTTCTAGTTATATATATATACTAGGATGCAGACGGTGTTTAGTAGCACCCGACACAATCGTCCACAGACCATGGACTTGTTTGTTTGGCTGTTTGGTGATTGATTGCGATATTGGTTTGAATGTGGTTTGTGGTGTGAAAAATCGAATCGATAAATTGGTTAGGATTAGACGTGCGCCGTTATAAGGCGAAGGAGTAAGACTAGGTTAGACTCTTACTCCAAATTTTGTGGTTTGCATAACGAAAGAGATTTGATTGATGTGTGAATGGCGTGGGCCTTCACTAGACCGGGGATAAGGCTAGGCCTCGTCCCGTTTCTAGTATCGTGCCGTTATGCCGCCGAAATTTTCTAAAATATGTTAGAAAAATAAAAATATCATTTTTATTGTGTAAATGAAATGAATAGAAATTCATGTGTTGAAATAGGATATTTTATCATTAAAAATATAATTTTTAACGCGAAAGTGAATAAATAAATATTTATAAACAAATCGGCCGATTTGTTTATATACACTGATTTGACTGATATTGATTGGGTCGATAAATTTTACACATCGCCCAACTGCACAAATAAAATCTGTGTTTGATTGTTTGAAACCCCACACGGGTGTTGGGATGAAATTTGATGTTCACTCATCCTGATTGATTAAGTATGTCGATCGATTGATTGACAGGCTGTTATAAGCGTCGGATATCTATATTTGATGCTTATACAGTGTAGTGCACTTTGGTTGATGGTTGATTATTTTTCAATGCTATTATATACATGTGTTGTATGGAATCCATATAATTAACACTATATGGTGATTGATTGGGCCTCATTCCAATCGGGAAAATAATGAATATTATAAAAGAAAATTCATGTGTTGAATATAAAAATAGTCATGTGTTGACGATGTTCATGTGTTGAAAATATTCGTGTGTTGAGTAAAATATTTTAAATAATAAAAATTACATCTTTATCATATTTACGATTAGAATCTACTTTACGGTGGAGTCTAATTAAAATCAAACGATAGATACCTTAGTTTTATAAAATATTTTACATAACAAAAATAGTGAGGTGTTGACAGTACTCATGAGTTGAGATTAGTCGTGTGTTGAAAGAAATATAGATTCATGTGTTGAATGAGATAAATATTCATTTGTTGGATAGAATAAAGGAGTTTTGAAAAATATAAAGCCGTGTTAATTAGAGATGCGTTATTTCGACGTGAACGATATTTATATCGATTTTAAACGATTTCGAAATGAATTGAATTGAAAACGATTTCGAAATGAATTGAATTGAAAACGATTTCGAAATGAATTGCATTGAAAAGGATTTCGAAATGAATTGAAGTGAAAACGAATTCAAATTGATTTGAAAGCGAATTGAAATGAATTCAAATTGAATTGAAATTTGAATTGAATAGAAATGAATTTTAAAACGAATTTATAGAGAAGAATTCAATTTTGATTTGAATTGAAATGGAAGTTGAAATTGCTTTTGAAACGAAGTTAAAACGATTTATAAAATTCGTTTTAAAAGGAAATCGACGAAATATATAATATATATATATATATATATTATATATATATAATGGCCTGAATAGAACGCGCCGCGCCGCGGTAGTTCGTGAATTTCGACCATTTATCTCAAACGGACATTGCGGGAGATCCGACCGTCGGATTCTCCTAAAACCGGAACCGTTGGGTTCGTATCGAAAAGAGCTTTCCAATGAATATTAGAAATTTGAAATCTAACGGTTGGATTTGGAATTATGTCCAAATCAAATTCGAAAAAGGTCGCTGTAAGTGCAGTTCGATGGCCGTTGTTGGAAATCGACCGTACGGGCCTTGATAAAATTATTAAAAATATCTATAATTTGTGTAAAATTATAATATGTGAATTGGAAAGATTTGGGCTGGAAAATTCCACATTTGAAAAGATAAAAATAGATTTTTATCGAAATGAACTAGTTTTGAACTAGAATTGAAATCAATTTATTTTTAAAATAAATAAATTGAATTTGAAAGTGATTTTGAAAATAATCGATAATTTCCAATACGTGGATTGGACTGGAGCTGAATCGAAATTATCTTCGGGATATTTCGATGTTGGATTTCGTGACTATACAAATATTGTTATGGGGATTTGAAAGATATTTTATATCGTTATTTCCAATACGATATTTGTTGGTTTCAGAATTTGATATTGAATATAAGCCGATATATTTTCTATTCAGAGCCTTGTATTTAATATCAAATGTGATTTGGTTTGTCGTGAATCGTGTTTTTGATGACATTGGTTCTTTAACTCAGTGAAAGGCAGGATATTGATTTTTGAAAAGATTAAAACTAAGTGGAGTTTTAATGAATCTTTAATTAGATTGAAAAGTGAACTGATAATTTAAATTATCAAATCTGAAAGGTGATCGAGAGTGGAGTATCACCAGTTTTGCTCCAAAGCGATAGTTAAATCTTTAATTAGATTTGAACGTGAAATGGTAATTAATTTTACCGATAACACCGTGGTGTTAGATATGGAGTATCACCAGTTTTGCTCCATGGGATATATAGGTTGGGATTGGGAAATAAAACAAATAATTACTTCGGTGTGGTTCGTTAATCCCGACTAGTTTGAAATGATATCCAAAGGAAGATTAAAGAATAAATTTAGAAGAATTTATCTTGGATAAAATTAATGGGAACATTTCCCTAAGAATGTGATTTTGTGAATAAAAGAATATTCTGAATTGGAATGAGGCGTTTGTTGTGTTTGTGTAACATTCGTTTATTATATACGTGGGTTATTCAGAAAGGCCGGGTTTATACCCATTCTGAATAACCGATTCGACGAGATGTCGAAGATGAAGACGGTGGTTGAAGACCGGAAGTCTTCACATCGTTTGGGTGATTACTGATGATCTTGATTGGGCTGTACACCCAGGATGAGGGAATCAGTTGGTGATCGTCCAGACGTACCTGGAGATGGATGGATATGCGAGGAAAGTGCCTCCGGTTTCGTTCAGACCCAGAACGGACTTGTAAATGGACTGTGTGTCCGACATTGGATTTTAGTCCGTGTGATTGATCTCTATTAAATATATATCTGTTTGGCGGCGGAGAATTTATTCTCTTGCTTAACGCCCTTCTCTGAGACGTACGAGCTCAGGGGTTATATATTGATGGATATCAAGCGCATGGAGTGAATTGCCTGTGTGGCATGCGTAAGTGGCAATTGATCAAGGCTTCTGTTGAAAAGCAAAGTCTTGTGGTTGATGATCAAAGCACGGCCTGTGTGGCATAGCTTTGTGTATAACGTGAATTCGCGAGCCTCACACCTCGGTATGAGTCAAAAACGGGATAGTGACTGCAGGGAGAGCACGACGTTTCTTTCTAGCTAGGGTGGTGTCAGTGACCTACCAGCCCTGACATTTATATACTTTTCACCTGTGTGGTTGTTGGAATGCGAGGCGCCTCGGATATAGGTCTGTAAGGACCGGGAAACGTGTGTTCAGGAATAACTAATCCTCAAAAGTAAGAGAGGACCGGCCCTGAAGATCCAAGGATCAGAGTGGGGTCCTGGGACATTTGCTAGAGTGTCTCGAATCGGAGAGGAGCTTGCCCCTTGCCTCGGCTCATGACGGAAATCCAATTTCCAATACGTGATAGTGCGGTTTTATTTGTAAAACCTAGTATGGCGACATAGTGGTATGGGTCATTCATGCCGCCTATGATTGATATTTATGATTGAAGTTGTTTTGACACTATACACCTATACTAGTATCAAATAATGTGTTTTAAACGTATCAAGCATGCTTTGGCTGTTATAAGGTAAAAACCCTATCCTCCGGCTTGCGTTGCATTGTGTGATGGGACCTGGGTCTTATAACAGCTTCATTTTTCTTTATTTAGCATTGCGCTGTTTGTTTTATGCACTGGTATTCTTGGGAGGAAACCCGTTCCGTGTTATACGGCGTGGTCCCTTGATTTACCGAACTTTAAAATAAAGAATTATAACTGTTTTAGTTCTCACACCAGTCCCATGACTGACCTGGAGTTTATTGTTTTAACCTAAACTCTGGGTGCCCCTATTTTCCACACGGGCAGCTAGTAGTTTTGGTTTTGCAGATTTATATTCACAGGGTCCTGATTTACAGCTGGAACGATGCTCGGAAAGCTCTGTATCCGTGTATCACTTCTAGTTGAGTTTTGTATATTTTTCCGCTGCTATGTAATTTATTGTAATCTCTGATAGTTATCGAATGTAATTTATTCATTTATACTCTGTATATTCTTGTATCTGATGGAATTGTTGTAATAACAATGAAATGTTCTTCCGTCTGCGTTCATTTGTGTGTTGTTCTCAAAGTATCCGCGCTTTCCTTCACGGGGAAGTTACGGGTTCTTACAGTGGTATCAGAGCTTTGGTTTACAGAGCTCGAGAGCAAGACACATTAGAACCATACGAAAGAATTCATCAGATATTGGATTAGCAATATCCAATTAGAATGACTCGTTAGAGATAGGATCAGTAGTATCCTAGAACGAGTGTGAAGAGTATATTTTTCAAATGAAAACAATTTTGTTTTAAAAATTTAAATCGCTTTATACGTATTTGATTATTTATTTATGTTGAATATGGACAATCGAGTATATATAGATTTCGCGTATACGCGTCATGAACGTATATTCGAAGCTTTAATATACTGGGTAGATATAGAATCACATTCTAGACATCCGGGGATGATTCTGATGATGGTGCATCATCATCAGTATTCATATTCGAGTTTCGAAGGTGTGATTTTCTATATATTTCCATTAGACTGGTGTGAGAACCAAAACTTATATAGTTAGAACACATTGTTGTGAATTGGCATCAAAACATGATTTTTTGTATATATGTATCAAAATTATGAATTTGAAACTCTAATTCACTAATTGATTGCTGTTCGTGTTGGTTGTTTATTTGTTTGCTAATTTTTAACCATTTTGCCTAATTTGATCAAATATTGAATTGTATTGAAAATTGGTCGCATTTGCTTGCATATACATATACTTACTTTGAACAGGTCATAGCAAGGAGGCTAGAGCCGAAGAATAAAATTTGTTTGCCCGACAAATAGGTACATGTTTAGTACATAATTTCCTGTTTTGTTTGGGTGATGATGATTTTGTGAGCCTATTGGCTAGCCGCTTGGCTTTTTCTTTTTCTTTTTGAGATCTGAAGGACCGGGGAAGCTATTTGAAATTCCCCGATGCTCCCGGTGCAGGGGAGGTTATGGCGAAATTTTTCAAAAATTTAGGGTGTTAGCCAAATTTTTGAAATTTTGAAAATTCTCAGAAACTAGAAAGTTGGAGAACGAAAGCCAAATCGAATATAGAGCTTAATAATCAAACCACTTTCGACTGTGTTCCTTTTCGGGGACGAAAAGTTTTAAGTGGGGGAGATTGTAATAACCCGAAAATCTGGGCCAGTTTAAAATTTTTATTTTGGCAATTTTAGCTGATTTTGAATATTTAAAATGAATTATTTTAAATAATATCGACGAGAAATTTATTTTGAATATAATTCGAACGTATATATTATATACGTCGTCGTTAGAATATAAATATTTATATATAATTATAAATAGAATTGAAAATGGCGCGGTAGTTCGATAATTCGATTTCAAACTTCAATTGAATGTACCGGGTGCAAAACAATCCGGATTTTAATGAAACCAAAAACATTAGGATCTAATTGTGGATATCTTTCCAACGAATCCGAAAGATCAAAATTTCGTAGCAAGAATCAAAAGATATGTCCAGTTGAAAATTCTGAATAGTCGCTATGGAATTCAGGCCCTTAAAAATGGACATTTTGCAAATGACCTCGGATTTCGACAAAACCAATTTTGTTGGGTCCGTGATGTCAAATTATTGCTAGGTTTCAAATTTCATAATTTTTCGAATCAATATGTGAGCGTGGCAAAGGAAAACGCGTTTGACCAGTTTCAGTTGATTTTAATCGACTGGAAATTGGCCATTTTTCTAACGGTCTCAGAATTCGACGAAACTAGTTTTGTTAGGACCGTATCGTCAATACGAAGCTAGAAAATATTTTTCTGGGATTTTTCTAGTCAGTATGTGACCCCGGTAATTTGAAATGTACGTTTAAAATTCAGTAAAGTGATTTAAATGTAAATTTAACGGAAACTGATTGTAACAATCAAATCAGCTTGCGATACATATCCCATTGTGTTCGGAATGGGGGTAAAACGCTACGGACGACAGGCGGTGGACCTTGTTTAGAGGTCGTATGTGAAAGTCAACTTTTTGAATAAAAAAAAAAAGAAAAAAAGAAAAAAAAAGAATACCCTTCTCTCTCATATCCCTTATACGTTGCCCCCCCCCCTTGGTTCTTCAGTTCGATCCAAACGATAAAAAGAAAAAAAAAGAAAAAAACCTCACGCGCCTCGTCGATCGCGCCACCAGCGCCTAGGGCGATCCACCGTCGCTCCGTCCTCAGATGATATGCCGCCTCTCCCTCCGCCCACCGAACTCAAGCACCACCCGAAACCCCCCCCCCCCCCCAGGCGCCGCGAGAACCTCATCCCCCTGCCCTCGCGAAAGCCGCCCCCCCCTGTGCTGCCGCCGCCACTCCTCTGTTCCTTCGCCCCTTCCTCCTCCACCGACGCGACACCACAGCCCCCCCCTGACCCAAAACCGATGATGAACCCCCCCCCCCTGTAAGTTTTTCTGATTTTATTTTATTAACTGATTTTATTTTATTTACTGATTTTATTTATTTTATATAAACTGAATTTTATTTATTTTTCTTTAGGAAAATAAACTGAATTTTATTTGCTTATTAAACTGATTTTTTAAGATTTAAAAACTGGTTTAAAAGGAATTTTAAAACTGATTTTATTTTAAAGGTTTGAAATAGAAGAAAAAGGGTTTAAACTTTAAAATAGAAAAGACGAAATTTTTATTTAGTAAGAGATGCAAGATATGATTTTTATATTTTTAAAGTAAAAATATAATTTTTACATCATAGGAAGTATAAAAATATAATTTTTATATAAGGAAGATAATCAAAATATGATTTTTATATTTTTAAAGTATTAAAAATATAATCTTTATAGGATAGAGAATATAAAAATATCATCTTTGTATATGTAGCGAAATAAAAATCTGATTTTTATTTTATATACGTTGAAGTAAAGTGATGATTTTTATAAAGGCGAAAACTTTATTTTTATAAAGGCGAAAACTTTATTTTTATAAAGGCGAAAACTTTATTTTTATAAAGGCGAAAACTCTATTTTTATAAAGGCGAAAACTCTATTTTTATAAAGGCGAAAACTCTATTTTTATAAAGGCGAAAACTTTATTTTTGAAATGGAATTTTTATCTATATGACACCAAAGTAAAAATTCGATTTTTAAATATATGAAGTGATTATAAAAATATGATTTTTTAAATTAAAAGTAAACAAATAAAAATGTGATTTTTATTTTAAAGGCGTCAAAATATAAAAATGTGATTTTTGTGTATATAGTGACTACGGGCAACGAAGTGACAAAAGGCGATAGCGACGAAGATTCCTATCAATGAAGTGCCGTGGAGCTAGGATAGCTATACGTGAGAACTTCTCACTCTTAATTCTCTTTTTCTAGTTATATATATATATATATACTAGGATGCAGACGGTTTTTAGTAGCACCCGATACAATCGTCCACAGACCATGGACTTGTTTGTTTGGCTGTTTGGTGATTGATTGCGATATTGGTTTGAATGTGGTTTGTGGTGTGAAAAATCGAATCGATAAATTGGTTAGGATTAGACGTGCGCCGTTATAAGGCGAAGGAGTAAGACTAGGTTAGACTCTTACTCCAAATTTTGTGGTTTGCATAACGAAAGAGATTTGATTGATGTGTGAATGGCGTGGGCCTTCACTAGACCGGGGATAAGGCTAGGCCTCGTCCCGTTTCTAGTATCGTGCCGTTATGCCGCCGAAATTTTCTAAAATATGTTAGAAAAATAAAAATATCATTTTTATTGTGTAAATGAAATGAATAGAAATTCATGTGTTGAAATAGGATATTTTATCGTTAAAAATATAATTTTTAACGCGAATGTGAATAAATAAATATTTATAAACAAATCGGCCGATTTGTTTATATACACTGATTTGACTGATATTGATTGGGTCGATAAATTTTACACATCGCCCAACTGCACAAATAAAATCTGTGTTTGATTGTTTGAAACCCCACACGGGTGTTGGGATGAAATTTGATGTTCACTCATCCTGATTGATTAAGTATGTCGATCGATTGATTGACAGGCTGTTATAAGCGTCGGATATCTATATTTGATGCTTATACAGTGTAGTGCACTTTGGTTGATGGTTGATTATTTTTCAATGCTATTATATACATGTGTTGTATGGAATCCATATAATTAACACTATATGGTGATTGATTGGGCCTCATTCCAATCGGGAAAATAATGAATATTATAAAAGAAAATTCATGTGTTGAATATAAAAATAGTCATGTGTTGACGATGTTCATGTGTTGAAAATATTCGTGTGTTGAGTAAAATATTTTAAATAATAAAAATTACATCTTTATCATATTTACGATTAGAATCTACTTTACGGTGGAGTCTAATTAAAATCAAACGATAGATACCTTAGTTTTATAAAATATTTTACATAACAAAAATAGTGAGGTGTTGACAGTACTCATGAGTTGAGATTAGTCGTGTGTTGAAAGAAATATAGATTCATGTGTTGAATGAGATAAATATTCATTTGTTGGATAGAATAAAGGAGTTTTGAAAAATTTAAAGCCGTGTTAATTAGAGATGCGTTATTTCGACGTGAACGATATTTATATCGATTTTAAACGATTTCGAAATGAATTGAATTGAAAACGATTTCGAAATGAATTGAATTGAAAACGATTTCGAAATGAATTGCATTGAAAAGGATTTCGAAATGAATTGAAGTGAAAACGAATTCAAATTGATTTGAAAGCGAATTGAAATGAATTCAAATTGAATTGAAATTTGAATTGAATAGAAATGAATTTTAAAACGAATTTATAGAGAAGAATTCAATTTTGATTTGAATTGAAATGGAAGTTGAAATTGCTTTTGAAACGAAGTTAAAACGATTTATAAAATTCGTTTTAAAAGGAAATCGACGAAATATATAATATATATATATATATATATATATATATATATATATAATGGCCTGAATAGAACGCGCCGCGCCGCGGTAGTTCGTGAATTTCGACCATTTATCTCAAACGGACATTGCGGGAGATCCGACCGTCGGATTCTCCTAAAACCGGAACCGTTGGGTTCGTATCGAAAAGAGCTTTCCAATGAATATTAGAATTTTGAAATCTAACGGTTGGATTTGGAATTATGTCCAAATCAAATTCGAAAAAGGTCGATGTAAGTGCAGTTCGATGGCCGTTGTTGGAAATCGACCGTACGGGCCTTGATAAAATTATTAAAAATATCTATAATTTGTGTAAAATTATAATATGTGAATTGGAAAGATTTGGGCTGGAAAATTCCACATTTGAAAAGATAAAAATAGATTTTTATCGAAATGAACTAGTTTTGAACTAGAATTGAAATCAATTTATTTTTAAAATAAATAAATTGAATTTGAAAGTGATTTTGAAAATAATCGATAATTTCCAATACGTGGATTGGACTGGAGCTGAATCGCAATTATCTTCGGGATATTTCGATGTTGGATTTCGTGACTATACAAATATTGTTATGGGGATTTGAAAGATATTTTATATCGTTATTTCCAATACGATATTTGTTGGTTTCAGAATTTGATATTGAATATAAGCCGATATATTTTCTATTCAGAGCCTTGTATTTAATATCAAATGTGATTTGGTTTGTCGTGAATCGTGTTTTTGATGACATTGGTTCTTTAACTCAGTGAAAGGCAGGATATTGATTTTTGAAAAGATTAAAACTAAGTGGAGTTTTAATGAATCTTTAATTAGATTGAAAAGTGAACTGATAATTTAAATTATCAAATCTGAAAGGTGATCGAGAGTGGAGTATCACCAGTTTTGCTCCAAAGCGATAATTAAATCTTTAATTAGATTTGAACGTGAAATGGTAATTAATTTTACCGATAACACCGTGGTGTTAGATATGGAGTATCACCAGTTTTGCTCCATGGGATATATAGGTTGGGATTGGGAAATAAAACAAATAATTACTTCGGTGTGGTTCGTTAATCCCGACTAGTTTGAAATGATATCCAAAGGAAGATTAAAGAATAAATTTAGAAGAATTTATTTTGGATAAAATTAATGGGAACATTTCCCTAAGAATGTGATTTTGTGAATAAAAGAATATTCTGAATTGGAATGAGGCGTTTGTTGTGTTTGTGTAACATTCGTTTATTATATACGTGGGTTATTCAGAAAGGCCGGGTTTATACCCATTCTGAATAACCGATTCGACGAGATGTCGAAGATGAAGACGGTGGTTGAAGACCGGAAGTCTTCACATCGTTTGGGTGATTACTGATGATCTTGATTGGGCTGTACACCCAGGATGAGGGAATCAGTTGGTGATCGTCCAGACGTACCTGGAGATGGATGGATATGCGAGGAAAGTGCCTCCGGTTTCGTTCAGACCCAGAACGGACTTGTAAATGGACTGTGTGTCCGACATTGGATTTTAGTCCGTGTGATTGATCTCTATTAAATATATATCTGTTTGGCGGCGGAGAATTTATTCTCTTGCTTAACGCCCTTCTCTGAGACGTACGAGCTCAGGGGTTATATATTGATGGATATCAAGCGCATGGAGTGAATTGCCTGTGTGGCATGCGTAAGTGGCAATTGATCAAGGTTTCTGTTGAAAAGCAAAGTCTTGTGGTTGATGATCAAAGCACGGCCTGTGTGGCATAGCTTTGTGTATAACGTGAATTCGCGAGCCTCACACCTCGGTATGAGTCAAAAACGGGATAGTGACTGCAGGGAGAGCACGACGTTTCTTTCTAGCTAGGGTGGTGTCAGTGACCTACCAGCCCTGACATTTATATACTTTTCACCTGTGTGGTTGTTGGAATGCGAGGCACCTCGGATATAGGTCTGTAAGGACCGGGAAACATGTGTTCAGGAATAACTAATCCTCAAAAGTAAGAGAGGACCGGCCCTGAAGATCCAAGGATCAGAGTGGGGTCCTGGGACATTTGCTAGAGTGTCTCGAATCGGAGAGGAGCTTGCCCCTTGCCTCGGCTCATGACGGAAATCCAATTTCCAATACGTGATAGTGCGGTTTTATTTGTAAAACCTAGTATGGCGACATAGTGGTATGGGTCATTCATGCCGCCTATGATTGATATTTATGATTGAAGTTGTTTTGACACTATACACCTATACTAGTATCAAATAATGTGTTTTAAACGTATCAAGCATGCTTTGGCTGTTATAAGGTAAAAACCCTATCCTCCGGCTTGCGTTGCATTGTGTGATGGGACCTGGGTCTTATAACAGCTTCATTTTTCTTTATTTAGCATTGCGCTGTTTGTTTTATGCACTGGTATTCTTGGGAGGAAACCCGTTCCGTGTTATACGGCGTGGTCCCTTGATTTACCGAACTTTAAAATAAAGAATTATAACTGTTTTAGTTCTCACACCAGTCCCATGACTGACCTGGAGTTTATTGTTTTAACCTAAACTCTGGGTGCCCCTATTTTCCACACGGGCAGCTAGTAGTTTTGGTTTTGCAGATTTATATTCACAGGGTCCTGATTTACAGCTGGAACGATGCTCGGAAAGCTCTGTATCCGTGTATCACTTCTAGTTGAGTTTTGTATATTTTTCCGCTGCTATGTAATTTATTGTAATCTCTGATAGTTATCGAATGTAATTTATTCATTTATACTCTGTATATTCTTGTATCTGATGGAATTGTTGTAATAACAATGAAATGTTCTTCCGTCTGCGTTCATTTGTGTGTTGTTCTCAAAGTATCCGCGCTTTCCTTCACGGGGAAGTTACGGGTTCTTACATTTGGTTATACAAAGCTATATGGTATAGCATATGTTAAATAGAGGGTAGAACTCATAGAGTTATAATATCTCATTAGAGATAGGGTTAGTGATGCCCTAGAATGAGATTTTGGAATATTTTGTTGAAAGGACATAAATTGGAAAATAAATTATTGCAAAACATTTTTGAAAATCATAATACAACTTTTAATAAGAATTTTCAAAGGATACTTGGAACCATTCATATAAGTGTTTAGAGATGTTTTAAAACCGTTTTGATAAATTAATATAAATGGGAATCGATAAGCGCAAATCAAGCTATTGGAAAGTAAGTTTTGGGAAGTACACGTAAGTGAGATAATCTATTAAATCATATTTAGGATATGTTGAGAATAACCATAATTCAGATTTTTGACAAAAGGTATTTAATCAAGTGTAACAAACATCTAAGTGGTTGAGAAACTTCTTTTCCCCTATGAGCGGGATGGAAATTATTTGACATGTAATCGCTTATAACGAAAGAGGAAAATAAAATATTGAAGTAAGATTTTAGGTACCCTCTAATTGAACTACCTATAATCGCATCCTTAGGTACACTCGACTTTCCTATCTTGGCCTAGTTAGTTCCATCGTTTAAATTTGAACCATTCATACCTATTTGCCTTATGAACTCGGCTGAGTATTTAGATTCAAACATCATATTTTTGGTGCTCGTTTGATATGGAACTTTTATTTATGCATCCCTGCTTGACTCGAACATATGGGATTTGACTTGCTCCATGTATATAACTCCCGTGGCACGCATTGAACGAAACTAATATCTGATTCAAAGTAGGTCATATTGATTAGTCTAAAACCTTATATTAACAAAACTTCACTAAATAAACTTTGCATTGATTATAGAAATTTAACTTATGTAAGGAAAGTTTGGGTTTTGAAACATCAACCTTGAAGGTTTGGCTCTGAAATATTTAATGAATCTCTAATATTTTAAATTAACATTTTAGAGCAAATTGTTTAAAATATGAATACAACAAATCAGAGTAGGGCAGCGAAAGCTTGATGGTATTTTCGAATAAAGATGTTTGGAGTGACTTTTCTGACTAGTTGAATAATGAAGACTTGCCAAACGAAATTTGATATTTGAAATAAAGATGAATATAAATTCCTATATTGGTTAGGTAAAGGATTTGAAATGAAATTTGTCTTGAACTATTTTGGAAATAATGTTTAGAAAAAGAAACGTATTCGATCATATGAATTATATATAATCTCCAAAAACGTTGACTGAAGTTTATGGAAATTTTATATGAAAATTATTTGGAAATATTATAATGTTTGAAACAATTTGGAAGTGAAATTGATCTATGGAATGTAAAAGGATTTCTAAAACTTTAAAATATAGAAGGCTTGAATTTAAGTAAAATTAAATTATGGGAAATTAATTTTGTTAATTAAATTTGAGTTCCAAAGAAAAATTGTATGGTTATATGCATAATAGTGGAATGTTTTGAAATAAACTGAAGCTTTGACCTAGAAAATTCCATTTGTTTCATGAAACATAAGTAGTATATAAGGAAGTCGAAATTTTATATCCAATCAATCGAACTTGTTTTCCAACCACTTTGGATATGATGAATGTTTTAAGAAAGTTGTTTATAAACAAAGGAAATTTCAGCGACTTGAATCATGATACTTTGAAATATTTGGAAACAATATTTTTCTTAAAGTATTATGGGTTACAAAATGATTTACAACTTCGGGATATGAAACTAATTGGTCTGTTCGAGTAACCCGTGACAAAACTAAGGTGCGATTATATTTTTTGTGAGGGATGATAGTTAGTAGCCCATCATGTGGGAAGACTTCTTGAACTAATATTAAAATATAGTTGATTTGAATTTGTTATAGAAAGTTGAAATTTTGGTTTTGAAACCCCAGAGTGAAGTATGATTTTTATATAAAAGAAAATATGTAGTATTTCAATGGTTTGAAACAAACGGGATTCTAAGTTGGAGAAATCATTTAGATGTTTTCAAAAAAGATTTGAAAAATAGTGATTTAAATAACACATTAATTTAACTTATCTAGTTATTCATTTATTTATTATCCCGCTAAACTACTATATTTTGCATTTGTACTTATGATTTCAAGTTCCTTTACATGTATTAGTATATTACCTATTTCCTACCAAGTTGCTAAATTTCTTATATTTTACCATTTTATTTCAATTTTTAAAGCTATCTTATTTTAAACCTTTGAATTTTATAAACCTATTTTAACCAAAACGACTTACTACAAAGTAACTTTATTATTTAAACTACTTTTACTTAGATTATTATATATATAGCAAATTCCTTATTTAAATTTTATTTAATAATTTAAGTTTACTTAAATAATAATTTGATATAAGAAGTTTACTCATTTTGTTGTATGATGAATTTTGTGTTAATCTATTAATGACCTTTAATCAATTTTCAAGCTTATAAGAAGTTGTAAAGTATTTTATTTTATATATCTGTTGGCCTTAATAATTTTTATAAATAAGATATATTTTTCCTAAGCAATATTTTATAGCTCCTCTTTTCAAGGACGAAAAGTTTTAAGTTGGGGAGGTTGTAGAGACCTAGAAATTTTAACATTTGAAATGCAATTGAATATCTATATTTGGTATTTTGTCTATTTTAACAACATTTAAATAAACCATTTCCATGATTTTAAACATTTTAAATAAAATCTACATTTCTAATCTTTAACTTTAGAATTCCTTTGCTATCAAACTGAACGTTATGTGAAACAAAAAGTTATTACGTTAGTCATCTATTGGGAATTCAACTAAAAGAATGAATTATTTTGATATTGATCTCATAATTTGGTTAAGAAAGGAATATATGCTGATATTTGAGAATCCCATCTTTAACTTGGACATTTATTTATTTTTGAACAAAGTATTCACTTTTAAATTAAATGACATTTGTTAATATAAGCTTAAACATTTCGCCAAAATTTACGGTATTATAATAAAAATAAAAATCAAATTTGAAAATAAATGTTGAATTATTTTAATATTGATTTTCATAAATTGGTTTGAGAAGAAAATATTTGAAATTCAATTTATGGCTTGGACATTTGTTGTGAATGAAGTATTCACTCTTAAAATAAATGGCATTTTTAAATAAAAGTTTAAACATCTATGCTATAATTAATGATAACACATATTCTGTAACGTGATGGTAAAAATAAAATTAGCATTGCAATAAATTCCAAAATTTAATTTAGAAACAACTTATCAATTTTAAAGCAAAGAAATTTAGTTGCATGGAAAATATCGTTGAGAATTAGTCAAGACCGTTGAATGTAAACGACAAAACACAATGTTAAATTCAACTGATGAGAGGCGTTTAACAAAATAATACTAATGATAATAATAATTAGAAAATAAAATAAAATAAAATGAGAAAGAAAAAAATAATAAGAAAAAAAGGAAAAATGGCGAATAAAATTCAAATATTTTGCGCACGGTTTATAACTGTTGAATCTATAACATAGAAATAATGAAACCAATATTGTTCACTTCTTGCCTAACGTTCACATACCGTTTATATGAACCAAATAAAGAGTTTCTCTTTTTTTTGGGGATATGGCAGATAATCATATATGAAAAAAAAATATGGTCTAGATCTTGCCATATCAGTGCAAGATTTGAGTAAAAGTACCCAAAGATTTGAATAGTTCTTGTGCAGAGGAATAAGTATTGTTCACTTGTCCGCTTCCTACTGTTGTTTTGTATGTGTTATTCTTCTGTGTTGATCCCCTTTCTCGTTATAAATAGGACGCGTCTCCTTCGGTTGTCCTCCGCAATCTCTCTCCCATCTTTCTACTCAATAACTGGATAATGAACGCTATGATCTAAACTATTTCTACCCGCCAACAATGACTCCCCTTTCTAAAAAGAGAAAAAAAATGCATCGTCACTTTATAGAAATAGCTCGCCTCCTTGCCTCCTTTCATTTTCACCTTCACACAATTTTGCAGCTCGCTCCACCATCATTTGAGCACTGGAACAACGTTCCTCCACTGACCGTTCGCGCCTCCGCTGTATGTCGTGCCTTCCACCAATTACCAGACTTCCCTGTCACCTTGCACGCTCAGCGCCTCACCCCGCACATTGACAGTCCCGACCTCACTCCCCTTCCTGCATTGCCACATCCACCGTTTCGCCAGCACCAGTTGCTCACCTCGCAAATTCCCGATGTTCCCACTTTCCACGCAAACCCGTTAAACCCGTTACCTTAAAAATGCTCCCCTTCCCCTCTTATGGTTCACGCCTTCGTTTCTATCACCACCTGAATCCCAAGACTTCTCCACCATAGACACGCTGTGCTTTCCCCTCTCCCCAAGAACACAAACTGCATCACCCTTTTTAGCCATTAGACCTTAAAGCAACGCTCAAGACTAAATTGCCCTTCAAAACAGCAAGTGCCTCCCCTCTTATTCCTTTTCCCTTTCCACCCTGTATACACGAACACTAAAGATCACTTAGCACTCCACACCATGACCGCATCGCTTTTAGTCAGCCACACCACCTTCGACACCACCAAACACCCTCCGCGAGCTCGCTACAAGTTCTACCCCTCTCTCTCCTCTCTAATTGTAACAACCTCAATTTTAAGTATATTTTATTTACTGATTTTTTTTATTTGTTTGGATTTTTTCCTTTTATTTCATCTATTATTTATTTGATTTGCAAAAATATTTATATTGTTTCCTTTATTTGCAAACATTTGTTACCTTTTTACTATTCAACGTCCTTTTCTTAGTATTAATGTTTTCCTTACATGTTCAATTTTTTTTAATTTACACTCTTCATTCCTTAATGTTATAATCCATTCATTTCCTTTTATCTTAAAAATGTTTTCAATTGGTAAATAAAATTTGCAAACTATTTAATTCTTTTTTCTATTTTTATCCGTACCATTAGTTTTTGAAATTTAAACAAAACGATTGTTATGAGTGGAAAGCATAAATTCCGTACGTTTATTATTCCTAAAGAACCAATCAATTCTTTCCAAAACACGCATGAGAAATTTAAATAAACCATGTCTGTTTCCTTTTGTTTTCTTCCTATATATTTAAACATCAGCAGCTTCTAGTATATATAAATAAAATTTTACACTGTCTCCATTTCTCAAAAGCATCGCTTCATTTCTCTTTCACACCCTTTTTTTAAAGACTCTTCTTCATTTTATTTTTTCCATTTGTTTGTTTGTCCAGTATCCGTCTACTTAAATTTTCTAATATTACACATTTCGAGCAGCGTTCCTGATTTTTTATTTTTCCATTTTTCCACGCGTTCACCTATGTTTCCAGTGGGAAGTTTTTATTTCCAAAGTAGTCTTGTGCATTTTGAATTTTGAAACTTTTGTTTTATTTATTTATTTATTTATTGTAAGCGTTATTAAGCATTAAATGCCAATAAACACCTTTCTTCGCATTCATTATGTTTCCAAATATTTCTGAATCGATCTTCATCCATTTATTCCCATCTCCATATTTGTCTCCATTTCCATTCCTTGTTTAAAGCTTTCCATCCCATCTATTTATTCTTTATGTTTCTCCCTTATATTCCTTTTTATCTCCCATCTATTCGCAGATAAAAGGAAAATGGGCATAGTAGCTCCAATTTATACCAACGTTAGTTTTCTTCTACCATTCTCCATGTTTGTACCCTTTACCAAGTTTTCCTTGCTCACCGCCATTGCCTCTCCTCACTCAGACACAAGACCTCTACTCCCTCACGACCCTAATCGATCAAACTTGTGCCTACAACCTGCTTGAACCACATCACTAGACCAAGCTCAAACCATAGCTGCACCCTCATGAAGCCTACGCCAAGGCCAAGCCTTGCCTCTCCTTTTTCACATACTGACCCCACCATTTACCGCAACCTGCGCCTTTCAGCGACACCACCACCTTTTTCTTCCTTGTGAGTATATTTCCAGTTTATTATTATATTTTGTATTATTACGTGTATTTTGTTACTTTATGGGAGTATTGTGTTGATATTTGTGTGTGCTTTGTATTTATTTGTGTGGGCGCATGAGTGATTTTATTTGTATGTGAGAATTTCTAAATTTATATTTATATATATAAGAAATATATATATATATATATATATATATATTTGAGGGTAAATTTATGTGTGGTTTTTGTGTGAGTTGTTTTGAAAATATTTTGGTACAAATATAATTTATGATAGCAAATATATTTGCATTTCCAAAAATCTTAATTGAGCTTATTCATTTTGATTTGAAATTTATTATGTTTCAGATTAACGTTAAATTAGTAGATAATATATTGATAAATTATTGATTTCGGAGCGTTTACACATATTTTATAACATCGATTGTTTTGGAGTGTTGACCGTGTGTGTTAAGTATGTGTTTATAATATGTATTTATGTATGTAATTGTGTTTGTGTGTGCTCTGTGTGTAATGCCTGTTTCATGCGTGTTTGTATTGATTATGTGGTGTCTTGGGTGATGTTTGTATGTGTATTTTAAATTTTATAATATATATAATAGTTTTTTGTGTGTTGATATATATATATACATTGGATTTTGAAATGGTGGTGCGTGTGTGTTGATTTTTAAATAAATAAATATATATATTCAGTGTATGTGTATATATATTTGTTGAATTTTTATTTTATTATTAATATGTATGTATATATATTTTTAACGATTGTGTATATATAATATATAGTTTGCAAAGGTGTATATATATAATTAATTTTGTGTGTGTGGCGTAGTTATTGCGTATGTGCATTCCTGTTTATGTGCATGTGTGGGTTCAGTGTAGTGTTTTTTCTAGTGTGTGGTGTGTGAGTCATACTGTGTGCGTATAGTTATTTTAATGAGTGTGTATTTTATAATACTGTGTGTAACTGCGTTTGTATTTGTGTGTATGTAATGAAAATTTATATTTTATAATAATAAATGTATTGTTATGAATCTATTTGTTTTGAAGGAAAATTTATTTGTATGTATATATGTTATATATAATATATAATATACAAGCTTAAGGTGTGTTTTCTTGTGTGTGAAATGGTGTGGATACTGCATTGTATGTGTGTGTATTTGTGTTGAGTTTGTTTTGAAAATTTATTTGTTAAAAAAATGCGTATATATATATATATATATATTTCTTTCAATGTTTATATATGCGTACAATGGTTTCAATGTATTTTGTGTGTGAGTTTGCATTGTATATTTATTTTATATATATAGTTTCTGGTGTGTTATATGATATATAAATTTATAAAATCTTTTGGTGTGTGTTGAACTTGAAATTTATATATATGTTATGATTTTACCATTCGTATCTGTGTATATATATAATATTTGTAAAAGTAAATGTTGTGTTTATATTTTAAGTCGATTTGGTGTTGAGTTTAAAGAATGTTTTGAAACCTAGTAGCCTTACCGAACCTTTAAGACCTTCCCTAGCCTCCTCTTATGAAATAATAATAATAATATTGAGCGATCATCGAGCTGAAATTATTCTGAATCGTGCATGGAAGTTATCATTATAATTCTGCATAAATCCATCTATTGTCTTTAATCTATGCCACGAAAGTTGAGCTTATCCACCTGACTCACATTCTTTCATAGATGTTAGATCAACTAAATGAACTGTTATGAAATGTATAGGATTGCCAGTAGAAATTGTTTGTTAAAAATATGCACTTTCATGTGTGACACGATATTTATATGACATGTATGTACACTGAATATATATGATTATGATGTGATTGATGATATGTGATGATTTGTTATGTTGTATATACCTCTAGTTTAGGAAAAATCACTAAGGGTTGAAATGATACATACCCGAACGGACATTAGATAAGGGAAAAATCATTATAGGTTGAAATGATAAACCTTAACGATTTTGACTAAATTTGGGATTTCGGGTTGAAATGAGAAAGTGTAGAAAACTATATACGGACACCGTTGGTCATGTTACCGAATTAAAATGATTTGGCAAAAATTGATTGTAAAAATATTAATTTAAGATCTTATATTTTATAATATTTATAATTAAATTTTGTAAATTTTAAATTATATGTTTTAAAATAATTTTATGAGTAAAAGTGCATTTGAATGCTTATTTAAGATTTTGCTTACAATTTATTTAATTTAAACTGTACAATTTAATCATATATAGTTTTTACTTTAAATTAATATATTATAATAAATTATTCTTTTTAAACTTATTTCTAATTATTTTAAACCTATATATGTTTATAAAGCTATTTTCTATATAAATTTATAACTTATAAATATATTTTCAATGCTTATTATATATATATATATTATAAACTTTAATAATAAACTCAGTGGATAAGTTTTCATTTTGCGATTTAAATTCAAGGTATAAAGATTTAAATGTATATAATGATACTTGATTCAATGAATTTGATTTTAATTCGACTAAATGTGAATTTTGAATTGATTTAAATATTGAACTTTATAGGAAATGAACGTGAACTGCGTAATTCATTGGAATTTGAATTTATAATTGATTTGAATATATGAATTCAATTATAAATTGACTAAATATGAATTGAAATAATTTTTATATATGGAATTGATTCATAAACTGTTTGGTTTGAATTAAATAATTTTCTTAAATCAATTTATTTCAAGATATGATTTTATTAAAATGACCAGGTGTGAAAAATGTAAAGGTTTGGTTGTTATAGAGATCGGATCGGATAATGTCATACTCTCTGCCAATACCGAAAATCACTTTAACAACTGTGTGTGCGATGGAGTTCCAGAATGAAGTAGGATGGATTTAGTGGCGATTACTGGATTTGAAGAAAGAGAACGATGATGGATAGCCTTGACCTTCGGGTCATAACTAAAATGACTAAAACAGGAGCCATAGCCAGGTTAATGTAAGCTAGCTTCTCTTAGTAGACATGCTTCTCCGATACCATATATATAACCTTGTGATTGATGGCGCCTTTGATTTTGGAAGTATTGTCAAGGGTGGGCGGTAGTTCCGGCTGTGCGTTATCACCGGCCTAGGTCCGCAATCCAGTAGAATCCTACTGATGGGTATTGCCTCGATGCCTTGTCATATTTATCATGATCAAGCCCCTACGATTTTGATTTGACGTTGTCGTATAGCGGCGCATCCCTATCCACCAACCGTTACTAGTGTTTTATATGAAATGTTTACGACAATGTTTATAAACAGTGTAAGGGTAAAATTGTAATCCTGCTTACGCTATTTTAATATGTTATATTTAACCATAGACACTATTATAATAGCGTATTATATTATATGATATTAGTTCAACGGATCCTTAGAGGATGGTGATCCCAAACATCCTTTAAGTTACAGATGCATTTCATTTAACATTTCATTTAACATTTCATTTGAGTTGATTTACTTCCATGAGAATGTTAGTCCCGATCCGAGTTGTTTTGTTTTGCATTATTTCTCGGGTCAGATCGAGTATTGTAGTGTTGAGATTTCACCTTTTGATGATGGAGACTGCTGAAGACATCACCTCTGTCTATTGATTCTGGTTAATTCTCCTTTGTATCAGAAATTCTTGTATTTAGGTTTCCACTGTTTTTAATTTTGTAACTCTGATATTATGTATAAATTTTGATTTTATTTAGTAGCTTCATGGACTACTATTGTATAATTTATTTATTCCGCCATGAGATATTCTGTTTTTTCTGTGTTAGTGATTCTGTGATTTATTCTATTTACCTTAGAAGCTAATAACCTTCTGTCACTTCGAATAGTTTGAGTTGATTAAATTGCCAGCTTGAAGTGGACGAAAGACACTATGTTACATTTGGTATAAGAGCTTTGGTTTTATCAAAGCCTAAATTATGGGGTAAAATGCTCATTAGAGATAGGTATCAATACCCTAGAATGAGTTGAATCAGTAGCAGAATCTTTCTAAACAGAGCGTATTTTGAAGTACGAATAGTTTTTAAAGTGGTTTAAAATCTTTGTTAACAAATATTTCTGAATATAAAATTTTGTTTAATATTTAAATCTTTTTCTGAAATTTCCCATTCATCCGAATCCATCTTCCTTTATGGATCCTCTTTGAGTTGGTTCTTTCGTTTATTCAACTTTATAACTCGAACTCTATAACTTATCCTTGTCTATAACAAGGTAAGAAGCAGAAGAAGAGTATAAGACTTCTAGCGAGTCCATTCTTATTTAATATTGGTTTGGAATTGTTATTTTGAAAGGTACTATAATATATGATGTAACGACCCTGAATTTTGGGGCCAAGTTAAAATTTATTTTAAGTGATTTTACATGAGTTTTGATATTTAAAATAATCTATTTTAAATAATAAGGATCACAAATTTGGTTCAAATCGAAGTTAGAATGAATAAATTAATTTTAAATATAAAAAGAGCTAGAAATGGCGCGGTAGTTTAAAAAGTCAAACTTGAACTTTGACCAACCATACAAGATGCAAAATTTAACGGATTTTAGTAAAACCAAAAATATTAGAATCTATTTAAAAATATCTTTTCAACGAATCCGAAAAATCGAAATTTCATAGCGGAAATCAAAAGTTATGGCTAATTCAATTTTTAGAAAGGTCGGTGGGTAATTTGCATAGGACAAAAATGCTACTTTTCACATATGTAGGAATTTGAACTCGAAACCACTTCCATTGGTTTCAGAATGACGTTTCTGCATTGAAAAACAGTAAACACTTATATGTTTCGAGTTTCAGAAAATATTTGTTTAAAAATGTATTTTTAATATTAAATATATTCGCCTTGAAAATAGCCATTTTTCAAAAGATCTCAGAATCGAACAAAATAAATTTTGTTGGGTTCGTATCATCAAAACAAAGCTAAAAATAATTTTTTGGTAATTTTTAGAATTAATATATAATTATAATTGATTTTTCAGTGTAAACGGACAATTTTTGACTTTAAAATTCATTAAAAAATTCAAACGGGCCCAGAATTGAACGAAATTAATTTTCATAGGTCCACAGCATCAAAACATAGCTAAATATATTTTTCGAGGACTTTTGAAGTTAATTGGTGACCTGGGTGAATTTCTGCGTACGTTTGAATTTAAAATAATGATTTATATTTAAAACTGAAAAACGAAGGCCAAGACGATCTCGTGGGCTGATGAGACATATCCAGATGAGTTCGGAACGGGGGCTAAATGGTATGAACGACAGTAAGCAGGCTTGAATCGGAGTTCGGGCCAAAACGGGTTTAAGCGGGCCAATTAAATAATGATTAGTTTAACCTAATATTTTAATATAAAAACATTCACGTCCATCTTCTTCCTCTTTGCTGAGCCGCACAAACCCATCATGGCTGAAAACTTCAAACCCTCATAACTCCTTCATTTCTCAACGAAAATTTGCGTGTGAGTACACGTTTCGAAGCTCTCGCCGAGCTCTTCGATCTCCGACAAGTCCCGTCCCTTTCCGTCGCCTGTGCCGCCCGCCCCGAGCCCGAGAAGCTCCGCCGGTCGCAGCCACGCCGGGCCCACCACGTTCGACCGAGCTCCACCCCCTTCTGGCCGTGCAAAGATCTCTCCAAGGTGGTCATTCTCCAAAAAACCGCACCCAAAACCGTTTAGTAAATCAAAAGTTATCGCGATTTGAAGTTTTGAACAAATTCTGAAATTGAGGTATGCTTCAGATTTTGTCACGCTTTTAAGCGTGGCAGAAGCAGTTGTTAAAAGTCTGTTTGATTTAAAACATCAATAACTTATGCATATGAACACCGATTCTGAAAATTTCAGATCCGATGGAACCGTGACTTCGAATACTACTTTAATACAGCGCAATTGGGAACAAACTCTAATCTAATTGAGGTGAGAATCCTATTTATTTTATTTAAGTAATTATGTTTTAATTATGGATGTTCGCATTCATAATCATATATGTATGTGAATCTGCTATGATATAAACTGTATGTGAATCTGCTATGACTTAATCTGTATGCGTATGCTAGGACAAAACCCACTGTATGTTGAGATGTTACAATATAAAATTAAATATATTAAAATCATTCATGTATGTTGTGTGACATGTTGATATGTCAAAAATTAAATATATTAAAATCGTTCATGTATGTTGTGTGACATGTTGATATGTCAAAAATTAAATATATTAAAATCGTTCATGTATGTTGTGTGACATGTTGATTTGTCAAAATTAAATATATTAAAACAAGAAATTGTTCATGTATGTTGTAAAGTGACACTTTTGTCAATATCAAAATAAGAAAATGAACACCGTATGTAAATTGACACTTTTGTCAATATCAAAATAAGAAAATGAACACCGTATGTAAATTGACACTTTTGTCAATATCAAAATAAGAAAATGAACACCGTATGTAAATTGACACTTTTGTCAATATCAAAATAAGAAAATGAACACCGTATGTAAAGTGACACTTTTGTCAATATCAAAATAAGAAAATGAACACCGTATGTAAATTGACACTTTTGTCAATATCAAAATAAGAAAATGAACACCGTATGTAAATTGACACTTTTGTCAATATCAAAATAAGAAAATGAACACCGTATGTAAATTGACACTTTTGTCAATATCAAAATAAGAAAATGAACACCGTATGTAAATTGACACTTTTGTCAATATCAAAATAAGAAAATGAACACCGTATGTAAATTGACACTTTTGTCAATATCAAAATAAGAAAATGAACACCGTATGTAAATTGACACTTTTGTCAATATCAAAATAAGAAAATGAACACCGTATGTAAATTGACACTTTTGTCAATATCAAAATAAGAAAATTAGCACCGTATGTTGAATGAACAAATTTGTGTATTTATAAAATAGAATTGGTCGTTATATGTGAATGATTATATTTTGTTCATTTATAAAATAAGAAAGCACTATATGTTAAAGAATTATATTTTGTGTCATTAACAAAATAGAATTTGTCGCTATGGTAAAGAATTATATTTTGTGTCATTATTCAAAATAAAATTTGTCGCTATGTGAAACGAACCATTTTTTTTTTCGTTAATAAAAATAGTATTAGTCGCTATATGTAATGAACTGATATTTTGTTCATTAGTAACAATAAGCAAGTACCGTATGTTGAATGAATATATTTTGTTCATTATCAAAATAAGAAAAGCACCGTATGTTAATGAATAATATTTTGTTCATTATCAAAAGAAGAAAGCATCGTATGTTAATGAACTATATTTTGTTCATTATTAAAAATTAAAAATAGCATAGTATGTTAATGAACTATATTTTGTCCATTATATAAAATAGAAGATGGCACTATATAAAAATAGCATATTTGTCATGTTATCAAATAGAAAAAAATGCATTGTATGCATAGCATATTATTTTTGTCAAAATAGAAAATATAATGCATTTTATGTATTGCATATTATTTTTGTTTAAATAGAAATTACATTGTATGCATATTATTTTTGTCAAGCTAGAAAAATAGAAATTACATTGTATGCATATTATTTTTGTCAAGTTAGAAAAATAGAAATTACATTGTATGCATATTATTTTTGTCAAGTTAGAAAAATAGAAATTACATTGTATGCATATTATTTTTGTCAAGTTAGAAAAATAGAAAATACATTGTATGCAAATAATATTTTGTCAAGTTAGAACGTTATATAGAAGTGCATTGTATGCAAATATTATTTTGTCATGTTAGAAAAATAGATAAATGCATTGTATGAAAATATTATTCTGTCATGTTAGAAAAATAGATAAATGCATTGTATGAACATATTATTCTGTCATGTTAGAAAAATAGAAATGCATTGCATAAAATACTATTTCGTCATGTTAGAAAAATAGAAATGCATTGCATAAAATAATATTTTGTCATGTTAGAGAAATAGAAATGCATTGCATGATATATTATTTTGTCATGTTAGAGAAATAGAAATGCATTGCATGAAATATTATTTTGTCATGTTAGAGAAATAGAGAGGCATTGTATGAAACTATTACTTTGTTACGTTAGAAAATAATAAATGCATTGTAGGTAAAAGAATATTTTTGTTATGTTAAAATAAGACATGCATTGTATGAAAAATAATATTTTGTCATGTCAACAATATAGAAAATGCATGTCATGTAAATATACATTATTTATAATGTTTATTACAAGAGAATTTGTATTGTAAGATAATAAGCATTATTTATAATGTAAATAAAAAAGAGAATTCACCCCGTAGGAAGAATTAACATTTATTTTATGTTAAATAAGAGAGATGAAACTATGTGCAGGAATTAACATTATTTTAATGTTGAAAAAAAAATGAAACTGTATGTAAGAATTAACATTATTTTTAATGTTAAATAAAAAGAAATGAAATGGAGGAAAAGATTTACATTATTTATAATGTATAAAGAGAGTTTACACCATGGAAAAATGTTCATTCTTCATAATGAAATAGGGAAAAGAAATAATGGGAATGAAGTTTTATAATTTACATTTTTAAATGTGAATTATAAAGTATAAAATGAAAATAAAATAAAAAGAACAATTCACCGCCTAATTATGAAATACATTTTCATGTAAGTTAAAGAAGTTAAAGGATAAAGAAAAGGCAGATGTAAGTAAGGACGATGAGTTAAACGAGCTAATGTATATATATATATATATTTATATATATTTATATATATATAGTTAAAATATAACGAATCGAACGCAGTAGTTCGCGTTTTGAAATCGAACTTTTAAACGAATATACCGGAAGATCCGACCGTCGGATTTTCCCAAAACTGAAACCGTTAGGACCGTCTTAGAAAAATCTTTCCAACGATATATGCTACGCTAAAATCCAACGGTTAGATTTTGAGGAAAGTGAATAACAAAATTGATTGAAAACAGCGCCAAGGTCGCCCTTGACCTGAAGCGTCGTTAAATAAGGAAATTAATTATATTAAAATAATTAAGGCAAGAATTAATCGTTATAAAATAAAATAACGATATGAAATATGTTTTTCTCAAAATATATGAATGCGAGATTATTTGGAAAGTCCGGGTTAATCCCATTCCAAATGATCGTACGATTCCAAGAATTCAAGTATGAAGACGGCGCATGAAGACCGTAAATCTCCCCTCGAATGGACAACGATCAAGACTCTGAATTGGTTTGCTCCCAATTCAAGGGTCGGGGTAATTGCCCAAACGTACGTGTTGATTTCACGGGTTTGACCCTAGTTCAGACCTAGAGCATGGGTGTAAATGGATAGTGTGTCTGACATCGTACCCCACAAAATATTATGTTGTTGATATTAAGTTAATATATAAGCGATTGGTGGTAGAGGATTTATTCTCTACTTAACACCCGTTTATATAGTAACGGAAGATCAATAGTACGGTATGGAGTGACGGTGTGGCATACTAAGATGCAATGATCAGGGTTTCTTGTTGAAAAGCAGAACCTTGTGGTATGAAGAACATGACTTCACGAGCCTCACAACCCGGTAGAGTCTAAAAAGGGGGAAGGGAACGCAGGGAAAGCAGCACGTTTCTTTCTAGTTAGTAGTCATTTTACTTTTTGGAAGGATGATGAAATGAGGCGCCTCGGATAGGTCCTATAGGACCGGGGAACGTGTACTTAGGAATTGCCAATCCTCTAAGCTGTATGTGAGGACCGGCCCTGCAGGATCCAAGGGTTAACTGCGGGTAATCCTGAGACGTTAACTAGAGCGTCTCGAATCGGTAAGGAGTCCTCCCTAGCCTGGACTCATGATGGAAACCCAAATTTCCAATACGACCCCGACGGATTTGATTGTATTACTAGTATTGGAGGCATAATATATGGTACCTATGCTTCCTAGGATTAATACATTGCTTTGAATTGTTTTAAAACATATACACTAATAATAGTATTAGTTACGTATTTGGCGTATTTAGCATGTTTAACCACCATAAGGTAAAACTCTATCCTCTTGGTGTGCGTTGCATTGTGTGATGGGACCTGAGTCTTATGGTGGTTCCATTTTTCAAAAGACATTGCGTTGTTGACGACTTATTTAATCATTTATTATGACACTGTAGTTATGCACGGCAATCCATTGGTACAACCCGTTCCGCGCTAGCGGCGTGGTCTTTGGATTTGCCTTATTAGTACGAGTAAATCTATTTAAGAATTCTCACACCAGTCCCACGACTGACCCATAGTTTGTTTCACCTTTTTGCAAACTTGGGTGCCCTCTCTTCTACACGGGCAGCCAAGTAGACAGGTTCATTCTTTGCTTGGAGTTTTCTTTGAAGCTGCTTATTTTCTCTCTCTTGGATTCTTCTTGGGAGAAGAGGTGATGACTTGGAGCTTGAAGACTTTTTGTTTCTATTGGCATCTATTCTTTTCTTTTTAGACATCAAACTTATTTCTTTTCTGCAAACTTGTTGTAATAATCTTAGTTTTCTGTGACTGTGGAATTTCTGTGATTGATGACATTATATTTTTCCGCTGCTATAATGTTATTACTCTATGAATCTCCTTTGCTATATTGTATCTGTGTTCTGTTTTATTGTATTTATGTTGTATTCCAAAAATGATTTCTCCTGCTTTCACTTGTGGAAGTTTGGGGTCGTCACAGTTGGTATCAGAGCTTTGGTTTACAAAGCGGAGTACAACATATCTATAATAATTCGTTTACATAGAATCACTATATTCTATGGCGAACAGTTCATGAGATACATAATAGCCAGTCACTTTATCGTCATCTTTTCATTCATCCTTCGATCTTTCCTATCTCTTAGAATCACCTTTTCTGTTGTTTTGACTCTTCCCTTGATCGTGTATTCGAAGAAGACTAAGTGAAGTGGCGATGATCAATTGGCACATGTTTAAGAAGGAGCGAAAGGACCAACTTTTTCGGTAGAAAGCCTGATGTTATAGACGGTACCATCTCTGTTAAAAACATTCTCTGTGTTTATTCTTCCTCTTTTCCTCTTCTATTTTTCTTTTTCCTTTTCGGGGACGAAAAGTTTTTAAGTGGGGGAGACTGTAACGACCCTGAATTTTGGGGCCAAGTTAAAATTTATTTTAAGTGATTTTACATGAGTTTTGATATTTAAAATAATCTATTTTAAATAATAAGGATCACAAATTTGGTTCAAATCGAAGTTAGAATGAATAAATTAATTTTAAATATAAAAAGAGCTAGAAATGGCGCGGTAGTTTGAAAAGTCAAACTTGAACTTTGACCAACCATACAAGATGCAAAATTTAACGGATTTTAGTAAAACCAAAAATATTAGAATCTATTTAAAAATATCTTTTCAACGAATCCGAAAAATCGAAATTTCATAGCGGAAATCAAAAGTTATGGCTAATTCAATTTTTAGAAAGGTCGGTGGGTAATTTGCATAGGACAAAAATGCTACTTTTCACATATGTAGGAATTTGAACTCGAAACCACTTCCATTGGTTTCAGAATGACGTTTCTGCATTGAAAAACAGTAAACACTTATATGTTTCGAGTTTCAGAAAATATTTGTTTAAAAATGTATTTTTAATATTAAATATATTCGCCTTGAAAATAGCCATTTTTCAAAAGATCTCAGAATCGAACGAAATAAATTTTGTTGGGTTCGTATCATCAAAACAAAGCTAAAAATAATTTTTTGGTAATTTTTAGAATTAATATATAATTATAATTGATTTTTCAGTGTAAACGGACAATTTTTGACTTTAAAATTCATTAAAAAATTCAAACGGGCCCAGAATTGAACGAAATTAATTTTCATAGGTCCACAACATCAAAACATAGCTAAATATATTTTTCGAGGATTTTTGAAGTTAATTGGTGACCTGGGTGAATTTCTGCGTACGTTTGAATTTAAAATAATGATTTATATTTAAAACTGAAAAACGAAGGCCAAGACGATCTCGTGGGCTGATGAGACATATCCAGATGAGTTCGGAACGGGGGCTAAATGGTATGAACGACAGTAAGCAGGCTTGAATCGGAGTTCGGGCCAAAACGGGTTTAAGCGGGCCAATTAAATAATGATTAGTTTAACCTAATATTTTAATATAAAAACACTATTCACGTCCATCTTCTTCCTCTTTGCTGAGCCGCACAAACCCATCATGGCTGAAAACTTCAAACCCTCATAACTCCTTCATTTCTCAACGAAAATTTGCGTGTGAGTACACGTTTCGAAGCTCTCGCCGAGCTCTTCGATCTCCGACAAGTCCCGTCCCTTTCCGTCGCCTGTGCCGCCCGCCCCGAGCCCGAGAAGCTCCGCCGGTCGCAGCCACGCCGGGCCCACCACGTTCGACCGAGCTCCACCCCCTTCTGGCCGTGCAAAGATCTCTCCAAGGCGGTCATTCTCCAAAAAACCGCACCCAAAACCGTTCAGTAAATCAAAAGTTATCGCGATTTGAAGTTTTGAACAAATTCTGAAATTGAGGTATGCTTCAGATTTTGTCACGCTTTTAAGCGTGGCAGAAGCAGTTGTTAAAAGTCTGTTTGATTTAAAACATCAATAACTTATGCATATGAACACCGATTCTGAAAATTTCAGATCCGATGGAACCGTGACTTCGAATACTACTTTAATACAGCGCAATTGGGAACAAACTCTAATCTAATTGAGGTGAGAATCCTATTTATTTTATTTAAGTAATTATGTTTTAATTATGGATGTTCGCATTCATAATCATATATGTATGTGAATCTGCTATGATATAAACTGTATGTGAATCTGCTATGACTTAATCTGTATGCGTATGCTAGGACAAAACCCACTGTATGTTGAGATGTTACAATATAAAATTAAATATATTAAAATCGTTCATGTATGTTGTGTGACATGTTGATATGTCAAAAATTAAATATATTAAAATCGTTCATGTATGTTGTGTGACATGTTGATATGTCAAAAATTAAATATATTAAAATCGTTCATGTATGTTGTGTGACATGTTGATTTGTCAAAATTAAATATATTAAAACAAGAAATTGTTCATGTATGTTGTAAAGTGACACTTTTGTCAATATCAAAATAAGAAAATGAACACCGTATGTAAATTGACACTTTTGTCAATATCAAAATAAGAAAATGAACACCGTATGTAAATTGACACTTTTGTCAATATCAAAATAAGAAAATGAACACCGTATGTAAATTGACACTTTTGTCAATATCAAAATAAGAAAATGAACACCGTATGTAAATTGACACTTTTGTCAATATCAAAATAAGAAAATGAACACCGTATGTAAAGTGACACTTTTGTCAATATCAAAATAAGAAAATGAACACCGTATGTAAATTGACACTTTTGTCAATATCAAAATAAGAAAATGAACACCGTATGTAAATTGACACTTTTGTCAATATCAAAATAAGAAAATGAACACCGTATGTAAATTGACACTTTTGTCAATATCAAAATAAGAAAATGAACACCGTATGTAAATTGACACTTTTGTCAATATCAAAATAAGAAAATGAACACCGTATGTAAATTGACACTTTTGTCAATATCAAAATAAGAAAATGAACACCGTATGTAAATTGACACTTTTGTCAATATCAAAATAAGAAAATTAGCACCGTATGTTGAATGAACAAATTTGTGTATTTATAAAATAGAATTGGTCGTTATATGTGAATGATTATATTTTGTTCATTTATAAAATAAGAAAGCACTATATGTTAAAGAATTATATTTTGTGTCATTAACAAAATAGAATTTGTCGCTATGGTAAAGAATTATATTTTGTGTCATTATTCAAAATAAAATTTGTCGCTATGTGAAACGAACCATTTTTTTTTTCGTTAATAAAAATAGAATTAGTCGCTATATGTAATGAACTGATATTTTGTTCATTAGTAACAATAAGCAAGTACCGTATGTTGAATGAATATATTTTGTTCATTATCAAAATAAGAAAAGCACCGTATGTTAATGAATAATATTTTGTTCATTATCAAAAGAAGAAAGCATCGTATGTTAATGAACTATATTTTGTTCATTATTAAAAATTAAAAATAGCATAGTATGTTAATGAACTATATTTTGTCCATTATATAAAATAGAAGATGGCACTATATAAAAATAGCATATTTGTCATGTTATCAAATAGAAAAAAATGCATTGTATGCATAGCATATTATTTTTGTCAAAAAAGAAAATATAATGCATTTTATGTATTGCATATTATTTTTGTTTAAATAGAAATTACATTGTATGCATATTATTTTTGTCAAGCTAGAAAAATAGAAATTACATTGTATGCATATTATTTTTGTCAAGTTAGAAAAATAGAAATTACATTGTATGCATATTATTTTTGTCAAGTTAGAAAAATAGAAATTACATTGTATGCATATTATTTTTGTCAAGTTAGAAAAATAGAAAATACATTGTATGCAAATAATATTTTGTCAAGTTAGAACGTTATATAGAAGTGCATTGTATGCAAATATTATTTTGTCATGTTAGAAAAATAGATAAATGCATTGTATGAAAATATTATTCTGTCATGTTAGAAAAATAGATAAATGCATTGTATGAACATATTATTCTGTCATGTTAGAAAAATAGAAATGCATTGCATAAAATACTATTTCGTCATGTTAGAAAAATAGAAATGCATTGCATAAAATAATATTTTGTCATGTTAGAGAAATAGAAATGCATTGCATGGTATATTATTTTGTCATGTTAGAGAAATAGAAATGCATTGCATGAAATATTATTTTGTCATGTTAGAGAAATAGAGAGGCATTGTATGAAACTATTACTTTGTTACGTTAGAAAATAATAAATGCATTGTAGGTAAAAGAATATTTTTGTTATGTTAAAATAAGACATGCATTGTATGAAAAATAATATTTTGTCATGTCAACAATATAGAAAATGCATGTCATGTAAATATACATTATTTATAATGTTTATTACAAGAGAATTTGTATTGTAAGATAATAAGCATTATTTATAATGTAAATAAAAAAGAGAATTCACCCCGTAGGAAGAATTAACATTTATTTTATGTTAAATAAGAGAGATGAAACTATGTGCAGGAATTAACATTATTTTAATGTTGAAAAAAAAATGAAACTGTATGTAAGAATTAACATTATTTTTAATGTTAAATAAAAAGAAATGAAATGGAGGAAAAGATTTACATTATTTATAATGTATAAAGAGAGTTTACACCATGGAAAAATGTTCATTGTTCATAATGAAATAGGGAAAAGAAATAATGGGAATGAAGTTTTATAATTTACATTTTTAAATGTGAATTATAAAGTATAAAATGAAAATAAAATAAAAAGAACAATTCACCGCCTAATTATGAAATACATTTTCATGTAAGTTAAAGAAGTTAAAGGATAAAGAAAAGGCAGATGTAAGTAAGGACGATGAGTTAAACGAGCTAATGTATATATATATATATTTATATATATTTATATATATATAGTTAAAATATAACGAATCGAACGCAGTAGTTCGCGTTTTGAAATCGAACTTTTAAACGAATATACCGGAAGATCCGACCGTCGGATTTTCCCAAAACTGAAACCGTTAGGACCGTCTTAGAAAAATCTTTCCAACGATATATGCTACGCTAAAATCCAACGGTTAGATTTTGAGGAAAGTGAATAACAAAATTGATTGAAAACAACGCCAAGGTCGCCCTTGACCTGAAGCGTCGTTAAATAAGGAAATTAATTATATTAAAATAATTAAGGCAAGAATTAATCGTTATAAAATAAAATAATGATATGAAATATGTTTTTCTCAAAATATATGAATGCGAGATTATTTGGAAAGTCCGGGTTAATCCCATTCCAAATGATCGTACGATTCCAAGAATTCAAGTATGAAGACGGCGCATGAAGACCGTAAATCTCCCCTCGAATGGACAACGATCAAGACTCTGAATTGGTTTGCTCCCAATTCAAGGGTCGGGGTAATTGCCCAAACGTACGTGTTGATTTCACGGGTTTGACCCTAGTTCAGACCTAGAGCATGGGTGTAAATGGGTAGTGTGTCTGACATCGTACCCCACAAAATATTATGTTGTTGATATTAAGTTAATATATAAGCGATTGGTGGTAGAGGATTTATTCTCTACTTAACACCCGTTTATATAGTAACGGAAGATCAATAGTACGGTATGGAGTGACGGTGTGGCATACTAAGATGCAATGATCAGGGTTTCTTGTTGAAAAGCAGAACCTTGTGGTATGAAGAACATGACTTCACGAGCCTCACAACCCGGTAGAGTCTAAAAAGGGGGAAGGGAACGCAGGGAAAGCAGCACGTTTCTTTCTAGTTAGTAGTCATTTTACTTTTTGGAAGGATGATGAAATGAGGCGCCTCGGATAGGTCCTATAGGACCGGGGAACGTGTGCTTAGGAATTGCCAATCCTCTAAGCTGTATGTGAGGACCGGCCCTGCAGGATCCAAGGGTTAACTGCGGGTAATCCTGAGACGTTAACTAGAGCGTCTCGAATCGGTAAGGAGTCCTCCCTAGCCTGGACTCATGATGGAAACCCAAATTTCCAATACGACCCCGACGGATTTGATTGTATTACTAGTATTGGAGGCATAATATATGGTACCTATGCTTCCTAGGATTAATACATTGCTTTGAATTGTTTTAAAACATATACACTAATAATAGTATTAGTTACGTATTTGGCGTATTTAGCATGTTTAACCACCATAAGGTAAAACTCTATCCTCTTGGTGTGCGTTGCATTGTGTGATGGGACCTGAGTCTTATGGTGGTTCCATTTTTCAAAAGACATTGTGTAACGACCCGCATTCTACGCATCATAGGATCGTAGAATATTTATTTCTTTCACATACGAAGTCGTATGGTCGTGTAACTTTGGGAGACGACTATTGGGGTCATTTCCCATGTTCATGATTTTTCCCGATTTTTAAATGACCATTTTACCCCTAGTTGGCACTGTTTTGGCCATAACTTTTGACTGGATAGGAATTTTGACCTGAAACCACTTCCATTGGCTCCGGATGATGGTTTCTCTTTCCGTAGGGTGGTCACATTAGCCAAACGGACTCACCGTTTGGGAGATATGGCTGAAACAAGTTTCAGATGGTGAAAAACAGCTTAATTGGGCTTAACCGGGTGATTAGCAGCTAGGCCCAAGGGGAATTTCGGGTTTAGAGGTTTAGGAGGTCTGATTAGGGTTAGGTTATCACTTTCATTTCAGTTTTGAGCCGCCACAAACCTCCTTGAGACCTTAGTAATGGCTTCCTACATCTAAAACACCCCAAATCACTCTCTAATTGAAGATTAGGCTTAGCAACACCAAATTAAGGAGAAAAAGCACCAAAGCAAGGTTGGAGCCGCTGTTAGACATCAGTATTCGCCCCAAATCAGAGGAGTTTCAGTTCTGAGAATTTCATTTGTGGCCAAGGTGAGTGATTTGCATAGTTTTTGCACTAATTACGGTGATTAAGGGTAATTAGTGAAGATTAGCGAATTTATACGTAAATAAATTCTGGAAAAATTCTTAAAATTCTAAAATAATGTTTTAAGGCTCTGTTAGAAATTTGGGTTAATTTCGATGTGTTTTGCTAATCGTATGCTTAAACATGATTAAGAGGGATTATAGGTAAATGTGAGGTTTTAGCCACTTTTGATCCATTTTGGTTCATTTGAATTGTTGTTTGCTGTTTGTGGTTGCTATTATATGTTGCTATGACTCTATGGTATGTTTCATGATTGATTAGAATAGTTAAGTTGCTCGAAACGTCGTCGAATGGCGTAGAAAGCTCGTTGGAAAGTTGCAGAAGTGTGCAGGTTCCGAACCGGATCGGATCGGAGAAAGGGGTCGGATCGGACTAGGGAACTGACCAAGGGAATCCGAACTGGATGGGGACTTGCCACTGGAAGAAGTTTGGCAGGAAGGAAGGCCATTGCTTAGAGTTGGAGTTGGAGCAGATCGGATCGGAGTAGGCTAGGGAGCGGAGCGGATCGGACTGAAGTAAAGCGAAGTGATCGGATCGGAGTAGAAGAAACGAGGGAGCTGATCGAAGAAGGAGCATGAGCTGGAAGGAGGATAGCAACCCGACCCGACCCGGAGTGAAGAAACCCGAACCGAACAGACGAGGGCAATGATTGCCGAACCGAACTGAAGGGGGGAGAATCACTGAACCGACCCGACCCGGAGGGAGACACCGACCCGACCCAAAGTGGACTACCGACCCGACCCGACGATGGTGATGACTACCGAACCGAACAGGACTCTAGGACTGTTAATGTACGACAACTCTTCTGAAGACCCACTCCAATTCAACCAAACCCGAGATGCAAAGGAAGTCCAAATGAGAAGTTCGAGCTTAAGATTCAGATGGGAATCAACGAGTTCACTTCATGGTTGGGCTTTGCTGCGGGACGCGTGCTAAGGAGTTATCGACACCTATAGCTTTGGACCACTATGGTAGGAGGTACGAAGGCGGATTCAGGGCCATTATGGCATTGGTAGAACCAAGGGCTACGACCAATGAAGTGGGTCATTGAAATGTTTGGTCATGACTCCAAGTGTTTGGCTTGGTCATAGCAGGGTTTCTACAAGTCGGGATTCGTCGTTGCCTCAGTTTGTCTAGTGTTTCAAAGTGGTAGATGCCGTACGCTTTACGCACTGAGTGAGAGATGCGAGAATGGTTGCTATGGATGATTTGTTTGCTATCATTGTGACATGCACACCCCACCCCCGTATTCTTACACTATTTATTATGGCACCTTGGAGTATTGTACGGTATGTGGTACTAACTCTTTGGTTGCAGGTCCAGGTTCAGGTATGGTTTAGTATACCTGTTATTTCCCTGTTTAGATGCTTATCGCTCATACCAGGCTTTATGTCTGACCCAGAGTTTTATGTCTCTTCTTATTACTCTGGGTGCTCACACGAGCAGACTAGAGACAGGTTAGCTGGTGATGCACGGGTAGATGGTCCGGAGACGAGCAGGAGGCTTCCACGTACTATATACATAATATTCTCCCTGTGTTGTTGAAGATCACTGCTTGGGCATTGTTGGTGTATCTTCTATTTTAGCTTTCTTTTGGTTAGAGACAGTAAATTTGGAAAGTTGTAATAAGCTGTATATGGATTTCCGCTGCTTTGATGTTGACATTGATTATTAGTTATCAGCTTATGCACTGTCTCGCCTGTTTTATGTCAAGTATGTTATTATTATATTTTATCCCATGCGCTGTGAGACATTCTACAGGTTCTTTGATTAGTTCATTCTCTTCTTTCCTTTCTTCTGATGACCGTCTTGTGCTAGTCGGGCATGTGTACAGCGCACTCTTGGAGGAAATGCAGGCTGGTGCGAGGCGGGCCGTCACACTTGGTATCAGAGCTCTAGGTTGCATAGTTAACCTAGGGAAGTTATCAGGGAGAGATAATATACGTATACGAGAGAGTGTATTTGTGGTTATTTTGGTTTTCAAAAGCTATATATATACTATTAGTAGTATAAGAATGAAGTCGTACTGCACTAGCACCACTATGGAATCGTTAATCGTTTCCTTTTTCAGATTGACGATGAGCCGAGATACTAGAGGTGCTGGTAGGGGAGCCAATAATGGGAATGCTGCTGACATGAGGACGATGTTTACTGACCTCATGAGAGAGATGCTTAGAGATGTACGGGGGGCAGCTCCCAATGGTGGAAATGGTGGTGGTCCAATAGTGCAGGCGCCAAGAGTTGACTTCGCCAAGCTGAATAAGGATTATACTAGCCTTGGTGGGAAGCCATTCCACGGTACGGAGTCGGCCACAGATGTTCAGGATTGGTTGGATAGTTGCGAACGTATCTTCGAGGATTTGGGTATCGAGGATGCGATGAAGAGAAAGCTAGCGTCCCGTCAGCTGCAAGGGCGGGCAATGAATTGGTGGAATGCTATAAAGGCAGCTACTCCCGAAGATCAGATTACTTGGGAGCAGTTTAAAGCTCGCTTTAGCGAGAAGTTCATTCCAGCTGCTCAGAAGTCAGTGCTATTTAAGAAATTCTTGGAGCTCAAGCAGAATGGCAGAGCTGTCTCGGAGTACATTGCTGAATTCGACACTTTGTCAAAGTATGGGTTATCTCTTATTGATACTGCCGAGAAGAAGAATGAGAAATTCATAACTGGGTTAGATCAGTACTTAGGGGAAAGGCTTATTAACCACATCGATGAGACGTTCGAGTCGATTGTGGGGAAAGCATTAAGATCAGAGAGTCTCTACCCTAAGCCGAAGACTGAGGTTGCATCCGCAGATGAGCCAAAGCCACAAGCAAGTGGTGGAGGCAAGGGTGGTTCCCAGAATAAAAGAAAGCAGAGTCAGACTAAGGATGGCCAGAAGAAAAAGAATAAACAAGATGTTGAGTGCTTCAGCTGTGGTAAGAAGGGCCATTATGCTAGTAATTGTCGGGCCAAGCCAGCGGATAGGAAGTGCTTCAACTGTGGCCAAATGGGACATCACAAGGACAAGTGTCCGCAACCCCCTAAAGAAAAGCAAATGGTGAAAGCATACGCCCTTAATGCTATTCCTTCTTCGTCGAACGCCCCAACAGCGGCGGAGAAGGGAAAGAATGTCGTCATTCAAGGTATGCTTTCTGTTTATGATGTTCCTGTTAGAGTTTTGTTTGATACCGGAGCTTCCAGTTCTTTCATATCTAGTGACCTGGTAGATAGGTTGGGATTGGAGCCCGAGATTGTCGATAGACCTTTAGTAGTGACGAACCCGATTGGTGGTTCGGCTAGCCTTAGCATGATTTGTCGTAATGTGGTCTTATCGAGTCATGGATGCATGTTTGTTTGTGATTGCTTTGTTTTGGGCTTTACTGGGTTTGGCATTATTTTGGGAGTAGATTGGCTCCAAAGATACGGGGTGGTGGTAGACTGTGAGGGCTTGTTGGTGACAGCTAGAGCGGATGATGGGCGGAGGATAGTGTTTGGTGGTCTACCCAGTAAGGGGGTATTGGCTAGTTTTCTAAACTCCCTCGACATTCCGCATAGTGAGTTGTCAGGTTTGCCCGTGGTTGGCCAGTATCCGGATGTTTTCGAAGAAGTGACCGGACTTCCACCACACCGAGAGATTGAGTTTCGTATTGATTTGGTAAAGGATGCCAGACCTATAGTGATGCCACTTCGTCGTATGGCACCAAGGGAGCAGCGAGAGCTCGAGGTGCAAGTCAGCGATCTTTTGAAGAAGGGATTTATCAGAAGGAGTGTTTCTGAATGGGGAGCACCAGTTGTGTTTGCTACCAAGGCGGGTGGTTCCCTTCGTTTGTGTGTAGACTACCGCGAATTGAATAAAGTGACGAGGAAGAACAAGTATCCTCTACCGCGGATAGATGATTTGTTTGATCAGTTGAGTGCCGCGAGAGTATTTTCTCAGTTGGATCTCGCGACAGGTTTTCATCAGCTTAGAGTGGAAGCTGAGAGTATAGCAAAAACGGCATTTCGGACGCCGTCTGGGTTTTATGAGTGGTTGGTCATGCCATTCGGGCTGACCAATGCCCCAGCATATTTTGTGGATCTTATGAATAGGGTATTCAGAGATCAGTTGAATAAGTTTGTCCTTGTGTTCGTTGATGATATTTTGGTCTATTCGACGACAGAGGAAGAACACAAGGAACATTTAAGAGTAGCGATGGAGGTGTTGAGAAAACACCAATTGAAAGCAAAGTTTTCTAAGTGTCACTTCTGGAAGAGGGAAGTGAGGTTCTTGGGCCATGTTGTATCAGAGAGTGGTATTGCCGTGGACCCAGCAAAGGTGGCTACGGTACAAGATTGGCCTACGCCCAAGAATGCAACAGATGTAAGAAGTTTCTTGGGATTAGCTGGATATTATCGTAAGTTTATCCAAGGTTTCTCCAAGATAGCAGCACCATTGACCCAGTTGACCAAGAAGAATCAAGCTTTTGTTTGGGATAAAAGGTGTGAGAATGCATTTAAAAGCCTAAAGGACAAGTTGACAAGCGCACCAGTGTTAGTCATCCCTAAGGGGGATGAAGAGATGACGGTATACACGGATGCCTGTGGTACCGGACTGGGTGCTGTATTGATGCAAGGCGGTAGGGTTGTAGCTTATGCAAGTCGGCAATTGAAACCGCACGAGAGGAAATACCCTACCCATGATTTAGAATTGGCAGCGATCGTATTCGCGTTAAAGATGTGGAGACACTATCTCTTGGGAGAAAGATTTGAGTTATTTACAGATCATAAGTCGTTAAAGTATCTATTCTCCCAGAAGGATTTAAATCTCCGTCAGCAGAGATGGTTAGAGTTCTTAGCTTCCTACGATTTTGACATCGCATACACACCAGGAAAGGGCAATGCGGTGGCTGATGCATTGAGCAGAAGACATGCCAGCTTAGGGGCTATGTTCCTTGAATGGAAGCAACTGGAGTTTATCGCGGGGTTTGATTTCAGACCAAAGTGCGAATTGGACCCAGAAATGTTAGCAAGCTTGACGATCAGACCCACTTTGATTGAGCGGATCGGCTCTAGTCAGAGGGACGATCCTAACCTATTGGAAATCATCTCCAAGTTAGAGATGGGTATCGATGAGGAGATGAACAAGTATGGGCTTGATCGAGATGGATGGCTTAGAAAGGATGGAAGACTAGTCGTACCCAATGTCAATGGATTGAGAGATGAAGTGCTTAGAGAATGTCATCACTCAAAGCTGACTATACACCCCGGTGGTAACAAGATGTATCGAAATATGAAGCAGACTTACTACTGGGAAGGGATGAAAAGAGACGTTGGGAAGTTTATATCCAAGTGCATGAATTGCTAGCTAGTTAAAGCCGAGCAAAAGAAGCCTAGTGGTCTGTTACAGCCATTAGAAATTCCCGAATGGAAATGGGAGCAAGTCTCGATGGATTTCGTCGATGGTTTACCAAGGACTAGATCGGGATATGATAGCATTTGGGTGATTGTAGACCGACTGACTAAAAGTGCAAGGTTTATACCAGTCAAATCGACAAGAACGACAGCTAAGTTAGCAGAATTGTATATGAAGTGGGTAGTGAGATTTCATGGAGTACCTAAAAGCATTGTGAGCGACCGAGACCCGTTGTTCACTAGTGGGTTTTGGAAGAGCTTGCAAGAGGCGCTAGGGTCAGAGTTACATCTCAGTACCGCATATCATCCTCAGACCGACGGTCAGACGGAAAGGGTGAATCGTATTTTGGAAGATCTCTTGAGAGCATGTATGTTGGACTTTGGTGGATCATGGGATGACCATTTGCATCTAGTAGAGTTTGCATATAATAATAGTTACCAATCCAGTATCGGTATGGCTCCGTTTGAAGCTTTGTATGGAAGGCCATGCAACTCACCATCATGTTGGATAGAGACTGGCGAGAAGTTTGTGCTTGGACCAGAGGTGGTGAGAGAAACGTCGGATAAGATCAAGGTCATTCAACAACGAATGAAGGCTGCCCAGGATAGGCAGAAGAGTTATGCTGATAAGAGGAGAAGAGACTTAAAATTCTCCGTTGGCGACTTGGTGTTTGTCAAGATTTCTCCGTTGAAGAGCGTAATACGATTTGGCAGGAGAGGCAAGTTGGCACCAAGGTTTGTTGGCCCATTCCATGTTCTTGAATTAGTCGGGAATTTGGCATATAGAATTGACTTACCGAAGAAGATGGCGGGAGTTCATAACGTATTTCATGTTTCCCAACTAAGGAAGTTCGTTCACGACTCAGATATGACTATTTCACCTGATCAGTTGGAGGACCTCGAAGTAGAACCCGAGGCGGTTGGGAACCGCAAGCCGGTCCGTATTGTCGAGCACGACATGAAGCAACTTCGAAGGAAGGCGGTGAAGCTAGTCAAGGTACAGTGGAGCGAGAACGAGAATGATTGTACTTGGGAGACAGAGGAGAACATTAGGAAGACTTATCCGGAACTCTTTGCCTGGTAAGATTTTGACTTCGATTTAGTTTTTCCGCATGCTAGGATAGGCTTGTTTGCTTGTTTTGCATGTTTGATTTTTGTTATATGTGGTTGTTAGGCATGCGGGATCCTTTGTATGTTTTGGGTTAAGGAATTTCGGGGACGAAATTTCTTAAGGGGGGGAGAGTGTAACGACCCGCATTCTACGCATCATAGGATCGTAGAATATTTATTTCTTTCACATACGAAGTCGTATGGTCGTGTAACTTTGGGAGACGACTATTGGGGTCATTTCCCATGTTCATGATTTTTCCCGATTTTTAAATGACCATTTTACCCCTAGTTGGCACTGTTTTGGCCATAACTTTTGACTGGATAGGAATTTTGACCTGAAACCACTTCCATTGGCTCCGGATGATGGTTTCTCTTTCCGTAGGGTGGTCACATTAGCCAAACGGACTCACCGTTTGGGAGATATGGCTGAAACAAGTTTCAGATGGTGAAAAACAGCTTAATTGGGCTTAACCGGGTGATTAGCAGCTAGGCCCAAGGGGAATTTCGGGTTTAGAGGTTTAGGAGGTCTGATTAGGGTTAGGTTATCACTTTCATTTCAGTTTTGAGCCGCCACAAACCTCCTTGAGACCTTAGTAATGGCTTCCTACATCTAAAACACCCCAAATCACTCTCTAATTGAAGATTAGGCTTAGCAACACCAAATTAAGGAGAAAAAGCACCAAAGCAAGGTTGGAGCCGCTGTTAGACATCAGTATTCGCCCCAAATCAGAGGAGTTTCAGTTCTGAGAATTTCATTTGTGGCCAAGGTGAGTGATTTGCATAGTTTTTGCACTAATTACGGTGATTAAGGGTAATTAGTGAAGATTAGCGAATTTATACGTAAATAAATTCTGGAAAAATTCTTAAAATTCTAAAATAATGTTTTAAGACTCTGTTAGAAATTTGGGTTAATTTCGATGTGTTTTGCTAATCGTATGCTTAAACATGATTAAGAGGGATTATAGGTAAATGTGAGGTTTTAGCCACTTTTGATCCATTTTGGTTCATTTGAATTGTTGTTTGCTGTTTGTGGTTGCTATTATATGTTGCTATGACTCTATGGTATGTTTCATGATTGATTAGAATAGTTAAGTTGCTCGAAACGTCGTCGAATGGCGTAGAAAGCTCGCTGGAAAGTTGCAGAAGTGTGCAGGTTCCGAACCGGATCGGATCGGAGAAAGGGGTCGGATCGGACTAGGGAACTGACCAAGGGAATCCGAACTGGATGGGGACTTGCCACTGGAAGAAGTTTGGCAGGAAGGAAGGCCATTGCTTAGAGTTGGAGTTGGAGCAGATCGGATCGGAGTAGGCTAGGGAGCGGAGCGGATCGGACTGAAGTAAAGCGAAGTGATCGGATCGGAGTAGAAGAAACGAGGGAGCTGATCGAAGAAGGAGCATGAGCTGGAAGGAGGATAGCAACCCGACCCGACTCGGAGTGAAGAAACCCGAACCGAACAGACGAGGGCAATGATTGCCGAACCGAACTGAAGGGGGGAGAATCACTGAACCGACCCGACCCGGAGGGAGACACCGACCCGACCCAAAGTGGACTACCGACCCGACCCGACGATGGTGATGACTACCGAACCGAACAGGACTGTTAATGTACGACAACTCTTCTGAAGACCCACTCCAATTCAACCAAACCCGAGATGCAAAGGAAGTCCAAATGAGAAGTTCGAGCTTAAGATTCAGATGGGAATCAACGAGTTCACTTCATGGTTGGGCTTTGCTGCGGGACGCGTGCTAAGGAGTTATCGACACCTATAGCTTTGGACCACTATGGTAGGAGGTACGAAGGCGGATTCAGGGCCATTATGGCATTGGTAGAACCAAGGGCTACGACCAATGAAGTGGGTCATTGAAATGTTTGGTCATGACTCCAAGTGTTTGGCTTGGTCATAGCAGGGTTTCTACAAGTCGGGATTCGTCGTTGCCTCAGTTTGTCTAGTGTTTCAAAGTGGTAGATGCCGTACGCTTTACGCACTGAGTGAGAGATGCGAGAATGGTTGCTATGGATGATTTGTTTGCTATCATTGTGACATGCACACCCCACCCCCGTATTCTTACACTATTTATTATGGCACCTTGGAGTATTGTACGGTATGTGGTACTAACTCTTTGGTTGCAGGTCCAGGTTCAGGTATGGTTTAGTATACCTGTTATTTCCCTGTTTAGATGCTTATCGCTCATACCAGGCTTTATGTCTGACCCAGAGTTTTATGTCTCTTCTTATTACTCTGGGTGCTCACACGAGCAGACTAGAGACAGGTTAGCTGGTGATGCACGGGTAGATGGTCCGGAGACGAGCAGGAGGCTTCCACGTACTATATACATAATATTCTCCCTGTGTTGTTGAAGATCACTGCTTGGGCATTGTTGGTGTATCTTCTATTTTAGCTTTCTTTTGGTTAGAGACAGTAAATTTGGAAAGTTGTAATAAGCTGTATATGGATTTCCGCTGCTTTGATGTTGACATTGATTATTAGTTATCAGCTTATGCACTGTCTCGCCTGTTTTATGTCAAGTATGTTATTATTATATTTTATCCCATGCGCTGTGAGACATTCTACAGGTTCTTTGATTAGTTCATTCTCTTCTTTCCTTTCTTCTGACGACCGTCTTGTGCTAGTCGGGCATGTGTACAGCGCACTCTTGGAGGAAATGCAGGCTGGTGCGAGGCGGGCCGTCACACATTGCGTTGTTGACGACTTATTTAATCATTTATTATGACACTGTAGTTATGCACGGCAATCCATTGGTACAACCCGTTCCGCGCTAGCGGCGTGGTCTTTGGATTTGCCTTATTAGTACGAGTAAATCTATTTAAGAATTCTCACACCAGTCCCACGACTGACCCATAGTTTGTTTCACCTTTTTGCAAACTTGGGTGCCCTCTCTTCTACACGGGCAGCCAAGTAGACAGGTTCATTCTTTGCTTGGAGTTTTCTTTGAAGCTGCTTATTTTCTCTCTCTTGGATTCTTCTTGGGAGAAGAGGTGATGACTTGGAGCTTGAAGACTTTTTGTTTCTATTGGCATCTATTCTTTTCTTTTTAGACATCAAACTTATTTCTTTTCTGCAAACTTGTTGTAATAATCTTAGTTTTCTGTGACTGTGGAATTTCTGTGATTGATGACATTATATTTTTCCGCTGCTATAATGTTATTACTCTATGAATCTCCTTTGCTATATTGTATCTGTGTTCTGTTTTATTGTATTTATGTTGTATTCCAAAAATGATTTCTCCTGCTTTCACTTGTGGAAGTTTGGGGTCGTCACATATGATCTCTTGACAAATTATTGAAATTTTGATATTTATATTCGTAAATAATATTATGTTTTGGTAATACCAAAATGTTGAAAAGATTTTATGTTTACGCTTTAAGATTTTATAAAGCTATATATTTTGAATAAAATTAAAGATGTAGATTTTGTAAGAAATTAATTTTATTTTGATTGAATAATTTTGTTACGTATTTGACTTAATAATATTATTATTAGTATATTTATTAAAGATCGAGGTTGAATTTTTAATAAATAAATGAATAGGGGAAAGTTATAAATTTCCCTACTCAAAATTTTAAATTATTTGAAATATATTATTTATAATATATGATCTGAAATTTTGGCATATATTCTATTTAAATATAGAAAGATGTTTTGAGTATTTGTTTGATGTTAAAATTGACCTATCAAATACTTAGTGATTTGGGTATACGTCTGATCAACATATATGTCAAATCACATATTGTAACGAACTAGGATTTTCGACTCCGAAAATCAACACAAAACTACCATGTTGACTATTCAGACATCGAAAATACCTGATCATTAATAGAAGGAAGTTACAGGGTGAGATAGATAAGATAGAAAATTAGAATAAAAGAAGAAGAAGAACACAATCAGAGTAAACACGAATCTCACAGCGGAATAAATAAAATATAATATACAACATAACTTTGCAATAAAATAGTATAACAACATTATCAGAGTACAACACTTATACACAGCGGAAATAACAATAGCTATATAATCCTGAAGCCTCCTGCTTCAAGTTCCTCCAAGTATATCTGTAAAGACATGAACTGATTGACTACCCATACAAATTTGGGCACCCAAGAGTTTAGGGAAAAACAAAACAAAATAAACTTTGGGTCAGTCATGGGACTAGTGTGAGTAAACTCAAATCATTTGGTTTAACTTTTCAAAATCCTTTTCAAAAGAAAAGGTAATCGTAAGACCGATCCACACATAAACACGGATGGTTTTTACCTTACGATAACCCAAAATTTTTTTGGAAATCGATACTTTTCTGATATTATAATAATGTCTAATCACAAGTAATTAGCAATCTAGCAGAACGCTTGCATCTCACGTTCCACATATATAGTATACAAATCAAAATTGCGGGCTCTTATTGGAAATTGGATTCCGACTATGACAATGAATGGGACCACCTGCCGATAGTGTATCTCTAGAGGCAAATACACTGGGTTTAACAAGAACATCTTGTAACTCGGCCCTCACATGACTGACCACTCATTTCGCTTGAGTGTATCGAATGTATATCACCAACAGTTGTGAGCTACCCAACGTTTCCCGAAAAGGGACAACATAGAAAATAGATAATAGAATGAAATGGATTTTCTCTAGATAGGTGATATACACCATAATGGGAGCGACCCACTTAGCCATGTTGCTTGCCCGATTTTTGTCATTTCCCGATTGATGAGGTTTGAGGTCATAACGTATCTTTTGGAATATTTGACCACAATTCACTTTGAATGCCACATCATCATACCCGCCAAATCACAAAGTGATTTCCCAAAAATACCATGGGCATAAAGCTAAGAGAAAAGAATTCCTCCACCACCAAACATAAGTACGTTTGAAGAGATTAACTTATGCAATCCGTTAGATATACTTCTGTCGGACATTCGTCCATTCATTTTTGTTCTGGAACTAGACAAACCGAAGGCACTATTCTGTAAACAGGATAGCCCTTGCATAACTCCGTCTTCATTATCTGCGTCATATTTGATCGCAACGCTAATGTCTATACAGATTGGTTTTTAGATAATGAATCTGATCCTGGTCTCTCCGTATTGACGACAGAAAAATGGCCAAAAACTTCGATAGTCGGTGATTTAACTATCAAAGAAAAATAGGTGTACAACAAACGATCTTATTTCCAGATAGAAATTCGATCGATCAAATCATCAATCAACATTAATCTCCTTTAATTTAATTTATCCCTAATTTATTCATTTCCCATTTCTATATACTCAACATTTATATTTTCCTAAATTTAGGAAATATACGTCATCAATCATGGGAAAACATTTCCATCTCTGTTTCACGTATCACTATCATTCCTGTATTCTTTCTCATCAACATTTCATTTTCTATGATTAGAAAATATCTCTGATTATATTTTGAAAGTGTTTCCAAAATTTATTCATTTGATTTGAACAAGTGTTTAAATAAAACATCACTAAGCCAATTTAAACCAATACACTCATTAACTAAATTCACTTGATCAATCTTCACCATCGAACCTTACACATCCCTTAGTTAAAAACGAAGTCAATCAAGTTGGGGTATAATTACCTCTCATACCTTAACTGAACGACATTTCGAACCTCGAAATAGACAAAGTTCACCCTTTTAAATCCTTTAACCAACTTCCTTACGTAACTCGGATTATGTTTATGAATCCCCTTCTTTATTTAAATCATTGATTTTAACTATAGTGTTATAATTCCTTTCTTCTTAAATATCCAACTTCAAAATGTAACTTTTATTCCTTAATTTAACTAAATAACTAAACCACTAATTTATTAATAAATAAATAAACCTTGATTAAACCGGAAAGCAAACATTACTTTCCCGAATTCGATATGATCGAATTCAGTGTATAATTCTCTTTTTTCGAATAATCTCTATTCGATAGCTCCTTTCTGAATAAACTATATTCGATAACTCTTTCTTCGAATAACTATACTTGAAAATCTCTCTTTGAATGATTTACATTCGATTAACTCTCTACGAATGATTTACATTCGATTAACCTCCTTTCGATATGTTCGATTAACTCCTTTAATTTTATTTGAATAAACTATTTTGAATAACTCCTTTAATTCTATTCGAAAAAATTATTTGGAATAACTCCGTAGGATTAACTCATTTGGATTAACTCGGGTTGATTAACTCATTTTGACTGACTCAACTCAATTAACTCAACTTGATTAACTTACTTGATTAACTCAACTTATTTAACTCAACTAATTTACTCCTATCTAATAACTAATATTCGATTAACTTACATTCGAATAAGTATGCCTGTTTTAACTTTATTTCGAATGGCTAATATTATATTTAACTCCATTCGCTTGACTCTAGATCGCAGCGATCACAATGGTTACGCCTGATTCCCTCAGGAAACATTTGACCGCCATAGGCTATCTGCAGCCCAACGAATTACGCTAGCAGTCGTACGAAATGGAAACACATCCTAAATAACTATGTTTTACTAACTCTATCTCAAATAACTATATTCGATCAACTCTAATTGAATAACTAATATTCAATTAATTCTAATTCAATTAACTCTATCTAATTAACTCTAACTGATTAACTCTAACTGATTAACTCTAAATGATTAACTCTACGTTTATTCAGTTTCAAATATCGATGTTGAAATTGATTCTTATTTCTCTATATAAGTCCTGACTTATATATACTATTTATACAATGATAAACATATTATTTAGTTTATAACATATTATTTATAAATTTATCTTCTCAATCTATCGGTCAGAAAAGATTCTATTTATAATATTTGCTTTAAATCCATATCATGTTGTACACGTGTACGAAGCATGGGACCAAACATTTCAAATGTGAAATTCTCCTTTTATGCAATTCTAGTCATTCAAGTATTTCCTTTTATAATCTATTTATTTACAAAATAAATCCTTTTTGATAATTCTATTTATTTATAAAATATTTCCTTTTTATATAAAATCCATTGATTTCATAAGTAATTCCTTTTATAATCTAACTATTTCCTTTTCTATTTGTTTTACAAATATTTCCTCTTTCTATTCTATTTATTTTTCAAAAAAATTTCCCTTTTCAATTCTATTTGTAAATAGTTTACAAACATTTCCTTTCAATTCTATCTATTTGATTAACAAATAAGTATTCCTTTTTAATCTATTTATTTTCTAAATAAATAGTTTTCTTTTTATAAAATCTTTTGATTTTACAATATTTCTTTTTCAATATAACATTGAAAATTTCCTTTTTAACACTCCAGTATTCCTTATGGTATTTAACATACCATTTAACAATGATTGGTATCATTCAACCATACAAAATCAACATAGATTTCATATCATATAACACAATATATGAAAAAACAGTAAAATAAATGTTGAGAAACCCCGTTGGGCCCCTCCAACCTGTTTCCCTGCATCCACAGATGTTAAACAATAAAGTTAACATCAATTTCATTTTACTATGAAATATTCTGCTAAACGGAATCAATATTTGATTACGATTTATATCTATATCGTTTTCTATATTTTCAATCAACTGACTAGCAGTTCAACCAAACAGCCAACACACAGCAAACAACCATTTTTTATGAATTCTAAAAATATTTTTGAAAAATATAACTGAGAAGAGTTAGTGAGTTTTACTCACCTTTCGCGTTAAACGTTTAATAACGATTTGCGTTAGTTGATTCTGATCAGACAATTTATTTCGCCATAAATTGTAACGAGCTTCGATTCACTTCCAGTCAGGCCCATTTTGTAGTGTCCGTCCATATGATCCCACCAGATCCAGTTTCGTCAAATTCTGATCAGGTATGAGATAGTTGTTGATTTTTACAAATTATACGATTACTTAAATTAAATAAATCCTTAACTTCTATCTAACTGGGCTCACCCCATTTATTTCTTGGCCCATCTTTGCTCTAAAACCCCAAACCCGCTTTTCCCTTTTCTTCTGCAAAAGCATCTGTCCAGAAACAATTCGATGGCCATTCACATCCATTTTCTCCTTCATCACCCCATCGTTTACCACGTTTTATCCACCATCGAACCCCCTTAACTAAAACCCACAATTCCTTCCCCTGTTCAGTTGAATTCAAGAAAAAGTTACCAGTGTTTAATCTCATTCAAAACTACACCTCACTGTACCAATTTGGGACAGCCTTACCCATTTTCAAACTGCACCTACTAACAGCTGCGAATTCATCCGCGTCATCATCTTACTGTCATCAGTTCGAGTCCGTTGTCTTCTAACCCGCATCTTCATACGTCACTCCCATTTTTGCAAAAATATCGACATTAATTCAAAAGGAAAACTACCTGCATCACCATCAAGCCGTAACCCACCTTCAACCCTTTTCTCATTCGAACAGAAACTGATTATCCCCTTTTTATCGTCGTTGTCCCCTCACTGTCGCATCAGAAATTGATTGCCGGAGTTCATCGCTAAACCGCCATTTGAAAGCCCTACGAGTTCTCCTTCTCCACCTAGAAAATCGTACCACTCAATGCCCTTCCAGCTTCAGAAACTCCACTCAAAAACATGTGACTTCCAGAGCTAAATACAGCTACACATCGCACCGGAGAACTCAAGACTTCGACCATAGCTTTCCCTTGCCTAGGCGATCAGAATTGCTGTGGGGGTCATCGCCGAATATGGCCTAAAGTTGAGGATCGAAACGGTTTGTAGTTATGAGGATAGAAGCCGTTTGTTTTTGTTGGAGGCATGGCTTATTGACCACAATGAAATGTTGACTTAGGGTTTGCTGAGAATGGCTTATTTATAGGATAAAATAAATATTTTTATATTCATTATTTTCTTTATAATAAGCTAATGTTATTTGTATTAATCGTTTAAAATTCCTATGGTCACACCCAATATCCAAAAATCACGAAAATAGGCATGCAGCTACAGTTTGACATCACGGATTCAACGAAACTGTTTCGTCGAATTTCGACTCCGTTTGCTTACACAACGAATTTTTAACCATAAAAAGTACTAGTTGTTCTTCACATTAAAAATCCGTACGGCCACATACTAACTTCAAAAATCACGGAAATTGAAATCTAGCAATAATCTAACATTGTGGATCCAACAAAATTAGTTTCATCGAATTCTGATGTCGTTTGCAAAACTGGCTATTTTTAAAGCTCTAAATAACCCTTTTAAATATATAAATATATTTAAAAATAATTAAATTTAATATTTCAAAATAAATATTATCGTATATATATTCATAATAGAATATCATACAGCTCTAAAATATTCCTGTATGAATTTCTAACTCAATATTTCAAATCCCGATTAAATCGATATTCGATTTATAATGAAATTCCTTTTATATATCGTTATAATTTATAAAGGGAATTCCACATCGACTTTTCTAAAATTTGATTTGGACATAAATAAAAATTTACATGACGAAATCTCGATTTTTATCTTTTAATAGAAAAATATACTTCACCAGCTCCTAACGTTTCTTGTTTCATAGAAATCCGATTTAAAACGAACCGGCCTGCACATTCAGTTGAAGTTCAAATCGGCAAATAGCGAACTACCACGCCATTTCGAGCTCGATTTTAATTATAATATAATTATATGTTCAAACTACCATTCAAATAATATATTCGTTATTCTAATTTAGTTCTAAACTGAATTAAATATCGCTGATGATCCAATTCACACCATTTTGTGAATTCCACTATTCTTGATTATTTTAGAAATTTAATACATTATTATATTGTTTATTTTAATTAAATATTCAATATTATTAAATTCTGGTCATTTTAAATAACCAAACCATTATTTAAGTAATTAAATAAATTATTTATATACCGTAAAAATACGGGTCGTTACATGCTTCCCCTTAAAATAATTTCGTCCTCGAAATTGCTAAGGTAGAGAACAAACCCTATTGACTAGGTTAAAAATCATTTGTTTACTCTTTTAACTTCAGTTTTAAATGAATTAATTGATTTCAAATAAATTATTAATTAATTCCTATTAACGAAAATTTTCTAACACCCTAACTTTTCAAAAAAATTCGCCAGCACCTCCTTTGTACCGGTCAATAGTTCATACCCCAACTCGCCTCTCTAGGCCTTCTCCAATCCAAAAGAAAATCAAACAGCCAAGCGGCTTGCCAAATCGGCCTACAAATCACCAAATTCATAAAAATAAATGTGTACCTTTTTTTCGGGCATATCATTACATCCCTTCCATCTGCTACTCTGTTAGCATATACACATGCATTCCCAATCAAAATTCCAATTTTATCCTCAAACTAAATCATTCACGTATCCATGCCAAAATTCCATTTCAAACCAAAGTTCCTTTCTTGATTCCAACTCCTAACTCATCGATTTAATACCATTTCAGATTTCCTATCACATAATTCAAAATCTGATTCTACTTGATATATCATATTCTAATTAAATTTCAATTTGATTGGTTTCAATTCGATGCATATTTGCTTTCACAAATTTCTTTAATTTGCTTTTAATTCATACTATCTTCCTGGGGATTTTAAACAATTTAGTTTTTCTAAAATAAATTATTCCCTTCGGGATTCAAAACAACTTCCTTTTCCCAAAATAATTTGAAAACAAAATCTTTGGTAGTAATCCGTCACTTACAACTTGAAAATGAACACTGATGATGTGGCCAGTATCATCAGAGTTATTTCCCTGTTATCGAAGTGAGTTCAATACTATATCACTTTCAAAACCATATCTAAACACTTCCATTTTGAAATCTTTCCAAAATGTCATTAACGATACTTGTATACAATTTTAAATCTCCCAGGATCTTAAAATTTTCTTATACTTAACTCGAATCCATTTACGAACTCTTTTCCCAGTTTTCAGAATTTTAATTCCAATTCTGATTTAATTCAGATTTAATTAATCTGCTTTTATACTGTACGAACTCAAATTGGTTACTTATATAACCATTTAAATTATAATCAACTAACACATCCAATATATGATAATAATTCCAAGATACACCTTTCTTATATGTCAAAATATAATTTGGGTAAAATTATTTCATTTACCCTCTTTCAAAACATACTATGTCGGTTTATTGTACTTGAGTGTTAAGAAGCCCCTATTGATACGGTGGATCAAACTGATCGACCAGAACTTATAAACAACTCAACCAATAAATCTCCACAAAATTAAACAATTTTTATAAAATCTACAAATATGTTCACTCGTATATATACACTCAAACTCAATATAGAGTATTACTAACCCCATCTCTACTGAGTCATGCCACAGAGCCAAGGTAATCACTTAACCTTCAGCTCTGATACCACTGTAACGAACTGGGATTTTCGACTCCGAAAGTCAACAAAAAACTACCATGTTGACTATTCAGACATCAGAAATACCTAATCATTAATAAAAGAAGTTAGAGGGTGAGAATAGATAAGATAAGAAAATTAGAATAGAAGAAGAAGAAGACAATCAGAGTAAACACGAATCCCACAGCGGAACAAAAAATATATAATATATAACATAAATTTGCAATAAAATAGTATAACAACATTATCAGAGTACAACACTTAGACACAGCGGAAATAACAATAGCTATATAATCCTGAAGCCTCCTCCTTCAGGCGCCTCCAAGTATATCTGTAAAGACATGAACTGCTTGACTGCCCGTACAAATTTGGGAACCAAGAGTTTATAGAAAAACAAAACAAAATAAACACTGGGTCAGTCATGGGACTGGTGTGAGTAAACTCAAATCCTTTGGTTTAACTTTTCAAAATCCTTTTCAAAAGAAAAGGTAATCGTAAGACCGATCCACACATAAACACGGATGGTTTTTACCTTACGATAACCCAAAACATTTTTGGAAATCGTACTTTTCTGATATTATAATAATGTCTAATCACAAGTAATTAGCAATCTAGAAGAACGCTTGCATCTCATGTCCACATATATAGTATACAAATCAAAGTCGCGGGCTCTTATTGGAAATTGGATTCCGTCTATGACTAGGTATGGGACCACCTACCGATAGTGTATCTCTAGAGGCAAATAAACAAGGTTTAACAAGAACATCTTGCAAGCCGGCCCTCACTTGACAGGCCACTCATTTCGCTTAAGTGTATCGAATGTATATCACCAACGGTTGGGAGCTACCCACCGTTTCCCGAAAAGGGACATCATCGAAAATAGATAACAGAATGAAATGGATTTTCTCTAGATAGGTGATATACACCCTAATGGGAGCGACCCACTTAGCCATGCTGCCTGCCCGATTTCTGTCATTTCCCGGTTGATGAGGCTTGAGGTCATTACGTATCTTTTGGAATATTTGACCACAATTCACTTTGAATGCCACATCGTCATACCCGCCAAATCACAAATTGATTTCCCCAAAAAATACCATGGGTTTAAAGCTAAGAGAAACGAATTCCTCCGCCACCAAACCTAAGTACGTTTGAAGAGATCAACTTACGTGATCCGTTAGATATACTCTGTCGGGCATTCGTCCATTTACGTTTGTCCTGGAACTAGACAAACCGAAGGCACTATTTTGCAAACAGGATAGCCCTTGCATAACTCCATCTTCATTATCTCCATCATATTTGATCGCAACGCTAACGTCTATACAGAGTGGTTTTTAGATAATGATTCTGATCCCGGTCTCTCCGTATTAACGACGGAAAAATGGCCAAAAACTTCGATAGTCGGTGATTTAACTATCAAAGAAAAATAGGTGTACAACTAACAATCTTATTTCTAGATAGAAATTCGGTCGATCAAATCATCAATCAACATTAATCTCCTTTAATTTAATTTATCCCTTATTTATTCATTTCCCATTTCTATATACTCAACATTTCTATTTTCCTAAATTTAGGAAATATACGTCATCAATCATGGGAAAACATTTCCATCTCTGTTTCACGTATCATTGTCTTTCCATTATTCTTTCTCATCAAAATTTCATTTTCTATGATTAGAAAATGTCTCTGATTATATTTTGAAAGTGTTTCCAAAATTTATTCATTTGATTTAAACAGGTGTTTAAATAAAACATCACTAAGCCAATTTAAACCATTACACTCATTAACTAAATTTACTTAATCAATCTTCACTATCAAACCTTGCCCATCCCTTAGTTAAAAACGAAGTCAATCAAGTTGGGGTATAATTACCTCTCATACCTTAACTGAACAACATTTCTAACCTCGAAATAGAAAAAGTTCACCCTTTTAAATCCTTTAACCAACTTCCTTACGTAACTCGGATTATGTTTATGAATCCCCTTCTTTATTTAAATCATTGATTTTAACTATAGTGTTATAATTTCTTTCTTCTTAAATATCCAACTTCAAAATGTAACCTTTATTCCTTAATTTAACTAAATAACTAAACCACAAATTTATTTATAAACAAATAAACCTTGATTAAACCGGAAAGCAAACTTTACTTTCCCGAATTCGATGTAATCGAATTCAGTGTATAATTCTCTTTTTTCGAATAATCTTTATTCGATATCTCCTTTACGAATAAACTATATTCGATAACTCTTTCTTCGAATAACCATATTCGAAAATCTCTCTTCGAATGATTTACATTCGATTAACTCTCTACGAATGATTTACATTCGATTAACCTCCTTTCGAATGAACTATATTCGATTAACTCCTTTAATTTTATTCGAATAAACTATTTTGAATAAATCCTTTAATTCTATTCGAATAAATTATTTTGAATAACTCCTTAGGATTAACTCATTTGGATTAACTCGGTTTGATTGACTCATTTTGACTGTCTCAACTCGATTAACTCAACTTGGTTAACTTACTTGATTAACTGAACTTATTTAACTCGACTTATTTACTCCTATCTAATGACTAATATTCGATTAACTTAAATTCAAATAACTATGTCTGTTTTATTAGAAAAATATACTTCACCAGCTCCTAACGTTTCTTGTTTCACAGAAATTCGATTTAAAACGAACCGTGTACATTCAGTTGAAGTTCAAATTGCCAAATAGCGAACTGCCGCGCCATTTCGAGCTCCATTTTAATTATAATATAATTATACGTTCAAACTGCCGTTCAAATAATATATTCGTTATTCTAATTCAATTCTAAACTGAATTAAATATCACCGATGATCCAATTCACACCATTTTGTGAATTCCACTATTCCTGACTATTTCAGAAATTTAATACATTATTATATTATTTATTTTAATTAAATATTCAATATTATTAAATTCTGGTCATTTTAAATAACCAATCCATTATTTAAATAATTAAATAAATTATTTATATACCGTAAAAATACGGGTCGTTACATATATGTACTAGATAGATGTAGTGTCAAACTCTAGTCGCTTGAAAGTGGTTCTGGTGATTACCGCGGCATCATCAATATCTATTTTCAGGCTTCAAAAGTGGGATAGATATATATTGCCAATAGAAATGTCTAGTGAATACTTGAAAACTATTTTGAAGTGTTTAGGAAAAAAATGATTTTTATAAATATATTTCTAAATATATATATAGGTATGAAGATAGACATGAACCATTTGGTTTAAATATAATAATTATTTAATTACAATTTTCCTACCTCGTTCCTTTTTGGGGATGAAAAGGTTTGAGTGGGGGAGATTGTAACAACCTCAATTTTAAGTATATTTTATTTAATGATTTAATTTAATTTCTGTTTTATTTATTTTATTTGTTTGTATTTTTTCCTTTTACTTCGTCTATTATTTATATGATTTGCAAAAATATTCAAATTGTTTCCTTTATCTGCAAACATTGATTACCTTTTTACTATTCAACGCCTGTTCCTTATTATTAATATTTTCCATACATGTTCATTTTGTTTTCAAAGTTTAAACCGTTCATTCCTTAATGTCATAATCCATTCGTTTCCTTTTATCTTAAAAATGTTTTAGATTGGTAAATGAAAATACCAAACTATTTAACTCTTGTTTTTATTTTTAACCGCACCATTAGTTTTTGAAATTTAAACAAAACGATTGTTATGAATAGAAAGCATAAATTCCGTACGTTTATTATTCCTAATGAACCATTCAATTCTTTCCAAAACACGCATGGGAAATTTAATATAAACCATGTTAGTTTCTTTTTGTTTTCTTCCTATATATTTATACATCAACATCGTTTCGTATATATAAATAAAATTTTAGACTATCTCCATTTCTCAATAGCATCGCTTCATTTCTCTTTCACACCATTTTTTTAGTAGACTCTTCTTCATTTTATTGTTTTCATTTTTTGTTTGTCTAGTATCCATCGACTTAAATTTTCTAATATTACACATTTCGAGCAGCATTCCTGATTTTTTTATTTTTCCCTGTTTCCATGCGTTCACTTATGTTTCCAATTGGAAGTTTTTATTTCCAAAATAGTCTTGTGCGTTTTGAATTTTGCAACTTTTGTTTTATTTATTTATTTATTGCTCAGCGTTATTAAGCATTAACTGTCAATAGACACCTTTCTCCGCATGCATTACGTTTCCATATATTTCTGAATCCATCTTTATCCATTTATTCCCACCACCATATTTGTCTCCATTTCCACTCCTTGTTTAAAGCTCTCCATCCCATCAATTTATTCTTCATGTTTCTCCCTTTTATCCCTTTTATTACCGATCTACTCGCAGATAAAAGAAAAACGGGCATAGTAGCTCCAATTTATACCCGCCCCAGTTTTCTTCAACCATTCTCCACGTTTGTAGCCTTCACCAAGTTTTCCCTGCTTATGGCCATTGCCTCTCCTCACTTAGACAAAAGACCTATGCTCCCTCACAACCCCAATCGACCAAACTCGTGCCTACAACCTGCCAGCGCCACATCACTAGACCAAGCTGAAACCGTAGCTGCACCTGCATGAAGCCTATGCCAAAGCCAAGCCTCGCCTCTCCTTTTTCACATACTGACCCTTCCATTTACCCCAACCTGTACCTTTCAGTGACACCACCACCTTTTTTTTTCGTTGTGAGTATATTTCTGGTTTATTATTATATTTTGTATTAGTATGTGTATTTAGTTAGTTTATGGGAGTACTGTGCTGATATTTGTGTATGCTTTGTATTTGTTTGTGTGGGTGCGTAAGTGATTTTATTTGTATGTGAGAATTCATAAATTTATATTTATGTATATAAGAAATATATATATATATATATATATGTGTATATAAGGGTAAATTTATGTGTGGTTTTGTGTGAGTTGTTTTAAAAATATTTTGGTACGAATATAATTTATGATAGCAAATATATTTGCACTTCCAAAAATCAAAATCGAGTTTATTCATTTTGATTTGAAATTTATTCTATTTCAGATTAACGTTAAATTAGCAGATAATATAATGATAAATTATTGATTTCGGAGCTTTTATACATATTTTATAACATCAAATGTTTTGGAGTGTTGACTGTGTGTGTTAAGTATGTGTTTATAGTATGTATTTATTTATGCAATTGTGTTTGTGTGTGCTGTGTGTGTAATGCCTATTCCATGCGTGTATGTGTATTGATTGTGTGGTGTCTTTGGTGATGTTTGTATGTATATTTTAAATTTTATAATATATAATAGTTTTTTGTGTGTTGATTTATATATATATATATATATATTGGATTTTGAAATGGTGGTGTGTGTATGTTGATTTTTAAATAATTAAATATTTTTTTTCCGTGTGTGTGTATATATATATGAATATATATATATATTTGTTGAATTTTTATTTTATTATTAATATGTACGTACATATATTTTTAATGATTGTCTATATATAATATATAGTTTGTGAAGGTATATATATTTAATTGATTTTGTGTGTGTGGCATAGTGTATTGTAACAACCCGAATTTTTATAACATGTTAAAGCCATAAATCAAGGCAAAATTAAATTTTAAAATAAGAATCAAGGGAAATGGGTTGGGCCATTGCGTTCATCTCGAAATTCTTCTTGCAAACAAGTCCGGGTTTTTGAGAAACGGAGTCCATATGAAGGAGATATGACCCTCCGAAGTTTTAGGAATTTTCAGAATCGAAAACCGCTCAAAATCCAAATTTGAAATTCGAATTCAAACCCCAGCACAGACTGGGCGGGAATTTTCCGAACCTGGGGGTCGACACTATGGTCGACCTCCCAGGGACCAGGTCGACCCTATGGTCGACCTAGGGGTCAACTTGGTGCCAGAACCCAATATTGAGCTTGGGTTCATTCTGATGTATCTCGTCTTGTTTTTAGTCTAGATTCGCCCGCCTAATCCTATATAAACAGCCCCCTAGCCCCATTCTCTTTACATCATTCTTCTCTCCTTATGCTGCCTCTGAAATAATAGAAATAAATAAATAAAATAATGGCGTCGCTACTCTGCTGGGATCAAAACTAGAACTAGTGCATCTTCTTCCAAATCTGAATAAGATTAAAAGAGAACAACTACAACTCTTCTTCTATAATCCAATCAAGGCAAGTGCATTTATTTTTCGATATGAAATTTAATCATGATCTTGGCATAATTATAAATCTGAATCTGAGACTAGGCCCTTTTTCTATTTATCAAATATGTTCCTCTGTTTTATTATTCTGTTTGTTATATATTTCTTCCTCCATTCTTTCTTTTTGTTTGAAAGCCAGGCCACCACAAGCCTGAGCCAAGTCTCATAAGAGATGAACGCATAAATACTAAATTTGGGAAGAATATTGAATGAGGCATATTTGGGCAAAATCGATTTGTAACTAATTTGAGGACACAATGCATATTGTAATTCTGGACATAAATTTGAGATATATTACATAAGATGATCTATGACTTGGAAGAAGAGGATTATAGTGACTTCGAACATAAAGAGAACATTTCATAATTTAAGATTTGGACCTGGGCATATTAAATCTGATATTTTGTCATTTGGAAGTAGGAGAATTAATTTGCATATGACTTAGGTGTAAAAACCTATATTAATATTTGATGACTACTAAGTGTGAATACACCTACGTAAGGGGGGGGGGGGTTTGGATATGTGACATGCATTGTAATCAATGGCTATATTTGGCATAATTTATATGTGAATCACGATTAGGATTTTTGGAGAATAATCTGAACTATGCAAGTTTAACTAAAATTTGGGACATATGTTATATGGTGGATTATGACCACAATTTGGGCATATAAGTTCAGGCTTACTTTATGAATTAGGCAAGATATGTGAATAGGACTTTAAGGAATGTTTAAATCGGCTAAAACTGTTATCTGCTTATTATTTTAAATTGCCTAATCTGCAAAAATCCATTACCTGTTTAATCTGTTGAATTGCCTAAACTGTTAAATATGTTGAATCGCCTAATCTGCTAATTATGCCTAATCTGCTAAATCTGTTGAGTTACCTAATCTGCTAAATCTGTTGAACCTCCTGAGCTGCTAAATCTATTAAATCTGTTGAAAAGCTGAATGATTGTAATTTGTGTATGAAAATCTGTAGGCTCGATCTAAGATTGAGTAAAACATGTTAATTTGAGTAACCTGTTGCGACTTGAAAAGAAGTCAAATCTGTTAAATTGACATAATTAGTCTGATATTTGTATAATTTGTACTGGAATAAACTAGTTATAATAAAAATGCCGAGACACAAGGTTAGACTCATGTTTGCGGTAGAAGCCTGCCCGGACCCAACCGGCTTAACCAACAACTGCAAACTTCTAGTCTAATGTGAGAGGTCGTAGGCATAACTAAAACATGCATAGACACGAGGTTATGTCTGGCTTATGGCAGAAGTCGCCCGGAACCACCTGGCTTATCCAGCGGCCACAAGGTACCGACCTAATGTGAGAGGTCTGCACATTAATATTTAATTAATATAAATCTGAGATAAATATGATGTCTAAAACGTATTAGGCGGATAGGGATAAACCAACTGGACTGATGAATTAATAAACCTGTTTCGTGAATCTGTAGGCCCAATACAAAGTTAGACAATCTGCAAATCTATTAAAACTATACATCTGATCCGTTAGTCTGAAAACATGTTGACTTGATTTTATGATTTGTGAACTAGTTGTTCTGAACTCTGTAGGTCTGAAAACTTGTAAATAAGTTAATCTGAAATCTGGTAGTCTGGGGACACAAGGTTAGGAGGGAAAATACTTGTGTCATCTATTGTTCGGGACCCATATTAGTCAGTAACCCTTTCTGGTATCAAAACTATGACGGAACTAATTATAAGCGGTTCATTCTGATAATGGCGAGGGGTGTTGATGGTGCGTTCCAACCGGGTCATGCGCGTGCATGGATCCCGGTCTGCCTCTGAGGATGTAAGACGCCGTGACATCTGTAAATATGTCTGTGTCATTCAAAGGTTGCCACTTTAGGGAGTGATACACCCTTCTGTGGAGCTGGCACAGGGTATTTATGTATTAGGGAGCCGATCACTTGGCGTAGATTTAGGGTACACTTAGTTCTGTCTGTTTCCGTTGGGGTATCGTCTATTTCTGTTGGGTGGTAGCACCTGTTTGTTTCTGCGTGGTACCATCTGCTGGGGTGGTAAAGGCCCATTTACTAGTGTACACCTAATTCTAACATTCTGTTTCCGTAGGGATTATTCTGTTTCCGTCTCTGATTCCGTTTATGTACCTTTTGTCTGTTGGGGTGGTAAAGGCCCATTACTAGCATTCTGTTTCTGTATGAATTATTTTGTTCCATTTCTGTTTCAGTTTATACATTAGGGTAACACGTAATCCTGTTATACTAGTATTAGTGCAGAGAAGTAAGATGTAAGTAAGAAGCATAACTTGGGCAATATCATTCTATTTCTTCTGTTTAGCTTAAGTATGCCAGTTACTCTTGTTTAGCTTAAGTATACCAGTTACTCCTGTTGCTATTGTCTTCTATCCAGCTTTATTTTCATGTCATGATATTATTATCTGTTTATATGCTGAAAGTCACTGGACTTGCCAGACTTTATGTCTGACCTTGCTTGTTTTCACCCATTTTCTTTCGTTCTCCCCCCTCAGGTTTTGAGGGTGGAAATATAGGAGCTTGATTTGGATTTTCTCTGCTTGAAGTATCGCTTGGCCTTGGTTCTATCTTTCCGTGGCTATTTATGTTGGGGATTATGACTTTAAAAACTATGCATTCTGAAGGCTTTTGTACAAGACCAATATTTTGTACTTGAATTCTGATATTGTGATTTGAAAAGATGTAACAAAACTTATTTCGGTTTCTGTTATAATAAAGTTATATATTTTTCAAGTACTGTTTTATCTGTCTTGTAAATTTCTGTTCTGTCTACTAAAACGCTCCTTCAAAGTTAAGGCATTCCCTTTGTGAGTGACCTTAATGGAGGTGGGGTGTTACACTTGGTATCAGAGCTGAAGGTTACCAGAATTGATAAAAAGTTATGGAAAACTATTTTCAAAAAAGTTTTTAAAAAGGACGTATTTTCAAAAGTAGAGTTTATTTTGAAAAACATAACCCCCAAAGCCATAGCCTATCTTTCTATCCTTTGTTTTGAATCTTTCCTTTTTCTTTCGTTTCAGCATGTCTGGTGATCTTAACCTTCCGGAGGGCGTACCGATACCTGGCTGGTTTAGGAGGTACCTTGAAGCTAGGGCTAATGGTGCGGGCCCAACAAACGTCCCTCCTCCCCCAGCTGCAGCGGTTCCTCCTCCTCCTCCGTGCGTGAATACTTTCCCGATGATATGTAGATACTTTCGAGCCATGGGTGGGAAGAACATTAATGGAACTGAATTCTTCATGGAAGCAAGGAACTGGCTCGAAGAAACTGGGGATTTGTTCGTTATCTTCAAGGTGGACGATAGGCAGAAGATACAGTTGGCAGTATGGTTGCTTAAGGACGAAGCTTCTTTGTGGTAGGAGGTCACAAATGGATAGTGTCTGATAGAGAGATGGATGGATTTTAGGCATAGGTTCGAGATGAAATTTCTCTCATGAGCGGAAGAGAGTCCATACGTAGAAAGGTTCTTGGCGTTGAAGCAGGGGAATTTATCAGTGAGAGAGTACGTCAACAAGTTTAATCAATTGGCAAGACTCGGCTTAGAATTGGTAAATACACCGCATAAGAAGGCACTAAGGTTTGAATGAGCCGCTACACGGATTGGCGATGTCCCACATTCCTATCGGGGCAACCTTCAAAAAATTGGTGGACATGGCGTTAATGCATGAAGAGGAAGCCGAAAGTAAAAAGAAATAGGAAAAGCTTGAAGGACCGCAGAACAAGAAGGTTGGGCCCAAAAAGTAAACACAAAAGAAGGATGAGAAGGCTGAAGATAAGAAGGAGAAGAAGTGCTTTACTTGTGGAAGCTCGACCCATCTGAACAAGGAATGCAGAAAAAGGAAGGGCACTTGCTTCAACTGTGGAGAAATGGGGCACTTCACAAGGGACTGCCCAAAGAAATGGGGGCAAGGGCAGAGGGTAGAACCCACTTCTGGAGGATAGGCGAATGCTTAGGTGACTGGTAGATAGAGTAGAAATAAGAAAATTTATGTAGAAGGTTTAATTTCCTTATCTGACTGAGGAGTTAAAAACTCTTTCTGATTCTGGTATTTTGATTCTATAATTGAAACTCCGCACGTTAATACTAGTCTTATTTCTGGTTCCGTTGTAGTCTCAGACCCCATGAGGGTTACGACTCATCTGTTTGTGATAAGTTGGGGTTTGAGAGCATCTGTGTTGGGCGTTAAGTTGACCATGACGCATACATTCTGAGTTTTTATCATGCTTATTCTCCTAAGAATCATTTGGTAATCTGATTGGTATCAGTAGTCTGTAGGTTTTTGAAAAGGATAGGCGTTTTTACTCAAAGTGTGAAATAGATTTCCAGTTGGGCATTTGTTTAATGGGAGTGATTCTCCAAGTATTAATCTGATGTTGCTTTCGGTCTTCGGGGTTGATACTTAGGGAGTTATTCTCTTAAACCGATGTCTAATGGGAACCTAGCTTTAGTTTTAATTATACTTGCTTCTATCAGTCGACTTTATCCTTCGACCTTTAGGTAGAAACTAATGGGTGTAAACATGTGTTTGAGACATGTTATGTTTGATGGTTGCAAGTGGATGCAAGTGGTTGCTAGTGACTGCTCGTGGATGCATATGCACACACTAGGCACTAGATCGGCTCAAAAATACTCTCATACTTCATATAGATGTGTGTGCATTTTTTTTTTAAATTTTTGGATGCCAAATGGTTGACTCAGCACATGGATGTTGCATATGAATGAACGGTTGTGCACTCATATAGAAAGGATATGTATCAAATAGGAAAATTGCATACATGTTGGACTCATGACACTGACATAATTCGCGTTAAGGAGGTCAACTGAATCAGTGGACCGCCTGATCTTTGCATTGGATAAGTACATATACACACACTCTTGCATAAGTTAATACAACATTAGAAATCTTTTAAGGACAATGGTTGCTTGTGGACGATGGTTGAGTAGATGGATGATTAGATGTAGGATGCATTCTTCTTAACTTGAAGATTTCGGGGACGAAATCCTTTAAGGAGAGGAGAATGTAACAACCCGAATTTTTATAATATGTTAAAGCCATAAATCAAGGCAGAATTAAATATTAAATTAAGAATCAAGGGTAACGGGTATCACCATTGCGTTCGTCTTGAAATTATACTTGGAAATGAGTCTGAGTTTTCGAGAAACGGAGCCCATATGAGGGAGATATGAAACTCTGAAATTTCAGGAATTTTCAGAATCGAAAACAGCTCGAAATTCGAATTCAAACCCCAGCACAGACTAGGTGGGAATTTTCCTGCCCAGGACCAGGTCGACCTGGGGGTCGACACTATAGTTGACCTCCCAAGGACCTGGTCGACCCCTATGGTCGACCTGGGGGTCGGCCTAGTGCCCGAACACAGTATTGAGCCTGGGTTCATTCTAATGTATCTGGTCTCGTTTTCGGTCTAGATTTGCCTGCCTAATCCTATATAAACAGCCCCCTAGCCCTGTTCTCTATACACCATTCTTCTCTCCTTATGCTGCCTCTGAAATAATAGAAATAAATAAATAAAATAATGGCATCGCTACTTTGCTAGGATCAAAACTAGAACTAATGCATCTTCTTCCAAATCTGTATAAGATTAAAAGAGAACAACTGCAACTCTTCTTCTATAATCCAATCAAGGAAGTGCAGTTATTTTCCGATATGAAATTTAATCATGATCTTGACATAATAATAAATCTGAATCTGAGACTAGGACCTTTTTCTATTTATCAGATCCGTTCCTCTGTTTTATTATTCTGTTTGTTCTGTATTTCTTCCTCCTTTCTTTCTTTTTGTTTGATAGCCAGGCTACCACGAGCCTGAGCCAAGTCTCATAAGAGATGAACGCATAAACGCTAAATTTGGGAAGAAAATTGAATGAGGCATATTTGTGCAAAATCGATTTGTAACTAATTTGAGGACACAACGCATATTGTAATTCTGGACATAAATTTGAGACATATCGCATAAGATGTTCTATGACTTGGAAGAAGAGGATTATAGTGACTTAGAACATAAAGAACACATTTCATAATTTAAGATCTGGATCTGGGCATATTAAATCTGATAGTTTGTCATTTGGAAGTAAGAGAATTAATTTGCATATGACTTAGGAGTAAAAACCTATATTAAGATTTGATGACTATTAAGCGTGAATACACCTAAGTAAGGGTGGGTTTGGATATGTGACATGCATTGTAATCAATGGCTATATTTGGCATAATTTATATGTGAATCACGATTAAGATTTTTGGAGAATATTCTGAACTATGCAAGTTTAACTAAAATTTGGGACATATGTTATATGGTGGATTATGACCACAATTTGGGCATATAAGTTCAGGCTTACTTTATGAATTAGGCAAGATATGTGAATAGGACTTTAAGGAATGTTTAAATCGGCTAAAACTGTTATCTGCTTATTATTTTAAATTGCCTAATCTGCAAAAATCCATTACCTGTTTAATCTGTTGAATTGCCTAAACTGTTAAATATGTTGAATTGCCTAATTTGCTTAATCTGTTGAGTTGCCTAATCTGTTAAATCTGTTGAACCTTGTGAGCTGCTAAATCTGTTAAATCTGTTGAAAAGCTGAATGATTGTAATTTGTGTATGAAAATCTGTAGGCTCGATCTAAGATTGAGTAAAACATGTTAATTTGATTAACCTTCTGCGACTTGAAAAGAAGTCAAATTTGTTAAATTGACATAATTTGTCTGATATTTGTATAATTTGTAATGGAATAAACTAGTTATAATAAAAATGCTGAGACACGAGGTTAGACTCATGTTTGCGGTAGAAGCCTGCCCGGACCCAACCGGCTTTACCAGCAACCGCAAACTGCTAGTCTAATGTGAGAGGTCGTAGGCATAACTAAAACATGCATAGACACGAGGTTATGTCTGGCTTGTGGCAGAAGTCTACTTGGAACCGCCCGGCTTATCCAGTGGCCACATGCTACTGACCTAATGTGAGAGGTCTGCGAATTAATATTTAATTAATGCAAATCTGAGATAAATATGATGTCTAAAACGTATTCGGCGGATAGGGCTAAACAAACTGGACTAATGAATTGATAAACCTGTTTCGTGAATCTGTAGGCCCAATACAAAGTTAGACAATCTGTAAGTCTATTAAAACTGTACATCTGATCTATTAGTCTGAAAACCTGTTGACTTGATTTTCTGATCTGTGAACTATTTGATCTGAACTCTTTAGGTCTGAAAACTTGTAAATAAGTTAATCTGAAATCCATTAGTCTTGGGACACCAGGTTAGGAGGGAAAATACTTGTGTCATCTGTTGTTTGGGACCCATTTTAGTCAATAACCCTTTCTGGTATCAAAACTATGACCCAATAGTAGGTAGGGTCCGGGCACGCTTACTTAACTAATTATAAGCGGTTCATTCTGATAATGGCGAGGGGTGTTGATGGTGCGTTCCAACCGGGTCATGTGCGCGCATGGATCCCGCTTTGCCTCTGAGGATGTAATACGCCGTGACATCTGTAAATAGGTCTATGTCATTCAAAGGTTGTCAATTTAGGGAGTGATACACCCTTCTGTGGGGCTGGCACAGGGTATTTATGTATTAGGGAGCCGATCGCTTGGGGTAGATTTAGGGTACACTTAGTTCTGTCTGTTTCTGTTGGGGTACAGTCTGTTTCTGTTGGGTGGTAACACCTGTCTGTTTCTGCATGGTACCGTCTGTTGGGGTGGTAAAGGCCCATTTACTAGTGTACACCTAATTCTAACATTCTGTTTCCGTAGGGATTATTCCGTTTTCGTCTCTGATTCCGCTTATGTACCTTCTGTCTGTTGGGGTGGTAAAGGCCTATTACTGGCATTCTGTTTCTGTATGAATTATTCTATTCCGTTTCTGTTTTATTTTAGATATTAGGGTAACACCTAATCCTGTTATGCTAGTATTAGCGCAGAGAAGTAAGATATATGTGAGAAGCATAACTAGGGCTATATCAATCTGTTTCTTCTGTTTAGCTTAAGTATACCAGTTACTCCTGTTGTTGTTGTCTCTTATCCGCTTTATTTTCATGTCATGATATTATTATCTGTTCATATGATGAAAGTCATTGGACTTGCCAGACTTTATGTCTGACCTTGCTTGTTTTCTCCCCTTTTCTTTCGTTCCCCCTCTCAGGTTTTTAGGGTGGAAATATATGAGCTTGATTCGGGTTTTCTCTGCTTGAATTATCGCTTGGCCTTGTCTCTATCTTTCCATAGCAGTTTATGTTGGGGATTATGAATTTAAATACTATGCATTCTGAAGGCTTTTGTACGAGACCAATATTTTGTACTTGAATTCTGATATTGTGATTTGAAAAGATGTAACCAAATTTATTTCGGTTTCTGTTGTAATAAAGTTATAAATTTTTCAAATACTGTTTTATCTATAATGCAAATTTCTGTTCTGTCTATTAAAACGCTCCATCAAAGTTAGGGCATTCACTTTGTGAGTGACCTTAACGGAGGTGGGGTGTAACATGTATTGTGTATGTGCATTCCTTTTTGTGTGCATGTGTGGGTTCTGTGTAGTGTTTTTTCTAGTGTGTGGTGCATGAGCCAGACTGTATGCGTGTAGTTATTGTAATGAGTGTATAGTTTATAATACTGTGTGTAACTGCGTTTGGATTTGTGTGTATGTGATAAAAATTTATATTTTATAATAATAAATGTATTGTTTTGAAGGAAAATTTATTTGTATGTATATATGTTATATATAATCTATAATATACAAGCTTTAGGTGTGTTTTCTTGCGTATGAAATGGTGTGTGTACCGCATTGTGTGTGTGTGTATTTGTGTTGACTTTGTTTTGAAAATTTATTTGTTAAAAAAATGTGTGTATATATATATATATATATATATATATATATATTTCTTTCAATGTTTATATATGCGTACAATGGTTTCAATGTATTTTGTATGTGTGTTTGCATTGTACATTTATTTTATATATATAGTTTTTGGTGTGTTATATAATATATAAATTTATAAAATCTTTTGATGTATGTTAAACTTGAATTATATATATATGTTATGATTTTACCATTCGTATCTGTATATATATAAATATATATAATATTTGTAAAAGTAAATGTTGTGTTTATGTTTTAAGTCGGTTTGGTGTTGAGTTTAAAGATTGTTCTGAAACCCAGTAGCCTTACCGATCCGTTGAGACATTCCCTAGCCTCCACTTATGAAAAAATAATAATAATAATATTGAGCGATCATCGAGCTGAAATTATTTTGAATCATGCATGGAATTCATCGTTTCAATTCTCTATAAATCCATCTATTGTCTTTAATCGACGCCACGAACGATGAGTTTATCTCACACCTGACTCACATTCTTTCATAGACGTTAGATCAACTAAATGAACTAGAATGAAATGTACAGGGTTGCTAGTAGAAATTATTTGTTTAAAATATGCACTTTCATATGTGACAGAATATTCATATGACATATGTACGCTGAATATATATGAATATGATGTGATTGATGATTTGTTATGTTGTATATACCTCTAGTTTGGGAAAAATTACTAACTGTTGAAATGATACATACCTGAACGGACATTAGATTAAGGAAAAAAGTTATGTGTTGAAATGATAGACCTGAACGATTTCTACTGAATTTGGGATTTCGGGTTGAAATGGTAAACCCGAAGAAATTTTATAAATTGCGGGTTGAAATGATAAATATCTGTATCACTTGACCAAAGGGTAGAAAACTATATACACACACTGTTGGTCGTGTTATCAAATTAAAATGTTATGGAAAAAATTGGTTGTAATAATATGTAACAACCCGCAAAATCAGAACCAATTTAAAATTTTTATTTTGGTTATTTTAACGAATTTTGAATATTTAACATGATTTATTTTAAATAATAAAATTAATTTTCAAAAATGAATAAATTTATTTTAATTATAATTCAAGCCTGAAATGGCGCGGCAGTTTGAAAATTAAATTTCGAATTTCAAATGAATGTACAGGATTCAAAATAAATCAGATTTCAGCGAAACAAGAAATATACGAATATGTTTAGCTATATCTTTCTAACGGATGTAAGAAACTGAGATTTCATTTTAAAAGTTGAGAGTTATGTCCAGTTTAAAATTCTAAGAAGTATTTGTGGAATTTACACTACAAGAAAAACCGAGATTAGCGAAAGATTTTTAGCAGCGGACAACTCCGTCGCTAATTAGCGGCGGATTTCCGTGTGCTTTGTAAGAGAAAATATTTTGGATTTTATATGTCATCTAATTATAAATTATTACTGTCGAATACTAATTTTGTCGCTAAATCAATGGAAATTGCAGCTCTTTACCGTCATATAATATTTGACGCTAAATTCCGTTGCTAATAGAGTCGGATTACCATCGACATAATTTTGAAGCTATTTTCCTGCAGTTTTCCAAGAGATTTGAAACGAACTTTTATATTTTTTATTTATTAAATGTTTTAAATTTGTGTTATTACTTAGTAGTTAATTAGTAAATTTAAATTTTAAATAATTAATGTTAATAAGACATTAGTAATTAATAATAAATAATAACTATTAGAAGTAAATAAAATTCAATAGTTAATGCTGATTAATTTTTTTTTTTGAAAATTAATGCTGATTAATTATTAATTACTATATAATATAAATAAGAGGTGATAATAATTAATAAAATACATTGTTGTTCGATGTTTATTAAATTTGTTTTGATAATCAATGATTATTTAATAGTCTTGAATACGATTAATTAAATTAATATCAAGTAATTATTAATACATATTTGCTTTTAAGAAATTGATTGGTACGTATTATTTGATAAATAATTAGTAATTAAGAAAAACAAAATGATCAAAGTTTAAAAATAAGAAGTTAAATAAATATTAAAGAATTTTGAAATTCAAAAAATTCAAACATTACCATACAAGTTATTTTTAAAATAAATTTTTACTTATTAGTTCAAACTTACAATATTTAATAGTATAAATTTTGGTTATGGCCTACGAAAAACTGGCGGCCTACATTAATAGAAAGGATGAAATTCGAGCAGCAAAAGTGAAATTTTGGCTCCAAATTGACTCGCATTTTCTACATCTACTCCTTTGTGTGAGCCGACTATTCCTTTGCTCTTCTAAACTAATGTCGATCCCAATTTCTTCCTTCCTTAGAAAAACTTGCGCCTCAATAAACTCCAATCCCTACTGCCGAATATTGTGGATCCATGGATTTAATGTTTTGATGATTTTGATTAGCTTCCTCCGATCTCCAGTCGCCTATCGTCGGATTTGTTTTGTTTGAGAGCGAAGAAGACATCCTCAGACGAGATTCTGTCGACTTTTGGCAGTTTTAATCAGAGTAAGGGGATAAGTCAATGGCCTATTCTTATTTGAGAGCGAACCAAACTGGAAGTAGCATGACCAAATTCTTCGATCTGTATTTGGTAACAATCTATCGGAGCACAGTAGGTAATTATTTGATTAGCATCAGTAGTAGGTAATTACCTGAATACTTATAAGTTATTTGATTAGCATCAAAAGTAGGTAATTACCAGAATACTTATAAGTTAGCAAAATAGTTGAATACTTGGAAAAGTTGGAGTAATTATCCCAAATTCACAAATTTAAACAATTCGTTGTTGTACTATCTTGCTCATTAAATAAGATTTATAAACCAAAACTATTTATTTATTACTATATTCATGTTATTTTAAATTAAACTGAAAGAAATTGAAATGCTTGTTTTGGTTTTATGTTGCAGCTTGGAGAATGGGTGGTTCGTTCAAAACCCTTTATCTGTTAAAGATGGAGCATGACAGCTTGGAGAATGGGTGTTGTTACTGGTATTCATTGGTGAAGATTTACAGGATTCCAAATTGCTTGATAGAAAAAATGAGATAGAAGAAAATAGAGATGGCCAGGATTCCAAGATATACAGTATTTCGCTTGAAAACGGGCCCTAAATCCCAGGTTGTTATTTATTTTTTATTTTATAATACTAAGTGGAGGTGGAAAAAATATCTTAATTATTTATATATAGCATAAGCTATATACGAAAGTGAGGCATGCACAAAGTAAGCTTTCACTTGTTATGTTGTTGAAGGTATAGACAGGAATTTGTTTATTTAGGTGATAGGAAAAGTGAAATATATTTTATAGGGAGGTCACAAATCAAAGGCAAAGTAAAAACATATATGAACATGAGAGTACCTTCTTCTTCCTCTTCTTTTGAAAGCATTTACCTTGGTTCTTTATCATTCCTCTGTCTTCAGATCATTGGTACCTGCAGCAATGACATCGACAACGAGCATAGGATCATGGATGGACATATATATTGCTGGAAGAGGAGAGATATTGTCTTGGATCAATGCTACTTTATATGCTGTGGGAATGAATGTCTGTGATGACATGGAAGACAGACCAGATCAAATCAGAACTTGGCTTCATATCATTTCAACCATTTAATGTGTACTAACCATGTAGTACATGTAATTGTGAACATCTCATTATTACAATTTTATTTTTGGATTAATTAAATTATGTGAGGTTCTGATGTCTTTAGCTTTGGCGTATGAACTATTCTATTTGCAGCAAGAGAGAACACTTCGAGTATATTGTTTCAGAGGGAAAAATAGTGCACAAGCAAACCGGAGATCTACTTGATACCATTTCCGATGTAGCTAAAGCTTCCAAGTGGATTTTTGTAATGAGCACCTCACATAAGTTGTATGCTGGCAAGGTGGGTGTTTTAGTATTTATGTCTCTTGTTATTTTTTTTTGTTCTCATTTAATTTTTACATTTTGATCCTTTGGTCTGAAGAAAAAGAAAGGGATGTTTCATAATTCTAACTTCCTAGCGGGAGGTGCTACTATTGCTGCTGGTAGTTTAAATACAGACTAAGGCCTGTATTTACAGAAGTTGATAGACTGCTGAGACCAGAAGGGAAACTTATAGTAGGAGACAATGCAGAAACTGTGGCTGAGATAGAAAACATGGCAAAATCTTTACACTGGGAAGTGAGGATGACATACTCGAAAGATAACGGAGGGTTTGCAGATTCGCATTTTCAGATTTAAAAAAAAAACCATTGTGTGTGTATATGTTCCCAAATGTAGTGATTTTATCTAAAGAGAGCAAAACAAAAAACTTAAGATAATGTTAGCAACACTGAATAGTTTGTTGTTTATAATTCAGCTTGGTGTACGAATTGAGGAAGAATTGTGGACGTTCTTTTTTGAATGTGAATATGGATGTTGTTTTTTGAATGTGATGATAGATGTCTTTTCTTGGAAACTTATCTTTGTTTTCTTTGATATGCTATTTCAGTGTTCACAGTTGAATGATGTTATTTCAATATATATATATATATATATATATATATATATATATATATATATATATATAGGCAGACCAGAAGGGGAATAGCGACGGATTACCAATAAAAAAAGTGAGGTTAATTTTACTTCAATTTATTTTCCGTCGCTAATCCCTTGGCAATTAGTAAGGGTTTACCAGCGCCTTTTATAAATAATAATTTATTATAAATTACTTATCCGTCGGTAAATAGTCGATAAATAAATTAAAATTAAATTAATAAATAAAATTATATTTTTATTATAAAAATAGTAAAATGACGGAAAACTGTTGGAAAACTCATGCTATATTCCGTCGCAAAATCTGACACTAATACCGTCATGGTTTTTACCGACAAAATCATTTTGTTGGAAATCCGTCGCTAATGCCTGTTTAGCGATGGATTAGAAGCTGATTTTGCCGCTGCTAATTGCGATTTTTCTTGTAGTGTTATATATATTTTAATATATATATATAAAGGCCTTTAAAATAGCCATTTTGCAAACGACCTCCGTTTTCGATGAAACCACTTTTGTTGGATCTGGGACATCAAGTTATTTCTATATTCCAATTTTCATAATTTTCTGAATAATATGTGAGCGTGGCAAAGTTAAACGTGTTTTGATAGTTTCAGTCAATTTAGATCGACATGAAAATGACCATTTTCAAACGGTCTCAAGAATTTGACAAAATTAGTTTGTTAGGACCATATCGTCAATCCGAAGATAGAAATAATTTTTCTGGAATTTTTGGGGCCCGTATATGGCCCCGGTAAATTGAAATGTACGTTTAAATTAAATATATACTGGTTTATATTTTAATCTTAACGAAAACTGATCGTAATAGCCGAATTGGGTTACGAAACGTAACCCATTGCGTTCGGAATGGGGGTATTTAGCTAAGGGCGGCATTGGTTGGGTTTAATTTGGTGTTCGGAAGAGAAATTTAAAACTAAGAAAAATTTTAAAATAAAATTTTAATAAACTATAATATAAAGGCACTAGAAACCCTAGTTATCCACTCAAAACGCGCCGCCGGCTTAAGCAATCAAGGGCCATTTTTTTTGAATCTTCCTCTCTACTTATCATCAAATCCATACATCGTTTTGCAAAATTTCCGAGTGCATTTCGAAGAGCTCAGCGAGCCCTAGGGATTCGACGGTCAAGATTGTGTATAAGGTTATGGATTTTGAGAATTTTCAGTCTAAAGACCCACCGTTCGCGCTCAAATATTTGAGAGGGTGAAGGCGCGAGCTGACCGTGCTCGCTGGTGGGGGTAGAGGAGGGAGTGGTGGTCGTCGTGATAGGTTCAGATTGGCCGGCCATGGTCTCTGGTGGCGTGCATGATGATGGAGGGCGATGCGAGATAGGGGTTAAGGGTTTTGCACTGAACGGTTTGGTATAGGAAGAAGATGTATTAACGGTAAACCCAGGATTAGTTGTTAATTAAGGTGATTAATATTAATGGTAAATTAATTTAATTATTTCCTAAGTATAATTATTTTGTAATTAAAGTTTAAAATATTATAACTTGCTCATAACAGATCGGAATTCAACGAAATCAACTCCGTTAGAATCGTGAAAGCGAGAAATGCATTACAGAACAGACCAGAACAGAAATCGGAGCAGTTGGAAATTTTCACTGAATTGGACGTCCAATTTAATTCAGTAAAAATAACCGTTATACAACGATTTCAGTACCTACCACTGTGAGAACCTCTCTCACTATAAAATTATTTCTGTATAGTTATTTATTTTATAACTTCATATATGGATAGACTTGTTTGATTGTATTGTGTTGTGATTGTGATTATGATGTACAAATATATATACATGCGTTGTGAAAATAAAAAATATATGAAATGAATAATATATATTTGAAATGAAGATAAAATATATATGAAATGGAAATAATATATATTTGAAATGAAAATTATATATCTATATATATATATATATATATATATGAAGTGAAAATAAAATATATATGAAATGGAAATAAAATATATATTTGAAATGAAAATAATATATATTTGAAATGAAAATGATATACATATGAAATGTGAAAAATAATATATGTTTGAAATGAAAACAATATACATATGAAATGAATATATATATAAAAATATGTATGTATGAAATGAAATATATATATATATATATATATATATATATATATATATATATATGAAATGAAGATAATATATATATGAAAGGTGAATAATATATATATGTGAAATGTGAAATGTGAAATATATATATATATATATATATATATATACATATATGATGTGTGAAAAATGTATATTTAAAATGAAAAATATATATTTAAAATGAAATATATATATATATATATATATGAAATGTGAACATATATATGTGGAATGGAAAATAAATAAATATATATATATATATATGGAATGGAAAATAAGAATATATATGGAATATTCAGTTTTGATTAAAAATTGAAATGGAAGTTGGAATCATTTTTAAAATGAACTTAGAACGATTTATGAAATATGTTAAATGGAAATTGATGAAATATATATAAATATGTATTTATTGGCCTGAATAGAACGCGCCGCACCGCGACCATTCGTGAATTTCGACCATTGACTTCGCATTGACATTATGGGAGATCTGACCATCAGATTCTCCTAAACCTGAAACCATTGGGTTCGTAACGAAAACAACTTTCCAAAACATATAAGAAATTTGAAATCTAACGGTTGGATTTGGAATTATGTCCAAATCAAAATTGGAAAAGGTCATTGTAAGTGCAGTTCAATGACTGTTTATGAAAATCGACTGTACGGGCCTTGGTAAAATTATTGAAAATATTAGTAATTTGTGTAAAATCATAATATACGATTGGATGAAAAATTCCATATTTAGATGGATAAAAATATATTTTTGTCAGAATGAACTAGTTATGAACTAGAGAAATAATCCAATATTTTTAAATAAATAAATTGGACTGAGGAAAGGGTTATAAAAATAACCAGAATTTCCAATATATGAGTTGGAATGAATTTGAATCGAAAGTATCTTTGGAATATTTCGATATTGGATTCCGTGATTATACGGACATTGTGGAGGAATTTGGAAGATATATATATATATATATATATATCGTTATTCCAATACGATATTTTTTGATTTCAGAATTCGATATTGAATATAGGCCGATATATTTTCTATTCGGAGACTTGTATTTAATATCAAATTGGATTTTGGGTTTGTCATGAACAGTGTTTAAATGACATTGGTTCTTTAACCCGAATAAAAGCAGGATTAATTTCCAGAAAGTTGAACAATCAATAAGAAATGATTTTAGAGATCGAAACAAATTGAAATTTGAATAAATCTTTAATTAGATTGTGAATGTATAGTTGGTAATTAAATTACCAAAATATGAAATGTGATTAAACCAAATACACTTGGTTGCTAATATTGGTTGTGTTTGATTGGTTGTTTGGATTGTGCTCGGCCAGTTTATAAGCAAGATATGCTTTTACATTTAGCATTGGGTTGGGTAGAAATACTGGTATGCTAACATCTTGTGAAACACTTCATGATTTGACTATGAGAGGTGTTAGCGAAGATGTTGAGTTCATTTCAAATTTAATTAATGATTTTGAAATGATATTTTTTTCTTAAGTGAAAAGAAATGTATTCCTGATTTTGTGCAGGGAATGTTTTATAAAAATGTTTTATAAAATAGAAAGGATTTCGAGGGTTAAAACCCAATGATTTTTATTATGGTTTTACATTGTTGTTCATCACATGTTCGATTAGTTGCTATTAATGATGTATCTGTTTGGTGGCAGAGAATTTATTCTCTTGCTTAACACCCTTCTTTGAGACGTACGAGCTCAAGGTTATGTGATTAATAGTGACTGATCATATGTGTGAATTGCTAATGCAAAGTACTATATTTTGGAAAGTACTTGTGATTATTATGTTGTGAAATGATTTTCCCTACTTCGAGATATGAAATGATTTGGTATGTGGCTAGAGATTCGAGTAACCCGGATGACTAAAAGTATAGGTGAGATGGGTGGTGTATGCTCCCATGCATGGGAGGTGCATCGTCGGTGTATCCTGCTCCATAGTGGGAGGTGAACATATATATATATATATATATATATATATATATATATATATATATCGAGTTGCTTAGGTGCTTGCCCTTTGCCTTGTCTAGGGGGATCCCGATATTTGGTTGCATACTTGTTTGTATGCATTGTTATGTTTTGGAATTCATATTTCCAAACGATTTGATTTGAGATCCCGAAGTGAAATCTACTTTGATATAAAAGTTAGTTATGTATTTCAAATGAATTGAAATAGAAATCGCGAAATGAAGCCCAAAGGAATAATTTCTATAAATTGAATTGGATTTGGAAAAATCTAAGTGTGATGATTAATTTAAATGGATAGATTGGGATATTGCATGTTGACTGATGCATAGTAGATCCATATCTCTATTACTGATTGTTGTTCATACACTAGCATTCATGGGGGTAAACCCATTCCGCGTTAGCGTCGTGGTCCTGTGATTTGTCTTGTGATTAAATAAGTTAATTTTTAACTATAGAGTTTCTTATACCAGTCCTGTAACGACCCAGGGATTTCCGGCCCTGAAAATCGACATAAATGCCTTTACTGTAACTCATGCCGATCTCCCAAACACCGCAAACACTGGATAGTTATTAGAAGGAATTTAGAGGATGAGATAAGAAAGAAAGAAAGAAATATTAGAATAGAAGAAGAAGAAGAAACATCACAACACAGAATCAGAGTCTCAAATCGTAGCGGAACAAAATATAATACAAAAATAAATCTTTACTGAGAGCTTTGAAATACTTACATTATCAGAGCACATCAACATCCCTGGACAGTTATAATAACCTGTCCTCATACACAATACGCAGCGGAATATACACTATATAATCTCATACGTCTGAACTCCTCCAGCTCGTCTCTAGACTACACAGCATTCGATAACCTGAGTATGTACATCCCGGGCTAACCCGAGCATTTACAAAACACCGGGTCAGTCTGGTGAACCAGAGTGAGAAAAACTCGCACAGTATTAAGGGTATCACACAACCCTAATTTAAAGTTAAAATCCTTCAAAGGAAAGGATAATCGTAAGACCAAATCCACACATAAATACGAACGTTTTTTACCTTACGATAATCCATAATATTTTTGAAATCAATATCTTGTCTGTATTATAATAGTGTCTAAATACAGTAAATAGAATCTAGTGGAACGCTTGCATCTCACGCTCCACATATACAGTATAAAATCAAAACCGCAGGTGCTTATTGGAGATTGGATTCCGACTATGACAAGGTATGGGATCACCTGCCGAAAGTGTATCTCTAGAGGCGAATACACTGGGTTCAACAAGAACGTCCTGCAACCCGGCCCTAATATGACCGACCACCCATTTCGCTTGAGTGTATCGAATGTATATCACCAACGGCTGGGTGCAACCCACCATTTCCCGAAAAGGGACAGCATCGAAATAGACTTAAAGAATGAAATGGAATTTCTCTAGATAGGTGATTATACACCCTAATGGGAGCGACCCACATAGCCATGCTGCCTGCCCGATTTTTGTCATTTACCGGTTGTGAGGCTTGAGGCCAGAATTTACTTTGTAACATCTGATCGCCATTCACTTTGAGTGCCACATCGTCAAATCCACTAGATATCGCTAATTGACGACCACAAAAATACTCTAGTTGGGAGCTAACCAACTATGGCACATTTGAAGAAATCAACGTACGCGATCCTTTTGGAAATACTCTTTCAGACATCCGTCCATACAAATCATCCAGGAATAGGTGAACCAATGGTACTCTCCTACTACATCCAATACAGGAATCACCCTATGGATCAATAGTGAGAAGTCCTTGCAATCCGTAGATTCCCATCATGATAGAACCACAATTTATCTCTGGTCGCTAAACCGAAGATTAGTAGCGGTTCTTCCGTTTATGAATATCTGCTAGGGGTGAGCGTTTGGTTGGTTTGGTTTATCCGATGATGAAAATTGTCAAACCAAACTAAAACCAATAAAATAAAAACCAAACCGACCAAATTAAGATTGGTTGGTTCGGTTGGTTATCCGATTTAACCGAACTTAAACAATTTTAGACTTTATGCTCGTAATATTAACTATAATTTAAAATAAACTATTAATATATGATTAAAGTGTTATTATTTATAATTTTTATGATTTTCAAAAGTAATTTTGTTACATATGTGATGATTAAAATTAATTTAGATAACTAAATTAACTTAAAATATTTACTATAATATCGATAATTTTGAAAATATAATAAAAGTTCGGTTAATTCGGTTAAACCGATAACCAAATGAAATAATTTTCCAAACCAATTACAAACCGTTCTAATTTCAAAACCAAACCAAACCGACCAAATTCAATTGGTTTGATTGGTTTATTCGGTTTAACCAAATAATGCTCACCCCTAATATCTACGGTCTTCAATGCTCCATCTCGATGATCTTCTGACCTCTTTATGTATTTGTTGGTCGGAATGGTTTTTGAATATGAATTCGATCTCGGTCTTTCCGTACCAACAATCATATTGGATAGATTTGATAGTCGGTGATTTTACTATCAAAATAAACAGTGTTTCAATCATAACAATCCAGTGATTTAACTGGTTCAGTATTCAGCATCACTTGGCCTTTAAATTAAAACAAATATAAATTTAAAACCCTTAAATCTTTCGATACTAAAAATATAGTTTTTGATATTATAAATAAACGTGACCAATAAGGTAAGTTACCTTTATTGGAACCAATCGTTAGAGTAATGATTTGATATTTCACTGAAATTAAACGATGGTTTAATTTCATCGGTTAGATCAACAAATAAATTATAACTAGCAAACAGTCAACCATAGCAACAGAGCACACATAAAATAAAAACCCAATTTATATAAAATTTAAATGGGAAAAAATATACTGAGTGAGTTCAACTCACTCTGATTTGGTTTGGTCGTTAAACGCTCATTTTTAATTAAATTAAACAGCCGTTTAATTTAATTAAAAATTCTGCTTGCTTCTAGTCCACAGTGACACTGCTCCATCTCGAAGTCCCCCGTCTCTACGGTCCCAACAAGACTGACCGTTCTTAAATCTGATAATGTATGCGTTAAATATCTTATTAACAAATTTTATATGTAATTAAAAATTTTAAACATGAATTAATTAAATTAAATGGGCTTTAACCCTTACCAGTTCGGCCCACACCCCTACCCGTTACAAAATACTCCTACCGTATACTCATCCTCACAATTCACTGCCTCCAAAAAAAAAAATGAAATCCCTAATGGCCCAAATCGGATCCCCTTCCCCCTTCTTGCTTCGGCTACATCGGAGAGCACTTCCTCGCAACCCCCTCCTCCACGCAACCGCTCTTCGATCTCCCCTCCTTCTCCTTCTTCGACTGTTCTATGAAACCTCAGATGCCCTTAACCCAACCCTACAACCCCTAATGTCACCACCGTCTCGCTGGCCAACTCCCACGCCTTCCAGATCCACTTCAGACTGTCTGCAACCCAACTACAAAGGTTACATTCGCAAATTTGATCGCCCTCCAGTCTGCAGTCTTGAACCGATCCATCCGGAAATTTGTCCCAAGCATGTGGATCCGAAGTACATCATTGATATGTATTTAAATTGATTTTTGTTTGCAGTATTTTCTGTTTTGGTTTTATAAGTGGTTTGAACCATTTTTTCTTTCTCTTGTTTACTGTAATGTTCAAACCGTTTGGAATTGATGAAATTCCTTTGTGCGACACACATATTTATAGCAATAGATTGAGATAAGATCAACGTCTATCAACCCATCCTAGATAGGTTTGGCTACCCCTCACATAGGCCATTGGGTTTTTCTACCATTCTTGATTTATACTGGTGATTTGGGTTGATGTGTGTAACGTTCTTACAACGATTTTGAATTGATATGAGGTTTCGGTACTGTTGATCTGTGTATATAGATTAGATGGGATTTATGTCATCACTCTTTTATTCAGTACAGATTTGAAACTGTATTGATTCAGTATTCTGCTTTAAATATATCACAACAGTGAATTGGTACATGAACCCGACTGTGTGTATATATATATATAAATATATATATTATCTGTTTTCAATTCGTCTGTAATTTTTGGAAAATATATATACATGGATTCGATTCCCTTTTCTCTCCCTTTAGCTATTCGGCTACTTTCTCTCTAGTTGTTCCTATACTCTCCATTTCCATCTAGCTGTTAAAAATCTATAAAGATTTGATAGTGTATATATACACACGTTTAGCTGTCTAGATTTGATGTATACATATATTTGTTGTTAATTTTCCTTAGCTATTACCTTTACTCATAGCTGTTTATTTAGCTGTTCTAAATCTATTCTTCAGCTGTTTACTACGTATCTGATTAGCTATGTATCGTCTTGTCTCTTAGCAGTTTATTGATTGTTTGCTTTAGCTGTTTGGCTATTTTTAATTTTATTTTCCCTTGGCTGTTCTTGGCTGTTCTTGTTTGTTCACTTTAATTACTTGTTCATGTGTCTTTTCTTCTGTATCTCTTGTCTTGTCTGTTTCATGATCTCTCTTTTTCTTCCTTTTCAGGACAATGCATGTGGAGGTAAATTTGGTTTACTATTTCTTAGATGGAAAAAGGACATGTAGAAAGAAATAGGATGGACCATTATATATATTTGGTTATGTAATGTACAGCCGAGAATATATATATATATATATATGTTGTTTCATTCTTTGTATTAACATTTTTAGTTTTATGTAATATGCATTCCAGATTTCGTTATGTTAACAATATTTTATTCGTTGAACGAGTGAGAAAAGTATGTGTTTGGTTCCATATGTTTTCTTGCATTGATCACTTAACAGTTTTCTTTTCATGGAACCGGTGTTGATTAATTGTGATACATGTATTCGGCTTTTTATTCGTTATGCCGGACCAAGTGGAAATGCTGATGGTTATAAATATACAAATATACGTTTCAAAGTGCGGTTTGTATTGAAAATATGGTTCGTGTGCGTACGTTGTATACAAGCTTTGGGCTATTCTTTTAAAACTCATATAAATCTCGATATACTATAAATTAAATTTAAATACATAAATTATCGAAAATAAATTAATATCATCGCATATTTTTAAAACAAACTGCTTAAATTTTAAACAGTATAGAATTCAAATCAATGGTTAAAGTTTTGGTTTTAAATGATATTCCATTTTTATAAAAGCCCTTTTATATTTATAATAACGCTATCGTTTACAAATTGAAATCCATAGCGACTATTTTAAAATTTCATTTGGCCATAACTTACAATTTACAACACAAAATCTGGATTTTTCTCTTTTGTATGAAAATTATCATCAATACGGTTCCAACGTTTCTTGTTTCACATAAATCAGACTTATATCAGACTCTGTATATTCATTTGAAGTTCAAAACTCCATTTTACGAAATGCACGCCATTTCCAAGCTTGATTTATAATATATATAAATATATAATGTTTCAACTTCGTTTTAAATCACAAACTAAATTTTAAAATCCAGGAATTTTCCAAATAAAATATTTAAAATAAATAAATTAAATTAAATGTTTGATTTCCAAAAACACGGGCCGTTACATTCTTCCCCGCTTAAAATAATTTTGTCCTCGAAATGGCTAAGGTAAGTAAGGATGTTACAAACCCATTAACTTTCAAATCCAATTTACTTTAAATCGAAAACCAATTTATTTTGGTAAAAATAAAATTTTCAAAAATATCGAAAATTTTCTAACAATTTAAATCCCCGAAAAAATTCGGTAGAGTCTCCCCTGCATGGACTGACATCTGCGATATCGCAAGAACACATAATATATATACATCGACCAACGGTTGGAAAACAAAAATCAAAACCCCAAAATTTTATATTTTTACGTAGGCATACCTTTTATGAGACGACCCGAACTTCCCCGGTAAGGAAAGCCCGAATTGAATTGAGAACAACACACATCGGAACGCAAATAGAAGAAAATTTCATTGCTAATTACAACAATTTCACCAGATTACAAGAATATTACAGAGTATGAATAAATATTACACAGAAAATATTAGAGTTTTAAATTACATTTAAATACATCGCAGCGGAAAATAATACAAAACACAACTAGAAGTAATACACAGATATAGAGCTTTCCGGATATCATTCCAGCTGTAAACCAGGTTCCTGTGAATATAAATCTGCAAAACCAAAACTACTAGCTACCCATGTCAAAATAAGGGCACCCAGAGTTTAGGTTAAAACAATAAACTCCAGGTCAGTCATGTGACTGGTGTGAGAACTAAAACAGTTATTAATCTTTATTTTAAAGTTCGGTAAATCAAGAGACCACACCGTATAACATGGAACGGGTTTCCTTCCAAGAATGCCAGTGCATAAAACAACATCGCAATGCTAAATAAAGAACAATGAAGCTGTTATAAGACCCAGGTCCCATCACACAATGCAACGCAAGACGGAGGATAGGGTTTTTACCTTATAATAGCCAAGAATGTTTGGTACGTGAAATTTCATGTTTTATAATTACTATAATTGTATAGTGTCAAAATAATTTCAAATCATAAGTATCAATCATAGATGGCATAAGTGCCCTATACCACTATGTCGCCATATATAGGTACACTATCAAAACTGCAAAGGCACGTATTGGAAATTGGATTTCCGTCTGTGAACCGAGGCAAAAGATAGTCCTCTACCGATTTTGAGACGCTCTAGCACGCCCCTCAGGCAAGTACTCAGTCAAGCCTTTGGATCTTCAGGGTCGATCCACCGATGTGGATTAAAATGCCTGAACACTGCGTTTCCCCGCCCTTTGGGGGCATAAATGAGTCCTATGACTCCATCGGCTCCACACAGTCACCGATATATCCGAGGCGCCTCGCAACCCAACAACCACAGAAGTCAAACTCGTCAGGGCGTGTCAAACCACTGACGCCACTTCTAGCTAGAAGGAAACGCATGCCCTCCCTGATGTCCTCTCCCGTTTCTGGTTCACAACCGGGGTGTGAGGCTCGCAAATCAACGTTACACAAAGCTATGCCACACAAGCCGTGCTTTGATCATCAACCACAAGACTTTGCTTTTCAACAAAAGCCTTAATCATTTGCCACTTAGGCATGCCACACAGGTAATTCGCTCCATGCGATTGAAATATATAACCCCTGAGCTCGTACGTCTCAGAGAAGGGCGTTAAGCAAGAGAATAAATTCTCCGCCGCCAAACAAATATATATTTAATAGAAATCAATAACACAGAATAAAATCCAATGTCAGACACACAGTCCATTTACAAGTTCGTTCTGGGTCTGAATGAAACCGGAGGCACCTTGTACCTTGCATATCCATCAATCTCCAAGTACGTCTGGACGATCACCAACTGATTCCCTCCTCTTCGGTGTACAACCCAATCAAGATCATCAGTAATGTAACATCCGGAGCTTTCTATTAACTGTAAATTAACAAATTTAAGTATAATTAATTCTTATTGAAAGAATTAGGGGAAACGAGTTAAGCCGTTGCGCTCATCTCGGAATTCTGCCTGAGATAGAGTCCGAGTTTGCGTAAATCGGACTCCGCATGAAGGAGTTATGACCTCCGGAAGTTTCAGAATTCAAATTAAAATTCAAATGGTTCAAATGAAGTTCAAATTTCAAAAATCATACCCAAACTAGGCTGGGCGGGAAAATTCCCGCCCAGGCACCAGGTCGACATGGGGGTCGACCTGGGTGACCAGGTCGACCATAAGGTCGACTTGGGGGTCGACCTGCCCAGTCGACCTGGTTTGGCCCTGGTTGGCCTGGTCGGGTTTTTGGTCGATTTTTGGGGCTTGGCTGTGTCACTAGGGCTTACATGTCGCTTTCTGATTGGCTTCTCTTGAGATGGATGGTCTGGATTCACTCTAGCTTCATCGACGGCTCTAATTAATTTAAAACTCTATAAAAACAACTTGAGTCTAAACCTAAATTCACACAAATAAATTGGAGATAGAGCCGTCATGAAGCTGGAAGGAAGCCAAGAGTAGCCTCCACTTGTAGAAAACTTAGAGTCGAGCCAAAATCAAAGTTAAAACACGATTCAAACAACGTTAGTCTACCCAAAGGAAAGCATTTCAAATTCAAAACTCAGAATCCAGAAAACAAGACTGTCGTTTGTTGTAAGTATAGTGATTTTTCTGATGTGAATAAAATTAAGACCTGATTCGATGTAAAATGGGAATGGAATTGTGCTACTATGTAACGACGATGTTAATTCATGTATTGAAATGACTGTGGTATTGTGATGTTTGTGGTGTAATTGAGTTTATGTTGATCCTATTGTACATTTTGAATGAAAACAACATCGCATGCAAGTTGTATAGTTCATGTTGTAATCTACACCTATATGTTTATGTGATTATATAGGTTGTATGTATACTTTATGCTAAGAACCCCTATGCCTAAATGGTTATGTTCATATACATGCTCCTATGTTTACACAAAAGTTGCAAGTTCCTAATTGGATCCATGTCAAGATCCACTTTATTATATGTTTCATGTTGTAATTAGACATATGATTGGATCTAGTTCACACATGCGATGAAATTATACATACTTTATGAAAACGTCATATGCTAGTTATGTTCGATGTTATGCCTAGATCCAAAACATGTTTAGGCTTATGTTGTCTAAATCATATGATAATTTATGTGACACCTATTTTGTTAGATCCCTATTTCAATGCAAGTTCACATATATGTAAGTTGATTTAGGCTATGTTGTAAATTCACATGTATGTTGAATAGTCTATGTTGCAAGTTCACACCTATGACATTCATGTTGACTATTTTGCAAGTTCACACCTATGATGTTCAGATTGATTATGCCAAAAATGCCAGGTTTACACCTATGTCATGTTTATGTTAGTGAACTGCTTTATGCCAATTTTGTGTACGCTAAATTAGGCTAAGTTTTTTGCCTAATATTATATGTTAAAAATCATGTGAACATAAAATTAGGCTAAGTTTGTTAGCCTAATACTCAGACGGGGTAACGTTGGGATAAATTGGTAATTATAGGAAAACTTGACATAAAAATATATGGAATTGGCATGTTCGTCACATGCCAAAATTGGTGCATTTAAATGGTATAAATTCTTATACCAAAAATGTTAAACTTGGAGAGTGGGCCATAAAATTTAATGGTTAGCAAATTTACATATAACAAGTAATAAAGACAAATATGTAAATTTAGAAAATACGAGTATGCTTAACATGAGGTTGGATTGAGTTGTGATGTAAACCTGCCCGGACCCGCCCGGCTGTCCAGTAGTCACAACAATACCTATCCAATGTGGATGGTTAAGCATGGAGCTCAATAAGGACCCGAGGTTAGACTGAGTTACGGTGTAAATCTGCCCGAAACCGACCGGCACATCCAGTAACCATAACAATACCTGTCTAATGTGAGTGGTCGGTGCTTTAAAAGCTAAGGACAGACCGTCAGGATGGTAGGGTTAAGTTAACTAAAACACTTAACCAATTCAACAAGTTAATGAAATTGATGGGTGGGGTTAGGTAAATACAGACACTTAACCATTTAACATATTTGACTAGAAAACCCTAGTACCGGGGACCCATTTCAGTAGTAAACCAATTAGGTATCATGGTACCCTGAAACTAGGCAGGGTGGGGCACGATTACTGGGTTGATTGTAAGCGGTCAAAAGCGACGGTGGTGGGTGCAACAGTGTGGGTTCTAACGGAGTGCGGGCGTGCACACACTTCGGAGCAGACAAACAGGGCACTGGGCGCACTAGTAGTATAACCTATGCATTTCTAGTTTTGTTTTGGGCCGCCACCATGGGACTCGATACACCCCAGGGTGGGACCAGCATAGGTATCTACAATCTTTGGGGGTCGTAACACACAGATGATTATGCGAGTAGGAGCCGATCTTTAGAAAAAGGGGATCACTTTACCTCCTGCATGGGGTGCCAGTTAAGAGAATACAAGTAGGTGCAGAGATATAGTGTCGGATGTGATAGTATATTCGATTCAAACTGCTTTATCTTAGTTTATGATATTTTCCTATTTCCAGTTTATACCTATCATGCCCTTATTCTTATTCTCATACTGAAGAGTCACTTGACTTACCAGGCTTTATGTCTGACCCTATTTTCTTTCGTCTTCTTTTCTTCCATTTCCCCCTCCCCAGGTCCACAGGGAGGAAACAACTCAGCTTAGTCAGACTCTTTGCAAGCTTCAAGATAGTAGATGTACGGTTTGGACTCTCTCTCCTTGGCTATGGCTGTTGGACACAATCATGGGGATTTATGTAGTTTTAATTATGTTTTATGCTTCTTTATTTAATAACCAAGACAGAAATGATGATGGAATGTTTTTGGAAGTTATCATGTGATAGTTATGGAAATGTTTTGTATGAACATGTTTTTATGAAATAAAAAGTCTGTTGTTTTTCCGCTGCTTATATATATGTGTTTATATCTGTCTTGTGTTTTATCTATGACTTTTACTTACAAACCTCCACCAAAGTTAAGGCATTCCCTTTGTGAGTGACCTTAGTGGAGGGTGGGGTGTTTCACTTGGTATCAGAGCATAGATTTACCAGACTAGATAAAAGTTTTTGAAACTATTTTCAAAAAGAAGTTTAAAGAAGCATTGTTTTCAAGAAAAAGTTTTGTTTTTAAAAGGCATAATTCCCCAAAGCCATATGCACTGTCTCTCTATCCTTTGTCTTGAATACTTTCCTTTATGTTCCAGCGTCTGGGGATCTTACTCCCCAGCTACAGACGCTTTTACTCCTCCTCCTCCTCTACATGAAATAGCAAGCGGAAGAATCGCATAACAAGAAGACGGATAATAGTCAAGGAGGAAAGGACCACAACAATAATAACAAGACACGTGAGAAAAGGAAATGTTATTTCTGTGGCATTATTGGGCATATAGTCCAGGATTGTAGAAAGAAGAAGATGAAGATGGGAGCATGCTTTTAGTGTGGTGATACTGGACATATCAGCAAGAACTGCCCTAAGAAGCAAGGGCAAGGCCTACAAGCAGGACCTTCTAGTGGTACATCTTTAACTTCTTCTCCTAGATGCTTTGTTTAATCCTGCTTGTCTTCTCGATCCTATCTTGAGAACTTTAGGTAGAAATATTTCTGTAGAAAGCTTAGTTTATCTCTATGATCATCTAGTTCGCACTCTCTTTGATTCGGGAGCATCACACTCCTTTATTTCATCTGCTTTAGTAGAATCTCTACACCTAGACACTAGTATGATAGAAGATCCCTTGTTTGTTTCAAATCCAATTAGGGGCTCGGCTTACTTGTCGATGGTTTGCTTGGATTTGAAAATCACTATTCTAAGTGTTGAATTTAGATGTAGTGCCTTTGTTTTGGGCTTCTCAGGATATGGACTGATCTTAGGCATGGACTGGTTATCCAGTAATAGTGCCATTCTTGATTGTGAGAGAAGAGTGGTTAGAGTTTTGATTCGGCTCGGTAACACTTTAGAAATTTCTTGTAATCCCTTGAATGCTGTTATGATTAGTTATCTAGAGTCGCTTGACGCTTCTGTTGAGAATTTGCAGTCGGTTAGAGTGGTCAGGGAATATCCGGATGTCTTTGAAGAGGTGAAAGGCTTACCTCCAAAGCGGGAAATAGACTTCCGCATATATCTTGTTGATAATGCAAAGCCCGTAGCTCTGCCTGTTAGGCATATGGCTCCAAAGGAGAGAAAGTAGCTCAGTAAGCAAGTTAAGGAGCTTCTCGAGAAGGGGTTTATAAGGAGAAGTATCTCAAAATGGGGTGCTCTGGTGGTGTTCGCCACCAAAGCAGATGGTTCACTACGTCTTCGTGTGGACTATAGGGAGCTAAACAAGCTGACTAAAAAGAATAGACATCTACTTCCCAGAATAAATGATTTGTTTGAACAATTTGTAGGTGCGTCGATCTTCTCCCAACTTGATCTAGCTACTGGGTTCCATCAGCTAAGGGTAGCTGAAGATAGTATTGATAAAACGACATTCAGAACCCCAGACAGTTTCTTCGAGTGGCTTGTCATGCCTTTCGGATTGACAAACGCACCTGCTTATTTCGTAGACCTAATGAGCAGGGTATTCAGAGAATTCCTCAATAAATTCGTGGTGGTCTTCGTAGACGACATTTTGATCTTCTCGAAGAATGAGGAAGAACATGCTCAGCATCTGGAAGAAATCATGGATACTCTCCGTGCACATCAACTAAAAGCCAAATTCTCCAAGTGCCACTTTTGGAGAGAAGAAGTAAGATTCCTTGGCATATAGTGTCCAAAGAAGGGTTAGCAGTGGACCCCGCGAAGGTGCTGGCAGTGCAAGATTGGAAGACAACAAGAAATGCAACCGAAGTCTGAAGCTTTCATGGGCTAACAGGTTTTTACCGAAAGTTCATTAGGGATTTCGTGAAAATCTCAGCTCCACTCATAAAGCTAACAAAGAGGAATCTGCCATTCGCTTAGGATTTAGACTGTGATGTTGCTTTCCAACGCCTAAAAAGGGCTCTCACAATAGCCCCAGTTCTAACTTTGCCTGATGGAAGCAACATGTTCACAGTATATACAGATGCTTGTGTTACGGGGCTAGGCGTTGTTCTGATGCAAGAATGGAGGGTAGTAGCTTATGGTGGAAGACAAATGAGAGTTCATGAAAAGAACTACCCAACCCACGATCTTGAGTTGGCCGCCATCGTCTTTGCGCTTAAGTCTTCGCGCCATTATCACCTAGGTGAGAAGTTCGAATTATATACTGACCATAAATCGTTGAAGTATCTTTTCTCGCAGAAAGATCTTAACTTAAGGCAGCAAAGATGGATGGAGTTCCTTGCCTCGTATGATTTTGAAATTTCCTATACTCCCAGCAAAGGCAACATAGTAGCAGACGCGTTGAGCCGAAAGAAACTGGCCTTAAGCCCTCTCTTTGTAGAAAGGAAAAGCTTGGAGTATATAGCTAGTTTTGACTTTAGGCCATCCTCTGATTTTGTACCTGGTTTATTGGCATCCTAGAAGTACGACCCACTCTTTTAGACTCGATAGGGGCTGCACAACGCGAAGACCCTAAGCTTGTGGATGTGATTGATAAGCTAATTAGTGGTGAAACTTCCAATCACCTCAATAGGTACTCCGTCGATGATAATGGTTGGCTGAGGCGAGATGGAAGAGTATGCGTCCCACAAGCAAGGGATTTGGTAAAGAAGGTTCTCGAGGAAGCACATCATTCCAAGACCACAATACATCTAGGTGGAGACAAGATGTACAAGGACGTAAAGAGAGTTTTCTTTTGGGACGGCATGAAGAAGGACGTGGCATATTTCGTTTCTAAGTGCATGATATGCCAACAGGTCAAGGCGGAACAGAAGAAGCCTGGAGGACAGCTTCATCCTCTAGAAGTTCCGCAATGGAAGTGGGATAGCATTTCAAAGGACTTCATTGACGGGTTGCCTAGGTCAAGAAGGGGAAATACTAGCATTTGGGTAATAGTGGACAGGCTCACTAAAAGCGCCCACTTTATACCTATCAAGAGTAGAAGGACTGCCTCATCTCTAGCTTCTCTTTATCTCAAGGAAATAGTTGGACTCCATGGAATACCCTCCAGTATAGTGAGTGACAAAGATCCCATCTTTACGAGCGAATTTTGGTAGAGTCTGCAAGAAGCTGTAGGCACACAGTTATGCTTGAGCACAGCCTATCACCTCTAAACTGATGGTCAGACAGAAAGGGTGAATAGAGTATTAGAAGATCTTTTGAGACTATGCTTTCTTGACTTCGGAGGGACATGGGAGGTTCGTCTTCCTTTAGTGGAATTCTCCTACAGCAACAGTTACCAGGCCACCATCGGTATGGCGCCCTTCGAAGCTTTATATGGAAGACCGTGCCGATCACCAACTTGTTGGTGGGAGTCTGCTGACAAACTTATACTTGGGTCGGACATGATTCGAGAGACTTCAGAGAAAGTGGATTTGATACGAAGGAGAATGAAGACAGCCCAAGACAGACAGAAATCCTACGCCGATAAAAGAAGGACCGACCTTGAGTTTGAGGTTAGGGACAGGGTTTTCCTTAAGGTATCTCCATTAAGGAACGTCGTTCGCTTTGGATCCGCAGGAAAGCTAGAACCAAGATTTGTAGGACCCTTCCCTATCATCGAGAAGATTGGGAAATGGCTTATATAATAGAGTTGCCTAAAAAATTGGCTGGAATTCACAACGTCTTTCACGTTTCTCATCTCCGAAAATGTCTACATAAATCTACGGAAGTGGTGGAGCCAAGCATTCCAGAAGATGCCGAAGTGGAACACGAAACAACTGTGAGGAGAGTTCCAACTCAAATCGTAGGAACTGAAATCAAGAAGCTTGTAACAACCCGAAAATCTGGGCCAGTTTAAAATTTTTATTTTGGCAAATTTAGTGAATTTTGAATATTTAAAATAGATTATTTTAAATAATATCGACAAGGAATTTGTTTTGAATAGAAATCAAACGTATATATTATATACGTCGTCGTTAGAATATAATAATTATATATAATTATAAATATAATTGAAAATGGCGCGGTAGTTCGATAATTCAATTTCAAACTTCAATTGAATGTACTGGGTGCAAAACAATCCGGATTTTAGTGAAATAAAAAATAATAGGATCTATTTGAGGATATCTTTCCAACGAATCCGAAAAATCAAAGTTTCATGGCGGGAATCAAAAGATATGTCCAGTTGAAAATTATGAATAGTCGCTATGGAACTCAGGCCCTTAAAAATGGGAATTTTGCAAACGACCTCGGATTTCAATGAAACCACTTTTGTTGGATCCGTGATGTCAAATTATTGTTAGATTCCAAATTTCATAATTTTTCGAATCAATATGTGAGCGTGGCAAAAGAAAACACATTTGACCAGTTTCAGTTGATTTTAATCGACTGTAAAATGGCCATTTTTCCAACGGTCTCAGAATTCGACGAAACTAGTTTTTTTAGGACCGTATCGTCAATACGAAGCTAGAAAATATTTTTCGGGAATTTTTAGAGTTCGTGTGTGCCCCCGGTAAATTGAAATGCGCGTTTAAATTCAATATATAGAGTTATATGTTGATTTTGACGGAAACTGATCGAATCAGAGAACGATACATATCCCATTGTGTTCGGAATGGGGGTAATTAGCTATGGACGATAGGCGGTGGGCCTCGTTTAGAGGTCGTATGAAAAAGTCGACTTTTTGAAATTAAATTAAATAAATAAAAAAATAATATCCCCCTTTCTCTCCTACACCCTCGATCAGCCCCCCCCGATTTAATTCAGAAATCAAATCGAGAAAAATATATATAAAAAAAAGAGAAGATCGGAGGAGCTCGAAGCCCCCCCCCCCCCAATCGTTCGTCGCCGCCTAGGGCAGGCGCCCTCCTCCCCGTGCCAACCTGATCCGCCTTTTCCTCTTCCCCATCATCTCTTTCCTCTCGCGGCCCTTCCCTGACAGTCGAGCCAAACCCTAGCACCCTCTGAGAGACCCGACGCCAGTGCAGCCACCCACAGCCGCATGCGCCCCTCCAGCGAACACCACCCTCCACCGCGAGTTCGAGAAGAAGCTCCAGTCCTCCGGCGTGTGTGCAGTCAGGGGTTCTTCCAGTTGAAGGCGATGGCGTTTTTCCTCTGAGCCACGAAGAAGACGAAGGCTTAACAGCCTTAGTGACATCATTAGGAAGGTAATTAATTTAATTTTTAATTTAATTAAGGTGTTAACCAAGGTGTTTCCTTTTTTTTATCTATATACTTTTAAAATCTGAAAATTTAGTAGAATAATAATTACATTGCTTAAAAACCAGTTTTTAGAGATTTTTAAAATAGAAAAGATTAGATTTTTAAAATAGAAAAGATTAGATTTTTAAAATAGAAAAGATTAGATTTATAAAATAGAAAAGATTAGATTTTTAAAATAGAAAAGATTAGATTTTTTAAATTAGAAAAGATTAGATTTTTAAAATAGAAAAGATTAGATTTTTAAAACAGAAAAGATTAGATTTTTAAAATAGAAAAGATTAGATTTTTGAAATGGAAAAGGCGAAATCTTTATATTTGAAAAGGCGAGATCTTTATATTTAAAAAGGCGAAATCTTTATATTTGAAAAGGCGAAATCTTTATATTTGAAAGGGCGAAATCTTTATATTTGAAAAGGCGAAATCTTTATATTTGAAAAGGCGAAATCTTTATATTTGAAAAGGCGAAATCTTTATATTTGAAAAGGCAAAATCTTTATATAGAGAATAGCGATGTAAAAATAGAATTTTTATCTATATAGTAGCGTTGTAAAAATAGAATTTTTATCTATATAGCAGCGTTGTAAAAATAGAATTTTTATCTATATAGTAGCGGTGTAAAAATAGAATTTTTATCTATATAGTAGCGATGTAAAAATATGATTTTTATATATTGAATAGCGAAGTAAAAATTCGATTTTTATATATTGAATAACAAAGTAAAAATTCAATTTTTATATAGGTAGTGGCTACGGGCAACGAAAGTGACAAAAAGGCGAGAACGACGAAGACTTCTACTTAAGAAGAGTCGAGATGATTGGATTAGCTATCGGTGAGAACTTCTCACTCTAAATATCCTTTTCTAGTTATATATATATGTTAGGATGCAGACGGTGCTTAGTAGCACCCGACACCCGTCATCCACAGACCATGGATGGCTTGTTTGTTTGATTGATATGTTGTGAAAATTTGTTTGTGAAATTGATGTGAAATAGATAAAGAGATTCATGTGTTGAAATAAATTAATTATCGTTAAAAATATAATTTTTAACGTGAAAGTGAATAAATGAATATTTATAAACAAATCGGCCGATTTGTTTATATACACTGATTTGACTGATATTGATTGGGATGATAAATTTTACACATCGCCCAACTGCACAAATAAAAATCTGTGTTTGTTGATTTGAAACCCCACACGGGTATTGGGATGATATTTGGCATACACTAATCCCAATTATTTAATTGTATGTCGATCGATTGGTCGACAGACTGTGTAAGCGTTAATTATCTATATTTGATGCTTATGCAGTTGTGTGGTGCACCTTGGATGATGGTTGATTGTTTATCATTGCTATTATATACATGTGTTGTATGGAATCCATATAATTAACATTATATGGTGATTGATTGGGCCTCATTCCAATCGGTAAAATAATGAATATTATAAAAGAAAATTCATGTGCTGAAATTATTCATGTGTTGAGTAAAATATTTTAAATAATAAAATTTACATCTCTATCATATTTAAAATTAGACACTACTTTACGGTGGAGTCTGATTGAAAATCAAACGATAGATACCATAATTTTATAAAATATTTTACATAACCAAAAATAGTGATGTGTTGACAGTTACGGGTTCTTACAGTTGGTATCAGAGCTTTGGTTTATAGAGCTCGAGAACAAGACACATTAGAACCGAATGAAAGAATTCATCAGATATTGGATTAGTAATATCCAATTAGAATGACTCGTTAGAGATAGGATCAGTAGTGTCCTAGAACGAGTGTGAAGAGTATATTTTCCAAATGAAAACAATTTTGTTTTGAAAATTTAATTCGTTTTATACGTATTTAATTATTTATTTATTTTGAATTTGGACAATCGAGTATATAAAGATTTCGCGTATACGCGTCATGAACGTATAGTCGAAGTTTTAATATACTGGATAGATATAGAATCACATTCTAGACACCCCGGGATAATTCTGGTCATCAATATTATGTTCGTATTTCGAAGGTGTGATATCTATATATTTCCATTAGACTGGTGTGAGAACCAAAATATAGCTAGAATACATTGTTGTGAATTGGCATCAAAAACATGATTTTCTGTATATATATCAAAATTATGAATTTGAAACTCTAATTCACTAATTGATTGATGTTTGTGTTGATTGTTTATTTGTTTGCTAATTTTGAACAATTTAGCCTAATAGAATCACATATTGAATTGTATTGAAAATTGGTTGCATTTGCTTGCATATACATGTGCTTACATTGAACAGGTCATAGCAAGGAAACTAGAGCAGAGAATAAAATTTGTTTGCCCGACAAATAGGTACATGTTTATCATAATTTACTGTTTTGTTTGGGTGATGATTATTTTATGAGTCGATTGGCTAGCCGCTTGGCTTTTTCTTTTTCTTTTTGAGATCAGAAGGCCTATATGGAAATTTCGGGATTTTCCCGTGACTCCCGGTGCAGGGGAGGTTATGGCGAAATTTTTCGAAAATTCCGGGTGATAGCCAAATTTTTGAAGAATTTGAAAATTCTCAGAAGCTGAAAAGTTGGAGAATGGAAGCCAGATCGAACGTAGAGTTGGTTAATCAAACCACTTTCGACTTTGTTCCTTTTCGGGGACGAAAAGTTTTAAGTGGGGGAGATTGTAACAACCCGAAAATCTGGGCCAGTTTAAAATTTTTATTTTGGCAAATTTAGTGAATTTTGAATATTTAAAATAAATTATTTTAAATAATATCGACGAGGAATTTATTTTGAATAGAAATCGAACGTATATATTATATACGTCGTCGTTAGAATATAATAATTATAAATAGAATTGAAAATGGCGCGGTAGTTCGATAATTCGATTTCAAATTTCAGTTGAATGTACCGGGTGCAAAACAATCCGGATTTTAGTGAAACCAAAAATAATAGGATCTATTTGAGGATATCTTTCCAACGAATCTGAAAAATAGAAATTTCATAGCGGGAATCAAAAGATATGTCCAGTTGAAAATTCTGAATAGTCGATATGGAATTCAGGCCCTTAAAAATGGGAATTTTGCAAACGACCTCGGATTTTAACGAAACCACTTTTGTTGGATCCATGATGTCAAATTATTGTTAGATTCCAAATTTCATAATTTTTCGAATCAATATGTGAGCGTGGCAAAAGAAAACGCGTTTGACCAGTTTTAGTTGATTTTAATCGACTGGAAAATGGCAATTTTTCCAACGGTCTCAGAATTCGAAGAAACTAGTTTTGTTAGGACCGTATCGTCAATACGAAGCTATAAAATATTTTTCGGGAATTTTTAGAGTTCGTGTGTGCCCCCGGTAAATTGAAATGCGCGTTCAAATTCAATATATAGAGTTATATGTTGATTTTGACGGAAATTGATCGAAATGATCGAATCAGCGAACGATACATATCCCATTGTGTTCGGAATGGGGGTAATTAGCTATGGACGACAGGCGGTGGGCCTCATTTAGAGGTCGTATGAAAAAGTCAACTTTTTGAAATTAAATTAATTAAATAAATAAAAATAATAATATCCCCCTTTCTCTCCTACACCCTCGATCAGCCCCCCCCCCCCCCCGCGATTTAATTCAGAAATCAAATCGAGAAAAAAAATATAAAAAAAGAGAAGATCGGAGGAGCTCGAAGCCCCCCCGATCGTTCGCCGCCGCCTAGGGCAGGCGCCCTCCTCCCCGTGCCAACCTGCTCCGCCTTTTCCTCTTCCCCATCATCTCCTTCCTCTCGCGCCCCTTCCCTGACAGCCGAGCCAAACCCTAACACCCCCTGAGAGACCCAACGCCAGTGCAGCCACCCACAGCCGCCTGCGCCCCTCCGGCGAACACCACCCTCCACCGCGAGTTCGAGAAGAAGCTCCAGTCCTCCGGCGTGTGTGCAGTCAGGGGTTCTTCCAGTTGAAGGCGATGGCGTTTTTCCTCTGAGCTACGAAGAAGACGAAGGCTTAACAACCTTAGTGACATCGTTAGGAAGGTAATTAATTTAATTTTTAATTTAATTAAGGTGTTAAACAAGGTGTTTCCTTTTTTTATCTATATACTTTTAAAATCTGAAAATTTAATAGAATAATAATTACATTGCTTAAAAATCAGTTTTTAGAGAATTTTAAAATAGAAAAGATTAGATTTTTAAAATAGAAAAGATTAGACTTTTAAAATAGAAAAGATTAGATTTTTAAAATAGAAAAGATTAGATTTTTAAAATAGAAAGATCAGATTTTTTAAATAAAAAAGATTAGATTTTTAAAATAGAAAAGATTAGATTTTTAAAATAGAAAAGATTAGATTTTAAAATAGAAAAGATTAGATTTTTAAAATAGATAAGATTAGATTTCTGAAATGGAAAAGGCGAAATCTTTATATTTGAAAAGGCGAGATCTTTATATTTAAAAAGGCGAAATCTTTATATTTGAAAAGGCGAAATCTTTATATTTAAAAAGGCGAAATCTGTATATTTGAAAAGGCGAAATCTTTATATTTGAAAAGGCGAAATCTTTATACTTGAAAAGGCGAAATCTTTATATTTGAAAAGGCGAAATCATTATATTTGAAAAGGCGAAATCTTTATATTTGAAAAGGCGAAATCTTTATATTTGAAAAGGCGAAATCTTTATATTTGAAAAGGCGAAATCTTTATATAGAGAATAGCGATGTAAAAATAGAATTTTTATCTATATAGTAGCGTTGTAAAAATAGAATTTTTATCTATATATTAGCGTTGTAAAAATAGAATTTTTATCTATATAGTAGCGGTGTAAAAATAGAATTTTTATCTATATAGTAGCGATGTAAAAATATGATTTTTATATATTGAATTGCGAAGTAAAAATTCGATTTTTATATATTAAATAGCAAAGTAAAAATTCAATTTTTATATAGGTAGTGGCTACGGGCAACGAAAGTGACAAAAAGGCGAGAACGGCGAAGACTTCTACTTAAGAAGAGTCGGGATGATTGGATTAGCTATCGGTGAGAACTTCTCACTCTAAATTTCCTTTTCTAGTTATATATATATATACTAGGATGCAGACGGTGCTTAGTAGCACCCGACACCCGTCATCCACAGACCATGGATGGCTTGTTTGTTTGATTGATATGTTATGAAAATTTGTTTGTGAAATTGATGTGAAATAGATAAAGAGATTCATGTGTTGAAATAAATTAATTATCGTTAAAAATATAATTTTTAACGTGAAAGTGAATAAATGAATATTTATAAACAAATCGGCCGATTTGTTTATATACACTGATTTGACTAATATTGATTGGAATGATAAATTTTACACATCGCCCAACTGCACAAATAAAAATCTGTGTTTGTTGATTTGAAACCCCACACGGGTATTGGGATGATATTTTGCATACACTAATCCCAATTATTTAATTGTATGCCGATCGATTGGTCGACAGACTGTGTAAGCGTTAATTATCTATATTTGATGCTTATGCAGTTGTGTGGTGCACCTTGGATGATGGTTGATTGTTTATCATTGCTATTATATACATGTGTTGTATGGAATCCATATAATTAACATTATATGGTGATTGATTGGGCCTCATTCCAATCGGGAAAATAATGAATATTATAAAACAAAATTCATGTGTTGAAATTATTCATGTGTTGAGTAAAATATTTTAAATAATAAAATTTACATCTTTATCATATTTAAAATTAGACACTACTTTACGGTGGAGTCTGATTGAAAATCAAACGATAGATACCATAATTTTATAAAATATTTTACATAACCAAAAATAGTGATGTGTTGACAGTTACGGGTTATTACACTACGCAACCGCGAAGTCAAGCTTGTTAAGGTTCAGTGGAGCGACGACAAGGAAGACGCGACTTGGGAAACTGAGGACAGAATACGTGCGGCCTACCCTTTTCTTTTTTAGGGCAAATCCTTGACCTCTCTTTTTCCTTAAAGTTGTGTTTGTATCTATCCTTTTAGGTATAATCTCCTCGATATTATCCTTTATCCTTAGGTAGAAACCCCTATGGATGTAAACATGTATTTGAAACATGTTATGGTTGATGGCTGCAAGTGGTTGCTCGTGGTTTCTCGTGGATGCATATACATACACAACCTAGGTTTTAGATCGGCTCAGTCACTTCATACTGCATATACATATATGTATTCATATTTGTATGTGGTTGAAATTTGATATGTCGTCATATGGATGTCTCATTTGTATGAATGGTTGCGCACTCATGTAGAATTCATGGCACTTACATAATGAATTCATGGCACTTACATGATTTGCATTAGGGAGGTCAACTGAATCAGTAGTCCGCCTAATTTTTGCATTAGATAAGGACATGTACACACATGGTGCATATGATCATGAAGCATTAGAAGTCTTTTAAGGACAATGGACGCCTGTGTTTAATGGTTGAGTAGATGGACGATTGGATGTTAGGACTTACGTTCTCCTAGACTTGAAGATTTCGAGGACGAAATCCATTAAGGAGGGGAGAATGTAACACCCCGAGCTTTGTGTTAACTGTAAATTAACAAATTTAAGTATAATTAATTCTTTTAAAGAATTATGGGAAACGGGTTGCACCATTGCGCTCGTCTCAGAATTTTGCCTGAGATAGAGTCCGAGTTTGTGTAAATCGGACTCCGTATGAAGGAGTTACGACCTCCGGAAGTTTCAGAATTCAAATTAAAATCCAAAGAGTTCAAACGAAGTTCAAATTTCCAAAATCAGATTGAAACTGGGCTGGGCGGGAAAATTCCCGCCAAGGCACCAGGTCGACCTGGGGGTCGACCTGCCCAGTCGACCTGGTTTGGCCCTGGCTGGCCTGGTCGGGTTTCTGGTCGATTTTTGGGGCTTGGCTATGTCACTAGGGCTTACGTGTCGCTTTCTGATTGGCTTCTTTTGAGATGGATGGTCTGTATTCACTCTAGCTTCATCGACGGCTCTAATTAATTTGATATTCTATAAATACAACTTGAGTCTAAACCTAAATTCACACAAATAAATTGGAGATAGAGCCGTCATGCTGCTGGAAGGAAGCCAAGAGTAGCCTCCAATTGTAGAAAACTTAGAGATGAGCCAAAATCAAAGTTAAAACACGATTCAAACAACGTTAGTCTACCCAGAGGAAAGCATTTCAAATTCAGAACTCAGAATCGAGGAAACAATAACGTCGTTTGTTGTAAGTATAGTGATTTTTCCGATGTGAATAAAATTAAGACTTGATTTGATGTAAATTGGGAATGTAATTGTGCTTCATGTATTGAAATGATTGAGGTATTGTGATGTTTGTGGTATAATTGAGTTTATGTTGATCCTATTGTACATTTAGAATGAAAACAACATCGCATGCAAGTTGTATAGTTCATGTTGTAATCTACACCTATATATTTATGTGATTATATAGGTTGCATGTATACTTTATGCTAAGAACCCCTATGCCTAAATGGTTATGTTCATATAAATGCTCCTATGTTTATACAAAAGTTGCAAGTTCCTAATTGGATCCATGTCAAGATCCACTTTAATATATTTTTCATGTTGTAATTAGACATATGATTGGATCTAGTTCACACATGCGATGAAATTATACATACTTTATGAAAACGTCATATTCTTATCATATGCTAGTTATGTTCGATGTTATGCCTAGATCCAAAACATGTTTAGGCTTATGCTGTCTAAATCATATGCTAATTTATGTGACACCTATTTGGTTAGATCCCTATTTCAATGCAAGTTCACATATATGTAAGTTGATTTAGGCTATGTTCTAAATTCACATGTATGTTGATTAATCTATGTTGCAAGTTCACACCTATGACATTCATGTTGACTATTTTGCAATTTCACACCTATGATGTTCATATTGATTATGCCAAAAATGCCAAGTTTACACTTATCTCATGTTTATGTTAGTGAACTGCTTTGTGCCAATTTTGTGTACACTAAATTAGGCTAAGTTTTTAGCCTAATATTATATGTTAAAAATCATGCGAACTTAAAATTAGGCTAAGTTTGTTAGCCTAATACTCAGATGGGGTAACATTGGGATAAATTGGTAATTATAGGAAAACTTGACATAAAAATATATGGAATTGGCGTGTTTGTCAAATGCCAAAATTGATGGCATTTAAACGGTATAAATTCTTATACCAAAAATGTTAAACTTGGAGAGTGGGCCATAACATTTAATGGTTAGCAAATTTACATATAACAAGTAATAAAGACAAATATGTAAATTTAGAAAATACGAGTATGCTTAACACGAGGTTGGATTAAGTTGTGATGTAAACCTTCCCGGACCCGCCCGGCTTTCCAATAGTCCCAAAAATACCTATCCAATGTGGGTGGTTAAGCACGGAGCCCAATAAGGACCCGAGGTTAGACTGAGTTATGGTGTAAATCTACCCAGAACCGACCGGCACATCTAGTGACCGTAACAATATCTGTCTAATGTGAGTGGGCGAGGCTTTAAAAAGCTACGGATAGACTATCAAGATGGTAGTGTTAAGTTAACTAAAACACTTAACCAATTCAACATGTTAATGAAATTGATGGGTCGGGTTAGGTAAATACAGACGCTTAACCATTTAACATGTTTGACTAGAAAACCCTAGTAACGGGGACCCATTTCAGCAGTAACCCAATTAGGTATCATGGTACCCTGAAACTAGGCAGGGTGGGGCACAATTACTGGGCTGATTGTAAGCGGTCAAAAGCGACGTCGTTGGGTGCAACAGTGTGGGTTCTAATGGAGTGCGGGCGTGCACACACTTCAGAGAAGACAAACAGGGCACTGGGGGGCACCAATAGTATAACCTATGCATTTCTAGTTTTGTGTTGGGCCGCCACCATGGGACTTGATACACCGCAGGGTGGGACCAGCATAGGTATCTACAAACTTCGGGGGCCGTAAGACACAGATGATTACGTGAGTAGGAGCCGATCTTTAGAAAAAGGGGATCACTTTACCTCCTGCATGGGGTACCAGTTAAGACAATACAAGTAGGTGCAGAGACATAGTGTGGGGTGCGATAATTTATTCGATTCAAACTGCTTTATCTTAGTTTATGATATATTCCTATTTCCAGTTTATATCTATCATGCCCTTATTCTTATTCTCATACTGAAGAGTCACTAGACTTACCAGGATTTATGTCTGACCATATTTTCTTTCGTCTTCTTTTCTTCAGTTTCCCCCTAGGTCCACAGGGAGGAAACAACTCAGCTTCGTCAGACTCTTTGCAAGCTTCAAGATAGTAGATGTACAGTTTGGACTCTCTCTCCTTGGTTATGGCTGTTGGACACAATCATGGGAATTTATGTATTTTTAATTATGTTTTATGCTTCTTTATTTAATAACCAAGACATAAATGATGATGTAATGTTTTTGGAAGTTACCATGTGACAGTTATGGAAATGTTTTGTATGAACACGTTTTTATGAAATAAAAAGTCTGTTGTTTTTCCGCTACTTATATATATATGTGTTTATGCCTGTCTTGTGTTTTATCTGTGACTTTTACTTACAAAACTCCACCAAAGATAAGGCATTCCCTTTGTGAGTGACCTTAATGGAGGGTGGAGTGTTTCAAGTAATCACCCAAACGACGTGAAGACCTCCGGTCTTCGACCACTGTCTTCATACTCGACACCACGTCGAATCAGTTATTCAGAATGGGTTAAACCCGGTCTTTCTGAATAACTCGCGTATATAATAAACAAGTGTTACACACTCATTCCAATTCAGAATATTCTTTTATTCAAATATTCTTATACTTAGGGAAAGGTTCCCATTAATTTCATCAAAGATAAATTCTTTAAATTTATTCTTTAATCTTCCTTTGAATATCAATTCAAATTAGTCGGGATTAGCGATCCACACCGCAGTAATCATCTATTTTATTTCCTAATCCCAACCTGTTCATCCCATGAAGTAAAACTGGTCATACTTCATATCTAACACCACGGTGTTATCGGTAAATTTAATTACCATTTCACGTTCAAATCTAATTAAAGATTTAAGTGTCGCCTGGAGCAAAACTGGTGATACTCCATTCTCGATCACTTCAATCTAATTAAAGATTCATTAAAAATCCACTTAGTTTTAATCTTCCCAAAAATCAATATCCTATCTTTAACTGGGTTAAAGAACGAATGTCATCTAAAACACGGTTCATGATAAACCCAAAACCACATTCTACTCAATTCCAATTAAATACTATTTAATTGGAATACTTCATAAAATCTAAATAAATAGATTTGATCTTTTTTTCTACTGGGTTTAAGAACAGTGTTAATGAAGACACCGTTCACGACAAACCCAAATCACATTTGATATTAAATACAAGGCTCTGAATAGAAAATATATCGGCTTATATTCAATATCAAGTTCTACGACCAACAAATATCATACTAGAAATAACGATATTAATATATCTTTAAATTCCCATAATAATATCTGTATCATCACGAAATCCAACATTGAAATATTCCAAAGAAAATTTCGATTCAAATCCATTCCAATTCAATTATTGGAAATTCTGGTTACTTTTAAAACCATTTCAAATCCAATTTATTTATTTTAAAAATAAATGAATTTTAATTCTAGTTCAAAGCCAGTTAATTTCGATAAAAAATCTATTTTTATCTGTTCAAATTTGGAATTTTTCATCCCAATTCTTCATAAATCATTTCTTATGATTTTACACAAATTATTGATATTTTTAATAATTTTATCAAGGCACGTACAGTCGAATTTCATCAATGGCCATCGAACTGCACTTACAACGTCCTTTTCCAAATTTGATCAGGTCATAATTCCAAATCCAACTGTTAGATTTCAAATATCTAATACTCTTAGAAAGCTCTTTTCGATACGAACCCAACGGTTCTGGTTTTAGGAGAATCCAACGGTCGGATCTCCCGTAATATCCATTCGAAGTCAATTGTCGAAATTCGTGAACTGCCGCGGCGCAGCGCGTTCTATTCAGGCCATTATATATATATAATACATATATTATATATATATATATATCATCGATTTCATTTCAAAACTTATTTTTTAAATCGTTTTAAATTTGTTTTCGAAACGATTTCAACTTCATATTCAATTTCGAATCAAAATTGAATATTCCATATCATCGATATACAAATGATAATATTTTCATAACGTTATATTTTGAAATCACTTTCTTTTCTATATTCATTATAAAAATGAATAAAATCGATATAAATATCATTCACGTCAAAAGAGTGTCAATCTAGTCAACACGGCTTTTATTCAATACATGAATGTTTATTCTGTTCAACACATGAATATTTATTCTATTCAACACATGAATTTATATTCTATTCAACAAATGAATTTATATTATTAAACACATGAATTTCTATTCTATTCAACACATGAATTTTTATTCTATTCAACACATGAATTTATTTTTATTCAACACATGAATTTATTTCTATTCAACACATGAATTTATTTCTATTCAACACATGAATATTTATTCTATTCAACGCATGAATTTATAATATTCAACACATGAATTTATTTTTAAAATATTCCTTATTTTCCAATTTGGATTGAGGCCCAATCAATTGCATATAACGTCAATTATATGGATTCCCTACAACACATGTATATAATAGCAACGATAAATCATCAGCCATCATCCAGAGTGCATTCTACACTGTATAAGCATCAAATATAAATATTCGACGCTTATAACAGCCTGTCAATCAATCGATCGACATACAGCTAATTATTGGGATTAGTGTTTGTCCAATCTCATCCCAACACCCGTGTGGGGTTTCAAACAATCAAACACAGATTTAATTTGTGCAGTTCAGCGATGTGTAAAATTTATCGTCCCAATCAATATCAGTCAAATCGGTGTACATAAACAAATCGTTCGATTTGTAAATGAATATATATTTTATTTCAACACATGAATATATATTTTATTTCAACACATGAATACTTTCAACACATGAATATATATTTTCTTTCAACACATGAATATATATTCTCTTTCAACACATGAATATATATTTTATTTCAACACATGAATATATATTTTCTTTCAACACACACACATATATTTTCTTTCAACACACACATATATATTTTCTTTCAACACATGAATATATATTTTCTTTCAACAAACATATATATATTTTCTTTCAACACATGAATATATATTTCACACATCACAATCAACAGTCAAATTTCACAACACAACATTTAAACAAACAAGTCATCCATGGTCCGTGGACGATGGGTGTCGGGTGCTGCTAAGCACCGTCTGCATCCTAGTATATATTTCAACTAGAAAATAAAATAAAAGTGAGGAGTTCTCACCGATAAGCTAAACCAAACGCCACGACTCTTCATATGCATAAAATCTTCGCCACTCGCCTTTTATCATTTTCGCCGTCCGTGTTCGTTACATATATAAAAATCACATTTTTATATCATCACTCCTTGGATTAAAATTATATTTTTATATTGCTCTATACATTGAAAAGATTATATTTTTACTTTGCTAATATATATATATATATATATCATAACTTTATACTAGCATAAAAATCGTATTTTTATTATCTCTATAATATAAAAATCATATTTTTATTCTTTCTATAACATAAAAATCATGTTTTTATTTTACTGCTATAAAATCACATTTTTATAATCTCAATTATATAAAAATCATATTTTTATTCTTTGTATAATATAAAAATCATATTTTTAATCTTCACATATAATAAAAATCCAATTTTTATACTTCATTCCTATATATAAAAATCCGTTCTTTTTGCTTTATTCATATAATAAAAATCGTATTTTTATCACCACATGCACTAAAGATTATATTATTACATTGATTCCTTTTCCATAAAGATTATCAAAACTTTTTAATTATAAAAATCAGAACTTTTATAAAGGAAATGCGTAATCTTTTAAAGAAAAGAAGTCAAAATAAAAAAGAGGGATAAAACTTACAGCTGAAATGTGAAGAGAGGGGGCTGATTTCAGGTTGTAGAGGAAGGAGGAGGGAGGAGCTGCTGGAGGGGACTTCGGGGTTCATCAGAAGGCGTCAGAGATGGTGTGGTCTCTGCTAGGAGGGTGGCGTTGAACGATTTGGGGGTTTAGGGTTCCAGGGGTTCACGTTTTCGAACGGGAAAGGGATCGGAGGAATATGGGGGAGGCTCGCCGGTGATAAAGGATAGGGGGTACGGCGGTGGAGCGCGCGCTGGCGAGAGGGGAGGTGGGTTGAGCGGTCAACGGGGTATTTTTTTTCCTGAAATCTGAAAGGGAGAGAAAGGATTGAGGGGGCTTTATATAATTATATATATTTTATTATTAAATTAATTCTAAAAATAAACTTCTAAATTCGATCTCCAATCTAGACCCACCGCCTATCGTTCATAGCTAATTACCCCCATTACGAACATAATGGGATATATATCGTAAGCTGATTCGATCATTTCGATCAGTTTCCACCCCAAATAAAAATATAAATCTATATATTGAATTTGAATGCACATTTCAATTTACCAGGGCCACATATGAATTCTAAAAATTCCCAAAAAATATTTTCTAACTTCGTATTGACGATACGGTCCTAGCAAAACTAATTTCGTCAAATTCCGAGATCGTTTGAAAAATGGCCATTTTCTAGTTGATCAAAATTGACTGAAACTGTCAAAACACGTTTTCCTTTGCCACGCTCACATATTGATTCGAAAAATTACGAATTTTGGAATCTAGCAATAATTTGACATCCCGGATCCAACAAAAGTGGTTTCGTCGAAAACCGAGGTCATTTGCAAAACTCCCATTTTCAAGGGCCAAAATTCCATAGCGACTATTCTAGATTTTCATTTGGGCATAACTTTTTATCTCCGCTATGAAATTTCAATTTTTCGGATTCGTTGGAAAGATATTCTCTAATAGATTCGAATATTTTTGGTTTCGCAAAAATCCGGTTTATTTTGAGTCTTGTACATTCACTTGAAATTTGAAATCGAATTTTCAAACTACCGCGCCATTTTCAATTCCTTTTATAATTTAAAATAAATATTTATATCCTAACGACGATTCAACTAAATATATACATTCGAATTCTATTCGAAATAAATTTCTCGTCGTTATTATTTAAAATAAATCATTTTAAATATTCAAAATTCGCTAAAATTGCCAAAATAAAAATTTTAAATTGGCTCAGAATTTCCGGGTTGTTACATCCTCCCCCACTTAAAACTTTTCGTCCCCGAAAAGGAACAAAGCTGAAAGTTGTTTTACTAACCAACTCAACTTTCATTACGGCTTAAGTTCTTCAACTTTTCAGTTTCTAAGAACTTTTCAAATTTTTCAAAAATTTGGCTAACATCCGAAAATTTTGAAAAATTTCACCATAAACTCCCCTGAACTGGGAGCTTCGGGATATTTCAAATAGCCTCCCTTGGCCCTTACCATTCCAAAAAGAAAAAGAAACAACCAAGCGCCTAGCCAATCAGCTCATAAAATCATCAAAAACCCAAGAAATACAATAAACATATACCTATTTGTCGGGCAAACAATTTTATTCCTCTGCTCTAGCCTCCTTGCTATGACCTTTTCAATGTAAGTACATGTATATGCATGCAAATGCGACAAATTTTCAATACAATTCACTCTTTGGTACAATTTGGCTAAAGGTTCAAATTCTAATTAATCAATCAATAATCAAACAACACAATCAACAATCAATTAGTTGATTATCATATCAAATTCATAATCTTGATATATAGTCAAAAATCACATTTTTTGTGCCAAATCACAACAATAAGCCCTATCTAGCTTCGGCTTTCACACCAGTCAATTGGAATCATATAGAAGTCCCACTTTCGAAACTCGAACATAAATACTGATAACGCTGCAGCATTATCAGAATCATCCCCGGGCGACTAGAGTGTGATTCTATATCTATCTAGAATATTAAAACGTCGAATACACTTCGATCAGACGTATCAAAATCTTTATATACTGGATTATCCAAATTCAGTATAAAATAAATAATCAAATACGAATAAGTGATTTAAATTTTCAAAACAAAATTTGTTTTCACTTTTTATTTCAAAAAAACTACTCTTCACACTTATTCTAGGATACTACTGATCCTATCTCTAACGAGTCATTCCCATTGGATATTACTGATCCAATCTCTGATGAATTCTTTCATTCGGTTCTATCGTGTCTTGTTCTCCGAGCTCTGTAAACCAAAGCTCTGATACCAAATAAGACGACCCGAACTTCCCCGGTAAGGAAAGCCCGAATTGAATTGAGAACAACACACATCGGAATGCAAACAGAAGAACATTTCATTTCTAATTACAACAATTTCATCAGATTACAAGAATATTACAAAGTATGAATAAATATTACATAGAAAACAGCAGAGATTAAATTACATTTAAATACATCGCAGCGGAAAATAATACAAAACACAACTAGAAGTAATACATGGATATAGAGCTTTTCGGATATCATTCTAGCTGTAAACCAGGTTCCTGTGAATATAAATCTGCAAAACCAAAACTACTAGCTGCCCATGTCAAAATAAGGGCACCCAGAGTTTAGGTTAAAACAATAAACTCCAGGTCAGTCATGTGAATGGTGTGAGAACAAAATCAGTTATTAATCTTTATTTTAAAGTTCGGTAAATCAAGGGACCACGCCGTATAACACGGAATGGGTTTCCTCCCAAGAATACCAGTGCATAAAACAACAGCGCAATGTTAAATAAAGAACAATGAAGCTATTATAAGACCCAGGTCCCATCACACAATGCAACGCAAGCCGGAGGATAGGGTTTTTACTTTATAATAGCCAAGAATGCTTGGTACGTGAAATTTCATGTTTTATTATTACTATATGTGTATAGTGTCAAAACAATTTCAAATCATAAGTATCAATCATAGATGGCATAAGTGCCCGATATCACTTTGTCTCCATATATAGGTACACTATCAAAACCGTAAAGGCACGTATTGGAAACTAGATTTTCGTCTGTGAACCGAGGAAAAGATAGTCCTCTACTGATTTCGAGACGCTCTAGCCCGCCCCTCAGGCAAGTACTCAGTCAAGCCTTTGGATCGTCAAGGCCGGGCCACCGATGTGGATTAAAATGCCTGAACACTGCGTTTCCAAACCCTTTGGGCGTAAATGAGTCCTATGACTCCATCGGCTTCACACAGTCTCCGATATATCCGAGGCGCCTCGCGACCCAACAACCACATAAGTCAAACTCGTCAGGGCGTGTCAAACAACTGACATCACTTTTTGCTAGAAGGAAATGCATGTCCTCCCTAATGTCCTCTCCCGTTTCTGGTTCACAACCAGGGTGTGAGGCTCGCGAATCAACGTTACACAAAGTTATGCCACACATGCCGTGCTTTGATTATCAACCACAAGGCTCTGCTTTTCAAAAGAAGCCTTGATCATTTGCCACTATGGCATGCCACACAGGCAATTCATTCCATGCGATTGATATCCATCAATGTATATCCCATGAGCTCGTACGTCTCAGAGAAGGGCGTTAAGCAAGAGAATAAATTCTCTGCCGCCAAACAGAAATATATTTAATAGAAATCAATCACACAGAAAAAAAATCCAATGTCAGAGACATAGTCCATTTATAAGTTCGTTCTGGGTCTGAACGAAACCGTAGGCACCTTGTACCTCGCATATCCATCGATTTTAAAGTACGTCTGGACGATCACCAACTGATTCTGTCCTCTTGGGTGTATAGCCCAATCAAGATCATCAGTAGTCACCCAAACGACGTGAAGACCTCCGGTCTTCGACCACCGTCTTCATCCTCGACACCACGTCGAATCAGTTATTCAAAATGGGTTAAACCCGGTCTTTCTGAATAATTCGCGTATATAATAAACAAGTGTTACACAAACACAACATACGCCTCATTCCAATTCAGAATATTCTTTTATTCAAATATTTTTATACTTTGGGAATGGTTCCCATTAATTTTATCAAAGATAAATTCTTTAAATTTATTGTTTAATCTTCCTTTGAATATCAATTCAAATTAGTCGGGATTAGCGAACCACACCGCAGTAATCATTTATTTTATTTCCCAATCCCAACCTATTCATCACATGAAGTAAAACTGGTCATACTTTGTAACGACTGGGAATTCCGGCCGATCTGAATTAGTCGCTAAACCGACCAAGACCGTTCGAAACGCATGATTGTTTTGAGAACATGACAAAATAGAATGCAGACGGAAGAACCTTTCATTGTTATTACAATAATTCCATCAGATACAAGAATATACAGAGTATGAATAAATATTATACAACAAAGAATATCAGAGATTTAAATTACATTTACATACATCGCAGCAGAAAATAATACAAAGCACAACTAAAGGAGATATACGGATACAGAGCTTTCCGGATATCGTTCTAGCTGTAAACCAGGATCCTGTGAATATAAATCTGCAAAACGAAAACTACTAGATGCCCGTGTCCAAATAGGGGCACCCAGAGTTTAGGTTAAAACAATAAACTCCAGGTCAGTCATGTTATTGGTGTGAGAGCTGAAACAGTTATTAATCTTTATTATTAAAGTTCGGTAAATCAAGGGTCCACGCCGTATAACACGGAACGGGTTTTCTCCCAAGAATACATGTGCATAAAACAACAGCGCAATGCTAAATAAAGAACAATGAAGCTATTATAAGACCCAAGACCCATCACATAATGCAACGCAAGCCGGAGGATAGGGTTTTTACCTTATAATAGCCAAGAATGCTTGATACGTTTAAAACAAATCATTTGATACTATTATAAGTGCATAGCGTATAAAACAACTTCACATCATAAGTATCAATCATAGACGACATAAGCGCCCCATCCCACTATGTTGCCATACTAGGCTCTACAATTAAAACTGCAAAGTCACGTATTTGGAAGTTGGATTTCCATCTTTGAACCGAGGCAAAAGATAGTCTTCTACCGAATTCGAGACTGTCTAGCCCGAGCCTCAGGCAAGTACTCAGTCAAGCCTTTGGATCGTCAGGGCCGGTCCACCGATGTGGATTAAAATGCCTGAACACTGCGTTTCCCCGCCCTTTGGGGCGTAAATGAGCCAACGAATGACTCCATCGGACCTAGATCGTCCAATCAAACCGAGGCGCCTCGCAACAGCAACAACCACATAAGTCAAACTCGTTAGGGCGCGTAAATCCACTGACGCCACTTCTAGCTAGAAAGAAATGCATGTCCTCCCTGAGGTCCTCTCCCATTTTTGGTTCACCACCGGGGTGTGAGGCTCGCGAATTCACGTTACACAAAGCTATGCCATACAGGATGTGCTTTGATCATTAACAGCAAGACTTTGCTTTTCAACAGAAGCCTCGATCAATTGCCACTTTGGCATGCCACATAGGCAATTCACTCCTTGCGTTTGATATCCATCAATATATAACCTCTGAGCTCGTACGTCTCAGAGAAGGGCATTAAGCAAGAGAATGAATTATCCACCGCCATACAAATATATATTCAATAGAAATCAATCACATAGACTGAAATCCAATGTCAGACACACAGTCCATTTACAAGTTCGTTCTGGGTCTGAACGAAACCAGAGGCACCTAGTACACCACATATCCATCGATCTCCAAGTACGACTAGACGATCACCAACTGAGTCTCTCCTCTTGGGTGTACGGCCCAATAAAGATCATCAGTAATTATCCAAACGACGAGAAGACCTCCGGTCTTCAACCACCGTCTTCATCTTCGACACCACGTCGAATTAGTTATTCAGAATGGGATAAACCAGGTCATTCTGAATAACTCACGTATATAATAAACAAGTGTTACACAAACACAACATACGCCTCATTCCAATTTAGAATATTCTTTTATTCAAATATTCTTATACTTTGGGAAAGGTTCCTATTAATTTTATCAAAGATAAATTCTTTAAATTTAATCTTTAATCTTCTTTGAATATCAATTCAAACTAGTCGGGATTAGCGAACCACACCGGAGTAATCATTTATTTTATTTCCCAATCCCTACCTATTCATCCCATGATTTAAAACTGGTCATACTTCATATCTAACACCACAGTGTTATCGGTAAATTCAATTACCATTTCATGTTCAAATCTAATTAAAGATTCAACTATCGCCTGGAGTAAAACTGGTGATACTTCATTCTCAATCTTTTCAATCTAATTAAAGATTCACTAAAACTCCACTTAGTTTTAATCCTTAACGGGGTTAAAGAATCAGTTTCATCTAAAACACGGTTCACGATAAACCCAAAATCACATTCCATTAATTATCGGGTTAAAGAACAAGTGTTATTTAAAACACTGTTCACGATAAACCCAAAAAATCAATACCAGTTCAATTCCAATTAAATATTATTTAATTGGTACACTTCATTAAATCTAAGTAAAAAGATTTAATATTTTTCTCAACTGGGCTTAAGAACAGTGTTAATGAAGACACCATTCACGACAAACCTAAATCACATTTGATATTAAATACAAGGCTCTGAATAGAAAATGTATCGGCTTATATTCAATATCAAATTCTACGACCAACAAATATCGTATTGGAAATAACGATATAAATATATCTTTCAAGTTCCCATAACAATACATGTATCATCACGAAATCCAAGATCAAAGTATTCCAAAGACAATTTTGATTCAAATCCATTCCCATTCAATTATTTGAACTTCTTGTTACTTTTAAAACCTTTTTCAAATTCAATTTATTTATTTAAAAAAATAAATAGAATTATAATTCTAGTTCAAAACTAGTTTATTTCGATAAAAATCTATTTTTACCTTTTCAAATATGGAGTTTTTCTTCCCAAATCATTTATTATGATTTTACACAAATTATTGCTATTTTTAATAATTTTATCAAGGCCAGTACAATCGATTTCCATCAACGGCCATCGAACTGCACTTACAACGACCTTTTCCAAATTTGATTTGGACATAATTCCAAATCCAACCGTTAGATTTCTAATTTCTAATATTTGTTAGAAAGCTCTTTTCGATACGAACCCAACGGTTCTGGTTTTAGGAGAATCCGACGGTCGGATCTCCCGCAATATCCATTAGAAGTCAATGGTCGAAATTCACGAACTACCGCAGCGCGGCGCGTTCTATTCAGGCCATTATATTATATATATAATATATATAATATATACTTCGTCGATTTCCTTTTAAAATGTATTTTATGAATCGTTTTAATTCGTTTTCAAAACGATTTCAACTTCTTTTCAAATTCAAATCAAAATTGAAATTTTCAATATAAATTCGTTTTAAATTCATTTCAAATTGATTTCAATTCAAATCAATTTTTAGTTCAATTTCAATTCGTTTTCATTTCCATTCAATTTCAATTCGAATTCAATTCTATTCAATTTCAATTCGAATTCATTTACAATTCGAATTCATTTCAAATTGATTTCCATTCAATTTCAATTCGATTCGAATTCATTTTATTTTCAATTCAATTCGAATTCATTTTATTTTCAATTCAATTCGAATTTTTATTCGTTTCAATTCAGTTTAATTCAAATTTCATTTCAAAATATTCGATTTTGAAATCACTTTTCAATATTCATTATAAAAACGAATATAATCGTTATAAATATCGTTCGCATCAAAATAGCGCATATCTAATCAACACGGCTTTATGTATTTCTATTTCACATATTCTATTCAAATATTTCTTTTCAAATATTTCTTTCAAATATTTCTCTTGAAATATTCTATTTCAAAACTGGAGTGAGGCCCAATTAATTACCATAGATTTTATTTCTATGGATTTCCATACAACACATGTATCTATCAACAATGACAAATAATCAACCATCATCCAAAGTGCATTCTACACTGTATAAGCATCAAATATAAATATTTAACGCTCATAACAGTCTGTCAATCAATCAATCGACATACAACTAATTATTGGGATTAGTGTATGTCATATATCATCCCAATACCCGTGTGGGGATTCAAACAATCAAACACAGATTTTATTTGTGCAGTTGGGCGATGTGTAAAATTTATCGTCCCAATCAATATCAGTCAAATGTGTGTATATAAATAAACCGTCCGATTTGTTTATAAATATTTATTTCATTACACGTTAAAAATTCTATTTTCAACTATAAAATATTTTTAACTATATAAATATTTTATTCCATTTCACATCACATCACACAATCAATTACACATCAAAATCAAACAAACGAGCATACAAGTCGTCCATGGTCTGTGGACGACGGGTGTCGGGTGCTACTAAACACCGCCTGCATCCTAGTATATATTTATAACTAGAAATTTAAATTAAAGGTGAGGAGTTCTCACTGACGGTTCCACTCCGTCGTGCTTTGCTGTCTGAATAGCTGAACCGTCTTGATCTGTCTGAAATTCCAATGCAGTTCTTTTCACGCTGTTCATAATAAAAATTATATTTTTATAACTTCTTTTCAATAAATAAAAATCGTATTTTTATTCCTACTTCATATATTTTTACAATGCTTCTTTCTATATAAAAATTATATTTTTGTCTTCTTATACAAAGATCGGATTTTTATTTCAACGCTATAAAAATCACATTTTTATTCCACTATATATATAATAAAAATTATATTTTTATTTCACTACATATATAAAGATCAAATCTTCACTATCTATATATTATAAAAATCGTATTTTAATATTCTCTACCTTATAAAAATCATATTTTTATTATCTATACTGTATAAAAATCATATTTTTATTATCTATACTATATAAAAATCAAATTTTTGTTATCTATACTATATAAAAATCATATTTTTAATTCGCTAAAGATTATATTTTTATGGTGTTAAAAATCATAACTTTCTATAGGCAAAAATTAAAACTTTTTGCAAATAAAAATCTTAACTATCCATATATAAAAAACCAAATTTTTATATGTTAAAAATACTAACTTTCATATGTTAAAAATACTAACTTTCATATGTTAACAATACTAACTTTCGCATGTTAACAATTCTAACTTTCATATGTTAACAATTCTAACTTTCATATGTTAACAATTTCAAGTCTTAACAATGATGTTCTACTCAAGAACTGATTTTTCTATGTATTATATTTAAACAAAACTGATTTTAATTACATAAGGGAAAAAATATAAAACCTGTCTCTGTAAAAACGTTCGAACTCCCTCTTCACGAACTAGGGCTTCAGCCCATCCCCATTTGGCTTGGCCGGAGCTTCACCAATCGGCGGCGGTTCTATGACTGGACGGAGTTGGGCTTTGAGGGGGAAGGTTCATCACGGTTCTCGATTTGGGCAGGGGCGTCGGGTTCGCGCGGAGCGCTGAGGGGAGAGGAGAGAGAACGAGGAGGAGGGGCGTCGGAGGCGACAGCTTCACTGGGGCGCGACGGCGGTGCTCAGCCAGGAGGTGGGGCTCGATGGTCTTCCCACTTTCCTTTTTCTTTTTTTATTTCTTTCTAGAGTTCGATCTAATTATAACAGGGGGGCTCGTGTTGACTAGGAGGGAGGAGAGAGTGAGAGTATTTTATAATTTAATTAATTAATTAATTCCCCTAAAGGTGACTTTCTAATTCGTACTCCAAACGTGTAACGACCACGGGGATTTTCGACTCCGAAAATCGACACAAAACCCAGCGTCGACTGTCCAGACATCGAAAATACCGGATCATTAATAGAAAGAAGTTAGAGGATGAGATAGAAAAGATAGAACTAATAGAATAGGAGAAGAAGAAGAACACAGCTTAACATAATCAGAGTAAACACGAATCTCACAGCAGAACGAATAAAATATATTATATAACATAACTTTGAAATACAAAACTGTATTGTATATACATACCATTATCAGAGTACAATACATCATATCACAGCGGAAATAGTCTCTAAATACTAACGGTGAAGCCTTCTGCTTTTAGCTCCTTCAAGCGTATCTGTAAAATCCTGAAACAATTGACTGCCCGTACAAATTTGGGCACCCAAGAGTTTAGGGAAAACAAACAAAATAAACTCTGGGTCAGTCATGGGACTGGTGTGAGTAAATTCCAACCATACAGTTTAACTTTGAAAATCCTTTTAAAACACAAGGATAATAGTAAGACCAATCCACACATAAACATGGACGTTTTTTACCTTACTATAACCCAAACCATTTTTGATATCAAAATCCAGTGATATTATAATAATGTCTAATCAAATAAATAACCAAATAGTAGAACGCTTGCATCTCACGCTCTACATATATAGTATAAAATCAAAAACCGTAGGGCGCTTATTGGAGATTGGATTCCAACTATGACAAGGTAAGGGACCACCTTCCGATGATGTATCTCTAGAGGCGAATACACCTGGGTTCAACAAGAACGTCTTGCAACCCGGCCCACACATGACCGACCACTCATTTCGCTTGAGTGTATCGAATGTATATCACCAACGGTTGGACTCAAACCACCGTTCCCGAATGGGCAGAATCGATAGATTTAGAAACAAAAGGAATTTCTCTAGATAGGTGATTATACACCCTAATGGGAGCGACCCACATAGCCATGCTGCCTGCCCGAATTTTGTCATTTCCCGGTTGTGAAGCTTGAGGCTACGTTTACCTTTTAGGACATCTGGCCACCATACACTTTGAATGCCACATCGTCAAACCCGTCAAATCACTAGTTGATCTTCCCAAAATATTACGGGTATAAAAGCCAAGAGAAACGAATTTCTCAGCCACCAGACGTAATATCTTGAAAAGAACGTCTTAGGTGATCTTCTAAGAATATGCTGTCAGGCATTCATCCATACAAGTTGTCCTGGGTCTGGACAAACAGAAAGCACCATTCTGAACAGGACGACCCTTGCGCTTCACTCCGTCTTCAATTTTCCTCAGCATAATTTGCAGCGCTTATGCCTATACGGAGTGGTTTCAGGTAGTATATCCAACCGGTCTCCCCGTATAGACAACGATGGTCAAAACACTTAGATAGTTGGTTGTTTAACTATCGAAGTAAAAACAACATCCATTCAATGTACAACCAATATCACACAAATCACAGGCACTTTTTATTTAACATTCGTTCTTATATTTCTTTGGACAAACGTCATTACTTATTACTTTTGAATAAGTGAATTCCAAAACAAGCTGTTTTCCTTCCCTAGGAAATGCTACTGTATATCAACATCACGCTTAAGTTTGGTTAACAGCGTTTCATTTATCGTTACAGTTCAAATTTGCTATACGCTGCTATATCCCTTTATAACTAATCTTGACATAACAGTCACGCTTAAGCCTAGTCAACAGCGTTACTTTACCGCTATAGTTCTGAGACTTGCAATATGCTACTATATTCCACTTTATAATTAATCTCAACACCTCTTTCCGTTACAAATTCTTGACATCTCTTTTCATTACAAAAATCTTGATATCTCTTTTCGTTACAAAAATCTTGATATCTCTTTCGTTACAAAAATCTTTGATAGTCGGTGTTTTGAAAATAAACATCCATCAAACCATTTCACAATCTCGGCACTTTCTAATATTTCATTATTCATATTTTTCTAGATATTTCCAAAACTGTTTAACCTCATACTTCTTGGAAAAACCCATTTCCAAATATTATAGCACTTGTTCACCCACATTCTAGAAGATATACATTTATTTAATATCTGGAACATTTCCATCTTCCTTACATTTCTTATTTTCTGTACTTTTAGAAAATACACATTATTAATGTTGGAAAAACATTTCAAAACTCCATTTCTAAACTTCTCGTTAATCAGATCAATTTAGTTTAACACAAATAGAAATATCTACTTACAAAATGTTTACTTTCTGACCACTATTCACTTTTATTAAAATATCATTTCGCAATAGGAATCTAGACTCGTTTTACTACCCTTATTTCAAATACGATCATACTCCAAACATAGAATTATACTTTATTTCATAAGCATCTTTAAAATCGACTACTTGTTTTTGATATACTTAAAACAAGTCATCGCCTCCTTGTTTAATCAAGATTCAATTTCTGTTATTTAGAAATAATAAATAATCGATTCTTCCTATTTAAACTCGGATCAATTTATATCTAACTCACGGTATTAAAAATACCAGTTTATAATAGAACTTCTATTATAATTTATAATTTCGCTTCAATTATAAAGATAAAATTTTTATAATTGAACTTCGTTGATTTGCTTGACAGCCAACCAATTTCTTAACAAAACGATGTGTTTATGGTCGACTGTTGCCACTTTCTAAATCAATATCGTTTATTTACTAAATCAACATAACGTTGAACTTCCATTCAACACAGTTCAAACAGTGCATAAACAGTACATATAATTATTGAAGAATCCGGTTGAATTCCTCCTACCGGTTTCCGCATCCACAAATGTTAGTCAAACAATTTTCACTGATTCCATACTGATGGAATCAATATCCAACCGGTGATGGGTACATATGCAACGATATATAATATTTCAACCAATTTAAACATAATCTGCCTAAACAACCATCACACAACATTCAACCATCATTTAAAATATAAATAAAATATTTTAAATAAAATGAAGTTAGTGAATTTACTCACCTTGGCGCTTTAACCGTTAAGTAACGATTTGCGTTGGTTGATTTCATCGGGCGTTTATCTTGCCGAGATTTCCAGCTAACTCGAAGTCATTCCAAAACAACTCTGCGTCGTGGCGCTTGTTCATATAGTTCCAGTTGGATCTACCAGCATCCAATTCCATCCTCTTCTGAAATTCCGCTACCACATCATTTCATATGGACGGATTCTTCCCAGAAAACCACCATACAATCCTTTCTAAGCCCGTACTCATCCAATTCCTACCCATCTTCAAATGCAATGCCGCTGCCACCCTAGTTAACCGGGATCCGCCATGCTTCGGCAACACGTACCCCCATACAAACCCAGCTAGCACCCCACTGTACGGACCTGTCCCCAACAACTCATTGTCTCCTTGCACGTTATCAACTCCAAGCTGCCAGGACTGTCGTCCGACGTCAAAACAAGACACCCAAATGTTACTTCACGTTAAAAACTCACGTGACAGCATGTCTTCCTTCGTTCTGCCCTTGTTTAACAAATTCCACTAATACCACCTTTATTTCACGCAATGACCCCAGATCTCCCTCTCACCATTTATTTCACCACTCCATACCCGCTGTCATCTACCCGTTACACCATCTTCTCCCTTCAGTAAACATTTGCACAGCCATTTCCATGCATGAATCCACGGGTACAAATCTATTTCCCCTACCTCTTCGCACTTAATTTCCCAAATGACTTTTCCCCCTCACGCAGCTTCGTCTCACCAGGCTACTGCTACTTGTTAATCGAAAACTACCCATATATATTACTTATGATCATACTATCATTCCTCTTCCTTCAAGCACATGAACTGAAGAACACATATGGCAAACTTAACCTGCGAAACTTACTCACCACCACATTGTACTCCATGTATAATTTAACCACTGTGTATCAGAGTTTGCCGGTTACAGCTTCAGTCAACACAACTTGGCTTACTGCTAACGTTAACTCCAATCATGAGTCCACCCAGTCCGCCCACCGCTTCAAATTCACCGCAACCATCATTTCGTTTCTTTCCGAATAAGGATACATGAAAACCTGCTTCTCATGCTATCATGTTTCCAACTCGCACCCATACCAACGGAACCATCTCTCTCCAATTTTTTTTATGCCGATCCAACCATGAAGCAACTCAGCGTGTATACAGTTTTTAGAAGTAAAGGAAATTTTAAAACGAGCTACATATATTTGTTTTAAATTCAGAAATTTTGAAAGTCAGGAAATGAAGTGAAAGAGAACCCTAGTTGGAGTTTTCTGAAGACACCCTTAAAAAAATGAAGCTGCCTTGTCATGTATTTATAAACACTGTTACTTCATTGTCAAGGAATGCACAGTACCGCTAGGTCCTTAGGCATGTGGCCTTTAGAGTAGTCTGTCATGTATTTTCTTTTCTATCAAATGTCAGGGTCCAGCGTTATAAAGATATGGGCACAGATGATGGCGATGACTCATGCTTTAGGTTGGATGGCTCAAGGTAGGACTGTGTCTAAGTTATTTGGGTCTGCAAGAGTTTCCTTTTATATATCAGCTTTGAGTTCCAAAGCATAGGCTGGCGTAGGAGTTGATTGGCATGTGTTTGCATTTAAGGAGGAAGTCTACATGAATGGTCAGTGTCTTAGCTTAGGGTAGTGTAGCATGTCGGTCTGCGTCTTAGGGGGTGAAAGTTACTGGTTTGATTTGAATGAACATGGCAGGTGGGAGATTAAATGCGAAAAGAAGCAATAGGTTACCAGTGTGATACTAGAGTGTGTGGAGAGCAGAAGGTAGGCATGTGAAACATTTGGCTGACAATGAGATGTACATTTTCAGCAAAGGACCTTGCACGTAGACTTAAAAGTTAAACAAACCCCATGACACAACATGGCAGCGAGCATACAACAAAGATTTGGAGTGTCATTTATATTAAATGTTTAATTTCTGGGTATGTTGTTGTACTTTCCACAAAACACCATTTGTAATGAGCGACTATATTTTCAATAGCAATACATACTTTAAACATCAATTTATATTTAAAATTCGAAAAATAAGGGAATTCCGTTTCATACCACTTTATATGTACTTGATCCGAAAATAACAAAATTAAAAGTACCATTGTTTTGGGCCGCTAGTGACAGAAATAAAAATACGTACATGTCCAGCGAGGTGTCACGATCCCAAAAATATAATAATATCGGTAGATTGACTCATATTTTGGAAACTCCAAAATATCGATATAGGGTGCAAAATACTCCAAATAAAAGCAACTTATTTAATTAATTAAAAATAACAGTAAAATTCTAAAAATTAAATTATCACTACGCCTCAAAAGAACCTTGTCTAAATTCGAAACTGATAGCTAGTTATATCGAATAAACCGTTACGGTCAATGAACGATTCTACAGCGACTTTCTAAATATTTGATTTGGACATAATTCACAATCTGTAACCCGAAATCTTGGTTTTTCACTTTTGTTAGAAAAATACAGTTCAACAGATTCTAACGTTTCTTGTTTCGCAGAAATCCGACTTGTAACGGGTCCAGTATACTCAGTTGAAGTTTAGAACGTTAAATTACGAACTGCCGCGATATTACGGCCTCGATTATAATTAATATATATTTCTATACGTTCAACTTCGTTTAATTAATATATAAATTCACTTATATTACGAATTCAATATTTAAACTGATTTAAATATCCACATACAAACCGATAAAAATGCGGGACATTACATTCCTTCCCCCTTAAAATAATTTCATCCTCGAAATTGCTAAGTAGGAAAAATGCTACAATTTCTGTTGTAAACAGGTTAAAAATCTTTTTGGTTTACTTCATAATTTCAGTTTTCAACTGAACTGATCAAAATATTAATTCCCTTCTTTGTAACGAAAATTTTCAAAATTCTGAAAATTTTCTAACACTTTAATTTTCGGAGAATTTCGTCAGCCTCTCTGTTGCACGGTTCATTCGGTACTACTACAACATGCCACTCTGGCCTTCTCCATTTATTGGGCATCCAACTTTCTCGCTTCCATTTGCAATCCATTCAACATACCCAAATGCATCTCCAACTGATCTCCAATTAGTTTATTCTCAATCAATAATCCCAACTCAAATTTCTTTTTCAAACCCCAGTTCAATTCCAATTCCAAATAATCAAACTTCCCAACCAAGTTTGGTTCCATTCCCAATCTCATTTCACAACTCAACTACTTTGCCAAGTCAAATCCTTATTCCAGTAGGATTTCCACTCACTTGGCTTCAATTAAACTCAAATTTTATTGGACTTATTTAAATTCTCTGTTTATATACTTCATAAATAAAATTTAAATTTCAGAAATCAAATACCTGGGATTTTCATTTCCAATCAGTTTGAGATCATATACACATATATACCTACAACATGGCCATTCAAACATTTGAATTTCTGACAATGTGTTTTCCAAAAACACTTCAAAAACAAAACCTTTTGGTAGTAATCCGTCACTTAGCACTCGAAAATGAATACAGATAATGGTCGACTTCATCATCGGAATTCATTTCCCAGCGATCAAAGTGAGTTCAATACTATATCACTTTCAAAACTCATATTCAAATACTTTTATTTGAAATTACTTCAAAAATATCTTTTCGAAACTTGGATAATATTTCAAAATTTCCCCAGGATCTTAAAATTCCATATATTTAATGCAAATTTCATTTACAAACATTTTCATGTATCAGAATTTTTTATTCCAATTCTGGTTTAAATTTCAGATTCAGTATATCTGTTTTTACATATTATATGTATAAAATATTTCGATTGGTTATTTATATAACCAATTCAATTATAAATCTTATTCGATCATAAGTTCACCCAACACATTCAATATATACTAGATAATTCCAATATATATGTTTTCTTTATATCAAAATATATTTCGAGTAAAATTATTTCATTTACTCTCTTTCAAAACAATACTATGTCGAAATTCTCTATCCAAGCGTTTATAAATCCCTATCGACCTCGTCAGCTAAACGCGTCGATCTGGAATTTATATACCACTCATCAGATCAATCAACATAATATAAAACAGTTTTTATATAAATCTATAAATACGCGCTCATATATATACACTCAAACTCAATCTAGAGTATTACTAACTCCATCTCTATTGAGTCACGCCACAGAGCCAAGGTAATCACTTAACCTTCAACTCTGATACCAACTGTAACGACCACGAGATTCGAGTAGGCTTTTCAACCATCCTCTCCTCCCTCGGCACTGGGCTAACCTCCCAGCGTGGCTTACAGAGATACCTCAGAACTGCTTTTACGGCCAGCCTCTCGACTCGACCAACCCACATTGTCGGGAGATGTAGGGGTAAGAGTCTCCCGTTCGCCACCAAACGCGAAGCGAGAACCCCCTATCATCCGTACCAATTAAGCAACCAGCTCTGATACCAACTGTAACGACCACGGGGATTTTCGACTCCGAAAATCGACACAAAACCCAGCGTCGACTGTTCAGACATCGAAAATACCGGATCATTAATAGAAAGAAGTTAGAGGATGAGATAGAAAAGATAGAACTAATAGAATAGGAGAAGAAGAAGAACACAGCTGAACTTAATCAGAGTAAACACGAATCTCACAGCGGAACGAATAAAATATATTATATAACATAACTTTGAAATACAAAACTGTATTGTATATACATACCATTATCAGAGTACAATACATCATATCACAGCGGAAATAGTCTCTAAATACTAACGGTGAAGCCTTCTGCTTTTAGCTCCTTCAAGCGTATCTGTAAAATCCTGAAACAATTGACTGCCCGTACAAATTTGGGCACCCAAGAGTTTAGGGAAAACAAACAAAATAAACTCTGGGTCAGTCATGGGACTGGTGTGAGTAAATTCCAACCATACAGTTTAACTTTGAAAATCCTTTTAAAACACAAGGATAATAGTAAGACCAATCCACACATAAACATGGACGGTTTTTACCTTACTATAACCCAAACCATTTTTGATATCAAAATCCAGTGATATTATAATAATGTCTAATCAAATAAATAACCAAATAGTGGAACGCTTGCATCTCACGCTCTACATATATAGTATAAAATCAAAAACCGTAGGGCGCTTATTGGAGATTGGATTCCAACTATGACAAGGTATGGGACCACCTTCCGATGATGTATCTCTAGAGGCGAATACACCTGGGTTCAACAAGAACGTCTTGCAACCCGGCCCACACATGACCGACCACTCATTTCGCTTGAGTGTATCGAATGTATATCACCAACGGTTGGACTCAAACCACCGTTCCCGAATGGGCAGAATCAATAGATTTAGAAACAAAAGGAATTTCTCTAGATAGGTGATTATACACCCTAATGGGAGCGACCCACATAGCCATGCTGCCTGCCCGATTTTTGTCATTTCCCGGTTGTGAAGCTTGAGGCTACGTTTACCTTTTAGGACATCTGGCCACCATACACTTTGAATGCCACATCGTCAAACCCGTCAAATCACTAGTTGATCTTCCCAAAATATTACGGGTATAAAAGCCAAGAGAAACGAATTTCTCCGCCACCAGACGTAATATCTTGAAAAGAACGTCTTAGGTGATCTTCTAAGAATACGCTGTCAGGCATTCATCCATACAAGTTGTCCTGGGTCTGGACAAACAGAAAGCACCATTCTGAACAGGACGACCCTTGCGATTCACTCCGTCTTCAATTTTCCTCAGCATAATTTGCAGCGCTTATGCCTATACGGAGTGGTTTCAGGTAGTATATCCAACCGGTCTCCCCCTATAGACAACGATGGTCAAAACACTTAGATAGTTGGTTGTTTAACTATCGAAGTAAAAACAACATCCATTCAATGTACAACCAATATCACACAAATCACAGGCACTTTTTATTTAACATTCGTTCTTATATTTCTTTGGACAAACGTCATTACTTATTACTTTTGAATAAGTGAATTCCAAAACAAGCTGTTTTCCTTCCCTAGGAAATGCTACTGTATATCAACATCACACTTAAGTTTGGTTAACAGCGTTTCATTTATCGTTACAGTTCAAATTTGCTATACGCTGCTATATCCCTTTATAACTAATCTTGACATAACAGTCACGCTTAAGCCTAGTCAACAGCGTTACTTTACTGCTATAGTTCTGAGACTTGCAATATGCTACTATATTCCACTTTATAATTAATCTCAACACCTCTTTTCGTTACAAATTCTTGACATCTCTTTTCATTACAAAAATCTTGATATCTCTTTTCGTTACAAAAATCTTGATATCTCTTTCGTTACAAAAATCTTTGATAGTCGGTGTTTTGAAAATAAACATCCATCAAACCATTTCACAATCTCGGCACTTTCTAATATTTCATTATTCATATTTTTCTAGATATTTCCAAAACTGTTTAACCTCATACTTCTTGGAAAAACCCATTTCCAAATATTATAGCACTTGTTCACCCACATTCTAGAAGATATACATTTATTTAATATCTGGAACATTTCCATCTTCCTTACATTTCTTATTTTCTGTACTTTTAGAAAATACACATTATTAATGTTGGAAAAACATTTCAAAACTCCATTTCTAAACTTCTCGTTAATCAGATCAATTTAGTTTAACACAAATAGAAATATCTACTTACAAAATGTTTACTTTCTGACCACTATTCACTTTTATTAAAATATCATTTCGCAATAGGAATCTAGACTCGTTTTACTACCCTTATTTCAAATACGATCATACTCCAAACATAGAATTATACTTTATTTCATAAGCATCTTTAAAATCGACTACTTGTTTTTGATATACTTAAAACAAGTCATCGCCTCCTTGTATAATCAAGATTCAATTTCTGTTATTTAGAAATAATAAATAATCGATTCTTCCTATTTAAACTCGGATCAATTTATATCTAACTCACGGTATTAAAAATACCAGTTTATAATAGAACTTCTATTATAATTTATAATTTCGCTTCAATTATAAAGATAAAATTTTTATAATTGAACTTCGTTGATTTGCTTGACAGTCAACCAATTTCTTAACAAAACGATGTGTTTATGGTCGACTGTTGCCACTTTCTAAATCAATATCGTTTATTTACTAAATCAACATAACGTTGAACTTCCATTCAACACAGTTCAAACAGTGCATAAACAGTACATATAATTATTGAAGAATCCGGTTGAATTCCTCCTACCGGTTTCCGCATCCACAAATGTTAGTCAAACAATTTTCACTGATTCCATACTGATGGAATCAATATCCAACCGGTGATGGGTACATATGCAACGATATATAATATTTCAACCAATTTAACCATAATCTGCCTAAACAACCATCACACAGCATTCAACCATCATTTAAAATATAAATAAAATATTTTAAATAAAACGAAGTTAGTGAATTTACTCACCTTGGCGCTTTAACCGTTAAGTAACGATTTGCGTTGGTTGATTTCATCGGGCGTTTATCTTGCCGAGAATTCCAGCTAACTCGAAGTCATTCCAAAACAACTCTGCGTCGTGGCGCTTGTTCATATAGTTCCAGTTGGATCTACCAGCATCCAATTCCATCTTCTTCTGAAATTCCGCTACCACATCATTTCATATGGACGGATTCTTCCCAGAAAACCACCATACAATCCTTTCTAAGCCCGTACTCATCCAATTCCTACCCATCTTCAAATGCAATGCCGCTGCAATCCTAGTTGACCGGGATCCGCCATGCTTCGGCAACACGTACTCCCATACAAACCCAGCTTGCACCCCACTGTACGGACCTGTCCCCAACAACTCATTGTCTCCTTGCACGTTATCAACTCCAAGCTGCCAGCACTGTCGTCCGACGTCAAAACAAGACACCCAAATGTTACTTCACGTTAAAAACTCACGTGACAGCATGTCTTCCTTCGTTCTGCCCTTGTTTAACAAATTCCACTAATACCACCTTTAATTCACACAATGACCCCAGATCTCCCTCTCACCATTTATTTCACCACTCCATACCCGCTGTCATCTACCCGTTACACCATCTTCTCCCTTCAGTAAACATTTGCACAGCCATTTCCATGCATGAATCCACGGGTACAAATCTATTTCCCCTACCTCTTCGCACTTAATTTCCCAAATGACTTTTCCCCCTCACGCAGCTTCGTCTCACCAGGCTACTGCTACTTGTTAATCGAAAACTACCCATATATATTACTTATGATCATACTATCATTCCTCTTCCTTCAACCACATGAACTGAAGAACACATATGGCAAACTTAACCTGCGAAACTTACTCACCACCACATTGTACTCCATGTATAATTTAACCACTGTGTATTAGAGTTTGCCGGTTACAGCTTCAGTCAACACCACTTGGCTTACTGCTAACGTTCACTCCAATCATGAGTCCACCCAGTCCGCCCACCGCTTCAAATTCACCGCAACCATCATTTCGTTTCTTTGCGAATAAGGATACATGAAAACCTGCTTCTCATGCTATCCTGTTTTCAACTCACACCCATACCAACGGAACCATCTCTCTCCAATTTTTTTTATGCCGATCCAACCATGAAGCAACTCAGCGTGTATACAGTTTTTAGAAGTAAAGGAAATTTTAAAACGAGCTACATATATTTGTTTTAAATTCAGAAATTTCGAAAGTCAGGAAATGAAGTGAAAGAGAACCCTAGTTGGAGTTTTCTGAAGACACCCTTAAAAAAATGAAGCTGCCTTGTCATGTATTTATAAACACTGTTACTTCAATGTCAAGGAATGCACAGTACCGCTAGGTCCTTAGGCATGTGGCCTTTAGAGTAGTCTGTCATGTATTTTCTTTTCTATCAAATGTCAGGGTCCAGTGTTATAAAGATATGGGCACAGATGATGGCGATGACTCATGCTTTAGGTTGGATGGCTCAAGGTAGGACTGTGTCTAAGTTATTTGGGTCTGCAAGAGTTTCCTTTTATATATCAGCTTTGAGTTCCAAAGCATAGGCTGGCGTAGGAGTTGATTGGCATGTGTTTGCATTTAAGGAGGAAGTCTACATGAATGGTCAGTGTCTTAGCTTAGGGTAGTGTAGCATGTCGGTCTGCGTCTTAGGGGGGTGAAAGTTACTGGTTTGATTTGAATGAACATGGCAGGTGGGAGATTAAATGCGAAAAGAAGCAATAGGTTACCAGTGTGATCCTAGAGTGTGTGGAGAGCAGAAGGTAGGCATGTGAAACATTTGGCTGACAATGAGATGTACATTTTCAGCAAAGGACCTTGCACGTAGACTTAAAAGTTAAACAAACCCCATGACACAACATGGCAGCGAGCATACAACAAAGATTTGGAGTGTCATTTATATTAAATGTTTAATTTCTGGGTATGTTGTTGTACTTGCCACAAAACACCATTTGTAATGAGCGACTATATTTTCAATAGCAATACATACTTTAAACATCAATTTATATTTAAAATTCGAAAAATAAGGGAATTCCGTTTCATACCACTTTATATGTACTTGATCCGAAAATAACAAAATTAAAAGTACCGTTGTTTTGGGCCGCTAGTGACAGAAATAAAAATACGTACATGTCCAGCGAGGTGTCACGATCCCAAAAATATAATAATATCGGTAGATTGACTCATATTTTGGAAACTCCAAAATATCGATATAGGGTGCAAAATACTCCAAATAAAAGTAACTTATTTAATTAATTAAAAATAACAGTAAAATTCTAAAAATTAAATTATCACTACGCCTCAAAAGAACCTTGTCTAAATTCGAAACTGATAGCTAGTTATATCGAATAAACCTTTACGGTCAATGAACGATTCTACAGCGACTTTCTAAATATTTGATTTGGACATAATTCACAATCTGTAACCCGAAATCTTGGTTTTTCACTTTTGTTAGAAAAATACAGTTCAACAGATTCTAACGTTTCTTGTTTCGCAGAAATCTGACTTGTAACGGGTCCAGTATACTCAGTTGAAGTTTAGAACGTTAAATTACGAACTGCCGCGATATTACGGCCTCGATTATAATTAATATATATTTCTATACGTTCAACTTCGTTTAATTAATATATAAATTCACTTATATTACGAATTCAATATTTAAACTGATTTAAATATCCACATACAAACCAATAAAAATGCGGGACATTACAAAACGAGACCCAACAACTGTCGTCCCTAGCGTATCACCCCCATTCCGAACACAATGGGATAAGTTTCGTAGGCTAGTTCGGCCGTTTTGATCAGTTTTCGTCAAAATCAAAATATAACTCTATATATTGAATTTGAACGCACATTTTAAATTACCGGGGTCACATACGACCTCTAAAAATTCTAGAAAAAATATTTCTAGATTCATATTGACGATACGGTCCTAACAAAACTAGTTTCATCAAATTCTGAGACCGTTTGAAAAATGGCCATTTTCCAGTCGATTAAAATTAATTAAAACTGGTCAAACGCGTTTTCCTTTGCCACGCTCACATATTGAATCGAAAAATTATGAAAATTGGAATCTAGCAATAACTTGGCATCATGGATCCAACAAAAGTGGTTTCGTCAAAATCCGAGGTCGTTTGCAAAATTGCTATTTTTAAGGGCTAGAATTTCATAGCGACTATTCTGAAAATTCATTTGGACATAACTTATTATTCCCACTATGAAATTTTTATCTTCTGGATTTGTTAGAAATATATTCTCAATTAGATTCTAATATTTTTGGTTTCGCTAAAATCCGGTTTATTTTGAATCATGTACTTCCATTTGAAATTTGAAATCGGATTATCGAACTATCGCGCCATTTTCAATTCCTTTTATAATTTAAAATAAATATTTATATTCTAACGACGATCTATATAATATATACGTTCGAATTCTATTCAAAATAAATTTCTCGTAGATATTATTTAAAATACTTCATTTTAAATAATCAAAATTCACTAAATTTGCCAAAATAAAAATTTTAAATTGACTCGGATTTCCGGGTTATTACAATCTCCCCTACTTAAAACTTTTCGTCCAAGAAAAGGAACGAAGCTGAAAGTTGTTTCATAAATCAACTCAACTTTCATTATTTTCTTTACAGCTTAAGTTCTTAAACTTTTCAGTTTCTAAGAACTTCTCAAATTTTTCAAAAAATTTGGCTAACACCCTAAATTTTCGAAAAATTTCGCCATAACCTCCCATTCACCGGGGACTTCGGGATATTTCATATAGCCTCCCACGGCCTTCTTCAATCCAAAAGAAAACGAAAAAGCCAATCGGCTCATAAAATCATCATCACCCAAACAAAACTGTAAATTATGGTAAACATGTACCTATTTGTCGGGCAAACAATTTTATTCTTCTGCTCTAATCTCCTTGCTATGACCTGTTCAATGTAAGTACATGTACATGCATGCAAATGCGACTAATTTTCAATACAATTCACTATTTGATACAATTTCGCTATAGGGTACAAATTTTGATTAATCCAACAATAATCAAACAACACAACCATCAATCAATTAGTTGATTATCTTTTCAAATTCATAACTTTGATATATAGTGAAAAATCACATTTTTGGTGCCAAATCACAATAATAGGCCCTATCTAATTTTGGTTCTCACACCAGTCTAATGGAAATATATAGATATCACGCTTTCGGCACTCGAACATAAATACTGATGATGCGACTGCATCATCAGAATTATCCCCGGGCGACTATGGTGTGACTCTATATCCATCCAGTATATTGGAGGCTTCCAATACACGTGGATCAGACGTATATTAAAATCTCTATATACCTGATAGTCCAAATCAATATAAATAAACAATCAAATATGAATAATTAATTTAAATTTTCAAAACAAAATTTGTTTTCACTTTAAAAATATACCCTTCACACTCGTTCTAGGATACTACTGATCCCATCTCTAATGAGTCGTTCCTATTGGATATTACTAATCCAATCTCTGATGAATTCTTTCATATGGTTCTAAGGTGCCTTGTTCTCTGAGCTTTGTAAACCAAAGCTCTGATACCACGATGTAACGACCGGGAATTCCGCTCGATCCGAATTAGTCGCTAAACCGATCAAGACCGTTCGAAATCTCGGATTGTTTTGAGAACACGACAAAATATAATGCATACGAAAGAACATTTCAATGTTATTACAACAATTCCATCAGATACAAGAATATACAGAGTATGAATAAATATTATACAACAAAGAATATCAGAGATTTAAATTACATTTACATACATCGCAGCGGAAAATAATACAAAGCACAACTAAAGGAGATATACGGATACAGAACTTTCCGGATATCGTTCCAGCTGTAAACCAGGATCCTGTGAATATAAATTTGCAAAACCAAAACTACTAGCTGCCCGTGTCCAAATAGGGGCACCCAGAGTTTAGGTTAAAACAATAAACTCCAGGTCAGTCATGTGACTGGTGTGAGAGCTAAAACAGTTATTAATCTTTATTTTAAAAGTTCGGTAAATCAAGGGACCACGCCGTATAACACGGAACGGGTTTTCTCCCAAGAATACCAGTGCATAAAGCAACAGCGCAATGCTAAATAAAGAACAATGAAGCTATTATAAGACCCAGGTCCCATCACACAATGCAACGCAAGCTGGAGGATAGGGTTTTTACCTTATAATAGCCAAGAATGCTTGATACGTTTAAAACAAATCATTTGATACTATTATAAGTACATAGTGTATAAAACAACTTCACATCATAAGTATCAATCATAGATGGCATAAACGCCCCATCCCACTATGTCGCCATACTAGGCTCTACAAATAAAACCGCAAAGTCATGTATTTGGAAGTTGGATTTCCATCTGTGAACCGAGGCAAAAGATAGTCCTCTACCGAATTCGAGACTGTCTAGCCCGAGCCTCAGGCAAGTACTCAGTCAAGCCATTGGATCGTCAGGGCCGGTCCACCAATGTGGATTAAAATGCCTGAATACTGCGTTTCCCCGCCCTTTGGGGCGTAAATGAGCCAACGAATGACTCCATCGGACCCGGATCGTCCGATCAAACCGAGGCGCCTCGCAACAGCAACAAGCACATAAGTCAAACTCGTCAGGGCATGTAAAACCACTGACGCCACTTCTAGCTAGAAAGAAACGCATGTCCTCCTTGAGGTCCTCTCCCGTTTTTGGTTCACCACCAGGGTGTGAGGCTCGCGAATTCATGTTACACAAAGCTATGCCACACAGGCTGTGCTTTGATCATTAACCACAAGACTTTGCTTTTCAACAGAAGCCTCGATCAATTGCCACTTTGGCATGCCACATAGGCAATTCACTCCATGCGTTTGATATCCATCAATATATAACCTCTGAGCTTGTACGTCTCAGAGAAGGGCGTTAAGCAAGAGAATAAATTCTTCAACGCCAAAAATATATATTCAATAAAAATCAATCACACAGACTGAAATCCAATGTCAGACACACAGTCCATTTACAAGTTCGTTCTGGGTCTGAACGAAACCGGAGGCACCTAGTACCCCGCATATCCATCGATCTCCAAGTACGTCTGGACGATCACCAACTGATTCTCTCCTCTTGCGTGTACGGCCCAATCAAGATCATCAGTAATTATCCAAACGACGTGAAGACCTCCAGTCTTCAACCACCGTCTTCATCTTCAACACCACGTCGAATTATTTATTCAAAATGGGATAAACCCGGTCTTTCTGAATAACTCGCGTATATAATAAACAAGTGTTACACAAAACACAACATACGCCTCATTCCAATTCAGAATATTCTTTTATTCAAATATTCTTATACTTTGGGAAAGGTTCCCATTAATTTTATCAAAGATAAATTCTTTAAATTTAATCTTTAATTTTCTTTGAATATTAATTCAAACTAGTTGGGATTAGCGAACCACATCGGAGTAATCATTTATTTTATTTCCCAATCCCCACCTATTCATCCCATGATGTAAAACTAGTCATACTTCATATCTAACACCACAGTGTTATCGGTAAATTCAATTACCATTTCATGTTCAAATCTAAATAAAGATTTAACTATCGCCTGGAGTAAAACTGGTGATACTCCATTCTCAATCTTTTCAATCTAATTTAAGATTCACTAAAACTCCACTTAGTTTTATTCCTTAACTGGGTTAAAGAATCAGTGTCATCTAAAACACGGTTCACGATAAACCCAAAATCACATTCCATTTATTATCGGGTTAAAGAACAAGTGTTATTTAAAACACTGTTCACGATAAACCCAAAAAATCAATACCAATTCAATTCCAATTAAATATTATTTAATTGGTACACTTCATTAAATCTAAATAAAAAGATTTAATCTTTTTCTCAACTGGGCTTAAGAACAGTGTTAATGAAGACACCATTCACGACAAACCCAAATCACATTTGATATTAAATACAAGGCTCTGAATAGAAAATATATCTGCTTATATTCAATATCAAATTCTACGACTAACAAATATCGTATTGGAAATAACGATATAAATATATCTTTCAAATTCCCATAACAATACTTGTATCATCACGAAATCCAACATCGAAATATTCCAAAGACAATTTTGATTCAAATCCATTCCCATTCAATTATTGGAAATTCTGGTTACTTTTAAAATCCTTTTCAAATTAAATTTATTTATTTAAAAAAAAGAATTATAATTCTACTTCAAAACTAGTTCATTTCGATAAAAATCTATTTTTATCTTTTAAAATATGGACTTTTTCATCCCAATTCTTCCCAAATCAATTCTTATGATTCTACACAAATTATTGCTATTTTTAATAATTTTATCAAGGCCCATACAGTCGATTTCCATCAACGGCCATCGAACTGCACTTACACGACCTTTTCCATATTTGATTTGGACATAATTCCAAATCCAACCGTTAAATTTCTAATTTTTAATATTCGTTAGAAAGCTCTTTTCGATACGAACTCAACGGTTCCGGTTTTAGGAGAATCCGACGGTCGGATCTCCCGCAATATCCATTCGAAATCAATGGTCGAAATTCACGAACTACCGCAGCACGACGCGTTCTATTCAGGCCATTATATAATATATATATATATATATATAATATACTTCGTCGATTTCCTTTTAAAATGTATTTTATGAATCGTTTTAAATTTGTTTTCAAAACGATTTCAACTTCTTTTCAAATTCAAATCAAAATTGAATTTTTCAATATAAATTCGTTTTAAATTCATTTCAAATTGATTTCAATTCAAATCGATTTTTAATTCAATTTCAATTCGTTTTCATTTCCATTCAATTTCAATTTGAATTCAATTCTATTCAATTTCAATTCGAATTCATTTCAAATTGATTTCCATTCAATTTCAATTCGATTTGAATTCGTTTTATTTTCAATTCAATTCGAATTCATTTTATTTTCAATTCAATTCGAATTCTTATTCATTTCAATTCAATTTAATTCGAATTTCATTTCAAAATATTCGATTTTGAAATCACTTTTCAATATTCATTATAAGAACGAATATAATCGTTATAAATATCGTTCGCGTTTAAATAGCGCATATCTAATCAACACGGCTTTATGTATTTCTATTTCACATATTCTATTCAAATATATCTTTTCAAATATTTCTTTCAAATATTTCTCTTAAAATATTTTATTTCAAAACTGGAATGAGGCCCAATTAATTACCATAGATTTTATTTCTATGGATTTCCATACAACACATGTATCTATCAACAATGAAAAATAATCAACCATCATCCAAAGTGCATTCTACACTGTATAAGCATCAAATATAAATATTAAACGCTCATAACAGTCTGTCAATCAATCGATCGACATACAACTAATTATTGGGATTAGTGTATGTCATATATCATCCCAATACCCGTGTGGGGATTCAAACAATCAAACATAGATTTTATTTGTGCAGTTGGGCGATGTGTAAAATTTATCGTCCCAATCAATATCAGTCAAATGTGTGTATATAAACAAACCGTCCAATTTGTTTACAAATATTTATTTCATATACACGTTAAAAATTATATTTTCAACTATAAAATATTTTTAACTATATAAATATTTTATATCATTTCACATCACATCACACACTCAACTACACATCAGAATCAAACAAACAAGCATACAAGCCGTCCATGGACTGTGGACGACGGGTGTTGGGTGCTACTAAACACTGTCTACATCCTAGTATATATTTATAACTAGAAATTTAAATTAAGGGTGAGGAGTTCTCACTGAGGGTTCCACTCCTCCGTGCTTTGCTGTCTGAACTACTGAACCGTCTGGATCTGTCTGAAATTCCAATGTAGTTCTTTTCACGCTGTTCATTATAAAAATTATATGTTTATTACTTCTTTTCAATAAATAAAAATCGTATTTTTATTTCTACTTCATATATTTTTACAACGCTTCTTTCTATATAAAAATTATATTTTTGTCTTCTTATATAAAGATCGGATTTTTATTTCAACGCTATAAAAATCACATTTTTATTCCACTATATATATAATAAAAATTATATTTTTATTTCGCTACATATATAAGATCAAATCTTTACTATCTATATATTTTAAAAATCATATTTTTATATTCTCTACCTTATAAAAATCATATTTTTATTATCTATACTATATAAAAATCATATTTTAATTATCTATACTATATTAAAATCATATTTTTATTATCTATACTATATAAAAATCATATTTTTAATTCGCTAATGATTATATTTTTATGTTGTTAAAAATCATATCTTTCTATAGGCAAAAATTATAACTTTTTGTAAATAAAAATCTTAACTATCCATATGTAAAAAACCAAATTTTTATATGTTAAAAATATTAACTTTCATATGTTAAAAATACTAACTTTCATATGTTAACAATACTAACTTTCGCATGTTAACAATTCTAACTTTCATATGTTAACAATTCTAACTTTCATATGTTAACAATTTCAGGTCTTAACAATGATGTTCTACTCAAGAACTGATTTTTCTATGTATTACATTTAAACAAAATTGATTTCAATTACATAAGGGGAAAAAATAATATAAAACCTGTCTCTGTAAAAACGTTCGAACTCCCTCTTCACGAACTAGGACTTCAGCCTATCCCCATTTGGCTTGACCGGAGCTTCACCAATCGGCAGCGGTTCTGTGACTAGACGGAGTTGGGCTTTGAGGGGGGTTCATCGCGGTTCTCGATTTGGGTAGGGGCGTCAGGTTCACGTGGAGCACTGAGGGGAGAGGATAGAGAACGGGGAGGAGGAGGGGCGTTGGAGGCGGTAGCTTCACTAGGGCGCGACGTCGGTGCTCCGCTAGGAGGTGGGGCTCGACGGTCTTCCCCCTTTCTTTTTTCTTTCTTTTTCTTTTTTTATTTCTTTCTCGAATTCGATCTGATTAAAACAGGGGGCTCGGGTTGACTAGGAGGGAGGAGAGAGCGAGAGTATTTTATAATTTAATTAATTAATTAATTCTCCAAAAGGTGACTTTCTAATTTGAACTCCAAACGAGACCCAACAACTGTCGATCCTAGCGTATTACCCCCATTCCTAACACAATGGGTTATGTTTCGTAGGCCAGTTCGGCCGTTTCGATCAGTTTTCATCAATATCAAAATATAACTCTATATATTGAATTTGAACGCACATTTTTAATTACCGGGGGCACATACGACCTCTTAAAATTTCAGAAATATTATTTCTAGATTCGTATTGACGATACGGTCCTAACAAAACTAGTTTCGTCAAATTCTGAGACCGTTTGAAAAATGGCCATTTTCCAGTCGTTTAAAATCAACTAAAACTGGTCAAATGCGTTTTCCTTTGCCACGCTCACATATTGAATTGAAAATTTATGAAAATTGGAATCTAGCAATAACTTGGCATCACAGATCCAACAAAAGTGGTTTCGTCAAAATCCGAGGTCATTTAAAAAATTGCTATTTTTAAGGGCCAGAATTTCATAACGAATATTCTGAAAATTCATTTGGACATAACTTTTTATTCCCGCTATGAAATTTTGATTTTCCGGATTTGTTGGAAAGATATTCTCAATTAGATTCTAATATTTTTGGTTTCGCTAAAATCCGGTTTATTTTGAATCCTGTACTTCCATTTGAAATTTGAAATCGAATTATCGAACTACCGCGCCATTTTCAATTCCTCTTATAATTTAAAATAAATAATTATATTCTAACGACGATCTATATAATATATACGTTCGAATTCTATTCAAAATAAATTCCTCGTCGATACTATTTAAAATACTTCATTTTAAATAATCAAAATTCACTAAATTTGCCAAAATAAAAATTTTAAATTGGCTCGGATTTCCGGGTTATTACGTACTTCATATCTAACACCATGGTGTTATCGGTAAATTTAATTACCATTTCACATTCAAATCTAATTAAAGATTTAACTATCGCCTGGAGCAAAACTGGTGATACTCCATTCTCGATAACTTCAATCTAATTAAAGATTCATTAAAAATCCACTTAGTTTTAATCTTCCAAAAAATCAATATCCTCTCTTTAACTGGGTTAAAGAACCAATGTCATCTAAAACACGGTTCATGATAAACCCAAAACCACATTCTATTCAATTCCAATTAAATACCATTTAATTGGAATACTTCATTAAATCTAAATAAAAAGATTTAATCTTTTTCTCTACTGGGTTTAAGAATAGTGTTAATGAAGACACCATTCACGACAAACCCAAATCACATTTGATATTAAATACAAGGCTCTGAATAGAAAATATATCGGCTTATATTCAATATCAAATTCTACGACCAACAAATATCATATTGGAAATAACGATATTAATATATCTTTCAAATTCCCATAATAATATTTGTATCATCAAGAAATCCAACATCGAAATATTCCAAAGACAATTTCGATTCAATTCCATTCCAATTCAATTATTGGAAATTCTGGTTACTTTTAAAACCATTTCAAATCCAATTTATTTATTTTAAAAATAAACGGATTTTAATTCTAGTTCAAAGCCATTTAATTTCGATAAAAAAACTATTTTTATCTTTTCAAATTTGGAATTTTTCATCCTAATTCTTCAAAAATCATTTTTATGATTTTACACAAATTATTGATATTTTTAATAATTTTATCAAGGCCCGTACAGTCGAATTCCATCAACGGCCATCGAACTGCACTTACAGCGACCTTTTCCAAATTTGATCTGGACATAATTCCAAATCCAACCATTAGATTTCAAATATCTAATATTCGTTAGAAATCTCTTTTCGTTACGAACCCAGTAGTTCCGGTTTTATGAGAATCCGACGGTCGGATCTCCCGTAATATCCATTCGAAGTCAATGGTCGAAATTCACGAACTACCGCGGCGCGGCACGTTCTGCTCAAGCCATTATATATATATAATACATATATTATATATATTTTGTTGATTTCCTTTCAAACGTTTTTTATAAATCGTTTTAAATTTGTTTTCGAAACGATTTCAACTTCATATTCAATTTCAAATCAAAATTGAATATTCCACATCATCGATATACAAATGATAATATTTTCAAAACGTTATATTTTGAAATCACGTTCTTTTCTATATTCGTTATAAAAATGAATAAAAATCGATATAAATAACGCTTACGTCAAAATGGCATCAATCTAGTCAACACAACTTTTATTCAACACATGAATATTTATTCTATTCAACACATGAATATTTATATTATTCAACACATGAATTTCTATTCTATTCAACACATGAATTTTTATGCTATTCAACACATGAATTTATTTTTATTCAACACATTAATTTATTTCTATTCAACACATGAATTTATTTCTATTCAACACATGAATATTTATTCTATTCAACACATGAATTTATACTATTCAACACACGAATTTATTTTTATAATATCCCTTATTTTCCAAATTGGAATGAGGCCCAATCAATTATCATATAACGTCAATTATATGGATTCCCTACAACACATGTATATAATAGCAATGATAATTGTAACACCCCGCATTTTTAATATAATTAAAAATGAAATAAAATTTATGAAAATATTCTTATATAGGTAAATAATGGTGATGTATAATGAGAATTAATAAATACATGGAAGGGAAGAAAAATTAATTCAATAATAGTGTGTGTAATGGAGAAGATAGTAAAATAAGGATATTTAATTTAAATATTAGGAATTAAGTAAAATGGACAACACCCTGCGTTCCTCTCGAAATTTTACATGAAATAGAGTCTGAGTTTTCGAAAATCGGAGTCCGTATGAAGGAGTTATGAACTCCCGAAGTTTCAGCGAAAAATCAGAACACAGCCCAGCCCAGAACAAGAAAAAAATTGACCAGGTCGACCATAGGGTCGACCTCTGTCGACCCCCCCCTGGGGAGGTCGACATGTAGCGACCTGGAGCAGGAATTTCGGTCCAGAAGTGAGAAATTCGCCCCAGAAGTTGTCCAGGTTCATTTTTGAGCACCTGGATCAGTTTTTGGGCCTGGTACGTTGGTCTAACACCTATATAAACATCCTAGGCTCATTGTAATCTCCAAAACAATTCATGGCAAGGCCATGGCTCTCTTCTAACTTGATTTCTTCTTCCTCCTCAAGCTATTGATGTAAATAAATCTTAGATCTATTCTTCTCTCTTTTCTCTGCAACATCTATTCTTAAAATTAAAAAGAATGAGATCTAGAATTACTACAACTATGAATAAAAAGAATAAAGGCTTAGATCTAAATCACTGCGCAAAGAGAAGGAATTCAGATCTGCAACCTACACCGCATATGAAATCAAAGATAAATTGAATTGGACATGAAATCAATCCAAGTTGAAACAAAAGCCACAAATAGGGGGAAATCAGTTCGAAGATTAATCTCGTTCCTATTTTGAAGATGACAAACACTGTGAGTGGAGTTATAATACACTTTTTGTGTAAAATTATGATTTATCGTTCAAACATTCCCTATGTAAGCACGAAATGAAATTATTGTGGAAATTGGATCTGTAATGTTTAATATTGTCATGTGTTCGCTTTTAATTATTATGCCTACGATTATGTCCTCTTTTATCTTTTTATGACTAGGCTATCACGAGCCTAGCTTTATTATGAAATGAATACAACGGGATGATTATTGCGAACTAAAAAAAGGAATGCTTGGTTTTGGGCTATGACATGAATTGGAGGGTTCAGTTATAAATTACAAAGGGGGTTGGGCGTAATATAACATTGACAAAACCTGAATGCATAAACCAAATTTAGAATTATACGCATGAACATGATTTGTGGTTTGGCATAGAATTGACATCATTGATTTAAGCATAAAATTGACTTATGGATTTGTTAATGGGCACATGTCTCTAGAATAAAACCTGTATTATAACTTGAATTTGGATAAGAACACAAACTTGATATGAATTGACATCTGGAATTTGACATGATGTTTACATCTAGAACTTGAACATGAAATTGACATGAATATGAATTATGAATTTAATGATAGACGTAACCTGTTAATGGGATTATAAGCATGAATATAAATTGGGGGTTTTAGGTAAAGCTTGGATTTGGGGAATTGACACTTGACATCTAGATTGAACTTGATACTCGAATTTTGGCACTATTGAAATGCATTGAACATGAATATGGTTGAGTAATTTATGTAATGTAAATAGGGACAAAATTATGAAACTTGAAATATGACATTTAGAATATGCTTATGAACTTGACATCTAAAACGAACACGAACATGGCATAAATTGGTTGTTGACATTTATAAGAACATGCTTGTAAGTTAGGTAATTGGCATAACATGAACTTAATATTTCTGACATGATTATGAACTTGACATATGCCAACTAGAATAGACATGAACCAAACATGAAACGTGGCTAACTCGATGTTAGGACGAGTTTGCAATGTAATCCTGCCCTGAACCGCCCGGCCTAACCAGTGGTTGCAAACAATAGGTCCTAATGTGAGAAGTTAGTCATATCACGATTGAAACCCGAGGTTAGACTGAGTTGTGGTGTAATTCTGCCCGGAACCGCCCGGCATAACCAGTGACAACAACAACGGGTCTAATGTGAGAGGTTGTGGTGCATTAATAATTAATGGCACATGATTCGTAGGGTTAAGTCATGAATTCAAAGACAACACTTAACCAAATTTGTGAATGAACGTTATAAGGAGATGGGGTTAAGTCGACACGAACATATGAACAAAACTTAACCAAAAACGGAAATAGGGAATGTTAACTACCTATTATAAATCGAAGTTGAAATAGTCGAAGGTTTAATTAGGGGGTAAACCTGTCCTAGGGACAGAGAAAGATTATGACTTAAGATGTAATGTAAGACCTGAAGGGTGGGATAACCTATAATATGGGGTAAGCTAAGCAAGAACTGTGGGAAAACACCCATGCGCTATAACCGAATAAAAGATAACTTAAGTTATGCTTGAATTCATGGGAAAACCTTAGTCAACAAGTTGAATTATAAAGCGAGAATATGTGGTCTGATGTCTAATGTAACGAGAATTGACTAATTAAAACAACGAGAATGATAACTAAGTAACAAGCCTTAGTTAATACGAACTAAGCAGTAACCCTTAGTTAAGAAAACGGTCGAGAACGGGAACTAAGTTGTAATCCTTAGTTAAGGGGACTAAGTGGTAAACCTTAGTTAACAAGATTAACGGGAAAGGAAACTAAGTGGTAAATCTTAGTTAAGAACAACTAAGTAATAATTCTTAGTCAAGGAAACTGAGCCAGTCCGTAAATAGATGAATAACCCGATACAGTAGATCATCGCTTAACAAAACACACGAGGAGGAGAGAACGTTTATCTGATTTCGAAAAAGGCTCCAGCGTACTGGGTTACGAAGCACGAAGCTTTGGTGAACGTGAGGGTACTCTTGGTATCCCTCTGTGAGGTTGCAGATGATCCGCCTGGGCTCACAGAGGTTAAGGTCTGCGGTAGGAGAACCAAGAGTATGCCTTGGTTGCAATTTAAGGCAACCTAAAGACTAGGATGGACCAGCGTGAGGCGGCGATATCTTATTTAGCCCTGTGATAGCACTCGTCTTCTACCTACCATATTCAGTCAATCGTAGTGCGTATACGGAAAGGCAGAGAACTCCCAACAGACCATATACTTGCTATCTGGTTATGGGTGAGGCTGGCCAATAGGAAAGTGGGGCATAGGTGGCAGGAGTACAGTTCTCGTGCTTGATTTTCTTGGATTTCCTTTCATTAGTTGAGGGAGGGGTTACGTGGGACCATAACCACTGGTAGAAAAATAGACCTTAGCATCTGCATCGGCAGATAACTTAAAGCTCCCGACCGAGTTCCGTATTTCTTGATTTAGCCCTGTCATGGGACTCGGGCCGCACATGTGGTGTACATGTGCACCTAGACATCGGAAACGATTCACGATACATACGTGGGAAAAGGGTGCTGTTCGACAGGTAGCATAATCCCTAGTAGTCCTAGGTGGAATAAACCCTAATCGAATCTAGAAAACGTTCAATAGGTAGCATAATCCCTAGTGGTCCTAGGTGGCTTAAATCCTAGTTGAACACTCGATAGTTCATGATAAGGAAACCTAGCCAGATCAAGGGTGGCAGTCCAAACGATTTCAAGAATGGTGGAACTACGTTGTTGTGTAGAATTACGTGATAAAGCCCGTACGATATACAGCAAGGGACTGTATGTATACATGGAAAGGATTATACGAGTTGGGGAAAAATTATATATACGATGTATTAGGTTAAGTCTACTAGTAAGTGGACGAGAATGACATGGGTTTGGCCTTGGGTGCTAATATTGTGAATAACCTAATAAACAAGAAATTATAACTGAATGGTATATGTAGGGTTACACAAGAGTTTATTATAGTCCAGTCACACAGAACTTATATTCTGACCCCCTTCTCACAACATGCACAGGTTAGGTTGGTGACAGTGATTGTATTGCTTGACTACTGGCTTGGCTGTATTATTATTAAGGTAATGCTATTTTGAATAAATTATATTATATTCCTTCCACTGTGAGCTGCTTTTCGAACTCTGACATGTTTCTTTCTCTCTGTCTTTTCTGCAGGATACCAGAGCACCCAACTCGGGGTCCGATGGATTGGATTTTGAAAAATTCGGTCTGTCGAAACCCAGGTTGTTACATCTGGTATCAGAGCTTCGGTTTAGTGGTCTTAGGGCGATAATGAGTGAACGTATTTGTATTTTCTAAAATATAAATATATTTTATATATAAACCTAAATCCATATAGTAGCCCACTAGACATGCAAAGAGTTGGGATATTGTTTGTACACTAAAGCCATAGACATAACAATTTTGGAAACCATTAGGTGGTTGGGAAAGTGTACAATATGACTTGGAGCTAGAAAGTATCCCATGGAATGGAAACTGAAATATTAGTATCTCAGAGTAGTGGGTCTAGAAGTAAAACCTTAGAAATTAGAAAAAAAAGGTTAAAGTGTGAAAATGGATTAGGAATATATATAGTCGAGAAAATTGAATTTGTGAAAGTACCTAGGAAAGCCTAGTTGAGTGGAAAACCCGCTTTGAGTCTGACCCAATAATAAATTTTTAAGAACTTGAATTTGTAAAAGAGTTTGTAGTATTTTCTGAGTTTTGATCTTAAAAGTATCTTAATGTTTGAAAAGTGCATATTGGGTTTTAAAATAAAGTGGGGTATATTATGTAAAACAACGGTTTCTTGTTTTGAAAGAATTCTCTCATGAAAAGGAGCATATATATATAGCTCAATAGTTCTCATATATGAAAATCCTGAAAGGAAAATGTTGTATTTTGTAAAAGGAGTTTTTGAAATCTCTATTCTATTAAATTTTGATTATTGTTAAAACTTTGGGTAAACAAATTTCCCGCAGAATGCATAAGCATTGAGACCTAGAATTGTTGCTTAAGAAAAAGAAAATGATAGGCTAGAATACACAGCATGGACTAGTAGTGATTACTAGGTGATGAAGGGCAAGCAATTATATAGACCCTATTAGGTGGACTCGCGATTGTCAGAGGTAATAAAGTCTTAAGATCCTTGGCCCATAGTTGTAGCTGTGTAGGATACTCTTTGACTAGAAAACGGAAAAGCTTATTTGAAAAGATAAATAAATAATATAAACATGAGAAACTGGACTAAGCCAAATAAGCTATAAAATAGTCTAACTAACAAGAAAAAAATAAATTCAGTAAAGCAAAAAAACAAGACGGGGGAAAGAAAATGAAAATCTCAAGAAAAAGATGAATAAATATGAAATTATTTCAAGATAAAGTCGAAAATACGAGAAAGAAATTTTCTTAGTGGTTGTGCTTGGATAAGAAAATAGGAAATCTTAATAGAATAGTTATATAAAAATCCAAGTACAATTAGAAAAGAAAAACGAAGGATGTGAATTTTTTCGTTTTTCATAACATAAGAAATCGAATTTGGAAAGTTAGTTTTTTCTAAATCTTCAATTAAAAGATGGTTGGTAGGGTTTTGGATGCGAAAATTGGATGAACTATGCTCTTATTCTATAAGAGTATGGGAAAATTTGAATGGAAAATGTTTTTATTTTTCTAAAATATTGCATCCATTTAGAACTGCAAGTATATTTAGGATGTTTTGAAAAGTTTTTTTAAGTTTGCATACGTATAGGTAGATTCAAATTAGGCATACATGCTTTACTATAATGTACTTCACTTTGCAGATGTGCACAATGTTGCAACAATTGGATGAACACTAATTAGATGTTGCGAGGGATTATCTATTTTACCCTTATCGAATTTCGGGGATGAAATTCTTTAAGGGTGGGAGAATGTAACACCCCGCATTTTTAATATAATTAAAAATGAAATAAAATTTATGAAAATATGCTTATATAGGTAAATAATGGTGATGTATAATGAGAATTAATTAATACATGGAAGGGAAGAAAAATTAATTCGATAATAGTGTGTGTAACGGAGAAGATAGTAAAATAAGGATATTTAATTAAGATATTAGGAATTAAGTAAAATAGACATCACCACTGCGTTCCTCTCGAAATTTTACATGAAATAGAGTCCGAGTTTTCGAAAATCGAAGTCCGTATGAACGAGTTATGACCTCCCGAAGTTTCAGCAAAAAAATCAGAAAACAACCCAGCCCAGAACAGGAAAAAAAATGACCAGGTCGACCCCCAGGTCGACCATAGTGTCGACCCCCCTTGGGGAGGTCGACCTAGAGCGACATGGAGCGGGAATTTTGGTCCAGTAGCGGGAAATTCGTCCCAGAAGCTGTCCAGGTTCATTTTTGAGCACCTGGATGAGTTTTTAGGCCTGGTACGTTGGTCTAACACCTATATAAACATCCTAGGGTCATTGTAATCTCCAAAAACATTCATGGCAAGGCCATGGCTCTCTTCTAACTTGATTTCTTCTTCCTCCTCAAGCTATTAATGTAAATAAATCTTAGATCTATTCTTCTCTCTTTTCTCTACAACATTTATTCTTAAAATTAAAAAGAATGAGATCTAGAATTACTACAACCATAAATAAAAAGAAAAGAGGCTTAGATCTAAATCACTGCGCAAAGAGAAGGAATTTAGATCTGCAACCTACGTCGCATATGAAATCAAAGATAAATTGAATTAGACATGAAATCAATCAAAGATGAATCAAAAGCAACAAAAAGGGGGAAATCAGTTCGAAGATTAATCTCGTTCCTATTTTGAAGATGACAAACACTGTGAGTGGAGTTATAATACACTTTTTGTGTAAAATTATGATTTATCATTCAAACATTCCTTATGTAAACGCAAAATGAAATTATTGTGGAAATTGGATCTGTAATGTTTAATATTGTCATGTGTTCGCTTTTAATTATTATGCCTTCGATTATGTCCTCTTTTATTCTCCCTCTTTTATCTTTTTATGACTAGGCTATCACGATCCTAGCTTTATTATGAAATGAATACGACGGAATGATTATTGCGAACTAAAAAGGATAACGCTTGGTTTTGGGCTATGACATGAATTGGAGGGTGTGGTTATAAATTACAAAGGGGGCTGGGCGTAATATAACATTGACAAAACCTGAATGCGTAAACCAAATTTAGAATTATACGCATGAACATGATTTGGGGTTTGGCGTAGAATTGACATCATTGATTTAAGCATAAAATTGACTTCTGGATTTGTAAATGGGCACATGCCTCTAGAATAAAACCTGTATTATAACTTGAATTTGGATAAAGAACACAAACTTGAAATGAATTGACATCTGGAATTTGACATGAAGTTTACATCTAGAACTTGAACATGAAATTGACATCAATATGAATTATGAATTTAATGATAGACGTAACCTGTTAATGGGATTACAAGCATGAATATAAATTGGGGGTTTTTAGGTAAAGCTTGGATTTGGGGAATTGACACTTGACGTCTAGATTGAACTTGATACTCGAATTTTGGTACTATTGAAATGCATTGAACATGAATATGGTTGAGTAATTTATGTAATGTAAATAGGGACAAAATTATGAAACTTGAAATATGACATTTAGAATATGCTTATGAACTTGACATCTAAAACGAACACGAACATGGCATAAATTGGTAGTTGACATTTATAAGAACATGCTTGTAAGTTGGGTAATTGGCATAACATGAACTTAATATTTCTGACATGATTATGAACTTGAAATACGCCAATTAGAATAGACATGAACCAAACATGAAACGTGGCTAACTCGAGGTTAGGATGAGTTTGCGATGTAATCCTGCCCGGAACCGCCAGGCCTAACCAGTGGTTGCAAACAATAGGTCCTAATGTGAGAAGTTAAACATATCGCGCTTGAAACCCGAGGTTAGACTGAGTTGTGGTGTAATTCTTCCCGGAACCGCCCGGCATAACCAGTGACCACAACAACAGGTCTAATGTGAGAGGTTGTGGTGCAGTAATAATTAATGGCACATGATTCGTAGGGTTAAGTCATGAATTCAAAGACAACACTTAACCAAATTTGTGAATGAACATTATAAGGAGATGGGGTTAAGTCGACATGAACATATGAATAAAACTTAACCAAAAACGGAAATAGGGAATGTTAACTACCTATTATAAATCGAAGTTGAAATAGTCGAAGGGTTAATTAGGGGGTAAACCTGTCCTAGGGACAGAGAAAGATTATGACTTTAGATGTAATGTAAGACCTGAAGGGTGGGATAACCTATAATATAGGGTAAGCTAAGCAAGAACTGTGGGAAAACACCCATGCGCTATCACCGAATAAAAGAGAACTTAAGTTATGCTTGAATTCATGGGAAAACCTTAGTCAACAAGTTGAATTATAAAGCGAGAATATGTGGTCCGATGTCTAAGGTAATGAGAATTGACTAAGTAAAACAACGAGAATGATAACTAAGTAACAAGCCTTAGTTAATACGAACTAGGCAGTAAACCTTAGTTAAGAAAACGGTCGGGAACTAAGTTGTAATCCTTATTTAAGGGGACTAAGTGGTAAACCTTTGTTAACAAGATTAACAGGAAAGGAAACTAAGTGGTAAACCTTAATTAAGAAAAACTAAGTAATAATTCTTAGTCAAGGAAACTGAGCCAGTCCATAAATAGATGAATAACCTGATACGATAGATCATCGCTTAACAAACATGTTGGATCTAGATTAACCCTAGAGGGGGGGGGGGTGAATAGGGTTTATCACAGTTTTTAAAAGAATTGAAACTCTAACGCGATATATAATAATAAACTGACAACAGAATATAATAGGAACAGAAATGCAGAAAATAAATCACACACAGATGACCAACTGTGAAAACCCGTAACTTCCCCGTAAAGGAAAGCGCCGGATAGTTCGAGAACAAGCCACAACAAAACACATACAGAAGAACATTTCATTGTATATTACAACAATGCGTCAGATTACTAGAATATACAGAGTATAAATGAATATTACACAGAAATATCAGATATTTAAATTATATTTAAATACATAGAAGCGGAAAATAATACAATGCACAACTGAAGCAGATATACGGATACAAAGCTTTCCGGATATCGTTCCAGCTGTAAACCAGGATCCTGTGAATATAAATCTGCAAAACCAAAACTACTAGCTGCCCGTGTCGAAAATAGGGGCACCCAGAGTTTAGGTTAAAACAATAAACTCCAGGTCAGTCATGTGACTGGTGTGATAACTAAAAACAGTTATTATTCTTTATTTTAAAAGTTAGGTAAATCAAGGGACCACGCCGTATAACACGGAACGAGTTTCCTCCCAAGAATACCAGTGCATAAAACAAACAGCGCAATGCTAAATAAAGAAAAATGAAGCTGTTATAAGACCCAGGTCCCATCACACAATGCAACGCAGCCGAGGATAGGGTTTTCCCTTATAACAGCCAAAGAATGCTTGATACGGTTAAAACAAATCGTTTGATACTATTATAAGTGCATAGTGTATAAAACAACTTCAAATCATAAGTATCAATCATAGGCGGCATGAGCGCCCCATCCCACTATGTCGCCATACTAGGCTCTACAAATAAAACCGCAAATGTCACGTATTTGGAAATTGGATTCCCATCTATGAACCGAGGCAAAAGATAGTCCTCAACCGATTCGAGACTGTCTAGCCCGAGCCTCAGGATCAGAGCTCGAGTGACCCTTGGATCCTCAGTGCCAGTCCACCGATGTGGATTAAACTTAAACCCTGAACATGCGTTTCCCCGCCCTATGGGGCGTAAACGAGCCAACTAAATGACTCCATCGGTTCGAGAACGACCGATCAATCCGAGGCGCCTCGCAACAGCAACAACCACATAAGTCAAACTCGTCAGGGCGTGTAAAACCACTGACGCCACTTCTAGCTAGAAAGAAACGCATGCCCTCCCTGACGTCCTCTCCCGTTTTTGGTTCATACCGGGTGTGAAACTCGCGAAGCAAACATTACACAAAGCTACGCCACAAAGGCCTTGCTTTGATCATCACCACAAGACTTTGCTTTTCAACAGAAGCCTCGATCAATTGCCACTTAGGCATGCCACACAGGCAATTCACTCCATGCGTTTGATATCCATTAGTATATAACCCCTGAGCTCGTACGTCTCAGAGAAGGGCGTTAAGCAAGAGAATAAATTCTCCGCCGCCAAACAGATATATATTTAATAGAGATCAATCACACGGACTAAAATCCAATGTCAGACACACAGTCCATTTACAAGTCCGTTCTGGGGCTGAACGAAACCGGAGGCACCTAGTACCCCGCATATCCATTGATCTCCAAGTACGTTTGGACGATCACCAACTGTTTCCATCTTCTTGGGTGTACAGCCCAATCAAGATCATTAGTAATTATCCAAACGACGTGAAGACTTCCGGTCTTCGACCATTGTCTTCATCATCGACTTATCGTCGCATCAGTTATTCAGAATGGGATAAACCCGGTCTTCCCGAATAACTCGCGTATATTTTAAATAAGTGTTACACAAACACAACATATGCCTCATTCCAATTCATCAGTCACTAACCGTAAATTAATCAAGAGAATAATTCCCCAAATATTAACCCCGAAGGCCGAAACCAACATCAGATCAATATCCAGAAAACCATTCTGCTTAGCTAACCGACAGTTAGTTTCTAAATTTCACATTCATAGGGAAGTCTTCCCGAATAACTCGCGTATATTTTAAATAAGTGTTACACAAACACAACATACGCCTCATTCCAATTCATCAGTCACTAACCGTAAATTAATCAAGAGAATAATTCCCCAAATATTAACCCCGAAGGCCGAAACCAACATCAGATCAATATCCAGAAAACCATTCTGCTTAGCTAACCGACAGTTAGTTTCTAAATTTCACATTCATAGGGAAAGGTTCCCATTAATTTTATCCAAGATAAATTTCTTGAATTTATTCTTTAATCTATTTTTGAATATCAATTCAAACTAGTCGGGATTAACGAACCTTACCGAAGTAATCATTGGTTTTAATTTCCCAATCCCAACATATTCATCCCATGAAGTAAAACGGGTCTTACTTCATATCTAACACCACGGTGTTATCGGTAAATTTAATTACCGTTTCACGTTTAAATCTAGTTAAAGATTTAACTATCGCCTGGAGCAAAACTGGTGATACTCCATTCTCGATCATTCCAATCTAATTAAAGATTCATTAAAACCCTACTTAGTTTTAATCTTTGGCTGGGTTAAAGAATCAGTGTCATTTAAAAACACGGTTCACGGTAAACCCAAAATCACCTTCCATCAATTATCAGGTTAAAGAACGAGTGTTATTTAAAACACCGTCCACGATAAACCCAAAAATCAATATCGATTCAATTCCAATTAAATATTATTTAATTGGTGCACTTCATTAAATCTAAATAAAAAGATTTAATCTTTTCTCAACTGGGTTCAAGAACAGTGTTAGTGAAGACACCATTCACGACAAACCCAAATCACATTTGATATTCAATACAAGGCTCGGAATAGAAAATATATCGGCTTATATTCAATATCAAATTCTACGACTAACAAATGTCGTATTGGAAATAACGATATAAATATATATCTTTCAAATTTCCATAACAACACCCATATAATCACGAAATCCAACATCGAAATATTCCGAAGACAATTTCGATTCAAATCCATTCCAATGCAATCATTGGAAATTCTGGTTGTTTTTAAAACCCTTTCGAATTCAATTTATTTATTTAAAAATAAATAGAATTATAATTCTAGTTCAAAACTTGTTTACTTCGATAAAAATCTATTTTTATCTTTTCAAATATGGAGTTTTTCATCCCAATTCTTTCTAAATCATTTCTTATGATTTTACACAAATTATTACTATTTTTAATAATTTTATCAAGGCCCGTACAGTCGATTTCCATCAATGGCCATCGAACTGCACTTACAACGACCTTTTTCAAATTTGATTTGGACATAATTCCAAATCCAACCGTTAGATTTTAAATTTCAAATATTCGTTAGAAAGCTCTTTTCGGTACGAACCCAACGGTTCCGATTTTAGGAGAATCCGACGGTCGGATCTCCCGTAATGTCCGTTTGAAATAAATGGTCGAAATTCACGAACTGCCGCGGCGCGGCGCGTTCTATTCAGGCCATTATATTATATATAATATATATAATATATATTTCGTCGATTACTATTTAAAACGAATTATATAAATAGTTTTAAATTCGTTTCAAAAACAATTTCAACTTCCATTTCAATCCAAAGCAAAATTGAATTCTTCTTTATAAATTCGTTTTAAAATTCATTTCTATTCAATTCAAATTTCAATTCAATTTGAATTCATTTCAATTCGCTTTCAATTCAATTTGAATTCGTTTTCAATTCTATTCAATTCAAAGTGGTTTTCTATTCGATTCATTTCGAAATCGTTATATATTCAATTCATTTCATTTCGAAATCTTTTATATTCAGTTCATTTCGAAATCGTTTTCAATTCAATTCATCTCGAAATCGTTTTCAATTCAATTCATCTCGAAATCGTTTTCAATTCAATTCATTTCGAAATCGTTTCCAATTCAATTCATTTCGAAATCTTTTATATTCAGTTCATTTCGAAATCGTTTTATATTAAAATCATTTCGGAATCGTTTTATATTCAATTCATTTCGATTTTATTTCAAAATATGCGTTTTCGAAATCACTTTTCAATATGCATTTTAAAATGAATAAAATTGATATAAATATCGTTCACGTCAAAATGGCGTCAATCTAATCAACACGGCTTCATAAATTTCTATTTTCAAATATTCTATTTCAAATATTTCTTTTTCAAAATAGTTGTTATCAAAATATTTCGTTCAACACATGACCAATCTCAATGGATGAGTACTGTCAACACATGAACTTTTATTTTATATCGATAAAGATGTAAATTTTATTACTAAAATATTTCGTTCAACACATGACCAATCTCACTGGATGAGTACTGTCAACACATGAACTTTTATTTTATATCGATAAAGATGTAAATTTTATTACTAAAATATTTCGTTCAACACATGACCAATCTCAATGGATGAGTACTGTCAACACATGAACTTTTATTTTATATCGATAAAGATGTAAATTTTATTACTAAAATATTTCGTTCAACACATGACCAATCTCAATGGATGAGTACTGTCAACACATGAACTTTTATTTTATAATATTCTTTATTTTTCAAATTGGAATGAGGCCCAATCAATTACCATATAAAGTTAATTATATGGATTTTCATACAACACATGTATATAATAGCATTGAAAAATAATCAACCATCAACCAAAGTGCACTACACTATATAAGCATCAAATATAGATATCTAACGCTTATAACAGCATATCAATCAATCGATCGACATATTTAATCAATCAGGATGAGTGAACTTCAAATTTCATCCCAACACCCGTGTGGGGTTTCAAACAATCACACACATATTTTATTTGTGCAGTTGGGCGATGTGTAAAATTTATCGTCCCAATCAATGTCCTTCAAATAGGTGTACATAAACAAACCGTCCGGTTTGTAAATGAATATTTATATATTCATATTCACTACATTCATATTCACGTTAAAAATTATATTTTTAACGATAAAACATTTTATTCCAACATATGAATTTCTATTCAGTTCATTCTTTAAATAAAATGATATTTTTATTTTTCTAACTTATTTTAGAAAATTTCGGCGGCATAACGACACGATACTAGAAACGGGACAAGGCCTAGCCTTATCCCCGGTCTAGTGAAGGCCCACGCCATTCACACATCAATCAAATCAATTTCAATTCACCCAACAGTCAAATATCAATCAAATAATCTAACCAACTACTCAACCAAACAATTTAACGAACAAGCCATCCATGGTCTGTGGATGACGGGTGTCGGGTGCTACTAAACACCGTCTGCATCCTAGTATATATATATAACTAGAAAATTTAAATTGAAAGGTGAGAAGTTCTCACCAATAGCTATCCTAGCTCCACGGCTCTTCATTTGCAGAAGTCTTCGTCGTTTCGCCTTTTTGTCACCTTCGTTGCCCATGGCCACTATATATATAAAAATCACAATTTTACTTCGCTATTCAATATATAAAAATCGAATTTTTACTATGCTATTCAATATATAAAAATCGAATTTTTACTATGCTATTCAATATATAAAAATCGAATTTTTACTATGCTATTTAATATATAAAAATCGAATTTTTACTATGCTATTCAATATATAAAAATCGAATTTTTACTATGCTATTCAATATATAAAAATCGAATTTTTATTATGCTATTCAATATATAAAAATCGAATTTTTATTATGCTATTCAATATATAAAAATCATATTTTGATTGGATAAAGATCCCGCCTTTCTACCGATAAAAAATTCGTCTTCCCTATACCAAAAAATCAAATCTTTCTTGATTCAAAAATCTAATTCTTTTAATAAGCAAATCTAACCTTTTTCTACTATAAAAATCCCGCCTTTCCTATTATAAAAATTACATTTTTATAATAAACCATTTTTTTTATAAAACTGATTTTAATTAAACAATGTTATTTTCAGTTTTTAAACAATAAAAATTTCAGAAAAATTCTGAATAGTCGCTGATCCCATCTCTAACGAGTCATCCTAATTGGATATTACTAATCCAATATCTGATGAATTATTTCGTATGGTTCTAATGTGTCTTGTTCCAGAGCTCTGTAAACCAAAGCTCTGATACCAACTATGAAAACCCATAACTTCCCCGTAAAGGAAAGTGTCGGATAGTTCGAGAACAAACCACAACAGAACACATACAGAAGAACATTTCATTGTATATTACAACAATGCATCAGATTACAAGAATATACAGAGTATAAATTAATATTATACAGAAATATCAGAGATTTAAATTACATTTAAATACATAGCAGCGGAAAATAATACAATACACGACTAGAAGAGATATACGGATACAAAGCTTTCCGGATATCGTTCCAGTTGTAAATCAGGATCCTGTGAATATACACCTGCAAAACCAAAACTACTAGCTGCCCGTGTCAAAATAGGGGCACCCAGAGTTTAGGTTAAAACAATAAACTCCAGGTCAGTCATGGGACTGATGTGAGAACTAAAACAGTTAATCTTTATTTTTAAAGTTAGGCAAATCAAGGGACCACGCCGTATAACACGGAACGGGTTTCCTCCCAAGAGTACCAGTGCATAAAACAAATAGCGCAATGCTAAATAAAGAAAAATGAAGCTGTTATAAGACCCAGGTCCTATCACACAATGCAACGCAAGCCGGGGGATAGGGTTTTCCCTTATAACAGCCAAAGGATGCTTGATATGTTTGAAACAAATCATTTGATACTATAATAAGTGCATTGTGTATAAAACAACTTCAAATCATAAGTATCAATCATAGGCGGCATGGGTACCATATATCATGTCGCCATACTAGTTCTACAATTAAAACCGAAAATGTCACGTATTTGGAAATTGGATTTCCGTCTATGAACCGAGGCAAAAGATAGTCCTCAACCGATTCGTGACTCTCTAGCCCGAGCCACAGGGTCAGAGCGCATCGACCCTTGGAGCGACAGGGCCGGTCCACCGATGTGGATTAAACTTAAACCCTGAACATGCGTTCCCCCGCCCTATGGGGCGTAAATGAGCCAACGAATGACTCCATCGGACCCGGATCGTCCAATCAAACCGAGGCGCCTCGCAACAGCAACAACCACATAAGTCAAACTTGTCAGGGCGTGTAAAACCACTGACGCCACTTCTAACTAGAAAGAAACGCATGCCCTCCCTGAGGTCCGTCTCCCGTTTTTGGTTCATACCGGGTGTGAAACTCGCGAAGTAAACGTTACACAAAGCTACGCCACAAAGGCCGTGCTTTGATCATCACCACAAGACTTTGCTTTTCAACAGAAGCCTCGACCAATTGCCACTTAGGCATGCCACACAGGCAATTCACTCCATGCGTTTGATATCCATCAATATATAACCCCTGAGCTCGTACGTCTCAGAGAAGGGCGTTAAGCAAGAGAATAAATTCTCCGCCGCCAAACAGATATATATTTAATAGAGATCAATCAAACGGACTAAAATCCAATGTCAGACACACAGTCCATTTACAAGTCCGTTCTGGGGATGAACGAAACCGGAGGCACCTAGTACCCCGCAAATCCATCGATCTCCAAGTACGTCTGGACGATCACCAACTGTTTCCATCTTCTTGGGTGTACAGCCCAATCAAGATCATCAGTAATCACCCAAACGACGTGAATACTTCCGGTCTTGGACCATCGTCTTCATGTTCGACTTATCGTCGTATCAGTTATTCAGAATGGGATAAACCCGGTCTTTCCGAATAACTCGCGTATACTTTAAATAAGTGCTACACAAACACAACATACGCCTCATTCCAATTCATCAGTCACTAACCGTAAATTAATCAAGAGAATAATTCCCCAAATATTAACCCCGAAGGCCGAAACCAACATCAGATCAATATCCAGAAAACCATTCTGCTTAGCTAACCGACAGTTAGTTTCTGATTTCACATTCATAGGGAAAGGTTCCCATTAATTTTATCCAAGATAAATTTCTTGAATTTATTCTTTAATCTATTTTTGAATATCAATTCAAAACTAGTCGGGATTAGCGAACCTTACCGAAGTAATCATTTGTTTTAATTTCCCAATCCCAACCTATTCATCCCATGAAGTAAAACTGGTAGTACTTCATATCTAACACCACGGTGTTATCGGTAAATTCAATTACCATTTCACGTTCAAATCTAATTAAAGATTTAACTATCGCCTGGAGCAAAACTGGTGATACTCCATTCTCGATCATTTCAATCTAATTAAAGATTCATTAAAACTCTACTTAGTTTTAATCTGCGACTGGGTTAAAGAATCAGTGTCATTTAAAACACAGTTCACGATAAACCCAAAATCACATCACATTAATTATCGGGTTAAAGAACGAGTGTTATTTAAAACACTGTCCACGATAAACCCAAAAATCAATATCAATTCAATTCCAATTAAATATTATTTAATTGGTACACTTTATTAACTCTAAATAAAAAGATTTAATCTTTTCTCTACTGGGTTCAAGAACAGTGTTAGTGAAGACACCATTCGCAACAAACCCAAATCACATTTGATATTCAATATAAGGCTCTGAATAGAAAATATATCGGCTTATATTCAATATCAAATTCTACGATTAACAAACGTCGTATTGGAAATAACGATATATATATATATATCTTTCAAATTTCCATAACAACATCCGTATAATCACGAATTCCAACATCGAAATATTCCGAAGACAATTTCGATTCAAATCCACTCCAATGCAATCATTGGAAATTCTGGTTATTTTTAGAACCCTTTTCAAATTCAATTTATTTATTTAAAAATAAATAGAATTATATTTCTAGTTCAAAACTAGTTCATTTCGATAAAAATCTATTTTTATCTTTTCAAATATGGAGTTTTTCATCCCAAATCTTCACAAATCATTTCTTATGATTTTACACAAATTATTACTATTTTTAATAATTTTATCAAGGCCTGTACAGTCGATTTCCATCAATGGCCATCGAACTGCACTTACAGCGACCTTTTTCAAATTTGATTTGGACATAATTCCAAATACAACCATTAGATTTCAAATTTCTAATATTCATTAGAAAGCTCTTTTCGAAACGAACCCAACGGTTCCGGTTTTAGGAGAATCCGACGGTCGGATCTCCCGTAATGTCCGTTTGAAATAAATGGTCGAAATTCGCGAACTGCCGCGGCGCGGCGCGTTCTATTCAGGCCATTATATTATATATATAATATATATTTCGTCGGTTTGTAATTAAAACGAATTATATAAATAGTTTTAAAATCGTTTCAAAAGCAATTTCAACTTTCTTTTCAATTCAAATCAAAATTGAATTCTTCTTTATAAATTCGTTTTAAAATTCATTTCTATTCAATTCAAATTTCAATTCAATTTGAATTCATTTCAATTCGCTTTCAATTCAATTTGAATTCGTTTTCAATTCATTTCGAAATCGTTTTCAATTCAATTCATTTCGAAATCGTTTTCAACTCAATTCATTTCGAAATCGTTTTCAATTCAATTCATTTCAAAATCGTTTTTCAATTCAATTCATTTCAAAATCGGTTTTCAATTCAATTCATTTCGAAATCGGTTTCAATTCAATTTATTTCGAAATCGTTTTCAATTCAATTCATTTCGAAATCGTTTTCAATTCAATTTATTTTGAAATCGTTTTCAATTCAATTCATTTCGAAATCGTTTTCAATTCAATTCATTTCGAAATCGTTTTCAATTCAATTCATTTCGAAATCGTTTTCAATTCAATTCATTTCGAAATCGTTTTCAATTCAATTTATTTCGAAATCGTTTTCAATTCAATTCATTTCGAAATCGTTTTTCAATTCAATTCGTTTCGAAATCGGTTTCAATTCGTTTCGAAATCGTTTTCAATTCAATTCATTTCGAAATCGTTTTCAATTCAATTCATTTCAAAATCGTTTTCAATTCAATTCATTTCGAAATCGTTTTCAATTCAATTCATTTCGAAATCGTTTTCAATTCAATTCATTTCGAAATCGTTTTCAATATAATTCATTTCGAAATCGTTTTCAATTCAATTCATTTCGAAATCGTTTTCAATTCAATTCATTTCGAAATCGTTTTCAATTCAATTTATTTCGAAATCGTTTTCAATTCAATTCATTTCGAAATCGTTTTCAATTCAATTCATTTCGAAATCGTTTTCAATTCAATTCATTTTGAAATCGTTTTCAATTCAATTTATTTCGAAATCGTTTTCAATTCAATTCATTTCGAAATCGTTTTCAATTCAATTCATTTCGAAATCGTTTTCAATTCAATTTATTTCGAAATCTTTTTCAATTCAATTTATTTCGAAATCGTTTTCAATTCAATTCATTTCGAAATCGTTTTCAATTCAATTCATTTCGAAATCGTTTTCAATTCAATTTATTTCGAAATCGTTTCAATTCAATTCATTTCGAAATCGTTTTCAATTCAATTCATTTCGAAATCGTTTTCAATTCAATTCATTTCGAAATCGTTTTCAATTCAATTCATTTCAAAATGAATAAAATCGATATAAATCTCGTTTATGTCAAAATGGCGTCAATCTAATCAACACGGCTTCATAAATTTCTATTTTCAAATATTCTATTTCAAATATTTCTTTTTCAAAATAGTTGTTATTATCAAAATATTTCGTTCAACACATGACCAATCTCAATGGATGAGTACTATCAACACATGAACCTTTATTTTATATTGATAAAGATGTAAATTTTATTACTAAAATGTTTCGTTCAACACATGACCAATCTCAATGGATGAGTACTGTCAACACATGAACTTTTATTATATAATATTCTTTATTTTTCAAATTGGAATGAGGCCCAATCAATTACCATATAAAGTTAATTATATGGATTTTCATACAACACATGTATAATAGCATTGAAAAATAATCAACCATCAACCAAAGTGCACTACACTGTATAAGCATCAAATATAGGTATCTAATGCTTATAACAGCCTGTCAATCAATCGATCGACATATTTAATCAATCAGGATGAGTGAACTTCAAATTTCATCCCAACACCCGTGTGGGGTTTCAAACAATCAAAAACAGATTTTATTTGTGCAGTTGGGCGATGTGTAAAATTTATCGTCCCAATCAATGTCATTCAAATAGGTGTACATAAACAAACCGTCCGGTTTGTAAATGAATATTTTATTCACTTCATGTTAAAAATTATATTTTTAACGATAAAACATTTTATTTTGACATATGTATTTCTATTCAGTTCATTCTTTAAATAAAATGATATTTTTATTTTTCTAACATATTTGAGAAAATTTCGGCGGCATAACGGCACGATACTAGAAACGTGACAAGGCCTAGCCTTATCCCCGGTCTAGTGAAGGCCCACGCCATTCACACATCAATCAAATCAATTCCATTTCACCAAACAATTCCATTTAAACCAAATAATCTAACTAACTTTTTGCAATCAAACAAACAAGTCCATGGTCTGTGGACGATTGTGTCGGGTGCTACTGAGCACCGTCTGCATCCTAGTATATATATATATAACTAGAAAAAGAAATTGAAGAGTGAGAAATTCTCACTGATAGCTATCCTAGCTCCACGGCACTTCATTGATAGAAATCTTCATCGTCATCGCATCTTCGTTGCTGTAGCCACTACATATGTAAAAATCGAATTTTTACTTCGTTATTTAATATATAAAAATCGAGTTTTTATTTCGATGTTCAATATATAAAAATCATATTTTTATTTCGAAGTTCAATATATAAAAATCATATTTTTATTTCGAAGTTCAACATATAAAAATCATATTTTTATTTCGAAGTTCAACATATAAAAATCGTATTTTTATTTCGAAGTTCAATATATAAAAATCATATTTTTATTTCGAAGTTCAACATATAAAAATCATATTTTTATTTCGAAGTTCAAAATATAAAAATCATATTTTTATTTCGAAGTTCAATATATAAAAATCATATTTTTATTTCGAAGTTCAATATATAAAAATCATATTTTTATTTCGAAGTTCAACATATAAAAATCATATTTTTACTTCGATGTTCAATATATAAAAATCATATTTTTATTTCGAAGTTCAACATATAAAAATCACATTTTTACTTCGAAGTTCAACATATAAAAATCGAATTTTTCCTTTGCTATTTCTATGCTTATATATATATATTTTAATCGTTCAAAAACCAAATCATTTCATGTTTATAAAATCGATCCTTTATCTATATAAAAATCTGACCTTTTATAAATTAAAGATCTAAAAGAAAACAATACTTAGATAAATTTCCTATTTTAAAACATATATAAAAATTTCAGTTTTCTCTTTTAAAAACATATATAAAAATTTCAGTTTTCTATTTTAAAAACATATATAAAAATTTCAGTTTTCTCTTTTAAAAACATATATAAAAATTTCAGTTTTCTCTTTTAAAAACATATATAAAAATTTCAGTTTTCTATACATATACAGAAAATAGATAAACAAATAAATAAATAAATAAAGTACTCACTGTAGAAATCGAGGGGGGGGGATGGTTCGCAAGCGTCAGAGGTGGCGGGGAGGTGGTTCCGGCGGTTGGGCGCAGGGTGGAGGCGGGTAGCATTGGCGGTTAGGGCTTGTGGGGGATTGGCGATTTGGGGCTTCATCTGAGGAGAGCGGAACGAGAAGGGGAAGTTGTGGAGGAGAGGAGGGTGGAGTGGGGTCGCCTGGGGGTGTTGCGGCGTCGGTGAAGGTGGCGATGTACGGTGGAGCGGCGTCGATGATTTGAACGAGCGTGGTTTTCTTTTTTTCTTTTTTTTTCTGAATCGAAGTGAAAATGAGAAAGGGGGGGGGGCAGAAGTTATAGAAGGAGAAGGGGTTTTTTTTATTTATTATTTAATTTTCCACAAAAAAGCAACTTTCATTTTCGACTTCAAAACGAGGCCCACCGCCTGCCGTCCGTAGCGTTTTACCCCCATTCCGAACACAATGGGATATGTATCGCAAGCTGATTCGATCTTTACAATCAGTTTCCATTGAATTTACATTTAAATCTATATATTGAATTTTAAGCGTACATTTCAATTTACCGGGGTCACATACTAACTAGAAAAATTCCAGAAAAATATTTTCTAGCTTCGTATTGACGATACGGTCCTAACAAAACTAGTTTCGTCAAATTCTGAGGCTGTTGGAAAAATGGCCAATTTCCAGTCGATTTAAAATCAACTGAAACTGGTCAAACGCGTTTTCCTTTGCCACGCTCACCTATTGATTCAGAAAATTATGAAAATTGGAATCTAGCAATAACTTTACATCACGGACCCAACAAAAGTGGTTTCGTCGAAATCCGAGGTCGTTTGCAAAATTCCCATTTTTAAGGGCCTGAATTCCATAGCGACTATTCAGAATTTTCAACTGGACATATCTTTTGATTCCCGCTATGAAATCTTGATTTTTCGGATTCGATAGAAAGATATTATCAATTAGATCCTATCATTTTTGGTTTCACTAAAATCCGGATAGTTTTGCACCTGGTACATTCAATTGAAGTTTGAAATCGAATTATCGAACTACCGCGCCATTTTCAATTCTATTTATAATTATATATAAATATTTATATTCTAACGACGACGCGTATATTATATACGTTCGAATTATATTCAAAATAAATTTCTCGTCGTTATTATTTAAAATAATTCATTTTAAATAATCAAAATTCGCTAAAATAAAAATTTTAAACTGGCCCAGATTTTCGGGTTGTTACAATCTCCCCCACTTAAAACTTTTCGTCCCCGAAAAGGAACAAAGTCGAAAGTGGTTTGATCATTCAACTCTACGTTCGATCTGGCTTCCATTCTCCAACTTTTTAGTTTCTGAGAATTTTCAAAAATTTCAAAAATTTGGCTAACACCCTAAATTTTCGAAAAATTTCGCCATAACCTCCCCTGCAATGGGAGCATCGGGGAATTACAAATAGCTTCCCCGGTCCTTCAGATCTCAAAAAGAAAAAGAAAAAGCCAAGCGGCTAGCCAATAGGCTCATAAAATCATCATCACCCAAACAAAACAGTAAATTATGCGGTAAACATGTACCTATTTGTCGGCCAAACAAATTTTATTCTCTGGCTCTAGCCTCCTTGCTATGACCTGTTCAATGATATATATGTATATGCAAGCAAATGCGACCAATTTTCAATATAATTCAATATTTGTTTCAATTAGGCTAAATGGTTCAAAATTTATCAAACAACTAAACAAGCAACACAAACATCAATCAATTAATGAATTAGAGTTTCAAATTCATAATTTTGATACATATACAAAAATCATGTTTTTGATGCCAAATCACAACAATGTATTCTAGCTATATTAGTTTTGGTTCTCACACCAGTCTAATGGAAATATATAGAAAATCACACCTTCGAAACTCGAACATAAATGTTGATGATGCGATCGCTATCATCAATAATATCTCCGGGCGACTAGAGTGTGATGCTATATCTATCCAATATATTAAAACTTTGAATATACGTTTGCAAGGCGTATATGCAAATTCTTTATGTACTGAATTGTCCAAAATCAATATAAACAAATAATCAAATACGAATAGTTGATTTAAATTTGCAAAACAAAATTTGTTTTCATTAGAAAAATATACTCTTCACACTCGTTCTAGGATGCTACTGATCCCATCTCTAATGAGTCATCCTAATTGGATATTACTAATCCAATATCTGATGAATTCTTTCGTATGGTTCTAATATGTCTTGTTCCAGAGCTCTGTAAACCAAAGCTCTGATACCAACTATGAAAACCCGTAACTTCCCCGTAAAGGAAAGTGTCGGATAGTTCGAGAACAAACCACAACAGAACACATACAGAAGAACATTTCATTGTATATTACAACAATGCATCAGATTACAAGAATATACAGAGTATAAATTAATATTATACAGAAATATCAGAGATTTAAATTACATTTAAATACATAGCAGCGGAAAATAATACATTACACGACTAGAAGAGATATACGGATACAAAGCTTTCCGGATATCGTTCCAGCTGTAAATCAGGATCCTGTGAATATACACCTGCAAAACCAAAACTACTAGCTGCCCGTGTCAAAATAGGGGCACCCAGAGTTTAGGTTAAAACAATAAACTCCAGGTCAGTCATGGGACTGGTGTGTGAACTAAAACAGTTAATCTTTATTTTTAAAGTTAGGCAAATCAAGGGACCACGCCGTATAACACGGAACGGGTTTCCTCCCAAGAGTACCAGTGCATAAAACAAACAGCGCAATGCTAAATAAAGAAAAATGAAGCTGTTATAAGACCCAGGTCCTATCACACAATGCAACGCAAGCCGGGGGATAGGATTTTCCCTTATAACAGCCAAAGGATGCTTGATACGTTTGAAACAAATCATTTGATACTATAATAAGTGCATAGTGTATAAAACAACTTCAAATCATAAGTATCAATCATAGGCGGCATGGGTACCATATATCATGTCGCGATACTAGTTCTACAATTAAAACCGCAAATGTCACGTATTTGGAAATTGGATTTCCGTCTATGAACCGAGGCAAAAGATAGTCCTCAACCGATTCGTGACTCTCTAGCCCGAGCCACAGGGTCAGAGCGCATCGACCCTTGGAGCGACAGGGCCGGTCCACCGATGTGGATTAAACTTAAACCCTGAACATGCGTTCCCCCGCCCTATGGGGCGTAAATGAGCCAACGAATGACTCCATCGGACCCGGATCGTCCGATCAAACCGAGGCGCCTCGCAACAGCAACAACCACATAAGTCAAACTCGTCAGGGCGTGTAAAACCACTGACGCCACTTCTAACTAGAAAGAAACGCATGCCCTCCCTGAGGTCCGTCTCCCGTTTTTGGTTCATACCGGGTGTGAAACTCGCGAAGTAAACGTTACACAAAGCTACGCCACAAAGGCCGTGCTTTGATCATCAACACAAGACTTTGCTTTTCAACAGAAGCCTCGATCAATTGCCACTTAGGCATGCCACACAGGCAATTCACTCCATGCGTTTGATATCCATCAATATATAACCCCTGAGCTCGTACGTCTCAGAGAAGGGCGTTAAGCAAGAGAATAAATTCTCCGCCGCCAAACAGATATATATTTAATAGAGATCAATCACACGGACTAAAATCCAATGTCAGACACACAGTCCATTTACAAGTCAGTTCTGGGGCTGAACGAAACCGGAGGCACCTAGTACCCCGCAAATCCATCGATCTCCAAGTACGTCTGGACGATCACCAACTGTTTCCATCTTCTTGGGTGTACAGCCCAATCAAGATCATCAGTAATCACCCAAACGACGTGAAGACTTCCGGTCTTCGACCATCGTCTTCATCTTCGACTTATCGTCGTATCAGTTATTCAGAATGGGATAAACCCGGTCTTTCCGAATAACTCACGTATACTTTAAATAAGTGCTACACAAACACAACATACGCCTCATTCCAATTCATCAGTCACTAACCGTAAATTAATCAAGAGAATACCCAAATATTAACCCCGAAGGCCGAAACCAACATCAGATCAATATCCAGAAAACCATTCTGCTTAGCTAACCGACAGTTAGTTTCTGATTTCACATTCATAGGGAAAGGTTCCCATTAATTTTATCCAAGATAAATTTCTTGAATTTATTCTTTAATCTATTTTTGAATATCAATTCAAAACTAGTCGGGATTAGCGAACCTTACCGAAGTAATCATTTGTTTTAATTTCCCAATCCCAACCTATTCATCCCATGAAGTAAAACTGGTAGTACTTCATATCTAACACCACGGTGTTATCGGTAAATTCAATTACCATTTCACGTTCAAATCTAATTAAAGATTTAACTATCGCCTGGAGCAAAACTGGTGATACTCCATTCTCGATCATTTCAATCTAATTAAAGATTCATTAAAACTCTACTTAGTTTTAATCTGCGACTGGGTTAAAGAATCAGTGTCATTTAAAACACGGTTCACGATAAACCCAAAATCACATCACATTAATTATCGGGTTAAAGAACGAGTGTTATTTAAAACACTGTCCACGATAAACCCAAAAATCAATATCAATTCAATTCCAATTAAATATTATTTAATTGGTACACTTTATTAAATCTAAATAAAAAGATTTAATCTTTTCTCTACTGGGTTCAAGAACAGTGTTAGTGAAGACACCATTCGCAACAAACCCAAATCACATTTGATATTCAATATAAGGCTCTGAATAGAAAATATATCGGCTTATATTCAATATCAAATTCTACGATTAACAAATGTCGTATTGGAAATAATGATATATATATATCTTTCAAATTTCCATAACAACATCCGTATAATCATGAATTCCAACATCGAAATATTCCGAAGACAATTTCGATTCAAATCCACTCCAATGCAATCATTGGAAATTCTGGTTATTTTTAGAACCCTTTTCAAATTCAATTTATTTATTTAAAAATAAATAGAATTATATTTCTAGTTCAAAACTAGTTCATTTCGATAAAAATCTATTTTTATCTTTTCAAATATGGAGTTTTTCATCCCAAATCTTCACAAATCATTTCTTATGATTTTACACAAATTATTACTATTTTTAATAATTTTATCAAGGCCTGTACAGTCGATTTCCATCAATGGCCATCGAACTGCACTTACAGCGACCTTTTTCAAATTTGATTTGGACATAATTCCAAATACAACCATTAGATTTCAAATTTCTAATATTCATTAGAAAGCTCTTTTCGAAACGAACCCAACGGTTCCGGTTTTAGGAGAATCCGACGGTCGGATCTCCCGTAATGTCCGTTTGAAATAAATGGTCGAAATTCGCGAACTGCCGCGGCGCGGCGCGTTCTATTCAGGCCATTATATTATATATATAATATATATAATATATATTTCGTCGGTTTGTAATTAAAACGAATTATATAAATAGTTTTAAAATCGTTTCAAAAGCAATTTCAACTTTCTTTTCAATTCAAATCAAAATTGAATTCTTCTTTATAAATTCGTTTTAAAATTCATTTCTATTCAATTCAAATTTCAATTCAATTTGAATTCATTTCAATTCGCTTTCAATTCAATTTGAATTCGTTTTCAATTCATTTCGAAATCGTTTTCAATTCAATTCATTTCGAAATCGTTTCCAATTCAATTCATTTCGAAATCGTTTTCAATTCAATTCATTTCAAAATCGTTTTCAATTCAATTCATTTCAAAATCGTTTTTCAATTCAATTCATTTCAAAATCGGTTTCAATTCAATTCATTTCGAAATCAGTTTCAATTCAATTTATTTCGAAATCGTTTTCAATTCAATTCATTTCAAAATCGTTTTCAATTCAATTTATTTCGAAATCGTTTTCAATTCAATTCATTTCGAAATCGTTTTCAATTCAATTCATTTCGAAATCGTTTTCAATTCAATTCATTTCGAAATTGTTTTCAATTCAATTCATTTCGAAATCTTTTTCAATTCAATTCATTTCGAAATCGTTTTTCAATTCAATTCATTTCAAAATCGGTTTCAATTCAATTCATTTTGAAATCGGTTTCAATTCAATTCATTTCGAAATCGTTTTCAATTCAATTCATTTCGAAATCGTTTTCAATTCAATTCATTTCGAAATCGTTTTCAATTCAATTCATTTCGAAATCGTTTTCAATTCAATTCATTTCGAAATCGTTTTCAGTTCAATTCATTTCGAAATCGTTTTCAGTTCAATTCATTTCGAAATCGTTTTCAGTTCAATTCATTTCGAAATCGTTTTCAGTTCAATTCATTTCGAAATCGTTTTCAATTCAATTCATTTCGAAATCGTTTTCAATTCAATTCATTTCGAAATCGTTTTCAATTCAATTCATTTCGAAATCGTTTTCAATTCAATTCATTTCGAAATCGTTTTCAATTCAATTCATTTCGAAATCGTTTTCAATTCAATTCATTTCGAAATCGTTTTCAATTCAATTCATTTCGAAATCGTTTTCAATTCAATTCATTTCGAAATCGTTTTCAATTCAATTCATTTTGAAATCGTTTTCAATTCAATTCATTTCGTAATCGTTTTCAATTCAATTTATTTCGAAATCGTTTCAATTCAATTCATTTCGAAATCGTTTTCAATTCAATTCATTTCGAAATCGTTTTCAATTCAATTCATTTCAAAATGAGTAAAATCGATATAAATCTCGTTTACGTCAAAATGGCGTCAATCTAATCAACACGGCTTCATAAATTTCTATTTTCAAATATTCTATTTCAAATATTTCTTTTTCAAAATAGTTGTTATTATCAAAATATTTCGTTCAACACATGACCAATCTCAATGGATGAGTACTGTCAACACATGAACCTTTATTTTATATTGATAAAGATGTAAATTTTATTACTAAAATGTTTCGTTCAACACATGACCAATCTCAATGGATGAGTACTGTCAACACATGAACTTTTATTTTATAATATTCTTTATTTTTCAAATTGGAATGAGGCCCAATCAATTACCATATAAAGTTAATTATATGGATTTTCATACAACACATGTATAATAGCATTGAAAAATAATTAACCATCAACCAAAGTGCACTACACTGTATAAGCATCAAATATAGGTATCTAACGCTTATAACAGCCTGTCAATCAATCGATCGACATATTTAATCAATCAGGATGAGTGAACTTCAAATTTCATCCCAACACCCGTGTGGGGTTTCAAACAATCAAACACAGATTTTATTTGTGCAGTTGGGCGATGTGTAAAATTTATCGTCCCAATCAATGTCATTCAAATAGGTGTACATAAACAAACCGTCCGGTTTGTAAATGAATATTTTATTCACTTCACGTTAAAAATTATATTTTTAACGATAAAACATTTTATTTTGACATATGAATTTCTATTCAGTTCATTCTTTAAATAAAATGATATTTTTATTTTTCTAACATATTTTAGAAAATTTCGGCGGCATAACGGCACGATACTAGAAACGGGACAAGGCCTAGCCTTATCCCCGGTCTAGTGAAGGCCCACGCCATTCACACATCAATCAAATCAATTCCATTTCACCAAACAATTCCATTTAAACCAAATAATCTAACTAACTTTTTGCAATCAAACAAACAAGTCCATGGTCTGTGGACGATTGTGTCGGGTGCTACTAAGCACCGTCTGCATCCTAGTATATATATATAACTAGAAAAAGAAATTGAAGAGTGAGAAATTCTCACTGATAGCTATCCTAGCTCCACGGCACTTCATTGATAGAAATCTTCATCGTCATCGCATCTTCGTTGCTGTAGCCACTACATATGTAAAAATCGAATTTTTACTTCGTTATTTAATATATAAAAATCGAGTTTTTATTTCGATGTTCAATATATAAAAATCATATTTTTATTTCGAAGTTCAATATATAAAAATCATATTTTTATTTCGAAGTTCAACATATAAAAATCATATTTTTATTTCGAAGTTCAATATATAAAAATCATATTTTTATTTCGAAGTTCAATATATAAAAATCATATTTTTATTTCGAAGTTCAACATATAAAAATCATATTTTTATTTCGAAGTTCAACATATAAAAATCATATTTTTATTTCGAAGTTCAATATATAAAAATCATATTTTTATTTCGAAGTTCAATATATAAAAATCATATTTTTATTTCGAAGTTCAACATATAAAAATCATATTTTTACTTCGATGTTCAATATATAAAAATCATATTTTTATTTCGAAGTTCAACATATAAAAATCACATTTTTACTTCGAAGTTCAACATATAAAAATCGAATTTTTCCTTTGCTATTTCTATGCTTATATATATATATATATTTTAATCGTTCAAAAACCAAATCATTTCATGTTTATAAAATCGATCCTTTATCTATATAAAAATCTGACCTTTTATAAATTAAAGATCTAAAAGAAAACAATACTTAGATAAATTTCCTATTTTAAAACATATATAAAAATTTCAGTTTTCTCTTTTAAAAACATATATAAAAATTTCAGTTTTCTATTTTAAAAACATATATAAAAATTTCAGTTTTCTCTTTTAAAAACATATATAAAAATTTCATTTTTCTATACATATACAGAAAATAGATAAACAAACAAATAAATAAATAAAATACTCACTGTAGAAATCGAGGGGGGGGGATGGTTCGCAAGCGTCAGAGGTGGCGGGGAGGTGGTTCCGGCGGTTGGGCGCAGGGTGGAGGCGGGTAGCATTGGCGGTTAGGGCTTGTGGGGGATTGGCGATTTGGGGCTTCATCTGAGGAGAGCGTAACGAGAAGGGGAAGTCGTGGAGGAGAGGAGGGTGGAGCGGGGTCGCCTGGGTGTGTTGCGGCGTCGGTGAAGGTGGCGATGTACGGTGGAGCGGCGTCGATGATTTGAACGAGCGTGGTTTTTTTTTTCTGAATTGAAGTGAAAATGAGAAAGGGGGGGCCAGAAGTTATAGAAGGAGAAGGTTTTTTTTTTATTTTATTATTTAATTTTCCACAAAAAGTTACTTTCATTTTCGACTTCAAAACGAGGCCCACCGCCTGCCGTCCCTAGCGTTTTACCCCCATTCCGAACACAATGGGATATGTATCGCAAGCTGATTCGATCGTTACAATCAGTTTCCATTGAATTTACATTTAAATCTATATATTGAATTTTAAACGTACATTTCAAATTACCGGGGTCACATACTAACTAGAAAAATTCCAGAAAAATATTTTCTAGCTTCGTATTGACGATACGGTCCTAACAAAACTAGTTTCGTCAAATTCTGAGGCTGTTGGAAAAATGGCCAATTTCCAGTCGATTTAAAATCAACTGAAACTGGTCAAACGCGTTTTCCTTTGCCACGCTCACCTATTGATTCAGAAAATTATGAAAATTGGAATCTAGCAATAACTTTACATCACGGACCCAACAAAAGTGGTTTCGTCGAAATCCGAGGTCGTTTGCAAAATTCCCATTTTTAAGGGCCTGAATTCCATAGCGACTATTCAGAATTTTCAACTGGACATATCTTTTGATTCCCGCTATGAAATCTTGATTTTTCGGATTCGATAGAAAGATATTATCAATTAGATCCTATCATTTTTGGTTTCACAAAAATCTGGATTGTTTTGCACCCGGTACATTCAATTGAAGTTTGAAATCGAATTATCGAACTACCGCACCATTTTCAATTCTATTTATAATTATATATAAATATTTATATTCTAACGACGACGCGTATATTATATACGTTCGAATTATATTCAAAATAAATTTCTCGTCGTTATTATTTAAAATAATTCATTTTAAATAATCAAAATTCGCTAAAATTGCCAAAATAAAAATTTTAAACTGGCCCAGATTTTCGGGTTGTTACACCCAGCTTCGGCAAAAACCTGCCTACTGTTGCATTTCTAAGGTTTCTACTAGGTGATAGAACAGATCCTGCATACAAGACCACGTACACTCGCAAACCCTGCTCCTATTCTAACCCTACGCTCAAATCCCTAGACAGTCAACACTCTGACTGATTCACTCTAGTTATACAGACGCTAGAAAACTGTTCAGATGATTGTTTGAATTTACAACTCGAATTAAAAACAAAAATAAAAACAAATTAAAAAGAAATTGAAACAAAGGGAGTTAAATAAAGAGGGTTGTCCCCTTTTAATCTTGGTCGGCCATATCCATTTAGGTTCCACCCTTGTTATTTTCTTTGCCCCGATCCCTTTTCTTTTGGAATTAGAAATGGCGGCTAGGGTTTCTGATTTAAATCCCAAATCGATTGCGATGTTGATCTAAAAAGATTCCTCTTTGTTGCTCAAATCTGTGTGGCTCTCCGACGCGTCGAGTTGGGATACTGATGATCGAAAACGATAAAAAGAATTTGGTGAGTTCCTCTGAAATTTCTTTATCAATTTTTTCTTTGGATTACTTGAATTGATTTTTGGTTTTTTTTTCGATCTCTTTGCTAGTGATGTAAATTGGTGTAAATATAGGATTAAAAATCCCTTAAACTTATCTGATTTCACACGTATGACTGGTCTGATTTGTGTGATGTTTCTGCGATTTCCTCTTTTGTTGCGTGAGTTCCTGAAATGATTTTTGGCATGATTTTATTCTTTGATGAATCTCCAGAATTAAAAACTCCTTTGAATAAGTTTGTTGCCTTAAATGGATATGAAATCTGGAAAGAACGAATTGATTTCATTCCTTAAACACACTCTGTGATTTCACTAAAACTTATCTGTTAATTTCTGAAATTTAGACTTGCCCAAAAAATTGTCGTCTAAAACTAGAAACATATTGAGACTGAGAAATTTGTCCAGGATTAATTTCTTGAACAATTCTGGAATCAATTGCATGCCTGAATTTCTTGTCCCAAAAAATAAACACTGATTTATGCACATCTGAATTCCAATTTATCCGTAAATCACATTTGACAAACTTGAGTTTCTGGAAAAGGGAAAAAAAAATCATTTTCCCGTTTTAACACAATCTGATTTCTGGAAATATATAATTCGAAATCTGGTCTTCCATGTCATTTGGGATTCAACCTATAATCACTAGCCAAATTTGAAAGAATTTCTGAAAATTTCTTGCTGAAATTTGCCATGATTAAAAAAAACTTTCCAGGAAATGTTGCTTGTATATGCAATGCACACCATCGATCTAGCAGACATGTAGATTCCATTTCTATTTATATAAAGTGAGTTGATCGTGCCATGTTTCACTGCTTGGTCTTGACCACTTCAATACTATCCAGTTTTGTGTTTGCACCATGTATGTTGAACTGCTGTAACATTTTTACTGATTTGTTTTGCATGATCATTCTTGTGTGTCTACAAGTTATCTTGACTCGAGTGTGTGTCCACTGGCTTGTGAATGTGTATATATATATATATATATACTTCACTTGAAACTTCATTTCTTAGCTTAAATATTGCTCGGCCATATTTATTGAGCTGTTGTGTTCACATGCTCACCATAGTTGTGCAGTTGTCTTGAAACATCATGTTGTGGTCATTAGTACTGCTGTTTAATTTGAGTTGCCATGTCTTTACAGTTTTGTTGCTCCATACTTGCACCACTATGTTTGCTCTTGCATCATTGAACCATGTCATTCTTGGCATTGTACATGATTGTTATTTGAGCTTATCACCTGCCAGGTTACAAACCATGCTGACTTGTATTCTTGACAATGCTGCACAATATTGTGTAATGTTGCTTGACCATTTTGTAGCCGAACCATGATTATCTGGACTGAAAGTATAGTTGCATTTCTTTGTGTGATCTTCATGTGAGTGTACATTGCTGTGCCCACCTGTTTTCTTATTCATGCTATGTACATGTTTGCACTTGTATTACTCTCGACCATGTTAATGCTGCACCACTTGTCCATCCATTGAGCTGCTGAGATCATTGAATATATATTTCGTATGCAGACCTGACATGTAAAAGCTCGACCACTTTGAGCTGAATTCTACTGAGTTTCCTTGTGCAAACTTGTTTACAATGTTGTGCTCGACCATTTCACTTTTAATATTTGGCTCCATGCTTGCTGTATTGTTTGGGCTGTTTGTACTTGACATTTGCACTGTGTCGAGCTTGGTCCACGTGGCTGCTCTACAGCTGCACACACTGATCGGCGAGGCGGTGAACATGTGTATATATATGCACGTGTGTACATGCAGCCATCAGACGAGTTTTCATGTCCCTGTACTATACATATACAAACTGACAAGACACAGATGAATCAGATCAAGTCATGAAAAAATGATGAGAAACACACCAGAAAACTGAGGCAAATAAAATTTCAAAAATAAAATTTATATTTCCATATATTCAGTATTATTTCTATTGCAGTATACTTTGGGTTTCTGTTTCATGTGACAGGTAAGAAGATGAGACTGGACTGAAGTGACTGGACTGAAAACTGAGAAGACAGAAGACAAGAAGACAGAAGGCAGAAGGGACGGTGTTGGTGAAAGTATAAAAGTCTGGATGAATGTGTCGATAAAAATTCTGTATATTGAAATGTAAACTGAGTGAATGTATGAGTGTTGCAGTGATATAGTGAGGAGCTAATGTATATGAAAAGGTGATTGTACTGATTATTTGTAATAAACAAAATCTGTTTGAAATAAAATATCATTTCATTGTTGTCAAACAAACTTGTCTATTCTATTCTGTTTATTTATAAGTACAAATATGTGAAGTAATTAAATAGTGGAGTTAAAAATAGATGTACTGTTTGAATGTTAGAAATATAATATTTATACTTTAAATAAAACACAGTAAATATTTGAATTTCTGTATAGATGTATTTTATTTAAATATAAATATTACATTCCTGTCTGTGATGTAAATATTGAACAGTACAGTAAAAAACACATTTATAAAATATATTTGGTTGTTATCATCAAACAAAAATCATATAATTGTGTATACAACACCGTTATATACAACAAAACACACGAGCAGGAGCGAACGTTTATCTGATTTCGAAAAAGGCTCTAGCGGTCTGGGTTATGAAGCACGAAGCTTGGGGGAACGTGTGGGTAGACTTGGTATCCCTCTGTGAGGTTGCAAATGATCCATCTGGGCTCGTAGAGGTAAAGGTCTGCGGTAGGAGAACCAAGAGTATGCCTTGGTCGCAATATAAGGCAACCTAAAGAGTAGGATGGACCAGCGTGAGGCGGCGATATCTTGTTTAGCCCTGTGATAGCACTCGTCATCTACCTACCATCTTCTGTCAATCGTAGTACGTATACGGAAAGGCAGAGAAGTCCCAACAGACCATATACTTGCTATCTAGTTATGGGTGAGGCTGGCCAATAGGAAAGTGGGGGCATAGGTGGCAGGAGTACAGTTCTCGGGCTTGATTTTCTTAGATTGCCTTTCATTAGTTGAGGGAGGGATCACGTGGGACCATAACCACTGGTAGAAAAACAGATCTTAGTATCTGCATCGGCTGATAACTTAAAGCTCCCGACCAAGTTCCGTATTTCTTGATTTAGCCCTGTCATGGGACTCGGGCTGCACATATAGTGTACATGTGCACCTAGGCATCGTAAACGATTCGTGATACATACGTTGGAAAAGGGCGTTGTTCGGCAGGTAGCATAATCCCTAGTAGTCCTAGGTGGCATAAACCCTAATCGAATCTAGAAAACGTTCAATAGGTAGCATAATCCCTAGTGGTCCTGGGTGGCATAGCCCCTAGTTGAACACTCGATAGTTCATGATAAGGAAACCTAGCCAGATCAAGGGTGGCAGTCCAAACGATTTCAAGAATGGTGGCACTACATTGAAGTAGTATAGAATTACGTGATAAAGCTCGTACGATATACGGCAAGGGACTTTACGTATACATGGAAAGGATTATACGAGTTAGGGAAAAATTGCATATACGATGTATTAGGTTAAGTCTACTAGTAAGTGGACGAGAATGACATGGGTTTGGCCTTGGCTGCTAATATTGTGAATAACCTAATAAACAAGAAATTGTAACTGAACAGTGTATGTAGGGTTACACAAGAGTTTATTATAGTCCAGTCACAAAGAACTTATGTTCTGACCCCCTCCTCACAACATGCGCAGGTTAGGTTCATGACAGAGATAGTATTGCTTGATTACTAGCTTGGTAGTATTGTTATTAAGGTAATGCTATTTTGAATAAATTATATTTTATTCCTTCCGCTGTGTGCTGCTTTTCGAACTCTGACATGTTTCTTTCTCTCTTTCTTTTCTGCAGGATACCAGAGCACCCAACTCGGTGTCCGATGGATTGGATTTTGAAAAATTCGGTCTGTCGAAACCCGGGTTGTTACAATAAATCATCAACCATCATCCAGAGTGCATTCTACACTGTATAAGCATCAAATATAAATATTCAACGCTTACAACAGTCTGTCAATCAATCGATCGACAGACAACTAATTATTGGGATTAGTTTATGTCCAATCTCATCCGAACACCCGTATGGGGTTTCAAATAATCAAACACAGATTTAATTTGTGCAGTTAGGCAATGTGTAAAATTTATCGTCCCAATCAATATCAGTCAAATCGGTGTACATAAACAAATCGTCCGATTTGTAAACAAATATATATTTTATTTCAACACATGAATATATATTTTATTTCAACACATGAATATATATTTTCTTTCAACACATGAATATATATTTTATTTCAACACATGAATATATATTTTCTTTCAACACATGAATATATATTTTCTTTCAACACATGAATATATATTTTCTTTCAAAACATACATATATATATATATATATATTTTCTTTCAACACATGAATATATATTTTCTTTCAACACACATATATATATATTTTCTTTCAACACATGAATATATATTTCACACATCACATTCAACAGTCAAATTTCATAACACACCAATCAAACAAACAAGTCATGCATGGTCTGTGGATGACGGGTGTCGGGTGCTGCTAAGTACAGTCTGCATCCTAGTATATATTTCAACTAGAAAAATAAAATAAAAGTGAGGAGTTCTCACCGATAAGCTAAACCAAACGCCACGACTCTTCATATGTAGAAAATCTTCGTTGCTCGCCTTTTGTCACTTTCATCATCCGTGTTCGTTACATATATAAAAATCACATTTTTATATTATAACTCCTTGGATAAAAATTATGTTTTTATATCGCTCTATACATTGTAAAGATTTTATTTTTACTTTGCTAATATATATATATATATATATATATATAAATCATAACTTTATACTAGCATAAAAATCATATTTTTATTATCTCTATAATATAAAAATCATATTTTTATTCTTTTTATAGTATAAAAATCATATTTTTATTTCACTACTATAAAAATCACATTTTTATAATCTCTACTATATAAAAAACATATTTTTATTCTTTATATAATACAAAAATCATATTTTTAATCTTCACATATAATAAAAATCTGATTTTTATACTTCATTCTTATATATAAAAATCCATTCTTTTTGCTTTGTTCATATAATAAAAATTGTATTTTTATCACCGCTTCACATACACAAAAGATTATATTTTTACAATGGTTCCTTTTCCATAAAGATTATCAAAACTTTTTAATTATAAAAATCAGAACTTTTATAAAGAAAATGCATAATCTTTTAAAGAAAAGAAGTCAAAATAAAAAAAGGGATAAAACTTATAGTTGAAATGTGAAGAGAGGGTGCTGATTTCGGGTTGTAGAGGAAGGAGGAGGGAGGAGCTGCTGGAGGGGACGCCGGGGTTCATCAGAAGGCGTCGGAGGTGGTGCGGTTTCTGCTGGGAGGGTGGCACTGAACGATTTGGGGGTTTAGGGTTCCAGGGTTCATGTTTTCGAAGGAGAGAGGGATCAGAGGATTGGGGGGGAAGGCTCGCCGGTGATAGAGGAGAGGGGGGGTACGGCGGTGGAGCGCACGCTGGCGAGGGGGGAGGTGGGTTGAGCAACCAACAGTTTTTTTTTTCCTAAAATCTGAAAGGGAGAGAAAGGATTGAGGGGGGCTTTATATAATTATATATATTTTACTATTAAATTAGTTCTAAAAAGAAACTTCTAAATTAGATCTCCAATCGAGACCCACCGCCTATCGTTCATAGCTATGCCCCTATTCCGAACACAATGGGATATGTATCGTAAGCTGATTCGATCGGTTTCCATCCCAAATCAAAATATAAATTTATATATTGAATTTGAACGCACATTTGAATTTACCGGGGCCACATATGGACTCTAAAAATTACCAAAAATTATTTTCTAACTTCGTACTGATGATACGGTCCTAGCAAAACTAATTTCGTCAAATTCCGAGATCGTTTGAAAAATGGCCATTTTCTGGTCATTCGAAATTGACTGAAACTGTCAAAACATGTTTTATTTCGCCATGCTCACATATTGATTCGAAAAATTACGAGTTTTGGAATCTATTAAAAATTTGATATCCCGGATCCAACAAAAGTGGTTTCGTCGAAAACAGAGGTCGTTTGCAAAATTCCAATTTTCAAGGGCCAAAATTCCATAGCGACTATTCTGAATTTTCAGCTGTGCATAACTTTTTATCCCCGCTATGAAATTTCAATTTTTTGGATTCGTTGGAAAGTTATTCTCAAATTGATTCGAATATTTTTGGTTTCTCAAAAATCCGGTTTATTTTGAATCTTGTACATTCATTTGAAATTTGAAATCGAATTTTCAAACTACCGCGCCATTTTCAATTCCTTTTATAATTTAAAATAAATATCTATATCCTAACGACAATTTAAATAAATATATAGGTTCGAATTCTATTCAAAATAAATTTTTCGTCGTTATTATTTCAAATAAATCATTTTAAATATTCAAAATTCGCTAAATAAAATTTTTAAATTGGCTCAGAATTTCCGAGTTGCTACATTTTACTAGCTCTATTGAGCATATCTACTCATCGTATATGCGATTTACTCAATCGGTATCGATCTGTCTATCCATTAGGCACCTGTACTTAACTCAATCCACATATAAGTGATAAATATAGGAAACTCTAAGATAATATTTCCCTAATTAATTGGTATAACTATGCCAATCCCAAAAACAAACGGATTGCATCAATTCTTTATCAAATACAGGGTTAACCCATAAATTTCAATCCATATGTAGTTCAACTCTAGTTCAATTATACCGTAATTTATTCTTTAGTTTGTAGTTCATTTAACTCCACTAATTTGCCGATTATTTCATTCAAACAACTATCATCCAATAACAAGAATTTCACAATTTACAACCAATACACAACCATATTAACCAAATCAATTGAATTTACATTCAATATTAATGTTTTACATTGGTTTCACTTATTTGAACAACAATCGATTAATATCTAATTTATTTCTATTTGAGTCTTATTTATTCAAATTCCAAATTTATTTCAATTTCATTATTATCCTTAATTAAATTACCCTTAGCCAAATTAAATTCCAATTCAAATTTTCAATCAAATTTGAATTCCATTCAGACCAGTCAACACACTATTATCTGAATGATTTGATAAAATTACTCCTTTTCTATATAAAATATAATTTGGGTAAAATTATTCCATTTACCCTCTTTCCAAAACAATATTGTATCCATTGCCAGTTCAACGCTTCTCAACACTTGAACCGATCAAAAGACACAATACAAAACATTGTATATAAAATTTACAAATACGCTCTCATATATACACACAGAGTCTCGATCTAGGGTGTTACTAACCCTGTCTCTATCGAGTTACACCATATAGCTAAGGTTATTACTAAACCATTAGCTCTGATACCACTGTAATGACCCAGGGATTTCCGGCCCTGAAAATCGACATGAACACCTTTACTGTAACTCGTGTCGATCTCCCAAACACCGAAAACACTGGATAGTTATTAGAAGGAATTTAGAGGATCAGATAAGAAAGAAATAAATATTAGAATAGAAGAAGAAGAACAAGAACAAGAAACATCACAACATAGAATCAGAGTCTCACATCGTAGCGGAACAAAATATAATACAAAAATAAATCTTTACTGAGAGCTTTGAAATACTTACATTATCAGAGCACATCAACATTCCTGGACAGTTATAATAACTTGTCCTCATACACAATACACAGTGGAATATACACTATATAATCTCATACGTCTGAACACCTCCAGCTCGTCTCTGGACTTCACAGCATTCGATAACTGGAGCCTGTACATCCCGGGCTAACCCGAGCATTTACAAAACACTGGGTAAGTCTGGTGAACCAGAGTGAGAAAAACTCGCACAGTATTAAGGGTATCACACAACCTGATTTTAAAGTCAAAATCCTTCAAAGGAAAGGATAATCGTAAGACCAAATCCACACATAAATACAGACGGTTTTTACCTTACGATAACCCAAAACATTTTTGAAACAAATATCTTGTCTGGTATTATAATAGTGTCTAAATACAAGTAAATAGAATCTAGTGGAACGTTTTCATCTCATGCTCCACATATACAGTATACAATCAAAACCGCAGGTGCTTATTGGAGATTGGATTCCGACTATGACAAGGTATGGGACCACCTGCCGATAGTGTAACTCTAGAGGCGAATACACTGGGTTCACCAAGAATGTCTTGCAACCCGGCCCTCACATGACCGACCACTCATTTCGCTTGAGTGTATCAAATGTATATCACCAACGGTTGGGTGCGACCCACCGTTTCCCGAAAAGGGACAGCATCGAAATAGACTTAAAGAATGAAATGGAATTTCTCTAGATATGTGATTATACACCATAATGGGAGCGACCCACATAGCCATGCTGCCTGCCAGATTTTTGTCATTTACCTGTTGTGAGGCTTGAGGCCAGAATTTACTTTGAAACATCTGATCGCCATTCACTTTGAGCGCCACATCATCAAATCCACTAGATATCGCTAATTGGCGTCCACAAAAAATACTCTAGTTGGGAGCTAACCAACTATGGCACGTTTGAAGAAATCAACGTACGCGATCCTTTTGGAAATACTCTGTCAGACATCCGTCCATACCAGTCATCCAGGAACAGGGCGAACCAATGGTACTCTCCTACTGCATCCAATACAGGAATCACCCCATGGATCAATAGCAAGAAGTCCTTACAAGCCGTAGATTCCCATCACGACAGAACCACAGTTTATCTCCGGCTGCTAAACCGGAGATTAGTAGCGGTTTTTCCGTTTATGAATATCTACGGTCTTTAATGCTCCATCTCGATCATCTTCTGACCTCTTCACGTATTTGATTGTCGAATGGTTTTCGGATATGAATTCGATCTCAGTCTTTCCGTACCAACAATCGTATTGGACAGATTTGATAGTCGGTGATTTAACTATCAAAATAAACAGTGTTTCAATCATAACAATCCAGTGAGTTCACTGGTTCAGTATTCAGCATCACTTGCCTTTAAATTAAAACAAATATAAATTTAAAAACCTTAAATCTTTCGATACTATAAATATAGTTTTCTTACTTCTTATTTAACATAATATTATTCTTTAAACAGCTCATTCCGTTACTTAGGAAAATTTTAGATCATATTCGGTCTTCTATTTTTACTTTCAACATTAACCACGTTATTATCTAATATTGGGAAATCGTTTAACTTATAATTATACAAATTTATAGCCCACAATATCTTTCACGGAAATATTAACTTGACTCTCTCACTATTCTCATTTCTAAACTAAAATCGTTCTTGGATAATTATGAAGTCGTTCAAGTTGGGGTATTTTATTTACCTCTCAGACCTTGAGTCGACGACATTCTTATCTTTAGGATAGCTAGAAGTTTATCAACGAAATCTCACCCCAATAGATATCTCAATACTTATACTTACCATTCGATTTAACATGGTTTTAACCCCATTCATTTTCTTTTGAAAACTCTTTCACCGTTTCCAAAATCATGTTTTAAAACATTTCCATTTCTTCATCTTTAAGCTTTCAGATTTCCTTTACTTTCTTAAGATTTCCAATCTCATTTTGCACTTGTATTGACTCCTATATCAATATTCCATTTATAACTTGTCCTTATAGTTGCGCAGTTTTAGAATTTTATAAAATCCGACCAATAGAATCCTTAATAGGAATTCATATTAAATATAAATTTGATTTCAATATAATTTAGCTACAAAAGGCTTTACGACTTTATAACTTCATTTACAGAACTAAATGCCAAGATTTATCACTTTGGTTTTTATGAAATAATAACCAATTCCAACATTTCAAAAAAAAAAACAACCTGATTTACTTCAACCTTAATAGTTAATCTTCCTTTCAGATAATTAAAATAATATTTGAACTTTCCAAAATAATTCATGATTAAATAATTTATTTAATAATATATCTTGATTTAAATAGTTGAATTATTCAACTCAAAAGCAAGGTTAATACCTTAACCAATCCCATTAGTTCTTTTCTTTAACTACTTTAAACAATCTAATTAAACAATCGACCTTAATTGTTATTTGAAATAGTTAATCAAATCTCTAACCATTTGGTTAATTTCTGCTTATGGTTTACAAACTCATTAATGTGAGAACTCGCCTTATGTAATTGGTTTTTAGTTACTAGATTATTAATTTACTTAAATAAACCTTCATTCAAATAATCTACAAAAATAGATTTCAAAGTTCGTCTCTTATTTATAAAAAAAACCCATTTGATAACTTTCTTTCCATTTATTTACCTGACGATAAATAAATTCTTGATAAAACGATTCATTACTAGGCCATTTGCCGAAAATTATCCAACCTATATCACCCATTGGTTAAACACAACACAGGTTGACTTTCAAATCAATGATCAATACTCAAATAAATCATCTAAACATGACAGTTCATATGATAATATGAAAATAAATAATATATTTGAGGAATCTGGTTGGATCCTTCCAACCTATCCTTCCCTGTATTCAACTGGTTATCTCCAAACAGACCAGTTAATTCCATTTAATTGATATATAATAGTAAATAACAACAATTTCACATCAACCAATTTTCCAAACAATTTAATCAGATCAAACAATGCAAACAATTCAGACAATCAAACACGTTTATAAATAAACGTGACCAATAAGGTAAGTTACCTTTATTAGAACCAATCGTGGGAGTAACGATTTGGTATTTCACTAAAATTAAACAACGGTTTAATTTCATTAGTTAGATCAACAAATAAATTATAACTAGCAAACAGTCAACCATAGCAACAGAGCACACACAAAATAAAAACCCAATTTATATAAAATATAAATGGGAAAAAATATACTGAGAGAGTTTAACTCACTATGATTTGGTTTGGTCGTTAAACGCTAGTTTTTAATTAAATTAAACAGCTGTTTAATTTAATTAAAAATTCTTCTTGCTTCTAGTCCTGAGTGACACTACTCCATCTCGATGCCTCCCATCTCTACGGTCCCAACAAGACAGACCGTTCTTAAATCTGATAATGTATGCGTTAAATATCTTATTAACGAATTTTATAAGTAATTAAAATTTTTAAACATGAATTAATTAATTTAAACGGGCTTTAACCCTTACCTGTTTGGCCCGCATCCCCTACCCATTACAAAACCCTCCTACCGTATACTCTTCCTCATAATTCACTGCCTCTAAAAAAAATGAAATCCCTAATGGCCCAAATCGGATCCACTTCCCCCCCTTCTTGCTTCGGCTACATCGGAGAGCGCTGCCTCGCAACCCCCTCCTCCATGCAACCGCTCTTCGATCTCCCCTCCTTCTCCTTCTTCGACTGTTCTGTGAAACCTCAGACGCCCCTAACCCAACCCTACAACCCCTAATGTCACCACTGTCTCGCCGACCAACTTCCATGCCTTCCGGATCCACTTCAGACTGTCCGCAACCCAACTTCAAAGGTTACATTCGCAAATTTGACAGCCCCCAAGTCTGCAGTCTTGAACTAATCCATCCAGAAATTTGTCCCAAGCATGCAGATCCGAAGTACATCATAGATAAGTATTTAAATAGATTTTTGTTTGCAGTATTTTCTGTTTTGGTTTTATAAGTGGTTTGAACCATTTTTTTTCTTTCTCTTGTTTACTGTAATGTTCAAACCCTTTGGAATTGATGAAATCCCTTTGTGCGACACACGTATTTATAACGGTAGATTGAGATAAGATCAATGTCTATCAACCCATCCTAGATAGGTTCGGCTACCCCTCACATAGGCCATTGGGTTTTTCTACCATTCTTGATTTGTACGAGTGATTTGGGGTTGATGTCGTGTGACATTCTTACAGCGATTTTGAATTGATATGAGGTTTAAGTACTGTTGATCTGTGTATATAGATTAGATGGGATTTATGTCATCACTCGTTTATTCAATACAGATTTGAAACTGTATGGATTCAGTATTCCACTTTAAATATATCACAACAGTGAATTGGTACATGAACCCGACTGTATATATATATATATATTATCTATTTTCAACTCATATGTAATTTTTGGAAAATATATATACATGGATTCGATTCCCTTTTCTCTCCCTTTAGCTATTCGGCTACTTTCTCTCTAGTTGTTTCTATACTGTCCATTTCCATCTAGCTGTTAAAAATCTATAAAGATTTGATAGTGTATGTATACACCTGTTTAGCTGTCTAGATTTGATGTATACATATATTTGTTGTTTATTTTCCTTAGCTGTTACCTATACTCATAGCTGTTTATTTAGCTGTTCTAAATCTATTCTTCAACCGTTTACTGCATATCTGTTTAGCTATGTATCGTCTTGTCTCTTAGCAGTTTATTGCTTGTTTGCTTTAGCTGTTTGGCTATTTTTAATTTTATTTTCCCTTAGCTGTTCTTGGCTGTTCACTTTAATTACTTGTTCATGTGTTTTTTCTGTATCTCTTATCTTGTCTGTTTCGTGATCTCTCTTTTTCTTCATTTTCAGGACAATGCATGTGGAGGCAAATTTGGTTTACTATTTCTTGGATGGAAACATGACATGTAGAAAGAAATAGGATAGACCATTATATATATTTGGTTATGTAATGTACAACCAAGAATATATATATATATATATATATATATATATATATATGTTGTTTCCTTCTTTGTATTAACATTTTTAGTTTTATGTAATATGCATTCCAATTTTCGTTATGTTCATGTAACAGTATTTTATTTGTTGAACGAGTGAGATGAAAGCATGTGTTTGGTTCCATATGTTTTCTTGCATTGTTCACTTAACAGTTTTCTTTTCATGGAACCGGTGTTAATTAATTGTGATATATGTATTCATCTTTTTATTCGTTATGCCGGACCAAGTGGAAATGCTGATGGTTATAAATACACACATATACGTTTCAAAGTGCGGTTTGTATTGAAAATATGGTTCGTGTGCGTATGTTGTATAAATGTTTGGGCTATTTTTTTAAAACTCATACAAATCTCGATATACTATAAATTAAATTTAAATAGCTAAATTATCGAAAATAAATTAATATCATTGCATATTTTTAAAACAAACTGCTTAAATTTTAAACAGTATAGAATTCAACTCAATGCTTAAAGTTTTGGTTTTAAATGATATTCCAATTTTATAAAAGCCCTTTTATATTTATTAATAACGCTATCGTTTATAAATTGAAATCCATAGCGACTATTTTAAATTTTCATTTGGCCATAACTTACAATTTATAACACGAAATCTGGATTTTTCCCTTTCGTATGAAAATTATCGTCAATACGGTTCCAACGTTTCTTGTTTCACGGAAAACTCCATTTTACGAACTGCACGCCATTTCAAAGCTCGATTTATAATATATATAAATATATAACATTTCAATTTCATTTTAAATCACGAATTAAATTTTAAAATCCAAGAATTTTCCAAATAAAATATTTAAAATAAATAAATTATATATTTGATTGCCAAAAACACGGGTCGTTACAAGTCCTATTATTGACCCGTAGTTTAGTTTTCCCTTGCAAACTCGGGTGCCCCTAATTTCCACACGGGCAGTCGAGTTGTTTGTTTTGCAAATACTTATTTTGAGCAGGATTCTGGATTGAAGCTTAAAGCTGTGTCCAGTGCATTTGTCGTCTTCCGCTTTATTATTTTATATTTCCGCTGTGCATTGTATTACATTTATTGTAACATCATCTTCCGCTGTATTATTATATTTCAATATACTCTGATATTCTGTACTCTAATGTAACATTATTATGATGTTTATAAAGTCTTTTGTTATTTGTTCTGATGGGTTGTATGCCCAGAGTTAGTGTATACGGGATTCGAGCAGTCTTGGTCGGTTTAGCGATCGATTAGGTCTGAGCGAAATCCGTATCGTTACATATGGTATCAGAGCTTTGGTTAACTAAAATCTTTGGGTACAACTCGTTAGAACAGAATAAAAGAATCATCATAGATTGGATTAGTAATATCCTATTGAATGATCCTCATTGGAGATAGAATCAGTAGCATTCTAGATTGAGTGACTTATTAGAGATGGGGTTAGTAATCCCCCAGAATGAGTTTAGAGTTATATATCTATAAACAACGTTTTTGTGATTATATATACAATCTAGTTTCAGAAAATTGGATTTTTGAATATATACAAGCTATATGTTTAAAAAGATAATCATCAAATTGATTGGTGGTTGTGATGTGTGATTATTGTTTTGATTAATAAAAAAAATTGAAATAAGAAAACCAATATGAAAGTGAAAGGTAAAATTAGCCAAATAGAATCCAATTTGAACTGAGTTGAAAATTGATTGAAATTGCATGCATGTACATATATATGTGTGAACATGTCATAGCAAAGAGGCTGGAGAAGGGGAATAAAATTGTATGCCCGACAAATAGGTACATATTTACTGTTTTGTTTGGGTTTGGATTTTTTTATGAGCTGATTGGCTAGCCGCTTGGCTTTTCCTTTTTCTTTTTGAGATGAGAGGGCCTGTGTGGCAGTTTGGGGATTTTCCCGGTGCCCCCGTACAAAGGAGTTTATTGCCAAAAAATTCAAAAATTTATGGCGTTAGCCAAATTTTTGAAAATTAGAAATTTTTAGAAACTGAAAAGTTGAAGAATGAACGCCAGAATGAAAGTTGAGTTGATTAGTGAAACAACTTTCAGCTCCGTTCCTTTTCGAGGACGAAAAGATTTTAAGTTGGGAGATTGTAACAACCCGCAAAATCGGGACCAATTTAAAATTTTTATTTTTGTTATTTTAACAAATTTTGAATCTCTAAAATGATTTATTTCAAATAATAACGATGGAAAATTTATTTTCGATGAAGTTAAAACGAATAAATTTATTTTAATTATAATTCGAGCCTGAAATGACACGGCAGTTTGTCGATTTCGAATTTCAAATGAATATACAGGATTCAAAATAAATCAAACTTCAGCGAAACAAGAAATATTCGAATGTGTTTAGCTATATCTTTCTAACGGATGTAAGAAACTGAGATTTCAATTTAAAACATGATAGTTACGTCCAGTTTAAAATTCTAAAAAGCCGCTGTGGAATTTATATATATTTTAATATATATACATAAATGCCTTAAAAATATCCATTTTGCAAACGACCATTTTCGACGAAAGCACTTTTGTTGGATCTAGGATGTCAAGTTATTGCTAGATCCCAATTTTCATAGTTTTCTGAATCAATATGTAAGCGTGGCAAAGATAAATGTGTTTTGATAGTTTCAATCAATTTAGATCGACCAGAAAATAGCCATTTTTCAAACGGTCTTAGAATTTGATGAAATTAGTTTTGTTAGGACCGTATCATCAATACAAAGCTAGAAATATTTTTTCTGGAATTTTTGGGGTCCGGCCCCGGTAAATTGAAATGTACATTTAAATTAAATATATACTGATTTATATTTTAATCATGACGAAAATTGATCGTAACAGCCGAATTGGGTTACGAAACAAATCCCGTTGCATTTGGAATGGGGATATTTAGCTAGGGCGGCATTAGTTGGGTTTAATTTGGTGTTCGGAAGAGAAATATAAAAATAAGAAAATTTTTAAAGTAAAATATTAATAAATTATAATATAAATGCCCTAGAAACCCTAGTTATCCACTCAGAACGCGCCGCCGGCTTAAGCGATCAAGGGCCACCATTTTTGGAATCTTTCTCTCTACTTATCATCAAATCCATACATCGTTTTGCAAAATTTCCGAGTGCATTTTGAAGATGGGACGACCCAAAATCCCGTCCAGACGGAAACAAGGGTTATCTTTGGAATATAACACAGAAACAGATAATAGCAGAACATAATAAAATAAATAAATAAAACAGATAATGAACAATAGAATATACTGGATAAAAGTAATCATCAGAGTTACACAGTATACAGGATCTTACTTAGTACAAATACAGTTCAGCTATACATAAATGTCTACAGCGGAAACAAACAAAATATGTACAATAGGAGCTGAACAACATAAAAAGAGATAGATAATAGAATCCATCCTCAGCTCCAACTATCCAGAAAGAACCAGCTAAACCTGAATACAAGGCTGCCCGTGTAGAAAAAGGGAGCACCCGAGTTTGAGAGTGAAACAAACTACGAGTCAGTCATGGGACTGGTATGAGAAATCTACTCAACACATATATAATATGGCTAATCACAGGACCACGCCACCTTCGTGGAACGGGTTTACTCCATCGGATTGCCAGTGCTTTAAAACAAATCTTTATTTTAAACATCGCTATGCTTTTTATAAAAATGAAGCCATTATAAGATTCAGTTCCCATCACACAATGCAACGCAAACCGGAGGATAGAGTTTTTACCTTATAACGGCCAAAATATGCTTGATACGAATAAAACAAGGCATTTGATATTATTTCTAGTGTTTATATGTTTTGAAAACAATTTCAAATCATAACTATCAATCATAGGCGGCATTAATGCCCCATATCACTATGTCGCCATATATAGGTATACAGTCAAAACCGCACAATGTCGTATTTGGAAATTGGATTTCCGTCATGAACCAAGGCAAAAGATAGTCCTTACCGAATTCGAGACGCTCTAGCCCGTGTCTCAGGAACAGCCGCAACTGCCCCTTGGATCGTCAGGGCCGGTCCACCGATGTGGATTATTATGCCTGAACACTACGTCTCCCCGCCCTTTTGGGGCGTAGACGAGCCAACGAATGACACCATCGGACCCGGATCGTCCGATCAAACCGAGGCGCCTCGCAACAGCAACAACCACATTGGTGAAAAGTATATAAATGTCAGGGCTGGTAGGTCACTGACACCACCCTAGCTAGAAAGAAACGCAGGCCCTCCCTGATGTCCTCTCCCGTTTCTGGTTCATACCGGGGTGTGAGGCTCGCGATTTTACGTTATACACAAAGCTACGCCACACAGGCGGTGCTTTGATCATCACCACAAGACTTTGCTTTTCAACAGAAGCCCTGATCACCGCATCTTAGCATGCCACACCGAAAATTCATGCCATGCGACTGATGTCCATCGATATACAACCTCTGAGCTCGTGCGTCTCAGAGAAGGGCGTTAAGCAAAAGAATAAATTCTCCGGCGCCAAACAGATGTATATTTAACAGAGATCAGTCAACGCAGAATAAAATCCAATGTCAGACACACAGTCCATTTATAAGTCCGTTCTGGGTCTGAACGAAACCGAAGGCACTAAATACCTCGCAAACCCATCGATCACCACGTACGTCTGGACGATCACCACTCATTATCCATATTTCGGGATGCCTCCCAATCAGGACCTCAGTTACCATCCAAACGAGGTGAAGATCTCATGTCTTCGACCACCGTCTTCATCTTCGACTTTCAATCGTCGGTCAATTATTTGAAATGAGAATTAACTCGGCCTTCTCAAATAATTCACGTACATTTAGAATTTCAAATCAATTTACTTTAATAGTTAAATCATTCGACAACAGCAATTTTGTTCTTTAATGTAATTTTCACACCAAACACATTCAACCATCATACTACATAGATCGAGCAAATTCAATTTATTTCTATCCCATATCGTTTAGGATATTTTATAACGATTTATCGCTATTTTTATTTATTTTAAAATAGCCAATTTATTCAAAACGACGCTTCGGGCCATAATGCGGCCGTGGCGCTGTTTTTCTTCAGATTTGATTTACACATATCTGAAAATCTAACCTTTGGATTCTCATAAAATTTATATCATTAGAAAGGTCTTTTCAAATCGAATCCAACTGTTCCAGTTTCGGGAAAATCCGACGGTCGGATCTCCCGGTGCAATCGTTTGAATTTTCGATTTCAAAATACGAACTGCAGCGTCGTTATTCGATTAAATATAATTATATATATATATATATATATATATATATATATATATATATATATATATATATATATATATAATCGTTCCTGGCGCTGTTTTTCTTCAGATTTGATTTAAACATTCCAGACAATCCAACCGTTGGATTTTTTACAAGGTTGGTGCCGTTGGGAAGAATTTCCAAGGCGAACCCGACGGTTGAGGTTTCGGGAAAATCCAATGGTCGGATTTCCCGCACTAGTTGTTTGAAATCACAGTTTCAAAATACGAACTGCACGGCCTCGTTTCGTTTTAATTTTATTTACATTTATATATTTATATAAATATAGTTCATTCAATGATTTCAATATCGTTTTCACTTCAAATATTTCACTAACGCCTTAAAATTTTGGAAAATTTCGCTATAACCTCCCCTGCACCGGGAGCATCGGGAAATCTCAAATAGCTTCCCCGGTCCTTCTAATCTCAAAAAGAAAAAGAAAAAGCCAAGCGGCTAGCCAACAGGCTCATAAAATCATCACCCAAACAAAACAGTAAATGTGTACCTATTTGTCGGGCACAAAATTTTATTCCTCTTCTCTAGCCCCTTTGCTATAACCTGTTCAATGAATATGCATGTACATATATATAGTTCTTATCACTTATCATCTTCTATTCAACTTCATATTTGATTTCTATTTGGTTTAAAAACACCATTCATTCTAATGTTACATACATAGGTACAAATCATATCATTAGCTAATTAATGAATATTTCAACTCATATATATTTATTTGAACAAGTGGCTATTTTTAACTCTTCACATTTCAACGATTCATGCATATAATAAAAATGTGATTTTTATTGTGAAACAACTCATTTCAAAACACTATTATTTTATATATTTCATATTGGTGATAAAAATAGGATTTTTCTTATAAAACAATTTCTTTCAAAACGAGATTATTTTACACAGTTCATATAGTCGATAAAAGGTGATTTTTATTATCAAACAATTTATTTCAAAATATGAATACCATTCAACACATGAATTTCAAATCAACGAATGAATATCGATTCAACACATGAAGGTTTTCTATAGTTTCTATATATAGATAAAAATGTGATTTTTATATTTAAAACGCGAATACCATTCAACACATGAATTTCTAATCAACGAATGAATATCGATTCAACACATGAAGGTTTTCTATAGTTTCTATATATAGATAAAAATGTGATTTTTATATTTAAAACGCGAATACCATTCAACACATGAATTTCTAATCAACGAATGAATATCGATTCAACACATGAACGTTTTCTATAGTTTCTATATATAGATCAAAATGTGATTTTTATATTTAAAACGCGAATACCATTCAACACATGAATTTCTAATCAACGAATGAATATCGATTCAACACATGAAGGTTTTCTATTCAATGAATAAATATAGTTTAAGCAAATGAAAATAATTCAAACACACGAATATTATTAAAAATTTCGGCAGCATAACGGCAGGGTAGTTAAAACCGGGACCGTCCCTAGTACGGCTCCTCGCTCTACCTTGAAACCTCGCGGTTTTTGACAATGGGGATCATGCATCTAGTTCGCACGCAGGCGGCATGTATATATTTATTTCATTTCCACAAACTAATCCTATGTGGTTTCAACCAAATATTTCTCAACCACAAACGGGTATTTTTCAACCACAATCAATCAATATCAACCACAAACAATCCCAAACAACTATTCGCTATCAATCAATTTTCACAACAATTTCAACCAATAAATATCGTCCATGGTTTGTGGACGAGGGGTGTATATATATATATATATATATATAGCAATTCACTTTTATTTCAACACATATATAATTTTTACAACGCATATATAACTTATACATCGAACGTACAACTTATACAACGCTTATACAAGAGGTGTACAACGCTAATATAACTCATACATCGACTATATAATTTATACATCATCGTTTTCCATATAGTTTATAAATTAGAAATCTCACATTGGGTTCCTCTCCACCAAAAATAGCAGAAGACTCAGAAAAATATGCGGTCTCTTCTAAACTGTAGAAGGCGTCCTCACGGTCACGATGTTTCCTGTTTCATCGAATTTCGTTAACATAGCAAAAAGATATGATTTTTCAAAGTTTGCAACACTTTAAAACTGTCCAAATCAGTTTAAAATAGATTAGCCGTAAACCTGTTTGAAATCTTCGAAACTAGGTTTCGATTTTTAGCTCCACCCGTTGCACTTCGTCCCGATCAGGTTATACCACACTGTCGAGCTTGGAATGGGCTTCAAACGCCAGGGGCGGCGCTCTGTTCGATCGCCAGAATCAGTGGCGGTGGCGAGATGAAGTCGCCGCCTTTGAGGTGCTCGTTCTCGCTCTACAGGGCATGGTGGAGGCCAAACCAGGTATGGATGGGAAGAGGGAGGAGAGTACTCTAAAAAGTTCAACTGGAGGGAGGTCTATAGAGGCGTGGTTTCACCGGAAAATGGACGAGAAGTTTTGAACGTTGGCCGCCGTTCGTCGCGAGGGTTACGGGTTTTTTTTGTTTTTTTTTATATTTTTAAATTAATGAAATAAAAAATCCTGTTGGCCGATGCTATATTAAATTCAAAAATTGGGGTTTTCTTGGACGAACTCAAAATCCAACCCAACGACTGTCGTCCCTAGCGTTTCACCCCCATTCCGAACACAATGGGATATGTTTCGTAGGCCCATTCGACTGTTTCGGTCAGTTTCCATTCAAATCAAAATATAAAACATTCAATATTTAATTTGAACGTACATTTCAATTTGCCAGGGCCACAAATTGATTCGAAAAATTCCAGAAAAATAAATCTAGCTATGTTTTGACGATATGGTCCCAACAAAACTAGTTTCGTCGAATTCTGAGACCGTTTGCAAAAAGGCCCATTTTTGGTCGATCCAATTTAACTGTAATTGACCAAAACACATTTTCTTTTGCCATGCTCACATATTAGCTTCAAAAATTATGAAATTTGAAATCTATCAAACACTTCACATCCCGGACCCAACAAAAGTGGTTTCGTCGAATTCCGAGGTCGTATGCAAAATGGCCAACTTCACGGGCTATATAAATACCATATCCACCCTTCCGAAAATTCATTCGGCCATAACTTTTGCTTTCCGCTATGAAAATTTGATTTTTCAGATTCGTTAGAAAGGTATTCACTAACAGATTTAAATATTTTTGGTTTCACTAAAATCCGGATTGTTTTGCACCCGGTACAGTCCGACAAAGTTTGAATTCGATTTTTGAAACTACAGCGCCTTTTCAAGCCCTGTTTATAATTATAATTGATTATATTCGTTTTCAATTGTCGATTCAAACTCAGTTTTCATTGCCATTATTTAAAATATTTATTTTAAATATTTAAAATCTATTATTTTAGCCAATTTAAAAATTTTAAATTGGTTCAGATTTTCTAGGTCGTTACAATCTCCCCCACTTAAAACTTTTCGTCCCCGAAAAGGAACAAAGTCGAAAGTGGTTTGACAAATCTACAATCACACAACACAACCAACAATCAAATCGTTTTAACCTTTCAAAAATATACTGATCAACCTCCATACTCTTTTCAAAATCATTCAGCCTATAGTATTTAAAAGTGCACATCCATGAAAAGAAAATAACAACGGAGTAGAGAATTAAATGGTAATGCAAAGTAGGGTAAACGTGCCTTGCACCGGAGTCAATCAGAGATATCTACTCGGCATTTAGGATAAGCCTTATGAATGCTCTCCTCAGTTTCCCAAGTACAATCTCGTGGATCTCCCCTCCATTGCACTTTGACTAAGTGAACCTTCTTGTTCCTCAGCTCTTTGGTTTCTTTGCCGATAATCTTTAGCGGCTCTCTTCTCACAGCTAATTCTGGGGTAATTTCAATGTCATGTTAAGTTGCTTCTTCCACGATCAAGTCTGGATCATGAACTTGCTTTCGAAGTTGAGATATGTGAAATACATCATGAACTCCAGGCAACCAATCAGGAAATTTGACCCTATAAGCGAGAGTTCCAATCCGTTCCAGAATAGGAAACGGACCAATGAATTTGGGTGCCAACTTTCCAGTTTTACCGAACCGGATAATTCCTCTCATCGGCGATACTTTCAAATATACATAGTCGCCAACAGCAAAGGATATATCTCTTCTTCTTCTATCGGCATAGCTCTTTTGTCGGCTTTGAGCGGCGAGTAATCGCTTTTTGATAAAATCGACTTTGTCGGCAGCTTCTCGAATCATATCAGGACGCAACACAAGTCTATTACCTGGTTCGACCCAACAAGCAGGGGATCGGCATGGCCTACCATACAGTGCTTCGAATGGCGACATTGTCAGACTCGCCTGGTAGCTGTTGTTATAAGAGAATTCAGCCAAATGTAGATGGTCTTCCCATGATCCACCGAAATCTAGAACACAAGCCCGCAACAGATCTTCTAAAATACGATTCACCCTTTCAGTCTGACCGTCGGTCTGAGGATGATAAGCGGTGCTCAAGTTCAACTTCGTTCCCAGCTCGACTTGAAATGCTTCCCAGAATTTGCTAGTGAATATTGTATCTCTATCACTGACTATACTGAGCGGCACTCCATGTAGTCTAACTATTTCCCTGAAGTATGTCTGCGCCAGACTCTGAGCAGTTCTATTTGATCTGACAGGTATGAAATGGGCGGTCTTCGTGAAACGATCTACGATCACCCAAATACTGTCATTCCCTTTTCTGGTTCTGGGCAGACCATCAATGAAATCCATAGAAATATGTTCCCACTTCCAACCAGGAACTTCTAGCGGTTGTAATAATCCAGCTAGTTTCTGTTGGTCGCTCTTGACTAGTTGGCAAGTAGGGCATCGGCTTACGTATATTGAAACGTCTCTTTTCATAGCCTTCCACCAGAATGTTCGTTTGACATCGTTGTACATTTTGGCTACACCAGGATGGATACTCGGCTTGGACTTGTGACACTCGTCTAACACTTCCCTTTTTAACTCTGGGATATCAGGAACACAAATCCTTCCTTTCAACCTCAAGGTCTCGTCATTATCTATTTGAAAACACGAGGGTTCGCCTTTCTGAATCCTTTTAATCATATCCTTAATAAAGTTATCCTCCTTCTGAAGAATAGATATTTTGTCAATCAAGGAAGTCGTGATAATAAAGCTGGTGATCATTACATTCTTTCTGCTCAGCGCATCGGCCACGATATTGGCTTTCCCTGGAGTATATATAATTTCAAAGTCATATGCTGCAAGAAACTCCAGCCAACGTTGCTGCCTCAAATTCAGGTCTTTCTGAGTGAACAGATACTTTAACGACTGGTGATCTGTAAACAGTTCAAATCTCTCACCCAGAAGATAGTGTCTCCAGATTTTCAAAGTGAATACTATAGCCAATAACTCAAGATCATGAGTTACGTAGTTCTTCTCGTGCGGCTTCAGTTGACGGCTAGCATAAGCAATCACTTGGCCCCTTTGCATTAACACTGCGCCAAGGCCTTCTCTAGAAGCATCAGTCCAGACCTTTAAACCCTGGTTGCCATCGATGATGGTGAACACTGGAGTTGTTGTTAGTCTCAGCTTTAGCTCTTCGAAAGCTTCCTCACTTTCTGGAGTCCACTTGAATTTAGAATGCTTCTTTGTAAGCTTCGTTAAATGACCAGATATCTTTGAAAAGTTTTTAACGAACTTCCGGTAATAGCTAACCAATCCGAGAAAACTGCGGACTTCAGTAGGGGTGCTGGGCTGTTTCCAATTCTGAATAGCTGTCATTTTGCTTGGATCCACAGCGATTCCTTCTTTCGATACGACGTGGCCCAGAAATTTCACTTCATCTTGCCAGAATGTACATTTGGAAAACTTGCCTTTTAATACATTTCGCCTCAGAATTTCTAGAACCTGTTCCAGATGCTTTTCATGTTCGGCCTTTGATTTAGAGAAGATTAGAATATCGTCAATAAAAACCAGAACAAATTTATTCAAAACACCTCTGAACACTCTATTCATTAGATCGACGAAATAGGCTGGAGTGTTACATAAGCCGAACGGCATTACTAACCACTCGTAGAATAAGTCGGGACCTATGAATGCTGTCATTGGGACACACTCTTCGGCAATTTGAAGTTGATGGAACCCTGTAGCTAGGTCCATCCTTGAGAATACTTGTGCACCATTTAATCGATCCAACAAATCATCAATCCGCGGCAATGGATATTTGTTCTTTATTGTCTGTTTGTTCAAATCACGATAATCCACACATAGACGTAGAGTATCGTCAGATTTTGGGACAAAAACCACTGCTGCTCCCCAATCGGAGAAACTAGGCCTGATCAGACCCTTCCATACTAGCTGTCGTGTTTGATTGTCTAATTCCTCCTTCTCTTTCAAGGACATTCTTCGAATAGCGTGAACTACTGGCCTTGCATTAGGAATCAAAGCAATCTTGAAATCTATTTCTCTTTGCGGAGGTAAGCGAACAACTTCTTCGAACACATCCGCATAGTTCTTGACGACAGGAATGTCTTTGATGGGGTCAGGAATATTCTCTGTGATTTCAGGGACATTTTCTATTTGAGTTGGGGAAACATTCAAAGCTGCCCAGAAGTCTTTTCTATTAGATTTCTGACCTTCACATGGTATGGTTATATAATTTCCTGATTTAATCCTAGCCCTAACAACTCTCTCGGCACATCTAACCTCTGCTTCATATTTGGTTAGCCAATCCAATCCCAGAATAATATCGAATTCATTAAAATTCATGACGATAGAGACAATAGGGAATTTATAGCAAGAAAAGGAGACAGGTACTGCACAAATCCAGCTAAGATTGATAGATCCCCCGACCGGATTCTGGACAGTCATTGGTTCCTTGAGCTTCCTCAAATTCAAATCTAGCTTCTTAGCGGCACTCTTTGCAATAAAGCTTCGGGACGCGCCTGTGTCAAACAGTACATTGACTGGAATGTTTTTGACAGTAAGCGTTCCTTCTAAAACATCAGCCCTTTCTTGACTTGCTGAGGGATCCGAAGTTTCTGCTACTTCATTCACTTGAACTATTTCAGTCTTTTTCAACTGCGAGCAATCTTGCTTTACGTGACCAGCCTGGTGGCAGAGATTGCATTTTATATTTGCTTGAAGTCCTTCTTTGGATTGAAGTCCACTTTTTAATCGCTTCCTTAAGGGTCCGCAGTTTATAGACAAATGCCCCTTCAGATGCTAGTTAGAGCAAGTGGCGGTCTTTACTGGTTTCTTTCCAGATTTAGCCCTTTCTCTCTTGGCACTGGGCTTCTTACTAACATCAGACTTTGTACTTGCTTCAGGAATATCAGTTTCCGACTCTTCTTTGTCACTACAACAGACTTCTTCTTCGTCGCGCCACATTCCTTTCTTATGGAGATCTTCATACTGATAAGCCATGTATATCATTTCAGAAAAAGGAAGCTTCACATTCCTCATTACACTATTCTGATATCTCCTTTGCAGGCCATGAATAAATCTCAGATTTTTCCTCTTTGGATCTTGAATCAGATGAGGAGCAAAGTGAGCAAGTTCGTTGAACTTCTTATGATATTCTGGGATGGTCATATCACCTTGTATTAGATAAGAAAATTTATCACACAATCGCTCCTTCGCTTCGGGAGGAGTAAATCTTTCTAGGAAAGTCACTTTGAATCTATCCCAGGTGATATCACCTTCTGGGTTATCCTTAATAACTGAATCCAACCAGAACAAAGCTTCGTCTTCGAGTGCCCAGGAGGCCAGTAATCTTTTTTGGTCATCCCTCATCTTTATTGCTTCGAAGATTTTCTCAGCCGAGCGAATCCATGCTTGTGTTTTCATAATTGATTCTTCACCTGAGAAAGGTTTTCCACCTAGATTTCTATATTTCATAAATAGAGCTTCTATATCCGGGTAAGTATTACTTCTTCTGTTTCTGGCACTCATTTTCTAGTTCTTCTGCAAATAGCAGATCAAGTGTCAGGTCACAGAAAAGGTACTTTAAAATATAGAAACACATACTTCAAATGTAAATGTGTCTATCAAGGTGTAATTTCATTCCGCTACTCATACTAGGATATTACTGATCCTATCTGTATAGAGTTACCCGTCCTAGAACACTACTGGTTCTATTTCTGACGAGTTCGTTCAAATATTATATTCTAGAACTAAGCTTAACCAAAGCTCTGATACCACGTTGGGACGACCCAAAATCCCGTTCAGACGGAAACAAGGGTTATCTTTGGAGTATAACACAGAAAAAGATAATAGCAGAACATAATAAAATAAATAAATAAACCAGATAATGAACAATAGAATATACTGGATAAAAATAATCATCAGAGTTACACAGTATACAGGATCTTACTTAGTACAAATACAGTTCAGCTATACATAAATGTCTACAGCGGAAACAAACAAAATATGTACAATAGGAGCTGAACAGCATAAAAAGAGATAGATAATAGAATCCATCCTCAGCTCCAACTATCCAGAAAGAACCAGCTAAACCTGAATACAAGGCTGCCCGTGTAGAAAAAGGGGGCACCCGAGTTTGAGAGTGAAACAAACTACGAGTCAGTCATGGGACTGGTATGAGAAATCTATTCAACACATATATAATATGGCTAATCACAGGACCACGCCACCTTTGTGGAACGGGTTTACTCCATCGGATTGCCAGTGCTTTAAAACAAATCTTTCTTTTAAACATCGCTATGCTTTTTATAAAAATGAAGCCATTATAAGACTCAGTTCCCATCACACAATGCAACGCAAACCGGAGGATAGAGTTTTTATCTTATAACGGCCAAAATATGCTTGATACGAATAAAACATGGCATTTGATATTATTTCTAGTGTTTATATGTTTTGAAAACAATTTCAAATCATAACTATCAATCATAGGCGGCATTAATGCCCCATACCACTATGTCGCCATATATAGGTATACAGTCATAACCGCACGATGTCGTATTTGGAAATTGGATTTCCGTCATGAACCAAGGCAAAAGATAGTCCTTACCGAATTCGAGACGCTCTAGCCCGTGTCTCAGGAACAGCCGCAACTACCCCTTGGATCGTCAGGGCTGGTCCACCGATGTGGATTATTATGCCTGAACACTACGTCTCCCCGCCCTTTTGGGGCGTAAACGAGCCAACGAATGACTCCATCGGACCCGGATCGTCCGATCAAACCGAGGCGCCTCACAACAGCAACAACCACATAGGTGAAAAGTATATAAATGTCAGGGCTGGTAGGTCACTGACACCACCCTAGCTAGAAAGAAACGCAGGCCCTCCCTGATGTCCTCTCCCGTTTCTGGTTCATACCGGGGTGTGAGGCTCGCGATTTTACGTTATACACAAAGCTACGCCACACAGGCGGTGCTTTGATCATCACCACAAGACTTTGCTTTTCAACAGAAGCCCTGATCACCGCATCTTAGCATGCCACACCGGCAATTCATGCCATGCGACTGATGTCCATCGATATACAACCTCTGAGCTCGTGCGTCTCAGAGAAGGGCGTTAAGCAAAAGAATAAATTCTCCGCCGCCAAACAGATGTATATTTAACAGAGATCAATCAACGCAGAATAAAATCCAATGTCAGACACACAGTCCATTTACAAGTCCGTTCTGGGTCTGAACGAAACCGGAGGCACTAAATACCTCGCAAACCCATCGATCACCACGTACGTCTGGACGATCACCACTCATTATCCATATTTCGGGATGCCTCCCAATCAGGACCTCGATTACCATCCAAACGAGGTGAAGATCTCCGGTCTTCGACCACCGTCTTCATCTTCGACTTTCAATCATCGGTCAATTATTTGAAATGAGAATTAACTCGGCCTTCTCAAATAATTCACGTACATTTAGAATTTCAAATCAATTTACTTTAATGGTTAAATCATTCGACAACAGCAATTTTGTTCTTTAATGTAATTTTCACACCAAACACATTCAACCATCAAATACTACATAGATCGAGCAAATTCAGTTTATTTCTATCCCATATCGTTTAGGATATTTTATAACGATTTATCGCTATTTTTATTTATTTTAAAATAGCCAATTTATTCAAAACGACGCTTCGGGCCATAACGCGGCCGTGGTGCTGTTTTTCTTCAGATTTGATTTACACATATCTGAAAATCTAACCGTTGGATTCTCATAAAATTTACATCATTAAAAAGTCTTTTCAAAATGAATCCAACTGTTCCAGTTTCGTGAAAATCCGACGGTCGGATCTCCCGGTACAATCGTTTGAATTTTCGATTTCAAAATACGAACTGCAGCGTCGTTATTCGATTAAATATAATTATATTTATATATATATATATAAATATAATCGTTCCTGGCGCTGTTTTTCTTCAGATTTGATTTAAACATTCCAGACAATCCAACCGTTGGATTTTTTTACAAGGTTGGTGCCGTTGGGAAGATATTTCCAAGGCGAACCCGACGGTTGAGGTTTCGGGAAAATCCAATGGTCGGATTTCCCGCACTAGTTGTTTGAAATCACGATTTCAAAATACGAACTGCACGGCCTCGTTTCGTTTTAATTTTATTTACATTTATATATTTACATAAATATAGTTCATTCAATGATTTCAATATCGTTTTCACTTCAAATATTTCACTAACGCCTTAAAATTTTGGAAAATTTCGCCATAACCTCCCCTGCACCGGGAGCATCGGGAAATCTCAAATAGCTTCCCCGGTCCTTCTAATCTCAAAAAGAAAAAGAAAAAGCCAAGCGGCTAGCCAACAGGCTCATAAAATCATCACCCAAACAAAACAGTAAATGTGTACCTATTTGTCGGAACAAAATTTTATTCCTCTTCTCTAGCCCCTTTGCTATAACCTGTTCAATGAATATGCATGTACATATATATAGTTCTTATCATTTATCATCTTCTATTCAACTTCATATTTGATTTCTATTTGGTTTAAAAACACCATTCATTCTAATGTTACATACATACGTACAAATCATATCATTAGCTAATTAATGAATATTTCAACTCATATATATTTATTTGAACAAGTGGCTATTTTTAACTCTTTACATTACAACGATTCATGCATATAATAAAAATGTGATTTTTATTGTGAAACAACTCATTTCAAAACACTATTATTTTATATATTTCATATTGGTGATAAAAATAGGAATTTTCTTATAAAACAATTTCTTTCAAAACGAGATTATTTTACACAGTTCATATAGTCGATAAAAGGTGATTTTTATTATCAAACCATTTATTTCAAAATATGAATACCATTCAACACATGAATTTCAAATCAACGAATGAATATCGATTCAACACATGAAGGTTTTCTATAGTTTCTATATATAGATAAAAATGTGATTTTTATGTTTAAAACGCGAATACCATTCAACACATGAATTTCTAATCAACGAATGAATATCGATTCAACACATGAAGGTTTTCTATAGTTTCTATATATAGATAAAAATGTGATTTTTATATTTAAAACGCGAATACCATTCAACACATGAATTTCTAATCAACGAATGAATATCGATTCAACACATGAAGGTTTTCTATAGTTTCTATATATAGATAAAAATGTGATTTTTATATTTAAAACGCGAATACCATTCAACACATGAATTTCTAATCAACGAATGAATATCGATTCAACACATGAAGGTTTTCTATTCAATGAATAAATATAGTTTAAGCAAATGAAAATAATTCAAACACACGAATATTATTAAAAATTTCGGCAGCATAACGGCAGGGTAGTTAAAACCGGGACCGTCCCTAGTACGGCTCCTCGCTCTACCTTGAAACCTCGCGGCTTTTGACAATGGGGATCATGCATCTAGTTCGCACGCAGGCGGCATGTATATATTTATTTCATTTCCACAAACTAATCCTATGTGGTTTCAACCAAATATTTCTCAACCACAAACGGGTATTTTTCAACCACAATCAATCAATATCAACCACAAACAATCCCAAACAACTATTCGCAATCAATCAATTTTCACAACAATTTCAACCAATAAATATCGTCCATGGTTTGTGGACGAGGGGCGCATATATATATATATATATATATATATATATAGCAATTCACTTTTATTTCAACACATATATAATTTTTACAACGCATATATAACTTATACATCGAACGTACAGCTTATACAACGCTTATACAAGAGGTGTACAACGTTAATATAACTCATACATCGACTATATAATTTATACATCGTCGTTTTCCATATAGTTTATAAATTAGAAATCTCACATTAGGTTCCTCTCCACCAAAAATAACAGAAGACTCAGAAAAATATGCGGTCTCTTCTAAAGTGTAGAAGGTGTCCTCACGGTCACGATGTTTCCTGTTTCATCGAATTTCGTTAACATAGCAAAAAGATATGATTTTTCAAAGTTTGCAACACTTTAAAACTGTCGAAATCAGTTTAAAATAGATTAGCCGTAAACCTGTTTGAAATCTTCGAAACTAGGTTTCGATTTTTAGCTCCACCCGTTGCACTTCGTCCCGATCAGGTTATACCACACTGTCGAGCTTGGAATGGGCTTCAAACGCCAGGGGCGGCGCTCCGTTCGATCGCCAGAATCAGTGGCGGCGGCGAGATGAAGTCGCCGCCTTTGAGGTGCCTGTTCTCGCTCTACAGGGCATGGTGGAGGCCAAACCAGGTATGGATGGAAAGAGGGAGGAGAGTACTCTAAAAAGTTCAACTGGAGAGAGGTCTATCGAGGCGTGGTTTCGCCGGAAAATGGACGAGAAGTTTTGAACGTTGGCCGCCGTTCGTCGCGAGGGTTACGGGTTTTTTTTTTGTTTTTTTTATATTTTTAAATTAATGAAATAAAAAATCCTATTGGCCGATGCTATATTAAATTCAAAAATTGGGGTTTTCTTGGATGAACTCGAAATCCAACCCAACGACTGTCGTCCCTAGCGTTTTACCCCCATTCCGAACACAATGGGGTATGTTTCGTAGGCCCATTCGACTGTTTCGGTCAGTTTCCATTCAAATCAAAATATAAAACATTCAATATTTAATTTGAACGTACATTTCAATTTGCCAGGGCCACAAATTGATTCGAAAAATTCCAGAAAAATAAATCTAGCTATGTTTTGACGATATGGTCCCAACAAAACTAGTTTCGTCGAATTCTGAGACCGTTTGCAAAAAGGCCCATTTTTGGTCGATCCAATTTAACTGTAATTGACCAAAACACATTTTCTTTTGCCATGCTCATATATTAGCTTCAAAAATTATGAAATTTGAAATCTAGCAATAACTTCACATCCCGGACCCAACGAAAGTTGTTTCGTCGAATTCCGAGGTCGTATGCAAAATGGCCAACTTCACGGGCTATATAAATTCCATATCGACCCTTCCGAAAATTCATTCGGCCATAACTTTTGCTTTCCGCTATGAAAATTCGATTTTTCAGATTCGTTAGAAAGGTATTCACTAACAGATTTAAATATTTTTGGTTTCACTAAAATCCGGATTGTATTGCACCCGGTACAGTCCGACAAAGTTTGAGTTCGATTTTTGAAACTACAGCGCCTTTTCAAGCCCTGTTTATATTTATAATTGATTATATTCGTTTTCAATTGTCGATTCAAACTCAGTTTTCATTGCCATTATTTAAAATATTTATTTTAAATATTTAAAATCTATTATTTTAGCCAATTTAAATTGTTTCAGATTTTCTGGGTCGTTACAGAAGAGCTCAGCGAGCCTCAAGGATTCAACGGTCAAGATCATGTATAAGTTTATTGATTTCAAGAATTTTCAGTCCAAAGACCCACCGTTTGCGCTCAAATATTGGAGAGGGTGGAGGCGTGAGCTGGTCGTGCTCGCTGATGGGGTAGACTAGGGAGTGGTGGTCGTCGTGATGGGTTCAGATTGGTTGGCCATGGTCTCTGGTGGCGTGCGTGACGATGGAGGGTGATGCGAGATAGGGGTTACGGGTTTTGCAGTGAACGGTTTGGTATAGGAAGAAGATGTATTAACGGTAAATCAGGATTAGTTGTTAATTAAGGTGATTAATATTAATGATAAATTAATTTAATTATTTCCTAAGTGTAATTATTTTGTAACTAAAGTTTAAAATATTATAACTTTCTCATAACAGATCAGAATTCAGCGAAATCAACTCCGTTAGAATCGTGAAAGCGAGCATTGCATTACAGAACAGACCAGAATAGAAATCAGAGCAGTTGGTAATATTCACTGAATTGGACGTCCAGTTTAATTCAGTAAAAATAATCGTTATACAACGATTTCAGTACCAACCACTGTGAGAACCTCTCTCACTATAAAATTATTTCTGTATAGTTATTTATTTTATAACTTCATATATGCACTGCTCCCTGTCGTCCGCAGACCATGAATGACTTGTTTGATTGTATTGTGTTGTGATTGTGATGTACAAATATATATACATGCGTTGTGAAAATAAAATATATATGAAATTAATAATATATATTTGAAACGAAGCTAAAATATATATGAAATGGAAATAATATATATTTGAAATGAAAATTATATATATATATATATATACATATATGAAGTGAAAATAAAATATATATGAAATGGAAATAAAATATATACTTGACATGAAAATAATATATATTTGAAATGAAAATAATATACATATGATATGTAAAAAATAATTTATGTTTGAAATGAAAATAATATACATATGAAATGAAAATATATATATATATGAGATGAATATATATATATATATGAAATGAAGATAATATATATATGAAAGGTGAATAATATATATATATGTGAAGTGTGAAATATATATATATATATATATATATATATATATGATGTGTGGAAAATGTATATTTGAAATGAAAAATATATATATGGAATGGGAATAATATATATGTGAAATGCGAATTATATATATATGAAATGTGAATATATATATGTGGAATGGAAAATAAATAAATTTATATATGGAATGGAAAAAAAGAATATATATGGAATATTCGATTTTGACTAAAAATTGAAATGGATGTTGGAATCATTTTTATAACGAATTTAAAACTATTTATAAAATATGTTTTAAATGGAAATCGACGAAATATATATAATATATATATATATTTAGTGGCATGAATAGAATGCGTCGCGCCGTGACTATTCGCGAATTTCGACCATTGACTTCGCGTTGACATTACGGGTGATCCGACTATCGGATTCTCCTAAAACCGGAACTGTTGGGTTCGTATCGAAAATAGCTTTTCAACGATTAAAAGAAATTTGAAATCTAACAGTTGGATTTGGAATTATGTCCAAATCAAAATTGGAAAAGGTCGTTGTAAGTGCAGTTCGATGACAGTTTATGAAAATCGACTGTACGGGCCTTGATAAAATTGTTAAAAATATTAGTAATTTATGTAAAATCATAATAAAATATTTGGAAAGAACTGGGATGAAAAATTCCATATTTGAAAGGATAAAAATATATTTTTATCAAAATGAACTAGTTATGAACTAGAGAAATAATTCAATTTTTTCGAATAAATAAATTGGATTGAGGAAAGGGTTTTAAAAATAACCAGAATTTCCAATATATGAATTGGAATGGATTTGGATCGAAAGTATCTTCGAAATATTTCGATATTGGATTCCGTGATTATAAGGACATTTGTGGAGGAATTTGGAAGATATATATATATATATCATTATTCCAATACGTTATTTGTTGATTTCAGAATTCGATATTGAATATAAGACGATATATTTTCTATTCAGAGCCTTGTATTTAATATCGAATTGGATTTTGGGTCTGTCGTGAACTGTGTTTAAATGACATTGGTTCTTTAACCTGAGTAAAAGCAGGATTAATTTCCAGAAAGTTGAACAATCAATAAGAAATGATTTTAGAGATCGAAACCAATTGGAGTTTGAATAAATCTTTAATTAGATTGTGAATGTATAGATGGTAACTAAATTACCAAAATATGAAATTTTATTAAACCAAATACACTTGGTTGTTGATATTGGTTGTGTTTGATTGGTTGTTTGGATTGTGCTCGACCAGTTTATGAGCAAGATATGCTTTTACATTTAGCATTGGGTTGGGTAGAAATAATGGTATGCTAACATCTTGTGAAACACTTCACGATTTGACTATGAGAGATGTTAGAGCGAAGACGTTGAGTTCATTTCAAATTTAATGAATGATTTTGAAATGATAGTTTTTCTTAAGTGAAAAGAAAATGTATTCCCGATTTTGGATAGGGAATGTTTTATAAAAATGATTTATAAAACAGATAGGATTTCGAGGGTTAAAACCCGATGATTTCGAAATGATTTGGAAATATATTATGGTTTTACGTTGTAGTTCATCAAATATTCAACCCGATGATTTCGAAATGATTTGGAAATATATTATGGTTTTACGTTGTAGTTCATCAAATATTCGATTAGTTGCTATTAATGATGTATTTGTTTGGTGGCGGGGAATTTATTCTCTTACTTAACACCCTTCTTTGAAACGTGTGAGCTCAAAGGATATGTGATTAATAGTGACTGATCATATGTGTGAATAGCTAATGTAAAGTAATACATTTAGGAAAGTACTTGTGATTATTATGTTGTGAAATGATTTTCCCTACTTCGGGATATGAAATGATTTGGTATGTGGCTAGAGATTCGAGTAACCCGGACAACTAAAAGTATGGGTGAGATGGGCGGTGTTTGCTCCCATGCGTGGGAGGTGCATCGTCGATGTAGCCTACTCCATAGTGGGAGGTGCACATATATATATATATATATATATATATATATATATATATCGATTTGCTTAGGTGCATGCTCTTTGCCTTGTCTAGGAGGAGCCCGATATTTGGTTGCATACTTGTTTGTATTAATTATTATGTTTTGGATTTCATATTTCCAAATGATTTGATTTGAGATCCCAAAGTGAAATCTACTTTGATATAAAAGTTAGATATGTATTTCAAATGATTTGAAATAGAAATCAAGAAATGAAGCCCAAAGGAATAATTTCTGCAAATTGAATTGGATTTGGAAAAATCTAAGTGTGGTGATTAATTTAAATGGATAGATTGGGATATTGCATGTTGACTGATGCATAGTAGATCCATAGCTCTATTACTGATTGTTCTTCATACACTGGCATTCATGGGGGTAAACCCGTTCTGCGTTAGCGGCGTGGTCCTGTGATTTTCTTATGATTAAATAAGTTAAATTTTAACTATAGAGTTTCTCATACTAGTCCCATGACTGACCTGTAGTTTGCTTTTCCCTTGCAAACTCGGGTGCCCCTATTTTTCACATGGGCAGTCGAAGATACTTATTTTGAGCAGGATTCTGGATTGAAGCTTAAAGTCGTGTCTAGTGCATTTATCGTCTTCCGCTGTGTTATTTTATATTTCCGCTATGCATTGTATTACATTTATTGTAAAATCATCTTCCGTTGTGTTGTTATATTTTGATATACTCTGATGTAACATTGTTATGATGTTTATAAAAGTCTTCTGTTATTTGTTCTGATGTGTTGTATGCCTAGAGTTAGCGTATACGGGATTCGAATGGTCTTGGTCGGTTTAGCGATCGATTAGGTCTGGGCGAAATCCTTATTGTTACATAATGTTAATTAAAGGCCTTATATTTTATAATATTTATAATTAAATTTTGTAAATTTGAAATTATATGTTTTAAAATGATTTTATGAGTAAAAATATATTTAAATACTTATTTAAGTATTTTCTTATAATTATTTATTTTAAACTATATAATTTAATCATATATGTATTTTTACTTTAAATTAATATATTATAATAAATTATTCTTTTTAAACCTATTTATAATTATTTTAAACCTATATATGTTTATAAAGCTATTTTATATATAAATTTATAACTTATAAATATATTTTCAATGCTTATTTTATATATATTTTATAAACTTTAATAATAAACTCAGTGGATAAGTTTTTATTTTGTGATTTAAATTCAAGGTATAAAGATTTAAATGTATATAACTGTGACGACCCCATTTCCGATAAGACGATGCAAGGGTAATCTTTGGAATATAAAACATAAAACAGATAACAACAGAACAGAAATAATTAAATACACCAAATAATGTATAATAGAATACACTGGATAAATATAATCATCATAGTTACACAGTATATAGGATCATACTTAGTACAAAATACAGTTCAGCTATACATAAAATGTCTACAGCGGAAAAGAAAACAAAATATGTACAACAGGAGCTGAACAACATAAAAAGAGATAAATGATAGAATCCATCTTCAGCTCCAGCTATCCAGAAAGAGCCTGCTAAAACCTGAATACAAGGCTGCCCGTGTAGAAATACGGGCACCCGAGTTTGCAAGTGAAACAAACTACGAGTCAGTCATGGGACTGGTATGAGAAATCTACTTAACACATTTTACAATATGGCTAATCATAGGACCATGCCACTTTCGCGGAACGGGTTTACTCCATTGGATCGCCAGTGTTTTAAAACAAATAAGTCTTTTAAACATCGCAATGCTTTTTGTAAAAATGAAGCCATTATAAGACTCAGTTCCCATCACACAATGCAACATAAACCGGAGGATAGAGTTTTACCTTATAATGGCCAAAATATGCTTGATACGAATAAAACAAAAGCATTTGATATTATTACTAGTGGTTATAAGTTTCAAAAACAAATTCAAATCATAAGTATCAATCACAGACGACATTAATGCCCCATACCACTATGTCGCCATATATAGGTATACAATCAAAACCGCACGGTATCGTATTTGGAAATTGGATTTCCATCATGAACTGAGGCAAAAGATAGTCCTCACCGACTTTGAGACAATCTAGCCCATGTCTCAGGACCCAGACACAGGTGGGCCCTTGGATCGTCAGGGCCGATCCACCGATGTGGATTAAAATTCCTGAACAATGTGTTTCCCTGCCCTATGGGGCGTAAACTGGTCATATCTGACCACACCATCAGCTCCGAAGAGACCGAAGCAAACCGAGGCCTCGCTTTCCATCATCCACATAAGTAAAATATCCGGGTGCGCAAAACCCATAGCACCACTCCTAGCTAGAAGGAAACGCATGTCATCCCTGATGTCCATCTCCCATTTCTAGCTCATACCGGGGTGTGAGGCTCGCGAAACAACGCTATACACAAAGCTACGCCACACAGGCCGTGCTTTGATCATCAACCACAAGACTTTGCTTTTCAAAAGAATCCTTGATCATCTACCACTTAGGCATGCCACACAGGCAATTCAGTCAATGCGACTGGTTTCCATCGTTATATAACCTCTGAGCTCGTATGTCTCAGAGAAGGGTGTTAAGAAAGAGAATAAATTCTCCGCTGCCAAACAGATATATATTTAATAGAGATCAATCAACACCGAACAAAATCCAATGTCAGACACACAGTCCATTTACACGTTCGTTCTGGGTCTGAACGAAACCGGAGGCACTCAATACCTCACATATCCATACAATCAACAAGTACGTCCGGGTGGCTACTACTTCAACCCCGTCAAGGTAGCTACTCCTATCATGAGCATCAGTAGCACCCCTCCATTCGACGTGAAGATCATCGGTCTTGCACCGTATTCATATCTTCGACTTTCACTCGTCGATCAATTATGTGAAATGAGAATTAACTCGGCCTTTTCAAATAATTCACGTATATCTTGAATTTCAAATCAATTCATTTCAATGGTTAAATTACTCGACATCACCAATTTTGTTCTTTAATGTAATTTTCACACCAAACGCATTCAACCATCAAATATCACATAAACCGAGCAAATTCAGTTTATTTCCATACCATACCATTTATAACATTTTATCACGATTTATCGCTATTTTTATTTATTTAAAAATAGCTAATTCATTCAAACGACGCTTCAGGCCATAACGCGGCAGTGGCGCTGTTTTTCTCTAGATTTGATTTACACATATCTGAAAATCTAACCGTTGGATCCTCACAAAATTTATATCATTAGAAATATCTTTTCAAAACGAATCCAACGGTTTCAGTTTTGGAAAAATCCGACGGTCGGATCTCCAGCACTAATCGTTTGAAGTTACGATTTCAAATTACGAACTGCAGCGTCGTTATTCGATTTAATTTAATTATATATATATATATAATCGATTCTGGCGCTGTTTTTCTTCATATTTGAATTAAACATTCCAGACAATCCAACCGTTGGATCTTTACAAAGTTGGTGTCATTGGAAAGATATTTCCAAAGCGAATCCAATGGTTGTGGTTTTGGGAGAATCCGATGGTTGGATCTCCTGCACTAATCGTTTGAAATCACGGTTTCAAAACACGAACTGCAGCTTCGTTATTCACTATATTTTAATTATATTTATATAAATATATATATATATAAATATAATTCTTTCTTCAATTTCAAAACGATCCCCACTTTATATATTTGATAAAAATGATATTTTTATCATCAAAAATATTTATTTCACACATCACCCTTTTTAACTCTTCATATTCACAATAAAAATGTAGATTTTATTGTTCAATCTATATATTCAACACATGAATATTTTCGACTTCACACACACGATAGAAATATGATTTTTATCGTTCTAGTCCTTTATTCAACACATGAATATTTTCTATAGTTTATATATATAGTAAAAATGTGATTTTTATTGTAAACAATTTATTTCAAAACACGATTATTTTATATAGCCTATACATAAGGTAAAAATAGTATTTTTGGTGTTAAAACAATTTATTTAAAATATTAATATTTTATATAGGCTATACATATAATAAAAATGTGATTTTTATCTTTCAAATAGTTTACTCAACACATGAACTCATTCAACACATGAATTTCTATTCAACACACGAATATAATTTCAACACATGAGAATAATTCAAACACATGAATATTGTTGAAAATTTCGGTAGCATAATGGCAGGGTAGTTAAAACAGGGGTCGTCCCTAGTACGACACCTCGCTCTACCTTAAAGCCTCGCAGCTTTTGACAATGGGGATTTCATGCAATAATTCGCACTCAGAGGAGCAAGTTTTCTTTCATTTCCACAACCTATTCTAATTTTGTTTTCAACCACAGATGGGTATTTTTCAACCACAGTCAATCATTCTCAACCACAAACAATTCTATCAACCATTCGTATTATTCACCAAATTTCACATCAACCAAATAATCTAAACAATATCACAACCAATAAATATCGTCCATGGTCTATGGACGAGGGGAGTATATATATATATATATATATATATATATATATATGTATATATATATATTCGTATATAAATATATTTCAATTCACTTCATTTCAATGTCATTTCATCGCATATATAATTTCTAAAACGCATATATAACTTATACATCGAACATACAACTTATACAATGCTTATACATGAGGTGTACAACGCTTATATAACTCATACATCGACTATATAATTTATACATCGTTGTTTTCCATATCATTTATAAATTAGAAATCTCACATTAGGTTCCACTCCACCAAAAATAGCAGAAGGCTCGGAAAAATATGCGGTCTCTTCTAGAATGTAGAAGACGTCCACATGAGTCCACTATCTCTTGTTTCACTGGATTTCGTTAACAAACGAAAAAGATATGATTTTTACAGTGAAATCAAAAACCGTAGCGCTTTAAAGTGCTATAATATAGTTAAATTAAAAATAGTCGTATACCTTTCTGTTTTCTTCAAAACTAGGTTTGAAGATTTCTCGTTATTCGTAGCACGAGGTGACGATCGGGTGGCACATCGTGGAAGAGGGAGGAGAGGGCTTCGCGGCGCAGGTGGTGGGGTCCACTTCGGTGGCGGAATCTGGTCACGGCGGCTGTCCAAAGGCGGCGCCTTCTCGAAGGTGATTCGGCCTCCACGCTCAACGATAAACGATGCTCTTCACATGGATTTGAAGAGGAGGGGATAAGCTTCAAAATGGATCCAAGAGCGCTCGATTTCACTGAGAAACGGAGGAGAAATCAAGGGGGGAAGATTTGAACAATATCCGTCGTTCGCTCCTGAAGGTGTCGGGGAAGAAGAAAGTGAAGTGGCCAATGAGATATTTTTATTTATTTATTTATTTATTTATTTTTAAATTTCCAAAAATAACCTCCTTCACACACAAACCCCAATCCAGACCCAACGACTGTCGTCCCTAGCTAAATACCCCCATTCCGAACACAATGGGATATGTTTCAAAGGCCCATTCGACTATTTCAGTCAGTTTCCCTTCAAATTAAAATATAAAACATTCAATATTTAATTTGAACGTACATTCCAATTTGCCGAGGCCACATACTGATTCGAAAAATTCCAGAAAAATAAATCCAGCAATGTTTTGACGATACGGTCCCAATAAAACTAGTTTCGTTGAATTCTGAGACCGTTTGAAAAATAGCCATTTTCTGGTCGATCCAATTTAGCTGTAATTGACCAAAACACATTTTTCTTTTCCACGCTCACATACTAGCTTCAAAAATTATGAAATTTGAAACCTAGCAATAACTTCACATCCCGGATCTAACAAAAGTGGTTTCATCGAATTCCGAGGTCATTTGCAAAATATCTATTTCCACGGGCTATATAAATTCTATAGCGACCTTTCTGAAAATTCATTTGGCCATAACTTTTGACTCCCGTTAAGAAACTTCGATTTTTCCGATTCGTTAAAAAGATATTCACTAACAGATTTAAATGTTTTTGGTTTCACTAAAATCTATTTTATTTTGCACCCGGTACAGTCAGTCAAATTTTGAATTGAAATTTTGAAACTGCCGCGCCATTTCAGGCCATGTTTATAATTCAAAGTAATTATATTCAATTTCCAACATCGATTCAAACTACTTTTCGTCGTTATTATTTAAAATATTTATTTAAATACTTAAAATTCATTAAAATAGCCAATTTAAAATTTTTAAACTGGTTCAGATTTTCCGGGTTGTTACAATCTCCCCCACTTAAAACTTTTCGTCCCCGAAAAGGAACAAAGTCGAAAGTGGTTTGATTAACCAATTCTACCTTCAATCTGGCTTCCATTCTCTAACTTTTCAGTTTCTGAGAATTTTCAAATTCCTCAAAAATTTGGCTAACACCCTAAATTTTCGAAAAATTTCGCCATAACCTCCTTTGTACGGGGAGGGGTTTGAAAATTTATTGGGCCATATTAGGTACCCAATAAATCCTATAAAGCATACACATATTTTTAGTGATATATTCTGGTGTTTACAGGGGAGCGTCTATAGCTAATAACTCCAGAGAATAAATTCTCGTCACCCTGTCTAAGCCTAAAGGAGTGTGTATTTTTAATTACTCCAGAGAATAAATTTTCGTCACCTCGTCCCGTGTAGGAAATAAATAATCCATGTGCCGTATCTAATAACTAGAGAGACGTGATTATTGTCCACTCCAGACCCGTGTGGGGTTTTTATTAATCTGGCATTTTACCGTTATATTTTATATGGTCCATATTAGTCATTAGTTCAACCTATAAAATATAGTCATCGCCATACAAGCCTCTAGCTCGTATGGTAAATCTTTAACCTCGTCACACACGCTCCAAATGCTTACGCGGTATATGATGAAGTATGCCTATCTTCAAGAAGTATGCCATGTAGTGTAGTTCAAAATTAATTGTTACTATCCTATGGCGACGTTTTTTTTATTACACACAGAACAACCAGCACTCCGCATCCAATGGCATTCACAGGAGTTGATATAATAATAAAACTGTGCATCCAACTCATTAAGGTTTACCTATTTGTCGGGCACGCAAATAAAATCGTTACTCAACAGCTAATCCATTTACATGTTGAAACATATATAATGCATATGTATATATTTTTTTATCTATTTTCTACTCAGTTCAATGTGTGATTTAATCGAATAAATTCTACCATTCATTCTCTTATTGATTAATTTAATTACTTTCTAATAATTTAATTAATCAAATCCTCTATCACACAACACAAACATCAATCAATTTATTTTTAACTTTTCATAAATGTACCTATTAATTCATATACTCTTTTAAATCATTCAGACTATATAATTAAAAAGTTTACATCCATGAAAAGAAACAATAGCAAAGTGGAGAACATAACGGAAATGCAAAATATGGTAAATATAACTTGCACCAAAGTCAATCAGAGATATCCACCCTGCACTTAGGATAGGCTTTATTTAATGCTTTCCTATGTTTCCCAAGTACAATCTCGCGGAACTAAACTCCATTGCACTTTGACAAAGTGAACCTTTTTGTTCCTCAGCTCTTTGGTTTCTTTGCCAATTATCTTTAGCGGCTCTCTTCTCACAGCCAACTCTGGAGTGATTTCTATATCCTGTTGCATTGCTTCTTCCACGTTCAAGTTTGGATCATGAACGTGCATTCAAAGTTGAGATACGTGAAATACATCATGCACTCCAGGCAACCAATTAGGCAATTGAACCTTATATGCGAGAGTTCCAACCTGTTTAAGAATAGGAAACATACCAATGAATTTGGGCGCCAATTTCCCTGTTTTACCGAACCGGATAACTGCTCTCATCGGAGATACCTTCAAATAAACATAGTCGCCAACACCAAATGATATATCTCTTCTTCTCTTATATGCATAGCTTTTCTATCGGCTTTGGGCGACTAGTAATCGTTTTTTAACGAAATCGACTTTATCTGCAGCATCGCGAATCATATCTGGCCCCAATACAAGTCTATTACCAGGTTCAACCCAACAAGCAGGGGATCAGCACGATCTACCATACAATACTTTGAATGGAGACATTTTCAAGCTCACCTGGTAGCTGTTATTATATGAGAATTCCGCCAAATGTAAATGGTCTTCCCATGATCCGCCAAAATCAACAATACATGCCCGCAATAGATCTTCTAGAATATGATTCACCCTCTCAGTTTGGCCATCTGTTTGAGGATGATATGCGGTGCTCATGTTCAGTTTCGTTCCCTGTTCTGCTTGGAATGCTTCCTAGAATTTACTAGCAAAAATCGGGTCATGATCACTAACGATGCTCATGGGAACCTTGTGCAGTCTAACAATTTCTTTGAAATAAATCTGCGCCAGACTTTGAGCAGTTCTATTCCATTTGACAGGTACGAAATGAGCGGTCTTTGTAAATCGATCCACGATCACCCATATACTGTCATTTCCTTTCCTGGTCCTGGGCAAACCATCTATGAAATCCATAGAAATCTGTTCCCACTTCCCACAGGGAATTTCCAAAGGTTGCAACAATCCAGCGAGCTTCTGCTGATCACTTTTAACTTGTTGACGATATTTTGTTCTTCTCGAAGAATGAGGAAGAACATGCTCAGCATCTGGAAGAAATCATGGATACTCTCCGTGCACATCAGCAAAAAGCCAAATTCTCCAAGTGCCACTTTTGGAGAGAAGAAGTAAGATTCCTTGGCATATAGTGTCCAAAGAAGGGTTAGCAGTGGACCCTGCGAAGGTGCTGGCAGTGCAAGATTGGAAGACAACAAGAAATGCAACCGAAGTCCGAAGCTTTCTTGGGCTAGCAGGTTTTTACCGAAAAGTTCATTAGGGATTTCGTGAAAATCTCAGCTCTACTCACAAGGCTAACAAAGAGGAATCTGCCATTCGCTTAGGATTTAGATTGTGATATTTCTTTCCAACGCCTAAAAAGGGCTCTCACAATAGCCCCAGTTCTAACTTTGCCTGATGGAGGCAACATGTTCACAGTATATATGGATGCTTGTGTTACGGGGCTAGGCGTTGTTCTGATGCAAGAAGGGAGGGTAGTAGCTTATAGTGGAAGACAAATGGGAGTTCATGAAAAGAACTACCCAACCCACGATCTTGAGTTGGCCGCCATCATCTTTGCGCTTAAGTCTTGGCGCCATTATCAACTAGGTGAGAAGTTCGAATTATATACTGACGATAAATCGTTGAAGTATCTTTTCTCACAGAAAAATCTTAACTTAAGGCAGCAAAGATGGATGGAGTTCCTTGCCTCGTATGATTTTGAAATTTCCTATACTCCCGGCAAAGGCAACATAGTAGCAGACGCGTTGAGCCGAAAGAAACTGGCCTTAAGCCCTCTCTTTGTAGAAAGGAAAAGCTTGGAGTATATAGCTAGTTTTGACTTTAGGCCATCCTCTGATTTTGTACCTGGTTTATTGGCATCCTAGAAGTACGACCCACTCTTTTAGACTCGATAGGGGCCGCACAATGTGAAGACCCTAAGCTTGTGGATGTGATTGATAAGCTAATTAGTGGTGAAACTTCCAGTCACCTCAATAGGTACTCCGTCGATGATAATGGTTGGCTGAGGCGAGATGGAAGAGTATGCGTCCCACAAGCAAGGGATTTGGTAAAGAAGGTTCTCGAGGAAGCACATCATTCCAAGACCACAATACATCCAAGTGGAGACAAGATGTACAAGGAAGTAAAGAGAGTTTTCTTTTGGGACGGCATGAAGAAGGACGTGGCAGATTTCGTTTCTAAGTGCATGATATGCCAACAGGTCAAGGCGGAACAGAAGAAGCCTGGAGGACTGCTTCATCCTCTAGAAGTTCCGCAATGGAAGTGGGATAGCATTTCAATGGACTTCATTGACGGGTTGCCTAGGTCAAGAAGGGGCAATACTAGCATTTGGGTAATAGTGGACAGGCTCACTAAAAGCACCCACTTTATACCTATCAAGAGTAGAAGGATTGCCTCATCTCTAGCTTCTCTTTATCTCAAGGAAATAGTTGGAATCCATGGAATACCCTCCAGTATAGTGAGTGACAGAGATCCCATCTTTACGAGCGAATTTTGGTAGAGTCTGCAAGAAGCTGTAGGCACACAGTTATGCTTGAGCACAGCCTATCACCTCTAAACTGATGGTCAGACAGAAAGGGTGAACAGAGTATTAGAAGATCTTTTGAGACTATGCGTTCTTGACTTCGGAGGGACATGGGAGGTTCGTCTTCCTTTAGTGGAATTCTCCTACAACAACAGTTACCAGGCCACCATCGGTATGGCGCCCTTCGAAGCTTTGTATGGAAGACCGTGCCGATCACCAACTTGTTGGTGGGAGTCTACTGACAAACTTATACTTGGGTCGGACATGATTCGAGAGACTTCAGAGAAAGTGGATTTGATACGAAGCAGAATGAAGCCAGCCCAAGACAGACAGAAATCCTACGCCGATAAAAGAAGGACCGACCTTGAGTTTGAGGTTAGGGACAGGGTTTTCCTTAAGGTATCTCCATTAAGGAACGTCGTTCTCTTTGGATCCGTAGGAAAGCTAGAACCAAGATTTGTAGGACCATTCCCTATCATCGAGAAGATTGGGAAAATGGCTTATAGAGTAGAGTTTCCTAAAAAAATTGGCTGGAATTCACAACGTCTTTCACGTTTCTCATCTCCGAAAATGTCTACATGAATCTACGGAAGTGGTGGAGCCAAGCATTCCAGAAGATGCCGAAGTGGTACACGAAACAACTGTGAGGAGAGTTCCAACTCAAATCGTAGGAACTAAAATCAAGAAGCTTGTAACAACACGAAAATCTGGGCCAGTTTAAAATTTTTATTTTGGCAAATTTAGTGAATTTTGAATATTTAAAATAGATTATTTTAAATAATATCGACGAGGAATTTATTTTGAATAGAAATCGAACGTATATATTATATACATCGTCGTTAGAATACAATAATTATATATAATTATAAATAGAATTGAAAATGGCGTGGTAGTTCGATAATTCGATTTCAAACTTCAATTGAATGTACCGGGTACAAAACAATCCAGATTTTAGTGAAACCAAAAATAATAGGATCTATTTGAGGATATCTTTCCAACGAATCCGAAAAATCAAAATTTCATAGCGGGAATCAAAAGATATGTCCACTTGAAAATTCTGAATAGTCGCTGCGGAATTCAGGCCCTTAAAAATGGGAATTTTGCAAACGACCTCGGATTTCAACGAAACCACTTTTGTTGGATCCGTGATGTCAAATTATTGTTAGATTCCAAATTTCATAATTTTTCGAATAAATATGTGAGCGTGGCAAAAGAAAACGCGTTTGACCAGTTTCAGTTGATTTTAATCGACTGGAAAATGGCCATTTTTCCAACGGTCTCAGAATTCTACGAAACTAGATTTTTTAGGACCGCATCATCAATACGAAGCTAGAAAATAATTTTCGGGAATTTTTAGAGTTTGTGTTTGCCCCCGGTAAATTGAAATGCGCATTCAAATTCAATATATAGAGTTATATGTTGATTTTGACGGAAACTGATCGAAACGATCGAATCAGCGAACGATACATATCCCATTGTGTTCGGAATGGGGGTAATTAGCTATGGACGACAGGTTGTGGGCCTCGTTTAGAAGTCATATGAAAATGTCAACTTTTTGAAATTAAATTAATTAAATAAATAAATAAAATAATATCCCCCCTTTCTCTCCTACACCCTCGATCAGGCCCCCCACCCCCTAATTTAATTCAGAAATCAAATCGAGAAAAAAAATATAAAAAAAAAGAGAAGATCGGTGGAGCTCGAAGCCCCCCTCCCCCGATCGTTCGCCACCGCCTACGGCAGGCGCCCTCCTTCCCGTGCCAACCTGCTCCGCCTTTTCCTCTTCCCCATCATCTCCTTCCTCTCGCGCCCCTTCCCTGACAGCCGAGCCAAACCCTAGCACCCCCTGAGAGACCCGACGCCAGTGCAGCCACCCACAGCCTCCTGCGCCCCTCCGGCGAACACCACCCTCCACCGCGAGTTCAAGAAGAACCTCCAGTCCTCCGGCGTGTGTGCAGTCAGGGGTTCTTCCAGTTGAAGGCGATGGCGTTTTTCCTCTGAGCCACGAAGAAGATGAAGGCTTAACAGCCTTAGTGACATCGTTAGGAAGGTAATTAATTTAATTTTTAATTTAATTAAGGTGTTAAACAAGGTGTTTCCTTTTTTTTATCTATATACTTTTAAAATCTGAAAATTTAGTAGAATAATAATTACATTGCTTAAAAATCAGTTTTTAGAGATTTTTAAAATAGAAAAGATTAGATTTTTAAAATAGAAAAGATTAGATTTTTAAAATAGAGAAGATTAGATTTTTAAAAAGGATTAGATTTTTTAAAATAGAAAAGATTAGATTTTTAAAATAGAAAAGATTAGATTTTTAAAATAGAAAAGATTAGATTTTTGAAATGGAAAAGGCAAAATCTTTATATTTGAAAAGGCGAGATCTTTATATTTAAAAAGGCAAGATCTTTATATTTGAAAGGGCGAAATCTTTATATTTGAAAGGGCGAAATCTTTATATTTGAAAGGGCGAAATCTTTATATTTGAAAAGGCGAAATCTTTATATTTGAAAAGGTGAAATCTTTATATTTGAAAAGGCGAAATATTTATATTTGAAAAGGCGAAATATTTATATTTGAAAAGGCGAAATCTTTATATTTGAAAAGGCGAAATCTTTATATTTGAAAAGGCGAAATCTTTATATTTGTAAAGGCGAAATCTTTATATAGAGAATAACGATGTAAAAATAGAATTTTTATCTATATAGTAGCGTTGTAAAAATAGAATTTTTATCTATATAGTAGCGTTGTAAAAATAGAATTTTTATCTATATAGTAGTGGTGTAAAAATAGAATTTTTATCTATATAGTAGCGATGTAAAAATATGATTTTTATATATTGAATAGCGAAGTAAAAAATCGATTTTTATATATTGAATAACAAAGTAAAAATTCGATTTTTATATAGGTAGTGGCTACGGGCAACGAAAGTGACAAAAAGGCGAGAACGACGAAGACTTCTACTTAAGAAGAGTCGAGATGATTGGATTAGCTATCGGTGAGAACTTCTCACTCTAAATTTCCTTTTCTAGTTATATATATATATATATATATATATATATACACTAGGATGCAGACGGTGCTTAGTAGCACCCGACACCCGTCATCCACAGACCATGGATGGCTTGTTTGTTTGATTGATATGTTGTGAAAATTTGTTTGTGAAATTGATGTGAAATAGATAAAGAGATTCATGTGTTGAAATAAATTAATTATCATTAAAAATAAAATTTTTAACGTGAAAGTGAATAAATTAATATTTATAAACAAATTGGTCGATTTGTTTATATACACTGATTTGACTGATATTGATTGGGATGATAAATTTTACACATCGCCCAATTGCACAAATAAAAATCTGTGTTTGTTGATTTGAAACCCACACGGGTATTGGGATGATATTTGGCATACACTAATCCCAATTATTTAATTGTATGTCGATCGATTGGTCGACAGACTGTGTAAGCGTTAATTATCTAGATTTGATGCTTATGAAGTTGTGTGGTGCACCTTGGATGATGGTTGATTGTTTGTCATTGCTATTATATACACGTGTTGTATGGAATCCATATAATTAACATTATATGGTGATTGATTGGGCCTCATTCCAATCGGGAAAATAATGAATATTATAAAAGAAAATTCATGTGTTGAAATTATTCATGTGTTGAGTAAAATATTTTAAATAATAAAATTTACATCTTTATCATATTTAAAATTAGACACTACTTTACGGTGGAGTCTGATTGAAAATCAAACGATAGATACCATAATTTTATAAAATATTTTACATAACCAAAAATAGTGATGTGTTGACAGTTACGGGTTCTTACAGTTGGTTTCAGAGCTTTGGTTTACAGAGCTCGAGAACAAGACACATTAGAGCCGAATGAAAGAATTCATCATATATTGGATTAGTAATATCCAATTATAATGACTTGTTAGAGATAGGATCAGTAGTGTCCTAGAACGAGTGTGAAGAGTATATTTTCCAAATGAAAACAATTTTGTTTTGAAAATTTAATTTGTTTTATACGTATTTGATTATTTATTTATTTTGAATTTGGATAATCGAGTATATAAAGATTTCGCGTATACGCGTCATGAACGTATAGTCGAAGTTTTAATATACTGGATAGATATAGAATCACATTCTAGACACACGCGGATAATTCTGGTGATGTGGCCACATCGTAAATATTATGTTCGTATTTCGAAGGTGTGATATCTATATATTTCCATTAGACTGGTATGAGAACCAAAATATAGCTAGAATACATTGTTGTGAATTGGCATCAAAAACATGATTTTCTGTATATATATCAAAATTATGAATTTGAAACTCTAATTCACTAATTGATTGATGTTTGTGTTGTTTGTTTATTTGTTTGCTAATTTTGAACCATTTAGCCTAATAGAATCACATATTGAATTGTATTGAAAAATGGTTGCATTTGCTTGCATATACATGTGCTTACATTGAACAGGTCATAGCAAGGAGGCTAGAGTAGAGAATAAAATTTGTTTGCCCGACAAATAGGTACATGTTTATCATAATTTACTGTTTTGTTTGGGTGATGATTATTTTATGAGCCGATTGGCTAGCCGCTTGGCTTTTTCTTTTTCTTTTTGAGATCAGAAGGCCTGTATGGCAATTTCGGGATTTTCCCGTGGCTCCCGGTGCAGGGGAGGTTATGGCGAAATTTTTCGAAAATTCCGGGTGTTAGCCAAATTTTTGAAGAATTTGAAAATTCTCAGAAACTGAAAAGTTGGAGAATGGAAGCCAGATCGAACGTAGAGTTGGTTAATCAAACCACTTTCGACTTTGTTCCTTTTCGGGGACGAAAAGTTTTAAGTGGGGGAGATTGTAACAACCCGAAAATCTGGGCCAGTTTAAAATTTTTATTTTGGCAAATTTAGTGAATTTTGAATATTTAAAATAGATTATTTTAAAAAAAATCGACGAGGAACTTATTTTGAATAGAAATCGAACGTATATATTATATACATCGTCGTTAGAATATAATAATTATATATAATTATAAATAGAATTGAAAATGGCGCGGTAGTTCGATAATTTGATTTCAAACTTCAATTGAATGTACCGGGTGCAAAACAATCCGGATTTTAGTGAAATAAAAAATAATAGGATCTATTTGAGGATATCTTTCCAACGAATCCGAAAAATCGAAATTTCATAGCGGGAATCAAAAGATATGTCCAGTTGAAAATTCTGAATAGTCGCTATGGAATTCAGGCCCTTAAAAATGGGAATTTTGCAAAAGACCTCGGATTTCAACGAAACCACTTTTGTTGTACCCGTGATGTCAAATTATTGTTAGATTCCAAATTTCATAATTTTTCGAATCAATATGTGAGCGTGGCAAAAGAAAACGCGTTTGACCAGTTTTAGTTGATTTTAATCGACTGGAAAATGGCCATTTTTCCAACGGTCTCAGAATTCGACGAAACTAGTTTTGTTAGGACCGTATCGTCAATACGAAGATAGAAAATATTTTTCGGGAATTTTTAGAGTTCGTGTGTGCCCCCGGTAAATTGAAATGCGCGTTCAAATTCAATATAATGAGTTATATGTTGATTTTGACGGAAACTGATCGAATCAGCGAACGATACATATCCCATTGTGTTCGGAATGGGGGTAATTAGCTATGGACGATAGGCGGTGGGCCTCGTTTAGAGGTCGTATGAAAAAGTCAACTTTTTGAAATTAAATTAATTAAATAAATAAAAATAATAATATCCCCACCCTTTCTCTCCTACAGCCTCGATCAGCCCCCCCCCCCCGATTTAATTCAAAAATCAAATCGAGAAAAAAAAATATAAAAAAAGAGAAGATCGGAGGAGCTCGAAGCCCCCCCCCCCCCGATCGTTCGCCGCCGCCTAGGGCAGGAGCCCTCCTCCCCGTGCCAACCTGCTCCGCCTTTTCCTCTTCCCCATCATCTCCTTCCTCTCCCGCCCCTTCCCTGACAGCCGAGCCAAACCCTAGCACCCCCTGAGAGACCCGACGCCAGTGCAACCACCCACAGCCGCCTGCGCCCTTCCGGCGAACACCACCCTCCACCGCGAGTTCGAGAAGAAGCTCCAGTCCTCCGGCGTGTGTGCAGTCAGGGGTTCTTCCAGTTAAAGGCGATGGAGTTTTTCCTTTGAGCTACGAAGAAGACAAAGGCTTAACAGCCTTAGTGACATTGTTAGAAAGGTAATTAATTTAATTTTTAATTTAATTAAGGTGTTAAACATTGTGTTTCTTTTTTTTATCTATATACTTTTAAAATCTGAAAATTTAGTAGAATAATAATTACATTGCTTAAAAATCAGTTTTTAGAGATTTTTAAAACAGAAAAGATTAGATTTTTAAAATAGAAAAGATTAGATTTTTAAAATAGAAAATATTATATTTTTTAAATAGAAAAGATTAGATTTTTAAAATAGAAAAGATCAGATTTTTAAAATAGAAAAGATTAGATTTTTAAAATAGAAAAGATTAGATTTTTAAAATAGAAAAGATTAGATTTTTTTAAAATAGAAAAGTTTAGATTTTTAAAATAGAAAAATTAGATTTTTAAAATAGAAAAGATTAGATTTTTAAAATAGAAAAGATTAGATTTCTGAAATGGAAAAGGCGAAATCTTTATATTTGAAAAGGTGAGATCTTTATATTTAAAAAGGTGAAATCTTTATGTTTGAAAAGGCGAAATCTTTATATTTGAAAAGGCGAAATCTTTATATTTGAAAAGGCGAAATCTTTATATAGAGAATAGAGATGTAAAAATAGAATTTTTATCTATATAGTAGCGTTGTAAAAATAGAATTTTTATCTATATATTAGCGGTGTAAAAATAGAATTTCTATCTATATAGTAGCGATGTAAAAATATGATTTTTATATATTGAATTGCGAAGTAAAAATTCGATTTTTATGTATTGAATAGCAAAGTAAAAATTCGATTTTTATATAGGTAGTGGCTACGGGCAACGAAAGTGACAAAAAGGCGAGAACGACGAAGACTTCTACTTAAGAAGAGTCGAGATGATTGGATTAGCTATCGGTGAGAACTTCTCACTCTAAATTTCCTTTTCTAGTTATATATATATACTAGGATGCAGACGGTGCTTAGTAGCACCCGACACCCGTCATCCACAGACCATGGATGGCTTGTTTGGTTGATTGATATGTTGTGAAAATTTGTTTGTGAAATTGATGTGAAATAGATAAAGAGATTCATGTGTTGAAATAAATTAATTATCGTTAAAAATATAATTTTTAACGTGAAACTGAATAAATGAATATTTATAAACAAATCGACCGATTTGTTTATATACACTGATTTGACTGATATTGATTGGGATGATAAATTTTACAGATCGCCCAACTGCACAAATAAAAATCTGTGTTTGTTGATTTGAAACCCCACACGGGTATTGGGATGATATTTGGCATACACTGATCCCAATTATTTAATTGTATGTCGATCGATTGGTCGACAGACTGTGTAAGCGTTAATTATCTATATTTGATGCTTATGCAGTTGTGTGGTGCACCTTGGATGATGGTTGATTGTTTATCATTGCTATAATATACATGTGTTGTATGGAATCCATATAATTAACATTATATGGTGATTGATTGGGCTCATTCCAATCGGGAAAATAATGAATATTATAAAAGAAAATTCGTGTGTTGAAATTATTCATGTGTTGAGTAAAATATTTTAAATAATAAAATTTACATCTTTATCATATTTAAAATTAGACACTACTTTACGGTGGAGTCTGATTGAAAATCAAATGATAGATACCATAATTTTATAAAATATTTTACATAACCAAAAATAGTGATGTGTTGACAGTTACGGGTTCTTAAACTACGCAACCGCGAAGTCAAGCTCGTTAAGGTTTATTGGAGCGACGACAAGGAAGACGCGACTTGGGAAACTGAGGACAGAATACGTGCGGCCTACCCTTTTCTTTTTGAGGGTATATCCTTGACCTCTCTTTTTCCTTAAAGTTGTGTTTGTATCTATCCTTTTAGGTATAATCTCCTCGATATTATCCTTTATCCTTAGGTAGAAACCCCTTTGGATGTAAACATGTATTTGAAACATGTTATGGTTGATGGCTGCAAGTGGTTGCTCGTGGATGCATATACATACACAACCTAGGTTTTAGATCGGCTCAGTCACTTCATACTGCATATGCATATATATATATATATTCATATTTGTATGTGGTTGAAATTTGATATGTCGTCATATGGATGTCGCATTTGTATGAATGGTTGCGCACTCATGTAGAATTATGAATAGGGAAAATTTTGCATACATAATGAATTCATGGCACTTACATGATTTGCATTAAGGAGGTCAACTGAATCAGTAGACCGCCTAATTTTTGCATTAGATAAGGACATGTACACACACGGTGCATATGATCATGAAGCATTAGAAGTCTTTTAAGGACAATGGACGCCTGTGTTTGATGGTTGAGTAGATGGACGATTGGATGTTAGGACTTACGTTCTCCTAGACTTGAAGATTTCGGGGACGAAATCCTTTAAGGAGGGGAGAATGTAACACCCCGAGCTTTGTGTTAACTGTAAATTAACAAATTTAAGTATAATTAATTCTGTCAAAGAATTAGGGGAAACGGGTTGCACCGTTGCGCTCGTCTCAGAATTTTGCCTGAGATAGAGTCCGAGTTTGTGTAAATCGGACTCCGTATGAAGGAGTTACGACCTCCGGAAGTTTCAGAATTCAAATTAAAATTCAAACAGTTCAAACGAAGTTCAAATTTCTAAAATCAGACCCAAACTGGGCTGGGCGGGAAAATTCCCGCCCAGGCACCAGGTCGACCTGGGGGTCGACCTGCCCACTCGACCTGGTTTGGCCCTGGCTGGCCTGGTCGGGTTTCTGGTCGATTTTTGGGGCTTGGCTGTGTCACTAGGGCTTACATGTCGCTTTCTGATTGGCTTCTTTTGAGATGGATGGTCTGGATTCACTCTAGATTCATCGACGGCTCTGATTAATTTGATATTCTATAATTACAACTTGAGTCTAAACCTAAATTCACACAAATAAATTGGAGATAGAGCCATCATGCTGTTGGAAGGAAGCCAAGAGTAGCCTCCACTTGTAGAAAACTTAGAGATGAGCCAAAATCAAAGTTAAAACACGATTCAAACAACGTTAGTCTACCCAAAGGAAAGCATTTCAAATTCAGAACTCAGAATCGAGAAAACAATAACGTCATTTGTTGTAAGTATAGTGATTTTTCTGATGTGAATAAAATTAAGACTTGATTTGATGTAAATTGGGAATGGAATTGTGCTTCATGTATTGAAATGATTGTGGTATTGTGATATTAGTGGTATAATTGAGTTTATGTTGATCCTATTGTACATTTAGAATGAAAACAACATCGCATGCAAGTTGTATAGTTCATGTTGTAATCTACACCTATATATTTATGTGATTATATAGGTTGCATGTATACTTTATGCTAAGAACCCCTATGCCTAAATGGTTATGTTCATATAAATGCTCCTATGTTTATACAAAAGTTGTAAGTTCCTAATTGGATCCATGTCAAGATCCACTTTAATATATGTTTCATGTTGTAATTAGACATATGATTGGATCTAGTTCACACATGCGGTGAAATTATACATACTTTATGAAAACGTCATATTCTTATCATATGCTAGTTATGTTCGATCTTATGCCTAGATCCAAAACATGTTTAGGCTTATGTTGTCTAAATCATATGCTAATTTATGTGACACCTATTTGGTTAGATCCCTATTTCAATGCAAGTTCACATATATGTAAGTTGATTTAGGCTATGTTGTAAATTCACATGTATGTTGATTAATCTATGTTGCAAGTTCACACCTATGACATTCATGTTGACTATTTTGCAATTTCACAACTATGATGTTCAAATTGATTATGCCAAAAATGCCAAATTTACACCTATCTCATGTTTATGTTAGTGAACTGCTTTGTGCCAATTTTGTGTACACTAAATTAGGCTAAGTTTTTAGCCTAATATTATATGTTAAAAATCATGCAAACTTAAAATTAGGCTAAGTTTGTTAGCCTAATACTCAGATGGGGTAACATTGGGATAAATTGGTAATTATAGGAAAACTTGACATAAAAATATATGGAATTGGCGTGTTTGTCACATGCCAAAATTGATGGCATTTAAACGGTATAAATTCTTATATCAAAAATGTAAAACTTGAAGAGTGGGCCATAACATTTAATGGTTAGAAAATTTACATATAACAAGTAATAAAGACAAATATGTAAATTTAGAAAATATGAGTATGCTTAACACGAGGTTTGATTAAGTTGTGATGTAAACCTTCCCAGACTCGCCCGGTTGTCCAATAGTCCTAACAATACCTATCCAATGTGGGCGGTTAAGCATGGAGCCCAATAAGGACCCGAGTTTAGACTGAGTTATGGTGTAAATCTACCCAGAACCGACCGGCACATCCAGTAACCGTAACAATATCTGTCTAATGTGAGTGGTCGGGGATTTTAAAAGCTAAGGACAGACTATCAGGATGGTAGGGTTAAGTTAACTAAAACACTTAACCAATTCAACATGTTAATGAAATTGATGGGTCGGGTTAGGTAAATACAGACGCTTAACCATTTAACATGTTTGACTAGAAAACCCTAGTAACGGGGACCCATTTCAGCAGTAACCCAATTAGGTATCATAGTACCCTGAAACTAGGCAGGGTGGGGCACGATTACTGGGCTGATTGTAAGCGGTCAAAAGCGACGTCGTTGGGTGCAACAGTGTGGGTTCTAATGGAGTGCGGGCGTGCACACACTTCAGAGCAGACAAACAGGGCACTGGGGGCACCAGTAGTATAACCTATGCATTTCTAGTTTTGTGTTGGGCCGCCACTATGGGACTTGATACACCCCAGGGTGGGACCATCATAGGTATCTTCAAACTTCGGGGGTCGTAAGACACAGATGATTATGTGAGTAGGAGCCGATCTTTAGAAAAAGGGGATCACTTTACCTCCTGCATGGGGTACCAGTTAAGACAATACAAGTAGGTGCAGAGACATAGTGTGGGGTGCGATAGTTTATTCGATTCAAACTGCTTTATCTTAGTTTATGATATATTCCTATTTCCAGTTTATATCTATCATGCCCTTATTCTTATTCTCATACTGAAGAGTCTCTAGACTTACCAGGATTTATGTCTGACCCTATTTTCTTTCGTCTTCTTTTCTTCTGTTTCCCCCTAGGTCCACAGGGAGGAAACAACTCAGCTTAGTCAGACTCTTTGCAAGCTTCAAGATAGTAGATGTACAGTTTGGGCTCTCTCTCCTTGGTTATGACTGTTGGACACAATCATGGGGATTTATGCATTTTTAATTATGTTTTATGCTTCTTTATTTAATAACCAAGACATAAATGATGATGTAATGTTTTTGGAAGTTACCATGTGACAGTTATGGAAATGTTTTGTATGAACACGTTTTTATGAAATAAAAAGTCTGTTGTTTTTCCGCTGCTTATATATATATATATGTGTGTTTATGCATGTCTTGTGTTTTATCTGTGACTTTTACTTACAAAACTCCACCAAAGATAAGGCATTCCCTTTGTGAGTGACCTTAATGGAGGGTGGAGTGTTTCAAGTAATCACCCAAACGACGTGAAGACCTCCGGTCTTCGACCACTGTCTTCATACTCGACACCACATCGAATCAGTTATTCAGAATGGGTTAAACCCGGTCTTTCTGAATAACTCACGTATATAATAAACAAGTGTTACACACTCATTCCAATTCAGAATATTATTTTATTCAAATATTCTTATACTTTGGGAAAGGTTCCCATTAATTTCATCAAAGATAAATTCTTTAAATTTATTCTTTAATCTTCCTTTGAATATCAATTAAAATTAGTCGGGATTAGCGAACCACACCGCAGTAATCATCTATTTTATTTCCTAATCCCAACCTGTTCATCCCATGAAGTAAAACAGGTCATACTTCATATCTAACACCACAGTGTTATCGGTAAATTTAATTACCATTTCACGTTCAAATCTAATTAAAGATTTAACTGTCGCCTGGAGCAAAATTGGTGATACTCCATTCTCGATCACTTCAATCTAATTAAAGATTCATTAAAAATCGACTTAGTTTTAATCTTCCCAAAAATCAATATCCTGTCTTTAACTGGGTTAAAGAACCAATGTCATCTAAAACACGGTTCGTGATAAACCTAAAACCACATTCTATTCAATTCCAATTAAATACTATTTAATTGGAATACTTCATTAAATCTAAATAAAAAGATTTGATCTTTTTTTCTACTGGGTTTAAGAACAGTGTTAATGAAGACACCATTCACGACAAACCCAAATCACATTTGATATTAAATACAAGGCTCTGAATAGAAAATATATTGGCTTATATTCAATATCAAGTTCTACGACGAACAAATATCGTACTGGAAATAACGATATTAATATATCTTTCAAATTCCCATAATAATATCTGTATCATCACAAAATCCAACATTGAAATATTCCAAAGAAAATTTCAATTCAAATCAATTCCAATTCAATTATTGGAAATTCTGGTTACTTTTAAAACCATTTCAAATCCAATTTATTTATTTTAAAAATAAGTGGATTTTAATTCTAGTTCAAAGCCAGTTAATTTCGATAAAAAATCTATTTTTATCTTTTCAAATTTGGAATTTTTCATCCCAATTCTTCACAAATCATTTCTTATGATTTTACACAAATTATTGATATTTTTAATAATTTTATCAAGGCCCGTACAGTCGAAATTCATCAACGGCCATCGAAATGCACTTACAGCGTCCTTTTCCAAATTTGATCGGGACATAATTCCAAATCCAACCATTAGATTTCAAATATCTAATATTCTTAGAAAGCTCTTTTCGATACGAACCCAACGGTTCCGGTTTTAGGAGAATTCAACGGTCGGATCTCCCGTAATATCCATTCGAAGTCAATGGTCGAAATTCGCGAACTGCCGCGGCGCGGCGCGTTCTATTCAGGCCATTATACATATATATATATATATATATATATGTATGTATGTATGTAATACATATATTATATATATTTCATCGATTTCATTTCAAAACTTATTTTATAAATCTTTTTAAATTTGTTTTCGAAACGATTTCAACTTCATATTCAATTTCGAATCAAAATTGAATATTCCACGTCATCGATATACAAATGATAATATTTTCAAAATGTTATATTTTGAAATCACTTTCTTTTCTATATTCATTATAAAAATGAATAAAATTGATATAAATATCGTTCACGTCAAAATAGCGTCAATCTAGTCAACACGGCTTTTATTCAATACATGAATGTTTATTCTGTTCAACACATGAATATTTATTCTATTCAATACATGATTTTATATTCTATTTAACAAATGAATTTATATTATTCAAAACATGAATTTCTATTCTATTCAACACATGAATTTTTATTCTATACAACACATGAATTTATTTTTATTCAACACATGAATTTATTTCTATTCAACACACGAATTTATTTCAATTCAACACATGAATATTTATTCTATTCAACGCATGAATTTATACTATTCAACACACGAATTTATTTTTAAAATATTCCTTATTTTCCAAATTGGATTGAGGCCCAATCAATTGCATATAACGTCAATTATATGGATTCCCTACAACACATGTATATAATAACAACGATAAATCATCAACCATCATCCAGAGTGCATTCTACACCGTATAAGCATCAAATATAAATATTCAACGCTTATAATAGTCTATCAATCAATCGATCGACATACAACTAATTATTGGGATTAGTGTTTGTCCAATCTCATCCCAACACCCGTGTGAGGTTTCAAACAATCAAACACAGATTTAATTTGTGCAGTTCAGCGATGTGTAAAATATTTCGTCCCAATCAATATCAGTCAAATCGGTGTACATAAACAAATCGTTCGATTTGTAAATGAATATATATTTTATTTCAACACATGAATATATATTTTATTTCAACACATGAATACTTTCAACACATGAATATATATTTTCTTTCAACACATGAATATATATTCTCTTTCAACACATGAATATATATTTTATTTCAATACATGAATATATATTTTCTTTCAACACACATATATATATTTTCTTTCAACACACATATATATATTTTCTTTCAACAAATGAATATATATTTTCTTTCAACAAACATATATATATTTTCTTTCAACACATGAATATATATTTCACACATCACAATCAACAGTCAAATTTCACAACACAGCAATCAAACAAACAAGTCATCCATGGTCTGTGGACGACGGGTGTCGGGTGTTGCTAAGCACCATCTGCATCCTAGTATATATTTCAACTAGAAAATAAAATAAAAGTGAGGATTTCTCATCAATAAGCTAAACCAAACTCCATGACTCTTCATATGCATAAAATCTTCACCGCTCGCCTTTTGTCACTTTCGTCGTCCGTGTTCGTTACATATATAAAAATCACATTTTTATATCATCACTCCTTGGATAAAAATTATATTTTTATATTGCTCTATACATTGTAAGGATTATATTTTTACTTTGCTAAAATATATACATATATATATATATATCATAACTTTATACTAGCCTAAAAATCGTATTTTTATTATCTCTATAATATAAAAATCATATTTTTATTCTTTCTATAACATAAAAATCATATTTTTATTTCACTGCTATAAAAATCACGTTTTTATAATCTCAACTATGTAAAAATCATATTTTTATTCTTTGTATAATATAAAAATCATATTTTTAATCTTCACATATAATAAAAATCCGATTTTTATACTTCATTCCTATATATAAAAATCCGTTCTTTTTGCTTTATTCATATAATAAAAATCGTATTTTTATCACCACATGCACTAAAGATTATATTTTTACAATGATTCCTTTTCCATAAAGATTATCAAAACTTTTTAATTATAAAAATCAGAACTTTTATAAAGGAAATGCGTAATCTTTTAAAGAAAAGAAGTCAAAATAAAAAAGGAGGATAAAACTTACAGTTGAAATGTGAAGAGAGGGGACTGATTTCGGGTTGTAGAGGAAGGAGGAGCTGCTGGAGGGGACGCCGGGGTTCATCAGAAGGCGTCAGAGATGGTGTGGTCTCTGCTGGGAGGGTGGCGCTGAACGATTTGGGGATTTAGGGTCCCAGGGGTTCACATTTTCGAAGGGGAGAGGGATCGAAGGAATATGGGGGAGGCTCGCCAGCGATAGAGGAGAGGAGGGTACGGCGGTGGAGCGCGCGCTGGCGAGCAGGGAGGTGGGTTGAGCGGTCAATGTGGGTATTTTTTTTCCTGAAATCTGAAAGGGAGAGAAAGGATTGAGGGGGGCTTTATATAATTATATATATTTTATTATTAAATTAATTCTAAAAAGAAACTTCTAAATTCGATCTCCAATCGAGACCCACCGCCTATCGTTCATAGCTAATTACCCCCATTCCGAACATAATGGGATATATATCGTAAACTGATTCGATCATTTCGATCAGTTTCCACCCCAAATCAAAATATAAATCTATATATTGAATTTGAACGCACATTTCAATTTACCGGGGCCACATATGAATTCTAAAAATTCCCAAAAAATATTTTCTAACTTCGTATTGACGATACGGTCCTAGCAAAAATAATTTTGTCAAATTCCGAGATCGTTTGAAAATTGGCCATTTTCTGGTTGATCGAAATTGACTGAAACTATCAAAACACGTTTTCCTTTGCCACGCTCACATCTTGATTCGAAAAATTATGAATTTTGGAATCTAGCAATAATTTGACATCCCGGATCCAACAAAAGTGGTTTCGTCGAAAACCGAGGTCGTTTGCAAAACTCCCATTTTCAAGGGCCAAAATTCCATAGCGACTATTCTGGATTTTCATCTGGGCATAACTTTTTATCTCCGCTATGAAATTTCAATTTTTCGGATTCGTTGGAAAGATATTCTCTAATAGATTCGAATATTTTTGGTTTCGCAAAAATCCGGTTTATTTTGAATCTTGTACATTCACTTGAAATTTGAAATCGAATTTTCAAACTACCGCGCCATTTTCAATTCCTTTTATAATTTAAAATAAATATCTATATCCTAATGACGATTCAACTAAATATATACATTTGAATTCTATTCGAAATAAATTTCTCGTCGTCATTATTTAAAATAAATCATTTTAAATATTCAAAATTCGCTAAAATTGCCAAAATAAAAATTTTAAATTGGCTCAGAATTTCCGGGTTGTTACATCCTCCCCCACTTAAAACTTTTCGTCCCCGAAAAGGAACAAAACTGAAAGTTGTTTTACTAACCAACTCAACTTTCATTACGGCTTAAGTTCTTCAACTTTTCATTTTCTAAGAACTTTTCAAAATTTTCAAAAATTTGGCTAACACCTGAAAATTTTGAAAAATTTCACCATAACCTCCCCTGAACCGGGAGCTTCGGGATATTTCAAATAGCCTCCCTTGGCCCTTACCAATCCAAAAGGAAAAAGAAACAATCAAGCGGCTAGCCAATCAGCTCATAAAATCATTAAAAACCCAAGAAATACAATAAACATATACCTATTTGTCGGGCAAACAATTTTATTCCTCTGCTCTAGCCTCCTTGCTATGACCTTTTCAATGTAAGTACATGTATATGCATGCAAATGCGACAAATTTTCAATACAATTCACTTTTTGGTACAATTTGGCTAAAGGTTCAAATTCCAATTAATCAACCAATAATCAAACAACACAATCAGCAATCAATTAGTTGATTATCATATCAAATTCATAATCTTGATATATAGTCAAAAATCACATTTTTGGTGCCAAATCACAACAATAAGCCCTATCTAGCTTCGGCTTTCACACCAGTCAATTGGAATCATATAGAAGTCCCACTTTCGAAACTCGAACATAAATACTGATAACGTTGCAGCATTATCAGAATCATCCCCGGGCGACTAGAGTGTGATTCTATATCTATCTAGTGTATTAAAACGTCGAATACACTTCGATCAGACGTATCAAAATCTTTATATACTGGATTGTCCAAATTCAATATAAAATAAATAATCAAATACGAATAAGTGATTAAAATTTTCAAAATAAAATTTGTTTTCACTTTTTATTTCAAAAAAACTACTCTTCACATTCATTCTAGGATACTACTGATCCTATCTCTAACGAGTCATTCCCATTGGATATTACTGATCCAATCTCTGAAGAATTCTTTCGTTCGGTTCTATCGTGTCTTGTTCTCCGAGCTCTGTAAACCAAAGCTCTGATACCAAATGAGACGACCCGAACTTCCCCGGTAAGGAAAGCCCGAATTGAATTGAGAACAACACATATCGGAACGCAAACAGAAGAACATTTCATTTCTAATTACAACAATTTCATCAGATTACAAGAATATTACAGAGTATGAATAAATATTACATAGAAAATATCAGAGATTAAATTACATTTAAATACATCGCAGCGGAAAATAATACAAAACACAAATAGAAGTAGTACATGGATATAGAGCTTTTCGGATATCATTCCAGCTGTAGACTAGGTTCCTGTGAATATAAATCTGCAAAACCAAAACTACTAGTTGCCCGTGTCAAAATAAGGGCACCCAGAGTTTAGGTTAAAACAATAAACTCCAGGTCAGTCATGTGACTGGTGTGAGAACAAAATCAGTTATTAATCTTTATTTTAAAGTTTGGTAAATCAAGGGACCATGCCGTATAACACGGAACGGGTTTCCTCCCAAGAATACCAGTGCATAAAACAATAACGTAATGCTAAATAAAGAACAATGAAGCTATTATAAGACCCAGGTCCCATCACACAATGCAACGCAAGCCGGAGGATAGGGTTTTTACTTTATAATAGCCAAGAATGCTTGGTACGTGAAATTTCATGTTTTATTATTACTATATGTGTATAGTGTCAAAACAATTTCAAATCATAAGTATCAATCATAGATGGCATAAGTGCCCGATACCACTTTGTCGCCATATATAGGTACACAACCAAAACCGTAAAGGCACGTATTGGAAACTGGATTTTCGTCTCTGAACCGAGGCAAAAGATAGTCCTCTACTGATTTCGAGACGCTCTAGCCCGCCCCTCAGGCAGGTACTCAGTCAAGCCTTTGGATCGTCCGGGCCGGCCTACCGATGTGGATTTAAATGCCTGAACACTGCGTTTCCAAGCCCTTTGGGCGTAAATGAGTCCTATGACTCCATCGGCTTCACACAGTCTCCAATATATCCGAGGCGCCTCGCGACCCAACAAACACATAAGTCAAACTCGTCGGGGCGTGTCAAACCACTGACGCCACTTTTAGCTAGAAGGAAATGCATGCCCTCCCTAATGTCCTCTCTCGTTTCTGGTTCACAACCGGGGTGTGAGGCTCGCGAATCAACGTTACACAAAGTTATGCCACACATGTCGTGCTTTGATCATCAACCACAAGGATCTGCTTTTCAAAAGAAGCCTTGATCATTTGCCACTTAGGCATGCCACACAGGCAATTCATTCCATGCGATTGATATCCATCAATATATAGCCCATGAGCTCGTACGTCTCAGAGAAGGGCGTTAAGCAAGAGAATAAATTCTCCGCCGCCAAACAGAAATATATTTAATAGAAATTAATCACACAGAAAAAAATCCAATGTCAGAGACACAGTCCATTTACAAGTTCGTTCTGGGTCTGAACGAAACCGGAGGCACCTTGTACCTCGCATATCCATCGATTTTCAAGTACGTCTGGACGATCACCAACTGATTCAGTCCTCTTGGGTGTACAACCCAATCAAGATCATCAGTAGTCACCCAAACGACGTGAAGACCTCCGGTCTTCGACCACCGTCTTCATCCTCGACACCACGTCGAATCAGTTATTCAGAACGGGTTAAACCCGGTCTTTCTGAATAATTCGCGTATATAATAAACAAGTGTTACACAAACACAACATACGCCTCATTCCAATTCAGAATATTCTTTTATTCAAATATTTTTATACTTTGGGAAAGGTTCCCATTAATTTTATCAAAGATAAATTCCTTAAATTTATTCTTTAATCTTCCTTTGAATATCAATTCAAATTAGTCGGGATTAGCGAACCACACCGTAGTAATCATTTATTTTATTTCCCAATCCCAACCTATTCATCGCATGAAGTAAAACTGGTCATACTTTGTAACGACCGGGAATTCCGCTCGATCTGAATTAGTCGCTAAACCGATCAAGACCATTCGAAATGCCTGATTGTTTTGAGAACACGACAAAATAGAATGCAGACGGAAGAACCTTTCATTGTTGTTACAACAATTCCATCAGATACAAGAATATACAGAGTATGAATAAATATTATACAACAAAGAATATCAGAGATTTAAATTACATTTACATACATCGCAGCGGAAAATAATACAAAGCACAACTAAAGGAGATATACGGATACAGAGCTTTCCGGATATCGTTCTAGCTGTAAACCAGGATCCTGTGAATATAAATCTGCAAAACGAAAACTACTAGCTGCCCGTGTCCAAATAGGGGCACCCAAAGTTTAGGTTAAAACAATAAACTCCAGGTCAGTCATGTGACTGGTGTGAGAGCTAAACAGTTATTAATCTTTATTATTAAAGTTCGGTAAATCAAGGGACCACGCCGTATAACACGGAACGGGTTTTCTCCCAAGAATACCTATGCATAAAACAACAGCGCAATGCTAAATAAAGAACAATGAAGCTATTATAAGACCCAGGTCCCATCACATAATGCAACGCAAGCCGGAGGATAGGGTTTTTACCTTATAATAGGCAAGAATGCTTGATATGTTTAAAACAAATCATTTGATACTATTATAAGTGCATAGTGTATAAAACAACTTCACATCATAAGTATCAATCATAGACGACATAAGCGCCCCATCCCACTATGTCGCCATACTAGGCTCTACAATTAAAACTGCAAAGTCACGTATTTGGAAATTGTATTTCCATCTGTGAACCGAGGCAAAAGATAGTCTTCTACCGAATTCGAGACTGTCTAGCCCGAGCCTCAGGCAAGTAATCAGTCAAGCCTTTGGATCGTCAGGGACGGTCCACCGATGTGGATTAAAATGCCTGAACACTGCGTTTCCCCGCCCTTTGGGGCATAAATGAGCCAACGAGTGACTCCATCGGACCCAGATCGTCCGATCAAACCGAGGCGCCTCGCAATAGCAACAACCACATAAGTCAAACTCGTCTGGGCGTGTAAATCCACTGACGCCACTTCTGGCTAGAAAGAAATGCATGTCCTCCCCGAGGTCCTCTCCCATTTTTGGTTCACCACCGGGGTGTGAGGCTCGCGAATTCACGTTACACAAAGCTATGCCACACAGGATGTGCTTTGATCATTAACCACAAGACTTTGCTTTTCAACAGAAGACTCGATCAATTTCCACTTTGGCATGCCACATAGGCAATTCACTCCTTGCGTTTGATATCCATCAATATATAACCTCTGAGCTCGTACGTCTCAGAGAAGGGAGTTAAGCAAGAGAATAAATTCTCCGCCGCCAAACAGATATATATTCAATAAAAATCAATCACATATACTGAAATCCAATGTCAGACACACAGTCCATTTACAAGTTCGTTCTGGGTCTGAACGAAACCAGAGGCACCTAGTACACCGCATATCCATCGATCTCCAAGTACGTCTGGACAATCACCAACTGAGTCTCTCCTCTTGGATGTACGGCCCAATCAAGATCATTAGTAATTATCCAAACGACGAGAAGACCTCCGGTCTTCAACCACCATCTTCATCTTCGACACCACGTCGAACTAGTTATTCAGAATGGGATAAACCCGGTCTTTCTGAATAACTCACGTATATAATAAACAAGCGTTACACAAACACAACATACGCCTCATTCCAATTCAGAATATTCTTTTATTCAAATATTCTTATACTTTGGGAAAGGTTCCTATTAATTTTATCAAAGATAAATTCTTTAAATTTAATCTTTAATCTTCTTTGAATATCAATTCAAACTAGTCGGGATTAACGAACCACACCGGAGTAATCATTTATTTTATTTCATAATCCCCACCTATTCATCACATGATGTAAAACTGGTCATACTTCATATCTAACACCACAGTGTTATCGGTAAATTCAATTACCATTTCATATTCAAATCTAATTAAAGATTTAACTATCGCCTGGAGTAAAACTGGTGATACTCCATTCTCGATCTTTTCAATCTAATTAAAGATTCACTAAAACTCCACTTAGTTTTAATCCTTAACTGGGTTAAAGAATCAGTTTCATCTAAAACACGGTTCACGATAAACCCAAAATCACATTCCATTAATTATCGGGTTAAAGAACAAGTGTTATTTAAAACACTGTTCACGATAAACCCAAAAAATCAATACCAATTCAATTCCAATTAAATATTATTTAATTGGTACACTTCATTAAATCTAAGTAAAAAGATTTAATCTTTTTCTCAACTGGCTTAAGAACAGTGTTAATGAAGACACCATTCACGAAAAACCCAAATCACATTTGATATTAAATACAAGGCTCTGAATAGAAAATGTATCGGCTTATATTCAATATCAAATTCTACGACCAACAAATATCGTATTGGAAATAACGATATAAATATATCTTTCAAGTTCCCATAATAATACCTGTATCATCACGAAATCCAAGATCGAAATATTCCAAAGACAATTTTGATTCAAATCCATTCCCATTCAATTATTGGAAATTCTTGTTACTTTTAAAACCTTTTTCAAATTCAATTTATTTATTTAAAAAAAAATAGAATTATAATTCTAGTTCAAAATAGTTCATTTCGATAAAAATCTATTTTTACCTTTTCAAATATGGAGTTTTTCTTCCCAAATCATTTCTTATGATTTTACACAAATTATTGCTATTTTTAATAATTTTATCAAGGCCCGTACAGTCGATTTCCATCAACGGCCATCGAACTGCACTTACAGAGACCTTTTCCAAATTTGATTTGGACATAATTCCAAATCCAGCCGTTAGATTTCTAATTTCTAATATTTGTTAGAAAGCTCATTTCGATACGAACCCAACGGTTCCGGTTTTAGGAGAATCCGACGGTCGGATCTCCCGCAATATCTATTCGAAGTCAATGGTCGAAATTCACGAACCACCGCAGCGCAGCACGTTCTATTTAGGCCATTATATTATATATATAATATATATAATATATACTTCGTCGATTTCCTTTTAAAATGTATTTTATGAATCGTTTTAAATTCGTTTTCAAAACGATTTCAACTTCTTTTCAAATTCAAATCAAAATTGAATTTTTTAATATAAATTCGTTTTAAATTCATTTCGAATTGATTTCAATTCAAATTGATTTTTAATTCAATTTCAAATCGTTTTCATTTCCATTCAATTTCAATTCGAATTCAATTCTATTTAATTTCAATTCGAATTCATTTACAATTCGAATTCATTTCAAATTGATTTCCATTCAATTTCAATTCGATTTGAATTCATTTTATTTTCAATTCAATTCGAATTCTTATTCGTTTCAATTCAGTTTAATTCGAATTTCATTTTAAAATATTCGATTTTGAAATCACTTTTCAATATTCATTATAAAAACGAATATAATCGTTATAAATATCGTTCGCATCAAAATAGCGCATATCTAATCAACACGGCTTTATGTATTTCTATTTCACATATTCTATTCAAATATTTCTTTTCAAATATTTCTTTCAAATATTTCTCTTGAAATATTCTATTTCAAAACTGGAGTGAGGCCCAATTAATTACCATAGATTTTATTTCTATGGATTTCCATACAACACATGTATCTATCAACAATGACAAATAATCAACCATCATCCAAAGTGCATTCTACACTGTATAAGCATCAAATATAAATATTTAACGCTCATAACAGTCTGTCAATCAATCAATCGACATACAACTAATTATTGGGATTAGTGTATGTCATATATCATCCCAATATCCATGTGGGGATTCAAACAATCAAACACAGATTTTATTTGTGCAGTTGGGCGATGTGTAAAATTTATCGTCCCAATCAATATCAGTCAAATGTGTGTATATAAACAAACCGTCCGATTTGTTTATAAATATTTATTTCATTACACATTAAAAATTCTATTTTCAACTATAAAATATTTTTAACTATATAAATATTTTATTCCATTTCACATCACATCACACAATCAATTACACATCAAAATCAAACAAACGAGCATACAAGTCGTCCATGGTCTGTGGACGACGGGTGTCGGGTGCTACTAAACACCGCCTGCATCCTAGTATATATTTATAACTAGAAATTTATATTAAAGGTGAGGAGTTCTCACTGAGGGTTCCACTCCGTCGTGCTTTGCTGTCTGAACAGCTGAACCGTCTTGGTCTATCTGAAATTCCATTGCAGTTCTTTTCACGCTGTTCATAATAAAAATTATATTTTTATAACTTCTTCTCAATAAATAAAAATCGTATTTTTATTCCTACTTCATATATTTTTACAATGCTTCTTTCTATATAAAAATTATATTTTTGTCTCCTTATATAAAGATCGGATTTTTATTTCAACGCTATAAAAATCACATTTTTATTCCACTATATATATAATAAAAATTATATTTTTATTTCGCTACACATATAAAGATCAAATCTTTACTATCTATATATTATAAAAATCGTATTTTTATATTCTCTACCTTATAAAAATCATATTTTTATTATCTATACTATATAAAAATCATATTTTTATTATCTATACTATATAAAAATGATATTTTTATTATCTATACTATATAAAAATCATATTTTTGTTATCTATACTATATAAAAATCATATTTTTAATTCGCTAAAGATTATATTTTTATGGTGTTAAAAATCATATCTTTCTATAGGCAAAAATTATAACTTTTTGCAAATAAAAATCTTAACTATCCATATATAAAAAACCAAATTTTTATATGTTAAAAATACTAACTTTCATATGTTAAAAATACTAACTTTCATATGTTAACAATACTAACTTTCACATGTTAACAATTCTAACTTTCATATGTTAACAATTTCAGGTCTTAACAATGATGTTCTACTTAAGAACTGAATTTTCTATGTATTATATTTAAACAAAACTGATTTTAATTACATAAGGGAAAAAAATATAAAACCTGTCTCGGTAAAAACGTTCGAACTCCCTCTTCACGAACTAGGGCTTCAGCCCATCCCCATTTGGCTTGACCGGAGCTTCACCAATCGGCGGCGGTTCTGTGACTGGACGGAATTGGGCTTTGAGGGGGGAGGTTCATCGCGGTTCTCGATTTGGGCAGGGGCGTCGGGTTCGCGCGGAGCGCTGAGGGGAGAGGAGAGAGAACGGGGAGGAGCGGCGTCGGAGGCGCAGCTTCACTGAGGCGCGACGGGGGTGCTCAACCAGGAGGTGGGGCTCGATGGTCTTCCCCCTTTCCTTTTTCATTTTTTTTATTTCTTTCTCGAGTTCGATCTAATTATAACAGGGGGGCTAGTGTTGACTAGGAGGGAGGGGAGAGCGAGAATATTTTATAATTTAATTAATAAATTAATTCCCCAAAAGGTGACTTTCTAATTCGAACTCCAAACGAGACCCAACAACTGTCGTCCCTAGCGTATTACCCCCATTCCGAACACAATGGGATATGTTTCGTAGGCCAGTTCGGCCGTTTTGATCAGTTTTCATCAAAATCAAAATATAACTCTATATATTGAATTTGAACGCACATTTTAAATTACCGGGGCCACATACGACCTCTAAAAATTCTAGAAAAATTATTTCTAGATTCATATTGACGTTACGGTCCTAACAAAACTAGTTTCGACAAATTCCGAGATCGTTTGAAAAATGGCCACTTTCCAGTCGATTAAAATCAATTAAAACTGGTCAAACGCGTTTTCCTTTGCCACGCTCACATATTGAATCGGAAAATTATGAAAATTGGAATCTAGCAATAACTTGGCATCACGGATCCAACAAAAGTGGTTTCGTCAAAATCCGAGATCGTTTGCAAAATTGCTATTTTTAAGGGCCAGAATTTCATAGCGACTATTCTGAAAATTCATTTGGACATAACTTTTGATTCCCACTATGAAATTTTGATTTTCCGGATTCGTTGGAAATATATTCTCAATTAGATTCTAATATTTTTGGTTTCGCTAAAATCCAGTTTATTTTGAATCCTGTACTTCCATTTGAAATTTGAAATCGGATTATCGAACTACCGCGCCATTTTCAATTCCTTTTATAATTTAAAATAAATATTTATATTCTAACGACGATCTATATAATATATATGTTCGAATTCTATTCAAAATAAATTTCTCGTTGATATTATTTAAAATACTTTATTTTAAATAATCAAAATTCACTAAATTTGCCAAAATAAAAATTTTAAATTGGCTCGGATTTCCGGGTTATTACAATCTCCCCTACTTAAAACTTTTCCTCCCCGAAAAGGAACGAAGCTGAAAGTTGTTTCATAAATCAACTCAACTTTCATTATTTTCTTTACAGCTTAAGTTCTTAAACTTTTCAGTTTCTAAGAACTTCTCAATTTTTTCAAAAAATTTGGCTAACACCCTAAATTTTCGAAAAATTTCGCCATAACCTCCCCTGCACCGGGGACTTCGGGATATTTCATATAGCCTCCCATGGCCTTCTTCAATCCAAAAGAAAAAGAAAAAGTCAACCGGCTCATAAAATCATCATCACCCAAACAAAACTGTAAATTATGGTAAACATGTACCTATTTGTCGGGCAAACAATTTTATTCTTCTGCTCTAATCTCCTTGCTATGACCTGTTCAATGTAAGTACATGTACATGCATGCAAATGCGACTAATTTTCAATACAATTCACTATTTGATACAATTTGGCTATAGGGTACAAATTTTGATTAATCCAACAATAAGCAAACAGCACCACCATCAATCAATTAGTTGATTATCGTTTCAAATTCATAACTTTGATATATAGTGAAAAATCACATTTTTGGTGCCAAATCACAACAATAGGCCCTATCTAATTTTGGTTCTCACACCAGTCTAATGGAAATATATAGATATCACGCTTTAGGCACTCGAACATAAACACTGATGATGCGGCCGCATCATCAGAATTATCCCCGGGTGACTATGGTGTGACTCTATATCCATCCAGTATATTGGAGGCTTCCAATACACGTGGATCAGATTTATATTAAAATCTCTATATACCTGATAGTCCAAATCAATATAAATAAACAATCAAATATGAATAATTGATTTAAATTTTCAAAACAAAATTTGTTTTCACTTTAAAAATATACCCTTCACACTCGTTCTAGGATACTACTGATCCCATCTCTAATGAGTCGTTCCTATTGGATATTACTAATCCAATCTTTGATGAATTCTTTCATATGGTTCTAAGGTGCCTTGTTCTCTGAGCTTTGTAAACCAAATCTCTGATACCACGATGTAACGACCGGGAATTCTGCTCGATCCGAATTAGTCGCTAAACCGATCAAGACAGTTCGAAATGCCGGATTGTTTTGAGAACACGACAAAATATAATGCAGACGGAAGAACATTTCATTGTTATTACAACAATTCCATCAGATACAAGAATATAAAGAGTATGAATAAATATTGTACAACAAAGAATATCAGAGGTTTAAATTACATTTACATACATCGCAGCGGAAAATAATACAAAGCACAACTGAAGGAGATATACGGATACAGAGCTTTCCGGATATCGTTCCAGCTGTAAACCAGGATCCTGTGAATATAAATCTGCAAAACCAAAACTACTAGCTGCCCGTGTCCAAATAGGGGCACTCAGAGTTTAGGTTAAAACAATAAACTCCAGGTCAGTCATGTGACTGGTGTGAGAGCTAAACAGTTATTAATCTTTATTTTTAAAGTTCGGTAAATCAAGGGACCACGCCGTATAACACGGAACATGTTTCCTCCAAAGAATACCAGTGCATAAAACAATAGCGCAATTCTAAATAAAGAACAATGAAGCTATTATAAGACCCAGGTCCCATCACACAATGCAACGCAAGCTGGAGGATAGGGTTTTTACCTTATAATAGCCAAGAATGCTTGAAACGTTTAAAACAAATCATTTGATACTATTATAAGTGCATAGTGTATAAAACAACTTCGCATCATAAGTATCAATCATAGATGGCATAAACGCCCCATCCCACTATGTCGCCATACTAGGCTCTACAAATAAAACCCAATGTCATGTATTTGGAAGTTAGATTTCCATCTGTGAACCGAGGAAAAAGATAGTCCTCTACTGAATTCGAGACTGTCTAGCCCGAGCCTCAGGCAAGTACTCAGTCAAGCCTTTGGATCGTCAGGGCCGGTCCACCGATGCTTGAACACTGCGTTTCCCCGCACTTTGGGGCGTAAATGAGCCAACGAATGACTCCATCGGACCCGGATCGTCCGATCAAACCGAGGCACCTCGCAATAGCAACAAGCACATAAGTCAAATTCGTCAGGGCGTGTAAAACCACTGACGCCACTTCTAGCTAGAAAGAAGCGCATGTCATCCCTGAGGTCCTCTCCCGTTTTTGGTTCACCAGCGGGGTGTGAGGCTCACGAATTCATGTTACACAAAGTTATGCCACACAGGCTGTGCTTTGATCATTAACCACAAGACTTTGCTTTTCAACAGAAGCCTCGATCAATTGCCACTTTGGCATGCCACACAGGCAATTCACTCCATGCGTTTGATATCCATCAATATATTAACTCTGAGCTCGTACGTCTCACAGAAGGGCGTTAAGCAAGAGAATAAATTCTTCAACGCCAAACATATATATATTCAATAAAAATCAATCACACAAACCGAAATCCAATGTCAGACACAAAGTCCATTTACAAGTTCGTTCTGGGTCTGAACGAAACCGGAGGCACCTAGTACCCCGCATATCCATCGGTCTCCAAGTACGTCTGGACGATCACCAACTGATTCTCTCTTCTTGCGTGTACGGCCCAATCAAGATCATCAGTAATTATCCAAACGACGTGAAGACCTCCAATCTTCAACCAACGTCTTCATCTTAAACACCACGTCGAATTAGTTATTCAGAATGGGATAAACCCGGTCTTTCTGAATAACTCGCGTATATAATAAACAAGTGTTACACAAACACAACATACGCCTCATTCCAATTCAGAATATTCTTTTATTCAAATATTCTTATACTTTGGGAAAGGTTCCCATTAATTTTATCAAAGATAAATTCTTTAAATTTAATCTTTAATCTTCTTTGAATATCAATTCAAACTAGTCGGGATTAGCGAACCACACCGGAGTAATCATTTATTTTATTTCCCAATCCCCACCTATTCATCCCATGATGTAAAACTGGTCATACTTCATATCTAACACCACAGTGTTATTGGTAAATTCAATTACCATTTCATGTTCAAATCTAATTAAAGATTTAACTATTGCCTGGAGTAAAACTGGTGATACTCCATTCTCAATCTTTTCAATCTAATTAAAGATTCACTAAAACTCCACTTAGTTTTAATCCTTAACTGGGTTAAAGAATCAGTGTCATCTAAAACACGGTTCACGATAAACCCAAAATCACATTCCATTTATTATCGGGTTAAAGACTAGTGTTATTTAAAACACTGTTCACGATAAACCCAAAAAATCAATAATAATTCAATTCCAATTAAATATTATTTAATTGGTACACTTCATTAAATCTAAATAAAAAGATTTAATCTTTTTCTCAACTGGGCTTAAGAACAGTGTTAATGAAGACACCATTCACGACAAACCCAAATCACATTTGATATTAAATACAAGGCTCTGAATAGAAAATATATCTGCTTATATTCAATATCAAATTCTACGACTAACAAATATCGTATTGGAAATAACGATATAAATATATCTTTCAAATTCCCATAACAATACTTGTATCATCACGAAATCCAACATCGAAATATTCCAAAGACAATTTTGATTCAAATCCATTCCCATTCAATTATTGGAAATTCTGGTTACTTTTAAAATCCTTTTCAAATTAAATTTATTTATTTAAAAAAAAAAGAATTATAATTCTATTTCAAAACTAGTTCATTTCGATAAAAAACTATTTTTATCTTTTAAAATATGGAGTTTTTCATCCCAATTCTTCCCAAATCATTTCTTATGATTTTACACAAATTATCGCTATTTTTAATAATTTTGTCAAGGCCCATATAGTTGATTTCCATCAACGGCCATCGAACTGCACTTACAACGACCTTTTCCAAATTTGATTTGGACATAATTCCAAATCCAACCGTTAGATTTCTAATTTCTAATATTCGTTAGAAAGCTCTTTTCGATACGAATCCAACGGTTCCGGTTTTAGGAGAATCCGACGGTCGGATCTCCCGCAATCCATTCGAAATCAATGGTCGAAATTCACGAACTACCGCAGCACGACGCGTTCTATTCAGGCCATTATATAATATATATAATATATACTTCGTCGATTTCCTTTTAAAACGTATTTTATGAATCGTTTTAAATTCGTTTTCAAAACGATTTCAACTTCTTTTCAAATTCAAATCAAAATTGAATTTTTCAATATAAATTCGTTTTAAATTCATTTCAAATTGATTTCAATTCAAATCGATTTTTAATTCAATTTCAATTCGTTTTCATTTCCATTCAATTTCAATTTGAATTCAATTCTATTCAATTTCAATTCGAATTCATTTCAAAATGATTTCCATTCAATTTCAATTCGATTTGAATTCATTTTATTTTCAATTCAATTCGAATTCATTTTCTTTTCAATTCAATTCGAATTCTTATTCATTTCAATTCAATTTAATTCGAATATCATTTCAAAATATTCGATTTTGAAATCACTTTTTAATATTCATTATAAAAACAAATATAATCGTTATAAATATCGTTCGCGTTAAAATAGCGCATATCTAATCAACACGACTTTATGTATTTCTATTTCACATATTCTATTCAAATATTTCTTTTCAAATATTTCTTTCAAATATTTCTCTTAAAATATTCTATTTCAAAACTGGAATGAGGCCCAATAAATTACCATAGATTTTATTTCTATGGATTTCCATACAACACATGTATCTATCAACAATGACAAATAATCAACCATCATCCAAAGTGCATTCTACACTGTATAAGCATCAAATATAAATATTTAACGCTCATAACAGTATGTCAATCAATCGCTCGACATACAACTAATTATTGGGATTAGTGTATGTCATATATCATCCCAATACCCGTGTGGGGATTCAAACAATCAAACACAGATTTTATTTGTGCAGTTGGGCGATGTGTAAAATTTATCGTCCCAATCAATATCAGTCAAATGTGTGTATATAAACAAACCATCCGATTTGTTTATAATTATTTATTTTATATACACATTAAAAATTATATTTTCAACTATAAAATATTTTTAACTGTATAAATATTTTATATCATTTCACATCACATCACACAATCAACTACACATCAAAATCAAACAAACAAGCATACAAGCCGTCCATGGACGGTGGACGACGGGTATCGAGTGCTACTAAACACTGTCTGCATCCTAGTATATATTTATAACTAGAAATTTAAATTAAAGGTGAGGAGTTCTCACTGAGGGTTCCACTCCGCCGTGCTTTGCTGTCTGAACTACTGAACCGTCTGGATCTGTCTGAAATTCCAGTGTAGTTGTTTTCACGCTGTTCATAATAAAAATTATATTTTTATTACTTCTTTTCAATAAATAAAAATCGTATTTTTATTTCTACTTCATATATTTTTACAACGCTTCTTTCTATATAAAAATTATATTTTTGTCTTCTTATATAAAGATCGGATTTTTATTTCAACGCTATAAAAATCACATTTTTATTCCACTATATATATAATAAAAATTATATTTTTATTTCGCTACATATATAAGATCAAATCTTTACTATCTTTATACTATAAAAATCATATTTTTATATTCTCTACCTTATAAAAATCATATTTTTATTATCTATACTATATAAAAATCATATTTTTAATTCGCTAAAGATTATATTTTTATGGTGTTAAAAATCATATCTTTCTATAGGCAAAAATTATAACTTTTTGTAAATAAAAATCTTAACTATCCCTATGTAAAAAACCAAATTTTTATATGTTAAAATTTTTAACTTTCATATGTTAAAAATTCTAACTTTCATATGTTAACAATACTAACTTTCGCATGTTAACAATTCTAACTTTCATATGTTAACAATTCTAACTTTCATATGTTAACAATTTCAGGTCTTAACAATGATGTTCTACTCAAGAACTGATTTTTCTATGTATTACATTTAAAAAAACTGATTTTAATTACATAAGGGGAAAAAATAATATAAAACCTGTCTCTGTAAAAACGTTCGAACTCCCTCTTCACGAACTAGGGCTTCAGCCCATCCCTATTTGGCTTGACCGGAGCTTCACCAATCGGCAGCGGTTCTATGACTGGACGGAGTTGGGCTTTGAGGGGGGTTCATCGCGGTTCTCGATTTGGGTAGGGGCGTCGGGTTCACGCGGAGCGCTGAGGGGAGAGGATAGAGAACGGGGAGGAGGAGGGGCGTTGGAGGCGGCAGCTTCACTAGGGCGCGACGGCGGTGCTCCGCCAGGAGGTGGGGCTCGACGGTCTTCCCCCTTTCTTTTTTCTTTCTTTTTCTTTTTTTATTTCTTTCTTGAGTTCAATCTGATTATAACAGGGGGCTCGTGTTGACTAGGAGGGAGGAGAGAGCGAGAGTATTTTATTATTTAATTAATTAATTAATTCTCCAAAAGGTAACTTTCTAATTTGAACTCCAAACGAGACCCAACGACTGTCGTCCCTAGCGTATTACCCCTATTCCTAACACAATGGGTTATGTTTCGTAGGCCAGTTCGGTCGTTTCGATTAGTTTTCGTCAAAATCAAAATATATCTTTATATATTGAATTTGAACACACATTTTTAATTACCGGGGCCACATACGACCTCTTAAAATTCCAGAAATATTATTTCTAGATTCGTATTGACGATACGGTCCTAACAATACTAGTTTCATTAAATTCTGAGACCGTTTGAAAAATTGCCGTTTTCCAGTCGTTTAAAATCAACTAAAACCGGTCAAACGCGTTTTCCTTTGCCACGCTCACATATTGAATCAAAAAATTATGAAAATTGGAATCTAGCAATAACTTGGCATCACGGATCCAACAAAAGTGGTTTCGTCAAAATCCGAGGTCGTTTGCAAAATTGCTATTTTTAAGGGCCAGAATTTCTTAACGACTATTCTGAAAATTCATTTGGACATAACGTTTGATTCCCGTTATGAAATTTTGCTTTTCTGGATTCGTTGGAAAGATATTCTCAATTAGATTCTAATATTTTTGGTTTTGCTAAAATCCGGTTTATTTTGAATCCTGTACTTCCATTTGAAATTTGAAATCGAATTATCGAACTACCGCGCCATTTTCAATTCCTTTTATAATTTAAAATAAATATTTATATTCTAACGACGATCTATATAATATATACGTTCGAATTCTATTCAAAATAAATTTCTCGTGGATACTATTTAAAATACTTCGTTTTAAATAATCAAAATTCACCAAAATAAAATTTTTAAATTGGCTCGGATTTCCGGGTTATTACATACATCATATCTAACACCATGGTGTTATCGGTAAATTTAATTACCATTTCACATTCAAATCTAATTAAAGATTTAACTATCGCCTGGAGCAAAACTGGTGATACTCCATTCTCGATAACTTCAATCTAATTAAAGATTCATTAAAAATCCACTTAGTTTTAATCTTCCAAAAAATCAATATCCTGTCTTTAACTGGGTTAAAGAACCAATGTCATCTAAAACACGGTTCATGATAAACCCAAAACCACATTCTATTCAATTCCAATTAAATACCATTTAATTGGAATACTTCATTAAATCTAAATAAAAAGATTTAATCTTTTTCTCTACTGGGTTTAAGAACAGTGTTAATGAAGACACCATTCACGACAAACCCAAATCACATTTGATATTAGATACAAGGCTCTGAATAGAAAATATATCGGCTTATATTCAATATCAAATTCTACGACCAACAAATATCATATTGGAAATAACGATATTAATATATCTTTCAAATTCCCATAACAATATCTGTATCATCAAGAAATCCAACATCGAAATATTCCAAAGACAATTTCGATTCAAATCCATTCCAATTCAATAATTGGAAATTCTGGTTACTTTTAAAACCACTTCAAATCCAATTTATTTATTTTAAAAATAAATGGATTTTAATTCTAGTTCAAAGCCATTTAATTTCGATAAAAAAACTATTTTTGTCTTTTCAAATTTGGAATTTTTCATCCCAATTCTTCAAAAATCATTTTTATGATTTTACACAAATTATTGATATTTTTAATAATTTTATCAAGGCCCGTACAGTCGAATTCCATCAACGACCATCGAACTGCACTTACAGCGACCTTTTCCAAATTTGATCTGGACATAATTCCAAATCCAACCATTAGATTTCAAATATCTAATATTCGTTAGAAAGCACTTTTCGTTACGAACCCAGCAATTCCGGTTTTATGAGAATCCGACGGTCGGATCTCCCGTAATATCCATTCGAAGTCAATGGTCGAAATTCGTGAACTACCGCGGCGCGGCGCATTCTGCTCAGGCCATTATATATATATATAATACATATATTGTATATATTTTGTTGATTTCCTTTCAAACGTATTTTATAAATCGTTTTAAATTTGTTTTCGAAACGATTTCAACTTCATATTCAACTTCGAATCAAAACTGAATATTCCACATCATCGATATACAAATGATAATATTTTCAAAACGTTATATTTTGAAATCACTTTCTTTTCTATATTCGTTATAAAAATGAATAAAATCGATATAAATAACGCTCATGTCAAAATGGCGTCAATCTAGTCAACACAACTTTTATTCAACACATGAATGTTTATTCTATTCAACACATGAATATTTATATTATTCAACACATGAATTTCTATTCTATTCAACACATGAATTTTTATGCTATTCAACACATGAATTTATTTCTATTCAACACATGAATATTTATTCTATTTAACACATGAATTTATACTATTCAACACACGAATTTATTTTTATAATATTCCTTATTTTCCAAATTGGAATGAGGCCCAATCAATTACCATATAACGTCAATTATATGGATTCCCTACAACACATGTATATAATAGCAATGATAATTGTAACACCCCGCATTTTTAATATAATTAAAAATGAAATAAAATTTATGAAAATATACTTATATAGGTAAATAATGGTGATGTATAATGAGAATTAATAAATACATGGAAGGGAAGAAAATTTAATTCGATAATAGTATGTGTAACGGAGAAGATAGTAAAATAAGGATATTTAATTTAAATATTAGGAATTAAGTAAAATGGACATCAACCTGCGTTCCTCTCGAAATTTTACATGAAATAGAGTCCGAGTTTTTGAAAATCGGAGTCCGTATGAAGGAGTTATGAACTCCCGAGGTTTCAGCGAAAAATCAGAACACAGCCCAGCCCAGAACAGGAAAAAAAATGACCAGGTCAACCATAGGGTCGACCTCCCAGGGGGGAGGTCGACCATAGTGTCGACCCCCCTTGGGGAGGTCGACATGTAGCGACCTGGAGCGGGAATTTTGGTCCAAAAGCGAGAAATTCGCCCCAGAAGCTGTCCAGGTTCATTTTTGAGCACCTAGATGAGTTTTTGGGCCTGTTACGTTGGTCTAACACCTATATAAACATCCTAGGCTCATTGTAATCTCCAAAACAATTCATGGCAAGGCCATGGCTCTCTTGTAACTTGATTTCTTCTTCCTCCTCAAGCTATTGATGTAAATAAATCTTAGATCTATTCTTCTCTCTTTTCTCTACAACATCTATTCTTAAAATTAAAAAGAATGAGATCTAGAATTACTACAACCATGAATAAAAAGAAAAGAGGCTTAGATCTAAATCACTGCGCAAAGAGAAGGAATTCAGATCTGCAACTTACACCGCATATGAAATCAATGATAAATTGAATTCGACATGAAATCAATCAAAGTTGAATCAAAAGCCACAAAAAGGGGGAAATCCGTTCGAAGATTAATCTCGTTCCTATTTTGAAGATGCCAAACACTGTGAGTGGAGTTATAATACACTTTTTGTGTAAAATTATGATTTATCGTTCAAACATTCCCTATGTAAACGCGAAATGAAATTATTGTGGAAATTGGATCCGTAATGTTTAATATTGTCATGTGTTCGCTTTTAATTATTATGCTTACGATTATGTCCTCTTTTATTCTCCCTCTTTTATCTTTTTATGACTAGGCTATCACGAGCCTAGCTTTATTATGAAATGAATACAACGGAATGATTATTGCGAACTAAAAAGGGGAACGCTTGGTTTTGGGCTATGACATGAACTGGAGGGTGTGGTTATAAATTACAAAGGGGGTTGGGCGTAATATAACATTGACAAAACCTGAATGCGTAAACCAAATTTAGAATTATACGCATGAACATGATTTGGGGTTTGGTGTAGAATTGACATCATTGATTTAAGCATAAAATTGACTTATGGATTTGTTAATGGGCACATGTCTCTAGAAATAAACCTGTATTATAACTTGAATTTGGATAAGAACACAAACTTGATATGAATTGACATCTGGAATTTGACATGATGTTTACATCAAGAACTTGAACACGAAATTGACATGAATATGAATTATGAATTTAATGATAGACGTAACCTGTTAATGGGATTACAAGCATGAATATAAATTGGGGGTTTTAGGTAAAGCTTGGATTTGGGGAATTGACACTTGAGATCCAGATTGAACTTGATACTCGAATTTTGGCCCTATTGAAATGCATTGAACATGAATATGGTTGAGTAATTTATTTAATGTAAATAGGGAAAAAATTATGAAACTTGAAATATGACATTTAGAGTATGCTTATGAACTTGACATCTAAAACGAACATGAACATGGCATAAATTGGTAGTTGACATTTATAAGAACATGCTTGCAAGTTGGGTAATTGGCATAACATGAACTTAATATTTCTGACATGATTATGAACTTGACATATGCCAATTAGAATAGACATGAACCAAACATGAAACGTGGCTAACTCGATGTTAGGACGAGTTTGCGATGTAATCCTGCCCGGAACCGCCCGGCCTAACCAGTGGTTGCAAACAATAGGTCCTAATGTGAGAAGTTAGTCATATCGCGCTTAAAACCCGAGGTTAGACTGAGTTATGGTGTAATTCTGCCCGGAACCGCCCGGCATAACCAGTGACCACAACAACAGGTCTAATGTGAGAGGTTGTGGTGCATTAATAATTAATGGCACATGATTCGTAAGGTTAAGTCATGAATTCAAAGACAACACTTAACCAAATTTGTGAATGAATGTTATAAGGAGATGGGGTTAAGTCGACACGAACATATGAACAAAACTTAAGCAAAAACGGAAATAGGGAATGTTAACTACCTATTATAAATCGAAGTTAAAATAGTCGACGGTTTAATTAGGGGGTAAACCTGTCCTAGGGACAGTCTAAGATTATGACTTAAGATGTAATGTAAGACCTGAAGGGTGGGATAACCTATAATATAGGGTAAGCTAAGCAAGAACTGTGGGAAAACACCCATGCGCTATCACCGAATAAAAGAGAACTTAAGTTATGCTTGAATTCATGGGTAAACCTTAGTCAACAAGTTGAATTATAAAGCGAGAATATGTGGTCTGATGTCTAAGGTAACGAGAATTGACTAAGTAAAACAACGAGAATGATAACTAAGTAACAAGCCTTAGTTAATACGAACTAAGCAGTAACCCTTAGTTAAGAAAACGGTCGAGAACGGGAACTAAGTTGTAATCCTTAGTTAAGGGGACTAAGTGGTAAACCTTATTTAACAAGATTAACGGGAAAGGAAACTAAGTGGTAAATCTTAGTTAAGAACAACTAAGTAATAATTCTTAGTCAAGGAAACTGAGCCAGTCCATAAATAGATGAATAACCCGATACAGTAGATCATCGCTTAACAAAACACACGAGGAGGAGAGAACGTTTATCTGATTTCGAAAAAGGCTCCAGCGGACTGGGTTACGAAGCACGAAGCTTCGGGGAACGTGAGGGTACTCTTGGTATCCCTCTGGGAGGTTGCAGATGATCCGCTTGGGCTCATAGAGGTTAAGGTCTGCGGTAGGAGAACCAAGAGTATGCCTTGGTTGCAATATAAGGCAACCTAAAGACTAGGATGGACCAGTGTGAGGCGGCGATATCTTATTTAGCCCTGTGATAGCACTCGTCATCAACCTACCATCTTCAGTCAATCGTAGTGCGTATACGGAAAGGCAGAGAACTACCAACAGACCATATACTTGCTATCTGGTTATGGGTGAGGCTGGCCAATAGGAAAGTGGGGGCATAGGTGGTAGGAGTACAGTTCTCGTGCTTGATTTTCTTGGATTGCCTTTCATTAGTTAAGGTAGGGGTTACGTGGGACCATAACCACTGGTAGAAAAATAGACCTTAGCATCTGCATCGGCAGATAACTTAAAGCTCCCGACCGAGTTCCGTATTTCTTGATTTAGCCCTGTCATGGGACTCGGGCCGCACATGTAGTGTACATGTGCACCTAGACATCGGAAACGATTCACGATACATACGTGGGAAAAGGGCGATGTTCGACAGGTAGCATAATCCCTAGTAGTCCTAGGTGGCATAAACCCTAATCGAATCTAGAAAACATTCAATAGGTAGCATAATCCCTAGTGGTCCTAGGTGGCATAAATCCTAGTTGAACACTCGATAGTTCATGATAAGGAAACCTAGCTAGATCAAGGGTGGCAGTCCAAACGATTTCAAGAATGGTGGCACTACGTTGTAGTATAGAGTTACGTGATAAAGCCCGTACGATATACGGCAAGGGACTGTACGTAAACATGGAAAGGATTATACGAGTTGGGGAAAAATTACATATACGATGTATTAGGTTAAGTCTACTAGTAAGTGGACGAGAATGACATGGGTTTGGCCTTGGGTGCTAATATTGTGAATAACCTAATAAACAAGAAATTATAACTGAACGGTATATGTAGGGTTACACAAGAGTTTATTATAGTCCAGTCACACAGAACTTATATTTTGACCCCCTCCTCACAACATGCGCAGGTTAGGTTCGTGACAGTGATTGTATTGCTTGACTACTGGCTTGGCAGTATTATTATTAAGGTAATGCTATTTTGAATAAATTATATTATATTCCTTCCACTGTGAGCTGCTTTTCGAACTCTGACATGTTTCTTTCTCTCTGTCTTTTCTACAGGATACCAGAGTACCCAACTCGGGGTCCGATGGATTGGATTTTGAAAAATTCGGTCTGGCGAAACCCAGGTTGTTACATCTGGTATCAGAGGTTCGGTTTAGTGGTCTTAGGGCGATAATGAGTGAACGTATTTGTATTTTCTAAAATATAAATATATTTTATATATAAACCTAAATCCGTATAGTAGCCCACTAGACATGCAAAGAGTTGGGATATTGGTTTGTACACTAAAGGCATGGACGTAGCAATTTTGGAAACCATTAGGTGGTTGGGAAAGTGTACATTATGACATGGAGCTAGAAAGTATCCCATGGAATGGAAACTGAAATATTAGTATCTCAGAGTAGTGGGTCTAGAAGTAAAACCTTAGAAATTAGAAAAAAAAGGTTAAAGTGTGAAAATGGATTAGGAATATATATAGTAGAGAAAATTAAATTTGTGAAAGTACCTAGGAAAGCCTAGTTGAGTGGAAAACCCGCTTTGAGTCTGACCCAATAATAAACTTTTAAGAACTTGAATTTGTAAAAGAGTTTGTGGTATTTTCTGAGTTTTGATCTTAAAAGTATCTTGATGTTTGAAAAGTGCATATTGGGTTTTAAAATAAAGTGGGGTATATTATGTAAAACAACGATTTCTTGTTTTGAAAGAATTCTCTCATGAAAAGGAGCATATATATATATATATATATATATATATATATATATATATATATATATATATATATCAATAGTTCTCATACATGAAAATCCTGAAAGGAAAATGTTGTATTTTGTAAAAGGAGTTTTTGAAATCTCTATTCTATTAAATTTTGATTATTGTTAAAACTTTGGGTAAACAAATTTCCCGTAGAATGCATAAGCATTGAAACCTAGAATTGTTGCTTAAGAAAAAGAAAAGGATAGGCTAGAATACACAGCATGGACTAGTAGTGACTACTAGGTGATGAAGGGCAAGCAATTATATAGACCCTGTTAGGTGGACTCGCGATTGTCAGTGGTAATAAAGTCTTAAGATCCTTGGCCCATAGTTGTAGCTGTGTAGGATACTGTTTGACCAGAAAACGGAAAAGCTTATTTGAAAAGATAAATAAATAATATAAACATGAGAAACTGGACTAAGCCAAATAAGCTAAAGAATAGCCTAACTAACAAGAAAAAAATAAATTTAGTAAAGCAACAAAACAAGACGGGGGAAAGAAAATGAAAATCTAAGGAAAAAAAGATGAATAAATATGAAATTATTTCAAGATAAAGTCGAAAATACGAGAAAGAAATTTTCTTAGTGGTTGTGCTTGGATAAGACTATAGGAAATCTTAATAGAATAGTTATATAAAAATCCAAGTACAATTAGAAAAGAAAAACGGAGGATGTGAATTTTTCCGTTTTTCGTAACATAAGAAATCGAATTTGGAAAGTTAGTTTTTTCTATATCTTGAATTAAAAGATGGTTGGTAGGGTTTTGGATGCGAAAATTGGATGAACTATGCTCTTATTCTATAAGAGTATGGGAAAATTTGAATGGAAAATGTTTTGATTTTTCAAAAATATTGCATCCATTTAGAACTGCAAGTATAATTAGGATGTTTTGAAAAGTTTTTTTAAGTTTGCATACATATAGGTGGATCCAAATTAGGCATACATTCTTTACTATAATGTACTTCACTTTGCAGATGTGCACAATGTTGCAACAATATGATGAACACTAATTGGATGTTGTGAGGGATTATCTATTTTACTCTTATCGAATTTCGGGGATGAAATTCTTTAAGGGTGGGAGAATGTAACACCCTGCATTTTTAATATAATTAAAAATGAAATAAAATTTATGAAAATATGCTTATATAGGTAAATAATGGTGATGTATAATGAGAATTAATTAATACATGGAAGGGAAGAAAAATTAATTCGATAATAGTGTGTGTAACGAAGAAGATAGTGAAATGAGGATATTTAATTTAAATATTAGGAATTAAGTAAAATGGACATCACCACTGCGTTCCTCTCGAAATTTTACATGAAATAGAGTCCGAGTTTTCGAAAATTGGAGTCCGTATGAACGAGTTATGACCTCCCGAAGTTTCAGCGAAAAATCAGAAAACAACCCAGCCCAGAACAGGAAAAAAAATGACCAGGTCGACCCCCAGGTCGACCATAGGGTTGACCTCCCAGGGGGGAGGTCGACCACCCCCCTTGGGGAGGTCGACCTGGAGCGGGAATTTTTGTCCAGAAGCGGGAAATTCGCCCCAGAAGCTGTCCAGGTTCATTTTTGAGCACCTGGATGAGTTTTTAGGCCTGGTACGTTGGTCTAACACCTATATAAACATCCTAGGCTCATTGTACTCTCCAAAACAATTCATGGCAAGGCCATGGCTCTCTTCTAACTTGATTTCTTCTTCCTCCTCAAGCTATTTATGTAAATAAATCTTAGATCTATTCTTCTCTCTTTTCTCTACAACATCTATTCTTAAAATTAAAAAGAATGAGATCTAGAATTACTACAACCATAAATAAAAAGAAAAGAGGCTTAGATCTAAATCACTGCGCAAAGAGAAGGAATTCAGATCTGCAACCTACGCCGCATATGAAATCAAAGATAAATTGAATTGGACATGAAATCAATCAAAGATGAATCAAAAGCAACAAAAAGGGGGAAATCAGTTCGAAGATTAATCTCGTTCCTATTTTGAAGATGACAAACACTGTAAGTGGAGTTATAATACACTTTTTGTGTAAAATTATGATTTATCGTTCAAACATTCCCTATGTAAACGCAAAATGAAATTATTGTGGAAATTGGATCTGTAATTTTTAATATTGTCATGTGTTCGCTTTTAATTATTATGCCTACGATTATGTCCTCTTTTATCTTTTTATGACTAGGCTATCACGAGCCTAGCTTTATTATGAAATGAATACGACGGAATGATTATTGCGAACTAAAAAGGGGAACGCTTGGTTTTTGGCTATGACATGAACTGGAGGGTGTGGTTATAAATTACAAAGGGGATTGGGCGTAATATAACATTGACAAAACCTGAATGCGTAAACCAAATTTAGAATTATACGCATGAACATGATTTGGGGTTTGGCGTAGAATTGACATCATTGATTTAAGCATAAAATTGACTTATGGATTTGTTAATGGGCACATGTCTCTAGAATAAAACCTGTATTGTAACTTGAATTTGGATAAATAACACAAACTTGAAATGAATTGACATCTGGAATTTGACATGAAGTTTACATCTAGAACTTGAACATGAAATTGACATCAATATGAATTATGAATTTAATGATAGACGTAACCTGTTAATGGGATTACAAGCATGAATATAAATTGGGGGGTTTTTAGGTAAAGCTTGGATTTGGGGAATTGACACTTGATGAAACACCCCACCTCCGTTAGGGTCACTCTCAAAGGGAATGCCCTAATTTTGGTGGAGGTTTCTAAGTATAAGTCACAGATATACAAGACAGATATAAGAACACATATTTGTAAACAGCGGAAAATCAACAACTTTTATTTCATAAAAGCAAATACGTGTTACAAAACATCACCATGATTGTCTTACATACTTTCCAGAAACATAACATAACTCCTTCATAATCTGTCTTGATTACATTATTTAAAGAAGCATAAATAAAACATAGATAAACTGCAAAAGCCCCATAGTGGATTGTCCAAAGCCATAGTTCAAAGCGAAAAAGTCCAAGCAATACATTTCTCTTCTTCAAGCGGGATGTTAAGGCTGGTCAAGCTACTGTGTTCCCTCCCTGTGGACCTGGGGGGGGGGGGAACGGAAGAAAAGAAGACGAGAGAAAAGAAGAGTCAGACATAAAGCCTGAGTAAGTCTAGTACTATTCTGTCTATGAATAAAGAACTGGGTATGATAAGTATAAACAAAAAGTGGGCAAGCCCTATAAACTTGGTTAAGTTGTCTAGGGTCGAATATACTATCGTACCCCATGTTAATCTCTGAACCCATATAAACTAGTTTCCAACTAGCACCCCAAAATCAGGGTGATGTGATCCATTCTATGATGATCGGCTCCTACTCGCATAGTTACATGTGTCTTACGGCCCCCGATGTTGTAGTTACCTATGCTGGTCCCACCATGGGGTGTATCAAGTCCCATGGTGGCGGCCCGACACAATCCTAGAATGCACAGGTATGCTACTGGTGTCCAGTGCCTTATTTTTCTGCGCCGGAGTGTGTGCACGCCCGCACCCCGTTAGAACCTACACTGCTACAACACCGCTGTCGATTTGACCTCTTACAATCAGCCCAGTAATCGTGCCCCACCCTGCCTAGTTTCAGGGTATCCTGATACACCTTCTAGGGTTACTGCTGAAAAGGGTCCCCCGTTACTAGGTTTTCTATCTCTAGCCAACATGCTAAGTTGGTTAAGTGTTTTCTAACCTAACCCCCACCAGTCCGTTTAGTTTAGCATGTTCCATTTTGATTAAGTCTTTAGTTCACTTAATCCTAACAGTCCTGACTCAGCCTTAATTGTCTTATTAAAGCCTTGACCTCTCACATTAGACAGGTATTGTTGTGGCTGCCTGTTGCCGGTTGGTTCCGGGCAGTCTTACGCCACAACTCAGTCTAACCTCAGGTCCTTATTGGGCTCCATGTTTAACCTCCCACATTGGATAGGTATTGTTGTGACTACTGGACAGCCGGGCGGTTCCGGGCAGGTTTACATCACAACTCAATCCAACCTCGGGTTAAACACATCGTATGTTCTACATTTACATATTTTGTCTTTCTTCTTTATTTTCTTATATGTAAATATTTGCGGCCCATTATTAAGTTAATGGTGTAAAGGTTACACCAATCATGGGCCCAACCCATACTTGAATTTGGGCCCTTCTACTTTATATTTCCATTTATTAATAATTTTAACCCAACGTTATTTTCCCCCGTTTAACACGTCCGTTTATTAAATATTTGTTGGGCTTAGCCTTTTAAAGCCCAACTTAGCCATGCGAAAAGGGGAGGCTTAAAGCGTGATACACAAAGAGGGGAATGTGAGTGCATGAACTTGCAATATGACGTTGGAAATACAAAATAGAAACTGGTGTACTTGCATAGTAGTGACATATACTTTGTTCATAAAGCATAAGTGACATGAATCAAACCATGTAAACTTGTAGTTAAGTTAAGAATATCACTATCGACGCATAGGCTTAACTTCAACATAAACCTATATTTTATTTAGGCATAATATCAAACATAAGCAAGTCATGTTCATAAGACTACTACATGTTTACAAAGGTGCCTACTTTTATGACTAATACAAAAGTATAGTTAAATTTGTTCACATAACCATAGCATAAATATTTCTAACATGAAATCATGATTTCTACTTTAGTCATGCAAACTTGCAAAAGGGATTTTGAATCTAATCCTAGCTATGTACCACATATGTCATCATATAATTCTTGTAAACAATATAAACTTAACATGGATTTCAATTATGCCAAATATCAATCATAGCCTAGCCATATTCATAAGTTTGCAAATAGGTTTTCTAGTACAAAAGCATGGCTTAATACATGATGCCCAAATTTCAACATAATTTCATATGGATTATGATAACCCAAACTTATTCCAATTACTTCACAAAAATGATGTTTGTATAAAAATACACATTATGATGGCATAGTAGCAAAGCCCCAAACTTGCATGAATTTCAATCAACTACATACATGTAACTTCAACATAGATTACATAATTTGCGAATATCCCAAACGTATACTTGCATAAAACTACCGCATGTAGTTTTTCATAATTGAATAACACAATTTGAGAATATCCAAACGTATACAAATCGATAAGAATCATAGTAACGCACAAATACGAATTGCTTTATCGCCACAAATCAAGTATACAAACCAACACAATTATTTTTTCATACCAAAATAATACTCTACTTACAATTGTATGGCGAACTCTCCAATTTAGGGTTTTGGAGATGCGATTCCTTGTTGATTTGATTTGTTTAGGTTGCTTTATGCCTTAGAATTTGCCTCCTAATCCTCTCTCCAATTGGTGGCTACTCCTAGTCGTTCCTCAGCAACATGGCGGCTTTGTTCTTATTTTTGAATGAATAGATTAGGGTTAGTCTAGGGTTGTTTTTATAGAGGTTATGAACTGATTAGGACCATTGATGTTGCTTGGATTGATCGTAGCCATTTATTCGCAAGAGAGACCAATTAGAGCCTGCCACCTAGCCCTAATGACAAAGCAGACCACAGAAAATCGACTAACAGAGAATAGGCCAGCCGGGTTGGACTGGGTTCGACCTGTCTCTGGACCAGGTCGACATGCCTGTCGACAGCCCTGTCGACAGCCCTGTCGACCTGGTTAGACCAGGTCGACAGCCCAGTCGACCTGGGTGCATCTGGCGGGATTTTTCCCGCCCTGGCCAATTGGGCCCGGTTTTAATTTTAAACTGTTTTATTCTGTTCGAATTTTAAACTTAATTCAGAAACTTCCGAAGGCCATATCTTCTTCATACGGACTCCGTTTTTCGAAAACTCGTACTCTATTTCGCGTATTTTTCCGAGACGAACGCAATGGCGTATCCCGTTTCCCTTAGTTCTTTGATTTCAAATTAATTATACTTTAATTTGTTAATTTCACAATTATAGAATTCGCGGGGTGTTACATTCTCCCCCACTTAAAAGGATTTCGTCCCCGAAATCTTCAAGTTAGGAGGAATGTATATCCTAACATCCAATCATCCATCTACTCATCCATCAAACACGAGCATCCATTGTCCTTAAAAGACTTCTAATGCTTCATGATCATATGCGAAGTGTGTGTATATGAACTTATCTAATGCAAAATCAGGCGGTCTACTGATTCAGTTGACCTTCTTAATGCGAATTATGTAAGTGCCATGAATCCATTATGTATGCAAATTTTCCTATTCTTGATTCTACATGAGTGCACAATCATTCAATACAGATGCAACATCCATATGACAACACATTAAAGTTCAACCATATACGAATGCAAACATATATGCATATGCAATATGAAGTGACTGAGCCGATCTAAAACCTAGATTGTGTGTGTATATGCAACCACGAGCAATCACTAGCAATCACTTGCAACCACTTGCAACCATCATCCATAACATGTTTCAACTACATGTTTCCATCCAAAGGGTTTCTACCTAAAGGATAAGGTCGAGGAAATATACCTAAAAAGATAGATAAAAGCGCAACTTAAGGAAAAAGAAAGATCAAGGATGTACCCTCGAACAGAAAAGGGTAGGCAGTACGTATTCTAGCTTCAGTTTCCCAAGTCGCGTCTCCCTCGACGTCGCTCCACTGAACTTTGACGAGCTTGACTTCGCGGTTGCGTAGCTTCTTCACTTCCGTTCCTAAGATGCGGGTTGGAACTTTTCTTATGGTTGCTTCGCGTTCCACTTCGGCCTCTTCGAGGATATTTGGCTCTAACACTTCAGCAGACTCATGTAGACATTTTCGGAGATGTGAAACGTGAAAAACGTTGTGGAATCCAGCCAACTTCTCGGGTAGCTCTAATCTATAGGCCATTTCCCCAATTTTCTCGATAATAGGGAATGGTCCTATGAACCTTGGTGCCAGTTTTCCTGTGGTTCCAAAACGAACAACGTTCCTTAGCGGTGATACCTTGAGAAAAACTCTGTCTCCAACCTCAAATTCAAGGTCGGTCCTTCTCTTGTCGGCATAGGACTTTTGTCTGTCTTGGGCCGTCTTCATCCTTCTTCGTATTAAGTCTACTTTCTCTGAGGTCTCTCGGATCATATCTGGTCCAAGTATGAGCTTATCAGTAGACTCCCACCAACAAGTGGGCGATCGGCACGGTCTTCCATATAAAGCTTCGAAGGGCGCCATTCCGATGGTTGCTTGATAGCTGTTGTTGTAGGCAAATTCCACCAAAGGAAGGTGGTCTTCCCATGTCCCTCCGAAGTCGAGGACGCATAGCCTTAAAAGGTCTTCCAAAACTCTGTTCACTCTCTCTGTTTGGCCGTCGGTTTGGGGATGATAGGCTGTGCTCAAACATAATTGCGTTCCTACTGCTTCTTGCAGACTCCGCCAAAACTCGCTGGTGAAGATGGGGTCTCGGTCACTAACAATGCTAGATGGTATTCCATGGAGTCGAACGATTTCCTTGAGGTAAAGTGATGCTAGGGATGAGGCAGTTCTCTTACTTTTGACAGGTAAAAAGTGGGCGCTTTTAGTAAGCCTATCCACTATTACCCAAATGCTAGTGTTGCCTCTCCTAGACCTAGGCATCCCATCGATGAAGTCCATTGAGATGCTATCCCACTTCCACTGTGGGACCTCTAAAGGATGTAGCAGTCCGCCGGGCTTTTTCTGTTCCGCCTTAACCTGTTGGCACACCATACACTTAGAAACGAATTCTGCCACGTCCTTTTTCATGCCGTTCCAGAAGAAAGTCCTTTTTATGTCTTTGTACATTTTATCTCCGCCTGGGTGTATCGTCATCTTGGAGTGATGTGCTTCCTCGAGAACCTTCTTTATTAAATCTTTTGTCTGTGGGACGCATAGTCTTCCGTCTCGCCTTAGTAAACCCTTATCGTCGATGGAGTATCTGTTGAGGTGACTTGAAGTCTCACCCCTAATTAGCCTATCAATTATTTCCATAAGATGAGGGTCTTCGCGTTGTGCTGTCCCTACTGAATCCACTAAAGCTGGGCGCACTTCGAGAGATGCTAGCAAGCCTGGTACGAAATCGGAGGAAGGCCTAAAGTCGAAGCTGGCTAAAAACTCTAGGCTTTGTCTTTCAACAAACAACGGGCTTAGGGTCAATTTCTTTCGGCTCAACGCGTCTGCCACTACGTTGCCTTTGCCCGGAGTGTAGGAGATTTCGAAATCGTACGAGGCAAGAAACTCCATCCATCTTTGTTGCCTCAAGTTAAGATCCTTCTGCGAGAAAAGATATTTCAACGATTTATGGTCAGTGTAAAGTTCGAACTTCTCACCTAGGAGATAGTGTCGCCAAGACTTGAGTGCAAAGACGATGGCGGCTAACTCAAGATCGTGGGTTGGGTAGTTCTTTTCGTGCACTTTCAACTGCCTCCCGCCATAAGCTACTACCCTTCCTTCTTGCATTAAGACGGCGCCTAGCCCTGTCCCACATGCATCCGTATAAACAGTGAACATCTTACTCCCATCCGGCAGCGTCAAAACTGGGGCTGTTGTAAGAGCCCTTTTCAATCGTTGGAAAGCAAATTCGCAATCCAAGTCCCAATTGAACACTAGATTCTTCTTGGTTAATTTCGTGAGCGGAGATGATATTTTCGCAAAATCCCTTATGAACTTTCGATAGAAACCCGCTAGTCCTAGAAAACTTCGGACCTCAGTCGCATTCCTTGGTGTCTTCCAATCCTGTACCGCCAATACCTTAGCAGGGTCCACTGCTAACCCTTGTTTAGATACTATGTGCCCAAGGAACCTCACCTCTTCTCTCCAAAAGTGGCATTTGGAGAATTTGGCTTTTAGTTGATGGACTCGCAAAGTTTCCATGATTGTCCTTAAGTGTTGAGCATGTTCCTCTTCACTCTTTGAGAAGATAAGGATATCATCTACGAAGACCACTACGAATTTGTTGAGGAAATCTCTAAATACCCTACTCATCAGGTCCATGAAGTAAGCAGGTGCATTTGTCAAGCCGAAAGGCATGACAAGCCATTCAAAGAAGCCGTCTGGGGTTCTGAACGCCGTTTTATCGATGCTATCTTCAGCCACCCTTAGCTGATGAAAACCGGTTGCTAAATCGAGCTGGGAGAAAACAGACGCTCCTACAAGCTGGTCAAATAAATCGTCAATTCTAGGGAGAGGGTGCCTATTCTTTTTCGTTAGCTTGTTGAGCTCCCTATAGTCAACACATAGACGGAGTGAACCATCCGCCTTTGTAGCGAACACCACTGGAGCGCCCCATTCTGAAATGCTCCTCCTAATGAACCCCTTTTCTAGAAGCTCTTTAATCTGTTTACTGAGCTCTTTCCTTTCTCGTGGAGCCATATGTCTAACGGGCAACGCAATGGGCTTTGCATTATCTACAAGATATATGCGGAAGTCTATTTCCCGCTTCGGAGGCAAGCCCTTCACCTCTTCAAAGACATCCGGATATTCCCGGACCACTCTAACTGATTGCAAATTTTCAACAGAGGCATCTAGCGATTCAAGATAACTAAGCATAACCGCATACGAGGGATTACAAGAAATTTCCAAAGTATTACCGAGCTGGGTTAGGAGCCTAACAACCCTTTTCTCACAATCAAGGATGGCCCCATTACTGGATAGCCAATCCATACCCAAAATCAAACCATACCCCGAAAAGCACAAAACAAAGGCACTACATTGAAATTCTACACTTAGAATAGAAATTTTCAATCCCAAACAGATCATAGACAAATGAGCTGGGCCCCCAATTGGGTTTGAAACAATTAAGGGGTCCTCTACCATACTAGTTTTTAGGTGCAGAGATTCTACTAAAGCAGACGAGATAAAGGAGTGTGATGCGCCAGAATCAAATAAAGTGCGGACGGGGTGATCATAAAGATAAACTACACTTTCTACAGAAGTATTTATACCTCGCTGTTGCAGAGGTGGCGCTTCTAGCACATGAACCTGTGCCCCTGGGGTGGATCCAGCCCTCTGCCCCTGTCCTCGTTTCTTTGGGCAGTCCTTAGCCCTGTGGCCTGTCTCACCGCAAGAAAAGCACCCACCATTCTCCTTGGCCTTCTTTTTCCGGCAGTCCTTTACTAAGTGCCCCACTTTGCCACAGAAATTACACTTCCTCTTCTCTTTGTTGCCTTTCCCGCCCTTCTTAAAGTCTGTCTTCTTAGGCTGCAAACCCTCTTTCTTCCCTTGAGAGCTTTCTGCCTTTGTCTCCTTCTTGCCCTTATCCTCTTCATTCAGCAATGCCATTTGCACTAATCTTTCATACGTGGCTCCCATGGGTATATGGGTCATGGCCAAACTGTGTAATGGCTCATTTAACCCTTTGACGAAACGGAGAGCCTTCTTGTGCGGGGTGTTGACTAGGTCAAGCCCAAACCTAGCCAGCTCATCGAACTGAATCACATACTCTCTAACTGTCTTGTCCGCTTGCTTAAGAAATAAGAATTTTTCCAACTGCAAACTTATTTCCGCATCTGAGAGAAATTTAGTCTCAAACCTTGCCCTAAAGTCCTCCCATGTCTCCACTGGTCTTTCAGCATTAGTGACTTCCCACCAGTAGGAAGCCTCGCCCTTCAATAGCCACACTGCCAGTTGTACTTTTTGTCTATCTTCTACCTCAAAGATGATGAATAGGTCCTCCGTTTCTTTCAGCCAATTTCTAGCTGCTACGAAGGACTCAGTTCCATGGAAATCCTTTCCTCCCATAGCTTTAAAATCTTTACATATCTTAGCAAAAGTGTTTCCCCGAGGAGGAGGTGGAGGAAAAGGTGCCGCCGCAGCTGGATGATTTCCTGCAGCTGGGGGAGGAGGAACGGTAGGACCTGGCTGAGTGGCCCTTGCTTCTAAGAACCGTCTAAACCAACCAGGTATTGGCACCCCTTCTGGCAAGTTAAGATCTTCGGACATGCTGAAACAAAAAGGATAGATTCAAAACGAAGGATAAGAGATAGTACCTATGGCTTTGGGGAGTGGACTTTGCCTTTTTTTTTAAATAAAATAATATTTCTCTTTTAAAAATGCTTCTTTAAATTTCCTTTTTGAAAATAAATTTTCAAAACTTTTTATCTTATCTGGTAAACCTATGCTCTGATACCAAGTGAAACACCCCACCTCCGTTAGGGTCACTCTCAAAGGGAATGCCCTAATTTTGGTGGAGGTTTATAAGTATAAGTCACAGATATACAAGACAGATATAAGAACACATATTTGTAAACAGCGGAAAATCAACAACTTTTATTTCATAAAAGCAAATACGTGTTACAAAACATCACCATGATTGTCTTACATACTTTCCAAAAACATAACATAACTCCTTCATAATCTGTCTTGATTACATTATTTAAAGAAGCATAAATAAAACATAGATAAACTGCAAAAGCCCCATAGTGGATTGTCCAAAGCCATAGTTAAAAGCGAAAAAGTCCAAGCAATACATTTCTCTTCTTCAAGCGGGATGTTAAGGCTGGTCAAGCTGCTGTGTTCCCTCCCTGTGGACCTGGGGGGGGGGGGGGGGGGAACGGAAGAAAAGAAGACGAAAGAAAAGTAGAGTCAGACATAAAGCCTGAGTAAGTCTAGTACTATTCTGTCTATGAATAAAGAACTGGGTATGATAAGTATAAACAAAAAGTGGGCAAGCCATATAAACTTGGTTAAGTTGTCTAGGGTCGAATATACTATCGTACCCCATGTTAATCTCTGAACCCATATAAACTAGTTTCCAACTGGCACCCCAAAATCAGGGTGATGTGATCCATTCTATGATGATCGGCTCCTACTCACATAGTTACATGTGTCTTACGGCCCCCGATGTTGTAGTTACCTATGTTGGTCCCACCATGGGGTGTATCAAGTCCCATGGTGGCGGCCCGACACAATCCTAGAATGCACAGGTATGCTACTGGTGTCCAGTGCCTTATTTTTCTGCGCCGGAGTGTGTGCACGCCCGCACCCCGTTAGAACCTACACTGCTACACCACCGCCGTCGATTTGACCTCTTACAATCAGCCCAGTAATCGTGCCCCACCCTGCCTAGTTTCAGGGTATCCTGATACACCTTCTAGGGTTACTGCTGAAAAGGGTCCCCCGTTACTAGGTTTTCTATCTCTAGCCAACATGCTAAGTTGGTTAAGTGTTTTCTAACCTAACCCCCACCAGTCCATTTAGTTTAGCATGTTCCATTTTGATTAAGTCTTTAGTTCACTTAATCCTAACAGTCCTGACTCAGCCTTAATTGTCTTATTAAAGCCTTGACCTCTCACATTAGACAGGTATTGTTGTGACTACTGGACAGCCGGGCGGTTCCGGGCAGGTTTACATCACAACTCAATCCAACCTCGGGTTAAACACATCGTATGTTCTACATTTACATATTTTGTCTTTCTTCTTTATTTTCTTATATGTAAATATTTGCGGCCCATTATTAAGTTAATGGTGTAAAGGTTACACCAATCATGGGCCCAACCCATACTTGAATTTGGTCCCTTCTACTTTATATTTCCATTTATTAATAATTTTAACCCAACGTTATTTTCCCCCGTTTAACACGTCCGTTTATTAAACATATGTTGGGCTTAGCCTTTTAAAGCCCAACTTAGCCATGCGAAAAGGGGAGGCTTAAAGCGTGATACACAAAGAGGGGAATGTGAGCGCATGAACTTGCAATATGACGTTGGAAATACAAAATAGAAACTGGTGTACTTGCATAGTAGTGACATATACTTTGTTCATAAAGCATAAGTGACATGAATCAAACCATGTAAACTTGTAGTTAAGTTAAGAATATCACTATCGACGCATAGGCTTAACTACAACATAAACCTATATTTTATTTAGGCATAATATCAAACATAAGCAAGTCATGTTCATAAGACTACTACATGTTTACAAAGGTGCCTACTTTTATGACTAATACAAAAGTATAGTTAAATTTGTTCACATAACCATGGCATAAATATTTCTAACATGAAATCATGATTTCTACTTTAGTCATGCAAACTTGCAAAAGGGATTTTGAATCTAATCCTAGCTATGTACCACATATGTCATCATATAATTCTTGTAAACAATATAAACTTAACATGGATTTCAATTATGCCAAATATCAATCATAGCCTAGCCATATTCATAAGTTTGCAAATAGGTTTTCTAGTACAAAAGCATGGCTTAATACATGATGCCCAAATTTCAACATAATTTCATATGGATTATGATAACCCAAACTTATTCCAATTACTTCACAAAAATGATGTTTGTATAAAAATACACATTATGATGGCATAGTAGCAAAGCCCCAAACTTGCATGAATTTCAATCAACTACATACATGTAACTTCAACATAGATTACATAATTTGCGAATATCCCAAACGTATACTTGCATAAAACTACCGCAAGTAGTTTTTCATAATTGAATAACACAATTTGAGAATATCCAAACGTATACAAATCGATAAGAATCATAGTAACGCACAAATACGAATTGCTTTATCGCCACAAATCAAGTATACAAACCAACACAATTATTTGTTCATACCAAAATAATACGCTACTTACAATTGTATGGCGAACTCTCCAATTTAGGGTTTTAGAGATGCGATTCCTTGTTGATTTGATTTGTTTAGGTTGCTTTATGCCTTAGAATTTGCCTCCTAATCCTCTCTCCAATTGGTGGCTACTCCTAGTCGTTCCTCAGCAACATGGCGGCTTTGTTCTTATTTTTGAATGAATAGATTAGGGTTAGTCTAGGGTTGTTTTTATAGAGGTTATGAACTGATTAGGACCATTGATGTTGCTTGGATTGATCGTAGCCATTCATTCGCAAGAGAGACCAATTAGAGCCTGCCACCTAGCCCTAATGACAAAGCAGACCACAGAAAATCGACTAACAGAGAATAGGCCAGCCGGGTTGGACTGGGTTCGACCTGTCTCTGGACCAGGTCGACATGCCTGTCGACAGCCCTGTCGACAACCCTGTCGACCTGGTTAGACCAAGTCGACAGCCCAGTCGACCTGGGTGCATCTGGCGGGATTTTTCCCGCCCTGGCCAATTGGGCCCGGTTTTAATTTTAAACTGTTTTATTCTATTCAAATTTTAAACTTAATTCAGAAACTTCCGAAGGCCATATCTTCTTCATACGGACTCCGTTTTTCGAAAACTCGGACTCTATTTCGCGTATTTTTCCGAGACGAACGCAATGGCATATCCCGTTTCCCTTAGTTCTTTGATTTCAAATTAATTATACTTTAATTTGTTAATTTCACAATTATAGAATTCGCGGGGTGTTACACTTGACGTCTAGATTGAACTTGATACTCGAATTTTGGCACTATTGAAATGCATTGAACATGAATATGGTTGAGTAATTTATGTAATGTAAATAGGGACAAAATTATGAAACTTGAAATATGACATTTAGAATATGCTTATAAACTTGACATCTAAAACGAACACGAACATGGCATAAATTGATAGTTGACATTTATAAGAACATGCTTGTAAGTTGGGTAATTGGCATAACATGAACTTAATATTTCTGACATGATTATGATCTTGACATACGCCAATTAGAATAGACATGAACCAAACATGAAACGTGGCTAACTCGAGGTTAGGATGAGTTTGCGATGTAATCCTGCCCGGAACCGCCCGGCCTAACCAGTGGTTGCAAACAATAGGTCCTAATGTGAGAAGTTAAACATATCGCGCTTGAAACCCAAGGTTAGACTGAGTTGTGGTGTAATTCTGCCCGGAATAGCCCGGCATAACCAGTGACCACAACAACAGGTCTAATGTGAAAGGTTGTGGTGCAGTAATAATTAATGGCACATGATTTGTAGGGTTAAGTCACGAATTCAAAGACAACACTTAACCAAATTTGTGAATGAACGTTATAAGGAGATGGGGTTAATTCGACATGAACATATTAACAAAACTTAACCAAAAACGGAAATAGGGAATGTTAACTACCTGTTATAAATTGAAGTTGAAATAGTCGAAGGGTTAATTAGGGGGTAAACCTGTCCTAGGGACAGAGAAAGATTATGACTTAAGATGTAATGTAAGACCTGAAGGGTGGGATAACCTATAATATGGGGTAAGCTAAGCAAGAACTGTGGGAAAACACCCATGCACTATCACCGAATAAAAGAGAACTTAAGTTATGCTCGAATTCACGGGAAAACCTTAGTCCACAAGTTGAATTATAAAGCGAGAATATGTGGTCTGATGTCTAAGGTAAGGAGAATTGACTAAGTAAAACAACGAGAATGATAACTCAGTAACAAGCCTTAGTTAATACGAACTAGGCAGTAAACCTTAGTTAAGAAAACGGTCGAGAACGGGAACTAATGTAACACCCCACACCCGCTATGGTCACTCTCTAAGGGAATGCCATAACATCGGTGGAGTATTTTAAGTGAATATAGAACAGAAAAATTACAACAAGACAGATATAAGTAATACTTGAAATTTTCAAAACATCATTTCATTGCAGCGGATAGTAAAACATGTTTGGTTACATCACAAAACTAAATAAGAGTCAAGTACAAAATATCCATCCTGATAAACAAAAGTACATAATCCCAATACATGAACTGATAGCCATAAAAGAAAAGGGTAAGCTGAGCTCTACTCCTATGGTCCAAGCTCCAAAAGAGAATATAGCAGCCTGATCAAAGCCCACTCGTACTGGGCCTACTCTGATAACCTTAGGGTTGGGAAAAAAAGATAAAAACAACGGGGTCAGACATAAGTCTGAGTGAGTCCTATAACTTTAACAATACAATCATTAAAGTAACCAGAGAAGACATAAGCTTGATATACAGTGACGTCTGGGGATGAATGGCTACACTAAGCAGCTTGGTAGACTTAGGATAAACTAAGACAACCGTAAAGACGCATCTACCCACCCAAGGATAATTACTACACTGCACCACACCAGTTATTCTTACTTAAAGGTTGATCCCACTAAGTGTACTTAGTAATTTAGTAGTTTCGTGTACGCCTATCTGACTACATAGGTGTACCCACTACTCCCCAAGCGATCGGCTCCCCTACGTAGATACCCGTGCTGGTCCCACGATTGGGGTGTATCATTCCCCTAAAGTGGCTACCAGATAATATCAACAGTGCACGGCTTTATATCTACACGATGCAACAATGACTTACCAACCAGCCCGGTCCACACACGCATATGAAACCCGTTGGTCCCGCGTTGCCACCGCTAACCCGGTTTGGCCTCTTATAGTCAAGCCCAATATGCGTGTCCCGTCACTCGACTAGAGTCGAGCCCACAAAGATACGTTTGGGATATTGGTTGAAATGGGCCCCCACAAGCTACTACTTAAGCTTGCTATTTCTAGTGAATCCCACTTAACCCTTTAACCATGTCCCCTTACATGTTATAAATTTTGGTTAAGTCCTTTAATCATATTCTAATTGTCATACAAGGTACCCACTAGATTTTCACATGCCACCCATGGCACTTACTTAACCCTTTAATCATGTTTAATTACATGTTCCACTTTGGTTAAGTATTCTAATCGTATTTTCACATGCCACCCATGGCACTTACTTAACCCTTTAATCATGTTTAATTACATGTTCTACTTTGGTTAAGTATTCTAATCGTATTTTCACATGCCACCCATGGCAACCCACTAGTCTCATCATGCCACCCCAAGGCACCCACTTAACCCCTCATGTCCCACTACATGCTAATATGGTTAAGTGTTTCTTAATTCATTAATTAAGATCATGACCTCATAAAGACCTCTCACATTAGACCGTCTTTTATGACTGCTGGATATGCCGGTTGGTTCCGGGCAGACTTCTGTCATCAAAAGGGTCTAACCTCGTGTCTTTACTTTAATCATGTATTTAATTTATGACTAAGACCTCTCACATTGGGCCAATCATTTGTAGCCGCTGGATGGCCGGTCGGTTCCGGGCAGACTTCCGCTACAAAAGGGTCCAACCTCATGTCTTAGTTGATTAATTACACCTAATTAATCACCCCCATATTAATTATCCCTAATTAATATCAAGTTTTTTCATAACATGGGTAGACCTAACTCAATAGGTAAATTACCATGGGGTAGACCTAACTCAATAGGTAAATTCCCACTTATGCTTATTCATTTTATGGTATGTTTAATCATAACCATTTCACACCATTTCATTAACATGTCTATTAACCCCATCGTTTCCCCACGTACTTATGCTAACACGACATATTTCCAAGAGAAGACTCTTTCACAATTAACATAGGTTTCACTTATCAACACTAACATGGGTTAAAAAGGTGTCCACTTACATAATGACATTAACCCAACTAGCATTACTAAATAACCCAACTTGTATGAACATACATATGTCATGTATAAAGGCGACTTGCATAAGTGTTCATAGGTTATACAAAGGTGAACTTGCATGTGTCTTAAAGGTGTGAACTTGCATAACATGTTACATGTTAACTTGCATAACATCATACACATAACTTGCATAATATTATAAACATAACTTGCATATCAACATACACATAACTTACATAACATCATGCACATAACTTGCATAACATCATACACATAACTTGCATATGAACTTGCATGACAACATGTACATAACTTACATAACATCATACACGTTAACTTGCATATGAACTTGCATAACAACATGTACATAACTTACATAACATCATACACATTAACTTGCATATGAACTTGTATAACAACATGTACATAACTTACATAACATCATACACATTAACTTGCATATGAACTTGTATAACAACATTCTCATAACTTGCATAACATGCATTTAAGCATACACATAACTTGCATGAGCATTCACATTCTTGCATAAGTATCCACATACTTGCATAAGCATGCATAACTTGCATATCATGTTAAACTTGCATTTAAGCATATACATAACTTGCATAAGCATTCATATACTTGCATAAGCATGCATAACTTGCATATTATGATTTATGCATAATACAAAACACTTAGCATATATAAAACCACCTACTTGGCATGCATAAAATCAATTACTTATTATGCATAAACCCACCACTTAACTTGCATAAACCACTTGCATAAACTTACATATTCAACATGCATAAACATAGGATTAATATTAAACATAGATTAGCATATTCACATCATATCATATGACTTGAAAACCCATTAATCCTCATGCAAAACCATAGATCTCATCATATCTCATCTACTTAATTTAACAATTGATCATCAAAGTGATAGAAACTCACAACTAGCAAATTTGCACTCCAAATGAAGAAGATTAAGATGCTTAGAATGGATTAGAGGTTGATTAGAGAGTGATTAGCTTGCAACCCTCTTCATTGATTTGTGGAGGCCATGATCAAGTTTCATTTTGCCATAGTTTAATTACAAGATTTAATTATGAATGAATTAGGGTAGGGTTGGGGTCTTATTTATAGGATTAGGTAGTGTTTTAGGCCCTTAGATTAACCCTAGATTAGATTAGGTCCGTTAGATTTAGGAAATCTCTAGAACACAGCCCATGACTTAGCCAAAAACCAGATCTGGTGCACCCAGACCATCAGGGCCGACACCCTGTGTCGACAGGCAAGTCGACAGGGCAGTCGACACCCCTGTCGACAGCCCTGTCGACATGGCTAGGGCGGGAATTTTTCCCGCCTGGCCCCCGCTGGCCCCAATTCGAAATCTGATTTTTAAATATTTAATTCTGTTTTTATCTTAAATTTTCTGCCAACTTCATTGGGCCATAACTGGGCCATACGGACTCCGATTTTCGAAAACTCGGACTCTATTTCGCGTATTTTTCCGAGACGAACGCAATAACGCAGCCCATTTCCCCCAATTCTCACATCTGAGATTATTTATTCTGTAATTAGTGAATTTTAGCATTAACTAAAATTCGGGGTGTTACATTCTCCCCTCCTTAAAGGATTTCGTCCCCGAAATCCCTAAGCTAAGGAGAATGCATATCCTACCATCCTAACAACCATCTACTCAAACCATCAACCACGGGCATCCATTGTCCTTAAAACAGTTTCTAATGATATATGAGCATATGTAAAAAGTGTGTGTATATGTTCCCTATCTAATGTATGAACATATGCAAACCATGATAGTGCCATGCATCCAATATGTATGCGAGATAACCCTATCGACACATACAATATCTATATGAGTGCACAATCATTCACCAAGATGCATCATCCATATGATAACACAATCATTATACATCCATAAATATAGCTTCCTACATCCAATTTTATGCAATATGCAATATGAAGTGATTGAACCGATCTAGTGCCTAGAGTGTGTGTATATGCATCCACGAGCAACCACTAGCAAACACTTGCATCCACTTGCATCCATCAACCATAACATGTCTCAAACACATGTTTCAACCATAGGTTTACCCTATCTAAAGGTCAAAGGTACTAACGAGAGGACATACTAAGGATAAGATAAGCACAAGATATGCGATGAAGGAGAAGCAAAAGGACATACCCTCCGAAGGAAAAGGGTACCTCAAACGCATCTTCGCTTCCGTCTCCCAAGTAGCGTCGCTCTCTTCATCTTCCCATTGTACTTTGACTAGTTGAACCTCTCTGTTTCTCAACTTCCAAATCTCTGACCCAAGGATGCAAGTAGGAGCTCGTCGAATCGTCGCATCACGCTCCACTTCCACTTTTCTAAGCAAACTCGGCTCTACCACCTCTACGGTCTCATGTAGGCACTTCCTCCCATTGAATACATCATGTACACTACTAAGTCTGTCGGGTAACTCCACCTATGGAAGATGCTCTTCCCATGTACCTCCTAAATCCAAGATACATAGCCTCAAAAGGTCTTCTAAAATACAATTCACCCTCTCGGTCTGGCCGTCTATCTGAGGATGTTATGCGGTACTTGAACACCACTGAGTCCCTACCGCCTCTTGCAAACTTTTCCAAAACTCTTTAGCGAAGATAGGATCTCGATTGCTCACTATACTGGAAGGTACATCATGCTATCTAATAATCTCTCGAATGTAAACTGAAGCTAGCCATGGAATAGTCCTCTTACTCTTCACGGGTATACAATGGGCGCTCTTAGTAAGCCTGTCTACTACCACCCAAATTCCCGTATTACCCTTCCTTGATTTTGGTAATCCTTCGAGACACTATTCCACTTCCTTAGCGGAACTTCCAATGGGTGAAGCAACCCACTTGGTTTCTTTTGCTCCGCTTCCATCAAGCATCTAGCGACATACTCGGCCAAAAAGAAAACTCGCTTCATGTCTTGGTACATCTCGTCCCCACCGGGATGAATGGTCATCCTAGAACGGTGTGCATCATCAAGAATAGTCTTCTTCAAACCCTCGTCTTGCGGTACACAAAGTCTACCGTCTCTATGCAACCACCCCTTACCACTTAGGGTGTACCTACTCAAATGGACGGACGACCCCCTCCTCATGAGCTTCTCTACTAACTCATTCAACTGTGGGTCGTCTCGCTGTGCCTCGCTAATTCGTCCCAAAAGAGTAGGCCTAACCTCCAAGGAGGCTAGCAAACCGGGTATAAAGTCAACGGAAGGTCTAAAGTCAATCATAGAAATAAACTCTAAGCTCCGTCGTTCAACGAACCATGAACCCGAGGACAACCTTTTTCTACTTAAGGCGTCCGCTACCATGTTACCCTTACCTTGGGTGTATGCTATCTCAAACTCATAGGACGCTAAGAATCCTATTCACTTTTGCTGTCTTAAGACTATGCGCCTGGAGAGTCTCCAATACTTCTCCGAGATGTAAGGCATGCTTTTCTCCACTTCTAGAGAAATCAGGATATTCTCCCATGCAAAATCGTCACAACTATCCATCCCTCACGCAGACCACCTTAGTCGAACTCGACATCCCCCAAATGCAAGCCCCAAAGGCCTAAACCAATATCAGACCAACACCCAAGGGATACCTCCTTCAAATTCAGACGACATACGTGAAATGATACTAGTAAAAACAGCTAAATAATTAAGCCCTTGTCCACTCTAGATGTCCTCGCCAGTCTCGCTCCAAAACCACCGTTTATCCCATAACTGGCCTTGCTCATCCTATTGAGCACATACGAAAACTGATTTCGCTCCTAGAAAAGACCAAGATGTCATTTGCAAAGACCATCACGAACTTATTTAGGTACTCCCTGAACACCCTTTTCATCATATGCGGGGGCGTTCGTCAAACCAAATGGCATCTCCAGCCACTCATAAAACCCATCCGGAGTCCTAAAGGTAGTCTTCCCTATACTATCCTCAGTCACTCTCAACTGACGAAACCTCGTGGCTAAGTCCAACTGCGAAAATACTGAGGCGCCCACTAACTGATCAAAGAGATCATCAATCCTTGACAATGGGTGTCTATTCTTCTTTGTGAGTTTATTTAGCTCTCTTTAGCCTACACAAAGTCTGAGGGACCCATCCGCCTTCGTGGCAAAAACTACCGGAGCACCCCACTCCGATATACTTCATCTTCTAAACCCCTTCTCAAGCAAATTGCCTACTTGCTTATGGAGTTCCCTCCTCTCACGAGGAGCCACGTGGCACCTGGCCAAGACACTGGTTTGGCATTGCCTACCAGATATATTTGGAAGTCAATCTCCCGCTCCGGAGGTAAGCCCTTCACCTCCTCAAACATATCCGAGTATTCCCGGACCACTCTAACAGATCACAAACTCTTGACCGACGTGTCAAGCGATTCTAGATAACTTAGCATAACAGATTCCATGGGATTACAAAAGATCTCGAGAGTGTTACCCTAGCGGGTCATAAGCCTAACAACTCTCCTTCCACAATAAGAACGGCACCATTACTGGATAACCAGTCCATGCCCTAAACTAACCCATAGCCCGTGAAGCCCAAAAAGCATCACATCTAAACTCAACGCTAAGTATAGCAACTTTCAAACCCAAACACATCATGGAGCCCAATTGGGTTTGAAACAACTAAGGGATCATCTACCAACTGGTGTCTCAGTGCAGTGACTCTACTAATAATGATGAGATAAATGAACCCAATGCGTCAAAATCAAATAAAGTACTAACAGGCTGATCGATTAGAAAAACTAGACTTTCAATAGAAATAGTTCTACCTCTTTCCTGAATCGGTCGAACCGCGAGAGCCTGAGCTTGCCCCCTTGCTTGAGTTGGTGCCAAAAGAACTTACACCTGTCCTCCTGAGGTAGATCCTGGCCTTTGCCCTTTCTTAGGACAGTCTTTCACTAGATGTCCTGCTTCGTCACAGTGGAAGCAGCCAGTCTTCTTCTTCTTGCGACAATCCTTGCTTAGGTGGCCTAGTGTACCACAATTGAAGCACTTCTTCTTTCCCTTGCCACCGTTGCCTTTCCCACCCTTGTTTTGTTGTTGAGATTTCTTCTGATCTTCATTCTTCTCGGGTGCTTTATTAGCATTGGGACCCTTCTCTTCCTTATGCATAAGTGCCATGTCCACAAGCTTCTCGAAAGTGGCCCCCATAGGGATGTGAGACATAGCCAATCCGTGCATCAGTTCGTTCAAGCCTTTAACGAACCTCAAAGCTTTCTCTTCCGGTGTGTTTACCAAGTCCCTGTTGAATCACTCTAGCTGATTAAACTTGTTAACATATTCTTTCACCGACAAGTTCCCTTGCTTTAAGTTCAAGAACTTTTCCACGTGCATATTTTCTTCCGCTTTTGAGAGAAACTTTGCCTCAAACCTTTGCCTGAAATCCATCCAAGAATCAACAGGGCATTCTCCATTAGTGACCTCCCACCAGAACGAGGCCTCTCCTTCCATTAACCAAGCGGCTAACCTGACTTTCTTTCCCTCTTCCACTTCCAAGATTTCCATTAATTCTTCCGTCTCATTAAGCCAATCCCTAGCTCCTACAAAATGTTTTCCTCCCATAGCCTTAAACTTCCTACAAGTCATAGCAAAAGTATCCGTGCGAGGAGGAACGAGTGCAATGGGTGGAGGAGGAACATTTGCTGGACCTGCAGCGGCGGCCCTAGCTTCTAACAACCTCCTATACCATACTGGTACCACTACACCGTCCGGAAGATAAAGATCTTCAGCCATGCTGAGACGAAAAAGGAAAGATTCAAAATGGAGAATTCGAAAGATAAAGATATGGCTATCGGAGATTATGCTTTTCTTTCAAAAACTTTTCTCTTTAAAGACATGTTTTTGAAAATATTTTTTCCAAAAATGTTTTTAGAAAAATAGTTTTCTAAAATTTTTATCTGTTCTGGTAACCTTTGCTCTGATACCACGTGTAACACCCCACACCCGCTATGGTCACTCTCTAAGGGAATGCCATAACATCGGTGGAGTATTTTAAGTGAATATAGAACAGAAAAATTACAACAAGACAGATATAAGTAATACTTGAAATTTTCAAAACATCATTTCATTGCAGCGGATAGTAAAACATGTTTGGTTACATCACAAAACTAAATAAGAGTCAAGTACAAAATATCCATCCTGATAAACAAAAGTACATAATCCCAATACATGAACTGATAGCCATAAAAGAAAAGGGTAAGCTGAGCTCTACTCCTATGGTCCAAGCTCCAAAAGAGAATATAGCAGCCTGATCAAAGCCCACTCGTACTGGGCCTACTCTGATAACCTGAGGGTTGGGAAAAAAAGATAAAAACAACGGGGTCAGACATAAGTCTGAGTGAGTCCTATAACTTTAACAATACAATCATTAAAGTAACCAGAGAAGACATAAGCTTGATATACGGTGACGTCTGGGGATGAATGGCTACACTAAGCAGCTTGGTAGACTTAGGATAAACTAAGACAACCGTAAAGACGCATCTACCCACCCAAGGATAATTACTACACTGCACCACACCAGTTATTCTTACTTAAAGGTTGATCCCACTAAGTGTACTTAGTAATTTAGTAGTTTCGTGTACGCCTATCTGACTACATAGGTGTACCCACTACTCCCCAAGCGATCGGCTCCCCTACGTAGATACCCGTGCTGGTCCCACGATTGGGGTGTATCATTCCCCTAAAGTGGCTACCAGATAATATCAACAGTGCACGGCTTTATATCTACACGATGCAACAACGACTTACCAACCAGCCCGGTCCACACACGCATATGAAACCCGTTGGTCCCGCGTTGCCACCGCTAACCCGGTTTGGCCTCTTATAGTCAAGCCCAATATGCGTGTCCCGTCACTCGACTAGAGTCGAGCCCACAAAGATACGTTTGGGATATTGGTTGAAATGGGCCCCCACAAGCTACTACTTAAGCTTGCTATTTCTAGTGAATCCCACTTAACCCTTTAACCATGTCCCCTTACATGTTATAAATTTTGGTTAAGTCCTTTAATCATATTCTAATTGTCATACAAGGTACCCACTAGATTTTCACATGCCACCCATGGCACTTACTTAACCCTTTAATCATGTTTAATTACATGTTCCACTTTGGTTAAGTATTCTAATCGTATTTTCACATGCCACCCATGGCACTTACTTAACCCTTTAATCATGTTTAATTACATGTTCTACTTTGGTTAAGTATTCTAATCGTATTTTCACATGCCACCCATGGCAACCCACTAGTCTCATCATGCCACCCCAAGGCACCCACTTAACCCCTCATGTCCCACTACATGCTAATATGGTTAAGTGTTTCTTAATTCATTAATTAAGATCATGACCTCATAAAGACCTCTCACATTAGACCGTCTTTTATGACTGCTGGATATGCCGGTTGGTTCCGGGCAGACTTCTGTCATCAAAAGGGTCTAACCTCGTGTCTTTACTTTAATCATGTATTTAATTTATGACTAAGACCTCTCACATTGGGCCAATCATTTGTAGCCGCTGGATGGCCGGTCGGTTCCGGGCAGACTTCCGCTACAAAAGGGTCCAACCTCGTGTCTTAGTTGATTAATTACACCTAATTAATCACCCCCATATTAATTATCCCTAATTAATATCAAGTTTTTTCATAACATGGGTAGACCTAACTCAATAGGTAAATTCCCATGGGGTAGACCTAACTCAATAGGTAAATTCCCACTTATGCTTATTCATTTTATGGTATGTTTAATCATAACCATTTCACACCATTTCATTAACATGTCTATTAACCCCATCGTTTCCCCACGTACTTATGCTAACACGACATATTTCCAAGAGAAGACTCTTTCACAATTAACATGGGTTTCACTTATCAACACTAACATGGGTTAAAAAGGTGTCCACTTACATAATGACATTAACCCAACTAGCATTACTAAATAACCCAACTTGTATGAACATACATATGTCATGTATAAAGGCGACTTGCATAAGTGTTCATAGGTTATACAAAGGTGAACTTGCATGTGTCTTAAAGGTGTGAACTTGCATAACATGTTACATGTTAACTTGCATAACATCATACACATAACTTGCATAATATTATAAACATAACTTGCATATCAACATACACATAACTTACATAACATCATGCACATAACTTGCATAACATCATACACATAACTTGCATATGAACTTGCATGACAACATGTACATAACTTACATAACATCATACACGTTAACTTGCATATGAACTTGCATAACAACATGTACATAACTTACATAACATCATACACATTAACTTGCATATGAACTTGTATAACAACATGTACATAACTTACATAACATCATACACATTAACTTGCATATGAACTTGTATAACAACATTCTCATAACTTGCATAACATGCATTTAAGCATACACATAACTTGCATGAGCATTCACATTCTTGCATAAGCATCCACATACTTGCATAAGCATGCATAACTTGCATATCATGTTAAACTTGCATTTAAGCATATACATAACTTGCATAAGCATTCATATACTTGCATAAGCATGCATAACTTGCATATTATGATTTATGCATAATACAAAACACTTAGCATACATAAAACCACCTACTTAGCATGCATAAAATCAATTACTTATTATGCATAAACCCACCACTTAACTTGCATAAACCACTTGCATAAACTTACATATTCAACATGCATAAACATAGGATTAATATTAAACATAGATTAGCATATTCACATCATATCATATGACTTGAAAACCCATTAATCCTCATGCAAAACCATAGATCTCATCATATCTCATCTACTTAATTTAACAATTGATCATCAAAGTGATAGAAACTCACAACTAGCAAATTTGCACTCCAAATGAAGAAGATTAAGATGCTTAGAATGGATTAGAGGTTGATTAGAGAGTGATTAGCTTGCAACCCTCTTCATTGATTTGTGGAGGCCATGATCAAGTTTCATTTTGCCATAGTTTAATTACAAGATTTAATTATGAATGAATTAGGGTAGGGTTGGGGTCTTATTTATAGGATTAGGTAGTGTTTTAGGCCCTTAGATTAACCCTAGATTAGATTAGGTCCGTTAGATTTAGGAAATCTCTAGAACACAGCCCATGACTTAGCCAAAAACCAGATCTGGTGCACCCAGACCATCAGGGCCGACACCCTGTGTCGACAGGCAAGTCGACAGGGCAGTCGACACCCCTGTCGACATGGCTAGGGCGGGAATTTTTCCCGCCTGGCCCCCGCTGGCCCCAATTCGAAATCTGATTTTTAAATATTTAATTCTGTTTTTATCTTAAATTTTCTGCCAACTTCATTGGGCCATAACTGGGCCATACGGACTCCGATTCTCGAAAACTCGGACTCTATTTCGCGTATTTTTCCGAGACGAACGCAATAACGTAGCCCATTTCCCCCAATTCTCACATCTGGGATTATTTATTCTGTAATTAGTGAATTTTAGCATTAACTAAAATTCGGGGTGTTACAACTAAGTTGTAATCCTTAGTTAAAGGGACAAAGTGGTAAACCTTTTTAACAAGATTAACGGGAAAGGAAACTAAGTGGTAAACCTTAATTAAGAAGAACTAAGTAATAATTCTTAGTCAAGGAAACTGAGCCAGCCCATAAATAGATGAATAACCTGATACAGTAGATCATCGCTTAACAAACATGTTGGATCTAGATTAACCCTAGAGGGGGGGGGGAGGTGAATAGGGTTTATCACAGTTTTTAACAGAATTGAAACTCTAACGCGATATATAATAATAAACTGACAATAGAATATAACAGGAACAGAAATGCAGAAAATAAATCACATACAGATATACCCAGCTTCGGCAAAACCCTGCCTACTGCTGCATTTCTAAGGTTTCTACTAGGTGATAGAACAGATCCTGCATACAAGACCATGTACACTCGCAAACCCTTCTCCTATTCTAAGCCTATGCTCAAATCCCTAGACTGATCGATATCCCCTCAATCAGATTTCCCCGAATTACAACCCCGTAATCCATAACTCAGATTTTACAGACTTTGAAACTGACAGTCAACACCCTGACTGATTCACTCTAGTTTATACAGACACTAGAAAATTGTTCAGATGATTGTTTGAATTTACCACTCGAATTAAAAACAAAAAAAAACAAATTAAAAAGAAATTGAAACCCAAGGAGTTAAATAAAGAGGGTTATCCCCTTTTAATCTTGGCCAGCCATATCCATTTAGGTTCCACCCTTGTTATTTTCTTTGCCCCAATCCCTTTTCTTATGGAATTAGAAATTGCGGCTAGGGTTTCTGATTTAAATCCCAAATCGATTGCGATGTTGATCTGAAAAGATTTCTCTTTGTTGCTCAAATCTGTGTGGCTCTCCGACGCGTCGAGTTGGGATACTGATGATCGAAAACGATAAAAAGAATTTGGTGAGTTCCTCTGAAATTTCTTTATCAATTTTTGCTTTCGAATACTTGAATTGATTTTTGGGTTTTTTTCGATCTCTTCGCCAGTGATGTAAATTGGTGTAAATATAGGATTAATAATCCCTTAAACTTCTCTGATTTCACACGTATGACTGGTCTGATTTGTGTGATGTTTCTGCGATTTCCTCTTTTGTTGCGTGAGTTCCTAAAATGATTTTTGGCATGATTTTATTCTTTGATGAATCTCCAGAATTAAAAACTCCTTTGAATAAGTTTGTTGCCTTGAATGGATATGAAATCTGGAAAGAACGAATTGATTTCATTCCTTAAACACACTCCGTGATTTCACTGAAACTTATCTGTTAATATCCGAAATTTAGACTTGCCCAAAAAATTGTCGTCTAAAACTGGAAACATATTGAGACTGAGAAATTTGTCCAGGATTAATTTCTTGAACAGTTCTGGAAACAATTGCATGCCTGAAATTCTTATCCCAAAAAATAAACACTGATTCATGCACATCTGAATTCCAATTTACCCATAAATCACACTTGACAATCTTGAGTTTCTGGAAAAGGAAAAAAAAAATTCATTTTCCCATTTTAACACAATCTGAGTTATGGAAATATATAATTCGAAATCTGGTCTTCCATGTCATTTGGGATTCAACCTATAATCACTAGCCAAATTTGAAAGAATTTCTGAAAATTTCTTGCTGAAATTTGCCATGATTAAAAAAAACTTTCTAGAAAATGTTGCTTGTATATGCAATGCACACCATCGATCTAGCAGACATGTAGATTCCATTTCTATTTATATAAAGTGAGTTGATCATGCCATGTTTCACTGCTTGGTCTTGACCACTTCAATACTATCTAGTTTTGTGTTTGCACCATGTACGTTGAACTGCTGTAACATTTTTACTGATTTGTTTTGCATGATCATTCTTGTGTGTCTATAAGTTATCGTGGCTCAAGTGTGTGTCCACTGGCTTGTGCATGTGTGTGTGTGTGTGTATATATATATATATATACTTCACTTGAAACTTCATTTCTTAGCTTAAATATTGCTCGGCCATATTTATTGAGCTGTTGTGTTCACATGTTCACCATAGTTGTGCAATTGTCTTGAAACATCATGTTGTGGTCATTAGTACTGCTGTTTACTTTGAGTTGACATGTCCTTACAGTTTTGTTGCTCCATACTTGCACCACTATGTTTGCTCTTGCATCATTGAACAATGTCATTCTTGGCATTGTACATGATTGTTATTTGAGCTTATCACCTGCCATGTTACAAACCATGCTGACTTGTATTCTTGACAATGCTGTACAATATTGTGTAATTTTGCTTGACCATTTTGTAGCCGAACCATGATTATCTGCACTGAAAGTATAGTTGCATTTCTTTGTGTGATCTTCATGTGAGTGTACATTGCTATGCCCACCTGTTTTCTTATTCATGCTATGTGTACATGTTTGCACTTGTATTACTCTCGACCATGTTAATGCTGCACCACTTGTCCATCCATTGAGCTGCTGAGATCATTGAATATATATTTGGTATGCTGACCTGACATGTAAAAGCTCGACCACTTTGAGATGAATTCTACTGAGTTGCCTTGTGCAAACTTGTTTACAATGTTGTGCTCGACCATTTCACTTTTAATATTTGGCTCCATGCTTGCTGTATTGTTTGGGCTGTTTGTACTTGACATTTGCACTGTGTCGAGCTTGGTCCATATTGATGCTCCACAGCTGCACACACTGATCGGCGAGGCAGTGCACACGTGCATATATATGCACGTGTGTACATGCAACCATCAGACGAGTTTTCATGTCCTTGTACTATACATATACAAACTGACAAGACACAGATGAATCAGATCAAGTCATGAAAAAATGATGAGAAACACACCAGAAAACCGAGGCAAATAAAATTTCAAAAATAAAATTTATATTTCCATATATTCATTATTTTTTCTATTGCAGTATACTTTGTGTTTCTGTTTCATGTGACAGGTAAGAAGATGAGACTGGACTGAAGTGACTGGACTGAAAACTGAGAAGACAAGAAGACAGAAGGCAGAAGGGACAGTGTTGGTGAAAGTATAAAAGTCTGGATGAATGTGTCAATAAAAAATCAGTATATTGAAATGTAAACTGAGTGAATGTATGAGTGTTGCAGTGATATAGTAAGGAGCTAATGTATATGAAAAGGTGATTATACTGATTATTTGTAATAAACAAAATCTGTTTGAAATAAAATATCATTTCATTGTTGTCAAACAGACTTGTCTATTCTATTCTGTTTATTTATAAGTACAAATATGTGAAGTAATTAAATAGTGGAGTTAAAAATAGATGTACTGTTTGAATGTTAGAAATATAATATTTATACTTTAAATAAAATACAGTAAATATTTGAATTTCTGTATAGATGTATTTTATTTAAATATAAATATTACATTCCTGTCTGTGATGTAAATATAGAACAGTACAGTAACAAACACATTTATAAAATATATTTGGTTGTTATCATCAAACAAAAATCATATAATTGTGTATACAACACCGTTATATACAACAATCTCCCCCTTTTGATGATGACAAACAAATAAAAGATTTTGAATCCAACAAATGTGTTTTACAGTGAAAAAATGAACTCCCCCTATTTATTAGCTCCCCCTACAACAGAAAACTCCCCCTATAACTATGCATGAGTGAATTGAACTGAATGATAATGAATTTTCAAAAATAAAAAATATTTATAAAATATTCACTCATAAATCAAAATCTAATCCATTCTCCCCCTTTTGTTATCATCAAAAGGATACAAAATTTAAAATATGGATGAAAAATGACTAACAAATACAATATCAGCTTAAGAGGAAGAACAGTCATCATAAATCTCAATCAGTCAAACAAAAATCATAATATTCTAAGAACTGGTGGCATATCTCACATTGTAGAGAATGACGGATTTACGATGAATTTTATATAAAATGGGGAGGATACAGAATTTAAAATATGGATGAAAAATGACTAACAAATACAATATCATCTTAAGAGGAAGAACAGTCATCATAAATCTCAATCAGTCAAACAAAAATCATAATATTCTAAGAACTGGTGGCATATCTCACATTGTAGAGAATGACGGATTTACGATGAATTTTATATAAAATGGGGAGAGTAAAAAAAATGTAGTCCAAATATTTTCCAAAGAATTTTTTATAAAAATGAGGTTCAAAAACAGAGATGGAATTTGGACTATAATTAATAATTCAATTTAAGTGACAAAAACGAATACTCTCAAATCCCAATACCTATTAATCAACAAATCATAATACGTCATAAGATTTCAACACATTTCACAGATTAGAAAGATGGATTGATAGGCTGGTTTGTAAACACCAAGGAGAATTTCATATTAATTTTAATTTATAGCACATTTTCCTTTTCATTTATTTTTTATTTAAGAGCACACTGACCACGCATAACCAGAGCTTGGATTTTTAAATGGGGTCAGTCGCAGCTTAAATTATAAGTTGTCTCATAACCATGCATGACCAGAGCTTGGATTTTTAAATGAGATTAGAGACACACTTATGCATTAATTATATTTATTATTTTCAGCTTTAACAAGAACTCCTGGGTATACAAAACCAATATGGATGATAGAAAAGTGGTAGGTACAGAGATGGACTGTGAAATAAATTTCTAAATTAATTATATTATGAAATATGCTCACTGTACAGGGATTATTGAAAATTTTCAATTATCACTAATTCTGAATAATAATAACATAGTCACAATTCCATCACAAATATTTTCACTGTTTATTCAAGATGATCTTTTAAAAAAAATTAACTCTCCACATTAATGTAAAATTATCATGGATGGCAGAAGGATGATAGATAATGAAGATGGTCGTGAAATAATTGCCAGTTCAAAGATATTATAATAAACGTTCAACCATCATGAAAATCTGAATAAAATCTCCTCTTGTTGTGAAATATACTGCAGTCACAATTCATCACAATTTAAAAAAAAAACTGATAATAATTTTGATGGATTATAAATACAGTTCAATTTGGATATTGATTTCAATTTCTGAATGAATAATCAATAAGTAATTTTAAAATTGAAAATCAATTACAAGAGGAATTTATACAAATTTATACAAGGGAAAAAAATGTCTATGGTGTCTATACAAAGTGAAAATTCAAGACAAATGGATGAAAAAGCTGATACCAATTGTAGTCTCCCTTATCGAGGAATTTATTCACACCCTAGATATCTCAGATTAAAGAAATTTCAAACACAAAGCCCAAGTAGACAAAACTAACAAATTTGGCACATTTATCAGAGCTGCAGACAAGAACAAGCAATTATATGAAGAACGGCATCAGAGCAGCAAACAGATCATAAATAAGCAATTACAGAATATTTTTAAAAACAATATCAGATGGGTGAAACAAATATAAGGAACTTCTGATACCACTTGGTGTCTCTATTAATACATTTTAATCACAAAGATACCGGGGACAAACTAAGATATCACAGTCAGCAGAAATTTAAAGACCAAGCAGACAGTATAACAAATTAGCCAAGCAACAGACAAGTTAAAACAGGCAGTTCTTTGAAAAACAGTATCAGAGCAGCATAACAGAAACGGTTTCAAATCAGACTTGACAAGATGTTGGTCACACAAGATGATTCATGAACCAATGATTAAAAAATACCGTTTCTTTGAAATCATTTGAGGAATATGCAGATTTCAGGATTCAATGAATCGATCACACCAGATTAGTAATTTCAGCTTCAAGATATGTGTGAGATTCAATAAATCAATAATTTCAAATGATTTTAAACAAACAGATATTCAAATTAAATTATCATGAAATAACAGTGATTTTTAAGACTTGATTTTCAAATCAAATTTTCACAAAAAATTTAGATAAGCCTAAAAGAAATCTCAGATCATCTATATCAATTTTGAAAGGTATTCATGATCCAAAAAAAATAGAATAATTTATTTGAAATCACTTGAATCGATGTCAAGTTTTAGAATATAATGAATCACTCACACAAGGTTGATAATTTCAAATTTAGGAGGTGTGTGATTATTCAAAATATCAATAATTTCAGATGATTTCAAACAAACAAATTCTACCCATAATGATCATGAGTAATGATGGTTTTCAAGATGTATTACTGAAATTTAAGACAAATCAATATATCCAAGCCAATCTGAAAATTTCTGAAATTATCACAAATGATAAGAAGAAGTGTACTGTAATGAGTATAATATTTTAAGCATTTCCAAAATGAATTGGAAGAAACTCAAAAATAGCATAAGTGTGTGAAATTTCAATAATTATTCAGATCTTCAAAAATTTAGAATTCTAATTAACAGTGTTCAAGATATGACAAGAATACATCAACACTATTATGAATTCAGAAAATCAAAAAACAAACTTCAAATCAATTGTAGATATTTACAAAAATAAATTCAAGATTTAGAAATGATTAAACACATCAGAGTTTTATACAAATGAAGCGCAATTCCAGAAAAATATGAATTCTGCAATTGGAAGTTAAAGATGCCCAAGAGAAGTTACAATGATATGGCAGTGATAAACCAAAACAAAAGAAAAACAAAGAAGAAAGAGATAGAAGGGAGAAGAAGAAGAAATAAACAAAAAAAATCAAAACAGAAAATATTTACAGAGGTGAGTTTAGAGATCATATCAGAATCCAGTGTAAATCAGAATCTCTAACTCAACAATTTTGGCTTAAGGAACTGTGAATGATTACATAAGTATTGAGCAGCTTGAATTCAAATCTCTTTTGCTTAGCAGTTCCTCAGCCTCCTCCGGTACCTAACAGTTTAGAGACTCGAGTGGTCTAACAAAATTTGTAAAACCACTCACAGTTTTGTTCACAGCTTTAGGCACCCTAACTTGTTTATATAACAACCCATCAGGATTTACCAAAGTACCTTTCGGGACCCAAATCTGTTTGAAATTCACTGTATTTCTTTTTGGGGTCCAGAATGGTTTAAATGGATTGTTATTAAACAAATTCACATCACGTTTATGATTCAAAAATCCTTTGAAATTAACAGAGTTCAAATCATCAAGTCGATTCTTTTCAAAGAAGTATGAAGGATTTTTCAAATCATTTGAATTTCGTTTTTCAAAAACATTAATTTTTCCAAAGCCAAGGCCACATTTATTTCCAACAGAAACTTGGTTTTTCAACAGCATATTTAACGATTTTTCCCCATTAGAAAATTTATCCAAAGTTGATTCTAATCGTTGAATTTTGGATTTAAGATCGCTATTTTCTTTTATCAAATTTGAGCAATGATTTATAGCAATCTCTTGTTCAGCATTGGACTGTTTCAAAACCAAATTCTCATTTTCAAGTAATTTAATTTTGGATTGGGATTCAGAGATCTCAGATTCAAATCGTTTTTGTTTTTCAAATTCAAATTTCTTAAGATTCTCAATCTCATTTTCTAGATCTTCTAAAATCAAATTTGATTTCAACAAGTTCTCATTTTCAGCAATTTCAAATTTGGAATGTATATCTGTTTTAAAATTTTCAAATTCCTTTTGCAGAAGATTATTCAAATTTGATAACTCAGTCTTGTTCTCATTTAAGATCAGAATTTCATCTTCAAACTTTTGAATATCTTTATTGAGATGAACAAGATTGGTTTTCAATTTCAAACAATTTTTGCAAACTGAATTTGAAGAATTTTTAACATATTCAAGTTGTGATTCTAAATCATCAATTTTGCTGGTCAACTCAAAATTCTTAGATTTCAGAGACTTATTTTTCAGTTGGAGTTTATCAACAGATTTCGTTAAATCAAGACACATGTAAACCAGATCTTCATATGAGAAATTTTCTGTTTCAGCATTTGTTGATTCTCCATCATCTGATCCATTTGAAGTTTCATCTACATGACTTGTTAAGCATAGATCTGAATCTGAGTTTTCATCCTGGGGTTTTGAACAGCTATTGTCAATTGGTCCATACTTTGCATTAAGAGTTCTCCAGATTTCCTGTGCGGATAAACAATGATAGATAAGATTAAATTGTTTAGTGCTAAGATAATCAAATATAATTTTCATAGCACAAGCATTGAAAGTAATATCTACACTGTCAAACTCATTGATAACAACATCCCAACATTTAATATTAACAGATTTTAAATAAAATTCCATTTTGGATTTCCAGTTTAAAAAATCTGTTCCATCAAAAATAGTTGGAGATGAACTGGACTGACTCTTTATCGGTTGACTACAAGGATGACCCATGACTCTAGAGTTAATGAAATAACCAAGCTCTGATACCACATGTTGGATCTAGATTAACCCTAGAGGGGGTGTGAATATGGTTTATCACAGTTTTTAATGGAATTGAAACTCTAACGTGATATATAATAATAAACTGACAACAGAATATAACAGGAACAGAAATGCAGAAAATAAATCACACACAGATATACCCAGCTTCGGCAAAACCCTGCCTACTGCTGCATTTCTAAGGTTTCTACTAGGTGATAGAACAGATCCTGCAAACAAGACCATGTACACTCGCAAACCCTGCTCCTATTCTAACCCTACGCTCAAATCCCTAGACTGATCGATATCCCCTCGATTAGATTTCCCCGAATTACAACCCCGTAATCCATAACTCAGATTTTACAGACTCTAAAACTGACAGTCAACACCCTGACTGATTCACTCTAGTTTAAACAGACACTAGAAAACTGTTCAGATGATTGTTTGAATTTACAACTCGAATTAAAAACAAAAAGAAAAACAAATTAAAAAGAAATTGAAACCCAAGGAGTTAAATAAAGAGGGTTATCCCCTTTTAATCTTGGCCGGCCATATCCATTTAGGTTCCACCCTTGTTATTTTCTTTGCCCCGATCCCTTTTCTTATGTAATTAGAAATGGCGGCTAGGGTTTCTGATTTAAATCCCAAATCGATTGCGATGTTGATCTGAAAAGATTCCTCTTTGTTGCTCAAAGCTGTGTGGCTCTCCGACGCGTCGAGTTGGGATACCGACGATCGAAAACGATAAAAAGAATTTGGTGAGTTCCTCCGAAATTTCTTTATCAATTTTTTGCTTTGGAATACTTGAATTGATTTTTGGGTTTTTTTTTCGATATCTTTGCCAGTGATGTAAATTGGTGTAAATATAGGATTAAAAATCCCTTAAACTTCTCTGATTTCACACGTATGACTGGTTTGATTTGTGTGATGTTTCTGCGATTTCCTCTTTTGTTGCGTGAGTTCCTGAAATGATTTTTGGCATGATTTTATTCTTTGATGAATCTCCAGAATTAAAAACTCCTTTGAATAAATTTGTTTCCTTGAATGGATATGAAATCTGGAAAGAACGAATTGATTTCATTCCTTAAACACACTATGTGATTTCACTGAAACTTTTCTGTTAATTTCTGAAATTTAGACTTGCCGAAAAAATTGTCGTCTAAAACTGGAAACATATTGAGACTGAGAAATTTGTCCAGGATTAATTTCTTGAACAGTTCTGGAAACAATTGCATGCCTGAATTTCTTGTCCCAAAAAATAAACACTGATTTATGCACATCTGAATTCCAATTTATCCATAAATCACACTTGACAATCTTGAGTTTCTGGAAAAGGAAAAAAAATTCATTTTCCCGTTTTAACACAATCTGATTTCTGGAAATATATAATTCGAAATCTGGTCTTCCATGTCATTTGGGATTCAACCTATAATCACTAGCCAAATTTGAAAGAATTTTTGAAAATTTCTTGCTGAAATTTGCCATGATTAAAAAAAACTTTCCAGAATATGTCGCTTGTATATGCAATGCACATCATCGATCTAGCAGACATGTAGATTCCATTTCTATTCATATAAAGTGAGTTGATCATGCCATGTTTCACTGCTTGGTCTTGACCACTTCAATACTATCCAGTTTTTTGTTTGCACCATGTGCGTTGAACTGCTGTAACATTTTTACTGATTTGTTTTGCATGATCATTCTTGTGTGCCTACAAGTTATCTTGAGTCGAGTGTGTGCCCACTGGCTTGTGCATGTATATATATATATATATATATATATATATACACTTCACTTGAAACTTCATTTCTTAGCTTAAATATTGCTCGGCCATATTTATTGAGCTGTTGTGTTCACATATTCACCATAGTTGTGCAGCTGTCTTGAAACATCATGTTTTGGTCATTAGTACTGCTGTTTACTTTGAGTTGCCATGTCCTTACAGTTTTGTTGCTCCATACTTGCACCACTATGTTTGCTCTTGCATCATTGAACCATGTCATTCTTGGCATTGTACATGATTGTTATTTGAGCTTATCACCTGCCATGTTACAAACCATGCTGACTTGTACTCTTGACAATGCTGCACAATATTGTGTAATGTTGCTTAACCATTTTGTAGCCGAACCATGATTATCTGGACTGAAAGTATAGTTGCATTTCTTTGTGTGATATTCATTTGAGTGTACATTGCTGTGCCCACCTGTTTTCTTATTCATGCTATGTGTACATGTTTGCACTTGTATTACTCTCGACCATGTTAATGCTGCACCACTTGTCCATCCATTGAGCTGCTGAGATCATTGAATATATATTTGGTATGCTGACCTGACATGTAAAAGCTCGACCACTTTGAGCTGAATTCTACTGAGTTGCCTTATGCAAACTTGTTTACAATGTTGTGCTCGACCATTTCACTTTTAATATTTGGCTCCATGCTTGCTGTATTGTTTGGGCTGTTTGTACTTGACATTTGCACTGTGTCGAGCTTGGTCCACGTGGCTGCTCCACAGCTGCACACACTGATCGGTGAGGCAGTGCACACGTGTATATATATGCACGTGTGTACATGCAGCCATCAGACGAGTTTTCATGTCCCTGTACTATACATATACAAACTGACAAGACAGAGTTGAATCAGATCAAGTCATGAAAAAATGATGAGAAACACACCAGAAAACCGAGGCAAATAAAATTTCAAAAATAAAATTTATATTTCCATATATTCAGTATTATTTCTATTGCAGTATACTTTGTGTTTCTGTTTCATGTGACAGGTAAGAAGATGAGACTGGACTGAAAACTGAGAAGACAGAAGACAAGAAGACAGAAGGAGAAGGGACAGTGTTGGTGAAAGTATAGAAGTCTGGATGAATGTGTCGACAAAAAATCTGTATATTGAAATGTAAACTGAGTGAATGTATGAGTGTTGCAGTGATATAGTGAGGAGCTAATTTATATGAAAAGGTGATTGTACTGATTATTTGTAATAAACAAAATCTGTTTGAAATAAAATATCATTTCATTGTTGTCAAACAGACTTGTCTATTCTATTCTGTTTATTTATAAGTACAAATATGTGAAGTAATTAAATAGTGGAGTTAAAAATAAATGTACTGTTTGAATGTTAGAAATATAATATTTATACTTTAAATAAAATACAGTAAATATTTGAATTTCTGTATAGATGTATTTTATTTAAATATAAATATTACATTCCTGTCTGTGATGTAAATATAGAACAGTACAGTAACAAACACATTTATAAAATATATTTGGTTGTTGTCATCAAACAAAAATAATATAATTGTGTATACAACACTGTCATATACAACAAAACACACGAGCAGGAGCGAACGTTTATCTGATTTCGAAAAAGGCTCCAGCGGGCTGGGTTATGAAGCACGAAGCTTTGGGGAACGTGTGGGTACACTTAGTATCCCTCTGTGAGGTTGCAAATGATCCGTCTGGGCTCGCAGAGGTAAAGGTCTGCGGTAGGAGAACCAAGAGTATGCCTTGGTTACAATATAAGGCAACCTAAAGACTAGGATGGACCAACGTGAGGCGGCGATATCTTGTTTAGCCTTGTGATAGCACTCGTCGTCTACCTACCATCTTCAGTCAATCGTAGTACGTACACGGAAAGGCAGAGAACTCCCAACAGACCATATACTTGCTATCTAGTTATGGGTGAGGCTGCCCAATAGGAAAGTGGGGAATAGGTGGCCGGAGTACAATTCTCGTGCTTGATTTTCTTAGATTGCTTTTCATTAGTAGAGGGAGGGGTCACATAGGACCATAACCACTGGTAGAAAAACAGACCTTAGCATCTGCATCGGCTGGTAACTTAAAGCTCCCGACCGAGTTCCGTATTTCTTGATTTAGCCCTGTCATGGGACTCGGGCCGCACATATAGTGTACGTGTGCACCTAGACATCGTAAACGATTCACGATACATACGTTGGAAAAGGGCGCTGTTCGAAAGGTAGCATAATCCCTAGTAATCCTAGGTGGCATAAACCCTAATCGAATCTAGAAAACGTTCAATAGGTAGCATAATCTCTAGTGGTCCTGGGTGGCATAAACCCTAGTTGAACACTCGATAGTTCATGATAAGGAAACCTAGCCAGATCAAGGGTGGCAGTCCAAACGATTTCAATAATGGTGGCACTACATTGAAGTAGTATAGAATTACGTGATAAAGCCCGTACGATATACAGCAAGGGACTTTACGTATACATGGAAAGGATTATACGAGTTGGGGAAAAATTACATATACGATGTATTAGGTTAAGTCTACTAGTAAGTGGACGAGAGTGACATGGGTTTGGCCTTGGGTGCTAATATTGTGAATAACCTAATAAACAATAAATTATAACTGAACGGTATATGTAGGGTTACATAAGAGTTTATTATAGTCCTGTCACACAGAACTTATGTTCTGACCCCCTCCTCACAACATGCGCAGGTTAGGTTCATGACAGAGATAGTATTGCTTGACTACTGGCTTGGCAGTATTGTTATTAAGGTAATGCTATTTTGAATAAATTATATTTTATTCCTTCCGCTGTGAGCTGCTTTTCGAACTCTGACATGTTTCTTTCTCTCTTTCTTTTCTGCAGGATACCAGAGCACCCAACTCGGTGTCCGATGGATTGGATTTTGAAAAATTCAGTTTGTCGAAACCTGGGTTGTTACAATAAATCATCAACTATCATCCAGATTGCATTCTACACTATATAAGCATCAAATATAAATATTCAACGCTTATAACAGTCTGTCAATCAATCGATCGACAGACAACTAATTATTGGGATTAGTTTATGTCCAATCTTATCCCAACACCCGTATGGGGTTTCAAATAATCAAACACAGATTTAATTTATGCAGTTGGGCGATGTGTAAAATTTATCGTCCCAATCAATATCAGTCAAATCGATGTACATAAACAAATCGTTCGATTTGTAAACGAATATATATTTTATTTCAACACATGAATATATATTTTATTTTAACACATGAATATATATTTTCTTTCAACACATGAATATATATTTTCTTTCAACACATGAATATATATTTTCTTTCAACACATGAATATATATTTTCTTTCAACACATGAATATATATTTTCTTTCAACACACACACACACACATATATATACATATATATATATATATATATATATATTTTCTTTCAACACATGAATATATATTTTCTTTCAACACACATATATATATTTTCTTTCAATACATGAATATATATTTCACACATCACAATCAACAGTCAAATTTCACAACACAACAATCAAACAAACAAGTCATGCATGGTCTGTGGACGACGGGTGTCGGGTGCTGTTAAGTACAGTCTGCATCCTAGTATATATTTCAACTAGAAATATAAAATAAAAGTGAGGAGTTCTCACCGATAAACTAAACCAAACGCCACGACTCTTCATATGTAGAAAATCTTCGTTGCTCGCCTTTTGTCACTTTCATCGTCCGTGTTCGTTACATATATAAAAATCACATTTTTATATTATCACTCCTTGGATAAAAATTATATTTTTATATCGCTCTATACATTGTAAAGATTATATTTTTACTTTGTTAATATATATATATATATATATATATATATATAAATAAATCATAACTTTATACTTGCATAAAAATAATATTTTTATTATCTCTATAATATAAAAATCATATTTTTATTCTTTCTATAGTATAAAAATCATATTTTTATTTCACTGCTATAAAAATCACATTTTTATAATCTCTACTATACAAAAATCATATTTTTATTCTTTATATAATATAAAAATCATATTTTTAATCTTCACATATTATAAAAATCTGATTTTTATACTTCATTCTTATGTATAAAAATCCATTCTTTTTGCTTTGTTCATATAATAAAAATTGTATTTTTATCACCTCTTCACATACACAAAAGATTATATTTTTACAACGATTCCTTTTCCATAAAGATTATCAAAACTTTTTAATTATAAAAATCAGAACTTTTATAAAGAAAATGCATAATCTTTTAAAGAAAAGAAGTCAAAATAAAAAAAAAGGGATAAAACTAACAGTTGAAATGTGAAGAGAGGGGGCTGATTTCGGGTTGTAGAGGAAGGAGGAGGGAGGAGTTGCTGGAGGGGACACCGGGGTTCATCAGAAGGCGTCGGAGGTGGTGCGGTTTCTGCTGGGAGGGTGGCACTGAATGATTTGGGGGTTTAGGGTTCCAGGGTTCATGTTTTTGAAGGCGAGAGGGATCAGAGGATTGGGGGGGAAGGCTCGCCGGTGATAGAGGAGAGGGCGGGGGTACGGCGGTGGAGCGCACGCTGGCGAGGGGGGAGGTGGGTTGAGCCGCCAACAGTTTTTTTTTCCTGAAATCTGAAAGGGAGAGAAAGGATTGAGGGGGGTTTTATATAATTATATATATTTTATTATTAAATTAGTTCTAAAATGAAACTTCTAAATTAGATCTCCAATCGATACCCACCGCCTGTCGTTCATAGCTAATTGCCCCCATTCCAAACACAATGGGATATGTATCGTAAGCTGATTCGATCGTTTTGATCGGTTTCCGTCCCAAATCAAAATATAAATCTATATATTGAATTTGAATGCACATTTGAATTTACCGGGGCCACAAATGGACTCTAAAAATTACCAAAAAATATTTTCTAACTTCGTATTGATGATACGGTCCTAGCAAAACTAATTTCGTCAAATTCCGAGATCGTTTGAAAAATGGCCATTTTCTGGTCGATCGAAATTGACTGAAACTGTCAAAACATATTTTATTTCGCCATGCTCACATATTGATTCGAAAAATTACGAATTTTGGAATCTAGCAAAAATTTGATATCCCGGATTCAACAAAAGTGGTTTCGTCGAAAACCGAAGTCGTTTGCAAAATTCCAATTTTCAAGGGCCAAAATTCCATAGCGACTATTCTGAATTTTCATCTGGGCATAACTTTTTATTCCCGCTATGAAATTTCAATTTTTTGGATTCGTTGGAAAGTTATTCTCAAATAGATTCGAATATTTTTGGTTTCGCAAAAATCCGGTTTATTTTGAATCTTGTACATTCATTTGAAATTTGAAATCGAATTTTCAAACTACCGTGCCATTTTCAATTCCTTTTATAATTTAAAATAAATATTTATATCCTAACGACGATTCAAATAAATATATAGGTTCTAATTCTATTCAAAATAAATTTCTCATGGTTATTATTTAAAATAAATCATTTTAAATATTCAAAATTCGCTAAATAAAAATTTTAAATTGGCTCAGAATTTTCGAGTTGCTCCATTTTACTAGCTCTATTGAGCATATCTACTCAACGTATATGCGATTTACTCAATCAGTATCGATCTGTCTATCTAGTAGGCACCTGTACTTAACTCAATCCACATATAAGTGATAAATATAGGAAACTCTAAGATAATATTTCCCTAATTAATTGGTATAACTATGTCAATCCCAAAAACAAACGGATTGCATCAATTCTTTATCAAATACAGGGTTAACCCATAAGTTTCAATCCAGTTCAATTCTAGTTCAATTATACCGTAATTTATTCTTTAGTTTGTAGTTCATTTAACTCCACTAAATTGCCGATTATTTCATTCAAACAACTATCATCTAATAACAAGAATTTCACAATTTACAACCAATACACAACCAAATTAACCAAATCAATTGAATTTACATTCAATATTAATGTTTTACTTTGGTTTCACTTATTTGAACAACAATCGATTAATATCTAATTTATTTCTATTTGATTGTTATTTATTCAAATTCCAAATTTATTTCAATTTCATTATTATCCTTAATTAAATTACCCTTAGCCAAGTTAAATTCCAATTCAAATTTTCAATCAAATTTGAATTCCATTCAGACCAGTCAACACACTATTGTCTGAATGATTTGATAAAATTACTCCTTTTCTATATAAAATATAATTTGGGTAAAATTATTCCATTTACCCTCTTTCCAAAACAATATTGTATCCATTGCCAGTTCAACGCTTCTCAACACTTGAACCGATCAAAAGACACAATACAAAACATTGTATATAAAATTTACAAATACGCTCTCATATATACACACACAGTCTCGATCTAGGGTGTTACTAACCCTGTCTCTATCGAGTTACACCACATAGCTAAGGTTATTACTAAACCATTAGCTCTGATACCACTGTAATGACCCAGGGATTTCCGGCCCTGAAAATCGACATAAACACCTTTACTGTAACTCATGTCGATCTCCCAAACACCGAAAACACGGGATAGTTATTAGAAGGAATTTAGAGGATGAGATAAGAAATAAATAAATATTAGAATAGAAGAAGAAGAAGAAGAAACATCACAACATAGAATCAGAGTCTCACATCGTAGCGGAACAAAATATAATACAAAAATAAATCTTTACTGAGAGCTTTGAAATACTTACATTATCAGAGCACATCAACATCCCTGGACAGTTATAATAACTTGTCCTCATACACAATACACATAGGAATATACACTATATAATCTCATACGTTTGAACACCTCCAGCTCATCTCTGGACTTCACAACATTCGATAACTGGAGCCTGTACATCCCAGGCTAACCCGAGCATTAACAAAACACCGGGTAAGTCTGGTGAACCAGAGTGAGAAAAACTCGCACAATATTAAGGGTATCACACAACCTGATTTTAAAGTCAAAATCCTTCAAAGGAAAGGATAATCGTAAGACCAAATCCACACATAAATACGGACGGTTTTTACCTTACGATAACCCAAAACATTTTTGAAACCAATATCTTGTCTGGTATTATAATAGTGTCTAAATACAAGTAAATAGAATCTAGTGGAACGCTTGCATCTCATGCTCCACATATACAGTATACAATCAAAACCGCAGGTGCTTATTGGAGATTGGATTCCGACTATGACAAGGTATGGGACCACCTGCCGATAGTGTAACTCTAGAGGCGAATACACTAGGTTCACCAAGAATGTCTTGCAACCCGGCCCTCACATGACCGACCACTCATTTCGCTTGAGTGTATCGAATGTATATCACCAACGGTTGGGTGCGACCCACCGTTTCCCGAAAAGGGACAGCATCGCAATAGACTTAAAGAATGAAATGGAATTTCTCTAGATATGTGATTATACACCATAATGGGAGCGACCCACATAGCCATGCTGCTGCCATATTTTTGTCATTTACCTGTTGTGAGGCTTGAGGCCAGAATTTACTTTGAAACATCTGATCGCCATTCACTTTGAGTGCCACATCGTCAAATCCACTAGATATCGCTAATTGGCGTCCACAAAAAAACTCTAGTAGGGAGCTAACCAACTATGGCACGTTTGAAGAAATCAACGTACGCGATCCTTTTGGAAATACTCTGTCAGACATCCGTCCATACAAGTCATCCAGGAACAGGGCGAACCGATGGTACTCTCCTACTGCATCCAATACAGGAATCACCCCATGGATCAATAGCAAGAAGTCCTTACAAGTCGTAGATTCCCATCACGACAGAACCACAGTTTATCTCCGGCTGCTAAACCGGAGATTAGTAGCGGTTTTTCCGTTTATGAATATCTATGGTCTTCAATGCTCCATCTCGATCAATGTAACAACCCGAAAATCTGGGCCAGTTTAAAATTTTTATTTTGGCAATTTTAGCGAATTTTGATTATTTAAAATGAATTATTTTAAATAATATTGACGAGAAACTTATTTTGAATATAATTCGAACGTATATATTCATTTGAATCGACGATAGAATATAAATATTTATTTATAATTATAAAAGGAATTGAAAATGGCGCGGTAGTTCGATAATTCGATTTCAAACTTCAATTGAGCATACCGGGTGCAAACCAAACCGGATTTTAGTGAAACCAAAAATAATAGGATCTATTTGATAATATCTTTCCAATGAATCCAAAAAATTGAATTTTCATAGCGGGAATCAAAAGATATGTCCAGTTGAAAATTCTGAATAGTCGCTATGGAATTCAGGCCATTAAAAATGGAAATTTTGCAAACGACCTGGGATTTCGACGAAACGACTTTTGTTGGATCCGTGATGTAAAGTTATTGCTAGATTTCTACTTTCGTAATTTTACGAATCAATATGTGAGCGTGGCAAAGGAAAACGCGTTTGACCAGTTTTAGTTGATTTTAATCGACTGGAAAATGGCCATTTTTCAAACGGTCTCAGAATTCGATGAAATTAGTTTTGTTAGGACTGTATCGTCAATACGAAGCTAGAAAATATTTTTCTGGGATTTATAGAGTTAGTATGTGATCCCGGTAAAATGAAATGCGCGTTCAAAATCAATATATAGAGTTATATGTTGATTTTGACGAAAACTGATCGAAACAGTCGAACCAGCTTACGATACATATCCCATTGTGTTCGGAATGGGGGTAATTAGCTAGGGACGACAGTCGGTGGGCTTGATTTGAGATTCGTATGAAAAGTCCACTATATAGAATTTAAAAATAATTAAATATTTATACTTTACACATCAGCCCCCCTTTTTATTCTCATTTCCCTCTCCCTAATTTTCGGATCTGAGAAAAGAAAAAAAAAGAAAAAAATCCGTCGACGATGAACGCTGCCCCCCCTCCATTGACGCAAGTGCCGCCGCAGCCTCGTCGAACGCCCCCACCCCTCTTCCGTCGCACCGCCTTCCCTTCCTCCTCTCGTTCTCCACTGTGGATCCCAAGGCGCCCCCAAATCGAGCTAGACCGAAGCCCTAGCACCGCCACCGAGCCACGCTCTGGTCCACCGCACCATTCCAGAGCCAGCGCCGCTACTTCCCCTACCCCCTCCGATTCTCGAGCCCTACCGCGACCACCATGAGGCCCCCAAACGCGCGCCACCACCTGAAGGCAAGCCGAGCCACCTCATGAAACACCCCCCTCTGCAGCACCTGAAGCCTTCCCTCACCTCCAATGAGCGCACATACCCATCCCCCCCTTCGAATGGTGAGTTTCATTTTATTTTAATAGTTAGATCTGTTTTTTTTGTATATAGTAATTTGATTTTTTTTTTTTACTTAGATAAAGACTGAATTTTTAGTTATATAAAATCATAATTTTCAGTTGGAAGGAAAAAAAAAGACTATATTTTTAGTGTAGAAAGGGTTTATATTTTTCTTTATCTATGAAAGGTTTGAATTTTTAAAATAAGAAGTTAAGATTTTTGTATAGGCGAAAGCTTTTGTTTTGAAAGGGCGAAATTTTTATATGATATAGAGAACAAAAATATGATTTTTATATATTAAATAGCAACGTAAAAATTCGATTTTTCTATATTGAATAGCAAAGTAAAAATTCGATTTTTCTATATTGAATAGCGAAGTAAAAAATTCGATTTTTATATATTGAATAGCGAAGTAAAAATGTGATTTTTATATGTAGAGAATACGGGCAGTGAAAATTGACGAGAGGCAAAAACGGCGAAGATTTTCTACAAAGAAGAGTCGTGGCGTTGGATTAGCAATTCGGTAAGAATTCCTCACCTTTATAATTTCTTTTTCTAGTTATATATATATATATATATATACTAGGATGCAGTCGGTGTTTAGTAGCACCCGACACCCGTCGTCCACAGACCATGGACGGCTTGTATGCTTGTTTGTTTGATTTTGATGTGTAGTTGATTGTGTGATGTGATGTGAAATGAAATAAAATATTTTATAGTGGAAAATATTTGATAGTTAAAAATAGAATTTTTAACGTGTATAAGAAATGAAATAAAAATAAACAGATCGGACGATTTGTTTATATACACACATTTGACTGATATTGATTGGGACGACAAATTTTACACATCGCCCAACTGCACAAATAAAATCTGTGTTTGATTGTTTGAAACCCCACACGGGTATTGGGATGACATTTGACGTACACTAATCCCAATAATTAGTTGTATGTCGATCGATTGATTGACAGGCTGCTATAAGCGTTGAATATTTATATTCGATGCTTATACAGTGTATAATGCACTTTGGATGAGGGTTGATTATTCATCGTTGTTATTGTATACATGTGTTGTAGAGAATCCATATAATTAACATTATATGGTAATTGATTGGGCCTCATTCCAGTTTAGAAAATAGAATAATTAAAATAGAGATATTTGAAAAAGGAAATAATTGAATAGAAATGAATTGAAATTGAAATTGAATAGAAATGAATTCGAATTGAAATCGAAATTGAATAGAAATGAATTCGAATTAAAATTGAAATTGAATTGAATTGAATTGAAAACGAACAGAAATTGAATTAGAAATCAATTTGAATTAAATCAACTCGAAATGAAAAGAAAACGAATTTATATTGGAATATTCAATTTTGATTTGAAATTGAATTTGAAGTTGAAACCGTTTTGAAAATGAATTTAAAACGATTTATACAGCACGTTTTGAATTGAAATCGACGAAGTATATATTATATATATTATATATATATATAATATAATGGCCTGAATAGAACGCGCCGCGCCGCGGCAGTTCGCCAATTTCGACCATTGACTTCGAACGGATATCGCGGGAGATCCGACCGTCGGATTCTCGTGAAACTGGAACCGTTGGGTTCGTATCGAAAAGATCTTTCTAACGAATATTAGAAATTAGAAATCTAACGGTTGGATTTGGAACTATGTCCAAATCAAATTTGGAAAAGGTCGCTGTAAGTGCAGTTCGATGGCCGTTGATGGAAATCGACTGTACGGGCCTTGATAAAATTATTAAAAATAGTAATAATTTGTGTAAAATCATAAGAAATGATTTATAAAGGATTAGGACGAAAAACTCCATATTTGAAAAGATAAAAATAGATTTTTATCGAAATGAACTAGTTTTGAACTAGAATTATAGTTCTATTTATTTTTAAATAAATAAATTGAATTTGAAATGGTTTTGAAATATAACCATAATTTCCAATAATTATATTGGAATGGATTTGAATCGAAATTGTCTTTGGATTATTTCGATGTTAGATTTCGTGATTATAAAGATGTTGTTATGGAAATTTGAAAGATATATATATATATATATATATATATATATCGTTATTTCCGATACGATATTTGTTGGTCGTAGAATTTGATTTGAATATAAGCCGATATATTTTCTATTCAGAGCCTTGTATTTAAAATCAAATGTGATTTGGGTTTGTCGTGAATGGTGTCTTTATTAACATTGTTCTTGAACCCAATCGAGAAAAGATTACATCCTTTTATTTAGATTTAATAAAGTGTACCAATTAAATAATATTTAATTGAATTAATATTGATTTTTGGGTTTATCGTGGACAGTGTTTTAAATAACACTTGTTCTTTAACCCGATAATTAATGGAAGGTGATTTTGGGTTTACCGTGAACCGTGTTTTAAATGACACTGATTCTTTAACCCAGTCAAAGATTAAAACTAAGTGGAGTTTTAATGAATCTTTAATTAGATTAAAATGATTGAGAATGGAGTATCACCAGTTTTGCTCCAGGCGATAGTTAAATCTTTAATTAGATTTGAACGTGAAATGGTAATTGAATTTACCGATAACACCATGGTGTTAGATATGAAGTATTACCAGTTTTACTTCATGGGATGAATAGGTTGGGATTGGGAAATTAAAACCAATGGTTACTTCGGTAAGGTTCGTTAATCCCGACTAGCTGAATCGAAATTCAAAAGAAGATTAGAGAATAAATTCAAGGAATTTATCTTGGATAAAATTAATGGGAACCTTTCCCTATGAATGTGAAATTTAGAAACTAACTGTCGGTTAGCCCAGCAGAATGGTTTTCTGGATATTGATCTGATGTTGGTTTCGGCCTTCGGGGTTAATATTTGGGAAATTATTCTCTTGATTAATTTACGGTTAGTGACTGATGAATTGGAATGAGGCGTATGTTGTGTTTGTGTAACACTTATTTAAAATATACGTGAGTTATTCGGAAAGACCGGGTTTATCCCATTCTGAATAACTGATACGACGATAAGTCGAAGATGAAGACGGTGGTCGAAGACCGGAAGGCTTCACGTCATTTGGGTGATCACTGATGATCTTGATTGGGCTGTACACACAAGATGAGGGAATCAATAAGTGGTCGTCCAGATGTGCTTGGAGATCGATGGATATGCGAGGAAAGTGCCTCCGGTTTCGTTCAGACCCAGAACGGACTTGTAAATGGACTGTGTGTCTGACATTGGATTTCATTCAGTGTGACTGATATCGGTTGCATAGGGTGGTTTGCCTGTGTGGCATGCTAAGATGCAATTGATCGAGGCTTCTGTTGAAAAGCAAAGTCTTGTGGTGCCAGCCCTAACATTTATATACTTTTCACCTATGTGGTTGTCGCTGTTGCGAGGCGCCTCGGTTAGATCGGACGATCTGGGTCCGATGGAGCCATTCGTTGGCTCATTTACGCCCCAAAGGGTGGGGAAACGCAGTGTTCAGGCATTTTAATCCACATCGGTGGACCGACCCTGACGATCCAAGGGCCTACCTGTGTCTGGGTCCTGAGGCTCGGGCTAGAGAGTCTCGAATCGGTGGAGGACTATCTTTTGCCTCGGTTCATAGATGGAAACCCAATTTCCAAATACGTGACTTTGCGATTTTAATTGTAGAGCCTAGTATGGCGACATGATATATGGTACCCATGCCGTCTATGATTGATACTTATGATTTGAAGTTGTTTTATACAGTATGCACTTATAGTAGTATCAAATGATTTGTTTTAAAACGTATCAAGCATTCTTTGGCTGTTATAAGGGAAAACCCTATCCCCCAGCTTGCGTTGCATTGTGTGATAGGACCTGGGTCTTATAACAGCTTCATTTTTCTTTATTTAGCATTGCGCTGTTTGTTTTATGCACTGGTATTCTTAGGAGAAAACCCGTTCCGTGTTATACGGCGTGGTCCCTTGATTTATCTAACTTTGAAATAAAGATTAATAACTGTTTTAGTTCTCACACCAGTCCCATGACTGACCTGGGGTTTATTGTTTTAACCTAAACTCTGGGTGCCCTTATTTTGACATGGGCAGCTAGTAGTTTTGGTTTTGCAGATTTATATTCACAGGATACTGGTTTACAGCTGGAATGATATCCGAAAAGCTTTGTATCCGTATATCTCTTCTAGTTGTGTATTGTATTATTTTCCGCTGCGATGTATTTAAATGTAATTTAAATCTCTGATATTTCTGTGTAATATTCATTTATACTCTGTATATTCTTGTAATCTGATGTATTGTTGTAATATACAATGAAATGTTCTTCCGTGTGCGATATATTTTGTCGTGTTCTCAAAACAATCCGCGCTTTCCCTTCCTCTTCGGAGACCGGGAAGTTCGGGTCGTCTCATCGTGGTATCAGAGCTTTGGTTTACAAAGCAAAGAACTTGACACATTAGAACCATACGAAAGAATTCATCAGATATTGGATTAGTAATATCCAATGGGAATGACTCGTTAGAGATAGGATCAGTAGTATCCTAGAACGAGTGTGAAGAGTATATTTTTAAAGTGAAAACAAATTTTGTTTTGAAAATTTAAAATCAATTATTCATATTTGATTATTTATTTCATATTGATTAGGACAGTCCAGTATATAGATATTTAGCATATATGTCTTGCAAACGTGTATTCGAAGTTTTAATATACTGGATAGTTATAGAATCATACTCTAGTCTCCCGGGGATAATTCTGGTGACGGGGCACCATCGCCAGTATTTATTTTCGAGTAACGAAAGTGAGATTTCTATATATTTCCAATTGACTGGTGTGAGAACCGAAACTAGATAGGGCTTATTGTTGGGGTTTGGCATCAAAAATCTGATTTTCGACTATGTATCAAAATTATGCATTTGAAATGATAACCAACTAATTGATTGATGTTCGTGTTGTTTGGTTATTTGTTTGAAATGTTGAACCATTTAGCCTAATTGGTCAAATATTGAACTGTATTGAAAATTGGTCGCATTTGCTTACATATACATGTGCTTACATTGAATAGGTCATAGCAAGGAGGCTAGAGCAGGGAATAAAATTTGTTTGCCCGACAAATAGGTACATGTTTACTATATAATTTACTGTTTTGTTTGGGTGATGATGATTTTATGAGCCGATTGGCTAGCCGCTTGGCTTTTTCTTTTTCCTTTTGAGATCAGAAGGCCTATATGGCAATTTCGGGATTTTCCCATGGCTCCCGGTGCAAGGGAGGTTATGGCGAAATTTTTCGAAAATTTAGGGTATTAGCCAAATTTTTGAAAATTTGAAAATTCTCAGAAACTGAAAAGTCGGAGAATGGAAGCCAGATCGAACGTAGAGTTGATTAATCAAACCAATTTCGACTTTGTTCCTTTTCGGGGACGAAAAGTTTTAAGTGGGGGAGATTGTAACAACCCAAAAATTTGGGTCAGTTTAAATTTTTTATTTTGGCAATTTTAGCGAAATTTGATTATTTAAAATGAATTATTTTAAATAATATCGACGAGAAACTTATTTTGAATATAATTTGAACGTATATATTCGTTTGAATCGACGATAGAATATAAATGTTTATTTATAATTATAAAAGGAATTGAAAATGGCGCGGTAGTTCGATAATTCGATTTCAAACTTCAATTGAGCATACCGGGTGCAAACCAAACCGGATTTTAGTGAAACCAAAAATAATAGGATCTATTTGATAATATCTTTCCAACAAATCCGAAAAATTGAAATTTCATAGCGGGAATCAAAAGATATGTCCAGTTGAAAATTCTGAATAGTCGCTATGGAATTCAGGCCATTAAAAATGGAAATTTTGCAAATGACCTCGGATTTCGACGAAACCACTTTTGTTGGATCCGTGATGTAAAGTTATTGCTAGATTTCAATTTTCGTAATTTTACGAATCAATATGTGAGCGTGGCAAAGGAAAACGCGTTTGACCAGTTTCAGTTGATTTTAATCGACTGGAAAATGGCCATTTTTCAAACGGTCTCAGAATTCGATGAAATTAGTTTTGTTAGGACCGTATCATCAATACGAAGCTAGAAAATATTTTTCTGGGATTTATAGAGTTAGTATGTGATTCCGGTAAAATGAAATGCGCGTTCAAAATCAATATATAGAGTTATATGTTGATTTTGACGAAAACTGATCGAAACAGTCGAACCAGCTTACGATACATATCCCATTGTGTTCGGAATGGGGCTAATTAGCTAGGGACGACAGTCGGTGGGCTTGATTTGAGATTCGTATGAAAAGTCAACTATATAGAATTTAAAAATAATTAAATATTTATACTTTACACATCAGCCGCCCTTTTTATTCTCATTTCCCTCTCCCTAATTTTCGGATCTGAGAAAAGAAAAAAAAAGAAAGAAAAAAACCCGTCGACGATGAACGCTGACCCCCTCCATCGACGCCAGCGCCGCCGCAGCCTCGTCGAACGCCCCCACCCCTCTTCCGTTGCACCCCCTTCCCTTCCTCCTCTCGTTCACCACTGTGTATCCCAAGGCGCCCCCAAATCGAGCTAGACCGAAGCCCTAGAACCACCCCCGAGCCACGCTCAGGTCCACCGCCCCATTCCAGAGCCAGCGCCGCTACTTCCCCTACCCCCTCCGATTCTCGAGCCCTACCGCGACCACCGTGAGGCCCCCAAACACGCGCCACCACCTGAAGGCAAGCCGAGAACACCCCCCTCTGCAGCACCTGAAGCCTTCCCTCACCTCCAATGAGCGCACATACCCATCCCCCCTTCGAACGATGAATTTTATTTTATTTTAATAGTTAGATCTGTTTTTTTTTGTATATAGTAATTTGATTTTTTTTATTTTACTTAGATAAAGACTGAAATTTTAGTTATATAAAATCATAATTTTCAGTTGGAAGGAAAAAAAAGACTATATTTTTAGTGTAGGAAGGGTTTATATTTTTCTTTATCTATGAAAGGTTTGAATTTTTAAAATAAGAAGTTAAGATTTTTGTATAGGCGAAAGCTTTTATTTTGAAAGGGCGAAATTTTTATATGATATAGAGAACAAAAATATGATTTTTATATATTAAATAGCAAAATAAAAATTCGATTTTTCTATGTTGAATAGCAAAGTAAAAATTCGATTTTTCTATATTGAATAGCAAAGGCAAAATTCGATTTTTATATATTGAATAGCGAAGTAAAAATGTGTTTTTTATATGTAGAGAATGCGGGCAATGAAAATTGACGAGAGGCAAGAACGGCGAAGATTTTCTACAAAGAAGAGTCGTGGCGTTGGATTAGCAATTCGGTGAGAATTCCTCACCTTTCAAAATTTCTATTTCTAGTTATATATATATACTAGGATGCAGACGGTGTTTAGTAGCACCCGACACCCGTCGTCCACAGACCATGGACGGCTTGTATGCTTGTTTGTTTGATTTTGATGTGTAGTTGATTGTGTGATGTGATGTGAAATGAAATAAAATATTTTATAGTGGAAAATATTTTATAGTTAAAAATAGAATTTTTAACGTGTATAAGAAATGAAATAAAAATAAACAGATCGGACGATTTGTTTATATACACACATTTGACTGATATTGATTGGGACGATAAATTTTACACATCGCCCAACTGCACAAATAAAATCTGTGTTTGATTGTTTGAAACCCCACACGGGTATTGGGATGACATTTGACGTACACTAATCCCAATAATTAGTTGTATGTCGATTGATTGATTGACAGGCTGCTGTAAGCGTTGAATATTTATATTCGATGCTTATACAGTGTAGAATGCACTTTGGATGATGGTTGATTATTCATCGTTGTTATTGTATACATGTGTTGTAGAAAATCCATATAATTAACATTATATAGAAATTGATTGGGCCTCATTCCAGTTTAGAAAATAGAATATTTAAAATAGAGATATTTGAAAAAGGAAATGATTGAATAGAAATGAATTCGAATTGAAATTGAATAGAAATGAATTCGAGTTGAAATTGAATAGAAATGAATTCAAGTTGAAATTGAAATTGAATAGAAATGAATTCGAATTGAAATTGAATAGAAATGAATTAGAATTGAAATTGAAATTGAATAGAAATGAATTAGAATTGAAATTGAAATTGAATAGAAATGAATTCAAATCGAAATTGAATAGAAATGAATTCGAGTTGAAATCGAAATTGAATAGAAATGAATTCGAGTTGAAATCGAAATTGAATAGAAATGAATTCAAATCGAAATTGAATAGAAATGAATTCAAATCGAAATTGAATAGAAATGAATTCAAATCGAAATTGAATAGAAATGAATTCGATTTGAAATCGAAATTGAATAGAAATGAATTCAAATCGAAATTGAATAGAAATGAATTTGAGTTGAAATCGAAATTGAATAGAAATGAATTCAAATCGAAATTGAATAGAAATGAATTCGAGTTGAAATTGAAATTGAATAGAAATGAATTCGAATTGAAATTGAATAGAAATGAATTAGAATAGAAATGAATTAGAATTGAAATTGAATAGAAATGAATTAGAATTGAAATCGAAATTGAATAGAAATGAATTCGAGTTGAAATCGAAATTGAATAGAAATGAATTAGAATTGAAATTGAAATTTAATAGAAATGAATTCAAATCGAAATTGAATAGAAATGAATTCAAATCGAAATTGAATAGAAATGAATTCGAGTTGAAATCGAAATTGAATAGAAATGAATTCGAGTTGAAATCGAAATTGAATAGAAATGAATTCAAATCGAAATCGAATAGAAATGAATTCAAATCGAAATTGAATAGAAATGAATTCGAGTTGAAATTGAAATTGAATAGAAATGAATTCAAATTGAAATTGAATAGAAATGAATTCGAGTTGAAATTGAATAGAAATGAATTCGAATTGAAATTGAATAGAAATGAATTCAAATTGAAATTGAATAGAAATGAATTAGAATTGAAATTGAAATTGAATAGAAATGAATTAGAATTGAAATTGAAATTGAATAGAAATGATTTCGAATTGAAATTGAATAGAAATGAATTAAAATAGAAATGAATTAGAATTGAAATTGAAATTGAATAGAAATGAATTTGAATTGAAATCGAAATTGAATAGAAATGAATTCAAATTGAAATTGAAATTGAATTGAATTGAATTGAAAACGAACGGAAATTGAATTAGAAATCAATTTGAATTAAATCAATTAGAAATGAAAAGAAAACGAATTTATATTGGAATATTCAATTTTGATTTGAAATTGAATATGAAGTTGAAACCGTTTTGACAATGAATTTAAAACGATTTATACAGCACGTTTTGAATTGAAATCGATGAAGTATATATTATATATATTATATATATAATATAATGGCCTGAATAGAACGCGCCGCGCCGCGGTAGTTCACGAATTTCGACCATTGACTTCGAACGGATATTGCGGGAGATCCGACCGTCGAATTCTCCTGAAACCGGAACTGTTGGGTTCGTATCGAAAAGAGCTTTCTAAAGAATATTAGAAATTAGAAATCTAATGGTTGGATTTGGAACTATGTCCAAATCAAATTTGGAAAAGGTCGCTGTAAGTGCAGTTCGATGGCCGTTGATGGAAATCGACTGTACGGGCCTTGATAAAATTATTAAAAATAGTAATAATTTGTGTAAAATCATAAGAAATGATTTAGAAAGGATTAGGATGAAAAACTCCATATTTGAAAAGATAAAAATAGATTTTTATCGAAATGAACTAGTTTTGAACTAGAATTATAATTCTATTTATTTTTAAATAAATAAACTGAATTTGAAATGGTTTTGAAATATAACCATAATTTCCAATAATTATATTGGAATGGATTTGAATAGAAATTGTCTTTGGATTATTTCGATGTTAGATTTCGTGATTATACAGATGTTGTTATGGAAATTTGAAAGATATATATATATATATATATATATATATATATATATATATATATATCTAGTTATTTCCGATACGATATTCATTGGTCGTAGAATTTGATGTTGAATATAAGCCGATATATTTTCTATTCAGAGCCTTGTATTTAAAATCAAATGTGATTTGGGTTTTTCGTGAATGGTGTCTTTATTAACATTGTTCTTGAACCCAATCGAGAAAAGATTAAATCTTTTTATTTAGATTTAATGAAGTGTACCAATTAAATAATATTTAATTGAATTGATATTGATTTTGGGTTCATTGTGGACAGTGTTTTAAATAACACTTGTTCTTTAACCCGATAATTAATGGAAGGTGATTTTGGTTTTACCGTGAACCGTGTTTTAAATGACACTGATTCTTTAACCCAGTCAAAGATTAAAACTAAGTGGAGTTTTAATGGATCTTTAATTAGATTAAAATGATCGAGAATGGAGTATCACCAGTTTTGCTCCAGGCGATAGTTAAATCTTTAATTAGATTTGAACGTGAAATGGTAATTGAATTTACCGATAACACCATGGTGTTAGATATGAAGTATTACCAGTTTTACTTCATGGGATGAATAGGTTGGGATTGGGAAATTAAAACCAATGGTTACTTCGGTAAGGTTCGTTAATCCAGACTAGCTGAATCGAAATTAAAAAGAAGATTAGAGAATAAATTCAAGGAATTTATCTTGGATAAAATTAATGGGAACCTTTCCATATGAATATGAAATTTAGAAACTAACTGTCGGTTAGCCCAGCAGAATGGTTTTATGGATATTGATCTGATGTTGGTTTCGGCCTTCGGGGTTAATATTTGGGAAATTATTCTCTTGATTAATTTACGGTTAGTGACTGATGAATTGGAATGAGGCGTATGTTGTGTTTGTGTAACACTTATTTAAAATATACGCGAGTTATTCGGAAAGACCGGGTTTATCCCATTCTGAATAACTGATACGACGATAAGTCGAAGATGAAGACGGTGGTCGAAGACCGAAAGTCTTCACGTTGTTTGGGTGATTACTGATGATCTTGATTGGGCTGTACACCCAAGATGAGGGAATCAATCGGTGGTCATCCAGATGTGCTTGGAGATCGATGGATATGCGAGGAAAGTGCCTCCGGTTTCGTTCAGACCCAGAACGGACTTGTAAATGGACTGTGTGTCTGACATTGGATTTCATTCTGTGTGATTGTTGCATAGAGTGGTTTGCCTGTGTGGCATGCTAAGATGCAATTGATCGAGGCTTCTGTTGAAAAGCAAAGTCTTGTGGTGATGATCAAAGCACAGCCTGTGTGGCATAGCTTTGTGTAACGTGAATTCGCGAGCCTCGCACCCCGGTTGTGAACCAGAAACGGGAGAGGACATCAGGGAGGGCATGTGTTTCCTTCTAGCTAGGGTGGTGTCAGTGACCTACCAGCCCTGACATTTATATACTTTTCACCTTTGTGGTTGTCGCTGTTGCGAGGCGCCTCGGTTAGATCGGACGATCCGGGTCCGATGGAGCCATTCGTTGGCTCATTTACGCCCCAAAGGGTGGGGAAACACCGTGTTCAGGCATTTTAATCCACATCGGTGGACCGGCCTAATGATCCAAGGGCCCACCTGTGTCTGGGTCTTGAGGCTCGGGCTAGAGAGTCTCGAATCGGTGGAGGACTATCTTTTGCCTCGGTTCATAGATGGAAACCCAATTTCCAAATACGTGACTTTGCGATTTTAATTGTAGAGCCTAGTATGGCGACATGATATATGGTACCCATGCCGTCTATGATTGATACTTATGATTTGAAGTTGTTTTATACAGTATGCACTTATAGTAGTATCAAATGATTTGTTTTAAAACGTATCAAGCATTCTTTGGCTGTTATAAGGGAAAACCCTATCCCCCGGCTTGCGTTGCATTGTGTGATAGGACCTAGGTCTTATAACAGCTTCATTTTTCTTTATTTAGCATTGCGCTGTTTGTTTTATGCACTGATATTCTTGGGAGAAAACCCGTTTCGTGTTATACGGCGTGGTCCCTTGATTTATCTAACATTGAAATAAAGATTAATAACTGTTTTAGTTCTCACACCAGTCCCATGACTGACCTGGGGTTTATTGTTTTAACCTAAACTCTGGGTGCCCTTATTTTGACACGGGCAGCTAGTAGTTTTGATTTTGCAGATTTATATTCACAGGATCCTGGTTTACAGCTGGAATGATATCCGGAAAGCTTTGTATCCGTATATCTCTTCTAGTTGTGTATTGTATTATTTTACGCTGCGATGTATTTAAATGTAATTTAAATCTCTGATATTTCTGTGTAATATTCATTTATACTCTGTATATTCTTGTAATCTGATGTATTGTTGTAATATACAATGAAATGTTCTTCCGTGTGTGTTCTATTTTGTCGTGTTCTCAAAACAATCCGCGCTTTCCCTTCCTCTTCGGAGACCAGGAAGTTCGGGTCGTCTCAATCATCTTCTGACCTCTTCACGTATTTGTTGGTCGAATGGTTTTCGGATATGAATTCGATCTCAGTCTTTCCGTACCAACAATCGTATTGGACAGATTTGATAGTCGGTGATTTAACTATCAAAATAAACAGTGTTTCAATCGTAACAATCCAGTGAGTTAACTGGTTCAGTATTCAGCATCACTTGCCTTTAAATTAAAACAAATATAAATTTAAAACCCTTAAATCTTTCGATACTATAAATATAGTTTTCTTACTTCTTATTTAACATAATATTATTATTTAAACAGCTCATTCCATTATTTGGAAAATTTTAGATCATATTCTGTCTTCTATTTTTACTTTCAACATTAGCCACGTTATTATCTAATATTGGGAAATCATTTAACTTATAATTATACAAATTTATAGCCCACAATATCTTTCACGGAAATATTAACTTGACTCTCTCACTACTCTCATTTCTAAACTAAAATAGTTCTTGGATAATTATGAAGTCGTTCAAGTTGGGGTATTTTATTTACCTCCCAGACCTTGAGTCGACGACATTCTTATCTTTAGTATAGCTAGAAGTTTATCAATGAAATCTCACCCCAATAGATATCTCAATACTTATACTTACCATTCGATTTAACATGGTTTTAACCCCATTCATTTTCTTTTGAAAACTCTTTCACCATTTCCAAAATCATGTTTTAAAACATTTCCATTTCTTCATCTTTAAGCTGTCAGATTTCCTATACTTTCTTAAGATTTCCAATCTCATTTTGCACTTGTCTTGACTCCTATATCAATATTCCATTTATAACTTGTCCTTATTGTTGCACAGTTTTAGAATTTTATAAAATCCGACCAATAGAATCCTTAATAGGAATTCATATTAAATATAAATTTGATTTCAATATAATTTAGCTACAAAAGGCTTTACGACTTTATAACTTCATTTACAGAACTAAATGCCAAGATTTATCACTTTGGTTTTTATGAAATAATAACCAATTCCAACATTTCAAAAAAAAACAACCTGATTTACTTCAACCTTAATAGTTAATCTTCCTTTCAGATAATTAAAATAATATTTGAACTTTCCAAAATAATTCATGATTAAATAATTTATTTAATAATATATCTTGATTTAAATAGTTGAATTATTTAATTCAAAAGCAAGGTTAATACCTTAACCAATTCCATTAGTTCTTTTCTTTAACTACTTTAAACAATCTAACTAAACAATCGACCTTAATTGTTATTTGAAATAGTTAATCAAATCTCTAACCATTTGGTTAATTTCTGCTTATGGTTTACAAACTCATTAATGTGAGAACTCGCCTTATGTAATTTGTTTTTAGTTACTAGATTATTAATTTACTTAAATAAACCTTCATTCAAATAATCTACAAAAATAGATTTCAAAGTCCATCTCTTATTTATAAAAAAACCCCATTTGATAACTTCCTTTCCATTTATTTACCTGACGATAAATAAATTCTTGACAAAACGATTCATTACTAGGCCATTTGCCGAAAATTATCCAACCTATATCACCCTTTGGTTAAACACAACACAGGTTGACTTTCAAATCAATGATCAATACTCAAATAAATCATCTAAACATGACAGTTCATATGATAATATGAAAATATATAATATATTTGAGGAATCTGGTTGGATCCTTCCAACCTATCCTTCCCTGTATTCAACTGGTTATCTCCAAACAGACCAGTTAATTCCATTTAACTGATATATAATAGTAAATAACAACAATTTCACATCAACCAATTTTCCAAACAATTTAATCAGATCAAACAATGCAAACAATTCAGACAATCAAACACGTTTATAAATAAATGTGACCAATAAGGTAAGTTACCTTTATTAGAACCAACCGTGGGAGTAACGATTTGGTATTTCACTAAAATTAAACGACGGTTTAATTTCATCAGATAGATCAACAAATAAATTATAACTAGCAAACAGTCAACCATAGCAACAGAGCACACACAAAATAAAAACCCAATTTATATAAAATATAAATGGGAAAAAATATACTGAGTGAGTTTAACTCACTCTGATTTGGTTTGGTCGTTAAACGCTAGTTTTTAATTAAATTAAACAGTCGTTTAATTTAATTAAAAATTCTTCTTGCTTCTAGTCCTGAGTGACACTACTCCATCTCGATGCCCCCCATCTCTACCGTCCCAACAAGACAGACCGTTCTTAAATCTGATAATGTATGAGTTAAATATCTTATTAACGAATTTTATAAGTAATTAAAAATTTTAAACATGAATTAATTAAATTAAACGGGCTTTAACCCTTACCTGTTTGGCCCACATTCCCTACCCATTACAAGACCCTCCTACCGTATACTCTTCCTCACAATTCACTACCTCTAAAAAAAATGAAATCCCTAATGGCCCAAATCGGATCCACTTCCCCCTTCTTGCTTCGGCTACATCGGAGAGCGCTGCCTCGCAACCCCCTCCTCCATGCAACCGCTCTTCGATCTCCCCTCCTTCTCCTTCTTCGACTGTTCTGTGAAACCTCAGACGCCCCTAACCCAACCCTACAACCCCTAATGTCACCACTGTCTCGCCGACCAACTTCCACGCCTTCCTGATCCACTTCAAACTATCCGCAACCCAACTTCAAAGGTTACATTCGCAAATTTGACAGCCCCCAAGTCTGCAGTCTTGAACTAATCCATCCAGAAATTTGTCCCAAGCATGCAGATCCGAAGTACATCATAGATAAGTATTTAAATTGATTTTTGTTTGCAGTATTTTCTGTTTTGGTTTTATAAGTGGTTTGAACCAATTTTTTTCTTTCTCTTGTTTACTGTAATGTTCAAACCCTTTGGAAATGATGAAATCCCTTTGTGCGACACACGTATTTATAGTGGTAGATTGAGATAAGAACAATGTCTATCAACCCATCCTAGATAGGTTCGGCTACCCCCCACATAGGCCATTGGGTTTTTCTACCATTCTTGATTGTACGAGTGATTTGGGGTTGATGTCGTGTGACGTTCTTACAGCAATTTTGAATTGATATGAGGTTTAAGTCTGTTGATCTGTGTATATAGATTAGATGGGATTGATGTCATCACTCGTTTATTCAATACAGATTTGAAACTGTATGGATTCAGTATTCCACTTTAAATATATCACAACAGTGAATTGGTACATGAACCCGACTGTGTATATATATACATACATATATATATATATATTATTTGTTTTCAACTCATATGTAATGTTTGGAAAATATATATACATGAATTCGATTCCCTTTTCTCTCCCTTTAGCTATTCGGCTACTTTCTCTCTAGCTGTTCCTATACTGTCCATTTCCATCTAGCTGTTAAAAATCAATAAAGATTTGATAGTGTATGTATACACCTGTTTAGCTATCTAGATTTGATGTATACATATATTTGTTGTTTATTTTCCTTAGCTGTTACCTATACTCATAGCTGTTTATTTAGTTGTCCTAAATCTATTCTTCAGCTGTTTACTGCATATCTGTTTAGCTATGTATCGTCTTGTCTCTTAGCAGTTTATTGATTGTTTGCTTTAGCTGTTTGGCTATTTTTAATTTTATTTTCCCTTAGCTGTTCTTGGCTGTTCACTTTAATTACTTGTTCATGTGTTTTTTCTGTATCTCTTATCTTGTCTGTTTCGTGATCTCTCTTTTTCATCATTTTCAGGACAATGCATGTGGAGGCAAATTTGGTTTACTATTTCTTGGATGGAAACATGACATGTAGAAAGAAATAGGATGGACCATTATATATATTTGGTTATGTAATGTACAACCAAGAATATATATATATATATATATATATATATATATATATGTTGTTTCCTTCTTTGTATTAACATTTTTAGTTTTATGTAATATGCATTCCAGTTTTCATTATGTTCATGTAACAGTATTTTATTCGTTGAACGAGTGAGATGAAAGTATGTGTTTGGTTCCATATGTTTTCTTGCATTGATCACTTAACAGTTTTCTTTTCATGGAACCGGTGTTAATTAATTGTGATATATGTATTCAGCTTTTTATTCATTATGCCGGACCAAGTGGAAATGCTGATGGTTATAAATATACACATATACATTTCAAAGTGCGGTTTGTATTGAAAATATGGTTCGTGTGCGTATGTTGTATAAAAGTTTGGGCTATTTTTTTAAAACTCATCTAAATCTCGATGTACTATAAATTAAATTTAAATAGCTAAATTATCGAAAATAAATTAATATCATCGCATATTTTTAAAACAAACTGCTTAAATTTTAAACAGTATAGAATTCAACTCAACGGTTAAAGTTTTGGTTTTAAATGATATTCCAATTTTATAAAAGCCCTTTTATATTTATAAATAACGCTATTGTTTATAAATTGAAATCCATAGCGACTATTTTAAAATTTCATTTGGCCATAACTTACAATTTACAACACGAAATTTGGATTTTTTTCCCTTTCGTATGAAAATTATCATCAATACGGTTCCAACGTTTCTTGTTTCACAGAAATCCGACTTATATCAAACTCTGTATATTCAGTTGAAGTTCAAAACTCCATTTTACGAACTGCACGCCATTTTAAAGCTCAATTTATAATATATATATAAATATATAACATTTCAATTTCGTTTTAAATCACGAATTAAATTTTAAAATCCAAGAATTTTCCAAATAAAATATTTAAAATAAATAAATTAAATATTTGATTGCCAAAAACACGGGTCGTTACAAGTCCTATGACTGACCTGTAGTTTTCTTTTCCCTTGCAAACTCGGGTGCCCCTAATTTCCACACGGGTAGTCGAGTTGTTTGTTTTGTAGATACTTATTTTGAGAAGGATTCTGGATTGAAGCTTAAAGCTGTGTCCAGTGCATTTGTCGTCTTCCGCTTTATTATTTTATATTTCCTCTGTGCATTGTATTACATTTATTGTAACATCATCTTCCGTTGTATTGTTATATTTCAATATACTCTGATATTCTGTACTCTGATGTAACATTATTATGATGTTTATAAAGACTTTTGTTATTTGTTCTGATGGGTTGTATGCCCAGAGTTAGTGTATACGGGATTCGAGCAGTCTTGGTCGATTTAGCGATCGATTAGGTCTGGGCGAAATCCGTATCATTACAGATGGTATCAGAGCTTTGGTTAACTCAAATCTTTGGGGTACAACTCGTTAGAACAGAATAAAAGAATCATCATAGATTGGATTAGTAATATCCTATTGAAGGATCCTCATTGGAGATAGAATCAGTAGCATTCTAGAATGAGTGACTTATTAGAGATGGGGTTAGTAATCCCCCAGAATGAGTTGAGAGTTACATGTCTATAAACAACGTATTTGTGATTATATATACAATCTAGTTTCAGAAAATTGGATTTTTGAATATATACAAGCTATATGTTTAAAAAGATAATCATCAAATTGATTGGTGGTTGTGATGTGTGACTATTAGTTTGATTAATAAAAAAAAGTGAAATAAGAAAACCAATACGAAAGTGAAAGGTAAAATTAGCCAAATAGAATCCAATTTGAACTGAGTTGAAAATCGATTGAAATTGCATGCATGTACATATATATGTGTGAACATGTCATAGCAAAGAGGCTGGAGAAGGGGAATAAAATTGTATGCCCGACAAATAGGTACATATTTACTGTTTTGTTTGGGTTTGGGTTTGGATTTTTTTATGAGCTGATTGGCTAGCCGCTTGGCTTTTCCTTTTTGAGATGAGAGGGCCTGTATGGCAGTTTGGAGATTTTCCCGGTGCCCCCGTACAAAGGAGTTTATGGCCAAAAAATTCGAAAATTTATGGAATTAGCCAAATTTTTAAAAATTAGAAGTTCTTAGAAACTGAAAAGTTGAAGAATGAACGCCAGAATGAAAGTTGAGTTGATTAGTGAAACAACTTTCAGCTCCGTTCCTTTTCGAGGACGAAAAGATTTTAAGTTGGGAGACTGTAACAACCCGCAAAATCGGGACCAATTTAAAATTTTTATTTTGGTTATTTTAACAAAATTTGAATCTCTAAAATGATTTATTTTAAATAATAATGATGGAAAATTTATTTTTGATGAAGTTAAAACGAATAAATTTATTTTAATTATAATTCGAGCCTGAAATGACACGGCAGTTTGTCGATTTCTAATTTCAAATGAATATACAGGATTCAAAATAAATCGAACTTCAGCGAAACAAGAAATATTCGAATGTGTTTAGCTATATCTTTCTAATGGATGTAAGAAACTGAGATTTCAATTTAAAACTTGATAGTTACGTCCAGTTTAAAATTCTAAAAAGCCGTTGTGGAATTTATATATATTTTAATATATATACATAAATGCCTTAAAAATAGCCATTTTGCAAATGACCGTTTTCGACGAAAGCACTTTTGTCTGATCTAGGATGTCAAGTTATTGCTAGATCCCAATTTTCATAGTTTTCTGAATCAATATGTAAGCGTGGCGAAGTTAAATGTGTTTTGATAGTTTCAGTCAATTTGGATCGACCAGAAAATGGCCATTTTTCAAACGATCTCAGAATTTGATGAAATTAGTTTTGTTAAGACTGTATCATCATTACAAAGCTAGAAATAATTTTTCTGGAATTTTTGGGGTCTGGCACCGGTAAATTGAAATGTACATTTAAATTAAATATATACTGATTTATATTTTAATCATGACGAAAACTGATCGTAACAGCCGAATTGGGTTACGAAACATATCCCGTTGCATTTGGAATGGGGATATTTAGCTAGGACGGCATTAGTTGGGTTTAATTTGGTGTTCGGAAGAGAAATATAAAAATAAGAATTTTTTTAAAGTAAAATATTAATAAATTATAATATAAATGCCCTAGAAACCCTAGTTATCCACTCAGAGCGCGCCGCCGGCTTAAGCGATCAAGGGCCACCATTTTTGGAATCTTTCTCTCCACTTATCATCAAATCCATACATCGTTTTGCAAAATTTCCGAGTGCATTTTGAAGAGCTCAGCGAGCCTTAGGGATTCGACGGTCAAGATCATCTATAAGGTTATTGATTTCAAGAATTTTCAGTCCAAAGACCCACCGTTTGCGCTCAAATATTGGAGAGGGTGGAGGCGTGAGCTGGCCGTGCTCGCTGATGGGGGTAGAGGAGGGAGTGGTGGTCGTCATGATGGGTTCATATTGGTTGGCCATGGTCTCTGGTGGCGTGCGTGACGATGGAGGGTGATGCGAGATAGGGGTTACGGGTTTTGCAGTGAACGGTTTGGTATAGGAAGAAGATGTATTAACGGTAAATCAGTATTAGTTGTTAATTAAGGTGATTAATATTAATGATAAATTAATTTAATTATTTCCTAAGTGTAATTATTTTGTAACTAAAGTTTAAAATATTATAACTTTCTCATAACAGATCAGAATTCAACGAACTTAACTCTGTTAGAATCGTGAAAGCGAGCATTGCATTACAGAACAGACCAGAATAGAAATCGGAGCAGTTGGTAATTTTCACTGAATTGGACGTCCAGTTTAATTCAGTAAAAATAATCGTTATACAACGATTTCAGTACCAACCACTGTGAGAAGCTCTCTCACTATAAAATTATTTCTGTGCAGTTATTTATTTTATAACTTCATATATGGACTGCTCCCTGTCGTCCGCAGACCATGAATGACTTGATTGATTGTATTGTGTTGTGATTGTGATGTACAAATATATATACATGCGTTGTGAAAATAAAATATATATGAAATGAATAATATATATTTGAAACGAAGATAAAATATATATGAAATGGAAATAATATATATTTGAAATGAAAATTATATATATATATATACATACATGAAGTGAAAATAAAATATATATGAAATGGAAATAAAATATATACTTGACATGAAAATAATATATATTTGAAATGAAAATAATATACATATGAAATGTGAAAAGTAATTTATGTTTGAAATGAAAATAATATACATATGAAATGAAAATATATATATATATATATATGAGATGAATATATATATATATATGTGTGTGTGTGTGTGTGTGTGTGAAATGAAGATAATATATATTTGAAATGAAAAATACATATATGGAATGTGAGTAAAATATATGTGAAATGCGAATTATATATATATGAAATGTGAATATATATATGTGGAATGGAAAATAAATAAATAAATATATGGAATGGAAAAAAAGAATATATATGGAATATTCGATTTTGACTAAAAATTGAAATGGAAGTTGGAATCATTTTTAAAACGAATTTAAAACTATTTATAAAATATGTTTTAAATGGAAATCGACAAAATATATAATATATATATATATATATATATATATTTAGTGGCATGAATAGAATGCGCCGCGCCGTGACTATTCGCGAATTTCGACCATTGACTTCGCATTGACATTACGGGAGATCCGACTATCGGATTCTCCTAAAACCGGAACTGTTGGGTTCGTATCGAAAATAGCTTTCCAACGAATAGAAGAAATTTGAAATCTAACAGTTGGATTTGGAATTATGTCCAAATCAAAATTGGAAAAGATCGTTGTAAGTGCAGTTCGATGACAGTTTATGAAAATCGACTGTACGGGCCTTGATAAAATTGTTAAAAATATTAGTAATTTGTGTAAAATCATAATAAATTATTTGGAAAGAACTAGGATGAAAAATTCCGTATTTGAAAGGATAAAAATATATTTTTATCAAAATGAACTAGTTATGAACTAGAGAAATAATTCAATTTTTTTGAATAAATAAATTGGATTGAGGAAAGGGTTTTAAAAATAACCAGAATTTCCAATATATGAATTGGAATGGATTTGGATCAAAAGTATCTTCGAAATATTTCGATATTGGATTCCGTGATTATACGGACATTGTGGAAGAATTTGGAAGATATATATATATATATATCATTATTCCAATACGATATTTGTTGATTTCAAAATTCGATATTGAATATAAGACGATATATTTTCTATTTAGAGCCTTGTATTTAATATCGAATTGGATTTTGGGTCTGTCGTGAACTGTGTTTAAATGACATTGGTTCTTTAACCCGACTAAAAGCAGGATTAATTTCCAGAAAGTTGAACAATCAATAAGAAATGATTTTAGAGATCGAAACCAATTGGAGTTTGAATAAATCTTTAATTAGATTGTGAATGTATAGATGGTAATTAAATTACCAAAATATGAAATTTTATTAAACCAAATACACTTGGTTGTTTATATTGGTTGTGTTTGATTGGTTGTTTGGATTGTGCTCGACCAGTTTATGAGCAAGATATGCTTTTACATTTAGCATTGGGTTGGGTAGAAATAATGGTATGCTAACATCTTGTGAAACACTTCACGATTTGACTATGAGAGATGTTAGCGAAGACGTTGAGTTCATTTCAAATTTAATGAATGGTTTTGAAATGATAGTTTTTCTTAAGTGAAAAGAAATGTATTCCCGATTTTGGACAGGGAATGTTTTATAAAAATGATTTATAAAACAGATAGGATTTCGAGGGTTAAAACCCGATGATTTCGAAATGATTTGGAAATATATTATGGTTTTACGTTGTAGTTCATCACATATTCGATTAGTTGCTATTAATGATGTATCTGTTTGGTGGCGGGGAATTTATTCTCTTACTTAAAACCCTTCTTTGAAACGTGCGAGCTCAAAGGTTATGTGATTAATAGTGACTGATCATATGTGTGAATTGCTAATGTAAAGTAATACATTTTGGAAAGTACTTGTGATTATTATGTTGTGAAATGATTTTCCCTACTTCGGGATATGAAATGATTTGGTATGTGGCTAGAGATTCGAGTAACCCGGAAAACTAAAAGTATGGGTGAGATGGGCGGTGTATGCTCCCATGCGTGGGAGGTGCATCGTCGATGTAGCCTACTCCATAGTGGGAGGTGCACACACACACACACACACACACACACACACATATATATATATATATATATATATATATATATCAATTTGCTTAGGTGCGTGCTCTTTGCCTTGTCTAGGAGGAGCCCGATATTTGGTTGCATACTTGTTTGTATGAATTATTATGTTTTGGATTTCATATTTCCAAATGATTTGATTTGAGATCCCAAAGTGAAATCTACTTTGATATAAAAGTTAGATATGTATTTCAAATGATTTGAAATAGAAATCAAGAAATGAAGCCCAAAGGAATAATTTCTGCAAATTGAATTGGATTTGGAAAAATCTAAGTGTGGTGATTAATTTAAATGGATATATTGGGATATTGCATGTTGACTGATGCATAGTAGATCCATAGCTCTATTACTGATTGTTGTTCATACACTGGCATTCATGGGGGTAAACCCGTTCTGCGTTAGCGGCGTGGTCCTGTGATTTTCCTATGATTAAATAAGTTAATTTTTAATTATAGAGTTTCTTATACTAGTCCCATGACTGACCTGTAGTTTGCTATTCCCTTGCAAACTCGGGTGCCCCTATTTTTCACATGGGCAGTCGAACATACTTATTTTGAGCAGGATTCTGGATTGAAGCTTAAAGTCGTGTCTAGTGCATTTATCGTCTTCCGCTGTGTTATTTTATATTTCCGCTATGCATTGTATTACATTTATTGTAAAATCATCTTCCGTTTTATTGTTATATTTTGATATACTCTGATATTCTATACTCTGATGTAACATTATTATGATGTTTATAAAAGTCTTCTGTTATTTGTTCTGATGTGTTGTATGCCTAGAGTTAGCGTATACGGGATTCAAATGGTCTTGGTCGGTTTAGCAATCGATTAGGTCCGAGCGAAATCCTTATTGTTACATAATATTAATTAAAGGCCTTATATTTTATAATATTTATAATTAAATTTTGTAAATTTTAAATTATATGTTTTAAAATGATTTTATGAGTAAAAATGTATTTAAATACTTATTTAAGTATTTTCTTATAATTATTTATTTTAAACTGTATAATTTAATCATATATGTATTTTTACTTTAAATTAATATATTATAATAAATTATTCTTTTTAAACCTATTTATAATTATTTTAAACCTATATATGTTTATAAAGCTATTTTATATATAAATTTATAACTTATAAATATATTTTCAATGCTTATTTTATATATATTTTATAAACTTTAATTATAAACTCAGTGGATAAGTTTTTATTTTGCGATTTAAATTCAAGGTATAAAGATTTAATTGTATATAACTGTGACGACCCCATTTCTGATAAGACGATGCAAGGGTAATCTTTGGAATATAACACATAAAACAGATAACAGCAAAACAGAAATAATTAAATACACCAAATAATGTATAATAGAATACACCGGATAAATATAATCATCAGAGTTACACAGTATATAGGATCATACTTAGTACAAAATACAGTTCAGCTATACATAAAATGTCTATTGCGGAAAAGAAAACAAAATATGTACAACAGGAGCTGAACAACATAAAAAGAGATAAATGATAGAATCCATCTTCAGCTCCAGCTATCCAGAAAGAGCCTGCTAAAACCAGAATACAAGGCTACCCGTGTAGAAATACGGGCATCCGAGTTTGCAAGTGAAACAAATTACGAGTCAGTCATGGGACTGGTATGAGAAATCTACTTAACACATTTTACAATATGGCTAATCATAGGACCATGCCACTTTCACTGAACGGGTTTACTCCATTGGATTGCCAGTGTTTTAAAATAAATAAGTCTTTTAAACATCGCAATGCTTTTTGTAAAAATGAAGCCATTATAAGACTCAGTTCCCATCACACAATGCAACACAAACCAGAGGATAAAGTTTTACCTTATAATGGCCAAAATATGCTTGATACGAATAAAACAAAAGCATTTGATATTATTACTAATGGTTATAAGTTTCAAAAACAAATTCAAATCATAAGTATCAATCATAGACGACAATAATGCCCCATACCACTATGTCGCCATATATAGGTATACAATCAAAACCGCATGGTATCGTATTAGGAAATTGGATTTCCGTCATGAACCGAGGCAAAAGATAGTCCTCACCGACTTTGAGACAATTTAGCCCATATCTCAGGACCCAGACACAGGTGGGCCCTTGGATCGTCAGGGCCGATCCACCGATGTGGATTAAAATTCCCGAACACTGTGTTTCCCCGCCCTATGGGGCGTAAACTGGTCATATCTGACCACACCATCAGCTCCGAAGAGACCGAAGCAAACCGAGGCCTCGCTTTCCATCATACACATAAGTAAAATATCCGGGTGCGCAAAACCCAAAGCACCACTCCTAGCTAGAAGGAAACGCATATCATCCCTAATGTCCATCTCCCGTTTCTAGCTCATACCGGGGTGTGAGGCTCGCGAAACAACGCTATACACAAAGCTACGCCACATAGGCCGTGCATGATCATCAACCACAAGACTTTGCTTTTCAAAAGAAGCCTTGATCATCTACCACTTAGGCATGCCACACAGGCAATTCAGTCAATGCGACTGGTTTCCATCGTTATATAACCTCTGAGCTCGTACGTCTTAGAGAAGGGTGTTAAGCAAGAGAATAAATTCTCCACTGCCAAACAGATATATATTTAATAGAGATCAATCAGCACCGAACAAAATCCAATGTCAGACACACAGTCCATTTACACGTTCGTTCTGGGTCTGAACGAAACCGGAGGCACTCAATATCTCACATATCCGTACAATCAACAAGTACGTCCGGGTGGCTACTACTTCAACCCGGTCAAGGTAGCTACTCCTATCATGAGCATCAGTAACACCCCTCCATTCGACGTGAAGATCATCGGTCTTGCACCGTATTCATATCTTCGACTTTCACTCGTCGATCAATTATTTGAAATGAGAATTAACTCGGCCTTCTCAAATAATTCACGTATATCTAGAATTTCAAATCAATTCATTTCAATGGTTAAATTACTCGACATCACTAATTTTGTTCTTTAATGTAATTTTCACACCAAACACATTCAACCATCAAATATCACATAAACCGAGCAAATTCAGTTCATTTCCATACCATACCATTTATAACATTTTATCATGATTTATCGCTATTTTTGTTTATTTAAAAATAGCTAATTCATTCAAATGACGCTTCAGGCCATAACGCGGCGGTGGCGCTGTTTTTCTCTAGATTTGGTTTACACATATCTGAAAATCTAACCATTGGATCTTCACAAAATTTATATCATTAGAAAGATCTTTTCAAAACAAATCCAACGGTTTCAGTTTTGGAAAAATATGACGGTCGGATCTCCCGCACTAATCGTTTGAAGTTACGATTTCAAATTACGAACTGCAGCATCGTTATTCGATTTAATTATATATATATATACACACATATATATATATATATATATAATCGATTCTGGCGCTGTTTTTCTTCATATTTGAATTAAACATTCCAGACAATCCAACCGTTGGATCTTTACAAAGTTGGTGTCGTTGGAAAGATATTTCCTAAGCGAACCCAACGGTTGTGGTTTTGGGAGAATCCGATGGTTGGATCTCCTGCACTAATCGTTTGAAATCACGGTTTCAAAACACGAACTGCAGCTTCGTTATTCACTATATTTTAATTATATTTATATAAATATATATATATATATAAATATAATTCTTTCTTCGATTTCAAAACGATCCCCACTTTATATATTTGATAAAAATGATATTTTTATCATCAAAAATATTTATTTCACACATCACCCTTTTTAACTCTTCATATTCACAATAAAAATGTAGATTTTATTGTTCAATCTATATATTCAACACATGAATATTTTCGACTTCACACACACGATAGAAATATGAATTTTATCGTTATAGTCCTTTATTCAACACATGAATAATTTCTATAGTTTATATATATAGTAAAAATGTGATTTTTATTGTAAACAATTTATTTCAAAACACGATTATTTTATATAGTCTATACATAAAGTAAAAATATTATTTTTGGTGTTAAAACAATTTATTCAAAATATTAATATTTTATATAGGCTATACATATAATAAAAATGTGATTTTTATCTTTCAAATAGTTTACTCAACACATGAACTCATTCAACACATGAATTTCTATTCAACACATGAATTTCTATTCCACACACGAATATAGTTTCAACACATGAGAATAATTCTAACACATGAATATTACTGAAAATTTCGGTAGCCTAATGGCAGGGTAGTTAAAACAGGGGCCGTCCCTAGTACGACACCTCGCTCTACATTAAAGCCTCGCAGCTTTTGACAATGGGGATTTCATGCAATAATTCGCACTCAGAGGAGCATGTTTTCTTTCATTTCCACAACCTATTCTAATTTTGTTTTCAACCACAGATGGGTATTTTTCAACCACAGTCAATCATTCTCAATCGCAAACAATTCTATCAACCATTCGTATTATTCACCAAATTTCACATCAACCAAATAATCTAAACAATATCACAACCAATAAATATCGTCCATGGTCTATGGACGAGGGGAGTATATATATATATATATATGTATGTATATATATATATATTCGTATATAAATATATTTCAATCCACTTCAATTCATTTCAATGTCATTTCATCGCATATATAATTTCTAAAACGCATATAAAACTTATACATCGAACATACAACTTATACAATGCTTATACATGAGGTGTACAACGCTTATATAACTCATAAATCGACTATATAATTTATACATCGTTGTTTTCCATATCGTTTATAAATTAGAAATCTCACATTAGGTTCCACTCCACCAAAAATAGCAGAAGGCTGGGAAAAATATGCGGTCTCTTCTAGAATGTAGAAGACGTCCACACGAGTCCACTATCTCTTGTTTCACTGGATTTCGTCAAAAACGAAAAAGATATGATTTTTACAGTGAAATCAAAAACCGTAGCGCTTTAAAGTGCTATAATATAGTTAAATTAAAAATAGTCGTATACCTTTCTGTTTTCTTCAAAACTAGGTTTGAAGATTTCTCGTTATTCATAGCACGAGGTGACGATCGGGCATCACATCGTGGAAGAGGGAGGAGAGGGCTTCGCGGCGCAGGTGGTGGGGTCCACTTCGGTGGCGGAATCTGGTCGCGGTGGCTGTCCAAAGGCAGCGCCTTCTCGAAGGTGATTCGGCCTCCACGCTCAACGATAAACGATGCTCTTCACATGGATTTGAAGAGGAAGGGATAGGCTTCAAAATGGATCCAAGAGCGCTCGATTTCACTGAGAAACGGAGGAGAAATCATGGGGGGAAGATTTGAACAATATCTGTCGTTCGCTCCTGAAGGTGTCGGGGAAGAAGAAAGTGAAGTGGCCAATGAGATATTTTTATTTATTTATTTTTAAATTTCCAAAAATACCCTCCTTCACACACAAACCCCAATCCAGACCCAACGACTGTCGTCCCTAGCTAAATACCCCCATTCCAAATACAATGGGATATGTTTCAAAGGCCCATTCGACTGTTTCAGTCAATTTCCCTTCAAATTAAGATATAAAACATTCAATATTTAATTTGAACGTACATTTCAATTTGCCGAGGCCACATACTGATTCGAAAAATTCCAGAAAAATAAATCCAGCAATGTTTTGACGATACGGTCCCAATAAAACTAGTTTCGTTGAATTCTGAGACCGTTTGAAAAATAGCCATTTTCTGGTCGATCCAATTTAGCTGTAATTGACCAAAACACATTTTTCTTTTCCACGCTCACATACTAGCTTCAAAAATTATGAAATTTGAAACCTAGCAATTACTTCACATCCCGGATCTAACAAAAGTGGTTTCGTCGAATTCCGAGGTCATTTGCAAAATATCTATTTCCACGGGCTATATAAATTCTATAGCGACCTTTCTGAAAATTCATTTGGCCATAACTTTTGACTCTCGTTACGAAACTTCGATTTTTCCGATTCGTTAAAAAGATATTCACTAACAGATTTAAATGTTTTTGGTTTCACTAAAATCCATTTTATTTTGCACGCGGTACAGTCTGTCAAAGTTTGAATTGAAATTTTGAAACTACCGCGCCATTTCAGGCCATGTTTATAATTCAAAGTAATTATATTCAATTTCCAACATCGATTCAAACTACTTTTTGTCGTTATTATTTAAAATATTTATTTAAATACTTAAAATTCACTAAAATAGCCAATTTAAAATTTTTAAACTGGTTCAGATTTTCCGGGTTGTTACAATCTCCCCCACTTAAAACATTTCGTCCCTGAAAAGGAACAAAGTCGAAAGTGGTTTGATTAACCAATTCTACCTTCAATCTGGCTTCCATTCTCTAACTTTTCAGTTTCTGAGAATTTTCAAATTCCTCAAAAATTTGGCTAACACCCTAAATTTTCGAAAAATTTCGTCATAACCTCCTTTGTACGGGGAGGGGTTTGGAAATTTATTAGGCCGTATTAGGTACCCAATAAATCCTATAAAGCATACACATATTTATAGTGATATATTCTGGTGTTTACAAGGGAGCGTGTATAGCTAATAACTCCAGAGAATAAATTCTCGTCACCCTGTCTAAGCCTGAAGGAGTGTGTATTTTTAATTATTCCAGAGAATAAATTCTCGTCACCTCGTCCCGTGCGGGAAATAAATAATCCATGTGCTGTATCTAATAACTAGAGAGACGTGATTATTGTCCACTCCAGACCCGTGTGGGGTTTTTATTAATCTGGCATTTTACCGTTATATTTTATATGGTCCATATTAGTCATTAGTTCAACCTGTAAAATATAATCATCGCCATACAAGCCTCTAGCTCGTATGGAAAATCTTCAACCTCGTCACACACGCTACAAATGCTTATGTGGTATATGTTGAAGTATGCCTATCTTCAAGAAGTATGCCATGTATTGTAGTTCAAAATTAATTGTTACTATCCTATGGTGACGTTTTTTTTTATTACACACAGAACAACCAGCACTTCGCATCCAATGGCATTCACAGGAGTTGATATAATAATAAAATTGCGCATCTAACTCATTAAGGTTTACCTATTTTTCGGGCACGCAAATAAAATCTTTACTCAACAGATAATCCATTTACCTGTTGAAACATATATAATGCATATGTATATATATTTTTTATCTATTTTCTACTCAGTTCAATGTGTGATTTAATCGAATAAATTCTACCATTCATTATCTTATTGATTAATTTAATTACTTTCTAATAATTTAATTAATCAAATCCTCTATCACACAACACAAACATCAATCAATTTATTTTTAACTTTTCATAAATGTACCTATTAATTCATATACTCTTTTAAATCATTCAGACTATATAATTAAAAAGTTTACATCCATGCAAAGAAACAATAGCAAAGTGGAGAACATAACGGAAATGCAAAATATGGTAAATATACCTTGCACCAAAGTCAATCAGAGATATCCACCCGGCACTTAGGATAGGATTTCTTTAATGCTTTCCTCTATTTCCCAAGTACAATCTCGCGGAACTAAACTCCATTGCACTTTGACTAAGTGAACCTTTTTGTTCCTCATCTCTTTGGTTTCTTTGCCAATTATCTTTAGCGGCTCTCTTCTCACAGCCAATTCTGGAGTGATTTCTATATCCTGTTGCTCTGCTTCTTCCACGTTCAATTCTGGATCATGAACGTGCATTCAAAGTTGAGATACGTGAAATACATCATGCACTCCAGGCAACCAATTAGGCAATTGAACCTTATATGCGAGAGTTCCAACCCGTTCAAGAATAGGAAACAGACCAATGAATTTGTGCGCCAATTTCCCTGTTTTACCGAACCGGATAACTCCTCTCATCGGAGATACCTTCAAATAAACATAGTCGCCAACACCAAATGATATATCTCTTCTTCTCTTATATGCATAGCTTTTCTATCGGCTTTGGGAGGCTAGTAATCGTTTCTTAACAAAAACGACTTTATCTGCAGCATCGCGAATCATATCTGGCCCCAATACAAGTCTGTTACCAGGTTCAACCCAACAAGCAGGGGATCGACACGGTCTACCATACAATACTTCGAATGGAGACATTTTCAAGCTCGCCTGGTAGCTGTTATTATATGAGAATTCCACCAAATGTAAATGGTCTTCCCATGATCCGCCAAAATCAATAATACATGCCCGCAATAGATCTTCTAGAATGTGATTCACCCTCTCAGTTTGGCTATCTGTTTGAGGATGATATGCGGTGCTCATGTTCAGTTTCGTTCCCAATTCTTCTTGGAATGCTTCCTAGAATTTACTAGCAAAAATCGGGTCATGATCACTAATGATGCTCATGGGAATCTCGTGTAGTCTAACAATTTCTTTGAAATAAATCTGCGCCAGACTTTGAGCAGTTCTATTCGATTTGACAGGTACGAAATGAGCGGTCTTTGTAATTCGATCCACGATCACCCATATACTGTCATTTCCTTTCCTGGTCCTGGGCAAACCATCTATGAAATCCATAGAAATCTGTTCCCACTTCCCATCGGGAATTTCCAAAGGTTGCAACAATCCAATGAGCTTCTGCTGATCGCTTTTAACTTGTTGACAAGTAGAACACCGGCTAACATATAAGAAGATGTCTCATTTCATAGATCTCCACCAGAAAGTGCGTTTGATATCATTATACATCTTGCTCACTCCTGGATGGATACTAAGCTTGGCTTTGTGACATTCATCCAATACTTCTCTTCGAAGTTCAGCAATGTTCGGCACACATATTCGGCCTTTCAACCTTTGGATTCCCTCGTCATCTATCCGAAAACTCAAGGTCTCGCCTTTCGGTATTCTTTCTTTGATTCTTTGAATGAAGTGATCATCCTTCTGAAGAGCAGATATTTTATTAATCAAAGATGTCGTAATGATAAAACTGGCAATTATTACATTCTTTCTACTCAGCACATCAGCCACAACATTGGCTTTCCCTGGAGTGTACAAAATCTCAAAATCGTACGTCGCAAGAAATTCTAGCCAATGTTGCTGCCTTAGATTCAAGTCTTTCTGGGTGAACAGATATTTCAATGAATGATGGTATGTATACAGTTCGAATTTCTCACCCAAAAGGTAGTGCCTCCAAATTTTCAAAGCGAATACGATGGCTAACAACTCAAGATCATGAGTAACGTAATTCTTCTCATGCAGTTTCAGCTGATGGCTAGCATAAGCAATCACTTGACCTCTTTGCATTAACACTGCACCAAAGCCTTCTCTAGATGCGTCAGTCCAGACTTTCAAGTCCTCATTGCCATATATTATTGTTAACACTGGAGCGGTCATCAGTTTTAATTTCAGCTTCTAGAAAACTTCCTCACATTCAGGAGTCCAATTGAATCTCGAATGTTTCTTAGTCAGTTTCGTTAAGGAACTAGATGTTTTCGCGAAATCCTTAATGAATTTCCGATAATAACTGGCAAACCCGAGAAAACTTCTGACTTCTATGGGTGTACGAGGCTGTTTCCAATTCTGAATAGCATTGATTTTACTAGGATCCACTGAAATTCCTTGCTTTGACACGATGTGGCCAAGAAATTTGACTTCTTCTTGACAGAATATACATTTGGAAAATTTTGCTTTCAACACATTCTTTCTCAGAATTTCTAACACTTGTTCCAAATGCTTTTCATGTTCGCTTTCTGATTTAGAGAAGATCAGTATATCATCAGTGAAAACCAAAACAAATTTATTCAATACTCCTCTGAATACTCGGTTCATTAGATCGACAAAATATGCTGGAGCGTTACATAAGCCGAACGACATTACTAACCACTCGTAGAATAAGTCTGGACCTCTGAATGCTGTAAGAGGAACACACTCTTCGGCAATACGAAGCTGATGGAAACCTATAGCTAGGTCCATTCGTGAAAACACTTGTGCTCCGTTTAATCGGTCCAACAAATCATCAATCCGCGGCAATGGATATTTGTTTTTCAATGTCTGCTTATTCAAGTCACGATAATCCACACATAGTCTGAGGGTACCGTCTGACTTTGGAACACATACCACAGCTGCTCCCCAATCTGAGAAACTGGGCCTGATTAGACCTTTCCATACAAGCTGTCGAGTTTGATTATCTAACCCGTCTTTCTCTTTCAAGGTCATTCTTCGAATAGTGTGAACTACTGGCCCTGCATTCGGAACTAAAGAGATTTTGAAATCAATTTCTCTCTGCGGAGGTAAGCTAACAACTTCTTCGAACACATCCGCATAGTTCTTGACAACTGGAATATTTGCAAGTCTACCTGAATATTGTCTGTAACGACAGGAACAGGTTCTGTTTGAGCAGGAGAAACATCCAATGCTGCCCAGAAGTATTTTCAGTCAGAATTCGAACCTTCACATGGAATTGTTATATAATTTCCTGATTTAATTTTCGCCCTTACGACTCTGTCGGCGCATTTAACCTCAGCTTCATATTGGGTTAACCAATCCATTCCCAGAATTAGATCAAACTCTGTAAAATTCATGACAATAGCAATAGTAGGGAATCAGTAGCAGGAAAAAGAAACTGGAACCCCACAAACCCAACTAAGATCGATAGAACCCCCAATCGAATTATAAACAGCCATGGGTTCTCTGAGATTTTTCAAATTCAGTCTAGTTTCTTAACCACATTCTTTGCAACAAAGCTTCGCGACGTGCCTGTATCAAACAGTACTTTAACTGTAATGTTTTTGACAGTAAGCGTGCCTTCTAAAACATCTGGCCTTTCCTGGCCGGATGAGGATCCAGGAACTTCTACCACTTTATTCACCTGCACTACCCCTGGTTTCGGTGATAGTTGGCAATTCTTCGCCATATGTCCAGTCTGATGGCAAAGATTATATTCCCTATTCTCTCGACCTTTCTTATTGGATTTTAATCCAACATTTCTTTCCTTCCTCGAGGATTAGCAATTCCCATGAAGATGCCCTGGCTTCTTGCAATTATTGCATATGGCAGTCGTCACTGGTCCTTTCTCAGGTATAACCTTTTCCTGGTTGAGTCTAGGCTTCTTTCGGAATTCAGACTTCGTACTGGTCTCGGGCTGTGCACTTGTTTTTGGGCTACCAGTTTCGAATTTTCTTTTGTTGCTAGAATTGACTTCCTCTTCGTCTCGCAACATACCTTTCCTATCGAGATCCTCATACTGGTAGGCCATGTATATCATTTCAGAAAAAGGAAGCTTCACATGCCCCATTACTTTATTCTGGTATTTTCTTTGAAGACCATTAATCAACCTTAGATTCTTCATCTTTCGCTTTTCAATTAGATGAGGGGCAAAATGAGAAAGTTTATTGAATCTCTTATGATATTCTGGGATATCCATATCTCCTTGTATCAAATAGTAGAATTCATCATATAACCTCTCAGTTGCTTCGGGAGGAGTAAAATTTTCACTGAAAAGCTCTTTGAATCTATCCCAGGTGATATCACCTTCTGGATTATCTTTAACAATCGAATCCCACCAGAACAAAGCTTCGTCTTTGAGTGCCCAAGATGCCAGTAATCTTTTTTGGTCATCCCGCAGCTATAAACCTTTAAAGATTTTCTCAGTAGAACGAATCCAAGCTTGTGTTTTAGCAATAGATTCTTCGCCCATGAATGGACTCCACCCAGATTTCTATATTTCATAAATAGAGCTTCTACATCCGGGTCTGCATTCCTTCTGTTTTTGGCACTCATTTTCTAGTACTTCTGCAAATAACAGACCAAGTGTCAGGTCAACACAAACGATATTATAAAGCATAGAGACATATACTTGAATGTAAATGTGTCTATCGAGGTATATTTCATTCTTCTATACTCATACTAGGATATTACTGATCCTATCTGTAATGAGTTACTCGTCCTAGAACACTACTGGTTCTATTTCTGACGAGTTCGTTAATATGTTATATTCCAGAACTAAGCTTAACCAAAGCTCTGATACCACGTTTGTGACGACCCCATTTTCGATAAGACGGTGCAAGGGTAATCTTTGGAATATAACATATATAACAGATAATAGCAGAACAGAAATAATTAAATACACCAGATAATGTACAATAGAATACACTGGATAAATATAATCATCAGAGTTACACAATATATAGGATCATACTTAGTACAAAATACAGTTCAGCTATACATAAAATGTCTACAGCGGAAAAGAAAACAAAATATGTACAACAGGAGCTGAACAACATAAAAAGAGATAAATGATAGAATCCATCTTCAGCTCTAGCGATCCAGAAAGAGCCTGCTAAAACCTGAATACAAGGCTGTCTATGTAGAAATAGGGGCACCCGAGTTTGCAAGTGAAACCAACTTCGAGTCAGTCATTGAACTGGTGTGAGAAATCTACTTAACACATTTTACAATATGGCTAATCACAGGACCACGCCACTTTCGGGGAACGTGTTTACTCCATTGGATTGCCAGTGTTTTAAAACAAATAAGTCTTTTAAGCATTACAATGCTTTTTGTAAAAATGAAGCCATTATAAGACTCGGTTCCCACACACAATGCAACACAAACCGAAGGATAGAGTTTTACCTTATAATGGCCAAAATATGCTTGATACGAATAAAACAAAAGCATTTGATATTATTACTAGTGTTTATAAGTTTCAAAAAAAAATTCAAATCATAAGTATCAATCATAGACGGCATTAATGCCCTATACCACTATGTCGCCATATATAGGTATACAATCAAAACTGCACGGTATCGTATTTGGAAATTGGATTTCCGTCATGAACCGAGGCAAAAGATAGTCCTCACTGACTTCGAGACAATCTAGCCCATGTCTCAGGACCCAGACACAGGTGAGCCCTTGGATCGTCAGGGCCGGTCCACCGATGTCGATTAAAATTCCTGAACACTGCGTTTCCCCGCCCTATGGGGCGTAAATTGGTCATATCTGACCATACTATCGGCTTCGAAGAGACCAAAGAAAACCGAGGCCTCGCTTTCCATCATCCACATAAGTAAAATACCCGAGCGTGCAAAACCTAAAGCACCACTCCAAGATAGAAGGAAACACATGTCCTCATTGATGTCCATCTCCCATTTTCCGGCTCATACCGGGGTGTGAGGCTTGCAAAACAACGCTATACACAAAGCTACGCCACAAAGGTCGTGCTTTGATCATCAACCACAAGACTTTTCTTTTCAACAGAAGCCTTGATCATCTGCCACTTAGGCATGCCACACAGGCAATTCACTCAATGCGACTGGTTTCCATCGATATATAACCTCTGAGCTCGTACGTCTCAGAGAAGGGCGTTAAGCAAGAGAATAAATTCTCCGCCGCCAAACAGATATATATTTAATAGAGATCAATCAGCACCGAACAAAATCCAATGTCAGACACATAGTCCATTTACACGTTCGTTCTGGGTCTGAACGAAACCGGAGGCACTCAATACCTCGCATATCCGTACAATCAACAAGTACGTCCGGGTGGCTACTACTTCAACCCGGTCAAGGTAGCTACTCCTATCATGAGCATCAGTAGCACCCCTCCATTCGACGTGAAGATCATTGGTCTTGCACCGTCTTCATATCTTCGACTTTCACTCGTCGATCAATTATTTGAAATGAGTATTAACTCGGCCTTTTCAAATAATTCACGTATATATTGAATTTCAAATCAATTCAATTCAATGGTTAAATTACTCGACATCACCAGTTTTGTTCTTTAATGTAATTTTCACACTAAACACATTCAACCATCAAATATCACATAAACCGAGCAAATTCAGTTTATTTCCATACCATACCATTTATAATATTTTATCACGATTTATCGCTATTTTTACTTATTTAAAAATAGCCAATTCATTCAAACGACGCTTCAGGCCATAACGCGACCGCCGCTGATTTTCTCCAGATTTGATTTACACATATCTGAAAATCTAACTGTTGGATCTTCACAAAATTTATATCATTAGAAAGATCTTTTCAAAATGAATCCAACGGTTTCAGTTTTTGGAAAATCCGACGGTCGGATCTCCCGCACTAATCGTTTGAAGTTACGATTTCAAATTACGAACTGCAGCGTCGTTATTCGATTTAATTTAATTATATATATATAATCGATTCTGGCACTGTTTTTCTTCATATTTGAATTAAACATCCCAGACAATCCAACCGTTGGATCTTTACAAAGTTGGTGTCGTTGGAAAGATATTTCCAAAGTGAACCCAACGGTTGTGGTTTCGGGAGAATCCGATGGCCAGATCTCCCGTACTAATCGTTTGAAATCATGGTTTCAAAACACGAACCGCAGCTTCGTTATTCACTATATTTTAATTATATTTATATAAATATTTATATAAATATATATAAATATAATTCTTTCTTCGATTTCAAAACCATCCCCACTTTATATATTTGATAAAAATGATATTTTTATCATCAAAAATATTTATTTCACACATCACCCTTTTTAACTCTTCATATTCACAATAAAAATGTAGATTTTATTGTTCAATCTATATATTCAACACATGAATATTTTCGACTTCACACACACACGATAGAAATATGATTTTTATCGTTCTAGTCCTTTATACAACACATGAATATTTTCTATAATTTATATATATAATAAAAATGTGATTTTTATTGTAAAACAATTTATTTCAAAACACGATTATTTTATATAGTCTATACATAAGGTAAAAATATTATTTTTGGTGTTAAAACAATTTATTTAAAATACTAGTATTTTATATAGGCTATATATATAATAAAAATGTGATTTTTATCTTTCAAATAATTTACTCAACACATGAACTCATTCGACACATGAATTTCTATTCAACACATGAATTTCTATTCAACACACGAATATAGTTTCAACACATGAAAATAATTCTAACACATGAATATTATTGAAAATTTCGGCAGCATAACGGCAGGGTAGTTAAAACTGGGGCCGTACCTAGTACGGCTCATCGCTCTACCTTAAAGCCTCGTATCTTTTGACAATGGGGATTTCATGCATTCTAATTCGCACGCAGGCGAGCATGTTTTCTTTCATTTCCACAACCTATTCTAATTTTGTTTTCAACCAAAGATGGGTATTTTTCAACCATAGTCAATCATTTTCAACCACAAACAATTCTATCAACCATTCGTATTATTCACCAAATTTCACATCAAACAAAAAATCCAAACAATATCACAACCAATAAATATTGTCCATGGTCTGTGGACGAGGGGAGTATATATATTCTTATATAAATATATTTCAATTCACTTCAATTCATTTAAGTGTCATTTCATCGCATATATAATTTCTACAACGCATGTATAACTTATACATCGAACATACAACTTATACAATGCTTATACATGAGGTGTACAACGCTTATATAACTCATACATCGACTATATAATTTATACATCGTTGTTTTCCATATCGTTTATAAATTAGAAATCTCACATTGGGTTCCACTCCACCAAAAATAGTAGAAGGCTCAGAAAAATATGCGGTCTCTTCTAGAATGTAGAAGACGTCCACATGAGTCCACTGTCTCTTGTTTCACTGGATTTCGTCAACAAACAAAAAAGATATGATTTTACAATGAAATCAAAAACTGTAGCGCTTTAAAGTGCTATAATATAGTTAAATTAAAAATAGCCGTATACCTTTCTGTTTTCTTCAAAACTAGGTTTGAAGATTTCTCGTTATTCGTTTCACGTGGTGACGATCGGGCAGCAGAGCGTGGAAGAGGATGGAGTGGGCTTCGCGACGTAGGTGGTGGGGTCCACTTCGGTGGCGGAATCTGGTCGTGGCGGTTTCCAAAGGCGGCGCCTTCTCGAAGTTGATTCAGCCTCCACGCTCAACGATAAACGATGCTCTTCACATGGATGTGAAAAGGAGGGGATAAGCTTCAAAATGGATCCAAGAGCGCTCGATTTCACTTAGAAACGGAGGAGAAATCAAGGGGGAAGATTTGAACAATATCCGCCGTTCGCTCCTGAAGGTGTCGGGGAAGAAGAAAGTGAAGTGGCCAATGAGATATTTTTATTTATTTATTTATTTTTAAATTTCCAAAAATACCCTCCTTCACACACGAACCCCAATCTAGACCGAACGACTATCGTCCCTAGCTAAATACCCCCATTCCGAACACAATGGGATATGTTTCAAAGGCCCATTCGACTGTTTCAGTCAGTTTCCCTTCAAATTAAAATATAAAACATTCAATATTTAATTTGAACGTACATTTCAATTTGTCGGGGCCACATACTTATTCGAAAAATTCCAAAAAATAAATCCAGCTATGTTCTGATGATATGGTCCCAACAAAACTAGTTTCATTGAATTCTTAGACCGTTTGAAAAATGGCCATTTTCTAGTCGATCCAATTTAGCTATAATTGACCAAAACACATTTTTCTTTGCCACGCTCACATACTAGCTTCAAAAATTATGAAATTTGAAACCTAGCAATAACTTCACATCCCAGATCCAACAAAAGTGGTTTCGTCGAATTCTGAGGTCGTTTGCAAAATGTCTATTTCCACTGGCTATATAAATTCTATAGTGACATTTCTGAAAATTCATTTGGCCATAACTTTTGACTCCCACTACAAAACTTCGATTTTTCCAATTCGTTAAAAAGATATTCACTAACAGATTTAAATATTTTTGGTTTCACTAAAATCCGTTTTATTTTGCACCCGGTACAGTCAGTCAAAGTTTGAATTGAAATTTTGAAACTGCCATGCCATTTCAGGCTATGTTTATAATTCAAAGTAATTATATTCAATTTCCAACATCGATTCAAACTACTTTTCGTCGTTATTATATAAAATATTTATTTTAAGTACTTAAAATTCACTAAAATAGCCAATTTAAATTTTTTAAACTGGTTCAGATTTTCTGGGTTGTTACAATAACTATACTTGATTCAATGAATTTGATTTTAATTCAAATTAATGTGAATTTTGAATTGACTTAAATATTGCACTTTATAGGAAATGAACATGAACTGCATAATTTATTGGAATTTGAATTTATAATTGATATGAATATATGAATTCAATTATAAATTGACTGAATATGAATTGAAATAATTTATATATATGGAATTGATTCATAAACTGCTTGGTTTGAATTAAAGAAATTTCTTAATTAAATTTATTTCAAGATATGATTTTATTAAAATGGCCACGGTGTGAAAAATGTTAATGTTTGGTTGTTAAAGAGACCGGGATCGGATATTGTCATACTCTTTGCCAATACCGAAAACCACTTTAACAACTGTTTACGCGGTGGAGTTCCATAATGAAGTGGAATGCATCTGGAGGTGATTACTCGATTGGAAGAAAGAGAACGATGATGGATAGCCTTGACCTTCGGGTCATAATTAAAATGACTAAAACAGGAGCCATACCTAGGTTAATGTGAGCTAGCTCCTTTTAGCAGACATGCTTCTTCAATACCATATATATTACTTTATGATTGATTGGCGCCATTGATTTTGGGAGTATTGTCTAGGGTGGACGGTAGTCGCGGCTATGCGTTACCATTGGCCTGGGTCCGCAATCCGGTAGAATCATATTGATGGGTATTGCCTTGATGCCTTGTCATATTTATCCTGATCGATCCCCTACGATTTTGATTTGACGTTGTCGTATAGCGGCCCATCCCTATCCACCGACCGTTACTGGTGTTTTATATGCAATGTTTATAAACAGTGTAAGGGTAAAAATGTAATCCCGCATACGCTATTTTAATATGTTATATTTAACCATAGACACTATTGTAATAGCGTATTTTATTATATGTTACTAGTTTAACGGATCCTTAGAGGATGGTGATCCCAAACATCCTTTAAGTTACTGATGGATTTCATTTAACATTTCAATTGAGTTGATTTACTTCCATGAGAATGTTATTCATGATCTGTGATGACAAGGAATTTCGCTCGATCCGAATCAGTCGTTAAACCGATCTAGACCGTTCGAAACCCCTGTTCGTTTTGAGAACAGGACAAATCAGAACACAAACAGAAGAAAATTTCATTGCTATTACAACAATTCCATCAGATACAAGAATATACAGAGTATAAATGAGTAAATTACATTCGATAAATATCAGAGATTACAATAAATTACATAGCAGTGGAAAATAATACAAAACACAACTGAAAGTAATACACGGATACAGAGCTTTCCGAGCATCGTTCCAGCTGTAAATCAGGATCCTGTGAATATAAATATGCAAACCGAAACTACTAGCTGCCCGTGCGGGAAATAGGGGCACCCAGAGTTTAGGTTAAAACAATAAACTCCAGGTCAGTCATGTGACTGGTGTGAGAACTAAAACACTTATCAATATTGGTTTTAAAAGAGAGTAATTCAAGGGACCATGCCGTATAACACGGAACGGGTTTTCTCCCAAGAATACCAGTGCATAGAATAAACAATGCAATGCTTTTTCGAAAAATGAAGCTATTATAAGACCCAGGTCCCATCACATAATGCAACGCAAGCCGGAGGATAGGGTTTTCCCTTATAATAGCCAAACATGCTTGGTACGTTTAAAACAAATCACTTGATACTATAATAAGTGTATAGTGTCAAAACAATTTCAATCATAAATATAAATCATAGACGGCATGGGTACCATATATCATGTCGCCATACTAGTTCTACAATTAAAACCGCAATACACGTATTGGAAATTGGATTTCCGTCATGAGTCGAGGCAAGGGGCAAGCTCCTCTCCGAGTTCGAGACACTCTAGCAAATGTCCCAGGGCTACGCACTCTGGGCAACCCCTGGATGCTTCAGGGCCGGTCCTCACTTACGTTAGAGGATTAATTATGCCTGAACACACGTTTCCCGGTCCTTACAGACCTATAATCGAGGCGCCTCGCATTCCAACAACCACATAGGTGAAAAGTATATAAATGTCAGGGCTGGTAAGTCACTGACACCACGAAAGCTAGAAAGAAACGTCGTGCTCTCCCTGCAGTCCGTATCCCGTTTTCGACTCATACCGAGGTGTGAGGCTCGCGAATTCACGTTATACACAAAGCTGCCACGTAGGCCGTGCTTTGATCATCAACCACAAGACTTTGCTTTTCAACAGAAGCCTTGATCATTGCATCTCAGCGTGCCACACAGGCAATTTATGCCATGCGATTGATATCTATCGATATATAACCTCTAAGCTCGTACGTCCCAGAGAAGGGCGTTAAGCAAAAGAATAAATTCTACGCCGCCAAACAGATATATATTTAACAGAAATCAATCAACACAGAATAAAATCCAATGTTAGACACAGAATCCATTTACAAGTTCGTTCTGGGTCTGAACGAAACCGGAGGCTCTTTCCTCGCATATCCATCCATCTCCAAGTACGTCTGGACGACCACCAACTATTTCCATCCTCTTGGGTGTACAGCCCAATCAGGATCGTCAGTAATTACCCAAACGATGTGAAGACTTCCGGTCTTCGACCACCGTCTTCATCTTCGACTTATCGTTGAATCGGTTATTCAGAATGGGTGTAAACCCGGCCTTTCCGAACAACCCGCGTATATTAAAAACAAATGTTACACAAACTCAACATACGCCTCATTCCAATTCAGAATATTCTTTTATTCACAAAATCACATTTTTAGGGAAAGGTTCCCATCCAAGATAAATTCTTTAAAATTTATCCTTTAATCTTCCTTTGGATGTCATTTCAAACCAGATTATGGTTTTCTAAACTAGTCGAGATTAGCGAACCACAGCGAAGTAATTATTTATTTTATTTCCCAATCCCAACCTATTCATCCCATGAAGCAAAACTAGTAATACTCCATATCTGACACCGTGGTGTTATCGGTAAATTTAATTACCATTTTACGTTCAAATCTAATTAAATATTCAACTATCGCTTTGGAGCAAAACTGTTAATACTCCATTCTCGCTCATTTCTAAATTTGATAATTTAGATTATAGATTCACATTTCAACCTAATTGCAGATTCGTTAAAACTCCTTTTACTGGGTTAAAGAACTAGGTGTTATTTAAAACACAGTTCACGACAAACCCAAATCACATTCTATTTATTATCGGGTTAAAGAACAAGTGTTATTTAAAACACAGTTCACGACAAACCCAAATCACATTCTATTTATCATCGGGTTAAAGAACTAGTGTTGTTTAAAACACCGTTCACGATAAACCCACAAATCAATTCTAGTTCAACTCAAATCAAATATATTAGGAATTCTGATTATTTAAAACCCCTTTTTAAATCTAATTTATTTATTTAAAAACAAAAAATCGGGTTTTAAATTTAGTTCAAACAAGTTCATTTCGATAAAAATCCATTTTTATCTTTTCAAATATGGAGTTTTTCACCCCAATTTTCCCCAAATCATTTCTTATGATTTTACACAAATTATTGATATTTTTAATAATTTTATTAAGGCCCGTACAGTCGATTTCCATCAACGGCCATCGAACTGCACTTATAGCGACCTTTTTCAAATTTGATTTGGACGTATCTCCAAATCCAACCGTTAGATTTTAAGTTTCTAACGTTCTTTAGAAAGCTCTTTTCGATACGAACCCAACGGTTCCCGTTTTAGGAGAATCCGACGGTCAGATCTCCCGCAATGTCCGTTTGAAATAAATGGTCGAAAATTACGAACTGCCGCGGCGCGTTCTATTCAGGCCATTATATTATATATAAAATATATATAATAAATATTTCGTCGACTTCTGTTTAAAACGAATTATATAGATAGTTTTGAATTCGTTTCAAAAACATTTTCAACTTCCATTTCAAATCAAATCAAAATTGAATTCTTCCTTATAAATTCGTTTTAAAATTCATCTCTATTCAATTCAAATTTCAATTCAATTTGAATTCATTGCAATTTGTTTTAAATTCAATTCGAATTCGTTTTCCATTCGATTCGAATTCTTTTTCAATTCAATTCGAATTCGTTTTCAATTCAATTCGAATTCGTTATTATATTCAATTCATTTCGAATTCATTTTATATTCAATTCATTTCGAAATCGTTTTATATTCAATTCATTTCGAAATCGTTTTATATTCAATTCATTTCGAAATCATTATTTATTCAATTCATTTCGAAATCGTTTTATATTCAATTCATTTCGAAATCATTATTTATTCAATTCATTTCGAAATCGTTATTTATTCAATTCAATTCGAATTCAAACTACGTTTCAAAATATGCGATTTCGAAATCACTTTTCAATATTCATTTTAAAATGAGTAAAATCGATATAAATATCGTTCACATCTAAATGGCGTCAATCTAGTCAACACGGCTTCATATATTTCTATTTTCAAATGTTCTGTTTCAAATATTTCTTTTACAAATATTTCTATTTCAAATATTTCGTTCAACACATGACTAATCTCAACGGATGAGTACGGTCAACACATGAACCTTTATATTATATTGATAAAGATGTAATTTTTATTATAAAAATATTTCATCTAACACATGACTAATCTCAACGGATGAGTACGGTCAACACATGAACCTTTATTTTATATTGATAAAGATGTAAATTTTATTATTAAAATATTTCGTTCAACACATGACTAATCTCAACGGATGAGTACAGTCAACACATGAACCTTTATATTATAATATTCTTTATTTTCTAAATTGGAATGAGGCCCAATCAACCACCATATAATGTTAATTATATGGATTTTCATACATCACATGTATACAATAGCATTGAAAAATAATCAACCATCAACCAAAGTGCACTACACTGTATAAGCATCAAATATAAATATCTAACGCTTATAACAGCCTGTCAATCAATCGATCGACATATTTAATCAATCAGGATGAGTGAACTTCAAATTTCATCCCAACACCCGTGTGGGGTTTTAAACAATCAAACACAGATTTAGTTGTGCAGTTGGGCGATGTGTAAAATTTATCGTCCCAATCAATGTCAGTCGAATCAGTGTACATAAACAAACCGTCGGGTTTTGTAAATGAATATTTTATTTTATTCACTTTCATGTTAAAAATTATATTGTTAACGATAAAACATTTTATTTCAACATATGAATTTCTATTCAATTCATTTATTCAATAAAATGATATTTTTATTTTTCTAACTTATTTTAGAAAATTTCGGCGGCATAACGGCACGATACTAGAAACGGGACGAGGCCTAGCCTTATCCCCGGTCTAGTGAAGGCCCACGCCATTCACACATCAATCAAATCAATTTTATTTCACCAAACAATCAAGTTTAAATCAAATAATCTAACCAACTACACAACCAACAATTAAACAAACAAGCCATCCATGGTCTGTGGATGACGGGTGTCGGGTGCTACTAAACATCGTCTGCATCCTAGTATATATATATATATATAACTAGAAAAATAAATTGAAGAGTGAGAAATTCTCACCAAAAGCTATCCAATACCACGACTCTTCATTGATAGAAATCTTCATCGTTCTCGCCTTTTGTCGCTTTCGTTGCCCGTAGCCACTACATATATAAAAATCACCTATTTTTATATTGCTGTCTTTTTAAAATAAAAATCACATTTTTATTTATTCACTTTCAATTTAAAAATCATATTTTTATAATCACTTCATATATTTAAAAATCGAATTTTCACCTCGCTATTCAATATATAAAAATCGAATTTTTATAACGATGTTATATAGATAAAAATTCTATTTTTATCCCGCTATTCTTCATATAAAGATTTTGCCTTTTCTAAAATATAGATGTCGCCTTTTCAATTCCATCACTATAAAAATCACATTTTTATTTTGCTACACATATAAAGATGATATTTTTAATATCTCTATCATGTAAAAATTATATTTTTAATTCTCTGCATAAACAAAAATTATATTTTTACATCGTCTATATAGTAAAGACTATATTTTTAATACTTTAAAAATATAAAAATCATATTTTTAATTCGCTACATATCTAAAGGCCGAATTTTTATCCTTCTACAAAAAAAATCTAATCTTTTCTATTTTTAAAATCTAATCTTTTCCCGATTAGATAAAGATCCCCCTTTCTACCGATATAAATTTCGTCTTTCCTATACTAAAAATCAAATCTTTCTTGATTAAAAATTATCACTTTAATTTTCAGTTTTATAGAAAGATAATAAAATAAATAAAATACAACTGAAATATATAAGTGTTTACTTTTGTTTTGAAAGGAGGAGGAGTTTCTGTGGCGTTGGAGGGCGTCGAGGCAGTGGGTCAGAGGCTGGATCGGGCAGCGCGACTGGGATCCGCGGTGGGGGTCTTCGATCGGTGGAGCATAGGGTAGGGAAGGGTTTCAGGGTTCGAACGAGGAGGGGGTTCCAATGGCCTGGCGCGGAAATCGAGGTGGTGGCCTCCCTGAGCTTGCGCGGTTGACGGGGGAGTTTCGGGTGGATGCGCCGGCTTCAGGGGGTTTCGAGATGGAAAGGGCGACGAGGCGTAGGGGGGCGTCTAGGTGGAGGGCGGTGGCTCACCAGGCCGCGACGGCCTCTAGTGGAGGAGCGACAGCTCCTCCCCTTTTTCTTTTATTTTTATTTTTTTTCCTGAGATCGGGTTTGAAATAGAAGGGGGGGGGGCAGAATGATTTAAGGAGAAGAGAAGGAATTTTTAATTTATTTAATTTATTTACTAAAAGTTGACTTTCACATAGGACCTCTAAACGAGGCCCACCGCCTGTCGTCCATAGCGTTTCACCCCCATTCCGAACACAATGGGATATGTATCGTAGGTTGATTCGAACGTTACGATCAGTTTCCATTAAATTTACATTTAAATCGCTATATTGAATTTGAATGTGCATTTCAATTTACCGGGGTCACATACTAACTAGAAAAATTCCCGAAAAATATTTTCTAGCTTCGTATTGACGATGCGGTCCTAACAAAACTAGTTTCGTCGAATTCTGAGACTGTTTGAAAAATGGTCAATTTCCAGTCGATTAAAATCAAATGAAACTGGTCAAACGCGTTTTCCTTTTCCACGCTCACATATTGATTCGAAAAATTATGAAATTTGGAATCTAGCAATAACTTGACACTGCGGATCCAACAAAAGTGGTTTCGTCGAAATCCGAGGTCGTCTGCAAAATTCCCATTTTTAAGGGTCTGAATTCCATATCGACTATTCAGAATTTTCAACTGGACATATCTTTTGATTCCCGCTATGAAATTTTGATTTTTCGGATTCGTTGGAAAGATATTATCAAATAGATCCTAATGTTTTTGGTTTCGCTGAAATCCGGTTTGTTTTGCACCCGGTACATTCATTTGAAGTTTGAAATCGAATTATCGAACTACCGTGCCATTTTCAATTCTATTTATAATTATATATAATTATTTATATTCTAACGACGACGTATATAATATATACGTTATAGTTATATTCAAAATAAATTTCTCATCGACATTATTTAAAATAATTTATTTTAAATATTCAAAATTCGCTAAAATTGCCAAAATAAAATTTTTAAACTGGCTCAGAATTTCCGGGTTATTACAATCTCCCCCACTTAAAACTTTTCGTCCCCGAAAAGGAACAAAGTCGAAAGTGGTTCTCTACGTTCGATATGGCTTCCATTCTCCAACTTTTCAGTTTCTGAGAATTTTCAAATTTTCAAAAATTTGGCTAACACCCTAAATTTTTGAAAAATTTCGCCATAACCTCCCCTGCACCGGGAGCCACGGGAAAATCTCGAAATTGCCATAAAGGCCTTCTGATCTCAAAAAGAAAAAGAAAAAGCCAAGCGGCTAGCCAATAGGCTCATAAAATCATCATCACCCAAACAAAACAGTAAATAATGTAATAAACATGTACCTATTTGTCGGGCAAAAAAATTTTATTCTCTGCTCTAGCCTCCTTACTATGACCTGTTCAATGTAAGTATATGTATATGCAAGCAAATGCGACCAATTTTCAATACAGTTCAATATTTGATTCAATTAGGCATAAAGGTTCAAAAATTAGCAAACAAATAAACAAACAACACAAACATCAATCAATTAGTGAATTAACGTTTCAAATTCATACTTTTGATATATATACAGGAAATCATGTTTTTGATGCCAATTCACAACAAAGTGTTCTAGCTATAATGGTTTTGGTTCTCACACCAGTCTAATGGAAATATATAGATATCACACCTTCGAAACACGAACATAAATATTGATGATGCCATGGTCATTATCAACATCATCTCCGGGCGACTAGAGCATGATTCCATATCTATCTAATATATTAAAACTTCGAATATACGTTCATGACGCGTATATGCAAAATCTTTATATATCGGATTGTCCATATTCGAAATAAATAATCAAATACGTAGAATTGATTTAAATTTTCAAAACAAAATTGTTTTCATTTGGAAAATATACTCTTCACACTCTTTCTAGGATACTACTGATCCTATCTCTAACGAGTCATTCTAATTGGATATTACTAATCCAATATCTGATGAATTCTTTCGTATGGTTCTAATGTGTCTTGTTCTCAAGCTCTGTAAACCAAAGCGCTAATACCAAATGTGACGACAAGGAATTTTGCTCGATCCGAATCAGTCGTTAAACCGATCTAGACCGTTCGAAACCCCTGTTCGTTTTGAGAACAGGACAAATCAGAACACAAACAGAAGAAAATTTCATTGCTATTACAACAATTCCATCAGATACAAGAATATACAGAGTATAAATGAGTAAATTACATTCGATAAATATCAGAGATTACAATAAATTACATAGCAGCGGAAAATAATACAAAACACAACTGAAAGTAATACACGGATACAGAGCTTTCCGAGCATCGTTCCAGCTGTAAATCAGGATCCTGTGAATATAAATCTGCAAACCAAAACTACTAGCTGCCCGTGCGGAAAATAGGGGCACCCAGATTTTAGGTTAAAACAATAAACTCCAGGTCAGTCATGTGACTGGTGTGAGAACTAAAACAGTTATCAATATTGGTTTTAAAAGAGAGTAATTCAAGGGACCACGCCGTATAACACGGAACGGGTTTTCTCCCAAGAATACCAGTGCATAGAATAAACAACACAATGCTTTTTCGAAAAATGAAGCTATTATAAGACCCAGGTCCCATCACACAATGCAACGCAAGCCGAAGGATAGGGTTTTCCCTTATAATAGCCAAACATGCTTGGTACGTTTAAAACAAATCACTTGATACTATAATAAGTGTGTAGTGTCAAAACAATTTCAATCATAAATATAAATCATAGACGGCATGGGTACCATATATCATGTTGCCATACTAGTTCTACAATTAAAACCGCAATACACGTATTGGAAATTGGATTTCCGTCATGAGTCGAGGCAAGGGGCAAGCTCCTCTCCGCGTTCGAGACACTCTAGCAAATGTCCCAGGGCTACGCACTCTGGGCAACCCCTGGATGCTTCAGGGCCGGTCCTCACTTACGTTAGAGGATTAATTATGCCTGAACACACGTTTCCCGGTCCTTACAGACCTATAATCGAGGCGCCTCGCTTTCCAACAACCACATAGGTGAAAAGTATATAAATGTCAGGGCTGGTAAGTCACTGACACCACCAAAGCTAGAAAGAAACGTCGTGCTCTCCCTGCAGTCCGTATCCCGTTTTTGACTCATACCGAGGTGTGAGGCTCGCGAATTGACGTTATACACAAAGCTGCCACGTAGGCCGTGCTTTGATCATCAACCACAAGACTTTGCTTTCCAACAGAAGCCTTGATCATTGCATCTCAGCGTGCCACACAGGCAATTTATGCCATGCGATAGATATCTATCGATATATAACCTCTAAGCTCGTACGTCTCAGAGAAGGGCGTTAAGCAAGAGAATAAATTCTCCGCCGCCAAACAGATATATATTTAACAGAAATCAATCAACACAGAATAAAATCTAATGTCAGACACACAATCCATTTACAAGTTCGTTCTGGGTCTGAACGAAACCGGAGGCTCTTTCTTCGCATATCCATCCATCTCCAAGTACGTCTGGACGACCACCAACTATTTCCATCCTCTTGGGTGTATAGCCCAATCAGGATCGTCAGTAATTACCCAAACGATGTGAAGACTTCCGGTCTTCGACCACCGTCTTCATCTTCGACTTATCGTCGAATCGGTTATTCAGAATGGGTGTAAACCCGGCCTTTCCGAACAACCCGCGTATATTAAAAACAAATGTTACACAAACTCAACATACGCCTCATTCCAATTCAGAATATTCATTTATTCACAAAATCACATTTTTAGGGAAAGGTTCCCATCCAAGATAAATTCTTTAAAATTTATCCTTTAATCTTCCTTTGGATGTCATTTCAAACCAGATTATGGTTTTCTAAACTAGTCAAGATTAGCGAACCACAACGAAGTAATTATTTATTTTATTTCCCAATCCCAACCTATTCATCCCATGAAGCAAAACTGGTAATACTCCATATCTGACACCATGGTGTTATCGGTAAATTTAATTACCATTTCACGTTCAAATCTAATTAAAGATTCAACTATCGCTTTCGAGCAAAACTGGTAATACTCCTTTCTCGCTCATTTCTATATTTGATAATTTAGATTATAGATTCACATTTCAACCTAATTGCAGATTCGTTAAAACTCCTTTTACTGGGTTAAAGAACTAGGTGTTATTTAAAACACAGTTCACGACAAACCCAAATCACATTCTATTTATTATCGGGTTAAAGAACAAGTGTTATTTAAAACACAGTTCACGACAAACCCAAATCACATTCTATTTATCATCGGGTTATAGAACTTGTGTTGTTTAAAACACCGTTCACGATAAACCCACAAATCAATTCTAGTTCAACTCAAATCAAATATATTAGGAATTCTGATAATTTAAAACCCCTTTTTAAATCTAATTTATTTATTTTAAACAAAAAATCGGGTTTTAAATTTAGTTCAAACTAGTTCATTTCGATAAAAATCCATTTTTATCTTTTCAAATATGGAGTTTTTCACCCCAATTTTCCCCAAATCATTTCTTATGATTTTACACAAATTATTGATATTTTTAATAATTTTATCAAGGCCCGTACAGTCGATTTCCATCAACGGCCATCGAACTACACTTATAGCGACCTTTTTCAAATTTGATTTGGACGTATCTCCAAATCCAACCGTTAGATTTTAAGTTTCTAACATTCATTAGAAAGCTCTTTTCGATACGAACCCAACGGTTCCGGTTTTAGGAGAATCCGACGGTCGGATCTCCCGCAATGTCCGTTTGAAATAAATGGTCGAAATTTACGAACTGGCGCAGCGCGGCGCGTTCTATTCAGGCCATTATATTATATATAAAATATATATAATAAATATTTCTTCGACTTCTGTTTAAAAAAAATTATATAGATAGTTTTGAATTCGTTTCAAAAACATTTTCAACTTCCATTTCAAATCAAATCAAAATTGAATTCTTCCTTATAAATTCGTTTTAAAATTCATCTCTATTCAATTCAAATTTCAATTCAATTTGAATTCATTGCAATTTGTTTTAAATTCAATTCGAATTCGTTTTCCATTCGATTCGAATTCTTTTTCAATTCAATTCGAATTTGTTTTCAATTCAATTCGAATTCGTTATTATATTCAATTCATTTCGAATTCGTTTTATATTCAATTCATTTCGAAATCGTTTTATATTCAATTCATTTCGAAATCGTTTTATATTGAATTCATTTCGAAATCATTATTTATTCAATTCATTTCGAAATCGTTTTATATTCAGTTCATTTCGAAATCATTATTTATTCAATTCATTTCGAAATCGTTATTTATTCAATTCAATTCGAATTCAAACTACGTTTCAAAATATGCGATTTCGAAATCACTTTTCAATATTCATTTTAAAATGAGTAAAATCGATATAAATATCGTTCACATCTAAATGGCGTCAATCTAATCAACACGGCTTCATATATTTCTATTTTCAAATGTTCTGTTTCAAATATTTCTTTTACAAATATTTCTATTTCAAATATTTCGTTTTCAAATATTTCGTTCAACACATGACTAATCTCAACGGATGAGTACGGTAAACACATGAACCTTTATATTATATTGATAAAGATGTAATTTTTATTATAAAAATATTTCGTCCAACACATGACTAATCTCAACGGATGAGTACGGTCAACACATGAACCTTTATTTTATATTGATAAAGATGTAAATTTTATTATTAAAATATTTCGTTCAACACATGACTAATCTCAACGGATGAGTACAGTCAACACATGAACCTTTATATTATAATATTCTTTATTTTCTAAATTGGAATGAGGCCCAATCAATCACCATATAATGTTAATTATATGGATTTTCATACATCACACGTATACAATAGCATTGAAAAATAATCAACCATCAACCAAAGTGCACTACACTGTATAAGCATCAAATATAAATATCTAACGCTTATAACAGCCTGTCAATCAATCGATCGACATATTTAATCAATCAGGATGAGTGAACTTCAAATTTCATCCCAACACCCGTGTGGGGTTTCAAACAATCAAACACAGATTTAGTTGTGCAGTTGGACGATGTGTAAAATTTATCGTCCTAATCAATGTCAGTCAAATCAGTGTACATAAACAAACCGCCGGGTTTTGTAAATGAATATTTTATTTTATTCACTTTCATGTTAAAAATTATATTTTTAATGATAAAACATTTTATTTCAACATATGAATTTCTATTCAATTCATTTATTCAATAAAATGATATTTTTATTTTTCTAACTTATTTTAGAAAATTTCGGCGGCATAACGGCACGATACTAGAAACGGGACGAGGCCTAGCCTTATCCCCGGTCTAGTGAAGGCCCACGCCATTCACACTTCAATCAAATCAATTTCATTTCACCAAACAATCAAGTTGAAATCAAATAATCTAACCAACTACACAACCAACAATTAAACAAACAAGTCATCCATGGTCTGTGGATGACGGGTGTCGGGTGCTACTAAACACCGTCTGCGTCCTAGTATATATATAACTAGAAAAATAAATTGAAGAGTGAGAAATTCTCACCAAAAGCTATCCAATACCATGACTCTTCATTGATAGAAATCTTCATCGTTCTCGCCTTTTGTCGCTTTCGTTGCCCGTAGCCACTACATATATAAAAATCACCTATTTTTATATTGCTGTCTTTTTAAAATAAAAATCACATTTTTATTTATTCACTTTCAATTTAAAAATCATATTTTTATAATCACTTCATATATTTAAAAATCGAATTTTCACCTCGCTATTCAATATATAAAAATCGGATTTTTATAACGATGTTATATAGATAAAAATTCTATTTTTATCCCGCTATTCTTCATATAAAGATTTTGCCTTTTCTAAAATATAGATGTCGCCTTTTCAATTCCATCACAATAAAAATCACAATTTTATTTTGCTACACATATAAAGATGATATTTTTAATATCTCTATCATGTAAAAATTATATTTTTAATTCTCTATATAAACAAAAATTATATTTTTACATCGTCTATATAGTAAAGACTATATTTTTAATACTTTAAAAATAAAAAAATCATATTTTTAATTCGCTACATATCTAAAGGCCGAATTTTTATCCTTCTACAAAAAAAATCTAATCTTTTCTATTTTTAAAAATCTAATCTTTTCCCGATTAGATAAAGATCCCCCTTTCTACCGATATAAATTTCGTCTTTCCTATACTAAAAACCAAATCTTTCTTGATTAAAAATTACCACTTTAATTTTCAGTTTTATAGAAAGATAATAAAATAAAATAAAACTGAAATATATAAGTGTTTACCTTTGTTTTGAAAGGAGGAGGAGTTGCTGTGGCGTTGGAGGGCGTCGAGGCAGTGGGTCAGAGGCTGGAGCGGGCGGCGCGACTGGGATTCGCGGTGGGGGTCTTCGATCGGTGGAGCATAGGGTAGGGAAGGGTTTCAGGGTTCGAACGAGGAGGGGGTTCCGGTGGCCTGGCGCGGAAATCGAGGTGGTGGCCTCCCTGAGCTTGCGCGGTTGACGGGGGGGTGGGGGGGGTTTCGGGTGGGTGCGCCGGCTTCAGGGGGTTTCGAGATGGAAAGGGCGACGAGGCGTAGGGGGGGCGTCTAGGTGGAGGGCGGTGGCTCACCAGGCCGCGACGGCCTCTGGTGGAGGAGTGACAGCTCCTCGCCTTTTTCTTTTATTTTTATTTTTTTTCCTGAGATCGGGTTTGAAATAGAAGGGGGGGCCAGAATGATTTAAGGAGAAGAGAAGGAATTTTTAATTTATTTAATTAATTTATTTACTAAAAGTTGACTTTCACATAGGACCTCTAAACGAGGCCCACCGCCTGTCGTCCATAGCATTTCGCCCCCATTCCGAACACAATGGGATATGTATCGTAGGTTGATTCGAACGTTACGATTAGTTTCCGTTGAATTTACATTTAAATCGCTATATTGAATTTGAACGCGCATTTCAATTTACCGGGGTCACAAACTAACTAGAAAAATTCCCGTAAAATATTTTCTAGCTTCGTATTGACGATACGGTCCTAACAAAACTAGTTTCGTCGAATTCTGAGACTGTTTGAAAAATGGCCAATTTCCAGTCGATTAAAATCAAATGAAACTGGTCAAACGCATTTTACTTTGCCACGCTCACATATTGATTAGAAAAATTATGAAATTTGGAATCTAGCAATAACTTGACACTGCGGATCCAACAAAAGTGGTTTCGTCGAAATCCGAGGTCGTCTGCAAAATTCCCATTTTTAAGGGGTCTGAATTCCATAGCGACTATTCAGAATTTTCAACTGGACATTTTTTTTGATTACCTCTATGAAATTTTGATTTTTCGGATTCGTTGGAAAGATATTATCAAATAGATCCTAATGTTTTTGGTTTCGCTAAAATCCGGTTTGTTTTGCACCCGGTACATTCATTTGAAGTTTGAAATCGAATTATCGAACTACCGCGCCATTTTCAATTCTATTTATAATTATATAAAATTATTTATATTCTAACGACGACATATATAATATATACGTTATAATTATATTCAAAATAAATTTCTCATCGACATTATTTAAAATAATTTATTTTAAATATTCAAAATTCGCTAAAATTGCCAAAATAAAAATTTTAAACTGGCTCAGAATTTCCGGGTTATTACATGATCCGAGTTGTTTTGTTTTGCATTATTGCTCGGGTTAGATCGAGTATTGCAGTGTTGAGATTTCACCATTTGAAGCTGGAGACTGCTGAAGACATCACCTCTATCTTTTGATTCTGGTTAATTCTCCTTTGTATCAGAAATTCATGTACTTAGACTTCCGCTGTTTTTAATTTTGTAACTCTATGCGAGATATTCTGTTTTTTCCGTGTTTGTGATTTTGTAATTTATTCTATTTACCTCAGAAGCTAATAACCTTCGAATAGTTTGAGCTGGTTTAATTACCAGCTTGAAGTGGACGAAAGAATGTATGTTACACTAATAGCTCTTAAAACCCACATGCAAACACCCTACCACATGTTCTCTCTCCGTCCTTGGCCACATTAGCACCGCCATCTACCCCAAATGCTCAGCAACCGTTGCTTCCCCGCGGTCCGACCATTAACCCCAAGCGTTCCCTTTTCCTACTTCGAGAAACATGCACATACTTATTCATAAAGCAAAACAATGACTGAGGCTTTGTTGTTGGAAGCATATCGTATGCTCTGATTGTGGTGTTTTGAGTTAAGACTTTATTGCTCATCGACGCCTTCTTGAGAGCAGAAAAGTGTTTTTGTGTACATGCATAAGTATAGAGTAAGGATACATAGGTGAGAAGTGAAGACTAACGTAGGCGCACGATGGTCGTGGCTTTCATATGGAAGCTGGTTTGCGGTAGATGCAAGATCTAACGACGGAAAATTGGAAAGAAAACTATGGTGAGAACATTAATTTAAAATTTTATTTATGAGTAGTTGATTATGATTAGTGGTTAGTTACAGTTAGTTATAATTATAATTATTGGATGTTGGACATGGCTGCTATTGTATGCGATGAATGTTTGTAGCTATAACACACTAACACTAAGCGTTGTCTAATATAACACTTGTGCACCGTTTTATAATTATTTTGGTTATTGCCATATTGATGAATGAACTTGTGTTTATATGTATCGATTTTGTTGCATCACACATCATGGTTGTGGAGATATATGGGTAGTCGATTTAAATCTCCTTCTCACGTGAACGACGATTATTTAGTTTAATAAATAAAATTTAAAAGTTATTTTTTGAGTTTAGATATCGGAATAATTATGAAATCTAAGTCATGAGTATTTAAACGATTTTATAACAAAAAAAACGATTTTGGAAAAAAAAATTGTTTTCGACTCTTAGAAATTTAAACAAGTTTGGAATGTAACTAAAAATTTGATCTTGAGTTATATTTGTTTAACTTCGTGACCATCCATAAGCATTGCAATTTATTTATAAGGAAAGAAAATTTTAATTTTAATATGTAACCAAATGTTGGTTTTATTAAATGCACCTGGTTCATTTTAAAGACCATTTTAAGTTTTAAATAATTAGATAAGTTTGGCAATATTATATTTATTTTCCAACGCAAATTTAAATTTCGATTTTATTTAAGGTTTTAAAGCTTTAATTATGAATTTAAAAGGTTGAACAAATTTAGGTTTTGAACCATTATCAAATATATATAGATATATGAACCACATCCCTTCCAACAACAACAATCACACACACACACACACACACGCACACACACACACACACACACATATATATATATATATATATATACGCACACACACACCCCAAACCTTTCTAGGGTGACAGAGAGGATAGTGTCTAAGTCTTTGATTTGGAAAATATAGGTTCCTGCTCTACCCAGGTATCCCTAACTGATCCGGCAGACGGGATGGTTATTTCAAATCTAATTTGAAGTTTAATTAAAATCCTTTGAATTTAAACGAATTAGAATTTAATCTAAACCTTATTAGAATTTTAACAAATTTGAAATTTAGTAAGCGTTATTTATTTTGAAACTTTGAATTTTTTTTGAACCAATTGGTTAAGTGACTATTTTATAGCACTTAATTAATGATTTAACACCTCCTTGAAATAATTTGGATTTGAGAAATGTATGAAACAAGAACTATCTTTCCAAAGAGGTCTTAAATATTTTGGGAGGTTTCAAAATGATAAATATTTGTGAATGAAACTCAAAAATCCAAATTAGATTTGGTAAAACGATAACAATGAATGAAGGAATTTGAATATAAGATTTGATGTAAAGAAATGAGATAAAAATGAGATATAAGGAATGTGTAATGAATCCACTCTTGTCTTAACGTGAATTGATAACAATTGGAAGGAGATTTGAATTGAAACCGGTATAGTCCATAGCTTTTGTTTTGAAGTACGCTTATTACTTGGAAAGACTGGGATCGGGTTTAAGTCCGAAAACCATTCCAAGTAATAATATGACACTATTTGAAGACTTGTAATTGACCGCGTAGCACTGATTCCTGTGAATATGTCGGATTTACGTTCTTAGAGGTTATGTATTGATTTGAATCAGTGACATGCGGGAGATTGACAATGTGGCATACTCAAGATATATAATGAGCTTGTAATGATCAAAGCATGGCTTATTGAAGCGTAGCTTTGTATATACCGCGACATCGAAAAGCCTCACACCCGAATGATGAGAAACTGGCAGTTAGGTTGTTGACATATACTTGATTTTGTGATTGATAGCTGCGGCGATGGTACCACTTTTGAATTTGGGAAAAGCGTATGTTCGGGGGTCTATGTATGGATTAAAACCGTTGATCTACTCGCGATTTGTAGTTGGTGTCCGTGTCTGGATGAAAAAGCCGTGTTACACTTCGTTTGTATTCCGATTGAACTTTCGTGTCAGGAATCATCAAGGTGGAAACCCAATCTCCAATACGCGCCCTACGGTTTTATTTGTGTGTGTATATATATATATATGTATGTATATTTATATGTATATATATGGCAACATAGTAGGTTTGAGTACTATGCCATCTAAGATTAATATATTTATTTTCGAAATTGTTTCCACACTATGCACTAATAATAATATAAAAGAGGATTTTCGCGTATGAAAGCATGTTTGGTTATCATAAGGCAAAACTCGCTCATTTGATGTGCGCTTGCACTGTGTGATGTGGGACGAGCTTATGATAGCTTCATTTTCCAAAATTCATTGCGAATTTATAGACACGCGTATTCACATGGAGTGAACCCATTCCACATTAGCGGCGTGGTTTGGTGAATTTCCCAACTTTAAAATAAACCCTAACAAAACTAACTGTTTTATGTTCTCACACCAGTCCCATGACTAACTTGGAGTTTATTGTTCCTTCCTAAACTCTGGGTGCCCACTACTTTCCACATGGGAAACTAGTGGTTTAGTTTTACAGTTATAGATCTTCGGAGCAAGATTCAAAGCACTGTTAGAGTTGGAGTTTCAAACTAGAGTTGGAGATTTCTACTATATCATTTCACCTTTTCCGCTAAGATTATGTTCTTCCGCGTAAATTTCGTTGTAACTCTGATATTCTATGTAACTCTGATGTAACATTTGTATTATGAAATGAAAAGTTCTGTTATTTGGTTCAATATATGTTAGTACCCATAACAATCCGCCTTTGTGAACGGTTTGAGTCGGTTTAATTACCAGCTAGAGCCGGGTAAAAAGCCAGGTCGTTAGAATAACTATAACTTAAAAACCATTCGGAATTTTCTAATCATGGATGACCATGAGGACCTTTAAATGAGATTAGAAGCATACTAACCATACATAATGATAAGGACTTTTTAATGAGAATGGTAGTACGTATATAGAGATTAAGGTAATTCGCTCTTGCATAACTGTGAGGACTTCTGAATGAGAGTGAATACCTAAGATAAAAATTTATTTTCAAAAATAAATTATTTCCTTCTTTCATAGAATTCAAACTCTTTTCATTATATAAAACAACGATGTATGATAGAAAGAATGATAGTGAAAGAAATGTTCATGAAATAAGCACTAATTTTAAAAATTTTATAAAGTTTGTTCAATATTTATGAGATTTAAATTAATATTTTCTCTTATTATGAAAATAATATAGTCAATACTCATCACAGTTTCAAAATCCACGATTTTTTATAATTCTAAGGTTCAATTAGTCGATAATTTATTTTTGAAATAATAATCAAGAATACTTTTATAATACAAAATATGTGAAGACCAAATTTTCTCAAGGGGGTTTTGTAACAAAAAATATACAAGCTGGAACTAAGTTTCAAAAATCAAATAGTTGAATGTAATAGGATGATATTTGCATGTAGCTCGTAATTCCATCTAGTGTACAATGATACCCAAGGCACTGATTTTTTGTCAATTTATTGTGCAAACATTATACTCGGTGAAGAATTCCTATTCTATCAAACAAAACAACATTTTCTAATTTCAAATCAAATCAAGGCTCATAAGTGAATTTCTTACACAAATCTATCAAGCACAACAGCATTGATAAATTTCCATTTTAGGACAATTCATTTAATGAAAAAAAATATTTTTAGAATTTAGGCTGATTCAATATGAAGATAGACTTCGAGATTCAACATATCAGCAAATAAAAAATGATTTCTAATTCAACCAGCCAAGTCAAATAGTAACTATATGAGATTATCACAACTTATCTAAAAATGGTTTTTGAGGGTGCACTATATTTGGTGCAAATTTTCAAGACATTCTGAAATGATTTAGTAAAAACTCAAAATGACAAAATTGTGTGATAATTCATTAGCCTTTCATAACTTAAAGAATTTTATAATTCGGAATAACAGTTTTCAAGATATTATCTAAATGCTATAGCTATTTCAAAAATTCTTATATTTGTTTATAAGCAATATCTCAATACATTTTTTCATTAATTTAAGTTCAGATTCTATTAATGCAAAAAATATGAAACTTGTAGAGACTTGAATCTATTCTCAAGAACATCTTGAATTTTCCAGTTTGATGTTAGGAAGCTCAAACTATGGAAGAAATACCATAGAAGTGTCAAAAATAAAACAACACCAGTAGATAAATATCGATACGAGTTTTGAAATCATACCTGACTTACATTGACAGTGTGAACTTATGGATCTCCATCTAAGCAATCTATGTCTAAGGGAGATTTAAAATTTATTTAAAAATGATATGGAACAAATAGAATTCTTTCGCGTTCGATGTTGTTCCTTATCCACCTTTGTTACCTATATACTTACAGAATCGATTGTTCTAACAAAAGGTGTTGTATCATCTTAACTTCATTCGTTCATTTTGGCATCCAAACCGGTATATGTAACAATCCATTCACATTCACTAAAGTACTTTTAGGAACCTGAATACATTTAAATTTAGTAAATTTTTAATTTTTACCTTTTGGGACCCAAATTGTTTAAGTAGATTAATTTTATTTCCAAACAAGCACTTATCTTATTTATGTCCAAAATTACAACAGAATACACAATTTGAAATTATTAGAATTCAGATTTCAATTTGATTGGTATCATTAAAACCAAGTCCGCATTTTTTCTCTCAATAAACATTTGTCCTTTCAACAACTTATTCAATGATTTCTCTCCATTTTCAAAATTTAGTCAGCGTTGCCACAATTTGTTGAACTTTCGGTCTAAGAACATTATTCTCATTCATAAATTTAGAACAATGACTAATAGAAAATTTTCTTTTTTTTAGAATATTTTTGCTTTAAGACAGTATTTTAAATTTCAAGCACTTTTATTTTCTTCTTATCCATAGAAGTTTCAATTTCAAAACGTTTATGCTTTTTAAATTCAAGTTTTTCAAAAATCCTTTAATCTTGTTTTCCAAATCATGATTTATTCGAGTAATTTCAAATTCGCTATCTTTCAAAATAATGTTTTCATTATCAATGGTTTTGAAATTCTCTTTAATTTAAGTTAGTTCTTTTTGAAAAGTCATAAATTTATTGCATTTGAGATTTCTGATATTCTTAGTTTCATTTTTAAGCTCATTTAGGATCAATTCAGTTTTCAACGAATTCTCTTTTTCTTAAAAAAAAATCATGTTTGGAATTTCAACCATCTTAAAATTCTCCAACTTGATTTGCAAAATGTTATATTTACACATTAGCTCATATCTTTTTTCTTTAAAATCAAAAAATGTTTTCAAGCTTTTTAAAATTTTCATCAACATGAATTAAATCATTTTCGAAATTCAAATATTTTTTACAATCATTGTTTTCAAATTTCTTAACTTTTTCAAGCTTTGTTCCAAAATCATTACTTATGCCGCGTAACACGAAATTTTCAGATTTCCATTTTTCATTTCTCAATTTGAGAATATCAACGGTACCAGTTAGTTCATCATAAAGGAGAAGTAAATCTTTAAACGAAAAATCGCTTATCTCATCATCTATTATATTTCCATCATCGTAGTTATCCAAGTCGCCTTCAGGCATAATTCTAAACTGATTTTCGAGGGTTTTGTGCTCCTTGACATGTCTACCATACATTACTTCAAGAGTGTTCTGGATCTGTTGTGCAGTTAAACAATGAGAGATATGACTAATTTGATCGATATTAATATAAGCATATATAATATGCATAGCATGAATATTATTCATTATGTTTTTCTTGTCTACCATATCACACTATTTTCAATAATATCCCAACATTTAACATTAATAAATATTATATAAAATTCCATTTTTAATTTCTAATTAAAAAATGTATTTCCTCAAAGATATCTGCAGCATTACTGGACTAGCTTGCACTGGCTGACAATTAGTAAACATTGTTTAAGAAATTCAAGGATCTAGAGTTACCCTAATAACTGCTCTGATAATAAGTGTAGGGTTAAAATAACCATAGAGGGAAGGAAAATAAGGTTTATAATAATTTTTCACAAATTTATATGATTAATTATATATCGACATATATAATAATCAAAGTAAACGCAGAAAGTAAGTCACACAGGCAAATATATCCAACTTCGGCGAAACCCTACCGACTGTTTCTCCCAAGGTTTCTAGTAGGAGTTAAAATAATAAACACTTACAACCACTATAAACTTGCTACTCTCGCTCACCCGATTTTTTTAACCATACGCTCAAAACATTACTTCAAAGTTTCTACTATGAATTAAACAATGAAATGCTTACACACATTGGTAAACTTGTGACAATCGCTCACCAAATTGTTCAAATTCTATACTTAAAACAGTGGCACAATTCAGTTCTTGAGTTGTGAATTCTCAAACTACAAAACATGTAGTTTGCTACCGAGGTAAAATAGAGTTTGTTTAAATCATAAATAAGACAATTGCAATAAGAATTGAATTTAAAATTAAAACCTAAATAAATTAACAAGTCCCTTTAAAAAAATAGCATGCCCATAGATATAGCATTATCTTCCTTCATCTCTTTGGCTCGAACCATTTTCACTTGCACTCAAACCTATCTTTGTGGAAAATAAATAAATGAAGTTTTTACAAAATCTACAGCTCCTATTGCATTCAGATTGGTCTCAGATATTTGTTCTTTGATTCATTCCTTGATCAATTCCTTGTTCGCTTAAATCGATTGCGGTTGGCTCTATAATAAGATTGATTATTGCTTGAAGAAATTGGTATGATTTTCTTCCCTTTCCAAGTATAAATTTTCTTGAATTTTTTCTCCTAGTTATATGCCTGTAATGAAAGTGGGTTTAAATAGGATTGTCAAATCCGTGCATATATGTGTACGATTTTGGTTTGATTGGGTGATTATGTATATTTTTCTTTCAATTGAAAAACTGATCGAATATACTTGGAATTGGCTCTGAATTTTCAGTTTGCTTGAGACTTTGGGCTCATTCAACATTTATTCGAACTTGAAGTTGTTTGTTAGATATTTTTGTGAATTCCACTATGAAGAAGTTTTACTTTGTTCAGTGTTACTTTTTACGTGATTAAAATGGAACCGGTACTACCTTTGCGAATATTATACTTCATTTATCCATACTACATTATTTTCTTTATAGCATCAAATTCATTTCTATTTTCTTATGATATGATAAATACGATTCTTCACTTGAAATTTAATTTGAACTATTGATTGTCACTTGCTTGAGTTTATACTGTTACCTTTTACTTCCTATATCTTTTGCATTTGTTGTTTACTTATGTATGTATATATATATATATATATATATATATATATACACATACATACATATATACATATATATATATATATATATGTATGTGTGTGTTTGTATGCGCATGCGCGCGCGCATATGTGCATACCTTCGTTAGTTTTCCATGTTTAAGTTTTGAGCTTCTGAACTAGCTACCATGTGCTGTTTTCAATGATGTTGAGTTGTGCTTTTTCTTTGTGTATTGGCCTAGCTGCCTTGAAACATTTTGTAGTCCTGTGTAGTTTGTGTATTTTAAATTGATTTGTATTTGCTGTAGTGATGCTTGTCCACTTGCGGTTTTTCTTACTAGTACGATGTTGAAACTGATGCATCTCTAATATTGTTGTTCATGTTGAAATTTATTGAGCTTGGTCTTTGGTCTCTGTTGCCTTGTGCACCTGAACTCACTTTGATATCTTGATAATTTAACCTGAGTATCTTCACCTCGTACTATACTACTTGTGTACTGATTTGCATATACTTGGACTTAGTATTTGGTCTGTTTTGCTTTAGCTGTAATTCAATGATTTTTTTGTTGCGTTGATTTCATAACCTGAAAATTATTAGTCGAGTTATGCTTTCTGGGCTGTCTTAAGAACGGCCTGAAATGAATTAAGTTTATGTCTTGTGCAACTTTAATTCATTTGGCATGTGCACCTGAACTTGTTTGTGAGATAGTTAATGTAACAATCCAAATTTTAGTAGGCCCGGATTTTTCATAAAATGCTAATATCCAAGTCCAATGAAACCCGAATTGGTTTGTCTGATATCCTTTAGAATAGAAAAGATAAATATATCATTGGTCACAATAAAATATCTCACACGGAATGAATAAAATATAATAGTAAGTAAATAGACTATAATAATGACACTATCGAGTAAATGTCTCTAAGCTGAAAAAAACACTCTACCACTTGTCTAACCTGTGGGATTGTTTTGAGGAGACGTTTAAAAAAAAAGTTCTAGTGAATGAAAAAATTATACTTTCTATAAATAACATTTCATATACCATTCTATCACTGGGGTATTTTTATTAAGTTATTCGGGTTCATTGCACATTACACTTTTGATTTTTTGCATAAATCGTACTCATCTACTTCCAAGTAGATTTACCTAATAAATCATATATATATATATATATATATATATATATATATAGCTGTATGCCCCTCATCTCAAGGTACTCCCCATGGTACCCTTCTGGAGTGGTCTCCGTCGTCGCACTATGAAAACATACTAAATCTCCATCGCTACGCTATGAACACATACCATACCACATTACGAAGGTGCATTAAGTCTCCATTGCCACGCTATGGAAGCGTACTAAACCTCCATCTCCACCCTACGAATGTGTATTATATATTATTTCAGTTCCACTATAGAACTCGGTCAGGGGATTTCTATATCTATGAAGGTTAGCTTTATTAGGCTTACAATATAGATATCTATAGATTTGGCCTGTCTCTTTTCACGGTGGCTAACGCCCCACTCGCGCCCTTTAACTAATGAAAGACCATCTTAAGAGATAAATGACCATTCCCCTAACAAACAATCTAAACATTCATTTTGGCATTATACCTCATCTAATTTCTCGATAGTGGAAGACTATTTGCCTGTTGGTTTAGCTCCAATCTTTACACGTACTCACTCTAACTATCCTTATTGGATCCTAATCACAAAGCCTGCTCCTGAAGCCTAGGCAGCCTTCAAATCCTAAAAATGATCCAATCAGTCCTCTGTCCACCCTCAACATAAATGCAACTAAGGCATACTTTTGGATGGAACCGTACAGACCTTCCTCTGGGGATACAGCTTTGTTAGGCCTACCCCAAAGTGTTATCTCAGATTATCCTCACGTCCCATAGAAGTCTTGAACTTCTTCCCTGTCCAATATAATATTAAGTTGGACATGGTCCCACCGTGTCTTCGAACACCTACTATGATCTTCCCCACTGTGCTCTTCATTCAGAAGCCCTTCGGACTGGTCCAAACGCATATCGCTATTTTATTAGACCCTATGTCTAATTTTTTGTCATAAGTTTACCTCACTTTTCTTTTTGATAATTATCATTATTGTTCAATTCATTAAATTTGAAATTTAATTACTTATTTATCAACTTTATTACCGATCATAGAACCATAGAATTTCCTAATCGCAAGGCCACCATAGAACCGTAGAATTGCCTAGTCAAAAAGCACCATAAAATTTTGTTTATTAAACTTGATCCACGCTTTTAATTTTATTCGTAATAATCTTTTCTTATTTCATATCACTTTTTATTACAACTTTTAGGTTACTGTCTTACTTTCAGCATAGAACCATAACTACAGAATGATGATCCGTTTATGTGTCCATACAATTATCATAATAGATTGCATTTTTTCTCTATAGCGCGTCATCTTAACTTCTTACTATTTTCATTTACATAATGCCTTTAAGTTATGTTACTGTTCTGTTTACTATCTTTGTAAGTTTATCTCTAAGATGATATGCTTATTCCTAATTGACTGTTTACGGAAAATGCGCAAAAATCTTTTTCATAGTATGTAACAACCCGAATTCCGACGGACCGATTTTTTTTCAAAAACCCAATCCGTCAAAACCCGAGTTGGTTGCTCTGGTATCCTGCAGAAAAGACAGAGATAAGAAAGATGTCAGAGTTCGGAAAACACCTCACAGCGGAAGGAGTAAAATATAATGTATATAAACATAGCTTTACCTTAATTACAATACTGCCAAATCAGTATCTCCAAAGCTATAAGTCTCTGTCATGAATCTAACCTGCGAATGTTATGAGGAGGGGGTTAGAACTTAAGTTCTGTGTGAACGAATTTAAACTACACTTCTTGAATAATCCTACATGTAACACCCCACGTCCATTAATGTCACTCACAAAGGGAATGCATTAACTTCCATGGAGGTTATAAGGGAATATAAAACAGAAAAATTACAACAAGACAGATAATAAATAGTACATGGAAATCTAAAACTTCATTTTATTGCAGCGGAAATTAAACATGTTTGTTACATCATAAACCCATAGATCATAACCAAGTACAATATCCATCTTCATAAAAATAAAATACATAATCCCATTACATAAATAGCCATAAAAAAGATAACAAGCTGGACTTTACTTCAATGGTCCAAGCTTTCCAAAGAGAGATGAAGCAATTCAATCAAACTCCACTAGAGCTGGGCCCAACCTGAGGACCTGGAGGGGGAAAAAGGATAGAAATAGAGGGGGTCAGACATAAAGTCTGGTGAGTATCATAATTCTAACAATGCTATTATCAAAATAACTAGACTAAGGCATAAGCTGGAAGACAAGTAAATGTCTATGAACTCTTAGGAAGATAAAGATAGCGTTTAAGATAACGGTAAAAGCACACCTAATTACTAACGAATGATTACTACACTGCACCGCACATTACTACACTGTACCACACCAGTCACCCTATTGTTTGATCCCACTTGCTTCACACAGAAACTTTATAAATAGCCTTACGTACCCCTAGCTGACTACATAGGTGCCGTCTGCCCCTATCTCCACTAGGTGTACCCCACTACCCACTTTCGATCGGCTCCCTACTCGTAGATACCCGTGCTGGCCCCATAGTGGGGTGTATCACTCCCCTAAAGTGGCAACCCGATACAACTTGAGAATGCACGGCTTATACCTACATGATGCAACAACGTCTTACCTACCAGCCCGGGTCCACACACGCATACGAAACCCGTTGGACTTGCGTTGCCACCGCTCCCCGTTTTGGCCTCTTACAGTCGAACCCAGCATGCGTGTCCCATCCTCGACTTGGGTCGAGCCCACAAAGATACGTTTGGGATACTGGTCGAAATAGGCCCCCACAAGCTACCCACCTAAGCTTGTCACTAGTATATCCCACTTAACCCTCTTAGTCATATTCATTTACATGTGTGTTTGGTTAAGTCTTACTAATCGTATTTCACATGTCACTAAGGGCACCCCCTAGATTCCTCATGCCACCCAAGGCACCTACTTAACTCCCATGTCCCACCTTACATGTTTATCTGGTTAAGTATTTCTTAATTCATTCAGGCCATAACCTCATAAAGACCTCTCACATTAGACTGGCATTTATGGCAACTGGATTTGTCGGGCGGGTCCGGGCAGTCTTACACCATAAAAGAGTCTAACCTCGTGTCTTTACAACCGTTATGCTTTAGTTTAGGCCTAGGACCTCTCACATTGGGCTGACATTTGTGACCACTGGATTTGCCGGGCGGGTCCGGGCAGGTTTACGTCACAAACGAGTCCAACCTCGTGTCCTAAGCATTGATTAACACTTAAAATCTTTTACCCCAGTTTTAATAATTCCCTATTCAAATTATTAATTAAATCAACTTTTAATGATGTCCATAATTGACTCAATTATGGCCATCCACTTATGGCATGCAAAATCATATCAATTGCACCCCAACTTTTTAATATTAAATCCTTAATATTACCCCTACCCCACGTTTATACGTTCGCTTATTCAACGCATAATATAGGCTAGACTTGTATAGTCTAACACCTAGCACAAAGATAAATTATCACAACATATAGACAATTAAAATAAATCTAATCATAATAGGGGTGAAACTTGCATAAACTACACATGTTAAGGATCAAAAGGTGTCAACTTGTTAAATGTCTCAATTTATATGATATGATCATAGCCCAAATCTATACATAAACTTGCATATGGGGTTTTTAGGCAAAATAATGATGGTGTGAACTAGCATAGGATATCACATATGTCATAGCATAATTCTAGATGTCATAATAGATGTCTTGGTATATGTTCATAACTTTTCTAATCAATCTAACTTGCAAATGTGACTTGTCATATAGATCAACATAACCCAAACATGATGATTTAATTAATATGAACTAACTAGCATAGATGGTAACATCATGGCCTTTTTAACATGTATGATTCATCACAACTTATCATAGAAACTTTCAACATGCATAGCATGATTTACAACATATAAGATATCATCATCACATAACATTGGATTTACAATATACATGATAGCAAAAGGGGTTTACAACAACATATATGATAATTCACATCATCTACTCATAATCCATTCATAACTCAACCTAATTAAAATGATAATAATCTTGTTAAGATCATCATACTCACGATTTAGAGAAGAAAAGAGAGAGTTTTGCTTTGTTTTAGGGTTGAGAGAATTAGAATTGAATTTGCTTTTCTTCTTTCTTAGTTGGCGGCGGCTCCATTGATTTCCGTGGCGATGGTATGACGGTAACTGTTCTATTTTAATTAGGTTTAGGGTTAGCATTAGGATGTATTTATAGGTGTAGGAAGTTATTTAGGACCATTAGATTAACCCTGAACCATGAGAACCAATCAAATGCAAAATCTGCATTTGAGCGAATCGGCCCACGGGTTGACAGCCAAACACCCTGGATTAACCCCTAGTCGACCCAGCATTGCTCGGGTCGACCTAAAAAATGGGCCGGTTCGGTTATTCCCCCTCCCAATTCGCTGTTTTGAACTTTTTCGCATATTTATTTATTTAATTTTTAATATATATATATATATATCAATATATATATATATATTTCTCTGCGCAACCCATTTCACTTAATTCTTTTCTAAAAATTAAGTATACTTCAATTTGTGAATTTTAATGTTATAAAATTACGGGGTGTTACATTCTCCCCTCTTTAAAGGATTTCGTCCCTGAAATCTCCAAGTTAAGAAGAATGTATATCCTACCATCTAATCGTCCATCTACTCAACCATCAAACACCCGCATCCATTGTCCTTAAAAGACTTCTAATGCTTTAATGTTTATATGCACAGTGTGTGTATATGTCCATATCTAATGCAAAATTAGGTGGTCTACTGATTCCGTCGACCTCCTTAGTGCAATTCATGATAGTGCCATGCGTCCAATATGTATGCAAAAGATTCCTAATGATACATATTAATTCTATATGCGTGCACAACCATCCACCCGAATGCAGCAACTATATGATAATACAACCATTATACATCCATTTTACTAAATACATCCATATATATGCAATATGCAATATGAAGTGACTGAGCCGATCTGGTGCCTAATAGTGTGTGTATATGCATCCACGAGCAACCACTAGCAAACACTTGCATCCACTTTGCATCCACCATACATAACATGTCTCAAACACATGTTTCAACCATAGGATTATCCTAACTAAAGGTCAAAGATACTAGCAAGAGGATATACTAAAGATAAGATAAGTACAAGCTAAGCGATAAAGGAGAAATTAAAAGACATACCCTAAAAAAGAAAAGGGTATCGTGAACGCATCTTCTCTTCTGTCTCCCAAGTAGCGTTGCTTTCATCATCTCCCCATTGCACTTTGACTAGTCTGACCTCTCGATTCCTCAACCTCTTGATCTCCGACCCAAGAATGCGCGTAGGAGCTCGTCGAATTGTTGCATCACGCTCTATCTCCACCTCTTTAAGAAAGCTCGGCTCTACCACTTCCGCGGTCTCGTGCAAGCACTTCCTCAAATGTGACACATGGAATACGTCGTGTACACCACTAAGTCTCTCGGGCAACTCCACTCTATACGCCATCCGTCCAATCCTCTCCTTAATAGGAAACGACCCTACAAACCTTGGTGCTAATTTCCCAACAGACCCAAAGCGAACAACGTTTCGTAATGGAGACACTTTGACAAAGACCATGTCCCCAACTTCAAACTCGAGATCTGTCCTCCTCTTATCCGCATAAGATTTCTGCCTATCCTGTGCTGCTTTCATCCTCCTTCGAATCAAGTTGATCTTCTCCGAAGTCTCCCTAATCATATCGAGCCCAAGTAAGATCTTATCCGTAGATTCCCACCAACATGTAGGTGAACGACAAGGTCGTCCATAAAGAGCTTCGAATGGTGCCATACCAATTCTGGATTGAAAGCTGTTATTATATGCGAACTCCACCAATGGAAGATGCTCTTCCCACGTACCCCCAAAGTCTAGGATACATAGCCTCAACAGATCTTCTAGAATGCGATTCACCCTCTCGGTCTGGTCGTCCGTCTGAGGATGATATGCGGTGCCCAAACATAACTGAGTCCCTACCGCCTCTTGTAAGCTTCTCCAAAATTCGCTAGTGAAAATAGGATCGCGGTCGCTCACTATGCTAGAAGGAACACCGTGCAAACGAACTATTTCTCGAATGTATACGGAAGCTAACCATGGAGCAGTCCTCTTACTCTTCACGGGAATAAAATGGGCGCTGTTAGTAAGTCTATCTACTATAACCCAAATTCCCGTATTACCCTTCCTCGATCGCGGTAATCCATCCACAAAATCCATCGACGCATTTCCATAATGGAACCTCCAATGGGTGAAGCAACCCACCGGGTTTCTTTTGCTCCACTTTTACTTGTTGGCACACCAAGCATCTAGCGACATATTCGGCCACGTCTTTCTTCATGCCGGCCCAAAAGTAAACTCTCTTCATGTCTTTGTACATCTTGTCCCCACCGGGATGAATGGTCATCTTCGAACGATGTTCTTCGTCAAGAATAGTCTTCCTTAGGTCATCGTCTTTTGGTACACAAAGTCTACCGTCCCTACGTAACCAACCCTTATCATCTAGGGTATACCTACGGAGATAGCTTGATGACTCCCCTCCTTTGAGCTTTTCTACTAACTCAACTAACTTAGGGTCGTCTTGCTGTGCCTCGTCAATCCGTCCCAAAAGCGTAGGTCTGACCTCTAAGGATGCTAGCAAACCGGGTACGAAGTCAACGGAAGGTCTGAAGACAAACGTATAGATGAACTCTAAGCTTCTCCGCTCAACAAACAACGGACTCAATGACAACCTCTTTCTACTTAAGGCATCTGCCACTATGTTACCCTTGCCAGGCATATATGCTATCTCGAAGTCGTAGGATGCTAAGAATTCCATCCACCTTTGTTGCCTTAAGTTCAAGTCCTTCAGAGAGAATATGTATTTTAGCGATTTGTGGTCAGTGAATAATTCGAATTTCTCGCCAAGAAGATAATGATGCCAAGACTTAAGCGCAAAGACAATAGCGCCAACTCTAGGTCATGTGTAGGGTAATTTCTCTCATGCACTCTCAACTGTCTTCCACCATAGGCTATTATCCTTCCCTCTTGCATTAAGACTGCGCCTAGTCCTGTCCCACAAGCATCAGTATAAACGGTAAACGGCTTACTCCCGTCTGGCAATACTAAGACTGGGGCTGAAGTCAAAGCTCTCTTCAAACGTTGGAACGCATCATCACAATCTACGTCCCATGTGAAAACTAGGTTCTTCTTCGTCAAGCGTGTCAATGGAGCTGATATCTTTGCGAAGTCTTTGATAAACTTCCTATAGTAGCCAGCCAACCCCAAGAAACTTCTCACTTCGGTAGCATTTTTAGGGACCTTCCAATCTTGGATGGCCACCACCTTCGCGGGATCCACGGCTATCCCTTCTTTGGAAACCACGTGCCCCAAGAACCGTACTTCCTTCCTCCAGAAGTGACACTTAGAAAATTTAGCCTTAAGGCTATGCGCTCGTTGGGTCTCCAACACTTCCCTAATATGTAGGGCATGCTCTTCTTCATCCTTAGAAAAGATCAAGATGTCATCTACAAAGACTACCACAAATATGTTAAGCTACTCCCTAAACACCCTACTCATCAAATCAACAAAATATGCTGGGGCGTTTGTCAAACCAAAGGGCATCACTAGCCATTCATAGAAACCGTCCGGAGTCCTAAAGGCAGTCTTGTCTATGCTATCCTCAGTCACTCTCAACTGATGGAACCTAGTGGCTAAGTCCAACTGCGAAAACACTGAGGCGCCAACTAACTGATCTAAGAGATCGTCAATCCTTGGCATTGGGTGTCTGTTCTTCTTAGTAAGTTTATTTAGTTCTCTATAGTCCACACACATTCTAAGGGACCCATCCGCCTTTGCGGCAAATACTACTGGAGCACACCACTCCGATATACTTCATCTTATGAACCCCTTCTCAAGCAACTCCTTCACTTGCTTATCGAGTTCCCTCCTTTCACGTGGAGCCATGTGGCGTACTGGCAAAGATACTGGTTTTGCATTATCCACAAGATATATTCGAAAATCTATCTCCCGCTTCGGAGGCAAGCCCTTCACCTCCTCAAACACATCCGAATATTCTCGGACCACTCTAACAGATCGTAGATTTTCCTCAGATGCGTCAAGCAATTCTAGATAACTTAGCATAACCGAATTCATGGGATTACAGAAGATTTCGAGAGTGTTGCCAAGGCGAGTCACGAGCCTAACTACTCTCCTTTCACAATCAAGAACGACCCCATTTCTGAATAACCAATCCATTCCTAAAATTAGCCCATAGCCCGTGAAGCCCAACACATAAGCATCACATCTAAATTCAATGCTAATTATGGAAATTTTCAAATCCAAACACATCATGGACAAATAAGCTGAGCCCCCTATTGGATTCGGAACAACTAAGGTATCCTCTACTAAACTGGTGTTTAAGTGCAGTGATTCAACTAATGATGTAGAGATAAACAAATGTGATGCGCCCGAATCGAATAAGGTACGGATAGGATGATCAAACAGAAAAACTAAGCTTTCAACAGAAATGGTTCTACCTCGTTCTTGCAGCGGTGGGACCGCGAGAGCCTGGACTTGTCCCCTAGCCTGCACTGGTGCCATAAGAGCATGCACCTGTCCTCCCGAGGTAGCTCCTGCCCTCTGCCCCGTCTTTGGGCAGTCCTTCACTAAATGTCCCGCATCGCCACAATGAAAACAACCTGTCTTCTTTTTCTTTCGGCAATCCTTGCTGAGATGGCCTGGGGTTCCACAGTTAAAGCACTTCTTCTTTCCCTTGCCATTATTGTCTTTTCCACCCTTCTTGTTTTGCTGTTGTGGCTTCTTCTGATCCCCCTTCTTCTCGGGTGCCTTATCAGCTTTAGCGCTTTTCTCCTCATGCATGAGCGCCATTTCTACTAACTTCTCAAAGGTGGCCCCCATCGGGATGTGGGACATAGCCGTTCACGAACCTTAGAGCCTTCTTCTCCGGCGTGTTTACTAAGTCCAAGCCAAACCTTACTAACTGATTAAATTTATTGACATATTCTTTCACTGATGAGCTTCCTTGCTTCAATGTCAAGAACCTTTCCATATATAGATTTTATTCCGCCCTTGAGAGAAACTTCGCCTCGAACCTACGTCTGAAATCCGCCCAAGAGTCAACAGGACGCTCCCCATTAGTGACCTCCCACCAAAACGAGGCCTCTCCTTTCATCAACCAAGCTGCTAAATGAACTCTCCTCCCTTCTTCTACTTCAAAGATTTCTAGCAATTCTTCCGCCTCCTTAAGCCAATCTCTAGCTTCCACAAACGTTTCTGACCCCTGAAATGGTTTTCCACCCATAGCCTTGAATTCCTTGCACGTCTTTGCAAAAGTATCTACGCGAGGAGGAGGAGGAGGAACGAGTGCAACTGGTGGTGGAGGAACATTGGCTGGACCTGCAGCGGCCCTAGCCTCCAATAGCCTCCTATACCATCCTGGTATCGTTACACCATCGGGTAGATTAAGATCTTCAGCCATCCTGAAACGAAAAAGGAAAGATTCAAAATGGAGAATTCGAAAGATAAAGATATGTGGCTATTGGGGATTATGTTTTTCTTAAAAACTTTTCTCTTTAAATTTCTCATTAAAACATGTTTTTGAAAACACTTCTTCCAAAAATAACTAATTTTCTAAATTATTTTTATCTGTTCTGGTAACCTTAAGCTCTGATACCACATGTAACACCCCACGTCCATTAATGTCACTCACAAAGGGAATGCATTAACTTGAGGGTATAAGTGAATATAGAATAGAAAAATTACAACAAGACATATAATAAATAGTACTTGGAAATCTAAAACTTCATTTTATTGCAGCGGAAATTAAACATGTTTGTTACATCATAAAACCATAGATCATAACCAAGTACAATATCCATCTTCATAAAAAAAAAATACATAATCCCATTACATAAATAGCCATTAAAAAGATAACAAGCTGGGCTTTACTTCAACGGTCCAAGCTTTCCAAAGAGAGATGAAGCAATTCAATCAAACTCCACTAGAGCTGGGCCCAACCTGAGGACCTGGAGGGGGAAAAAGGATAGAAATAGAGGGGGTCAGACATAAAGTCTGGCGAGTATGATAATTCTAACAATACTATTATCAAAATAACTAGACTAAGGCATAAGCTGGAAGACAAGTAAATGTCTATGAACTCTTAGGAAGATAAAGATAGCGTTTAAGATAACGTTAAAGATAATGGTAAAGGCACACCTAATTACTAACGAATGATTACTACACTACACCGCACATTACTACACTGTACCACACCAGTCACCCTATTGTTTGATCCCACTTGCTTCACACAGAAACTTTATAAATAGCCTTACGTACCCCTAGCTGACTACATAGGTGCCGTCTGCCCCTATCTCCACTAGGTGTACCCCACTACCCACTTTCGACCGGCTCCCTACTCGTAGATACCCGTGCTGGCCCCACAGTAGGGTGTATCACTCCCCTAAAGTGGCAACCCGATACAACTTGAGAATGCACGGCTTATACCTACACGATGCAACAACGTCTTACCTACCAGCCCGGGTCCACACACGCACTACAAGAAAAATACCATATTGCAACTAGCTATTTGCAACAGGCGACACATGACAGTTGCAGTAAATGATATTTAGCAACAGACCTATTGTACTAGTTGCAATAGATGAGATTTAGCAACAGGCCTTTTCTTTCAGTTGCGAAAAACATATTTTTAGCAACTGAATATCTCTTCCTTTTGCAAAAACATACTTTTAGCAACTATGCTTTCATAATAGTTGCAACAAACATATTATTTGCAACTGCGCTTCCAAGCCAGTTGCGAATAGATATCTATAGCAACTGTCTTCGCCACTTGCAATAACTGTAATTTTTTACAACTGGTAAAGGCAGTTGCGAAAAACATGCTATTAAAAATAAGTATCCGCATTTAATGATTAACTTTTGATAATTAATTTAAAATAATTATTATTAAATGATTAACTTATAATAATTATATATAATTAAGATTAATATTTAATAATAACAAATTAATAATAAAATTTAAGTATTATAAAGTGGTATTTGTAACTGATAATTAGATAATATTATTCATAACTAATAATTAGATAATAATAATTAATAATAACAAATAATCATAATTAACATTTAAAAAGTAATAAAATAAGTAAATAATTGTTAATAGTAATAAAGTAATATTAAAAAACCAATGGATAACAAGTAATAATTAATTTGAAATATTAACATGTTTAAATAATAAATAAATAAATAAATAAATAATCATAAATAAATAAATAATCATAATAAAAAAATATACGATAGTTGATAATTAATTACCAAGTGAAAATATGGCTATATCGCATCTCAATATTCATAATTAATAACTAAATAATTAACAACATTTATAAATAAGTGATAATTAAGAATTAATAAATTATAATTAGTTTTTACTACTTAATACAATAATAAATGCTTAAGAATAAATAATTAGTACCAATAGTTAAGAAGTAATAATTAATGTTTAGATACTAATTTTTGAAAATTAATTATTATTTATCAATAATACGGATAATTACAAATATTAGTAATTAGTAGCTAATATTACAAAATTTATTGTAATGTGTGAAGCCTTACAATTTTAGATTACGCAAGACATCATACGTTTTTAGTCCAGCTTGCTTTTTAGTTCAAATTTAAATGCTTTAATTTCATATAAACTTACAGTACTTACATTTCTAATCAAAAAATCTACTTGATCCGAGAATGTGTTTGTCATTTAATGCGAAAACAATTTGGTTTCTTGTTATTTTTTCACCATCCGTGGATTTTGTGGTTAAAAATTAGATCCACACAGTCTCTTTACATCTTTCGTTCCTAATTTCTAATTTCTAATTGTTACGTTCCCGCTGCCTTTTCCTCAAAAATTTCGTTTCCCTCTTTTATCCCAAAACCCTATCATCGGATCCCCTTTCTTCATGTTCGAAACCAAGGCCATAACTTTCGTGTCCATTGATTTTCATTATTTACATCCGCAAAGAATCCCCATTTTCCAAAGCTCAACCTCTCCAAACCCATTCTCTCCAATTCTGACTCTGGCGTCCACGATAACAGCGGATCCGGATCTGAATCCAATAATGGAAAGGGCGGCGGCAGAGGCGGAAATGGTGGTGGTGGCGGAAATGTTCTGGGCGACATGGTCTCTCGCCCTACTTTTGCATCATCCTTCTTGCCTCTTGTCCGATTGTGTGATTTGAGCTCCATTGTGGAATTTCAGGTTCTAGGTGATTTTCCTGTTTTCCTTTTTGGTGGTGTTTGATTTTGTCTACCCGTGCCTAAGATTGTGTGATTGTACCAATATTTGAGTGCTTTGAGGATGCGAGTTGTTTTTTTTTGGATAAGTTTAAATCTGCTTGTTGACTGATATTGTCCTAAACAATGGTTAAAACATTATATACATCATACTTATTTCATCGAAACAATCACTATTCTTTTTTTCTCTGTTCTTTCTTAAGTCTGTAAATGTATTAACATCAGCCTTGGACTACACAAATGTCCAATCGCTTCCATCTAAAGAGTCTGGCACTGAAGATGGAGTTTGATTTGATTTTGGTTGCTTTCTTGAGAACAAGGAAGTTTTTCTATCGAAAATATTTGATAACACTCGCTGCATGTGCTGCTTCTCATCCTTTTGTTCATTTTTCTCAGCGTTTGAGGCATTTTTTTAGTAAAGATTGCTTGTCTTTGTTAGTGAAGCTGGGATTGATTTTCTTGAATATGTTTTTTGATTTTCCAGAAAGAGGTTCTGCTTGTTCTATTGTTATCAATGATTCTTCCGGATGACTGGCCATTGTGGCTCCTGATTGGTGCACCTCCATATGTTGCTTCTTTTCTGGTTTCTTCTCATCCTTTTGTTTGCTTTTCTCATCGTTTGAGCCCTTTTTTCATAAAAATTGCTTGTCTTTGTTAATGAAGTTGAAGTTGATTTTCTTGAATATGCTTTTCGATTCTCCGGATATACTCTTCTTGTTGTTCCATTGTTGCCAACGCTTCTTTTGGATGATTGACTATTGTTTCTACTATTTCATACACCTTGCAAAGATCTCCGAGATTTTCAGTAGAGATGCCATTCTGGCAAGTCGCTTTTACATAATCTTTGCTAGATTAAATAGACTGTATAATTTAGTTTCCACCAGATTGACTTCCGCAATTTAGTTTACATAATCTAGGCAGTACGATTGTTGTGCACTTCCATCCTTCGAAACCCATACTTGTTCACTTTGGTTTTATTACGACATGGTTTTGGTCAAATTTGAATCCAGTGATTCAGGCCAAAAATTTGGTTTGGCTTGCAAATGGATTATTCTTCTCATTTAGACTAAACTATGATTGAACATATCGGCTGCACAGCCTGCACTAAATCCCTCAAAGAATAATCTGTAATTGTACCAGAAACGAAAAAACAAAAAGTCTAAAGTGGTACATGCAGCTTGCTAGCGAATATTCTCTACAAAATATGTAGTTGTTTATTATCTCATGTTTATTCGCTCTGTATATTATATGATAATATAAAAGAAGTAAGACAATATGACCAAATCCCGAGAGCAATAAATTACATTCAAAAGAGTAACTGTCAACTTAAGTAGCATTTTGTCATACTAATTTTACATTAATCCGACGTGCTGGAATTGAACAAAGTCGAAAACTAAAGTAAACCATTCTTCATCTTTGAATAGTTGCTCAAATAGCTCACATGGCTGAATTTTTTCAAATGCAGTGAAAATGCCATCGATTGCTAAATCCTCGTCATAAAGAGGGACTTGTTTAATTGCAGGCAACGGCTTAGCAGGCTCCCATAGTTCTCGCCATAAGTTCCCTGTCATGGTAACAGTTGGTACACTTAGAATAGCTCGATAGTATAAAATGTTAGAAAATAGTGCACTTTTGACCTGTTACATTCATTAAGGGTTACACAAGAAAAGCACTATCCAATTTTCAACAAAATATTAAAAGAAGGCCCTAAAAACATATGAAGAGGGACTCAAACATGATCCGGGTTAAGTAATGTTCAAGGAAGATTTTTTTAATACTGGATGAACCATGTTCATATAGTTCGCTCTTAGTTGTTGCAGACTGTGGTCTTCTTCTCATATCTAATAAAAGCTACACACGAGAACGTGCATAAGTCACATATAAATATTGTACCAAGTTTTAGGTCGTAGAGACATTTGAACTGTGTGTTAATGTCACTTAACGTTGTATTGAATTGATAAACAGGTGCATAAGACAGATCAATAATACTAACAGAGGTGATATTCATCCGAAGCCTTGGTTGCTCACGATCATTGTTCATGCAGGCAAAGGCAAAGCATAATTCAAATATTCATGATCGACAACAAACTTGGAGCATGAACTGCAGATTTGTTCTAGTGAACTGACGATATTTGTTCTCTGGTTATAGTAAATGTATGATAGTAGAAATATGATTATAAAATACTTAATAAAAAAAATTGTGTTGTGTGAAAGAAGAAATTGTTATATATGAATGGTGTATGAAAATTGTAGTAATTTTTGTTGTAATTGTTTGTACTATTGAAACTTTGTTAAAATAATTTTTTTATTTGTTTTTTTCATTTTGTGATATACACTATTATTAAAATGAATACATTTAATATGTAATATCAATAAACTGTAATATTTTTTTTATAGATTTATGGATCTATTGCAACGGGCATATACTGTTGCAAAATGATCTGTTGCAACGGCCAAAGCCTGTTGCAAAAAAGTATGCCGCAACATCTTATTGCAACAGGCATAAAATGTTGCGGACTTTTCGCAACTTCGGCTATACCAACAGGCTCAGGCCTGTTGCAATAGGTCTACTGCAACAGATATCGCCTGTTACGAAAAGTGTTTTTTGTTGTAGTGACGCATATTGAACCCATTGGATTTGCGTTGCCACCGCTCCCCGTTTTGGCCTCTTACAGTCGAACCCAGCATGCGTGTCCCGTCCTCGACTTGGGTCGAGCCCACAAAGATACGTTTGGGATACTGGTCGAAATGGGCCCCCACAAGCTACCCACCTAAGCCTGTGACTAGTATATCCCACTTAACCCTCTTAGTCATGTTCATTTACATGTGTGTTTGGTTAAGTCTTACTAATCGTATTTCACATACCACTAAGGGCACCCTCTAGATTCCTCATGCCACCCAAGGCACCTACTTAACCCCCATGTCCCACCTTACATGTTTATCTGGTTAAGTATTTCTTAATTAATTCAGGCCATAACCTCATAAAGACCTTTCACATTAGACTGGCATTTATGGCAGCTGGGGCGGGTCCGGGCAGTCTTACACCATAAAAGAGTCTAACCTCGTGTCTTTACAACCATTATGCTTTAGTTTAGGCCTAGGACCTCTCACATTGGGCTGACATTTGTGACCACTGGATTTGCCGGGCGGGTCCGGGCAGGTTTACGTCACAAACGAGTCCAACCTCGTGTCCTAAGCATAGATTAACACTTAAAATCATTTACCCCAGTTTTAATAATTCCCTAGTCAAATTATTAATTAAGTCAACTTTTAATGATGTCCATAATTGACTCAATTATGGCCATCCACTTACGGCATGCAAAATCATATCAATTGCACCCCAACTTTTTAATATTAAATGCTTAATATTACCCCTACCCCACGTTTATACGTTCGCTTATTCAACGCATAATATAGGCTAGACTTGTATAGTCTAACACCTAGCACAAAGATAAATTATCACAACATATAGACAATTAAAATAAACCTAATCATAATAGGGGTGAAACTTGCATAAACTACACATGTTAAGGATCAAAAGGTGTCAACTTGTTAAATGTCTCAATTTATATGATATGATCATAGCCCAAATCTATACATAAACTTGCATATGGGGTTTTTAGGCAACATAATGATGGTGTGAACTAGCATAGGATATCACATATGTCATTGCATAATTCTAGATGTCATAATAGATGTCTTGGTATATGTTCATAACTTTTCTAATCAATCTAACTTGCATATGTGACTTGTCATATAGATCAACATAACCCAAACATGATGATTTAATTAATATGAACTAGCTAGCATAGATGTTAACATCATGGCCTTTTTAACATGCATGATTCATCACAACTTAGCATAGAAACTTTCAACATACATAACATCATCATAGCATGATTTACAACATATAAGATATCATCATCACATAACATTGGATTTACAATATACATGATAGCAAAAGGGGTTTACAACAACATATATGATAATTCAAATCATCTACTCATAATCCATTCATAACTCAACCTGATTAAAATGATAATAATCTTGTTAAGATCATCATACTCACAATTTAGAGAAGAAAAGAGAGAGTTTTGCTTTGCTTTAGGGTTGAGATAATTAGAATTGAATTTGCTTTTCTTCTTTCTTAGTTGGCGGCGGCTCCATTGATTTCCATGGCGATGGTATGACGGTAACTATTGTATTTTAATTAGGTTTAGGGTTAGCATTAGGATGTATTTATAGGTGTAGGAAGTTATTTAGGACCATTAGATTAACCCTGAACCATGAGAACCAATCAAATGCAAAATATGCATTTGAGCGAATCGGCCCATGGGTTAACAGCCAAATACCCTGGATTAACCCCTAGTCGACCAAGCGGGGCTCAGGTCGACCTCAAAAATGGGCTGGTTCGGTTATTCCCCCTCCCAATTCGTTGTTTTGAACTTTTTCGCATATTTATTTATTTAATTTTTAATATATATATATATATATATATATATATATATCAATATATATATATTTCTCTGCGCAACCCATTTCACTTAATTCTTTTCTAAAAATTAAGTATACTTTAATTTGTAAATTTTAATGTTATAAAATTACGGGGTGTTACACTACATATACCGTTCAATTACATTTTATTGTTTATTAGGTTATTTGTGTCGTTAGCGCTTAAGGCTTACACACACGTCGCACCCATCTACTCCAGTAGGTTAACCTAATATAATGTATATGTAGCAACCCCCAAACTGAGTACACCCCATGGTACCCCACTCGCATGGTCCCCACCGTATCCTCGCAGTGATATACGCAGTCCCCCGTCCTACATCATAGTAATGTATATTCCTCTTATATATATAATACAACACTATGCCTACATAGGATCACTCTAATTTGACTGCCGTTATCGAATAATGTCCACCACTCTACGATAGACCACCTAGAGCAGACATGGTTATATCTAGACTCTTCCACGTACGTATTCTCTATCGTATTCAATATCTAACCCGCACACCCGTCATGTATGCGTTCCCAAGTTCCGTGGCTACACAAGAAACACGAAACTCGGTCGGGAGCTTTCCTTATATTTGTGCAAGGCCTGCCTTTAAGAGCGTCCCACACAAATATCCCTAGGGTCTGTTTTCTATGGTGGCCATGGCCCCACCTCGGCTCCTCCCATAACTAATAAAGAATATGAGAGCTAAGCAACAAGCCCCTAAGCAACCAATCTAAACATCCATGTGGCGTCTCCCCTCAACCACTGTCCCATGATATTGAATGGTTAATGGTATATTGGGTCTAGCTCTAGTCTTTTCGCATCCTACTGGCTGTGGTAACAGGCACTCGATGACCTACTATCCTTGTTGGTCCTGGCCCTCCACCTCCATTGAGGCAGCGGTCGAATCACCTTTTCCGTCACCGTGAACAGCATTCTGACTGCCTAGCTATTCTTGCGGTCAAGGCCCACCTACCTAGTAGTTAAGCGTTGACCCAACCTCCGCGGGCACAACCTGAAACATCTGCCACCACACAGAGTACTACTAGGAGCACCTTTAACGTCTCAGGAAGCCGCGTGCTTCCACTTCCAGTCCGTTGGAGCCGCCAAAATAACGAATGTGCGCTCCGCTCGTGTCTTATGACACCGTGATGATTTAACTTGTTAGGTTATTCATCCTACAACATACGGATTGCCCCAAGCGCCTTGATTTTATATGTCATTAGATCCTACGTCTAATCAATACTTACGCGCGTTTGTTACCTCGTCAGTTTTTCTTATTTGACTTGGTTATTCTTATTCATATTGACTTCCTTTTCAAGTTTACCAAATTACCCTCACTTATTAATTCAATTTGTACTTAACCCATTTAATTTCATTAATAAGACCACAACATGTTGTTTTCCAACTTTATAAATTATTCCCTTTTAGGGTTACAACAACATGTTATACATAATTTGTAACACCCGGATTTTTGAATAATCGAATTAACTAAATTAAGAATAAACGTTTAGCATTGTTCTAAGGTTTTTAAGCAAAAGACTTAGTAGCTCATTTGGTTGGAACATGTGACTTGCATACAAGAGGTACAAAGTTCGATCCCCGCCAACGCCATATTTTTGTTTTAGGGGAATGGCTAAAAAGCGGCTTAGCGTGAACGCGGTTCAAAAAGTAGTTTAGTGTGAAAATGGTTAATTAGGAAGTTAGAAATATATATATATATAGATATATTTATAAAAATAAAATAAAATTCAACCTAAAATTTAAGAAAAAAATTCAAAACAGCGGAAGCGGGAAGGCAAAACACCAAACTGACCTATTTTATGGGTCGACCCGGCCCCAGAGTCGACTCAAGAGGTTTGGAATTGGTACCGTCGGCCCTAAATGGCCTATGACGAAATTTTATGTTTTAGGGCTTAGGTGGCGATTTCTGGTTGGTCTGTTGACATCATTTCTTGGTTTCTAAGGCCTGGATGGATTCTAGAGTCATCCGACGACTTAAATAAGTTCAAAACTCTATAAAAAGACCCATAGACTCAAACCCTAAATCAGAATTAAAACTAAAACTACGGCCGTCATGCTGTCATCTTGAACCCTAGAGCAACCGCCAATAATTAGAGAGGAAGAACAACAAATCAAATCAGTTCTATTCAACCCTAACAACGAATCTTCTTCAAAGGAAAGCTAATTGAACTTCAGAAATCAGAATTCAGAACTCAAGACCGCCTTTGAGTTGTGAGTTCGATAGTTTTAATAAAATTATTAGTAATTTAATTGGATTAAGTTATGATGCGGATTGTATGGATGTGATGTGAATTATTGATCACATGTTGTAATTATGTTGTAGAATTGTGTTGAAATCTCTAATATGTTATGTTGTAATGCTATCATTTATGATGTAAAGTTATGTTGCTATCTTCTATGTTGTAATTTTATGTATAACCAAATCATCATGTTTCATATGCTAGTTTGGTGATGTTGATTCATATGATAAATCATATGTATGCAAGTTTAGATTTTTATTTAAACATGAATCATATACAAGTTGGGTAAAATTATATGTGACCTTACATGGTTATGACATCTAGTTTATGCGAAAATTTGATTTAAAGTTAGGCTATGACATGGGTGAGTTATATGCTAAATTTTACATGATATTTTACATATTAGATGCAAGTTAACACCATTGTTATGTTGCATAAATCACATATGCAAGTTTCTATAAATATATGAGTTTGGGGTATGAATCATGTTATGCAAGTTTAGGGTTATTGCCTATGAAAGTTTACACCTTTAGATGTAGATCTATGACATAATTGATTTATGCAAGTTCACACCTTTAGATTTGGATCCATGACATATGTTGTTTATGCAAGTTGTAACTTTGGCCTATGCAAGTTTTAGATGTAGAACATCATTCACATATGCAAGTTCATCCCTATGTTTAGATCTATGTTTGCACTATGTGTACATTGTGATGTTTTCTCTTTATTCCATGAGTTAGACTATTCGAGTCTAACGTATATTTTACGTTAAACGAACAAACGTACAACGTGGGGTAAAGGGGATAATATTAAAAAGATTTAATTGGCATAAATGCCTTAAAAGGCATAAAATATAATTGTGGTGAAAATTGGTATGATTTTGCATACCATAAATGGATGGACATAATTGAGTCAATTATGGACATCTATAAATTTGGAATTGATTGATAATTTAAATAGGGAAAGTAATTCAAATTTGGGGAATGATTAATTAGGAGAAATTAATCGTCTAAGACACGAGGTTAGGCTCTTTTGTGGTGTAAGACTGCCCAGACCCGCCCGACAAATCCAGCTTGCCACAAATGCCAGTCTAATGTGAGAGGTCTTAGGCATGAATTAAATGCGTAACAATTGTAAAGACACGAGGTTAGGCTCTTTTGTGGTGTAAGACTTCCCGGACCCGCCCGTCAAATCCAGCTGCCACAAATGCTAGTCTAATGTGAGAGGTCTTTATGAGGTTACGATCTTAATGAATTAAGAAACACTTAACCAGATAAACATGTAGTGGACATGAGGGGCTTAAGTGGGTGCCTTGGGTGGCATGTGGAATCTAGTGGGTACCTTGGGTGGCATTTGGAAATACAATTAGAAAAACTTAACCAAAATTGAAACATGTAATTGAAACATGAATAAGAAGTGGTTAAGTGGGATGTACTAGAGGGGACCAAGCTTAGGTGGATAGCTTGTGTCAAGTGATGGGGCCCCATTTCAACCAGTAACCCATACGTATCTTTGTGGGCTCGACCCAAGTCGAGGACGGGACACGCATACTGGGCTTGACCGTAAGAGGCCAAAACGGGTTAGCGGTGGCAACGCAAGTCCAACGGATTCATATGCGTGTGTGGACCCGGGCTGGTAGGTAAGACGTTGTTGCATCGTGAAGGTATAAGCCGTGCATTGTTGGTTGTATCGGTTTGCCACTTTGGGGAGTGACACACTCCACTGTGGGGCCAGCACGGGTATATACGAGTTAGGGAGCTGATCGCTTGGGGGTAGTGGGTACACCTAGTGCAGATAGGGGCAGGCGGCACCTATGAAGGCAGCTAGGGGTGCACGAAACTACCAATATCTTTATTAAGTTCTATAGGCGGGATCAACCTTAGGGTGACTAGTGGTGGTGCAGTATACTAGTGGTGGTGCAGTATAGAAATTATCCTATAGTGTCGGTGTAGTTTAGTAATTATCTTACAGTGGGTTAGGTGCGCTTTAACGATATCGTTGTTCATCTTGTTTCCTTATTTACTCTGCCATATTCAATGGTTCATGGTCATTTCCTTATTTTCCAACTTATGCCTTAGCCTAGTTAATTTGTTAATTATATTGTTAAAATTATCGCACTCGCCAGACTTTATGTCTGACCCCTTTGTTTCCTCCTCTTTCCTTCCTTCCCCCCTCCCCAGGTGCTCAGGTTGGAACTAGCACCAGTGGAGCTTGATCTTGGACTGCTTTTAGAAGATTGCTTGGATCGCTGGAGTAAAGTTCAGCTTCTCTTTTATTTATGGCTATTTTGATGTTGGGGATTATGTCTTTCAGTTTATGTACTTTTGATAGTCAAGATGGATATTATGTACTTTGACTCTGGTTTTTGATGATGTAAGCAAACATATGTGTTTTCCACTGCAATGAAATAAAGTTTTAAATCTTTGAGTATTATTCTGTCTTGTTGTTAAGTTTCCGTTCTATACTTACTTAAAACGCTCCATAGAAGTTATTGCATTCCCTTTGTGAGTGACATTAATGGACGTGGGGTGTTACACGTGGTGCTAGAGCTGAAGGTTACCAGAACAGATATGAATTTTGAAAAAAAAACTGTTTTTCAAAAGCATTTTTATAAAGAAGTACCTTCAAAAGTATGTTTTAAGGAAAGTATTTTCAAGAGAAAAGATTATTCTAGAATGCATAACCCCAAGGGCCATATATCTTTCCTTTGGTTCTTTTGTATTGAATCTTTCCTTTTTCGTTTCAGCATGTCTGAAGCATCTGAGATACCAGAAGGTGTTCATGTACCCGGTTGGTTACGTCAAAATCTCGAGGCTAAGGCCGCCACCGCAGGTCCAACAAATGCTCCTCCTCCTCCTCCTCCTCATGTCGATACTTTTGCTAAGATATGTAAGGACTTTAGAGCAATGGTTGGAAAACCTTTTCATGGGACGGAGACATTTGTTGAAGCTCGTAACTGGCTAAAGGATGTGGAAGAATTGTTTAGAATCTTTGAAGTGGATGATGAAAGAAAAGTCCAGCTAGCTGCCTGGCTAATGAAGGATGAGGCCTCGTTTTGGTGGGAGGTCACAAATGGGGGACCTCCAGTCGATACATAGCTAGATTTTAGGCAGAGGTTTGAGGCGAAGTTTCTCTCACGGGCTGAAGAGAATCTATACATGGAAAGGTTTTTGGCGCTGAAGCAAGGGAATCTATCGATGAAAGAGTATGTCAACAAATTCAACCAATTGGCAAGATATGGCTTGGACTTGGTGAATACTCCCGATAAGAAGGCTCTAAGATTTGTGAAGGGTTTAAACGAGCCGCTTCATGGGTTAGCTATGACCCACATTCCCATGGGGGCTACCTTCGAGAGACTAGTTGACATGGCGCTCATGCATGAAGAGGAGAAGGGCACCAATGCTAATAAGGCACCCGAGAATAAAGGGGATCAAAAGAAGCCGCAACAGCAACAACAGAACAAGAAAGGTGGCAAAGGCAACAATGCTAAGGGAAAGAAAAGATGCTTTAACTGTGGGACACCCGGCCATCTAAGCAAGGATTGTAGGAAGAAAAAGAAGACTGGTTGTTTCCACTGTGGCGAGGCGGGACATCTTATTAAGGACTTCCCAAAGAAAGGACAGAGGGCAGGGTCTACCTCGGGAGTACAGGTATAGGCTCTTATGGCACCAGGGCAGGCAAGGGGACAAGTTCAGGCTCTCGTGGTCCCACCGCTGCAAGAACGAGGTAGAGCAATTTCCGTTGAAAGTTTAGTTTTTCCGTTTGATCATCCTATCCATACTTTATTCGATTCTGTCGCATCACATTCATTTATTTCTACATCATTAGTTGAAACACTGCACCTTGATACTAGTCTAGTTACTGATCCCTTAGTAGTCTCAAATCCTATCGGTGGTTCGGCTCATCTTTCTACGATTTGTCGGGATTTGAGAGTGTTTATCTTGGTCGTTGAGTTTGAGTGCAACGCTTTTGTTCTTGGCTTCATGGGCTACGGTTTAATTCTAGGTATGGATTGGCTAACTAGATATGGGGCCATCCTAGATTGTGAAAAGGGTAGTTAGATTATTGACTCATTTTGGCAAGACCCTTGATATTTCTTGTGACCCTAGAGGTCCATTAATGCTTAGCTACCTAGAACCCCTTGACGCATCCGATGATGATTTACATTCTGTTCCCATAGTTCGTGAATATGCTGATGTCTTCGATGAGGTGAGGGGTTTACCCCCAAAACGTGAGATAGACTTTCGGAAATATCTAGTAGATAATGCAAAGCCAGTTGCATTACCAGTGCGCTACATGGCTCCAAGAGAGAGAAGAGAACTCAGTAAGCAAGTGAAGGAATTGCTTGAGAAGGGGTTCTTCAGACGTAGTATATTGGAGTGGGGTGCTCCAGTACTATTTGCCACGAAGGCGGATGGGTCCCTTAGACTTTGTGTGGACTATAGAGAACTTAATAAGCTTACTAAGAAGAATAGACACCCACCGCCGAGGATTGACGATCTCTTCGATCAGTTAGTTGGCGCCTCAGTGTTTTCGCAGTTGGACCTAGCCACGGGTTTCCATCAGTTGAGAGTGGCTGAGGATAGCATAGACAAGACTGCCTTTAGGACTCTAGACAGTTTCTTCGAGTGGCTTCTGATGCCCTTCGGTTTGACAAACGCCCCCACATACTTTGTTGACTTGATGAGTAGGGTGTTTAGGGAGTACCTTAATTGATTCATGGTAGTCTTTGTGGATAACATCTTGATCTTTTCTAAGAGCGAGGAAGAGCATGCCCTACATCTTAGGGAAGTATTAGAGACCCTTCGAGTGCATAGCCTTAAAGCTAAATTTTCTAAATGTCACTTTTGGGGGAAGGAAGTGCGATTCTTAGGGAACGTGGTTTCCAAAGAATGGATAGTTGTGGATCCCGCGAAAGTAGTGGCCATCCAAGATTGGAAGGTTCCTAAAAATGCTACCGAGGTGGGGAGTTTCTTAGAGTTGGCTGGCTACTATAGGAAGTTTATAAAAGACTTCGCAAAGATATCAGCCCCATTAACACGCTTGACGAAGAAGAACTTAGTTTTCACATGGGACGTAGATTGTGATGATGCGTTCCAACGTCTAAAGAGAGCTTTGACCACAGCCCCAGTCTTAGTGTTGCCAGATGGGAGTAAGCCATTTACCGTTTATACCGATGCTTGTGGGACAGAACTAGGCGCTGTATTAATGCAACAGGGAAGGATAATAGCCTATGGTGGAAGACAGTTGAGAGTGCATGAGAGAAATTACCCTACACATGACCTAGAGTTGGCGCTATTGTCTTTGCGCTTAAGTCTTGGCATCATTATCTTCTTGGCGAGAAATTCGAATTATTCACTGACCACAAATCGCTAAAATACTTATTCTCTCTGAAGGACTTGAACTTAAGGCAAAAAAGGTGGATGGAATTCTTAGCATCCTACGACTTTGAGATAGCATATACGCCTGGCAAGGGTAACGTAGTGGCAGATGCCTTAAGTAGAAAGAGGTTGTCCTTGAGTCCGTTGTTTGTTGAGCGGAGAAGCTTAGAGTTCATCTATAAGTTTGACTTTAAACCTTCTGTTGACTTTGTACCCGGTTTGCTAGCATCCTTAGAGGTCAGACCTACGCTTTTGGGACGGATTGGCGAGGCATAGCGAGACGAACCACAGTTGGTTGAGTTAGTAGAAAAGGCCAAAAGAGGGGAGTCATCGAGCCATCTCCGTAGGTATACCCAAGATGATAAGGGTTGGTTACGTAGGGACGGTAGACTTTGTGTACCACAGGACGAGAACTTGAGGAAGACCATCCTTGATGATGTACATCGTTCAAAGATGAACATCCATCCCGGCAGGAACAAGATGTATATGGACATGAGACGAGTTTACTTTTGGGCCGATATGAAGAAGGACGTGGCAGAGTTTGTTGCTAGATGCTTAGTGTGCCAACAAGTAAAAGTAGAGCAAAAGATGCCCGGTGGATTGCTTCACCCATTGGAGGTCCCATAATGGAAGTGGAAAAATGTTTCGATGGACTTTGTTGACGGATTACGAAGATCGAGGAAGGGTAATACGGGGATTTGGGTTGTGGTAGACAGACTTACTAAGAGTGCCCATTTCATTCCCGTGAAGAGTAAGAGGACTGCTCCATGGTTAGCCTCCGTATACATTCGAGAAATAGTTCGTTTGCACGGTGTTCTTCTAGCATAGTGAGCGACCGCGATCCTATCTTTACTAGCGAATTTTGGAAGAGCTTGCAAGAGGCAGTAGGGACTCGGTTATGTTTGAGCACCGCATATCATCCTCAGGCAGACGGCCAGACCAAGAGGGTGAATCGTATTCTAGAGGACCTATTGAGGTTGTGTGTCTTAGATTTCGGAGGTACATGGGAGGAGCATCTTCCGTTGGTGGAGTTCGCATATAATAACAGCTTTTAGTCTAGCATTGGCATGGCACCGTTCGAGGCTCTTTATGGACGGCCGTGTCGTTCGCCTACATGTTGGTGGGAGTCTATAGATAAGATCTTACTTGGGCCCGATATGATTAAAGAGACTTCGGAAAAGACCGATTTGATTCGAAGGAGGATGAAGACGGCACAAGATAGGCAGAAATCTTATGCGGACAAGAGGAGGACAGATCTTGAGTTTGATATTGGAGCCATGGTCTTTGTCAAGGTGTCTCCATTACGGAACGTCGTTCGCTTTGGGTCCGTTGGGAAGTTAGCACCAAGGTTCGTAGGGCCGTTTCCTATTAAGGAGAGGATTGGGCAGACGGCGTATAGAGTGGAGTTGCCCGAGAGACTTGGTGGCCTACACGATGTATTCCATGTGTCACATTTGAGGAAGTGCTTGCACGAGACCGCGGAAGTGGTAGAGCCAAGCTTACTTAGAGAGGTGGCGATAGAGCATGATGCGACGATTCGGTGAGCTCCTACGCGCATTGTTGGGTCGGAGGTTAAGAAGTTGAGGAATCGAGAGGTCATGCTAGTCAAAGTGCAATGGGGAGATGATGAGAGCAACGCTACTTGGGAGACGGAAGAGAAGATGCGTTCATTATACCCTTTTCTTTTCAAGGGTATGTCATTTAGTTTCTCCTTTATTGCTTACCTTATACTTATCTTATCTTTAGTATGTCCTCTCGTTAGTACCTTTGACCTTTAGATAGGGTAGTCCTATGATTGAAACATGTGTTTGAGACATGTTATGTACGATGGATGCATGTGGATGCAAGTGTTTGCTAGTGGTTGCTCGTGGATGCATATACACACACTTTAGGCACTAGATCGGCTCAGTCACTTCATAATGCATATTGCATATAAATGTGTGTGCATATTTAAGCTAAAGGATGTATAATTGTTGTGCTATCATATGGATGTTGCATTTTGGTGAATGGTTGTGCACACATGTAGAAATAATATGTATCGATAGGGTTCTTTCGCATACATAATGGACGCATGGAACTGTCATGGTTTGCATTAAGGAGGTCAATTGAATCAGTAGACCGCCTGATTTTGCATTAGATAAGGAACATATACACGCACTTTTTGCATATGTTCATACAACATTAGAAATTCTATAAGGACAATCGATGATTGTGTTTGATGGTTGAGTAGATGGTTGTTTGGATGTCAGGATATGCATTCTCCTTAACTTGGAGATTTCAGGGGTGAAATCCTTTAGGAGGGGAGAATGTAACACCCCGGATTTTTGAATAATCGAATTAACTAAATTAAAGAATAAATGTTTAGCACTGTTCTAAGGTTTGTAAGCAAAAGACTTAGTAGCTCATTTGGTTGGAACATGTGACTTGCATACAAGAGGTACAGAGTTCGATCCCCGCCAACACCATATTTCTGTTTTAGGGGAATGGCTAAAAAGCGGCTTAGTGTGAACGCGGTTCAAAAAGTAGTTTGGTGTGAAAACGGTTAATTTGGAAGATAGAAATATATATAGATATATTTATAAAAATAAAATAAAATTCAACTTAAGATTTAAGAAAAAAATTCAAAACAGCGGAAGCGGGAAGGCAAAAAACCAAACTGACCTAATTTATGGGTCGACCCGAGTCCCGCTGGGTCGACCCGAGTCCCGTTGGGGTGGTCGACCCGAGTCCCGCTGGGTTGACCCCAGGGTCGACTCAGGAGGTTTGGAATTGGTCCCATCGTCCCTAAATGGTCTATGACAAAATTTTATGTTTTAGGGCTTAGGTGGCGATTTTTGATTGGTCTGTTGACCTCATTTCTTGGTTTCTAAGGCCTAGATGGATTCTAGAGTGATCTGACGGCTTAAATAAATTCAAAACTCTATAAAAAGACCCATAGACTCAAACCCTAAATCAGAATTAAAACTAAAACTATGGCCGTCATGCTGTCGTCTTGAACCCTAGAGCAGCCGCCACCAATTAGAGAGGAAGAACAACAAATCAAATCAGTTCTATTCAACCCTAACAACGAATCTTCTTCAAAGGAAAGCTAATTCAACTTCAGAAATCAGAATTCAGAACTCAAGACCACCTTTGAGTTGTGAGTTCGATAGTTATAATAAAATAATTAGTAATTTAATTGGATTAAGTTATGATGCGGATTGTATGGATGTGATGTGAATTATTGATCACATGTTGTAATTATGTTGTAGAATTATGTTGAAATCTCTATGACGTTATGTCGTGATGCTGTCATTTATGATGTAAAGTAATGTCGCTATCTTCTATGTTGTAATTTTATATATAACCAAATCATCATGTTTCATATGCTAGTTTGGTGATGTTGATTCATATGATAAATCATATGTGTGCAAGTTTAGATTTTTATTTAAACATGAATCATATACAAGTTGGGTAAAATTATATGTGACCTTACATAGTTATGACAACTAGTTTATGTGAAAATTTGACTAAAAGTTAGGCTATGACATGGGTGAGTTATATGCTAAATTCTATATGATATTTTACATATTAGATGCAAGTTTACACCATTGTTATGATGCATAAATCACATATACAAGTTTCTATAAATATATGGGTTTGGGGTATGAATCATGTTATGCAAGTTTAGGGTTATTGCCTATGCAAGTTTACACCTTTAGATGTAAATCTATGACATACATGATTTCTGCAAGTTCGCACCTTTAGATTTGGATCCATGACATATGTTGTTTATTCAAGTTGTAACTTTGGCCTATGCAAGTTTTAGATGTAAAACATCATTCACATATGCAAGTTCATCCCTATGTTTAGATCTATGTTTTCATTATGTGTACATTGTGATGTTTTCTCTTTATTCCATGAGTTAGACTATTCGAGTCTAACATATATTTTACGTTAAACGAACAAACGTAAAACGTGGGGTAAAGGGGATAATATTAAAAAGATTTAATTGGCATAAATGCCTTAAAAGGCATAAAATATAATTGTGGTGAAAATTAGTATGATTTTACATACGATAAATGGATGGACATAATTGAGTCAATTATGGACTTCATTAAATTTGGAATTGATTGATAATTTGAAAGGGAAAGTAATTCAAATTTGGGGAATGATTAATTAGGAGAAATTAATCGTCTAGGACACGAGGTTAGGCTCTTTTGTGGTGTAAGACTGCCCGGACCCGCCCGGCAAATCCAGCTGCCACAAATGCTAGTCTAATGTGAGAGGTCTTAGGCATAAATTAAATACGTAACAATTGTAAAGACCTGAGGTTAGGCTCTTTTGTGGTATAAGACTGCCCGGACCTGCCCGGCAAATCCAGCTGCCACAACTGCCAGTCTAATGTGAGAGGTCTTTATGTGGTTACGGTCTTAATGAATTAAGAAACACTTAACCAGATAAACATGTAGTTGACATGAGGGGGTTAAGTGGGTGCCTTGGGTGGCATGTGGAATCTAGTGGTTGCCTTGGGTGGCATTTGGAAATACGATTAGAAACATTTAACCAAAATTGAAACATGTAATTGAAACATGAATAAGAAGTGGTTAAGAGGGATGTACTAGAGGGGACCAAGCTTAGGTGGATAGCTTGTGTCAAGTGATGGGGGCCCATTTCAACCAGCAACCCATAAGTATCTTTGTGGGCTCGAACCAAGTCGAGGACGGGACACGCATACTGGGCTTGACTGTAAGAGGCCAAAACGGGTTAGCGTTGGCAAAGCAAGTCCAACGGGTTCATATGCGTATGTGGACCCGGGCTGGTAGGTAAGACGTTGTTGCATCGTGTAGGTATAAGCCGTGCATTGTTGGTTGTATCGGGTTGCCACTTTAGGGAGTGATACACCCCACTGTGGGGCCAACACGGGTATCTACGAGTTAGGGAGCCAATCGCTTGGGGGTAGCGTGTACACCTAGTGGAGATAGGGGTAGGCGGCACCTATGAAGGCAGCTAGGGGTGCACGAAACTACCAATAACATTATTAAGTTCTATAGGCGGGATCAAACTTAGAGTGACTAGTTGTGGTGCCGTATACTAGTGGTGGTGCAGTATAGCAATTATCCTATAGTGTTGGTGCAGTTTAGTTATTATCTTACAGTGGGTTAGGTGCGCTTTAACGATATCGTTGTTCATCTTGTTTCCTTATTTACTCTGCCATATTCAATGGTTCATGGTCATTTCCTTATTTTCTAACTTATGCCTTAGCCTAGTTACTTTGTTAATTATATTGTTAAAATTATCGCACTCGCCGGACTTTATGTCTGACCCCCTTTGTTTCCTGCTCTTTCCTTCCTCCCCCCCCCCAGGTGCTCAGGTTGGAACTAGCACCAGTGGAGCTTGATCTTGGACTGCTTTTAGAAGATTTCTTGGATCGCTGGAGTAAAATTCAACTTCTCTTTTATTTATGGCTATTTTGATGTTGGGGATTATGTCTTTCAGTTTATGTACTTTTGATAGTCAAGATGGATATTATGTACTTTGACTCTGGTTTTTGATGATGTAAGCAAACATATGTGTTTTCCGCTGCAATGAAATAAAGTTTTAAATCTTTGAGTACTATTTATATCTGTCTTGTTGTTAAGTTTCTGTTCTATACTTACTTAAAATGCTCCATAGAAGTTAATGCATTCCCTTTGGTGACATTAATGGACGTGGGTTGTTACATAATTCATAGTTAATTATGTCTTTTCCACATATATACTGATTAGGAGAATAATCCCCTAAACACCAGCCCCAAAGACCGAAATCAACATCAGACTGGCACCTAGAGAATTACTCAACCCAACCAACATATATGATTCTAATTTACTTCTTTTCCATTCATATAACTTATATCATCTTAAATTTCACACTTCTTCTACCCAAACTATTTAATTTATAATTAAGTATACCTTCACATATAAGTTACCTTATTTTCCTCTATCGTTTCTTATAACATACCTTATCCCATAAGTTATACTTTCCAGTTGTCCCTAGGACAACTCTAACCTATTATCCTTCCTTTTTTATTCAAATTCATTCATAATAGGTTATTTACCATTTCCCACTTTTGTCATTAATTTGGATTTACTTAACCCTTTCCATTTATTTAACCCGTTACCTAAACTTTACCCAATACAATTAATTTGTGATGCCATAACGGGTGCACTTTGGTTAAGCATTATTTATTTATGTCTTACATGTCGCCCATGTCCCACTTAACCTCTTTTATTATTGTTTCCATGTCTTACACATGCTTTACTACGGTTAAGTCCACCTTAGTCATGTTTTACTTCACGTATCTTACTACAGTTAAGTCCACATTTACATGTTTTACATGTCTTGTCTTACTACGGTTAAGTCCATATTTACATGTTTTACATATCTTGTCTTACTACGGTTAAGTCGATATTTACATGTCATATTTTACATGTCACCTACTTAACCCTCTAAACATACCCATGTCACCCACATGTCTTATTATGGTTAGTATTCCTTAATTCATTCATTATGACGAACGGTGCATGACCTCCCATATTAGACCGAAAACTTTGTGGCTACTGGATTTGCTGGGCGGTTCCGGGCAGTCTTACACCACAAAGCGGGTCTAACCTCGTGTCACCAACCGTGACGCCTACAATTCATGCCTTTGACCTCTCACATTAGACGTCCAATTGTGGTAGCTGGATTTGCCGGGTGGTTCTGGGCAGTCATACACCACAATTGCGCCTAACCTCGTTTCAAAGGTTCATTAACATCGTATTTCACCCAAATCCCAATTTTCATGTTATGTGTTTCCAATTCAACATATAGTCACGTTTACAATTTTGCCTATTCCAACTTGTCACTAATTACACATTAATTAGCCTTAATTACAAATTTCCAATTATAGGCAATTTCATCAATTCCATGTAATCCATACCCAAATATGCCAATTTCTTTTATATTCCAATTATCCAAAATATCCAATAATACTCAAGTTCATAAAATCAATATTTTTCCAATATATTTCCCAACGTTCACATGTTCATACATATAACCTAATTCACCTTTTAGGCTTATGTTACCAATAAATTTCACTAATCCATGCTATTCATTTACATGTTGTTAATATTAAATTTTACTAATTCCATATCCAATTTCAATCATGCCAAACTACATAAATTTAAAATTACCATACAATTGTGTCCATAATTCTATTCAAATCATACATAAATCCTTCCAACCCATATTATGCCCAAACAACCCCTTTTTTCCCTTTTACTTTCTCGTTCTCGTTTACAACGCATAAATTCATGATAGATGTAGGCTCGAGATAGCCTAGCTATAAAAATAAAAAGGGGAAAGAATAAAAAGGAGAGAACTCAATCGTAAGTATAAATGAAATAACTAATTTTATTAAATTATCATCATATTCATTATGGGGAATGGTAAATGATAGAAGTACGATTATACAAAACTATATTTTAAACCACTCACCTTGACTGGATTGGAGGAATAAACAATTGGTTGTTGAGGTAGAACGTTGGTTTAGGCTTCTTATTTGATTATTGACGCAGAACGTGAATTGTTGTTGAAGACACTTGCTACTTGATTTAATTAAACTCCAAAATTGATGATGAATTTCCAATTTAATTTAGAGTTTAGTGGCGGCCGCTATGTTGGGTTGAAGTTTGGTGGTATGGAGGCGTCTTATAAGAGATAGAATGATTTTAGGGTTAGGTTTGGTGTTCTTTTATAGGTCGGTTAGAGCAACTAGGACCTTAGGACTAAATTAAAACTCAACTAAACCGTCCATCTCACCCTAGAAAAGAACCATCCAAAACAACACTTTTCAGACTTAGTGCTCCTTTAAATAAAAAAAGAATCTGCTTTATTTCTTTCTAATTAATGCATTACATACTATTTTTAACGTATAGCAACCTCTTTCCTTCATGCTTTCAATTATTTTTTTATTTATTTACTTATTTGCACTTATATGTGAACCTTTATTTGCTATATTCTTCTCCTAATCAATTAATTGATTTCTTTCTCTTTTTATCTACTCTTTTTGAAAAGAAACCGCATGTCCTTAAACCATTTTCTTTTATTTATTTACATCTAATCACATGTACATGCGTCTCTGATTTGAATGTTATTTAATAACATTAACCTCCCTCTAATTATGGCTTGCTTATGGCCTTATTAGTTTACTTTTTAAACGTTTAAATTTCAAAAGTTGATCCCTCCCCATTTAATTGCTCCATTTTAACGTTTACAACCTTTTTCTATGAATGCTTTAATTGCACATTTGACATATTTTGCATTCCATATTCTCTTTCTTTTATTTGCATCACATTAATATATTTTTATTCAGGTTCATGCATCATCCATTTATTTAATGCAATAATTTCACATATCCTCTTTCCCTTTTTGTATTAATTTCAAATAACATGTATACATGTGTGCCCCCTTTTTGTTTGTCTCTATGTTCGCGCACAACTTCAAATTTGAATCATGTTCATACGCATCCATCTCTTATACGTATACTAATTTTTATATGCGAACAATTGTCTATTTTATTTGGAAATTATCTTCCTTAATCAATTAATGGTTTATTTCCATTCTTTCAATTAAACCTCCAATTAAATTATCCCCTTTCGCACTGAACCAATTTGCTAAGCCACTATTTAGCTGCTCCTTAAAACAAAAAAAAATATGGCACTGGTGGGGATTGAACTCACAACCTCTTATGTACAAGTCTCATGTATTAACCAAATGAGCTACTAGGACTTTTATTAACAAGACTTAGGACCAAGCTACATATTTTTTTTCCCGTTGCTCTTTTTCATGTTTTGTTGCGAGGATAACTTCTTCGTTTTAAATCAGTTTTCTACAAACTATAGGTCTAAATTGACCAGAAAATCACCACGAACGTAATGACGCTAATTTCATGACCAAATTCTAGAGTCTCTTAAAATTCTCCTTTTTATTTCTTTTTAAATGTTCGCATGTATTTCTTCGCATTTCACTGTATTTCTTCTTATTTCAAATATTACATGTAATTTCTTTATTAATCTTTTTCTTTATTTCACTGCATAAACATCTTACGTGCAATTACATTAATATTATTTAATCTTTCCTTTAAATGTATCCATGCATATATACATATATCTCATTTTTAATTATATTAAAAATGCGGGGTGTTACATAGTATACGACAATTGTGTCAATAAAAATCTGTGATGACCCCAAACTCCCGTGCCACGAAAGCAAGGATAATCATTGGAATATAACATATAAATAATAACAGCAGAACAGAAATATAGAATTAGACCAGATAATGTACATCAGATTACATTATAAATAATGTCAATATTAGAGTTACACAGCATAACAGGATCATACTTAGTACAAAATATAGTTACAGCTTAATATAAAATGTCTGCAGCAGAATCAAACATAATATACATAATGAAGTCTGAACAGCATAATAGAAATGATAAAATCCATCTTCAGCTCCATAGATATCAAGAATGAACTAGCTAAAACCTGAATACAAGGCTGCCCGTGTAGAAATAAGGAACACCGGAGTTTGTAAAGTGAAACAAACTACGAGTCAGTCATCGGACTGATACGAAAATCTACTTAACTTATTTGATAATAAGGCCAATCACAGGACCACGCCGCTAACGCATAATGGGTTTACTCTATTGGATTTCCAGTGCATAAAACAAGTAAATTATTTAAACATCACAATGCTTTTTACAAAAATGAAGCCATTATAAGACTCAAGTTCCATCACACAATGCAACGCAAACCGGAGGATAGAGTTTTACCTTATAATGGCCAAAATATGCTTTGTACGTATAAAAAAAATCATTTGATATTATTACTAGTGCATATATGTTTCAAAAACAATTTCAATCATAATGTATCAATCATAGACGACATGAGCGTCCCATGCCATTATGCCCCCATAAATAGGTTTACAATCAAAACCGCACATGTCATATTGGAAGTTGGATTTCCATCATGAACCAAGGAAAGGGATCGTCCTTACCGAATTCGAGGCACTCTAGCCCATCCCTTAGGACACCCTTCCAACTGGACCTAGTAAAATGCAGGGCCGGTCGACCTAAGTGGATTAATAATCCCTGAATAATACGTTCATCCGCTCTATGGGGCGTAATGGTCAATATGTCGAACATATCATCCATCGGCCCCGTAGTGACTGATATATCCGAGGTATCTTGCTTTCCAACAACCACATAAGTAAAAATGTCTGGGCTCCATACCATGACACCACTCCTAGCTAGAAAGAAACGCATGTCCTCCGTGCTGTCCTTCATCCCATTTCTGGTTCATACCGGGGTCTGAACTCACGAATTAACATTATACACAAAGCTATGCTATATTAAAGTTGTGCTTTGATCATCAACCACAAGGCTCTGCTTTTCAACAAAAGCCTTGATCATTTGCATCTCAGCATGCCACATTGACATTCCATGCCATGCGACTGATGTCTATCGATATATAACCTCTGAGCTCGTACGTCTCAGAAAAGGGTGTTAAGCAAGAGAATAAATTCTCCGCCACCAAACAGATATATATTTAATAGAAATCAATCAGCACAGAATAAAATAAAACATCAGACACACATCCATTTACTAGTCCATTCTAGGTCTAAACGAAACCAGAGGCACCTTATTCCTCGTTCCATATGTCCAATATAGGATAGAGGCCCTCGCACATCCGGACAGTCAACAAATATGTCCAGACTACTACCACTGTAACCCCTCCTGGGAGCCTACCGATCTAAGGCATCAGTAGTAAACCATTCGATGTGAAGATCATCGGTCTTGCACCATCTTCATATATTCGATTTTAATCGTCGATCAATTATATGAAATGAGAATTAACTTGGCCTTTTCAAATAATTTACGTATACATAGAATTCAAATCAATTCTTTTCCATGGATAAATTATTCGACATTCGCTTTTCAATTCAATATAATACTTTCATGTCAAATACATCTAACCATCAGAATATTCAATAAACCAAGTAAAATTGGTATATTTCCATTCTATATCGCTTATAATATTTTGTAATGATTTTTCGCTATTTTTATATACATAAAATAGCCCTTTTTTATTGAACGACGTTTCAGGTCATTCGATGGCACTGGCGTTGCTCTTGTCCAAATTTGAATCAGACATTTCGCAAAATCTAACCATTGGATCTTAACTAATGTTATATCGTTGGAAAGATCTCTCCAAAGCGAACAAAACTGTTCCAGTTTCAAGAAAATCCGACGGTCAGATCTCCCGTAATAATCATTTAAAATTACGATTTCAAAACGCAAATTGCAGCGTCGTGATTCTTTTTTTATTATATTTATATATATAAATATAATTAATTCGACGATTTCCAAACCATTTTCACTTCAAAATTTTGGCTAATGCCTTTAAATTTCGATTTTTTTTGCCATAACCTCCTTTGTACAGAGAGGAGTTTGGAAATTTATTGGGCCTTATTAGGCACCCAATAAATCCAGTATAAGCAAACACAATTTTTAGTGTCATATTCTATGCCCGAGGGAGTGTGTAAAATTACTCCAGAGATAAATCTTGTCACCTCGTCCAGTGTTGGAAAATAAAAAAACCATGTGTCGTATCTAATAACTAGAGAGACGTGATTATTGTTAACTCTACACCCGTATGAGGTTTCTTATTTAATCTGGCAATTTACCGTTATATTTATTTTGTCCATATCAGTCCTCAGTTCAACCTGTAATTCAATCATCGCTATATGAACATATCGCTCGTTTGGTAATCTCAACCTCATCATACAAGCTCCAAATGCTTATATGGAATATGATATGCTATGAAATCAATAGTTCGTATTCAGTTCAACCTGAAATATAGTCATCTCCATACAAGCGTCTTGCTTGTATGGTAATTCCAACCTCGTCACATAAGCTTCAAATGCTTATGTGGTATACGATAGAGTATGCTATCTTCACGAAGTATGCCATGCAATATAGTTCAAAATTAATTGTTACTATTCTATATTGTGGTTTATAATCTCACACAGAACAACCAGCACACCGCATCCAATGGCATTCACAGGAGTTGATATAATAAATAAAATTGCGTAGCCAACTCATTAAGGTTTACCTATTTGTCAGGCACGAAAATAAATTCTTTACTCAGTAGCTAATCCATTTTCCTGTTCAACATATGTACATATATGCATATCTGCACTAAAATTAATATGTTTAGCGAACAAACAATTATTTCCATACATGATGATTTTTAACGCTTCAAATACATGTTAAAAATATTATTTTCAATCGACAAATATTTATTTCAACCTTTGGTCATTTTTAATAGTTCACATACATGTTAAAATTTCAATCAACCTATATTTATTTCAACCGTTGATTATTTTTAACACTTCATATACATGTTAAAAATATTTTTTTCAATCAACAAATATTTATTTCAACCTTTGGTTATTTTTAACAGTTCATATACATGTTCAAAATATTATTTTCAATCAACAAATATTTATTTCAACCTTTGGTTATTTTTAACAGTTCATATACATGTTAGAAATATTATTTTCAATCAACAAATATTTAATTCAACCTTTGGTTACTTTTTTAACACTTCATACATACAATAAAATTTGATTTTTATTGTTAAAACATTTTATTTCAAACATGAATATTTTTTGTGATTCATATATACAATAAAAATGTGATTTTTATTGTTCAATCAATTTATTTCAAACATGAATATTTTTAATACTTCGTATATACAATAAAAATGTGATTTTTATTGTCCAAACAATTTATTTCAACACAACAACTATTTTTATATAGTCTTACATACAATAAAAATGTGATTTTTGTTGTCCAAACAATTTATTTCAACACAACAACTATTTTATATAGTCATTTCAGAAAATTTCGGCATTACAACGTCAGGGTAGTAGCAGCGACACCATGTCCAGCACGGCTCCTCTGCTATCCTAGGCCTTGCAACATTACAATACTTTCATTTTCTATAATACAATTCATTTTCATAATATAATGAATTCACCACAAACATAATCAATTTTGTTGCAACCACAATCAATCATTCACAACCACAGCCAATTCCTACAACACAATTCTATCAAACAAATCGCCCATGGTCTGTGGACGATGGTGTCAGGAGCTACTAAGCTCCGTCTGCAACCTATATATTTTTATTCATTTATTTTTGAATTTAGATTGCTCACATTGGGTTCCACTCCTTCTAAAATTGTAGAGAGCTCCAAAAAAATTTTGGTCTCTTCTAAAATGTAGAAGACGTCGTCACGAGTCCAATGCCTCCGGTTTCACTGGATTTCGACAACATATGTTAAAGATATGATTTTTATTCTAAAATCATAATTTGCAACACTTTAAAGCGTTATTAATCTTTTAAATTTATAAAGTCGCTACCTTCAGTTTCTCGTTCAAAACTAGGTCATCGATTTTCGTCAAAACCGTGTAGCTTAGTCCAGATCAGGTCGTGCCACGTCGTAGAGCTCAGAGAGGCGCGCGGATCGATGGTCCTCTAGTTGAACTCGGCGGCAGATCGGAGGAGCAACCCCAACGCGAACGGCGGATCTTCTCGGGATTGAAACTCGATGAATACACAATGATCGAGGACGAGAGTTATATGGATTTTAAGATCTAGGGGTCCTCTACAAAATCTTCAACTGGATCGATGGTTTTATTGAGTGAACTGAAGGTTACGGAGGAGAGAAGGGAGGAAGCTTAAGTGCCATCGTTCGTTGTAGGGGTTTCAGGTTTTTCATGAATTTTTAGAAAATAAAATAATAAAAGGGATTTTATAATTGGCCGATATTTATATAAATTCCAAAAATAGTGTTTTCCTATCCGAGCTCCAAATCAAACCCAACGAGTGACGTCCACATCTAAATACCCCCATTCCGGACACAATGAAATATATTTCGTAAGCCCATTCGATTGTTTCAGTCGGTTATTCTTCATATTAAAATATAAAACATTCAATTTTAGATTTGAATATACATTTTAATTTGCCAGGGCCACATACTATTCCAAAAATTCCCAAAAAATAAATCTAGCTATGCTGGGATGATACGGTCCCTACAAAATTTATTTCGTTGAATTTGGAGAACATCTGAAAAATGGCCATTTTCTAATCGATCCAATTCAAACTGAAATTACCAAACGCGTTTTCCTTTGCCATGCTCACATATGGAATTTTAAACTTAGCAATAAATTAACATTCCGGATCCAACCAATGTGGTTTTGTCGAACACGGAGGTCGTTTGCAAAATGTCTTTTTTTAAGGGCTATATTTATATTAAATTTCATAGCGATAATTCTTTATATTCAACTGGCCATAACTTTTTATTCCCGCTATGAAATTTCAATTTTTCAGATCCGTTAGAAAGATATTTTTAAACAGATTTATATATTTTGGTTTTACTAAAATCCAATTTATTTTGAATCATGTACATTCAATCAAAGTTCAACTTCAAATTTTCAGACCACCACGCTATTTCTAGCTCGTTATATAATTAAAATAAATTTGTTTGCTCTAACTTCAATTTAAATAAATTTTTAGTCATTATTATTTAAAACGAATTATTTTAAATATTCAAAATTCATTAAAATTGCTAAAATAAAAATTTTAAATTGGTTCTGATTTTCCAGTTTGTTCAAAATCCATAATTGTAAGACATTTATTTTAATTATTTGTATGCTATTGGATAGTGCACAATACGCCTAAATCCATATTTCGCACTAATCTATGTCATTTTTCTTTTATTCTTGCAAACTAATGTTCTATATTTTAGTTACATGCTAATTATGGAAAATATATCCCCTTTTCTTAACCAATCAGTCTAGTCTATTCCTAGCTTTCCATTTTAATTAGTATATATTAATTCCTGTTCTCAATTTATATTTCCAAATTTTACATATTTACTGTAAATTTGTACACTAATGGGCTTATATTTGTAAGACTCTTCTCAAAATGTTAACACAAAGATTCATTAGCCCTGTTGGTTGATGCATTACACTACCTCTTAAGAGGTTGATGGTTCAAATCCTGATGTCGTCATATTTTTCTTTATTTAATTCTCATGTCCTTTATTTACCCAAAATTAATTGTAAACAATTAATTTCTATGTATATATACAACTTTGTCAAATTTACAGTCTAATTACATATTTACAGTAAATAATCCTAATTATAACATGTCAAATTAATTTGCAGTAGAAATTAAACTACTGCGAATAAACCTAATTAAACTATACCTAAGTTTAAAAGGAAAATAAATTACTAATAATAATACTAAATTAAATTAATTATGAATTAAACTAAATTAATAGGTATTAAATGATAATATATACCATTACTAAAAAGAACAATTTAAATTCACCCACCCATCCTCCTAAGCTCTAATCCTTAGCTGCTGAGAATCTCGTCTCAAAAATAGGATTATATAAATAATTATTGTTATAAATCTCTTCCACTAAAATTAAAAATTTAGGTTGGCCTGTCTCGAAAATAAAAACTATCTGGTCCATCTCTAAATAAGAGAATGAACCAAGGAGGGGAAAAGATTGTGTTGTGAAGAATTAGCTAGGCCCAGGGGTCTATTTTATATTATGCTAGGTGTCTTAGACATTTGGATTCCTACATTAAATCTACATCAGCCACATCATTCAACCAATATGAATTCGGCATGTCTTCTTAAATCTAAAAATAGGCCAGTCTAATCAAGCCACTTAAGCAATACAACGTCACCACTTCGTACCCGAATAAATTAATGTCCAGGTTCATGGGTGTGTTAACATAAGCATGGTATAAGTTGATGCACTTAATATAGTTATTTCAAAAGTGTTAGTAGTGTATGGAAAGTTATGCGATTCTTAAATCTGAGGTCTTGGGTTCGAGTTCCAGTAATCACGTGTTTTTTCACTTATTTCTTTTTTGTGTTTGTTCTGAAACTTCATTCAAGATATTTTACTCGTTTTAAGTCCGACTTCTACAAACCATGGGTATAAATTGATCAGATAATCCCCATAGACACAATGGCACTAGTTCCACGAACAAATTCTGAAAATTTTATGAATTTTATTTTATTATTTAATTTAAAATGTGGATTGTTACTTTCTCCCACACTTTAGGAAATCTAGTCCCCGAAATTTGTTAAGGGTAAAATTAAGTAATTCCTCATATAAACCACAACCATCATGTGTACATCCAATTTTCCAGTCATCCTTGTACTTGTGCAAAGTGCAATATATTATAAAATTCATGAATGCAATGAATGCATAAGCATTACCTCTTATATGAATGCTCTTTCTTTTAAAAAATCCTTTGAAAACATGATGCACACAACCTAATTATACTGGTAATTTCTACATGAATACAATAATTAAAAATAAAAATATATTTTCATTCAATTTTTCCTACATTCTTACTAAATAAGGGCATAGTTCATTCAGATTTTGCATCCAAACCATACCGAACGTAACGACCAGAATTTTATTAAGAAATATTTAGTGGATATTAAATATTTATAATGATTTATTTTAAGAAATAACGACTTATAATTTATATAACTCGAATTAAAATGAGTTTTAGTGTATAGTTTATAATATAATTAAGAACGAGCTTGCAGCGGCGCGGTAGTTCATAATATTGCGTTTTGAACTTTAAATGAATGTACAGAATCCGTTATAAGTTAGAATTCATTGAAACAAGAAACATTATAATTCATTTAACTATATCTTTCTAAAGCAGGAGAAAAATTGAGATTTCAACATATAGATTGTAACTTATGTCCAAATAAAATTTCCAAAAGGTCGCTATGGAATCATTTATAAATTATAACGATTTATTAAATAAAATAAAAGGAATTTAAAATATATTGAACATCGATTTAGCTAAAAAATGAGTTATCGAGTTTGAAACCCAAGTATGTTTATTACGCCGCTATATGATATTCTATTTGAATATATATATATATATACAATAATTATTATTATTTTATTATTAATTTTAATAGTTTTGTAATAAAAAAATATTACAATAATATTACCTAGGCCTTAAAAATAGTCAGTTTGCGAACTACCTCTGTTTATTACAAAACCAATTTTTTTGGATTTGGAATAGTAAATTATTGTAAGATTTCAAATTTTGAGCCAGTTGGAGTTAGTATGTGGTCGTGTGTGATATAAACGCTCAATGTAGATAATCATTCAATGATTTAAGCTCGAACGCGCGCTATTTGAGCAAACGGAATCGAAATTTGATGAAACAACTTTCATTAGGACCATAATGACAAACCATAGTGACATTTCATGTTTCACCCTGAACGGAGTTCGTGCATGTCCATGCGAGTTTTTAAACGACGAATATAAGTAGCATTACAATAAAAATAAATAAAATAAAATAAAAGGCTTGTCCTATAAACTAACCTACCCCTATATAATATCCTATCTTACCCTAAACCCTCATTCATTTTTCTCCCTAGTCAAAGAAGAAGTCATTGCTACCTCTAGTAAATAAAAATGTGAGTAATTCAAGCTTTAAATATCCAAAAAAATACAAGAAAAATCCATAAATCTCCAAACAAATATATTTGAGTTTGTATGATGATTCTCTCCAGCCCAGTGTTCTGTTTGTGGAGTTCGAACATATTTCGTTTGATGTTCATTATACAACGTAAGCCTATGGCTCGACTTCTCTTGAGTTTGAGGCATCGATACATAAATTTGATGTTATAGAAGGATTCGTGAGGAACTTTAGGGCTTATAGTCAATTGTTGATGAAGAATGGTGTTAAAAAAATTCGTGTGTGTATTGTGCGACGTGAAATGGGCTGTCAAACTCATTTCATTTGAGGGGCGTGGGTTAATCATTTTAGGCATGAGATTGAAGAGAGGGTTAGATGAGATGAATTTAGGTAATTTTAGTTTGATTTTTAGTGGATTAGAGAAGGAGGTATTGGTGGAAGAAGATACTTAAATAGTGCATGTGTTTACTAGGAATGTGTGGCATTTCATGAGTGAGGAGAAGACAAGGAAGGCAATTAGGAAGTAATTAAGGTTTTAAAATTAATTATTAAGTTAGTGACTTTTTAATGTATTCAACGTGTAAAAATTGATTTGGTTCGATTTGGAGCAAGTTGGAATTTTGGGTTAAATTAAACTCAAGTTTTATTTAATCCAAAAGCGATTGTTATAATAATGATCAAAAACTCAATGTGAGAACTCCTGAACTGATTTAAAAAGTTATTGTAATCTTATCTGATTGTATGTTGATTGCTTGTGGTTGCTATGATTGCTTCGTGGACGATGGACGTTTATTAACAGTTTTATTTATATATTGTTTATGTATATTTAAGCGTTAAAAATTAAAACGCTTATCGTATGACTGTTGGTTGATGGACGATGAACAGTTATGGGTGTTATTATTGTTATTCACACAGTTGACACCATGAATATGAAATTATTTTGGAAATGATCGAGTTTCGTTCCCTTAGGATTTTAAATGGATATTATATTCATTTAAATAAAATAAGGTGTAAAATGGAAATTAGATTTTTAAATCCAAAATGATTTGGAAAGGAATTAAATATGATTTCGAACAACTACTGAATAGGTTAAAATGGATTTAAAAGAGGTTTGTATTAAAAATCGCTTGTTTTAATTCAAATTAGAATTTGAATAGTAAATTCAAAAAGTGAATTTAAGTTAGATATGTAAACGATGTTATTAACTCTAATGGATTATTCCAAGGATCTTATTTATTTTTATAATGGATTTAAAAAAAGTTCGGATTTCAAAATATTATATTTTGAAAAATATTATTATTTTAATATTATAATAATATAGAATATTCAGTTTTGATTTAAAATTGAATTTGAAGTTTATAACGTTTTTAAACGAGTTTATAAACATTTTATAAAATACGTTTGAACTGAATCGATGAGTTTTATGTTAAATAATAATATGGTGTGAATATGACGTGTCGGGCAGCGACCGTTTGCGAATTTTGACCGTTAACTTCAAATTAACGTACCTGGAGATCTGACTGCCAGAATTTTCCAAAATGAAAAATGTTTGGTTCAAAATGAAAAGAGCTTCCAAATGATATGTAAAATTTTAAAAACCATTGGTAAGATTTTGAGACAAATTTGAAGAAAAACAGCGTTAGTGCCATTAATGGCCCGAAACTGGAGTTTAATGGAATAAGCTATTTTTAATTATTAGAAATATGGAAAAATTATGATAAAAAATAATAAATGATTTCAATGTTGTGATATATATGAGTGAATATGCTTTTGTCATATTCTGTTTAGTCCCACATTATGGGATAAATTTAACTCCAAGCTTTTATATAAGGAGCTAATGTATTGTAAATAATGTACTAATTGATGAATGAATAAAAAGTATCTTGTTCCTCCTCTTCTAATGGCTTTCTTATTGTATATTATTTATAACATGTTATCAACATGAAGCTCTATTGGAGCTATTGTTTGAAATATTCTAGATCTATATCTATGAATCTATCATGTAAGTAATATTTATTTGAAGATATCAACTCATAAATTTATATATTTGTCATACAGTTATTTTCCGTTTGACAATATTAGATCAATGGATCTATGAATTTGTCATATCTTCAATTCTTTTAGATCTGACTCAAACTTCAAGATCTCTTTTCCTATATTTTTTTATAGATTTAGATTATATTCTAATGGATCTCACTTTTTAGATCTATTTTTTTGTTGACCCTAAATATGTGTAGATGTATTCCTTTATTTCATTGCGGATCTAGTTTTGAATTTTCCAAATCCAATTTGATGGAGATTCGATTGTATATGTATTATTTACATTATTGATGATGTAGAGGTAGATCTAGTTTTATCCTTTCCGATCTACTATTACTTTTCATATGTGATTCTTTTGGATAGACTGAAGATAAAATATGTATGATTTTTTTATGTACACCCAATAGAATTATGGGTATAAAATATGATGATGTAGCATTTAAACTCAATAGCAATGTTGATTTATCACTAGAAGTAAAACTGAAAACTCATGATGTAAAAAAAATATGCAAATAAGGAACCTGAAGTTCATATGCAAATAAGGAACCTAAAGTTCATACGCAAATGAGGAACCTGAAGTTCATATGCAAATGAAGAACCTTAAGTTCATATGCAAATGAGAAAGATGAAACAAAAGCCCAAAGCTTTCTTAAAAGTTGTGACATAAAAATATTGTACTTCCAGAAGAAGTTAAAAGAGACAAACGTATTATAATATGTAACATAAACATTGGATTTAATAGAAAATCTCTAAATATGTTTCATCTAACTGACATCTTTCATGTATAGTTTATATTAACTGAATATCCTGAAGATATATTATGCATATTAATCTCTTTAAGAGATGTTTTAGAAATTTAATTTTATGTAGCAAATCTAACATCCTTGAAGAGTTGTTAGAGAACTTTTTTTGTTGCATTGCAATTACATAAATAAAAGATATTTTCCCTGAAGGAATATCATACACTCCAGAAGTAGTTATTTTTTCTCTCTCTTGAATCTTATTTTTTTTATTTAATGCACCTAATTTTGTTAATGCATTTAAGGTTTGAATATATTTTTGTATATTGATATGACATATCAATAGTTTATATATATTTAACTCTAGAGGAGATAAGTTTATCCCAGAAGCGGTGGTAAAAAAATATCTTTCGAGGATATTTGTATAGTTAAAAATGGTAAAATATCTCCAAAAGAGATTTCTACAATTAAAGGTGATAAAATATTTGTCGAACAGTTCATAAATTTTTCCTTAAAAAAGAGGAAAATATGTATTAATACTCCATAAATGGTGTTTATGGAATATCCCAGACGCGATATTATATTCTGATATGTCTATAAAAGAATTTTCATTGAAATATTTTCAAATATCAAAGATGATGATACAAATTTAATGACTAAAGATAATATGCATCTCGAAGATCATATTAAGTTAAGATCTAAATATTGATCTTAATTTTGCACCCCGGAAGTGAATGCAAAAGTAATTTTTTGTTATAAAAATGGAAAATATAGATCCTGCAGTTTCTATGATGGTAAGAAGTAATTTTGATATAAAAATAAAGATCTATATATGGATAGTATAATTTGAAACATGTAATTTTTATGTTGTGAATTTTATGTATAGATCTGTAAGTTTTTCGAATCATTCATATTGAAGAATGTAAAATCTTGGTCCTATAATTATGCATTTCTACTCAATTCTTAATTACATATTATGCACATATACGATATTTTAGAAAATTTGATTATTGAGAAATGCAGTAAAACTATAAGTTGTTTGTTTCAGTTTTGTCGTTGACCAATGATGTAGCTAGATCAAAATTTTATTCTGTTGATTTAAGTAAAATTTATTTATTTGATTCATATATTTAGACCGTACAATGGTTATTTCCGTTATTTTTATAATAAATGCGTTATATGCATTGTTATGGTAATATATATTGTATTACCATATTGTTATAAATGTATTGAAGCATTGACTATTGTAAGTTAAACGATGTATGTTTGTGTTTGGAATAAGAATAGACATATGTATTATTAGTCAATGTATTTGGCAAATAATATCTAATGTAATGGAAAAAGTTGCATAACTCATATCTGAGACTTGAAGTCTTGGATTATGAAAAAAAAAGTGATGAAATGTATAGTCTGGAATCTTGACAATTAGCAAGAATGTTAAAGCCTCTAAATTAAAAGTATGTTAAAAAATTGAGAACCAGAAGTTCGTCATAAATTTATAAAATTGATATACATGTGTATATATATGCATAAGAACTCGAATTTCCTCAATCAATGAATTTGAAACACTTCATAATTTAAAAGCCTGAAGCTTTATTCAAACCGTATGAAATAATAACATTCCACTTCTTAAAGAAGCTAAATCATATGTGGTAATAATAATGCATCCAAAGAATGCACAATTTTCAAAATGAGTTGTATGGTGCTTATATATTTATATTTACATATTGTATTGAAGAATAAATTTTAACAACTCGAAGTTGTTATATATTTTATTTCAATCAAAAGTTCAACACAGTGGAACCAAAAGTTCAACACAGTGGAACTAGAAGTTCAATACAGTTGAACCAGAAGTTCAATATAGTTTAACAAACATGAAATTTCTTATATATTATTTGAACCAGAAGTTCAATACAGATTAACAACTTTAAGTTATTCATATATTTCATTTGAACCAGAAATTCAATACAGATCCAAATCAGATATTTTGGATATTATGATGTGATCTTTAAGATTCCCATTGACATTGCTTGATAAGAAAAAATTAACGATTGGAACCTTATGAACAATCTGTTCTAAAATAGGTAAGTGGAATAAGAAAGAATATGCAAATCAATTACATATGGAATACGTGGACGCACATATATACACATATATGCGAATATTTAATTAACAACCTAAAGTTGTCATGAGCTCATATTATAAATTATGCATATACTATTTAATATTTCAGAAAGTTGATTGACATCAATATTGATTGACCTGAAGTCATGTGCATATTCAAATGATAGAAAATTCCTACAAGTCATTAGATTAATGAAAGGGAATAAGCAATTCAACATGAATGCATCTTATCAACTAATAAGAACATTATCCTCCTACAATTGAAATACATCTAATGTATTCGCTAGCTATGATGTTATAATGGATCAAAATTGAATCCAAAGAAGGTTTATTATTTAAAGTGACAATGTTTGTAAACATTGAAGGGGAGGATAAAGGAATCATCGATGTTAAATATTTACTAACATATAGAATTATGCAAAGTATTAAGTAACTTGCATAAATTATCAATTATGTCCTTAACAGACTTTCTCCAATATACATTTGAATCCCCGAAGGATCAAAAGGTGTAAATCATAGCTGAAAATGTGGTATAAAAGTCAGTTCAAAATATCTTTGGAGTAAGCCATAAAGATGCAAAATAAAGGAGGTGAGTGTTCCTGAAGAAACACAAAAGGTGCTTTGAAAGAAACCCATGACATGATTGTCAAAATAACCCCAGAAGTGGTTTAGGTACCTAAGCATGATAGGTTTTGATATCTCAATAAATTATATATAGAACTGAGAAGAAATAATCATCGATGATAAACTAATAAATAATAAAGCGCTTACATTTATAAATGGATTAAAAATCCCATATTAGAGAGAAACATGATTGGCCATCACGAAATTCTCCTAAATAAGATATATGGACCTGTAGTCCATAAGATATGAACCTGTAGTTCGTAAGATAAAAATAGAAATATATATAATGATTAAAACACATGTAAGTTACTGAAGCACCATAGAGTGTCAACAACATGGTAAGTGCCATGAGCATTTTATTTTCAGAGAAAATTGAATTGGTTAAAGTGGTAAAAGTGTTAAAACACTTACAGTACCCTGAAGGTATAAATGATGAAAGTTACAAATTCCAGAAGAATTTAAATAACTTTGGTAGTGATGAAGAGCAAGAAATGTAGATTACAACATTCTTTTAAGTATTGTTGTGATGAAAATACTGAAATAATTCATGATGAGTAGATCACTTCCTGCTTTCAATAATTATTGTAATAAAGCTCTTAATATCCATTGAAGTACACTACAACAAAATGACCATATTACAACGGTGGAAAAAAGTTGTAAAATACTTTTTACAATGGTGGAGCCACCGTCGTCTATTAAGAAGTTGCCATAGACTAAATTCTTTTACAACTTTTTTGCACTGTTGCGACACCGTTGTGAAATGTATATTTTACAACTGTTTTCCACCGTTGTAATAAACTTTATTACAACTTTTTATAGCTGTTGTAGTATACTTTATTAAAATTATTATTTAAAGTTGTAATATATGATCAAATTATATACATATTATTAATAAAAGAATTCATTTCAGAACATATTATCTACAAACTGAAGATATCAAACAAAATTAAAACATGAACCAAAACAATATATTAGAATTTTCAAACTCTCATCATTTATTTATAAATCATACAAGTATCTCAAGTACATAAAGCATCTACAACAAAATCGATTATCCAAGACTCCAAAATCCAAATGACTTGAAGTCATCTTTCATAAATATACATCACTGAGAGTAATACAAACATAATGAAATTGAGATTTGCTCGCAATGCTGCTGGTCCTGCAATGGTCTTCATTCTTGAGATGATTTCCAATGAATTTGATCAAATTTTCTTGCAATGTCGCAGGTGTTCTTGAATTAAACTATATGAAATAACATATTAAGCAATAAGAATGAAGTATATTAAAGTATGAAGTAATCTAAGCTATAAAACGTAACAGAAGCTATGCAGTATTAAGGAAGAGCTAAATGCAATGGAAGTAGAACCTGGAAAAATTACTATATGGAAAAAGGTCTATTAGAAGTCAAAAAATTTACCTGCTAAACAACATCAAGAGAGTACACTGGAAAGCACATTAGCCATTTCTGCTGCTTCTATGAGACTTATCAAAATTTCCTTTATCGTCTTTGTACTCAGGCACGTCTTTTTCTGCGTATTAAGTTCTAGATTCCACTTGGGCAGGCCTTTAAAAACATATACATAATAGTCTAGGCAAAGAATGAAGAGAATGAATCATAGCAAAAAACAAATGTTTGCAAAACCAAGTATATATAAGCATGAGTGAATAAAACAATGCTACTCAACTTAGTTTAGTAAACATATTTTAGGAAACTACCAGTAATAGTGTATGTATCTGAAAATGCAATATGCAAATCATCATTTTAAACAACCAATACCACTTAAAATCAAACCAGCCCACCCCACACTTCAACCACTGCACCAACCAAAAAGCATAAGTTCCCCACCAAAACAATAGTGTATCTCCAACTGACTTCGGTCAAACCACCTTCCAGAACTGCACCAACCAAACAAACTTCCTCACCATCACCCTGTTAAACAAACATGCATACATCTTTACAACTCAAAAACCAAGAGCCAATGAAACAACCCACCTACCTCCTAAACAAACATTGTATCTGATAAACTCACTGTCTTTCTCCAAATTCATCCTGTCAAACCTTTAAACATGTTTCATTTTCAGCTTAATACATATTTAAACTTTGAATTGGCAGAAGAAGCTAGAGAACATCTCATAGTGGATGTTGACAAGTATGGTATTCAGCCTCCACTTCCAACTTCCACTACAAAATTTCATATAATAAACTCACAAAAATATCAGCTAGAGGAAACAAAATAATTTTAAAAGGAGTGAGCTTAGACATACCGACAGGAAAAGTCATAGGAATAATCGGGCCAAACAGAAGTGGAAAATCAACCCTTCTTCGATCTTACAGGCTCAGATGAATGCATAATGTGCCTTTTATTTTCTTAGCTTATTTTTTCTTCAGAATGCAAGCAATTTTCCGTATGGTTTTCCTCAAGCATCATACCTAGTTATAAACAATTTAAAGCTGGATATCTTTGGAAAAAAATATTTTCTTTTATACCCTAACATTTGCAAAAACCTAACTAAAAATTATTCACTGTATATATTACGAAAAATCTATGGCTTGCTTGAGAAGAAAATTTAATTAAAGCAAAAGACGGATAAAGCAAAAGGGAAAAAAAATTGGGCAGTAAACCTCAAACCCACCATTACTAGTTTAACTACGGGACTACAATAAAAAATAAAAAATAAAAATAGAAATCAACGTGAACAAACTAGTTTTTGATAAAATAGCGAAAGATCAAATAGCAGAAAATCAATTAGGATCGGTTCTTTTCAGAGAACTAAAACATATAGAAAATGCTCCGATGAATTTACAAAGCTATGATTTTGTTTTCCTTTTCATAAAATTAAATTGAAAACATACTAAATAACGAAAATCAATAAATTCCAACCAAATCAAAGCTGACAATGTAGAAAGTTAACCTCTTACAACGGCTTGAACTTGAATTAAAGCAACCCTGAATTGAAGCCGAACCCATACCCCAGAGTCACAACCGAATTGGACCTAGAGCTGAATTGAAATTGACATAAAATCGATCTTGAATCAACTATTTTTTTGACAGCGATGAACTTTTTTTTGTTTACAAAATTAGATTATTGATTTGAAGGGAAAAATTCATTAACTAGGAATAAAGCAGGAGGCGATGTATTGTAACAACCCGAAAATCTGGGCCAGTTTAAAAATTTTTATTTTGGCAATTTTAGCGAATTTTGATTATTTAAAATGAATTATTTTAAATAAAATCGACGAGAAATTTATTTTGAATATAATTTGAACGTATATATTATATACGCGTCGTCGTTAGAATATAAATATTTATATATAATCATAAATAGAATTGAAAATGGCGCGGTAGTTCGATAATTCGATTTCAAACTTCAATTGAATGTACCGGGTGCAAAACAATCCGGATTTTAGTGAAACCAAAAATAATAGGATCTATTTGATAATATCTTTCCAACGAATGCGGGAAATCAAAATTTCATAGCGGGAATCAAAAGATATGTCCAGTTGAAAATTCTGAATAGTCGCTATGGAATTCAGGCCCTTAAAAATGGACATTTTGCAAATGACCTCGGATCTCGACGAAACCAGTTTTGTTGGGTCCGTGATGTCGAGTTATTGCTAGATTCCAAATTTCATAATTTTTTGAATCAATATGTGAGCGTGGCAAAGGAAAACGCGTTTGACCAGTTTCAGTTGATTTTAATCGACTGGAAATTGACCATTTTTCCAACGGTCTCAGAATTCGACGAAACTAGTTTTGTTAGGACCGTATCGTCAATACGAAGCTAGAAAATATTTTTTTGGAATTTTTCTAGTTAGTATGCGACCCCGGTAATTTGAAATGTACGTTTAAAATTCAATATAGTGATTTAAATGTAAATTTAACGGAAACTGATTGTAACAGCCGAATCAGCCTACGATACATATCCCATTGTGTTCGGAATAGGGGTAATTAGCTAGGGACGACAGTCGGTGGGTTCAATTTGGTGTTCGAAGTAAAAAGTCACTTTTTGAAAAATTAAAATAATTAAATATATATAATTAAAGTCAACACTGCCTTTAATCCCCACTCTCTCTCCTCAAACACCCCCTCCCCCGTCAGTTTCTCAATCGAGAAGAAAAAAAAAAGAAAAAAATTTGATCGTGTCGCCGCCACCACCGGAGGTGCTCCCTCGCCGCCACCACCGGAGGTGCTCCCTCGCCGTCATCGATGACCTCTCCACCTTCCTTTCTCCCTTCTCTCGCCACGCCCTATTGCGAGAAGCCCTAGCCCCAAGACCCGTTCCCAACCGCCACCTGGGGCCATGGCCGACCATCCGTCGCCCGCTAGACGCTGACCGCCACCTCTGACGATCTCTAGCCCCATAACGCGCCGCCACAGCCCCCCTTAAAGCCTCTTTCCTTTGCCTTTTGCTCCCCTTCTCCAAATTGAAGAACGTGACCCCAAAGGGACAGCCTTCGGTCATCCCGCCACAGGTCAGAGGCGCTGCCACCCCCTCATTCCACTTCGTGAGTCTATTCAATGTAAGAGAAATCCAAATCTGAATTTTATTTTCAGTTTTAACTAATTATAGCGAATAAAGGTCTGATTTTTAGGATTTTTAACCGTATAAAGTTAGGATTTTTAACCGTATAAAGTTAGGATTTTTAACCGTATAAAGTTGTGATTTTTAACACCTTAAACGCGAGATTTTTAATAACATAAAGTTGTGATTTTTAACACCTTAAAGGCGAGATTTTTAATAACATAAAGTTGTGATTTTTCCATATGAAAAGGTTCGATTTTGAATGTATAAAGATTAGATATTTAAGAAAATGAAAAGAAAGGATTTTCAAACTTATAAAGATATAATTTTTAGACGTAAAAATGAGATCTCTTTGATTAAGAAAATTATATTTCTTTGGGTATGAAAATGTGTTTTCTTTGATATGAAATATATGATTTTTTCGACTTGAACAAAATATGATTTTTAGTTTTAAAAATATGAAATACTTATGGTTTAAAAATATAATCTTTTATTTAAAAATAGCCGTTTAAAAATATAATCTTTATTCTAAAATTAGCAGTTTAAAAATGTGATTTTTAACGTGTACTGTGTGAAACAGATCTCGTTGGCCACACGACGAAGATGTTCTACATATGAAGAGTCACGGTGTTTGGTTTAGCAATTGGTGAGAATTTCTCACTCTTCAATTTCTTTTCTAGTTATATATATATACTAGGATGTAGACGGTGCTTAGTAGCACCCGACACAATCGTCCACAGACCATGGACTTGTTTGTTTGGTTGCATAGATTAGTTATATGGTGTGATTTGAATTTGGTTGTTTGGTGATTTTGATTGATGTGTGAATGGCGTGGGCCTTCACTAGACCGGGGATAAGGCTAGGCCTCGTCCCGTTTCTAGTATCGTGCCGTTATGCCGCCGAAATTTTCTAAAATATGTTAGAAAAATAAAAATATCATTTTATTTAAAGAATGAACTGAATAGAAATTCATATGTTGGAATAAAATGTTTTATCGTTAAAAATATAATTTTTAACGTGAATGCGAATAAATAAATATTCATTTACAAACCAGACGGTTTGTTTATGTACACCTATTTGAAGGACATTGATTGGGTCGATAAATTTTACACATCGCCCAACTGCACTAATAAAATATCTGTTTGATTGTTTGAAACCCCACACGGGTGTTGGGATGAAATTTGAAGTTCACTCATCCTGATTGATTAAATAGGTCGATCGATTGATTGACAGGCTGTTATAAGCGTTAGATATCTATATTTGATGCTTATACAGTGTAATGCACTTTGGTTGATGGTTGATTATTTTTCAATGCTATTATACATGTGTTTTATGAAAATCCATATAATTAACTTTATATGGTAATTGATTGGGCCTCATTCCAATTTGAAAAATAAAGAATAATATAAAATAAAGGTTCATGTGTTGGCAGTACTCATCCATTGAGATTGGTCATGTGTTGAACGAAATATTTTGATAATAACAACTATTTTGAAAAAGAAATATTTGAAATAGAATATTTGAAAATAGAAATTTATGAAGCCGTGTTGATTAGATTGACGCCGTTTTGACGTAAACGATATTTATATCGATTTTATTCATTTTGAAATGAATTGAATTGAAAACGATTTTGAAATGAATTGAATTGAAAACGATTTCGAAATGAATTGAATTGAAAACGATTTCGAAATGAATTGAATTGAAAACGATTTCGAACTGAATTGAATTGAAAACGATTTCGAAATGAATTGAATTGAAAACGATTTCGAAATGAATTGAATTGAAAATGAATTCAAATTGAATTGAAAGTGAATTGAAATGAATTCAAATTGAATTGAAATTTGAATTGAATAGAAATGAATTTTAAAACGAATTTATAAAGAAGAATTCAATTTTGATTTGAATTGAAAAGAAAGTTGAAATTGCTTTTGAAAAGATTTTAAAACTATTTATATAATTCGTTTTAAATAGAAATCGACGAAGTATATATTATATATATATATTATATATATAATATAATGGCCTGAATAGAACGCGCCACACCGCGGCAGTTCGTGAATTTCGACCATTTATTTCAAACGGACATTACGGGAGATCCGACCGTCGGATTCTCCTAAACCCGGAACCGTTGGGTTCATATTGAAAAGAGCTTTCTAACGAATATTAGAAATTAGAAATCTAACAGTTGGATTTGAAGATACGTCCAAATCAAATTCGAAAAAGGTCGCTGTAAGTGCAGTTCGATGGCCATTGGTGGAAATCGACTGTACGGGCCTTGATAAAATTATTAAAAATGGTAATAATTTGTGTAAAATCATAAGAAATGATTTAGAAAGAATTGGGATGAAAAACTCCATATTTGAAAAGATAAAAATAGATTTTTATCGAAATGAACTAGTTTTGAACTAGAATTATAATTCTATTTATTTTTAAATAAATAAATTGAATTTAAAAAGGGTTTTAAAAATAACCAAAATATCCAATGATTGCATTGGAGTGGATTTGAATCGAAATTGTCTTCGGAATATTTCGATGTTGGGATTCGTGATTATACAGGTGTTGTTATGGAAATTTGAAAGATATATATTTATATCGTTATTTCCAATACGATACTTGTTAGTCGTAGAATTTGATATTGAATATAAGCCGGTATATTTTCTATTCAGAGCCTTGTGTTTAATATCAAATGTGTTTTGGGTTTGTCGTGAATGGTGTCTTCACTAACACTGTTCTTGAACCCAGTTGAGAAAAGATTAAATCTTTTTATTTAGATTTAATGAAGTGTACCAATTCAATGATATTTAAATGGAAATTGAATCGATATTGATTTTGGGTTTATCGTGAACCGTGTTTTAAATGACACTGATTCTTTAACCCAGTCGAAGATTAAAACTAAGTGGACTTTTAATGAATCTTTAATTAGATTGAAATGATCGAAAATGGAGTATCACCAGTTTTGCTCCAGGCGATAGTTAAATCTTTAATTAGATTTGAACGTGAAATGGTAATTGAATTTACCGATAACACTGTGGTGTTAGATATGAAGTATTACCAGTTTTACTTCATGGGATGAATAGGTTGGGATTGGGAAATTAAAACAAATGGTTACTTCGGTAAGGTTCGCTAATCCCGACTAGTTTGAATTGATATTCAAAAATGGATTAAAGAATAAATTCAAGGAATTTATCTTTGATAAAATTAATGGGAACCTTTCCCTATGAATGTGAAATCAGAAACTAACTGTCGGTTAGCTAAGCAGAATGGTTTTCTGGATATTGGTCTGATGTTGGTTTCGGCCTTCGGGGTTAATATTTGGGGAATTATTCTCTTGATTAATTCACGGTTAGTGACTGATGAATTGGAATGAGGCGTATGTTGTGTTTGTGTAACACTTATTTAAAGTATACGCGAGTTATTCGGAAAGACCGGGTTTATCCCAATCTGAATAACTGATACGACGATAAGTCGAAGATGAAGACGATGGTCGAAGACCGGAAGTCTTCACGTCGTTTGGGTGATTACTGATGATCTTGATTGGGCTGTACACCCAAGAAGATGGAAACAGTTAGTGATCGTCCAGACGTGCTTGGAGATCGATGGATATGCGGGGTACTAGGTGCCTCCGGTTTCGTTCAGACCCAGAACGGACTTGTAAATGGAATGTGTGTCTGACATTGGATTTTAGTCCGTTTGATTGATCTCTGTTAAATATATATCTGTTTGGCGGCAGAGAATTTATTCTCTTGCTTAACGCCCTTCTCTGAGACGTACGAGCTCAGGGGTTATATATTGATGGATATCAAATGCATGGAGTGAATTGCCTGTGTGGCATGCCTAAGTGGCAATTGATCATGGCTTCTATTGAAAAGCAAAGTCTTGTGGTGATGATCAAAGCAAGGCCTTTGTGGCGTAGCTTTGTGTAACGTTTGCTTCGCGAGTTTCACACCCGGTATGAACCAAAAACGGGAGAGGACGTCAGGGAGGGCATGCGTTTCTTTCTAGCTAGAAGTGGCGTCAGTTGTTTTACACGCCCTGACGAGTTTGACTTATGTGGTTGTTGCAGTTGCGAGGCGCCTCGGTTTGATCGGACGATACGGGTCCGATGGAGTCATTTAGTTGGCTCACCTACGCCCCATAGGGCGGGGAAACGCATGTTCAGGGTTTAAGTCTAATCCACATCGGTGGACTGGCCCTGAGGATCCAAGGCTTGACTGAGTACTTGCCTGAGGGCGGGCTAGAGCGTCTCGAATCGGTTGAGGACTATCTTTTGCCTCGGTTCATAGATGGAAACCCAATTTCCAAATACGTGACTTTGCGATTTTGATTGTATAACCTATATATGGCGACATAGTGGTATGGGGCATTCATGCCGCCTATGATTGATATTTATGATTTGAAGTTGTTTTATACACTATGCACTTATAATAGTATCAAATGATTTGTTTTAAACGTATCAAGCATTCTTGGCTATTATAAGGTAAAAACCCTATCCCCCGGCTTGCGTTGCATTGTGTGATAGGACCTGGGTCTTATAATAGCTTCATTTTTCTTTATTTAGCATTGCGCTGTTGTTTTACGCACTGGTATTCTTGGGAGGAAACCCGTTCCGTGTTATACGGCGTGGTCCCTTGATTTTCCTAACTTTAAAAATAAAGATTAACTATTTTAGTTCTCACACCAGTCACATGACTGACCTGGAGTTTATTGTTTTGACCTAAACTCTGGGTGCCCTTATTTTGACACGGGCAGCTAGTAGTTTTGGTTTTGCAGATTTATATTCACAGGATCCTGGTTTACAGCTGGAACGATATCCGGAAAGCTTTGTATCCGTATATCTCTTTCTAGTTGTGTATTGTATTATTTTCCGCTGCTATGTATTTAAATGTAATTTAAATCTCTGATATTCCTGTGTAATATTCATTTATACTCTGTATATTCTTGTAATCTGATGCATTGTTGTAATATACAATGAAATGTTCTTTTGGATGCGTTCTGATCTGTCGTGTTCTCAAACGATAGGGCGTTTCGAACGGCCTGGATCAGTTTAGCGACTGGTTCGGACTGAGCGAAATTCCTTGTACGTCACATGTATTTCTTTGGATTTGGGGAATTGAAATGAGAGAAAGAATAAGGACACCAAATTTTATCATTTAATGGAGGAGCCGAGGAGTTGGAAAAATCGGACGGACGGACATAAGCATTAAAAAATAATCGAATGGACGAGCATTGACTGGAAATACAATGGTTTAGAGCCGAATTTTCCAGAAAAGAAGCACGGCACAAAAGTATTAGTTCAGAGGCAAATTCTAATTTGAGCCAAATTTTCAATTTAAGCCTAAAACGTTTGGTAAGCGGGGTCAAATTTTTTCTACTAAAATTGAAAGAATTCTAGTACATACAAAATAAAACATTCTACTAAAGAAAACATCAAACGAATATAGAAAAATTTGAAGTTTTTTGAAATATTAGAAGTTAAATATAATTATGACACATAACAATTAAATATAAATAATAATAATGTAATAACCCAGAAATTTGAGCCAATTTAAAATTTTTATTTTGGCAATTTTAGCGAATTCTGATTATTTAAAATGAACATTTTAAATAATATCGACGAGAAATTTATTTTGAATAGCATTAGAATGTATAAATTTATATACGTCGTCATTAGAATATAAATATTTATTTATATATATAAAAGGAATCGAAAATGGCGCGGTAGTTCGATAATTCGATTTCAAATTTCAAATGAATGTACCGGGTGCAAAACAAACCGGATTTTAGCGAAACCAAAAATATTTGAATCTAATTGAGAATATCTTTCCAACGAATCCGAAAAATCAAATTTTCATAGAGGGAATCAAAAGTTTCGTCCAGATGAAAATTCAGAATAGTCGCTATGGAATTCTGGGCCTTAAAAATTGAAATTTTGCAAACGACCTCGGTTTTCGACGAAACCACTTTCGTTGGATCCGTGATGTCAAGTTATTACTAGGTTTAAAAATTTGTAATTTTTCGAATCAATATGTGAGACTGGAAAAGGAGAACACATTTGACCAGTTTCAGTTGATTTTAATCGACTAGAAAATGGCCATTTTTCAAACGGTCTCATAATTTGACGAAATTAGTTTTGTTAGGACCGTATCGTCAATACGAAGCTAGAAAATATTTTTTTGGGAATTTTTCTAGTTAGTATGTGGCTTCGGTAAAATAAAATGCGCTTTCAGATTCAATATATAGAGTTATATTTCAATTTTGACAGAAACTGATCGAAACGATCGAATTGGCTTTCGAAACATATCCCATTGTGTTCGGAATAGGGGTAATTAGCAATGGACGACAGTCGGTGAGTTCGATTTTGAGGTCAAAATAAAAACTTGCTTTTTGAAACTAATTAATTAAAATAAATTATATATATTATTATACATTCTCCTCCTTCCCCTTTTCCTCTCTCAGAAGTCAAACGAAAAAAAAGAGGGCTTGACGATCAACCGCCGCCGCTCCCATCGATGGAGCGCCGCCTTTATTAGTTAATTCTTTAACCCAGTTAAAGATTAAAACCAAGAGGAGGGAATCAGTTAGTGGTCGACCAAACGTACTTGGAGATCGATGGATATGCGAGGTACAAGGTGCCTCCAGTTTTGTTCAGACCCAGAACGAACTTGTAAATGGACTATGTGTCTGACATTGGATTTTATTATGTGTGATTGGTTTCTATTAAATATATATCTGTTTGGCAGCAGAGAATTTATTCTCTTGCTTAACGCCCTTCTCTGAGACGTACGAGCTCAAGGGTTATATATTGATGGATATCAAACGCATGGAGTGAATTTCCTATGTGGCATGCCTAAGTGGCAATTGATCAAGGCTTCTGTTGAAAAGCAAAGTCTTCTGGTGATGATCAAAGCACCGCCTATGTGGCATAGCTTTGTGTAACGTTGATTCGCGAGCCTCACACCCCAGTTGTGAACCAGAAACGGGAGAGGACATCAAGGAGGGCATGCGTTTCCTTCTAGTTAAAAGAGGCGTCAGTGGTTTTACACGCCCTGACGAGTTTGACTTATGTGGTTGTTGCTGTTGCGAGGCGCCTTGGATATATCAGTGACTATGTGAAGCCGATGGAATCATTTGTTGGTTCATTTACGCCCCAAAGGGCGGGGAAACGTAGTGTTCAGGCATAATAATCCACGTCGGTGGACCGGCCCTGACGATCCAAGGCTTACCTGAGGCTCGGGCTAGAGAGTTTCTAATCGGTAGAGGACTATCTTTTGCCTTGGTTCACAGAAGGAAACCCAATTTCCAATACGTGACAATTACGGTTTTGATTGTATACCTATATATGGCGACATGATATATGGTACCCATGCTGTCTATGATTGATATTTATGATTGAAATTATTTTTTTCACTATGCACTTATAATAGTATCAAATGATTTGTTTTAACGTATCAAGCATTCTTTGGTTATTATAAGGTAAAACCCTATCCTCCGGCTTGCGTTGCATTGTGTGATGGGACCTGGGTCTTATAATAGCTTCATTTTTCTTTATTTAGCATTGCGCTGTTGTTTTATGCACTGGTGTTCTGGGGAGGAAACCGGTTCCGTGTTATACGGCGTGGTCCCTTGATTTACCGAACATTAAAATAAAGATTAATAAGTGTTTTTGTTCTCACACCAGTCCCATGACTGACTTGGATTTATTGTTTTAACCTAAATTCTGGGTGCCCCTATTTTCCACACGGGCAGCTAGTTGTTTTGGGTTTTGCAGATTTATATTCACAGGTTCCTGATTTACAGCTAGAACGATACTCGGAAAGCTCAGTATCCGTGTATTACTTCTAGTTGTGTTTTGTATTATTTTCCGCTGCGATGTATTTAAATGTAATTTAAATCTCTAATATTTCTATGTAATATTTATTCATACTCTGCATATTCTTGTTTTCTGGTGGAACTGTTGTAATATACAATGAAATGTTCTTCTGTCTGTGTTCTTTTGTGTGTTGTTCTCAAAGTATCCACTCTTTCCTTACCGGGGAAGTTACGGGCCCTTACATTTGGTATCAGAGCTTTGGTTTACAAAGCTCAGAGAACAAGACACGATTAGAACCATATGAAGGAATTCATCAGGGATTGGATTAGTAATATCCAATAAGAATGACTCGTTAGAGATGGGATCAGAAGTATCCTAGAACGAGTGTGAAGAGTATATTTTTAAAGTGAAAACAATCTTTGTTTTGAAAATTTAAATCTATTATTCGTATTTGATTATTTATTTATATTGATTTGGACAGTCCAGTATATAAAGACTTTGCATATACGTCTGATCCACGGGTATTCGAAGTTTTAATATACTGGATAGATAAAGAATCACACTCTAGTCGCCCGGAGATGATTCTGATGATTACTCGAGTATCATCAGAATTTATATTCGAGTGATGAAAGTGAGATTTCTATATATTTCCAATTGACTTGTGTGAGAACCAAAATTAGATAGGGCCTATTGTTGTGATTTGGCATCAAAAATCTGATTTTTGAACTATGTATTAAAACTATGAATTTGAAAAGCCAATCAACTAATTGATTAATGATTGTTTTGTTTGACTATAGTTGTGATTAATTATAATTTGAACCGTTTAGCCAAATGGTACCAAAAAGTGAATTGTATTGAAAATTAGTCGCATCTGCATACATATACATGTACTTACATTGAATATGTCATAGCAAGGAGGCTAGAGCAGAAGAATAAAATTGTTTGCCCGACAAATAGGTACATGTTTACCATAATTTTCTGTTTTGTTTGGGTGATGATGATTTTATGAGCTGATTGGCTAGCCGCTTGGCTTTTTCTTTTTCTTTTGGATTGAAGAAGGCCATGGAAGGCTATATGAAATATCCCGAAGTCCCCGGTGCAGGGAAGGTTATGGCGAAATTTTTCGAAAATTTAGGGTGTTAGCCAAATTTTTGAAAAATTTGAAAAGTTCTTAGAAACTAAAAATTTGAAGAACTTAAGCCATAATGAAAATAATGAATGTTGAGTTAATTTGTGAAACAACTCTTAGCTTCGTTCCTTTTCGAGGACGAAAAGTTTTAAGTGGGGGAGATTGTATTAACCCGTAATTCTGAGCCAATTTAAAATTTTTATTTCGGTAATTTTAGCGAATTTTGATTATTTAAAATGAAATATTTTAAATAATATCGACGAGAAATTTATTTTGAATAGAATTAGAACATATATATTTATATATGTCGTCGTTCGAATATAAATATTTATATATATAAAAGGAATTGAAAATGGCGCGGTAGTTCGATAATTCGATTTCAAATTTCAAGTGAATGAACTGGGTGCAAAACAAACCGGATTTTAGAGAAACCAAAAATATTTGAATCTAATTGAAAATATCTTTCCAACAAATCCGAAAAATCAAATTTTCATAGCGGGAATCAAAACTTACGTCCAGTTGAAAATTCAGGTTAGTCGCTATGGAATTCTAGGCCTTAAAAATGGAAATTTTGCAAACGACCTCAGTTTTCGACGAAACCATTTCTGTTGGATCCGTGATGTCAAGTTATTGCTAGGTTTCAAGATTCGTAATTTTTCGAATCAATATGTGAGCGTGGCAAAGGAAAACGCATTTGATCAGTTTTAGTTGATTTTAATCGATTGGAAAATGGCCATATTTCAAACGGTCTCAGAATTTGATGAAATTAGTTTTGTTAGGACCGTATCGTCAATACGAAGCTAGATTATATTTTTTTCGGGAATTTTTCGAGTTAGTATGTGGCTCCGGAAAAATAAAATGCGCGTTCAGATTCAATATATAGAGTTATATTTTGATTTTGATGGAAACTAATCGAAACGATCGAATTGGCTTACGAAACATATCACATTGTGTTCGGAATGGAGGTAATTAGCTATGGACAACAGTCAGTGGGTTCGATTTTGAGATCAAAATAAATGGTTGCTTTTTGAATTTAATTAATTAAAATAAAATAATATATATTATTATATATTCTCCTCCTTCCCCTTGTCCTCTCTCAGAAGTCAAACAAAAAAAAAGAGGGCTCGACGATGAACCGCCGCCGCTCCCATCGACGGAGCGCCGCCTTTAATCGCTCGACCCTCCTCTCCAAGCCCTCCTCTCTCCGCTGCGACCTCGCATCCTTCTTCTTCCCTACCTCCCCTGATCGAGCGCGAGACCCCCGTGGAAACCCCAGAGCCCTCAGCCCTAAAACGAGACAGCCCTTATGAGATTCGAGACCACCGTCATGCCCACCCCCAACCCAACTCCGGCGCAACCCTTCCCGCGCCACTGTGCCTCCCCTGACCCCCTTCAGTCGGCGACAACACTCCCTTTTTCTCCCGATCTTTGACTGTAAGTTCTTTTTCTCTCTCAACCTTTGGTTTATAACCTCTATGTTTTTTATTTTCAAATAAATTCTTTGACGAAAATAAATATGAACTCTTTGAATTTAGAAATATGGTTTTCTTAGTATAAAAAGATACGATTTTGATGATTATAAAGCTAAGATTTTTAATTAGTTAAAGTTTAGATTTTTAATTTTAATAAAGATTTGATTTTTGTATGGCGAAAATATAAATTTTATACAAGGAAAGATTTGATCTTTATAACAATATGAAAAGAGATTATTTTTAAATCATAAAGATGTAATTTTTCATTATATAAAAATATAATTTTTATATAATGTAAAGTATAAAAATATAATTTTTATATAATGTAAAGTATAAAAATATGATTTCTATTTATGTAGAGTAATAAAAATATAATTTTTATTATATTACTAGCGGTATAAAAATGTGATTTTTATCCATATAGCGTAGTTATAAAAATGTTATTTTTATATACATAGCAACAATATAAAAATGTGATTTTTTATATATGTAGTGAATACGGGCAACGAAAGTGACAAAAGGCGAGCACGATGAAGATTTCTACATATGAAGAGTCGTGGCGTTTGGTTTAGCTTATTGGTGAGAACTCCTCACTTTTAATCTTGTTTTCTAGTTAAAATATATAATAGGATGCAGACATTGTTTTGTAGCACCCGACACCCGTTGTCCACAGACCATGGATGACTTGTTTGTTTGGTTGCTATATTGTGAAATTTGATTGTGTAATGTGGAATGGAATAAAATATTTTATAGTGGAAAATATTTTATAGTTAAAAATATAATTTTTAACGTATATATAAAATAAATAGTTATAAACAAATCAAATGATTTGTTTATGTATGCACATTTGACTGATATTGATTGGGACGATAAATTTTACACATCGCCTAACTGCACAAATAAAATCTATGTTTGATTGTTTGAAACCCCACATGGGTATTGGGATGATATATGACATACGCTAATCCCAATAATTAGTTGTATGTCGATCGATTGATAGACAGACTGTTATAAGCATTAAATATTTATATTTGATGCTTATACAGTGTAGAATGCACTTTGGATGATGGTTGATTGTTTGTTGTCATTGCTGTATACATGAATTGGATGAAATCCATATAACTGAAATTATATGGTAATTGACCGTGTCTGATTCCAGTTTAGAATTATCAAATATTTTAAAATAATATTCAGTGGATATTGAAATGTGAAGCCGTCTTAAGTAGTTAAACATAATTTTAACACGAATGGGAACTTTGTCGATTTTATTTGTTTTTAATGAATATTGAAAAGTGATTTCAATAATCGAATATTTTAGAAAATGAATTCGAAATCGAATATTTTTTAAAATGAATTCGAAATCGAATATTTTAGAAAATAAATTCGAACTGAATCGAATAGAAAATGAATTCGACTTGAATTGAATAGAAAATGAATTCGAGTTGAATTGAATAGGAAATGAATTCGAATTGAATCGAATAGAAAATGAATTCGAATTAAATTGAATAGAAAATGAATTCAAATCAAATTGAAATTGAATTGAATAGGAATTCAAATCGAACTGAAATTGAATTGAATAGAATTCAAATCGAATTGAATAGAATTCAAATCGAATTGAAATTGAATTGAATCGAAATCGAATTGAAATTGAATTGAAATCAAATAGAAATGAATGTAAAAAGGAATTTATAAAGGAAAATTCAATTTTGATTTGAAATCGAATAAGACGTTGAAATCGTTTTGAAAATAAATTTAAAATGATTTATAAAATTCGTTTTAAATGGAAGTCGACGAAATATATATAATATATATTTTTTATAGATAGAATGGCCTGAATAGAACGCGCCGCACCGCGGTAGTTCGTGAATTTCGATCATTGACTTCGAGTGGACTTTGCGGGAGATCCGACTGTCGGATTCTCCTAAAACCGGAACCTTTGGGTTCGTATCGAAAAGAGCTTTCTAATCGATATTAAATATTTGAAATCTAATGGTTTGATTTGGAATTATGTCCAAATCAAATTTGGAAAAGGTCGTTGTAAGTGCAGTTCGATTGCCGTTGATGGAAATCGACTGTACGGGACTTGCTAAAATTATTAAAAATAGAAATAATTTGTGTGAAATCATAAGAAAGGATTTGTGAAGAATTGGGATGAAAAACTCCATATTTGAAAAGATAAAAATAGATTTTTATCGAAATGAACTAGTTTTGAACTAGAATTAAAATCCATTTATTTTTGAAATAAATAAATTGAATTTGAAGGGGGTTTTAAAAGTAACCAGAATTTCCAATAATTGAATTGGAATGGATTTAAATCGAAATTGTCTTTGGAATATTTCGATGTTGGATTTCGTGATTATACAGATATTGTTATGGAAATTTGAAAGATATATTTATATCGTTATTTCCAAGATGATATTTGTTGGTCGTAAAATTTGATATTGAATATAAGCCGATATATTTTCTTTTCAGAGCCTTGTATTTTATATCAAATGTGATTTGGGTTTGTCGTGAATGGTGTCTTCATTAACACTGTTCTTAAACCCAGTTGAGAAAAAAGATTAAATCTTTTTATTTAGGTTTAATGAAGTGTACCAATTAAATGGTATTTAATTGGAATTGAATCTGAATTGATTTTTGGGTTTATCGTGAACGGTGTTTTAAATAGCACTTGTTCTTTAACTCGATAATTAATGGAATGTGATTTTGGGTTGTCGTGAACGGTATCTTCAATAATACTATTCTTAGACTCAACTGAGTTAAGAAAATCAGAAACTAACTGGAGATTAGTTAAGTTAAATGGTTTCTTGGGTATTGATCTGATGTTGGTTTCGGCCTTCGGGGTTAATACTTAGGGAATTGCTCACTTGCTATTTTACGGTTAAAGACTGATAGAATGGAATGTGATTTTGGGTTTATCGTGAATCGTGTTTTAAATGACATTGATTCTATAACCCAGTTAAAGATTAAAACTAAGTGGAGTTTTAATGAATCTTTAATTATATTGAAAAGATCGAGAATGGTGGTAACTGAATTTACTGATAACACTGTGGTGTTAAACATGAAGTATGACCAGTTTTACTTCATGGGATGAATAGGTTGGGATTGGGAAATAAAATAAATGATTACTTCGGTGTGGTTCGCTAATCCCGACTAGTTGAATTGATATTCAAAAGAAGATTAAAGAATAAATTTGAGGAATTTATCTTTGACAAAATTAATGGGAACCTATCCCTAAGAATGTGAAGTTTAGAAACTAACTGAAGATTAGTTAAGATAAGTGGTTTCCTGGATATTGATCTGATGTTGGTTTCGGCCTTCGGGGTTAATATTTGGGGAATTATTCTCTTGCTAATTTACAGTTAGTGACTGATGAATTGGAATGAGGCATATGTTGTGTTTGTGTAACACTTGTTTATTATATACACGAGTTATTCAGAAAGATCGGGTTTATCCCATTCTGAATAAATGATTCAACGTGGTATCGAGGATGAAGACGGTGGTCGAAGACTGGAGGTCTTCACATCGTTTGGGTGGTTACTGATGATCTTGATTGGGCCGTACACCCTAGAGGAGGGAATTAATTAGTGGTCGTCTAGACGTACTTAGAGATCGATGGATATTCGAGGTACAAGGTGCCTCCGGTTTCGTTCAGACCCAGAACGAACTTGTAAATGGACTGTGTGTCTGACATTGGATTTTATTCTGTGTGATTGATTTCTATTAAATATATATCTGTTTGGCGGCGGAAAATTTATTCTCTTGCTTAACGCCCTTCTCTGAGATGTACGAGCTCAGGGGTTATAAATTGATGGATATCAAATGCATGGAGTGAATTACCTGTGTGGCATGCCTAAGTGGCAATTGATCAAGGCTTCTGTTGAAAAGCAAAGTCTTGTGGTGATGATCAAAGCACCGTCTGTGTGTCATAGCTTTGTGTAACGTTGATTCGCGAGCCTCACACCCTGGTTGTGAACCAGAAACTGGAGAGGACATCAGGGAGGGCATGTGTTTCCTTCTAGTTAAAAGTGGTGTCAGTGGTTTTACACGCCCTGACGAGTTTGACTTATGTGGTTTTTGCTGTTGCGAGGCGCCTCGGATGTATCGGTGACTATGTGAAGCCGATGGAGTCATTTGTTGGCTCATTTATGCCCCAAAGGGCGGGGAAACGTAGTGTTGAGGCATAATAATCCACATCGGTGGACCGGCCCTGATGATCCAAGGCTTGCCTGCGCGCTTGCCTAAGGCTCGGGCTAGAGAGTTTCGAATCGGTAGAGGACAATCTTTTGCCTCGGTTCATAGAAGGAAACCCAATTTCCAATACGTGACAATTGCAGTTTTGATTGTATACCTATATATGGCGACATGATATATGGTACCCATGCCGTCTATGATTGATATTTATGATTGAAATTATTATTTTCACTGTGCACTTATAATAGTATCAAATGATTTGTTTTAACGTATCAAGCATTCTTTGGCTATTATAAGGTAAAACCCTATCCTCCGGCTTGCGTTGCATTGTGTGATGGGACCTTGGTCTTATAATAGCTTCATTTTTCTTTATTTAGCATTGTGCTGTTGTTTTATGCACTAGTGTTCTTGGGAGGAAACCAGTTCCGTGTTATACGGCGCGGTCCCTTGATTTACCGAACTTTAAAATAAAGAATAATAAATTTTTTAGTTCTCACACCAGTCCCATGACTGACCTGGAGTTTATTGTTTTAACCTAAACTCTAGGTGCCCCTAGTTTCCGCACGTGCAGCTGGTAGTTTTGGGCTTTGCAAATTTATATTCACAGGATCCTGATTTACAGCTGGAACTATACTCGGAAAGCTCTATATTCGTGTATTACTTCTAGTTGTGTTTTGTATTATTTTCCGCAGTAATGTATTTAAATGTAATTTAAATCTCTGATATTTCTGTGTTATATTTATTCATACTCTGTATATTCCTGTATTCTGATGGAATTGTCGTAATATACATTGAAATGTTCTTCTATATGTGTTCTTTTGTGTGTCGTTCTCAAAGTATCCGCTCTTCTCTTACTGGGGAAGTTACGGGTCCTTACAAATAATAAAAATAAGTATTACTTTTTAATTATTAAAGATTTCTTATTAATCGTTCATTATTATAAATTAATTATTAAATATACTCTTAGTTATTAATCTCTTCTTCTTAATTATTAATCTCTACTTCTTAATTATTAATAACAATCATTGATTATTCATGACTATCATTAGTTATTATATTTTAATTATTAACTATTTAATAGTAATTATGAAATATTAACTACATTTTTTAATTGTTCTTCTTAATTGCTAAGTATTAAATATTACAGATTGATTATTAATTATAACTTCCTAATTGATTACTAATAGCAATTATTAGTTATTAATTATAAATAATCAATATAAATGTATTAAATATTAATTATTAGTTGTTAATTATATTAAAATATAGTCATATACTATAACAGTCAAAAAATAAAAGTTGTGATAGGCTTTTATTACAACTGTCAAAATAACACAGTTGTTAAAAACAAGTTTATTACAACTTTTCTGGAAAAAAGTTGTAAAAAAACATTTATTACAACGGTGCTTTTACCACCGTTGTAAAATTAAAGTTGTAATATGTTGTTTTTGTTGTAGTAGTAGTACTTGCGATATGCAAACTTTATTATAATATATAAGTTCCTAAAGAACATAAATAACATTTGTTATTATAGACAATACTAAGAACATGGATGATAGATTGCAACATTCTTCAAAGTATTGTTGTTATGAAAATCTTGATATACTTCAAGGTGAGTAGATTACTTCCTGCTTAGTGTTGTTGTAATGAAAATCTTGATATACTTCATTCTTCTAAGTATTATTGTAATGAAAATCTTGATATACTTCAAGATGAGTAGATTACTTCTTACTTAGTATTGAAAGTTGTCTTATTCATCAAATATGTATTGCAACATGCAAGTCCGATTGAAATAGAAAATCATAAGCACCTAAAGTGTATTCATAAATGAATATTAGTATTATACAAATCACAAAAGGGAGGCGTTTTAAATAAGAAAGCATGCCTAAAGCATGGAAATACACATGAAGTTTTAAAAGAAAATTTTCATTAAGAATTATTTGTAACCAATTTGAGTTATTGAAAAAAGAATACGAATTCAGAGGAAATTATTAAATCATGGGGAGCATCCATAAGTATGATATAATGCACTCTTTTTCCTTAACTTAGTTTTCCCCACTGAGTTTTCTTAGTAAGATTTTAACGAGGCATTGGTCATGATCCAGAAGTATCAACCCAAAAGTAACATACAAAAATAAGTTATAATGTACTCTTTTTCCTTATTTAAGATTTTTCCCACTGGGTTTTTCTTATTAAGGTTTTAACGAGGAATAACATTGATCCAGAAGTATCATACTACTTTTGATGTAGTAAGTATGACATATTATATTGTACTATTTTTTCTTCACTAAGATTTTTCCCATCGGGGTTTTCATAGTAAGGTTTTAATAAGGCATCATTTTGATCCAAAAGTATGAAACATCTTTTGATGTAGTAAACTATTACTTATGAAGAAAAGGCAATTTGCATGGCTCAAATTCAAGTGAATCATATCAAGGCTGGTAGGATGGAGCAAATTTATTTTAAATTTCTCTTCACACGTGAATGAAAGGATAACAGTAATGAGGAGAAACAAATTCAGTTCAAGAAAAGCGGGTGGGTTTGTTCTCAAAGGCGATTTCAAAATCAACATTCCAGAAGATAATGTACAAAATTGGCATGCGTCGACTACACCAGTAGACTAATTGAATAATGAGTTATAAATAAGGGGGAGCATATAAAATTATGCTATAATGTACTCTTTTCCTTCATTAATATTTTTCCCACTGAGTTTTTGTTAGTAAGGTTTTTAATGAGGCATTATCTTGATCCTGGAGTATCAAGCCTTACGATAACATTGTAAAATATGTTACCTAAAAAGGAAACAAATTTGCACTCTTTTCCTTGTTTATGATTTTCCCATAGGGTTTTTCATAAAAAGGTTTTTAATGAGGCATTGTTTTGATCCTAGAGAATCAAACTCTTTTAAGGAATATCATTTTAATATGATATTCACAATGTCAGATGCTGTACTCTTTTTCTCGTTCAAGGTTTTTCCATTGAGTTTTCCTGATAGAGTTTTGAAGGCAACAGACAATAGTTGTGCAATGACCCGCAATTTTAGCGGTCGAATAATTTATTTATTTAATTATTAATTATCGATTTAACGATATCGATAACTGAAATTAAATAATATTTATATTTAATTAATATAAATAATAGAAAAATATATTTTCGGAATAATCGGAAATAACAGAATTCATGATATGGTGTGAATTGGACGATATAAAATATATAATTTAGTTTACATTGAATTATATTGACGAATATATTATTTAAACGAAGTCTGAACGTATAATATATATTATAATTAAAATCGAGCTCGAAATGTCGCGGCAGTTCGCGATTTGGCGATTTGAACTTCAACTGGAAACACCTGATCCATTTTAAGTCGGATTTCTGTGAAACAAGAAACGCGTGGAGCTGGTGGAGTATATTTTTCTAATGGAAGAGAAAAATCTGTATTTCGTCACGTAGATTTTGATTACATCCAAATCAAATTTTAGAAAAGTCGTTGTGGAATTCCTTTATAATTATAACGATTTAATTATATTTATGAAAGGAATTTCATTATAAATCAAATATTGATTTAATCGGGATTTGAAATATCGAGTTAGAAATGCATATAGGAATATTCTACAACTGCATGGTATTCCACTGTGAATATATACGATAATATTTATTTTTAAATATTAAATTTAATTGTTTTTAAATATATTTAGATATTTAAAAGGGTTATTTAGAGCTTTAAAATAGCCGGTTATGCAAAACGACCTCAGAATTCGATGAAACCAGTTTCGTTGGGACCGTAATGTCAAACTGTAGCTGCATGTCCAGTTTCGTGATTTTTGGGTATCATGTGTGACCACACGAATTTTTAGAAGTCAGGAACGAATATAAAATGATTAAAATTAAATATCTAAAAATATCCTAATCTATTTCTGTTTAAAACAATGTCCACGTTATCCTTCCTCAGCAATACACTCATGTTTATAAACGCAAGAGAAAAATAGGAGCCGCCACATTTTTTTTGTCATTTCTGTAAACCAATTTCATCTTTGAAAAATCATATCAATCCGTAGAAAAATCCGAAAATCACAACTAAATCATTTTTTGACTCGTGGTGTGAGCTTCCATCTCATATGAGTTTTACGGGGTTCGACATTGATTCTGGGTTGTGGGGTTTTTAACAGCGGTGCTAGGGTTGATCGAGGCGAGCGATTGAGGCACTAATGACGGTTTTCGAGTTCGTATTGATAATCAGGGGATTGAATGGCACAAGTTTTGAGTTTTTCGGATTTTTCTGGGAAAATTGATGTCGCTACTGTGTTTGTAGGCGAGGTCATAGGTTGGGGATTGGATCACGCAGGGAGGGTGCGAGTTCAGTCGAAGTGAGGTGGTTCTGAAGAAGACGCGAAGAGGAGATCAATGGTGAATTTTTCTTTGATTTTCGTATGAAGATGAGGCGGAAATGGAAGGGAGTAGTTTGGTAATGGCGTGACTATGCTGATGATGCATTGTAGGAATAGGATGCAGGTTCTTTGTTTGTGGTATCGGAAGAGACAGGTTGTGATGAGATGAATTGCGGCTATTTTTATTTGATTTTAAAGAGAGTAGAAAGGGAGGACTAATGGTTTGAAGAAGTTCGGTGATGAGGTTTGTCCAGGAGCCAATTTCGATCGGAGAAGAAGGGATTTAGTCAAGACGGGTTTAGGCTTTAGAAAAGGGAACGTGGGCCACTGAGGAAAGGGTAAAGCCCAAGTAGAATTAATTTAGTTTTTTGTTTAATTTAAATTAAAGTGTACTAACTTGTAAAAATCTTATCTTCTACGTACGTAATCGGAATCCAGCGAAACAAGATTCTTAGGGATCGTATGGACGGTGGCTACACATTAGAACTGACTAAGAGAGAATCGGGGCTTGTTACAATTTATAGCAAAATAAATTGTCCTTCTGAATCAATAGACGCAAATCGTTATTTAACGGTTAACGCGAAATGTGAGTGAAACTCACCAACTCTGAACAGTTATATTTTATAATGTATTACTGATAAGTATCTGTTGATTGTTGTGTGTTAACTGTTTAGATGAATTGCTAGTTAGTTGGTTAAAATTATATATATATATATATATATATATCGTTAAATATATATTGATTCTGTTTAGCAGAATATTTCATATGGAAATGAAATCAATGTTATTTATGTGTTTAACATTTGTGGATGCAGGGAAACAAGTCAGAGGAATCCAACTGGATTCCTCAACATTTATTTTACTATTTTTCATATATTGTAATATATGATGTAATATATAATCTTTGTTGATCATCTGTGTTTGAATAATATCGATCACTGTTGTTTGGTATTTTAAATATCGTAGGAAAACCCTGGGATGAAAAAGGAAAATTTCAATAAATCTATTGAAATAAAATATTATATAAAATCGAAATATTTTATATAGAAGGAAGATTTCAAACTATATACTGAAATAGGAATATTTATAAAATCAAAGGATTTTATATAAAGGAATATTTGTAAGATCAAGAGATTTTATGAAGGAAGATATTTGTAAACAAATAAATTTGAAAAAGATAAATATTTGTAAAAAAATTCCAAATAAAATAGAAAGAGAAATATTTGTAAAACATTTACAAATAAATTTGAAAAGGGGATATTTGTAAAACATTTACAAATATATTTGAAAAGGAGATATTTGTAAATCAATTACAAATAGAATTAAAAATGGAATATTTGTAAAACATTTACAAATAGAAGTGGAAAGGAAATATGTGTATAACACTAATAAATAGAAGTAAAAGGAAATATTTATTGGGATAATAAATAGAAGTAAAAGGAAATATTTATTTGATTAAATAAATAGAAGAATTGAAAGGAATATTTATTTGCTAAATAAATAGAGTTAAAGGAGTTATCGAATATGGTTTAGTCGAAGAGAGATAATCGAGTATAGGGTTATTCGAAAGGAGTTAATCAAAAGATGTTAATTAAAATGAGTTAATTAAATATTAGTTATTTGATTAAAGATAATTGATTTGAGTTAATCAATTAGGGTAATTGATTAGAGTAAACCCATCAGAGTTAACCAGTTAGAGTTAATCACTTTGAGTTAATCGATTAGAGTTAAATCAAAATAGAGTTATTCAAATAGAGTAAATCAAGTTAAGAGTTAGTCGAGCATTAGTAAATTGAATAAAGTTAATGGAAAGTAGTTAATCGAATATATTTATTCGAATAGAGTTGAAAGGAGTTATCGATGTTAGTTTAATCGAAAGGAGTGAATCAATGTTAATTTAATCGAAAGGAGAGAATAGATGTTAGTTTAATGGAAAGGAGTTATCGATGTTAGTTTAATCGAAAGGAGTGAGTTGATGTTAGTTTAATTGAAAGGAATTATCGGTGTTAGTTTAATCGAAAGGAGTTAACCGATGTTAGTTTAATCGGAAGGAGAGAATCGATGTTAGTTTAGTGGAAAGGAGTTAATCGATGTTAGTTTAATCGAAAGGAGTTAATCGATGTTAGTTTAGTTGAAAGGAGTTATCGATGTTAGTTTAATCGAAAGGAGTTATCGATGTTAGTTTAATCGAAAGGAGTTATCGATGTTAGTTTAATCGAAAGGAGTTATCGATGTTAGTTTAATCGAAAGGAGTTATCGATGTTAGATAAATCGAAAGAAAGAGAGATTATCGAATATTAGTTATTCGAAAAGAGATAATTATCGAATATAGCGTATTCGAAAGAAAGAGGTCGAATATAGTTTATTCGAAAGAGTGAGTTAATCGAATACAAGTTATTCGAAGAGAGATAATCGAATATAAGTTATTCGAAGAGAGATAATCGAATATAGGTTATTCGAAGAAGAGTTAATCAAATAGAGCTTACTCAAAAGAGAGTTATACATCGAATTCAATTATATCGAATTCGAGAAAGTAATATTTACTTTTCAGTTTTTAAATCAAGAGTATATACAAATAAATTAGTGTTTTGTTTAACTATTCGAATTAAGGAATAAAAGTCAATTTGAATTTAGATATTTCATAAGTAGGGATTATAACTCTATAGTTAAAATCAATGTTTTCAATAAAGAAGTGGATTCGTTAATTGATTCCGAGAAAGACGTAAAGAAACTGTTAAAGGTTTGAAAGGATAAACTTTGACTATTCCAAAGTTAAAACGTTGTTCAGTTAAGGTCTGAGAGGTAATTATACCCAAACTTGATTGACTTCCTTCTTAACTAAGGAATGGTTAAAGTTTGATAGTAAAGGTAGGTTAAGTGAATTTACTTAATAAGCTTAATGGTTTGTGTTGGCATAGCGATGTCTATTTAAACATCTGTTTAAACCCAAATGAAGAAGAATCGTAAATGTTTTCCAAATAAGAATCAGAAATGTTTTCTGATAAAAGAAAATAAGAATGTTGATTATATGGAAATAGGAGATAAGTAAATTAATGAACTAAGGAGATAAATGTTAAATGATGATTGATCGATATAATTTCCATTTGGAAATAATATCGTTGTTTGCACACGTGTTTTTCTTTGATAGTTAACTCACCGACTATCAAAGTTTTGACCATTTTAACATTGTTAATATGGAGAGACCAGTTGGATTATTATCTGAAGAACCACTCCGTATTGGCATAAGCGTTTCGAATCATATATTCCAAAGATAATTGAAGACGGATTAAAGTGCAAGGGATATTGTATAAATCTTAGGTAAAGATCGCCTAAGATGGACGTACTGAATAGTGCCTTCGGTTTGTCCAGTCCCAGGACGACCTGTATGGAAGAATGTCTGACAGAGTATATTTAATAGATCACATAAGTTGATCTCTTCAAACGTCCGTACGTTTGGTGGCGGAGGAATTCGTTTCTCTTAGCTATATACCCGTTGTATTTTTGGGGAAATCAATTTGTGATTTGGCGGGTATGACGATGTGAGATTCAAAGTGAATAAATGTATGATCTGTCAAAGAAAAGCGTGGCCTCTAGCCTCACAACTGGGAAATGACAAAAATCGGGCAGGCAGCATGGCTATGTAGTTCGCACCTATTAGGGTGTATAATCACCTGATTTAGAGTTTAATTTACTTCTAAAAATCTATTGTCGATGTTGTCCCATTCGAGAAACAGTTGTTGATCCCAACCTTTGGTGATATACATTCGATACACTCAAGCGAAATGAGTGGTCGGTCATGTGTGGCCGGGTTGCAAGATGTTCTTGTTGAACCCAGTGTATTCCACTCTAGAGGTACACTGGAGAAAGGTGGTTCCATACCTTGTCATATTTGGAAATCCATTACCCAATACGTGCTTGCAGTTTTGATTGTATACTATATATGTAGAACGTGAGATGAAAGCGTCTCTACTAGATGATTATTATATTGTGGTTGATAGACATTATTATAATGTCAAAAGTTTTTTGTGATAAAGATATTTTGGATTCTCATAAGGGAAAAATCTGTTCCGTTATGCGGCGTGGTCTTATGAGATATCGTTTTCTTATTCAAACTGTTTTAAACAGTTTTACTCACACTAGTCCCATGACCGACCCGGAGTTTATTTTGTTTTTGTTTTCCCTAAACTCTTGGGTTCCCAATTTTGTATGTGCAGTCAAGTAGTCAGGATTTTATAGATATACTTGGAGAGCTTGGAGCAGGAGGCTTCAGGGTTATATAGCTATAGTTATTTCCGCTGTGTTGTAATTGTTGTACTCTGATAATTTACTGTATACATATACTAATTTTATTTCAAGGATATGTTATCTATTATATGTTGTTCGTTCCGCTGTGAGATTCGTGTTACTCTGATGTTGTATCTTCTTCTTCTTCATCTATTCTAAGTTTCTATCTTATCTTTCCTCACCCTCTAAATTCTTTCATGGACTATCCGGTATTTTCGATCCTTAGATGTTCGATATGTGTTGTATATCGGATAACCAAGATTGCCTTTTTCTGGATCGTTACAGTTGGTATTAGAGCTTAAGTTTAAGTAATTACCTTAGCTCTGTGGCATGACTCAGTAGAGATAGGGTTAGTAATACCCTAAATTGAGTTTGAGTGTATATATGCAAGTGAGTATATTTGTATTTGATATAAAATGATTTTATATGGTCTAGATTTATTGGTTGAGTTGTTTAAAGTTTCTGGTCGATTAGTTTGATCCACTATATCGGTAGGAGTTTCTAAACACTCGAATACGATGGGTCGACACGATATGTTTTGAAAAGAGGGTAAACAGAATAATTTTACCCAAAGTGTATTTTGATATAAGGAAGATATATATATTGGATATATTGGTTGTTATTATAATCAAGTAAGATTATAAATTAAACGGTTATGTAAATAACCAATCAGAATTCATATAAGTGAAATACGTGGAATCAGATGAATTAAATCAGAAACGAAATTAAGAAATGAAATTAAAACTCTGGAAATTTGTAAAATGCTTGAAAATGAATTTGGATCAAATATATGAGAATTTTAAAATCCTGGGTGATTTTAAATTGTTTTACAGCATTGTGAATGATATTTTGAAATGTATTTCAAAATAGAAGTGTTTATAAAAGATTCTGAAAAGTGATGTAGTATTGAACTCACTTTAGTAGCTGAGAAATAATCCTGATGATGCTGGCCACATCATCAGTGTTCATTTTCGAGTTTGTAAGTGACGGATTACTACCAGAGATACTTTTTTGAATTTGTTTTGGGAAAAACAAGTTGTGTTGAATTTCAAAAAGAGATATTTGATTTTGAAAAGCAAATCTATTTAAAATTCCCAGGAAGAGATTGTTCGAATTAAAAACCAGATTATATAGAAATTTGTGAAAGCAAATTGGAATTAAAAATAAAGCCAGTTAAGTGGTAACTGAATTGGATTACAATGATATCAAGTAAGTTGGATTGATAGGAGTTTGGAATCAAGGATAATACTTGAATTTGAAATGAAGTTTGGCTCGGATAAAACCAAACGATTGAATTGAAAATGGATTTTGGCTTAGTTAAGAGCGAATGGTTGTATTGAGATAAAAGTGATTGGAGTGTGACCGGAAGGACTTTGGTATATGCTAAATTGGTAGCAGGTGTAAAGGATATAATGATATGCCTAACAAAAAGGTACCAGTTTGTAATTTATATGGATATGAGATTTATGAGCCGAACTGGCAAGCCGCTTGGCTGTTTGATTTTCTTATGGGTTGGAGAAGGCCTAGAGAGGCGAGTTGTGGTATTACCGATAGGGCTGTACAAAGCAGGTTATGGCAAATTTTTCCGAAAAATTAAGGCGTTAGAAAATTCTTGGAATTTTTGAAAATTTTAGTTAGTCGGAATAAATTAATATTTTAGTTGATATTAATTGGTTCAGTTGAAACTGAAGTTAAGGGGTAAACCGATAAATATTTACCTGGTAAGTAGGGTCATCTTCTAGCTTAGCAATTTCGAGGACGAAATTATTTTAAGGGAGAAAGATTGTAACGACCCACATTTTTAGCAGTCGAATAATTTATTTAATTATTAATTATCGATTTAACGATATCGATAACTAAAATTAAATAATATTTATATTTAATTAATATAATATATTTTTGGAATAATTGGAAATAACAAAATTCATGATATGGTGTGAATTGGACGATATTAAATATATAATTCAGTTTATATTGAATTATATTGACGAATATATTATTTAAACGAAGTTTGAACGTACAATATATATTATAATTAAAATCGAGCTCGAAATGGCGCGGCAGTTCGCGATTTGGCGATTTGAACTTCAACTGGAAATACAGGATCCATTTTAAGTCGGATTTCTGTGAAACAAGAAATGTGTGGAGCTGGTGGAGTATATTTTTCTAATGGAAGAGAAAAATATGGATTTCATCGTGTAGATTTTGATTTACATCCAAATCAAATTTTAGAAAAGTCACTGTGGAATTTCTTTATAATTATAATGATTTAATTATATTTATAAAAGGAATTTCATTATAAATCGAATATCAATTTAATTGGGATTTGAAATATCTAGTTAGAAATGCATATAGGAATATTCTAGAGCTATATGGTATTCCACTGTGAATATATACGATAATATTTATTTTTAAATATTAAATTTAATTGTTTTTAAATATATTTATATATTTAAAAGGGTTATTTAGAGCTTTAAAAATAGCCGGTTTTGCAAAACGACCTCGGAATTCGACGAAACCAGTTCCCTTGGGACCATAATGTCAAACTGTAGCTGCATGTCCAGTTTCATGATTTTTGGGAATCATGTGTGACCACACAAATTTTTAGAAGGCAGAAATGAATATAAAATGATTAAAATAAAATATCTAAAAATATCCTAATATATTTCTGATTAAAACATTGTCCGCGTTATCCTTCCACAGCCATACACTCATGTTTATAAACGCATGAGAAAAATAGGAGCCGCCACATTTTTTTTCTTCTCATTTCTGTAAACCAATTTCATCTTTGAAAAATCATATCAATCCGTAGAAAAAACCTAAAATCACAACTAAACCATTTTTGGACTCCTCGTGGTGTGAGCTTCCATCTCATATGAGTTTTATGGGGTTCGACGTCGATTCTAGGTTGTGGGGTTTTCAACAGCGGCGCTAGGGTTGATCAAGGCGAGCGATTGAAGCACTAATGAGGGTTTTCGAGTTCGTATTGATATTCAGGGGATCAAATGGCACATGTTTTGAGTTTTTGGGATTTTTCTAGGAATATTGTAACAACCCGGAAAATCTGAACCAATTTAAAAATTTTAAATTGGCTAAAATAGTGGATTTTAAATATTTATAATTAAATATTTTAAATAATAGCAATGAAAAGTGAGTTTGAATCGACGTTTGAAAACGAATATAATTAATTCTAATTATAAACAAGGCCTGAAATGGCGCGGTAGTTTAAAATTTTGAATTCAAACTTTGACTGACCGTACCGGGTGCAAAACAAAACGGATTTGAGTGAAACCAAAAATATTTAAATCTTCTAGTGAATACCTGTCTAACGAATCTGAAAAATCGAAGGTTCATAGCGGAAAGCAAAAGTTATGGCCAAATGAATTTTCAGAAAGGTCGCTATGGAATTTATATAGCCTATGAAATTGGCCATTTTGCAAACGACCTCGGAATTCGACGAAACCACTTTTGTTGGATCCGGGATGTGAAGTTATTGCTAGGTTTCAAATTTCATAATTTTTGAAGCTAGTATGTGAGCGTGGCAAAGGAAAATGTGTTTTGGTCAATTACAGTTAAATTGGATCGACCAGAAATGGGCCTTTTTGCAAACGGTGTCAGAATTCGACGAAACTAGTTTTGTTGGGACTGTATCATTAAAACATAGCTAGATTTATTTTTCTGGAATTTTTCGAATCAGTTTGTGGCCCTGGAAAATTGAAATGTACATTCAAATCAGAAATTGAATGTTTTATATTTTAATTTGAGGAATAACTGGTCGTAACAGCCGAAATGGGTTACGAAACATATCCTATTGTGTTCGGAATGGGGTTTTTTAGCTAGGGGCGACAGTCGTTGGGTTTGAATTGGAGTTCGTATGAGATGGGGGGTATTTTCGGATATTTGAAATTAATAAATATAAAAAAAAATAAGGGCCAATCAGAACATGTCTTCACTTTTCCTCGTTCAGGAACCAAACCCGACAGCTCAAAACCAATGACGACTTGTGCTTCCATCCTTCTCTCACCATTATCTCTCGATCCACGCCATAAAACGTACGGTCCTTCGGGGGTTTTTGAAGAGATTTGCACGAGCTTTAAATCCATCTCACCATCACCAATTATCGTTCAGCATTGGGGGAGATCGGGCGCCACGATGTTCGCCTCTTTGAAGCGCCGCCGGAGCACCATCTCGCCGTCGATCAGGTCCGGGTCCCCAGGCGTAGGCGTGGCTCTCCAGCCCCCTCGACGTGGTGTACTTCGATCTGGACCAAGGGCTACGAATTGGGAGAAAACTTAAAACCTAGATTTGAACGATATTAGAAAAGGTACGGGTTTATATAAATTAAACTAACTTCCACATTTAAAATCGTAGCGAATTTCTAAAAATAATATCTTTTTCCTGTGTTGACGAAATTCAATGAAACAAGAGATAGTGGACTCGTGTGGACGTCTTCTACATCCTAGAAGAGACCGCATATTTTTCCGAGCCTTCTGCTATTTTTGGTGGAGTGGAACCCAATGTGAGATTTCTAATTTATAAACGATATGGAAAACGATGATGTATAAATTATATAGTCGATGTATGGGTTATATAAGCGTTGTACACCTCATGTATAAGCGTTGTATAAGTTGTACGTTCGATGTATAAGTTATATATGCATTGGCAAAATTATATATGTGTTGAAATAGAAGTGAAATGCTATATATAAATATATATATATATATACGCCCCTCGTCCACAAACCATGGACGATATTTATTGGTTGTGATTGGTGTGAAAATTGATTGATAGCGAATGGTTGATTGAAATTATTTGTGGTTGAAATTGATTGATTGTGGTTGAAAAATACCCGTTTGTCGTTGAGAAATATTTGGTTGAAACCACATAGGAATAGTTTGTGGAAATGAAAAAAATATACATGCCGCCTGCGTGCGAACTAGATGCATGATTCCCCACTGTCAAAAGTTGCGAGGCTTTAAGGTAGAGCGAGGAGCCGTACTAGGGATGGTCCCAGTTTTAACTACCCTGCCATTATGCTGCCAAAATTTTGAATAATATTCATGTGTTAGAATTATTTTCCTGTATTGAAATTATATTCGTCTGTTGAATAGAAAATCTTCATGTGTTGAATCGAAATTCATTCGTTGAATTGAAATTCATGTGTTGAATGGTATTCGTGTTTTAAATATAAAAATCACCCTTTTATCTACATATACAAACTATAGAAAACCTTCATGTGTTGAATCGAAATTCATTCGTTGAATTGAAATTCATGTGTTGAATGGTATTCGTGTTTTAAACATAAAAATCACCCTTTTATCTACATATACGAACTACAGAAAACCTTCATGTGTTGAATCAAAATTCATTCGTTGAATTGAAATTCATGTGTTGAAAGGTATTCGTGTTTTAAATATTAAAATCACCATTTTATCTACATATACAAACTATAGAAAACCTTCATGTGTTGAATCGAAATTCATTCGTTGAATTGAAATTCATGTGTTGAATGGTATTCGTGTTTTAAATATAAAAATCACCCTTTTATCTATATATACAAACTATAGAAAACCTTCATGTGTTGAATCGATATTCATTCGTTGAATTGAAATTCATGTGTTGAATGGTATTCATATTTTGAAAGAAATTGTTTTATAATAAAAATCCGATTTTTATCATCAATATGAAATATATAAAATAATCTTGTTTTGAAATAAATTGTTTTATAATAAAATTCCTATTTTTATCACCAATATTAACTATATAAAATAGTCGAGTTTTGAAATAAATTGTTTTAAATTAAAAATCACATTTTTATTATATACATGAATTGTTAAAAATAGTGAAGTGTTGAAATAGAAGACAATTAGATAAAAATATCATTTTTATCAAATGTATGAAAAGAATATAGTTTTTGAAATCGAAGAATCGATATATATATATATATATATATATATATATATATATAAATAAATAGAATTGAAATATATCGAATAACGAAGCTATAGTTCGTATTTTGAAACCGTGATTTCAAACGATTAGTGCGGGAGATCCGACCATCGGATTTTCCCGAAACCGCAGCCGTTGGGTTCGCTTTGGAAATATCTTTCCAACGGCACCAACTTTGTAAAAATCCAACGGTTGGATTGTCTGGAATGTTTAATTCGATTCTGAAGAAAAACAGCACCAGAATCGATTAGATTTATATATATATATATATATATATATATATATATATATATAATTATATTTAATCGAATAACGATACTGTAGTTCGTATTTTGAAATCGAAACTTCAAACGATTATACCGGGAGATCCGACCGTCGGATTTTCCTGAAACTGGAACCATTGGATTCGTTTTGAAAAGATCTTTTTAATGATGTAAACTTTGTGAAGATCCAATGGTTAGATTTTCAGATATGTGTAAATTAAATCTGAAGAATAATAGCGATAAATCGTTATAAAATATTATAAACGATATGGATGTGAAATTTAGAAACTAACTGAAGGTTGGCTAAGTCGAATGGTTTCCTAGGTGTTGATCTGATGTTGGTTTCGGCCTTCGGGGTTAATACTTGGGAAATCGTTCTCTTACTGATCTACGGTTAGTGACTAATGAATTGAAATGATGTGTATGTTGTGTTTGTGTAGCACTTGTTTATTATATACGCAAGTTGCTCAGAAAGACCGGCTTTAGCCCATTCTGAATAACTGAATCGACGATAAGAAATCGAAGATGAAGACGGTGGTCGAAGACCGGAGATCTTCACCTCGTTTGGATGGTAACTGATGTCCTGATTGGGAGGCATCCCGAAATATGGATAATGAGTGGTGATCGTCCAGACGTACGTGGAGATCGATGGGTTTGCGAGGTATATAGTGCCTCCGGTTTCGTTCAGACCCAGAACGAAATTGCAAATGGAATGTGTGTCTGACATTGGAATTCGTTCTGGGCGATTGGTAGCCATCAGTTGCACGGTGTGAATTGCCTGTGTGGCATGCTAAGATGCAATGATCAGGACTTCTGTTGAAAAGCAAAGTCTTGTGGTGATGATCAAAGCACCGCCTGTGTGGCGTAGCTTTGTGTATAACATGAAATCGCGAGCCTCACACCCGGTATAAACCAGAAACGGGAGAAAGGACCTCAGGGAGGGCATGTGTTTCCTTCTAGCTAGGAGTGGCGTCAGTGGTTTTACATGCCCTGGCGAGTTTGACTTATGTGGTTGTTGCTGTTGCGAGGCGCCTCGGTTAGATCGGACGATCCGGGTCCGATGGAGTCATTTGTTGGCTTATTTACGCCCCAAAGGGCGGGGAAACGTATTGTTCAGGCATAATAATCCACCTCGGTGGACCAGCCCTGACGATCCAAGGCTTGCCTGCGCGCTTGCCTAAGACACGGACTAGAGCGTCTCGAATTCGGTAAGGACTATCTTTTGCCTTGGTTCATGACGGAAGTCCAACTTCCAAATACGTGACTGTGCGGTTTTGATTGTATACCTATATATGGCGACATAGTGGTATGGGCATTAATGCCGCCTATGATTGATAGTTATGATTTGAAATTGCTTTTGGAAACATATAAACACTAGTAATAACATCAAATTCTTTTGTTTTATTCGTATCAAGCATATTTTGGCCGTTATAAGGTAAAACTCTATCCTCCGGTTTGTGTTGCATTGTGTGATGGGAACTGAGTCTTATAATGGCTTCATTTTTATAAAAAGCATTGCGATGTTTAAAGATGATTTGTTTTTAAAAGCACTGGCAATCCAATAGAGTAAACCCATTCAACGAAAGTGGCATGGTCCTGTGATTAGCCATATTTTAAATATGTTGAGTAGATTTCTCATACCAGTCCCATGACTGACTCGTAGTTTGTTTCACTTTCAAACTCGGGTGCCCCTTTTTCTACACGGGCAGCCTTGTATTCAGGTTTAGCAGGCTTTATCCGGATAGCTGGAGCTGAAGATGGATTCTATTATTTATCTCTTTTTATGCTGTTCAGCTCCTATTGTACATTATGTTTGTTTTCCACTGTAGACATTTATGTATAGCTGAACTGTATTTGTACTAAGTATGATCCTGTATACTATGTAACTCTGATGATTACGTTTATCTAGTATATTCTATTGTGCATTATCTGGTGTATTTATTTACTTCTGCTCTGCGGTTATCTTTTTATGTGTTATATTCCAAGGATTACCCTTGCCGCCGTCAGTACGGGGTTTGGGGTCGTCTCATTTGGTATCGGAGCTTTGGTTAAGCTTAGTTCTGGAATATAACATATCAACGAACTCGTCAGAAGTAGAACCATTAGTGTTCTAGGACGAGTAACTCTATACAGATTGGATCAGTAATATCCTAGTATAAGTAAAGCAGAATGAAATACACCCCAATAGACACATTTACATTAAAGTATTTGTCTCTATGTTTTGCAATATCTTTTCTGTTGACCTGAAACTTTGTCTGCTAATTGCAGACATACTAGAAAATGAGTGATAGGAACAGAAGAAATAATCGTATGGCTCGACCAGCTAATGAGCCAGTTGTGCTCCCACAACCAGAATCAGATATAGAAGTTCTACTCAAGAGATTTCAAAATCTGGGTGGATCACCATTTTTAGGCAAAGAGTCCATTATGGAAACACAAGCTTGGATCCGTTCTGCAGAGAAAATCTTTGAGGGTTTAAAGCTGAGAGATGATCAGAAAAGATTACTGGCTTCTTGGGCACTCAAAGAAGAAGCTTTGTTTTGGTGGGATTCGGTTATTAAAGATAATCCGGAAGGTGATATCACCTGGGATAGATTCAAAATGATTTTCTTAGAAAGATTTACTCCTCCCGAAGCAACCGAGCGATTACGTGATGAATTTTCTTATTTGATACCAGGGGATATGACCATCCCAGAATATCATAAGAAATTCAACGAACTTTCTCACTTTGCTCCTCATCTGATTCAAGATCCAAAGAGGAAAAATCTGAGGTTTATTCATGGCCTAGAAAGAAAATATCAGAATAGTGTGATGAGGAATGTGAAGCTTCCTTCCTTAGAAATGATTTATATGGCTTATCAGAATGAAGATTTCCATAAGAAAGGTATGTTGCGCGACGAAGAGGAATCCGGTTCTAGTAACAAAGAAGAGTCGGAAACTGATATTCCTAAGGCCAGTACGATGTCTGAGGTCAGAAAAAAAACCCAAATTCAATCGGAAGAGGGCCAAATCTGAGAATGAACCAGTAACAACCGCCGTATGCAATAACTGCCATCAAAAAGGGCATTTTTCGATAAACTGCGGACCCTTAAAGAAACGAAAAGAGCATGAGTCTAAATCTAAGGGCAAGTTTCCTGTAACTCGTGAGTGCAATCTTTATCATCAAGCCGGTCATATAAAGCGAGATTGCTGGCTGTTAAAAAAGATCAAAGAGGCTCAGGTAAATGAAATGGCAGAAGTGCCTGTCTCCTCGTCTATTCAGGGAAGGTCAGATGTTTTAGAAGGCACGCTAACTGTCAAAGATATCCAAGTTAAAGTATTGTTTGACACCGGCGCGTCGCGAAGCTTTGTTGCAAAGAATGTAGCTAAGAAGCTGGATTTGAATTTGAAGAAGCTCAAGGAACCAATGACTGTCCAGAATCCGCTTGGGGGTTCCATTGATCTCAGTTGGGTTTGTGGAGTGCCGATTTCTTTTTCTCGTTATCGGTTTCCTACCATCGCGGTCGTCATGAATTTTACAGAGTTTAATCTTATCTTGGGGTTAGACTGGCTGACCAAGTATGAAGCTGAGGTTAAATGCGCCGATAGAGTCGTCAAGGCGAAGATTAAATCAGGTGATTATATAACCATTCCCTATGAAGGTCAGAATGCTAATAGAAAAGACTTCTGGGCAGCTTTGGATGTTTCTCCTGTTCAAATAGAAAATATCCCTGAAGTCACAGAGAATATTCCTGACCTCATCAAAGACATTCCTGTCATCAAGAATTATGCGGATGTGTTCGAAGAGGTTGTTCGCTTACCTCCGCAGAGGGAAATTGATTTCAAGATCGTTTTGATTCCCAATGCAAGGCCGGTAGTTCATGCTATTCGAAGAATGTCCTTCAAAGAGAAAGAAGAACTTGACAATCAAACACGACAGCTAGTATGGAAGGGTCTGATCAGGCCTAGTTTCTCTGATTGGGGAGTAGCAGTGGTATTTGTCCCAAAATCTGATGGTACTCTACGTCTATGTGTGGATTACCGTGATTTGAACAAGCAGACAATAAAGAATAAATATCCATTGCCACGAATCGATGATTTATTGAATCATCTGAATGGAGCACATGTATTTTCAAGGATGGACCTAGCTACAGGCTTCCATCAGCTTTGTATTGCCGAAGAATGTGTTCCTATGACAGCATTCAGGGTCCAGACCTATTCAATGAGTGGTTAGTAATGTCGTTCGGCCTATGTAACGCTCCAGGTTACTTCGTCGATTTGATGAATAGAGTGTTTAGAGGAGACCTGAATAAATTTGTTCTGGTTTTTATTTTCTAATCTTCTCTAAATCAATGGCTGAACATGAAAAACATTTGGAACATGTTCTGGAAATCCTCAGAAGGAATGTATTAAAAGAAATTTTTCCAAATTTATATTCTGGCAAGAAGAAGTCAATTTTTTTGGCTATGTAGTGTCAAAGCAACGAATTTCAGTGGATCCCAGTAAGATCACCGCTATTCAGAATTGGAAACAGCCACGTACGCCAACCGATGTTAGAAGTTTTCTCGGGTTAGCCAGTTATTATCGGAAATTCATTAAAGATTTCGCGAAGACATCTAGTTCCTTAACAAAACTGACTAAGAAACATTCGAGATTCAATTGGACTCCGGTATGTGAGGAAGCTTTCCAGGAGCTGAAATTAAAACTGATAACTGCTCCAGTGTTAACAATAATAGACGGCAATGACGACTTGAAAGTCTGGACAGATGCCTCTAGAGAAGGCCTTGGAGCAGTGTTAATGCAACGGGGACAAGTGATCGCTTATGCTAGCCGTCAGTTGAAGCCGCATGAGAAAAACTATGTAACTCATGATCTTGAGTTGTTGGCTATCGTATTCTCTTTGAAAATCTAGAGACACTATATTCTGGGTGAGAAATTCGAACTGCATACAGACCATCTGTCATTAAAGTATATGTTCACCCAGAAAGACCTGAATCTGAGGCAGCAACATTGGCTAGAGTTCCTTGTAGCATATGATTTTGAGATTCTATACACTCCAGGGAAAGCAATTGTCGGGGCCGATGCGTTAAGCCGAAAGAATGTAATGATCGCCAGCTTTATTATTACGACTTCCTTGATTGACAAAATATCTATTCTTCAGAAGGAGGATAACTTTATTAAGGATATGATCAAAAGGATTCAAAAAGGCGAACTCTCGTGTTTTCAAATAGATAACGACGGAATCCTGAGATTGAAAGGAAGGATTTGTGTTCCTGGCATCCCCGAGCTAAAAAGAGAAGTGTTAGATGAGTGTCACAAGTCCAAGCTGAGTATCCATCCTGGTGTGGCTAAAATGTACAACAATCTCAAGCGAACATTCTGGTGGAAGGCTATGAAAAGAGACGTTTCAATATATGTTAGCCGATGCCCTACTTGCCATCTAGTCAAAAGCGACCAACAGAAACTGGCTAGATTGCTGCAACCGCTGGACGTTCTAGGCTGGAAGTGGGAACATATTTCCATGGACTTCATTGATGGTTTGCCCAGAACCAGAAAAGGAAATGACAGTATTTGGGTGATCGTAAATCGCTTCACGAAGACTGCCCATTTCATATTTATCAGATTGTAACGACCCGGATTTTGAGTGACTTTGGTTATCGACATAAGCTCGATGTCGATAACCAAAACATCAAAAAATCCCGGTAATTAATGAAAGAAATTAGAAGATGAGAATAGATAAGATAGAAACTTAGAATAGAAGAAGAAGAAGAAGAAGAACACCACATCAGAGTAACACGAACCTCACAACGGAACGAATAACATATAATAGATAACATAACTTTGAAATATAACAGTTATGTATACAATAGCACTTATCAGAGTACAAACTTACATCACAGCGGAACAAAACTCTATATAACTAACGCTGAAGCCTCCTGCTCCAAGCTCTTTTAGATAGATCTGAAAAATCCTGAACTATTTGACTGCCCGTACAAATTTAGGCACCTAAGAGTTTATGTAGAACAAAACAAAATAAACTCTGGGTCAGTCATTGGACTGGTATGAGTAAAACAGTTTAAAACAGTTTGAACAAGTAAACGATATCTCATAAAACCACGTCGTATAACGGAATGGGTTTTTCCCTTATGAGAATCCAAAATATCTTTATATCAAAAACCTTTTGATATTATAATAATGTCTATCAACACAATATAATAATCATCTAGCAGAAACGTTTTCATCTCACGTTCTATATATAGTATACAATCAAAAACCGCAAGCACGTATTGGATATTTGGTTTTCCAACTATGACAAGGTATGGAACCACCTTCCGATCAGTGTACTCTAAGAACGATACACTGGAGTTCAACAAGAACATCTTGTAACTCAGCCACACATGACCGACCACTCATTTTGCTTGAGTGTATCGAATGTATATCACCAACGGTTGGGATCAGCAACCGTTCCCGTATATATATGGGATAGCTTTGATAGATTTAAGAAACAAATGAATATTCTCTAGATAGGTGATTATACACCCTACTTCGGTGCGACCGACTTAGCCATGCTGCCTGGCGGATTTCTGTCATTTACCGGTTGATGAGGCTAGAAGCTACGCTTTATCATCACATCAGATTCACTTCGAATATCACATTGTCAGATCCATTGAAAATCACTAATTGACGTCTACAACAGTACATTACGTGTTAGCTAAAGAAGTTTCCTTCTCCGCTTCCACTCTTGGTATGGTTGAAGAAATCAATGTACGTGACCTTTCTGGAAATACTCTGTCAGACATTCATCAACACAAGTCATCCTCATTCACTTAGAATGTCACATCGTCATACCCGCCAAATCACAAATTGATTTATCCAAAAGTAACACAGGTATACAACTTAGAGAAACGAATTCCTCCGCCACCAAACGTGAATACGTTTGAACAGATCAACTTACGCGATCCATTGGATATACTGTGTCAGACCTTCGTCCATACAAGTTGTCCTGGGACTGGACAAACCGAAGGCACTATTCAGTATATCCATCTTAGTTACTGTTATCTAAGAATTATACAATAGCCCTTGAACTTTACTCCGTCTTCAATTATCTTTGGCATAAATGATTCGCAACGCTTATGCCAATACAGAGTGGTTCTTTGGATAATAATCCAACCGGTCTCTCCATATTAACAACGTTAAAATGGTCAAAGCTTCGATAGTCTGTGATTTAACCATCAAAGAAAAACAAGTGTGCAAACAATGATATTATTTCCATATGGAAATTATATCGGTAAATCATCAACATATATCTATATATATATTCACATTGCCTTATTTTCTATGTTTAGAAAATATATGTTACTAAAACTGGAAAAAGTTTTCCATTTGCTTATTTACAAATCACTACTCTTCCCCAACTATCAGTCCCTGACTGTGAACTAGTATGAGAACAATTCCCTAAGTATAAACCCCGAAGACCGAAACCAACATCAGATAGACACTTAGAAAACCATTCAATTTACTAATCTCTAGTCAGTTCTAATTTTACTTAACTCTATTTGATTAACTCTGATTGATTAACTCTAACTGGTCAACCTTAATTAATTAACTCTAACTGGTTTGACAAACTCCATTTATTAACTCGACTGACAAATTCAACTCGATTAACTGAACCAATCACTTTGATTAACTCGACTTACTTAACTCAACTGGTTAACTTGACTTACTTAACTCACTGGTTAACTTGACTTACTTAACTCACCGGTTAACTTGACTTGCTTAACTCACTGGTTAACTTGACTTACTTAACCCAACTGGTTAACTTGACTTACTTAACTCACTGGTTAACTTGACTTGCTTAACTCACTGGTTAACTTGACTTGCTTAACCCAACTGGTTAACTTGAGTTACTTAACTCGCTAGTTAACTTGACTTACTTAACCCAACTAGTTAACTTGACTTACTTAACCCAACTGGTTAACTCTATTGAACTGGTTAACTCTATTGAACTAGTTAACTCTACTGAACTGGTTAACTCTACTGAACTAGTTAACTCTATTCAACTAACTCGACTCGACTAACCCCTTTCGAATAGCATATTCGTTTTACTAACTTTCGAATACCATATTCGATTTACTCCCTTCGAATACCATATTCGATTTAACTCCTTTCGAATACCATATTCGATTTACTTTATTCACTTTATAAAGATTCCCTTTTTAACAACGTTTTATTCATTTGAAAAGATTTACTTTTAAATAACGGTTCTACACTTTAAAAATGATTTTCTTTTTATAACGTTTCCTTTTCAATTCTATTTGTAAATGGTTTACAACTATTTCCTTTCCAAATTTATTCTTGAAAATATTCTAACTCCTTAAATTCTCTGAAAAATTCGCCATAACCTCCTTTGTAACGGGAGCATCGGGAAAATCCCCAAACCCGCCACACATGCCTTTCCATTCAAAAAGAAAATGGTTTGTAATTATTTCCTTTTTGAATATCTCCTATTTATAAATATTCCAATTTATAAACATTTCTTATTTATAAATATTGCACTTTATAAATATCTCTTATTTATAAATATCCCATTTTATAAATATTCTATTTTCAATATCACTTTGAAAATCCCCTTATCAACATTTCGGTATGTTATGGTATTCAATCATATCAAATCACGATGTTCAATATCGTCCAAGCACATATAATCGCCCATAGATTTTATATCACATCATATAACAATATATGAAAAACAATAAAATAACTGTTGAGGAATCCAGTCGGATTCCTCCAACCTGTTTCCCTGCATCCACAGATGTTACACAATAAAATCAACATCACTTTCAGTTCCATATGATATATTCTATTAAACAGAATCAATATAGAAATTCAACTAACTGACTAGCAGTTCAATCAAACAGTCAACACACAATCAATCAGTCAATTTTTAACGGTTCTAAAAATACAACATGAAAATATAAACTATTCAGAGTTAGTGAGATTTACTCACAGTTGTGCGTTAACCGTCAAATAACGGTTTGCGTTATTTGATTTTCGATGGACAAATTATTTCGCCATAAATTCTAACGAGCTCGGATTCACTCCCAGTCAGCTCCATTGCGTTGCTCCCGTCCATACGATCCCAACGTGACTGACGGTTCGTAATTCTGATTCGTATGACCGAAATATTCAGTTTACAAGTTAGTGTACTATTTTAAATAAAATAAAAACTTTAAATTCATTCAACCGGGCCTCACCCCTTTAACAACTCCGGCCTACTAACCAAATCAGGCCCGCTCCCTTTATTTCCTTCTTCACCGATTATAGCTCCCCAATCCCATTCCCAGTCAAAAACCGCTCCACCCTTCGACACTTCGATCTGTCCTTCTCCCCCATTCTACTTTGTTAAATTCCAAATAATCATCACCACCGAGCTCCTCTTTGAATCCTTGTCAACCTCGACACCACCAAACCCAACTCGCACCTCCCCATGAACATCCGACCTCGACTAGTGCTGCTCTTTGATCGACACTTCTGTGTTCAGAAATCCACAAAAAAACTACACGAGCTTCAAATCATCACGAGAAATCAGATTACGAACTCGAAATCTAGAATCGAGGCCAGTATAACCCGAGTTTTTGAACCCTAGGGCTACTGCGTTCAATTTTAGCGAGCACAAATGGAAGCCGAACACTCAGAATTTGTTATGAGGTTGAAGAGAAACATCGTAGGAATTCATATATATAAGTTCTATGAGTTTAGGATTTTTCTTGGATTTTACTTTGATTTTACAAAGAATGAAAAATCATTTTGCTGAAGAAAAGGGTTACGCTGGATTTTTGTTTGACTTGTGGAAGTGAGAATTAGGTTTAGAAAGATTTGTGGGGTATTTATAGTGTTGGAAAATATCTAGATATTTTTATATTAATATTTTTATATTAATATTTTAATATTTTATTTAATCCTTGATATTCATTTCAGCACTCTAAAAATCCCTACAAACACCCACGATATCCAAAAATCACGAAACTAGACCAGTAGCTAGAGTTCGACATTTCGGTCCCAACGAAACTGGTTTCGTCGAATTCCGACTCCATATGCTCACACAGCGTATTTTTAACTGTCGAAATACTGACTGTTTCTCACTCTAAAATCCGTACGACCACATAGTGACTCTAAAAATCACGGAACTTGGAATCTAACAACTATTTGACATTGCGGATTCAACAAAATTAGTTTCGTCGAATTCCGACTTCGTTTGCAAAAGTGGCTATTTTTCAAGCGCTGAACAGACCGTTTAAATATATAAATATATTTAAATATAATTAAATAAAATATTAATAAATTAATATTATTGTATATATTCGCATATGATATCGTACAGCTCCAGAATATCCAATCATAATTTACGGCTTGATATTTCAGATTCCAGATTATCTCGATATTCAGTTTATACTGGAAATCCATTTATAACGTATATAAAGCGTCGCAAATTATAAAGGAATTCCACAGCGACTTTTCTGAAATTTGATTTGGACGTAAATCAAAATCTACACGATGAAATCCCGATTTTTCTCTTCAACTAGAAAGATATACTCCACCAGCTCCACACGTTTCTTGTTTCATAGAAATCCGGCTTAAAACGAATCCTGTACATCCAGTTGAAGTTCAAATCGCCAATTTACGAACTACAGCACCATTTCGAGCTCGATTTTAATTATAATATAATTATACGTTCAAACTGTCGTCGATTGAATATATTCGTCAATATAATTCAACTCTAAGCTGAATTAAATCTAAGGGGCCCTGTTTCACAGAATATTGTGATTTCCAATATTTTTGATTATTTCTAAGTTATATATATTATTTAATTATTTGATTTAATTAAATACTCACTATAATTAAATTAACGACGATTTAATTCTCTAAATCACTATTTATATAATTAAATAAATTAATTATAATACCTCTGACAATGCGGGTCAATACAATCTTCCCCACTTAAAAAAATTTCGTCCTCGAAATTGCTAAGTTAGAGGACGACCCTATCTATTTGGTAAAAGCTTATCGGTTTACCCCTTATCTCTGGTTTCAAATGAACTAATTAATATCGATTAAAATATTAATTCCTTCCGACTAACTATAATTTCCAAAAAATTTGAAAATTTTCTAACACTTTAAATTTTCGAAAAATTTCGCCAGCTTCTCCTTTGTACCGGCATATACGTCAAACCACAAATCGCCTCTCTAGGCCTTCTCCAACCCAAAAGAAAATCAAACAGCCAAGCGGCTTGCCAATTCGGCTCATAAATTCCAAACTCATATAAAATATAAACTTGTACCTTTTTGTTGGGTATATCAATCCGATCACTTCCATATGCTATCAACGCAGCATATACTAGTGTTATCTCAATCAAATTCCAATCAGTTCATATCCTCAAATCCAAACCGAATTTCATTCGAACCCCAATATCAAATTCCAAATTATTGACTTATCAATTTGGTTCCATTCCAGATTATCTCTAATCCAATTCAATTTTATTTAACTTGGTTCAAGTTAATTTCAATTTATTTTTACCATCTCATTATATTTCACTTCATTAGTTAAATTTATATTCCAGAATTTAAATTCCTGGGTCTATTTCAAATCAATTTGAAATCATAATACCAATTCAAAACCTTTGAATTTCTAAACAACTTGTTTCCTCAAAACAATTCAAAAACAAAATCTTTAGTAGTAATCCGTCACTTACAACTCGAAAATGAACACTGATGATGTCGCAATTCACCATCAGAATCTATTTTCCAGCTATCGAAGTGAGTTCAATACTATATCACTTTCAGTTTGAAAAACGTTTTCAAAATCTCCCAGGAACTTAAAATTTCCTTATTTTAAATTCAAATTCTGATTTAAATTCAGATTCCATTTTATCTTATTTCATATACTTTACTTATATGAATTCTGATTGGTTATTTATAACCATTTCACTTTATAATCTTGTTCGATTATAATTACAACCAATATATCTAATATATGATAATATATTACATATCCATACTATGTCGGTCCATCGTATTCAAGTATTTATTTACTCCTACCGATACAGTGGATCAAACTGATCTACCAGAACTCATAAACAACTCAGCCAATGAATCTCCATAATATAAAACCATTTTTATATCAAATACAAGTACAAACTCGTATATATACACTCAACTCAATCTAGGGTATTACTAACCCTATCTCTACCGAGTCACGCCACAGAGCCAAGGTAATTCTTAACTTAAGCTCTGATACCAACTGTAACGACTCGGATTTTGAGTGACTTTGGTTATCGACATAAGCTCGATGTCGATAACCAAAACATCGGAAAATCCCGGTAATTAATGAAAGAAATTAGAAGGTGAGAATAGATAAGATGGAAACTTAGAATAAAAGAAGAAGAAGAACACAACATCAGAGTAACACGAACCTCACAGCGGAACGAATAACATATAATAGATAACATAACTTTGAAATATAACAGTTATGTATACAATAGTACTTATCAGAGTACAACACTTACATCACAGCGGAACAAAACTCTATATAACTAACGCTGAAGCCTCCTGCTCCAAGCTCCTTTAGATAGATCTGAAAAATCCTGATCTACTTGACTGCCCGTACAAATTTAGGCACCCAAGAGTTTAGGTAGAACAAAACAAAATAAACTTCGGGTCAGTCATGGTACTGGTATGAGTAAAATAGTTTAGAACAGTTTGAACAAGTAAACGATATCTCATAAGACCACGCCGTATAATGGAATGGGTTTTTTCCTTATGAGAATCCAAAATATCTTTATATCAAAAACCTTTTGATATTATAATAATGTCTATCAACACAATATAATAATCATCTAACAGAAACGTTTTCATCTCACGTTCTACATATAGTATACAATCAAAAACCGCAAGCACATATTGGATATTTGGTTTTCCAACTATGACAAGGTATGGAACCACCTTCCGATCAGTGTACTTTAGGAACGATACACTGGAGTTCAACAAGAACATCTTGTAACTCAGCCACACATGACCGACCACTCATTTTGCTTGAGTGTATCGAATGTATATCACCAACGGTTGGGATCAGCAACCGTTCCCGTATATATATGGGACAGCATTGATAGATTTAAGAAACAAATGAATATTCTCTAGATAGGTGATTATACACCCTACTTCAGTGCGACCGACTTAGCCATGCTGCCTGCCTGATTTCTGTCATTTACCGGTTGATGAGGCTAGAAGCTACGCTTTATCATCACATCAGATTCACTTCGAATATCACATTGTCAGATCCATCGAAAATCACTAATTGACGTCTACAAAAGTACATTACGTGTTAGCTAAAGAAGTTTCCTTCTCCGCTTCCACTCTTGGTACGGTTGAAGAAATCAATGTACGTGACCTTTCTGGAAATACTCTGTCAGACATTCATCAACACAGGTCATCCTCATTCACTTAGAATGTCACATCGTCATACCCGCCAAATCACAAATTGATTTATCCAAAAGTAACACAGGTATACAGCTTAGAGAAACGAATTCCTCCGCCACCAAACGTGAATACGTTTGAACAGATCAACTTACGCGATCCATTGGATATACTCTGTCTGACCTTCGTCCACACAAGTTGTCCTGGGACTGGACAAACCGAAGGCACTATTCAGTATATCCATCTTAGTCACTGTTATCTAAGACTTATACAACAGCCCTTGCACTTTACTCCGTCTTCAATTATCTTTGGCATAAATGATTCGCAACGCTTATGCCAATACAGAGTGGTTCTTTGGATAATAATCCAACCGATCTCTCCATATTAACAACGTTAAAATAGTCAAAACTTCGATAGTCTGTGATTTAACCATCAAAGAAAAACAAGTGTGCAAACAACGATTTTATTTCCAGATGGAAATTATATTGGTAAATCATCAACATATATCTATATATATATATATATTCACATTGCCTTATTTTCTATGTTTAGAAAATATATGTTATTAAAACTGGAAAAAGTTTTCCATTTGCTTATTTACAAATCACTACTCCTCCCCAACTATCAGTCCCTGACTGTGAACTAGTATGAGAACAATTCCCGAAGTATAAATCCCGAAGGCCGAAACCAACAACAGATAGACACTTAGAAAACCATTCAATTTACTAATCTCTAGTCAGTTCTAATTTTACTTAACTCTGTTTGATTAACTCTGACTGGTCAACCTTAATTAATTAACTCTAACTGGTTTGACTAACTCCATTTATTAACTCGACTGACAAATTCAACTCGATTAAGTGAACTAATCACTTTGATTAACTCGAATTACTTAACTCAACTGGTTAACTTGACTTACTTAACTCACTGGTTAACTTGACTTACTTAACTCACTGGTTAACTTGACTTGCTTAACTCACTGGTTAACTTGACTTACTTAACCCAACTGGTTAACTTGACTTACTTAACTCACTGGTTAACTTGACTTACTTAACTCACTGGTTAACTTGACTTGCTTAACTCACTGGTTAACTTGACTTACTTAACCCAACTGTTTAACTTGACTTACTTAACTCGCTGGTTAACTTGACTTACTTAATCCAACTGGTTAACTTGACTTACTTAACCCAACTGGTTAACTCTATTGAACTGGTTAACTCTACTGAACTGGTTAACTCTACTGAATTGGTTAACTCTACTGAACTAGTTAACTCTATTCAACTAACTCGACTCGACTAACCCCTTTTGAATAGCATATTCGTTTTACTAACTTTCGAATACCATATTTGATTTACTCCCTTCGAATACCATATTCGATTTAACTCCTTTCGAATACCATATTCGATTTACTTTATTCTCTTTATAAAGATTCCCTTTTTAACAACGTTTTATTCATTTGAAAAGATTTACTTTTAAATAACTGTTCTACACTTTAAAAATGATTTTCTTTTTATAATGTTTCCTTTTCAATTCTATTTGTAAATGGTTTACAAATATTTCCTTTTCAAATTTATTCTTGAAAATATTCTAACTCCTTAAATTCTTTGAAAATTTCGCCATAACCTCCTTTGTAACGGGAGCATCGGGAAAATCCGCAAACCCGCCACACAGGCCTTTCCATTCAAAAAGAAATTGGTTTGTAATTATTTCCTTTTTGAATATCTCCTATTTATAAATATTCCAATTTATAAACATTTCTTATTTATAAATATTCCACTTTATAAATATCTCTTATTTATAAATATCCCATTTTATAAATATTCTATTTTCAATATCACTTTGAAAATCCCCTTATCAACATTTCGGTATGTTATGGTATTCAATCGTATCAAATCTCGATGTTCAATATCGTCCAAGCACATATAATCGCCCACAGATTTTATATCACATCATATAACAATATATGAAAAACAATAAAATAACTGTTGAGGAATCCAGTCGGATTCCTCCAACCTGTTTCCTTGCATCCAAAGATGTTACACAATAAAATCAACATCACTTTCAGTTCTATATGATATATTCTGTTAAACAGAATCAATATAGAAATTCAACTAACTGACTAGCAGTTCAATCAAACAGTCAGCACACAATCAATCGGTCAATATTTAACAGTTCTAAAAATACAACATGAGAATATAAACTGTTCAGAGTTAGTGAGATTTACTCACAGTTGCGCGTTAACCGTCAAATAACGGTTTGCATTATTTGATTTTCGACGGACAAATTATTTCGCCATAAATTGTAACGAGCTCGGATTCACTCCCAGTCAGCTCCATTGCGTTGCTCCCGTCCACACGATCCCAACATGACTGACGGTTCATAAATCTGATTCCGTATGACCGAAATATTCAGTTTACAAGTTAGTGTACTATTTTAAATAAAATAAAAACTTTAAATTCATTCAACCGGGCCTCACCCCTTTAACAACTCCGGCCCACTAACCAAATCAGGCCCGCTCCCTTTATTTCCTTCTTCACCGATTATAGCTCCCCAATCCCATTCCCAGTCAAAAACCGCTCCACCCTTCGACACTTCGATCCGTCCTTCTCCCCCATTCTACTTTGTTAAATTCCAAATAATCATCACGACCGAGCTCCTCTTCGAATCCTTGTCAACCTCGACACCACCAAACCCAACTCGCACCTCCCCATGAACATCCGATCTCGACCAGTGCTTCTCTTCGATTGACACTTCTGTGTTCAGAAATCCACAAAAAAACTACACGAGCTTCCAATCATCACGAGAAATCAGATTACGAACTCGAAATCCAGAATCGAGGCCAGTATAACCCGAGTTTTTGAACCCTAGGCCTACTGCGTTCAATTTTAGCGAGCACAAATGGAAGCCGAACACTCAGAATTTGTTATGAGGTTGAAGAGAAACATCGTAGGAATTCATATATATATATATATATATAAGTTCTATGATTTTAGGATTTTTCTTGGATTTTACTTTGATTTTACAAAGAATGAAAAATCATTTTGCTGAAGAAAAGGGTTACGCCGGATTTTTATTTGACTTGTGGAAGTGAGAATTAGGTTTAGAAAGATTTGTGGGGTATTTATAGTGTTGGAAAATATCTAGATATTTTTATATTAATATTTTAATATTTTATTTAATCCTTAATATTCGTTTCAACACTCTAAAAATCCCTACGAACACCCACGATATCCAAATAGAACGAAATTGGACCTGTAGCTAGAGTTCGACATTTCGGTCCCAACGAAACTGGTTTCGTCGAATTCCGACTCCGTATGCTCACACAGCGTATTTTTAACTGTCGAAATACTGACTGTTTCTCACTCTAAAAATCCGTACGACCACATAGTGACTCTAAAAATCACGGAACTTGGAATCTAACAACTATTTGACATTGCGGATCCAACAAAATTAGTTTCGTCGAATTCCGACTTCATTTGCAAAAGTGGCTATTTTTCAAGCGCTGAACAGACTGTTTAAATATATAAATATATTTAAATATAATTAAATAAAATATTAATAAATTAATATTATCGTATATATTCGCATATGATATCGTACAACTCCAGAATATCCTATCAGAATTTACGGCTTGATATTTCAGATTCTAGATTATCTAGATATTCAGTTTATACTGGAAATCCATTTATAACGTATATAAAGCATCGCAAATTATAAAGGAATTCCACAACGACTTTTCTGAAATTTGATTTGGACGTAAATCAAAATCTACACGATGAAATCCCGATTTTTCTCTTCAACTAGAAAGATATACTCCACCAGCTCCACACGTTTCTTGTTTCATAGAAATCCGGCTTAAAACGAATCCTGTACATCCAGTTGAAGTTCAAATCGCCAATTTACAAATTGCAGCGCCATTTTGAGCTCGATTTTGATTATAATATAATTATACGTTCAAACTGTCGTCGATTGAATATATTTGTCAATATAATTCAACTCTAAGCTGAATTAAATCTAAGGGGCGACCCTGTTTCACAGAATATTGTGATTTCCAATATTTTTGATTATTTCTGAATTAAATATATTATTTAATTATTTAATTTAATTAAATACTCACTATAATTAAATTAACGATGATTTAATTCCCTAAATCACGATTTAATACCTTTGACAATGCGGGTCATTACATAGATCAAACAGAACTGCTCAGAGTTTGGCGTAGATATACTTCAAGGAAATTGTTAGACTACACGGAGTGCCGACCAGTATAGTGAGTGATAGAGATCCAATATTTACTAGCAAATTCTGGGAGGCATTTCAAGTAGAACTGGGAACAAAGCTGAACTTGAGCATCGCCTATCATCCTCAGACAGATGGTCAGACTGAGAGGGTGAATCGTATTTTAGAAGATTTATTGCGGTCTTATGTTCTAGATTTTGGGAGATCATGGGAAGACCATCTGCATTTGGCTGAATTCTCATATAATAACAGCTACCAGGCGAGCCTGACAATGTCACCATTCGAAGCATTGTATGGTAGGCCGTGTCGATCTCCTGCTTGTTGGGTCGAACCCGGTAATAAACTTGTGTTAGGGCCTGATATGATCCGAGAAGCTGCCGACAAAGTCGATTTCGTTAAGAAACGATTACTCGCCGCTAAAAGCCGACAAAAGAGTTATGCCGATAGGAGAAGAAGAGATATATCATTTGCTGTTGGCGACTATGTATATTTAAATGTATCGCCGATGAGAGGAGTTATCCGGTTCGGTAAAACTGGGAAGTTGGCGCCCAAATTCATTGGTCCGTTTCCAATTCTGGAACGGATCGTAACTCTCACTTATAGGGTTAAATTGCCTGATTGGTTGCCTGGAGTGCATGATGTATTTCACATATCTCAACTTTGAAAGCACGTTCATGATCCAGACTTGATCGTGGAAGAAGCAGCGCAACAGGATATTGAAATTACCCCAGACTTAGCTATGAGAAGAGAGCCCCTCAAGATCATCGGCAAAGAAACCAAAGAGCCGAGGAACAAGAAAGTTCACTTAGTCAAAGTGCAATGGAGTGGAGATCCGCGAGATTGTACTTGGGAAACTGAGGAGAGCATTCATAAAGCCTATCCTAAGTGTCGAGTAGATATCTCTGATTGAATCTGGTGCAAGGTACATTTACCATACTTTGCATTACCAATTAGTTCTCTACTCTGTTGTTATTTTCTTTCCATGAATTTGCACTTTTAATTCTGTAGTCTGAATGATTTTAAAAGAGTATAGAAATTGATTAGTATATTTTTGAAAAGTTAAAAACAATTTGATTGTTGTTTGTGTTGTGTGATTGTATATTTGATTAATTGAATTATTAAAACGATAATTAATTTAATCAATAAGAGAATAATGGTAGAATTTATTCATTTAAATCACACATTGAACTGATTAGAAAATAGATAGAAATATATACATGTGCATTATATATGTTTGAACAGGTAAATGGATAGCTGTTGAGTAAAGATTTTATTTGCGTGCCAGACAAATAGGTAAACCTTAATGAGTTGGATGCGAAATATTATTATATCAACTCCTGTGAATGCCATTGGATGCGGAGTGCTGGTTATTCTGTGTGTAAAAATAAATGTCACCGTAGGATAGTAGCAATTAATTTTGAACTACATTACATGGCATACTTCTGGAAGATAGGCATACTTCATCATATACCACATAAGCATTTGGAACTTGTGTGACGAGGTGGAAGATTTACCATACGAGCGAGAGGCTTGTATGGCGATGACTATATTTTACAGTTTGAACTGATGACTAATATGGACTATTTAAAATTATAACGATAAATTGCCAGATTAATAAAAACCCCACACGGGTCTGGAGTTGACAATAATCACGTCTCTCTAGTCATTAGATACGACACATGGATTATTTATTTCCTACACGGGACGAGGTGACAAGGATTTATCCTCTGGAGCAATTAAAATACACACTCCCTCAGGCTTTGACAGGGTGACGAGAATTTATTCTCTGGAGTTATTATCTATACACGCTCCCCTATAAACACCAGAATATATCACTATAAATATGTGTATGCTTTATAGGATTTATTGGGTACCTAATACGGCCCAATAAATTTCCAAACCTCTCCCCGTACAATGGAGGTTATGGAGAAATTTTTCGAAAATTTCGGGTGTTAGCCAAATTTTTGAAGAATTTGAAAATTCTCAGAAACTAAAAAGTTGCAGAATGGAAGCCATATTGAACGTAGAGTTGATTAATCAAACCACTTTCGACTTTGTTCCTTTTCAGGGACGAAAAGTTTTAAGTGGGGGAGATTGTAACGACCCAGAAAATCTGAACCAATTTAAAAATTTTAAATTGCCTAAAATAGTGGATTTTAAATATTTAAAATAAATATTTTAAATAATAGCAATGAAAAGTGAGTTTGAATCGTCGCTTGAAAACGAATATAATTAATTCTAATTATAAACAAGGCTCGAAATGGCGCGGTAGTTTAAAAATTTGAATTCAAACCTTGACTGACCGTACCGGGTGCAAAACAAAACGGATTTGAGTGAAACCAAAAATATTTAAATTTGTTAGTGAATAACTTTCTAACAAATCTGAAAAATCGAAGTTTCATAGCGGTAAGCAAAAGTTATGGCCAAATGAATTTTCAAAAAGGTCGCTATGGAATTTATATAGCCCGTGAAATTGGCCATTTTGCAAACGACCTCGGAATTCAACGAAACCACTTTTGTTGGATCCGGGATGTGAAGTTATTGCTAGGTTTCAAATTTCATAATTTTTGAAGCTAGTATGTGAGCGTGGCAAAGGAAAATGTGTTTTGGTCAATTATAGTTAAATTGGATCGACCAGAAATGGGCCTTTTTGCAAACGGTCTCAGAGTTTGACGAAACTAGTTTTGTTGGGACCGTATCGTCAAAACATAGCAAGATTTATTTTTCTGGAATTTTTCGAATCAGTTTGTGGCCCTGGCAAATTGAAATGTACGTTCAAATTAGAAATTGAATGTTTTATATTTTAATTTGAAGAATAACTGGTCGTAACAACCGAAATGGGTTACGAAACATATCCCATTGTGTTCGGAATGGGGGTATTTAGCTAGGGGCGATAGTCGTTGGGTTTGAATTGGAGTTCGTATGAGATGGGGGTATTTTCGGATATTTGAAATTAAAAAATATAAAAAAATAAGGGCCAATCAGAGCACGTCTTCACTTTTACTCGTTGAGGAACCAAACCCGACAGCTCAAAACCAACGACGACTTGTGCTTCCATCCTTCTCTCACCATTATCTCTCGATCCACGCCATAAAAACGAACAGTCCTTCGGGGGTTTTTGAAGAGATTTGCACGAGCTTTAAATCCATCTCAACCTCACCAATTATCGTTCAGTATTGGGGGAGATCGGGCGCCACGATGTTCGCCTCTTTGAAGCGCCGCCATAGCACCATCTCGCCGTCGATCAGGTCCGGATCCCCAAGCGTACGCGCGGCTCCCCGGCCCCCTCGACGTGGTGTACTTCGATCTGGACCAAGAGCTACGGATTGGGAGAAAACCTAAAACCTAGATTTGAACGATATTAGAAAAGGTACGGGTTTACATAAATCAAACTGATTTCCACATTTAAAAACGTAGCGAACTTCTAAAAATAATATCTTTATCTTGTGTTGACGAAATTCAGTGAAACAAGAGACAGTGGAATCGTGTGGGCGTCTTCTACATCCTAGAAGAGACCGCATATTTTTCTGATCCTTCTGCTATTTTTGGTGGAGTGGAACCCAATGTGAGATTTCTAATTTATAAACGATATGGAAAATGACGATATATAAATTATGTAGTCGATGTATGGGTTATATAAGCGTTGTACACCTCATGTATAAGCGTTGTATAAGTTGTACGTTCGATGTATAAGTTATATATGTGTTGTAAAAATTATATATGTGTTGAAATAGAAGTGAAATTCTATATATAAATATATAAATATATATATATATGCCCCTCGTCCACAAACCATGGACAATATTTATTGTTTGTGATTGGTGTGAAAATTGATTGATAGCGAATGGTTGATTGAAATTATTTGTGGTTGAAATTGATTTATTGTGGTTGAAAAATACCCGTTTGTGGTTGAGAAGTATTTGGTTGAAACCACATAGGATTAGTTTGTGGAAATGAAAAAAATATACGTGCTGCCTGCGTGCGAACTAGATGCATGATTCCCTATTGTCAAAAGCTGCGAGGCTTTAAGGTAGAGCGAGCAGCCGTACTAGGGACGGTCCCAGTTTTAACTACCCTGCCGTTATGCTGCCGAAATTTTGAATAATATTCATGTTTTAGAATTATTTTCCTGTGTTGAAATTATATTCGTCTGTTGAATAGAAAACCTTCATGTGTTGAATCGAAATTCATTCGTTGAATTGAAATTCATGTGTTGAATGGTATTCGTGTTTTAAATATAAAAATCACCCTTTTATCTACATATACAAACTACAGAAAACCTTCATGTGTTGAATCAAAATTCATTCGTTGAATTGAAATTCATGTGTTGAATGGTATTCGTGTTTTAAATATAAAAATCACCCTTTTATCTACATATACAAACTATAGAAAACCTTCATGTGTTGAATCGAAATTCATTCGTTGAATTGAAATTCTTCCTGTGTTGAATCGAAATTCATTCGTTGAATTGAAAAACATGTGTTGAATAGTATTCGTGTTTTAAATATAAAAATCACCCTTTTATCTACATATACAAACTATAGAAAACCTTCATGTGTTGAATCGAAATTCATTAGTTGAATTGAAATTCATGTGTTGAATGGTATTCGTGTTTTAAATATAAAAATTTCCCTTTTATCTATATATACAAACTATAGAAAACCTTCATGTGTTGAATCGATATTCATTCGTTGAATTGAAATTTATGTGTTGAATGGTATTCATATTTTGAAAGAAATTGTTTTATAATAAAAATCCCATTTTTATCATCAATATGAAATATATAAAATAATCTTGTTTTGAAATAAATTTTTTTATAATAAAAATCCTATTTTTATCACCTATATTAACTATATAAAATAGTAGAGTTTTGAAATAAATTGTTTTACATTAAAAATCACATTTTTATTATATACATGAATTGTTAAAAATAGTGAAGTGTTGAAATAGAAGACAGTTAGATAAAAATATCATTTTTATCAAATGTATGAAAAGAACATAGTTTTTGAAATTGAAGAATCGATATATATATATATATATATATATATATATATATATATATATATATATATATATAGAATTGAAATATATCGAATAACGAAGCTGCAGTTCGTATTTTGAAACGGTGATTTCATACGATTAGTGTGGGAGATCCGACCATCGGATTTTCCCAAAACCGCAACCGTTGGGTTCGCTTTGGAAATTACTTTCCAACGGCACCAACTTTTTAAAAATCCAACGGTCGGATTGTCTGGAATGTTTAATTCAAATCTGAAGAAAAACAGCGCCAGAATCGATTAGATTTATATATATATATATATATATATATATAATAATAATAATATTTAATCGAATAACGACGCTGCGGTACGTATTTTGAAATCGAAACTTCAAACGATTATACCGGGAGATCCGACCATCGGATTTTCCCGAAACTGGAAACGTTGGATTCGTTTTGAAAAGATCTTTTTAATTATGTAAATATTGTGAAGATCCAACGGTTAGATTTTCATATATGTGTAAATCAAATCTGAAGAAAAACAGCACCACGACCGCGTTATGGCCCGAAGCGTCGTTTTGAATAAATTGGCTATTTAAAAATAAATAAAAATAGCGATAAATCGTTATAAAATATTATAAACGATATGGATGTGAAATTTAGAAACTAACTGAAGGTTGGCTAAGTCGAATGGTTTCCTGGGTGTTGATCTGATGTTGGTTTCGGCCTTCGGGGTTAATATTTCGGAAATCGTTCTCTTACTGATCTACGGTTAGTGACTAATGAATTGAAATGATGCGTATGTTGTATTTGTGTAGCACTTGTTATTATATACGCAAGTTGCTCAAAAAGACCGGGTTTAACCCATTCTGAATAACTGAATCGACGATAAGAAATCGAAGATGAAGACGGTGGTCGAAGACCGGAGATCTTCACCTCGTTTGGATGGTAACTGATGTCTTGATTGGGAGGCATCCCGAAATATGGATAATGAGTGGTGATCGTCCAGACGTACGTGGGGATCGATGGGTTTGCGAGGTATATAGAGCCTCCGGTTTTGTTCAGACCCAGAACGGACTTGCAAATGGAATGTGTGTCTGACATTGGAATTTATTCTGTGTGATTGATAGCCATCAGTTGCACGGTGTGAATTGCATGTGTGGCATGCTAAGATTCAATGATCAGGACTTCTGTTGAAAAGCAAAGTCTTGTGGAGATGATCAAAGCACTGCCTGTGTGGCGTAGCTTTGTGTATAACATGAAATCGCGAGCCTCACACCCGGTATGAACCGGAAACGGGAGAAAGGACCTCAGGGAGGGCATGCGTTTCCTTCTAGCTAGGAGTGGCGTCAGTGGTTTTACACGCTCTGACGAGTTTGACTTATGTGGTTGTTGCTGTTGTGAGGCGCCTCGGGTAGATCGGACGATCCTGGTGCGATGGAGTCATTCGTTGGCTCATTTACGCCCAAAAGGGCTGGGAAACGTATTGTTCAGGCATAATAATCCACCTCGGTGGATCGGCCCTGACGATCCAAGGCTTGCCTGCGCGCTTGCCTGAGACACGGACTAGAGCGTCTCGAATTCGGTAAGGACTATCTTTTGCCTTGGTTCATGACGGAAATCCAACTTCCAAATACGTGACTGTGCGGTTTTGATTGTATACCTATATATGGCGACATAGTGGTATGGGGTATTAATGCCGTCTATGGTTGATAGTTATGATTTGAAATTGCTTTTGGAAACATATAAACACTAGTAATAATATAAAATTCTTTTGTTTTATTCGTATCAAGCATATTTTGGCCGTTATAAGGTAAAACTCTATCCTCCGGTTTGCATTGCATTGTGTGATGGGAACTGAGTCTTATAATGGCTTCATTTTTATAAAAAGAATTGCGATGTTTAAAAGAATGATTCGTTTTTAAAAGCACTGGCAATCCAATGGAGTAAACCCGTTCCACGAAAGTGGCGTGGTCCTGTGATTAGCCATATTTTAAATATGTTGACTAGATTTCTCATACCAGTCCCGTGACTGACTCGTAGTTTATTTCACGTTCAAACTCGGGTGCCCCTTTTTCTACACGAGCAGCCTTGTATTCAGGTTTAGCAAGCTTTATCCGGATAGCTGGAGCTAAAGATGGATTCTATTATTTATCTCTTTTTATGCTGTTCAGCTCCTATTGTACATTATGTTTGTTTTCCGCTGTAGACATTTATGTATAGCTGAACTGTATTTGTACTAAGTATGATCCTGTATACTGTGTAACTCTTATGATTACGTTTATCCAGTATATTCTATTGTGCATTATCTGGTGTATTTATTTACTTCTGCTCTGCTGTTATCTGTTTATGTGTTATATTCCAAGGATTACCCATGCCGCCGTCAGTACAGGGTTTGGGGTCGTCTCAAAAATTGATGTCCCTACTGTGTCTGTAGGCGAGGTCAGAGGCTGGGGATCGGATCACGCAAGGAGGGTGCGAGTTCAGTCGAAGTGAGGTGGTTCTGAAGAGGACGCAAATAGGAGATCAATGGTGATTTTTTTCTTTGATTTTCATATGAAGATGAGGCGGAAACGGAAGGGAGAAGTTTGGTAATGGCGTGACTGTGCTGATGATCCACTGTAGGAAGAGGGTGCTGTAATAACCCGGAAATCCGAGCCAATGTAAATTTTTTATTTTTGACAATTTTAGCGAATTTTGATTATTTAAAATGAATTAATTTAAATAATAATGACGAGGAATTTATTTTGCATAGAATTATAATGTATATATTTATATACGTCATCATTAGAATATAAATATTTATTTATATATATAAAAGGAATTGAAAATGGCGCGGTAGTTCGGTAATTCAATTTCAAATTTCAAATGAATGTACTAGGTGCAAAATAAACTGGATTTTAGTGAAACTAAAAATATTTGAATCTATTTGAGAATATCTTTCCAACGAATACCAAAAATAGAAATTTCATAGCGGGCATAAAAAGTTACGTCCAGTTGAAATTTTAGAATGGTCGCTTTGCAATTCTGGCCCTCAAAAATGGAAATTTTGCAAACGATCTCGGTTTTCGACGAAACCACTTATGTTGGATCTGTGAAGTCAAGTTATTGCTAAATTCCAAAATTCGTAATTTTTCGAATCAATATGTGAGCGTGGCAAAGGAAAACGTGTTTGGTCAGTTTCAGTTGATTTTAATCGACTGGAAAATGGCCATTTTTTAAACGGTCTCAGAATTTGATGAAATTAGTTTTGTTAGGACAGTATCATCAATACGAAGCTAGAAAATATTTTTCGGGAATCTTTAGAGTTCGTATGTGGCCCCGTTAAATTGAAATGTGCATTCTAAATCAATATATAGATTTATATTTTGATTTTGACGAAAACTGATCGAAACGATCGAATCATCTCATGATACATATCCCATTGTGTTCGAAATGGGGGTAATTAGCTGTAGACGACAGTCTGTGGGTTTGATTTCGAACTCAAAATAAAAAGTAGCTTTTTAAAATTAAATAGTTAAATAAATAAAAATATTATAAAACCCCCCTCCTTCACCTTTCTCTCCGTCACTCCCTCTCCATTCAGAAAATCAAGAAAAAGAAAAAGAAAGAAAAAAAACCTGCGCCGCCCTTATAGCACCCACCGCCGCCTTGCCGTCGACGCGTCCCCCCTCTCCAAGAACCTCGCCGCCGATCCTCCAAACTGCCACCCCTCGTTTCCCTTCGATTCAGGAACCCCGCAGCCTCCCAACCTACTTAAGCCGACGTCGACACCACCGGCGAGACCGCGACCTTCCCCACGTCCAACGATGCAAACAAACCCCCTCCTCCTCCCTCTTCATCTAAAACAGTGATTTCCTTTTTAATTTTAGCTAATTTAGATTTAAAACTGAAATTTGTTTTATTTTAAAACTGAAGTTTATATGATTTTTGAACTGAAATTAGAATTGTTTTTGAAAATATATATACATGGTATTAAAAGGTAAAAGGTTTGATTTTTATTATTTATATAATATTGAAATGTAAAGAGGGAATTTTTGTAATGTAAGAATATGGTTTTTTAAATACACAAAAAGATCGTATATTTATATAGAAAAGATGCAATTTTTAGTTAGAAAAGATGCGATTTTTAATAAGAGAAAGGTTTAATTTTTATTTTATAAAAGCTATGATTTTTATATAAGGAAAGTAAGGATTTTTATAAAAAGAAAAATATGATTTCTCATTGTGCAAACAATTTTTATTTATAGTCATAGATAATAAAAATATAATTTTTATATAGTGAGAAGATTAAAAATGTGATCTTTATAATACGTGTAGAGTATAAGAATAGAATTTCTATCTATACAGTAACAGTATAAAAATAAAAAATTTATCTATATACTAGCAGTATAAAAATGTGATTTTTATCCATATGGAGTAATTATAAAAAGGTGATATTTATATGCATAGCAATAATATAAAAATGGGATTTTTATATATGTAGTGGCTACGGGCAATGTAATTAACAAAGGGCGAGCACGGCGGAGATTTTCTACATATGAAGAGTTATGGCATTTGGTTTAGTAATTGGTGAGAACTCCTCACTTTTATTTTTATTTCTACTTTGAAATATATACTAGGATGCAGACGGTGTTTAGTAGCACCCGACACCCGTCGTCCACAGACCATGGATGACTTGTTTGATTGATGTGTTTTGAAAATTGATTGTGTGATGTGGATTGAATAAATATTTTATAGATAAAAATATAATTTTTAACGTGTATATAAAATAAAATATTTATAAACAAATTGGATGGTTTGTTTATATACACACATTTGACTGATATTGATTGGGACGATAAATTTTACACATCGCCCAACTGTGCAAATAGAACCTGTGTTTGTTGTTTGAAAACCCCACACGGGTAGTGGGATGAAATATGACATACACTAATCCCAATAATTAGTTGTATGTCGATCGATTGATTGACAGGCTGTGTAAGCGTTAAATATTTGAATTCAATGCTTATACAGTGTAGAATGCACTCTGGATGATGGATTGCTGTTTTCATTATTGTTATACACATTTGTTGTGTGAAATCCATATAATCTCATTATATGGTAATTGACTGTGTCTGATTCCAGTTCGTAATTATCGAATATTTTAAAATAATATTCAGTGAATATTTAAATGTGAAGCCGTGTTAAGTAGTTAAACGCCATTTTAACTTGAACGGGAATTTTGTCGATTTTATTCATTTTACACTGAATATCGAAAGTGATTTCAAAATCTGATATTTTCAAAAGAATTGAATATCGAAAGTGATTTCAAAATATGATATTTTGAAAAGAATTTAAATTTTAATTAAATTGATATGAATTGAAATTCAAATTAAATTAATATGAATTGAAATTCGAATTAAATTGAAAAGAATTGAAATTCGAATTAAACTGAATAGAATTGAAATTCGAATTAGATTGAAATAGAATTGAAATCGTTTTGAATTGAATTTAAAACGTATTGAAATTGAACTGAAATCGATTTGAATTGAAACCGATTTGAATTGAAATTGATTTGAATTGAAATCGAGTTGAAATGAATTTAAAACGAATTTAGATTGGAAAATTCAATTTTGATTTGAATTTGAGATGGAAGTTGAAATCGTTTTGAAAACGAATTTAAAATGATTTATAAAATACGTTTTAAAAGGAAATCGACGAAATATATAATATATATATTATATATATAATGGCCTGAATATAACGCGCTACGCCGCGGCAGTTCGTGAATTTCGACCATTGACTTCGAATGGATATTAAGGGAGATCTGACCATTGGATTATCCTAAAATCGAAAACGTTGCGTTCGTATCAAAAAGAGCTTTCTAACGAATATTAGGGATTTGAAATCTACTGGGTGGACTTGGAATTACGTCCAAATCAAATTTGGAAAAGGTCGCCGTAAGTGCAGTTCGATGGCCGTTGATGGAAATCGACTGTACGACCCTTGATAAAATTATTAAAAATAGTAATAATTTGTGTAAAATCATAAGAAATGATTTGTGAAGAATTGGGATGAAAAATTCCATATTTGAAAAGATAAAAATAGTTTTTTATCGAAATGAACTAGTTTTGAACTAGAATTATAATTCTATTTATTTCTAAAATAAGTAAAGTGGATTTTAAATGGTTTTGAAAATAACCAGAATTTTCAATAATTGTATTGGAATGGAATTGAATCAAAATTATCTTTGAAATATTATGATGTTGGATTTCGTGATTATACAGATATTGTTATGGAAATTTGAAAGATACGTTTATATTTTTATTTCCAATACGATATTTGTTGGTTTTAGAATTTGATATTGAATATACGCCGACATATTTTCTATTCAGAGCCTTGTATTTAATATCAAATGTGATTTGGGTTTGTCGTGAATGGTGTCTTCATTAACACTGTTCTTAAAACCAGTTGAGAAAAAGATTAAATCTTTTTAATTAGATTTAATGAAGCGTACTAGTTAAATGGTATTTAATTGGAATTGAATTTGAATTGATTTTTGGGTTTATCGTGAACGATGTTTTAAGTAACACTTGTTCTTTAACCTGATAATTAATGGAATGTGATTTTGGGTTTATAGTGAACCATGTTTTAAATGACATTGGTTCTTTAACCCAGTTAAAGACAGGATATTGATTTCTGTGAAGATTAAAACTAAGTGGAGTTTTAATGAATCTTTAATTAGATTGAAAAGGTCGAGAATGGAGTATCACAAGTTTTGCTCCAGGCGATAGTTAAATCTTTAATTAGATTTGAACGTGGAATGGTAATTGAATTTACCGATAACACCGTGGTGGTGGATATGAAGTATTACCAGTTTTACTTCATGGGATGAATAGGTTGGGATTGGGAAATAAAATAAATGATTACTTCGGTGTGGTTCGCTAATATCAACTAGTTTGATTTGATATTCAAAGGAAGATTAAAGAATAAATTTAAAAGAATTTATCTTTGATAAAATTAATGGGAACCTTTCCCTAAGAATGTGAAATTTAGAAACTAAATGTAGGTTAGCTAAGAAGATTGGTTTCCTGGGTATTGATCTGATGATGGTTTCGGCGTTCGAGGTTAATATTTGGGGAATTATTCTCTTGCTAATTTACGGTTAGTGACTGATGAATTGGAATGAGGCGTATGTTGTGTTTGTGTAACACTTGTTTATTATACACGCAAATTATTCAGAAAGACTGGGCTTATCCCATTCTGAATAACTGATTCGACGTGGTGTCGAGGATGAAGACGGTGGTTGAAGACCAGATGTCTTCACGTCGTTTGGGTGGTTACTGATGATCTTGATTGGGCCGTACACCCAAGAGGAGGGAATCGGTTAGTGGTCGTCCAGACGTACTTGGAGATCGATGGATATGCGGGGTACTAGGTGCCTCCGGTTTCGTTCAGACCCAGAACAAACTTGTAAATGGACTGTGTGTCTGACATTGAATTTTATTCTGTGTGATTGATTTCTAATAAATATATATCTGTTTAGCAGCGGAGAATTTATTCTCTTGCTTAATGCCCTTCTCTGAGACGTACGAGCTCAGGGGTTATATATTGATGGATATCAATCGCATGGAGTGAATTGCCTGTGTGGCATGCCTAAGTGGAAAATTGATCAAGGCTTCTATTGAAAAAAAAAGTCTTGTGGTTGATGATCAAAGCACGGCCTGTGTGGCATAGCTTTGTGTAGAGTTGATCCACGAGCCTCACTCCCCGGTTGTGAACCAAAAACGGGAGAAGGACCTCAGGGTGGACATACGTTTCTTTCTAGTTAGAAGTGGCGTTAGTGGTTTTACACGCCGTGACGAGTTTGACTTATGTGGTTGTTGCTGTTGCGAGGCGCGTCGAATATATCGGTGACTTTGTGAAGCCGATGGAGTCATTCGTTGGCTCATTTACGCCCCAAAGGGCGGGGAAACGCAGCGTTCAGGCATTTTAATCCACATTGGTGGACCGACCCTGACGATCCAAAGGTCGATGCGCTCTGACCTTGAGGCTCGTGCTAGAGAGTCTCGAAGCCGATGAGGACTATCTTTTGGCTCGATTCACAGATGGAAATCCAACTTGCAATACATGACATGTGCGGTTTTGATTGTAGAGCCTAGCATGGCGACATAGTGGGATAGGACGCTTATGCCTTCTATGATTCATACTTTTGATTTGAAATTGTTTTGACACTATACACTTATAGTGATAATAAAAGATGAAATTTCACGTACCAAGCATTCTTGGCTATTATAAGGTAAAAACCCTATCCTCAGGCTTGCGTTGCATTATGTGATGGGAACTGGGTCTTATAATTGCTTCATTTTTCTTTATTTAGCATTGCGCTGCTTGTTTTATGCACTGGTATTGTTGAAAGGAAACCCGTTCCGTGTTATACGGCGTGGTCCCTTATTTTCCTAACTTTAAAAATAAATATTAATAACTATTTTAGTTCTCACACCAGTCACATGACTGACCTGGAGTTTATTGTTTTAAACCTAAATTTTGGGTGCCTTTATTTTGACACGGGCAGCTAGTAGTTTTGGTTTTGCAGATCTATATACACAGGATCCTGATTTACAGCTGGAACGATACTCGGAAAGCTCTGTATCCGTGTATTACTTTCAGTTGTGTATTGTATTATTTTTCCGCTGCTATGAATGTAATTTAAATCTCTGATATTTTCTATGTAATATTTATTCACTATGTATATTCTTGTATTCTGATGGAATTGTTTTAATTAATATTGAAGTGTTCTTCTGTTTGCGTTCCGATGTGTATTGTTCTCATAGTAATTCGTTCTTTCTCTTCTCTTCGGAGACCGGGGAAGTTCAGGCCGCTTCATTTGGTATCAGAGCTTTGGTTTACAAAGCTCAGAGAACAAGACACGTTAGAACCATACGAAAGAATTCATCAGAGATTGGATTAGTAATATCCAATAAGAATGACTCATTAGAGATGGGATCAGTAGTATCCTAGAACGAGTATGAAGAGTATATTTTTAAAATGAAAACAATTTTTGTTTTGAAAGTAAAATTCAAATATACGTATTTGATTGTTTATTATATGTTGAATTTGGACAATCTGGTATATAAAGATTTTGCGTATTAATATACTGGATAGATATAGAATCACACTCTATTCGCCCGGGGATGATACTGATAATTGTGATCACATTACCAGTATTTATGTTCGAGTTTCAAAAGTCGGATTTCTATATATTTCCTATTGACTGGTGTGAGAACCAAAACTAGATAGGGCTTATTGTTGTGATTTGGCATCAAAAATCTGATTTTTTGACTATATATCAAAATTATGAATTTGAAAAACTAATCAACTAATTGATTGCTGGTTGTGTTGTTTGATTAATTAAATGTTGAATCTATAACAAAATTGAATCAAATAGTGAATTGTATTGAAAATTTATCGCATTTGCATGCATGTACATGTACTTACATTGAACAGGTCATAGCAAGGAGGCTAGAGCAGAAGAATAAAATTGTTTGCCCGACAAATAGGTACATGTTTACCATAATTTACTGTTTTGTTTGGGTGATGATGATTTTATGAGCCGATTGGCTTTTTCTTTTTTCTTTTTTTGGATTGTAGAAGGCCATGGGAGGCTATATGAAATATCCAGAAGTCCCCAGTGCAGGGGAGGTTATGGCGAAATTTTTCGAAAATTTAGGGTGTTAACCAAATTTTTGAAAAATTTGAAAAGTTCTTAGAAACTGAAAAGTTTAAGAACTTAAGCAATAATGATAATAGTGAAAGTTGAGTTGATTTATTAAACAACTTTCGGCTTCGTTTCTTTTCGGGGACGAAAAGTTTTAAGTGGGGGAGATTATAATAACACGGAAGTCCGAGCCAATTTAAAATTTTTATTTTTGGCAAATTTAGCGAATTTTGATTATTTAAAATGAATTATTTTAAATAATAACGACGAGGAATTTATTTTGAATAGAATTAGAAGTATATATTTATATACGTCATCGTTAGAATATAAATATTCATTTAGATATATAAAAGGAATTGAAAATGGCGTGGTAGTTCGATAATTCGATTTCAAATTTCAAATAAATGTACGGAGTGCAAAATAAACCAGATTTTAGTGAAACCAAAAATATTTGAATCTATTTGAGAATATATTTCCAACGAATCCGAAAAATTGAAATTTCATAGCGGGGATAAAAAGTTACATCCAGTTGAAATTTCAGAATAGTCGCTATGGAATTCTGGCCCTTAAAAATGGAAATTTTGCAAACGACCTCGGTTTTCAACGAAACCACTTTTGTTGGATCCGAGATGTCAAGTTATTGCTAGATTCCAAAATTCGTAATTTTCCGAATCAATATGTGAGCGTGGTAAAGGAAAACGCGTTTGACCAGTTTCAGTTGATTTTAATCGACTGGAATATGGCCATTTTTCAAACGGTCTCAGAATTCGACGAAATTAGTTTTGCTAGGACCGTATCGTCAATACGAAGCTAGAAAATATTTTTCATGAATCTTTAGAGTTCGTATGTGGCCCCGGTAAATTGAAATGTGCGTTCAAAATCAGTATATAGATTTATATTTTGATTTTGACGAAAACTGATCAAAACGATCGAATCAGCTCACGATGCTTATCCCATTATGTTTGGAATGAGGGTATTAGCTATGGACGACAGTCAGTGGGTTTGATTTCGAACTCAAAATAAAACGTTGCTTTTAAAATTAAATAAAAGTATTATAAAACCCCCCTCCTTCACCTTTCTCTCCCTCACTCCCTCCCCGTTCAGAAATTCAAGAAAAAGAAAAAAAATCGGTCCGCCCTTACAGCATCCGCCGCCGACTTGCTGTCGACGCACCCTCTCCACCCCCCCCCCAAAACCTCGCCGCTGATCCTCCAAACCGCCACCCCTCCCTTCCCTTTGATTCAGGAACCCCGCAGCCTCCCAACCACTTGAAGGCGATGTCGACGCCACCAAGGCCACTACCGGCGAGACCGCGACTTTCCCCACCTCCAGTAATGCAAACAAACCCCCTCCTCCTCCCTATTCATCTAAAACACTGAGTTCCTTTTTAATTTTAGCTAATTTAGATTTTAAAACTGCAATTTGTGTGATTTTAAAACTGAAATTTATATGATTTTAAAACTGAAATTAGAATTATTTTTGAAAATATATATACATGGTATTAAAAGGTAAAAGATTTGATTTTTATTATTTATATAATATTGAAATACAAAGAGGGAATTTTTATGATGTAAGAATATGGTTTTTTAAATATACAAAAAGATTGTATTTTTATATAGAAAAGATGCGATTTTTTGTTAGAAAAGATGCGATTTATAATAAGAGAAAGGTTTAATTTTTATTAAGCTATGATTTTTATATAAGGAAAGTAAGGATTTTTATATAAACAAAAATACGATTTCTCAGTGTGCAAACGATTTTTACTTATAGTCATAGATAATAAAAATATAATTTTTATATAGTGAGAAGAATAAAATGTGATCTTTATAATATGTGTAGCGTATAAGAATAGAATTTCTATCTATATAGTAGCTGTATAAAAATAGACTTTTTATCTGTATAGTAGCAGTATAAAAATGTGATTTTTATCCATTTAGAGTGATTATAAAAATGTGATTTTTATATGCATAGCAACAATATAAAAATGGGATTTTTATATGTGTAGTGGCTACGAGCAATGTAATTGACAAAGGGTGAGCACGGCGGAGATTTTCTACATATGAAGAGTCGTGGCGTTTGGTTTAGCAATTGGTGAGAACTCCTCACTTTTATTTTTATTTCTAGTTTGAAATATATACTAGGATGCAGACGATGTTTAGTAGCACCCGATACCCGTCGTCCACAGACCATGGATGACTTGTTTGATTGATGTGTTTTGAAAATTGATTGTGTGATGTGGATTGAATAAATATTTTATAGTTAAAAAAATAATTTTTAACGCGTATATAAAATAAAATATTTATAAAAAATTTGGATGATTTGTTTATATACACACATTTCACTGATATTGATTGGCACGATAAATTTTATACATCGCCCAACTGCACAAATAGAACATGTGTTTGTTGTTTGAAAACCCCACACGGGTATTGGGATGAAATATGACATACACTAATCCCAATAATTAGTTGTATGTCGGTCGATTGATTGACAGGCTGTGTAAGCGTTGAATATTTGTATTCAATGCTTATACAGTGTAGAATGCACTCTGGATGATGGATTGCTGTTTTCATTATTGTTATACACATTTGTTGTGTGAAATCCATATAATCACATTATATGGTAATTGACTGTGTCTGATTCCATTTCAGAATTATCGAATATTTTAAAATAATATTCAATGAATATTGAAATGTGGAGCCGTGTTAAGTAGTTAAACGCCATTTTAACACGAACGGGAATTCTGTCGATTTTATTCATTTTATAATGAATATTGAAAGTGATTTCAAAATCTGATAGTTTGAAAAGATTTAAATATCGAAAGTAATTTCAAAATCTGATATTTTGAAAAGAATTGAAATTCAAATTAAATTGATATGAATTGAAATTCGAATTAAATTGATATGAATTGAATTTCGAATTAAATTGAAAAGAATTGAAATTCGAATTAAATTGAAAGAAATTCGAATTAACTGAATATAATTGAAATTCGAATTAGATTGAAATAGAATTGAAATCGTTTTGAATTGAATTTAAAACGTATTGAAATTAAACTGAAATCGATTTGAATTGAAACCGATTTGAATTGAAATTGATTTGAATTGAAATCGAGTTGAAATGAATTTAAAATGAATTTATATTGGAAAATTAAATTTTGATTTGAATTTGAGATGGAAGTTGAAATCGTTTTGAAAACGAATTTAAAACTATTTATAAAATACGTTTTAAAAGGAAATAGACGAAATATATATATATATATATATATATATATATATATATATATAATGGCCTGAATAGAACACACCGCACCGCGGCAGTTCATGAATTTCGACCACTGATTTAGAATGGATATTACGGGAGATCCGACTGTCGGATTCTCCTAAAACCGGAACCGTTGGGTTCGTATCGAAAAGAGCTTTCTAACGAATATTAGGGATTTGAAATCTAACGGTTGCATTTGGAATTATGTCCAAATCAAATATGGAAAAGGTCGCCGTAAGTGCAGTTCGATGGCCGTTGATGGAAATCGACTGTACGGGCCTTGATAAAATTATTAAAAATAGTAATAATTTGTGTAAAATCATAAGAAATGATTTGTGAAGAATTGGGACGAAAAATTCCATATTTGAAAAGATAAAAATAAATTTTTATCGAAATGAACTAGTTTTGAACTAGAATTATAATTCTATTTATTTTTAAAATAAATAAAGTGGATTTGAAATGGTTTTGAAAATAACCAGAATTTCCAATAATTGAATTGGAATGGATTTGAATCGAAATTATCTTTGGAATATTTTGATGTTGGATTTCGTGATTATACAGATATTGTTATGGAAATTTGAAAGATACATTTATATTGTTATTTCCAATACAATATTTGTTGGTCGTAGAATTTGATATTGAATATAAGCCGACATATTTTCTATTCAAAGCCTTGTATTTAATATCAAATGTGATTTGGGTTTGTCGTGAATGGTGTCTTCATTAACATTGTTCTTAAACCCAGTTGAGAAAAAGATTAAATCTTTTTAATTAGATTTAATGAAGTGTACCAATTAAATGGTATTGAATTGGAATTGAATTTGAATTGATTTTTGGGATTATCGTGAACGGTGTTTTAAATAACACTTGTTCTTTAACTCGATAATTAATGGAATTTGATTTTGTGTTTATAGTGAACCGTGTTTTAAATGACATTGGTTCTTTAACCCAGTTAAAGATAGGATATTGATTTCTGTGAAGATTAAAACTAAGTGGGGTTTTAATGAATCTTTAATTAGGTTGAAAAATTCGAGAATGGAGTATCACAAGTTTTGCTCCAAGCGATAGTTAAATCTTTAATTAGATTTGAATGTGGAATGGTAAATAAATTTACCGATAACACCGTGGTGTTGGATATGAAGTATTACCAATTTTACTTCATGGGATGAATAGTTGGGATTAGGAAATAAAATAAATGATTACTTCGGTGTGGTTCGCTAATCCCGACTAGTTTGATTTGATATTCAAAGGAAGATTAAAGAATAATTTTAAAAGAATTTATCTTTGATAAAATTAATGGGAACCTTTCCCTAAGAATGTGAAATTTAGAAACTAATTGTAGGTTAGCTAAGAAGAATGGTTTCCTGGGTATTGATCTGATGTTGGTTTCGGCCTTTGAGGTTAATATTTGGGGAATTATTCTCTTGTTAATTTACGGTTAGTGACTGATGAATTGGAATGAGGCGTATGTTGTGTTTGTGTAACACTTGTTTATTATATACGCGAGTTATTTAGAAAGACTGGGTTTATCCCATTCTGAATAACTGATTCGATGTGGTATCGAGGATGAAGACGGTGGTTGAAGAGCAGAAGTCTTCACGTCATTTGGGTGGTTACTGATGAACTTGAATGGGCCGTACACCCAAGAGGAGGGAATCAATTAGTGGTCGTCCAGACGTACTTGGAGATCGATGGATATGCGGGGTACTAGGTGCCTCCGGTTTCGTTCAGACCCAAAACGAACTTGTAAATGGACTGTGTGTCTGACATTGGATTTTATTCTGTGTGATTGATTTCTATTAAATATATATCTGTTTGTCGGCGGAGAATTTATTCTCTTGCTTAACGCCCTTCTCTGAGACGTACGAGCTCAGGGGTTATATATTGATGGATATCAATCGCATAGAGTGAATTGCCTGTGTGGCATGCCTAAGTGGCAAATTTATCAAGGCTTCTGTTGAAAAGAAAAGTCTTGTGGTTGATGATCAAAGCACGGCCTGTGTGGCATAGCTTTGTGTCGCATTGATCCGCGAGCCTCATACCCCGGTTGTGAACCAAAAACGGGAGAAGCACCTCAGGGAGGACATTCGTTTCTTTCTAATTAGAAGTGGCGTCAGTGGTTTTACATGCCCTGACGAGTTTGACTTATCTGGTTGTTGCTATTGCGAGGCGCCTCGAATATATTGGTGACTATGTGAAGCCGATGGAGTCATTCTTGGCTCATTTACGCCCCAAAGGGCGGGGAAACGCATTATTCAGGCATTTTAATCCACATTGGTGGACCGGCCTAGACGATCCAAGGGTCGATGCGCTCTGACCCTGAGGCTCGGGCTAGAGAGTCTCGAAGCCGATGAGGACTATCTTTTTCCTCGATTCACAGATGGAAATCCAACTTCCAATACGTGACATGTGCGGTTTTGATTGTAGAGCCTAGTATGGCGACATAGTGGGATGGGGCGCTTATGCCGCCTATGATTGATACTTATGATTTGAAATTGTTTTGACACTATACACTTATAGTAATAATAAAAGATGGAATTTCACGTACCAAGCATTCTTGGCTATTATGAGGTAAAAACACTATCCTCCGGATTGCGTTGCATTGTGTGATGGGAACTGGGTCTTAAAATAGCTTCATTTTTCTTTATTTAGCATTGCGCTGTTTGTTTTATGCACTGGTATTCTTGGGAGGAAACCCGTTCCGTGTTATACGGCGTGGTCCCTTGATTTGCCTAACTTTAAAAATAAAGATTAATAAATGTTTTAGTTCTCATACCAGTCACACGACTGACCAGGAGTTTATTGTTTTAAACCTAAACACTGGGTGCCCTTATTTTGACACGGGCAGCTGGTAGTTTTGGTTTTGCAGATCTATATTCACAGGATCCTGATTTACAGCTGGAACGATACTCGGAAAGCTCCGTATCCGTGTATTACTTTCAGTTGTGTATTGTATTATTTTTCCGCTGCTATGTAATGTAATTTAAATCTCTGATATTTTCTGTGTAATATTTATTCATACTCTGTATATTCTTGTATTCTGATGGAATTGTTTTAATTAATAATGAAATGTTCTTCTATTTGCGTTCCGATGTGTATTGTTCTCAAAGTAATTTGTTCTTTATCTTCTCTTCGAAGACCGGGGAACTTCGGGTCGCTTCAGGTGCGGGTTCTTTGTTTGTGGTATGGGAAGAGACAGGTTGTGATGAGATGAATTGTGGCTATTTTTATTTGATTTTAAAGAGAGTAGAAATGGAGGACTAATGGTTTGAAGAAGTTCGGTGATGAGGTTTGTCCAGGAGACAATTTCGATCGGAGAAGAAGGGATTTAGTCAAGACGGGTTTGGGCTTCAGACAAGGGAACGTGGGCCACCGAGGATAGGGTAAAGCCCAAGTAGAATTAATTTAGTTTTTGTTTAATTTAAATTAAAGTGTACTAACTTGTAAAAATCATATCTTCTACATACGTAATCGGAATCCAGTGAAACAAGATACGTTGGGATCGTATGGACGGCGGGTAGACACTGGAACTGACTAGGAGAGAATCGGGGCTCGTTAGAATGTGAGTGAAATAAATTATCCGTCTGAATCAACAGATGCAAATCGTTATTTAACGGTTAACGCGAAATGTGAGTGAAACTCACCAACTCTGAACAGTTATATTTTATAATATATTCTTAGAACTGATAAGTATCTGTTGATTGTTGTGTGTTAACTGTTTGGATGAATTGCTAGTCTGTTGGTTAAAAATATATATATATATATATAAATCGTTAAATATATATTGATTCTGTTTAGCAGAATATTTCATATGGAAATGAAATCAATGTTATTTATGTGTTTAACATCTGTAGATGCAAGGAAACAGGTCGGAGGAATCCAACTGGATTCCTCAACATTTATTTTACTATTTTCATATATTGTAATATATGATGTGATATATAATCTGTGTTGATCATCTGTGTTTGAATAATATCGATCACTGTTGTTTGGTATTTTAAATACCATAAGAAAATACTGGGATGAAAAAGGAAAATTTCAATAACTATATTGAAATAAAATATTATATAAAATCAAAATATTTTATATAGAAGGAAGATTTCAAACTTTATAATGAAATAGGAATATTTATAAAATCAAAGGATTTTATATAAAGGAATATTTATAAAATCAAGAGATTTTATAAAGGAAGATACTTGTAAAACAAATATTTGAAAAAGAGAAATATTTGTAAAACATTTACAAATAAAATAGAAAGAGAAATATTTGTAAAACATTTACAAATAGATTAGAAAAGGGGATATTTGTAAAACATTTACAAATAGATTTGAAAAGGAGATATTTGTAAACCATTTACAAATAGAATTAAAAAGGGAGTTTTTGTAAAACATTTACAAATAGAAGTGGAAAGGAAATATGTGTAAAACACAAATAAATAGAAGTAAAAGGAAATATTTATTGGGATAATAAATAGAAGTAAAAGGAAATATTTACTGGGATAATAAATAGAAGTAAAAGGAAATATTTATTTGATTAAATAAATAGAAGAATTGAAAGGAATATTTATTTGCTAAATAAATAGAGTTAAAGGAGTTATCGAATATGGTTTAGTCGAAGAGAGATAATCGAATATAGGGTTATTCGAAAGGAGTTAATCAAATGAAGTTAATTAAAATGAGTTAATCGAATATTAGTTATTTTATTAAAGTTAATTGATTTGAGTTAATCAATTAGAGCAATTGATTAGAGTAAACCCATTAGAGTTAACCAGTTAGAGTTAATCACTTTGAGCTAATCGATTAGAATTAAATCGAACTAGAGTTACTCAAATAGAGTAAATCAAGTTAAGAGTTAGTCGAGCATTAGTAAATTGAATAAAGTTAATCGAAAGGAGTTAATCAAATATATTTATTCGAATAGAGTTGAAAGGAGTTATCGATGTTAGTTTAATCGAAAGGAGTTATCGATGTTAGTTTAATCGAAAGGAGTGAATCAATGTTAGTTTAATCGAAAGGAGTGAATAGATGTTAGTTTAATGGAAAGGAGTTATCGATGTTAGTTTAATCGAAAGGAGTTAATCGATGTTAGTTTAATCGAAAGGAGTGAATCGATGCGAGTTTAGTTGAAAGGAGTTAATCGATGTTAGTTTAATCGAAAGGAGTTAATCGTTGTTAGTTTAATTGAAAGGAGTTATCGACGTTAGTTTAATCGAATGGAGTTATCGATGTTAGTTTAATCGAAAGGAGTTATTGATGTTAGTTTAATCGAAAGGAGTTATCGATGTTAGTTAAATCGAAAGGAGGTTATCGAATATAGTGTATTCGAAAGAAAGAGAGATTATCAAATATTAGTTATTCAAAAAGAGAGAATTATCGAATATAGTTATACGAAAGGAGATTATCGAATATAGCGTATTCGAATGAAAGAGGTTGAATATAGTTTATTCCAAAGATTGAGTTAATCGAATATAAGTTATTTGAAGAGAGATAATCGAATATAAGTTATTCGAAGAGAGATAATCGAATATAGGTTATTCGAAGAAGAGTTAATCAAATAGAGATTACTCGAAAGAGAGTTATACATTGAATTCATTTATATCGAATTTGGGAAAGTAGTATTTACTTTCTTGTTTTTAAATCAAGAGTATATACAAATAAATTAGTGTTTTGTTTAACTATTTGAATTAAGGAATAAAAGTTATAATTTGAATTTAGATATTTCAGAAGTAGGGATTATAACACTATAGTTAAAATCAATCTTTTCAATAAAGAAGTGGATTCGTAAATTAAATCCGAGAAATACGTAAAGAAGTTGTTAAAGGTTTGGAAGGATAAACTTTGTCTATTCCAAAGTAAAAACGTTGTTCAGTTAAGGTCTAAGAGGTAATTATACCCCAACTTGACTGACTTTCTTCTTAACAAAGGAATGGTTAAAGTTTGATAGTAAAGGTAGGTTAAGTGAATATAGTAGATAAGATTAATGGTTTGTGTTGGCATAGCGATGTTTATTTAAACATCTGTTTAAACCCAAATGTAGAAGAATCAGAATTGTTTTCCAAATAAGAATCAGAAATGTTTTCTGATAATAGAAAATAAGAATGTTGAATATATGGAAACAGGAGATAAGTAAATTAAAGAACTAAGGAGCTAAATGTTAAATGATGATTGATCGATATAATTTCCATTTGGAAATAATATCGTTGTTTGCACACGTGATTTTCTTTGATAGTTAACTCACTGACTATAAAAGTTTTGACCATTTTAACATTGTTAATATGGAGAGATCGGTTGGATTATTATCCGAAGAACCACTCCGTATTGGCATACGTGTCGCGAATCATATATGCCAAAGATAATTGAAGAAGGAGTAAAGTGAATGGGCTGCTATATAAATCTTAGGTAAAGATTGCCTAAGATGGATGTACTGAATAGTGCCTTTGGTTTGTCCAGTCCCAGGACGACCTGTATGGAAGAATGTCTGACAGATTATATTTAATAGATCGCATAAGTTGATCTCTTCAAATGTACGTACGTTTTGTGGCAGAGGAATTCGTTTCTCTTAGCTGTATACCCGTTGTATTTTTTGGGAAATCAATTTGTGATTTGGCGGGTTTGACGATGTGACATTCAAAGTGAATAAATGTGTGATCTATCAGAGATAGGCGTGGCCTCTAGCCCCACAACTGGGAAATGACAAAAATCGGGCAGGCAGCATGGCTATGTAGGTCACACCTATTAGAGTGTATAATCACCTGATCTAGAGTTTCATTTACTTCAAAAAATCTATTGTCGATGCTTTCCCATTCGGGAAACGGTTGCTGATCCCAACCGTTGGTGATATACATTCGATACACTCAAGCGAAATGAGTGGTCGGTCATGTGTGTCCGGGTTGCAAGATGTTCTTGTTGAACCCAGTGTATTCCTCTCTAGAGGTACACTAGCGAAAGGTGGTTCCATACCTTGTCATAGTTGGAAATCCATTACCCAATACGTGCTTGCGGTTTTGATTGTATACTATATATGTAGTACGTGAGATGAAAGCGTTTCTGCTAGATGATTATTATATTGTGGTTGATAGACATTATTATAATATCAAAAGGTTTTTGAGATAAAGATATTTTGGATTTTCATAAGGGAAAACATGTTTCGTTATGCGGCGTGGTCTTATGAGATATCGTTTTCTTGTTCAAACTGTTTTAAACTGTTTTACTCACACTAGTCCCATGACCGACCCGGAGTTTATTTTGTTTTTGTTTTCCCTAAACTCTTGGGTGCCCAATTTTGTATGGGCAGTCAAGTAGTCAGGATTTTATAGATATACCTTGAGAGCTTGTAGCAGGAGGCTTCAGTGTTATATAGCTATAGTTATTTCTGCTGTGTTGTAAGTGTTGTACTCTGATAATTTACTGTATACATATACTGATTTTATTTCAAGGATATGTTATCTATTATATGTTGTTCGTTCCGCTGTGAGATTCGTGTTACTCTGATATTGTATCTTATTCTTCTTCTATTCTAAGTTTCAATCTTATCTTTCCTCACCCTCTAAATTCTTTCATGGACTATCCGATATTTTCGATCCTTGGATGATAGATATGTGTTGTATATCGGATAACCAAGATCGCATTTTTCCGGGTCGTTACAAGTTGTATCGACAGAACGGATAATTATAAGGGGGGAGAAATCATCATATATGTTTTAAAAGGGACAACTTCAAGTTAGCAAAGCATTCAAGATTTTGAAGACGCATATTCAAGGGGGAGTGTTGTAATATATATGAGTGAATATGCTTTTGTTATATTCTGTTTAGTCCCACATTGTGGGATAAATTTTACTCCAAGCTTCCAAGCCTTTATATAAGGAGCTCATGTATTGTAAATAGTGTACTAATTGATGAATGAATAAAAAATATCCTCTTTCTCCTCTTCTAATGGCTTTCTTATTGTATGTTATTTATAACATTCAATGTGATTTGGAAAATAAATATGAAGTTTTGGGTTATATTTCAAATATTTGTGTTTTCAGCTTAACTTTTTGAATATGGTAAAATATAGTTGTGCGAAATTAAGTTAAATAAACTTAAATTATTTGGTTTATAAAATATAAACATGCTTTGGAAGAAGCATCTCAATAAACCCTTTTTATTTAGAAAAGTTTCCAATTTGAATAAAAACTGGATTTGGATGGAAATAATCTTCGGATATTTGGTATTGATTCCCTTTGTGTAGACATCTACTATTTGAGGAATTTGAAAGATATTTATATCGTTATTCCCTTTATAGTACTTGTTGATTACAAGAATTGGTGTTGAATATAAGTTAATATAATTTTCTTATATTTAATATAAATTGGTTTGGGGTTTGTCGTGAATGGTGTCTTCAATTACTTTGTTTTTAAATCTAGTTAAAGATGAAGTAAATGGAATTAATCTTTTAATTAAGATTTAAGGAGTTTCCAAAGTTAAGTTTTCCAATTAATAAATTAAATTTGAACTGAATGGAAGTTGATTTAGTGATAATCGAGATGGGTCTTCATGGATAAAGACTGTTACTGTTTAAGGAATTTAAAAAGGCTTTATCATTATTCCGTTTGTAGTATTACTCAGATACAGGAATTTATGTCGATTATAAACTAACATGATTTCTGTGAAGGTTCCATTTTTAATGGAAATATGATTTTGGGTTTATCGTGAATGATGTTTTAAGTAATAGTGTTCTTTAACCCGATAAAAGGAGAAGATGATTTCTTAAGACAAGTTGAAATAAAATATTTATTTAATTTGGTTATAAAGATTTGAATGGAAGAGTTTTCCCTTACAAAACAATAATGGGAACGAGAATTGAGAATTGCTTAAATGAATATAAGTATGATTTCCCATAAACGATAAGATTAAGAAATTGTAAATACGATTTTGGGCGAAAGATGAGATTAAGGAAAGATTTAAACAAGAGTTTAAAAGAATGTAAATATTTTATAAAATTTGAGGGAGAAATTCCCAATTGTAAAGAATGATTTGAGTAAAAAGAATATTCCAAAATGGAATAAGGCTCATGACATGTTGTATATCTTAATTGATTTGAAAGATGCGATAGTTATTTAGAATGACTGGGTTGCATCCCATTGTGAATAACTAAACGGCGTAATGAAACAACGTTGACTGTGATGGAAGACTATATACCTTTACACAGGAAGGATTATTGGTCGCAGCCTTGTTCTCGGGTAACTACCCGATTATGGGATTAGCTTTTGATGGTGATCCAACTGTTCTTGGAGCAATTCGGGTTGCAAAGGCTTTCACACCCAGATGGGGCCATGGAATAGATTGCCCTCAGTTTCGTTTAAAACCAAGAATGAACTTATAAATGGATCTTTGCATGACGTTGTATTTTATAATATAACTGATTGATTTCTACTAATATTATATTAGTTAGTGACAGAGAATTTATTTTGATTGCTTAACACCTTCATTTAAGACTTATGTGCCCAAAGGGTATATATTAATAGACACCGATTATATGTTGTGAATTGACAATGTGGCATGCTAAGTGTTGTGGGAAGATTTATCAAAGCTTAATGTTGAAAAGCAGAACGTTGAGGATGATGATCAAAGCTTACTGTTGAAAAGCAGAACATTGAGGATGATGATCAAAGCATGGTTGATATAGTGTAGATTAGTGTATGACGTGACCTAAAAAACCTCATACCCCGGTGTGATAGTAAACCAAAGGTTAGATCAGTATGACTTACAAGTTGTGAATGAACAACCTACAGTTGAGAATGAACAATCTACGGGTTGAGAATAAACAATTTTTAGGGTTGTAATGGATTTGGTCGACCAAGATGATCTAGGTAGTGGCAACTCCATGCCTAAAGGGATAGAGTATAGCGATGTTTCGAGCCTAGAATAAAGCCACATAGTGTGATACTTGATAATGTAGATGTGTATTACGGTGATGTCCAATGCTTGGACTAACCATGGATATACACACTTCCAAGGTAGATCTTTCTAATCGAGAACCATCATAGTTGGAATCCGACTTCCAATGCGAGTATTGCGTTTTCATTTGTTACTTATACAACCAACATAATGGGATGGAGCATTATGTGAGCTAATATTGATACATTTATTTTCAAAAATGATTTCCATATCCAGAAAATAATAATAATATCAAAATATTTGTTTTAAAGAATATCAGGCATGTTTGGCTATTAAAGTTAAAATTCTTTCCTCCGGTTCGCGTTTCATTGTGTGATGAGACTTGAGTCTTATAATAGCTTCATTTCTCAAAAAGCATTATGATTTGTTTATGATTGGCACTCATGTGGAAAAAACCATTCTCTGTTACACGACTTTTAAAATAAAGTAAATTACTGTTTTAGTTCTCACACCGTCCCATAAATGATACGGAGTTTATGTTTCCCACTTAAACTCTGAGTGCCCATATTTTCCATATGAGCAGTCTAATAGTTTTAATTTGTAGATATTTTATAGAGTAGGTGCTGGATTGAAGCTAAAGCTGTGTCTAGAGCATTTTATTTCTTTCTCTAAGTTTATGATTTCCACTATGTACTTGTTATATTCTAATTTTTATTTCCATTGTATATGGTCTTTATTAATGTACTCTGATGTTAAAGTTACTGTAATGGTAATGAAAAAATTGTTTTGCTCAGTTCTTATTAGTCGTAATTTGAAGCGATGCGTCTTATTGATCAGTTAGTCGGTTTGACGATCGATTTGAATCAGCCAAAAAGATAGGTCGTCACACCAAACAACTTTAAGGTTTTGAATTCTAGAAAATTTTAATTTTCTAAATTCTATTTCTTATGTTAGAAAAAGATAGAAAAGGGGAAATTCTATGTTTTCCACTTCATGTTTACACATCTTTTTCCCTATACTTGGAACCTTTCATTGCCACTCTAAAAAAATTCCTATTTTCTATTCCAAACACAGTTTACATAAGAAGAATTTCGATTTCAAATCCCCAAACTTATTTTAAAAGAATTTATTTTCTTTTACTATTCTCATTTATTGCAGTTATCGTCTTGATTATTTTCTAAAAATTTTGTTCGTTCTTCTCTAAGTTATTCATCTTTCGATTACAATATTATTTTACTTACAATATCCTATGTTTTTATTCTTTTCTAATGATCATCACGAACACCTAAAAAGAGAATATCACACTAAACTATTATATTTTTCAACTATAAAATAGAATATTACATCGATGTGCAAATTTGTACTAAAAGAAAGCATGATGTACTATAATATCTAGTAGGTAGAAGATACGATGGCTAAATGTGGTTATCCACTAGGACAAGGAGGTCCTCCTTTCGATCACTGAATTTGGACAACCATGGTGTTCCTCCTTTCGATCTTCTACTCTCCGCAAACTCATGTTACGTACTCCTAGTTTTATGTGCCATCCTCAATTGCCCCCTAATGATATACTGATACTCATAGCTAAACATTCCCAGTACATTGATAGATATAAATTTGACAATTCTTACTTCATTATGAAGTAACTACGTAATCTCTGGCCAAATTTTCATTCCACCATAAAGCAAGACAACATGCCAAACCTTTTATTTCGTCAAGAAGTGCCGAAAAAGGATTTTCATTAATTACAAATCATTTCATAATTTCACTTTTAAAAATCCCAAACTTGCTCTTTCCAATCTACTTCCTCTCTATCCTTTTCAAATAAACCATCTAAGTCTAAAATTACCTTAAACTTCTTTTTATTAAACAATAACAATTTGAGAGATATCTTTTTTGAATTTCTTTTTTCTCGATTCTCTTACATTACTGTATAACCTTTGGATATTTACAATTTCTCGTTCTTACATCTTAATTTCTCCCCTAAGACTTTTCCATGGTTGCTACTCAAGTTTTAATGTTTACTCACATACCAAAAATAATTTCCCAAATTTCTACTTATTATTCAAGCATACCACATGAATCACTCTACTAAACCATATTTAATTTTATAAGATTTAATCTTCTCGAACTTTTCTCAAAAGTTAAAAACTAGGTAAGATAGGATTTATTACTTCTACTACCTATTACGGTTTTCTTCTTTTAAAAAAAAGGTTATGTACTTTAACTTAGTTGGAGCTCTTATTTATTTTAATACACATTCTTTTCAAAGGAGGAACTAATAAGATTAAGTTTGTATGAATCTTTTCTACTAAAAACTTCTGCGTTTTGTGTTTAATAACAAGGAAACTTCATTATTTTAGTATTTTCATTTATTTGCTGAAATATGTAGCATAAAATATGGTGTTTCACCTATATTTTGTACACCTCTTTTGCTGCATGTTTCCTTTTTTTACTTTAACAAAACACATTTATAAACTTATTGATTTATAAAAATTATCTTACAATTCTTCTCGTTCTAATAAGTTAAAGTGTGCCACAACCCATTCTTTATGAAAAGGTTTTAAATTTTCCTTTCAAATCAAACTTGTTGATTCCTTTTATTCAAGATCATCTATGCACCACATATGTCTAATTCATTTATACTTGCGCTTTCTATTAACCACGTATTGCTTAACCCTGCAACTTGCTTGCACACTTTATTTTTTTGAAAACAATTTTGCCTGAGTACAAAGATATTCCTTAACTACCATCCTCAAATCCTTTGCATGGAATTATTGTTCACTCCTATTCTTTTATACTAATTCTTCCAAGACTTTCCAAACTGAAATATGTGCCTAGCGCCACTTTTGAGCCAAATGTATATATATTCCTAATTCATTTTTCCTTTTTACTCTTTCTCAATTTGCAAGGCTCTACAGCCCCAACCCACTAATCTGGAATACTAAGATTTCCTATACTAACTTATGTAATTCTTCTTTTTTATTACATATTATAGACTTTACATTCTAACAATTCATGGGCCTACTGCTCTCAAATTTCCACTACCATTGCCTAAGTGTACAAAACTTATATTCCTACTTTTTACATGTGTAAATCTACTTATTTAATGGGTTCCTCTATGGATCTAGTTATACATACCACATATTTATATTCTGAAAATAAAAATATGCTCACTTATATCTGCATAGGGATACTAAACCTAAGCTTTGATGTAACAACCCGAAAAATCTGAACTAGTTTGAAAATTTTAGATTGGCTAAAATAGTGAATTTAAAATAAATATTTTAAATAATAAGGGTGAGAAGTGTGTTTGAATCGACGTTTGAAAATAAATATAATTAATTCTAATATTACACAAGGCCTGAAATGGCGCGGTAGTTTCAAAAATTTAATTCAAACTTTAACTGACTATACCGGGTGAAAAACAAAACGGATTTTAGTGAAACAAAAATATTTAAATATGTTAGTGAATATCTTTCTAACGAATCTGAAAAATCGAAGTTTCGTAGCGGGAAGCAAAGGTTATGGCCAAACGAATTTTCAAAATGGTCGCTATAGAGTTTATATAGCCCGTGAAAATGGCCATTTTGCAAACGACCTCGGAATTCGACGAAACCACTTTTGTTGGATCCAGGATGTTAAATTATTGCTAAGTTTCAAATTTCATAATCTTTGAAGCTAGTATGTGAGCGTGGCAAAGGAAAATGTGTTTGGTCGATTTCTATTAAATTGGATCGACCAAAAAAGGGCCATTTTTCAAACGGTCTCAGAATTTGACGAAACTAGTTTTGTTGGGACCGTATCGTCAAAACATAGCTAGATTTATTTTTTGGGAATTTTTAGAATCAATATATGGCCCCGACAAATTGAAATGTACATACAAATCAAATATTGAATGTTTTATATTTTAACTTGAAGGAAAACTGACTGAAACAGTCGAATGGGCCTATGAAACATATCCCATTGTGTTCGAAAAGGGGGTATTTAGCTAGGGACGACAGTCGTTGGGTTTGGATTGGAGTTCGTAGGAGGCAAGGGGTATTTTTGGATTTTAAAATTTATAAATATAAAAAAAATCATTGGTCCACATCAGATCACCCCCCCCCCCCGACATTCTCTCTCCCTCCACGATTAAAGGTAGAAAGGCCTTCAAAACTTCCAACCTCGATTCCGACCGCCACGTCCATCATTAGCCCCTGCTCCAGTTGAAGTTTTTGAAGAGCTCCTCCTCCTCTTCAAATCCATACCCATCTGGACCTTCCTCGTGGCGCGTGCGTGGAGATCTCGGGCTCGAAAGTCAAGCCGTTCAACTCGCCGCCCCGCCTGCCTCATGCGATCGAACGCCTCCCCCGTCCAGGCGCAGGTGCGCCTCTCCTCGCCCTCCGATGCTGCAAAGGCCGATCGACGAATAGCTACACGGATTCGAAGAAAAATCGAAACCTAGTTTTAAACAAATCAGCTGAGGTACGACCTATTTTAAATAAACTATATTGTAGCACTTTAAAGCGATACAGTTTTTTATTTCACTGTAAAAATCATATCTTTTTTGTTTTTGATGAAATTCAGAGAAACAAGAGACAGTGGACTCGTGTGGACGTCTTCTACATTCTAGAAGAGACCGCATATTTTTCTGAGCCTTCTGCTATTTTTGGTGGAGTGGAACCCAATGTGAGATTTCTGAATTATAAACGATATGGAAAACGACGATGTATAAATTATATAGTCGATGTATGAGTTATATAAGCGTTGTATAAGTTGTACGTTCGATGTATTAGTTATATATGCGTTGTAAAAATTATATATGTGTTGAATAGAAGTGAAATGCTTATATATATATATATATATATATATATATATACGCCCGTCGTCCACAAACCATGGACAATATTTATTGTTTGTGATTGGTGTGAAAATTGGTTGATAACGAATGGTTGATTAAAATTGTTTGTGGTTGAAATTGATTGATTGTGGTTGAAAAATACCCGTTTGTGGTTGAGAATTATTTGTTTGAAACCACATAGGATTAGTTTGTGGAAATGAAAAAAATATACATGCCGCCTGCATGCGAACTAGATGCATGAAATCCCCATTCTCAAAAGCTGCGAGGCTTTAAGGTAAAGCGAGGACCCGCAATAGGGACGGCCTCGGTTTTAACTACCCTGCCGTTATGCTGCCAAAATTTTCTGAAATATTCATATGTTAAAATTATTTTAATTTGTTGAAATTATTTTCATATGTTGAAACCGCATTCATATGTTGAATAGAAATTCATTCGTTGAATAGAAATCCATGTGTTGAATGGAATTCGTGTTTTAAATAAATTGTTTTAACAATAAAAATCACATTTTTATTATATATACGAACTATAGAAAACATTCATGTGTTGAATAGAAATTCATTCGTTGAATAGAAATTCATGTGTTGAATGGTATTCGTGTTTTAAATAAATTGTTTTAACAATAAAAATCGCATTTTTATTTTATATATACGAACTATAGAAAACATTCATGTGTTGAATAGAAATTCATTCGTTGAATAGAAATTCATGTGTTGAATGGTATTCGTGTTTGAAATAAATGGTTTTGTAACAAAAATCCTATTTTTATCATCTATATGAACTATATAAAATAGTCCTGTTTTGAAATAAATTGTTTTATAATAAAAATCATATTTTTATCACCTATATGAACTCAATAAAATAGTTGTGTTTTGAAAGAAATTGTTTTATAATTAAAATCCTATTTTTATCATCTATATGAACTGTATAAAATAGTCGTGTTTTGAAATAAATTGTTTTACAATAAAAATCACAATTTTGCTATATACATGAAGAGTTAGAAATCGTGAAGTGTTGAAATAAAGGTCTGTTGGATAAAAATATCATTTTTATCAAATGTATGAAAATCATATGGTTTTGAAATCGAAGAATCGATTATATATATATATATATATAATTGAAATATATCGAATAACGAAGCTGCAGTTCATGTTTTGAAACTGTGATTTCAAACAATTAGTGCGGGAGATCCAACCATCGGATTTTCCCGAAACCGAAACCGTTGGGTTCGTCTTGGAAATATCTTTCCAATGACACCCACTTTGTAAAGATCCAACGGTTGGATTGTCTGGAATGTTTAATTCAAATCTGAAGAAAAACAGTGCTAGAATCGATTAAATCTATATATAAATATAATTAAATTAAATCGAATAACGACGCTGCAGTTCGTATTTTGAAATCGAAACTTCAAACGAGTGTACCGGGAGATCCGACCGTCGGATCCCAAAACTAGAAACATTTGATTCGTTTTGAAAAGATCTTTCTAATGATATAGAACTTGTGAAAATCCAAAGGTTATATTTTCAGATATATGTAAATCAAATCTGAAGAAAAACAGCGCCACAGCCGCGTTATGGCCCGAAGCGTCGTTTGAATGAATTGGCTATAAATAAATAAAAATAGCGATAAATCATTATAAAATATTATAAACGATATGGAATGTGAAATTTATAAACTAACCGGAGGTTAGCTAATTCAGATGGTTTCCTGGGTTTTGATCTGATGTTGGTTTCGGCCTTCGGGGTTAATATTTGGGAAATCGTTCTCTTACTAATTTACAGTTAGTGAATAATGAATTGGAATGAAGCATATGTTGTGTTTTTGTAGCACTTGTTAATTATATACGCGAGTCGCTCAGAAAGACCGGGTTTATCCCATTTTGAAAAACTGAATCGACGATAAGAAGTCGAAGGTGAAGACGATGGTTGAAGACCGGAGATTTTCACCTCGGTTGGATGGTAACTGATGTCCTGATTGGGAGGCATCCCGAAATATGGATAATGAGTGGCGATCGTCCATACGTACGTGGAGATCGATGGGTATGCGAGGTATATAGTGCCTTCGGTTTCGTTCAGACCTAGAACGGACATGTAAATGGACTGTGTGTCTGACATTGGAATTCATTTTATGTGATTGATAGCCATCAGTTGCATGGTGCGAATTGCTTGTGTGGCATGCTAAGATGCAGTGATCAAGGCTTCTGTTGAAAAGCAAAGTCTTGTGGTTGATGATCAAAGCACCGCCTGTGGAGCATAGCATTGTGTGTAACGTGAATTCGCGAGCCTCACACCCCGGTATGAACCAGAAATAGGAGAGGACCTCATGGGGGACATGCGTTTCTTTCTAGCTAGAGGTGGTGTCAGTGCTTAAACGTGCTGACATTCATATTATTTTCACCTTTGTAGTTGTTGCTATTGTGAGGCGCCGCGGATATATCGGTCGATCCGGGACCGATGGAGTCATTCGTTGGCTCATTGACGCCTCATAGGGTGGGGAAACGTATTGTTCAGGCATTATAATCCACTCCATGTGGACCGGCCCTGATGATCCAAGGTGCAGTTACGGATGTTCCTGAGACACGGGCTAGAGCGTCTCGAATTCAGTAAGGACTATCTTTTTCCTTGGTTCACGACGAAAATCCAATTTCCAAATACGACGCTGTGCGGTTTTGATTGTAGACCTATATATGGTGACATAGTGTATGGGGCATTAATGTCGTCTATGATTGATACTTATGATTTGAAATTATTTTTGAAATATATAAATACTAGTAATAATATCAAATTCTATTGTTTTATTCGTATCAAGCATATTTGGCCATTATAAGGTAAAAACTCTATCCTCCGGTTTGCGTTGCATTGTGTGATGGGAACTGAGTCTTATAATGGCTTCATTTTTATAAAAAAGCATTGCGATGTTTAAAAGATTGACTTGTTTTAAAGCAATGGCAATCCAGTGGAGTAAACCCATTCAGCGAAAGTGGCGTGGTCCTGTGATTGGCCATATTATAAAATGTGTTAAGTAGATTTCTCATACCAGTCCCATGACTGACTCGTAGTTTGTTTCACTTGCAAACTCGGGTGCCCCTTTTTCTACACGGGCAGCCTTATGTTCAGGTTTTACCAGGATCTTTCTGGATAGCTCGAGCTGAAGATGGATTCTATCATTCATCTCTTTTTATGCTGTTCAGCTCCTATTGTACATATTATGTTTGTTTTCCGCTGTAGACATTTATGTATAGCTGAACTGTATTTGTACTAAGTATGATCCTGTATACTATGTAACTCTGATGATTATGTTTATCCAGTGTATTATTCGTACATTATCTGGTGTATTTATTTATTTATTTCTGTTCTGCTGTTATCTGTTTATGTGTTATGTTCCAAAGATTCCCCTTGCCACCATCAGTATGGGGTTTGAGGTCGTCTCATTTGATACCAGATGTAACAACCCAAATTTTAAAGGGTCCGAATTTTTCGTAAAATGCAAAAATCTAAGTCCATGAAAACATGAGTTGGTTTGTCTAATATCCTACAGAAAGGAAAAGATAAATATATTAGAGCTCACGATAAAACATCTCACAATGAAATGAATAAAATATTGTAGTCAGTAAATACAAACCATAATAATGGCATGGTCTAGTAAGTGCTTTTAAGTTGGAAACTTCTCTGTCATCTATCTAACATGTTGTTTTGTTATGAGGGGGTCATAAAAAAGTTATGGTGAATGGACAATTATACTTTCTATGATTAACACTACATATACCATTCTATCACAGGACTACTTTTATTAAGTTATTTGGGTTTGTTGCACATTACACTTCTGATTTTTCGCATAAATCGTACCCATCTACTCCCAAGTAGATTAACCTAATAAATCATATATATATATATATGTAGCTATATGCCCTTCATCTCAAGGTACTCCTCATGGTACACTTCTTGAGTGCTATACATCTTGCACTATGAAAATGTACTAAATCTCCATCGCCATTTTACGAAAGCATACTTAACCATGCTACAAAGGCGCAATAAGTCTCCAGCTTCACCACGATACGAGAGCATATTAGGCCATGCTATGAAAGCGTACTAAGCTTCCATTTCCACGATACAAAATCATATTGCCAAATATATGAGTTATGCTATAGAACTCAATCAGGAGATTTCTACATCGGTAAAGGGCAACTTGTTTCTGCCTATAATACAAATATCAATAGATTTAGTTGTCTCTTTTCTTAGTTGCTATGGCCCCACCCAGCCCCCTCTTAACTAATGAAATACCACATCGAGAGCTAAGTAACCGTGCCTCTAATAAATAATCTAAACATCAAATTTTCCATTGTCCCTCATCAAACGTCTTGATAGTGAAAGATCATTAGCCTACTGGATTAGCATCAGTCTTTCCCCATACTCGATCTAACTAATGATGATAGGTATCCGACGACTTAATATCTTTATTGGCTCCTGATTACAATGTCTGACCTCGGAGCCGAGGCAGTCGCCAAATCCTAAAAATCATCCCATCAGTCTTCAGGCTGCCCTATGTTAGAGTTTATTCCCTAGGGGCAATACATTTGATGTGGTTAAAAAAACTGTTGATGTTATTATTTTATTTGGAATAAAAATATTCTGTTATGTCACATTTATTGTGTAATATAAATATTAACATAATAGAAGTCCTTAGAATAATAATATGGAATTTCATAGTTGAAGTAAGTGACTTGAACATGAGATTATGTAATATACAAAGTATTATAATTCTTAAATGTCCCTAGTCAAGTTTTATTGTTTACATAGGACAACAATTAAACATTGAGACTAGTATGTTGATTGACTGATGATCATATCTCATTGACCATTAATATACGCAATATTATTGTTAATACATAAATACGTGTTGGAGAATAGTGTATTGGGATGACTCACCATGAGAAAACTACATGGAAAATAATTAACAATATCATAAGTTATTCTCAAAGTAACATTGATGTAATGGTCCTCAGACGTGAAATCATTATAATTTTATTCGAGGATATTTGTATTTTGATATCATCAAAAGTTACTTTTAAATAAGTAAATGATAAAGGTGGTTATTAGATACATCTCGAATTGAATGAAAATTATGAATGATGTAGATGAAATTAAACCCTATAATATATATGTTGTGATATCTGTGGGCCTCTTGATTGAGTGAGACTATGAAATGCATGGCCATGCTCAAATATTGATTTGTTTTTAATAGTCTACTCATCGATCAAGATAAAAGGATTAAATTATAAAGAGGGTGATACATTCCATGCCTCGAGTTTAATCTTGGATATATTGGTTAAAAGGATTATATTACATTGAAACACTGGTCATAGAAAAGGTTGCATCGAATCATTAATATTATTATAACTTAGGTAGAAGTGACATATTACTAGATGCCAATCGCTGTTTATAATTTTAAATATGATTTAAAATTATTGCCAACGTTGTAATAACCCATAGAGTCACACACTTAGAATGTTATAAAGGGAAGACCATTATTTGGATAAATAAAATATCAATCTGTTGATATTTTATTTAGTGTTGAAATGGTATACTAGTGGCTTCCTTGTTTGATGGTACACATTTGGTTTTATAAGGAAGAACGTTCCCTTTTAAAACAATATACGTAAACCATTAATTGATATCAGATCAAATTGAAACCCTACGCTACGCCCCTTCTCAATAAAATCTGAATTAATGACGGTGGCTAGTACTGCATCTTCTTTCTTCTTCGATTCGATCGAAGAAAAATACGTTCGTGTGGATATCGATAGAGGCAGGTGTTTTGTCATGCTTTTCGATTTGATTCCTCCACATTCGTTCATCGATTCCTCACCGCAGGTATGAAACCCTACCTTATTTAGTTTTGATTTATTTTTCTTACATAGATCATTGTTTTAAACTATTAAAAGAATAAAACTGGTTAGCCAATTAGATCGAATAAACCTTACAGTGGTATCAGAGCCTAGTGTTTGCGAGAAATTATTGATTGAACTATGATTTTGGGTTTATTTGTGCTTGAGTCATTGTATGCATCACTATTTCGGAAGTGAGTATTATGCTGAAATGAATAATTAGGTTTATAGTGTGGGTTTAATTTTGAAATAAAATTATTTAATTTAAATATAAATTAATATCAGATATTCATTCTGTTTGCATAATCTTAGATAACCAAACCATGAATATATGGATTTGGCATGAAACAATGTATTGATTTATTTATATGAGTAAATATTATAAAACTTATCATCAAAATGTTTGATTTATACGAATTCATGACCTGAATTAATCATGCATTTTCTTTTCCTGATTAAAAATGGTTATACTGATTGATAAATCAGTAAGATGGTTTTCAGATTGTTTTGACTTAAGAAATCATTTATATGGAAATTTGATAAGACAAGTTTTTCTGAATTGATCTTAATACCTGGAAATAAAATCAAATTTGTTTGATTTATTAACATAAAATCCTGACCATATCATACCCTCAAACTACAGTGAATAGAATAAGTTCAAGTTACTATAAATGTATTATGATTGTTCATTGTATAAAATTATTATATGACGTAATTTGATGATCATATTGCATATATTTACTTGACATATATGTAAAGATGCATATGGATTTTAATGTACTAAACCTAGTTTCAAAATGTGGTTTTAACATTACAGAAAATTTGATTTTCTGTGTTGGTCTTATATTGTTTGTAAACACAATAGGATCAAAATCATAAACATGATCTTAAGGTCACTTAAAATTTTGCTGCATAGATGAATATATCTTTATAAAAAAACATATGAAGCTTTCATTTTTATGATCATTAATGAAAGTATTTTGCAAATATGATTTGTAATATTATATTTTAATTTTGTGTATGATTTAGGCACTGTACCATTAATGATCAATGGCAATTGTATATGTTCACATCAGCTTTCACAACTTACAATATAACATTTGCCTACCTGCTTCCACTATATGTACACTTATAACATAAGCAAATATGATTTGAACAAAAACTATGAAAGCATTTCTTAGTAAAAAGTTACTTTTTTATGAAAGAGATAAATAATATAACAAAAGGGGGAATCTACCCATTCTCCAACGACTCACAAAAATGGTTTCCGGAGTGCAGAAACCGTGTACACAAAAACGAAAGAAACAAAAAAAAGAGAAACCAAAAGACTATACAAAGACAACATCAAGCAAAGCCTTGGTCAAGGCAGATGAAGCCTCAGTAGACGGAAAAGTGTCGATGAAAACCCTAGCTCCACAAACAATGATTAGTGTTAGAACACCGGACAAGGACTATAAGATAGGCTGTAGGCGAAGGATGGGATAAACATGAGACGACCCGAACTTCCCCGGTCTCCGAAGAGAAGAGAAAGCGCAGATTGTTTTGAGAACACGACAAAATAGAAAGCAGACGGGAGAACATTTCAATGTATATTACAACAATGTATCAGGTTACAAGAATATACAGAGTATAAATGAATATTACACAGAAATATCAGAGATTACAATAAATTGTATAACAGCGGAAAATAATACAATACACAACTAGAAGAGATATACGGATACAAAGCTTCCCGGATATCGTTCCAGTTGTAAACCAGGATCCTGTGAATATAAATCTGCAAAACCAAAACTACTAGCTGCCCGTGTCAAAATAGGGGCACCCAGAGTTTAGGTTAAAACAATAAACTCCAGGTCAGTCATGGGACTGGTGTGAGAACTAAAATAGTTATAAATCTTTATTTTTAAAGTTAGGTAAATCAAGGGACCACGCCGTATAACACGGAACGGGTTTCCTCCCAAGAATACCAGTGCATAAAACAGACAACGCAATGCTAAATAAAGAAAAATGAAGCTATTATAAGACCCAGGTCCCATCACACAATGCAACGCAAGCCGGAGGATAGGGTTTTTACCTTATAATAGCCAAGAATGCTTGATATGTTTAAAACAAATCATTTGATACTATTATAAGTTCATAGTGTATAAAACAACTTCACATCATAAGTATCAATCATAGGCGGCATGAATGCCCCATACCACTATTTCGCCATATATAGGTTGTACAATCAAAATCGCAATGTCACGTATTTGGAAATTGGGTTTCCGTCTGTGAACCGAGGCAAAGGATAGTCCTCTACCGATTCGAGACTGTCTAGCCCGAGTCTCAGGCAAGCGCGCAGGCAAGCCTTGGATAGTCAGGGCCGGTCCACCGATGTGGATTATTATGCCTGAACACTACGTTTCCCCGCCCTTTGGGGCGTAAATGAGCCAACGAATGACTCCATCGGACCTGGATCGTCCGATCAAACTGAGGCGCCTCGCAACAGGAACAACCACACAGGTGAAAAGTATATAAATGTCAGGGCTGGTAGGTCACTGACACCACCCTAGCTAGAAAGAAACGCATGCCCTCCCTGAGGTCCTCTCCCGTTTCTGGTTCACAACCGGGGTGCGAAGCTCGCGAATCAACGCTACACAAAGCTACGCCACAAAGGTCGTGCTTTGATCATCAACCACAAGACTTTGCTTTTCAACAGAAGCCTTGATCATTTGCATCTTAGCATGCCACACAGGCAAACCATTCTATGCAACCGGTATCAGTCACACAGAATGGAATCCGATGTCAGACACACAGTCCATTTACATGTCCGTTCTGGGTCTGAACGAAACCGGAGGCACCTAGTACCCCGCATATCCATCGATCTCCAAGTACGTCTTGACGATCACCAACTGTTTCCATCTTCTTGGGTGTACATCCCAATCAAGATCATCAGTAATCACTCAAACGATGTGAAGACCTCCGGTCTTCGACCACCGTCTTCATCTTCGACTTATCGTCGTATCAGTTATTCAAAATGGGATATACCCGGTCTTTCCGAATAACTCGCGTATATTTTAAATAAGTGTTACACAAACACAACATACGCCTCATTCCAATTCATCAGTCACTAACCGTAAATTAATCAAGAGAATAATTTCCCAAATATTAACCCCGAAGGCCGAAACCAACATCAGATCAATATCTAGGAAACCATTCTGCTTGGCTAACCGACAGTTAGTTTCTAAATTTCACATTCATAGGGAAAGGTTCCCATTAATTTTATCCAAGATAAATTCCTTGAATTTATTCTCTAATCTTCTTTTGAATTTCGATTTAACTAGTCGGGATTAACGAACCTTACCGAAGTAACCATTTGTTTTAAATTTCCCAATCCCAACCTATTCATCCCATGAAGTAAAACTGGTAATACTTCATATCCAACACCACGGTGTTATCGGTAAATTCAATTACCATTTCACGTTCAAATCTAATTAAAGATTTAACTATCGCCTGGAGCAAAACTGGTGATACTCCATTCTCGATCTTTTCAATCTAATTGAAGATTCATTAAAACTCCACTCAGTTTTAATCTGTGACTGGGTTAAAGAATCCGTGTCATTTGAAACACGGTTCACGATAAACCCAAAATCCCATTCCATTAATTATCGGGTTAAAGAACAAGTGTTATTTAAAAACACTGTTCACGATAAACCCAAAAATCAATATCAATTCAATTCCAATTAAATATTATTTAATTGGTACACTTCAATAAATCTAAATAAAAAGATTTAATCTTTTCTCAACTGGGTTCAAGAACAGTGTTAATGAAGACACCATTCACGACAAACCCAAATCACATTTGATATTAAACACAAGGCTCTAAATAGAAAATATACCAGCTTATATTCAATATCAATTTCTACGACTAAAAAATACCGTATTGGAAATAATGATATATATATATATATATATATATATATATCTTTCAAATTCCCATAACAATATCTGTATCATCACGAAATCCAACATCGAAATAATCCAAAGACAATTTCGATTCAAATCCATTCCAATATAATTATTGGAAATTATTGTTATTTTCAAAACCATTTCTAATCCAGTTTATTTATTTAAAAAAAAAATAGAATTATAATTCTAGTTCAAAACTAGTTCATTTCGATAAAAATCTATTTTTATCTTTTTAGATATGGAGTTTTTTCATCCCGATTTTTCCCAAATCATTTCGTATGATTTTACACAAATTATTACTATTTTTAATAATTTTATCAAGGCCCGTACAGTCGATTTCCATCAACGGCCATCGAACTGCACTTACAGCGGCCTTTTTCAAATTTGATTTAGACATAATTCCAAATCCAACCGTTAGATTTCTAATTTCTAATATTCGTTAGAAAGCTCTTTTCGATACGAACCCAACGATTCCGGTTTTAGGAGAATCCGACGGTCGGATCTGCCGCAATATCCGTTCGAAGTCAATGGTCGAAATTCGCGAACTGCTGCGGCGCGGCGCGTTCTATTCAGGCCATTATATTATATATATAATATGTATAATATATACTTCGTCGATTTCAATTCAAAACGTGCTTTATAAATCGTTTTAAATTCATTTCAAATCGATTTCAATTCGAATTCATTTATATTCAATTTCAATTCGAATTCGTTCCTATTTAATTTAATTCGAATTTCAATTCTTTTCAAAATATCAAATTTTGAAATCACTTTCGATATTCATTATAAAATGAATAAAATCGATATAAATATCGTTCACGTCGAAATGGCGTATATCTAATCAACACGGCTTCATATATTCCTATTTTCAAATATTCTATTTCAAATATTTCTTTTTCAAATATTTCTATTTTAAAACTGGAATGAGGCCCAATCAATTACCATATAATGTTAATTATATGGATTTTATACAACACATGCATATATCAACAACGACGAATAATCAACCATCATCCAAAGTGCATTCTACACTGTATAAGCATCAAATATAAATATTCAATGCTTATAACAGCCTGTCAATCAATCGATCGGCATACAACCAAACAATCGGGATTAGTATACGTCAAATATCATCCCAATACCCATGTGGGGTTTCAAGCAATCAAACACAGATTTTTATTTGTGCAGTTGGGCGATGTGTAAAATTTATCGTCCCAATCAATGTCCTTCAAATAGGTGTACATAAACAAACCGTCCGGTTTGTAAATGAACATTTATTTATTCACATTCACGTTAAAAATTATATTTTTAACGATCAAACTATTTTATGCAACCTATGAATATTCTATTCGGTTCATTTATTAAATAAAATGTTATCTTTATTTTTCTAACTTATTTTTAGAAAATTTCGACGGCATAACGGCACGATACTAGAAACGGGACAAGGCCTAGCCTTATCCCAGGTCTAGTGAAGGCCCACGCCATTCACACATCAATCAAATCAATTTCATTTCACCAAACAATTCAATTCAAACCAAATAATCTAACCAACTACACAACCAAACAATTAAACAAACAAGCCATCCATGGTCTGTGGATGATGGGTGTCGGGTGCTACTAAACACCGTTTACATCCTAGTATATATATATAAATAGAAAAGAAATTGAAGAGTGAGAAGTTCTCACCGATAGCTATCCAATACCACGACTCTTCATTTATAGAAATCTCCGTCGTTATCGCATTTTTGTCATCTTCGTTGCCGTAGCCACTACATATATAAAAATCACATTTTCACTTCGCTATTCACTATATAAATATCGAATTTTTACTATGCTATTCAATATATAAAAATCGAATTTTTACTATGCTATTCAATATATAAAAATCCAATTTTTACTATGCTATTCAGTATATAAAAATCGAATTTTTACTATGTTATTCAATATATAAAAATCTATACTTTGTTTACTATGCTATTCAATATATAAAAATCTATGCTTTGTTTACTTAAAAAATCCAAAAATTTTGTTCGCTTTAAAAATCAAAACTTTTATTTTTAAAAATCACATTTTTCTATTCAATGTTTATATATTCAAATTATCACATTTATATATATAAATATATAAAGTTATTTAAAAAAACTTACAGTTATTCGACGAGGAAGGAGGGGGCGTCGGATTTTTTTTGAGGAGAAGGGGGAAGACGGGGGTGTTGTTGTCGAGGTCGGGGAAGTGGAGGGATGAGGTGGCGCAGGCTCGGGGTGGCGATGGAGGGGGGCTGTCTGAGCGGCGGCGTGATCCATCGAGGGGGGGGGGGGCTGGGTTCGGAGGTGGCGCCGATCGAAGGGGAAGGGAGGAGAAGAAGTGGAAGAGGCGGGCGACGAACCATAGGGTGGCGGCGGCGATCTTCTGGGGGGCGACGAGGTCGCGATCCCCCCTTTGCTCTATATTTTTTTTTATTTCTGATAAAATCGATTGAACTGATAAAGGGGGCCAGAGGGAATTAAGGGAAGGGAGAGAGAATTTTTAATTTTTAATTTATTTAATTATTTTATTTACTAAAAGTTGACTTTTTATTTCGACCTTGAAACGAGGCCCACCGCCTGTCGTCTAAAGCGTTTTACCCCCATTCCGAACACAATGAGATATGTATCGTAAGCTGATTCAATCGTTTCGATCAGTTTCCGCTAAAATCAACATATAACTCTATATATTGATTTTGAATGCGCATTTCAATTTACCGGGGTCCCATACGAACTCGAAAAATTCCAGAAAAATATTTTCTAGCTTCGTATTAACGATACGGTCCTAACAAAACTAGTTTCGTCGAATTCTGAGACCGTTTGAAAAATGGCCATTTTCAGTCGATTAAAATCAACTAAAACTGGTCAAACGCGTTTTCCTTTGCCACGCTCACATATTGATTCGAAAAATTATGAAATTTAAAACCTAGCAATAATTTGACATCACGGATCCAACAAAAGTTGTTTCGTCGAAATCCGAGGTCGTTTGCAAAATTCCCATTTTTAAGGGCCTGAATTCCATAGCGACTATTCAGAATTTTCAACTGGACATATCTTTTGATTCCCGCTATTAAATCTTGATTTTTCGGATTCGTTGGAAAGATATTATCAATTAGATCCTAATGTTTTTGGTTTCACTAAAATCCGGATTTTTTTGCACCCGGTATATCCCATTGAATTTTGAAATCGAATTATCGAACTACCGCGCCATTTTCAATTCTATTTATAATTATATATAATTATTTATATTCTAACGACGATGTATCTAATATATACGTTCTAATTATATTCTAAATAAATTTATCGTCGCTATTATTTAAAATAATCCATTTTAAATAATCAAAATTCACTAAAATTGCCAAAATAAAAATTTTAAACTGGCCCAGATTTTCGGGTTGTTACAATCTCCCCCACTTAAAACTTTTCGTCCCCGAAAAGGAACAAAGTCGAAAGTGGTTTGATCAATCAATTCTACGTTCGATCTGGCTTCCATTCTCCAACTTTTCAATTTCTGAGAATTTTCAAATTCTTCAAAAATTTGGCTAACACCCGAAATTTTTGAATTTTTTTGCCATAACCTCCCCTGCACCAGGAGCCACGGGAAAATCCCGAAATTGCCATACAGGCCTTCTGATCTCAAAAAGAAAAAGAAAAAGCCAAGCGGCTAGCCAATCGGCTCATAAAATCATCATCACCCAAACAAAACAGTAAATTATGATAAACATGTACCTATTTGTCGGGCAAACAAATTTTATTCTCTGCTCTAGCCTCCTTGCTATGACGTGTTCAATGTAAGTACAAGTATATGCAAGCAAATGCGACAAATTTCCAATACAATTCATTATTTGATTCAAATTGGCTATATGGTTCAAATTTTAATGAATTAACCAATAATCAACAACACAATCAATTAGTTGATTAATCATCTCAATTTCATAACTTTGATATATAGTCAAAAAAAAATTCAGATTTTTGATGCCAAATCACAACAATAGACCCTATCTAATTTCGGTTCTCACACCAGTCAATTGGAAATATATAGAAATCTCACATTCGTTACTCGAAAATAAATACTGGCGACGGTGCCCTATCACCAGAATTATCCCCGGGCACTAGAGTATGATTCTATAACCATTCAGTATATTAAAACTTCGAATACACGTTTTCAAGACATATATGCAAAATCTTTATATATCGGATTGTCCAAATCAATATATAATAAATGATCAAATACGAATAGTTGATTTAAATTTTCAAAACAAAAATTGTTTTCATTTTAAAAATATACTCTTCACACTCGTTCTAGGATACTACTGATCCTATCTCTAACGAGTCATTCCCATTGGATATTACTAATCCAATATCTGATGAATTCTTTCGTATGGTTCTAAGGTGCCTTGTTCTCTGAGCTTTGTAAACCAAAGCTCTGATACCACGATGAGACGACCCGAACTTCCCTAGTCTCCGAAGAGAAGAGAAAGCGCGGATTGTTTTGAGAATACGACAAAATAGAACGCAGACGGGAGAACATTTCATTGTATATTACAACAATGCATCAGATTACAAGAATATACAGAGTATAAATGAATATTACACAGAAATATCAGAGATTACAATAAATTGTATAGTAGCGGAAAATAATACAATACACAACTAGAAGAGATATACGGATACAAAGCTTCCCAGATATCGTTCCAGCTGTAAACCAGGATCCTATGAATATAAATCTGCAAAACCAAAACTACAAGCTGCCCGTGTCAAAATAGGGGCACCCAGAGTTTAGGTTAAAACAATAAACTCCAGGTTAGTCATGGGACTGGTGTGAGAACTAAAACAGTTATAAATCTTTATTTTTAAAGTTAGGTAAATCAAGGGACCATGCCGTATAACACGGAACGGGTTTCCTCCCAAGAATACCAGTGCATAAAACAGACAACGCAATGCTAAATAAAGAAAAATGAAGCTATTATAAGACCCAGGTCCCATCACACAATGCAACGCAAGCCGAAGGATAGGGTTTTTACCTTATAATAGCCAAGAATGCTTGATACGTTTAAAACAAATCATTTGATACTATTATAAGTGCATAGTGTATAAAACAACTTCACATCATAAGTATCAATCATAGGCGGCATGAATGCCCCATACCACTATGTCGCCACATATAGGTTATACAATCAAAATCGCAATGTCACGTATTTGGAAATTGGGTTTCCGTCTGTGAACCGAAGCAAAGGATAGTCCTCTACCGGTTCGAGACTGTCTAGCCCGAGTCTCAGGCAAGCGCGCAGGCAAGCCTTGGATCATCAGGGCCGGTCCACCGATGCGGATTATTATGCCTGAACACTACGTTTCCCCACCCTTTTGGGCGTAAATGAGCCAACGACTGACTCCATCGGACCCGGATCGTTCGATCAAACCGAGGCGCCTCGCAACAGCAACAACCACACAGGTGAAAAGTATATAAATGTCAGGGCTGGTAGGTCACTGACACCACCCTAGCTAGAAAGAAACGCATGCCCTCCCTGAGGTACTCTCCCGTTTCAGGTTCACAACCGGGGTGCGAGGCTCGCGAATCAACGCTACACAAAGCTACGCCACAAAGTCCGTGCTTTGATCATCAACCACAAGACTTTGCTTTTCAACAGAAGCCTTGATCATTTGCGTCTTAGCATGCCACATAGGCAAACCATTCTATGCAACCGATATCAGTCACACAGAATGGAATCCGATGTCAGACACACAGTCCATTTACAAGTCCGTTCTGGGTCTAAACGAAACCGGAGGCACCTAGTACCCCGCATATCCATCGATCTCCAAGTACGTCTGGACGGTCACCAACTGTTTCCATCTTCTTGGGTGTACATCCCAATCAAGATCATCAGTAATCACTCAAACGATGTGAAGACCTCCGGTCTTCGACCACCGTCTTCATCTTCGACATATCGTCGTATCAGTTATTCAGAATGGGATATACCCGGTCTTTCCGAATAACTCGCGTATATTTTAAATAAGTGTTACACAAACACAACATACGCCTCATTCCAATTCATCAGTCACTAACCGTAAATTAATCAAGAGAATAATTTCCCAAATATTAACCCCGAAGGCCGAAACCAACATCAGATCAATATCCAGGAAACCATTCTGCTTGGCTAACCGACAGTTAGTTTCTAAATTTCACATTCATAGGGAAAGGTACCCATTAATTTTATCCAGATAAATTCCTTGAATTTATGCTCTAATCTTCTTTTGAATTTCGATTTAACTAGTCGGGATTAACGAACCTTACCGAAGTAACCATTTGTTTTAAATTTCCCAATCCCAACCTATTCATCCCATGAAATAAAACTGGTAATACTTCATATCTAACACCACGGTGTTATCGGTAAATTCAATTACCATTTCACGTTCAAATCTAATTAAAGATTTAACTATCGCTTGGAGAAAAACTGGTGATACTCCATTCTCGATCTTTTCAATCTAATTAAAGATTCATTAAAACTCCACTTAGTTTTAATCTGTGACTGGGTTAAAGAATCAGTGTCATTTGAAACACGGTTTACGATAAACCCAAAATCCCATTCCATTAATTATCGGGTTAAAGAACAAGTGTTATTTAAAAACACTGTTCACGATAAACCCAAAAATCAATATCAATTCCAATTAAATATTATTTAATTGGTACACTTCATTAAATCAAAATAAAAAGATTTAATCTTTTCTCAATTGGGTTCAAGAACAGTGTTAATGAAGACACCATTCACGAAAAACCCAAATCACATTTGATATTAAACACAAGGCTCTGAATAGAAAATATACCGGCTTGTATTCAATATCAAATTCTACGACTAACAAATATCGTATTGGAAACAACGATACATACATACACACATATATATATATATATATATATATATATATATATCTTTCAAATTCCCATAACAATATCTGTATCATCACGAAATCCAACATCGAAATAATCCAAAGACAATTTCGATTCAAATCCATTATAATATAATTATTGGAAATTATTGTTATTTTCGAAACCATTTCTAATCCAGTTTATTTATTTAAAAAAAATAGAATTATAATTCTAGTTCAAAACTAGTTCATTTCGATAAAAATCTATTTTTATCTTTTTAGATATGGAGTTTTTCATCCTGATTTTTCCCAAATCATTTCGTATGATTTTACACAAATTATTACTATTTTTAATATTTTTATCAAGGCCCGTACAGTCGATTTCCATCAACGGCCATCGAACTGCACTTACAGCGGCCTTTTTCAAATTTGATTTGGACATAATTCCAAATCCAACCGTTAGATTTCTAATTTCTAATATTCGTTAGAAAGCTCTTTTCGATACGAATCCAATGGTTCCGGTTTTAGGAGAATCTGACGGTCGGATCTCCCGCAATATTCGTTCGAAGTCAATGGTCGAAATTCGCGAACTGCCGCGGCGCGGCGCGTTCTATTCAGGCCATTATATTATATATATAATATATATATTATATACTTCATCGATTTCAATTCAAAACGTGATTTATAAATCGTTTTAAATTCATTTCAAATCGATTTCAATTCGAATTCATTTATATTCAATTTCAATTTGAATTCGTTCATATTTAATTTAATTCGAATTTCAATTCTTTTCAAAATATCAGATTTTGAAATCACTTTCGATATTCATTATAAAATGAATAAAATCGATATAAATATCGTTCACGTCGAAATGGCGTATATCTAATCAACACGGCTTCATATATTCCTATTTTCAAATATTCTATTTCAAATATTTCTTTTTCAAATATTTCTATTTTAAGACTGGAATGAGGCCCAATCAATTACCATATAATGTTAATTATATGGATTTTCTACAACACATGCATATATCAACAACGACGAATAATCAACCATCATCCAAAGTGCATTCTACACTGTATAAGCATCAAATATAAATATTCAACGCTTATAACGGCCTGTCAATTAATCGATCGACATACAACCAAACAATCGGGATTAATGTACGTCAAATATCATCCTAATACCCGTGTGGGGTTTCAAGCAATCAAACATAGATTTTTATTTGTGCAGTTGGGCAATTTGTAAAATTTATTGTCCCAATCAATGTCCTTCAAATAGGTGTACATAAACAAACCATCCGGTCAGTAAATGAATATTTATTTATTCACATTCACGTTAAAAATTATATTTTAACGATCAAACTATTTTATTCAACCAATGAATATTCTATTCGGTTCATTTATTAAATAAAATGTTATCTTTATTTTTCAAACTTATTTTTAGAAAATTTCGGCGGCATAACGGCACGATACTAGAAACGGGACAAGGCCTAGCCTTATCCCAGGTCAGTGAAGGCCCACGCCATTCACACATCAATCAAATCAATTTCATTTCACCAAACAATTCAATTCAAACCAAATAATCTAACCAACTACACAACCAAACAATTAAACAAACAAGCCATCCATGGTCTGTGGATGACGGGTGTCGGGTGCTACTAAACACCGTCTGCATCCTAGTATATATATATAACTAGAAAAGAAATTGAAGAGTGAGAAGTTCTTACCGATAGCTATCCAATACCACGACTCTTCATTTATAGAAATCTCCGTCGTTATCGCATTTTTGTCATCTTCGTTGCCGTAGCCACTACATATATAAAAATCACATTTTCACTTCGCTATTCACTATATAAAAATCGAATTTTTACTATGCTATTCAATATATAAAAATCGAATTTTTACTATGCTATTCAATATATAAAAATCTATACTTTGTTTACTATGCTATTCAATATATCAAAAATCTATACTTTGTTTACTTTAAAAATCCGAAAATTTTGTTCGCTTTAAAAATCAAAACTTTTATTTTTAAAAATCACATTTTTCTATTCAATGTTTATGTATTCAAATTATCACATTTATATATATAAATATATAAAGTTGTTTAAAAAAAACTTACAGTTATTCAACGAGAAAGGAGGGGGCGTCGTATTTTTTTTGAGGAGAAGGGGGGAGACGGGGGTGCTGCTGTCGAGGTCGGTGAAGTGGAGGGAGGAGGTGGCGCAGGCTCGGGGTGGCGATGGAGGGGGGGCTGTCTGAGCGGCAGCGCGATCCATCGAGGGGGGTTCTGGGTTCGGAGGTGGCGCCGATCGAAGGGGAAGAGAGGAGAAGAAGTGGAAGAGTTGGGCGGCGAACCACAGGGTGGCGGTGGCGATCTTCTGGGAGGGCGACGAGGTCGCGATCCCCCCTTTGCTCTATATATTTTTTTCTGTTAAAATTGATTGAACTGATAAAGGGGGCCAGAGGGAATTAAGGGGAGGGAGAGAGAATTTTTAATTTTTAATTTATTTAATTATTTTATTTACTAAAAGTTGACTTTTTATTTCGACCTCGAAACGAGGCCCACCGCCTGTCATCTATAGCGTTTTACCCCCATTCCGAACACAATGGGATATGTATCGTAAGCTGATTCGATCGTTTCGATCAGTTTCCGCTAAAATCAACATATAACTCTATATATTGATTTTGAACGCGCATTTCAATTTACCAGGGTCCCATACGAACTCGAAAAATTCCAGAAAAATATTTTCTAGCTTCGTATTGACAATACGATCCTAACAAAACTAGTTTCGTCGAATTCTGAGACCGTTTGAAAAATGGCCATTTTCCAGTCGATTAAAATCAACTGAAACTAGTCAAACGTGTTTTCCTTTGCCACGCTCACATATTGATTCGAAAAATTATGAAATTTAAAACCTAGCAATACTTTGACATCACGGATCCAACAAAAGTGGTTTCGTCGAAATCCGAGGTTGTTTGCAAAATTCCCATTTTTAAAGGCCTGAATTCCATAGCGACTATTCAGAATTTTCAACTGGACATATCTTTTGATTCTCGCTATGAAATCTTGATTTTTCGGATTCGTTTGAAAGATATTATCAATTAGATCCTAATGTTTTTGGTTTCACTAAAATCCGGATTGTTTTGCACCCGGTACATCTAATTGAAATTTGAAATCAAATTATCGAACTATCGCGCCATTTTCAATTCTATTTATAATTATATATAATTATTTATATTCTAACGACAACGTATATAATATATATGTTCTAATTATATTCTAAATAAATTTCTCGTCGCTATTATTTAAAATAATCCATTTTAAATAATCAAAATTTGTTAAATTGCCAAAATAAAAATTTTAAACTGGCCCAGATTTTCGGGTTGTTACAAAACATAGCGTCGTCCCAGGATATCCGAAACTCTTGCTCTTCATTCTCCCTCAAACCCAAGGTAGGAAGCAAGACAAAAAAAAAGCAACAAGACTCCTTCTCTACCAATAACCTCAGCTGCACCTTCTCCAGGAGACCGCCTCCAGAGCACCAATTAGCTCCAATCAGACAAATCCAGCAACCTATAAACCCAGATCTGCACAACTAGCAAATGACATAAGATCAATTGGGGAGAGTAGTGTGAGCTATAGATAAAAGCAGTAGTAAACATAAGCACATAACCATTGGAATCATTTGATTTCGAATCATATGAAGAATGCAAATCTTGTATATTAGGCAAGAAGATTTTAGAGCCTTTCACTGGAAACAGTGAACGGGCTAGTGATGTATTGGCCCTTATACATAATGATGTATATGGACTAATAAATACATCAGCTAGAGGTTGATTTATAGCTTTGTTACATTTACCGATGATGTCAGTAGATACAGATGCAGGTATCTTATGAAACACAAATAAGAATCTTTGGAAAAGTTCAAAGAATTCAAAAATAAAGTTCAAAACAAATTTTGATAGAATATAAAGAATATTCAATAGATCAAGACAATAATTAATCCAATAATAAATGACTATCTAATAGAATGTGAAATTGTCTCACAACTCACTCCACCAAAAACACCATATTGGAACGATATGTCTGAAAGGAGAAGTCGCACCTTATAAGATAAGGTATGATTAATGATGAGTCATACAGATCTTCCAATAAATTTTGGGTAATCCCCTTAAAACTATTACATTCATATTTAACTGTAATTCTACTATGATGATTATAAAGACAACATACAAGATATGGACCAGGAAATGTCCGAGTATGTAACAACCCGTATTTCCAAAACCAATTTAAAATTTTAATTTAAGCTATTTTAAGGAATTTGTGAATATAAATTGGTTATTTTTGCTGAATAAAATTTGAGAATAATATTAAAATTAGTTTTTATATTTTATTTGACGTAAAACAAACTCAATAAAATTATTAAATCGATTTACAAGCTTTGTTTTTGAAAATTTTAGAAATTCAATTTTAAAATCATCGCATAGCCCTTAAAATGTGAAATTTTTCTAGGAAACTCAGTGTAATAACCCGTATTTTGGTAACGTGTTATAACCATAAATCTAGGTAGAATTAAATTTTAAAATAAGAATAAGGGAAAACGGGTTGCGCCATTGCGTTCATCTCGGTATTCTACAGGAAATAAAGTCCAAGTTTTCGAAAATCGGAGTCCGTATGACCAAGATATGGCAAAAACAAGATTCAGCAGACTTTTAGGCAGACTGACCCCAGGTCGACTGTAGTGTCGACTGCATAGTCGACCCGCCCCCCTCCCCCAGGTCGACTGTAGTGTCGACCTCCCCCCTGTACAGGTCGACCTGGTCGGCCTGGTGTGGCCCAGAACCCATTTTGAGGCCCGGGATGAGCTTTGATGGTCCGGATTGATTCTAGGGTTAATCCTATGGCCTAAACTAGTTTCCTACACCTATATAAACACCCTAAGACCCTAGCTAATCCACAACAAATCATTCTAACACCATTATGCTGTTGAGTCTCCTCTTGAACCATGGTCTCCGCCTCCAAACTTGAAGCTTAAACATTCAAGCTAAATCCAAATCAAAGACCAACGTTCCTACATCAATTCAAGGGAATAGATCAACGTCTCTACAACAATCCTACGACAATTTCTGTTCTTAGTTCTCAAAAACCACGATCTGTAAGCCCCAGTTACTCTTAGATCTAAACTCTAAACTTAATATGGACATGTGTAAATTGAAATTGAATATAAACATGATAACTACTTGAGACCTATTCTTGTAAAACTTTGATCTATGACTATTCTTTTTGATCTATTACGTTAGATCTACTCTTGTTCACCCTAGATCTATTCACCTTGAACCTAGTACCGTTCATATTGAACCTTGATTTGTGGAATACTGAGAAGAACTTGATTTAGGGGCCTGTTCATGTCATAACCTAAACCCTATCATGTCCATTATTTTAACATGTCTGTGATGTTGTGATGTAGAAACTATTGCTAGTCACAAATTAAGATTATCATCTTATGTCATTTATTGCTATGTTTATCACCCTATTTCATATGCCAGTGATGTTATGATCATATCTCAAGTTACACCATGCTTGCCTTGAAATCACCTTTGCCACTTTATACCCATCCTTGTTATGTTATTCCCTAGTTACATCTATTGCCTTGATTCGAATTCACGAGCGTTGGGAATGCGATATGGGTAGTTTAGGAAAACCTGAATTTAGTATGAACTTGAAAACATGAATATTGTTATAACTTGAGCTTGGATATGAACATGAACTTGACATGAAATTATACTTGAAAATATGAATTTGGTACATGACACTTAGATAACTTGAACGTGGCCAACTCGAGGTTGGGTTGAGTTTGCAGTATAAATCTGCCCGGAACCGCCCGGCGAATCCAGTAACTACAAACAATAGGACCCAATGTGAGTAGTTGGTCATATCGCACTCGAAACCCGAGGTTAGACTAGGTTATTGTGTAAAACTGCCTGGACCCGCCCGGCACATCCAGTAACCATAACCAAGTCTAATGTGAGAGGTTAGGGGTGTATTAAGTAAATTAATGCCACAGGATAGGGTTAAGTCATAGACCACCTGAATATACTTAACCAATTTGACACGTTGATTTGATAGGGTTAAGTCATGAACCGCTTGAACACACTTAACCAACTTGACACATGATTCGTAGGGCTAAGTCTTGAACTAGAATGACACACTTAGTCAATTTGACATGACACATAGATGGGGTTAAGTCTCGATTTTAATTGAAAACTTAACGTGCTAGATGAAACCCTAGTTACGCGGTCCTTTTCAGCAGTAACCCACTAGATGCATCACGGTACCTTGGGACTAGGCAGGGTGGGGCACGATTGCTGGGTTGATTGTAAGCGACCAGAACGACGGCTGAGTTGGTGTGCCATTGTAGGTTCAGGCGGACTAGGGTCGTGCAATTAGTCCGGAGTTGAAAAAGCAGGCATTGGGCATCAGTAGGATTATCTATGCATTGTTGATTCGTGTCGGTGGTTGGCACCCTTGGGCTTGATACACCCTATGGTGGACCTAGCACAGGTGACTACATTTGTGATAGGGCCGTATGACACAGACACAAGACGAGCTAGACTTGTAGGGAGACGATCGATTATATCGTACCGTTGGACCCCGAATTGGGTCACTTCACGATATTGGGCCAAGGGATTATTTCTTGATTTATAGTTGACACGGGACTAGTATAGTTGGTACGACGAATCTTGAATATGCAATGTTAGACTTGAGTTATCTTGTTAGCTTAGTTATCATGCCGGACTTATCATCATTCCTATGTTTAGTTCCAGTTTATTCATGTCTTGTTAACTTACTAGTTTCTATGCTGATAGTCACTAGGGCTTACCAGTCTTTTTGACTGACCCGTTTTCTTTCGCCTCTTTGTCTTTCGTTCCCCCCCCCCCCAGGTTCTCAGGGAGGAAACTCTAGCTCTTAGCTTGGACTTTGCTTGCTTTCTGAAAGCTCATGTACGGTTTGGTCTTGAGCTATGTTATGGCTGCACTCATGCTCCTTTTGGGGAATAATATTTTACTTATGTTGTTTTAAGTACTTTGCTTCTTTAGAACTTGATGTAATGAAATAATGACTTGGTATTTTGATGTAAGAGGTTTTGACTCTATTTTTCAGTAATGAGATTTGGTTTTTGTTCTTCCGCTATTTTATTTATGTTCTGTCTTGTGATGTTTCTGTACTTGTTTACTAGATAATACCCCTCCAAAACTAGGGCATTCCCTTTGTGAGTGACCCTAGCGGAGGTGGGGTGTTACATTTGGTATCAGAGCAGAAGGTTACCAGACTGGGAAAAAGCTTTTAAAAACCTTCTGAAACTATTTTCAAAACCATTTATAAAGAAGCATTTTTCAAGAAAAGTTTATTTTGAAAAGGGCTATTCCCCAAAAGCCATTAGCACTATCCTTTGTTTCCTTGTTCGAATCTCTTTTCCTTTCTTTTCTCCATCTGTAGTCGCAGTAGTTTTACCTGCGGCTAATCTTCTTTCTAGCTTCGTAGAGGGTTTTCCGTACGATGGAAATAGTTTTCGTGAGGCTTGTTAACATGTTACATAGGAAAGGTATGAGTGATAAGAATGAAGTTAAGGCGGATGAGTCTGCCGAAGTGGTTGAGCCAAGCATCCTTGAAGGCGTAAAAGTGGAAATATTGAGGCGAGTTCCGATTTGTGTCTTAGGAACGGAGATATAGGAGCTAAGGAATCGAGAAGTCAAGCTAGTTGAGTACAGTGGAGTGAAGCCCAAGAAGACGCAACTTGGGAAACCGAAGAAAAGATACGTGCACTATACCCATTTCTTTTTAAGGGTACATTCTCGATCTCTTTTCCTATAAGTTTGCATACCTTTCTTTTGCTATCCATGTTTGTCTTGTTATCTTCTCGATCCTATCTTGAGAACCTTAGGTAGAATCCCATAGATGTAAACATGTAATTGAAACATGTTATGGTTGATGTTTGCAAATGGTTGCAAGTGGTTACAAGTGATCGCTCGTGGTTGCATAACACACATTAGGAACTAGATCGGCTAAGACACATTTTCATATTGCATATGCATGAGTGTTTATACTTATTATGGATGAAATTGAATGTATTATCATATGAATGTTGCATATGGATGAATGTTTGTGCACACATATAGTGCTTACGTGACTAGGATTATTTGCATACATGTTGGATTCATGACACTAAACATATTTTGCATTAGAAAGATCAACCAGGCCTGATCATTTGCATTAGACAAGGAACATATACACACACTTTCTGCATATGTTCATACAGCATTAGAAATCTCTTAAGGACAATGTTTTCTTGTGGGTGATGTTTTGAGTAGATGGATAATAGGATACGTTCTTCCTAACTTAGAGATTTCGGGGACGAAATCCTTTAAGGAGGGGAGAATGTAACAACCCGTATTTTGGTAACGTGTTATAACCATAAATCTAGGCAGAATTAAATTTTAAAATAAGAATCAGGGAGAAAGGGTTGCGCCATTGCGTTCGTCTCGGAATTCTACAGGAAATAGTGTCCAAGTTTTCGAAAATTGGAGTCTGTATGACCAAGATATGGCCAAAACAAGATTCAGCAGACTTTCAGGCAAACTGACCCCAGGTCGACTGTAGTGTCGACTGCATAGTCGACCCCCCCCAGGTCGACTGTAGTGTCGACCTCCCCCCGTACAGGTCGACCTGGTCGGCCTGGTGTGGCCCAGAACCAATTTTTGAGGCCCGGGATGAGTTTTGATGGTCCGGATTGATTCTAGGGTTAATCCTATGGACTAAACTAGTTTCCTACACCTATATAAACATCCTAAGACCCTAGCTAATCCACAACAAATCATTCTAACACCATTATGCTGTTGAGTCTCCTCTTGAACCATGGCCGTCACCTCCAAACTTGAAGCTTAAACATTCAAGCTAAATCCAAATCAAAGACCAACGTTCCTACATCAATTCAAGGGAATAGATCAATGTCTCTACAACAATCCTACGACAATTTCTGTTCTTAGTTCTCAAAAACCATGATCTGTAAGCCCCAGTTACTCTTAGATCTAAACTCTAAACTTAATATGGACATGTGTAAATTGAAATTGAATATAAACATGATAAATACTTGAGACATATTCTTGTAAATCTTTGATCTATGACTATTCTTTTTGATCTATTATGTTAGATCTACTCTTGTTCACCTTAGATCTATTCACCTTGAACCTAGTACCGTTCATATTGAACCTTGATTTGTGGAATACTGATAAGAACTTGATTTAGGGGCCTGTTCATGTCATAACCTAAACCCTACCATGTCCATTATTTTAGCATGCCTGTGATGTTGTGATGTTGAAACTATTGCTAGTCACAAGTTTAAGATTATCATCTTATGTCATTTATTGCTATGTTTATCACCCTATTTCTTATGCCATTGATGTTGTGATCATATCTCAAGTTACACCATGCTTGCCTTGAAATCACCTTTGCCACTTTATACCCATCCTTGTTATGTTATTCCCTAGTTACATCTATTGCCTTGATTCGAATTCACGAGCGTTGGGGATGCGATTTGGGTACTTTAGGAAAACCTCAATTTAGTATGAACTTGAAAACATGAATATTGTTATAACTTGAGCTTGGATATGAACATGAACTTGACATGAAATTATACTTGAAAATATGAATTTGGGACATGACACTTAGATAACTTGAACGTGGCCAACTCAAGCTTGGGTTGAGTTTGCAGTATAAATCTGTCCGGAACCGCCCGGCGAATCCAATAACTGCAAACAATAGGACCCAATGTGAGTAGTTGGTCATATCGCACTCGAAACCCGAGGTTAGACTAGGTTGTGGTGTAAAACTGCCCGGACCCGCCCGGCACATCCAGTAACCATAACCAAGTCTAATGTGAAAGGTTAGGGGTGCATTAAGTAAATTATTGCCATAGGATAGGGTTAAGTCATGGACCACTTGAATATACTTAACCAATTTGACACGTTGATTTGATAGGGTTAAGTCATGAACCGCTTGAACACACTTAACCAACTTGACACATGATTCGTAGGGCTAAGTCTTGAATTAGAACGACACACTTAGTCAATTTGACATGACACATAGATTGGGTTAAGTCTCGATTTTAAATGACAACTTAACCTGCTGGACGAAACCCTAGTTACGCGGTCCTTTTCAGTAGTAACCCACTAGATGTATCACGGTACCCTGGGACTAGGCAGGGTGGGGCACGATTTCTCGGCTGATTGTAAGCGACCAAAACGACGGCTGAGTTGGTGCGCCATTGTAGGTTCAGGCGGACTAGGGTCGTGCACTTAGTCCGGAGGTTAAAATGAAGGCATTGGGCATCAGTAGGATTATCTGTGCATTCTTGATTCGTATCGGTGGTTGGCACCCTAGGGCTTGATACACCCTATGGTGGACCTAGCACAGGTGACTACATTCATGATAGGGTCGTACGACACAGACACACGACGAGCTAGACTTGTAGGGAGCCGATCGATTAGATCGTACCGTTGGACCCCGAATTGGGTCACTTCACGATATTGGGCCAAGGGATTATTTCTTGATTTATAGTTGACACGGGATTAGTATACCAGTATTGTAACGACCCGTATTCTACGCATTATAGGACCGTAGAATATTTATTTATTTCACATATGAAGTCGTATGGTCATGTAACTTTGGGAGACTACTATTGGGGTCATTTCCCATGTTCATGATTTTTCCCGATTTTTAAATGACCATTTTACCCCTAGTTAGTACTGTTTTGGCAATAAATTTTGACTGGAAAGAAATTTTGACCTGAAACCACTTCCATTGGCTCCGGATGATAGTTTACAATTCCGTAGAGTGGTCACATTAGCCAAACGGACTCACCGTTTGGGAGATATGGCTGAAACAAGTTTCAAATGGTGAAAAACAGCTTAATTGGGCTTAACCGGGTGATTAACAGCTAGGCCCAATGGGGGATTTCGGGATTAGGGTAAGGAGGAGGCTGAAATCAGTTAGAGAACGATTTTATCCTCATTTCCCAGCCGCCACTTTCTTTCTTGCAACCCTAGCAATGGCCTCCAACACCCAAATCACCTTCTAATCACATTCTAATCAAGTTTTGGCTTAATCTACATCAAATTAAGGAGAGGAAACATGAAAGTAAGGCTAGAGCTGCTGTTAGACATCAGTATTCGCCCAAATCAGCAAGGTTTCAGTTCTGAGAATTTCGTTTGTGGCCAAGGTGAGTGATTAGCATCGTTTTGACACTAATTATAGTTAATTAAGGGTAATTAGTGAAGATTAGCGAATTTATACACTGATAAATTCTGGAAAAATGTTTATAAATTCGAAAATAATATTTTATGCCTCTGGTAGAAATTTGGTTTAATTTGATTAAGTTTTGTTAAACCTATGATTAGTTTTGCTTAAACATGCTTAAGGGAAATTATGGGGTTTTGGGTATATTTGATCCATTTTGACATGTAAATTCATTGTTTTGGTGTTTGTGGTTAGTTTGTTATGTTGCTATGACTGTTTGGGATGATTCATGATTGATTAGTATAGTTAGATTTGTCGAAAACGTCGTCGAATGGCGTAAACAAGTTGCTGGAAAAAGTTGCAGAAAGTTGTGCAGGGTTTCGGATCGGATCGGATATGGGCTCGGATCGGATAGGAGACCTGGGCAAGGAACCCGACCCAAACTAGAGTCTGGCACAAAAGAGGCTTGGCAAAAAGGAAGGCCATGTTGGTTAAGCTGGGGATCGGATCGACTTAGGGACGAAGGGCTCGGATCGGAACTAGACACTTGGGAGAACTGGCAAGAAGGAAGGCCACGCTAATTGAATTGGGATCAGATCGGATGAAGAAGGAGGGATCGGATCAGAGCACGTGAAGAATGAGGGAGAGGATTGGAGCGGAAGCTCGAACTGGAAGGGAGATGGAACCCGACCCGACCCGAGGTGGGACACCCGACCCGGAGGAGGACACCCGACCCGAACCGACGCGATGGAGTGGACCTGAACCGAACCGCTATCAGAGGAATACCATGCATCAACGCAACGCAGTGAACCCGACCCGAACCGATGGCTTAAAAGGAACCCGACCCGATCCAGTATTGACCAATAACCCGAGACGCAAAGGTAGTCCAATATGGGAAGTTAGAGCTCAGGATCCAGTTGGGAACCGATGAGTTCACTTCATGATTGGGCTTTGCTGCGGGACGTGTGCCAAGGGGCAGTCGATGTTTATGACTTTGGATCACTATGTATGGGAAGTACGTGAACAGATTCAGGGCTGAAATGGCCTAGGTACGACTAAAGGGCTATAAACCAATGAAGTGGGGTCATTTGTAAAGATTTGGTCATGACTCCATGTGGTAAGCTTGGTAGTAGCAGTAGTTGTACAAGTTGAACTCCGTCACTACTTCGATGGGTCTAGTGATTGACAGTGGTGGACATCGTATGCTTTACGCACTGAATGAGAGATGTGAGGATGGTTGCTATGGATGATTTGTTTGTTATCATTATGACATGCGCACCCCACCCCCGTATTCTTTACACTATTTATTATGGCACCTTAGAGTACTGTACGGTATATGGTACTAACTCTTTGGTTGCAGGTCCAGGTTCAGGTATGGTTTAGTATACCTGTTATTGTTCTGTTTAGATGCTTATCGCTCATACCAGGCTTTATGTCTGACCCAGAGTTTTATGTCTCCTCTTATTACTCTGGGTGCTCACACGAGCAGACTAGAGATAGGTTAGCTGGTGATGCACGGGTAGATGATCCGGAGACGAGCAGGAGGCTTCCACGTAATATATATATATATAGTATTCTCCCTGTGTTGTTGAAGATCACTACTTGGGCATTAGTGGTGCATCTTCTACTTTAGCTTTCTTTTGTTTAGAGACAGTAAATTTGGAAAGTTGTAATAAGCTGTATTTGGATTTCCGCTGCTCTGATGTTGACGTTAATTTTAGTTATCAGCTTATGCACTGTCTCACCTGTTTTATGTCAAGTATGTTATTATTATTATATTTTACTCCATGCGCTGTGAGACATTCTACAGGTTCTTGATTGGTTAATTCCCTTTCTTTCCTTCCTTCTGACGACCGTCCCGTGCTAGTCGGGCATGTGTACAGCGCACCTTCGAAGGAAATGCAGGCTGGTGCGGGGTGGGCCGTCACACTTGGTATCAGAGCTCTAGGTTGCGTAATTAACCTAGGGAAGTTATCAGGGAGAGATAGTATACATATACGAGAGAGCGTATTTGTGATTATTTTGGTTTTTAAAAGCTATATATATACTATTAGTAGTATAAGAATGAAGTTTTGCTGCACTAGCACCACTATGGGGTCGTTAATCGTTTCCTTTCACAGATTGACAATGAGCCGATATGTTAGAGGTATCGGTAGATGGGCCAATAATGGGAATGCTGCTGACATAAGGACGATGTTTGCTGACCTCATGAGAGAGATGCTTAGGGATGTGCAGAGGGCAGCTCCCAATGGTGGAAATGGTGGTGGTCCAATAGTGCAGGCGCTGAGAGTCGACTTCGCCAAGCTGAATAAGGATTATATTAGCCTTGGTGGGAAGCCGTTCCACGGAACGGAGTCGGCTACGGATGTTCAGGATTGGTTGGATAGTTGCGAACGTTTCTTCGAGGATTTGGGTATCGAGGATGCGATGAAGAGAAAGCTAGCATCCCGTCAGCTGCAAGGGCGGGCAATGAATTGGTGGAATGCTATAAAGGCAGCTACTCCCGAAGATCAGATTACTTGGGAGCAGTTTAAGGTTTGCTTTAGCGAGAAGTTCATTCCAGCTGCTTAGAAGTCAGTGCTGTTTAAGAAATTCTTAGAGCTCAAGCAGAATGGCAGATCTGTCTCGGAGTATATTGCTGAATTCGACACTTCGTCAAAATATGAGTTATCTCTTATTGATACTGCCGAGAAGAAGAATGAGAAATTCATAACTGGTTTGGATCAATACTTGGGGGAAAGGCTTATTGACCACATCGATGAGACGTTTGAATCGATTGTGGGGAAAGCATTGAGATCAGAAAGTCTCTACCCTAAGCTGAAGACTGATGTTGCATCCGCAGATGAGCCAAAGCCACAAGCAAGTGGTGGAGGCAATGGTGGTTCCCAGAATAAGAGGAAGCAGAATCAGAATAAGGATGGCCAGAAGAAAAAGAATAAGCAAGATGTTGAGTGCTTCAGCTGTGGTAAGAAGGGCCATTATGCTAGTAATTGTCAGGCCAAGCCAGCGGACAGGAAGTGCTTCAACTGTGGCCAAATAGGACATCACAAGGACAAGTGTCCGCAACCCCCTAAAGAAAAGAAAATGGTGAAAGCCTACGCCCTTAATGCTATTCCTTCTTCGTCGAATGCCCCAACTGCGGCGGAGAAGGGAAAGAATGTCGTCATTCAAGGTATGCTTTCTGTTTATGATGTTCCTGTTAGAGTTTTGTTTGATACCGGAGCTTCCAGTTCTTTCATATCTAGTGACCTGGTAGATAGGTTGGGATTGGAGCCCGAGATTGTCGATAGACCTTTAGTAGTGACGAACCCGATTGTTGGTTCGACTAGCCTTAGCATGATTTGTCGTAATGTGTTCTTATCGAGTCATGGACGCATGTTTGTTTGTGATTGCTTTGTTTTGGGCTTTACTGAGTTTGGCATTATTTTGGGAGTAGATTGGCTCCGAAGATACGGGGTGGTGGTAGACTGTGAGGGCTTTTTGGTGACAGCTAGAGCGGATGATGGGCGGAGGATAGTGTTTGGTTGTATACCCAGTGAGGGGGTATTGGCTAGTTTTCTAAACTCCCTCGACATTCCGCATAGTGAGTTGTCAGGTTTGCCCGTGGTTGGCCAGTATCCGGATGTTTTCGAAGAAGTGACCGGGCTTCCACCACACCGAGAGATTGAGTTCCGTATAGATTTGGTAAAAGATGCCAGACCAATAGTGATGCCACTTCGTCGTATGGCACCAAGAGAGCAGCGAGAGCTCGAGGTGCAAGTTAGCGATCTTTTGAAGAAGGGATTTATCAGAAGGAGTGTTTCTGAATGGGGAGCACCAATTGTGTTTGCTACCAAGGCGGATGGTTCCCTTCGTTTGTGTGTAGACTAGCGCGAGTTGAATAAAGTGACGAGGAAGAACAAGTATCCTCTACCGCGGATAGATGATTTGTTCGATCAGTTGAGCGGGGCGAGAGTATTTTCTTAGTTGGATCTCGCGACAGGTTTTTATCAGCTTAGAGTGGAAGCTGAGAGTATAGCTAAAACGACATTTCGAACGCCGTCTGGATTTTATGAGTGGTTGGTCATGCCATTCGGGCTGACCAATGCCCCAGCATATTTTGTGGATCTTATGAATAGGGTATTCAGAGACCAGTTGAATAAGTTTGTCCTTGTGTTCGTTGACGATATTTTGGTCTATTCAAAGACAGAGGAAGAACACAAGGAACATTTAAAAATAGTGATGGAGGTGTTGAGAAAACAACAATTGAAAGCAAAGTTTTCTAAGTGTCACTTCTGGAGGAGGGAAGTGAGGTTCTTGGGCCATGTTGTATCAGAGAATGGTATTGCGGTGGACCCGGCGAAGGTGGCTACGGTACAGGATTGGCCTACGCCCAAGAATGCAACAGATGTAAGAAGTTTCATGGGGTTAGCTGGATGTTATCGTAAGTTTATCCAAGGTTTCTCCAAGATAGCAGCACCATTGACCCAGTTGACCAAGAAGAATCAAGCTTTTGTCTGGGAAGAAAGGTGCGAGAATGCATTCAAGAGTCTAAAGGACAAGTTGACATGCGCACCAGTGTTAGTCATTCCTAAAGGTAATGAAGAGATGACGGTATACACAGATGCCTGTGGTACCGGACTTGGTGCTGTATTGATGCAAGGCGGTAGGGTTGTAGCTTATGCAAGTCGGCAATTGAAACCGCACGAGAAAAGATACCCTACCCATGATTTGGAATTGGCAGCGATCGTGTTCGCGTTGAAGATGTGGAGACGCTATCTCTTGGGAGAAAGATTTGAGTTGTTCACAGATCATAAGTCGTTGAAGTATCTCTTCTCCCAGAAGGATTTAAATCTCCGGCAACAAAGGTGGTTAGAATTCTTGGCTTCCTATGATTTTGACATCGCATATACACTTGGAAAGGGCAATGCGGTGGCTGATGCATTGAGTAGGAGACATGCCAATTTAGGGGCTATGTTTCTTGAATGGAAGCAACTGGAGTATATAGCGGGGTTTGATTTCAGACCAAAGTGCGAAATGAATCCATAAATGTTAGCAAGTTTGATGGTCAGACCCACTTTGATTGAGCGGATCGGCTCTAGTCAGAGGGACGATCCTAACCTATTGGAAATCATCTCCAAGTTAGAGATGGGTATCGATGAGGAGATGAACAAGTATGGGCTTGATCGAGATGGATGGCTTAGAAAGGATGGAAGACTAGTCGTACCCAATGTCAATGGATTGAGAGATGAAGTGCTTAGAGAATGTCATCACTCAAAACTGACTATTCACCCCGGTGGTAACAAGACATATCGAGACATGAAGCAGACCTACTACTGGGAAGGAATGAAAAGAGACATTGGGAAGTTTTTATCCAAGTGCATGAATTGCCAGCTAGTTAAAGCCGAGCAAAAAAAGCCTAGTGGGTTGTTGCAACCATTAGAGATTCCCGAATGGAAATGGGAGCAAGTCTCGATGGATTTCATCGATGGTTTACCAAGGACTAGATCGGGACATGATAGCATTTGGGTAATTGTGGATCGATTGACTAAAAGTGCAAGATTTATACCAGTCAAATCGACCAGAATGGCAGCTAAGTTAGCAGAATTGTATATGAAGCGGGTAGTGAGATTTCATGGAGTACCTAAAAGCATTGTGAGTGACCGAGACCCGTTGTTCACTAGTGGGTTTTGGAAGAGCTTACAAGAGGTTCTAGGGTCAGAGTTACATCTCAGTACCGCATATCATCCTCAGACCGACGGTCAGACGGAGAGGGTGAATCGTATTTTGGAAGATCTCTTGAGAGCGTGTATATTGGATTTTGGTGGATCATGGGATGACCATTTGCATCTAGTAGAGTTTGCATATAATAATAGCTACCAATCCAGTATCGGTATGGCTCCATATGAAGCTTTGTACGGAAGACCGTGCAACTCACCATCATGTTGGATAGAGACTGGCGAGAAGTTTATGCTTGGACCTGATGTGGTGAGGGAAACTTCAGATAAAATCAAGATCATTCAACAACGAATGAAAGCTGCCCAAGATAGGCAGAAGAGTTATGCTGATAAGAGGAGAAGAGACTTAAAATTCTTCGTTGGTGACTTGGTGTTTGTCAAGATTTCTCTATTGAAGAGCGTGATACGATTTGGCAGGAGAGGCAAGTTAGCACCAAGATTTGTTGGCTCATTCCCTGTTCTTGAACCAGTCGGGAATTTGGCATATAGAGTTGACTTACCAGAGAAGATGGCGGGAGTTCACAATGTATTTCATGTTTCCCAACTAAGGAAGTTCGTCCATGACTCAGATATGACTATTTCACCTGATCAGTTAGAGGACTTAGAAGTAGAACCCGAGGCGGTTGGGAACCGCAAGCCGGCCCGTATTGTCGAGCACGACATGAAGCAACTTCGAAGGAAGGCGGTGAAGCTAGTCAAGGTTCAGTGGAGCGAGGACTAGAATGATTGTACTTGGGAGACAGAGGAGAACATTAGAAAGACATACCCAGAACTTCTTGCCTGGTAAGATTTTGACTTCGATTTAGTTTTCCGCATGCTAGGATAGGCTTGTTTGCTTGCTTTGCATGTTTGGTTGTTGTATGTGGCTATTAGGCATGCGGGGTCTTTTGTATATTTTGGGTTAAGGAATTTTGGGGACGAAATTTCTTAAGGGGGGAGAGTGTAACGACCCGTATTCTACGCATTATAGGACCGTAGAATATTTATTTCTTTCACATATGAAGTCGTATGGTCATGTAACTTTGGGAGACTACTATAGGGGTCATTTCCCATGTTCATGATTTTTCCCGATTTTTAAATGACCATTTTACCCCCTAATTGGTACTGTTTTGGCTACAACTTTTGACTGGAAAGGAATTATGACCTGAAACAACTTCCGTTGGCTCCGGATGATGGTTTACAATTCCGTAGAGTGGTCACATTAGCCAAACGGACTCACCGTTTGGGAGATATGGCTGAAACAAGTTTCAGATGGTGAAAAACAGCTTAATTGGGTTTAACCGGGTGATTAACAGCTAGGCCCAATGGGGGATTTCGGGATTAGGGTAAGGAGGAGGCTGAAATCAGTTAGAGAACGATTTTATCCTCATTTCGCAGCCGCCACTTTCTTTCTTGCAACCCTAGCAATGGCCTCCAACACCTAAATCACCTTCTAATCACTTTCTAATCAAGTTTTGGCTTAATCTACATCAAATTAAGGAGAGGAAACACGAAAGCAAGGCTAGAGCTGCTGTTAGACATCAGTATTCGCCCAAATTAGCAAGGTTTCAGTTCTGAGAATTTCGTTTGTGGCCAAGGTGAGTGATTAGCATCGTTTTGACACTAATTACAGTTAATTAAGGGTAATTAGTGAAGATTAGCGAATTTATACACTGATAAATTCTGGAAAAATGTCTATAAATTAGAAAATAATATTTTATGCCTCTGGTAGAAATTTGGTTTAATTTGATTAAGTTTTGTTAACCCTATGATTAGTTTTGCTTAAACATGCTTAAGGGAAATTATGGGGTTTGGGGTATATTTGATCCATTTTGACATGTAAATTCATTGTTTTGGTGTTTGTGGTTAGTTTGTTATGTTGCTATGACTATTTGGGATGATTTGTGATTGATTAGTATAGTTAGATTTGTCGAAAACGTCGTCGAATGGCGTAAACAAGTTGCTTGAAAAAGTTGCAGAAAGTTGTGCAGGGTTTCGGATCGGATCGGATATGGGCTCGGATCGGATAGGAGACCTGAGCAAGGAACCCGACCCGAACTGGAGTCTGGCACAAAAGAGGCTTGGCAAAAAGGAAGGCCATGTTGGTTAAGCTGGGGATCAGATCGACTTAGGGATGAAGGGCTCGGATCGGAACTTGACACTTGGGAGAACTGGCAAGAAGTAAGGCCACGCTAATTGAACTGGGATCGGATCGGATGAAGAAGGAGGGATCGGATCGGAGCACGTGAAGAACGAGGGAGTGGATCGGAGAGGAAGCACGAACTGGAAGGGATATGGCACCCGACCCGTCCCGAGGTGGGACACCCGACCCGGAGGAGGACACCCGACCCGGAGGAGGACACCCGACCCGAACCGACGCGATGGAGTGGACCTGAACCGAACCGCTATCAGAGGAAGACCATGCATCAACGCAACGCAGTGGACCCGACCCGAACCGATGGCTTGAAAGGAACCCGACCCGACCCAGTATTGACCAATAACTCGAGATGCAAAGGTAGTCCAATATGGGAAGTTAGAGCTCAGGATCCAGTTGGGAACCGATGAGCTCACTTCATGATTGGGCTTTACTGCGGGACGTGTGCCAAGGGGCAGTCGATGTTTACGACTTTGGATCACTATGTATGGGAAGTACGTGAACAGATTCAAGGCTGAAATGGCCTAGGTACGACTAAAGGGCTATAAACCAATGAAGTGGGGTCATTTGTAAAGATTTGGTCATGACTCCATGTGGTAAGCTTGGTTGTAGCAGTAGTTGTACAAGTTGAACTCTGTCACTACTTCGATGGGTCTAGTGATTGACAGTGGTGGACATCGTATGCTTTACGCACTGAGTGAGAGATGTGAGGATGGTTGCTATGGATGATTTGTTTGCTATCATTATGACATGCACACCCCACCCCCGTATTCTTTACACTATTTATCATGGCACCTTAGAGTACTGTACGGTATGTGGTACTAACTCTTTGGTTGCAGGTCCAGGTTCAGGTATGGTTTAGTATACCTGTTATTGTTCTGTTTAGATGCTTATCGCTCATACCAGGATTTATGTCTGACCCAGAGTTTTATGTCTCCTCTTATTACTTTGGGTTCTCACACGAGCAGACTAGAGACAGGTTAGCTGGGGATGCACGGGTAGATGATCCGGAGACGAGCAAGAGGCTTCCACGTAATATATATATATATAGTATTCTCCCTGTGTTGTTGAAGATCACTGCTTGGGAATTAGTGGTGCATCTTCTACTTTAGCTTTCTTTTGTTTAGAGACAGTAAATTTGGAAAGTTGTAATAAGCTGTATTTGGATTTCCGCTGCTCCGATGTTGATGTTGATTTTAGTTATCAGCTTATGCATTGTCTCACCTGTTTTATGTCAAGTATGTTATTATTATTATATTTTACTCCATGCGCTGTGAGACATTCTACAGGTTCTTGATTAGTTAATTCCCTTCTTTCCTTCCTTCTGACGACCGTCCCGTGCTAGTCGGGCATGTGTACAGTGCACCTTCGAAGGAAATGCAGGCTGGTGCGGGGCGGGCCGTCACAAGTATAATTGGTACGGCGAATCTTGAATACGCAATGTCAGACTTGAGTTATCTTGTTAGCTTAGTTATCTATAACGACCCAGAAAATCTGAACCAATTTAAAGATTTTAAATTGGCTAAAATAATGGATTTTATATATTTAAAATAAATATTTTAAATAATAGCAATGAAAACTGAGTTTGAATCGACAATTGAAAACGAATATAATTAATTCTAATTATAAACAATGCCTGAAAGGGCGCTGTAGTTTCAAAAATTTAATTCAAACTTTGTCGGACTGTACCGGGTTCAAAACAAAACGGATTTAAGTGAAACCAAAAATATTTAAATCTGTTAGTGAATACCTTTCTAACGAATCTGAAAAATCGAATTTTCATAGCGGAAAGCAAAAGTTATGGCCAAACGAATTTTCAGAAAGGTCGCTATGGAATTTATATAGCCCGTGAAATTGGCCATTTAGCAAATGACCTCGGAATTCGACGAAACCACTTTTGTTGGATCCGAGATGAGAAGTTATTGCTAGGTTTCAAATTTCATAATTTTTGAAGCTAGTATGTGAGCGTGGCAAAGGAAAACGTGTTTTGGTCAATTACAGCTAAATTGGATCGACCAGAAATGGGCCTTTTTGCAAACGGTCTCAGAATTCGACGAAACTAGTTTTGTTGGGACCGTATCATCAAAACATAGCTAGATTTATTTTTCTGGAATTTTTCGAATCAGTTTGTGGCTCTGGCAAATTGAAATGTACGTTCAAATTGAATATTGAATGTTTTATATATTAATTTGAAGAAAAACTGACTGAAACATTCGAATGGGCCTTCGAAACATATCCCATTTTGTTCGTAATGGGGGTAAAACGCTTAGGATGACGGTCGTTGGGTTTGGATTGGTGTTCGCAGGAGGCAAGGGGTATTTTCGGATTTTTAAAACTTTATAAATAAACAAAAAAACTATTCGTCCACGTCAGAACCCCCCTCCCCCCCGTCTTCTCTCTCCCCGTAACACGATCGTCGGCGGAAACTAGTTCAAAACTTCCCGATCAAATTTCGGCGATTCCTCTCACTAATCCCCCTTGCTCCTTTGGAAGTTTTTGTAGAGTTTTCTCCCCTCTTCCAATCCATTCCCTTCACGCCTTGTCAGGTGGCGTCAGCATCAAGAATGGAGCTGGGGAAGTCGCGTCATTCGCAGGTCGATTCCGCCTCCCCCAGACCTCCGAGTTCGACGCCGTCAGCACCTCAGGCGCGCCTCTCAAGGCTGGTCAACGCTGCGTGGTCCGATCGTGGTAATACTTCACGGTTTGGTCAAGAATTGAAGACCTGGTTTTGAACATCAAAACGAGGTATACGGCTTTATTATTTTCAACCGTTTTAACACCTTTAAACCGTTGCAAACCTTGTAAAAATCATATCTTTTTCGTTTCTTGACGAAATTCAGTGAAACAAGAGAGACAGTGGACCCGTGTGGACGCCTTCTACATTCTCGAAGAGACCGTGTATTTTTCTGAGCCTTCTTCTATTTTTGGTGGAGTGGAACCCAATGTGAGATTTCTAATTTATAAACGATATGGAAAACGATGGTGTATAAATTATATAGTCGATGTATGAGTTATATAAGCGTTGTACACCTCTTGTATAAGCGTTGTATAAGTTGTACGTTCGATGTATAAGTTATATATGCATTGTAAAAATTATATATGTGTTGAAATAGAAGTGAATTGCTATATATATATATATATATATATATACATGCCCCTCATCCACAAACCATGGACGATATTTATTGGTTGTGTTTGGTGTGAAAATTGATTGATAGTGAATGGTTGATTGTGATTGTTTGTGGTTAGTATTGGTGAATTGTGGTTGAAAAATACCCATTTGTGGTTGAGAAATATTTGGTTGAAACCACATAGGATTAGTTTGTGGAAATGAAATAAATATATACATGCTGCCTGCGTGCGAACTAGATGCATGATTCCCCGTTGTCAAAAACCGCGAGGTTTTAAGGAGAGCGAGGAGCCGTACTAGGGACGGTCCCGGTTTTAACTACCCTGCCGTTATGCTGCCGAAATTTTGAATAATATTCATGTGTTTGAATTATTTTCATTTGTTGAAACTATATTTATTCGTTGAGTTGAAATTCATGTGTTGAATGGTGTTCGTGTTTTAAACATAAAAATCCCATTTTTATCATCTATATGAACTATAGAAAATAGTCAAGTTTTGAAATAAATTGTTTTAACATAAAAATCCCATTTTTATCATCTATATGAACTATATAAAATAGTCAAGTTTTGAAATAAATTGTTTGAACATAAAAATCCCATTTTTACCATCTATATGAACTATATAAAATATTCAAGTTTTGAAATAAATTGTTTTATAATAAAAATCCCATTTTATCACAAATATGAACTATATAAAATAATCTGGTTTTGAAATGAATTGTTTTACAATAAAAATCACATTTTTTATTATATACATGAGTGTCAAATATAGTGAAGTATTGAAATAAAAGACAGTTTAATAAAAATATCATTTTTATCAAAATTATGAAATTCATATGGTTTTGAAATCGAAGAATCGTTATATATATTTAAATAGAATTGAAATATATCGAAAAACGACGCTGCAGTTCGTATTTTGAAACCGTGATTTTAAACGATTAGTACGGGAGATCCGACCATCGGATTTTCCTGAAATCGCAACCGTTGGGTTCGCTTTGGAAATATCTTTCCAACGGCTCCAATTTTTTAAAAATCCAACGGTTGGATTGTCTGGAATGTTTAATTCAAATCTGAAGAAAAACAGTGCCAGAATCGATTATATTTATATACATATATATAAATATAATTATATTTAATCGAATAACGACGCTGCAGTTCGTATTTTGAAATCGAAACTTCAAACGATTATACCGGGAGATCTGACCGTCGGATTTTCCCGAAACTGGAACCGTTGGATTCGTTCTGAAAAGATCTTTCTAATGATGTAAATTTTGTGAAGATCCAACGGTTAGATTTTGAGATATGTGCAAATTAAATCTGAAGAAAAACAGCGCCACGGCCGCGTTATGGCCCGAAGCGTCATTTTGAATAAATTGGCTATTTTAAAATAAATAAAAATAGCGATAAATCGTTATAGAATATCATAAACGATATGGAATGGAAATATACTAAATTTGCTCGATTTATGTGGTATTTGATGGTTGAATGTGTTTGGTGTGAAAATTACATTAAAGAACAAAATAGGTGTTGTTGAAGTATTTAACCATTGAGATAAATTGATTTGAAATTCCAAATACACGTGAGTTATTTGAAAAGGCCGAGTTAATTCTTATTTCAAATAATTGACTGACGATTAAAAGTCGAGGATGAAGACGGTGGTCGAAGACCGGAGATCTTCACCTCGTTTGGATGGTAACCGAGGTCCTGATTGGGAGGCATCCCGAAATATGGATAATGAGTGGTGATCGTCCAGACGTACGTGGTGGTCAATGGGTTTGCGAGGTATATAGTGCCTCCGGTTTCGTTCAGACTCAGAACGGACTTGTAAATGGACTGTGTGTCTGACATTGGATTTTATTCTATGTTGATTGATCTCTATTAAATATACATCTGTTTGGCGGTGGAGAATTTATTCTTTTGCTTAACGCCCTTCTCTGGAACGCACGAGCTCAGAGGTTGTATATCGGTGGATATCAGTCGCATGGCATGAATTGCCAGTGTGGCATGCCTAAGTGGCAAATGATCAGGGCTTATGTTGAAATGCAAATTCTTGTGGTGATGGTCAAAGAACCGCCTGTGTGGCGTAGCTTTGTGTATAATGTGAATTCGCGAGCCTCACACCCGTATGAACCAGTAACGGGAGAAGGACCTCAGGGAGGGCATGCTATTGTTCATTATTTGTACTAAGTATGATCCTGTATACTGTGTAACTCTGATGATTACGTTTATCCAGTATATTCTATTGTTCATTATTTGGTGTATTTATTTAATTATGTTCTGCTATTATCTGTTTCTATGTTATATTTCAAAGATTACCCTTGTCTCCGTCTGTACGGGAAATGTGGTCGTCATAACGTGGTATCAGAGCCTTGGTTAAGCTTAGTTCTGGAATATAACATATTAACGAACTCGTCAGAAATAGAACCAGTAGTGTTCTAGGACGAGTAACTCATTACAACTAGGATTAGTAATATCCTAGTATGAGTAGCAGAATGAAATAACACCTCGATAGACGCATTTACATTCAAGTATTTGTCTATATATTTTGAAATATCTTTTCTGTTGACCTGACACTTTATCTGCTAACTGCAGACGCTCTAGAAAATGTGTGCCAGAAACAGAAGAAATAATACTGACCCGGATATAGAAGCTCTATTTATGAAATATAGAAATCTGGGTGGAAAACCTTTCTCGGTTGAAGAATCAATTATGAAAACACAAGCTTGGATTCGTTCTACTGAGAAAATCATCGAAGCATTAAAGCTGAGGGATGACCAGAAAAGATTACTGGCCTCCTGGGCACTCAAAGATGAAGCTTTGTTCTGGTGGGATTCAGTTATCAAGGATAATCCAGAAGGTGATATCACCTGGGATAGATTCAAAGTGATTTTCCTGGAAAGATTTACTCCTCCCGAAGCGACTGAGCGATTATGCGATGAATTTTCTTATCTGATACAAGGAGATATGACCATCCCAGAATATCATAAGAAATTCAACGAACTTTCTCACTTTGCTCCCCATCTAATTCAAAATACGAAGAGAAAGAATTTGAGATTTATCAACGGGCTTCAAAGGAAATACCAGAATAAAGTAATGGGGCATGTGAAGCTTCCTTTTTCAGAAATGATTTATATGGCTTATCAGTATGAAGATCTCCATAAGAAAGGCATGTTGCGCGACGAAGAGGAACCCAGTTCTAGTAATAGAGTAGAGTCTGAAACTGATCGCCCGGAGGCCAGTACGATGTCAGAGGTCAGTAAGGAGACTAAGGTCAATCGAAAAAGGGCCAGACCTGGAAAAGAGCCAGTAACAACTGCCATATGTAATAACTGCCATAAGCAAGGTCATCTGCAAGGAAAATGCAAATCTTTAAAAAAGCAAAGAAAGGAAGGATCCAACTCTAATAAGAGGGTTCATGAGGGTAGAGGATGCCATAAGTGCCACCAGACCGGCCATATTGCGAAAAATTGCCCGCTGTTCATAAAACCTGAAGCAGTACAAGTAAGTGAAGTGGAAAAAGTGCCTGCATCTTCGTCTGCTCAGGAGAGATCTGATGTTTTAGAAGGCACGCTCAATGTCAAGAACATTCCAGTTAAAGTACCGTTTGACACAGGCGTGTCACGAAGCTTTATTGCAAAGAGTGTAGTCAAGAAGTTGGATTTGAAATTGAAGAAGCTCAAAGAACCAATGACTGTCCGAAATCCAGTTGGGGTTCCATCGATCTCAGTTGGGTTTGTGGGGTACCTGTCTCTTTTTCCTGCTATAAATTCCCTACTATCTCTATCGTCATGAATTTTAATGAATTCGATATTATTCTGGGATTGGATTGGCTAACCAGATATGAGGCAGAGGTTAGATGCGCCGAGAGAGTTGTTAAGGCAAAGGCACAATCGGGGAATTATATAACCATACCATGTGAAGGCCCGACTTCAAATAGAAAGGACTTCTGGGCAGCTTTGGATGTTTCTCCAGCTCAAATAGAAATTATCCCTGAAGTCACAGAGAATATTCCTGACCTCATCAAAGACATTCCTGTCGTCAAAAATTATGTGAATGTGTTTGAAGAAGTTGTTCGCTTACCTCCGCAGAGAGAAATAGATTTCAAGATCACTTTGATTCCTAATGCAAGGCCGGTAGTTCACGCTATTCGAAGAATGTTCTTAAAAGAGAAAGAGAAATTAGACAATCAAACATGACAGCTCGTATGGAAGGGTCTGATCAGGCCTAGTTTCTCTGATTGGGGAGCAGCAGTGGTGTTTGTCCCAAAATCTGACGGTACTCTACGGTTATGTGTGGATTATCGTGATTTGAACAAGCAGACCATAAAGAACAAATATCCATTGCCGCGAATAGATGATTTGTTGGATCGATTAAATGGCGCACAAGTATTTTCACGAATGGACCTAGGTACAGGCTTCCATCAACTTCGAATTGCCGAAGAGTGTGTTCCAATGACAGCATTCAGAGGTCCCGACTTATTCTATGAGTGGTTAGTAATGCCGTTCGGCTTATGTAACGCTCCAGCTTACTTTGTCGATCTGATGAATAGATTGTTCAGAGGAGTTTTGAATAAATTCGTTCTGGTTTTCATTGACGATATTCTAATCTTCTCTAAATCAAAGGCCGAACATGAAAAGCATCTGGAACAGGTTCTAGAAATTCTAAGACGGAATGTATTGAAAGCTAAACTGTCCAAATGCATATTCTGGCAAGATGAAGTGAAATTTCTAGGCCACGTTGTATCGAAAGAAGGAATTGCTGTGGATCCAAGCAAAATCACAGCTATTCAAAACTGGAAGCAGCCCAGTACCCCCACTGAAGTCCACAGTTTTCTCGGATTGGCTAGCTGTTACCGGAAGTTCGTTAAAAACTTTTCGAAGGTATCTGGTCATTTAACGAAGCTTACGAAGAAGCACTCTAAGTTCAAATGGACTCCAGAAAGTGAGGAGGCTTTTGAAGAGCTAAAGTTAAGATTAACGACAGCTCCAGTGTTAACCATCATTGATGGCAATCAGGATTTGAAAGTCTGGACTGATGCTTCTAGAGAAAGCCTTGGCGCAGTGTTAATGCAGAGGGGCCAAGTGATTGCTTATGCTAGCCGTCAGCTGAAGACACACGAGAAAAACTATGTAACTCATGATCTTGAGTTATTGGCTATTGTATTCGCCTTGAAAATCTGGAGACACTATCTCCTGGGTGAGAGATTTGAACTGTTTACAGATCACCAGTCGTTAAAGTATCTGTTCACCCAGAAAGACCTGAATTTGAGGCAGCAACATTGGCTAGAGTTTCTTGCAGCATATGACTTTGAGATTATATACACTCCAGGGAAAGCCAATGTCGTGGCCGATGCATTAAGCCGAAAGAATGAAATGATAGCCAGTTTTATTATCATGACTTCATTGATGGATAAAATATCTGCTCTTCAGAAGGATGATCACTTCATTTAGAAGATCAGAGAGATAATTCAGAAAGGCGAACCCTCGAGTTTTCAAGTTGATGATGAGGGGTTTCTAAGGCTAAAAGGTCGAATCTGTGTTCCTAACATTCCTGAGCTCCGAAAGGAAGTACTGGATGAATGCCACAAGTCAAAACTTAGTATCCATCCGGGAGTAAGCAAAATGTATAATGACATCAAACGCTCTTTCTGGTGGAAGTCGATGAAGAGGGACATTTCTTTATATGTTAGTCGATGCCCTACTTGCCAGCTAGTCAAGAGCGACCAACAGAAACTGGCTGAATTGTTACAACCGCTAGACGTTCCTGGTTGGAAGTGGGAACATATTTCTATGGATTTCATTGATGGTTTGCCCAAAACCAGAAAAGGGAATGACAGTATTTGGGTGATCGTAGATCGCTTCACGAAGACCGCCCATTTCATACCTGTCAGATCAGACAGAACTGCTCAGAGTCTGGCGCATATATACTTCAAGGAAATAGTTAGACTACATGGAGTGCTGCTCAGTATAGTCAGTGATAGAGATACAATATTTACTAGTAAATTCTGGGAGGAATTTCAAGTCGAGCTGGGAACGAAGCTGAACTTGAGCACCGCTTATCATCCTCAGACAGACGGTTAGACTGAGAGGGTGAATCGTATACTAGAAGATCTATTGCGGGCTTGTGTTCTAAATTTTGTTGGGTCATGGGAAGACCATCTACATTTGGCTGAATTCTCATATAACAACAGCTACCAAGCGAGCCTAACAATGTCGCCATTCGAAGCGTTGTATGGTAGACCATGCCGATCTCCTGCTTGTTGGGTCGAACCTGGAAATAGACTTGTGTTAGGGCTAGATATGATCCGAGAAGCTGTCGACAAAGTCGATTTTATAAAGAAGCGATTACTGGTCGCTCAAAGCCGACAAAAGAGCTACGCCGATAGGAGAAGAAAAGATATATCCTTTGTTGTTGGCGACTACATATATTTGAAAGTATCGCCGATGAGAGGAGTTATCCGGTTCGGTAGAACTGGAAAGTTGGCGCCCAAATTCATTGGTCCGTTTCCTATCCTGGAACGGATCGGGACTCTCGCTTATAGGGTTAAATTGCCAGATTGGTTGCCTGGAGTTCATGATGTATTTCACATATCTCAACTTCAAAAGCACGTTCATGATCCAGACTTGATCATGGAAGAAGCAGCTCAGCAGGATATTGAAATTACTCCAGAATTAGTTGTGAGACGAAAGCCGCTCAAGATCATCGGCAAAGAAACCAAAGAACTGAGGAACAAGAAGGTTCACTTAGTCAAAGTGCAATGGAGTGGAGATCCGCAAGATTGTACTTGGGAAACTGAGGAGAGCATTCAGAAAGCCTATCCTAGATGCCGAGTGGATATCTCTGATTGACTCCGGTGCAAGATACATTTACCGTACTTTGCATTACCAATTAGTTCTCTACTCTGTTGTTATTTTCTTTTCGTGGATGTGCACTTTTAATTCTATAGTCTAAATGATTTTAAAAGAGTATAGAAATTGATTAGTAATTTTTGAAAAGCTAAGAAAAAATTGATTGATTGGTTGTCTTGTGTGATTGTAGATTCGATTAATTAAAGTTATTAAATTGATAGTTAATTTAATCAGCAATAGAATAATGGTAGGGTTTATTCATTTAAATCACACGTTGAACTGATTTAAAAATAGATAGAAATATATATACTTGTGCATTATATATGTTTGAACAGGTAAATGGATTAGCTGTTGAGTAAAGATTTTATTTGCGTGCCCGACAAATAGGTAAACCTTAATGAGTTGGATGCGAAATATTATTATATCAACTCTTGTGAATGCCATTGGATGCGGAGTGCTGGTTTTTCTATGTGAAATAATAAACGTCGCCATAGGATAGTAACAAATAATTTTGAACTACATTACATGGCATACTTTAGAAGATAGGCATACTTCATCATATACCACATAAGCATTTGTAGCTTGTGCGACGAGGTGGAAGATTTACCATACGAGCGAGAGGCTTGTATGGCGATGACTATATTTTACAGGTTGAACTGATGACTGATATGGACTATTTAAATTGTAACGATTAAATTGCCAGATTAATAAAAAAACCCCACACGGGTCTGGAGTTGACAATAATCACGTCTCTCTAGTTATTATATACGGCACATGGACTATTTATTTCCCACACGGGACGAGGTGACGAGGATATATCCTCTGGAGCATTTAAAATACAAACTCCCTCAGGCTTTGACAGGGTGACGAGAATTTATTTTCTGGAGTTATTATCAATACGTGCTCCCCTGTAAACACCAAAACATATCACTATAAATATGTGTATGCTTATTAGGATTTATTGGGTACCTAATACGGCCCAATAAATTTCCAAACTCCTCCCCGTACAAAGGAGGTTATGGCGAAATTTTTCGAAAATTCCGGGTGTTAGCCAAATTTTTGAAGAATATGAAAATTCTCAGAAATTGAAAAGTTGGAGAATTGAAGCCAGATTGGACATAGAGTTGATTAATCAAACCACTTTCGACTTTGTTCCTTTTTGGGGACGAAAAGTTTTAAGTGGGGGAGATTGTAACGACCCAGAAAATCTGAACCAATTAAAAATTTTAAATTGGCTAAAATAATGGATTTTAAATATTTAAAATAAATATTTTAAATAATAGCAATAAAAACTGATTTTGAATCGACATTTGAAAACGAAAATAATTAATTCTAATTATAAACAAGTCCTGAAAGGGCGCTGCAGTTTCAAAAATTGAATTCAAACTTTGTCGGACTGTACCGGGTGCAAAACAAAACGGATTTGAGTGAAACCAAAAATATTTAAATATGTTAGTGAATACCTTTCTAACGAATCTGAAAAATCGAATTTTCACAGCGGAAAGCAAAAGTTATGGCCAAATGAATTTTCAGAAAGGTCGCTATGGAATTTATATAGCCCGTGAAATTGGCCATTTTGCAAACGACCTCGGAATTCGACGAAAACACTTTTGTTGGATCCGGGATGAGAAGTTATTGCTAGGTTTCAAATTTCATAATTTTTGAAGCTAGTATGTGAGCGTGGCAAAGGAAAACGTGTTTTGGTCAATTACAGCTAAATTGGATCGACTAGAAATTGGCCTTTTTGCAAACGGTCTCAGAATTCGACGAAACTAGTTTTGTTGGGATCGTTTCGTCAAAACATAGCTAGATTTATTTTTATGGAATTTTTCGAATCAGTTTGTGGCCCTGGCAAATTGAAATGTACGTTTAAATTGAATATTGAATGTTTTATATTTTAATTTGAATAAAAACTGACTGAAGCATTCGAATGGGCCTTCGAAACATATCCCATTGTGTTCGGAATGGGGGTAAAATGCTAGGGACGACAGTCGTTGGGTTTGGATTGGGGTTCGCAGGAGACAAGGGGTATTTTCGGATTTTTAAAACTTTATAAATAAAAAATAAAAACTATTCGTCCACGTCAGAACCCCCCCCCCCCCCCCCGTCATTTCTCTCCCCGTAACACGATCGTCGGCGGAAACTAGTTCAAAACTTCCCGATCAAATTCTGGCGATTCCTCTCACTAATCCCCCTTGCTCCTTTGGAAGTTTTTGTAGAGTTTTCTCCCCTCTTCCAATCCATACCCTTCACGCCTCGTCCGGTGGCGTCAGCATCAAGAACGGAGCTCGGGAAGTTGCGCCATTCGCAGGTCGATTCCGCCTCCACCAGACCTCCGAGTTCGACGCCGTCAGCACCTCAGGCGCGCCTCTCGAGGCTGGTCAACGCTGCGTGGTCCGATCGTGGTAATACTTCACGGTTTGGTCAAGAATTGAAGACCTAGTTTTGAACATCAAAACGAGGTATTTGGCTTTATTATTTTCAACTGTTTTAACACCTTTAAACCGTTGCAAACCTTGTAAAAATCATATCTTTTTCGTTTCTTGACGAAATTCAGTGAAACAAGAGACAGTGGACCCGTGTGGACGCCTTCTACATTCTAGAAGAGACCGCGTATTTTTCTGAGCCTTCTGCTATTTTTGGTGGAGTGGAACCCAATGTGAGATTTCTAATTTATAAACGATATGGAAAACGATGATGTATAAATTATATAGTCGATGTATGAGTTATATAAGCGTTGTACACCTCTTGTATAAGCGTTGTATAAGTTGTACATTCGATGTATAAGTTATATATGCGTTGTAAAAATTATATATGTGTTGAAATAGAAGTGAATTGCTATATATATATATATATATATATATATATATATATACACGCCCCTCATCCACAAACCATGGACGATATTTATTGGTTGTGTTTGGTGTGAAAATTGATTGATAGCGAATGGTTGATTGTGATTGTTTGTGGTTGGTATTGGTGAATTGTGGTTGGAAAATACCCATTGTGGTTGAGAAATATTTGGTTGAAACCACATAGGATTAGTTTGTGGAAATGAAATAAATATATACATGCCGCCTACGTGCGAACTAGATGCATGATTCCCCATTGTCAAAAACCGCGAGGTTTTAAGGTAGAGCGAGGAGCCGTACTAGGGACGGTCCCGGTTTTAACTACCCTGTCGTTAAGCTTCCGAAATTTTGAATAATATTCATGTGTTTGAATTATTTTCATTCGTTGAAACTATATTTATTCGTTGAGTTGAAATTCATGTGTTGAATGGTGTTCGTGTTTTAAACATAAAAATCCCATTTTTATCATCTATATGAACTATATAAAACAGTTAAGTTTTGAAATAAATTGTTTTAATAAAAAATTCCCATTTTTATCATCTATATGAACTATATAAAATAGTCAAGTTTTGAAATAAATTGTTTTATAATAAAAATCCCATTTTATCACCAATATGAACTATATAAAATAATCTGGTTTTGAAATGAATTGTTTTACAATAAAAATCACATTTTTATTATATACATGAGTGTCAAATATAGTGAAGTGTGGAAATAGAAAACAGTTTGATAAAAATATCATTTTTATCAAAAGTATGAAATTCATATGGTTTTGAAATCGAAGAATCGTTATATATATTTAAATAGAATTGAAATATATCGAAAAACGACGCTGTAGTTCGTATTTTGAAACCGTAGTACAGGAGATCTGACCATCGGATTTTCCTGAAATCGCAACCGTTGGGTTCGTTTGGAAATATCTTTCCAACGGCACCAATTTTGTAAAAATCCAACGGTTGGATTGTCTGGAATGTTTAATTCAAATCTAAAGAAAAACAGAGTCAGAATCGATTATATTTATAAAAATATATAAATATAATTATATTTAATCAAATAACGACGCTGCAGTTCGTATTTTGAAATCGAAACTTCAAACGATTATACCGGGAGATCCGACCGTCGGATTTTCCCGAAACTGGAACCGTTGGATTCGTTCTGAAAAGATCTTTCTAATGATGTAAATTTTGTGAAGATCCAACGGATAGATTTTCAGATATGTGCAAATCAAATCTGAAGGAAAACAGCGCCACAACCGCGTTATGGCCCGAAGCGTCGTTTTGAATAAATTGGCTATTTTAAAATAAATAAAAATAGCGATAAATCGTTATAGAATATCATAAACGATATGGAATGGAAATATACTGAATTTGCTCGATTTATATGGTATTTGATGGTTGAATGTGTTTGGTGTGAAAATTACATTAAAGAACAAAATTGGTGTTGTCGAATGATTTAACCATGGAGATAAATTGATTTGAAATTCCAAATACACGTGAATTATTTGAAAAGGCCGAGTTAATTCTCATTTCAAAGAATTGACCGACGATTGAAAGTCAAGGATGAAGACGGTGGTTGAAGACCGGAGATCTTCACCTCGTTTGGATGGTAACCGAGGTCTTGATTGGGAGGCATCCCGAAATATGGATAATGAGTGGTGATCGTCCAGACGTACGTGGTGGTCGATGGGTATGCGAGGTATATAGTGCCTCCGATTTCGTTCAGACCCAGAACGGACTTGTAAATGGACTGTGTGTCTGACATTGGATTTTATTCTATGTTGATTGATCTCTAATAAATATACATCTGTTTGGCGACGGAGAATTTATTCTTTTCCTTAACGCCCTTCTCTGGAATGCACGAGCTCAGAGGTTGTATATCGGTGTATATCAGTCGCATGGCATGAATTACCAGTGTGGCATGCCTAAGTGGCAAATGATCAGGGCTTCTGTTGAAAAGCAAAGTCTTGTGGTGATGATCAAAGCACCGCCTGTGTGGCGTAGCTTTGTGTATAATGTTAATTCGCGAGCCTCACACCCCGGTATGAACCAGAAACAGGAGAAGGACCTCAGGGAGGGCATGCGTTTCTTTCTAGCTAGGGTGGTGTCAGTGACCTACTAGCCCTGACATTTATATACTTTTCACCTGTGTGGTTGTTGCTGTTGCGAGGCGCCTCGGTTTGATCGAACGATCCGGGTCCGATAGAGTCCTTCGTTGGCTCGATTACGCCCCATAGTACGGAGAAACGTAGTGTTCAGGAATTTTAATCCACATCGGTGGACCATCCCGGTCGCTCCAAGGGCCCACCTGTGTCTGGGCCCTGAGACATGGGCTAGATTGTCTCGAATTCGGTAAGGGCTATCTTTTGCCTTTGTTCATGATGAAAATCCAATTTCCAAATACGTGACTGTGCGGTTTTGATTGTGTATATATATATATATATATATATATATATGGCGACATGATATATGGTACCCATGCCGTCGATGATTGATAGTTATGATTTGAAATTGTTTTTGAAACATATAAACACTGGTAGTAATATCAAATGTTTTTGTTTTATTCGTATCATGCATATTTTGGCCATCATAAGGTAAAACTCTATCCTCCGGTTTGCGTTGCATTGTGTGATGGGAACTGAGTCTTATAATGGCTTCATTTTTATAAAAATTATTGCGTTGTTTAAAAGAAAGATTTGTTTTAAAACACTGGCAATCCGATGGAGTAAACCCGTTCCACGAAAGTGGCGTGGTCCTGTGATTAACCATATTTTGAATGTGTTGAGTAGATTTCTCATACCAGTCCCATGACTGACTCGTAGTTTGTTTCACTTTCAAACTCGGGTGCCCCTTTTTCTACATGGGCAACCTTGTATTCAGGATTAGCTTGTTCTTTCTGGATGGCTGGAGTTGAAGATGGATTCTTTTATTTATCTCTTTTTATGCTGTTCAGCTCCTATTGTACATATTTTGTTTATTTCCGCTGTAGACATTTATGTATAGCTGAACTGTATTTGTACTAAGTATGATCCTGTATACTGTGTAACTCTGATGATTACATTTATCCAGTATATTCTATTGTTCATTATCTGGTGTATTTATTTAATTCTGTTCTGCTATTATCTGTTTCTGTGATATATTTCAAAGATTACACTTGTCTCCGTCTGTACGGGAAATGGGGTCGTCATATTATCATGCCAGGCTTATCATCCTTCCTATGTTTAGTTCCAGTTTATTCATGTCTTGTTAACTTTACTAGTTTATATGCTGATAGTCACTAGGGCTTACCAGTCTTTTTGACTGACCCGTTTTCTTTCGCCTCTTTGTCTTTCGTTCCCCCCCCCCAGGATCTCAGGGAGGAAACTCTAGCTCTTAGCTTGGACTTTGCTTGCTTTCTGACAGCTCATGTACGGTTTGATCTTGAGCTATGCTATGGCTGCACTCATGGTCTTTTTGGGGAATAATATTTTACTTATGTTGTTTTAAGTACTTTGCTTCTTTAGAACTTGATGTAATGAAATAATGACTTGGTATTTTGATGTAAGAAGTTTTGACTCTATTTTTCAGTAATGAGATTTGGTTTTTGTTCTTCCGCTATTTTATTTATGTTCTATCTTCTGATGTTTCTATACATGTTTACTAGATAATACCCCTCCAAAACTAGGGCATTCCCTTTGTGAGTGACCCTAGCGGAGTTGGGGTGTTACACTCAGAATTCGACAAGACCAATTTGGTTGGATTCATAAAGACAAATCATTGTCGGGTTTCAAAATTCACGTAAAACGGACTTAGTATGTGGCCGTGCGAGGCAAAACCATTTGTTAAAAAACAAGCGATCAGTTTACAAAGGAACATTATTGAGACAACCTTGGAAACTAATTCCCTTTTTTCCAGATTCATATGGTTAAATAACGGTTAAATCCAAAAGGCAATAATTTTTGGAGTTAGCTGTGGGCATGCAAGAAAAAAATGTATGCCAAAATAGCGTTTTTAGCATTATTTCACCCTATTTGAGAAATTAAACGGAAGGTCAAACAAACTCGAAATTCGACAAAACTTGGTTCTTTGGATTTGTCTTGATATGCTCTATCTTATGTCCAAAATTTGTGGCAAACGGATATCGTTTACATTCGGACGATCAAAGAGAAAAGGAGATAAATCTCTTACTTAAACCTTTTCTCTGCTTTCTTCTTCATTATTTCATCCCACCTCCTTTCTTCCTCCTTCCCCTTAATGGCCTCCTCCTCTATCCCATGGCTGCCGCATCACCTGCCTTATAGGTGTCGGCCACTATAATAACCCGGAAATCCGAGCCAATTTAAAATTTTTAAATTGGCGAATTTAGTGAATTTTTTATTATTTAAAATGGATAATTTTAAATAATAACGATGGAAAATTTATTTTCGACGAAGTCAAAAAGAATAATATTATTTTAATTATAATTCGAGCCTGAAATGGCGTGGTAGTTCGAAAATTCGATTTCGAAAATCAAATAAATATACAGAATTCGTTTTAAGTCGGAATTGGACGAAACAAGAAATATTTGAATCTATTTGACGATATCTTTCTAACGAATGTAAGAAACTGAGATTCCACTTTATAGAATTAAAGATATGTCTAGTTTAAAATTCAGAAAAGTCACTTTGGAATTTATATATATTTTAATATATGTATATAAAGGCCTTGAAAATAGCCATTTTGCAAATGACCTCGGTTTTCGACAAAACCACTTTTGTTGTATCCGTGAGGTCAAGTTATAGCTAGGTTTCAAAATTCATAATTTTTCGAATCAATATGTGAGCGTGGCAAAGGAAAACGCGTTCAACCAGTCTCAATTGATTTTAATCGACTAGAAAATGACCATTTTTCAAACGGTCCTAGAATTTGACGAAACTAGTTTTGTTAGGACTGTATCGTCAATACGAAGCTAGAAAATATTTTTCGGGAATTTTTCTAGTTAGTATGTGGCCCCGGTAAATTGAAATACATGTTCAAATTCAATATATTTTGATTTTGATTAAAATAGATCGAAACGATCGAATCAGCTTGCGATACATATCATATTGTGTTCGAAATGGGGGTAATTAGTTATGAGCGGCAGTCGTTGAGTTTGAATTGGAATTCATATGGGTTAGTGGGTATCTTCGGAATTAAGGTAATAAAAAAATATAAATATAAAAACATCTCAAAACCCTCACTCCCCTATTCTTCTGAAGCCGCCGCCTAATTCAATTTCACGACAGAAATAGTTCGATCCTTCTTCCCCTAAAATCCTTCAATCCATTCGACATCTCGAGATAATTTCACCTTCACAATGTCGAGCATCTCGAGCCCCTTCAACTGAATGGTGGTGATGATTCCTCATCGCTGGAGGAGTTCAATTTTTGGACTCAAACAGGCCCACTTCGCATGCCAATCGAGGCATCTGTAGGGCGGCGAGCTGCCTACCACCGCCGGCGTGGGTGAAGGGGTCTCCGACCTTCCTCATGGGCCCATCTGATCATCGAACGACCTCACGTATTGATTGTAATGTGGAACCCTAGTTGATGATGATGGGTTTGTCGAGTTCTGTTAGCTCCAGGCAACGAAGAAGACAAGGTTATTAAATTTAATTTATTAATTACTTTAATTAGGAAAATTTCACTAGTTTTGTAAATCAAATTTTTTCATTGTTTTCGTAAATCAGATTAGCATTATTTGTGAAAGAGAAGATAGCATTATTTTTGAAAGAGAAGTTAACATTGTTTTAAAAAGGGAGATAATGAAACAACAAGGCAAAATATCGTAAAGTTTTGAAAATATATATCACCTTGTTTTTAAATATAAATTACATAGTGTTAAAAATGGGTTTTTATATATTGATGTTTGAATTTAAAAATATGATATAATTTTTAAAAATATATAAAACAGTTTAAACTATGATTTTTATAGCATTGAAATAAAAATTCGATCTTTATATATGAAATAGAATATAAAAAAATACAATTTTTATATAGAAAGAAGCGTTGTAAAAATATATGAAGAAGTAAAAATATGATTTTAATTTATAGAATTGAAGTGATAAAAAAATAATTTTTATATATGAATAGCGTGAAAAGGATTGCATTGGAATTTCAAACAAATCCAAATGTTTCAAAAGTTCAGAAGAAAAGCACGGCGGAGTGGAACCCCACGGTGAGAACATCTCACTTTTAATTTATTTTCTAGTTGAAATATATACTAGGATACAGACGGTGCTTAGCAGCACCCGACACCCATCGTCCACAGACCATGAATGACTTGTTTGTTTGGTTGCTGTGTTATGAAATTGGATTGTGTGATGTGGAGAGAAATAAAATATTTTATTGTGGAAAATATTTTATAGTTAAAAATATGAGTTTTAACGTGTATATAAAATAAATATTTATAAACAAATCGGAGATTTGTTTATATACACTGATTTGACTGATATTGATTGGGACGATAAATTTTACACATCGCCCAACTGCACAAATAAAATCTGTGTTTGATTGTTTGAAACCCCACACGGGTGTTGGGATGAAATTGGACATACACTAATCCCAATAATTAGCTGTATGTCGATCGATTGATTGACAGGCTGTTATAAGTGTTGAATATTTATATTTGATGCTTATACAGTGTAAAATGCACACTGGATGATGGTTGATGATTTATCATTGCTATTATATACATGTGTTGTAGAAAATCCATATAATTAACATTATATGGTAATTGATTGGGCCTCATTCCAATTTATAAAACATAAAGAAAATTCATTTGTTGAATTATAAAGAAAATTCATTTGTTGAATTATAAAGAAAATTCATTTGTTGAATTATAAATAAAATTCATTTGTTGAATTGTAACATTTGTTGAATTGTAAAGAAAATTCATTTGTTGAATTGTAAAGAAAATTCATTTGTTGAATTGTAAGGAAAATTCAATTTTTGAATTTTAAAGAAAATTCATTTGTTGAATAGTAAAGAAAATTCATTTGTTGAATAGTAAAGAAAATTCATTTGTTGAATTGAAAAATATATATTCATGTGTTGAATAAAAGCCATGATGATCAGATTGACGCCATTTTGACATGAACGATATTTATATCAATTTTATTCATTTTTCAAAGAATATCGAAAGTGGTTTCAAAATCTGATATTTTGAAATGAATTGAAGTTCGAATTAAATTGAAATGAATTGAAATTCGAATTAGATTGAAATAGATTTGAAATTCGAATTAAATTGAAATTGAATTGAAATTGATTTGAATTGAAATCGAGTTGAAATGAATTTAAAACGAATTTATATTTGAAAGATTCAATTTTGATTAGAAATGGAATATGTAGTTGAAATCGTTTTGAAAACGAATTGAAAATGATTTATATAATATGTTTTAAAAGGGAATCGACAAAATATATAATATATATATATATATATATATATATATATATATATATATAATGGCCTGAATAGAATGCGCCACGATGCGGCAGTTCGCGAATTTCGACCATTGACTTCGAATTGACATTGCAGGAGATCCGACCATCGGATTCTCCTAAAACCGGAACTTTGGGTTCGTATCGAAAGGAGCTTTCTAATGAATATGAGAATTAGAAATCTAACGGTTGGATTTGGAATTAGGTCCAAATCAAATTTAGAAAAGATCGTTGTAAGTGCAGTTCGATGGCAATTGATGGAAACCGACTGTACGGGCCTTGATAAAATTATTAAAAATAGTAATAATTTGTGTAAAATCATCAGAAATGATTTGTGAAGAATTGGGATGAAAAATTCCATATTTGAAACGATAAAAATAGATTTTTATCGAAATGAATTAATTTCGAACTAGAATTATAATTCTGTTTATTTTTAAAATAAATAAATTGGATTTGAAATGGTATTGTTAATAAACAGAATTTCCAATAATTGAATTGGAATGGATTTGAATCAAAATCGTCTTTGGAATATTTCGATGTTGGATTTCGGGATTATACAGATATTGTTATGGAAATTTGAAAGATATATTTATATCGTTATTTCCAATACGATATTTGTTGGTCGTAGAATTTGATATTGAATATAAGCCGATATATTTTCTATTCAGAGCCTTGTATTTAATATCAAATGGGATTTGAGTTTGTCGTGAATGGTGTCTTCATTAACACTGTTCTTAACCCCGGTGGAGAAAAAGATTAAATATTTTTATTTAGATTTAATGAAGTGTACCAATTAAATAATATTTAATTGGAATTGAATTAGCATTGATTTTTGGGTTTATCGTGAGTAGTGTTTTAAATAACACTTGTTCTTTAACCCGATAATTAATGGAATGTGATTTTTGGTTGTCGTGAACGGTATCTTCAATAATACTGTTCTTAGACCCAAAGGAGTTAAGAAAATCAGAAACTAACTAGAGATTAATTAAGTTGAATGGTTTCTGGGGTATTGATCTGATGTTGGTTTCGGCCTTCGGGGTTAATACTTAGGGAATTGCTCACTTGCTAATTTACGGTTAGGGACTGATTGAAATGTGATGTGATTTTGGGGTTTATAGTGAACCGTGTTTTAAATGACATTGATTCTTTAACCTAGTTAATGATTAAAACTAAGTGGAGTTTTAATGAATCTTTAATTAGATTGAAAAGATCAAGAATGCAGTATCACCAATTTTTCTCCAGGCGATAGTTAAATCTTTAATTAGATTTGAACGTGAAATGGTAATTGAATTTACTGATAACACCGTGGTGTTAGATATGAAGTATTACCAGTTTTACTTCATGGGATGAATAGGTGGGGATTGGGAAATAGAATAAATGATTACTTCGATGTGGTTCGCTAATCCCGACTAGTTTAAATTGATATTCAAAAGAAGATTAAAGAATAAATTTAGAAGAATTTATCTTTGATTAAATTAATGGGAACCTTTCCCTAAGAATGTGAAATTTAGAAACTAACTGGAGATTAGTTAAGTTGAATGGTTTCCTGGGTATTGATCTGATGTTGTTTTCGGCCTTCGGGGTTAATATTTGGGGCATTGTTCTCTTGCTAATTTACGGTTAGTGACTGATGAATTGGAATGAGGCGTATGTTGTGTTTGTGTAACACTTGTTTTTTATATACGCGAGTTATTCGGAAAGACCAGGTTTATCCCATTCTGAATAACTGATACAACGATAAGTCAAAGATGAAGACGGTGGTTGAAAACCGGAGGTCTTCACGTTGTTTGGATAATTACCGATGATCTTGATTGGGCCGTACACCCAAGAGGAGGGAATTAGTTAGTGGTCGTCTAGACGTACTTGGAGATCGATGGATATGTGAGGAATAAGGTTCCTCCGGTTCGTTCAGACCTAGAACGGACTTGTAAATGGATGTGTGTCTGACATCGAATTTTATTCTGTGTGATTGACATCGGTTGCATAGCATGAATTGCCTGTGTGGCATGCAAAGATGCAAATGACCAAGGCTACTGTTGAAAAGCTGAGTCTTGTGGTTGATGATCAAAGCACAGCCTGTGTGGCACAGCTTTGTGTAGCGTTGATTCGCGAGCCTCACACCCCAGTGGTGAACTAAAAATGGGAGAGGACTTTAGGGAGGACATGCGTTTCCTTCTAATTAGAAGTGGCGTCAGTGGTTTGACACGCCCTGACGAGTTTGACTTATATGGTTGTTGGTTTGCGAGGCGCCTCAGATATATCGGTGACTATGTGAAGCCGATGGAGTCATTCGGTGGCTCATTTACGCCCCAAAGGGTGGGGAAACGCAGTGTTCAGGCATTTTAATCCACATCGGTAGACCGACCTTGACGATCCAAGGGTCACTCGAGCTCTGATCCCGAGGCTCGGGCTAGAGAGTCTCGAATCGGTGAGGACTATCTTTTGCCTCGGTTCACTGATTGAAATCCAACTTCAAAATACGTGACATTTGCGGGTTTGATTGTAGAGCCTAGTATGGCGACATGATATATGGTACCCATGCCGTCTATGATTGATATTTATGATTGTATATAAAATTAGAAACTAGTTGGAAACGAGTAAAGATGGGTGGCTATCTGGGTATTGGTCTGATGTTGGTTTTGGCCATCGGGGTTAATACTTAGGGAATCGTTCTCTTACTAATATGCGGTTGGAGTCTGATTAAGAATAAAAAGATAAAATTTCACGTGTCAAGCATTCTTTGGCTGTTATAAGGTAAAACCCTATTCTCCGGCTTGCGTTGCATTGTGTGATGGGACCTGGGTCTTATAACAGCTTCATTGTTCTTTATTTATCATTGCACTGTTTGTTTTATGCACTGGTATTCTTGGGAGGAAACCCATTCCGTGTTATACGGCGTGGTCCCTTGATTTACTTAACTTTAAAATAAAGATTAATAACTGTTTTAGTTCTCACACAAGTCATATGACTGACCTGGAGTTTATTGTTTTAACCTAAACTCTAGGTACCCCTATTTTCCGCACGGGTAGCTAGAAGTTTTGGTTTTGCAGATTTATGATCACAGGATCCTGATTTACAGCTGGAATGATATCCGGAAAGCTTTGTATCCGTATTTCTCCTTCAGTTGGGTATTGTATTATTTTTCCGCTGCAGTATTGTATTTAAATGTAATTTAAATCTCTGATATTGTCTGTATAATATTTATTCATACTCTGAATATTCTTGTATTCTGACTAAATTGTTGTAAATATACAATGAAATGTTCTTCTGTTTGCATTCTTTTGTGTGTTGTTCTCATAGTATTCTCTCTTTCCTTGCCGGGGAAGTTACAGATTCTTACAGTGGTATCAGAGCTTTGGTTTACAAAGCTTATAGAACAAGACACACTAGAACCATACGAAAGTATTCATCAGAGATTGGATTAGTAATATCCAATGAGAATGACTCGCCAGAGATGGGATCAGTGGTATCCTAGAACGAGTGTGAAGAGTATGTTTTCTTAAATGAAAACCAATTTTGTTTTGAAATTTAAATCATTTTATACGTATTTGAATATTTATTTTAAATTAATTTGGACAATCCGATATATAAAGATTTTGCAAATACACCTTGCAAACGTATATTCGAAGTTTTAATATACTGGATAGATATAGAATCACACTCTAGTCACCCGGGGATTATTCTGATAATGCTGCAGCGTTATCAGTATTTATTTTCGAGTTACGAAGGTGAGATTTCTATATATTTCCATTAGACTGGTGTGAGAACCAGAATATAGTTAGAATACATTGTTGTGATTTGGCATCAAAAATGTGATTTTTGACTATATATCAAAACTATGTGATTTAAAAGATAATCAACTAATTGATTGCTGATTATGTTGTTTGATATTGTTTGATTAATTATAATGTTGAACCTTTAGCCAAATTGATCAAATAGTGGATTTTATTTAAATTTGTCGCATTTGCATGCATATACATGTACTTACACTGAACAGGTCATAGCAAGGAGGCTAGAGCAGATGAATAAAATTGTTTGCCCGACAAATAGGTACATGTTTACCATAATTTACTGTTTTGTTTGGGTGATGATGATTTTATGAGCCGATTGGCTAGCCGCTTGCCTTTTTCTTTTCTTTTGGATTAAAGAAGGCCATGGGAGGCTATATGAAATATCCCGAAGTCCCCGGTGTAGGGGAGGTTGTGGCGAAATTTTTTGAAAATTTAGGGTGTTAGCCAAATTTTTGAAAAATTTGAAAAGTTCTTAGAAATGGAAAGGTTGAAGAACCTAAGCCGTAATAAAAATAGTGAAAGTTGAGTTGATTAGTTAAAAAACTTTCGACTTCGTTCCTTTTCGGGGACGAAAAGTTTTAAGTGGGGGAGATTGTAATAACCCGGAAATCCGAGCCAATTTAAAAATTTTATTTCGGCAAATTTAGTGAATTTTTGATTATTTAAAATGGATTATTTTAAATAATAATGACGGAAAATTTATTTTCGAAGAAGTGAAAACGAATAATTTTAATTTAATTATAATTTGAGCTTGAAATGGCGCGGTAGTTCGAAAATTCGATTTCGAATTTCAAATGAATATACATAATTCGTTTTAAGTCGTAATTGGACGAAACAAGAAATATTTGAATTTGTTTGACGATATCTTTCTAACGAATGTAAGAAACTAAGATTTCACTTTATAGAGTGAAAGATATGGCCAGTTTAAAATTCAGAAAAGTCGCTGTGGAATTTATATATATTTTAATATATATAAATGCAATGAAAATAGCCATTTTGCAAACGACCTCGGTTTTCGATGAAACGACTTTTGTTGGATCCGCGATGTCAAGTTATTGCTAGGTTTCAAAATTCGTAATTTTTCGAATCAAAATGTGAGTGTGGCAAAGGAAAATGCATTTGACCAGTTTTAGTTGATTTTCAATGAATAGAAAATGACCATTTTTCAAACGGTCTCAGAATTTGACAAAACTAGTTTTGTTAGCACCGTATCATCAATACGAAGCTAGAAAATATTTTTCGGGAAATTTTCTTGTTAGTATGTGGCCCCGGTAAATTGAAATACGCGTTCAAATTCAATAATATAGAGTTATATTTTGATTTTGATGAAAACTGATCGAAACGATCGAATCAGCTTGCGATACATATCCCATTGTGTTCAGAATGGGGGTAATTAGCTATGAGCGACAATCGTTGAGTTTGAATTGGAATTCGTATGGGTTAGTGGGTATCTTCGGAATTAAAGTAATAAAAAAATATAAATATAAAAACATCTCAAAACCCTCACTCCCCTATTCTTCTAAAGCCGCCGCCGAATTCATTTTCACGACAGAAATAATTCGATCCTTCTTCCCCTAAAATCCTTCAATCCGTTCAACATCTCGAGATAATTTCACCTTCACAATGTCGAGCATCTCGAGCCCCTTAAACTGAACGGTGGTGAAGATTCCTCGTCGCTGGAGGAGTTCGATTTTTGTCCTCAAACAGGCCCACTTCGCACGCCAATCGAGGCGTCTATGGGGCGGCGAGCTGCCTGCCACCGCCGGCGTAGGTGAAGAGGTCTCTGACCTTCCTCATGGGCCCATCCGATCATCGAACGGCCTCACGTATTGATTACAATGTGGAGCCCTAGCTGATGGTGATGGATTTGTCGAGTTCTGTTAGCTCCAGGCAACGAAGAAGACAAGGTTATTAAATTTAATTTATTAATTACTTTAATTAGGAAATTTGCATTAGTTTTGTAATTCAAATTTTGCATTGTTTTTATAAATCAGATTAGCATTATTTGTGAAAGAGAAGATTGCATTATTTTTGAAAGAGAAGTTAGCATTGTTTTAAAAAGGGAGATAATGAAATAGAAAGGCAAAATATCTTAATGTTTTGAAAATATATATCACCTTGTTTCTAAATGTAAATTACATAGTGTTAAAAATGGGTTTTTATATATTGATGTTTGAATTTAAAAATATGATATAATTTTTAAAAATATATAAAATAGTTTAAACTGTGATTTTTATAGCATTGAAAAAAAAAATTCGATCTTTATATATGAAATAGAAATATAAAAAAAAATTATATAGAAAGAAGCGTCGTGTAACAACCCGTAAAATGCGAGCCAGTTTGAAATTTTTGTTTTGGTAATTTTATCGAATTTTGTTTATTTAAAAATGAATTATTTTAAATAATATCGACGAGAAATTTATTTTGAATAGAATTCGACGTATATATTTATATACGTCGTCGTTAGAATATAAATATTTATATATAATTATAAATAGAATTGAAAATGGCGCGGTAGTTCGAAAATTCGATTTCTAATTTCAAATGAATATACAGAATTCAATATAAGTCAGAATTGAACGAAACAAGAAATATTTGAATCTGTATAACTATATCTTTGGAACGAAGTTAACAAACTGAGATTTCACTTTATAAATGATGAGATATGTCCAGTTGAAAATTAGAAATAGTCGCTGTGGAATTTATATATATTTTAATATAATATATAGCCCTTAAAAATAGCCATTTTGCAAACGACCTCGGATTTCGACGAAACCAGTTTTGTTGGGTCCGCAGTGTCAAATTATTGCTAGATTCCAAATTTCATAATTTTTCGAATCGATATGTGAGCGTGGCAAAGGAAAACGCGTTTGACCAGTTTCAGTTGATTTTAATCGACTGGAAATTGGCCATTTTACAAACGGTCTCAGAATTCGACGAAACTAGTTTTGTTAGGACCGTATCGTCAATACGAAGCTAGAAAATATTTTTCAGGAATTTTTAAAGTTCGTATGTGACTCCGGTAATTTGAAAGGTACGTTTAAAATTCAATATAATGATTTAAATGTAAATACAACGGAAACTGATCGAAACGGTCGATTCAGCTTGCGGTACATATCCCAGTGTGTTCGGAATAGGGGTGAAACGCTATGGGCGACAGACGGTGGACCTCGTTTCGAGGTCGTATGTAAAAGTCAACTGTTGCAAATTAAATAAAAAAAAAAAAAAAAAAAAAAAAAAAAAAAACAACAAACCCTCTTCCCTTAAACCCGCTCTGGCCCCCCCCCCCCTCTTTCATTTTCAATCCGATCAGAAAAGGGAAAAAAAAAAAAAAAAAAAAAAAAACAACTGCGACTCCTCCTGGCGATCGACGCCAGCACCACCGCCGCCTCCACCCTCGACTCTTCCCCCCAGTGCCGCGGCAAGCCACCCAGAAGAATCCCCCCCAAGTTCGAGCGCAATGTTCCAGACCCAGACCCCCCCCCCCCCCATCCATCGAAGCCCTAGCGCCGCCCTCCCTGGAAGCGATCGCCTACCCCTCCGCCTCCCTGCCCAACCCCGCAACCCCCTAGTCTTCACCGACGAACGCTGCTCCTCTTTTCTAAAACAAGTAAGTATTTTACTTTATTTTTATTTTCTGAATTTTAATTAGGTTAAATACAGAATTTTAATTAGATTTAATACTGTTTTTATTTTTAAAGATTAAATACTGTTTTTACTTTAACAGTTTAGAAACTGAATTTTAAAGAAAATAAAACTGATTTTTTTTAAGAAAGTATAAAACTGATTTTTTTTAGAAAGTATAAAACTGATTTTTGAAAAGCTTTAAAACTGATTCTTTTTATTTAAAAAAAAAAAAAAAAAAAAAAAAAAAAAAACTGAATTTAGAAGAATAAATAAAAAACTGAATTTAGAAGAATAAATAAAAACTGAAATTAGAGAATTTTAAAAACTGAATTTTTAAAAAGAATTTTAAAAACTGAATTTTTAAAAAGAGTTTAAAAAAAAACTGATTTTTGTTTAAATAGAAAAAAGATTGAATTTTGAAAAGTAAAAGAAAAGATATAAACTTTGAAATAAAAATTCGATTTTTATATATTGAACTTTGAAATAAAAATTCGATTTTTATATATTGAACTTTGAAATAAAAATTCGATTTTTATATATTAAACTTTGAAATAAAAATTCGATTTTTATATATTGAACTTTGAAATAAAAATTCGATTTTTATATATTGAACTTTGAAATAAAAATTCGATTTTTATATATAGAATAGCGAAGTAAAAATACGATTTTTACATATTGAATAGCGAAGTAAAAATACGACTTTTACATATTGAATAGCGAAGTAAAAATGTGATTTTTACGTATGTAGTGAAAGCAGCAACGAAGGTGACAAAAAGGCGAAACGACGAAGACTTCTGCAAATGAAGAGCCGTGGAGCTAGGATAGCTATATGTGAGAATTTCTCACCTTTCAATTTATTTTTCTAGTTATATATATATACTAGGATGCAGACGGTGCTTAGTAGCACCCGACACAATCGTCCACAGACCATGGACTTGTTTGTTTGATTGTTTGGTGATTGATTGCGATATTGGTTTGAATGTGGTTTGTGATGTGAAAAATCGAATCGATAAATTGGTTAGGCTTAGACGTGCGCCGTTATAAGGCGAAGGAGTAAGGCTAGGTTAGACCCTTACTCCAAATTTTGTGGTTTGCAAAATGAAATTGATTTGATTGATGAGTGAATGGCGTGGGCCTTCACTAGACCGGGGATAAGGCTAGGCCTTGTCCCGTTTCTAGTATCGTGCCGTTATGCCGCCGAAATTTTCTAAAATAAGTTAGAAAAATATAAATAGCATTTTATTTAACGAATGAACTGAATATAAATTCATATGTTAAAATAAAATGTATTATCGTTAAAAATATAATTTTTAACGTGAATGTGAATAAATAAATATTCATTTACAAACCAGACGGTTTGTTTATGTACACCTATTTGAATGACGTTGATTGGGTCGATAAATTTTACACATCGCCTAACTGCACAAATAAAATATGTGTTTGATTGTTTGAAACCCCACACGGGTGTTAGGATGAAATTTGAAGTTCACTCATCCTGATTTATTAAATATGTCGATCGATTGATTGACAAGCTGCTATAAGCGTTAAATGTCTATATTTGATGCTTATACAGTGTAGTGCACTTTGGTTGATGGTTGATTATTCATCGTTGTTGATATATACATGTGTTGTAGAAAATCCATATAATTAACATTATATGGTAATTGATTGGGCCTCATTCCAGTTTCGAGAAAAAAAGAAATATTTGAAAAAGAAATATTTGAAATAGAAATATTTGAAATAGAAATATTTGAAATAGAAATATTTGAAATAGAAATATTTGAAATAGAAATATTTGAAATAGAAATATTTGAAATAGAAATATTTGAAATAGAATATTTGAAAATAGAAATATGTGAAGCCGTGAGGATTAGATTGACGCCATTTTGACGTGAACGATATTTATATCAATTTTAAGTGATTTCGAAATGAATTGAATTGAAAACGATTTCGAAATGAATTGAATTGAAAACGATTTCGAAATGAATTGAATTGAATATGAATTCAAATTGAATTGAAATTTGAATTGAACAGAAATGAATTTTGAAACGAATTTATAAAGAAGAATTCAATTTTGCTTTGAATTGAAATGGAAGTTGAAATAGATTTTGAAATGAATTTAAAACTATTTATATAATTCGTTTTAAATAGAAATCGACGAAATATATATTATATATATTATATATATAATATAATGGCCTGAATAGAACGCGCCGCGCCGCGGCAGTTCGCGAATTTCGACCATTTATTTCAAACGGACATTACGGGAGATCCGACCGTCGGATTCTCCTAAAACCGGAACCGTTGGGTTCGTATCGAAAAGAGCTTTCTAACGAATATTAGAAATTTGAAATCTAACGGTTGGATTTGGAGATACGTCCAAATCAAATTCGAAAAAGGTCGCTGTAAGTGCAGTTCGATGGCCATTGTTGGAAATCGACTGTACGGGCCTTGATAAAATTATTAAAAATAATAATAATTTGTGTAAAATCATAAGAAATGATTTAGAAAGAATTAGGATGAAAAACTCCCTATTTGAAAAGATAAAAATAGATTTTTATCGAAATGAACTAGTTTTGAACTAGAATTATAATTCTATTTATTTTTAAATAAATAAATTGAATTTGAAATGGTTTTGAAAATAACCAAAATTTCCAATGATTGCATTGGAGTGGATTTGAATCGAAATTGTCTTCGGAATATTTCGATGTTGGAATTCGTGATTATACAGGTGTTGTTATGGAAATTTGAAAGATATATATTTATATCGTTATTTCCAATACGACATTTGTTAGTCGTAGAATTCGATATTGAATATAAGCCGATATATTTTCTATTCAGAGCCTTGTATTGAATATCGAATGTGATTTGGGTTTGTCGTGAATGGGGTCTTCACTAACACTGTTCTTGAACCCAGTTGAGAAAAGATTAAATCTTTTTATTTAGATTTAATGAAGTGTACCAATTAAATGATATTTAATTGGAATTGAATTGGTATTGATTTTTGGGTTTATCGTGAACAGTGTTTTAAATAACACTTGTTCTTTAACCCGATAATTAATCGAATGTGATTTGGGTTTGTCGTGAATGGTGTCTTCACTAACACTGTTCTTGAACCCAGTTGAGAAAAGATTAAATCTTTTTATTTAGATTTAATGAAGTGTACCAATTAAATGATATTTAATTGGAATTGAATTGGTATTGATTTTTGGGTTTATCGTGAACAGTGTTTTAAATAACACTTGTTCTTTAACCCGATAATTAATCGAATGTGATTTGGGTTTGTCGTGAATGGTGTCTTCACTAACACTGTTCTTGAACCCAGTTGAGAAAAGATTAAATCTTTTTATTTAGATTTAATGAAGTGTACCAATTAAATGATATTTAATTGGAATTGAATTGGTATTGATTTTTGGGTTTATCGTGAACAGTGTTTTAAATAACACTTGTTCTTTAACCCGATAATTAATCGAATGTGATTTGGGTTTGTCGTGAATGGTGTCTTCACTAACACTGTTCTTGAACCCAGTTGAGAAAAGATTAAATCTTTTTATTTAGATTTAATGAAGTGTACCAATTAAATAATATTTAATTGGAATTGAATGGATATTGATTTTTGGGTTTATCGTGAACAGTGTTTTAAATAACACTTGTTCTTTAACCCGATAATTAATGGGATGTGACTTTGGGTTTATCGTGAACCGTGTTTTAAATGACACTGATTCTTTAACCCAGTCACAGATTAAAACTAAGTGGAGTTTTAATGAATCTTTAATTAGATTGAAAAGATCGAGAATGGAGTATCACCAGTTTTGCTCCAGGCGATAGTTAAATCTTTAATTAGATTTGAACGTGAAATTTAGAAACTAACTGTCGGTTAGCCAAGCAGAATGGTTTTCTGGATATTGATCTGATGTTGGTTTCGGCCTTCGGGGTTAATATTTGGGGAATTATTCTCTTGATTAATTTACGGTTAGTGACTAATGAATTGGAATGAGGCGTATGTTGTGTTTGTGTAACACTTATTTAAAATATACGCGAGTTATTCGGAAAGACCGGGTTCATCCCATTCTGAATAACTGATACGACGATAAGTCGAAGATGAAGACGATGGTCGAAGACCGGAGGTCTTCACGTCGTTTGGGTGATAACTGATGATCTTGATTGGGCTGTACACCCAAGAAGATGGAAACAGTTAGTGATCGTCCAGACGTACTTGGAGATCGATGGATATGCGGGGTACTAGGTGCCTCCGGTTTCGTTCAGACCCAGAACGGACTTGTAAATGGACTGTGTGTCTGACATCGGATTTCATTCTGTGTGACTGATATCGGTTGCATAGGATGGTTTGCCTGTGTGGCATGCTAAGATGCAAATGATCAAGGCTTCTGTTGAAAAGCAAAGTCTTGTGGTGATGATCAAAGCACGGCCTTTGTGGCGTAGCTTTGTGTAACGTTTACCTCGCGTGTTTCACACCAGGTATGAACCAAAAACGGGAGACGGACCTCAGGGAGGACTTGCGTTTCTTTCTAGCTAGAAGTGGCGTCAGTGGTTTTACACGCCCTGACGAGTTTGACTTATGTGGTTGTTGCTGTTGCGAGGCGCCTCGGTTATATCGGTTTCGGCCGAATGCATTCTGGTCGGCTGACGGACCAGACTTACACCCCATAGGGTGGGGAGACGTATTGTTCAGGCATAATAATCCACTCCGTGTGGACCGGCCCTGACGATCCAAGGCTTGCCTGCGCGCTTGCCTGAGACATGGGCTAGATTGTCTCGAATCGGTTGAGGACTATCTTTTGCCTCGGTTCATAGATGGAAACCCAATTTCCAAATACGAGACTTTGCGGTTTTGATTGTATATCCTATATATGGCGACATAGTGGGATGGGGCGCTCATGCCGCCTATGATTGATACTTATGATTTGAAGTGTTTTATATACTATGCACTTATAATAGTATCAAATGAGTTGTTTTAAACGTATCAAGCATTCTTTGGCTGTTATAAGGGAAAACCCTATCCTCGACTGCGTTGCATTGTGTGATGGGACCTGGGTCTTACAACAGCTTCATTTTTCTTTATTTAGCATTGCGCTGTTGGTTTTATGCACTGGTATTCTTGGGAGGAAACCCGTTCCGTGTTATACGGCGTGGTCCCTTGATTTACCTAATGATTTAAAATAAAGATTAATAACTGTTTTAGTTCTCACACCAGTCACATGACTGACCTGGAGTTTATTGTTTTAACCTAAACTCTGGGTGCCCTTATTTTGACACGGGCAGCTAGTAGTTTTGGTTTTGCAGATTTATATTCACAGGATCCTGGTTTTACAGCTGGAATGATATCCGGAAAGCTTTGTATCCGTATATCTCTTCTGGTTGTGTATTGTATTATTTTCCGCTGCTATGTATTTAAATGTAATTTAAATCTCTGATATTTCTGTGTGATATTCATTTATACTCTGTAAATTCTTGTAATCTGATGCATTGTTGTAATATACAGTGAAACGTTCTTTTATATGTGTTCTGCTGTGGTTTGTTCTCGAACTATCCGACGCTTTCCCTTACGGGGAGGTTGCGGGTCTTTACACGTGGTATCAGAGCTTTGGTTTACAAAGCTAGAGAACAAGGCACATTAGAACCATACGAAAGAATTCATCAGAAATTGGATTAGTAATATCCAATGAGAATGACTCGTTAGAGATAGGATCAGTAGTATCCTAGAACGAGTGTGAAGAGTATATTTTTGAAAATGAAAACAAATTTTGTTTTTAAAATCTAAATCAATTATTCGTATTTGATTATCTATTTATATTGATGTGGACAATCCAGTATATATAGATTTTGCGTATACGTCTGATCCGCGTGTATTCGAAATTTTAATATACTGGATAGATATGGAATCACATTCTAGTCGCCCGAAGATGATTCTGATGATTGACTAGTCGTCATTAGTATTCATGTTCGAGTAACGAATGTGTGATATCTATATATTTCCTATTGACTGGTGTGAGAACCAAAATTAGATAGGGCCTATTGTTGTGATTTGGCATCAAAAATCTGATTTTTTGACTATATATCAAAGTTATGAATTTCAAATGATAATCAACTAATGGATTGATGTTTGTGTTGTTTGTTTATTTGTTTGATAATTTTGAACTAGTATGCCTAATTTGATCGAATATTGAATTGTATTGAAAATTGGTCGCATTTGCTTGCATATACATATATATCATTGAACAGGTCATAGCAAGGAGGCTAGAGCCAGAGAATAAAATTTGTTTGCCCGACAAATAGGTACATGTTTACTACATAATTTCCTGTTTTGTTTGGGTGATGATGATTTTGTGAGCCTATTGGCTAGCCGCTTGGCTTTTTCTTTTTCTTTTTGAGATCTGAAGGACCGGGGAAGCTATTTGAAATTCCCCGATGCTCCCGGTGCAGGGGAGGTTATGGCGAAATTTTTCAAAAATTTAGGGTGTTAGCCAAATTTTTGAGAAGTTTTGAAAATTCTCAGAAACTAAAGAGTTGGAGAATGGAAGCCTGATCGAGCGTAGAGTTGATTAATCAAACCACTTTCGACTTTGTTCCTTTTCGGGGACGAAAAGTTTTAAGTGGGGGAGATTGTAACAACCCGTAAAATGCGAGCCAGTTTGAAATTTTTGTTTTGGTAATTTTATCGAATTTTGTTTATTTAAAAATGAATTATTTTAAATAATATCGACGAGAAATTTATTTTGAATAGAATTCGACGTATATATTTATATACGTCGTCGTTAGAATATAAATATTTATATATAATTATAAATAGAATTGAAAATGGCGCGGTAGTTCGAAAATTCGATTTCTAATTTCAAATGAATATACAGAATTCAATATAAGTCAGAATTGAACGAAACAAGAAATATTTGAATCTGTATAACTATATCTTTGGAACGAAGTTAACAAACTGAGATTTCACTTTATAAATGATGAGATATGTCCAGTTGAAAATTAGAAATAGTCGCTGTGGAATTTATATATATTTTAATATAATATATAGCCCTTAAAAATAGCCATTTTGCAAACGACCTCGGATTTCGACGAAACCAGTTTTGTTGGGTCCGCAGTGTCAAATTATTGCTAGATTCCAAATTTCATAATTTTTCGAATCGATATGTGAGCGTGGCAAAGGAAAACGCGTTTGACCAGTTTCAGTTGATTTTAATCGACTGGAAATTGGCCATTTTACAAACGGTCTCAGAATTCGACGAAACTAGTTTTGTTAGGACCGTATCGTCAATACGAAGCTAGAAAATATTTTTCAGGAATTTTTAAAGTTCGTATGTGACTCCGGTAATTTGAAAGGTACGTTTAAAATTCAATATAATGATTTAAATGTAAATACAACGGAAACTGATCGAAACGGTCGATTCAGCTTGCGGTACATATCCCAGTGTGTTCGGAATAGGGGTGAAACGCTATGGGCGACAGACGGTGGACCTCGTTTCGAGGTCGTATGTAAAAGTCAACTGTTGCAAATTAAATAAAAAAAAAAAAAAAAAAAAAAAAAAAAACAACAAACCCTCTTCCCTTAAACCCGCTCTGGCCCCCCCCCCCTCTTTCATTTTCAATCCGATCAGAAAAGGGAAAAAAAAAAAAAAAAAAAAAAAAACAACTGCGACTCCTCCTGGCGATCGACGCCAGCACCACCGCCGCCTCCACCCTCGACTCTTCCCCCCAGTGCCGCGGCAAGCCACCCAGAAGAATCCCCCCCAAGTTCGAGCGCAATGTTCCAGACCCAGACCCCCCCCCCCCCCCCATCCATCGAAGCCCTAGCGCCGCCCTCCCTGGAAGCGATCGCCTACCCCTCCGCCTCCCTGCCCAACCCCGCAACCCCCTAGTCTTCACCGACGAACGCTGCTCCTCTTTTCTAAAACAAGTAAGTATTTTACTTTATTTTTATTTTCTGAATTTTAATTAGGTTAAATACAGAATTTTAATTAGATTTAATACTGTTTTTATTTTTAAAGATTAAATACTGTTTTTACTTTAACAGTTTAGAAACTGAATTTTAAAGAAAATAAAACTGATTTTTTTTAAGAAAGTATAAAACTGATTTTTTTTAGAAAGTATAAAACTGATTTTTGAAAAGCTTTAAAACTGATTCTTTTTATTTAAAAAAAAAAAAAAAAAAAAAAAAAAAACTGAATTTAGAAGAATAAATAAAAAACTGAATTTAGAAGAATAAATAAAAACTGAAATTAGAGAATTTTAAAAACTGAATTTTTAAAAAGAATTTTAAAAACTGAATTTTTAAAAAGAGTTTAAAAAAAAACTGATTTTTGTTTAAATAGAAAAAAGATTGAATTTTGAAAAGTAAAAGAAAAGATATAAACTTTGAAATAAAAATTCGATTTTTATATATTGAACTTTGAAATAAAAATTCGATTTTTATATATTGAACTTTGAAATAAAAATTCGATTTTTATATATTAAACTTTGAAATAAAAATTCGATTTTTATATATTGAACTTTGAAATAAAAATTCGATTTTTATATATTGAACTTTGAAATAAAAATTCGATTTTTATATATAGAATAGCGAAGTAAAAATACGATTTTTACATATTGAATAGCGAAGTAAAAATACGACTTTTACATATTGAATAGCGAAGTAAAAATGTGATTTTTACGTATGTAGTGAAAGCAGCAACGAAGGTGACAAAAAGGCGAAACGACGAAGACTTCTGCAAATGAAGAGCCGTGGAGCTAGGATAGCTATATGTGAGAATTTCTCACCTTTCAATTTATTTTTCTAGTTATATATATATACTAGGATGCAGACGGTGCTTAGTAGCACCCGACACAATCGTCCACAGACCATGGACTTGTTTGTTTGATTGTTTGGTGATTGATTGCGATATTGGTTTGAATGTGGTTTGTGATGTGAAAAATCGAATCGATAAATTGGTTAGGCTTAGACGTGCGCCGTTATAAGGCGAAGGAGTAAGGCTAGGTTAGACCCTTACTCCAAATTTTGTGGTTTGCAAAATGAAATTGATTTGATTGATGAGTGAATGGCGTGGGCCTTCACTAGACCGGGGATAAGGCTAGGCCTTGTCCCGTTTCTAGTATCGTGCCGTTATGCCGCCGAAATTTTCTAAAATAAGTTAGAAAAATATAAATAGCATTTTATTTAACGAATGAACTGAATATAAATTCATATGTTAAAATAAAATGTATTATCGTTAAAAATATAATTTTTAACGTGAATGTGAATAAATAAATATTCATTTACAAACCAGACGGTTTGTTTATGTACACCTATTTGAATGACGTTGATTGGGTCGATAAATTTTACACATCGCCTAACTGCACAAATAAAATATGTGTTTGATTGTTTGAAACCCCACACGGGTGTTAGGATGAAATTTGAAGTTCACTCATCCTGATTTATTAAATATGTCGATCGATTGATTGACAAGCTGCTATAAGCGTTAAATGTCTATATTTGATGCTTATACAGTGTAGTGCACTTTGGTTGATGGTTGATTATTCATCGTTGTTGATATATACATGTGTTGTAGAAAATCCATATAATTAACATTATATGGTAATTGATTGGGCCTCATTCCAGTTTCGAGAAAAAAAGAAATATTTGAAAAAGAAATATTTGAAATAGAAATATTTGAAATAGAAATATTTGAAATAGAAATATTTGAAATAGAAATATTTGAAATAGAAATATTTGAAATAGAAATATTTGAAATAGAAATATTTGAAATAGAATATTTGAAAATAGAAATATGTGAAGCCGTGAGGATTAGATTGACGCCATTTTGACGTGAACGATATTTATATCAATTTTAAGTGATTTCGAAATGAATTGAATTGAAAACGATTTCGAAATGAATTGAATTGAAAACGATTTCGAAATGAATTGAATTGAATATGAATTCAAATTGAATTGAAATTTGAATTGAACAGAAATGAATTTTGAAACGAATTTATAAAGAAGAATTCAATTTTGCTTTGAATTGAAATGGAAGTTGAAATAGATTTTGAAATGAATTTAAAACTATTTATATAATTCGTTTTAAATAGAAATCGACGAAATATATATTATATATATTATATATATAATATAATGGCCTGAATAGAACGCGCCGCGCCGCGGCAGTTCGCGAATTTCGACCATTTATTTCAAACGGACATTACGGGAGATCCGACCGTCGGATTCTCCTAAAACCGGAACCGTTGGGTTCGTATCGAAAAGAGCTTTCTAACGAATATTAGAAATTTGAAATCTAACGGTTGGATTTGGAGATACGTCCAAATCAAATTCGAAAAAGGTCGCTGTAAGTGCAGTTCGATGGCCATTGTTGGAAATCGACTGTACGGGCCTTGATAAAATTATTAAAAATAATAATAATTTGTGTAAAATCATAAGAAATGATTTAGAAAGAATTAGGATGAAAAACTCCCTATTTGAAAAGATAAAAATAGATTTTTATCGAAATGAACTAGTTTTGAACTAGAATTATAATTCTATTTATTTTTAAATAAATAAATTGAATTTGAAATGGTTTTGAAAATAACCAAAATTTCCAATGATTGCATTGGAGTGGATTTGAATCGAAATTGTCTTCGGAATATTTCGATGTTGGAATTCGTGATTATACAGGTGTTGTTATGGAAATTTGAAAGATATATATTTATATCGTTATTTCCAATACGACATTTGTTAGTCGTAGAATTCGATATTGAATATAAGCCGATATATTTTCTATTCAGAGCCTTGTATTGAATATCGAATGTGATTTGGGTTTGTCGTGAATGGGGTCTTCACTAACACTGTTCTTGAACCCAGTTGAGAAAAGATTAAATCTTTTTATTTAGATTTAATGAAGTGTACCAATTAAATGATATTTAATTGGAATTGAATTGGTATTGATTTTTGGGTTTATCGTGAACAGTGTTTTAAATAACACTTGTTCTTTAACCCGATAATTAATCGAATGTGATTTGGGTTTGTCGTGAATGGTGTCTTCACTAACACTGTTCTTGAACCCAGTTGAGAAAAGATTAAATCTTTTTATTTAGATTTAATGAAGTGTACCAATTAAATGATATTTAATTGGAATTGAATTGGTATTGATTTTTGGGTTTATCGTGAACAGTGTTTTAAATAACACTTGTTCTTTAACCCGATAATTAATCGAATGTGATTTGGGTTTGTCGTGAATGGTGTCTTCACTAACACTGTTCTTGAACCCAGTTGAGAAAAGATTAAATCTTTTTATTTAGATTTAATGAAGTGTACCAATTAAATGATATTTAATTGGAATTGAATTGGTATTGATTTTTGGGTTTATCGTGAACAGTGTTTTAAATAACACTTGTTCTTTAACCCGATAATTAATCGAATGTGATTTGGGTTTGTCGTGAATGGTGTCTTCACTAACACTGTTCTTGAACCCAGTTGAGAAAAGATTAAATCTTTTTATTTAGATTTAATGAAGTGTACCAATTAAATAATATTTAATTGGAATTGAATGGATATTGATTTTTGGGTTTATCGTGAACAGTGTTTTAAATAACACTTGTTCTTTAACCCGATAATTAATGGGATGTGACTTTGGGTTTATCGTGAACCGTGTTTTAAATGACACTGATTCTTTAACCCAGTCACAGATTAAAACTAAGTGGAGTTTTAATGAATCTTTAATTAGATTGAAAAGATCGAGAATGGAGTATCACCAGTTTTGCTCCAGGCGATAGTTAAATCTTTAATTAGATTTGAACGTGAAATTTAGAAACTAACTGTCGGTTAGCCAAGCAGAATGGTTTTCTGGATATTGATCTGATGTTGGTTTCGGCCTTCGGGGTTAATATTTGGGGAATTATTCTCTTGATTAATTTACGGTTAGTGACTAATGAATTGGAATGAGGCGTATGTTGTGTTTGTGTAACACTTATTTAAAATATACGCGAGTTATTCGGAAAGACCGGGTTCATCCCATTCTGAATAACTGATACGACGATAAGTCGAAGATGAAGACGATGGTCGAAGACCGGAGGTCTTCACGTCGTTTGGGTGATAACTGATGATCTTGATTGGGCTGTACACCCAAGAAGATGGAAACAGTTAGTGATCGTCCAGACGTACTTGGAGATCGATGGATATGCGGGGTACTAGGTGCCTCCGGTTTCGTTCAGACCCAGAACGGACTTGTAAATGGACTGTGTGTCTGACATCGGATTTCATTCTGTGTGACTGATATCGGTTGCATAGGATGGTTTGCCTGTGTGGCATGCTAAGATGCAAATGATCAAGGCTTCTGTTGAAAAGCAAAGTCTTGTGGTGATGATCAAAGCACGGCCTTTGTGGCGTAGCTTTGTGTAACGTTTACCTCGCGTGTTTCACACCAGGTATGAACCAAAAACGGGAGACGGACCTCAGGGAGGACTTGCGTTTCTTTCTAGCTAGAAGTGGCGTCAGTGGTTTTACACGCCCTGACGAGTTTGACTTATGTGGTTGTTGCTGTTGCGAGGCGCCTCGGTTATATCGGTTTCGGCCGAATGCATTCTGGTCGGCTGACGGACCAGACTTACACCCCATAGGGTGGGGAGACGTATTGTTCAGGCATAATAATCCACTCCGTGTGGACCGGCCCTGACGATCCAAGGCTTGCCTGCGCGCTTGCCTGAGACATGGGCTAGATTGTCTCGAATCGGTTGAGGACTATCTTTTGCCTCGGTTCATAGATGGAAACCCAATTTCCAAATACGAGACTTTGCGGTTTTGATTGTATATCCTATATATGGCGACATAGTGGGATGGGGCGCTCATGCCGCCTATGATTGATACTTATGATTTGAAGTGTTTTATATACTATGCACTTATAATAGTATCAAATGAGTTGTTTTAAACGTATCAAGCATTCTTTGGCTGTTATAAGGGAAAACCCTATCCTCGACTGCGTTGCATTGTGTGATGGGACCTGGGTCTTACAACAGCTTCATTTTTCTTTATTTAGCATTGCGCTGTTGGTTTTATGCACTGGTATTCTTGGGAGGAAACCCGTTCCGTGTTATACGGCGTGGTCCCTTGATTTACCTAATGATTTAAAATAAAGATTAATAACTGTTTTAGTTCTCACACCAGTCACATGACTGACCTGGAGTTTATTGTTTTAACCTAAACTCTGGGTGCCCTTATTTTGACACGGGCAGCTAGTAGTTTTGGTTTTGCAGATTTATATTCACAGGATCCTGGTTTTACAGCTGGAATGATATCCGGAAAGCTTTGTATCCGTATATCTCTTCTGGTTGTGTATTGTATTATTTTCCGCTGCTATGTATTTAAATGTAATTTAAATCTCTGATATTTCTGTGTGATATTCATTTATACTCTGTAAATTCTTGTAATCTGATGCATTGTTGTAATATACAGTGAAACGTTCTTTTATATGTGTTCTGCTGTGGTTTGTTCTCGAACTATCCGACGCTTTCCCTTACGGGGAGGTTGCGGGTCTTTACACGTCGTAAAAATATATGAAGAAGTAAAAATATGATTTTTATTTATAGAATTGAAGTGATAAAAATATAATTTTTATATATGAACAGCGTGAAAAGGATTGCATTGAAATTTCATACAAATCCAAACGGTTTAAAAGTTCAGAAGTAAAGCACGGCGGAGTGGAACCCCACAGTGAGAACTTCTCACTTTTAATTTATTTTCTAGTTGAAATATATACTAGGATGCAGACGGTGCTTAGCAGCACCCGACACCCGTCGTCCACAGACCATGGATGACTTGTTTGTTTGGTTGTTGTGTTGTGAAATTTGATTGTGTGATGTGGAGTGAAATAAAATATTTTATAGTGGAAAATATTTTATAGTTAAAAATATGATTTTTAACGTGTATATAAAATAAATATTATAAACAAATCGGTGATTTGTTTATATATACTGATTTGACTGATATTGATTGGGACGATAAATTTTACACGTCGCCCAACTACACAAATAAAATCTGGGTTTGATTGTTTGAAACCCCACACGGGTGTTGGGATGAAATTGGACATACACTAATCCCAATAATTAGTTGTATGTCGATCGATTAATTGACAGGCTGTTATATGCATTGAATATTAATATTTAATGCTTATACAGTGTAGAATGCACTCTGGATGATGGTTGATGATTTATCGTTGCTATTATATATATGTGTTGTAGAAAATCCATATAATTAACATTATATGGTAATTGATTGGGCCTCATTCCAATTTGGAAAATATAAAGAAAATTCATTTGTTGAATTATAAAGAAAATTCATTTGTTGAATTATAAAGAAAATTCATTTATTGAATTGTAAAGAAAATTCATTTGTTGAATTGTAAAGAAAATTCATTTGTTGAATTATAAAGAAAATTCATTTGTTGAATTATAAAGAAAATTCATTTGTTGAATTATAAAGAAAATTCATTTGTTGAATTAAAGAAAATTCATTTGTTGAATAGTAAAGAAATTCATTTGTTGAATTGTAAAGAAAATTCATTTGTTGAATAGTAAAGAAAATTCAAAATTCATTTGTTGAATAGTAAAGAAAATTCATTTGTTGAATAGTAAAGAAAATTCATTTGTTGAATTGAAAATATATATTCATGTGTTGAATAAAAGACGTGTTGATAAAATTGATGCCATTTTGACGTGAATGATATTTATATCGATTTTATTCATTTTTCAATGAATATCGAAAGTGATTTCAAAATCTGATATTTTGAAATGAATTGAAATTCGAATTAAATTGAAATGAATTGAAATTCGAATTCAATTGAAATAGATTTGAAATTCAAATTAAGTTGAAATTGAATTGAAATTGATTTGAATCGAAATCGAGTTGAAATGAATTTAAAACGAATTTATATTGAAAAGATTCAATTTTGATTAGAAATTGAATATGTAGTTGAAATCATTTTGAAAACAAATTTAAAACCATTTATATAATATGTTTTAAAAGGGAATCGATGAAATATATATAATATATATATTATATACATATAATGGCCTGAATAGAACGCGCCGCGCTGTGGTAGTTCGCGAATTTCGACCGTTGACTTCGAATTGACGTTGCGGGAGATCCGATCATCGGATTCTCCTAAAACCGGAACCGTTGGGTTCGTATCGAAAAAAGATTTCTAATGAATATGAGAAATTAGAAATCTAATAGTTGGATCTGGAATTATGCCCAAATCACATTTAGAAAAGGTCGTTGTAAGTGCAGTTCGATGGCAACTAATGGATATCGACTGTACGGGACTTGATAAAATTATTAAAAATAGTAATAATTTGTGTAAAATCATCAGAAATGATTTGTGAAGAATTGGGATGAAAAATTGCATATTTGAAAAGATTAAAATAGATTTTTATCGAAATAAACTAATTTCGAACTAGAATTATAATTCTGTTTATTTTTAAATAAATAAATTGGATTTGAAATGGTTTTGATAATAACCAGAATTTCCGATAATTGAATTGGAATGGATTTGAATCGAAATTGTCTTTCGAATATTTCGATGTTGGATTTCGGGATTATACAGATATTGTTATGGAAATTTGAAAGATATATTTATATCGTTATTTCCAATATGATATTTGTTGGTCGTAGAATTTGATATTGAATATAAGCCGATATATTTTCTATTCAGAGCCTTGTATTTAATATCAAATGGGATTTGGGTTTGTCGTGAATGGTGTCTTCATTAACACCGTTCTTAACCCCGGTGGAGAAAAAGATTAAATCTTTTTATTTAGATTTAATGAAGTGTACCGATTAAATAATATTTAATTGGAATTGAATTAGTTCTGATTTTTGGGTTTATTGTGAACAGTGTTTTAAATAACACTTTTTTTTAACCTGATAATTAATGGAACGTGATTTTGGGTTGTTGTTTACGGTATCTTCAATAATACTGTTCTTAGACCCAAAGGAGTTAAGAAAATCAGAAAATAACTAGAGATTAGTTAAGTTGAATGGTTTCTGGGGTATTGTTCTGATGTTGGTTTCGGCCTTCAGGGTTTATACTTTGGGAATTGCTCACTTGCTAATTTACGGTTAGGGACTGATTGAAATGTGATCAGATTTTGGGGTTTATCGTGAAACGCATTTTAAATGACATTGATTCTTTAACCCAGTTAAAGATTAAAACTAAGTGGAGTTTTAATGAATCTTTAATTAGATTGAAAAGATCGAGAATGGAGTATCACCAGTTTTGCTCCAAGCGATAGTTAAATCTTTAATTAGATTTGAACGTGAAATGGTAATTGAATTTACCGAAAACACCGTGGTGTTAGATATGAAGTATTACCAGTTTTACTTCATAGGATGAATAGGTGAGGATTGAGAAATAGAATAAATGATTACTTCGATGTGGTTCGCTAATCCGACTAGATTGAATTGATATTCAAAAGAAGATTAAAGAATAAATTTAGAAGAATTTATCTTTGATAAAATTAATGGGAACCTTTCCCTAAGAATGTGAAATTTAGAAACTAACTGGAGATTAGTTATGTTGAATGGTTTCCTAGGTATTGATCTGATGTTGATTTCGGTATTCGGGGTTAATATTTGGGGAATTGTTCTCTTGCCAATTTACGGTTAGTGACTGATGAATTGGAATGAGGCGTATGTTGTGTTTGTGTAACACCTGTTTATTATATACGCGAGTTAGTCGGAAAGACCGAGTTTATCCCATTCTGAATAACTGATACGACGATAAGTCGAAGATGAAGACGGTGGTTGAAGAGCGGAGGTCTTCACGTCGTTTGGATAATTACTGATGATCTTGATTGGGTCGTACACCCAAGAAGTGGGAATTAGTTAGTGGTCGTCCAGACGTACTTGGAGATCAATGGATATGCGAGGAATAAGGTTCCTCCGGTTCGTTCAGACCTAGAACGGACTTGTAAATGGATATGTGTCTGACATCGAATTTTATTCTGTGTGATTGATATCGGTTGCATAGCGTGAATTGCCTGTGTGGCATGCAAAGATGTAAATGATCAAGGCTTCTGTTGAAAAGCTGAGTCTTGTGGTTGTTGATCAAACCACAGCCTGCGTGGCATAGCTTTGTGTAGCGTTGATTCGCGAGCCTCACATCCCGGTGGTGAACCAAAAACGGAAGAGGACCTCAGGGAGGACACGCGTTTCCTTCTAGTTAGAAGTGGTGTCAGTGGTTTGACACGCCCTGACGAGTTTGACTTATGTGGTTGTTGGTTTGCGAGGAGCCTCAGATATATCGGTGACTATGTGAAGCCGATGGAGTCATTCGTTGGCTCATTTATGCCCCAAAGGGTGGGGAAACGCAGTGTTCGGGCATTTTAACCCACATCGGTGGACTGGCCCTGACGATCCAAGGGTCACTCGAGCTCTAATCCTGAGGCTCGGGCTAGAGAGTCTCGAATCGGTGAGGACTATCTTTTGCCTCGGTTCACAGATGGAAATCCAACTTCCAAATACGTGACATTTGAGGTTTTGATTATAGAGCCTAGTATGGCGACATGATATATGGTACCCATGCCGTCTATCATTGATATTTATGATTGTATATAAAATTAGAAACTAGCTGGAAACGAGTTAAGATGGGTGGTTTCCTGGGTATTGGTCTGATGTTGGTTTCAGCCTTTGGGGTTAATACTTAGGGAATCGTTCTCTTACTAATTTGCGGTTGGAGTCTGATTAAGAATAAAAAGATAAAATTTCACGTATCAAGCATTCTTTGGCTATTATAAGGTAAAACCCTATCCTCCGGCTTGCGTTGCATTGTGTAATAGGACCTGGGTCTTATAACATCTTCATTGTTCTTTATTTAGCATTGCGCTGTTTGTTTTATGCACTGGTATTCTTGGGAGGAAAACCGTTCTATGTTATACGGCGTGGTCCCTTGATTTACCTAACTTTAAAATAAAGATTAATAACTGTTTTAGTTCTCACACTAGTCACATAACTGACCTGGAGTTTATTGTTTTAACCTAAACTCTGGGTGCCCCTATTTTCCGCATGGGCTGCTAGTAGTTTTGGTTTTGCAGATTTATATTCACAGGATCCTGGTTTACAGCTAGAATGATATCCGGAAAGCTTTGTATTTGTATATCTCCTTCGGTTGGGTATTGTATTATTTTTCCGCTGGAGTAATGTATTTAAATGTAATTTAAATCTCTGATATTGTCTGTGTAATATTTATTCATACTCTGTATATTCTTGTATTCTGATGGAATTGTTGTAAATATACAATGAAATGTTCTTCTGTTTGCGTTCTTTTGTGTGTTGTTCTCATAGTATCCGCTCTTTCCTTACCGGGGAAGTTACGAGTTCTTACTGTGGTATCAGAGCTTTGGTTTACAAAGCTTAGAGAACAAGACACATTAGAACCATACGAAAGAATTCATCAGAGATTGGATTAGTAATATCCAATGAGAATGACTCGTTAGAGATGGGATCAGTGTTATCCTAGAACGAGTGTGAAGTGTATGTTTTTTTTAAATGAAAACCAATTTTGTTTTGAAATTTAAATCATTTTATACGTATTTGAATATTTATTTTAAATTAATTTGGACAATCAAATATATAAAGATTTTGCATATACACCTTGCAAACGTATATTCGAAGTTTTAATATACTGGATAGATATAAAATCACACTCTAGTCACCTGGGGATGATTCTGATAATGCTGCAGCGTTATCAGTATTTATTTTCGAGTTACGAAGGTGAGATTTCTATATATTTCCATTAGACTGGTGTGAAAACCAAAGTATAGTTAGAATATATTGTTGTGATTTGGCATCAAAAATGTGATTTTTGACTATATATCAAAATTATGTGATTTAAAAGATAATCAACTAATTGATCACTGATTGTGTTGTTTGATATTGTTTGATTAATTAAAATGTTGAACCTTTAGCCAAATTGATCAAATAGTGGATTGTATTGAAATTTGTCGCATTTGCATGCATATACATGTACTTACATTGAACAGGTCATAGCAAGGAGGCTAGAGCAGATGAAAAAAATTGTTTGCCGTCAAATAGGTACATGTTTACCATAATTTACTGTTTTGTTTGGGTGATGATGATTTTATGAGCCGATTGGCTAGAAGCTTGGCTTTTTCTTTTTCTTTTGGATTGAAGAAGGCCATGGGAGGCTATATGAAATATCCTGAAGTCCCTAGTGCAGGGGAGGTTATGGCGAAATTTTTTGAAAATTTAGGGTATTAGCCAAATTTTTGAAAAATTTGAAAAGTTCTTAGAAATTGAAAGGTTCAAGAACTTAAGCCGTAATAAAAATAGTGAAAGTTGAGTTGATTAGTCAAACAAATTTCGGCTTCGTTCCTTTTCGGGGACGAAAAGTTTTAAGTGGGGGAGATTGTAATAACCCGGAAATCCGAGCCAATTTAAAAATTTTATTTCGGCGAATTTAGTGGATTTTTTATTATTTAAAATGGATTATTTTAAATAATAACGACAGAAAATTTATTTTCGACGAAGTGAAAACAAATAATTTTATTTTAATTATAATTCGAGCCTGAAATGGCGCGGTAGTTCGAAAATTCGATTTCGAATTTCAAATGAATATACAGAAATCGTTTTAAGTCGGAATTGGACGGAACAAGAAATATTTGAATCTGTTTGACGATATCTTTCTAACGAATATAAGAAACTGAGATTTCACTTTATAGAGTGAAAGATATGTCCAGTTTAAAATTCAAAAAAGTTGCTGTGGAATTTATATATTTTTTAATATATATATATAAAGGCCTTAAAAATAGCCATTTTGCAAATGACCTTGGTTTTCGACGAAACAACTTTTGTTGGATCCATGATGTCAAGTTATTGCTAGGTTTCAAAATTCGTAATTTTTCGAATTACTATGTGAGCGTAGCAAAGGAAAATGCGTTTGACCAGTTTTAGTTGATTTTAATCGACTGGAAAATGACCATTTTCAAACGGTTTCAGAATTTGACGAAACTAGTTTTGTTAGGACCGTATCGTCAATACGAAGCTAAAGAAAAAAAATTGGGAATTTTTCTATTTAGTATGTGGCCCTGGTAAATTGAAATACGCGTTCAAATTCAATAATATAGAGTCATATTTTGATTTTGACGAAAACTGATCGAAACGATCGAATCAGCATGCGATACATATCCCATTGTGTTAGGAATGGGGGTAATTAGCTATGAGCGACAATCGTTGAGTTTGAATTGGAATTCGTATGGGTTAGTGGGGATCTTCGGAATTAAAGTAATAAAAAAATATAAATATAAAAACATCTCAAAACCCTTACTCCCCTTTTCTTCTAAAGCCGTCGCCTAATTCATTTTCATGACAGAAATAGTTCGACCTTCTTCCCATAAAATCCTTCAATCCGTTCAATATCTCGAGATAATTTCACCTTCACAATGTCGAGCATCTCGAGCCCCTTAAACTGAACGGTGGTGATGATTCCTCGTCGCTGGAGGAGTTCGATTTTCGGCCTCAAGCGGACCCACTTTGTACCCACAATCAAGGCGTCTGTGGGGCGGCGAGTAGCCTACCACTACCTACGTGGGTGAAGGGGTCTCCGACCTTCCTCATGGGCGCATCCGATCATCGAACGGCCTCACGTATTGATTGCAATGTGGAACCCTAGCTGATGAAGATGGGTTCGTCGAGTTCTGTTAGCTCCAGGCAACGAAGAAGACAAGGTTATTAAATTTAATTTATTAATTACTTTAATTAGGAAATTTGCATTAGTTTTGTAAATCAAATTTTGCATTGTTTTTGTAAATCAGATTAGCATTATTTGTGAAAGAGAAGATAGCATTATTTTTGAAAGAGAAGTTAGCATTGTTTTAAAAAGGGAGATAATGAAATAGCAAGGCAAAATATCGTAATGTTTTGAAAATATATATCACCTTGTTTTTAAATGTAAATTACATAGTTTTAAAAATGGGTTTTTATATATTGATGTTTGAATTTAAAAATATGATATAATTTTTAAAAATATATAAAATAGTTTAAACTGTGATTTTTATAGCATTGAAATAAAAATTCGATCTTTATATATGAAATAGAAATATAAAAAAAATTATATAGAAAGAAGCATTGTAAAAATATATGAAGAAGTAAAAATATGATTTTTATTTATAGAATTGAAGTGATAAAAATATAATTTTTATATATGAACAGCGTGAAAAGGATTGCATTGGAATTTCAAACAAATCCAAACGGTTCAAAAGTTCAGAAGTAAAGCACGACGGAGTGGAACCCCATGGTGAGAAATTCTCACTTTTAATTTATTTTCTAGTTGAAATATATACTAGGATGCAGATGGTGCTTTGCAGCACCCGACACCCGTCGTCCACAGACCATGGATGACTTGTTTGTTTGGTTGCTGTGTTGTGAAATTTGATTGTTTGATGTGGAGTGAAATAAAATATTTTATAGTGGAAAATATTTTATAGTGGAAATATGATTTTTAACGTGCATATAAAATAAATATTTATAAACAAATCGGAGATTTGTTTATATACATTGATTTGACTGATATTGATTGGGACGACAAATTTTACACATTGCCCAACTGCACAAATAAAATCTGGGTTTGATTGTTTGAAACCTCACACGGGTGTTGGGATGAAATTGGACAAGCACTAATCCCAATAATTAGTTGTATGTCGATCGATTGATTGACAGGCTGTTATAAGCGTTGAATATTTATATTTGATGCTTATACAGTGTAGAATGCACTCTGGATGATGGTTGATGATTTATCGTTTCTATTATATACATGTGTTGTAGAAAATCCATATAATTAACATTATATGGTAATTGATTGGGCCTCATTCCAATTTGGAAAATATAAAGAAAATTCATTTGTTGAATTATACAGAAAATTCATTGTTGAATTGTAAAGAAAATTCATTTGTTGAATTATAAAGAAAATTCATTTTTTGAATTGTAAAGAAAATTCATTTGTTGAATTATAAAGAAAATTCATTTGTTGAATTATAAAGAAAATTCATTTGTTGAATTATAAAGAAAATTCATTTGTTGAATTGTAAAGAAAATTCATTTGTTGAATTGTAAAGAAAATTCATTTGTTGAATAGTAAAGAAAATTCATTTGTTGAATTGTAAAGAAAATTCATTTGTTGAATAGTAAAGAAATTCATTTGTTGAATTGAAAATATATATTCATGTGTTGAATAAAAGCCATGTTGATTAGATTGACGCCATTTTGACATGAACAATATTTATATCCATTTTATTCATTTTTCAATGAATATCGAAAGTGATTTCAAAATATGATATTTTGAAATGAATTGAAATTCGAATTAAATTGAAATGAATTGAAATTCGAACTAAATTGAAATAGATTTGAAATTCGAATTAAATTGAAATTGAATTGAAATTGATTTGAATTGAAATCGAGTAAAAATGAGTTTAAAACGAATCTATATTGGAAAGATTCAATTTGGATTAGAAATTTAATATGAAGTTGAAATCGTTTTGAAAACGAATTTAAAACTATTTATATAATACGTTTTAAAAGGAAATCGATGAAATATATATAATATATTATATATATATATATATAATGGCCTGAATAGAACGCGCCGCGCTGCGGTAGTTCACGAATTTAGACCATTGACTTCGAATTGACGTTGCGGGAGATCCGAACGTCGGATTCTCCTAAAACTGGAACCGTTGGGTTCGTATCAAAAAGAGCTTTCTAACGAATATGAGAAATTAGAAATCTAACGGTTGTATTTGGAATTATGTCCAAATCAAATTTAGAAAAGGTCGTTGTAAGTGCAGTTCGATGGCCATTGATGGAAATCGACTTTACGGGCCTTGATAAAATTATTAAAAATAGTAATAATTTGTGTAAAATCATCAGAAATGAATTGTGAAGAATTAGGATGAAAAATTCCATATTTGAAAAGATAAAAATAGATTTTTATCAAAATGAGCTAATTTCGAACTAGAATTATAATTCTGTTAATTTTTAAAATAAATAAATTGGATTTGAAATGGTTTTGATAATAACCAGAATTTCCAATAATTGAATTGGAATGGATTTCAATCGAAATCGTCTTTGGAATATTTCTATGTTGGATTTCGAGATTATACAGATATTGTTATGGAAATTTGAAAGATATATTTATATCGTTATTTCCAATACGATATTTGTTGGTTGTAGAATTTGATATTGAATATAAGCCGATATATTTTTTATTCAGAGCCTTGTATTTAATATCAAATGGGATTTGGGTTTGTCGTGAATGGTGTCTTCATTAACACTTTTCTTAACCCAGTGGAGAAAAAGAATAAATCTTTTTATTTAGATTTAATGTAGTGTATCAATTAAATAATATTTAGTTGGAATTGAATTAGTATTGATTTTTGGGTTTATCGTGAACAACGTTTTAAATAACACTATTCTTTAACCCGATAATTAATGGAATGTGATTTTGGGTTGTCGTGAACGGTATCTTCAATAATACTGTTCTTAGACCCAAAGGAATTAAGAAAATCATGAACTAACCAGAGATTAGTTAAGTTGAATGGTTTCTGGAGTATCGATCTGATGTTGGTTTCATCCTTCGGGGTTAATACTTGGGGAATTGCTCACTTGCTAATTTACGGTTAGGGACTGATTGAAATGTGATGTGATTTTGGGGTTTATCCTGAACCGTGTTTTAAATGACATTGATTCTTTAACCCAGCTAAAGATTAAAACTAAGTGAAGTTTTAATGAATCGTTAATTAGATTAAAAAGATCGAGAATGGAGTATCACTAGTTTTGCTCCAGGTGATAGTTAAATCTTTAATTAGATTTGAACATGAAATGGTAATTGAATTTACAGATAACAACGTGGTGTTAGATATGAAGTATTACAGTTTTACTTCATGGGATGAATAGGTGGGGAATGGGAAATAGAATAAATGATTACTTCGATGTGGTTTGCTAATCCCGACTAGTTTGAATTGATATTCAAAAGAAGATTAAAGAATAAATTTAGAAGAATTTATCTTTGATAAAATTAATGGGAACCTTTCCCTAAGAATGTGAAATTTAGAAACTAACTGGAGATTAGTAAAGTTGAATGGTTTCCTGGGTATTGATCTGATGTTGGTTTCGGCTTTCGGGGTTAATATTTGGGGAATTGTTCTCTTGCTAATTTACGGTTAGTGACTGATGAATTGGAATGAGGCGTATGTTGTGTTTTTGTAACACTTGTTTATTATATACGCGAGTTATTCGGAAAGACCGGGTTTATCCCATTCTGAATAACTGATGCGACGATAAGTCAAAGATGAAGACGGTGGTTGAAGACTGGAGGTCTTCACGTCGTTTGGATAATTACTGATGATCTTGAATGGGTCGTACACCCAAGAAGTGGGAATTAGTTAGTGGTCATCCAGACGTACTTGGAGATCAATGGATATGCGAGGAATAAGGTTCCTCCGGTTTCGTTCAGACCCAGAACGGACTTGTAAATGGATGTTTGTCTGACATTGGGTTTCATTCTGTGTGATTGATATCGGTTGCATAGTGTGAATTGCCTGTGTGGTATGCAAATATGCAAATGATCAAGGCTTTTGTTGAAAAGCAGTGTCTTGTGGTTGATGATCAAAGCACAGCCTGTGTGGCATAGCTTTGTGTAGCATTGATTCGCGAGCCTCACACCCCAGTGGTGAACCAAAAACGGGAGAGGACCTCAAGGAGGACATGCGTTTCCTTTTAGTTAGAAGTGGCGTCAGTGGTTTGACACGCCCTGACGAGTTTGACTTATGTGGTTGTTGGTTTGCGAGGCGCCTCGGATATATCGGTGACTATGTGAAGCCGATGGAGTCATTCGTTGGCTCATTTACGCCCCCAAAGGGTGGGAAACGCAGTGTTCAGGCATTTTAATCCACATCGGTGGACCGGCCCTGACGATCCAAGGGTCACTCGAGCTCTGATCCTGAGGCTCGGGCTAGAGAGTCTCGAATCGGTGAGGACTATCTTTTACCTCGGTTCACAGATGGAAATCCAACTTCCAAATACGTGACATTTGCGGTTTTGATTGTAGAGTCTAGTACAGCGACATGATATATGGTACCCATGCCGTCAATGATTGATATTTATGATTGTATATAAAATTAGAAACTAGCTAGAAACGAGTTAAGATGGGTGGTTTCCTGGGCATTGGTCTGATGTTGGTTTCGGCCTTTGGGGTTAATACTTAGGGAATCGTTCTCTTACTAATTTGTGGTTAGAGTCTGATTAATAATAAAAAGATAAAATTTCACGTATCAAGCATTCTTTGGTTGTTATAAGGTAAAACCCTATCCTCCGGCTTGCGTTGCATTGTGTGATGGGACCTGGGTCTTATAACAGCTTCATTGTTCTTTATTTAGCATTGCATTGTTTGTTTTATGCACTGGTATTCTTGGGAGGAAATCCGTTCTGTGTTATACAGTGTGGTCCCTTGATTTACCTAACTTTAAAATAAAGATTAATAACTGTTTTAGTTCTCACACCAGTCACCTGACTGACCTGGAGTTTATTGTTTTAACCTAAACTCTGGGTGCCCCTATTTTTCGCACGGGCAGCTAGTAGTTTTGGTTTTGCAGATTTATATTCACAGGATCCTGGTTTACAGCTGGAATGATATCCGGGAAGCTTTGTATCCGTATATCTCCTTCAGTTGGGTATTGTATTATTTTTCCGCTGCAGTAATGTATTTAAATGTAATTTAAATCTCTGATATTGTCTGTGTAATATTTATTCATACTCTGTATATTCTTGTATTCTGATGGAATTGTTGTAAATATACAATGAAATGTTCTTCTGTTTGCGTTCTTTTGTGTGTTGTTCTCATAGTATCCGCTCTTTCCTTACCGGGGAAGTTGCGGGTTCTTACAGCCACCCCTTTCTTCCTCCTCCTCTCCTTTCTCTCCTCCTCCTCCTCTCTCCTTCTCTCCTCTTTTCTACCAAACCCTAAAACTAATTTGTAAACCCTAGCTCCTCCAAAGCCACCACCACCTCCACTACCACCCTCCAACCATGTCAGGCCGCCCCCGCCGCCAGTCAGGCCATCCCCTTGGCCTGGGCCCCACCATGGCCAAAATCTTCTCTTTCAGAAAAGACCTCATTTTGTAAATAATCCCTCCTCTTCTTTGCGCAATAACTTCCGATCAGTCCATTTCTAGCTGAGGCCCTATAAACGAAAGTTATAGATCTCATTTTTATCTACAATTTTAACATATCACAATCAAATTTTGGAGTTCGGAGCTACTCGGAAAATACATTTGAAGTTTGTAGATATGGAGCAAAGATTTGCGATTTTTGGCGAATAGGTGCATTTTTGGATGAAAGTCCACTAGGAAAAAGTTGTCCAGAATGACGGTTTTTGTGCAAATGACGATGATTGGTGAAGATTGGAGGTCATATGCAAATTCTAGAGCCAGAAAGGTAAATTTGAGTGTAGAGATTGACAAACGGCGAGTGCACGACAAGAATATTTTACATAAGAAGTGTCGCGGTGTTTGGTCTAGCTTATGGGTGAGAACACTTTAAATTAGTATATTAGAGTAGTAAATTAGTTATGCATTTTAAGTTGCAAGTTAGAAGTTGTAGTATCCTTTTTGGAGTCACATGAACTCTTGACAAATCATTTGCATTAAAAATGTTGTGTGAATATATGACACTCGCATGTCATAATATGTGGATGGTCACTTGTGGCGCCTTAAATGACATTGGATATTTGAGTATTTATTTATGTCTACGGTGTGTGCATTATATGCGAGTAATGACTTATTAATTAATTGTGTTGGTTGGAAACCCCACACGGGTCATGGGATGATTTTTGACTCACACTTCTCCCTTGTGTGAATTTACGGTTAATCGGTTGACTGACGAGTTTATGTAAATGTCAATAATTTGATTGAAGCTCACATAAAAAAATGCGTGTTTAATGTCATTTTGGATGTCGATAGTTATTTGTAACTATTGTTGGATGTAAATGATAAATTCAACCCATATAAAAATTTACTTATATGGATAATGGTTGAGGTTTTGTTCCAATCCGGAATAAACATAAATATTTTAATAACGCAATATTCAGTGAAATTTGAAGTTTATTTTGATGTCCGATTTTGGATGGACATGAGAATATAAAAATATATGAAGCCAAGTTAAGTAGAAAACGGTATTTTAACGTGAACGGATTTCTATATTGATTTTATTCGTTTTTAAAATGAATATCGAGAATATTGAATAAAATGAATATCGAGAATATTGAATTTCAAAATATATCATTTTGAAAATATTATCCTTTTGAGATTATAATAAAAAATGCAATGTTCAAGTTTATTTTAAATTGGTAATGGAAGGGAAATAGTTTTAAAAGGAATGTATAAACATTTTATAAAATATTTTTTTAAATAGAAATCGATGATATATATTATACATATTTAAATGGCTTGAATAGAACGTGTCGCACAGCGACCGTTCACAAATTTCAACCATAAACTTGAAATGGACGTAACGGGAGATCCGACCGTCGGATTCTCCTAACTACGGAACCATTGGGTTCATATCGAAAAGATCTTTCCAATTAATATATGAGATTTATATTCGATTAGTTAGATTTTAAAATATGTCCAAATAAGTTTTGGAAAGGTCACTATGGATGTAGTTCGGTGATCGGTATCGGAAACCGGCTGTAAAGGCCTTATTAAAATAATTAAAAATATGAATAGATCATGTAAAATCATAATAAATGATTTGGAAATATGTTAGATGAAAAATTTCATGTTTAAAAAGATAAAATATATTTTTATCCGAATGAACTAGTTAATAAATAGAATAATAGTCAATGATTTTTAGAAATGATGAATTTGATTTGGGTTTGTTGTGAATAGTATCTTCATTAATACCACTCTTAAACCCAACTATGAATTGGAATTAAGGTTTGGAGAAAGTTTTCCAATTTATTTAATTAAATTAGAATGGAATGGAATTCGATTAATAATAATCGAGATGAGTTTCTATGAAGAAAGTCGTTTAATATTTATGGAATTTAAAAGGCCTTACAGTTATTCAACCTATAGTATTGGTCGGATATGGAGATTTATATCGATTATAAATTGTTCAGGTTTCCATAAAGATTCTTTATTAATGGAAAATGATTTTGGGTTTATTGCGAGTGGTGTTTTAAATGATATTTGTTCTTTAACCCAAGTAAGGGTGAGATAAATTTCCGTAAGTTGAATAATCATTAAATAATGATTTTTGGGATTAAAACTAAACTAGAGTTGTAATGAATCTTTAATTAGATTGAAACATAAAGAAAAAGAGATAACTAAATTTATAAACATGAGAAATGATCGAGATGGAGTACTACCAGTTTAACTCCATGCGATAGTTAAATCTTCAATTAGATTTGAAATGATAAATGGTAATTAAAAATTATCAATAACACTACGGGTGTTAAATATGTAGTACCACCAATTTTTCTCCATGGGATGAATAGGCTAGGATTGGGAAAAATAAAATAAATTGATACTTCTATAAGGCTTGATAATCCCTACTAGTTTAATAAGGCTTAATTTGGTTTAAGTTGTGAAAAGAGATAATGGAATCTTTTGAAAATGGTATCCAAAGGAAGATTAAACAATAAGTTTAAAAGAATTTATCTTTGGTAAAATTAATGGGAACCTTTCCCAAAGATAATGAATATTAGAATAATATAATATTCTAGATTGGAATGAGTTGTCTGTTATTTTTATATGTATATATCACATGGTTATAAGATGCACGAGTTGTTCAGAAGACCGGTTTAACCTATTCTGGATAACTGTTATGACGACTAAAAGTCAAAGATTTGAAGACGACGGTTAAAGGCTGGAGATCTTCACCTCGAATAGATGATTACTGATGTCTTGATTGGGCTGATCCCCCGAGATAAGGTAATAAATGGTGATCATCCAAACATAATTGGAGATCGACCGGACATGCGAGGATCTCTCTCTTGTATTGGACATAGAGACGAGGAATAAGGCGCCTCCGGTTTCGTTCAGACCCAGAACGGACTTGTAAATGGATTATGTCTGACATTATATTGTGTGCTATATTTGTTGATCCCTACTAAATATATATATGTTTGGTGGCGGAGAATCTATTCTCTTGCTTAACACCCTTCTCTGAGATGTACGAGCTTAGAGGATATATATTGGCAGAAATCAATGGTATGGTATGGTATGGTATGGATTGACAATGTGGCATGCTAAGATGCAAATGATCAAGGCTTTTGTGGAAAAGCAGGGCCTTGTGGATGATGATCAAAGCACGGCTTTAAGTAGCATAGCTTTGTGTATAGCATTAATTCGCGAGCCTCACACCTTGGTATGAGTTAAAAACGGGATGAGGACCTCAAGGAGGACATGCGTTTCTTTCTAGCTATGGTTGATGTCATGGTATGGAGCCCAGACATTTTTACTTATGTAGATGATGGATTGTGAGGCGCCTCAGATATAGAGCCAACTAAAAGGATCAAGTTATAAGCCAATAGGACTGGGAAAAGTATTGTTCAGGAATAACCAATCCACAAAAGTAAGAGAGAACCAGCCCTGACGCAAACCAAGGGCTTACCACTGTCTGAGTCTTGAGGCATTTGCTAGAGTGTATTAAAACCAGTGAGGAAGATCCCTTGCCTCGGCTCATAGATGGAATCCAATTTCCAGTACGTGACTTTTCAGTTTTAGTTGTAAACCTATGTATGGTGACATAATATATGGTACCTATGTTGTCTATGAGTGATACATTTATATTTGAAGTTGTTTTTGGACACTACGCACTTATAGTATTATAAAAATGATTTATTTTAAAGCATACCAAGCATGTTTGACTAACATGGTAAAACCCTATCCTCTGGCTTGCGTTGCATTATGTGATATGAATTTAGTCTTATAATAGCTTCATTTTTCAAAAAGCATTGCATTGTTTATAAACTATTTTGCTTTAGAGTATTTGTGGGAGTGAACTCGTTCTGTTTTATATGGCGTGGTCCCGTGATTTACCCTATTTTAAAGTAAAATTATAATAACTGTTTTGAGTTCTCATACCAGTCCCATGACTGACCTAGAGTTTATTGTTTTCTCCTAAACTCTAAGTGCCTATATTTCCCATACGGGGGGCTAGTAGTTTTGGTTTTCAGATATTTCTTTTCACAGGATCCTGGATTACGGCTGGAGCTATATTCGGGAAGCTTTGTATCCGTGTATTTCTTGCAGTTGTGATAGTTGACGTATTTCCGCTATGCATTGCATTTATACATTTTAATTTCGTTGCTATATAAATTTTTAATCTCTGATATTGTACTTCTGCTGTGTAATATTTATTCATACTCTGGTATATTCTTGTACTCTAATGTAAATTGTCGTAATAGCAATGAAATGTTCTCATGTTTGTGTTCTGATGCGTCATATTCTCATTACATTCTGCGTTCTTCCGTCTCCTCGGAGGCTAGGCAAATTTGAGGCGTAATAGTTTGGTATCAAAGCTTGGGTTTACAAAGCTCAAGAATAAGGCACATTAGAGCCGAACGAAATAATTCATCAGAAATAAAATTATTAACACTATATTTAAGAATACTCATTAGAGATAGGATCAGTTGTATCCTAGGATGATAAACTCATTAGAGATGGGGTTAGTAGTGCCCTAGAATGAGTTAAGGGTGACACATTTATAAGTAACGTATTTGTGATTGAATATAACCTGATATTAGAAAAATATTTTTGAATGTATAAAAAAGTTATATGTTTAGAATGTTAAATTAAGAAATTAATTGTTTGTATGATTGTTTGATTACCTGTTTGGTAACTTATGACGTCCGATTTAAATAAATTAGACGAAACTTTTGGCAATTTTGGACATTGAATATACAAACACAATTATTATTTATTTAAATTGAGTTAAATTAAACTAAATTGCAAATATAGTTAGAATTGGATATATATGCTAATGTTTATTAAGCAGGTTAATGGCATAACGTTGAGTAGGGAAATAAATTTGCGTGCTTGACAAACAGGTGCACCTTGATGAGTTGGTTGCGCAATTTTATTATTATATAAACTACTATGAGGGATTTGGATGCGCTGCAATGGTTGTTCTGTGTGAAATCTAAAACATATGCCATAGAATAGTAACAAATAAATTATGGACTACACCGCATAACATACTACTGAAGATAGCATATGATATCATATTCCATGCAAACATTTGGTGCTTGTATGATGAGGTTTGGATTACCATACGAGTAAGATGACTGTATGGCGAGGACTGAATTACAGGTTGAACTGAGGACTGATTATGGACTTAATAACCTATAACGATGAATTACAGGATTTAATAACAAACCTTACACGAGTCAGGAGATGATAAAAACACACGTCTCTCTTGTTTTAGATACGGCACATAAATTATGATTAATTCCCGTCACCGGGTCAAGGAGTAATTTTTTACACATCTCCCTTGAGCATAGATAATTCACATTTATTTTGTATGCGATATATGATTTATTGGGTGCCCAATATGACAGAATAAATTTTTCAGATCACCCCGTACAAAGGAGGTTATGCTATAAAAATTCAAAAATTTATGGTGTTAGCCAAATTTCAGAGAAATTTAGAAGTTCTCTGAGAAATTGAAGAACTCAAGCCAGAATGAAAGTTGAGTTGGTTAGTTAAATAACTTTCAGCTCCGTTCTTTTCCGAGGGGAAAAAGTTTTAAGTGGGGGAGGTTGTCACAACCCATATTTTTAGAACCAATTTAAAATATTAATTTAAGTTATTTTAAGGAATTTGTGAATATAAATTGGTCATTTTTGCTAAATAAAATTTGAGAATAATTTTAAATTTAGTTTTTATATTTTATTTGACTTAATACAAACCCATTAAAAAATTTAAATCGATTTATATTCTTTGTTTCTGAAAATTTTAAAAAATTCAATTTTTAAAATCATCGCATAGCCCTCAAAAAGTGAAATTTTGCTAGGAAGCTCAGAATTCGATGAGACAAATTTTGTTGGATTCGTAATGACAAATCATTGTTGGGTTTCAAAGTTCGCGTCAAACGGACTCAGTATGTGGCCGTGCGAGGCAAAACTATTTGTTCAAAAATAAGCGATCAGTTTACAAAGGAACATTATTGAGACGACCTCGGAATCCGATTTCGTTTTTTGGGGATTAGTATGGTCAAATAATGTTTAAATACAAAAGACCTTAATTTTTTGAGTTAGCATATGGGCGTGCAAGAAGAAAATGTACATAAAATCTAGAGGTGAGCAAAAAACTGAAATAAAACCGAAACGGAACCGAGACCGAAAAAAATGAACCAAAAAAACCAAAATCGAAAAGCAAAAAACCGAACCTTACTGATATTTCGTTTTCGGTTTTAGGTCCAAACCGAACCGAAAAAAATGAACTGAACCGAATTATAAAATGTTGCACATTGTCTCTTGTTGCATGTTGTTTTGTATTATATAGTATATGCACATTGGCCACTGCTTCACTCATTTGATTTAGCCGAATACAGTATTAGGGGTAGACTAATATAAAATTCCCATTTCTTGTTTTTGTAGATTCTTAGATGTTTTGAATCAAAGATGAAAGTTGAGGTACCAGTAGACAATATTCTAGAATTCCAAGTTGTTGCCGGTTTGCTGTAGTGTAATTCACTGGAGTGCTCCTGCTCATTTCCTTTTTTTTTGTTTCTTGTCTTCATCTTAGAGCTAACTAGCCTAGCTTTGTACAACTTTGGATGACTTATAGACTATTAGTCTGTACTCTGTACCATGTGTATCAATACACTCGGTTGAAACAATGCATTTTATTTTCTTTTATGATTGTTTAAATTTATAATACATTTTGTTTAAATCTGTTTTAAAACCGAAACCGAACAGATAAAAACCGAAATTGAGGTTTTGAAACCGAAACCCAAACTGATGCTTCGGTTACGGTTTCAGTTATCGATTTTTAGAACTGAGGTTTTTCGATTTTTAAAACCGAGGTTTTTCAGTTCCGTTTCGGTTTTACCCCAAAACAGTGACGAACCGGGGTTTGCTCACCCCTACTAAAATCGCATTTTTTGTGCATTATTTGAGCATGTTTGAGAAATTAAATGGAACGTCAAACGAACTGGGAATTCGATGAAACTTGGTTCATTGGATTTGTCTTGACATGTACCAACTCATGTACAAAATTCGTGGCAGACGGAGATCGTCGGCATTTGAGCGATCGGAGAGAAGGAGATAAATCTGTTATTGAAACCTTTTCTCTCCTTTCTTCTTCATTATTTCCTCCCTCCTCCTTTCTTCCTCCTTACTTGTTAATGGCCTCCTCCTCTCCCCTATGGCTGCTGCCCCTCCTCCTGGTGTAACACCCCACCTCCGCTAGGGTCACTCACAAAGGGAATGCACTAGTTTTGGTGGAGTATTATCTAGGTAAACATGCACAGAGATATCACAAGGCAGAACATAAATAAAGCAGTGGTAGAAATTAAAAACCAACTTTTTATTACTTTCAAGAAAGAGTCAAAAACCTCATATATCCAAGATACAAATTATTCCATTACATCAAGTTCCAAAGAAGCATAAACTTAAGATAAAAAAAGTAAAATATTCCCCATAAATAGCAGAAGCAGCCATAGCATAGCTCAAGACCAAACCGTACATGAGCTGTCAGAAAGCAAGCCAAATTCAAGCTAAGAGCTAGTGTTTCCTCCCTGAGAACCTGGGGGGGGAACGAAAGAAAAAGAGGTGAAAGAAAAAGGGACAATCATAAAGACTGGTAAGCCCTAGTGACTTTCAGTATGAAAACTAGTAAAGGTAACATGATATGTGAAAACTGGAATTAAACATAAGGGTGATAACAGAACTGGTAGGATAATTAAGATAATAAGATAAGTCAAGTCTAGCATCGCATGTTCAAGGTTCGCTGCACCATCTGTACTAGTGTTCTAACCCATGTGAAGTATTAATCATGAAATGATCCCTTGGCCCAGTATCATGAAGTGACCCATTACGGGATCCTACGGTACGATCTACTAATCGATCGGCTCCCTACAAGTCCTAGCTCGTCATGTGTCTGTGTCATATGGCTCTGTCCTGAAATTTAGTTACCTGTGCTAGGTCCACCATAGGGTGTATCAAGTCAACCATCGACACGAATCAAGCACGCACAGTGTAAATCTACGGGTGCCTAATGCCTGCTTTTTCAACTCCGGACTATGTGCACGACTATAGCCCGCCTGAACCTACAATGGCGCGCCTACTCAGCCATCATTCTGGTCGCTTACAATCAGCCCAGTAATCGTGCCCCACCCTTCCTAGTCCCAGGGTATCATGATACATCTAAGTGGGATACTACTGAAAAGGCCCGTGTAACTAGGGTTTCTAATGGGTTAAGTGTTGTCATTCAAATTCATGACTTAACCCTATCCAAATCATGTATCAAGTTGGTTAAGTGTGTTCAAGCAGTTCATGACTTAACCCTATCAAATCATCGCGTCAAGTTGGTTAAGTATATTCAAGTGGTCCATGACTTAAACCTATCATATGGCATTAATTCATTAATGCACTTTAACCTCTCACATTAGACTAACTGTTGTGGTCACTGGATTTGTCGGGCGGTTCCACGCATATTTACACCACAACATAGTCTAACCTCGGGTTTTATGTGCGATATGACCAACTACCCACATTGGATCCTATTGTTTGCAGCCACTGGATTTGCCGGGCAGTTCCGGGTTGATTTACACTGCAAACTCAACCCAACCTCGAGTTGGCCATTTTCAAGTTTATCTAATTGTCATGCCCACGTTCAAGTTTTCAAGTCATGTTTCATGCCAAATCATGTGAAGTTCATGTCCATATTCAGGTTCAAGTCATAACAACGTTCATGTTCAAGTTTAAAGCTAATTCATGTTTTACCTAGTCTACCCAAATCTTATTCCCATCGCACGTAAGCTTGAATCGATACAAATAAATCTAATTATGGAATAACATAAAAAGGAACGGGTATAAGGTGGCAAAAGAGATTACTAGCATAGCATAATATGACTTGAAATAAAAGATTAAAACATTACTAGCATATGGAATATTGGCCTCAAACATAAAGATTCCAAATCTAGCAAAATAAGGTACTAGTCAAGATAACAGTTGTCATAAGGTGATAGTATAGTCATGGTATTGATTGACATAAGGTGATAGTCATAAACTTGTGACTAATAGCAGATTCAACATGCTAATATGAGGGGTTCCTATTTTTGATTTACAACTTGAATAGGCCCCAAATCAGTGTCATAGTAATATATCCAAAAGTCATGATCCAAGATGAACAAGAATGGATGTAAAACAGTCATCATACATAGGTCCAATCTCAATTTACATCATATTCATATTACATTTACAGTTTAAATCTAAAAATAACTGGAGCTTACAGATCGTTGTTCGAGAATTGGAAAAAGAGAGTCGATGTTGAATCTTTATATGCTTAGTCAAGTCCTAATAGAAATCCCCAAATCAGCAACGTAGTTTCAACGTAGAAGAAGTAGTCTCTTTCTCTAACTTTTTAACCAGAATCAGAGCAGCATAAGGTCAGAAAGAATTTTGTGTAGAGAGACTAGTGTTAGGGGCTGTAAATATAGGGTCAGGTCAACGAATGTGGATAGAAACGAGGCCAGGAACATCAAAATGAATCCCGCTTCAAAAGTGGACTCGGCCACCAGGTCGACCCCCAGGTCGACACTATGGTCGACCTGGTCCTGGGTAGGTCGACTACATAGTCGATCCCCAGGTCGACCTGGTCCTGGGCGGAAATTTCCCGCCCAGACCATTCTGAGGTTTGAAATTCGAATTTTGAATTCGAATAGAGCTGTTTTGAACTTGAAAACTTCTGAAAACTTCGAAAGGTCATAACTTGGTCATACGGACTCCGATTTTCGAAAACTCGGACTCGTTTCCAAGTAGAATTTCAAGACAAACGCAATGGCACAACCCGTTTCCCTTGATTCTTAATTAAAAATTAATTCTGCCTTGATTTATGGTTATTACACGTTATAAAAACACGGTTTGTTACATTCTCCCACCCTTAAAGGATTTCGTCCCCGAAATCTCTAAGTTAGGGAGGATGTGTCCTACCATCCAATCATCCCTCTACTCAAAGCATCATCCACAGGAAACCGTTGTCCTTAAGAGATTTCTAGTACTGTATGAACATATGCAGTAAGTGCTAATGCAAAAGATCAGGCGGTTACTGATTCAGTAAACCTCCTTAATGCAAAATATGTTAGTGTCATGAATCCAACATGTATGCAAATTCCTAGCATAGTTCATAATCTCTACATGAGTGCACAAACATTCATCCATATACAACATCCAAGTGATAGCATAACAAGTTCCATCCATGTACAAGTATAAGCACTCATGCATATGCAACATGAAAATGTGACTGAGCCGATCTAGTGCCTAATGTGTGTCATGCATCCACTGGCAACCACTTGCAACCATTTGCAAACATCAACCATAACATGTTTCAATCACATGTTTACCTCCATATGGTTCTACCTAAGGTTCTTAAGATAAGATCGAGAAGATAACAAGACAAACATAGATATTAGAAGCATGATAAGAAAAGGTTTTCAAGTTTATAAGAAAAAGAGATCGAGAATGTACCCTCAAAATGAAATGAGTAAAGCGCGCGTATCTTCTCTTCGGTTTCCCAAGTTGCATCTTCTTGGGCTTCACTCCACGGCACTTTAACTAGCTTGACTTCTCGATTCCTCAGCTTCTTAATCTCCATTCCTAAGATACGAATCAGAACTCGCCTCAATGTTGCTTCTTTTTCCACTTCTACGTCTTCAAGGATTCTTGGCTCAACCACTTCGGCTGACTCATGCAAGCACTTCCGGAGATGCGAGACGTGAAAGACATTGTGTACTCCAGATAACTTCTCGGGTAAGTCTACCTTATAGGCCATCCGTCCAATCCTCTCAGTGATAGGGAACGGTTATACGAACCTTGGTGCTAGCTTTCCAACTACCTAAAAACGAACTACATTGCGTAACGGAGAAACTTTTATAAAGACCATATCCCCGACTTCGAATTCTAGGTCTGTCCTTCTCTGGTCCGCATAAGATTTCTGTCTATCTTGGGCCGTTTACATCCATCTTCGTATCAACTCAATCTTCTCAGAAGTGTCTCTTATCATATCAGGTCCAAGTATAAGTCTGTCCGTCGTCTCCAACCAACAAGTTGGCGACTTGCACGGTCTCCCATACAGGGCTTCGAACGGTGCCATTCCGATGCTAACTTGGTAACTGTTATTATATGCAAACTACACGAGAGGAATATGGTATTCCCAAGTACCACCAAAGTCAAGAATGAATAGCCTCAGGAGATCTTCTAGTACCCTATTTACCCTTTCGGTTTGTCCATCCGTCTGTGGGTGATAGGCCGTGCTCAAGTTCAGTCGTGTTCCCATTGCTTATTGCAGACTATTCCAAAACTGGCTAGTGAAAATCGGGTCACGATCACTAACTATACTAGAATGAACTCCATGCAACCGTACTATCTCTCGAAGGTAAATAGATGCTAGCCCTGATGCGATCCTCTTGCTCTTCATCGTAATGAAGTGAACACTTTTCGTGAGTCTATCAATTATGACCCATATGCTAGTATTTCCCTTCCTTGACCTAGGCAGTCCATCCACGAAATCCATCGAGATACTCTCCCATTTCCATTGCGGAACCTCCAAAGGATGTAATAGCCCACCGGGTTTCTTTGACTCGGCCTTTACTAGTTGGCACACCATGCACTTCGAAACGAACTCTACCACGTCCTTTTTCATTCCAGTGCAAAAGAACATGCGTTTCATATCCCTGTACATCTTATCCCCTACGGGATGTATAGTCATATTCGAGTGGTGCGCTTCATCGAGAACTTTCCTTACTAGATTTCCCACTTGTGGGACACATAGCTTTCCATCACGCCTTAGCCATCCCTTGTCATCTATGGTATACCTACTGAGGTGACTTGACGTCTCACCACTAATCAGCTTGTTCATGATTTCGACTATCTGTGGGTCTTCCTTCTGTGAAGTCCCTACTTGATCTACAAGGGTAGGTCTTAACTCAAGAGATGCTAACGTAGCGGTCAATGACTCAACAGCAAGTGTAAAATCAAAGGTTGTTATAAACTCAAGGCTTTTCCTTTCAACAAACAAGGGGCTCAAAGTCAACCTTTTTCTACTTAGCGGATCCGCCACCACGTTACCCTTGCCAGGGGTATAAGCTATATCGAAGTCATATGATGCCAAGAATTCCATCCATCGCTGTTGTCTCGGATTCAAATCTTTCTGTGATAAGAGGTACTTGAGAGATTTGTGGTCGGTATACAGATCGAACCTCTCCCCTAGAAGATAATGGCGCCAAGCTTTAAGTGCAAAAACAATCGCGGCCAACTCCAAGTCATGGGTGGGATAGTTTTTCTCATGAACTTTAAATTGTCTGCCCCCGTAGCATATTACTCTTCCTTCTTGCATTAGGACGGCGCCTAATCCCGTGCCGCACGCATCTGTGTACAAGGTAAACATCTTTCCTCGATCGGGTAATGCCAAAACTGGAGCTGTGGTGAGGGCTCTCTTAAGTCTCTGAAAAGCAGCGTCACACTCTATGTCCCATGCAAAAGCTAGGTTCTTCTTTGTTAACTTAGTAAAAGGGGCTGAAATCTTTGCGAAGTCCTCAATAAACTTCCTGTAGTAGCCCGCCAAACCGAGAAAGCTCCTCACCTCCGTTGCATTCTTAGGAATTTTCCAGTTCTGTACCGCAACTACCTTTGCGGGGTCCACGGCTATGCCTTGCTTAGAAACCACATGTCCAAGGAACCGAACTTCCTTCCTCCAAAAATGGCATTTGGAGAACTTAGCCTTTAACTGGTGTGCTCTAAGCTTTTCCATGACTTCCTTGAGATGTCTAGCATGCTCTTCTTCATCTTTTGAGAAGATCAAAATATCATCCACGAAAACTACTACAAACTTGTTAAGGAACTCCTAAAACACCCTACTCATCAAATCTACAAAGTACGCGAGTGCATTCGTTAACCCAAATGGCATGACGAGCCATTCGAAGAACCCATCTAGAGTTCTAAACGCAGTTTTGTCAATGCTATCCTCAGCCACTCTAAGCTGATGGAATCCTGTGGCTTAATCGAGTTGAGAGAAAACAGATGCTCCCACAAGCTGGTCAAACAAATCGTCGATTCTTAGTAGTGGGTGTCTATTCTTCTTTGTCAGCTTGTTTAACTCACGATAATCTACGCACAGACAAAGCGATCCATCCGCCTTAGTAGCGAATACCACCGGAGCACCCCATTTAGAAATGCTTCTCTTTATTAAATTTTTCTCAAGCAACTCATTAGCTTGTTTACTGAGCTCTCTTCTTTCTCTCGGGGCCATGTGCCTAACGGGCAATGAAACTCGCTTGGCATTATCAACAAGATAAATTCGAAAGTCTATCTCGCGTTTAGGAGGTAACACCCTCACATCATCAAAGACATCTGGATATTCTCGGACCACTCTTACAGATTGCAAATTATCGTCAGACGAGTCAAGGGATTCAAGATAATACAACATAACCGGACCCTTAGGGTTATAAGAGATTTCAAGGGTATTGCCAAGGTGAGTCATGAGCCTCACTACCCTTTGTTCACAATTAAGAATGGATCCATAATCGGGCAGCCAATCCATCCCTAGGATCAAACCGTATCCCATGAATCCGAGAACATAAGCATTACACGTGAATTCTACGCTTAAGATAGAGATCCTCAAATCCACACACATCATAGATAAATGGGCGGAGCCCCCAATTGGATTTGAAACTATAACGGGATCCTCAACCAGACTAGTACTTAGGTGCAGATTTTCAAAAATATCAGAAGAAATAAAAAATGTGAGATGCGCCAGAGTCAAATAAGGTTCGAACAAGAAAGTCAGAAATGTAAACAAGGCTTTCTACAGAAATATTACTACCTCGGTCAAGAGCTGGAGTGGTGTTTAGTGCATGCAACTGCCCTCCAGATGTCCTGCTCGCTGGGTCTGCCCTTGCCCCTGCCCTTGCTTCTTAGGGCAATCCTTGCTGATATGTCCAGTATCTCCACAATGAAAGCATTCACCCAACTTTCTCTTCATCTTTCTACAGTCTTTAGCTAGATGTCCCGTAATACCACAAAAGTTGCACTTCCTCGTCTCACGTGGTTTGTTGTTGCTCTTGTTATTCTTGTTATTCTTGTTGTTCCCCTTCTTGAAGTCAGCTTTCTTATTCTGAGTCTCGTTAGGCTTAACCTCCTTCTTGCTATTCTTGTCTTCCTCATGAAGTAGAGCCATATCCACCAAGCTTTCAAAGGTCGCCCCCATGGGTATATGAGTTAGGGCCAAGCTGTGTAGTGGCTCGTTCAATCCTCGAGCAGAGCGTATAGCCTTTTTCTGGGCTGTGTTGACCAAATCCAAACCGAACCGAGCAAGCTGATTAAACTTATTCATGTACTCCCTCACAGTCATATCCCCTTGCCTGAGTGCTAGGAACCTCTCCATCTGAAGGTTCTCCTCTGCTGACGATAAGAATATAAGCCTAAACCTCTCTCTAAAGTCTGCCCAAGTCTCAACTGGCCTGGTAGCGTTGGTGACTTCCCACCAAAATGCAGCTTCCTCTTTCAACAACCATGCTGCCAACTGAACTTTCCTATGGTCCTCCATATCAAAGATAATGAACAAGTCTTCTGTCTCCTTTAGCCAGTTTCGTGCCTCAACAAAGGTTTCAGTTCCAACGAAGTTCTTGCTACCCATTACTTTAAAGTCTTTGCATATTTTGGCAAAGGCGATACCAGAAGGAGGAGGAACCAGGGCCACTGAGGGAGGAGGAGGAGGGATGTCTGCCGTGCCCGCGTCTTTGGCCCTGGCTTCTAAGTACCTTCGGAACCATCCAGGCACGGGTATTCCCTCAGGCAGGTTAAGATCAGCCATGTTGAAAAACGAAAAGAAAAAGATTCAAGCGAGGAAATATAGGGAAGTGCTAATGGCTTTTGGGGAATAGCCTTTTTTAAACACAAAACTTTTCTTTATAAATGGTTTTGAAAATAGTTTCAGAAGGTTTTTAAAACTTTTTCCCAGCCTGGTAACCTTCTGCTCTGATACCAAATGTAACACCCCACCTCCGCTAGGGTCACTCACAAAGGGAATGCACTAGTTTTGGTGGAGTATTATCTAGGTAAACATGCACAGAGATATCACAAGGCAGAACATAAATAAAGCAGCGGTAGAAATTAAAAACCAACTTTTTATTACTTTCAAGAAAGAGTCAAAAACCTCAAATATCCAAGATACAAATTATTCCATTACATCAGGTTCCAAAAAAGCAAAAACCTAAGATAACAAAAATAAAATATTCCCCATAAATAGCAGAAGCATCCATAGCATAGCTCAAGACCAAACCATACATGAGCTGTCAGAAAGCAAGCCAAATCCAAGCTAAGAGCTAGTGTTTCCTCCCTGAGAACCTGGGGAGGGGGGGAACGAAAGGAAAAGAGGCAAAAGAAAAAGGGTCAGTCATAAGGACTGGTAAGCCCTAGTGACTTTCAGTATGAAAACTAGTAAAGGTAACATGATATGTGAAAACTGGAATTAAACATAAGGATGATAACAGAACTGGAAGGATAATTAAGATAACAAGATAAGTCAAGTCTAGCATCGCATGTTCAAGCTTCGCTGCACCATCTGTACTAGTGTTCTAACCCATGTGAAGTATTAATCATTAAATGATCCCTTGGCCCAGTATCATGAAGTGACCCATTACGGGTCCTACGGTACGATCTACTAATCGATCGGCTCCCTACAAGTCCTAGCTCGTCATGTGTCTTTCATACGGCCCTATCCTGAAATGTAGTTACCTGTGCTAGGTCCACCATAGGGTGTATCAAGTCCTATGGTGCCAAACATCGACACGAATCAAGCACGCACAGTGTAAATCTACGGGTGCCCAATGCCTGCTTTTTAAACTTCGTACAACGTGCACGACCATAGCCTGCCTGAACCTACAATGGCGCACCTACTCAACCATCGTTCTGGTCGCTTACAATCAGCCGAGTAATCGTGCCCCACCCTGCCTAGTCCCAGGGTATCATGATACATCTAAGTGGGTTACTGCTGAAAAGGACCGCGTAACTAGGGTTTCTAATAGGTTAAGTGTTGTCATTCAAATTCGTGACTTAACCTTATCCAAATCATGTATCAAGTTGGTTAAGTGTGTTCAAGCAGTTCATGACTTAACCCTATCAAATCATCGCGTCAAGTTGGTTAAGTATATTCAAGTGGTCCATGACTTAAACCTATCATATGGCATTAATTCATTAATGCACTTTAACCTCTCACATTAGACTAACTGTTGTGGTCACTGGATTTGCCGGGCGGTTCCACGCATATTTACACCACAACATAGTCTAACCTCGGGTTTTATGTGCGATATGACCAACTACCCACATTGGATCCTATTGTTTGCAGCCACTGGATTTGCCGGGCAGTTCCGGGTTGATTTACACTGCAAACTCAACCCAACCTCGAGTTGGCCATTTTCAAGTTTATCTAATTTTCATGCCCACGTTCAAGTTTTCAAGTCATGTTTCATGCCAAATCATGTGAAGTTCATGTCCATATTCAGGTTCAAGTCATAACAACGTTCATGTTCAAGTTTAAAGCTAATTCATGTTTTACCTAGTCTACCCAAATCGTATTCCCATCGCACGTAAGCTTGAATCAATACAAATAAATCTAATTATGGAATAACATAAAAAGGAACGGGTATAAGGTGGCAAAAGAGATTACTAGCATAGCATAGTATGACTTGAAATAAAAGATTAAAACATTACTGGCATATGGAATATTGGCCTCAAACATAAAGATTCCAAATCTAGCAAAATAAGGTACTAGTCAAGATAACAGTTGTCATAAGGTGATAGTATAGTGATGGTAATGATTGACATAAGGTGATAGTCATAAACTTGTGACTAATAGCAGATTCAACATGATAATATGAGGGGTTTCTATTTTTGATTTACAACATGAATAGGCCCCAAATCAGTGTCATAGTAATATATCCAAAAGTCAAGATCCAAGATGAACAAGAATGGATGTAAAACGGTCATCATACATAGGTCCAATCTCAGTTTAAATCATATTCATATTACATTTACAGTTTAAATCTAAAAATAACTGGGTCTTACAGATCGTTGTTCGAGAATTAGAAAAAGAGAGTCGATGTTGAATCTTTATATGCTTAGTCAAGTCCTAATAGAAATCCCCAAATCAGCAACGTAGTTTCAACGTAGAAGAAGTAGTCTCTTTCTCTAACTTTTCAACCAGAATCAGAGCAGCATAAGGTCAGAAAGAATTTTGTGTAGAGAGACTAGTGTTAGGGGCTGTAAATATAGGGTCAGGTCAACGAATGTGGATAGAAACGAGGCCAGGAACATCAAAATGAATCCCGCTTCAAAAGTGGACTCGGCCACCAGGTCGACCCCCAGGTCGACACTATGGTCGACCTGGTCCTGGGTAGGTCGACTACATAGTCGACCCCCAGGTCAACTTCGTCCTGGGCGGGAAATTTCCTACCCAGTCCATTCTGAGGTTTGAAATTCGAATTTTGAATTCAAATTGTGTTGTTTTGAACTTGAAAACTTATGAAAACTTCGAAAGGTCATAACTTGGTCATACGGACTCCAATTTTCGAAAACTCAGACTCGTTTCCAAGCAGAATTTTGAGACGAACGCAATGGCGCAACCCGTTTCCCTTGATTCTTATTTTAAAAATTAATTCTGCCTTGATTTATGGTTACTACACGTTATAAAAACACGGGTTGTTACAGCTGGCCACCCCCTCCTCCTCCTCCCCCTCCCCTCTCTCTCTCCTCCTCCTCTCTCCTTCTCTACTCTTTTCTACCAAACCCTAAAACTAATTTGTAAACCCTAGCTCCTCCTATGCCACCACCACCGCCACCACCACCCTCCAGCCACGTCCGGCTACTCCCACCACCAGTCAGGTCATCCCCTTGGTCGTGGACCCCACCATGGCCAAAATCTCCTCTTTCACAGAAAAATCCCATTTTGCAAATAACCCCATCCTCTTCTTCATGCAAAAATTTCCGATCAGTCCATTTCTAGCTGATGCCCTATAAACGAAAGTTGTAAATCTCATTTTTCTCTACAATTTTGACATATCACAATCGAAATTTGGAGTTCAGTGCTACTCAAAAAATACGTTTGAAATTTGTAGGTCTGGAGCGAAGATTTGCGATTTCTGGCAAATAGGTGCATTTTTGGATGAAAGTCCACCAGGCTAAAGTTGTCTGAAATGACATTTTTATGCTAGTGGCAAGATTTGGTGAAGATTGGAGGTTGTATGCAAATTCTAGAGATAGAAAGGTGAATTCGATGTGGAGAACGACAAACAATGAGTGCATGACAAGAAAATTCTACATAAGAAGTGTCGCAGCGTTTGATTTAGCTTATGGATGAGAACACTTTAGATTAGTATATTATAGTAGTAAATTAGTTATGCATTTCAAGTTGCAAGTTAGAAATTGTAACGTCCCGGTTTTTGATTGATTTTCTAATACAGTTTATTTTGAATTAATTTAATAACTGAATTAAATAAATTAGAGTAATAATTATTTGAAAATTCTATGTTTATATTTTTATTCTTATTCATTAATATATACAAGTAATGTAATTTTAGTATTTTGCATGTGTTTACAAATTTGTTCTTAATACATATAGATATAAATTTGGGTTTTCAAGAGAACATTATAAATAAAAAATTATTTACATCATATGGAAGAAATGTAGAGGGTACGTGGCTAGTAATAGCATATTGCCTAGAAATTCTAGGATTTGTCGTTCTTAGTACAGAGAAGTTTTAATGTTTTGATTTGCTTTGAAATGAAGTTTGAAAAACATACTTTGCATACACATAGATAGGCTGCAAGCACTAGCTAGCCATAGCTTAATTTACTTAAGAGACAAGTCTTTTTTTTTACACAAAGTTGTACACCTACATATATATCAAAACAATGCTACAAGTATAGCTGGCCGTGCACATGCTAGATGAATTAATTGAGTGACAAGCCTTAGCAACATTCTTTCCCCATCCTAGATACTTTCAGGCTAACTTGTTAACTGCCAAATATAGAGGTAGAAATATCATAGGCACATGATTTTGTACTCATATATAAGACTGCAAATACTTGGCCGTGAGTTGTTTAATCAATGGAAACAAGCCTACAGATCATATCAACCTAGCCTAACATAGATTTGCCAATTGAAAACTCTTTTGCACATGTGCCTGTACATGTACATATCTGGCCATGATAAATAGCCATGAAAGAATTAAAATAAAAATACCAGCCTAACATATTTCCATTCAATAAAACTTAGCATTGTATCTTTCAATCACTGAACACATGCACATCTAGTAGATAGCTGTAACACCTCGAATTTTCTGAGAATATTAAAATTAACAAATTCAAGAACACTTAATTTTTAAAAAAAAAATTAAGTGAAATGGGTTGCGCTATTACGTTCGTATCAAAATTTTGGTCAAGATAGACATTTGGTTTGCATAAAACGGATACCTTATGAAGAAGTTATTAAGCCTTGAAGTTTGTACGCATATGAGAAAAATATATATATAGATATATATATAAATTAAATAAATAAATATGCAAAAAAGTTCAAAACAGCGAATTGGGAGGGGGAATAATCGAATCGGCCCATTTTTGAGGTCGACCCGAGCTCCGTTAGGTCGACTAGGGGTTGGTTCAGGGTGTTTGGCTGTCAACCCGTGGGTCGATTCGCTCTCAGGCAGATGTGGCATCTGATTGGTTCTGATGGACTCATTGCTGAGTTATTAGGCCCGATGTTGCTATTCTATCTTGTCTAAATGGCTTTGATTTGTTCTAGGTTAATCTGACGGTTCCTATTAAATCAAAGTTCTATATAAGCAACCTAATACCTCAACCCTAAATCATATTATATATCAAACCAAGAGCCGTCATGCTGCCATTTGACAACCTCGAGTAGCCGTCGTTCAACTTGAAGCAAATTAAAAGAGACAAACAAAATCAAATCAAAATTAAACTAAAACAGAGATTGTCTACATCAAAGGAGAGCATTTCAACTTCCGAATACAGATTCCAGAAATCAAGATTGTCTTTTGTAAGTGTAGTTATCTTTTAGATGTAAATAAATTAAAGACGTCATTTGATATAAAGTGAAAAATAGAATTATACCATGTTGTATAATATTGATGATGCTAATTCATGTTTGTTTCTTATGATGATTTTATCATGAATTGTCTTGAAATGTTTGTGGCTTATTGGACTTGGTGTTGGATCTACTAAAGATTGAGAATGAAACTATCAATATCATATGCAAGTTATATGTTTCTTGTTACGATCTACATATATATGTTTATATGATTAATGCAAGTTGTATGTATTATGTTAGATCCAAGTCAAGATCTACATATATATTCATATGCTTTATGTTAGATCCATATGCCTATATATATGTTCATATGCAAGTTACAAGTTTTATGTTGGATCCATGTCAAGATCTATCTAGGTTCATATGATTAATGCAAGTTATATGTTTTAGATCCAAGTCACGATCTAATTATACATATGTTCATATGCAAGTTACATATTAGATCCAAAACTAGATATATATTTATATGCATGTTTGTAAAGTGGAATTATGCAAGTTCACCTTGTTAGATCCAGTTCACACCTATATGTTAATGTTAAAATTATACGTGCCTTGGGATTGGACATGTCATGATTATGTCATATGCTAGTTTATAATTGAGGTTATGTTCACACATGCCTAGATCTACATATTAACATGTTTTAGGCTTACGATTATCTATGTCTGAATTATATGAAAGTTCTTGTGACATGTTAAATTATATGAATAAAGTTTTATGCAAAATTTACATGTTTGGTTGGATCTATATTATGCATGTTCCCTTCTTTACCTCTTGTTTATAAATTGGGCTAATATGCGGGCCGAATGACTTTATGTGTTTAATACGAACTAACAAACGGGGGTAACATTGGGATAGTTATTAAATCAAAACATGTTAATAATGTAGGTGGGCCCAAAACTATGTAAATGGTTAAGGCAATGAATGGTGTAATTTATACCATTAGTCTTGAGCATAATTAAAATATGTGACATGAAACACTTGTAGAAAATTCACATATATAAAATGTAAAAGATGAATATGCCTAACCCGAGGTTGGACTGAGTTGGGGTGTAAACCTGCCCGGAACTGACCGGTACATCCAGTAACCACAAAAATACCTATCTAATGTGAGAGGTTAGTGCATCAAGCCCAGAAAGACCCAAGGTTAGACTGAGTTGTGGTGTAAAACTGCCCAGAACCGGCCGGCACATCCAGTAACCACAACAATACATGTCTAATGTAAGTGGTTGGTGCTTTAATTAATTAATTAAAGCTCATGAACAATCAAGCTAGAAATGGTGAGGTTAGGTAATTAAGGGAACACTTAACCAACTTAACATGTTAACAAGACAATATAGGTGGGGTTAAGTAATTGAGGAAACACTTAACCAACTTAACATGTTAACTAGACAACACTGATATGGGTTAAGTCAAACCAAGGATAACTTAACCAATTTAGCATGTTGACTAGAAAAACCCAAGTAATGGGGACCCGTTTTAGCAGTAACCCACATGGATGTATCAAGGTACCCTGAACTACGCAGGTGTAGCGACCCGAATTTCTGGTACCTTTTGAGCTGACCAAACAACAATAATCCAACCCAAATGATACTAGAAACCTAGATGCCAATAGAAAGAATTTAGAGGATGAGATAAGAAAGAAATATTAGAATAGAAGAAATTATAAGAAGAAAATACAGCAGAAGCAGAGTCTCACATCGCAGTGGAACAAATATAATATAGAAATAACTTCTATTGAGATCTTATAAAATACTTACAATCATCAGAGCACATCCATACATCTGGATAGTTATAATAACCTTTCCTTATATACACCACGCAGCGGAATAATTACCAATACGTCTGAACTCCTACAGCACGTTTTTTGAACTTCGTAGTGCCTAATAACCTAAACCTGTACAACCCGATCTAACCCGAGCATTTCAAATACCGGGTCAGTCTGGTGAACTAGAGTGAGAAACTCACTAAGTTTATATAACATCCATATTGATTTTAAAGTCAAAAATTCTTTTGAAAGAAAAGGATAGTAGTAAGACCGGCCCATACATAAACAAGGATGGTTTTTACCTTACTATAATCCAAAACATTTTGAAATCATATATTATTCTGTTATTATAATAGTGTCTAAATACAAATAAATAACAATCTAGCGGAACGCTTGCATCTCACGCTCCATATATATAGTATACAATCAACACCGCAGGGACTTGTTGGAGATTTGATTCCGACTATGACAAGGTATGGAACCACCTACCGATAGTATATCTCTAGAGGAGAATACACTGGATTCAACAAGAATATCTTGCAACCCGGCCCACACATGACCAACCACCCATTTCTCTTGAGTGTATCGAATGTATATCTCCAACGGTTGGGATCAGCAACCGTTTCCCGCAAAGGGATAGGATTGAAATAGATTAAAGAATGAAATGGATTTTCTCTAGATAGGTGATTATACACCCTAATGGGAGCGACCCACATAGCCATGCTGCCTGCCCCAATTTTGTCATTTACCAATTGTGAGGCTTGAGGTTAAAATCGTCTTCTTGACTATTTGGTCGTCATTCACTTTGAATGCTACATCGTCAGATCCGTTTAATCACTAATTTACGACCTCAAAAATACACTAGGCACATTTGAAGAAATCAATGTACGTGACCAATTGGAAATACTCTGTCAGACACTCATCTATGCAAGTAATCCAGGAACAGGATGAACCGAAGGCACCCTCCTATCACATCCTAGGAATCACCCTATGGATTGGTAGCGAGTGGTCCTTGTAGATCCATAGATTTCAACCACGACAGAATCATAGTTTATAAACCTATGGTAGCTAGCCAGAGGAATTCAACAGCAATCCTTCCGCTTATGAAGATCCATGGTCTTCAATGCTCTTTCTCGACCATCTTCTGAACATCTTCAACTTTAACGTATTTGTTGGTCGGAATGATTTTCGAATATAAATTCGATCCCGGTCTTTCCGTACCAACAATCGATTGCTAGATTTTGATAGTCAGTGTTTTAACTATCAGAATAAACAACCATCATCCATAGAGAAAAATGGATTAACTGGTGAAGTATACAGCGTCAGTTGGCCTCTTTAGTTAAACAGTCATTAATTTGATTTCTAAAAAACTTTTGACATTTGGATTACCGCTTTTCAAATTTTTATTCAACCTATAATAAGTCTAAATAGGTTTAATTCAAATTAACGAAGTAAATGATTTCGGAATTATTCTCCAAATATAATCAATGATATTTTCTGAAATAGAAAATGGACAATATAAGTTGGAAATGTTATTTGCATATTTTATCTTGTTATATTCATACAAGTAATGACACTTAACATTTGAAATTTGCATTTCAAACATATTTTAATTCACATAAGCATAGAATTGCATAGACTTATAAATAAAACGATAATTTACAAAGTGTGACAAAGGTTATAAATTGCAAATAAACATCGTATAAACAAACTAACAAACGGAGTAAAATACCGTGTGCGACGCGCACGCTTTAATTGTTCAATTACAAAGGGCAGCCACAACTGAATAATTTACCATGTGCGACGCATACACTTTAGTTGTTTGTTTATAAAAGATAGCAAAACCTTTGGGTTTAAACAATATAGTCATATACCCTTCCTGTTGGTTAAAGACCATAGAATAGAAAATAAATTATACTCATTCGCTTATTCCCAGAAAACTCAAAATCCTTCGAATTATCGTTCATGATATTCTTTACGGAAATACTTATTTTAATCACTTCCACTATCCTCGTTTCTAAACTAATATCATCCTCGGATAATCATGAAGTCGTTACAAGTTGGGGTATTTTATTTACCTCTCAGACCTTGAGACGGCAACACTCTCATCTTCGGATAGATAGAAGTTTATTAATGAACTCCCAATCCAGTAATTATCCCAACACTTATATTTACTATGGAATCCCACATATAACCACTTTGTTTCAATTAACCCCCTTTCATTTCTAAAACATTTTACTTCCAGATCTTATCATTATGTTTCACTTTTACAATCAAATTCAATTAACTTCACTTAAGCCCCCGTTCGATTTCAACTCATACTCAATCTTGTTTAAACTTTTCTTTTTTTAAGAAAAATTCTTTTTCGGAGATAAATCAAATATCTAACCCATTTAAGTAAAACCCTTTTTAATTATAACAAGACCTTAATCAACTCCATTTCCTTTAAAACCATTTTTGACTCGATATATGTTTACTTCCAACCCTTTCCCTATAAAAGTTAATCTTATCGATGCATCAAACAACTTGCTTTCATTTGAAAACACTATGATATATTTACATTTTGTCTATTGAGTTACTTTATGAATTCATACCATAATTTAAAAATCTCGTTTACAGGTCAACTCCTTGCTACTTGTCTAACATTATCTACATCGAATAGTTTACTTCATTATCAATTATAAATAAAATAACTAATCTTTTTTTAAAAGGTTATTTTAAAATGAAAATTAATTAAATTAACAATCCAATAATAGTTTTTAATAATAAATCCACGTGCAAGTAGTCGACTTGGTCATTTCAACATGGTTAGGTTATTTCTTTAAATTAAATTTAAATAAATTTCATTTGATTTAACAATCTAATTTAATAATCTCATTTAATTGTTTATTGGGAAAAACAATCATTTCCACATTTAACTGTTTGGTTAATTACTGCTCATTTGCATGACAAAACTCATTAACATACAAATCACATTTTTTTTATTCATTATAATTATTCATTCCTTTTAATACTTAATTTAAAAAAATAATAGATTCCACTGTCTTTAGTTATAAAACAGACTTTATAACTTTCTTTCTGTTGATTTACCAAATGTTAAATAAATCTCTATACAACGGTTCATTAACAGGCCATCTGCCGTTACTCAACCAATATCACCCGTTGGTTAATGCCACACAATTGTTGAATTCAGATTCAACAATCAATCAAATTGATTAACAGTACATATAAATAAACAATATATGTATCTCGTCCTTCCCTGCATCAAATGGGCTACCTCACAACAATATAGTTCAACCAATAACAACCAACAACTAATTTATAACATTAAATCAAGCATTCAATTATCTATTTAATACGTTTATATTATTATAAACGTAATCAACAAGGTAACATAACTCGTTTGGAATCTAATCGTTAAAATAACTATTTAATTCGATTAAATTAAACAAACGCTTTATTTAATCAATGTATATCAAAAAATATCCAACATACATGAAAACCGTTATTCAACCATCAGCCATTAGCAAACATTGCACACAAAATAAAAACCTAGTTTATATATAAAATATAAATGGGGTAAACTAATTGAGTTAAACTCACCTTGGATCCCATTTGTTGAAACTATTTGTTTCCAACTGTGTTCAGCTTTGTCTAAAACAACTTTATACTGTCATGCTCGTTATAACAATTCCAACGCTCCTGGTCTTGTTGAATTCTGACAATATATGAGAATGTTATACAAGGTATACATTCACGTTTTGAGTTTAAATAAATCAACTTTAATTATTATTAATTCTATACTAATTATATATATATATATATATATATGAGTTTAAAATTATTGATGAGGAAACTAAACCAAGCCCCTATTTTCATTCCCTAAATAATGACTAAGTTAATTTTTGTTAATTAAAAACTTAAGCTGGCAATATATAAAACTTAGCCAGGCACAAATCCCATTTGAGTAATATTAGCGAAAATTAAATCTAAATGTTAATCATGTTACTCTTTAATCGGGTCATGTTAATGACAGAATTAGGCACGTGAATTATTTAATCAATCAGATCCCTTTATTGCATTTTCAGGTCTAAATTACAGAATACAACCCACAATGGTCCAAGCAATAAAGACTAAGTATCTAGTTTAAATCAAATGTGCACATGCTCATTTCTTAAAAATGAAATTCCTTATATCAAATTGTTGTATTCGGCCAACCATTGAGAAAAGGTCTGTGTACTTCGTGTAAAGCTTTTCAAACAGTAAGAAACAAAGTTGTATGAACATGTGAAACCGCCCTACTGTCAATTTCCCATCGCAATTTTATACTATTCATTGTTATACCGATATATAGCTAACAATTATTTGGCAATATTAACCCTTAGTTAATCACGCGTACAAATTAGATACTGTTCATCTCTAATTTACCTGTATTAAAACAACCCGCTAGTTGTGCTGCTGTTTTCTCCCAATATTATTTGTTCCATCACCATGCAACCATGCTGCTTCGCTCTCCACTACATCACCACTTGTTCCCTTACTATCATTTGAAATACCCTACTGCAAATAGTCCACGCCGCCCCTTCTCCTCCCCAGTCACGTCTTTACCCAGGAATGCTATCCCACGTGCTGCTCCCATCTCCGACGGTCGGAACTCCACCATCAGACCGAGTTGTCCCGCCTACCTCCCCTATTTCGTTGCTCAACACAGTACCATGCACACACGCACGAGATCAGCAGCCACCTGAACTCTCTCACAGCTTGAACACCTCGGTTGGGAGCTTTTAATTATTTGTGCATGGAGTTTGGGTTTCCATGGAAGGATGGCTTGCAAAAGAAATAAAGATGAGGCTGCTGTTTATATAATACTGTGGTGCGATTCATTTATAATAGTTTGCAGAAAGGGATGGAGAGTTTCCGTTTTTGTTTCAAAATGGAGTTCTTGTTTTCAGTTTTTCTCTTGGTGAAGGAGCAGTGCATTTTAATTTTGAAGCGGAGAGAATAACGGTTGTTCTTTTGGGGAAACTGCAGTCTGGTGAGGAGCTGAGGTGTTGCATGTATTTATAGAATAGAACTCGTAGGGAAGAAGGAATTGTTTTGGGTTGTAAGGAAAGGGATTAAAGCATGGCTGCCACTGCATTTAATTATTTGCTTGCCACGGTAAGGGTAATAATTATTTATTATATTTTACAAACTTATGAAATCTTGAGGCAAATCAATAACAAAGAAAACAAAACAACAATACGCACCTACATTTTACAGTCTTGATTCTCGAAGTTACGAACACTTTCGTTTCCTTGAGTTTATTTTCTTTGGTTTTTGGTATCATCATTTTTATCTGTTTATTTACATGGACTGTTTAATGTTCGTACTGACATTCGTGAACTCCAACCATAATGAAATTGGGCGCACCGCTACGTTTTAACTTTCCAGTCCCAATAAAATTAATTTCAATAAAAACGGTCTCTATTTGCAAAAACGACGTTATTTTAATTTATCATATCGCCCACTGATAAATTAACTCCGATTGGCGCCAAACTAGAAATGTAGCAATAACCAGTGATACCCATTCCAATAAAAGCTATTTCATCGAAAACGGAGGTCGTTAGAAAAGAAAACAGTTTTAAACACTACAACAAAATGACCCTATTACAACGGTGGAAAACAGTTGTAAAAGACTTTTTACAACGGTGGAGCCACCGTCGTTTATGAAGAAGTTGTAATAGACTGAAATCTTTTACAACTTTTATCCACCGTTGCGACACCGTTGTTAAATGTATATTTTACAACTGTTTTCCACCGTTGTAGTAATACATATTACAACATTTTTGCACTGTTGTAGTAATAGATATTACAACCTTTTTTCACCGTTGTAGTAATTCCTACTACAATTAATTATAACAATATGATTTTTGTTTCGTTATACATTACATTTCATATAAAAATAAATATATATATTGAATAAAATGATACTACACTAAACTGAAATAATCAATTAAATATTTTATTTCAATATTTGAATTATTACAACTTTGTGATCCACTATCGTATAACTCACTTTTACATAATACAGTCATAACAATACATACATTCCTCCCTACAAACTGATCGCTCAACAAATCCGAGGCAGACGGTCTAGCTCTAGGCACATCACAAATGAGTATTTCGAGAGTGACCATTTCGATTAGGCACATACCGAATGAGTAAATATACTTGCTCTGTGTAGTTCTCTTCGTATAGTTCAAGTGCCATGTATTCGGGCGTTCCGGTCATTGTGCGTGCTGCATGGTTCCTTTCTGCTACTGCTGCTTCCCCAAGATTTCCTATTTTAACCTGTACATTGTTCATACCCCAAAAAAGCAAAATTTAAACATGGAAAGTCGGTTATTTTAACTTGCTTACCCCCAAAAAAGAAATGCAAGCAACAGTTAAAAGGTAGGAAGGAACAAGTAAGAAAGAATCTGCGAGCTTAAAAATGGAACATAATTTTTAGTATTTTGTTTTACTATGCCAAAAAAAATTAAAAAAAAAATGAAATTGCCGTCTCCTTTTTAAGAGCATGAGCTTTGCTGGAAATTAGCAGAAATAAGCAACAGCTTGCCACCACCAAGCAAAACCTTCAAGCATATAAGCAAGATAACTAAAATTTTTTGCATCCAAATTGCAAGCATCAACACCACAAAACAAAAGAAAAAGTAATGGAAGCAAACATAAATAAATGATACCTTTGTTCTAAAAACGGTGGAATTACCATAATGCAAAATCAACGGTGCTAATGTTCGAACTCATTTTACTATTCTCCAGCAGCCATGTCTTGTTTGAAAAAAAATGTCAGCAACAAGTGGTTGATATGCAGTAGTCTATGCATAAACCTGAAAGATGTAACCATCATAATTACAAGCTCAGCCCAGACCACTAAAAGTCATGTAGAAAACTCAACAACTGAAATAAGATGCATTAAACTGTCCGTACGCATTCGCACCCATGGCAGTTTCAATTGCTAGAAAAAATAAATAAGACACACTCCCTAAAACTCCATAACACCAAACTCTGAACTAAGTCACCAAGGAGCCAAATATACATCACCTGTCCTTCAGTCTCCCATATGATGACGAACACAGCTCATATCAGTCAAAACCACAATAGTAAACAAACTTGTCTGCAACTCATTATCATATCTAACTGATGTGCAAAGATTCTGGAAGCCACAACATACTAGTATACCAAAACTCATGCATCAGAAACTAACCAACTAATGGGCGACTCAGTTTTAAAGTAGTACAAACAAACTACTATTTTATTTCGGTTTCAGATTAAAGTTGCAAACTTGAACAAAAGATTTATCGTGAGTGAGGAGGTACTCACTTAAACTGAACAGCAAGGAGGTGTAGACCGTGTGCTCAACGGGGTGACTTTGATTGCAGAAGCGGTGCTAGGGTTCTTCAATTTGATTAGGGGGAAACTAGGTTGCCGGTGACTCACCTGCGAACAAGGCTTCGAAGGCAGTTATGGTGCTTCAAGCGACGTCGAGGAGGTGGAGAGAGAGCGGCGACGAAGGCTCTGGCCATTATTTTAGGGAAAGTTCGGATTTTTGATTTAGGGAAAGGAGTTTACTCTTCGGTGGCCATTGTTCTAAGTTTTAGGGAAAAATGGAATTTGGAATTGTAGTCGAATAGTTCGGTCCGGATAATTTCAGTGGGTTTCGGGAGATCTTGAATTTGGATTAGGGTTTGGGAGGACATCTGGAGGCTGGAGTTCGAATTGACGAGGTGATTACATCCGAAAATTTCGTTTTAGAGCCAAGAAATTTCGTTCCTTGGAGCCAACGTGGCATGTTGCGTTACATGCCAAGAAATTTCTTTAGCCCCTAGCATGTTGCGTTACATGCCATTCAGATCAAACGTGGCATGTTATTTTGTACTTTTTTGTTCAATTTATTACTATAATTATTAGTAAATACTGAATTTTAACTTGTAACCACTTTTACATATTGTAAAATTTTATTGTTAAGTACTAATTAGTAGCATTTAATAGTGAATTATCTATTAATTAAAATACAGCCATTAAATTTCATTATTTAATTTGCATTTAACATGACCGTCAGTTTTCCATCGGTTACAATTAAAATTTCACCAAAACTTAGAGAATTAAAAATTATAATTTAGAATTAATAAGTAAAATTTTATATTAAATATAAATATAATATGAATTTCTTGGGAATTGATTTTTGCTAAAATATTAAATATTACTGATTAATATTAGTTATTATTAATAATTACCTATTTCTTCAAAGTTATAATTGAATTCCAACTATTAAAAGTGAATTATTATGTAAATGTTATTGATTATATACTATTAAATATTTAATAGTAATTTTTAAAAAGTAACTATTATTTATTAATCATCAATTAAGCATTTTTTATCTAATCTAATAGTAATTAATAGTAATTGATATTAATTTGTAAATTTATTATTGAGTATGAATTATTCTTAAATGTTAATATTACTAATTATTAAATATAAGTTGTCATTAATATTTAAAAGGTTTCTAATACAAGAAATAGAAAAAAGAGTTACTAAATATAAGTTTAAACGACTTTCTAATTTGTAATAACCCGAAAATCTGGGCCAGTTTAAAATTTTTATTTTGGCAATTTTAGCGAATTTTGAACATTTAAAATAGATTATTTTAAATAATAGCAACGAGAAATTTATTTTGAATAGAATTCGAACGTATATATTATACGCGTCGTCGTTAGAATATAAATATTTATATATAATTATAAATAGAATTAAAAATGGCGCGGTAGTTCGATAATTCGATTTCAAACTTCAATTGAATGTACCGGGTGCAAAACAATCCGGATTCTAGTGAAACCAAAAACATTAGGATCTAATTGATGATATCTTTCCAACGAATCCGAATAATCAAAATTTAGTAGCGAGAATCGAAAGATATGTCCAGTTGAAAATTCTGAATAGTCGCTATGGAATTCAGGCCCTTAAAAATGGACATTTTGCAAATGACCTCGGATTTCGACGAAACCACTTTTGTTGGGTCCGTGATGTCGAGTTATTGCTAGATTCCAAATTTCATAATTTTTCGAATCAATATGTGAGCGTGGTAAAGGAAAACGTGTTTTGACCATTTCAGTTGATTTTAATCGACTGGAAATTGGCCATTTTTCTAACAGTCTCAGAATTCGACGAAACTAGTTTTGTTAGGACCGTATCGTCAATACGAAGCTAGAAAATATTTTTCTGGAATTTTTAGAGTTAGTATGTGACCCCGGTATATTGAAATGTACGTTTAAAATTCAATATAATGATTTAAATGTAAATGCAACAGAAACTGATTGTAACAGCCGAATCAACTTGCGGTACATATCCCATTGTGTTCGGAATGGGGGTAGAACGTTATGGACGACAGGCGGTGGGCCTCGTTTCGAGGTCGTATGTGAAAGTCAACTCTTTAGGATAAAATAAATTAATTAATTAATAAAATAATAATAAAAAAAAATATATCCCTCCTCCCTTTATCTCACTGCCCCCCCCCCCCCCCCCCGTTCAAACAGAAATCGTTTAATAAAAAAAAAAAAAAAAAAAAAAAGGGGAAAATGGAATCGGAATCGGAGGGAGGGCGCGAGCGGCCTCCTCCATGCCGCCGCCGCCTCTGGCGAGCCCCCAACGTCGGACCACCTCACGCGAGCAACCCCCGATGGGTCGCGACGCCCACCCCCTCCCTGTAGCCGCCCTTCCCCTATCGCTCCTCCTCCCACGAGCCTCCAGAACCACCGCGACCCCCTCCTCTGTTCCCAGCTCCCCCCCTTCGACGAAGACCACTGCCGAACCCCCCCCCCTCGGCTGTAAGTGTTCGTTTTTTTTTTATTTATTAATATTTTATTTCTGATTTTTATTTTAAAGTTAAAACTGTTTTTTTCATATTAAGTTAAAACTGAAATTATATGAGGTTAAAACTGATTTTATTTTATCTTAAAATCTGAATTTTATTTTGTTTTTAAAAACTAATTTAAAGAAAGGAATTTTGAAATTGATTTTTATTTTAAAGGTTTGAAATAAAAAAAAAAGAAAGGGTTTAAACTTTAAAGTAGAAAAGGCGAAATCTTTATTATGTGGAAGTAAGAAAAATATGATTTTTATATTTTTAAAGTAAGAAAAATATGATTTTTATATTTTTAAAGTATTAAAAATATAATCTTTACTATATAGAAATATTAAAAATATGATTTTTATATTTTTAAAGTATTAAAAATATAATCTTTATAGGATAGAGAATATAAAAATATCATCTTTGTATATGTAGCGAAATAAAAATCTGATTTTTATTTTATATACGTTGAGATAAAGTGGTGATTTTCTTAAAGGCGAAATCTTTATTTTTAGAAAAGGTGAAATCTTTATTTTTAAAAAGGGTGAATCTTTAAATTTAAAAAGGCGAAATCTTTATATAGAAAATAGCGTAATGAAAATATAATTTTTATCTATATAGTAGCGTAATAAAAACTCGATTTTTATATGTTGAACTTTGAAATAAAAACTCGATTTTTATATGTTGAACTTTGAAATAAAAACTCGATTTTTATATGTTGAACTTTGAAATAAAAACTCGATTTTTATATGTTGAACTTTGAAATAAAAACTCGATTTTTATATGTTGAACTTTGAAATAAAAATTCGATTTTTATATATATAGTGGCTACGGGCGACGAAGCTGACAAAGATGCGAAAACGGCGAAGACTTCTGCAAATGAAGTGCCGTGGAGCTTGGATAGCTTTCGGTGAGAACTTCTCACTCTTAATTCTCTTTTTCTAGATATATATATATATACTAGGATGCAGACGGTGCTTATTAGAAGCATCCGACACCCGTCCACATACCATGGACTTGTTTGTTTGGATGTTTGGTGATTGATTGAGATATTGGTTTGAATGTGGTTTGTGGTGTGAAAAATCGAATCGATAAATTGGTTAGGATTAGACGTGCGCCGTTATAAGGCGAAGGAGTAAGACTAGGTTAGACTCTTACTCCAAATTTTGTGGTTTGCATAACGAAAGTGATTTGATTGATGTGTGAATGGCGTGGGCCTTCACTAGACCGGGGATAAGGCTAGGCCTCGTCCCGTTTCTAGTATCGTGCCGTTATGCCGCCAAAATTTTCAAAAATATGTTAGAAAAATAAAAATATCATTTTTATTGTGTAAATGAAATGAATAGAAATTCATGTGTTGAAATAAATTGTTTTATCGTTAAAAATATAATTTTTAACGTGAAAGTGAATAAATAAATATTTATAAACAAATCGGCCGATTTGTTTATATACACTGATTTGACTGATATTGATTGGGTCGATAAGTTTTACACATCGCCCAACTGCACAAATAAAATCTGTGTTTGATTGTTTGAAACCCCACACGGGTGTTGGGATGAAATTTGATGTTCACTCATCCTGATTTATTGAATATGTCGATCGGTCGATTGACAGACTGTGTAAGCGTCAATTATTTATATTTGGTGCTTATACAGTGTAGTGCACTTTGGTTGATGATTGATTATTTTTCAAAGCTATTATGTACATGTGTTGTATGGAATCCATATAATTAACGTTATATGGTGATTGATTGGGCCTCATTCCAATCGGGAAAATAATGAATATTATAAAAGAAAATTCATGTGTTGAATATAAAAATAGTCATGTGTTGACGATGTGCATGTGTTGAGTGAAATATTTTATATAATCAAAATTACATCTTTATCACATTTAAAATTAGAACTACTTCCCAGTAGAAGTCTAATTAAAATCAAACGATAGATACCATAGTTTTATAAAATATTTCACATAACAAAAATAGTGATGTGTTGACAGTACTCATGTGTTGAGATTAGTCGTGTGTTGAAAGAAAATTCATGTGTTGAATTGAATAGAAGTTTTTGAAATATATAAAGCCGTGTGGATTAGAGATGCGCTATTTTGACGTGAACGATATTTATATCGATTTGAAAACGATTTCGAAATGAATTGAAAACTATTTCGAAATGAATTGAATTGAAAACTATTTCGAAATGAATTAAATTGAAAACGATTTCGAAATGAATTGAAAACGATTTCGAAATGAATTGAATTGAAAACGATTTCGAAATAAATTGAATTGAAAACGATTTCGAAATGAATTGAATTGAAAACTATTTCGAAATGAATTGAATTGAAAACGATTTCGAAATGAATTGAAAACGATTTCGAAATGAAATGAATTGAAAACGATTTCGAAATGAATTGAATTGAAAACGATTTCGAAATGAATTGAAAACGAATTCAAATTGAATTGAAAGTGAATTGAAATGAATTCAAATCGAATTAAAATTTGAATTGAATAGAAATGAATTTTAAAACGAATTTTTAAAGAAAAATTCAATTTTGGCTTTGAATGGAAATAGTGTTGAAATGGTTTTGAAACGAAGTTAAAACGATTTATAAAATTCGTTTTAAAAAGGAAATCGACGAAATATATATTATATATATTATATATATAATATAATGGCCTGAATAGAACGCGCCGCGCCGCGGCAGTTCGTGAATTTCGACCATTTATTTCAAACGGACATTGCGGGAGATCCGACCGTCGGATTCTCCTAAAACCGGAACCGTTGGGTTCGTATCGAAAAGAACTTTCCAATGAATATTAGAAATTTGAAATCTAACGGTTGGATTTGGAATTATGTCCAAATCAAATTCGAAAAAGGTCGCTGTAAGTGCAGTTCGATGGCCGTTGTTGGAAATCGACTATACGGGCCTTGATAAAATTATTAAAAATATCTATAATTTGTGTTAAATTATAATAGGTGAATTGGAAAGATTTGAGCTGGAAAATTCCACATTTGAAAAGATAAAAATAGATTTTTATCGAAATGAACTAGTTTTGAACTAGAATTGAAATCAATTTATTTTTAAAATAAATAAATTGAATTTGAAAGTGATTTTGAAAATAATTGATAATTTCCAATACGTGGATTGGACTGGAGCTGAATCGAAATTATCTTCGGGATATTTCGATGTTGGATTTCGTGACTATACAAATATTGTTATGGGGATTTGAAAGATATTTTATATCGTTATTTCCAATACGATATTTGTTGGTTTCAGAATTTGATATTGAATATAAGCCGATATATTTTCTATTCAGAGCCTTGTATTTAATATCAAATGTGATTTGGTTTATCGTGAATCGTGTTTTTGATGACATTGGTTCTTTAACCCAGTTAAAGGCAGGATATTGATTTTTGAAAAGATTAAAACTAAGTGGAGTTTTAATGAATCTTTAATTAGATTGAAAAGTGAATTGATAATTTAAATTATCAAATCTGAAAAGTGATCGAGAGTGGAGTACCACCAGTTTTGCTACAAAGCGATAGTTAAATCTTTAATTAGATTTGAACGTGAAATGGTAATTAATTTTACCGATAACACCGTGGTGTTAGATATGGAGTATCACCAGTTTTGCTCCATGGGATATATAGGTTGGGATTGGGAAATAAAATAAATAATTACTTCGGTGTGGTTCGTTAATCCCGACTAGTTTGAAATGATATCCAAAGGAAGATTATAGGATAAATTTAGAAGAATTTATCTTGGATAAAATTAATGGGAACAATTCCCTAAGAATGTGATTTTGTGAATAAAAGAATATTCTGAATTGGAATGAGGCGTTTGTTGTGTTTGTGTAACATTCGTTTATTATATACGTGGGTTATTCAGAAAGGCCGGGTTTATACCCATTCTGAATAACCGATTCGACGAGATGTCGAAGATGAAGACGGTGGTTGAAGACCGGAAGTCTTCACATCGTTTGGGTGATTACTGATGATCTTGATTGGGTTGTACACCCAAGATGAGGGAAACAGTCGGTGATCGTCCAGACGTACTTGGAGATCGATGGATATGCGAGGAAAGTGCCTCCGGTTTCGTTCAGACCCAGAACGGACTAGTAAATGGACTGTGTGTCTGACATTGGATTTTAGTCCGTGTGATTGATCTCTATTAAATATATATCTGTTTGGCGGCGGAGAATTTATTCTCTTGCTTAACGCCCTTCTCTGAGACGTACGAGCTCAGGGGTTATATATTGATGGATATCAAACGCATGGAGTGAGTTGCCTGTGTGGCATGCGTAAGTGGCAATTGATCAGGGCTTCTGTTGAAAAGCAAAGTCTTGTGGTTGATGATCAAAGCACGGCCTGTGTGGCGTAGCTTTGTGTATAACGTGAATTCGCGAGCCTCACACCTCGGTATGAGTCAAAAACGGGATACGGACCCAAGGAGTGCACGACGTTTCTTTCTAGCTAGGGTGGTGTCAGTGACCTACCAGCCCTGACATTTATATACTTTTCACCTGTGTGGTTGTTGGATACGAGGCGCCTCGGATATAGGTCTGTAAGGACCGGGAAACGTGTGTTCAGGAATTGCCAATCCTCAAAAGTAAGAGAGGACCGGCCTTGGAGGTTCCAAAGGATCATAGTGGGGTCCTGGGACATTTGCTAGAGTGTCTCGAACGCGGAGAGGAGCTTGCCCCTTGCCTCGGCTCATGACGGAAATCCAATTTCCAATACGTGATATTGCGGTTTTAATTGTAGAACTAGTATGGCGACATGATATATGGTACCCATGCCGCCTATGATTGATATTTATGATTTGAAATTGTTTTGACACTATACACTTATTGTAGTATCAAATAATGTGTTTTAAACGTATCAAGCATGCTTTGGCTGTTATAAGGGAAAACCCTATCCTCCGGCTTGCGTTGCATTGTGTGATGGGACCTGGGTCTTATAACAGCTTCATTCTTCTTTATTTAGCATTGCGCTGTTTGTTTTATGCACTGGTATTCTTGGGAGGAAACCCGTTCCGTGTTATACGGCGTGGTCCCTTGATTTACCGAACTTTAAAATAAAGAATTATAACTGTTTTAGTTCTCACACTAGTCACATGACTGACCTGGAGTTTATTGTTTTAACCTAAACTCTGGGTGCCCCTATTTTCCGCACGGGCAGCTAGTAGTTTTGGTTTTGCAGATTTATATTCACAGGGTCCTGATTTACAGCTGGAACGATGCTCGGAAAGCTCTGTATCCGTGTATCACTTCTAGTTGTGTTTTTGTATATTTTTCCGCTGCTATGTAATTTATTGTACTCTCTGATAATTGTCGAATGTAATTTATTCATTTATACTCTGTATATTCTCGTATCTGATGGAATTGTTGTAATAACAATGAAATGTTCTTCCGTATGCGTCCTATTTTGTCTTGTACTCAATTCTATCCGTGCTTTCCTTCACGGGGAAGTTCGGGTCGTCTCAATTTGGTATCAGAGCTTTGGTTTACAGAGCTCGAGAACAAGGCACATTAGAACCATACGAAAGAATTCATCAGATATTGGATTAGCAACATCCAATTAGAATGACTCGTTAGAGATAGGATCAGTAGTATCCTAGAACGAGTGTGAAGAGTATATTTTTCAATTGAAAACAATTTTTGTTTTGAAAATTTAAACCATTTTAAACGTATTTGAATATTTATTTATTTTGAATATGGACAATCCAATATATAAAGATTTTGCATATACGCGTCATGAACGTATATTCGAAGTTTTAATATATTAGATAGATATAGAATCACATTCTAGTTGCCCGGAGATAATTCTGGTAATGCGGCCGCATTATCAGTATTTATGTTCGTGTTTCGAAGGTGTGATTTCTATATATTTCCATTAGACTGGTGTGAGAACCAAAACCTATATAACTAGAATACATTGTTGTGAATTGGCATCAAAACCTGATTTTTTGTATATGTATCAAAATTTATGAATTTGAAAAGTTAATCCTCTAATTGATTGATGTTTGTGTTGTTTGTTTAATTGTTTGCTAATTTTTAACCATTTATGCCTAATATAATCAAGTATTGAATTGTATTGAAAATCGGTCGCATTTGCTGGCATATATATATACTTACATTGAACAGGTCATAGCAAGGAGGCTAGAGCCGAAGAATAAAATTTGTTTGCCCGACAAATAGGTACATGTTTACTACATAATTTCCTGTTTTGTTTGGGTGATGATGATTTTATGAGCCTATTGGCTAGCCGCTTGGCTTTTTCTTTTTCTTTTTGAGATCTGAAGGACCGGGGAAGCTATTTGAAATTCCCCGATGCTCCCATTGCAGGGGAGGTTATGGCGAAATTTTTCGAAAATTTAGGGTGTTAGCCAAATTTTTGAAAATTTTAAAAATTCTCAGAAACTGAAAAGTTGGAGAATGGAAGCCAGATCGAATGTAGAGCTTATTAATCAAACCACTTTCGACTTTGTTCCTTTTCGGGGACGAAAAGTTTTAAGTGGGGGAGATTGTAATAACCCGAAAATCTGGGCCAGTTTAAAATTTTTATTTTGGCAATTTTAGCGAATTTTGAACATTTAAAATAGATTATTTTAAATAATAGCAACGAGAAATTTATTTTGAATAGAATTCGAACGTATATATTATACGCGTCGTCGTTAGAATATAAATATTTATATATAATTATAAATAGAATTAAAAATGGCGCGGTAGTTCGATAATTCGATTTCAAACTTCAATTGAATGTACCGGGTGCAAAACAATCCGGATTCTAGTGAAACCAAAAACATTAGGATCTAATTGATGATATCTTTCCAACGAATCCGAATAATCAAAATTTAGTAGCGAGAATCGAAAGATATGTCCAGTTGAAAATTCTGAATAGTCGCTATGGAATTCAGGCCCTTAAAAATGGACATTTTGCAAATGACCTCGGATTTCGACGAAACCACTTTTGTTGGGTCCGTGATGTCGAGTTATTGCTAGATTCCAAATTTCATAATTTTTCGAATCAATATGTGAGCGTGGTAAAGGAAAACGTGTTTTGACCATTTCAGTTGATTTTAATCGACTGGAAATTGGTCATTTTTCTAACAGTCTCAGAATTCGACGAAACTAGTTTTGTTAGGACCGTATCGTCAATACGAAGCTAGAAAATATTTTTCTGGAATTTTTAGAGTTAGTATGTGACCCCGGTATATTGAAATGTACGTTTAAAATTCAATATAATGATTTAAATGTAAATGCAACAGAAACTGATTGTAACAGCCGAATCAACTTGCGGTACATATCCCATTGTGTTCGGAATGGGGGTAGAACGTTATGGACGACAGGCGGTGGGCCTCGTTTCGAGGTCGTATGTGAAAGTCAACTCTTTAGGATAAAATAAATTAATTAATTAATAAAATAATAATAAAAAAAAATATATCCCTCCTCCCTTTATCTCACTTCCCCCCCCCCCCCCCGTTCAAACAGAAATCGTTTAATAAAAAAAAAAAAAAAAAAGGGGAAAATGGAATCGGAATCGGAGGGAGGGCGCGAGCGGCCTCCTCCATGCCGCCGCCGCCTCTGGCGAGCCCCCAACGTCGGACCACCTCACGCGAGCAACCCCCGATGGGTCGCGACGCCCACCCCCCTCCCTGTAGCCGCCCTTCCCCTATCGCTCCTCCTCCCACGAGCCTCCAGAACCACCGCGACCCCCTCCTCTGTTCCCAGCTCCCCCCCTTCGACGAAGACCACTGCCGAACCCCCCCCCCCCCTCGGCTGTAAGTGTTCGTTTTTTTTTATTTATTAATATTTTATTTCTGATTTTTATTTTAAAGTTAAAACTGTTTTTTTCATATTAAGTTAAAACTGAAATTATATGAGGTTAAAACTGATTTTATTTTATCTTAAAATCTGAATTTTATTTTGTTTTTAAAAACTGATTTAAAGAAAGGAATTTTGAAATTGATTTTTATTTTAAAGGTTTGAAATAAAAAAAAAAGAAAGGGTTTAAACTTTAAAGTAGAAAAGGCGAAATCTTTATTATGTGGAAGTAAGAAAAATATGATTTTTATATTTTTAAAGTAAGAAAAATATGATTTTTATATTTTTAAAGTATTAAAAATATAATCTTTACTATATAGAAATATTAAAAATATGATTTTTATATTTTTAAAGTATTAAAAATATAATCTTTATAGGATAGAGAATATAAAAATATCATCTTTGTATATGTAGCGAAATAAAAATCTGATTTTTATTTTATATACGTTGAGATAAAGTGGTGATTTTCTTAAAGGCGAAATCTTTATTTTTAGAAAAGGTGAAATCTTTATTTTTAAAAAGGGTGAATCTTTAAATTTAAAAAGGCGAAATCTTTATATAGAAAATAGCGTAATGAAAATATAATTTTTATCTATATAGTAGCGTAATAAAAACTCGATTTTTATATGTTGAACTTTGAAATAAAAACTCGATTTTTATATGTTGAACTTTGAAATAAAAACTCGATTTTTATATGTTGAACTTTGAAATAAAAACTCGATTTTTATATGTTGAACTTTGAAATAAAAACTCGATTTTTATATGTTGAACTTTGAAATAAAAATTCGATTTTTATATATATAGTGGCTACGGGCGACGAAGCTGACAAAGATGCGAAAACGGCGAAGACTTCTGCAAATGAAGTGCCGTGGAGCTTGGATAGCTTTCGGTGAGAACTTCTCACTCTTAATTCTCTTTTTCTAGATATATATATATATACTAGGATGCAGACGGTGCTTATTAGAAGCACCCGACACCCGTCCACATACCATGGACTTGTTTGTTTGGATGTTTGGTGATTGATTGAGATATTGGTTTGAATGTGGTTTGTGGTGTGAAAAATCGAATCGATAAATTGGTTAGGATTAGACGTGCGCCGTTATAAGGCGAAGGAGTAAGACTAGGTTAGACTCTTACTCCAAATTTTGTGGTTTGCATAACGAAAGTGATTTGATTGATGTGTGAATGGCGTGGGCCTTCACTAGACCGGGGATAAGGCTAGGCCTCGTCCCGTTTCTAGTATCGTGCCGTTATGCCGCCAAAATTTTCAAAAATATGTTAGAAAAATAAAAATATCATTTTTATTGTGTAAATGAAATGAATAGAAATTCATGTGTTGAAATAAATTGTTTTATCGTTAAAAATATAATTTTTAACGTGAAAGTGAATAAATAAATATTTATAAACAAATCGGCCGATTTGTTTATATACACTGATTTGACTGATATTGATTGGGTCGATAAGTTTTACACATCGCCCAACTGCACAAATAAAATCTGTGTTTGATTGTTTGAAACCCCACACGGGTGTTGGGATGAAATTTGATGTTCACTCATCCTGATTTATTGAATATGTCGATCGGTCGATTGACAGACTGTGTAAGCGTCAATTATTTATATTTGGTGCTTATACAGTGTAGTGCACTTTGGTTGATGATTGATTATTTTTCAAAGCTATTATGTACATGTGTTGTATGGAATCCATATAATTAACGTTATATGGTGATTGATTGGGCCTCATTCCAATCGGGAAAATAATGAATATTATAAAAGAAAATTCATGTGTTGAATATAAAAATAGTCATGTGTTGACGATGTGCATGTGTTGAGTGAAATATTTTATATAATCAAAATTACATCTTTATCACATTTAAAATTAGAACTACTTCCCAGTAGAAGTCTAATTAAAATCAAACGATAGATACCATAGTTTTATAAAATATTTCACATAACAAAAATAGTGATGTGTTGACAGTACTCATGTGTTGAGATTAGTCGTGTGTTGAAAGAAAATTCATGTGTTGAATTGAATAGAAGTTTTTGAAATATATAAAGCCGTGTGGATTAGAGATGCGCTATTTTGACGTGAACGATATTTATATCGATTTGAAAACGATTTCGAAATGAATTGAAAACTATTTCGAAATGAATTGAATTGAAAACTATTTCGAAATGAATTAAATTGAAAACGATTTCGAAATGAATTGAAAACGATTTCGAAATGAATTGAATTGAAAACGATTTCGAAATAAATTGAATTGAAAACGATTTCGAAATGAATTGAATTGAAAACTATTTCGAAATGAATTGAATTGAAAACGATTTCGAAATGAATTGAAAACGATTTCGAAATGAAATGAATTGAAAACGATTTCGAAATGAATTGAATTGAAAACGATTTCGAAATGAATTAAAAACGAATTCAAATTGAATTGAAAGTGAATTGAAATGAATTCAAATCGAATTAAAATTTGAATTGAATAGAAATGAATTTTAAAACGAATTTATAAAGAAAAATTCAATTTTGGCTTTGAATGGAAATAGTGTTGAAATGGTTTTGAAACGAAGTTAAAACGATTTATAAAATTCGTTTTAAAAAGGAAATCGACGAAATATATATTATATATATAATATAATGGCCTGAATAGAACGCGCCGCGCCGCGGCAGTTCGTGAATTTCGACCATTTATTTCAAACGGACATTGCGGGAGATCCGACCGTCGGATTCTCCTAAAACCGGAACCGTTGGGTTCGTATCGAAAAGAACTTTCCAATGAATATTAGAAATTTGAAATCTAACGGTTGGATTTGGAATTATGTCCAAATCAAATTCGAAAAAGGTCGCTGTAAGTGCAGTTCGATGGCCGTTGTTGGAAATCGACTGTACGGGCCTTGATAAAATTATTAAAAATATCTATAATTTGTGTTAAATTATAATAGGTGAATTGGAAAGATTTGAGCTGGAAAATTCCACATTTGAAAAGATAAAAATAGATTTTTATCGAAATGAACTAGTTTTGAACTAGAATTGAAATCAATTTATTTTTAAAATAAATAAATTGAATTTGAAAGTGATTTTGAAAATAATCGATAATTTCCAATACGTGGATTGGACTGGAGCTGAATCGAAATTATCTTCGGGATATTTCGATGTTGGATTTCGTGACTATACAAATATTGTTATGGGGATTTGAAAGATATTTTATATCGTTATTTCCAATACGATATTTGTTGGTTTCAGAATTTGATATTGAATATAAGCCGATATATTTTCTATTCAGAGCCTTGTATTTAATATCAAATGTGATTTGGTTTATCGTGAATCGTGTTTTTGATGACATTGGTTCTTTAACCCAGTTAAAGGCAGGATATTGATTTTTGAAAAGATTAAAACTAAGTGGAGTTTTAATGAATCTTTAATTAGATTGAAAAGTGAATTGATAATTTAAATTATCAAATCTGAAAAGTGATCGAGAGTGGAGTACCACCAGTTTTGCTACAAAGCGATAGTTAAATCTTTAATTAGATTTGAACGTGAAATGGTAATTAATTTTACCGATAACACCGTGGTGTTAGATATGGAGTATCACCAGTTTTGCTCCATGGGATATATAGGTTGGGATTGGGAAATAAAATAAATAATTACTTCGGTGTGGTTCGTTAATCCCGACTAGTTTGAAATGATATCCAAAGGAAGATTATAGGATAAATTTAGAAGAATTTATCTTGGATAAAATTAATGGGAACAATTCCCTAAGAATGTGATTTTGTGAATAAAAGAATATTCTGAATTGGAATGAGGCGTTTGTTGTGTTTGTGTAACATTCGTTTATTATATACGTGGGTTATTCAGAAAGGCCGGGTTTATACCCATTCTGAATAACCGATTCGACGAGATGTCGAAGATGAAGACGGTAGTTGAAGACCGGAAGTCTTCACATCGTTTGGGTGATTACTGATGATCTTGATTGGGCTGTACACCCAAGATGAGGGAAACAGTCGGTGATCGTCCAGACGTACTTGGAGATCGATGGATATGCGAGGAAAGTGCCTCCGGTTTCGTTCAGACCCAGAACGGACTAGTAAATGGACTGTGTGTCTGACATTGGATTTTAGTCCGTGTGATTGATCTCTATTAAATATATATCTGTTTGGCGGCGGAGAATTTATTCTCTTGCTTAACGCCCTTCTCTGAGACGTACGAGCTCAGGGGTTATATATTGATGGATATCAAACGCATGGAGTGAGTTGCCTGTGTGGCATGCGTAAGTGGCAATTGATCAGGGCTTCTGTTGAAAAGCAAAGTCTTGTGGTTGATGATCAAAGCACGGCCTGTGTGGCGTAGCTTTGTGTATAACGTGAATTCGCGAGCCTCACACCTCGGTATGAGTCAAAAACGGGATACGGACCCAAGGAGTGCACGACGTTTCTTTCTAGCTAGGGTGGTGTCAGTGACCTACCAGCCCTGACATTTATATACTTTTCACCTGTGTGGTTGTTGGATACGAGGCGCCTCGGATATAGGTCTGTAAGGACCGGGAAACGTGTGTTCAGGAATTGCCAATCCTCAAAAGTAAGAGAGGACCGGCCTTGGAGGTTCCAAAGGATCATAGTGGGGTCCTGGGACATTTGCTAGAGTGTCTCGAACGCGGAGAGGAGCTTGCCCCTTGCCTCGGCTCATGACGGAAATCCAATTTCCAATACGTGATATTGCGGTTTTAATTGTAGAACTAGTATGGCGACATGATATATGGTACCCATGCCGCCTATGATTGATATTTATGATTTGAAATTGTTTTGACACTATACACTTATTGTAGTATCAAATAATGTGTTTTAAACGTATCAAGCATGCTTTGGCTGTTATAAGGGAAAACCCTATCCTCCGGCTTGCGTTGCATTGTGTGATGGGACCTGGGTCTTATAACAGCTTCATTCTTCTTTATTTAGCATTGCGCTGTTTGTTTTATGCACTGGTATTCTTGGGAGGAAACACGTTCCGTGTTATACGGCGTGGTCCCTTGATTTACCGAACTTTAAAATAAAGAATTATAACTGTTTTAGTTCTCACACCAGTCACATGACTGACCTGGAGTTTATTGTTTTAACCTAAACTCTGGGTGCCCCTATTTTCCGCACGGGCAGCTAGTAGTTTTGGTTTTGCAGATTTATATTCACAGGGTCCTGATTTACAGCTGGAACGATGCTCGGAAAGCTCTGTATCCGTGTATCACTTCTAGTTGTGTTTTTGTATATTTTTCCGCTGCTATGTAATTTATTGTACTCTCTGATAATTGTCGAATGTAATTTATTCATTTATACTCTGTATATTCTCGTATCTGATGGAATTGTTGTAATAACAATGAAATGTTCTTCCGTATGCGTCCTATTTTGTCTTGTACTCAATTCTATCCGTGCTTTCCTTCACGGGGAAGTTCGGGTCGTCTCATAATTTAACTATTAATTATCAGAATTTAATTAGTATATATTAGTTATATTAGAAAAAGAGTTACCAAATCAAATATTACTTATTAATAATAGTTATTATTTAACTTTTACTTATTTCAACTTAGATATAATCGATTAATAATTATTAAAAGCTGATAATGTATGTTACTAATTATTGATTAATAAGAAGTTAACATACATTAACTATTAAAAATATATTACTAGTTATTAAATAGTAATTATTTAATAATAATTAATAAATATTATTGATTCCTAAGTTTATTATTAATTATTAGTTATTATTAAATATTAATATAATTGGTTATTAAATATAGATATTATAAACATGAAGTTTGTAATGGGCATCTATTACAACTAACAAAGTAAAAAGTTGTTAAAAATATGTTTATTACAACTTTAGGGAATTGACAGTTGTAAAAAACCATTTATTACAATGGTGTTTTTACCACCGTTGTAAAAAATCATTTATTACAACGGTGCTTTTACCACCGTTGTAAAAACCCATTTATTACAACGGTGCTTTTACCACCGTTGTAAAATTAAAGTTTTAATATGGTCATTTTGTTGTAGTGAAAGCCTATAATATATCGATAAATTTTTTTAAAATCCCAAAAATTTCTATTAAATAAATAAAAATATTATTATTATCGTATATAAAATATCACATAGTTTTAAAATGAACCAATATATATTTTAAACTCAATGTTGAGAAATTTAGTTTAAAACGAAATCCAAATATATAGAAATTCCTTTATAAATGCTATCGTTTATTAACGAAATTTCATGGCGACTATTTGAAAATTTGAATTGGACATTTCTTAAAATCTATAATATGAAATTTTCATTTTTCTCTTTTATTAGAAAATTATAACCAAATCGATTCTAACGTTTCTTGTTTTACAAAATTCCGACTTACAATGGATCCTGTATATTCAATTGAAGTTCAAATCAAAAATTACGAACTACCGCGGCATTACGAGTTCGTTTTAATTATATTATAAATTATATATATTCGAACTCAATTGTAAATAAATGATTTCAAAATAAAAATCTATTTGTATTAACAAATCAATATTTAAAACATATTTAAATATTCGTAACTAGCGTTCCAAAAATCTGGGACATTACATTCATTCCCCCTTAAAAGAATTTCATCCCCGAAATTACAAGGTAAGAAGAATGATCCGAACTCAATTATTTAAAATAATTTTATTTTAATTATCGCCAAAACAAATTCAAACTCTTAAAAATTTTGAATATTTCGCCAGCACCTCCTTTGCTCAGCTCGATCAGAACAACTACAAATGCCACTTTGGGCTTCAACTTCTCCAAAATAATACTCAAAAGCTAAATGGCTACCCAATTCATGGGTATAAAATGAACCACTCCCATAATATTAAGGTTTACCTATTTGTCGGGCATCAAAATTCCGATTTCCGCAGCAAATCAACTAACTGTTCTTCGTTTGTACTTCCAGTCTGCTTATCCAAACCAACTCCATAGCTTTTTGGATTCCGCACTTAACTCCTCTTATAATGAAATAATGACTACAAAGTTAAATTAATCAGTTTCATTCCACTACAAATTTTATTCCCACTTATTATATTGGGATTTTGTTTTGATATATCCCACTTCTTTGTTGCCCAGTTTTGATGGATTTTATTTAACAAGTTGAACATCCAACTAGCAAACAACCAAATCCTTTGAATTATAGTCAACTTTGATACTTCTGGTCTGCATTCACTTCAGTTTAACATACATTAATATCAATCGATCAATATTCGATTAATTTCCATTATTATCTATTCAATTTACAAATCCCAAAAATATTTTATTCCACTTGAATTACATCTTAAATTAATTCTCTTAACCAGGTTAAGTTTCATTTTCATATTTAATTCATGAATTGATTTTCTCGATCAACTCAACTTCATTTCACAATTCAATTTGAATTCCAATCAAATCAAGCAAAACAATCAAACAACCAATATTAATATACTATAGAAATTTATTTCCTTTTCTAATATAATTTGGGTAAAATCATTTCGTTTACCCACTTTCTAAAACAATATTGCGTCGATTGCCAGTTTAATATGGTTTCCCAATACTTGAACCTGTAACAACCCAGAAATTCTAAGCCAATTTTATCTATATAGTAGCGGTGTAAAAGAAGAATTTTTATCTATATAGTAGCGGTGTAAAAATAGAATCTTTACCCATATAGCGTAGTTATAAAAATGTGATTTTTATATACATAGCAACAATATAAAAATGTGATTTTTATATATGTAGTGAGTACGGGCAACGAAAGTGACGAAGGGCGAGCACGATGAAGATTTCCTACATATGAAGGGTCGTGGCGTTTAGTTTAGCTAGTCGGTGAGAACTCCTCACTTTAAATCTTGTTTTCTATTTAAAATATATACTAGGATGCATACGGTGCTTAGCAGCACCCGACACCCGTCGTCCACAGACCATGGACGACTTGTATGCTTGTTTGATGTGTTGTGAAGTTGGTTTGTGATGTTGATGTGAAATGTATAATAAAATGTTCATGTGTTGAAATGAATTAATTATCATCAAAAATATATTTTTTAACGTGTTTGTGAATAAATAAATATTCATTTACAAACCGGACGGTTTGTTTATGTACACCTATTTGAAGGACATTGATTGAGACAATAAATTTTACACGTCGCCCAACTACACAAATAATATTCGGTGTTTGTGGATTGAGACCCAACACGGGTGTTGGGATGATATTTGGCGTGCACTAATCCCAATTATTTAGTTGTATGTCGATCGATTGGTCGACAGACTGTGTAAGCGTCAATTATTTATATTTAATGCTTATGCAGTTGTGTGGTGCACTTTGGATGATGGTTGATTACTTATCGTTGTTATTATATACATGTGTTTTATGGAAATCCATATAATTAACGTTATATAGTAATTTATTAGGCCTCATTCCAATTGGGAAATTAAAGAATATTATAAAATAAAAATACATGTGTTGAATAGAATAAATAGTCATGTGTTGAAGATGCTCATGTGCTAAGAATATTCATGTGTAGAGAAAAATATATATTCATGTGTTGAATAGAATAAATATTCATGTGTTGAATAGAATAAATATTCATTTGTTGAATAGAATAACGAAGTTATTGAAATATATAAAGCCGTGTTGATTAGAGATGCGCCATTTTGATGCGAACGACTATTATATCGATTATATTTGTTTTTATAATGAATATAGAAAAGAAAGTGATTTCAAAATATATTGTTTTGAAAATATTATCATTCATATAGTAATGATGTGCAATATTCAATTTTGATTTAAAAATTGAATATGAAGTTGAATTTGTTCTGAAAACGAATTTAAAAACGATTTATAAAACATGCTTTAAAAGGAAATTGACGAAATATAAAATATATATATATATTATATAATGGCCTGAATAGAACGCGCCGCGCCGCGACAGTTCGTGAATTTCGACCATTAACTTCGAATGGACATTAAGGGAGATCCGACCATCAGATTCTCCTAAAACGAGAACCGTTGTATTCGTATCGAAAAGAGCTTTCCAATGAATATTAGATATTTGAAATCTAACGGTTGGGTTTGGAATTATGTCCAAATCAAATTTGGAAAAGGTCGCTATAAGTGCAGTTCGATGGCCGTTGATGGAAATCGACTGTACGGGCCTTGATAAAATTACTAAAAATATAAATAACTTGTGTAAAATCATAAGAAGTGATTTGTGAAGAATTGGGATGAATATTTCCAAATTTTAAAAGATAAAAAATATTTTTATCGAAATGAACTAGTTTTTAACTAGATTTGAAATGGTTTTGAAAATAATCAGAATTTCCAATACGTGAATTGGAATGGATTTGAATCGAAATTATCTTCGGAATATTTCAATGTTGGATTTAATGATTATACAGATATGGTTATGGAAATTTGAAAGATATATTTATATCGTTATTTCTAATACGATATTTGTTGGTTTCAAAATCTGATATTGAATATAAGCCGATATATTTTCTATTTAGAGCCTTGTATTTAATATCAAATGGGATTTTTGGGTTTATCATGAATGGTGTCTTAAATAACACTGTTCTTGAACCCAGTTTAGGAAAAAAATCTTTTAATTAAGATTTAGTGAAATTGTCCAGTTAATTAGTATTTAATTGGAATTGAATTTGAATTAGTTTTTCGGGCTTATCGTGAGTGGTGTTTTGTATAACACCTGTTCTTTAACCCGATTAACAATAGAAAGTGATTTTGGGTTTATCATGAATCGTGTTTTAAAGTGACATTGGTTCTTTAACTAGTTAAAGACAGGATATTGATTTTTGGGAAGATTAAAACTAAGTGGAGTTTTAATGAATCTGTAATTAGATTGAAATGTGAATTGATAATTTAAATTATCAAACTTGGAAAGTGATCGAGAATGGAGTATCACCAGTTTTGCTCCAATGCGATAGTAAAATCTTTGATTAGATTTGAACGTGAAATGGTAATTAATATTTACCGATAACACCGTAGTGTTAGATATGGAGTATTACCAGTTTGCTCCATGGGATGAATAGGTTGGGATTGGGAAATAAAATAAATAATTACTTCGGTGTGGTTCGCTAATCCCGACTAGTTTGGAAAACCTTAACATGGTTTGAAATGACATCTAAAGGATGATTAAAGAATAAATTTAGAAGAATTTATCTTTATTAAAATTAATGGGAACCTTTCCCTAAGAATTTGAACATTTGAATAAAAGAATATTGTGAATTGGAATGAGGCGTATGTTGTGTTTGTGTAACATGTGTTTATTATATACGCGGGTTATTCGGAAAGGCCGGGTTTATACCCATTCTGAATAACCGATTCGACGATAAGTCGAAGATGAAGACGGTGGTTGAAGACTGGAAGTCTTCACATCGTTTGGATGATTATTGATGATCTTGATTGGGCTGTACAACCAAGAGGAGGGAATCAGTTGGTGATCGTCCAGACGTACTTGGAGATCGATGGATATGCGAGGAAAGTGCCTCCGGTTTTGTTTATACCCAGAACGAACTTGTAAATGGACTGTGTGTCTGACATTGGATTTTATTCTGTGTTGATTGATCTCTATTAAATATACCTCTATTTGGCAGTGGAGAATTTATTCTCTTGCTTAACGCCCTTCTCTGAGACGTACGAGCTCAGAGGTTGTATATCGATGGGCATCAGTCGCATGGAGTGAATTTCCTGTGTGGCATGCCTAAGTGGCAGATGATCAAGGCTTCTGTTGAAAAGCGAAGTCCTGTGGTTGATGATCAAAGCACGACCTGTGTGGCACAGCTTTGTGTATAGCGTTAGTTCGCGAGCCTCATACCTCGGTATGAGTCAAAAACGGGATAAGGACCCAAGGAGTGCACGACGTTTCTTTCTAGCTATGGGTGATGTCAGTGACCTTCCAGCCCTGACATTTATATACTTTTTACCTTTGTGGTTGTTGGAATTTGAGACGCCTCGAATATATGGTCGATAACTGGCACTTTATGAGCCGACGTACAGACCATTATATATAGGTCCTCTAGGACCGGGGATCGTGTGTTCAGGAATAACTAATCCTCAAAAGTAAGAGAGGACCGACCTTGGAGGTTCCAAGGGATCACTGTGTGTGGTCCTGAGGCATTTGCTAGAGAATCCCGAATCGGAGAGGAGCTTGCCCCTTGCCTCGACTCATGATGGAATCCAATTTCCAATATTTGATAATTCGGTTTTATTTGTAGAACCTAGTATGGTGACATAGTAGATGGTAGCTATGCCGTCTATGATTGATACATATGATTGAAATTGTTTTGACACTATCACTTATAGTAATATCAAAATAATATGTTTTTAAACGTATCAAGCATTCTTTGGCTATTACAAGGTAAAACCCTATCCTCTGGCTTGCGTTGCATTGTGTGATGGGACCTGGATCTTATAATAGCTTCATTTTTATTTATTTAGCATTGCGCTGTTTGTTTTATGCACTGGTATTCTTGGGAGGAAACCCGTTCCGTGTTATACGGTGTGGTCCCTTAAATTACCAAACTTTAAAATAAAGATTAATAACTGTTTTCGTTCTCACACCAGTCACATGACTGACTTGGAGTTTATTGTTTTAACCTAAACACTGGGTGCCCTTATTTTCGACGCGGGCAGCTAGTAGTTTTGGTTTTGCATATTTATATTCACAAGGTCTTGGTTTATAGCTGAAGTGATATTCGGAAAGCTTTGTATCCGTGTATTTCTTTCAGTTATGTATTGTATTATTTTTTCGCTACAGTAACGTATTTAAGTCTCTGATATTTATCAAATGTGTAATATTTATTCATACTCTGTAATATTCTTGTATTCTGATGGAATTATTGTAATAAACAATGAAATGTTCTTCTGTTTGCGTTTTGATGTGTGTTGTCCTCAAAGAAATCCGTTCTTTCCTTACCGGGGAAGTCATGGGCTATCTCAGTGGTATCAGAGCTTTGGTTTACAGAGCTCGAGAACAAGACACATTAGAACCATATGAAAGAATTCATCAGATATTAGATTAGTAATATCCAATTAAAATGACTCGTTAGAGATAGGATCATTAGAGTCCTAGAACGAGTGGAAAGAGAGAAATTATTGAAAAAAAAATTTGAAAAAAAAAAACTTTGCTTTGAAAATTAAATTCAAGTATACTTATTTGAATATTTTATTTATATTGATTTTGGACAATCGAGTATATAAAGATTTTGCATATACACATCATGAACGTATATTCGAAGTTCTAGTATATTTGATAGATATAGAATCACACTCTAGTCGCTCGGAGATGATTTTGATGATGGATCTCCCTCACCAATATTTATTTTCGAGTTTCGAAAGTGAGATTTCTATATATTTCCATTAGACTGGTGTGAGAACCAAAACTAGATAGGTTTATTGTTGTGATTTGGCACCAAAAACATTATTTTCTGTATATGTATCAAAGTTATGAATTTGAAACGTTAATTCACTAATTGATTGATGGTTGTGTTGTTTGTTTATTTGTTTGATAATTTTGAACCATTTAGCCTAATTGAACCGAATATTGAACTGTATTGAAAAATGTTACAATTGCATGCATATACATGTACTTACATTGAACAGGTCATAGCAAGGAGGCTAGAGCAGAAGAATAAAATTGTTTGCCCAACAAATAGGTACATGTTTACAAATTTATTGGTATTTGATGATTTTATGAGCCGATTGGCTAGCCGCTTGGCTGTTTCTTGTTCTTTTTGGATTGATGCGGGCCATGGGAGGCTATATGAAATATCCCTAAGTCCCTGGTGCAGGGGAGGTTATGGCGAAAGTTTCGAAAATTTAGTTTGTTTGCCAAATTTTTGAAAAATTTGAAAAGTTCTTAGAAACTGAAAAGTTGAAGAACTTAAGCCGTAAAGAAAATAATGGAAGTTGAGTTGGTTTGTAAAACAACTTTCAGCTTCGTTCCTTTTCGGGGACGAAAAGTTTTAAGTGGGGGAGATTGTAACAACCCAGAAATTCTGAGCCAATTTTATCTATATAGTAGCAGTGTAAAAATAGAATTTTTATCTATATAGTAGCGGTGTAAAAATAGAATCTTTACCCATATAGCGTAGTTATAAAAATGTGATTTTTATATACATAGCAACAATATAAAAATATGATTTTTATATACGTAGTGAGTATGGGCAACGAATGTGACGAAAGGTGAGCACGACGAAGATTTCCTACATATGAAGGGTCGTGGCATTCGGTTTAGCTAGTCGGTGAGAATTCCTCACTTTAAATTTTGTTTTCTAGTTAAAATATATAATAGGATGCAGACGGTGCTTAGCAGCACCCAACACCCATCGTCCACAGACCACGGACGACTTGTATGCTTGTTTGATGTGTTGTGAAGTTTGTTTGTGATGTTGACGTGAAATGGATAATAAAATGTTCATGTGTTGAAATAAATTAATTAACATCAAAAATATAAATTTTAATGTGTTTGTGAATAAATAAATATTCATTTACAAATCGGACGGTTTGTTTATGTACACCTATTTGAAGGACATTGATTGGGACGATAAATTTTACACGTCGCCCAACTGCACAAATAATATTCGGGGTTTGTGGATTGAAAACTCACACAGGTGTTGGGATGATATTTGGCATACACTAATCCCAATTATTTAGTTGTATTTCAATTTATTGGTCGACAGACTGTGTAAGCGTTAATTATTTATATTTAATGCTTATGCAGTTGTGTGGTGCACTTTGGATGATGGATGATTATTTATAATTGCTATTATATACATATGTTGTATGGAAATCCATATAATTAACGTTATATGATAATTGATTGGGCCTCATTCCAATTGGGAAATTAAATAATAATATAAAATAAAAATTCATGTGTTGAATAGAATAAATAGTCATGTGTTGACGATGCTCATGTGTTGAGAATATTCATGTGTTGAGAAAAATATATATTCATGTGTTGAATAGAATAAATATTCATGTGTTGAATAGAATAAATATTCATTTGTTGAATAGAATAACGAAGTTATTAAAATATATAAAGCCGTGTTGATTAGAGATGTGCCATTTTGATGCGAACGATATTTATATCGATTATATTTGTTTTCATAATGGATATAGAAAAGAAAGTGATTTCAAAATATAACGTTTTGAAAATAGTATCATTTATATAGTAATGATGTGCAATATTCAATTTTGATTTAAAAATTGAATATGAAGTTGAATTTGTTTTGAAAACGAATTTAAAAACGATTTATAAAATATGTTTTAAAAGGAAATCGAAGAAATATATAAAAAATATATATATATATATATATTATATATAATGGCTTGGATAAAAAGCGCCGCGTTGCGGCATTTCGTGAATTTTGACCATTGACTTCGAATGGACACACGGGAGATCCGACCGTCGGATTCTCCTAAAACCGGAACCGTTGGGTTCGTATCGTAAAGAGCTTTCCAATGAATATTAGAGATTAGAAATCTAAAGGCTGGATTTGGAATTATGTCCAAATCAAATTTGGAAAAAGTCGTTGTAAGTGCAGTTCGATGGCCGTTGATGGAAATCGACTGTACGGGCCTTGATAAAATTATTAAAAATATCAATAATTTATGTAAAATCATAAGGAGAGATTTGTGAAGAATTGGGATGAAGATTTCTAAATTTGAAAAGATAAAAATATATTTTTATCGAAATGAACTAGTTTTGAACTAGATTTGAAATGGTTTTGAAAATAATCAGAATTTCCAATACGTGAATTAGAATGGATTTGAATCGAAATTATCTTCGGAATATTTCGATGTTGGATTTAGTGATTATACAGATATGGTTGTGGAAATTTTAAAGATATATTTATATCATTATTTCCAATACGATATTTGTTGGTTTCAGAATCTAATATTGAATATAAGCCGGTATATTTTCTATTTAGAGCCTTGTATTTAATATCAAATGGGATTTTGGGTTCGTCATGAATGGTGGCTTAAATAACACTGTTCTTGAACCCAATTTAGAAAAAAATCTTTTAATTAAGATTTAGTGAAATTGTCCAGTTAATTAGTATTTAATTGGAATTGAATTTGAATTGGTTTTTGGGGTTTATCGTGAGCGGTGTTTTGAATAACACCTGCTCTTTAACCCGATTAACAATAGAAAGTGATTTTGGGTTTATCGTGAATCGTGTTTTAAAGTGACATTGGTTCTTTAACCCAGTTAAAGACAGGATATTAATTTTTGGGAAGATTAAAACTAAGTGGAGTTTTATTGAATCTGTAATTAGATTGAAATGTGAATTGATAATTTAAATTATCAAACTTGGAAAGTGATCGAGAATGGAGTATCACCAGTTTTGCTCCAAAGCGATAGTAAAATCTTTGATTAGATTTGAACGTGAAATGGTAATTAATATTTACCGATAACACCGTGGTGTTAGATATGGAGTATTACCAGTTTTGCACTATGGGATGAATAGGTTGGGATTAGGAAATAAAATAAATAATTACTTCGGTGTGCTTCGCTAATCCCGACTAGTTTGGAAAACCTTAACATTGTTTGAAATAATATCCAAAGGAAGATTAAAGAATAAATTTAGGAGAATTTATCTTTGATAGAATTAATGGGAATCTTTCCCTAAGAATGTGAAAATTTAAATAAAAGAATATTCTGAATTGGAATGAGGCATATGTTGTGTTTTTGTAAGACGTGTTTATTATATACGCGGGTTATTCGGAAAGGCCCGGTTTATACCCATTCTGAATAACCGATTCAACGATAAGTCAAAGATGAAGACGGTGGTTGAAGACCGGAAGTCTTCACATCGTTTGGATGATTATTGATTATCTTGATTGGGCTGTACACCCAAGAGGAGGGAATTAGTTAGTGATCGTCCAAACGTACTTTGAGATCGATGAATATGCGAGGAAAGTGCTTCCGGTTTCGTTCAGACCCAGAACGAACTTGTAAATGGACTGTGTGTCTGACATTGGATTTTATTCTGTGTTGATTGATCTCTATTAAATATACATCTGTTTGGCGGTGGAGAATTAATTCTCTTGCTTAACGCCCTTCTCTAAGACGTACGAGCTCAGAGGTTGTATATCGATGGACATTAGTCGCATGGAGTGAATTGCCTGTGTGGCATGCCTAAGTGGCAGATGATCAAGGCTTCTGTTGAAAAGCAAAGCTTTGTGGTTGATGATCAAAGCACGGCCTGTGTGGCACAGCTTTGTGTATAGCGTTAATTCGCGAGCCTCACACCTCGGTATGAGTCAAAAACGGGGTAAGGACCCAAGGAGTGCACGACGTTTCTTTCTAGCTATGGGTGATGTCAGTGACCTACCAGCCCTGACATTTATATAATTTTTACCTATGTGGTTGTTGGAATGCGAGTTGCCTCAAATATATGGTCGATAACTGGCACTATGAGAGCCGACGTACAGATCATTATATATAGGTCCTATACGACCGGGGAACGTGTGTTCTGGAATAACTAATCCTCAAAAGTAAGAGAGGACCGGCCTTGGAGGTTCCAAGGGATCGTTGTGTGTGGTCCTGAGGCATTTGCTAGAGTGTATCGAATCGGAGAGGAGCTTGCCCCTTGCCTCAACTCGTGATGGAATCCAATTTCCAATACGTGACAATTCGGTTTTATTTGTAGAACCTAGTATGGCGACATAGTAAATGGTAGTTATGCCGACTATGATTGATACTTATGATTGAAATTGTTTTGACACTATACACTTATTGTAATATCAAAATAATGTGTTTTCAAACGTATCAAGCATTCTTCGGCTATTATAAGGTAAAACCCTATCCTCCGGCTTGCGTTGCATTGTGTGATGGGACCTGGGTCTTATAATAGCTTATTTTTTCTTTATTTAGCATTGCGTTGTTTGTTTTATGCACTGGTACTCTTGGGAGAAACCCGTTCCGTATTATATGGCGTGGTCCCTTGAATTATCGAACTTTAAAATAAAGATTAATAACTGTTTTAGTTCTCACACCAGTCACATGACCGACCTGGAGTTTATTGTTTTAACCTAAACTCTGGGTGCCCTTATTTTCGACACGGGCAGCAAGTTTTGGTTTTGCAGATTTATATTCACAGGATCCTGGTTTATAGTTGAAGTGATATTCAGAATGCTCTGTATCCGTGTATTTCTTTCATTTATGTTCTGTATTATTTTTCTGCTGCAGTAATGTATTTAAGTCTCTGATATTTATCAAATGTGTAATATTTATTCATACTCTGTAATATTCTTGTATTCTGATGGAATTGTTGTAATAAACAATTAAATGTTCTTCTGTTTGCATTCCGATGTGTGTCGTCCTCAAAGCAATCCGTTCTTTCCTTACCGGGGAAGTCACGGGTTATCTCAGAACCGATTAATCAACAGAATACAAAACATTTTGATATAAAATCTACAAATACACTCTCTCGTATATACACTCAACTCAATCTATGCTATTTGTAACCCCATCTCTATCGAGTTACGCCACAGAGCCAAGATTAAAACTAAACGAATAGATCTGATACCAAATGTAGTGACCCGAATTTCTGGTACCTTTTGAGCTGACCAAATGTAACGACCCGGAAAATCTGAACCAATTTAAAATTTTTTAATTGGCTAAAATAATGGATTTTAAATATTTAAAATAAATATTTTAAATAATAGCGATGAAAAGTGAGTTTGAATCGATAATTGAAAACGAATATAATTAATTCTAATTATAAACAAGGCCTGAAATGGCGCTGTAGTTTCAAAAATTGAATTCAAACTTTGTCGGACTATACCGGGTGCATAACAAAATGGATTTGAGTGAAACCAAAAATATTTAAATCTGTTAGTGAATACCTTTCTAACGAATCTGAAAAATCGAAGTTTCATAGTGGAAAGCAAAAGTTATGGCCGAATTAATTTTCAGAAAGGTCGCTATGGAATTTATATAGCCCGTGAAATTGGCCATTTTTCATACGACCTCGGAATTCGACGAAACCACTTTTGTTGGATCCGGGATGTGAAGTTATTGCTAGGTTTCAAATTTCATAATTTTTTAAGCTAGTATGTGAGCGTGGAAAAGGAAAACGTGTTTTGGTCAATTATAGTTAAATTGGATCGACCAGAAATGGGCCTTTTTGCAAACGGTCTCAGAATTCGATGAAACTAGTTTTGTTGGGACCGTATCGTCAAAACATAGCTAAATTTATTTTTATAGAATTTTTCGTATCAGTTTGTGGCCCCGGCAAATTGAAATGTACGTTCAAATTAAATATTGAATGTTTTATATTTTAATTTGAATGAAAACTGACTGAAACATTCGAATGGGCCTACGAAACATATCCCATTGTGTTCAGAATGGGGGTAAAACGCTAGGGATGACAGTCATTGGGTTTAGATTGGTGGTCGTGTCAGAAAACCCCTTTTAAAACCCATCGGCCAATCAAAATTTTTTTTCAAAAAAAAAAATTAAATGTATTCTCTATCCCCGATCGAAGGCAGAAGAGCCTTCCAACCTTCCAGCTCCGATTCCAACCAAACCAGGAGGAATTAGACCCCCCTCCAGTTAAACTTTTTGAAGATCCTAACGCCCTTTACAAATCCATATAGGGTTTGCCAATTTCCACTGAGTATTCGAGGAGATCTGACCCTCGAAAGTCAGCGACTTTCAGCCGCCGCCGGGTTCGCCGTAGGCCACCGAGTGGGACACCCTTACCTCGTTTTGCGCGCCTCTCCAAGCGCTGCGACGTGGTGTTGGCCGATCTTCATATCGCTGCACGGATTGGAAGTAAAAGCTAAACCTAGTTTTGAACCTTTCAGCTGAGGTACGGCTATATATATTTTCAACAGTTTTAACACCTTTAAACCGTTGCAAACTTTGAAAAATCATATCTTTTTCGTGTATTGACGAAATTCAGTGAAACAAGAGACAGTGGACTCGTGTGGACGTCTTCTACCTTCTAGAAGAGACCGCATATTTTTCTGAGCCTTCTGCTATTTTTGTTGGAGTGCAACCCAATGTGAGATTTCTAATTTATAAACGATATGGAAAACAACGATGTATAAATTATATAGTCGATGTATGAGTTATATAAGTGTTGTACACCTCATGTATAAGCGTTGTATAAGTTGTACGTACGATGTATAAGTTGTATATGCATTGTAAAAATTATATATGTGTGGAAATAGAAGTGAATTGCTATATATATATATATATATATATATACGCCCCTCGTCCACAAACCATGGGCGATATTTATTGGTTGTGATTGGTGTGAAAATTGATTGATAACGAATGGTTGATTGGAATTGTTTGTGGTTGATATTGATTGATTGTGGTTGAAAAATACCCATTTCTGGTTGATAAATATTTGGTTGAAACCACATAGGATTAGTTTGGGGAAATGAAATAAATATACATGCCGCCTGCGTGTGAACTAGATGCATGATTCCCCATTGTCAAAAACCGCGAGGTTTTAAGGTAGAGCGAGGAGCCGTACTAGGGACGGTCCCGGTTTTAACTACCCTACCGTTATGCTGCCGAAATTTTGAATAATATTCATGTGTTTGAATTATTTTCATTTGTTGAAACTATATTTATTCGTTGAATAGAAAGCCTTCATGTGTTGAGTCGATATTCATTCGTTGAATTGAAATTCATGTGTTGAATGGTGTTCGTGTTTTAAATATAAAAATCACCTTTTTATTATCTATATGAACTATATAAAATAGTCAAGTTTTGAAATAAATTGTTTTATAATATAAATCCCATTTTTATCACTAATATGAACTATATAAAATAATCTGGTTTTGAAATAAATTGTTTTACATTAAAATCACATTTTTACTATATGGATGAATTGTTAAAAATAGTGAAGTGTTGAAATAAAAGACAGTTAGATAAAAATATCATTTTTATCAAATGTATGAAAAGAATATAGTTTTGAAATCGAAGAATCGATATATATATTTAGATAGAATCGATTATATATATTTAAATATAATTATATTTAATCGAATAACGACGCTGTAGTTCATAATTTGAAATCGAAACTTCAAACGATTATACCGGGAGATCCGACCGTCGGATTTTCCCGAAACTGGAGCTGTTGGATTCGTTTTGAAAAGATCTTTCTAATGATATAAATTTTGTGAAGATCCAACGGTTAGATTTTCAGATATGTGTAAATCAAATCTATAGAAAAACAGCGCCACGGTCGCGTTATGGCCCGAAGCGTCGTTTTGAATAAATTGGCTATTTTAAAATAAATAAAAATAGCGATAAATCGTTATAAAATATTATAAATGATATTGATGTGAAATTTAGAAATTAACTGAAGGTTGGCTATGTCGAATGGTTTCTTGGGTGTTGATCTGATGTTGGTTTCGGCCTTCGGGGTTAATATTTGAGAAATCGTTCTCTTACTGATTGACGATTAGCGACTAATGAATTGAAATGATGCGTGTGTATATTAGTGTTGCACTTGTTTATTATACACGCGAGTTGCTCAGAAAGATTGGGTTTATCCCATTCTGAATAACTGAATCGACGATAAGAAATCGAAGATGAAGACGGTGGTCGAAGACCGGAGATCTTCACCTCGTTTGGATTGTAACTGAGGTCCTAATTAGGAGGCATCCCGAAATATGGATAATGAGTGGTGATTGTCCAGACATACGTGGTGATCGATGGGTTTGCGAGGTATATAGTGCCTCCGGTTTCGTTCAGACCCAGAACGGACTTGCAAATGGAAAGTGTGTCTCACATTGGAATTTATTCTGTGTGATTGATAGCCATCAGTTGCACGGTGTGAACTGCCTCTGTGGCTTGCTAAGATGCAGTGATCAGGGCTTCTGTTCAAAAGCAAAGTCTTGTGGTGATGATCAAAGCACTGTCTGTGTGGCGTAGCTTTGTGTATAACGTGGAATCGCGAGCCTCACACCCCGGTATGAACCAGAAACGGGAGAGGACCTCAGGGAGGACATGCGTTTCTTTCTAGTTAGAAGTGGCGTCAGTGGTTTTACACGCCTTGACGAGTTTGACTTATGTGGTTGTTGCTGTTGCGAGGCGCATCGGTTTGATCGGACGATCTGGGTCTGATGGAGTCATTCGTTGGCTCATTTACGCCCCAAAAGGCAGGGAAACATATTGTTCAGGAATTTTAATCCACATCGGTGGACCAGCCCTGACGATCCTAGGGTCACTCGAGCTCTGATCCTGTGGCTCGGGCTAGAGAGTCGCGAAGTCGGTAAGGACTATCTTTTGCCTTGGTTCATGACGGAAATCCAATTTCCAAATACGTGATTGTGCGGTTTCGATTGTATATATATTTGGCGACATAGTGGCATGGGACGCTCATGTCGTCTATGATTGATAGTTATGATTTGAAATTGTTTTTGAAACATATAAACACTAGTAGTAATATCAAATGCTTTTGTTTTATTCGTATCAGGCATATCTTGGCCATTATAAGGTAAAAACTCTATCCTCCGGTTTGCGTTGCATTGTGTGATGGGAACTGAGTCTTATAATGGCTTCATTTTTATAAAAAGCATTGCGATGTTTAAAAGAAAGATTTGTTTTTAAAAGCACTAGCAATTCAAGGGAGTAAACCCATTCCACGAAAGTGGCGTGGTCCTGTGATTAGCCATATTATAAATGTGTTGAGTAGATTTCTCATACCAGTCCCATGACTGACTCGTAGTTTGTTTCACTTTCAAACTCGGGTGCCCCTTTTTCTACACGGGCATCCTTGTATTCAGGTTTAGCTGGCTCTTTCTGGATAGCTGGAGCTGAAGATGGATTCTATTATTTATCTCTTTTTATGTGGTTCAGCTCCTATTGTACATATTTGGTTTGTTTCCGCTGTAGACATTTATGTATAGCTGAACTGTATTTGTACTAAGTATGATCCTGTATACTGTGTAACTCTGATGATTTCGTTTATCCAGTATATTCTATAGTGCATTATCTGGTGTATTTAATTAATTCTGTTCTGCTATTATCTGTTTCTGTGTTATGTTCCAAAGATTACCCTTGTCACCATCTGTACGGGAATTGGGGTCGTCGCACCAAACAACACTAATCCAACCCAAATGATACTAGAAAACCAGATGCCAACAGAAAGAATTTAGAGGATGAGATAAGAAAGAAAGAAATATTAGAATAGAAGAAATAATATGAAGAAAATACAACAGAATCAGAATCTTATATTACAGCGGAACAAATATAATATAGAAATAACTTTTATTGAGAGCTTATAAAATACTTACAATCATCAGAGTACATCCATACATCTGGATAGTTATAGTAACGTATCCTTATATACACCACATAGCGGAATAATTACCAATACATTTGAACTCCTATAGCACGTCTTCTGAACTTCGTAGTGCCCAATAACCTGAACATGTACAACCCAGGCTAACCCGAGCATTTCAAATACCGGGTCAGTCTGGTGAACTAGAGTGAAAAACCCACTAAGTTTATATAACATCCTTTTTGATTTTAAAGTCAAAAATTCTTCTGAAAGAAAAGGATAATAGTAATACTGGCCCACACATAAACACAGATGGTTTTTACCTTACTATATAATCCAAAACATTTTGAAATCATATATTATTCTGTTACTATAATAGTGTCTAAACACAAAAAAAAAAAAATCTAGCGGAACGCTTGCATCTCACGCTCCACATATATAGTATACAATCAAAATCGCAGGCGCTTATTGGCGATTGGATCCCGACTATGACAAGGTATGGAATCACCTACCGATAGTATATCTCTAGAGGCGAATACATTGGACTCAACAAGAACGTCTTGCAACCCAGCCCACACATGACCAACCACCCATTTCTCTTGAGTGTATCGAATGTATATCACCAACGGTTGGGATCAACAACCGTTTCCCGAAAAGGGATAACATCGAAATAGATTAAAGAATGAAATGGATTTTCTCTAGATAGGTGATTATACACCCTAATGGGAGCGACCCACATAGCCATGCTTCGTGTCCTATTTTTGTTATTTCCCGTTTGTGAGGCATGAGGTTAAAATCGTCTTCATGACTATTTGGTCGTCATTCACTTTGAATGCCACATCGTCAGATCCGTTTAATCACTAATTGACGACCTCAAAAATACACTAGGCACAATTGAAGAAATCAATGTACGTGACCAACTGGAAATACTCTGTCAGATACTCGTCTATGCAAGTCATCCAGGAACAGGATGAACTGGAGTCACCCTCCTGTCATATCCTAGGAATCACCCTATGGATTGGCAGCGAGTGGTCCTTGTAGATCCATAGATTTCAACAACAACAGAATCATAGTTTATAAACCTCTGGTATCTAGCCAGAGGAATTCAACAGCAATCATTCCGCTTATGAAGATCCATGGTCTTCAATGCTCCTTCTCGACCATCTTCTGAACATCTTCAACGTTAACGTATTTGTTGGTCGGAATGGTTTTCGAATATAAATTTGATCCCGGTCTTTCCGTACCAACAATCGATTGCCAGATTTTGATAGTCGGTGTTTTAACTATCAGAATAAACAACCATCATCCGTAGAGAAAAATGGATTAACTGGTGCAGTATACAGCGTCAGTTGGACTCTTTAGTTAAACAGTCATTAATTTGATTTCTTAAAAACTTTCGACATTTGGATTAGCGCCTTTCAAATTTTTATTCAACTTATAATAAGTCTAAATAGGTTTAATTCAAATTAACGAAGTAAATGATTTCAGAATTATTCTCCAAATATAATCAATGGTATTTTCTGAAATAGAAAATGGACAACATAAGTTGGAAATCTTATTTGCATATTTTATCTTGTTATATTCATACAAGTAATGGCGCTTAACATTTGAAATTTGCATTTCAAACATATTTTAATTCACATAAGTATAGAATTGCATAGACTTATAAATAAAACGATAATTTACAAAGTGTGACAAAGGTTATAAATTGCAAATAAACGTCGTATAAACAAGCTGACAAACGGAGTAAAATATCATATGCGACACATACGCTTTAATTGTTCATTTACAAAGGGCAGCCAGAACTGAATAATTTACCATGTGCGACGCACACACTTTAGTTGTTTGTTTATAAAAGATAACAAAACCTTTGGGTTTAAACAATATATTCATATACCCTTCCTGTTGGTTAAAGATCATAGAATAGAAAATAAATTATACTCATTCACTTATTCCCAGAAAACTCAAAATGCTTCGAATTATCGTTCATGATATTCTTTATGGAAATACTTATTTTAATCACTTCCACTATCCTTGTTTCTAAACTAATATTATCCTTGGATAATCATGAAGTCGTTACAAGTTGGGGTATTTTATTTACCTCTCAGACCTTGAGACGAAAACACTCTCATCTTCGAATAGATACAAGTTTATTAATGAACTGCCATTCCAGTAATTATCCCAACACTTATATTTACTATGGAATCCCATTTACAACCACTTTGTTTCAATTAACCCCCTTTCATTTCTAAAACATTTTACTTCTAGATCTTATCGTTATGTTTCACTTTTACAATCAAATTCAATTCACTTCACTTAAGCCCCCATTCGATTTCAACTCATATTCAATCTTGTTTAAAATTTCTTTTTTTAAAAAAAACTTTTCCGAAGATAAATCAAATTTCTAACCCATATATGTAAAACCCTTTTTAATTATAACAAGGCCTTAATCAACTCCATTTCCTTTAAAACTATTTTTGACTCGATATAAGTTTATTTCCAACCCTTTCCCTTTAAAAGTTAATCTTATCGATGCATCAAACAACTTGCTTTTATTTGAAAACACTATGATATATTTACATTTTGTCTATTGAGTTACTTTATGAATTCATACCATACTTTAAAAATCTCGTTTACAGGTCAACTCCTTGCCACTTATCTAACATTATCTATATCGAATAGTTTACTTCCTTATCAATTATAAATAAAATAATTAATCTTAAAAGGTTATTTTAAAATGAAAATTAATTAAATTAACAATCCAATAATAGTTTTTAATAATCAATCCACGTGCAAGTAGTCGACTTAGTCATTTCAACATGGTCAGGTTATTACTATAAATTAAATTTAAATAAATTTCATTTGATTTAACAATCTAATTTAATAAATTCATTTAATTATTTATTGGGTAAAACAATCATTTCCACATTTAACCGTTTGGTTAATTACTGCTCATTTGCTTGACAAAACTCATTAACATACAAATCTCGTTTTATGTATTCGTTACAAGATAATTATTCATTTCCTTTAATACTTCATTTAAATATATATATATATAATAGATTCCACTGTCTTTAGTTATAAAACAGACTTTATAACTTTCTTTCTATTGATTTAACAAGAGGTATATAAATCTCTATACAACGGTTCATTAACAGGCCATCTGTCGTTAACCAATATCACCCGTTGGTTAATGTCACACAATTGTTGAATTTAGATTCAACAATCAATAATCAATCAAATTGATTAACAGTACATATAAATAAACAATATATGTAACCTGTCCTTCCCTGCATCAAATGGGCTACCTCATAACAATGCAGTTCAACCAATAACAGCCAACAACCAATTTATAACATTTAATCAAGCATTCAATTATTTATTTCATATGTTTATATTATTATAAACGTAATCAACAAGGTAACTTAACTCGTTTGGAATCTAATCATTAAAATTACGATTTAATTTGATTAAATTAAAAAACACTTTATTTAATCAATGTATATCAAAAATATCCAACATACATGCAAACCGTTATTCAACCATCAGCTATTAGCAAACATTGCTCACAAAATAAAAACCCAGTTTATACATAAAATATAAACGGGGTAAACTGAGTGAGTTAAACTCATCTTGGATCCCATTTGTTGAAACTGTTTGTTTCCAACTGTGTTCAGCTTTGTCAAAAATAGCTTTATATTGTCGCGCTCGTTATAACAATTCCAACGCTCCTGGTCTTGTTGAATTCTGACAATATATGAGAATGTTATACAAGGTATACGTTTACGTTTTGAATTTAAATAAATCAACTTTAATTATTATTAATTCTATACTAATTATATATATAATTATATATATAAGAGTTTAAAATTATTGATGAGGAAACCAAACCAAGCCCCTAGTTTCATTCCCTAAACTAACGCAACAGCATGACTAAGTTAATTTTTGTTAATCAAAAACTTAACCTGGCAATATATATAACTTAGCCAGCCACAAAACCCATTTGAGTAATATTAGCAAAAATTAAATCTAAATGTTAATCATGTTACTCTTTAATTGGGTCATGTTAATAACAGAATTAAACACATGAATTATATAATCAATCAGATCCCTTTATTGCATTTTCAGGTCTAAATTACAGAATACAACCCACAATGGTCCGAGCAATTAAGACTAAGTATCTAGTTCAAATCAAATGTGCACACACTCATTTCTTAAAACTGAAATTCCTTATATCAAATTGTTGTATTCGGCCAACCATTGAGAAAAGGTCTGTGTACCTCATGTAAAGCTTTTCAAACAGTAAGAAACAAAGTGGTATGAGCATGTGAAACCGTCCGACTGTCAATTTCCCATCGCAATTTTATACTATTCATTACTATACCGATATATAGCTAATAATTATTTGGAAATATTAACCCTTAGTTAATCACGCATATAAATTAGATATTGTTCATCTCTAATTTACCTGTATTTAAACAACTCGCAAGTTGTGTTGTTGTTTTCTCCGAATATTATTTGTTCCATCGCCACGCAGCCATGCTGCTTCACTTTCCACTACGTCACCATTTGTTCCCTTACTATCATTTGGACTACCCACTGCAAATAGTCCACGCTGCCCTTTCTCCTCCCCAGTCACGTCTTTACCCAGGAACGTTATCCCACGTGCTGCTCCCATCTCTGACGGTCGGAGCTCCACCATCAGACCGAGTTGTCCCTCCTACCTCCCCTATTTCGTTGCTCAACACAGTATCATGCACCCACGCACGAGATCAGCAGCCACCTGAACTCTCTCACAGCTTGAACACCTCGGTTGGGAGCTTTAAATTATACGTGCATGGAGCTTGGGTTTCCATGGAAGGATGGCTTGCAAAATAAGTAAAGATGAGGCTGCTATTTCTATAATACTGGGGTGCGATTCATTTATATTAGTTTGCAGAAAGGGATAGAGAGTTTCTGTTTTTTTAAATGGAGTTCTTGTTTTCAGTTTTTCTCTTGGTGAAGGAGCAGTGCATTTTAATTTTGAAGTGGAGAGAATAACGGGTTGTTCTTTTGCGGAAACTGCAGTCTGGTGAGGAGCTGCATGTATTTATAGAATAGAACCCATGGGGAAAAAGGAATTGTTTTGGCATGCAAGGAAAGGGATTAAAGCGTGGTTGTCATGGCATTTAATTGTTTGCTTGCCACGGTAAGGGTAATAATTGTTTATTATATTTTACAAGCGTACGAAGTCTTGAGGTAAATCAATAACAAAAAAAAACAAAACAACTATATGCGCCTACCGTTTTACAGTCTTGATTCTCGAATTTACGAACGCTTTCGTTTCCTTGAGTTGATTTTCTTTGGTTTTTGGTATCATTATTTTTATCTGTTTATTTACGTGGACCGTTTAATGTTCGTACTGACATTCGCAAAGTCCAACCATAATGAAATTAGGTGCACCGCTACGTTTTAACTTTCCAGTACCAATAAAATTAATTTCATTAAAAATGGCCTCTATTTGCAAAAACGACATTTCTTTAATTTACCATATTGCCCATTGATAAAATAACTCCGATTGGCGCCAAACTAGAAATGTAACAATAAACAGTGATACCCATTCCAATAAAAGCTATTTCATCGAAAACGGAGGTCGTTAGAAAAGAAAACAGTTTTAAAGCCTATAATATATTGATAAAATATTTTTAAATCCCAAAAATTTCTAATAAACAAATAAAAATATTATTATTATCGTATATAAAATATCACATAGTTTTAAAATGAACCAATATATATTTTAAACTCAATATTCAGAAATTCAGTTTAAAACGAAATCCAAATATATAGAAATTCCTTTATAAATGCTATCGTTTATTAACGAAATTCCATAGCGACTATTTGAAAATTTGAATTGGACATTTATTAAAATCTATAATATGAAATTTTCATTTTTCTCTTTCATAAGAAAATTATAACCAAATCCATTCTAACGTTTCTTGTTTTATAGAAATCCAACTTAGAATGGATCCTGTATATTCATTTGAAGTTCAAATCAAAAATTAGGAACTACCTCGGTGTTTCAAGTTCGTTTTAATTATATTATAAATTACTAGGTTGGAACCCGTGCTTCGCACACGGGAAATTGGTGGGTTGTAGTTTGAAAATAGAAACAATGAATATCTTTTTGGTGCTTTAAGGAACACCAGTGAAGTATTATGGAAGGTAGACTTAATATTTTGAATGTATTGTACAGTGTATACACAGTTCAATCACAAATCATAATTAACTTAGACGGATCCTGAAAGCATAAAATATTTGCTCCTCGAGTAATTAGAAAAGTAGGTACTAAAGCTCAAATTTCTTAAGAATCAATGTTGGCTTATTTGCGCCCACCCAAAATGGACCTTTACTTACACAAATTGTACATTAGAACATTGTACCAATATTGCTGGCATCGGCCCAGTAATTTACGTCAAGTTGGTTATTATAAATCTAACACATACGTATTATTGCAAATGGAAGAAAAAGCTTCAAGTGAAAAGAGAAGAAAAAACATACGCTAAGCGCATATAAGAAAAAAAAAACATGGATGATATTGTTATGCAAAATTGCGCCTTTGCGGAAGAACAATATGTAGGATCTAGATTTGCCAATTGAACTTCAATCTAATCTGATAGCCATTATTCTATTACATCAACAAAATAGTAAATAACTATAGGAGAGAAACAAAGAGACACAATATTTATATTGGTTCCACTATCCTCGAGATAGTGTACGTCCAGTCCAACAGAGAGAGATTTTATTCCATATGAGAGAATTAATAGAGATTACAAAATAAGAGTTTACATATCCAAACCTCAATCAGGTTTAACAAAAGAGACACCATTGGGGATCACTTCATCCAAGCCAGGATGGGTTTACACTAAAGTCAACCCCTCAATATATAGCCAGTGCAAATCTATGCGAGTCATCAATTAAATTACCAACATATGGTAATAATATAATGGAGGCAAATTACCATAATAACAAATGTGCAAACATAGGAAGTAAATCAATCCGTTTCTTTAGCATAGATGGAAGAAATTAATCTCTTCATTTATTTCTCTACCACCTCATTAAATGCAATCAATGCATTCCCATTATAAAAATATTTACTTTCCATTCTTTGCAAATCTGTTCCAATCAATTTGTGATTTGGTATCACCAAATTTAACACTCCAACTTGATGCAAAATCACATATCTCCAGCACCCCTTCTTGAGTCATATTCTCTTCTCATCATAAAACTCTTCAATAGAACTCCATCTTCAATCAAAATCTCACAACGAGATACACCAAAAAATGAATATTTACCAGATGGGTTCCAGCAAAGCTACCTCCCATCACACAATTGTTAAAGAGCTCAGACTACGTCCCCGCCCGCCAACAAAATGTTGCAAATATCCAAAATGAAAAAAAGGAAGATTCCAAAGTAATCTCAACACCACCAAGACCAAAAAATAATTCTCTCCATTAAAACCAACCTCGATTTCAGTTCAACGAGATACACCCAGTCGATTTGAAAGGACTACGACCACACCTCAATTACAAACACAACCCACCGCCTTCAAAAGAGGCATCTACCACCTGAGCTGCACCATGCAAAAACCAACGGTCTAAAAAGTGCTTGCAATACCACAAGATATCCATCGTCTTTGTGGATTTCAAAACTTGACATCCGTCTTCCGTTTGACATGATCTCTTCATCTCCGGGATCGCTTGAGCATCATCAACATTGTAACACCCCACATCTGTTAGTGTCACTCACAAAGGGAATGCACTAAGTTCTGTGGAGCATTATAGGTAAAAGATGCAGATAAATTACAAGACAGACAAATTTAAAACAGCGGAAAATAAAACTTTACTTTATTGATAAAGTAGTTTGTACAACAATTGTTTTTCAATATCAGAGTATCTATCTTACAAAAAAGGAGGAAGCATAAAATAACATTTATATTCCCCAATGTAGCATGAGCCAGCCATAGCAAGAGAATCCAAGCAAATCTTCGACTAATCTTCAAGTTGGGAAAGAGTAACGGTCAATCTAATCTGAGCTATACTATTCCCTCCTTTACAACCTGAGGAGGGAGATGGAAGAAAAGAAAGCGAAAGAAAACAGAGTCAGAAATAAAGTCTAGTAAGTTCAGTAACTTTTAGCATGTGAATAGGGAAAAGCAACACGACATGAATTAACTGAATACAAGATAATACCGTGATGATAGGGCTAACAAGATAACATAAGATTAACGCAAGTTATGCTAAGGCAAGATAATGTATGCTTCACTACTTTCTCTGTTATTCTGGTTTCCATATCTCTGCACCGCCTAACTAGTGTCTCAACTAGTAATCTGTATAAAATGATAACGTGATCCCAATCCCCGTAATCGTGGTTGCCTTTAGGTGTATATCTATTATTTATTACCTAGATCTAATCTGGGGTTTTCTATCGAGTCGCTTTCTAGATTCGACTAGGCTTTATGTGACATATCTGATACTTCTCGGATTCAGGGTTTATGCCACCTAGGTCCAACTAGGGATTATGCTACCTTTCGAACGGTTCCCCTAGTCTAGGACACACTACCCAGAGCGATAAGTGTTCCTAGACTTTACATCCCAATCGTATCGTAACGTGCTAGATATCTAGTTGCACATGTCCTCTATATGTGCGGCCCGAATCCCGTAGCAGGGCTAATCAAGAAACACGGAACTCGGTCAAGAGCTTTAAGTTATCTGCCGATGCAGATGCTAAGTTCTGTTTTTCCAGTGGCTATGGTCCCACTCGACCCATCCCTCAATTAACGAAAGGCACACCTTGAAAAATGAGAACTATACACAGGCCCTCTATGCCCCCACTAACCTATGGCCATCCTCACCCATAACTAGATAGCAAGTATATGGTCTTTTGGAGTTCACCGCCTTTCCGCTTTACGTATCTCGACTGACTCAAGATGGTAGGTAGACGACGAGTCGCTATCACAGGGCTACTGGTCTCGCCGAATCACGCTGGTCCATCCTAGTCTTTAGGTTGCCATATATTGCAACCAAGGCATACCCTTGGTTCTTCTCACGTAGACCTTAACCTTTGTGAGCCCAGGCGGATCATCTACATTCTCACAGAGGGATACCAAGAGTACCCTTACGTCCCCTCGAAGCCTCGGGCTTCGTAACCCAATTCGTTGGAGCCTTCTTTAAGATTAGATGGGCGTTCGCTTCACTTTGTGTTATACTAATGATTACTACTTAGTTTTTCTAACTAAGGTTTACCACTTAGTTCCTGAATCATCGTTTTCTTAACTAAGGTTTACCACTTAGTCCTTTTAACTAAGGTTTACTACATAGTTCTCTTTCTCGTCAGGTTGAATTGGTTAAGTGTCATTAGTCGATACAAGTTAACTTAACCTATTCGTTTGTCATGTTAAACTAGTTAAGTATTACCAGTAATTCACGTTAACTTAACCCTGCCAGCATCAAGTTATATTGGTTAAGTATTTACTTAACCCTACCCATTCATCTTGTATTGGTTAAGTGTTTCCTTTTTAACTTAACCTTGCTTATCTGTTTTAACTGACATGTTATAACGGTTAAGTGTTCCCTTAGTTAGCTTAACCCTAACATTGGTTTGATTAACATGTTCTAATGGTTAAGTATTGTCCCTTCATGTTTCTAACTTAACCCTATTCATTTATCACACTCTGATGGTTAAGTGTTCAAGCTTACTTAACCCTACGGTCTAGTCCAGCTAACATATTAAATTGGCTAAGTGTATTAAATTTACTTAACCTCAACCTCTAGTCTAGTTAACATGTTAAATTGGCTAAGTGTATTAACTTTACTTATCCCCAACCTCTAGTCTAGTTAACATGTTAAATTGGCTAAGTGGATTGAATTTACTTAACCCCCACTTTCTAGTCTGGTTAACATATTAAATTGGCTAAGTGTTTTTCTTAGTTACTTAACCCCTACAAATCTTGTCTTGTTACCATGTTAAGTTGGTTAAGTGTTCTAGTTAACTTAACACTATCGTTCTAACTTAACTGTGTTAAGTTGGTTAAGTGCTCCTATGGACTTAACCCTCCCATTCTAGCTTAACTGTGTTAAGTTGGTTAAGTGTTCTTATGGACTTAACCCTCCCATTCTAGCTTAACTTTAATTGTCTTATTAAAGCACCAGCCACTCACATTAGATAGGTATTGTTGTGGCTACCGGTATGCCGGTTGGTTCCGGGCAGTCTTACGCCACAACTCAGTCTAACCTCGGGCCTTTATCGAGCTCAATGCCTTAACCTTCCACATTGGATAGGTATTGTTGTGATCACTGGATAGCCGGGCGGGTCCTTGCAGGTTTACATCACAACTCAATCCAACCTCGGGTTAAGCATGTTCATATTGTCTAAATTTAATTTTCTCATTTAGGATAAATTCTATAAGTAAATTTTCCCTGATTTACTTATTCCATTATTACTCTTTTAATGTACATTGTCAACATTTATTATTATGGCATGTTTTCCCTATATATCATATTTATAGTTTTTGGTATGTAAATTATACCAAATTAAGTGTCACTAACCATGATTATTCTAAACATGACAATTACTCACAATTATGACTAAATTCAAAATTTGTGCTAATATACTTATTATGCCAAATTAACTTTAATTGACCCAATTCTGATTTAACACCCTAATTTATTGTTTATGGCAAGACTAGAATTATTATTCTAGTTTACCGTTTATGCCTAAAACTTAGCTTACTTGCCAATACTAAATTTAATATGTCAAATTACATATTCCATAATTCATGTCAAATTTTCAAATTTGCGTTCTAATAAACATGCCATAATAAATGTTCTAAATTATGTCAATCATAATTATGTTAATGTTCCACATTATGCCAATTTCCAAGTTTACAACCATGTTTAAGTCAAATTTATGATTTGCCCAAATCGTATTCCCATCATTCGTGTAATCGTGATTTCATCCTAGATTATAGACAAATCTAGATTCGTGGATAAAAAGGGAATGAACCAAAATGCCATGAAAAGATAGACATAATGACTGGCAGAAGATGATAATTCACTAATCACAGATCTAACAAATTACACTTAATAAATTGATTAAAGCATTGAAGTCCTATAGATCTGATAATATTATGACATAAAAAGGCTTGAACAAATAACATAGGTTCAAGTATATGGGTAGATCTAACTTAATAGATAAATTCCCACAATCAAGATCCAAGGATAATTATGAATAAATTGAATAGATAATCAAGTTTAGATCCAATCTCACGGTCATAATCCTAGGCAATAATATCATGTTCATGAATCATAGGTAATTATCCACTATTGTCCTTATCATAGTCATAGGCATTGGTTTATGCTCCTAGTCAAAGGCTTATGTTCATAGTCAAAAGCTTGTGTTTATAGTCAAAGGCTTATGTTCATAGTCAAAGGCTTATGGTTTCCAAGGCCACAGTTCCATAGTCATAATCTTAAGCATTGGCAATTTAGTCATAATGTGTTCTAGCCCATAATCAAGAATCAGATCCAAAGTCATAAACAAGAACAGATTCAATGAAATGATAAGGCATATTTCTTATATTCTTTTAATTTCATGTCACAAATAGAAAAGGCGTTCAAATCTGAAAAGTAACCGACTTACATTGATTGGATCTAGAAAAGAATAGAAAGATAGCGTTGCTTGAAGCCATTGAATCTTTACTTGAATCCTAACTTGTTTTAAATCTTCTCTTGAAAGACTTGAGCAGGATATCCTCGTCTTGATTTATATTTTATTTTAATCTATTTATTTAGATTTAGAGGAAGAAGAAGAAGCCATGTCCATTAAGAATTTGTGCAGCATAAGGTTAGAGAAGAATGGTGCAAAGAGAAGGAGACTAGGGGCTGCTAATATAGGATTGCAAGTTAATTTGAGCCGTTGATGAAGCCAAGGTTAATCAAAGCCATTCGTTCTAAAGAAAAGCCAATTATGTTCACAATTACTTTCTTAATGTACATTATTAACATTTATTATTAAATTTGTATGCACATTAGATACATCCCCCCCTTTACACATTTATTATTAAATTTGTATGCACATTAGATACATCTCCCCTTTACACATTTATTATTAAATTTGTATGCACATTAGATACATATCCCCTTTACACATTTATTATTAAATTAGTAACTTTAGTGTTAACAGAAATACGGGGTGTTACATTCTCCCCTCCTTAAAGGATTTCGACCCCGAAATCTTCAAGTCAAGAAGAATGTAAATCCTACCATCCAATCATCCATCTACACAACCATCAAACATAGGCATCCATTGTCCTTAAAGACTTCTAATGCTTGTATGTTCATATGCATAGTGTGTGTACATGTCTTTATCTAATGCAAAATCAGGCGGTCTACTGATTCAGTTGACCTCCTTAATGCAAATCATGTCAGTGTCATGCGTCCAATATGTATGCAAATCCTAATGATACATATTATTTCTATATGAGTGCACAATCATTTACTCAAATGCGACATCCATATGATAACACATTAAGTTCAATTCATAAACAAATACATATATGTAAATGAAATATGAAGGCGTCTGAGCTGATCTAGTGCCTAATACGTGTGTATATGCATTCACGAGCAACCACTAGCAACCATTCGCAACCATCAACCATAACATGTTTCAAATACATGTTTACATCCAAAAGGGTTTCTATATAAGGATCGATGATACGTCCTAGAGGATATACCTTAAAAGCTAGAAATTAGTATGCATAGAATTCCTAAAAAAAGGAATCAAGGATGTACCCTTAAGAAAAATGGTATGAGGCGCGTATGCCTTATCTTCAATCTCCCGTATCACGTCTTCTTGAGCTTTACTCAGCTGTATCTTAACAGATTCAACTTCACGATTTCGAAGTTTCTTGACCTCCATTTCCAAAATAAACAAATGTCAACCATGATACTGAGTGTATATACTAGGATGATCAGAGGTCTCTCCTCTTAGCTTATCCATCATGCCATAACTATGAGGGTCAAAAGGTCACTACGTACTTTTTACCTCTCTTAAGGTTAGTCCTTCTCTATATAGAGGACCTGCCACAACTATTCATCTCTCAAGCAAACCATCCTAGTCGAACTCGACATCCCTCAAGTACAAGCCCCAAAGGCCTAAACCAATATCAGACAAGCACCCGAGGAATGTCTCATCCGAATTTGGACGATTTACGTGAGATGATCTAAGCAAAAAAAACCAAACACTTGAGCACTAGTTGGGATCTTTTACTATACAAGTACTAAGGTGCAGAGACTCAACTATGGAAGCAAATATGAACAAATGCCAAGTGCTAAAACCAAAAGAAAGAGTACAAACAGAAAAGCTAGACTCTTCCAACAGAACTTTACTACCTTTCTCCTAGGTACGCTTAGTGGTGAAAGAATGTGCTTGCCCTTCTGAAAATCTTGTCCTTTGTTCTTAATTATATGCCCTATTCTGCCATAGTAAAGATACTTCCTCTTTTCTTAGGTTTTATAATCCCTTCCTCCTTCGTGAGCCAAGTCTACATCCATGAATTCCTCATCCTTGGGTTGTGCTCCTTAGCCAAACTCCTCATCCTCTTTCGTTTGTAATCATGTTGACAAATCTCTCGAAAGCTGCCTCCATCGTACAGAAAACCCTACTAAGCTTGAAAGAAAACTAGCCGCAGGCGAAACTACTACGGTTATAGATGGAAGTCGGACACTACTTCGCCCTTCGATGAGGTTACCGCCTAGAAAGCCAGGAGCCCCAGAGACTCAAGAAAGAAGGGGACAAGAATTCAAACAGAGAATCAGAAGATAGTGCGTATGGCTTTTGGGGAATATGCCTTTAAAACAAAACTTTTCTTTTGAAAATGCTTCTTTTAAAACTGTTTGAAAATAATATATTTTTTTCAAATCTTTTATCTGATCCGGTAACCTTCGGCTCTGATACCACGTGTAACACCCCACATCCGTTAGTGTCACTCAAAAAGGGAATGCACTAAGTTCTGTGGAGCATTATAGGTAAAAGATGCAGATAAATTACAAGACAGACAAATTTAAAACAGCGGAAAATAAAACTTTACTTTATTGATAAAGTAATTTGTACAATAATTGTTTTTCAATATCAGAGTATCTGTCTTACAAAAAAGGAAGAAGCATAAAATAACATTTATATTCCCCAATGTAGCATGAGCCAGCCATAGCAAGAGAATCCAAGCAAATCTTCGACTAATCTTCAAGTTGGGAAAGAGTAACGGTCAATCTAATCTGAGCTATACTATTCCCTCCTTTACAACCTGAGGGGGAGACGGAAGAAAATAAAGCAAAAGAAAACAGAGTCAGACATAAAGTCTGGTAAGTTCAGTAACTTTTAGCATGTGAACAGGGAAAAGCAACACGACATGAATTAACTGAATACAAGATAATACCGTGATGATAGGGCTAACAAGATAACATAAGATTAACAAAAGATATGCTAAGGCAAGATAATGTATGCTTCACTACTTTCTCTGTTATTCTGGTTTCTATATCTCTGCACCGCCTAACTAGTGTCTCAACTAGTAATTTGTATAAAATGATAACGTGATCCCAATCCCCATAATCGTGGTTGCCTTTAGGTGTATATCTATTATTTATTACCTAAATCTAATCTGGGGTTTTCTATCGAGCGCTTTCTAGATTCGACTAGGCTTTATGTGACTTATCTAATACTTCTCGGATTCAGAGTTTATGCCACCTAGGTCCAACTAGGGATTATTCTACCTGTCGAACGGTGCCCCTAGTCTAGGACACACTACCCAGAGCGATAAATTTTCCTAGACTTTATGTCCCAATCGTATCGTAATGTGCTAGATATCTAGTTGCACATGTCCTCTATATGTGCGGCCCGAGTCCCGTGGCAGGGCTAATCAAGAAACACGGAACTCGGTCGGGAGCTTTAAGTTATCTGCCGATGCATATGCTAAGGTCTGTTTTTCCAGTGGCTATGGTCCCACTCGACCCCTCCCTCAACTAATGAAAGGCACACCTTGAAAAATGAGAACTATACGCAGACCCTCTATGCCCCCACTAACCTATGGCCATCCTCACCCATAACTAGATAGCAAGTATATGGTCTTTTGGAGTTCTCCGCCTTTCCGCTTTACGTATCTCGACTGACTCAAGATGGTGGTTAGACGACGAGTCGCTATCACATGGCTACTGGTCTCGCCGAATCACGCTGGTCCATCCTAGTCTTTAGGTTGTCATATATTGCAACCAAGGCATACCCTTGGTTCTTCTTACGCAGACCTTAACCTCTGTGAGCCCAGGCGGATCATCTGCATTCTCACAGAGGGATACCAAGAGTACCCTTACGTCCCCTCAAAGCCTCGGGCTTTGTAACCCAATTCGTTGGAGCCTTCTTTAAGATCAGATGGACGTTTGCTCCACTTCGTGTTATACTAAGGATTACTACTTAGTGTTTCTAACTAAGGTTTACCACTTAGTTTCCTGAATCGTCGTTTTCTTAACTAAGGTTTACCACTTAGTCCTTTTGACTAAGGTTTACTACTTAGTTCTCTTTCTCGTCAAGTTGAATTGGTTAAGTGTCATTAGTCGATACAAGTTAACTTAACATATTCATTTGTCATGTTAAACTGGCTAAGTGTTATCAGTAATTCACGTTGACTTAACCCTACCAGCATCAAGTTATATTGGTTAAGTATTTACTTAACCCTACCCATTCATCTTGTATTGGTTAAGTGTTCCTTTTTAACTTAACCTTGCCTATCTGTTTTAACTGACATGTTATAACGGTTAAGTGTTCCCTTAGTTAACTTAACCCTAACATTGGTTTGATTAACATGTTCTAATGGTTAAGTATTGTCCCTTCATGTTTTTAACTTAACCCTATTCATTTATCACAGTCTGATGGTTAGGTGTTCAAGCTTACTTAACCCTATGGTCTAGTCCAGCTAACATATTAAATTCGCTAAGTGTATTAAATTTACTTAACCCCAACCTCTAGTCTAGTTAACATGTTAAATTGGATAATTGTATTAACTTTACTTATCCCCAACCTCTAGTCTAGTTAACATGTTAAATTGGCTAAGTGTATTGAATTTACTTAACCCCCACTTTCTAGTCTGGTTAACATATTAAATTGGCTAAGTGTTTTTCTTAGTTACTTAACCCCTACAAATCTTGTCTTGTTACCATGTTAAGTTGGTTAAGTGTTCTAGTTAACTTAACCCTATCGTTCTAACTTAACTGTGTTAAGTTGGTTAAGTGTTCCTATGGACTTAACCCTCCCATTCTAGCTTAACTGTGTTAAGTTGGTTAAGTGTTCTTATGGACTTAACCCTCCTATTCTAGCTTAACTTTAATTGTCTTATTAAAGCACCAACCACTCACATTAGATAGGTATTGTTGTGGCTGTCGGTATGTCAGTTGGATCCGGGAAGTCTTATGCCATAACTCGGTCTAACCTCGGGCCTTTATCGGGCTCAATGCCTTAACCTCCCACATTGGATAGGTATTGTTGTGATCACTGGACAGCCGGGCGGGTCCGGGAAGGTTTACATCACAACTCAATCCAACCTCGGGTTAAGCATGTTCGTATTGTCTAAATTTACTTTTCTCATTTAGGATAAATTCTATAAGTAAATTTTCCCTCATTTACTTATTCCATTATTACTCTTTTAATGTACATTGTCAACATTTATTATTATGGCCCGTTTTCCCTATATATCATATTTATAGTTTTTGGTATGTAAATAATACCAAATTAAGTGTCACTAACCATGATTATTCTAAACATGACAATTACTCACAATTATGACTAAATTCAAAATTTGTGCTAATATACTTATTATGCCAAATTAATTTTAATTGACCCAATTCTGATTTATTGCCCTAATTTACAGTTTATGGCAAGACTAGAATTATTATTCTAGTTTACCGTTTACGCCTAAAGCTTAGCTTACTTGCCAATACTAAATTTAATATGTCAAATTACATATTTCACAATTCATGTCAAATTTTCAAATTTGTGTTCTAATAAACATGCCATAATACATGTTCTAAATTATGTCAATCATAATTATGTTAATGTTCCACATTATGCCAATTTCCAAGTTTACAACCATGTTTAAGTCAAATTTATGATTTGCCCAAATCGTATTCCCATCGTTCGTGTAATCGTGATTTCATCCTATATTATAGATAAATCTAGATTCGTGGATAAAAAGGGAATGAACCAAAATGCCATGAAAAGATAGACATAATGACTAGCAGAAGATGATAATTCACTAATCACAGATCTAACAAATTACACTGAATAAATTGATTAAAGCATCGAAGGCCTATAGATCTGATAATATTATGACATAAAAAGGGTTGAACAAATAACATAGGTTCAAGTATATGGGTAGATCTAACTTAATAATTAAATTCCCATAATCAAGATCCAATGATAATTAAGAATAAATTGAATAGATAATCAAGTTTAGATCCAATCTCACAGTCATAATCCTAGGCAATAATATCATGTTCATGAATCATAGGTAATTATCCACTATTGTCCTTGTCGTAGTCATAGGCATAGGTTTATGCTCCTAGTCAAAGGCTTATGTTCATAGTCAAAGGCTTATGTTTATTGTCAAAGGCTTATGTTCATAGTCAAAGGCTTATGGTTTCCAAGGCCACAGTTCCATAGTCATAATCTTAAGCATTGGCAATTTAGTCACAATGTGTTCTAGGCCATAATCAAGAATCAGATCCAAAGTCATAAACGAGCGCATATTCAATGAAATGATAAGGCATATTTCTTATATTCTTTTAATTTCATGTCACAAATAGAAAAGGCGTTCAAATCTAAAAAGTAACCGACTTACATTGATTGGATCTAAAAAAGAATAGAAAGATAAAGTTGCTTGAAGCCGTTGAATCTTTACTTGAATCCTAACTTGTTTTGAATCTTCTCTTGAAAGACTTGAGCAGGATACCCTCATCTTGATTTTTATTTTATTTTAATTTATTTATTTAGATTTAGAGTAAGAAGAAGAAGCCATGTCCATCAAGAATTTGTGCAGCATAAGGTTAGAGAAGAATGGTGCGAAGAGAAGGAGACTAGGGGGTTGTTTATATAGGATTGCAAGTTAGTTTGAGGCGTTGATGAAGCCAAGTTTAATCAAAGTCATCCATTCTAAAGAGAAACCAATTATGTTCACAATTACTTTCTTAATGTACATTATTAACATTTATTATTAAATTTGTATGCACGTTAGATACATCCCCCCTTTACACATTTATTATTAAATTTGTATGCACATTAGATACATCTCCCCTTTACACATTTATTATTAAATTTGTATGCACATTAGATACATCTCCCCTTTACACATTTATTATTAAATTAGTAACTTTAGTGTTAACAGAAATACGGGGTGTTACAAACATCTAGACCCTTGTCGATACCATGATCCTCCACCATAGGACCATCAGCAGTGACCATATTAACCTCTCCACCTTGCTGTGGATTAGGTTCTTCGACCGTGACCCGCCTTCTTCTTCGTCTTCTTCCATCTTCCCTCATCCATATCAGAGGGCTTCTTCACAATAAACTACATATCACGTGAAAGTTCCAAGATTGGAGTGCTCTTCACTCTCGACATAATCTCCTCCACCAAAGTCTCCTTTTCTCCAAAATAGTAATAGCATAATCACCACTGAATCTACCAACCTTTGTAGAAATAATTAATGAACAATTTAAAACAAATCGCCTCACTCTGATACCAATCTGTTATGAAAATTGAGCATATGTGGAAGCGCAATAAATAGGATCTAGATTTGCCAATTGAACACCAATCTAATCTGATAGCAATTATTCTATTACATCAACAAAATAGTAAATAACCATAGCAGAGAAACAAAGAGACACACAATATTTATGCTGGTTCCACTATCATCATAGTGTACATCCAGTCTAACAGAGAGAGATTTTATTCCACATGAGAGAATTACAAGAGATTACAAAATAAGAGTTTACATATCCAAACCTCAATCAGGTTTAACAAGAAGAGACACCAATGGGGATCACTGGCTCCAAGCCTGGATGGGTTTACGCTAAAGTCTATCCCTCAATATATAGCCGGTGCAAATCTATGTTAGTCATCAATTAAATTACCAACATATGGTAATAATATAATGGAGGCAAATTACCATAATAACAAATGTGCAAACATATAAAGTAAATTAATCCGTTTCTTTAGCATAGATGGAAGAAATTAATCCCTTCATTTATTTCTCTACCACCTCATCAAATGCAATCAATGCATTCCCATTATAAAAATGTTTATTTTCCATTCTTTGCAAATTCTCACCGTTGAAGCGTGAGAATGAAAATAAAAATGATAATCCCATTTCTTTCTCTCGTTGCAAAAGCTTTTACAAGACTGTTGAATAAATAATTTTGGTAGAAGCCAACCCAGAATTAAATTTGAAGAAACTATAACACGATGGAATCTAGATAAGAGGACGTTGCATCACATAGCTTCCACCAACATCCATACATCTCAGCCGACCAAACTAGCTCATAGAAGATGAGTCAAAATAAAGACAAAGCTGAAAGTAACAGATACAAACTATAAACGGTCTATCAGCAGGAATCAAGCGATCAATTGGTTGCGTGAAATTGGAAATATAAGGCTTAAACCAAAAGGCCCTGTCTAAGGTGATCAGAGATTGTGCTATTAGAGCATACCTTGCAGTGGTCAGAGACATAGATGCAGAGCGAGTTGCTAAGGGAAAGATAAGTGGGAGTTGGCGGACTCACGAAAATACTGCCAGTAAAGATGAATTCCAAACCTAAATCCAACAACAAAATACAGCCGGTGCATACCATTTTCAGCCTCATCAAAATTCAACAAAAAAATCCAAACCCAAATCATTTCTACCACCATCAAAAACAGATCTGACAACCTAAACCCAACCTTAAAAAGTCTTGTGACATGAAATCTGGATCTAATGGCTGTTATTTCTGGAGAGGGCTTTGCCTCGATTGGCTGGAGAAGTCCTGTAGGCATGTAGCGGCACAAGCAAGCATACAGATCTCGTGATTGATCCTGTCGATTACCACTAGTTGTGACTGTTCCCAATCGAACCTTTGGTAACCGCTTCCTTTGGGTTTTGCCTTCGATTGATACAAATGGTTTGACATGTATGTAGCATTAAGAAATTGAGAAATTATGGTTTTTGTCTATTTGGGAATGGGATTTAAGAGGTGCGAGTATTTGATAAGGAATAGCAGATTGATATTGATATAACTGAAGTATATGCAGATCGCCATTGTAGGCCACTGGATTAAGATGAATCAACGGTAGATGTTAAAAAGAAACTGGAGTGCAAGATCGCTATGGCTTGCTGTATGACAATGACAACTTTTTATATGTTTATGACGCTAAGATAATATAAAAAATATATTTAGGAATAATGCCACAAAGCGCCAGTGAACTCCTTTGGCATTGCAAAGGCAAAAATAATTTGGGTGCATTTGTAACATTTGATTTGAAAAGCAATCATGGGCGTCACTAGGTCATAAGAAATTGCTAACTCTTTTGCGCTGCGTTAGTGACGATAATGAATTTAGCGATGCCTCTATGTCATTAGGTCGCTATGGTATCACTAACCGACATCGGAAATCTACCATTTTTCTTATAGTGAATATAAATTCAGCTTAAAGATTTTACCTTAAAAATGGATTTGTGTAGCGAAACCAAATTCGTGTTTGCTGTAAGTCATGAACATATGCTTATGTATGAATTAACTGATCATTCCAATGGTTTTAATATAGTAACTATCATTAGAATACCCAGACCAAATGAATTAAGCGATTCGAAAAAGGAAAACAAAAAACCGACGATTTCACCTTAGTCTTCAAATATTAAGGTATAAAAGCGAGATTAGGGACGCACAGAATACCCAGACCAAATGAATTAATAGTGAAGTAATGGTCAAATAAGTCGATGTCTCCTTATATAAATTTGCAGTTGTAATTTCATAGCTTGGAACATTATTTATTTCTCTTTTTAAGAAATTAAATATTATCATGATTAGTGTGACGGCCCGCCCCGCACCAACCGACATTTACTCCAAAAGTGCGTTGTACACGTGTCCAGTTAGCACGGAACGGGTCGCCAGAAGGAAAAGAAAGAAGAGAATGAACTAACAAAGAACCTGTAGAATGTCTTACAGCGCATCGAATAAAATATAATAATAACATACTTGACATAAAACAGGTGAGACAGTGCATAAGCTGAAACAACTAACATAGCAGCGGAAAATATAAGTACAGCTTATGATCCAAAGTTAAACATTATTACAACTTTTCAAACTGTCTCAAAGCAAAAGCAAGATAAAGGAGGTACACTACTAATGTCTAAGTAGCGACCACCAACGACACAGGGAGAATATCTATATATATATATATATATATCATACGTGGAAGCCTCCTGCTCGCCTCCGAATCAGCTACTCGCGCATCACCAGCTAACCATAACCTGTCTCTAGTCTGCTCGTGTGAGCACCTAGAGTAATAAGAAGAGACATAAAACTCTGGGTCAAACATAAAGCCTGGTATGAGCGATAAGCATCTAAACAAAATAATAACAGGTATAATCCAATCATACCTGAACCTGGACCTGCAACCAAAGAGTTAGCACTACATATTGTACAACACTCTAAGGTGCCATTTCAAGTGGTGTAAAGATAACGGGTGTGGGGGTGTGCATGTCATAGTGATGTCAAACATTCAAGCATAACAGCCATCCTCACGTCTCTCACTCAATGCGTAAAGCATACGATACCCACTACCTTGGTTACCTAATCCTTTGGGCCATGACGGAATCCAATCCCGTGTAACTATCACTACAAGCCCACTATCCATCTCTCAATGGTGAACCAAAGTTATGAATACCGACAACCCCTTTGCACACGTCCCGCAGCAAAGCCCAACCATGAAGTGAACTCATTGGTTCCCATCTGGACCCTGAGCTCTAACTTCCATTTGGACTACCTTTGCATCTCGGGTTTTGGTCAGCATCTCCTCCGGATCGGTCTTCATTCAGTTTGCAACCTCCTGGTTCGGTTCGTGACTCGCCCCCTCGCATCAGCTCGACTCGCGGATCGTGGTCATTGCCTTCGCTCGGATCTGGTCGTGCCTGTTACGTCAGCTCGGGTCGGATCGCACCATTCGTCAGCTCATTCGGATCGCGCCTGCTGCATCGGGTCAGGTCGCGATGCATTCGTGGTCACCATCCCCCTTCGGTTCGGTTCGCAGTCCTCCTTCGCGAATTGTCTGATCGCCATCATCGGATCGTGCTTCACCCATTCGTGGTATCGGTCGAGCTTGGAGTGGCTCGTGACGTCAGGTCAGGTCGTGACCTTCGAAGTGGAGCGGATCGGGTCGTCTCGTGGCGCGAGCTTCAATCGGTTCGCATGGGGTAGGGGCGATCCGGTCCGGGGTATTTCCTGCACTTCGTTCCAGCGACTATTTTTCGCCATTCGACGGCGTTTTTGACCAAACTAACACTACTAAACAATCATAAAGCATACCATACAGTCTTAGCAACATATAGTATCGACCACAAACACCAAAACATAAATTATAGCATGTAAAATGGATCAAACATAGCCAATACCCCATATTTTCCCTTAAACATACTTAAGCAAATCTAACAATAAGGTTAGCAAATCTTCACCAAATTGAACCAAACTTCTAACAGAGGTCTAAAACAATATTTCAGAATTTCTGAACATTTTTCCAGATTTTTAACATGCATAAATTCGCTAATTATCACTAATCACCCCTTAATCCCCCAAATTCCGGGATTTGCAAAATTAGTCGAAATTAACCCAAATTCATATCAGAGGCATAAAATGGTGTTTTAGAATTTTAGGAATTTTTCTAGATTTTTCAGAGCCATAATTTCGCTAATCTTCGCTAATTACCATAATTAGCCGTAATTAGTGAAAAACAATGCAAATCACTCACCTTTGCCACAAAGTAAACTATAGATTTGAGATGATTCTCTGTTTGGGTCGAATTCCAATGCTTAGCAGCAGCTCCTACCTTGATTTGATGCTAATCCGTCTTGATTTGATGTAGATTAGGCCAAGACTTGATTAGAAAGTGATTAGAAGGTGATTTGGGATGAAATTAGAAGATGGAGGCCATTATTAGGGTTTCAAGGAGGAAAGTGGCGGCTCAAAACTGAAATGAAAGTGATTCTCCAACTCATTTCAGCCTCCCCATAACCCTAATCCCGAAATGGGTTATGGGCCTATCCACTAATCACCCTATTTGGCCCGGTTAAGCAGTTTTTCACCTTCCAAACTTTGTTTCAGTCATATCTCCCAAACGGTAAGTCCGTTTGGCTAATGTAACCACTCAACGGAAAGAGAAACCATCATTCGAATCCAATGGAAGTGGTTTCAGTTCAAAACTCCTTTCCAGTCAAAAGTTATGGCCAAAACAGTACCAACTAGGGGCAAAACGGTCATTCAAAAATCGACAAAAATCATGAACATGGGAAATGACCCCAATAGTCGTTTCCCAAAGTTACATGACCATACGACTTCATATGTGAAAGAAATAAATATTCTACGATCCCATGATGCGTAGAATACGGGTCGTTACACTCTCCCCCCCCCCCCCCTTAAGAAATTTCGCCCCCGAAATTCCCTAACCAAAACACACAAAGGGTCCCGCATGCCTATCAACCATAAAACAACAATCAACATGCAAAACAAGTCTATCCTAGCATGCGGTTTACTAACAAGGGAAGAAACTATCACTACCAAAACCTTACTAGGCAAAGAGTTCTGGATACTTCTTCCTTATATCCTCCTCTGTTTCCCAAGTACAGTCTTTTTCATCCTCATCCCACTGGACTTTGACTAGTTTCACCGCCTTCCTTCGAAGCTGCTTCGTATCGTTCCCAACGATACGCATAGACTTGCGGTTCTCAACCGCCTCGGGTTCAACCTCGATATCGTCCACAGATGAAATAGTCACATTAGGGTCTTGCACAAACTTCCTTGCTCGAGGACTGAGAATGGGCCAACAAATCTTGGTGCTAACTTACCTCTCCAACCAATCCGAATCACATTCTCTATGGAGAGATCTCGACGAACACCAAGTCGTTAACGAAGAATTCCAAATCTCTTCATTTCTTACCGAGATAAGCCCTCTGCCTATCTTTATCCCTTCCCAGTAGTAGATCTGCTCTATGTCTCAATACATCTTGTTACCACTGGGATGTATAGTCAATTTCGAGTGATGATATGCTCTAAGCACTTCATCTCTCAGTCCATCTACGTTGGGTACAACTAGTCCTCCATCCTTTTTGAAGCCATCATTCTCGATCAAATCCTTGCTTGATCGTTCTCTTTCCATCGATACCCATCTCTACCCTAGAGATGGTTTCCAATAGATTAGGATCGTCCTTCTAACTGGAAACAATCCTCTCAATCAAAATCGATCTAATCGTCAAGCTTACTAGCGTTTCTGAATCCAATTCACTCTTGGGTTTGAAATCATATCCTATGACATACTCTAGTTGCTTCCATCCTGGAAACATAACCCCTAAACTGGCATGTCTCCTACTCAATGCAACTAGTACTGCACCCAAATCCTTTACTATGATCACTCTGCCCTATGGAGTCATGGCGACTCCACTGCACTGATCCATAGCCACTAGTCCTTTGCTATGTCCACTCTGCCCCGTGAAGTCATAACAACTCAACTGCACTGGCTCATAGCCTTACTAATCCTTTACTATGTCCACTTTGCCCCTCGAGTCACAATGACTCTACTGCACTGGCTCATAGTCCTACTACAATCACTTTGTTCCCCATCGCCAGAACCCTACAGGTGATAGTCTACTCAAGAGAAGAAAGATAGGAACAAACATAGCAACTATAACATCCATCAAACAAATCCTATCTATCACCTGCTAAAGTCATAAACACATCGACACCTACATGATTGGTTTAACCAATCCCAATATGTAGATTCTAGTATGTCTGGTCCAACCAACATCAATAACTAATGGAAGCCCGGCCCCCATACATACACCGATGCCTACTTGACTGGTCCAACCAATCCCAGGCCAATGGAAGCCCCGCCTCCCTTCGGACTACCGTACGTCCAACGTACGTTTATCCTCCAAGGATAATTAAACTAATGGAAGCCCAGCCTCCAATCGGACTACCATACGTCCAACGTACGTTTATCCTCCAAGGATAATTAAACTAATGGAAGCCCAGCCTCCAATCGGACTACCGTACGTCCAATGTACGTTTACCCTCCAAGGATAACTAGATCACGTCCAACGGATCCAAGGTAACGGACGTCCCCAGATACCCCTGCTTTTAGTCCTCCTAAAATACTTGAGTCCAACCCAAGTCTATCCATTTTCTTACTGCCCTCTCGAGTCCAACTCGAGCTGAATCCAATTCCTCGTAGCCTTCTCGAGTCCAACTCGAGTCAATCTATAACTCAGACCCAGGCTTGAGTACCGACACTCTTGTCCAACGTGAGTCGTCTCCCTATTCGTTGCATCTCCAAGATCAATGAACACCTATTTTCTTTTACGAGTTCAAGTCCAACTTGAATCGCTCTAATCTTCGTTGTATCATCCATGATCAACGAACACATCCTATTCCTTCAAAATTTTACTATCCAATAGAGAACATCAACATAGGGTCCTAAACAATCCATTACTTTGCATCTTTCTCGAGTCCCACTCGAGCAATCTCATAACCCTATTGAGTCTAACTCTGGGCAGTCTATACCATTGAACAGTCTCATCATGTTCCGTCTGCCCGTCACTCCTCGAGTGTACCAAGATATCATCCAATGAAAATCGCAGGGTCTACTTATCCCTCACGCAAACCATCCTAGTCAAACTCGACATTCCCCAAGCACAAGCCCCAAAGGCCTAAACTAATATCAGACAAGCACCCAAGGAACATCTCCTCCGAGTTCAGACAATCCACATGAGGTGATACTAGCAAAACAATCTAGCACTGGAGTACTCATTTGCCTCCCAGAGACAACTAGAACTTATTACAACGATAACCTCTTAGCTTCCTTAACTCCAGTTACTATCGCCATCACTAGGTAGGTACCTAATACCACCCTATTCCTTTGGAGTAAATCGACTCCCCAAAATAATGCTAAACCCAGTAAAGCCCAAAACAAAGCAATCACAAGGAAACATACATCCATGACTCGATAAGACCACATTACAACAAATCATGTCAAAACTAGTCGAACCACCAATCGGGTTCGTCACTACTAAAGGTCTATCGACTAACTCAGGTTTGTCAAACAAAACCCGATCAAAACATCTTAAATAGAAAGCATACCTCGAATAACGACACCTTTTTCCTTCCGCGCCGCAGTTGGGGCATTTGACGAAGAAGGAACAGCGTTGATAGCATACGCTTTCACAATCTGCTTCTCCCTAGGAGGTTGTGGGCAATCATCCTTGTGATGTCCCGCCTGGCCGCAGTTAAAGCACTTCCTTTCCCCAAGCTTTTCTCGACAATCTCTGGCATAATGGCCCTTCTTGCCACAACTAAAGCATTCGCCATCTTTCTTATTTTTCTTACTCTGACCATCCTTGGTCGGGTTCTACTTCCTCTTGTTCTGAGAATTCTTCTGGCCTTCACCGCCTGCTTGCGGCTTTGGCTCCTCTGCAGATGCCGTAGCAACTTCGGTCTTCGACTTAGGGAAAAGGCTCTCTGACCTTAATGCCTTTCCTACAATAGACTCAAAAGTCTCATCGATATGGTTTATAAGTCTTTTCCCCAAGTACTCATCCAAGCCGGTTATGAACTTCTCGTTCTTCTTTTCGACTGTATCGATAAGGGACCATCCATATTTCGATAAAATATCGAATTCAGCGATATACTCCGAAACTGCTCTACCATTCTGCTTAAGCTCCAAGAACTTCCTGAACAGTTATGATTTATGAGCAGCTGGAATAAACTTATCACAAAAGCGAGTCTTAAACTGATTCCAAGTAACTTGATCTTCTGGAGTAGCTGTTCTAATGGCATTCCACCAATTCATCGCTTGCCCTTGCAGCTGACGAGATGCTAGCCTTCTTTTCATCGCATCCTCAAGACCCAAGTCATCGAAGATACGATCACAGCTATCCAACCAATCCTGAACATCTGTGGCCGACTCCGTTCCGTGGAACGGCTTCCCACCAAGGTTAGTGTAATCCTTGCACAACTTGGCGAAATCGACCCTAGGCGCCTGCACTACTGGACCACCACCATTTCCGGGATTGGGAACTGCTCCCTGAACATCTATAAGCATTTCCCTCATGAAGTTGGTGAACATTGTTCTCATGTCAGGAGCATTCCCATGGTTGGTCCCTCTACCAGCACCTCTAGGATATCGGCTCATCGTTAATCTGTAAAAGGGGAAACGATTAACGACCCCATCGTGGTGCTAGCGCAGTACAACTTCATTCTTATACTACCAATAGTATATATATAGCTTTTGAAAACCAAAGTAATCACAAATACGTGCTCTCATATACGTACTATCTCTCCCTAGTGTCTTTCCCTAGGTTAACTACGCAACCTAGAGCTCTGATACCAAGTGTGACGGCCCGCCCCGCACCAACAGACATTTACTCCAAAAGTGCGCTGTACACGTGTCCAGTTAGCACGGAACGGGTCGCCAGAAGGAAAAGAAAGAAGAGAATGAACTAACAAAGAACCTGTAGAATGTCTTACAGCGCATCGAATAAAATATAATAATAACATACTTGACATAAAACAGGTGAGACAGTGCATAAGCTGAAACAACTAACATAGCAGCGGAAAATATAAGTACAGCTTATGATCCAAAGTTAAACATTATTACAACTTTTCAAACTATCTCAAAGCAAAAGCAAGATAAAGGAGGTACACTACTAATGTCTAAGTAGCGACCACCAACGACACAGGGAGAATATCTATATATATATCATACGTGGAAGCCTCCTGCTCGCCTCCGAATCAACTACTCGTGCATCACCAGCTAACCTTAACCTTTCTCTAGTCTGCTCGTGTGAGCACCCAGAGTAATAAGAAGAGGCATAAAACTCTGGGTCAGACATAAAGCCTGGTATGAGCGATAAGCATCTAAACAAAATAATAACAGGTATAATCCAATCATACCTGAACCTGGACCTGCAACCAAAGAGTTAGCACTACATACTGTACAACACTCTAAGGTGCCATTTCAAGTGGTGTAAAGATAACGGGGGTGGGGGTGTGCATGTCATAGTGATGTCAAACAATCAAGCATAACAGCCATCCTCACGTCTCTCACTCAGTGCGTAAAGCATACGATACCCACTACCTTGGTTACCTAATCCTTTGGGCCATGACGGAATCCAATCCCGTGTAACTATCACTACAAGCCCACTATCCATCTCTCAATGGTGAACCAAAGTTATGAATACCGACAACCCCTTTGCACACGTCCCGCAGCAAAGCCCAACCATGAAGTGAACTCATTGGTTCCCATCTGGACCCTGAGCTCTAACTTCCATTTGGACTACCTTTGCATCTCGGGTTTTGGTCAGCATCTCCTCCGGATCGGTCTTCATTCAGTTTGCAACCTCCTGGTTCGGTTCGTGACTCGCCCCCTCGCATCAGCTCGACTCGCGGATCGTGGTGATTGCTTTCGCTCGGATCGGGTCGTGCCTGTTACGTCAGCTCGGGTCGGATCGCACCATTCGTCAGCTCATTCGGATCGCGCCTGCTGCATCGGGTCGGGTCGCGATGCACTCGTGGTCACCATCCCCCTTCGGTTCGGTTCGCAGTCTTCCTTCGCGAATGGTCGGATCGCCATCATCGGATCGTGCTTCACCCATTCGTGGTATCGGTCGAGCTTGGAGTGGCTCGTGACGTCAGGTCAGGTCGTGACCTTCGAAGTGGAGCGGATCGGGTCGTCTCGTGGCGCGAGCTTCAATCGGATCGGTTCGCATGGAGTAGGGGCGATCCGGTCCGGGGTATTTCCTGCACTTCGTTCCAGCGACTGTTTTTCGCCATTCGACGGCGTTTTTGACCAAACTATCACTTCTAAACAATCACAAAGCATACCATACAGTCATAGCATCATATAGTATCGACCACAAACACCAAAACATTAATTATAGCATGTAAAATGGATCAAACATAGCCAATACCCCATATTTTCCCTTAAACATACTTAAGCAAATCTAACAATAAGGTTAGCAAATCTTAACCAAATTGAACCAAACTTCTAACAGAGATCTAAAACAATATTTCAGAATTTCTGAACATTTTTCCAGATTTTTAACATGCATAAATTCGCTAATTATCACTAATCACCCCTTAATCCCCCAAATTCCCGGATTTGCAAAATTAGTCGAAATTAACCCAAATTCATATCAGAGGCATAAAATGGTGTTTTAGAATTTTAGGAATCTTTCTAGATTTTTCTGAGCCATAATTTCGCTAATCTTCGCTAATTACCATAATTAGCCGTAATTAGTGAAAAACAATGCAAATCACTCACCTTTGCCACAAAGTAAACTATAGATCTGAGATGATTCTCTGTTTGGGTCGAATTCCAATGCTTAGCAGCAGCTCCTACCTTGATTTGATGCTAATCCGCCTTGATTTGATGTAGATTAGGCCAAGACTTGATTAGAAAGTGATTAGAAGGTGATTTGGGATGAAATTAGAAGATGGAGGCCATTACTAGGGTTTCAAGGAGGAAAGTGGCGGCTCAAAACTGAAATGAAAGTGATTCTCCAACTCATTTCAGCCTCCCCATAACCCTAATCCCGAAATGGGTTATGGGCTTATCCATTAATCACCCTATTTGGCCCGGTTAAGCAGTTTTTCACCTTCCAAACCTTGTTTCAGTCATATCTCCCAAACGGTAAGTCCGTTTGGCTAATGTAACCACTCTACGGAAAGAGAAACCATCATTCGAATCCAATGGAAGTGGTTTCAGGTCAAAACTCCTTTCCAGTCAAAAGTTATGGCCAAAACAGTACCAACTAGGGGCAAAAAGGTCATTCAAAAATCGACAAAAATCATGAACATGGGAAATGACCCCAATAGTCGTTTCCCAAAGTTACATGACCATACGACTTCATATGTGAAAGAAATAAATATTCTACGATCCCATGATGCGTAGAATACGGGTCGTTACAATTAGTAATAAAACCATGAAGAGAAAAATCAAAAGTCAGGAATACATGTATACACACACTACATATAGCATAGATTAGCACTCAAACGCAAAATATAAACTAAACCGCATAATCGGCTTCAAACATGTGTTTTGAATCACGTCTACATGTCGATATGTACTAAACACAGGGATAGGTCTGTAGCAAACAACTTTCCCTAAAATAAAGCTCTGTAACTTTTTTTTTGGAAGAAAATCTTTTATCCTAAAGGGCATATTGCATGCGTAATGAGACATAAATTTAACCATGATCATGGTTGTCAAAGGAATTTTCATCAAAATTCATAAACAGAATTTCTTTTTAGGCACTCTACACACTCACAGACTCCACTGATTTGAATATTTGAAAGGATAGAAAATACATACACACGATTTCTTTAGAGAAGATTTACTGTTACTCTGAAGTTCACCGATGTTATCAAATATGACTCAACTTTCCTGATGGACTCTGGTATAACGTACGTAAGATTAAATTCCTTCGCTTTCTTCCTGCAGCTCTTAAGAACCACACATTACGTCAAATGTTTCTTTCATGCTTTCGAAGAAGTTCATCGGCCTTGTGTGAAACACCCCACCTCCGTTAGGGTCACTCTCTATGGGAATGCCCTAATTTTGGTGGAGGTTTATAAGTATAAGTCACAGATATACAAGACAGAATATAAGAACACGTATTTTTGAACAGCGGAAAAACAACAACTTTTATTTCATAAAAGATATGTGTTACAACAACATACCATAATTGTCTTACAATACTTTCAAAAACATAACATCTCCATAACTGTCTTGATTACATTATTTAAAGAAGCATAAAGAAAACATAAATAAACTGCAAGAGTCCCATAGTTGTTGTCCAAAGCCATAGTCCAAAACGAAAAGATCAAAGCAATACATTCTTTCTTTTCAAGCTGGATATGAAGGCTGGTCAAGCTGCAGTATTCCCTCCCTGTGGACCTAGGGGGGGGGGAACGGAAGAAAAGAAGACGAAAGAAAAGTAGAGTCAGACATAAAGCCTGAGTAAGTCTAGGACTATTCAGTCTATGAATAAAGAACTGGGTAAGATAAGTATAAACTAGAAATGGGAAAGCACCACATACTTAGTTAAGTTGTCTAGGGTCGAATATACTATCGTACCCCATGTTAATCTCTGTACCCATATAAACTAGTTCCCAACAGGCACCCCATAATCAGGGTGAAGTGATCAATTTTATGAAGATCGGCTCCTACTCGCATAGTTACATGTGTCTTACGGCCCCCGATGTTGTAGTTACCTATGCTGGTCCCACCATGGGGTGTATCAAGTCCCATGGTGGCGGCCCGACACAATCCTAGAATGCACATGTATGCTACTGGTGCCCAGTGCCTTATTTTTCTGCGCCGGAGTGTGTGCACGCCTGCACCCCGTTAGAACCTACACTGCTGCACCACCGCCGTCGATTTGACCTCTTACAATCAGCCCAGTAATCGTGCCCCACCCTGCCTAGTTTCAGGGTATCATGATACCTTGTAGGGTTACTGCGAAAAGGGTCCTCCGCTACTAGGTTTTCTATTTCTAGCCAACATGCTAAGTTGGTTAAGTGTTTTATAAACCTAACCCCCCAATCAGTCTGTTTAGTTTAGCATGTTCCATTTTGATTAAGTATTAATATAATTTACTTAATCATATCAATCCTGACTCAGCCTTAATTGTCTTATTAAAGCCTTGACCTCTCACATTAGACAGGTATTGTTGTGGCTGCCTGTTACCGGTTGGGTCCGGGCAGTCTTACGCCACAACTCAGTCTAACCTCGGGTCCTTATTGGGCTCCATGTTTAACCACCCACATTGGATAGGTATTGTTGTGACTACTGGACAGCCGGGCGGTTCCGGGCAGGTTTACATCACAACTCAATCCAACCTCGGGTTAAACACATCGTATTTTCTACATTTACATATTTTGTCTTTCTTCTTTATTTTCTTATATGTAAATATTTGCGGCCCATTATTCAAAATCAATTAATGGTGTAAGGGTTTACACCAATCAAGGGCCCAACCCATTCTTGAATTTGGGCCCCTCTACTTTTATATTTTCATTTATTAATTAATTTGGCCCAACGCTATTTCCCCCGTTTAATACGTTCGTTTATTATAATATATGTTGGGCTTAGCCTTTTAAGCCCAACTTAGCCACGTGAAAAAGGGGAGGCTTAAAACGTGGTTATATACACAAAAAGGGGAATGTGAACGCATGAACTTGCAACATAACGTTGGAACTACAAAATAGAAACTGGTGTACTTGCATTGTGGTAACATATACTTTGGTCATAAAGCATAAGTGACATGAATCAAACCATGTAAACTTGTAGTTAAGTTAAGAATCTAACTAAATTAGATATCATTATTGACACATAGTCTTAACTACAACATAAACCTATAATTTTACTTAGGCATAATGTCAAACATAAGCAAATCATGTTTATAAAATTACTATATGTTTACAAAGGTGCTTACTTTTGTTACTAATACAAAAGTATAGTTCAACTAGAATTATTCCAACTTAATCATGATTTTTAATCATGGCACAATTATACCCAAACATGAAATGACGGTTTTTGATCTATTCATATAACCATGGCATAAATATTCCTAAACATGAAATCATGGTTTTTACTTTATTCATGCAAACTTGCAATTAGAATGTAAATCTAACTTAGCTATGTGTAACATATATTATATATTTCTTGTTAACAACATAGGCCTAACATGTTTTTCAATTAGGCATAATACTAAACATAGCCTAGTCATATTCATAAAATCAACATAAGTTCACAAAGAGGCTTACTTTTGTTTCTAATACAAAAGTATGGTTTTATACATAGATCATGATGCCAATTCCAACATAATTTCATATGAATCATAATACCCCAAATTTGATCCAATTACACAAAGTGATTTTTGTACAAAAATATACATTATGTTGGCATAGTAGCAAAACCACATACTTGCATGAATCTCAATTAAACAACCACCAACGTGTAGCTTCAACATGAATTACATACTTGTGAATATCCAATCGTCATATCACAATATTCCAAATCGATTAGAATTATAGCAACGCACAAATATGAATTATTATCGCCACAATTCCATTTCTTACATTACACAAATCAACACAATTATTTATTTCATATCGGAATAGCACTCTACTTACAATCGTGTGACGAATTCTTCAATTCAGGAATCTGAATTTTGGATTTGGAGATGCTATTCCCTTGACGTAGGCGTTGATTTGATTTGTTTAAGTTTGCTTTGTGCTTTAGAGTTTGTCTCCTAATTATCTCTCAAATTGGTGGCTGCTCCTAGTCATTCCTCAGCAGCATGATGGCCTCATTCTTATTTTTTGAATGAATAGATTAGGTAGAGTCTAGGGTCATTTTTATAGAGTTTATGAACTGATTAGGACCATCGATGTTGCTTGGATTGATCGTAGCCATTCATTCGAAAGAGAGACCAATCAGGGGCTGACACCTAGCCCTAGTGACAAGGCAAGGCTCAGAAAATCGGCCAAACACAGACCTGGCCAGCCAGGATGGGCTGGGTTCGACCTGGCTCTGGGGCCAGGTCGACAGCCCTGTCGACACCCAGGTCGACAGCCCTGTCGACCTAGTTAGCCCAGGTCGACTGCCAAGTCGACCTGGTGCCTTCAGGAGGGAATTTTCCCGCCCTGGCCAACTGGGCCCGATTTTGAATTTTGAATTGTTTTTCTGAGCTGTTTTTCGTCTGTTCGAATTTTAAACCTAATTCAGAAACTTCCGGAGGCCATATCTTGGTCATACGGACTCCGATTTTCGAAAACTCAGACTCTATTTCGCGTATTTTTCCGAGACGAACGCAATGGCGTATCCCGTTTCCCTTAATTCTTTAATTTGAAATTAGTTATGCTTTAATTTATGAATTTCACTGTTATAGAATACACGGGGTGTTACATTCTCCCCCACTTAAAAGGATTTCGTCCCCGAAATCTTCAAGTTAGGAAGAATGTATATCCTAACATCCAAACATCTATCTACTCATCCATCAAACACGAGCATCCATTGTCCTTAAAAGACTTCTAATGCTTCATGATCATATGCGAAGTGTGTGTGTACATGTACTTATCTAATGCAAAATCAGGCGGTCTACTGATTCAGTTGACCTCCTTAATGCGAATTATGTAAGTGCCATGAATTCATTATGTACGCAAATTTTTCCTATTCATGATTCTACATGAGTGCACAATCATTCATACAAATGCAACATCCATATGACACATTAAAGTTCAACCATATACGAATGCAACCATATATGCATATGTAATATGAAGTGACTGAGCCGATCTAAAACCTAGGTTGTGTGTGTATATGCAACCACGAGCAACCACTAGCAATCACTTGCAACCACTTGCAACCATCATCCATAACATGTTTCAACTACATGTTTTCATCCAAAGAGTTTCTACCTATGGTTCTCAAGATAGGATCGAGGAGAGAAATAGGATAAAACAAAGCATCTAGAATAAGTTAACGATGTACCGCCAGAAGGTCCGGTCTGCTTCTCAGGGCAGTCTTTGCTGATGTGTCCAGTCTTCCCACAATGAAAACATTCACCTTGCTTTCTCTTCCTCTTTCTACAATCCTTGGCTATGTGCCCTTCCGTACCACAGTAATTGCATTTCCTTTTATCACGTGAGTTGTTGTTCTTGCCTCCTTTCTCGGGGTCTACCTTCTTATTCTTAGAATCGTTGGGCTTGACCTCTTTCTTCCCTTGAGAGTTTTCTGCCTCTGTTTCCTTCTTGTCCTTATCTTCCTCGTTCAGCAATGCCATCTGCACCAACCTTTCTTACGTAGCTCCCATGGGTATATGGGTCATGGCCAAACTGTGTAATGGCTCATTCAACCCTTTGACAAAGCGGAGAGCCTTCTTATGCGGGGTGTTGACTAGGTCCAGCCCAAACCTAGCCAGCTCATCGAATTGATTAACATACTCTTTGACCGTCATATTCCCTTGCTTAAGAAATAAGAATTTTTCCAACTGAAGACTCCTTTCAGCTTCTGAGAGAAATTTAGCCTCAAACCTTGCCCTAAAGTCCTCCCATGTTTCCACCGGTCTTTCTGCATTAGTGACTTCCCACCAGTAGGAAGCCTCACCTTTTAGTAGCCATACTGCCAGTTGTACTTTCTGTCTATCTTCTACCTCAAAGATGATGAATAAGTCCTCGGTTTCTTTCAGCCAATTTCTAGCTGCTACGAAGGACTCAGTTCCATGAAAATCCTTTCCTCCCATGGCTTTAAAATCTTTACATATCTTAGCAAAAGTGTTTCCCCGCGGAGGAGGTGGAGGAAGAGGTGCTGCTGCAGCTGGATGATTTCCTGCAGCTGGGGGAGGAGGAACGGTAGGACCTGGCTGAGTGGCCCTTGCTTCTAAGAACCGTCTAAACCAACCAGGTATTGGTACACCCTCTGGCAAGTTAAGTTCTTCGGACATGCTGAAACAAAAAGGATAGATTCAAAACGAAGGATAAGAGATAGTACCTATGGCTTTGGGGGGACTTTGCCTTTTTAAAATAAAATAATATTTTATCTCTTTTAAAAATGCTTCTTTAAATTTCCTTTTTGAAAATTATTTTTCAAAACTTTTTATCTTATCTGGTAAACCTATGCTCTGATACCAAGTGAAACACCCCACCTCCGTTAGGGTCACTCTCTATGGGAATGCCCTAATTTTGGTGGAGGTTTATAAGTATAAGTCACAGATATACAAGACAGAATATAAGAACACGTATTTTTGAACAGCGGAAAAACAACAACTTTTATTTCATAAAAGATATGTGTTACAACAACATACCATAATTGTCTTACAATACTTTCAAAAACATAACGTCTCCATAACTGTCTTGATTACATTATTTAAAGAAGCATAAAGAAAACATAAATAAACTGCAAGAGTCCCATAGTTGTTGTCCAAAGCCATATTCCAAAACGAAAAGATCAAAGCAATACATTCTTTCTCTTCAAGCTGGATATGAAGGCTAGTCAGGCTGCAGTATTCCCTCCCCGTGGACCTGGGGGGGGGGGGAAACGGAAGAAAAGAAGACGAAAGAAAAGTAGAGTCAGACATAAAGCCTGAGTAAGTCTAGGACTATTCGGTCTATGAATAAAGAACTGGGTAAGATAAGTATAAACTAGAAATGGGAAAGCACCACATACTTAGTTAAGTTGTCTAGGGTCGAATATACTATCGTACCCCATGTTAATCTCTGTACCCATTTAAACTAGTTCCCAACATGCACCCCATAATCAGGATGAAGTGATCAATTTTATGATGATCGGCTCCTACTCGCATAGTTACATGTGTCTTACGGCCCCCGATGTTGTAGTTACCTATGCTGGTCCCACCATGGGGTGTATCAAGTCCCATGGTGGCGGCCCGACACAATCCTAGAATGCACAGGTATGCTACTGGTGCCTAGTTCCTTATTTTTCTGCGCCGGAGTGTGTGCACGCCCGCACCCCGTTAGAACCTACACTGCTGCACCACCGCCGTCGATTTGACCTCTTACAATCAGCCCAGTAATCGTGCCCGACCCTGCCTAGTTTCAGGGTATCATGATACCTTGTAAGGTTACTGCGAAAAGGGTCCTCCGCTACTAGGTTTTCTATTTCTAGCCAACATGCTAAGTTGGTTAAGTGTTTTATAAACCTAACCCCCCAGTCAGTCTGTTTAGTTTAGCATGTTCCATTTTGATTAAGTATTAATATAATTTACTTAATCCCATCAATCCTGACTCAGCCTTAATTGTCTTATTAAAGCCTTGACCTCTCACATTAGACAGGTATTGTTGTGGCTGCCTGTTGCCGGTTGGGTCCGGGCAGTCTTACGCCACAACTCAGTCTAACCTCGGGTCCTTATTGGGCTCCATGTTTAACCACCCACATAGGATAGGTATTGTTGTGACTACTGGACAGCCGGGCGTTTCCGGGCAGGTTTACATCACAACTCAATCCAACCTCGGGTTAAACACATCGTATTTTCTACATTTACATATTTTGTCTTTCTTCTTTATTTTCTTATATGTAAATATTTGCGGCCCATTATTCAAAATCAATTAATGGTGTAAGGGTTTACACCAATCATGGGCCCAACCCATTCTTGAATTTGGGCCCCTCTACTTTTATATTTTCATTTATTAATTAATTTGGCCCAACGCTATTTCCCCCGTTTAATACGTTCGTTTATTATAATATATGTTGGGCTTAGCCTTTTAAGCCCAACTTAGCCACATGAAAAAGGGAGGCTTAAAACGTGGTTATATACACAAAAAGGGGAATGTGAACGCATGAACTTGCAACATAACGTTGGAACTACAAAATAGAAACTGGTGTACTTGCATTGTGGTAACATATACTTTGGTCATAAAGCATAAGTGACATGAATCAAACCATGTAAACTTGTAGTTAAGTTAAGAATCTAACTAAATTAGATATCATTATTGACACATAGTCTTAACTACAACATAAACCTATAATTTTACTTAGGCATAATGTCAAACATAAGCAAATCATGTTTATAAAATTACTATATGTTTACAAAGGTGCTTACTTTTGTTACTAATACAAAAGTATAGTTCAACTAGAATTATTCCAACTTAATCATGATTTTTAATCATGGCGCAATTATACCCAAACATGAAATGACGGTTTTTGATCTATTCATATAACCATGGCATAAATATTCCTAAACATGAAATCATGGTTTTTACTTTATTCATGCAAACTTGCAATTAGAATGTAAATCTAACTTAGCTATGTGTAACATATATTATATATTTCTTGTTAACAACATAGGCCTAACATGTTTTTCAATTAGGCATAATACCAAACATAGCCTAGTCATATTCATAAAATCAACATAAGTTCACAAAGAGGCTTACTTTTGTTTCTAATACAAAAGTATGGTTTTATACATAGATCATGATGCCAATTCCAACATAATTTCATATGAATCATAATACCCCAAATTTGATCCAATTACACACAATGTGATTTTTGTACAAAAATATACATTATGTTGGCATAGTAGCAAAACCACATACTTGCATGAATCTCAATTAAACAACCACAAACGTGTAGCTTCAACATGAATTACATACTTGTGAATATCCAATCGTCAAATCACAATATTCCAAATCGATTAGAATTATAGCAACGCACAAATATGAATTATTATCGCCACAATTCCATTTCTTACATTACACAAATCAACACAATTATTTATTTCATATCGGAATAGCACTCTACTTACAATCGTGTGACGAATTCTTCAATTCAGGAATCTGAATTCTGGATTTGGAGATGTTATTCCCTTGACGTAGGCGTTGATTTGATTTGTTTAAGTTTGCTTTATGTTTTAGAGTTTGTCTCCTAATTGTCTCTCAAATTGGTGGCTACTCCTAGTCGTTCCTCAGCAGCATGATGGTCTCATTCTTATTTTTTGAATGAATAGATTAGGTAGAGTCTAGGGTCATTTTTATAGAGTTTATGAACTGATTAGGACCATCGATGTTGCTTGGATTGATCGTAGCCATTCATTCGAAAGAGAGACCAATCAGGGGCTGACACCTAGCCCTAGTGACAAGGCAAGGCTCAGAAAATCGGCCAAACACAGACCTGGCCAGCCAGGATGGGCTGGGTTCGACCTGGCTCTGGGGCCAGGTCGACAGCCCTGTCGATACCCAGGTCGACAGCCCTGTCGACCTGGTTAGCCCAGGTCGACTGCCAAGTCGACCTGGTGCCTTCAGGCGGGAATTTTGCCGCCCTGGCCAACTGGGCCCGATTTTGAATTTTGAATTGTTTTTCTGAGCTGTTTTTCGTCTGTTCGAATTTTAAACCTAATTCAGAAACTTCCGGAGGCCATATCTTGGTCATACGGACTCCGATTTTCGAAAACTCGGACTCTATTTCGCGTATTTTTCCGAGACGAACGCAATGGCGTATCCCGTTTCCCTTAATTATTTGATTTGAAATTAGTTATGCTTTAATTTATGAATTTCACTGTTATAGAATACACGGGGTGTTACATTGTGAGAATTAGTCAACAGTGGCCCAGAAAACTCAACTCTTTCTCTTTGATCTTGGTACATCAGATCTGTTTGATTGGAGTATGCCATATCTAGCTCTGTAACAACACAAATACATGTCAATTAAAGTAGAAATATTGTTGGAGGAAGAGAAATTAGATTACTTATAATTTTATTATCTTTCTTTCAACATACAAAATGACCATATGTATATAGTGGTTTACATAACTTTTCACCGAATAGACATGACTTTACAACAACAATAGACATGTCTTTTCACTATTCTAGATACATGATTCCAATGCAAATATTAATTACTACACACATTACTAACATTCTCCCCCTTAATGTGTTGTACTTGAACTCCAAGTGTTTATCTTTGTGTTTACTTTTCAACAGACGCTTCATTCGTTCTAACAAATATTACGTATTACAGCAAAAGCTTGCAGTAAAAAGTCAATATATTGAAATCAAGCTCCTTACATTATTGAAATAGTTCACTAAATTGCATACATCATTAAACTTTTCTATAGAAAGTTCAACGGCAAAATATCAAAGCAGCTCCTCGTGCAACTTCCATCATTGGGTGAAAATCCATGCTTTTAGGCGATAGTAACTTTTCCTTAAGAACAAATGTTGGTTTCTGAGGTCCAGCTCCAGGAATGAAGACAAACTGCAGACAGTCGTAGACTGTAGACACTGAAAATATTAGATATTCAAAATAAGTTTCGCTTTCAGTATCAAATCCAACAATCAAAGAATAAAATCAAAAATAAAGCAAAGTAAGATTAAATAATCAAACACAATTAAATGGTGAAACAATCAAGAAGGAGTAAAAAGTAACTGAGGAACAGAGGGAGGATACCTAGAAATAGGAAGCTTGACCCATTCGTAATCACCGTTAAGAAGCCAGAAAGGAAGAAAAGCTGAAAAATAGTAAAATCAAGAAGAAATTTACGGATCGTTGCCGACGGATCGTTGTTAGCATCGTTAGAATTAGGTTTACAAAGAAAACTATTTTATCGCTTCCGCTAAGTAACCCTAATTCCGCTAGATAGGAGATTTGAGTTGTAGAGGAGTCCCAATGAATTCAAAGTGACAAAAATAAATAGTTCGGTTGTTTCATGAATGAAAAGGAGATTTACTTGATGGAAATGGAGATTTTTCTGAGGAAACATGGCGACTGTTCAAACGAAAGCGGTTTCATTTTCTGAAAAATTATGTTGAGAGTTTGGAGATTTCAGAACTCTTCCCCCCAAAATCCAAACTATCCGCAAAATCTACACTCTATTGGACAACGATTCGGGTATGGAATTCATAAATTTCAAAATCCAACGTGCTGTTGGAGCGCACCGATTCTTCTGTGCCAAAATAGTATGTGCCCGGTGTCCCCAACCAATCATAGCACCCTGATTTTCGCCTTTTGCAGTTAAATCCTTTAATTGTCCGAGGATTTAAATGTAAAAAAGCGGGAATCGGGATATTTGATTGGTGGGCACACACGGGAACAGGCGGGGTGGGCACAGAAGAATTGCACTCCTATTGGAGAAGCTCTAAGAGCTTATCAATATTTTATTACTAAAATATGTAGTTGTTTGTTGCTTTTTTTAGTACCAGTTAATTAAGCTTTAATACTTGATGCCACTTGTAGGACATACAAAAGCACAAACGGAGCGACTGGTTGGGAGTAGTGCATAACCGAGTTTGCCACTATGAAATCCGGAAGTGCCGGTAACCAAAATCTTCTTTGACATCGATTATTAGTTGACCCATGTAGGGGTATTGGACGGTGGGATGGGAATTGCAATTGAGTGTTTATGAGCCCCTATAGTGCAATGCTCGCGACATCATGTACATTTAAATTATATTAACCATCGAGTAAAAGAAGAAATACATTGGATTAATAATATAAACATAATAGACCAAAGAGCAGTATAAATTCTTGCATCTTAGAGAAATACTAGCACATCTGTTAGTTTCGGACCACAAACAGTATGTTAAAAAATAAATGAAAAGAAACAAAATTAATAGGCAAAAAGTTTTTTAATTTGCGCACCCAATATTTCAAAATTTTAAGATGTCTTTACCTGTGATATATTACTTCTTATAGTAGGTTATTGCTATCCATGTCATGAAATACTGTCATAACTTTGAAAATCCTGATAAGAAATGATACCAATGCGTGCGCGCACAAAAAAAAAAAAAAAAAAAAAAAAAGAATTAGAACATGTGATCTATGTTTATCCTAAACAAACAGGAAACCTGGTGTTAGCAACGTTTTGTTGGATGTATATTGAGCCTCCTATAAGATCAACTGCATTAACTATTGTACACTATGGCAAACGTTTCTGTGTAGAGATGGTAGAAGAAAGAAGAAAACCACATTATTACTGTTGAAAATACTGCTATTTGGTATAAAATGATTACAAGCCAAAGAACCTGAACTTAGAAGTATATCTCCAAAGGTATTGCATAACCAGAGCAGAAATGATTGTAGGTAGAATAACAATGCAGCACAAAAAAAAATTTGCTTTACCTTTTATGTTGTACTTTTTTTTTTTAATACACAAACGCAGCTGACACTAATTTTTAGCATATATAAACTACATGTAACCCTTCTTTTGATCAGACCAACAAATTTAAAATAAATACCACATCATTTATGCAACAATTCAGGAACTCTGAACTCTGATAATTTGTTTTAACCATTGGGTTAAATGTGAGATGATAACATTCATATCATCGATGACCACAGACGTGATCAGCATACAGAATATTCATGGTAACCCCAAAACCAAGTAACCTTTTGGAGTCGGTATCATTCTTAGTGGGTTTCCTGTTGCCGACAAAAACATCATGTGTGCAGAAGGCAACTTCTCCTTCATTGGGTTCATCCATCTTCACATTGTTGCTTGGAATGTTGTGGTTGCGTTTTGTTCCAGTATTTCAGGGTGGTTTAAGAGATCCATATTTATTGGTACATTTCTCTCTCGTGCATATTGGATCCCTGGTTTCCATTTTTTCAATCAGACGTTTAAATGACTGCATGGCCTTGCCAAATTATGCTTTAGCACCATTTTGTTTAGCTAAGTTATGCAGCTATTTCGCATAGTAATTATAATTCATTATAATTGTGTAACTAATATAAAATTATTTTGTGAAAACACTACTTGATCGTCTATATGATGATCAAAATCCTGTATTCATTCTTACGAACCTTGATATTATACTTGTAAGTGATTTATTAAATTTTATATTAATAAAATTGAGCGCTCTCTATGTTCAAGGGGATCATTTTTTCTAAAAAAAGATCATGATAAAATGGAAATCACTATAGTGCATTATTACAAATATCAGAAACCTTACTAAATCAGTGAAACAAAGTTAAAGTCATAAACAATAATTAAGATAAAAGTTCAAAATTGTTGTAATTTTGTTTCCAATGCAACAAAGATAAGTTTCCATAACATATGTATAAAAAACTTCAGGTAAAAATCAAAATTTTCTAAATAGGCATCTAATGCATCCCGAATGAATTAATTGCATATGTAGAATTAGAAAGGTATCACTTTAATTGTTCAAAAGAATAATACCAAATTTAACATCATGACCATATAGAATTTCATAAGTTTCCCGCTTATGGAAAGCAATGATAAAAAGGATTTTTAATGTAATGCCCTGATTAAAAAAATTGACCATACCAAATGAGTGAGGCAAAGGGAAAGAAAGGTCAAAATTTATTATGAGATCCTGTATCAATAATCAAAATAAAGATAATACAAAATACAAATGTGTGTGAGTGTGTGCGTATTATTCCAATAAAGTTCACATAAATTTTGAAGCATAAAGATTGATCAAACTGATTGCAATGTAAATTTCCATCACAATACTTTATATAAATGCACATCTTTGGAAATAAAGTAAACCAAATAATGGAAGTACCAACAATTATATAGAATAAAAAGTCCATATTTGTTGTCCAAAAGAAGCATTGAAAATAATATTTCTAGGTTATATTTTATATTAGGAACTGCAGCTTTCGAGGAAATTTTCTTAGCTTATGCGGAAATTTTCTTAGCTTATTATATACATGTATGTGTACATGAATTCCCAAACATAAGTACTATTTTAATATAGAAATAATAATACTTCTTCCAATAGTTTTATCTGTTGATTTGCAGATACCCAAGAAATGTTTAGATCAAATCATAAATGAATTTTGACACCATCAAAATTTATGGAAAAGTACAATCTGTAGACTTGTTGACTAAATTAAAAACAAATATATATAGAATAAGAAAAATTCAAAGCTTCATAGTCCAAAGAGAAGGTTGAACGTGATACTTGTTGAGGTGCCATTTTAGTTAATAAATTGCAAGTACATGTCTAATTGGAAATAAAGTGTTTTTACAATAAAATACATGTATATTCAGCAAGAATTCTCGTAAATATTGAAGAAAGTTAAAAACATGAGAATATGATGATATATATAACTGTACATTGAAACTTAACCCAAGTTTCTACTTTTATGTAAGTCTAATACCATATTTAAAATGTTGATATATAATTAATTACTCTAATGGTTTTACCAAATTAATTTTTTCCTTACATCTAATCAACCTTTTCTTTTTGCTTGTTATCCACATTAAGCCTTGCATGTAATTACAGTCATAAATATGTTAACTTGAAAAATTGTTTTTCGTAAGTAGAATAATCATGGGAAAGTATGAAATTACCTGATTTTTAAAGAAATGTATACATCAGTAAACAGCCAAACGTTTATTTGTTAAGGCAAAATTTAAATTATAGACATGGCAAATGAATCTACCAAACATAGAACTTTCATAAATTATATCAAATGAAGCTACCAAACATAGAACTTTCATATATTATATCATGTTTACTTGTTGCCTATTAGAATAGCACTGACAACATATATAAATGAATTAGGAAACCGGAATGAAACGTAACATTTATGAATAAACGACTTTTTGATTAATAATTAATCAAAAACTATGAATACGATATTAAGTCATTTTTATTGTAAGAAATTTAATTTACATATCATGTCATACATATAATTTATATGTGGATCAAAATAAAAAAGTGCCAGTGAATTTAGTAAATATGTTGTAATTCATTGGACACCAAAAAAATAATGGAAATTGTAGATATACGTACTTTAGTTTAAAATACTTTTTTGTGAACAAAAAAATTAGTAATCATTTCTCCATGTGTACCCTACAGATTTCACACTCAATTTTGTATCGAATGTCATAAAGATTGTCACAAAATAGTCATAATTTGTATTAACATTCTAAAATTTTATTAAATTGGGATGTTAAACCAAATGCAGTGGCCTTACAATATTGTGATGATTGTCCCAGCTAGAAACTTGTGATTGAAAATCGAACACACATATAAATTTCCATATAACATAAGCAGGTTTTACCAAATTATAAAAATAGAATATAGGGAAGGTAATGATAAAATATGCCTCACCAAATTGATGAATCAATACTTAAATTAGTTGACAATAATTTTGATAAAAAATCAGATGTAAATTAATTTAATTTCCATTAGGGTGAAGTTAAATTTCCATAAGGAAAAAATTGTTATAAAACTTCAGTTTAGACCATCTACTTAGGCGCATAAATACATTTACCAAATAACGGGTAGTCCGAAGTTTATTCTAACCACGCAGTCCATACCACTACGCGAAGGACGATCGAACGACGAACTGAATTCTTCTCCTACCGTCTGCTATCAGTCGCCTGCAATTTGTAAATCCACCAATATCCTTTACCTTATCCGTACATGTTTTACCACCGTCTCCTACTGCCACTCTGCAGTCAAAGTCGTTAAAATTGTAAGCCCTACCCTTATTTCTAGATAGGAAGTTCGTACTCCACTTTCGCATACGAACATTACCACTCAACATTGAAGTTCACTACATCCGGCGTCCATTAATTTTAATTTTTTTTTCAATTTTTAATAAAAATAAAAAAGGTAAACTTAGATGAAGATGCTCTTGTCTAGGTTCGCTGCTTTGTCAAAGCCACCTCATTTAATCAATTTCTTTGGATTAACATTTAAAGTTCCCAGTCGCAATAAATTGAAAAAACTAAATCTAAAAAGAATTAAAAAGGGAAACCTAAATTAAAGCGTTTGTGTCTTCAGTCTGCATCTTTATCAGAGCAATCTGAACAATTCGTTGCCAATGGATCATTGTTAACATCATTAGAATTTAGGTTACACAGAAACTTATTTTATCGCTTCCGCTAAGTAACCCTAGTTCGGCCAGATAGGAGGTTTGAGTTGTAGAGGAGTCCCAATGAATTCAAAGTGAAAAAAATAGAAAGTTCGGTTGTTTCGTGAATGAAAAGGAGATTCATTTGATGGAACTAGAGATTTGTTTGAGGAAACATGACGAACTGTTCAAATGAAGGCGGTTTCATTTTCTGGAAGATAGTGGGAAGTTACGTTTTTTATTTTATTTTATTATTATTACCACTAAATTTCGACTACAAAGGGGAAGAATCGCTGAGAAGCGGGGATCGCAGAGTAGAAAGGAATTTAGACGCCCACGTCAGCAAACTTTATATTTTGTTTTCTATTATAGGTAATAGATATATATTCAAACTCAATTTTAAATAAATAAATTCAATAGAAAAATATATTTGTATTAACAAATCAATATTTAAAACATATTTAAATATTCGTAACTAGCGTTCCAAAAATATGGGACATTACAGCAGGGTGGGGAATGATTACTGGGCAAAATATAAGCGGTCAAAAGGGCGGCGGTTAGGTGCGTCAGTGTAGGTTCCGACGTAGTACGGGCGTGCATGGGCTCCGGAGTGGAAAAAGCAGGCACTGGGCACCAGGCATACACTTGTGCATCTTTGAATCGTGTCAGGTTGCCATTATAGGACTTGATACACCATATACTGGAACCAGCACAAGTACTTAAAAATCACGTGGGGCCGCTTGACACCGGGAATACATGAATGCAAGTAGGAACCGATCAATACATGAATGGGATCACTTTATCATGAACATACATTGCTAGTTAAATAGCTCTTAGTGGGTGCAAAGAAGTAAAAGTGGGTGCGATAGCCAAATCTAGTTAAATCTTACTTTACCTCATTTTAGGACTACCCTATCCTTGTGGTATCCTTCTAAGTTCAGTTTATTCATGTCATAGTCTTTTACATGTTTACATGCTATTAAATAACTGGGGTTACCAAACCTATGTCTGACCCATTTTCCTTTCGCTTATTTTCTTCCTTCCCCCCTCCCCTCAGGTCCGCAGGGAGGAAACACTTCTGCTTAGTCCAGGTTAGCCAAAGCTTGAAGATCGTAGATGTAAGGCTTGGACTTTACTTTTTGAGCTATGGCTATGGTCAAGCACTTGTTGGGGATTTATGTCATTTTATTTTCAGTATTGCTTCTTTATGTTTTCAAGACAGATGACAAGTTGTAATAATTTGGAAGGTTGAAACATTTGTTGAATTGTTGTGTTGAACAAGTATTTATGAAATAATATGATCTTTTTCCGCTACATAAATATTCTGTCTTGTAATTTATTAGTATCTTGTACCTTAAAACGCTGCACCGAATTTAAGGCATTCCCTTTGAGAGTGACTTTAACGGAGGTGGGGTGTTACACTTGGTATCAGAGCTAAAGGTTACCAGATCAGATAAAATTTTTGAAACTATTTTTCAAAAAGAAGTCATAAAGAAGCATTTTCAAGAAAAAGTGCTAATTTAAAAAGGCATAATCCCCATAGCCTTATGCACTATCTTTCTATCCTTCGTTTTGAATCTTTCTTTTTTGTTTCAGCATGTCTTGGGATCTTAACCTTCCAGAGGGTGTACCGATACCTGGCTGGTTCAGGGGATACCTAGAAGCTAGGGCCAACGACGCGGACCCAGCAGACATTCCTTCTCCCCAGCTGCTGCTCCTCCTCCTCCTCCAAGAGGAAATGCTTTCTCAAAGATTTGTAGAGACTTTAGATCTATGGGTGGAAAAGAATTTAAGGGGAGCGAATCATTCGTAGAAGCCAGAAACTGGCTCAAGGAGACTGAGGACTTATTCGTTATCTTTGAAGTAGATGAGAGGCAAAAAGTACAGTTAGTGGTGTGGTTTCTCAAAGATGAGGCCTCCTTCTGGTAGTAAGTCACTAATGCTGAAAGACCGATAGAGACTTGGGAGGACTTCAGGGCGAGATTTGAAATGAAGAAGCTGAGCAGAGTCTGCAAATGGAGAAGTTCTTATCACTTAAACAGGGCAGCTTGTCGGTCAGAGAATAAGTCAATAAATTCAAGCAGCTTTCTCGATTTGGACTGGAGTTAGTAAACACTCCACGCAAGAAGGCTCTCAGCTTTACCAAAGGACTGAATGAGCCACTACAAGGTTTGGCAATGTCCCATATACCTATGGGAGCGACTTACGAGAGACTGGTAGACATGACTCTGTTGCAAGAGGAGAACAAAGATGGCAAGAAGGAGGTGAAGAAGGAAGAGCCTCAAAACAAGAAAGGAGATGGATCTCAGAAAAAGAAGACGGGCCTCAAGAAAGGCGGGAAGGATAATAAATCCTGTAAGAAAATGAAATGCAATTTCTGTGGGATACCTGGACAATTAGCTAGGGACTATTGGAAGAAAAAGAGGAAATTGGGCGCTTGTTTCCAGTGCGGGGATATTGGACACTTGTCTAAGGACTACCCAAAAAGGCAAGGGCTGGGACAGAGGACTGGATCATCTTCTAGAGGACAGGTTCATGCTCTCATTGCACCTCTGCAGGAATGAGGTAGACATATTTCTGTTGAGAGTTTAGTTTATCTGTTTGATAATCCTGTTCGTGCTCTCTTTGATTCTGGCGCATCGCACTCTTTTATATCTAGTGCTTTAGTTGAATTTCTGCACCTAGACACCCATATAGTAGAGCATTCCTTAGTTTCTTCAAATCCAATTGGGGGCTCAGTTTATTTGTCAATGATTTGTTTGGATTTGGAAATCTCTATTTTAAGTGTTGGGTTTAAATGTAATGCTTATGTTTTGGTCTTCACGGGCTATGGGTTGATTCTAGGCATGGACTGGCTATCCTGTAATGGTGTCGTCCTCGGTTGTGAAAAGAGAGTAGTTAGACTCATGACTCGCCTCAGTAACACTCTCGAAATCTGTTGTAATCCCATGAATTCTGTTTTGCTATGTTATCTAGAACCTCTTGATGCGTCTATTGAGAATTTGCAGTCTGTTAGAGTGGTCCGTGAATACTCAGATGTGTTTGAAGAGCTAAAGGGCTTACCTCCAAAGCGCGAGATTGACTTCCGCATATACCTCGTTGACAATGCAAAACCCGTTGCTTTACCCGTTAGACGCATGGCTCCAAGGGAGAGAAAAGAACTCAGCAAGCAAGTTAAAGAGCTTCTTGAAAAGGGGTTCATAAGATGGAGTATTTCTGAATGGGGTGCTCCAGTAGTGTTCGCGACCAAAGCCGATGGTTCACTTCGCCTATGCGTGGATTATAGGGAGCTGAACAAGCTGACCAAGAAGAATAGGCACCCACTCCCAACAATTGACGATCTGTTTGATCAGCTCGTAGGTGCATCCATTTTCTCCCTACTAGATCTAGCTAGCGGGTTTCATCAGCTAGGAGTTGCTAAGGATAGCATTGACAAGACGACATTTAGGACCGAGGATGGTTTCTTCGAGTGGCTTATTATGCCTTTCGGCTTGACAAGCACACCTGCCTATTTCGTGGACTAGATGAGTAGGGTGTTCCGGGAATTCCTCAATAAGTATGTGGTGGTCTTCGTGGATGATATTTTGATCTTCTCGAAGAGTAAGGAAGAGCACGTTCAGCACTTAAGGGAAGTCATGGATATTCTCCGTGCACATCAGTTGATAGCCAAAATCTCCAAATGCCATTTCTGGAGAGAAGAAATTAGATTCCTTGGACATGTGGTGTCCAAAGAGGGGTTAGCCATGGACCCTGCAAAAGTGGTTGCTGTGCAAGACTGGAAGATTCCACGAAATGCAACTGAAGTCCAAAGCTTTCTCGAGCTAGCAGGCTTTTACTGGAAGTTCATCAAAGACTTTGCGAATATCTCAGCTCCACTTACAAGGTTGACGAAGAAGAACCTAGTTTTTGCTTGGGATTTAGATTGCGATATTGCTTTCCAACGCTTGAAAAGGGCTCTAATAACAGACCCAGTTCTGACATTGCCTAATGGAAGCAAGATGTTTACCGTATACGCGGATGCATGCGGTACAGGATTAGGAGCTATCTTGATGCAAGAAGGGAAGGTAGTAGCTTATGGTGGAAGGCAGTTGAAAGTACATGAGAAAAACTACCCAACCCACGACCTAGAATTGGCGGCCACTGTTTTTGCTCTTAAGTCTTGGCGCCATTTTCTCCTAGGTGAGAAGTTTGAATTGTATACTGACCATAAATCGTTGAAGTACCTTTTCTCATAGAAAGATCTCAACTTGAGGCAACAAAGATGGATGGAGTTTCTTGCCTCATATGATTTTGAGATTTCCTTTACTCCTAGCAAGGGCAATGTGGTAGCAGACGCTCTGAGTAGAAAGAAGCTGACCTTAAGCCTTCTCTTTATAGAAAGGCAAAGCTTGGAGTACATAGCCAACTTTGACTTTAGACCCTCCTCTGAATTTGTAACTGGCTTGTTACGGCCTACACTTTTTGACTCAAAAGGAACCGCACAACGTGAAGACCCTCAGCTAGTAGATATGATAGATAAGATGATTAGGGGTGAGACTTCGAGTCACCTCAATAGATACTCCATCGATGATAAGGGATGGTTAAGACAGGATGGAAGGCTATGCGTCCCACAAGTAAGAATTTTAGTGAAAACGGTTCTAGAAGAAGCACACCATTCAAAGATGACCATACACTCAGGCGGAGACAAAATGTATAAAGACATCAAAAGAGTTTTCTTTTGGAATGGCATGAAGAGGGACGTAGCTGAATTTGTTTCTAAGTGCATGATATGCCAGCAGGTCAAAGCGGAGCAGTATAAGCCTGGTGGTTTGCTTCTTCCTCTATAGATCCCACAGTGGAAATAGGATAGCATTTCGATGGACTTTATTGATGGGTTGCCTAGGTCAAGAAGGGGATATACCAGTATTTGGATAATAGTGGACCGGCTCACAAAAAGTGCTCACTTTATACCTGTCAAAAGTAGAAGGACTGCATCATCTCTAGCATCTCTATATCTTAAAGAGATAGTTCGACTACATGGGATACCTTCCAGCATAGTAAGCGATCGAGAGCCTATCTTTACAAGCGAGTTCTGGAAGAGTTTGCAGGAGGTTGTAGGCACACAACTATGTTTAAGTATGGCCTACCACTCCCAAACCGATGGACAGACGGAAAGGGTGAACAGTGTCTTAGAAGACCTCTTGATATTGTATGTTATTGACTTTGGAGGGACATGGGAAGATCATCTTCCTCTAGTGGAGTTCGCCTACAACAATAACTACCAAGCTACAATAGGCATGGCACCCTTCGAAGCCTTATACGGGAGACCGTGTCGATCACCAACCTATTTGTGGGAATTCACAGATAAGCTTATACTTGGGCCAGACATGATTCGGGAAACCTCATAAAAGGTGGACCTAATAAGAAGACGAATGAAGACTGCTCAAGATAAACAGAAGTCCTATGCAGATAAAAGAAGGACCGACCTTGAGTTTGAGGTTGGAGACAGAGTGTTCCTTAAAGTATCTCCTTTGAAGAATGTTGTTCGCTTTGGACCCAAAGGGAAATTAGCACCTAGATTCATAGGACCATTTCCTATCATTGAAAGAAGTAGGACGATGGCCTACAGATTAGAGCTACCCGAAAAGTTGGCTGGAGTTCACAATGTCCTTCATGTTTCTCACCTACGGAAGTGCTTACATGAGTCTGCGGAAGTAGTGGAGCCAAAGATACTAGAAGAGGTAAAAGTGGGATGAGAAGCAACAGTGAGAAGAATCACAACTCGTGTCTTTAGAATGGAAGTCAAAAAGCTACGCAACTGTGAAGTCAAGCTTGTAAAAGTACAATGGAGTGACAATGAAGAAGACGCGACTTGGGAGACTGAAAGCAAGATACGCGCAACCTATCCTTATCTTTTTGAGGGTACATCTTTGATTTCTCCTTTATCATAAGTTTATTCATGCTTAGTTATCTTCTTGGCCCTATTTCTTGATCCTTAGTAGAAATCAATAGATGTAAACATGTATTTGGAACATGTTATGGTTGATGGTTGCAAAGTGGTTGCAAGTGGTTGCTAGTGATTGCTCGTGGATGCATATACACATACACATTAGGTTCAAGATCGGCTCAATCACTTTCATATTGCATTTTCATATGAACGCATGAAATTGTATGTTGATTGAAACTTGATGTGTTATCATATGGATGTTGCATTTGTGTGAATGATTGTGCACTCATGCAGAATTATGAATAGGAAACATTGCATACATAATGGACTCATGGCACTTTCATGATTCGCATTAAGGAAGTCAATTGGATCAGTAGACCGCCTGATTTTGCACTAGATTAGAGACATATACACACACTCTGCATATGTTCATATGGAAGTAGAAGTCTTTTAAGGACAATGGATGCTTGTGGATGATGGATGAGTAGACGGATGATTGGATGTTAAAATGCAATCTTCTTAAATTGAAGATTTCTAGGACGAAATCCTTTAAGGAGGGAAGAATGTAACACCCCAAATTTTCTGAGAATTTTAAAATTAACAAATTCAGTAACACTTAATTTTTAGAAGAAGAATTAAGTGAAATGGATTACGCTATTACGTTCGTCTCAAAATTTTGGTCAAGATAGACATTTGGTTTGCATAAAACGGATAACTTATGAAGTAGTTATTAAGCCTTGAGGTTTGTATGCATATGAGAAAAAAATATATATATATAGATATATATAAAAAAATTAAATAAATAAATATGCAAAAAAGTTCAAAACAACGAATCTGGAGGGGGAATAACCGAACTGACCCATTTTTGAGGTCGACCCAAGCCCTGCTGGGTCGACTTGGGGTTGATTCAGGGTGTTAGGCTGTCAACCCGTGGGCCGATTCTGTAATGACCTTCACTTTTCGATGATATAATAATTAATTTATTTAATTATTTAAACAGTGATTTAAAGGATTTAATGGTCACTAATTAAATTACAATGAATATTTAATTAATATAATAATTAAATAATATATTTAATTAAGAAATAATCAGAAATGGTGGAATTCATAATACAATTTGAATTGGATTATATATAAGGTATAATTCAGGTTAGAGTTGAATTTTTTTCACGAATATATTATTTAAACGAAGTTTGAACGTATAATTATATTATAATTATAATCGAGCTGGAAATGGCACGACAGTTCGCTATTTGGCGATTTGAACTTCAATTGAATATACAGAAGCCGTTTTAAATCGGATTTCTATGAAACAAGAAACGTATGGAGCTGGTGAAGTATATTTTTCTAGTGAAAGAAAAAAATCGGGATTTCATTATGTAAATTTTGAGTCGTGTCCAAAGCAAATTTTAAAATAGTCGTTATAGAATCGTTTATCGACCTAAACGGTTTATTCGATATAACTAGATATCGGGTTTGAATTTAGACAAGGTTCTTTTGAGATGTAGTGATAATTTAATTTTTAGAATTTTATGGTAATTTTTAATTAATTAAATAAGCAACTTTTTATTTAGAGTATTTTGCATCTTGTAATCAACATTTTGGGGTTTCACAATATGAGTTAATCTACCGGTATTTTTATATTTTTGGAACCGTGTCATGTTGTACATCACAGTGGTATTCTTACTCCTGCCATTGCCATCTCGTAAACATATGGAGTAGCTAGTGTATAACTTTTTCTGTACGCACACGAGAGGATATAAATGTAAGAGTTGTGTAAATAAGTAATTTAACAATTGGGAAGGCAAAAACGCATGTGTAGTTTGAAAAGAAAATGACCGGACTGACTTCATACATGTATACTTCGTTCAAGCGATTATAGTTAGTTCCATTTGCAATCTATCCTCTCCAGGCTAAAACGAATGACTGTGTCAAAATACCACACGTAAATACATTCACCTCCCTCGGCTCTGTACGCTCCACGTAAATACATCGTAAACACATCCACATCCCTTAGGTGTTGTAAGCTCCATGTACAACAACATCCTACCACGTTTTAGCTCATCAACCTACCATGTCCTCTTCTATATATGCACAAAAAATTTCTCTCGTCACTCCCATTTTTCTGAAAACCGAAACTTCAAACAAAAAATTATAAAATCCAAGATTGGTGTTTATGGCTTGGGGAAGAGGAGCTCTTTGAACTAGTATACATATTACTGGGTGCGGCCCCAATCTTCTGGAAGTCGAGCTATTGCAGAAAAACTAGGTTTCGACTGCATCAATGATTCGTGACGAGTTTGGCAGATTCATGTTGGTTATGAGTTCGTAGGGAGTTTGATAGGGACATTTACGGTGCGCTGGTCATGTCTGAAGGCCGAGGACGGATTCTATCCAGGCGACGCGAGCTGCAGTAGGAGTTTGCATGGAATAGTTGGGAGTTGTTGAGATGCGTCATTGCTGGGATATGAAGGAGGTGTTTGGTGTAGTGTTTGAGGTCGAAGTCCAGTGGGATTGTTGAAGCTCGTTTGTAGGAATCGGGAGTAGGAGCCTGGGGTTCGAAATTCATGGAATGGTGTTGGGTGTATGTATAAAATATGGAGGGGCATGAGGGTTATATCTGAAAGAAGATGGAGTATGTCTAGAGCAGGTGTTTGTTAGATGGCAGGAATGTTTAAAGGGAATTTAGAACAGGGGTCGGGACATATGAAAGGAACCTGCAGGATTGTTTGTGAAAGGGAGGATGTAACATCATGTTATTCCGGGAAGAAAGGGGAATAAGAAGCCAGGCATAAGTTTATGTGAGGTAAATAATTTTGTACAGGAGGTAATAAACGTTTTAAAAGAATTTGATTTGGGGAAAACTTTTTAACGTTAAATAGGGATGGGGATAGTGAGATTTTAAATGCTGGGTGTTGGTGGAATTGGTTTGTGATTTTTGATGTAGAGAAGGAGAAGTTTGAAGTGAAGAAAACTGGAGTGGGCTGAGGTGAGAAACGAGGATGATGGTAAAAAGCCGGACAGGTTTCATGGAATTCGGGTGGGCCGCATAATATAATGGTAAATCCCAAGGAGAAATTTAATTTATTTAGTTTATATAAATTTGTAGATGTCTTATAAATTAAATATCTCGGTCATATTATGTCAGAATTGGACGAATTAAGGTTCGGTGGAATCATGTCAGAGTACACTATATAATACAGACTGGATTGGAATGGTTTGGAGCTTTTCTGGATTTATGACGAATTAGAACGTATGATCCGAATCAACGACCATAAATCGTTATTTAACGATTACGGCAATGTGAGTAAAACTCACCAACTCTGAACAGTTATATTTTTATAACGTATTCCTAGAACTTATAATTATCTGTTGATTGCTGTGTGTTAACAGTTTGGTTGAATTGCTTATGTATTGGTTGAAATTATAGATAACGATATTTATATAAATCGTTAATCAAATATTGATTCTTTTTAGCAATATATTTCATATTGAAATGAAATCGATGTTAATTATATTGTTTAACATCTGTGATGCAGGGAAACACGTTGGACGAATCCAACTGGATTCCTCGATATTTAATACTGTTTGATTTCATATACTGTGATATGATGTGACATATAATATGTTGTTGATTATGTGTGTTTGAATGATATCGATCATTGTATTTGTTATTTTAAATACCGTAAGAAATACTGGGATATAGATAAAGGGATTTTTCAAAGTATATTTTGAAAATAAATTATTTATATAAAATCAAGGGATTTTATATATAAAAGGAAAGGATTTTTTAAAAGGGAATAATTATAAAATCAAAGAGTTAGAAAGAGAAATATTTGTAAAACAAATATAAGGGAAAATATTTGTAAAACAAATATAAGGGAAAATATTTGTCAAACAAATATAAAGGAGAAATATTTGTCAAACAAATATAAAGGAGAAATATTTGTCAAACAAATATAAAGGAGAAATATTTGTGAAAACAAATAAAATAGAAAAGGAATATTTGTATAAACAAATAAAAAAGGAATATTTATTTGTTAAACAAATAAAATTGAAAGAATTAGTTATTTGTTAAATAAATAAAAGTAAAAGGATTATTTAAAGAAAATAAATAAAAGTAAAAGGATTATTTACAGAAAATAAATAAAAGTAAAAGGATTATTTATAGAAAATAAATAAAAGCAAAAGGGTTATTTATTTAGGAAATAAATAAAAGTATAAAAGGTTTATTTATTTAGAGAATAAATAGAAAAGATAAAAGTAATATTTATATGTTAAATAAATAGAATTGAAAAGGGAATAGTTATTTGTTAAGTAAACAAATAGAAAAGGAATTAATTCAAACGAATTAATCAAGGAGTTAATTCAAAGGAATTAATCAAAGGAGTTAATTCAAATGGAGTTAATCGAGTTAGAATAAATCGATTATAGTTAATCGAGTTAGAGTTAATGGAAAGGAGTTAACTAGTTAGAGTTAATCAGTTAGGGTTGACTAGTTAGAGTTAATCAGTTAGGGTTGACCAGTTAGAGTTAATCAGTTAGAGTTAATCAGTTAGAGTTGATCAGTTAGAGTTAATCAGTTAGAGTTAACCAGTTAGAGTTAACCAATTAGAGTTAATCAGTTAGGGTCGACCAGTTAGAGTTATTCGAACAAAGTTAAAAGGAGTTACCAAATATTAGTTATTCGAATAGAATTAAAGGAGTAAATCGAATATAGTTTATTTGAACAGAATTATAGGAGTTAATCGAATATAGTTTATTCAAATAGAATTAAAGGAGTTATCAAATATAGTTTATTCGAAAGAAGTTAAGTGAAAAGAATTAATCCAAAAGACTTAATCCAATAGAGTTAATTGATAAGAGTTAATTGATAAGAGTTAATTGAATAGAGTTAATCGAATATAGTTTATTCGAAGAAAGGTTTTCGAATCTAGTTATTCGTAAGAGAGATTATCGAATATAGTTATTCGATGGGAGGAGTTATCGAATAGAGATTATTCGAAAGAGAGTTACGTAAGGAAGATTGTTAAAGATTTAAAAGATAAACTTTGACTATTTATAAATTAAAACGTTGTTCAGTTAAGGTCTGAGAGGTAATTATACCCCAACTTGATTGACTTCCTTCATAACTAAGGAATGGTAAGGTTTGATAGTAAATGATGGTTAAGTGAATTTAGTAAATGGTTGGAGTTGGCATGGCGATGTTTGATTTAAAACATCAGTTTAAGTCCAGTGAAGGAGTTTTGGAAATGTTTTCCAAATAAGAATCAGAAATATTTCTGATAATAGAAAATAAGAATTTAGAATATATGGAAACAGGAGATAAATAAATTAATGAACTAAAGAGATAAATGTTCAATGATGATTGATCGATATAATTTCCATTTGGAAATAATATCATTGTTTGCACACTTGTTTTTCTTTGATAGTTAACTCACCGACTATCGAAGTTTTCGACCATTTTAATGTTGGAGAGATCGGTTGGATTATTATCCAAAGAACCACTCTGTATTGGCATAAACGTTGCGAACCATATATTCCAAAGATAATTGAACACGGAGTAAAGTGCAAGGGATGTTGTATAAATCTTAGATAACAGTGCCTAAGATGGATATACTGAATAGTGCCTTCGGTTTGTCCAGTCCCAGGACGACCTGCATGGAAGAATGTCTGATAGAGTATATCTAATAGATCGCGTAAGTTGATCTCTTCAAACGTATTCATGTTTGGTAGCGGAGGAATTCGTTTCTCTTAGTTGTATACCCGTGTTATTTTTTGGGAAATCAATTTGTGATTTGGTGGATATGACGACGTGACATTCAAAGTAAATGAAGATGTGATATGTAAAAGATAAGCGTAGCTTCTAGCCTCACATCCGGTAAATGACAGAAATCAGGCAGGCTGCATGGTTATGTAGGTCGCACCTATTAGGGTGTATAATCGCCTAATTTAGAGTTTCATTTATTTCTAGAAATCTATTGTCGATGTTGTCCCATTCGGGAAACTGTTGCTGATCCCAACCATTGGTAATATACATTCGATACACTCAAGCGAAATGAGTGGTCGGTCATGTGTGGCCGGGTTGCAAGATGTTCTTGTTTAACCCAGTGTATTCCTCTCTAGAGGTACACTAGCGAAAGGTGGTTCCATACCTTGTCATAGTTGGAAACCCATTACCCAATAAGTGCTTGCGGTTTTGATTGTATACTATATATGTAGAACGTGAGATGGAAACGTTTCTGCTAGGTGATTATTATATGGTGGTCAATAGACATTATTATAATATCAAAAGGTTTTTGATATAAAGATATTTTGGATTCTCATAAGGGAAAAACCTGTTCCAAGCGTGGTCTTATGAGATATCGTTAAAATGGCTCAATCTGTTTTAAACTGTTTTACTCATACCAGTCCCATGACTGACCCGGAGTTTATTTTGTTTTCTTTCCCTAAACTCTTGGGTGCCCAATTTTATACGGGCAGTCAAGTAGTCAAGATTTTACAGATATACTCGGAGAGCTTGGAGCAGGAGGCCGCAGGATCATATAGCTATTATTTATTTCCGTTGTTGTTGTAAGTGTTGTACTCTGCAATGTTATTGTATACATATACTGTTTGTATTTCAAAAGTTATGTTATATTTTATTCGTTCCGCTGTGAGGTTCGTGTTTACTCCGATGATGATGTTCTTCTTCTTCTATTCTGTAAGTTTCTATCTTATCTATTCTCACCCTCTAACTTCTTTCATTAACCATTCGGTTATTTCCGATCCTTGGGTGTTTGATATGTGTTGTATATCGGATAACCAAGATCGTCAAAATCCGGGTCGTTACAGATTCGCTCTAAGGAAGATGTGGCATCTAATTAGTTCTGATGGACTCCTTGCTGCGTCATTAGGGCTGATGTGGCTGCTCTATCTTGTCTGGAAGGCTTTGATTTGCTCTAGGTTAATCTGACGGTTCCTATTAAATCAAAGTTCTATATAAGAAACCTAATACCTCAACCCTAAATCATATTAAAAATCAAATAAAGACCCGTCATGCTGCCGTTGGACAACCTCGAGTAGCCGCCATCCAACTTGAAGCAAATTAAATGAGACAAACCAAATCAAATCAAAATTAAACTAAAACAATGATTGTCTACATCAAAGGCGAGCATTTCAACTTAAGAATACAGATTCCAGAAATTAAGATTGTCTTTTGTAAGTGTAGTTATCTTTTAGATGTAAATAAATTTAAGACGTGATTTGATATAAAGTGAAAAATAGAATTATACCATGTCGTATAATATTGAAGATGCTAATTCGTGTTTGTTTCTTGTGATGATTTTATCATGAATTGTCTTGGAATGTTTGTGGCTTATTGGACTTGGTGTTGGATCTATTAAAGATTGAGAATGAAACTATCAATATCATATGCAAGTTATATGTTTCATGTTAAGATCTACATATATATGCTTATATGATTAATGCAAGTTGTATGTATTATGTTATATCCAAGTCAAGATCTACATATATATATATATATATATATATATATATATTCATATGCTTTATGTTAGATCCATATGCCTATATATATGTTCATATGCAAGTTACAAGTTTTATGTTGGATCCATGTCAAGATCTATCTAGGTTCATATGATTAATGCAATTATATGTTTTATGATAGATCCAAGTCACGATCTAATTATACATATGTTCATATGCATGATACATATTAGATCCAAAACTAGATCTATATTTATATGCATGTTTGCAAAGTGGACTTATGCAAGTTCACCTTGTTAGATCTAGTTCACACCTATATGTTAATGTTAAAATTATACATACCTTAGGATTGGATATGTCAGGATTATGTCATATGCTAGTTTATAATTGAGGTTATGTTCACAAATGCCTAGATCTACATATTAACATGTTTTAGGCTTATGATTATCTAAGTCTAAATTATATGCAAGTTCATGTGACATGTTAAATTATATGAATAAAGTTTTATGCAAAATTTACATGTTTGGTTGATTCTATATTATGCATGTTCCCTTCTTTACATCTTGTTTATAAATTAGGCTAATATGCGGGCCCAATGACTTTATGTGATTAATAAGAATGAACAAACGGGGGTAACGTTGGGATAGTTATTAAATCAAAACATATTAATAATGTAGGTGGGCCCAAAACCATGTAAATTTTTAAGGCCATGAACGTTATAATTTACACCATTATTCTTGAGCATAATTAAAATATGTGACACGAACCACTTGTAGAAAATTCACATATATAAAGTGTAAAATATGAATATTCCTAACCCGAGGTTAGACTAAGTTGTAGTGTAAACCTGCCCGGAACCGACCGGCACATCCAGTAACCACAATAATACCTGTCTAATGTGAGAGGTTAGTGCATCAAGCCCAGAAAGACCCGAGGTTAGACTGAGTTGATGTGTAAAACTGCCCGGAATCGACCCGCACATCCAGTAACCACAACAATACTTGTCTAATGTGAGTGGTGTGTGCTTTAATTAATTAATTAATTAATTAATTAAAGCTCATGAACAATCAAGCTAGAAATGGTGAGTTTATGTAATTAAGGGAACACTTAACCAACTTAGCATGTTAACAAGACAAGATTGGTGGGGTTAAGTAATTGAGGAAACACTTAACCAACTTAACATGTTAATTAGACAAGATTGATAGGGGTTAAGTCAAACCAAGGACACTTAACCAATTTAGCATGTTGACTAGAAAAACCCTAGTAACGGGGACCCCTTTCAGTTGTAACCCACATGGATGTATCAAGGTACCCTGAACTATGCATGGTGGGGGCACGATTACTGGGCTGAATATAAGTGGTCAAAAGGGCGGCGGTTAGGTGCGTCAATGTAGGTTCCGATGGAGTACAGGCATGCACGAGCTCCGAAGTGGAAAAGGCAGGCACTGGGCACCAAGCGTACACTTGTGCATCTTTGAATCGTGTCAGGGTTGCCATTATAGGACTCGATACACCCTATACTGGAACCAACACAAGCACATAAAAATCACGTGGGGCCGCATAACACTGGGAATACATGAATGCGAGTAGGAGCCAATCAATACATGAATGGGATCAATTTATCATGAACATACATTGCTAGTTAAACAACTCTTAGTGGGTGCAGAAAAGAAAAAGTGGGTACGATAGCCAAATCTAGTTAAATCTTAGTTTACCCCATTTTAGGACTAACCTATCCTTATGGTATCATTCTAAGTTCAGTTTATTCATGTCATAGTCTTTTACTTGTTTACATGCTATTAAATAACTGGGCTTACCAGACTTATGTCTGACCCATTTTCCTTTCGCTTCTTTTCTTCCTCCCCCCCACCCCCCAGGTCCGCAGGGAGGAAACACTTCTTCTTAGTCCAGGTTAGCTAAAGCTTGAAGGCCGTAAATGTAAGGCTTGGACTTTCCTTTTAGAGCTATGGCTATGGTCAAGCACTTATCTGGGATTTATGTCATTTTATTTTCAGTATTGCTTCTTTATGTTTTCAAGACAAATGAAAAGTTGTAATAATTTGGAAGGTTGAAACAGTTGTTGAATGATTGTGTTGAACAAGTATTAATGTAATAATATTGATCTTTTTCCGCTACATAAATTTTCTGTCTTGTAATTTATTAGTATCTTGTACCTTAAAACACTCCATCGAAGTTAAGGCATTCCTTTTGAGAGTGACCTTAACGGAGGTGGGGTGTTACACTTGGTATCAGAGCTAAAGGATACCTGATCGGATAATATTTTTGAAACTATTTTTCAAAAAGAAGTCATAAAGAAGCATTTTCAAGAAAAGTGTTAATTTAAAAAGGCATAATCCCCAAATCCATATGAACTATCTTTCTATCCTTCGTTTTAAATCTTTCCTTTTTGTTTCAGCATGTCTGGGGATCTTAACCTTCTAGAGGGTGTACCGATACTTGGATGGTTCAGGAGATACTTAGAAGCTAGGGCCAATGACACGGGCCCAGCAGACATTCCTCCTCCCCCAGCTGCTGCTGCTGCTCCTCCTCCTCCTCCGAGAGGAAATTGTTTGTCAAAGATCTGTAGAGACTGTAGATCCATGGGTGGAAAAGACTTTAAGGGGAGCGAATCATTCATGGAAGCCAGAAACTGGCTCAAGGTGATCGAGGACTTATTCGTTATCTTTGAAGTAGATTAGAGGCAGAAACTACAGTTGGGGGTGTGGTTGCTCACAGACGAGGCCTCCTTCTGGTGGGAAGTCACTAATGCTGAAATACCGATAGTGACTTGGGAGGACTTCAGGGCGAGATTTGAAATGAAGTTCCTCTCAGAAGTTGAGCAGAGTCTGCAAATGGAGAAGTTCCTATTACTTAAACAGGGCAGCTTGTCGGTCATAGAATACGTTAATAAATTCAACCAGCTTGCTCGATTTGGACTGTAGCTAGTAAACACTCCACACAAGAAGGCTCTCTGCTTTGCCAAAGGACTGAATGAGCCACTGCAAGGTTTGGCAATGTCCCATATACCTATGGGAGCAACTTACGAGAGACTAGTGGACATGGATCTGTTGCAAGAGGAGAACAAAGATGACAGGAAGGAGGTAAAGAAGGAAGAGCCTCAAAACAAGAAAGAAGTTGGATCTCAGAACAAGAAGACGGACCCCAAGAAAGGCGGGAAGGATAATAAATCCCAAAAGAATATGAAGTGCAATTTCTATGGGATACCTGGACGCTTGGCTAGGGACTGTAGAAAGAAAAAGAGGAAACTGGGTGCTTGTTTCCAAAGCGGGGATACTGGACAATTGTCTAAGGACTGCCCAAAAAGGCTAGTGCAGAGACAGAGGACTGGATCATCTTCTGGAGGGCAGGTTCATGCTCTCATTGCATTTCTGCAGGAATGAGGTAGACAGATTTTTGTTGAGAGTTTTATTTATCTGTTTGATAATCCGGTTCGTACTATCTTTGATTCTGGCACATCGCACTCTTCTATAACTACTGCTTTAGTTGAATCTCTGAATCTAGACACCCACATAGTAGAGGATCCCTTGGTTGTTTCAAATCCAATTGGGCGCTTGTCAACGATTTGTTTGGATTTGGAAATCTCTATTATAAGCATTGGGTTTAAACATAATGCTTATGCTTTAGGCTTCACGAGCTATGGGCTGATTCTAGGCATGGATTGGCTATCCAGTAATGGTGCCATCCTCGATTGGGAAAAAAGAGCGGTTAGACTCATGACTCGCCTCGGTAACACTCTTGAAATCTCTTGTAATCCCATGAATTCTATTATGCTAAGTTATCTAGAATCTCTTGATGCGTCTGTTGAGAATTTTCCATCTGTTAGAGTGGTCCGTGAATACTCGGATGTGTTTGAAGTGGTAAAGGGCTTACCTCTGAAGTGGTAGATAGACTTCTGCATATACCTCATTGACAATGTAAAACCCGTTGCTTTAACCGTTAGACTCATGGATCCAAGGGAGAGAAAAGAACTCAGCAAGCAAGTTAAAGAGCTTCTTGAAAAGGGGTTCATAAGATGGAGTATTTCTGAATGGGGTGCTCCAGTTGTGTTCGCAAACAAAGCCAATGGTCCACTCCGCCTATGCGTGGATTATAGGGAGCTGAACAAGCTGACCAAGAAGAATAGGCACTCACTCCCAAGAATTGACGACCTGTTTGATCAGCTCGTAGGTGCATCCATTTTCTCCTAACTAGATCTGGCTACCGGGTTTCATTAGCTAAGAGTGGATGAGGATAGCATTGACAAGACCGCATTTAGGACCCCGGATGGTTTCTTCGAGTGGCTTGTCATGCCTTTCGGCTTGACAAACGCACCTGCCTATTTTGTGGACTTGATGAGCAGGGTATTCCGGGAATTCCTCAATAAGTTTGTGGTGGTCTTCGTGGACGATATTTTTATCTTCTCGAAGAGTGAGGAAGAGAATGCTCAGCACCTAAGGGAAGTCATGGATATTCTCCGTGCACATCAGTTGAAAGCCGAATTCTCCAAATGCCATTTCTGGAGAGAAGAAGTTAGATTCCTTGGACATGTGGTGTCCAAAGAGGGGTTAGCCGTGGACCCCGCAAAAGTGGTTGTTGTGCAAGATTGGAAGATTCCACGAAACGCAACTGATGTCTAAAGATTTCTCGGGCTAGCAGGCTTTTACCGGAAGTTCATCAACGACTTTACGAAAATCTCAGCTCCACTTACAAGGTTGACGAAGAAGAATCTAGTTTTCGCTTGGGATTTGGATTGCGATATTGCTTTCCAACGCTTGAAAAAGGCTCTAATAAAAACCCCAGTTCTGACTTTGCCTGATGGGAGCAAGATGTTTACCGTATACACGGATGCATGCGGTACAAGATTAGGTGCTGTTTTGATGCAAGAAGGGAAGGTAGTAGCTTATGGTGGAAGGTAGTTGAAAGTACATGAGAAAAACAACCCAACCCATGACCTAGAATTGGCGGCCATCGTTTTCACTCTTAAGTCTTGGCGCCATATCTCTTAGGTGAGAAGTTTGAATTGTTTACTGACTATAATTCGTTGAAGTAAGTTTTCTTGCAGAAAGATCTCAACTTGAGGCAGCAAAGATGGATGGAGTTTCATGCCTTATATGATTTTGAGATTTCCTATACTCCTGATAAGGGCAATGTGGTAGCAGACGCTCAGAGTAGAAAGAAGCTGACCTTAAGCCCTCTCTTTGTAGAAAGGAAAAGCTTGGAGTACATAGCCAAGTTTGACTTTAGACCCTCCTCTGAATTTGTACCTGGCTTGTTAGCAACACTGGAAGTGCGGCCTACACTTTTTGACTCAATAGGAACCGCACAACGTGGAGACCCACAGCTAGTAGATGTGATAGATAAGCTGATTAGGGGTGAGACTTCGAGTCACCTCAATAGATACTCCATCAATGATAAGGGATGGTTGAGACGGGATGGAAGGCTATGCGTCCCACAAGTAAGAGATTTAGTGAAAACGGTTCTAGAAGAAGCACACCATTCAAAGATGAACATACACTCAGGCGGAGACAAAATGTATAAAGACATCAAAAGAGTTTCTTTTGGAATGGCATGAAGAGGTACGTAGCTGAATTCGTTTCTAAGTGCATGATATGCCAACAGGTCAAGGCAGAGCAGAAGAAGCCCGGTGGTTTGCTTCATCCTCTAGAGGTCCCACAGCGGAAATGGGATAGCATTTCGATGGACTTTATTGATGGGTTTCCTAGGTTAAGAAGGGGCAATATCGGTATTTGGGTAATAATGGCCCGGCTCACAAAAAGCGCTCACTTTATACCTGCCAAAAGTAGAAGGACTGCCTCATCTCTAGCATCTCTATATCTTAAAGAGATAGTTCGACTACATGGGATACCTTCCAGCATAGTAAGAGATCGAGACCTTATCTTTACAAGCGAGTTCTGAAAGAATTTGCAAGAGGTTGTAGGCACACAACTATGTTTAAGCACGACCTACCACCCCCAAACCGATGGATAGACGGAAAGGGTGAACAGTGTCTTAGAAGACCTCTTGAGATTATGTGTTCTTGACTTTGGAGGGACATGGGAAGATCATCTTCCTCTGGTGGAGTTCGCCTACAACAATAGCTACCAAGCTACAATAGGCATGGAACTCTTCGAAGCCTTATACAGGAGACCATGTCGATCACCAACCTGTTGGTGGGAATCCACAGATAAGCTTATACTTGGGCCAGACATGATTAGGGAAACCTCAGAAAAAGTGGAACTAATAAGAAGACGAATGAAGACTGCTCAAGATAGACAGAAGTACTATGCAGATAAAAGAAGGACCGACCTTGAGTTTGAAGTTGGAGACATAGTGTTCCTTAGAGTATCTCCTTTGAGGAATGTTGTTCTCTTTGAATCCAAAGGGAAATTAGCACCTACATTCATAGGACCATTTCCTATCATTGAAAGAATTAGGACGATGGCCTACAGATTAGAGCTACTTGAAAAGTTGGCTGGAGTTCACAATGTCTTTCATGTTTCTCACATACGGAAGTGCTTACATGAGTCTGCAGAAGTGGTGGAACCAAAGATACTAGAAGGGATAGAAGTGGAACGAGAAGCAACAATGAGAAGAATCCCAACTCGTATCTTGAAAACGGAAGTCAAAAAGCGACACGACTGTGAAGTCAAGCTTGTTAAAGTACAATGGAGTGACAATGAAGAAGATGCGACTTGCGAGACCGAAAGTAAGATACGCGCAGACTACCCTTATCTTTTTGAGGATACATCTTTGATCTCTCCTTTATCATAAGTTTATTCATGCTTAGTTATCTGCTCGGTCCTATTTCTTGATCCTTAGTGGAAATCAATGGATGTAAACATGTATTTGAAACATGTTATGGTTGATGGTTACAAAGTGGTTGCAAGTGGTTACTAGTGATTACTCGTAGATGCATATGCACATACACATTAGGTTCTAGATCAGCTCAATCACTTTCATATTGCATTTGCATATGAATGCATGAAATCGTATATGGATTGAAACTTGATGTGTTATCATATGGACGTTGCATTTGTGTGAACAAGTGTGCACTCATGTAGAATTATGAATAGGAAAAATTGCATACATAACGGACTCATGGCACTCTCATGATTCGCATTAAGTAGGTCAACTGGATCAGTAGACTGCCTGATTTTGCACTAGATAAGAGACATATAAACACACTCTACATATGTTCATATGGCGTTAGAAGTCTTTTAAGGACAATGGATTCTTGTGGATGATGGATAAATAGATGGATGATTGGATGTTAAGATGCATTCTTCTTAACTTGATGATTTCGGGGACGAAATCCTTTAAGGAGGGGAGAATGTAACACCCCGAATTTTCTGAGAATATTAAAATTAACAAATTCAAGAACTTTTAATTTTTAAAAGAATAATTAAGTGAAATGGTTTGTGGCATTATGTTCGTCTCAAAATTTTGGTCAAGACAGACATTTGGTTTGCATAAAACGGATACCTTATAAAGAAGTTATTAAGCCTTGAAGTTTGTATGCATATGAGAAAAATATATATATAGATATATATAAAAATTAAATAAATAAATATGCAAAAAAGTTCAAAACAGTGAATCGAGAGGGGGAATAACTGAACTGGCCCATTTTTGAGGTCGACCCGTGCCCCACTGGGTCGACTAAGGGTTGATTCAGGGTGTTTGGCTGTCAACCCGTGGGCCGATTCTCTCTAAGGCAGATGCGACATCTGATTGGTTCTGATGGACTCCTTGCTGAGTCATTACGGCTGATGTGACTATTCTATCTTGTCCGAATGGCTTTGATTTGCTCTAGGTTAATCTGACGGTTCCTACTAATCACAGTTCTATATAAGCAACCAAATACCTCAACCCTAAATCATATTAAAAATCAAACCAAGAGCTGTCATGCTGTTGTTGGACAACCTCGAGTAGCCGCCGTTCAACTTGAAGCAAATTAAAAGAGACAAATCAAAATCAAAATTAAACTAAAACAACGACTTTCTACATCAAAGGCGAACATTTCAACTTTAGAATACAGATTCCAGAAATCAAGATTGTCTTTTGTAAGTGTAGTTATCTTTTAGATGTAAATAAATTTAAGACGTGATTTGATATAAAGCGAAAAATAGAATTATACCATGTTGTATAATATTGACGATGCTAATTCATGTTTGTTTCTTGTGATGATTTTATCATGAATTGTCTTGGAATTTTTGTGGCTTATTGGACTTGGTGTTGGATCTATTAAAGATTGAGAATGAAACTATCAATATCATATGCAAGTTATATGTCTTATGTTAAGATCCACATATATATGTTTATATGATTAATGCAAGCTATATGTATTATGTTAGATCCAAGTCAAGATCTATATATATATATATATATATATATATATATTCATGTGCTTTGTGTTAGATCCATATGCCTATATATATGTTCATATGCAAGTTACAAGTTTTATGTTGGATCCATGTCAAGATCTATCTAGGTTCATATGATTAATGCAAGTTATATGTTTTATGATAGATCCAAGTCACGATCTAATTATACACATGTTCATATGCAAGTTACATGTTAGATCCAAAACTAGGTCTATATTTATATGCATGTTTGTAAAGTGGACTTATGCAAGTTCACCTTGTTAGATCTAGTTCACACCTATATGTTAATGTTAAAATTATACATGCCTTGGGATTGGACATGTCACGATTATGTAATATGCTAGTTTATAATTGAGGTTATGTTCACACATGCCTAGATCTACATTTAACATGTTTTAGACTTATGATTATTTAAGTCTAAATTATATGCAAGTTCATGAGACATGTTAAATTATATGAATAAAGTTTTATGCAAAATTTACATGTTTGGTTGAATCTATATTATGCATGTTCCCTTCTTTACCTCTTGTTTATAAATTGGGCTAATATGCGGGCCCAATGACTTTATGTGATTAATACGAACAAACAAAAGTGGGTAACGTTGGGATAGTTATTAAATCAAAACATGTTAATAATGTAGGTGGGCCCAAAACCATGTAAATGGTTAAGGCCATAAATGGTATAATTTATACTATTAGTCTTGAACATAATTAAAATATGTGACATGAAACACTTGTAGAAAATTCACATATATAAAATGTAAAAGATGAATATGCCTAACCCGAGGTTAGACTGAGTTGTGGTGTAAACCTGCCCGGAACCGACCGACACATCCAATAACCACAACAATACCTGTCTGATGTGAGAGGTTAGTGCATCAAGCGCAGAAGGACCCGAGGTTTGATTGAGTTGTGGTGTAAAACTGCCCGGAGCCAACCCGCACATCCAGTAACCACAACAGTACATGTCTAATGTGAGTGGTGGGTGCTTTAATTAATTAATTAATTAAAGCTCATGAACAATCAAGCTAGAAATGGTGATATTAAGTAATTAAGGGAACACTTAACCAACTTAACATGTTAACAAGACAAGATTGGTGGGGTTAAGTAATTGAGGAAACACTTAACCAACTTAACATGATAACTAGACAAGATTGATAGAGGTTAAGTCAAACCAAGGACACTTAACCAATTTAGCATGTTGACTAGAAAAACCCTAGTAACGGGGACCCGTTTCAGTAGTAACCCACATGGATGTATCAAGGTACCCTGAACTAGGCAGGGTGGGGCACGATTACTTGGCTGAATATAAGCGGTCAAAAGGGAGGCGATTAGGTGCGTCAATGTAGGTTCCGACGGAGTACGGGCGTGCATGGGCTCCGGAGTGGAAAAAGCAGGCACTGGGCACCAGGCGTACACTTGTGCATCTTTGAATCGTATCGGGGTTGCCATTATAGGACTTGATACACCCTATACTGGAACCAACACAAGTACTTAAAAATCACGTGGGGCCGCATGACACCGGGAATACTTGAATGCGAGTAGGAGCCGATCAATACATGAATGGGATCACTTTATCATGAACATACATCGCTAGTTAGACAGCTCTTAGTGGGTGTAGAGAAGTAAAAGTGGGTGCGATAGCCAAATCTAGTTAATCTTACTTTACCTTGTTTTAGGACTACCCTATCCTTGTGGTATCATTCTAAGTTTAGTTTATTCATGTCATACTCTTTTACTTGTTTACATGCTATTAAATAACTGGGCTTACAAGACTTATGTCTGATCCATTTTCCTTTCGCTTCTTTTCTTCCGTTCCCCCCAGGTCCGCAGGGAGGAAACACTTCTGCTTAGTCCAGGTTAGCCAAAGCTTGAAGATCGTAAATGAAAGGCTTGGACTTTCCTTTTTGAGCTATGGTTATGGTCAAGCACTTATTGGGGTTTTATATCATTTTATTTTCAGTATTGCTTCTTTATGTTTTCAAGACAGGTGAAAACTTGTAATAATTTGGAAGGTTGAAACAGTTGTTGAATTGTTATGTTGAACTAGTATTTATGAAATAATATTGATCTTTTTCTACTGCATAAATTTTATGTCTTGTAATTTATTAGTATTTTATACCTTAAAACGCTCCACTGAAGTTAAGGCATTCCCTTTGAGAGTGACCTTAACGGAGGTGGGGTGTTACAATAGCTTTCCTCTTTTCAACCACTAGCAATAGTGTTTTAGTCCACATGCATACATGTGCTGTTTATTTTTTTAAAATATTTTCTTGCATATATAAATACCCATACACATTCAGTCTATAAGCCCAAACTAGAAATATAATTGCTAAAAATCTAGAAACAGTAAACGGGAATGCATAGAACAAGGGAGCTATTTAGTACAAATTGAATGCATGAATCTGGACTGGAATTTGACACTACAGTAAACATGAATTATTAATAAATCCCTTTCTTTAGTTTTTGTTTTATAATATATGAAGTGGATATATATGTTCTAATGAGTTGTATTACTTGATAATATATCTATGTTAAACCTGAAGTAAATAAAACCAAAATAGTCGACAAACTTTTGGTGAGTAAACAACACCCATTATTTACTAAATATTATGCAGAATGTTTATATAAATACATATTTTGATTTCATGTATACATATATTCATGTTAAAGTAAAATTGGAAACAAAGTAAACTCTACTACAAATTCTTTTAGTCTAAGCTAGTGTGTATATAGATATGAATATTGGTAGATTATGGGTTGACTATACTTATATTTATATGCTTGAAAGTTATCAAATACATGAATATAAAATCTGGAAGGAATAAACCCTCTTTTACTACTCTGTAAGAAAAAACGTACAACTAATGAGTATGGCTGAATAAACAATGCATGTTGGACATAAGCTTCTCCCGAATTTAGCGGTCATGAATTGCGTTTAGAGGTATTTTCCCACATCAATTTGTAAGCATTTCTCATAGAGAATTAGTGGTGGTGAGTTATCAATTTTTTAACATGTGATATATTATATATTTAGGGTCATCGTGTGATATATTGATTTAAGCTGTCAAACTCAACTCCCATATTGTTTCCTAGAGTTTGGATAACTGTGCAAATTATAGTTTTAGTTATGACATAGAACTAGGCAACAAGATGGATGGAACGTATTGTCCGGGCCAACTGTTATGAAATTGATATAAGTGTTTTAACTATGTATGTTTATTGTATATGTATTACTTTACATATAACATTTATAGATGGATCTGTTAGTAAGATTAGAAACACTGCGAATACTGAAAACAAGCTTCTGTGTGTAAAAAGTGTATGAGTAAAAGTTCTGAGATACTTGAGCATATGTCATTTGCGAAGTAGTGGAATATGGTGTATTAATGGCAATGGCAGAGTTGCGGTGGACTCACATGGATAGGAGGTGCCGTGCACATGCACAGGGAACGGTGTACAGGGATTGATTGGTGTCGTCTGTTCTTTTTTTGGGTGTTCTTGAAGCATGGGGTAATGGAGGGAGAGGAAAGTTTTATGCGTGAATCTGTATGAGGATCATATATGTGTTGGTTCCTTCATTAATGTGTGGAGTGGCTTGGTTTAGCACATTTCATTGTGCTTTTCTAGGAGTTTAAAATGGGTAGAAGGGGACATACACTTGTCAGATAGGAGTAAAAAGTAATAGATGTAGGTGCTGGATGTAAAAGAAGTAAAGAAACGAAATGATTAAAAAAAATAGGAACTGAAAATAGAAATGTTAA